>JAMXBC010000009.1:79094419-83894419 GCA_024138005.1 Lumnitzera racemosa | reverse complement strand
TTTCTATGATTAGAAAATTTCTTTCTTTCTTACTTTTTTAATGTTTTAAGCATCTTTTCTATATAAAAGCTTCATCATGTAGAATATTGCATATTTCATAAAATCTTTAGGGTTTTTCTTGAAAATTAAAAAAAAATTATCACTTAGTTATTTTTAAATAAAAATTTTAATTTAGCACTTTTCAAAAATTAGGTTTTTAGTTTTTTTTTTATAATTAGGAATAAAAATTAGGCTTCTAGGGATTTTTCTTAATAAAAATAAAAAGGTTAATAAAAACGCAAATTCAACCAATCATTTTTTTATTAAAAAAAAAAACCAATACATCAAAGTTTTCGGAAAAAACTACGATCGTCTGATCCCGGCTAGCAGGTATGTAAACACTTTCGGGGCGACGATAAAATGTGTAGAAACTTAGGTTCTTTTTTTTTTCTTTTGATTTTATTTATTTTTTAAAAAATATTATAATTAGAAAAACAATCTTAATTTCGGTAAATAGATAGTGGTACCCATTAAGGGTTTAATAGGTTAGCCCCCAAATTCGGAACCCTCTGGTTCTTCATTTTTTTTACTAACATTTTTTTTTTTTTGTTATGGAAGTTCATTTAAGGAGCAATTTTGGGGGGTTTTACTTTTACTTTGTTTTCCACATCATAAACGCATGTTAAACACGGTCAGAACCAGGCCGTCTTGGGACCTTATGAGAGGGGCCATTGTGTAAGCTTCGGTTGTTGTGAGGTAACCACCTTCCGGGGCCGATCAGGCTACCCACTCAAGTTCAAATGCGACTACAAAATCGTTGCTTTGAAAAAAACGTAGTGGTTGCAGAACTTGAGGACCTTTAGAACCTACCCATTGCATCACATGAAAACATTTAAAAAAAAAAGATTAATTACAAGAACCTATGATGTGGTAAACCTAAATGGATAAAGGTAGTTGTGAAGTTGTGATTGTAATTGTAATAGTTCCTTGTAAATAACTTGTAAAATTTTATGTAAGCTTTAGATTATGGTGTAATTTTAATTTTGATTTTGATCAGTCATGGCTAGATCGAGTCAAGTAGCTTCTAAACAGATCCACGTCTACTTACTTCATTGGCCTTAAAAGATACTCTAGATATGGTTCTAACTTTTCAGCCCAAATAAGTAAAAATTCATTAAAAAAAACATTGGGCTCATCTTTCCCCTATAGAAGAGCTATGTAAATATTACTATAGTAAGGGCTTTAGTACATCTATTAGGGTTCGAATCTATCGCTTTGGGCCCACGTCAATTGAGCCCAACCATCGCGAAGTAAATAAATAAAAATTAAACAAAAAAAGAAACAAAACAAAAGAATCAAACCTGTTAAATAGTAGGTAGCTATCATTGCGCCTAGTAATCTACCCATCAGAAATATTTATTCTTTTAGGTAAATTCAACATTTTACAAATAGCCTTCTTCATTTGGAATAAATAAAATTTAGATATTTTCTTTGTTTAGTCTTTTATTCTTCAGAATTCCTTATTTGTAAATAGACTCTCAGTAATATTGTTCTCGGCTTGTATATATTTCCATGAAAGCAATCTTCCGTAATCATCCATTCACAATTCCATCACTTGGTCTTTCTAACATAAAAGCCCTAACTTTTCCTCTCTCTCTTTCAAAAAAAAAAAGAAAGAAAAAAAAAAGAAGGAAAGAAAAGAAAAGAAAAGAAAAAGAAAGAAAGTTGCTAACGATTAGAAATCCTTATAGGATCGGGACAAACACAATCACTTGGCCCATTAAGGCAGATAACCTAAACAGACCTACTTAGCCCAAGAAAATAACCAACCAACCCAAACCTTAGCCCATCAAGATGATTCAACCAACTCAAAGCCCCTGAGTTGTCGAGTCCAAATCATGAACTGAGTCAAAACGCAAAGCCATGAAACACTATCCTAAGCTTGATCCCCAATACAAACAAAAAGGGCAAATCATTAGTCCCTTCTACTTCAAAAGTTGTCAGTTCCATCCCATTTGAACTCTAAAGAACCTAACCCAAAGTCACATATGGAAGCTTAAGGGCGTTAAGACCTATAAGTCTGGGGCATGGGGCATTTAGTCTTTGAAATTTCACAACTGGGGCATGTTCTAAGGAATTGGGGAGTAAGGTCCGTCATCACCTTAAGTTTAATCCCTATGTAAGGAATTGGTAACTCACTTTTAAAAAGTTTTGAATGAAAAGAGGCAAGCTAGATCCTATACACTAACCCTTAAATACTTTGAGAGTTAAGAGACATCATTGTGAGGATATTTTGGACTCATTCCTTAAAGGAGGTCAGTTTTGAATTTGATACGCAGATCGAAATGAAGTTAGGCATTCATTTTCAAATCCCAAACACAATTATCCTTTGATAACCCCGTTGGACTGATCTAGAGTTCATTTTAAATGTAAACCCTGTCAAGAACCACCCCCACAGTGGGGCAATTCGGAGGTTAGGGTCATTAATTAGGAGAGAAGGATAAAACTGATCTGTGCTTACCCTAGTAATAACAATTCAAGGATAATTTTTGTTTTTGATAAATTGTTCCCTTTGAAGAAGAGCTAACATTTTTCCAAATACCCCAAAGGCTACACGTACCCTACCTAAGCCAATGCACTCTGAACCTATGGATTTAGGGCCTTAATTCATCTAAAAACAAAAACTTAACAAAAGAGATAGTTATTTTTGGGGAGAGAAAAGAAAGAAATGAAACCAAAAAAAAAAAAGAAAAAAGAAAAGAAAAAGAGAAAGAGAAAAAAAGAAAAAGAAAAAAAATAGGATAAAGGAAAATGAAGAAATGCCCAAATATTGGGCTTGAGAAAATCCCCAATCAAAGAAGGCTTAAGTTGCTCAAAAAACACAAGGCCTTGAATCGCATTCCCAACTAAAAATACAAAACCTCATATTCATTCAAAATCATGTTCTCAACCACAAACCAAAGACTTCATATTCAGTTCAAAATCACACTCTAAATCACAAACATAAACCCTTTCTATCCACTCAATTCTCAAATACAAGACCTCCCTACTCAAAGCTCTTCCAATTTTGAAGAATAATTTATCTAAGATAAAAATTATTTTTGAAACTGGGGCAAGCGCACATCTAGTTCATTCCTAAGGGTTCTTGACTTGTACCCCCGGGTTAGACGAAAGCACTTCTTTCAAAATAGGCCCTCTCAATTAACTTCTTTTAAAAACATTTGACCAAAGCCTAATTTACAATACTGAACCGAAAAAGACCTAACAGATCGATCAGAGCGTATCACTTACAAACTGGATTATAATTTCTAGAATAGTAATCAAGAGTGAAATCCGAACCGAGAGTGCGTAAGGAAGTCCTCTTCGACTAGACTAATCGTGAGTTACCTTTTTTCTTATGAAATGAATGTCTAAGGCCTATCCAAGAAGCTCATTGTCCAGGTTACAAATTAGGGTAGATATGAGATACCCTATAAGATTATAGCATTTACCTTTTAAATAGGAATTTGTATCTGTTAGCAAACTTTCAAGGAAAAAGAGGACAAAAAGAAAATGAAAAGACATGAAAAGGAGAGAGAGAAACTGGAGGCTTGTTACAAGTTTTTCTATTCATTTTCCAGTCCATCTCATCCATAATAGTCAAATTTTTAATTCATGTTATAAATAGTGTTCACCAAATTCCTCAGTTTGCTTTCAACTCTCAATAAAGCTTAAGCAAATCCGAAGGGTGCTTACCCTTTATCTGTTTTCTCAATGATATAGCCAGCTTATAGTGCACTACTCCTATCCATATCTTCTTTAGCACTGCAGTCAGCTTATGGAGCGCTATCTAGATTCATATTTTCATTTAGGAATCTAGCCAATTCATATAACGCAATCCCAATCTAAAGTTTCTTAAGCTTCCAGCTGGCTCCCAAAACACAGTCCCAATTTATAATCTCCTAGGGAGCTAGCCAACTCGTAGAGCGTAATCCTAATCTAGAGTTTCTTAAACTCCCAATCGTCTAACTCACAGAACTTTATTCAACTCAAAATTTTTTCAAGGGATTTAGTGTGTCAATTAGCTTATAAAGCGTTATTTTGACTCATATTCTTATTTAGGGATCTAGCCAGCTCATAGAGCGTAATCCCAATCTAAAATTTCTTAAGCTTCTGCCTAACTCCTAAAACAGTCTCAAATTATAATATCCTAAGCTCATGCAGCTCTATCCCGAATCAAGTTTTTCTTCATATTTTTAGGTCTTAGCCAACTCATAAGGCGCTTTGACCGCCTTGGTTAGTCAGCTCATTAAGGGCACGATCCAAGTTTTCTTCAAATATTTTTAGGTCTTAGCCAGCTCAAGGGGCGCTTTGACCGTCTTGGTGAGTCAGCTCATTAAGGGCACGATCCAAGTTTTCTTCAAATATTTTTAGGTCTTAGCCAGCTCATGAGGCGCTTTAACTGTCTCGGTGAGCCAGCTCATTAAGGGCACGATCCAAGTTTTCTTCAGATATTTTTAGGTCTTAGCCAGCTTATGGGGAGCTTTGACTATCTTGGTGAGTCAGCTCATTAAGGGCACGATCCAAGTTTTCTTCAGATATTTTTAAGTCTTAGCCAGCTCAAGGGGCGCTTTGACCGTCTTGGTGAGTCAGCTCATTAAGGGCACGATCCAAGTTTTCTTCAGATATTTTTAGGTCTTAGCCAGCTCAAGGGGCGCTTTGACCGTCTTGGTGAGTTAGCTCATTAAGGGCACGATCCAAGTTTTCTTCAGATATTTTTAGGTCTTAGCCAGCTCATGGGGCGCTTTGACCGTCTTGGTGAGTCAACTCATTAAGGGCACGATCCAAGTTTTCGTCAGATATTTTTAGGTCTTAGCCAGCTCAAGGGGAGCTTTGACCGTCTTGGTGAGTCAGCTCATTACGGGCACGATCCAAGTTTTCTTCAGATTTTTTAGGTCTTAGCCAGCTCAAGGGGCGCTTTGATCGTCTTGGTGTTAAGGGCATGATCCAAGTTTTCTTCAGATATTTTTAGGACTTAGCCAACTCATGGGGCGCTTTGACCGTCTTAGTGAGTCAGCTCATTAAGGGCACGATCCAAGTTTTCTTCAGATATTTTTAGGTCTTAGCAAGCTCATGGGGCGCTTTGATCATCTTGGTGAGTCCGCTTATTAAGGGCACGATCCAAGTTTTCTTCAAATATTTTTAGGTCTTAGCCAGCTCATGGGGCGCTTTGATCGTCTTGGTGAGTCGGCTCATTAAGGACACGATCCAAGTTTTCTTTAGATATTTTTATGTCTTAGCCAGCTCAAGGGGCGCTTTGACCGTCTTGGTGAGTCAGCTCATTAAGGACACGATCCAAGTTTTCTTCAGATATTTTTATGTCTTAGCCAGCTCAAGGGGCACTTTGACCGTCTTGGTGAGTCAGCTCATTAAGGGCACGATCCAAGTTTTCTTCAGAATTTTTAGGTTTTAGCCAACTCAAGGGGCGCTTTGACCACCTTGGTTAGTCAGCTCATCAAGGCACGACCATGATTCTCATTATTCTTTTTTAGAGATTTTTTTTCTAATTCGCAAAGACACTTCCCATTGTCGTTCTAACCCTCGTCAAGTGACTTAACGTTCCTTAGGATAGAGTCATCCTGAGGCAAAAACGGTGTCTCTATTGTCTTTGTGGCAAAATTTTGTTTAAACTTCACCACAAAGAAGGGCAGCTGTAGACACCTAATTTTTGCCCTTTCATAGTCTTAATTTTTTATTTTTACAAAAAGGGTCCTAATTGAAAAAAATAATAATAATAAGGAAAAAAACAAAAAAAAATAACAAATAATGAAAATACAAAAAAAAAATAAGAAAAGGAAAAATCATAAAAATTTCGTAGATTTTTAGGAAGTAATTTATATTAAGAATAATTAGTTTTAGTGTTAGTTTTAGTTTTAATTTAGTTAAAAATTTTAGTTTAGGGATTCAAATAGTTTAAATATAATTTAATTGAAATGAATATCAAGATGCAGACTAACAGCTTAACAGATAAGTAGCGGAGCACTTGGGTAGATTTATGTCTTTATTTTTCTATCTTTGCAATGTCTTTGTTGCAAAAGAAAGATGAAAACGGAATTCATATCTAAGATTATTTGAATCTAGTTGGTTTATTAAATCAGATTTGAATTAAATTTGGATTTAGTTTAATAAATTAATTAGATATGATGAGATATGATTTGGGAACGATATATAAAAATACTCGTACACAGCAGGCGATAGTGGACCTGAAAAAAAAAAAAAAAAGAAAGAAAGACATCAATCTTCTTCATCCACCATTACTGTTGCAACTTCACACAGCACAAACAAAATAGCTTGATCCCCGCACCGTGCGCAATCCTTAGATACACCAATTTACACACACAAATCACGCGCAGAAATCTACATATATTCAAACTCCATCGAAGCAACTGTAATTCACGTTCAAACTCCCTCCTTTCTCCGACGATAATCCTCGACGACGTCAGACGACTCTCTGTTCTCCGTGCATCGACAGTAGGAATCTACACAGCAAACTAGCCGCAATCCAACGAACAGCGCAACCACAATCCACGCAGCAGCCGCAATCCAGAACAATAGCGAAACAGCAGCGGAACAGCAGCAGAACACCAGTCTACAGCAGCCCAACCCGATGGATACAACAGTCGAACTCCGACCAGTCGACAGCAGCCCTTCACGTCCACTGCACAGACAGCCGAATTATCATCAGCACTTCACTGCAATTTGTAGCCGACACGATCACCGAACAAGCAACCGATGCTCGCAGCCCCGAATACGCCGAATCTCCAATAGCCAGTCTACAGCCAACCCAACGCCACAGATGCACAACAGTTATCAGGAATTCACAAATAGCTGCACATCATCCAGCCCACTTGCAATAGCAGTCTTCTTCAACAACCAGTTTCGCAGCAACATACATAGCTAACTACGATCACCAACGTGACGTAGTCCACACACGTACGTCCACTTTCCTTCACCAAATATCAAGTCAGGTTTAATTATTGTTTATTTATTTATTTATTTATTTCTTTATTTATTAAATTATTATTATTTAGTTAAGTTTATAACATGGTATGTAAATAGATATGTATATATATATTAGTTTAGGCTTGTTTTCCATAGTTTAGATATCTTTTCCATAGTTTAGATGTCTTTTCCATAGTTTAGATGTCTTTTCCATAGTTTATGTTTCTTTTCTATGATTTGGACATCTTTTCTATAATTTAGATTTTTTTTTTCTATGGTTTAAAAATCTTTTTCGTAATTTAAATATCTTTTCCATTATTAAGGCATCTTTTCTATGATTAGAAAAAAAATTTCTTTCTTTTTTTTTTATGTTTTAAGCATATTTTCTATATAAAAGCTTCATCATATAGAATATTGCATATTTCATAAAATCTTTAGTGTTTTTCTTGAAAATAAAAAAAAAATTATCACTTAGTTATTTTTAAATAAAAATTTTAATTTGGCACTTTTCAAAAATTAGGTTTTTAGTTTTTTTTTTATAATTAGGAATAAAAATTAGGCTTCCAGGGATTTTTCTTAATAAAAATAAATTGGTTAATAAAAACGCAAATTCAACCAATCATTTTTTATTAAAAAAACCAACACATTAAAGTTTTCGGAAAGAACTACGATCGTCTGATCCCGGCTAGTGGGTACGTAGGCACCTTCGGGGCGACGATAAAATGTGTAGAAACTTAGATTCCTTTTTTTTTCTTTTGATTTTATTTATTTTTTTAAAATATTATAATTAGAAAAATAATCTTAATTTCGTTAAATAGATAGTGGTACCCATTAAGGGTTTAATAAGTTAGCCTTCGAATTCGAAACCCTCTAGTTCTTCACTAAATTTGAAATCAAAGACCGGTAACCAAATCGTAATCAATCCACCCAATTGGTTACAGTTTCTTTTTCTTTTCCCGACTTCGGTTGGATGGCGACTCTAAAAATTATTTTTAATAAAGAAACTATAATTTCTCAATTTCTTTAATCGAAGATTAATATTAAATGGATTAGGATTTAGTATTAATCAAGAAATGAGAAATCAATTTTAAATAAAAGAAATCGAAAAATCAAACTCAACAACACTGTTGAAGTCCAATGATTTCTAAGTTAATCTTGGCAATTTAGATGAGTTTTCGTTGGTTTTTAGTTTAATTATTTGTATTATATATATATAATATTAGTATTTAGTATATTTACTAATATACATATATTTACTCTATATACTTGGTACATGCAATGTGTAATTATACTCATATAATTATATTTCATTCATGCCCTTTATTTTTAAGATATATTTTTATTTAATTTTGAGAATTTATCACTTTATTTATATATTTTTTAGATTTTCGGGTTAATTGACAAGTATAACTATTATATATATTGGGTATATTCATATAATATATTATGCAATATTATTCATTTTTGTATCTTAAATAACTTATCTCTAAGGCTTCGTCGCATTTTAAGTTCAATGTTAGAGGTTTCAACAAGTTTTATGCTATATCGAATAATTACACTTCTAAGGTTAAAATTAGGATTTCATGCCATTATTTTTAAAATCTAATTTCACTAGGTCACTTCAACTACTCTAAGGCCTTAAATCTATATACCATTGCCCTAAATAAGATTTTAGGGGTTCATAAGGAATCAAACCATGGGACCTTTAACTTAAGCTTGAACTTAAGGGCTTAAGAGTATGGCCAACCAAGTTCTCTCATTACTATGCCTAATGAGTTCATGCTCCAATCTGCTAAACTATTGCCTTGTCTAAGCTGAACTCTCCTATGCCTATCAATAGTCTCCAAATGCTGACCTGAAGAGCGCTCAAATAATAGCTCAACTCATCCAACCACCAACTTGGTTGAGCTAAGCCTACTTGAGGTGAATTTACCTTGAAATATTTTGCATCTCAACTCGGCAATATCCTATCCGACCGTACTCATTTGTCTATTTCTTTCAAGAGCCCTTCTTCTAGTTGTTAACCACGTATCCTAGCAATGATGTGATGGAATCCACCATACAAACCACATGTTTTTTCCTGATTTTTCATCTATACCCCTTCACATTCCTTGAAAATTACTTATTTTAAACATTACCCTTTTATTTTTTTTCATTTATCATAATTTGTCCTAATGTTTTGGGTATAAATATCCTTTGTACATTGTAGCCACAACAAGTTAATCAGACAAAGAATACTCTACATTTTCTTTCTTGTGGTGAGCATCCTCTTATCGACCTAGTTTACTCTTATCTTAACCCTTAAGTAAGGTTAAGTGGCAAGTACCCTCATTGAATTAACTCGTGCATCATATCCAGTTTATTCATGAGTCCTCAATAGTTCCTTGGTGCCTCATTAACTAAGAGCTAATCATGGGTTTTTCTTTTTTTACTTTCTTTTCTCGCGCATTCCATCTCCATTTTCAAGCTTTTGATGAGTTTAGACCCATCACTAGATACAATCGACCTTATCTGTTCTTAACACAGCTTATCAGGAGCCTTGCCTCATTGTTAATGAACTATTAAGAGAGAGCTCATCAGACCACTATGGCTAAGCCACGAGCTTAGGAATGAGTCGGGAAGCCTTAATTCCTATCAAGTTTATTTTAGTCTATACAAAGGCATGGTATGTAATAGTTTAGAGTTATCGATTTACATTTAGATTGTGGCAAACGTGTTGATTGAATCAGTGAATACATTCAATTTCTTTTAACACCCATGATAATTTCACAAATTATGTGTTATATCAATCGTACTTTGATCATAAATTTGTTTGTTTTCAATAGTAGTGCATAATATCAAATATTGGCCTTGTTCATAACTTTTTTTCTTTTTCCAGTTCATAAATATGGCTACAACATCAAAATTATCTATTAGATCTCTATGCTTTTACTAGTTTGGGAATCTATGAAACTATAGAATTCAAAGGACTTATATTAATGCTTTGTGAAACTATAGAATTCTTTCTTCTTCTTTTTTCCTTCATGATAAAAGGTAGGCTAATAAGCCTTCTTCTGTTATTATTTGAATCACAAACTTTGAGCCTATGTTGATATCTATATTTTAAACCCCATTTGGTTACAATAACTTAGCCCATATGCTTTAGATGGTGCACGCAAAAATGATTGATAATGGAACTTTATTTGACTTGCTCTCTCTCTCTCTCTCTCTTGTTTTGTGGTTACGATATTATTACGCAGCATGACTGGAAATCTTTGATAGTTAAAAGTGTGTATATCCCCATGTATGAAAGGTAAACCATAGACTAACAAGATGCAAGTAGTCTCTTATGGCATATGCTTGGCTTTCCTAACTTAATTTATGTCTCGAATAGGATAATGGGGTGGTCAGAAGAATTGTGCTACTTTTTGATCGGTAAGTAAATAATTATTATAGATTGTCCTCGTGAAAAGCTTTAAACGTAGTAGAAGGGGAATGATCCAGATCCATCCCTACTATTTTGCATTAGTTCATGCTTTGCAATGATGTGTTGATATATTCCTAATAATTATAGTTCCAACTTTTTGTAAAGGAGAGGTAGAGTGTATTTAGTGAGTTTATCTTAAGATGTATAGGGCTTATATCGGCAGAAATCTAATATGATATATAGCGTATTTCATCTTGTTTTCATCTTGGCATAGTTCATCCTTCTAACATTCTTCTGCCAATGTTTTGCTTACTTTCTTTAAGTGAGGACCAAAAAATTTTCATTTAACAGCCTGGGTTGTCATCTCAAAAGTTCCATCAGTAGAGTATCTTAGATTTGAACCTTAATTGGAGAGTTTGTGATCAACAACAGAGAATACTATAAAGAGCATTAGGGGTTTGTGCAGCTTGACCACTCTGATATTTAAGTCAATAAGAATACAATGGCAAGGAACGCAAAGGCTTAAAGAGAGTTTAGATGATTTACCTATAAACGATCGTGATGATGGGAATGAAAATATATCTAAAAAGTTGATACACACAAAGCTCACCCAAATAGGAAAGTGTATCTTCCATAAATTTGGTAAGTTCTAAGATTCCCAAAAGTTATGTGGTAGTCATTAGGTTAGTTATCCTATGTAAGTTAGCATCTCCACTTTATACCTGTAAACATCCATCACCAGAGCTTCTTGATCCGACCTTCAACCTTTAAGGTCTAGGGCATGGACATCACAAATAAGATTTGACTTTTCAAAACCAAGTAACAATCTTTGAGAAGGTCAAGTACCGATCCAAGTACCAAGCATAGGTCAGATTCTCCAAAGGAAGAAGTGAGCTTCAATTTGCACAACCCAAGGCCTTAGGTCAAGATAGATCGGCCCATGGTTGGTCAAGGTCAAAATGGGCCTTAAGAGGCCTAAGTGCTAAATTGCCTATCAACATTAGCTTTAACCATGCTTCAGTCTAAAAGGCTGTATTTTTTTTCGATGGGCAAGCCTCTACTACATTACGAGGTTTGAAGAGAAGGTTTGACTAAATCTTATACCATTATTTGTCTTCAATTTTCCATCGAGATGGGTACAAATGTGCACAATAAAGAGTAATGCTATGGTTTACATTTCAACTTTGTCACTTTTTGCAATTATGCACCTATAAGTGCTATGGTTTACATTTCAACTTTGCCACTTTTTGCAATTATGCACCTAAAGTTTTAACTTATCTAATTATACACCTAATCAATCATTTAGTCATCACTATCTATATCTCAACTAAATCTAATTCACATCACTAGTCCAATCAAATTAATTAAACAATGGGGATGGCCACCCATAACCTTAAAAAGGTCACACGAAACCTTAAGGCCTTGGGCAGCTACCCATCACTACCAATAAGTCTCACAACCCAAATTTTTTAAGTATGTCTTGACTCATTTTTTTTGCAAAGGGTAGTTGGTAACCACTTGTGTAGGATCACACAACCCCCTAAAAGCCTTAGGTGACCGTCTTATTGGCTAATTGTACTGACTAAAATAATGGTGTGAATCAAAGTCAACTACAGTGTAGGGGGTAACAACCTATTCTTTAATTGGATGTATTAATTAGTATAATTTTACACTCATCCATTAGGTTATTTTCTTAAATATTTTAAGTTATCTCGATCTAATTTCATTGAATTTGCTACTGATTTGAGTGATTTATTGATTTCAAAACTTAAATAAAGTAATGAGACAAAAAGATGAGAATTCAAGTGATTTTTTAAGAGAATTGCATCTATTTTGAAGAATAATTTGAGGATAATAAGTGACGAAGAGAATTCATCCAAGAATTAAGCTAAGGAGATGACCATGGTCCACCTTCACAATCGTGTTCCTTGGTTGTAAAGCCTACGTCCTTAATTTCCAATTAAAGTTCAGAGAATTCATGGTTAAGTACAAGACCACATTCCACCAACTCACCCATGTTCTTCAAACGCAATCCCCTCATCATTAATTTCAAAACAATTTCTCGAAGAAATATTGCAAGAAGAAATCTACAACCAAACTCCACAGCTGTATATGTACCCATAAATTTACAATAATTTTATAACACTTGCCATTTAAAGAGTTTTTTTGTCCAAACAATATAAATAGATGACAAATGTATGTACACAAAAGAGGGGGAGAGATGCAATAGAAAGAAAGGAGAAGTCTTTTCTTAGGTTTTTAATTTATTTCATCATGAAAGCTTGTAACTTTATCAGATCTATAGCATAAAAGCAACGATATCTAGGCATGTGACCATTCAGATAACATGTAGTATGCATTAACTATAATTATTTTAATGAAATTCCCTTATTAATTCAATTACGCGTTTTATGTAGATTAAGTTGTTATTTCTAAAATTGTAACTTAACTTAACTATCCGGTTTTATTAATGAATTTGCAAAGCCAATACATAAACAGATCTACGTAATTGAAGAGGTCTGCAATAAGTTTAGAGATAAGTTATGACTTCTTTCAAAATTAATGCCTCGTTCACTTGAGGGGGATTGAAATTCAATTCCCCCCTTATTCCTTATTACAACATTCACTTAGTTTTTTATCTCTGAATCGTGATTCCTTAAGAATCCCTATTATGTGAAATCAAGTAATAGGGATTTTTTTACTCAACTAAAGAATCACAATTCCTTATAAAATTTCATTTTTTTTTCCAAAAATAACCTTATATTGATTTAGCAATGACTATCATCACTATTGCCATCACAACTACTGACCACTACTACTACCACCACTATCACCGACCACCATTACCACCACCATCACCGTCATCATTGCCACCGCTGCTGCAACGACCACCACTTACCATCACTACCACTATCACCACTACTGTCACCACTAACCACCACCACCACCATCATCGCCACCAATACTATTACCATCACACTACTGCCACCACCATTACTTTCCCGCCACCATTACCATCGCCACCGTTGCCGCCATTGCCACTACCGTTGCTGCATCCGCCACCTCTGACTACTGCTATCATCACCACTACTGCTATCGTCACCACCGCCGTAACCACCCCCACCTTCCCTCCAAGCCACTACTTCGACAACCACAACCACCATTAACCACCGCCACCGCTACCATCATCATCATCGTTCGAAACCGCCGCCGACCATTACCTCCGCCTTCGCCCCCGCAATCAATTTTCACCACTACCACCTATTACTTTATAATTACTTGAGAAATATTAACGATATTTTAGTCATTAAAGTTTTATTACATGTCTATTCTTAAGTTGTTTATTAATCTAACTAAATAAAGTAATAGATATTACATCCTTACATTCCTTCCTCATTTCATTCAGTGAAGCAAACGAGCTGTAAAAGTTATTTCTTGTTTGTTGTTCTTAGATTCCTATTCTTAATTTTATTCTAAGGAGTTCTATACTCAAAGCAATTCAGGTAGAACATAATTAGAATTAGAATTTAAAAGAGAAATGATTCTATTAAATTAACAGTTAAATCCCTTCGATTAATAAGAATAAGAAATTCATTAGAACCCTACGTTACTATATGTTAGTTTCTTAGTGATCAAAGTTTGGATATCATCGTTTATGGTTAAGTAGGTTTCGTAAAAGTTTTATTCAATTTATCATTATTATTGCAACCTATTTTAATTAGAGTAATTAGTGTGAGTGAGTAAGTATTCTATCCTCATAGGATCGACAACCCACTCTCGAAGTCCTCTGTACTATTACTTGATAAGTACACTTGCCTGTTAGCATAATATACACCCATCAAGTTTTTTACGCCGTTGCTGAGAACTATTGATTAGGAAATCTCATTCCTTTATTGCTATATTATTTTACCTCTTTATTGTTGTAATTCCTAAGAAAATTTAAGACAAATATTTTCAAAAATAAGGGCATTTTGGTCATTTCAATGGTTTACAAAAACCCCATCTCCTTTAAGCAACCACTTTTTTAAAACCTTACCCCTTCTTGTAAAAAACTCTAACCATTTACATTAAACCCTCGTTGTAGCAACCCAACCAAAACTCTTCCTACCAAAGTATTGTCCATTTTGACATAGAACACCGTACAGTTTTTTCCTTTAGTACAACACCTTCTTAAGAGGTCACTCATCCTAGGATTACTCAAACTTAAGCATACTTAATTTCAAAGTTTTGACATACTCCAAGCTGCTACACCAAAAAGCGCGTCAATGATTAGAGTTCCTTCTCCTAGTATATAAGGGGTATTACAATCCACTACCCTTACAGAACTGACATCCTCGTTAGTTTCATTACACGGGTCCAAAATCACCACCAGGCATGGCTCTGCCCTCCCTCCGAGGTATTATTTGCCTTAATATAGAACGCTGCATGGTTTCGTCCTTTGATGTAGCAACTTCCTTAGAGGCCATCCATCTTAGGATTACTCCAGCCTGAGCACGCTTAACTTCAAAGTTTTGACGTACTCTAAGCTGCTACACCAAAAGGCGCCTTAATAATTAGAGTTCTTTCTCCTAGCATATAAAGGGTATTACACTCATTTTCTCTCTAATCCCTTTCCATTCTCAGACTCCTCAACCTCAATCACTCAAGCTTGAGCTCAAGGAACACCAATATTAACAAGTATTAAGGTAAGAAGGTGAAGGAAACACCGTTTTTAATTTGTTCTTGATGGGTTACCATCGTTTTATCAAGGTTTTCTTAGGTTTTGGGGCTAAAAAGAATTTGATGCTCCTTGTTGGTGGCTTATTTCATTTGGGTTAGTACCATTGTGCATTTAAGCAGCTTTTTCATTAATTACAAGTAAGTTCTCTTCATCTTTCTTCTTATTCTTTAATTTAAAGTTGGTTTCTTGAAGTTGTTGGAATAGTCGAGGTTTTGAGTTGGTGTTTGATATAAAGTTTATAGTTTAGATGATGTAAAAATGTGTTATATTGATGGATTGATAAGTAATCAAAGTGTATTTGAAGTAGAATTGAGGGAAAAATTGGTTTTAAGTTGGTTTTAGGAGTGAATTCGAAACTTTGCTAATATCTTAGTATAAATCGTAAGGGTAGTTCTGGTAGAACTGTGGGACTAGTTGTAACCAATCTTTTGGTCATAGAAGGCTGGTAAGGATTAGTTGGCTTGGTTTCTTGAATAATGTAGCCGGTTTATACCAAAAGGCTTAATTAAGTTTTCTTTCATTCCTTTTTCTTAAACCATTTCCCTTATGCTTTAACCTATTTCCTAAAGCTTATTTTATTCTCTAAAACCATTTTTAAGCATCTTAACTATTATAACTCATTTATAAACATGTTTTACAAAGAATCAAATTCTATTTTGAAACTTCCTTTTTTAAACTTTAAAATGCTCATTCCTAGTATTTTACCCATTCCTTTCCAAGGTCAAAGTCTAATATTTACACTCTTATTTAGCTCTAGTTACTCTTAGAATCCTTGATTAAGACAAAAGTTTAGGGAACCCTTAGAGAGTGTTATACAAAGATGGGTTAAGTTGTTTAAGATGTTTGAATTGGATTATTTAGAACAAAAGATTAAGATAAGTTTATTGTTTTAGCTACTGGGTCGTTAGATCGGGGTTCATGGTTGATTCGTACTTTATAATTAATTTGGATTTAGGTTTCTAGGTACATGGTGATTGCTTGTTTTGGTGATTGCTTGTTCTGGTGATTGCTAAGACTTAGTAAGCAAATATGAGACCCTACAAAAACCAGTAAATATTCACAATTAGTTAGTTCGGAAATGGTTTATAAAATTTAAGACCATCGTGTAAATTATCTAATTGAGCCTAAATTTTAATAAGAAATTAGAAATATTAGTAAAAGTAATCTCGTAAATTTGGATCCAGGAAAATAAATAATTAAATATTAAAGTATTAAGTTATATTTATATTACCTGTTATTTATCAAAAATACGTAAAACAAATTTCAATAATTAACAAAACGTTAGAAATAAATTATATGCAGTTATGTAAATTGATAAGAAATAAAATGAAAAATTTAGTGCTTGAGATATACTTTAGAAATTATGAATTATATTAATATTCTTAAAATTAAGTTGAATCCTCGTGACGAAAATAATAAAAATTAAAAGAAATAACAATATAGCTTTAATATCTCAAATTAAACTCATTTATATACGATTTTGTTGTAATTATTGAGTTTATCAAGTCTAATAGTTATACCATAGAGTGTCATAATTTTAAATATAGCTCATGATAAATCTTTTGAAATCAACTGCATAATCTTAATAATTAACATTAGTAAGTAAAATTATATATAAGATATATATAAATAAGTCCCAAATAATTAATGAAACATATCTATATATATCATATATTAAAGAAAAGTGTATTTAAGGCCTTATTTTAGAGCAAAAAACCAATGAAAAATTAGTTCCAAATAAGACCAAATGGTAATAGGAGTCTTCCAAAAGTTATAAGGAATAGTCTTGTAAAGTCGAATTTCAAAAATAAGTTGAAATACAACTAATATAGATTATAATATAAATTTTATCAAATTAAATTTTAATTAGTGTAAAAATAGAAATTTTAGATTAAGTATATACTATGATGTTCTATTATTTTTAAAATATATTATAGAACTTTACAAATAATAAATTATGATAAAATGACACTCAAAAGGTTACATAAAATTGGACTAATAATATATATATATATATATAAGTCACCACCTTAATCAAGGCAATGAAAGTGTGCAACATATAAATGGCTTTAAGCCATGAGAACCAACAAGAATATGAGAGGGAGGCGAAGGAGAGAAAGAGAGAGTGTGGTGAACTAGCTTACTGGTTATCGAGTGTTGTCATTACTTTTTAATCCCATGTACTCTTATCAATCTTCTTCAAAGATTATGGTAAACCTTTCATTTAAGCGAGTTAGTGAGTTGCATCTAAATCTCCTTTGAACCCGAGTGTTAATTTAGTGTTCATGAGTCACATCGAACTCTATTCCAATCTCAAACCCTATCTGTGTTTGTGTTTTGGTATATGATATCCATTGACATTCACATTCAAACCCCTTTCTAGTTATTAATTCCTAAATTCCATTGAACCCTAAATACCCATTTGGGTTTTATGTGAGCTACACATCATGCTCTGACAACCTCTTAATCCTTGTGACATATCATCTTAGTATTAGAGCATCTGGTGAGACGCGCATACTAATGTCCCTCAAGTTCATGTTACGCCCCGAAGTCGCAGAGTCGCAACAGTCCCGCCGTGTAAACCATTCTATGATAATAACTGGCCTCACAATGCCTACCATAGACATGACCTACACAAGGCATCGACGACTCCTCGCTTTGAAGTAAACAGTCCGATTAACAATTAAACTACAACTATGATAAATAGTGCAAATTTCTAATAACATGTACAATATTATATATATAAGTCCACAGAGCTTCTCAAGAAGTTGTACATAACATAACAGTTCACTAGATTACAGAATAACCGCCAGTCTTTCATTCCTAATTACATAGTCACTCTAGTTACACACTATACTAAGTAACTTGATCCTTACACCCCTAGCTTCCAACAGACTAACCTCTGGGTAATTGTAGGGCGGCATAGTGCTTTAAGTGTTTAGAAATCAGAACCTGCAAAAAGATCTATAAGGGTATGAGTAACTACAGCTCAGTAAGTTGAATTGGAGACTCATGAATGCATACAAGCACAAACAGGGTTAACAAACAATTATTTTTTGTGCAATGCAATAATCAAGTGTCATCACACAACGTAGTCCGGTCCGTTGTGAAATCAGAGAAATTTCACCCGCTCCAATCCGGGTTGAGGAGTTTCCATGTTATGCAGCAGCTCACAACTAAACCCAGGCTTTTGCAATGGAGACCTCGCTCCTCCCGCGACTACCTTCGAACCATTGACTACCCTTGCCGCGACCTCCTCTCTTGTCACTTAGTTCGACTAAGGATGAAGAAGGGACCATTTTGCAATCCTGCGCTATCCCTTTCGAAGGGGTCGGTATTTGGTTAGAGAATCCTATAATCCCCTAACGAGTTACAATGCATGACATTATTAATTATTTGGGGTCGACTAATATTAAATTCCGTTTAGGGTGTTCAAACAATTTTATACCAATTCAATCAGTCACAAAAATCACTCACAATACAAATTCAGCACGAATTCAGATACATCAAACACATGCGTAAACTACTTACAATCACAATCATATACAAGCCTAAGTCTCCGAGTACTACAAAACTAGTACTCTATTACAATAAGCAATAACCCAACTTACTTGAAATTGCTCGATCGCTCGATTCCTTAGTCGCGAGCTGATTTGTCTCTGGGTGTCCTATAATACAAATAGATCTTTTTAGTACTTATATTTTATGGATTCTTATTCTAATTCATAATGTAACTCATTTTCCCCATGTATACCTATAATGTACTAATGATTCATTGTACTCTATTTCGGGGTTCGAATCTTAAACTAGATTCTAGTTTAATCCCTAAGTCTTAAATAGGCTCGAATCCCAGTGTGACATTAATCACATTACGCTCGGATATTCAAATATCCAATTGGGTCATAATTTGGTATTCTAAACTATTCGGTACACGCTAACCCTAATTAAGGTATCGGATTTATTCCCGATATGTGAAAATCTTACATTTTGAGATATTTACTTAAAATTAAATGTTATTTCAGATTTATTATTTTTCTGATTTCTATTATAATATTTCTAAATAACCTTATTTTGTTATATTTAGTAATTTACCATTTCACATATTACTAATTTCTTATATCATTTACCTAATTTTCCTAATTAAACATACTTAATACTCCAAAGGCTAGGATTAGGGTTCCACTTCAGATATTAGCATCCCTAAACATCTAATTAATATCTAAATCAGTAATTAACATCTTAATCACTTAATTAACCCCAAATCACCCAATTTTTCCATCATTTTAGGGCTACAAATTAACTTAAAAATTTTGAAAATTAATTTTAAAAAAAAATGGCTTCAAAGCACTGTTCTACATCATATGAGCATCCTACAAAAAAAATTTGAGCTCCAAACTACACTCCTAAGCCTATTTATTTTTCGGTTTAGTCATGCTCGGTTTTGAGCAATTTGTTAAGAACCCTATAATTACAGATGTAATTAAACTAAATCAATATTTTTCCCTAAATCTACATACAATAAAACCTCAGAATAACAAGTTTCATAATTTTCTAGGCAAAATAATTAATTTTACAAATTTATTCAAAATCGGGGTAAATAAATGACTAACCGATTCGAAGTTTTCTGGCCGTCCAAGCCCTGTCCAAGGTTGTCGGCCGGTCCAGACGGTGGGTTTTGTATAGGGTGGTGGTGGTGGTTCGATCCCAGGTGGTGGTGAGTGGTGGGTTTAGCTCACTTGCCCAATCTGCACAGTTTTCCCCTTTTTTATTTTCTGGATTTTCTTTCAATTTTTTCAGTGTTCCTATTTTTTCCAAATGCTAAATTGACCAAATGACTTCTGAAAAATTTTCCCCTATTTGTAGACATTTGTTGTAATTAATATGCATTAATTTGATAAGACTTTGCCCAATCTCCTTAATTTTTGGCTTTTAAATTGTCTAATTTTTATTGACTAATTTTTTTTTTTTTTTTTTTGCAGCTTTGGACCTGCTCCAGCCTGATCTTGATTTATCTTATCCTCTTCTGATTTTTTCTGATTTTTCCATAATTACTTTATAATTTTCTTTAATTATTTACTTAGTTTTTGGCCAATTTAGGTAATTTCGCATATTTTTATCTACACGTAAATACATGTAGGGTACATGTGAACATTCCTAATTATTATTTTAGTCATTCTAAAATTTTTAGTATACATATAATCTATCTTTAGTAATTTATTAGTTATTTCATTACACTTTTCGCATTTTCGGTAATTAATACTTATTATGCTTAAAATTTAAAAAATTTATAGTCTCCTATTTTCTTACTTATTTTCATAAATTCAAGTTTACGGGGTCAGTTTTACTAATATTTCTCTCAATAGTTTAAAATTTGGGTTCGATCGGATCCTTTAACCGATCGCCCTAAACCTTAAGTTCTAAGTTCAATCCTACGGTTACTTGGCTTGACTTTAGGGCTTACAGTTCAATCTATTGGTTTTGTCATTTCTTGTTGATTTTTATTGTTTCCTCCTGTAATTTGTTGTTCATGGTCGTAGTCATGGTGTTGTATTGTTCGTATTAGATTGTTGGGTTGAATAGCAGTAATTTTAGTGGTTGTTTCAAGTTATAATCTATTCTTTGCAGTGTTGTAGTAGTTATAGTAGTGTTTATCAGTCATAAGCAACTATCAAATCAAAGTTATGGTGGTTCTAGTTTAGACTAAGTTAAGTATATTTAGTTTTCAATAAAATTCCTTAGTAAATTTGTTGTACGGATAAGAATGTCAGAAGATAGTGTGAATATTAGTAGAGATAGTCCTCATGGTAGCCTGAGGAGACGTATTGATAACTTGGAATATCAAATTCAAAATCTCACATACTCTATTTAGGAGCTTATAGGATTAGTAAGAGGCTATTGACGTATTGGTCGAGGTGAAAGAAGAAATCAAGTGCCTACTTGCAGTAGTGATTCTAATGAGCTAGATAATGAAAGGTGACAAGTTGCTGAGCAGTGCAGAAGAGAAGATCGACTTGATCTAAGGAGAAATGATGAGATTCGTGACTTTGAAGCAAGTTAAAGAGCTTAGAAAAGAGAGGAGAACAAAGAAGAGATCGAAATGAGTAAAGCACTAACAAAAGTGATAGGTCCAAGGTGAATCAACCAGCTTAAAATGGAAAGGACGAGCCCCAAAGCCCTAGTTGTGGTTTAAAGAACATTAAGCTCAAACAACTTACCTTTATTGATAATAGGCAACCTTAAGAGTTCCTAGATTGGGTTCCCCAAGTAGAGAAATTGTTTAAATACTATGAATGCGATGATTAGACAAAGGTTAAGCTGGCTTTATTATCTCTTATTGAATATGCTAGTCTTTGGTGGAATAAATTGATTGCCAAGCGAGAGATGCTAAAGGAGAAGAGCCAATCAGAACTTAGAGACTAATAAATTAGCAATTTGTACTGACCTACTTCAAGCAAGAAATACTTCATGCTTTCCAACACTTGAGGTAAGGTAAAAATAGTGTTGAAGAGTACTTACAAGAGTTTAAAACCTTTATGACTAAATGTGAGATTACTAAGCCTTATGACCAAACTATTGTTAGGTTATTAAGCGGACTCCGAGATGACATCGCCGACATGATCAAGCTACAACCATTTAATCCATTGAATGAGCTGATCAACTTATCCTTGAGAGTAAAATGCCAGAGCAAAAGAAGGCACCAAATGCTGACCACCTAACCTCAATATAGTAGGCCTAAGCCTAAGATGAATGAAGAAAAGAGAAAGTCTAAGAAGAAGGTGGAGAGAGGAGAGTTTAGCTGACTTGACCTCTTTGAGACAAAGAAGGTAGAGAAAGAAAAAGTGCCTGACACTAAGGCTCGAGAAGTTAAGTGCCTCAAGTGCTTAGGGTACAAACATATTGCCTCACACTGTGCAAATAAAAGGGTCATGAACTTGAAAGGAGAATAGCTTAACGCTCAAGTGGAGAGTTAAAGTGACAAGAGCTCAGAAGGCAAGGAGGAAACAATAAACACCTATCGTAAGATGGGAGAATTTTATCCATGACTAGCTGGCAAACCGACCTCAAAAAAAGGCCCAGTTTAGTGGGACAACTTATTCCAAATTCAATGCTTGGTAAATGGGAAGACCTACTCCCTGATTGTTTATGGAATAAGCTATACCAACATTGCTTCTGTCGAACTAGTAGCTATGATGAAATTGCCGACTTACTCCAATCCCAACCTTATGGACTCAAGTGGTTTAATGATAAGAGTATGGTCCGTGTACATAAGGGAGCTCAGATAGCATTCAAGGCAGAACAATATGAGGATAAGCTTGACTTCAATGTAGTGTCGATGAATGTTTCCAATTTGATTCTTGGCCGACATTGGGAATATGACCAAAGAGTGATCTATGATGGCTTCTACAACACTTATATTGTTCAAAAGGATGGGAAGAGCTACTACTTAACCCCTATGAGTATTGAGAATATCCAGAATAACCCAACGCCCATAGTGAGGAGGAAAGGGAAAAGAAGCCTATTCGACCTTACTGCCTAAAGTTAAGGACGACTTCTTTTTGACCTGGAAATGATAATAGGAATCGGCCTCCAATACCCTCTAAGCTACAGCAAACTTGATTAGAGATTCAACTAACATATCTTATGTGTGGCCAAACTGACACGAGAAGGCTAATAAGAAGAAGGAAATCAAGACGGTAATGTCAAAAGAGGCCGAAGTGTTGCCAACCTCCAAAGAACCCAATGATTGACCAAGCAAAGTTCCAAGGAAAAAGGCTAACTCAGCAAATAGGAGATCGGTAAGGAGCCTAGGATGTCTTGGTAACCAACACGCGAGTTCGATAATTGTAAGCCAACCTCACTAGTAGCTTAGCAAAACATAACAGTATTTCAACAACTTTAGTTCCAGCTTGAACAGCCAGCTACCGACCTAGTCTAGTTTGAATCAAACCCATTTCAGCATAGCGCGGATGACGTGCATGCCACCTTCCTACTAAATGCACAGTTTTGTACAATTTACAAATTATTTCCTTGTTTTAGTTTATAGGCCTACTTTAGGGTTTAAGGCCTTGTAATTATTTATAGTTTTACCACTAGTGTTTTAGAATTTACTATAAATAGCAATACTTTATAAGTAGCAACAACTTTTTGCTGATATTAAGAATATATTTTCAAAGAAGTCTTCTTATGAGCCATGAGCTAGCTTATTAGTTACTGAGTGTTATCATTACTCTTTAATCCCCTACGTTCTTATCAATCTTCTTCAAAGACTATGGTAAACTTTTTATTTAAGCGAGTTAGTGAGTCACATCTAACTCTTATTTAAATTCAAGTATTGATTTAGTATTCATGAATTACATTGAACCCTATTTTAGGTTCAAATCATGTTTGTGTTTATGTTTTGATATGTGATATCCATTCACATTCACATTTACATCCAAACTCCTTTCTACTTGCTACTTCCTAAATTCCAATGAACTCTGAATACCCATTCGGGTTTTGTGTGAGCTGCCCGTCGTGCTCCAACGACATCCTGATCCTGGTGGCGTATCAGCTAGTCTATCACCATGCAAACACAGTAATCTTGTTTAAAAGACAATATCAAAAACATAGGAAATAGGATGTATGCAGTATACAAAAAATATAAGCAAGTACTATATAATTCATGGCACCGATTGCAATATGCCAAATACCGCCAAAACATAGGAATATGGTCATAGAAGACGACTCTCTGCAATATCAATAAATGAATGAACAGCTAAGAGGAAGATTAAAGGAAATTTTCAAGGCAAACGAAACAGTCAAAGGTGGGTCTTCTCTTGTCGCTAAGATTTCTCATACTAACGGGTGTTTTCTCGCTGCAGATGTCCAATTTCGGCTCATTTGCCGATACGCTGTTTTCTGCATCCAAGTGTCCAAAGAACATCTTATCGGACAGAATTACTCCTTTTTACATGGATTACTATGCCAAAACCAGCCCGAGTCAAGCAAAGCATCCGGTGTCGAAAAATTAACTCCATCTGAAGTTCCATGGTTTGCAGCATAACCGGCAGGATGCAGAATACTAGCTCCAGGACTTACGTCACATCCTGCAAAAAGCACCAAGTGAGGTCAAATTAGAAATGGCGCACAACAACTTCATCTTAGGGAACGTCTGCATGGCACCTATCTCACCGCGCATGGCCTCAATTGATGGGGACCCATCCAGTGAGGCTCCTCTAATCGGAGTACAATCGCTGAAAACCGAAGATACTGTGTGCCCTAGAGGAGAGTCTAAATCAGCATATGTTTCCTGTTCTGCCTGAACACGACTCATATATGAGGGACTGTGTACATGGGCAGAATCATCTGAAGTTTGCAGGCTAGAGTATTCTCGAGCACGTTTTAAGGCCCGTGATTCATGTATGACTGCTTCCAGTAAACCACTGCTCCACGATGAAGGATAATCTAATTGAAGCTGCTCCATTGGAGCGGAGTGGATCAAAGTATCAACAGATTCGACAGAGGGAAGTGGAGAAGCAGACACATCCCAGTTTTCTACTGGGATTTGTGTATATTGGAGTGAAGGGAGCTCCGACTTCACAGCCACAGGGAGGGGCTCTGAAGAAGGGTTATTGCCATTTACAAGGGCATGGCCGCCCGGACAAATATTGAAGACCGAATGGTCAAGTGTCTTCTCACAGTAGTAATCAACATAAGGACTGAAAGAAGGGAAACTATTCTCGGCGCTGTGATTAAAACCATGAAATGCAGGCCCCAATAGACAAGAGCGCTTAGGAGGGTGCATTGTTGGGATCATGAAGCCATAGTCACCCGATAAAGAAGATCCTTCTCCTATAACGTCACTAGGAGGAATAAATGTCGACAAATAAGATGGAAAACATCCACTGAGCTCCAGCTTTCTGAGATCCTCATCTGGAATATCAAAATTCTCCATTTCTGAAAGATCAAATAGGTTTCCATCTCCAGCTGTCAAGTTCGACATGTTAGGTGGACTTTCTTGATTCCCACTCATTTGCATGTACACATCAGAAGGATAAATGGGGATCCCAGCACGTTGAAGCCTTTTGATTCTCGTGTTCCAGTAATTTTTTATCTCATTATCCGTACGTCCTGGTAACTGAAATAAGAATCATTGAAGAAAACATGACTAAATAAAAAAAAATTAAAGGCAAGAAGTAATAAGCATCTATTATCACATGCTCGTGGCCTATATGAAGGCACTGAACAGTACATAGAAAAATACTCAACTATTCATTCCGATAAAGCACATGAAATATTAAAAGAGAGAGCCCCTGGAAGTGGTAAGTGATCCAATTTTCTGAATCAAGTTAAATATAAAACGAAGTCCAATTCAATATGTCAAAAGTAATCTGCAGACAATTTGTCAGTGATAAAAGACAGGAAAAAAAGAGCATTGTTTATGGAAGAGATGCAAAATTGGGTTCAAGAAGACACTACAAAGAAGGATCATCATACAAGAGGAACGGTTATCTAGATATGTTGAGGAAGGACATTCCAGAGAACAGCAGGCAGGCTGATTGCAGTTTAACTTAACCTAATCTTCAACTAACTGGAACGATTAATGCAATTCTTCAAATCTACACCAAAATGTTACAATTATTCTTTTTAATTTTCGTTGATAATAATTAACAAGGTGAGATAGTTGTAAGTTGAAATTAGATTGAATTATAATTCAAGTGCTATACTTGAAACCCCACAAAATGGACACAGAGTCTTGCCATTTTATGGTAACAGCACATGTTGACATGTTGGACAATTATAAGATCTCAACTGTGCACAATGCGAGTGCAAAAGAACACATGGGTAAAAAAGAGAAGAAAGGTAGGAACCTCAGAAGCCATTCGAGCCCACTTGTTTCCCATTTTTGCATGAAGTTCAATTATTTTCCTTTCTTCTTCTGGAGTGATGGCACCTTTCTTCAAATTTGGTCTCAAGTGATTAGCCCACCGCAAACGACAACTTTTGCCACACCTGGCTAGTCCCGAATTCTTTTGAACCGCATTCCAGTTTCCCTCTCCATGCTTCTTAACATAAGCCACTAAAATTTTATCTTCTTCAGCTGTCCACGGCCCCTTCTTCAAAGGAATGCCTCCTCCCTCATTACCTTCTTCACTTGACGTTGAGTATTTACTGAACTGGTGGAACTTCTTTTGGCCACCGTCTTCCATGATATCTCATGTCTTGCGTACGTAACCAAAAAACAGGAAAGTACTAAACAGACCTACAATTATACAACAATTACCTAAACATTTCTTGCAAGTAACACATGAAGATATCAACCACATATTTAATGCCTCCATAATACTTCAAACAATTAATAACAGTCAAACAGCTGCAATATAAAACTGTTATTTATGAAACTATTACAGTTGCCATAACCAGAGCAACAAAAACCACTCTTCCCTTAAAAAGTAGGAGAAAAACTTGATATAGACATCTATTTCTCTTCAATCTAAAGGTGTGTCTGTTTTAGGGAAAAATTTTCGAGACCTTGGAAAATTAGTAAATATACAAGTCAATGGAAAACAGTTCAACAGATTAGTTAGATACTCATGATACCTATATATAATTTTAATTCTTTTTCTTTTCTTTTCTTTTCTTTTTTTGGGGGGGTGGGTGTGAGGGTGGTGAGAGGGGATGATTATGATATCTATAATTTTATCTTTAAGATCAGATATGAAACATAATAAAATTATATATATAATATAACACATATGAAGATGCTGAAACTAAATTACTAAATCCTTATCTAAAACTTAAAATTGCATCTGAATACCCCCTGAATCAAAAATCAAGCATAGAATAGCAAAACACCGAATTGAAACACCTTAAAATAAATAAATATATATATATCATTCGTTTTATCCTGTCCTAATTATATGCCTTAACAAAATACACCTTCCTTAATTTCTCTTGAAGTACGTAATATAAGCAGCATAAAATCGAGGATTTGAAGATTTGACAGATCTCTCAAGTTAAAAAGAATTACAAATTGAAGTTTTAATATTAAAAAAACGCCATATGCTTTGACATTTCTCCAATCTAAATCGTCGGCTTTTCAAGCCAACATTAGAAGGGGGAAGAGGGAAAAAAAATTTCTGCAGCTCCATAAAGATTGGCATTTGCATATATATAATTAGAAAAGAAATGTATTGGCTCCGTTTTTTATTCTATCAATAATCAGCGGCGCTGGCTTTTGTGGAGAATCAACTATGCATTCCCATGAAAAACCGCAAATAAACTAGTTTTATTAAACTGAAATTCACACTTCAATTCAAATGCAAAATGACACATCTCGATCTCCACTGCGATCTTCAAGTTCAATAAAGCTAATCATTCACCTACTGATCCTGTAAATCCTAGCTGAAAAACCAATTAATTGGAACGAAATTCTAAATCTAACACTTTATACAACTTACCAATAGACCCGCTCGATCACAGTCAAGAACTTCAGGAAGAAACCAACTTTCGAAGGAAATGCAGTGTAACATGAGAGGAAAAAGCAGCTTCTTGCGATATCGAATCAAAAGACCTAAATCTCATACGTAATCTCACTGTCCATGCAATGTAGTATATAATCAATACGAAATTATATATACATAAGGAGAGAGAGTGAGTTCAGGAGATAAGGAAGAGATGTATTAAGAACAGCATGATTTTCTTTCTTTGCTTCAATTCATTTGCTCGCATTAGGATTTTCTCTCTCTATTATGAGCGTTTCCGTTTGAACTGAAGGAGAAGGAGAGTAGAGAGACAGTGAATCCAAAGGAGAAGTAGGAGAAGTAGAAGAAGAAGAAAAAGGAAGAAAGAAGAAAACTTATAGAAAATTTAAAAAAAAAAAACCATTAAAATTAAAAAGACTGACTGAATCAAATCTCTCTGGTCCCACCTAATCCTTTCGATTTGATTTATTAAGCGAGATATAGAGAGAGAAACACTAATCATTGATTAATGATGAGGGTTAGCGAGAATATAATGTAGAGAGAGAAAATTGGGAAGAGGATAAGTAGCACGTGGAGATAACAAGAAGTACGTGGAAGGATCTGATTGGGAGGTGATGTTGACACGGAGGAAAAGAGCGTAGAAAAGAGTATGGGCTTGCTACATATGTGCCACAAGGAATGGGCATCTTCACGACTTCACCGAGTCAAAAAATAAATAAAAAGTACGATGCCTGCGATATGAGAGAGAGAGGGGGGGGGGGGGGGGGGGGTGGGGGGAGATGGGTTGTGGATGGTGCGCTTGAGGTGGGGGAAGAGAGTAGGCTTCAATTTGCCAATCGCCTGCTTAAAATAAAATCTAACCAATTTTACGTATATAAAAGGTTTATTTCAACTTAAATACTTCAAATTAGATATTTTGGTATTTTATGAATCATATTTAAATACTATACGATACGATTTAAATGGATCAATATGAGATATTAGATATATCGAATATATATATATATTTAAATTCGTATTCAAGTTCGAATCAATATCTCAAATCTACTTATAAACACATTTATTAAAAAAATAATAGACTCAAACATATTTATTATAAAAAAATTTATATTTTCTTTTGTTCCTTTTATTTATAGTGAAGAGTAAAGCAAAAACATATACAGTCCAATCTGATTCATATTTTATATAATAATTAACTCAATTAAATTAGTCAAATACATGAATTTTTTAGTGATTGGGGTTACTTCTATCTTTACCTTCTTTTTCTTTCTCCTTCCTTCTAACTTCCTGCCACAAGCTAAGTATATTCTGATCTAACATTCACTAACTTTTAAGTTTGAATTTTTTTACAACTATCAAAATATGAAATTTTAAACGTATATGGTACTAATTTTTCTTTTTTTTTTCATCATGTCAAATAATGTGCACCTATCCTTTATCTTAATAATCTTCTTTTTTCTGGTTTTATCGTATCACAAAAGTAAGGTAATAAACTATTCGACTTCATTTAGAAACCATTTATTGGAATTTCTTATAAAAAAAAATAGTACATCATGTTATTTTTGTGCTCTTTATAATGCGTCACGATTGGAATTTTTCTCTTACAAAAAAATAGATTATGGATAATAATTTTGTTAAAATAATCTTTAAAATAGAGAAAATTGATTATAAAAATGATAATTCTTTTTTTATATATAAAAATTTAATCATTCCTTGATTGCTGGTAGACAAAATGTGAGCCCCATATTTGACAAATAGAAATTGAATAAATAAATTTAAGATATCGGTGAAACTAACTCGATTAACCTAAAAATTTACGTATAAGCTCAAGACATTAATCGAAGAGACCCCGTGAACCTAAATATTAAAAATAGAATAAAATAATAATATAGCTAAAATAGTTTAATTTAACTATATTACATATTATTATCCGTAATCACATAAAATAAGTTTCGTTATTTCGTAAATTTTTAAAAATAGGTTATATATGTAATAAAATGAGTATAGGACATAAAATAACATATATAATATATACGTGTGCATTGTGTATAATTTTTAAGTATATACGTTTTTAGTAAAAATACCTTAATATATGCATTTTAAGCTTAAATAACCTATGAAAATTAATTAAAAAATCACAAAAAATGATAAAAAAAATCATGGGCAATTGGAACAAAGTGGTTTAGGCATATGTAAGCATTAATGAAAAATGTTTAAGAAATATGGTAAAAGATCATGCAAGGATTTGGTTGATACTTATGGAAAATAGTAAGAAGAGAGAGAAGAAAACCCATTTTTACATAAGAAAACTCATTTTTGCATCAAAACAGTTTGGGAAATTCTGAAAACCTTCAGTATATTCAAACTAGGGTTTAGGAAAATTAGGTGATGGAGTTAGGGATTTAAAGAAATGAATTAGGAAATTATACAAAAATAAGATGCAATCTAATTATCGGAAGGTACGTCGACTTAAGAAGTTACTGGAGCTTAACCACCACCACTACCACCTGCAAAAGCCACACCCACCGACTAGAGCTACCAATAAGGAAGGAGCAACCATTGATGGCTAAAGCTTCAAATTCCTATAGTTGTTCATTCTTGTCCGATTTGTAAAATTCTACAAAAATACCAAAAGTTCCTAGAAAATTATAAAAAAAAAAAAACTCTTCCTATATATTTTTATATATAAAATTTATAAAAAATATCATTTTGTATAAATTTAGTAGCTCACATATACATCCTTAAGAAATCGAATAAGTTGAACGATTTTCAAAGTTAAAATAAATTGGATAAACGACCTAGTTTTTACTTCAAAATATTTATACAAACTCTCCTAAGTTAATATTAATCTGCTATGTAAAAGATTTTTGTAACACTATTTTTCATATTTTTATTTGATTTTTGAGCTTTAAATTATGCCTAAAATGGTGTTTTAGTGAAGAATAATATGTTTCTTTCAATAATCCCACTTAGATACTGAATTTAAAGCATATTTGGAGTATGGATACTGTTCTAGAGTGGTTAGATTGGTTGGTAAAGTGAGAAGTTATAAAAAGTTGGAAGTTGGCCTTAAATAGTAAAATTAGTATTTGATTATGTTATTAAACTTGAAATAATTGATAAATTGTGACGTAATATGTGAGGAATTGGGAAGTAATGAAACTGAGAAAGGTTTGTTTGAAGTGTTATTGTTGTTTTTAATTTGATTATATAGTTATAACTTAAAAGGAAAGTTAGTAAATTAGCTAAACTTAGGATCTTTTGGTTGAGAGCATGTGATAACTCAAAGGATTTTGAGGATAAATTTTACATTAGATTGATACTCAAAGAGTATGTCAAAAGCAAAAAAAAATATGAAGTAAATGAGAAAACAAAGGAAATAGAGATTAGTCAAAAAATGATTTTATTAAAAATCTTATAAGTAATAGAGTTAGAGGATTGTCGAATAAAGAGTTTAATTTGGTGAAATTTAAAGGTTGTCTCAAAGAATAAAATTAGTGTAACAAATAACCCATGTATAGCTCAAAGAATTTCTGACTAAGGGAGATTACTATAAAACTACTTAGAAACAAACTTAGAGGATTTTTTACTAAGGAATACCACTATAAATCACTCAGATGATAACTCAAAGGATTTAACCAATTAGGGTAACTTATGAAAATCAATGAAGAGACAAGGAATCATGATTTTTAAGTGAAATTAACTTAGGAAATTTATAACTAAATAACCAAAAACGTATAAAACAAATTGATGACTAATGAATTACGATTTGAAAATTAATCTATTGTATATTTTTAAGGATAGTTGAAGAGAAAGGAGGCAAAAGTCAAGAATAAATTACTAGTAAGTACAGGTAAGTTAGGATCGATACTTTGTAGTATATTGAAATATCATATTAGGATACTTAGAGAAGTAAGAGTGCCTATTTGTTGTTGTAGCTAGACTATTTGTACGTATGCTATGTATGTGCATGTGATACTGATTGATGATTAGACGTTAAACTCTAAGTGTTGTTTTCTACTTGAATATATCATGTCTTACGTATATGAACTTGGTTGCTCATCTGATAATTCGAACTAATCTTAAGCTTACTAAAAATATAATATGATATTCACGAACCCAGTAGAGATAATGGTTATCAAACTAAATACCGACACTTACCCCTACATACAGTTTGGTGTTTTTTATACTAATTTGAAGTTATTCTGAATGTTGGATTGTTAATTTAAGGTTTAATAAAAGTTAAGTTTGATTGAGAGAGGTTTAGAGGTGTTTAGATATTGATTTGAATGGGTTTTGGATTTTTTTTGTTAACTTAAACTTTTTGGAAATTTTGAATGTACTCTTCATGCATTTAATTGTTCTTGAGATGATTATTGATGCAATTGATGACTTCATGATAAATATATGCAAGTACATTCTTGTTATGATACAGTTTGATTTACTAAATGCAATGTTGTGTTAGAATAGCTGCTAGTGACTAATAATTTCTATGTTGTTACTATGTTCTTGTCATCTTCAAATGTTCATCATGATCATTCAAATGGTTCCTAACATAAATATAAGTTTGATCGAAAATGGGTACCAAAATTCATAAAAAAAAAAAAAGAAAAGAAAATTATTTTTCAAGCCATTTAAGATGATTACATATTAAAACACATTTAGGTCCGTGAATTGATTTTAATAAAATAAATTCTCAAATCATAAACAAATTTTTTCCAAAATTAAATTAAAGTTTTGGATTAAATGGGTTTTAAAACTAGTTTAATCCACATGAAGGGTGTTTCACGAAGTGTATGGTATTTATGGTAATTAGTGGTAACATATGGTAAGTTGGCAACTAATATCAAAACTATAATATAATTGATAATAAGGATGATACAACAATAATAATAAATAATTAATGGTTAGGTGTAATTAGATCTATGTAAAGGCAGGTTGCGAACCATAAATCAACTTGGAGGGCCTACGAACCAGCCTAACTCAATTCACTAAGGGGTAGGCAAATTGCCAGGCCCAAAGAGTCTTAGTGGTTTAGCCTTCAAGAACCAATGAGTTAACCTATCCTTGAACTAACTCTTCAATCGGTTAGTTCAAGGCAAGCTAGACTTGAAATATTTAAAAACCAAAAAAATAAAAAAAGACAAAATGTTGTCGTGCTAGTTTTGCATTTTCACATGCATTCATTGTCTAAAAAAGGAGACAAAACATTATATATATATATATATTATTATATATTGTACACATGAATCATTGAAATTGACTGGAGACTTTGACTTGCATAATTGAACTTGGAGAATCTATTAAGGCTCAGGCTTTATTAAAAGTAGACTGTAGACTTTGACAAACATTCTTTAGAGAATCTAAATATTTTTAGAAGGCGAAGGGAGAAGATAAGATGTATGTGGCGCAGTGCAAAGTACGCTACAAATATTTATCAAAAAGAAGTGTCTGTCTGAATTCTAAAATGCAAAGTTTAAATTTGAATGTTTACCCGTTTTGTTATTCTACTCGAAGGATGGTATAAATTGGTATGTAAAGAAGCGACCACTCATTCACCAAAACATTCGAACATTTTATCTACCTTTACAATTCACAATTCAAATGCTCTCTCTGCTTACGTGTGAGGCCATATTTTTCTTATTTAAGTTTTCCTGTTTATTATATTATATTTTGCTCCAGTAACTATGATTTCATTTTTTGAAAAATAATTTATGTTTTTTGCGACGTGAAATTTTTTTTTCTATTCCTATATTATAAATCTTTCTTCTCCTTACCAAAAAAAAAAATCAAATTATCTCCGTGGATCGATTCTTCCACCGTACATTTTCTAGGAAAAAGCACGGTTCCTTATTAGATGAGAAAGGTAAGGCAAAGACCATAAGAACGAGTACTTAGGCACCTTACAGGTAACCTTAAAATCAATCAAAAAAAATTTTTCCCCTACCCTTAATTTCTCTAGGAGTGAACCGTTACAATGCTTTTCTATACCATTATAGATGGTATTGTATTTTTTTATTTGCACTCGACAACTATGCTTCGATTAGGAAGATAATAGCTTATAACATACCAACACTAGTTACAATTACTATTTACATTGTAATTTATTTATTTCCATATTGGCAATTATTCCGAATTTTCGATATTCAAATACGAATTTTGCATCCTTTATAATTTCTCTTACTTTGCTTAATATTACTCAATATTTTAATATTAAACTAATTCACACTCATGTGATCCAAATTAATTATTTTAGAATGGAATAAAAATTAAACCAAAAATAATAATAAATCATTCACGCATCAATACATGTAATATATATGTATGCATAAAGTGTTACAATAATTTAGGAAAAAAATAAACATACTAGAGAAGACAAAAATTTATTTATGTGAACATGGCAAAAAATGTAAAAGGGATTAATATTAAAAAAAATTAAATGAAATGGTTCAAGGGATAGCAAACTGGCCCTTGAGCCCTTGAACTGCCGATTAGGCTGAACTAGTCCAGGTTTAATTCAACCTTGAGCCGATCCGTGAATTAGCAATTTTGGAATGATTCTATACCAATTTAGCCCAAAAATCAAGGCTCGTGTAATGCTCCAAAAGGGGCTTACTAAAATTGCCTAAATTGTCATATCACATGTACATTCATAATATAAAAACTACTTTTCAAGTTAGAGGTTTCGAAACTCTAGCTATATAATCACTCTTTATGCTTAGTTTTATTTTGTGAAATTAACTTATAATAGAAAAAGCTATGGATGAAAAATAATCCACAATCAGCCAAAACCATAAAGAATTGGTATCCCCCATCAAACAATATGATCAAGTGCTAAAATCTTGAAAATTGTAAGTTTTTCCTTTATTTTAAGGGCACTCAAAATGCTTACATACTCTCTAGCCAAAAATTAAGCTCATATAGTTCTTAATTTTCTTATAAAACCTTAGTTTTTGAGTTTTTTTTTTTTTTTTGTAAGTTTTGAGAAATAGTACACTTTACATTTGCTAGTAATTAATCATTTTTAGAAAGGGAATTCTCTTGTGCTCTTTTTGAAAAATTCTTTTAAAAAAAAGTTAATTTTGAAAAAAAACCAATTTAGATTTTTATTTAAGAAAACAAACTTTTTTTTCCTAAGTGTCGAAATATTCTTTATAAGAAAAATGAAAAAGAAAAGAATTTTTTATGAAGAAAATGACATTTTCTAGAAAAAAAAATTAAGGAAAAAATGGGAAAAGACCCTTTATTGGAAATTTTTCCTTTTCAATTTTAAATAGGAAAATTCTTATTCATAAAAACACTTTGAAAGCACTTACATCAATAACCCAAAAATGTTAGTAACAATGAATAATATATATATATATATATATAAAGAAAACTCTTAGCACTAATAACATGAAAATTACACTAATGACTTGGAAACAGGGATATAATATGAAAACTTTATATATATTTCAAAATAATATATATTAAATAAAATAGATAAAACAAAGAAAAAAAAAAGAGGGAAGAAGTAGACTTACCTCGCATCAAATTGATTCAAGGTTGGCTTAGGGTTTTTTCATTGCGATTTAGGGCAACTCAAGGTCAGACCAACTCTTGTCAAGATGGGCATCAAAAGCAATAAGTCAATTTCACTAACATAAGTATATATCTCTATTAATTTCACTTGAATCAAAACTTTAAACACATAAACCCTAGCTTCCCATTTGATCAATATTGGAAAATTTTGTGCAATATTAAATGCAACTAACCATTACACTTTTTTTCTTTAGAGGATAGGGAAGTTACCAATGTGTTACATCTACTTGGACTTTTCTTTAATATGCTATGAAAATAGCATAGGCACCATGGATTAGAGAGAGAAGGTGAGAATCTAGAGCAATTAAGCACTTGTTAAGTAGAATTGCTTGTATCAATTGATACTAGAGCCTACTTATAGTGCTATAGCTTCATTTTCAAGTTAGGAAACCTTAGATTCAATAAAAGTTGAATCTTGTTCAATAACACTATTTTCAATTCTTCAATGTTCGTGGCCAAAATTAATGTGATTTTCATGAAAAATGATTGCGATTGAACATATATTCCTTCTAGAAGTTTTACCTTCCTTAAATGTGATATGTTCATGAAGATTTTCAATTCTTGAATGTTCATGAAAGTATTTTATTATTAGCCAATTTTAAGCTTTTTTTCCAATCAAATTCCTTTTATTATTTGTACACATTTCGGCTAATTTTCCTAATACTCCATATCCTCTATTGAATCTTCCTTTTTGTTTTTAGATTTGCTAGAAATTGAGGGCCAAAAAAAGACAATGTCATAAGATATTTCCTTACCTTTTTTTTGTTTACTACAAGTCACATGATCTCAAGAGGTAAAGGGAATAGAGCGTACACTGCAAGTACACTATCAAATAAAATAAAAAAAAAAAAGAGGGGGGAAGGAGGTGCAGGGGCCATATTATGCCCTAGAATTTCAAACCTAGACCTCTTGTTTTCTAATCAAGCTGCCTACCAACTAAGCTATGCTTGTCCCATTATATGTTTCAATCAAATAATCAAAAACTATGCTTAGCCTGATTTCCAATAAAAGGCTCAAGCTTCTTGGTCCTAAAAATTGATGTTTCCCATCAAATAACTGAGTCTAATAGGTATATGCAAAAACTAATTTTCAAAAATAATCTAATTTGATAGAATTACAAGCTTAATTTTTTCTTATGCTTAAGTTTGCCGAAGTCTTCAATTACTTATGAAATGATCAATTTAAGTCAAATTGAAACACAGTTCGAAACCACGAACAATTTAAATTATCTACTTTCCATAACTTTCAAAATGAGTAAGGCGAATCTAACTTGGAAAAAAGTAATTTCGATAAAAATTCCCTCTTAAAAAAGCCGTAATTCTATAAGTTACTGTGCTTATTTTTCACTTAAGAAATTGTTTTTGATCTAAAAAAATCATTTGTATCTGAAGTCAACCCAGATGAGGCATTACAAGACTATTTTTTATAGTTTTATTTTTTTTTTAATCTTTCATACTTTTCTAGTTGTTTTGTTTTTTCTTCTTTTTTCTCTTATTTTTACATTTTTCCATTTTTTGTATTATTTTGGACATTTTTCCTAAGTTTAGGGCTTCTAAACAAGAGGTAAAACTAGGGTAAGTAAAAATAAGGTATATACAACTTCCCTTTATCATAAAGACAAAAAAGACCATCCATTTTTACCTAGTTTGGACTTATTGAAACAGTCCTTAACATAAAAGGAAACTAGTTGTAAGCCCCAAAACTAGCAATTTGAGATTTCGATCGATTGAAAGATCCGATCAAGCCTAAATTATAAAGTAAAATTAGAAATATTAGTAAAATGATCTCGTAAATTTAAATTTAAGAAAATAAGCAATAAAATAAAAGATTATAAAATTTTCAAATTTTAAGTATATAACTCTTTAGTTATCGAAAATGCGTAAAATGCATTCCGATAATTAACGAATCGCTCGAGATAAATTATATGTATACTAAAAATTATAAAATAATCTAAATAATATTTAGGAATATTTATTTGTACTATATATGAATTTACATGTATGTAGAAATAAGCATAATTACTTAAAATACGTGTAATGTGCTAAAATCATACTAAATAATTAAAGAAAATTCATAATTAATTAAGGAAAAATAAAGAAAAATCCATAAAAATAAGGAATGATCCAGATATAGGTCATAGCACCTGGGAAAAATAAGAAAAAAATCGGCCAATTAAATTAAGACAACACAAAAGGCAAAAATTAAGGAATAAGGCAATTGTCTTATCTAATTTAATGCACAATAATTACACTAAAGCTCTTTAAATATCAAGAAAAATTAAGAAGCCCATTTGGACAGTTAGAAATCAGAGAAAATTAGGGAGAGTTGAAAATTGAGAGAAAAACCAAAGAAAAAAAAAAAGAAAAGTAAAACTGTACAGTTAGGGCCACAAAGGAAAACCCAGATCTGACGGGCAGCTGGGAGTGGACGGCCACCACCACCACACATTGGTGGCAATGCCCAGGTGAGCTGACACGCCCATGGCCACCAACGGTGGCCGGAGCCACCCAAATCGGTGAGTTCGATTTCCAGCCTAATTTTGTGTAATTTTGTAAAAATATTAAATATCATTATAAAATTATGAATTTTGTTATTCTGGAATATTTTTGTATGTATTTTTTAGGAAAAATATTATTTTGATGAAAATATGTCTGTGATATAGAGTCCTTAAGAAATCGTACAAAATCGAGCATGTTTCGGTTTAGAAATAAATGACCTTAGGAGTGTAGTTTCAAGCCCAAAATTTTTGTGTAGACCACTTAGCTGATATAAAACAGTGCTATGAAGCCCATTTTCAAAAATTAATTTTCGAAATTTTTAGATAATTTTTAGGCCTTAAAATAAGGCATAAAATGGGTAATTTATGGTTAATAAAGTAATTAGATGGTTAATTACTGATTTAGTGAATAAGTACATGTTTTAGGATGTTGAAATCTGATGGAGTATGATACTTGTAGTATTTAGGGTGTTAGATGTAATTATTAGGTTAATTATGTAGTAAATGAGTAATAGGGAAAAATAGTAAATTTTAAGTTAATTTTGGAAATTAGGGTAATTAGGAGTAAAATCTGATTTGGAATGAATTTTGATATTTTGAAATGATAATTGGTGTTTAGAGACGTTAATTAGAGTGATAGAAATATTAGAAGTGTATGATATACATAAAAAATAATAATACATAATATGTAATTATTAAAATATAATAAATAGAAAATATTATAATAAAAATTGATATTTTGATAATAATAAAAATATACAATAAATCTGATACGAAACTTGAATTTATGTACTTATATGAAAAATGTAAAAATTTCTCATATTAGAAGTGAATTTGGTATACTAATACGGATTTAAGTATACCGGGTAAAATAAATACTGACTAGGGATAATGATGATATTTAGGAGATTGGGAAGTAATGTGAATAATTTCACATTATGGGTTGAAACAAATTTCTAAGGTTAGAGTATAAAACGCTACTTAGAAATCGAACTAAAACCTAATTTACAAATCGATGCTAAAACCGAACCCGAACCTAACCACAAACTTGGAATAATTGTAAAAGACTTAAGACCTAGATAATTAGGCATATTAAACCCTAAACAAAACATAACAATAAGTGTTATAGGATAAAATGAACCTATAATAGTTATATGAAAAACTCAAACCACGTTTATGTTATAGGGATAATCGACGATAGCCCAAGCAAGTTGGACCTCGAGTGAGTGAGCGAGAAGTCGAGGTAAGTTGGGATTAATACAATGTTGTATTTTGGGAGGCTTGAGATTATGCTTGGTTGTGCTTGTTAGATAGTTAAATGTGTGTATGTGCTTGATTATGGGTGATGCTATGATTCTGTTCATTACTCGGGCATGTATTATATGATTTATATGAAATGATTGATCATCCTAGACTGGACTTAATCAAATATACAACCAGCAATCATAATCGGACATGCATAGTAACCAGTTAGGAAAACTTAGGACTCTCTGTCCAAATACCAACCCCTTCGAAAGGGATAGCGCAGGATTGCAATTGGTCTCTTCTTCATCCTTAACCGAATTAAGTGACAAGAGAGGACGTCGTAGCGAGGGTGAAGTCAGTGGTTCGAAGGTAGTCGCGAGAGGAGCGAGGTCTCCATTGCACAAGCCTGGGTTTGGTCGTGAGCTGTTGCATTAATGGCAACTCGTCAACTCGGATTAGAGCAGGCGCAATTTCTCTAATCTCACGACGGGCCGGACAACGTCGTGCAATGTGCAATGGCATTTGCTTGCACGTGCATTGCACCTAATAAGTTTATTAAAAACCCTGTTGTGTTTGTAGTATAGTTTTAAGTCCTCTATCCTAACTTACTGAGCTATGGTTGCTCACATCCCTATAGATGTGTTGCAGGTGCTGGCTAAGAAGCGGTAAACAACTACTCTGAAGCTAGCAACTGCTGGATCCTGGGGAGTAAGGAAAAACATTGAAGAATCAACACATATGTTATTACTTTTCATTTCTGAATAATGTAATAACTGAATTATAGTGAATATATATAAATTTCCTCACCTTCTTAGGTAAATGATTTATTTAAATTACAAATTGTTTACTTCAAAGCGGGTTAGTCATGGACACTTTGTGTAGATCAGGTCTAAGATAGTGGTTGTAAGGCCAACTTCTATCTAAGGATGGTTTACACGGCAGGGCTATTACTATTCTGCCACTTCGAGGCGTGATACTAGTTACCTAAATGGTGATAGATATCAAAGGGTAGTTAGATATCTAAAGGAATCGAGACATTAAAAAAAAAAATTGAGGATTATACCAGCACCAAATAAGCTCGAACTTGTTATGGCAAAAGGTGACCAAGTTGATGAACCTAGATAACTTACAAAACAAGGTTTGGAATATCATCACTTTTTAGGATATTTAGTATTTGTTATGACAAACTAGACTTGGGGCCGGTTCAAACCTATCCCGAACTTACCAGGTCAAAGGCCTGATCCCCTTTAAATCGAGACCAGCCTAACTTAAGTCAGTTCAGAACCAGTTCACTCGAACCAATGGTTTGACGAGCAGATTTTTAGCCTGTAAACTGTCTAATTTTTTTTTTTTAATAATTGGGAAAAAAATATTCTTTTATCTTTATTTTTCATTTGAAAAAAAAAAACACTAATAAATCACAATTTAAAATTTTAACTATTCCACTCTATTAATTGTTAGGTACTAAGATTAATGATTCTTACCCTATTAATTATTGGGCATGATATTAGTAATTTGCATTTTAAATAATGCATAATTATTATTTTATACCCACAATTAGTGAATTGAGTAAGTAAACATCTTTTTATAGATAACATCTCAAGGAAAGTTTGTTGATATAATCAATGCAAGACTTGATTTGTGATAGGTAATACTCACTATGCTCTTTTATTACTTCAAAAGAAACTTCAGAAAATAATATAATCCATGTGAAAGTTGAACTGATATTATAAAAAGAATAGTATCTATCTAATATTTATAATACACTTATTATTTCATATATGACATAAATATATTCTTTATGATATTTAATGGTATTAAATTATAAAATACACTTCTTTTGTGGTTTTTTTTTTATTAAAAAACTCTTTTGTTGGTTAAAGTAATATATTTTATACCATAACTATTTACTTGTACCAACATTAATATATACAAGTTTTAATAATATTTTTATAAACTCATATATATTATTCTGTCTCGATATTAACTTCTAAATATAAGTAATAATATATATTCAATTTTATTTTAGATTTTAATTAGAAAGAATACTTAAATTTAATTTACAAAAAACTTTTTTTTTCATTTTTTTTAATTTTTAGGTCAAAACCAATGAGTAACAAGTCCAACACATTGAACCGCGCCGACATGTCAAACCCGATAGGGGTCAAGCTACAATTCAAGCCCGTGACTCACGAGTTTGGACCAATTCAATGAACTACCCAACCAATTATGGTTCGATTCACAAGTCAAACCCGATCCTTTCCTAAGTCTAGGACAAACGTTGCTCCAGATATTGCAAACAGGAGATAACCATTGCTCCTTAGGATAGTTGATGCTCGTGATGTTCCAAATACTTTAAACACAAGATAATTGTTGATCCTTACGATAGTTGATGCTCCATAAGATAACTAATGTTCTAGATATTTTAAACACGGAACAACTATCACTCCTTAGGATAGCTAATGATGCTTTTAGGAAAACTAATGTTCCGGATATTTTAAACATTAAAAATAACCGTTGCTTCCTAAAATAGCTAATACTCCTTACGATAACTAACATTCCTAAAACAGGATGGGTAAGGTTTCAAATTTTTCACATAAGACTGACTAACAAAAGTTTCGTAGGTGATTAGATGACAAGATAACTCGAACTTCTAATTCTTTTAAGATGTAGATAGGATGACTAAGGCTTCTAACTTTCCAATGAAAAATAATCAAAACTCTTAAAGTTCCTAAACTTTCTAACAAGGGATGATTGTAAGTTTTTGACTTTGCCATAACTTAGGTTCCTAAACTTTCAATAAGTATTAAAGTTCCTAATTTGAGGAGACTAAGATTCATACACTTTTAACAAGAGAGAGCCGAAGTTCATAACTTGAGGGTATCTAAGGTATATAAGCTTGATTAAGGAATAATTAAAGCACCTAAACTTAAGGAATACTAGGGTTCCTATTTTTAAACCGCAAAATTTTTCTTCTAAAAGCTATTATTCTAGGTTTTCAACTTGCTAACCTCAAAGACTTTACTAAAACATCCATTATCACTCAAATCATGTTAACTATATACACTTTATACTTTAGATCACTAATTCGATAAGAGAGTGAACACCGACAAGTATATCAGGTCGTGAAAATAATACGGTTAGCTAGTCAAAATTATATCCTACTAGGAGTTAGGTATTAAGTTCTAAACTAATTGAGTTTTTTCCTAAACTAAGTTATGGATAATTGAATTAAAAAAAGAAAAAACTAAGTAATAAATTGAACACTAAACCAGATGTTCTAACTATACTATCGATAATTGATATCCGATAATTCCTCTAATGAGATAAATTAAGGGTTTTAGTGCTTTGAAATTAAAGAAAACATGGATAAAAACCAAAAAAAAAAAAACAAAAAGTTTCTGTCGATCACAATGCTACACAAAAATAAGAAAACTTCATTCTCTAAAACTAAGCTCCTCTCTGAAAAGCTACTGTCTGTTCTATTTTTTTCTGCTCCCTTCTCGACTGTCTATCCTCCCCTCTTTTCTTTTGTTCAACACATTTCCATCCATTGGACCTAGGTCCACACGTCAGCTTCTTTCAATAACAAACGGCCCTTTTCTTTGTAGTAACTTTCCAAGACAAATTACAAAAGGTCCGCCCTTAACACGTGTGCAGCTGGATGACTTTCACATGTCAGACTCTTGTGTGCGTTAATCAAGCGTCTGGACCTTTATTACCCGTCCTTTCCTTATATGATTGACACGGGCTGATACTTTAATTAAGACAATGGGCCCATGTGTTTTCTTTATATCCTAACTCCAGGAGGACTATCAAATTATGAAATGAAGCTCGGTCCTTGCTGTCGTGAGTAACTTGGAGTACATGTTGCAGCTTGAGTGTGAGGTTGCCGCACTTGGAGTTCACTGGAGATGAAAATTTTGCTGCTAGGTTGGTGCTTTGCAGGGGGTTGTGCAGGCTGCTATTTAATTGATAACAGCTGCTATAACTTCATTCTTGAACTGCCGTGGCAGCTTGTTTGAGCGTGTGTTGGTCGTTGTGCTTGCCGTGTCCTTGGCATGATGAAGCTCAGGCGTGAGTGAACAGTAGCTGCTGTCACGTGGAGCTCTCATTTGCTTGGCATGGTGTGCTGTCCGTGTCACTGTTGTAGAGCTCTCGGCTGCTCGGTAAGGCTCCATCGGCTACTGCAAGCTGCTGAATTTGTGTGGAGTGGCGTTTGTCTCCGCTGTTTGGAGCTTGGAGTTGCGCCTGCTGTCACGCGACTTGGAAGCTGCTCCGCCTGCTGCTGTTTGGTGATCTAGGAGGAGTTCTTGTAGAGTGCCATGTGGGCGCTACTTCTTGTAGTTGCTGCTGTTCCGCACTTCAACTACTAAAAACCGAATTACACGGCCTGCTGTAATTGTTTTGTTCTGTTTCGAACTGCTTGCAGTTATTTGCTCGGTCTTAAAGTGTGCCCTGCTGGTTGCTGTCCATATGACTCTCGGTTTAGGAGCGTTCTGCGTCGTGGCTCTCAATTCAGCTCGCTTGGAGCGCCAATCAAGTGCGACTTGCTAGTCGAGTCTGGTTGAGTGACAGATCGCATTGCTCGCAGCTGCTGTTCAGTGCATGGGGTTCACGGCCACAGCTGCTGCTGTTGTTCTATTGCTTGAAGTTGCTGTCGTGTTGATCGAATGCTGCTATTTGGAGAGAAACGCTCAGCCTTTGCATGCTGAAAAGGAGTTGCTCGGTTCAAGTTGCTGCTGAAGCAGGGATTTCGCTTGTCTATCTTGAAGGGCTCGGACCTCAGAATTAACGGTCGTACCTGTCATACAACCAAAATAAATTAATAAGCTGATGTGCATCCAAAATAAGAGAGGATAATTAGCTTCTGCAATAAATTGCGAGCAAGAGAAGTGATTTGGGCATTTAAGAAAAATAAATGTTCTGCTCAATTACTAGTCTTCATTCTCTAATTTACAGCTCTCGTGATTGATCCTATAATGCCCAAAAGAAGTCATTCATTTTGGTCATTCTCTCATCCACTTGTTGGAAATCCATGGCAAAATGAAAACAAGATGGAATAACGTCTGGTGTTGTGAATAGGAGATGGGCTGCTTGACTTCTTGTTAACAAAATTACAGTGTCTTCGGCTACTGAAATATTCTGAAGTTTTCATGTCAGCCCTTAGCAGTCCGCATTCTTTGATGAACTCATGCCAAGTTGCTGCTGTTAAATTTTTCCCAAATAAGCTGCTATTTGGTCACAACATAATGAGCTGCTCAACTCACTCTTCTCTTGAATAGTTCAAAGAGTTGCTGCTGAAAATTGCAGCTCATTGTGGAGCATGTGACCTGTGTTCAAGTTTCTTTTGCCTGCTGCAGAATGACTTGAAACTTCTGATCATTTGGTCCACAGTTTGGAGATCAACTATGGTGTGGAGACTGGATCTGTTCTGATCTTTCCTAATTCAGTTTAGCAGGTGCTTCAAGTTGTTAGCTCTCATTCTCAGTTCCAAGATGAGCTAGTCAGATTAATTGCTCGGATTGCTTCTTGCAAGTTCAGAACTTGTAGAGCACCCTTACAAGCTACTGTCCAAGTTGTGCTCGAGTCAAGAAAGGGCTGCTCAAGTACGGATCAGTGGGATATTTTGTCACAAAAATTAAAGTCCACAGCTTGGGTGATGCTTTTTATGCTTGGTGCTGATGTTGCCTAGCTACTCTGCTGTAGGTACTCATGTTCAACTCAAGAAGAAGCCAAGAGCTACTGTTGTTTTGGTTGAACTCGGATCTAACGCTCAATATCTTGATTCAGCTTGCTGTATCATGTTGCAGCTCCAGGATCTGCAGCCCAATCAACAAAGGAACTGCTGTAAATGATTAAAGCATGGAAAGAGAAATCCGCATCTCAACTGTGTTGCTCCTAGCTTGTACTAGTCTGTAATTAAAGCCGATATTGAAGATTAAGTGTTGCTGTTCGTGTGAAAAATGCATCCTTTCCCATTGGAAAGAAAGCGTTGCTTCATAAAGCTGCACTTCCCTACACACACACAACACCAGAAAGTACCATTTTGATGCTTTTCATCAGAATACTTTAACAATTGATCCACTAGCATGATTTTAATTGATTTTGAGTAAAATTCAAAGCAAAAGTGCAACGAAAGCAGGAATGTGTGTGTTATAACTGGGATAAATTTGCACATTTATCGATCACCACTCAATGTGATATCACAACTACATCTATTAACCCCCATTTTCTACAAATCAATTATGTACTCTTAACATTTATTCCCCAAACAAACATATTATAATTTGATTTTAGATAAGGGAAGTACTATAGTTTCTTAAGATAACATGTTCGTTTCACATTTCCCTATAAAAAATCATAATCCGCCAAACCATTTCACCAATCATCACTAAATCAATAGTTAGTCAACTTCAAATATCATCAAATCAACTAATAATCGCCAAATCATCTAAGCTAACATAAAGTGCACTAAAAATTTCTCCTTGTAGGTCAAGAGTTGCTGATAGATTGGAGATTCGACATGTTAATTTATTATTTTCTCGAAGGAATCATAAATCTATAATACTATTACATTGGATTCATAAAGTTTTAACTCGATTCTTCCAACAGTTCTCAAACCTATATAACTAGGGGGATACGGCATAAACTAGGTCAATAACCCCATTCACTAATCCATTTGTAATCTTACTTAGTTCCATCTTTAATTACTAAATCCAATCCAAATGCATCACTAACATACTGAAATACTTTCAAATCATCAATGTACATCTATTGTCTAGCTTAATTCCTTCCTACCATGATCACAAACTCAATCTTTTTAAATCACAAGATTTCTAAGTATTTCTTTCACCATTTCACATTCTTTTCAACATAAGCTTAAAGTTAAACTTCTATACCAAAAGCCTTACTTGACCAAGGACTTTAACCACTTAATGTTAATGGCCTTCAATATGTTCTTCCCCTATCCTTTCTCCTTGGCACCATAACTCCTTCCTCTTCCACGTCTACTTTCACTTAATTTTCTACTTCAACTTCACCTAATTCTTGGCCAATGATCAAGAGTTTTCTCCAAGATTTTAAGATGGATAATTTGGGGCTTAAGGTTTTGGTTAGAGTGGGCTAGTGCTAGGTGTTCTTCTTTTGATCTTACTCTTAGCTTGTTACAAAGTCATAAGGAGGTATAGGAAAAGAAAAAGAAGAGTAGAAGAGATACAGACCATCAATAGTTAGGAGTAAGACTAAGTAAAGACAAGGTTCCAAACCGTGAACTAACTCGATCCAGTAAAAATCGGGTCGAACCGCCCTCGCAAACTGCCGGGCTTTAAGGGCCTAAGAGATTCACCTAAGTTGAACCATCCAAACCAACAAATCACGAACAGCCAGGTCAACTCGCCATTAAACCGATAAGTTGACCCAGCTAGTTCATTCTCTTAAAAAAAAAAAAAAAGAGATTACTAAGTTGGAAAAAAATAATTAAATAATATCTAGTAAATCATTGTATATCAAAATTACTTTATTTGTAATGGTAAACGATAATTTTTTTAAAAATAATATCATCAAACTAATAATAGATAACTAATTATAAGTTAATTACGTGTTAATGATAAATAGAAAATTCAATTTCAGTTAATGTAAATCTTTTTTATAAAACTTATCAAATGTTAAAGACTTAAATATAAGAAAAAAATAAAATTTGAGAGAAAAAAATAAAAAAAATTGGAATCACATTAGGTTGCAAATTAATTAAAAAATTAAAAATTATTAATAAATTAGTACACTAAAAAAAAGAAATAAGATTATATTATTAAAAATTATTAATGTATTTAAAAAAAATAATAAAAAAAAGGTTAAATATTAAATTAAAAAAATCAAACTGATCTTTGAATTACTGGATCTAATGAATCGACTCATGAACCAATGGTTCAAAGTCAATTCGACTTGATACCCAGCTCTAGGTAGGGGAACGAAAGTGACGGAGACTTGATCTTGTTATCATAATGAAATCTCACTAGATATTTGTTGTACTTATGAGTAAATAGATTTGTACTAGTAGGATCTTGAGATGATAAGTTAAGAGAATTTTAACGAGAAGTAGATAGGTGAGGACGGAAGATGGTGGCCAGATAAGAGGATGAAGAGGGGAATATAATTTAGTTGACTAAGTTAGATTTGAGGAAATCTATGAAAGTTTGTATATAATTTTAGGTTGTACCGATGAGATTCGAAAGTGTAATTGTAAATGGATAATAAGTAAATAAGAAAGAAGAATGAGAAATGGAGCGATGAGGATAAATTTATTGGAATAGGACAATTAGAGTTTGCAGCTTACACGTAAGGTTAAGTGACTAAAACAAGTTACTTGAAGTTTTCGTTGTACTTACGGAAGATTATAAGCACAAAGCAATCGCTAAGGTCTGGTACTTTGACTGCTTGTGACAATGATTTATGGTGTCATGCGGCCGAAAAGGAATTGGAGTAGCACACCTGTCAAATGTAAGAGGCAAGGTATGTTACGCTAACTCGCTTGATTTAGCTAACGTGGTTGAAGAGATGGAACGAAAGAATAAAGGTTGCTTGGGAAGCAAGCACGGTGGCACCATTTTACGTGGAAGGAACAAGGCACTGTTCGTCTATTTTTATTAAAATTAGAATTTCTCTCTCTTTAATTAATATAATAAAAATTGATTTAAGTATTTTCAGGGATAAATTCTTTTAGGATTTTGATGGTTATAGCGGTCTTGCTAAAATTTGACGACAATTAAAGAAAACATGCAGTAAATCTTTTGGAAGTCTCGCTCGTGGCCCGAAGACTTTCTAGTCTATTTGATGTTGTCTTGAATACATACGAAGAGGCAAGGACAATCCGGAAACTGGCAGATTCATACTTGCTGTCGTGACAATATACATATCAACATGGAACAATCTGCTAAACATCAATGCAGCTTCTGCAATACAATCATTGACGCCATCGACACTAGATCTCATCCACACCATTAAACACCTCAACTTCATTCCTAGCATTCTGAAAACTTAACTGCACTATCAACATACCCAAAAGCACCTGAAGCACACGGTAGGCTCTCTGTCATACCAATAAAGTAGTTCGGGATACTTCGCTTTCCATTGAAAGTTTTAGATGAAATTGCATTTTCCTCGTCACAACCATTCATGCCATCGATCCAGTCCACACCAATAAAACACCTTCTCAACATCTTCCTTGCATTCTAAACCCTTACCAACACATTCATCACGCGCCAATACATCAAACATCAATCTAAATACAATCCGTAATTCCAAAATTCATAAACACCAATCCCACCTATTCATCATGCAATCCACATACTAAGATTTTCTTTTTGTACACCAATTAAATGTGGTAGTTCCCACTACCACAATTTAACTTCACAGAGGCAACCAAAACATAAATCATCAGAAAAGTCACCAGCATGGCACAATTACCATGGTTACAAGCAGCACTAGCTCTATAACATCACAGTAGATGAACAAAATTAAAAAGTCCTAGGCTGTTAAGATCAGTTTGTTTGTTGTCTATTTATGATAAATCGGACGCATCTGCTCAGAATAAAATTACTATCATGCAAATGAAAGAAAAGGGTAGAAAATCATAATATGCAGGAGATTCTGAATGAACACAATGGTGAAAAGAACAATTACATCATTGACATTCCGCATCCACTTCAGACACTCCAGAACATTAAACATAACTAAAGGATCAAGGTCAAAGGAGAGAGAGGAGAATAATAGTAACACTGCCAAAAGGAAGGTGGAGACAAATAGGCCATTTCCTCTTGCTTTTCGGGCAGGGTCTGCTGACAATCAATCCTCGAATTCATGCATGTGATCTAAGAGGTAGTTGGCAGCAAGCTCCTCATTCTTGTTACAAGCAAAGAAAACTTCTAAAACTATAGCTCGATCAAATCCCATTGCTTCAAGCTGCCAGAACAAAAGAAAAGAAAGCAATCAACAGAAGCCACCAAAAGAAGTGCTCGGACAGTAAGCAGTTATGGTCAAAAAATTAGTTCATGCATATCTTCAATTAATAAAGGTAATACTTATCCTAAAAAATAGAAAGGATATGAATGGAATTTAACAATAACTTTCCATTTTCGGGTTCACAAACTAATCACGGTCAATCAGGAATTTATGGTGGACTTTCTACTAAATGCGCGAGGTAAAGATAAAAGAGAGGAGAAAAACAAGTTTCACACAAAACTTTACCCTAATGGTTGCTACCTGTTATACATAAATACACCACCATGTAGTCTTCAAAGAAGTAGTCTCTGACCAAGCATCAGATAGCAAGCATCAACTAACCACAGTAAAGAGATAGCAATGGCAAGAATAGCTACAGGTTCTTATTATATTGTATCTATGACTACCAGGTAATATAGTATTTACTAAAATGCATCTGTTTTTTTTTGTTTGGTTGTTGTTGGTGCAGGCCAGATGGGTGTTGTTTTTTTTTTTTTTTTTGGGGGGGGGGGGGGGGGGGGGGGGCGCGGTTGGAAGAAACCATGGAAACGATTTTTTCACAATTGGAAAAAGAAAAGGCTTTTCCCTATTTTGATTTAATAAAAAGAGATGTCTGTTTTAGTTAGCTAACATCACCAACCCCTGTCGTCAACTCCCATCACCACGACATAAACCTCTTTGGATGGAGAAAATTTCAAGCGAGGGAAAGCCACAGGTAAATTTGAATTTTTCATGCACATGTTAGAGAAATTTGGAGGATAAGAAAGTCGAGAGAATTCTAAGTCCAGAATTTTCATTCTCACCATTCTGGGGACAACAAGCAAATGGATATTGCTCCTGATTAATTAATTGATTTTTAAAAAAACAAGGTTCGTCTCCTTTACATAACTACATACTCCATAGATATAGTAGCTATCTCATCATTAAATCTTTTTTCAGTGAGTCATAAAAACCTTTGGGAGACTTAACATAACCTACAATTGTACCTCAATAGCTTTCGATTAATTCATCAATATCAAGTTGTTGAAAATACTAGAGCCCGAACTCCCTTTACAACCTATGGTTTTAATTCTCTCCATTTGGAAATTTTCCACATTTTACCTTAATCTAAATGCTTCCCCTTCTTCTGATGGATATGACGGCATATTTTATCAGAGTCATCATTTTTTTTTTTCTTTTTTATTCCCTCCCCCCACCTCTGTCCTCCTCCCTCTCTCTTATCCCCCAAAAAAATAACCTATCTTCTTTACACATACCTTAATTTCCAACAAATCCTAAAAGATAATAATACCGTGATTTTTTCTTTTATTACAAAAACCACCATTGTAAATACTAGATTATAACAAATATTGCTACTGATAATCCATAAATAACAAGGATAAATTTTACAAATGCTAGAATTTAATAATGGCCATTTGTCTAAATACTTTGAAAGGTGATCAGATGCTTCCACAAATTTTGAGCTAGCATAAGGTGACATAGACAGGTCATTACACGAAACTTTCACCTCACTGGTCTCTCTTCTCCATGCTAGACCACACAATTCGAATATGCAAAAAACAGCTTTACGTAGTTATAGTGACATTATAGAGCTCTTCAAAGTAGAATATATAGAGAATAATATAACTAACCCTCTCTATTGCTTCACGCTCTTCAGGTGTTACTGTCACCGCTTGTGGCATGGATGCAGCCAACTGCCCCAAAATATTCCTGACAAGTTTCAAGGTGTGAAACATAAATTCATAGAAGATACATGACAAAAATAACATAAAAAGATTATGCTAACCCTTCTCCACCCTCAACGGGTTCATTGATTAGACGGAGGAAGTCAGCCTGATGCTCTTGAATAAGCCTCATCAGATGTGGATTCTGTTTTCCAAGCTCTTGAAGCATTGGCTGTATCAAGTTGGGATTAGTGACCTTAATGAGAATAATACTTAATTTAAAAAAAAAAAGAAAAAAGAAAAAGGAGGAGGAGGAGAAAACCAATACAAACCTGCAATATTTGTGGATTAGCCTGGACCATTGCCCGCAAAGCTTGGAACTGAATAAGCAGAAACAGGTTTGGTAAGAACTGGGGTGTGTCCATTATGACTCAAGCCAAGAGGAAGCCAGAGTGTTAAACATTGCAGAAAAGAGACAAAAGAAGGTCACAGAGAAATACACAGCCTAGTACATGGTCACACTTCAGGCCATGTTGAACAACACATGCTCTAACCCAACACAACCACGTTATCCAGGGAAGTTAAATCCAAGAAGTAAACAAGCAGATAACACAAATGTGTTCTCCAAGACAATACAGCCCGAGATGTACACAGGCATGAGCACAACCATGTTGAGGGCATATACATCCATATGTAATTTTGTTTCTGTTCCTGGGCAGGAAATTATTTAAGTTATCGTGTACATTGCAATACACAGTTTATTACCTATTCTCTTTCAATGTAGAATTCGTATTCTCTTTTGAGAATTGAATCCTAGCCAATATTGCCAGTTATTGAATCTTACCGATTGATTGTTTCAATTGGTTGTGGCAGTTCCCCCTAATTCGTTTATCTCACAGGTAATATCAAGGTATTCATGTTAGAACAATTGTGCCAAAAATTGTAACATCAATTCAGGACTTACAACATCCCAATGTGATTATTGGATCCATTCCAATATTCGTTCATATCCAAATGTCTCTCATTTTCCATTATTAATAGACAACCACAAAACAACTAAAAATCTAATCTTTTCCTGTTAGTTCTTCACGGCACCAATTTTAATGTTTGTGCCTAAATCCATCCCTGGTTCGAAGTCTCATCAATGTAAATGTTTAAAGAGAAAAACTTCTGGTTAAACAAGAAAAGGGCCAAAGTCAACCCACAGATGCTCCCTAATAAACTTGGCACCAAGTTGGAAGGCAAGGGAGGATGGAAAGGGGAGAAAAACAGAAAATGAGCAGCAACCTGTTGACTGTTGCGAAGGAAATCAAGATTGGCAGCACCAGCACCAACACCGGCACCGGCACCGGCACCGGCACCGGCACCTGCACCTGCACCGGCACCGGCACCGGCACCACCACCACCTGAGCCCAAACCAGGAAGTCCCTGCTCAAAACAAGGCATCAGTATGTTTAGAGAGGAACCTTAAATCAAGATGCTATCGAATTTAGAAACTTATTACCTGAGGAAAGAGATCCAAGGGATTGGCATTGGGCCCACCAGAGGGAACAGGTGCAGTTTGTGCTGGCTGTGCCGGAGGATTAGCACCTTGTCCACTTGAAGGAACTCGGGTAACAGGTGCAATGTCAGCTTGTTCAGGAATACCCTAATTGTTGAAAAGGGGGAAAAATTAAACAATTCAAAACACCTTCGAGGCCAGTAGAGAGATATACTTGTGAGTGGCACATGTCTTGAGGACATCAATAAAACACCTCATAACCACCCGACAATTTGCACATTTATAATCTTGTTGAAAGTAAAGCCACTGAACTGCATTGCACAATGAATAAAGCCAGAACATGCCTTGACTTGAGCCAAAAAAAGGAATTGGACATTACAAGACAGTGAGAAATTAAAATAACACATGATGTAGCAGGCAAGTAAAGATAAGAAAATTTTAAGGTTCAAAAACCATGATGTAAGAATACTGGAAGGTTATATCACCACTTTCAAACTGCAACCTTGATGAATGCATACCGAATACAAGTATTCCACAGCTCGCTCTGGATTGTTATACGCAGCTCGAAGGGCACGAACAACGGTTTCCCTGTCCCATGTCCCTCCCCCCATATCAAGAATTTGCTGAATTGCACCTTCCAAATTACTTCCAGCAACCAAATTGGACGCTGCTTGGCCATATACATCAGAGTCAGACCTGATAAAAAGAATGAGCAAGTCCTTAATACCCACATCAATTTGTCAAGATAGTTGTATATAATTTGATAATCATGTGATAATAAGCTGGTCTCATCACCACTGTGATAATCAGACAATTATATCTATCTAACAGTGATAACTATCTAGGGTGCGTCTGTAGTCTGCCTTTCATCATGATAGATCTTGAATAAAGAATCAGATAATCAAATAAAGCATAATTAGGATCCTACTCCTAAACACGGTTGCAGTGTAGCATTTTTCCTTTTCTTTTTTTTTGGTGGGCTGCAACTTTTAATATTGCTATAGCCAAATTTTATGCCCATCCTAACATGATATTCTAACTGCTTCATTAAAGAATCTGGCACACAAGAGAATTTCTACTTCTTCCAGAAGGTATTTTCTCAAACCTTTCTACTGTAACTAAATCTTAGTAGCTCAAGAATTTGTTAACACCCCAATCGTAGTAAGAATTTGGAATGTCCGCACCAAACTTTCAGACTGGACTACTCTAACCAAGCTATATGTATAATATGAAAGAGATTCAGGCTGTGATAGCTGCTAGCATCTATCACATTCAGAGAGAAAGAAATACGAGATGTATTGGAGATCAAGACCAAAGTGTCGATAGATTATTTAGGAAATCTATTGCATTTGCCTGGTTATTGTAATTCTGGCATACAGCAAGAAGCATTTGTCCATGCACTATTTGTTTTCATGCATAGTGCATGGAGAAAAATTTTGACCTTACACCTTTTGTGTCATCCCTTTCAGAGACTCTTTGTGCAGTTACTTCTATTAAATGAATTTTTCTGAACTTATCCCTAAAAAAATAATAATAACTGAAAGAGACCCACAAGCACGCTCACATTTTTAATTGCAGATTATTTGATCGCTACAGGAACAAGGGTCCTGTTTAGGCAGCCAATGAGCCAAGAAAAGATTACATTTGTTAATTAAAGTATTAAGGACAACTAACCCGGCAGGAACTGATGCAGGAGCAGAAGTTGGAACAGATGCAGGCCTGCAAGATTTATTTTTGGGGTTGCTAAGTAAATAACTTCATTAATATGAGAAACAAATTACAGCCGCTCAAAGCGGAAAGAGGAAACCAAGATAAGGGCCATACAAAAAGAGAGAAAAGAGAGTCAAATATTCTAAAATGCAAGAGGAAAACTTCCATGGTCATCAACACCATAATAGCCCAAAATGGAGGGATGGGAAACCAAAATACTCACGCTGGGGCAGCAACTGGAGCCTGTGGTGTTGTTGATGCAGGTGCCAGAGCAGAAGGTGGAGCACTTGTTTGTGGAGCCTACAGAAAATAAAGCATCTTAATCTATAATTAAAGAAAAAGGAGGAAATGGAACAAGAAAACCAGACAGACAATATAAAATGTTGTCACAAAATACAGATTACATTACCTTTGTTGCAGGAGCGGTAGATGTTGTTGAGCCCTCCCCTCCAGAGCCCTTGTTCTGCTAATATTAAGCATCAGGAAGAATTTAGAAGCAATCAAAAATAAGTTGCAAGAATAATCAACTACAGTTAACTATAGGTAATAAGATGAAAAGGTCTAGAAGGACCGTATGAGGACCATATGAAAACTATGAAAACTAATTAGTAGCGCTCTCAGTTATTGAAATTTGTTTATAGTTGGAATTTTCAAAGATAACAGCTTACAAGAAAGACCCTGCACAGTACATGAATCAGATTTTCCCAAGCACCTTAGAAGTCCACACATCACATACATGGTGAATCTACTGACTTATGAGTACTTAGAGTTAAGAAATTATTCAAATACATGAAAATATTTGAGAACAGCCAAGGCTGGTACCATGTTTGAAGCAATGAGGCCAATCTCATTTCATGTTTAAAGTTCGTTATTTTGGGATTTTTTTTTTTTTTTTATCAGCTTCTAAATTCAATTTATGTCTAGAGGACTTATGATTTGTTTTGAATTCAAATGTATCAGATCAGCAGTGGGTACTATTTGATTTATGAAGTGAATGAGAAGGTCCGTCTTGGGTAGGTAACTATTTTCTGTTAGATAAGGATTGTGATTCATGTCTTGTGTCCAGTCATCAAGAGTCATGCTGTAATAACATCAATGGCTATACTCACTTGGGCCTGTAATATATCAGATTTTGGCAATTGAAAACACATTCTCTATCATTTCATGCTTCCTTGCAAAAATAGAAGTGGATTATGAATGATCTTACCTTACCAATAGCCTAGGTGTCCAGGCTATTGTGGCTGATCACATGAATTAACCAATCAGTGCTGCTTCTCAGTTAGTATTAATTAAAGTTAGTTATTACTTCTACATTTATTAAGTGCAATCAAAATCATCCCATTCACATAACACAAAGTTTCCTCTTCTACCTAATTCCTCGAAGTACCAAATACATTCCCATCATGCCACCTTACTTTCTATTAATCTTCTACCCCACAATCAGGCCATGATGCCTTTAAATCATTTCCACATACAAATCAGATTGCACTCCCTGCTCCCATCCACCCAATATCCGTGCAACACTTGTTCAAATTTGTAATCACCAAACTCAATCATCATTATATCATCAACTGTTAAACCAATTATCAAAATCCACCCCGTATGCCCTCAAAAGGTAACTTTGCATCAAATAATAGCGTAAAAGAGAAGGTCAACTATTATATATCCTGTAAAGAAAAATAAATTCACAATTTAAAGGACCTCTATGAACCAATATAAGCAAAAATAGAGTGCCAATCCACTGCCAGAACCCTTCCTTTACAAACATAATATTTGTTAAATTTCACTCAGCCACAGTACATGTTCAAATTCCTTATACCCATCAAGTAATAGCACATTCAATACACTGACACAGCTATCGGAAGGGCATGGCCGCAGTTTAATCCAGTACCTCATGAACTACATGACCCAAGCACAAATTATGTATAGTCGCATGAACATAGCCCAAAAACATAGCTCAAGAAGTGTCCTTGGTCCAACAGTTCATGCAAGTTCTCACAAGAGTTCTCGGGCCTTATCCACAAGGTTTACCCCTTGGGGGTTACACCGACATAGTAAATGCAATTACTACCCTGAAATATTGATGAAGTGAGTTATTTATTCAAAAAAGAAATAACTAAGGCATTTGTGCAAATGCAGATCAAGGCAACTAATAGCACAGTGAATTTTCTTTAACATGTTCTCACCCAAAATGCAGCCTATATTACAAACTGTTCAGTATTTAGATACTGAAACAAACCATTCAACACTCACTCTTCTATATATCTATTATGTTTGAAATGCCTTACTTCAACTTTTATTCACCCAAGAATACTTCTAGCCAACACATCAATATGGGCAAAACATTTACACCCAACAGAAAACTTCCAAACCTTATGTATACACTAGTTCAAGGAAGCAAACATCATAAAGCCACAGCTACAAAATGATCACCATCCTGCCACAAGCAACATAATTGACGTAGTACAAATGATATGTAGTGCATCGAATATTAATAGCTCCATACCCCCTGATGTGGAACTTGTGAGAATCTATCAAATGGCTTTTTTATGTTCCTGCACTTAATTCTGCCATGATATACTGATTATTATGATGGGAAACAAAGAAGCAAACAAGGATTCAAATTTGAGCCTTGTGACATGGCTATGCTATCTGTTGATAAATTTATCAGCACCCAGTGTCTATGTAATGACATTTATATATATATATATATATTGACAAAACAAACTACATGAATGATTTTATATTCAATAGATTGTGCTGAAAAACTGAACACAGGTTAATGTTAACCTGTAAAAGTTCCAAAGCGATATATGTCAACAAATTCAGTAGGTATGAAGCTATCAATAATCAATGTATCATATGTCATTTGCACTTCTCCATCAATCATGTCAGTTTATCAATTATGCTATAGACAAACTGTTTTTTGCAAAACTTGAATGATATAATAGATAAATACATTCATATACATATTTAAGATTCTTAGCCATTTCATTTCTCCTAGTAGCATTATTTTGAAACAAACATTTATAATTTTTTGTTTGGTTCTTTTTAAAATAAAAATGCCAGGCTAAAGATGACAATGCAACAGTTAACAAATGGATAGCTTCTCAAGTATTGCCTTGGGCATTTGAATTGGACATTTCCCAAGCAATCCTCCAAATTCACAACATCAATATGAAGGCTTATTCAGATGAAAGCTAACAGGATGGCAGACTATCGTAAAGGATAGTCACACCAATAGCAGGACCAGGCTTCTTTTTAGCAAGACCCTGCAGAAATGCTATCTTATATTTTTCCAATAAAATATGGGTTGGGTCACTTTTACCTCCTGCCAGGAGTTTCATATTTGATTAAAGGCTGAAAAAAACAACTGCATGGATTAAGATTAAATAGTATATCCGGTGTGAATCTTGACCTCCCTTTCCTCTCTGCATTATCATGAATAAAGTATTACATACACATTTCAGAACCGATCATTCATAACCACCTCCTTCCTGGAAAGATCCCCTTGCACCTTCCCTCCCTCCATTTCCCTCTACCTCTTGCCCACCCCCCCCCCCCTCCTCCTCTCTTCTTTCCTTCTCTCTCTATGTGCTAGAAGAAAAGGCTTGTACTCAGAGTTCCACAACCAAAGCAAGAAAAGACCGAGTCCCCACAATTTTGACAAAGTGAGAGCTTATGCATAAAATATTTGCTACAAGAACATGCTGACTCTACATCCTTTCTTCCAAAAGGTTCAAGATCAGTCTGGTGGTACACCAGAACCAAAGTCTACACCAATCTTCAAAAGATCTTTCTTTCATAGGTATGAGTTTCATCAAATTGAAGATTGTCAATAATAATAACCCTTTGGATACTCAGATATAATGAATATCAGTCCTCAAAAAAAAAAATCTTCATAGCCAATAGACAGGCATTTACCTTTGTTAACATGATAACAATAAAGCTATTTTCAGAAACTTTATTCTCCTCCAATGTAGTGGCATCTTTAAGGACCTTGCCCTGATGAATTAGCATCTGTTGAGCAGCAGGATAAACATCTGCCCCTTGAACAGTCTCGATATTTTTCTTTACATCAGAAACCTGCAAATGCATTTATAATAAACAAAGGCACTTGGAGGACAAAATACTGATAACAGCCCACCAGAAATTAAGAAGAAAATACTGCAAAAGAATCACCTGCTGCTCCGAAAATTTCAGATAGCAAAATCATTCCAATAGTAAAGATGAACAAGCATATTCAAGTTAAGCCCGCGTAACATATCCACAAACTATATAACAAAGTTATGCTCATAATGAGGTAACATCTCGTTAAAGCAAATTGCAAACTCAAGATGCATTTATTTACCCAAAAAGAAAAACTTATTCCAAACTATTTTTCATTGTTTTTCTGTAATCTAAATTTACAAATGGTGTATAATCATAGAAATCTGAAGATCTCTGAGTGATAGTGGTGGTGGGAGGTAAATTGTTTTTCTCATTTGTCATTGATATTACTGCTCTCACAAGCCACCACAAACGTCCTCCGGCCAATTTCGTTAATCAAAGGGCATACTTATGTTCCAAGAGACCATGTTCCATTACAAAAGCATAAATCCTAAAGCTCTTTTTCTATTTCAAACCCCCTCCTTTCCATTATATCGCAGGAAGCCCTAAAACCCGAATTTTGCACAAAGTCCTTGAACGCAGCGATGCCCAGTCAACCTAAAACCACTTAACATGAACTTAGAAACAAGAGAACCCTAATTCCCGATCCAACAGAAAATAACAGAAAGATAAAAATACCCATCCCCAGAGTATTATTATATTAAACCCTAGTACAAACTCGATTAAGCAACGAAATAACTAAACCCAACATAAAACCCAAAACCTCAACCCTAATCCTACAACCAAACAACTCAAAAGAGCCTAATCCGGTACTGATGATGAAATAACGAAGTTAAATCAAGCATCAAACAGAGCTCAAATCAACTAAAAACGCACCGTATCTTCAGGTTTTACTTCGATATCGAAGTGAGTGCCTTTCAAAGTTTTGACGAAAATCTTCATTCTGAAATATCGATCTCCTTACTACTGTTCTCTCTGTCTCCCGTTAGCGATCCACTGAGAGAGAGAAAACCGATTAAGCACTTTCACGGAGAAAAAGAAAATTAGAAAACCGAACGCCCAAGAAATACCTCCTTCTACAGGAAACCAATTTTTATTTTTTTATTTATTTTATACATGGAATAGTACCGTCCTAATGTCACGCGCTAGAGAGGGACATAACTGGGGCGCGCTCATTTGGAGTTAGTTGGGGCTCGACAAGTGGAGGCTTTGTGTGGAGCGTGTGGTTTCAATGCGAGTGGGGAAAATCGGAGAGCTAGATATTTGTGACGGGGGAGTCTTTTATGTTTATCCAGCGCATCAGGGGATGCGATTTTTCTTTCCTCAATTTGCTCTTCTACCGGATTTTGTTTCCCTCTTTGTATAGAATCTATTAGCATTATTAGTTTAGTACCACGCTTCATTTCCTAAATTGACCCGGGAAAAAATAGCAAACTCAGTAAAACTTTCTATGGATTTCCTTTATTTTTATTTTTAAAAAATATTTCCTTTTTTATTTAATTCTCTCAACCAACATAAAATATAAATGTATAGTTTTTACTTAAGCCCTGGATCTTTTCAAAACAGCTATTTTATTTTCCATTACCTGCCAACTTCTTTTTTTTTTCCATCAAACAGGGATTACTTCATTAAGAATATATTTACAGAAATACAGTAAGCATAAATCAACAGATCAAACTAAATGCAACACAATAACAGCAACAGTCTAAGCATTACAGCCGGAGGTGACTATTAAAACATTTACAACAATAGATTAATGCTAAAACAACTAACAACTTTAAACATGGTCTTGCACTTCTCGACAGTAGACTAGGGGACTTTTATCCTTTTCCAAAATCCGCAACAGCTCACTCGGTAGAACAAAACCGCAAAGTTCAAAGAACTCCATGACGCAACAGCTCATTTGCAGCAGCTTTCATATGTAGTGCAAGGAATTAGATCTGTGATTTCTATTGCATAACTAACATGTTTCTATCATGCCAAATAAGCCAATTAAGCAAAGGCATTTAAAACTAATGTAAGAGCTGCAAGCTAATTACAATCAGCTCTCTTCTTAGTAACTAAAGGTTTTAACCCAACTTCAAAGGACAAAGTCTGCAACTCCCAATTCCTTTCTATTAATCCTAACTCATGCCAATTGTGATGTATATAAGGACATTTACGCAGAGCATGTTCTACTGTTTCAAGTCGTCCACATCCTCTGGGGCAAAGAGGAGAAACCGTCTACATGATGGTGCTTACTCTGTCACGATTTGGTAGACAATTCTGCAGAACACGCTAAAGCAAAATTCTAACTTAAGGACTTAATATCGCACTCCACAACCACTTCCGAGAATACTCTACACAATCACTTCCCTGAAACCATCTATAGATCTCTCCAACCGAATGAAACACACACCAATTGTGAGAAAGGGTAAATATATCAGAAATCCTTGGCCTTAAAATTGTTGGACCCATATGATTTTTAATAAACTAACTGATTCCAAAAGCCTAATAAGTCGTCATTCCATGCCGATTCATTTATATTAGCTTCTTGAACTGTGATATGCAGCAGATTTCCATGCAAGGTCATTCGATAAGTTGTATAATTGGCTTCTGCCCATGCCATTAATCAAACCAAAAACTAGTGGTGGCATCATCTCCTAAGGCTATTATTCTAGCCTTTTCTATTATTTGAGAGGCATCAACCAACTCTTTCCATAATGGTGAACCAAAAGTATCACAATGAAGTTTATTTCCTTGTGTCTTCTGCCTATATTTTTGCTCACAAAGTTTAGCTTATACCGGCTCACCATTGTGAAGTCGATAGGCTCTTCTTATCATACATGCATCATTGTGCACACATATGTTTTGAATGCCTAACCAACCATTTGCTTTACACCGAGTCAACTGCTGCCAATGTATCCAATGCAATGCTCTTTGAGAAGTAGAACCTTGCCAACTAATCAACCTACATTATTAGCTTAACTAGCAGGTTGGCTACTATCTCTCGACTTTTGTTGAAACATTGAAGGATTTCTTTTTTGGTTTGGCCATTTTATGTTACAAGTATTAAAAGAGGGAGATATCATACTTGTACATTCAACTGGGAAACCAATATTAATGTCTTCGGGTTGTAAGAGCTTGATAAGTTGAAAGAATTAATTAAAAAGATAAAAGTTTGAGAAGAAAATTTTTCCTTCTCTTTGGATCAAACAAAGCTAGACGTTAGGTAGAAACATGAATAAAACTAAGAAATAAACCATGTTCATGAAATCCAATTCTTTTATTCTTGTGTCTGTGGTTTCGATTTGCCTTAAAGTAAAGCCAAGCACGCCAACCTACGTACCTTGAGTGGGGGCATTTGGATTTATCAACATCCATCTATATACCTAGTAGGTCGCAAAAGAAAATTTAAAAATGGCCAATTACTCTAAAAAAAATATTTAAAAAAGACATAAAATTGAATTATAGTAAAAATTAAAATTATTTTAATGTGAATTAGGAAGAATTCTTTCACGTTCACGATATTGAATATATTACTATTAACAATATGAAAGTAAAGATAAGTTTGATGTTGGTCTAATTTGTTATTTATAGACTTCCATTCAAGAAGTTCTCAATCCTTAACAACATTAATGATATGGTGGTATGTAGTTTTATAAAAATAAGATGGTAAACCTTTCTCAATATTATCAAAAATTGCGCTAAGTTACTTAGTTCTTGTAGAGGGATGAAACGGGTTTCGGACTTTCAACTCAATAATATCTTGGACTTGACTTTTTAGATTAAGTGACAAGACTTAATGTGTCAAGTTTGTGAAATTATTTATGACTTAGAGAAATTTGGCACTGTACACTTCAAGTTAAGACTGTTGAACCAATCTCTCTGCTTTAAACGTTTCTTAGGAAAGCTTGTACACTAATAGAGGCTCTTTATGGGCCTAAACTTAACAAGAATCTTTAGAAAAATTCATCAATAGGAGGACTCATTATGGTGGCTAATTGTCAATGCAATTCAACAAACGTCATCAATAGAAAATACTCATGAGTTCCTATTCATTTGATAATTGAAATATTGTGAAAAGCAGCATTGTGCTATTCAATTGCTATCTTGAAATATCAAAGAGAGCTCAAAACAAAGAGCATACACCACTTCTGATCCACAACAATAGGGTTGATACTTCATAACTCCTTCACCCATAACTAATGTAGCCAAGCTCCCTAAGACAACTTACACCTCCTCTATGCCTACTTTTCACTAAGTCATCCCTTATGTATCATTCAATGTTACTTCTCTAAGGATAAATGTAGTGCAATAAGCACACTATACTCACATAACCATTGTAACCAAATCTCTTCACCTACATTTTGGTAACTTTTTTAAGAACAAAGGAAGTTGATGGCTTAATAATGACATCTACCAAGAAGAGGATATGATGTGACATGCCAAACCTCAGAACAAATAAGAATTGTTACGTCAAAGATGGATCCAAACTTATGGAAGACACAAAAAGAGAAACGAACGTCAAAAAGGAAAAATCACGTAAAACCACCAACCACTCCAAGGATGTGACGTATTAAGGAGCCTTCATGGACCAACCGTGCTAGCTCGATATGATACACAAGTAACTAAATTAGGTCATTCGTCACCTAACCTTACTTAAGGAATAAGATAAGAGTAGGAAAGTAAGCAAACAAGGTCACATAAGGGAAATTATTAGTGTAATCTTGTGATAAGAGCATTATAACTTACATTTACATAGGTATTTATACTCGTAAATCTAAGGCTATTTACTATACATGGAAAATACTAAAGGAAACAGTCCTAAAATAAGTAAAGTACAAGAATAAATAAGGGTACAAAAAGAAATTAAGACAATGGAAGCTTCAGTTGACATATTCCTTTACGTGCTTAAAAGGGGTACGTAACAATCACACGTAGGCTAAAGCTTTATGGGTGGAAACATATCAGTATAAATGTAGTTGAAAATGTAGTATGCCGAGTTGTTTTGATCTGTAGGCATAGTTGGCTCGGGCTTCAAAAGACAAGTGCTAGAGAGGAGTTAAGGTGCATACTAATTAGAGGTGCTCGGGTGGTATGAGCTCAGGGATATGTATTCAATGCTTAAGGATCAAGTCATCAACCGGGCTCACTAAGTAGTCTGGAGGGTGGTTCAAGCTGCAAAGCTATTGATCAACAATATATAAGGTAGAGAGTAACTTGATAATTGCATGTGGTCAGAAGTAGATAAAAGCTCTAACTCCTAAATAGTAGGACAGAAAGAGAGAATTTGTCGAGTTATGCAGTTTAGTCATTGAGGTCAAGCTCGTTTTAAGGGTCTAATTGGGTGACTCCTATTAAGATAACTAACCCTATCAACAGCATACCTATGATCGATAAGTGAATTGTAAAGTCAACAAATGAACTATGCTACCACTAGAAGATGCTAGTCAAGATAGCAATACAAAAGAAGCTATGCCTAATATAACATAAATGATATGCATGATTTAACAAAAAAACTAACAAAATGGATCGATTTATGGTGATGTTTGCCCAATTTTTACCTAATATGACTATTATTGTTGCGGTACTGCATGGTCTAACTTACTTAAATCCTACTAGAATTGCATAGCATGTGTTACCCAAGTAATGTAGTCACTTAATCTTCCTACTATTGATGAGGATGTAACTCATAGGAGTAATAAGCAAGTTCTTACTCTAAACCCTGTACTTACACAACACCTAGTGCTTGAAGTAAGAGATGTAATAATTCAACTTGGAAGCTCTTCTTCCTCACACACCATTCAACGTGTTATACTTGATGAATATGCAAACCACCCTAATCCTGCTCTTGTTGCACTAAAGGAAGCCATTACATCTGCCCTAAGAGAATAGCTTTTTAGAAAGGAAGACTTCAATCTATATATGTTGAAACCTATTTTGATTTTTTTCTTAATTTAACTTATATTACATCTTACCCGCCTAATATAGGTTATTCAACATAAAATTAAGGGAAAAAAACTCTTCTAAAAAATGTTTTAAAAAAATATTTATAAAAGAAAAACCTTTGATAAAATCAATTTAGATTCATTAAGTAGCCAAAGCGAGTAGAAAGATGATTAGGGTTAATGTGTGGAGGAACTATGATCATGCCACTAACCTGCAATTTTCTAAAAAATAATTTTTAGAAAAATTTCAACTAGAGAAAAATTAAGTTTAGGGGCAAACTTGTTAAAAACAAAGCCACCATGTAAAAATAAGAAAAACTAATTAAAGAGGCTTTTTTATTATTTTTCTAAGAAAATAAAAACAAAAAAAGCATAAAAATATGTAAGAAAATTTATTTTTTTATTAAGAATATTCTAAAAAAAAATCATCTTTTAAGGTTGCCTTAAAAGTACGTATGTACTCACTAGTTAAAATTAAATCAATGTAAGTTTCATTAATCTATAAAACTTTAGTATATGATTTTATTTATTTTAGAAAAATTATCAAGTTTACATTTTTCTCCTTTTTTTTGAGAAAAATTCTAAGAAACCTTAATTTTGGTCCTAAATTAAAAAAAAAAATCTGGTTTATTGGTGGTTAGATGGGCATGAAAACATATCTTAGTTTGGTCCTTGCACGAGCCTAGGTAAGTCCTTCTCTTACTTTACTTATTAATTTTTCTAAATTTCTATTATCTCTAGGTTGCTAAATGTCCAAAATGATGTACTAAGGCCTTATTTAGATTCAATTGTAGCAGCTAAAATTTTACTTAGTTCTTAAGCTACTATATTGATAATTTTCTTAAGTTTTTATTTAAGTATGGGGTATCTATTTCCTTGTCAAAGTTGATGAATGATCTACTTGCTATAATTTGGAGGCTACCATGATGGTGTTCCAAATTTCCCTAAGTATTTTATTAGATTTTTTGTTGCGAAATTACATTAATTTTAATGTTTAAGGTTTAATTTGTCAATATCTAAGAGTTTTGTTAATATACATGGATATATGTTATATTGTTGGTAATGTAGCAAGTAGTCATATTCATTAAATTATGCTTCATTCATATTTTTAATTTATTATAATGTATTCTCTTTAAAATTTTTATAACTTACAATCTATTCTACTCATTTTTAAGGGTTTTAAGTTATAGAGGACTAAAAATTACTATATTAATTATTAGACTAAGCCTATTATTTATTTAGACTTTACTCCTTAAACTAGGTGACAAGGCCTAAGTAATTTAGTCTATTTTGGGATAATTTAGAGAGATTTGACTTAATAGGTTTGAAATAGGGACTGTTAAACCAGTCCATCCACCTCCAACATTTTTTAGGCAAGCTCGTATATTATGAGAAAGGCTATTACCCTTAGACCTTTACAAGCTCATTCCAAATATTTATGAAACGAGTAAGACTTAATCCCATCCATCGATCGCCAAGACAATCCAACAAATACCATTAAGCCTAAGAGCCCATAAATACTCAGTCATTCCTCTTCATTTGATAAGAACTCTAGAGATTAGAGAAACAATGTTACATTATGAAACCTCTGCTTTTTAAGATCAAACAACGTTCAAGTAAAAGAACGATCTTAGTTTGCTCAAGAACTACAAGGTTGATGTCCTAGGTCCCCCAAGCTCTCTTATCTTTCACTTATGCATTTGAGACTCTAGAGTTACTTGTTTCTCCCTCCTACCATTTTCTCTCTAATCATCCCATCAAATGTCATCTCCATGTCATTACTCTATGCTATGTATAACGCGATACTTGCATAACTCGCACATGATCGATTCAGTTAGAACCTTTCATTTACATTTTTAGCAACTCTACTAAAGAATGAAGTGTGATATTAAAGCGATGACACCTCCTAAGAAGAGAATGGCTACAACAAATAAAGCTATCTCTGAAGAGTAAGATGCTAATGTCAACCAAGTTAGGCAAGAACCACCTCAAGACACTAATTAAGATAATCTAATCCTTAAGTCTCCTTCAGATACTATAGAGGTGATGCGAGCTATGCAAAAGCCAACAAAAGCATTAAATCAGTTCATGGCTATGTTCGATCCCCTTGTGACGAGGTTGGCCGCCTCTACTGCTGTGTAACCTGTAGTAGCTCTACCAAACTCTACTATTGCTATGCAAATAGGTACTACCCCCTCTACTCAAACATCTAACCTTCCCGCCGCTACATAAGGTATACCCTAGGGAAGGTATGAGCAAATTCCCTTACTACAACCAATAGCTGGACAAAATTTGGTATCTAAAGCAAAGGATACAAGAGTCTTGTTATAAATAGTGTATGCACACATAAAAAAAAAAACATTTTGGAATTCTAAAAACATGAGAAATCACTTAAGAAAATTTGGAAAAAAAATCAGAAAAATATAACAAAAACATAACACGAATATAGTTTAGGCCGGTTTAGAGAGTTATAGGAGTTTTGTGGTGATAGCCATTTGAGGTCAATGAAAGGACTACCAAGGGAGTTGTTCTAATGAGGTTAAGTAGCCGGAGGGTGCCCGAAGGCGACCGATTTAGATGAACTATATTTTCGATCAAAACTTTATAAATTTTCTAAAAATAGCAAATAATATTAGTTAATTATGAAATTTGGTTTTCTAGAGTTATTTTATGCGTAGATTAATTTATTAAGTTTACTTTAATTAAATAATTAGTTGAAATATAGGGTGTTTAAGAAATGACTCTGTTTAAACAAAAATTAGATTAAATTTTAGAAATATTAAATAATATCCTTTCAAGTTGAAATTTTGTATGTAATATACTTAATACATGTAATTAATTGTAGTAACAAGAATTTTTGAAAATAAGCATGTTTACTATTTATTGTAATTATTTTGGATAAAATTAGCAATTTTGTTGTTTTATTGAATTAATTAATTTTTGACAAAATCAAAGAATGAGCCATATGTATTATAATTTCTGGAAGTTCATAATGATGTTTGGGACACTTGAATTTTATTTTATGATTAAATTCACTTATTCGCTTAATTTGCACTAATTTTGAGTTAAAACCGCTATTTTCGTAAAAATAGATAATAGTTGGCTTAGTATAATTCATGATCAATAATTAAATTACATATTTTTGTGAGTCATAGGATTTTTTGTGGAATTAATTGAGCTTATATACTATTTATTATGTATTTTCATATTATAAACCTATACATTAGCCTAATATATAACATAGTAATTAGTATTAATGGGATATTTATTAAATATTTAAAGGATTAGTATTTTTGGGTACATAATGAATGTTACCCAAATGAGGAATTTTAAGATTTTTAATTTAGATTTAGGGTTTATTTAAGTTAATTACAAAGTTATAATTACGTACAATTAAATCGATAACATGAAAGGATATTTTTGGACTTTTGAAAAAATTGATTAGTCTTGATTCTTAAGGTATCTTAATAGTACTCAAGATAACAATTGCGATGATATAAAATTTATTAAAATCGAATAAGAAATGAATAAAATACAATTGAAATAAGCTCGAAAACGTGATAGTGAAAGCGTATAAGAATTTAATATTAACCTGTAGTTAACTTGAGGTTTGCATGTGTTTTCCTAGGTGTAATAAGTGAGAAAGGACCACATCATAAAGCTTAAGATTTTACGCTACTGTCAAGCCCAAGTAAATAGATATTTCTATTTTCATGTAAGTAGATCTATGTCTACTTGACATGTAGTCGGTTGAGTCATAAATTGTAATGGTATGCTAGATGGATTGGATATATAATTCTATTGAATGTATGTTAACTGAGTGAAATGTTTTCTTATGTACGATTAATTCATCGATGCATATTTTTGTTTGGAAAACTACGAAACTGAATTGTTCTTTAGGGTATTTGCCTAAGTGAACCTTATGTGAAGGAATGTATTATAAAGTTAGGAAACAAAGCTGAAGTTGAGATAGTTGAATTGTTTATGATGAGAACCTTGAAATTCGTGCCTAATACAAAAATATTGTACTGTTTATTGAATTCATAGTATGGCCCGAAAGGACCTTTGAGTCAAGTTTCTAAAAGCTTGAACACTACTGAGTTGGCTTTTAAGCATATAAAATTGCATTGCTCAACTTAGTCTAGCTACGATGTGTGATTGGCAATGTATTGGATTTTCAAACCACAATGGGTGTGTTTTGTTAGGGGTCCTACTCCCAAGTAACTCCTTGTTTCCCTAGGTTTCTAAACGTAGTATCTAGATACCTTGTTATATCGACTAAACGAATGAAAAATTTTAAAAGTATAAAATATCTGTATTGATGCATGTCACGTGCAAGAGCATGACATGAATTTCCTGCATATACGATTTGTATTGATAATTTGGATTATGAAATTAAATGCTCTATAGTACGGATATCTGTGAATGTGCATTATGCTTACAATGTACCTTGTTTTATCCACTCTCACTTGGCTCGTAAAGAGCTAAAGGAATATTTATATATTCACAGGTTATGAAGAGAATTGACTGAACATCACATCAATTAAAGAAAAGTCTTTTAAAAGTGCATAGGACAAAGTCAACTACTTTTGAGGAAGTCTTGTTGTATTTTGATTTTAATTCCATGAAAAATCTGGACATATGAAATAAAAAGAAAAGTACTTTATTTTAGATTTGGTTAAATTTGACAAATATAATCTTTTATATAAACAAGTGTAAAGTTAAACTCCATTGTAATACTTTTTTGTTATAAATAGAACTTTTATTAATTATAAATAAATATTCATGTGTAATGGTACATCATAATATATTATGACAGGATGTAACATTTACACAAGACAAAGGGGCAAGACATGAATATATTGAACCTTTTCTGCCGGTATATGATTCTGGTTATTTGTGTCCTTGTTGCTGCGATGTATCAAGGACAAGCAATGCACGTCGCCGTTATAGCTTGGTCGCACGCTTCATCCTTACTCCTATCTTCCGATGAATGATCCGAGCTCGTATAACCTGCCAAAGGAAAGCCACGTGAAAGATCAAGGTGGGAGGGACTAAAGTGAAGGAAAAAAAAGATTAAAATTATATTAAAAAAGAAAAATAAAAAGAAAAAAGAAGAGAGACAAGGCTACTTCATCGATTGGGAGCAAGCCACCGGAGGTATTTTTTTTTAAGTCCACAAACAACAATTCATGAAGACAGGTTCTGTTCTATAAATAATGGAAGGTTTATGAAAGAATAATACATGATTGGACATACCAAAATTATCACGATTGTCTTGCTTTGTTCCGATTGCCGTCACTGTTGTTCTCATAGAATGGCTGCTTGTCACGGGAAGCATTACTGGAAGATCAGAAGGCTACGGAGAATTGAATAATACATCCCCAAAAGCTTACTTCGGTATGACCGACAACAATATTTGTGTATAAAAATTCAGTTGCTACTAGATACTATATTTTCATACTCCATCAAAGTATATATCAATTCTTAGTGGTGCTGTCAGTTTGGCATGGGAAAATTCTCCGAAGTACACTCATATAGACAAGGGAAGATTGAAGGAATGCATGTACATGATATATATATATATATATATATATTTATATTAATGAAGAAGTTGTATGAAAAAAAAAAAGAAAAGGAAAACTAATAAATACAATATCGTGATTAGTGAACGCGACATTACAGCATCCATAGCTTTGTCAATTTTCAAGTCAAGATCGACTAGACATATGCACAACTGAATGAATAAGCATTGATAGTGGCATCTATGTGGGACAATTGCTATACTTTAAATTAGTAGAAGTAGCGGTGTGACGGAAACTAACAAGAAGTTGATCGTAGTTTTACCAAGAGTGGTCTTTTGTCGACACAGTCAATTGATAATTGCCAAGATGTTTTTATTGATAACTCGGTTGCGGTTGTGCTTCTACATTACAAATGATATAGAGATACAATCGCCATGAGTTAAATATATAGTAGCAGTAGAACAAGTGGAGAGAGAAAAGGGCATATATGTAAGACAGAGACTCGGTTAGAAGTGACTGAACCTATTATGATGTCGTAGACTAGATTGCAGTTGCTGAGAATTTCCAACTGCAAAAGATTGAATACTATTTTGTGGAGTCCATGAATACTTCAACGACTCCGCTATTTAGTCCAAGAAAAGATATTAAACTGATGAAGAATACTATTTTGTAATTGTAAACGGATGCAGCATGATCAGCCTTGAAGTTACTCGAAGATCAAAGTTGGCACAATGGATGTGAGCGTGGATTAGGAAAAAATTGATATCATTTGTCAAGATTTAAAGTTAGAGTTGACATTCAGTATAAGAGGAAATAAAATATTACGAGTGAGATTTCTTTGGCAAGAAAATTTTTAAAGTTGATATTTGATACTATTTGTCAAGATGCAAAAATTGCTTCTAGTATTCAGTTGAAGTGGAAATATAATAAGGACAAGATATTTGGTAAGTAAATATTTAGAGAAGAAGTATGGTAGATTTGGGGTCTTGCTCTTGTTGCCATAAGTCACTCGTGCAAAGTGTTGATCTAAGCATGAAATAAGTCACTTTTTTTAAGTGCGAATGCTAGTAAATGGATTTGGTATTTCCTAACCTTAAAAGTACAAACAAAGACATCGGAGGTTATCTTTTAATTATAAGGTCTCATGAAGTATTATTTTAATGTCTATTCTATCTCAAGTACCAATTCAATCACTAATGAGCATGGTATGTTCTTCCTTAGAGATGAACTCCACAAAGTGTCATGTCCCATTGTCAACATACTTATCTTCCATTCCAATGAAGGTGTCTTATGAAGAAAGAAATGATTTTGAATTGGGAATTCTTTTCCATTTTATACAAAGAAATATTTGGAGAATCGGCTTATATAAAGGAAGCCCATATAGTGTTACAAACTTATTCAATATATTAACCTTAGGCCTTTATAAGCTCATTTTAGATAATTATAGAATGAGTAAAACTTCATCTCGTTTATCAATCACCAGGATGATCCAATGGATATCATCAAGCCTAAAAGCCTATAAATACTCAACTATTCCTCCTCATTTGACAAGAACTCCAAAGATTAGAGAAATAGTATTTCACTATGAAACATCTACTCTCTAAGATCAAACAATGTTCAGGCAAAAGAACAATCTTAATTTGCTTAAGAATTGCAAGGCTGACGTCCTAGGTCTCCTAGGCTCCTTTGTTTATCACTTGTACATTCAAGACTCTAGTATTGCCTATTTTCCTTCCTTACCATTCTCCTTCCAATCACCCCATCGAGTATCATTTCCATGTCACCACTCTGTGCCTACGTATAACATAATACTCGTATGATTCGCACGTGACTAATCCAATCAGAATCCCTCATCTACATAGGTTAATTTACAATTACACTTATCATATACCATCATATATATGTATATATATAATGTATTTAGGCAGCTTACATATGACTCAAATATTATGTTATGCTATATTATGCACTTTATAGCTTAAATGATTTACTTTAGTACTTCGTTATATCTTGAACCTTGAATTTAGGGGTTTCAATAAATTTGATACTATATTAAATAATTTAAGTTTATAGTTGAAAATCGGTCTTTGATCATATTATGTTTAAAATATAAGTTTATTGGGCCATTTGTACTAACTTTGGTTACCCTATTATAAAGTTTAAGTTCAATCAAATAATTTTTTTAAAAAATCTTAAATTTAGGTATAGTTACTTTGAATGTGATTTTAGGAGCTCATAATAAAAATAAATAAATAAATATATACATATATATATATAGCTACAAAAGCTAAAATTAATGCGAAACTTGCTACCAATGCGCACGAGTCAGGTTTTTTCATAAGTAACGTGTGTAGGTTGTGCTACAGGGAGGATTCTACTTTAGTAGTAGCAACCGATGATCGGAGATGGAGTGTTCAACGACCTCCTTGTGCAATGGGGATACTAGCGGTGGAAATCTACCAACAATATCCATTGGTGCTTCAAGTGCTCAAGAGCACCTGACTTTAAACTTTCAATTTGTTTAATCAACTGATCATCAAGGCTAAAGTTTGTGTTTAAACGCCACTAAAGGTATAGATTTGCTTCGATTTTATGTGAAATTGAAGAAAACTTAGAGAAAGAATATGGGTTTTAGGTTGTTAAACTAGAGAGAGAAAGTGATTGTTGATTAAATCCTCAATATTTACAATTAAATTTGGTTTTGTCCACTTCTTTATCGTAGTCCACTACTTATATAAGCACCATTAGATGTAGTTTTAGGACTTTGGATAACTCCAAATCGAAGCCAATAGTTTATTAGTGATAAACTTTGATTCTTGTAAGCTTTTATTTGATTCGGTTTTAAACTTTCTAATTTAAGGATGGGTAAGTACAAGATGAATAAAGTATAATGTCACTTCTAATATATGAGAACGGCTTGAAATATAATGAATTGAAATAGAGTGGAATGCAATGGAATCAAAATTATAATGATAAATTATTTTTTATATTTGGAAATATCTAAAGAATGGAATGGAATGTTTATATAGTTGTATTTGTAAAAATTACCTTTATTATAATTAATTTAAAGATTAAATGAGTAATTTCAATTAATGAGGTAGGAGCGAATAGGCAAAACCTAATTCCCTCTTAAAATCGAAGTTGCAAATTCTAAAGAATCTTGATTTTTCCTTGTAAAATTACTTCCTTAAATAAGAAAGGGAATTTAATGTAAATAGCAATTCCACTTCGATTCTATTCCAAGTTTATTCTTACATACTAAATATGATATAAACATCTACTCATACCTTATCTTATAAACATAGATTTCTAAATTTTATGATTGAAATCTACTCTATAATACCTTAATATCACCTAAAAACTATACTCTTTTCGTACAATTTTCCATTACAGTTTTATAACATTAAAGTTCTAAGTTAAATTTTTCGAAATTTCAAACCCATAATGTACGCACAACATTGTATTAATTCAAATAGCATGGAGGTACACACGTCACAAATTTTGGAAAGTAATATTAAAAATCTACCTTATATAGCATTTTGAACAAAATTATTTCATAAGTGACAAAATAACACATCTATAAAGAAGTTACACCATCTACATGTGTAGACCTTATAATCTATTACAAAGTTTGATCCCCTTATTTAATATATACAACAGTAAATCAAATACAGTAAGTTTACAAGTAATAGCATTTAGTAATGAGGAGGAAATGAGAAGAGTGAAGTGAAAAATATAAACACGGAAAAGATAAGACAGTTTCACCTTCTATTATAATCATATTTTCTTTTCTTTTTGGTAGAACTTATATGAAAGAAATATAATATAGTTTCATAATTATTATCGTTATTATTTAATAATTTTTATGATACCCTAAATACTGTACTTTGTAATTCTAAGGAAGGTACGGGGGATTGAGATGTTGTACCCTGCAATATCTTATTCTCATAAATTATACCTGAGCTACCTTGTAGCCCTTAATATCCCATCCCATCCCAAATTGAGTAGTGTATTATAAGATATATAATACAGTATATTGACAAACTTAATCTTCAACCTTATTTTTAGAATTAAGTGCTAAAACCCTTATACCTTTGGAAAATGTATTTTTAAACTTTTTTTTTTCTTTTAGAAAAGCTGTTGTAGCGTACTATAATAAACAATGATTTTTTAACGAGATAGATTAGGTTCAATTTCCTCTTCTTCTAAAATTATAATATATTATAGTTCACACTATCTTACCCTTGATTAAAATAATAATTAAAAAAAAATAAAAGAAAAGCACAAATCAACAATAAAATATAGTGTAGGAGCTCAAATATATGTTTTAAATTCCTTTTTTTTTTTTATTTTCAAGCAAACACTCAATTTCAAAATGAGATGGCTAAGTATGCATGAAGCACATATAAAGGGTGTTTTTGCAACTTATATATAAATAAAAGGATACATTTATGAACTTTTTATGAATTTCAAAGTAGAATGTATCGAAGAGAAATTTTACTTAAAAGCATTGCGCATCAAACGTAATGCTAATTCTGTTTTATATCTATTCACATGTCCACTATATGCAATAAAAGTTGCAAAGTTTATCCTCACAACACTTATATCGAATATTCTCTAACCGTAATTCAATATAGGCGTATTAGCTCTCCCTCGTAATTATCCTCGGAAGGCTAAACAAATTGGCGAGAAATATGTATTACCACTTCAATGTCCAGATTTTTTCTAGTACCAGCCAAAAATAGCTTCTTTAACCATACGCAATAAGAACACGTATCCCACAGTAACAACTCCAGGAAAGAACCGAACTATCGACAACAACAACCGTTTACGTATTCCACTTGCAGGAAGTAACAACCTCTAGAGCAAAAACCAGAAAGCCCATTTTAGGAAACATTGTTTAGTCCTAGGAATTTGGTTCGTTCAGTTAGATTAGATTAACATCCTCTCCCTGTCCAGGAGGATTGGAGTTTTTCTATCATTCTGAACATCACCATTGCATCATACCATGATGATGATCCTCCTGGTTTTCTTGCCTTCTTTGTTCTTTAGTCCTTGTTTAGTGTTGTCGGCTTCCTTTACCCCGAGAGACAATATCCTAATTGATTGTGGAGCCAAGTCCTTGGTAACACTTCCTGATGGAAGGATCTTCAAGACGGATGCCAATTCGGCCGGATACTTAAATGCGAAAGACGACATTCAGATTTCTGTTCCGAAAGCTGATGTCCCAACACCTTTGTGTTTATCAGCGAGGATTTTTGCTTCTGAATCTACCTATTCTTTCCCTTTATCGAGTGCAGGATGGCATTGGCTAAGGCTTCATTTCTTTGCAATGAACAACACCCAGTACGACCTTAAAACCGCAGTGTTTACGGTTACTAACAAAAATGTAATGCTCTTGAATAGATTTTGTGTCAATAATAGCTCTCGGTACATTGTGAAGGAGTATCTTTTGAATGTGACAGATCCGGAGCTCACCCTCAAATTTATTCCTCTCAAGAACTCTTTTGCTTTTATTAATGCAATCGAGGTTGTTTCATCTCCTGAGGTCTTGATATCAGACACGGCATCCGCGTTGTACCCTGTCCAGGAGTTGAATGGACTGGGAACATATCATTATCAGTATCTTTATAGGATTAATGTGGGCGGAGTTGTAATCACTTCACAAAATGATACTCTAGGTAGATATTGGGGTCCTGATACGCAATACCTTAAGGATGCAGCGTTGGCTAAGCGTGTTTCAATCGAACCAAAGGTCATAAGATACCCTGAACAAGTGGCAAGCCTCATTGCGCCTGCTGCCGTATATGCATCTGCTGTTGCAATGGCAAATGCAGATGGTCGTCAACCAAATGTCAATTTGACATGGAATTTCGATGTGGACACAAGATTCGACTACTTGATTCGGCTGCATTTTTGTGATATTGTCAGCAAGTCTCTCGATCAGCTCTTTTTTAATGTTTATGTCAACGGAAAAATGGCTGTATCGGGTTTAGACTTATCAAGTCTGACAGGTGCTTTAGACATGCCATATTACAAAGACATTGTGGTAAATGCAACCTTGATTTCTAATGGGCTAAGCATTCAGGTTGGTCTAATACCTAGAGATAACAAATCCATCAATGCAATCTTGAATGGCGTAGAAGTCATGAAAATGAGTAATTCAGTCAATAGTTTGGATGGACAATTTGGAGTTGATGGAAAAAAGGACGGTTCACCAAATGGCACTCCCATGGCTATAATTGGATTCGCGATGATGTTTGGAGCCTTGGTAGGATTAGGGGCAATGGTGATCAAGTGGCACAAGCGACCACAGGATTGGCAGAAGAGGAACAGCTTCTCTTCGTGGTTACTTCCTATCCATTCTGGAGACCCTAGTCTCAGGACCAGCAGCAGGACTTCTACAGGATCCCACAGGAGCGCGTTTTTACAACCAAATCTTGGTCTTGGCAGGCACTTTTCTTTTGTGGAATTACACGAAGCTACCAAAAACTTCGACCCCAGTGTGGTAATTGGCGTAGGAGGCTTTGGCAATGTGTATCTAGGAGTAATAGATGACGGGACAAGAGTAGCTGTCAAACGAGGAAACCCTCATTCCGAGCAAGGCATCAATGAGTTCCAAACTGAAATTCAAATGCTCTCCAAGCTTAGGCATAGGCATTTGGTGTCTTTGATTGGTTATTGCGACGAGAATAGTGAGATGATTCTAGTATATGAATACATGTCAAAGGGGCCTCTGAGAGATCATTTGTATGGAAAGAACTTGCCGCCCTTGTCATGGAAAAAAAGGCTAGAGATCTGCATCGGAGCTGCACGCGGGTTGCATTATCTGCACACAGGCACGAATCAAGGAATCATCCACCGCGATGTTAAGACAACCAACATCTTGCTTGATGATAACCTCGTTGCAAAGATGTCAGATTTCGGGCTATCCAAGAATGCACCAGCTGGGCAGGGCCATGTGAGTACAGCAGTGAAGGGAAGTTTCGGGTATCTCGATCCTGAGTATTTCAGAAGGCAACAACTGACTGATAAATCCGATGTGTATTCATTCGGTGTGGTGTTGTTTGAGGTATTATGCGCACGGCCTGCTCTCGACCCTGCACTTCCAAGAGGACAGGTGAACTTAGCTGAGTGGGTGATGCAATCACAAAGAAAAGGCGGGCTTCTTAAAATCATCGATCCCCATCTTCAAGGTGCCATTAATCTTGAATCCCTGAAGAAGTTCGCCGAGGCTGCTGAAAAATGCTTGGCTGAATGTGGTGTAGATAGACCTGCAATGGGAGATGTATTGTGGAACTTAGAGTATGCTTTGCAGCTTCAAGAGGCTTTCACTCAAGGAAAAGCAGAAGATGAGAACAAATCAATAGCGATTGTTCATGTAGATTCTCCTAATGCATCAACAATCGATGACGACCCAGTTCCTCGTTCAGCATCAAGTCGCAATCCTACCGAAGCTGAGCATTCGGGATCTGATACGTTCACTCTCACCGGGAGGTAAAATTTTCAACTGATGGAAGATGGTGCACCCATAAACATTTCATCAAGGATGTGCTTAAGTTGACAATGACATATCGTGAAATGACTTGATGCTATCTGATGGAGCTCTGTCTCTATATATAGAATCAGGGCTTCATACACTCGTAAGAAAATTCTTTATGATTTCACAGTTGACAACATGATAGTAAAATCATTGTATGGGGCGTTAGGGCCGGGTAGTTTAGTCTTGTTTTCTGTTTCTTTTCTTTTCTTTTCTTTCTTTCTTTTTTTTTTTCCCCTTCCCATTTTTCTTAGGGCCAACTTCATATTGTACATAGGATAAGGAGAAGGAAATCAAACGTGTTACACTCCAGTGGAGAACAATGTTCCTGCTACACGGATAGTAACCCGTGTCATTTTAGTTTGTTTACTTCATTTGTATATTTTCCTTGTCAGACACGCACAAGATAGGCAAATAGTCATCATTGTACTTGATATTCCATGCACTGATTCAAAGAAACACATGCATTGAAAACAAATGATAGAATCTGCCAAAGAACTCTGCCATGGCATGAAGAAGACACAAAATAAGCAGATTTAACACATGGATATTAGAATCCAAATTCTGAGCAAAAACATTCCTCGACTGTTGCAAGCAACGCGGAAATGTCGATCATCTTCTCTTTGGGGGTTTGAAAACAAAAAAAACCTCCCATAAAATTCAGGCTTCCTTTGGACTCTGTCATCGTGTAAAGGGGACATGACCTACAACTTGAACCTACGATCGAACTAAATTGTCTGTGGCATGCATTATTGATTGCTGTGAACCTTGTCACCTGTCTACAACTGAGACCATGAAAACAAGCTTCTTTGCATTCATATACCGACTATAGATTTAAATGAGGAACTTTCTTATGTCGGAAGCTTTGATCTTATAAACAGCACAATTTGGACTTGTGAAAAAACCTATGCAAGAGAAAGAGGATAAACGTAGGAGAAGAAAAGCTCTAGGGAAATCCAAAAACACGATAAAATGCTTAAAAATCTTATACGGTTAGAAACTGAGTTAGTACACGTTGTAAGGCGTTGGGGTAACTCTTCCGCTGGCAGGTTACAGGTGGTGGCTAGTAACAGTGCTTAGTGCTAACTATGGGTGAGCACCGTTTGATCAAATTCTATTCACATTTCCATACCGAGCCAAATTGTTAATAATGGTTCAATTTTTACCACTTCGAATTCAAGAATTTGTTGGCTGTTCTCTATGTCCTTGCTAATCAAAGATAGATTCCAATGTTGGAAAATAAGCTTACTAATTAGTTGGATTCAAATCAAATCAGAAAGCGCCTTGTTGCATCAAAACTTCAGCATCTCACTGAAATAAAGACTAAAGCAAAGACCTAGAGGCCTCATTCATTTTGTTTTTGGGTTATTTGTGTTGCTAGAAATTCTTACTACTTTGTCCCCATATTTAAATTAAATTTATCTTGTATATTTATATACACTTTAATTGTTGGGATGTTATCACACATAATTTTTTCTTTTTTTGGGGGATTACTTATCACACATGAATTGGAAAGAATATATATTATAAAATATAACCTATTGAAGGAGTTGAAACTAATTAAAGAATTTCAAATTTCTTTCGAGACATAGAGATAGCATCATAATTACAAAAAAAATATATATATTAATTCTTTAAAACCCATATTTTGCTTGTTGATGATGTTCCATAAATTATTCAACACGTAATTCTCTAAACTTACTTAATAATTTTACCTCCATTTAACAAATTTTTTCTTCTACATTATATTAGACATCTAGTGCTTTCCTTAAGTACATTGTTGATGTGATTCGTAATTTTATAAGCATAGAGGATTCGTTACACAGACTCGTACTTGCATTACGGTACTCAAAAAATGATATGTAAATAAGTAAATAAACTACTTGTGTGATTGGTTGAAAATTGCGGTTTTCATTATAAGATAGTTATCATTTATCAAAAACAATGAATACACGTTGTCATAAAAACTGCCAAAATAACTTTTCTCTTCTCAAAATAGTAAACTAATTAAATCTTCAATTTATTTATTTTGTTTAATACATTACTATAACATGTTTTTTTATATACAAAAAACTGAAACTATCTTATTATATACATTTCATGTTAACAATAGAAAGACTATAATATGAAGTGTTGTCTAAGATAAGTAGTGAGTGCAAACCTTTTTCTTATAAAAAATAACTACATTTTATTATGGATGAAAAGGTTTATTATCAAATATCTATACCATTTTATGATGATTAAAGGGGACATTTGTATTAACAACTTATGTTTTCATAGTATGTACAAAAGTCTTATTTTTATTTTCTTACGAATCCACTATTTTAAAGTTAGTATGGGTTTCAACACATACTTGACGAAATGTTGCAAAAGCATCATGTAATGTCAAATGTGTTGGAACAATTGATAATAGTGCTAAGGAATGCTACGGGTTGGGAAGATTATTAATAATTGAGAAACTCAATACAAATGTCCCCTATCTATATTGATTATACCAGGAAAAATGTATTGACTTCTTGGTTCCCCTATCTATAAATTCTATATTAGTTTCATTAGAAGATAAATAAGGTGGAAGAATAAAATTAGCTGTATATTTATCTTGCTCTACTTGTACGCGTATGTATTAGCTGTATATTTATCTAGCTCTACTTGTACGTGTATGTATTACAATAATCATGTTCATGTCCTCCTCTAAAATCGTGAGATGTTGAAGCATATGATCGACATGAAGAGGAATCTAATATTAAAGAATAGGAGGAAGGTGGAGATTTGCGAGTTCTTGTACTGTTTTGTTGATTCAACTATTGACGTCGCAAATTATTTCCAATATTGGAAATAAGTATGGAAATTTTATGAGGAAATGTGTGTTTCAATCCCGTTCCATATCACTTCGAGATAAACCATTTATATTGGTTATGTGAGTTTTTTCAACCATCTTAACTTGTTACGAACCATCTACCATTCAATCTAGTTCCAGCTTTGCTTGAACTTCGGTATTAGTTATGGGATTCTCTCTCTCTCTCTCTTTTTTAAGTGATAAAGTTGTCCAAGTAAATTATAGCATTAGAGTTTGACTAAGTAGCAAATAGTTTATTATCACATAGCATAGATATTTTCATTTTCATCTCTCTCTAATTCCTGAATTTTATTATGTCTCGTTCTAATCACGTGCTTCATTTGTCAAGATTATAATATAAATTGACGATACATGATACATCATAGAAAAATAGGTTGATGTATATTCCAATTCACATCAAAGAGTTGGAAAACTTAATAATATGTGAAAAATCTTAATAAGGAGACATTTTGAAAGAAATGTTAGAAATATTGAGAAATTAGCTTCAATATGAGAGATTGTATAGTAAAATGTGTTTGAGTGAAATGATAATGCGGGTGTTTAAACTTAGTGTGAACACTTAGGTTTGTGGGACATGCGTATTTGTATGCGAAGTGTTTGTGCACGTGAAATAGAGTTTTATATAAATCTAGAATCTTTTTTGAAAAATATTACGTAAAAAGGCCCTTAGGGATAAATATTGCGTATATGGTATAGTCATGTATATAAAAAATTATCTAACTTGTGGAATCATAGATGTGCATGCACCTCATGCATGAAGGCGCATGTGTTGCTTGCGCCTTTTTTTATAACTATTGATACAAAGTTAAGCGCACCTATTAAATTTGTAATATGCAAATTAAGCCAAAGTGTCGATTCCTTAAGCACTTTCATTACTAATACTCATTAGATCTCTATTATCTAATCAATGAATTTGAGTTTAAGAATTTAAAAATACTAAAATTAATTGCAGTAAATAATAAATTATCACTATATAAGAATTGTTCAAGAACTAAGTAAGAAAGCAATAAAATTATAAACTACTTCAAGATTTGCAACTCGTATCTAGATCTTCGTTGCCTCACTCTCTTAAAGTTACAAACTCAATACAATATATAAAAAAACAAAAACAAAAACAATCGATCTTCAATACTTTCACATAGATAATTGAAACCGAGTAGATTTTCTATGTATTTTTCTATTTTTTTCTGCATTCGTCAGCTTCCAAGGATGTCTATTTAAATCTTTATGTTCCAACAGTCGAAACAAGATATCCTTCTTGAAGATTAGTTTGTTAAACTATCTTTCACTGATTTGTTGCAAAGTTATTATTAAAGACAAAGTTCAGGCCGAAATTTGCTTAGTATGAATCTCAACACTTATTTAGCTAACAATGGAATTTGTTGTGATCCTTTTCTTATTCCCACTTAAGTGGAACGGATTAATTATATTTTCCAAATATAATTAATCAACGTAGCTGGGTCTTCTTATATTATCCTTCTATCAATGCTTCTATAAAATTCAGAATAATTGGGTAAACATAACTTGCTTCGAGAGTTTAGCCTTCTCCAATTCCTTCTACAAGACCTATTATGCATATCTCTTGACCTTTTACTATTCCTTCTACCAATCTCGTTACCTTCTACTTATACTTCCATTGTATGTGGAAGCTTTTACTTATGTGCAAAGCTTCTATTGAAACTTCTAGAACCTTAGATAAATTACTTGCAAATACTTAAATGACAAGTATAATGTCATTTTATCCTTTTTGTTATAATCAAAACCATATTAGAGAGAATCCTAATAGAGCTTATGCTAAGGGGTAGTATTCGTAGCACAGTACGCTATATTAGACCGACGTAGCTCTATACTAATAGCTATAGAGTTTCTAACCTCTTTATTCGTATGGGAATTGTCTTGGTTTTCATCAATAGGCTCCACACTATTAATAAGCTCCTTGAGTGTTAAGATTTGTCTCTCTTTAGGTTTTTCACTTTGTAACACCAGCTTTTATAAGCCTTTTAGAGGTGATTATTATACCTCTTCACTAAATGGAATTTGTTACATAGGGGAGAAGGCTCAAAACAGTTTTGTGCTTTAGAATCCGCTTGCTTTCCCTTGCCTTTTGCCCTTCTTGGCAACCTTTTGCCATTGTTGTTTCAAAACATTAAAAATATCGATAGTTTCTTAAGGCCTGTGTAGTCATAAAGTGACCAAACACTTCGCAAGATGGGCATCTTTGTGACATCACTAATAGTCTATAAGGACTTTTAGAATACTACCATCGTCATGCTCAACTTCTACTTAAGCAACTTGGTTTTCACAGGCATCTAACTCCATAAGAATTCCTGCTCCATTAACTCTAAACTTGATTCACTTTGAAACTCTAACTTTTAAAGGTACTTCTATACCACATGCTATATGAGCCCCTTTTCGATTGAAAAATTCACAAGGAATATGATTAATTGATGTCTACATCCTGACATTTGTAGGTTGATGTTTCCCCAATGCCTTTCCTCTACTTTTGCAAAATGAGTAATCTTTGTGCAAAGAACTAAGCTTTTTTAAGGATTGAGGTTGTTTCTCTTTTTATAGTAGATTGGAAATACTTAAAGCTTTCATTATTGCCAAAAACATTAAGGATGCCGAAGTATTTCCTAAGTCTAAAAGTTGTAGTATGAACTAAAGAGCAAGGTAGTTTCTTGCTTAAAAAAATACCCTATGAGGGTAGAGTTTCAATATTTGGTGCCTTCCTCTTTAACTTCAAGCGGTATCTTAACTTTAGGGATCATTCCGTTATGGATAAGAGGGATGAAGTCTAAAATCTGGTTTAAAGATAAGATCTTGATTAGGATAAACATTTGTATAAGATTTGAGTTAGTCCATATAGTGAAACCCTTAAGCTAGAGGGGTGGCTAAAATGGGAGCTTTAGAGGTGGTTTTAATGAGGTTCTCCCTATACTTTTTTCTAAAATATCATTAATTTGTTCAAAAGTTTCATTACCGAAAGAAGAAAAACTTTCATCATGGATATATGTTGACCTCATTGTAAAAGTTTATTTTAAAAAAAAAAGGAATTTAGGCACGAAGTACCCAATCCTTAAATGTGGGCTGGAAGAGTGAATTGACACATAAGGTGGGATGACTATATGTCGCTACCTGATTTTGTAATTCCTTATCAATTTATTTTTTGATATATTGGATGGCTTTATTGTTGTAGCTAATCAAAACCAACATAACTGATTAGAAGGTCAATGTTTGAACTAAAATTTGATATGAACATAATTCTAAATATTAATAAAGTAGTTTACTGATAATTGGAAGCTAAGTTGCAATGTTAGATTTCAAGTTAAGTTAAGAAGCTTTCGCATGCAAATTTGTTATCTCAATTTGTAAGTATTTTTGATATATCACAAAGAAAATACAAGTTTAGCAATCGTAAGTAATCTTGAATGTTAAGAAGTAGTTAGGATTTGAAATTTTTGCATTACAATCAATTTAACTCTCCCTTATTGGGACCAATATTAACAATATCTTTTATTTTGACTTTAAAGTTTTAGTGGTGAGGACTTCCATTAGTTGGTGTGCAATACCTAGTCACTGTGGATGAGTCAAGACCCATGGTTACCTAAGCCCTTTTTCGGCCACCCTGAGCATGAAGTCCAAAAGTCGTGGCATAGATCTTCAAAAAGAAGGGAAAGCCTGGTTGGGAACTTAAGAAAAAGTTTGTAAACTAGTACAGTAATTAAACGATTAAAAAAGAGGGCTTTGCGTGCTTTAGCTCTATCTACAGGGAAGATGGGCTCCTGGTAGCAGGCTTAGCGAATAAAATAATGGAAGAGCTAGGAGACAAGATTCACTTTACCGTAAGAATTCTCTTAATGGAGAAGACAAGCCTTTATGAAGCCCTGGGATGATTGGAAATATATTTCTCCTTTTCATTTTTCTTTTTATCTAATTTCTATGATTTTTATTTTTCTACTGATAAAAAAAATAAAAAAATGCCTACCTTTGGTTGCCAAAAAATTATATTTAATTAATCGAATGTGATAAAATAAAATGGTCTTAAGTTGGAAAATCCCCAAGCTAAAAACCAAATCCAAACTATATAACATATTATGCAAAGTTTTTTAAAGCTATAATATAGGAAGTGGAGAAGTTAATAAAGTTGGTGGAGTTCAACAAGCTTTCCCTCGTTTGTCTTGAGCACGTGTAGGTCTCTGCTTTAATTACGGATGGAGTAGTTATACAAATGTGGCTACATCTTCCTTAGTCAGTCAGTTAAGCTTTGAATCGTAACACATCTTTTGCCCTATAAGTTGCATATCAACACGTAGTGTTGCACATGATTCAATATATGTACAAGTATCCCTTGCCATTAGAAATCGTTATCGGGATGAAATTTCTTATGGAGCTAAATAAGATGAAGATTGATGCATGCGATAAAGTGGAAAATGTTGTAACTGGGTATGAAACCCTGGTAAAATACGTTGGGATGATATTCTGAAAGTGAGTAGTGCTGCAGTGGTGATTATAAGGTCAATTATTGCGTGGATTGGCTTGACGGCTCGAGATTCCAATATTTTGCTCTAGCGCTCTCTAAGGTATTGAACTTTATGGATGCGGAATCGGAAGGGGAAAAGGAGGAGTAAAATTTAGTGTTAATGGAGATGATTAATTCGAATATATGAAATGATCAATAATTAAAGAAAAATCAGATTCGACTGGAGGTGGAATCGTAATTGACCCTATATTAAATTAACAAAACTGGTAAAATTAGTTATAATAGGAAGGACAAATATCATTGCACAAGAACCCTCCTTAGTAGAGCATAATTATAGTTAACCCAATGCTTATTTTAAATCTTCCATGATCTTTTCGTTCCTTTAATCTAATAAATAGAATAGCCTTCGTAAGTGTTGATTGGGTTATAGCTTAGGATAAGAAGGGGGTGTGTAAGGATTTTAGGAATTTTAGTCCCTCTCTCCTTTCACGTTTGCTGTTTTTCGTTGCTGTGAATTGAGATCACTGCGTACTACTTTATAATTATTTTACCAAACAAAAGTTTTTTTTCTAGAAGAAAAGAAAAAGAAAAATCCTATAGAACTTCTCATTACATTTAAATGATACTCATTGACGAATGGAAACATAAAGAAAACTTAGCTTTTTGATAAAGTAATCTAAAAAGATGGATGAAATGGCTGGATTAGCATTTCAATTAGTTGTAGATATTAGCACTGTTAGAGATATAAAGATTGATTCTACAAACTTTATTGCAACACTACAAAACATTTAATACTGTTTAAATTAGTAATTGATGTTAGACTAATCTTAGTTGAATTAGGTAGATAAATTTTTTTATTTTTTTTTGGCCAAAGAAGGTAAATAATTTATGTCGATAATCTTTTAATAGATAAATCAAGGAGATTTTGAGAAAGAATATATGAAACCAACTCAAATACTAACTATAAATTAGTTTTAGTGTGTTTCCTTTTAATTTTTAAGAAACAATCATGGTGATGGAATTTAATTCGGCTAAATAAAACTAAAAATCTAAACGTCTCAATTCCTTCACTTATATTTGGATCATCTAGTATGCTTGGACTTTTAAGCTCCATATAAAAAAATCTTATTTTCTCCGAGGCTTATGACCTTAATTTTTCATGGCACATTTTGTACCAATAATATGTGTATAAAAATAAAGACCATCGTAATATAATAGTATTAATTCTGATTTTTTTAAGAAAATGAAGTAGGTTTGACTCCCCTTTAACTAAATTTGTAATAGAATATGGTTAATTAAAAAAATATGTAAAAAGAGTGCTGGCAGGAGGAAAAAAAGAAGTGTCTACAGTGATTTTATTATTTACCATTTTTTAAAATATATGTGCTTTGGTGCATTTGTAACGTATTATAATATGGTGACTAAAAATATTATGTTTATTTATTATAACCAAAATATAAAAAATGTGTTTCTCTAATCTAACAGCTGTTTACGTGAGAGTAAAACGTCCTTAATAAATAAAAGGACTAATTCTTCCTTGTAAATAATTACTTTCAAAAAGTGGATTAATAGAAATCGAGGTTACGAAGATGGGTTACGGACATTCATGGAATGTATAATAGTTTTTTCTACAATTATCTTGCATAGATTGAATATAAGTTCCTAAATATTATTAATATTTTATTTTTTAAAGCCGTAGATTGATATAGATATTCTTCCACTGAGGAAAAGAAATCAATTCAATAAAAAGAAAGGAAAAGAAAACATATCCATCTCTCTTAGTCTTTCCATCTTTTCTCCAATGATAAGTCACTCCACTCATTCTCGTTGAACTGAGATGAGTGAATGTTACGTTTTTGACATTTGGATTTCTCCAATTTTACAATTAATTATTGAAGTTAAAAGATGTCGATTTACTTGTCGAAATCGTTTATAATACTTGGCTAGATAATTTATTATAAGATTAGATAAATTACAGATAGTTGACTGAACGTGGCTAAATAAGAAAAAAAAAATGAAAATTTGCATAAAAAAAGGGAAAAATCTTGTAGCTAAATTAAACATTTTTAAATTTTTAGTAGTGATTATAAAAATATAAGAAGTTGAACACAAATATAACATTTATGGATCAATATTACAATTTATACATCAATTGTACTACTTTTTGTAATTATGCAATTGAATTTTCGACATATCTAATTACGTATTTAATTAAAGATTTAGTTATTATCGTTTATACCTTATTTAACTTAAATTCACATAATCAGTTTAGTCAGCATAATCAGTCAATTGGTAGCTATTCATGGTTGTAGAAGGTCCCATGACCTTTAATAGGTAGATGCACTATCAACAATTATGAGTACGTGATAATAACACTTTAATGGCACGTCCACTCTATGGAATAAAATGAGATGAAAGGGAATTGGAATCCATAAGGAATGGAATAACGGTATAATATAGATTATTTTGTTTAGTCGAATTTATAAGTAATTTAGGAATATACATGTAATATAACTTTTATAACTAAATTATTCTTAGTTTATTTTCTTTCTCAACTAATCCTAAAGAAATAGATGGTAGTGGTTAGCTGTGGTGGTGACAGTAGTGGTGATGGTTGTGGTAATGGCAGCGGTGACTATGGTTGGGTGGTGGCAATGGCGATAGTGGAGGTAGTGGTGATGACGACGACGGCAAAGACAATTGGTAGTGGTAATAATAGTAATAATGATGGAGAATCGTAATTTCTTAGTTAAATTGATTAGAGATTCCTATGGAATGCCTAAAGTAATAGAGATTTCTATGGAATTGTGATTCTGCAATAAAAAATCAAGTGAACATCGTAATAAAAAATAAGAAGGGATAAAATCACATATTACATACTTTAATCTCACTGCAAGTTAGGTCAGGCTATTTTATTGATTGCTTTCACTTATCTTCTTTTTAGCTCTTTATTTTCTGAAGTTATTTAGTTAGTTAGTTACAAAAGTTGGTCACGTAGCTTATAGTCTGATTTAATACGTTATAGCATATCAGGAAATACAGTTAGTCATTTTCATTCCTTTCCCTATTCGTTCACTTTCTTGTTGTTGTTTGTATGACTGAGACGAAGGAGGTTAAAGCATTAGATCAGCTTCTTCTATCTGATTGTTGAGAAGGCGAGTTCTTATATGGTATCAAAGCAGGTTCAAAGGTATTTCAATTTCTATTATCTCAAGATTACTTAGAAAATTACCTAAATCACATTGAAGACAGAACAACGAATACTATAGCTGAATTAGGGTTCAATGATCCTTTTCATTTGTCTGGATTGGATGGTCCTGGAAGGGTTATTAGTAATATCAGTTTTAATGGTAACAATTACCTTGCATAGGGTAAGTTGATGAGATTGGGATAAGGTGTGAAAGCTAAGATCGGTTTTGTTAATGGATGATTCAAAGGCCGATTGAAACTACTAAAAACTTTGGCAAGTGGTTGCAATGTGATTTTATGGTTCATAGCTGGTTGTTGAATTCAATAATTTGTGATCTAGCTCAGAATTTTCTTTATACTTAATCAGTTAAGTAATTATGAGATGAAATTAAGGAGTAATATGGAACAGCGAATAGACCTCTAATTTTTTAGTTAAGACATGAAATCAGTAATGTTAGACAAGGAAATATGGTTGTAAGTGTCTATTATAATAAATTGCATTGTTGTTAAGATGAATTACAAGAACTTCATCCATTTCCACATTGTGAATGTAATCGTTTACAATATTGTACTTGCACTTTTAAGGAACGTATTGTAAATTATGAATCACATATGAGGCTAATTTAGTTTCTTATGGGATTGAATGAGGCTTACAAGGGAGTACTTAATTAGATTTTGTTAATGGAGCCCCTTGTAAGCCCTAAAGCTAAGCCAAGTAACCGTAGTGTTGAACTTAGAACCCAAGGTTTAGGGCGATCGATTAAAGGATTTGATCAAACCCAAATTATAAACTATTGAGAGGAATATTAGTAAAACTAACTCCGTAAACTTGAATTTAAGAAAATAAATAATAAAATAGGAAACTATAAAATTTTCAAATTCTAAGTATAATAAGTATTAATTACCGAAAATGCGAAAAGTGTAATGAAATAACTAATAAATTACTAGAGATAGATTATATGTATACTAAAAATTTTAGAATGACCAAAATAATAGTTAGGAATGTTCACGTGTACACCACATGTATTTACGTGTAGATAAAAATAAACGTAATTACCTAAATTGGCCAAAAACTAAGCAAAAAATTAAATAAAATTATAAAATAATTATAGAAAAATCAGAGGATGATAAGCTAAACTAAGATCAAGTCGTGGCAGGTTCAAACCAGAAAAAAAAAATTAACCAATAAAATTTGGACAACCTAAAAGCCAAAATCAAGGAATTGGGGCAAAGTCTTATTAAATTAATGCAAATTAATTGCTACAATTGTCTATAAATAGGGAAAAAATTTCCAGAAGTCATTTGGTTAGTTTAGGATCTAAGAAAAATTGAAACACTGAAAAAATCGAGAGAAAATCCAGAAAAAAAAAAAAGAAACTGTGCAGATTAGGCAAGTAAACCAAACGAACCACTCACCACCACCTTGGACCCCACCACCACCACTACCCTATACTAAAACCATCACCTGGACCGACCGACAACCTTAGACCAGGCTTGGACGGCTAGAAAGCTTTGGACCGGTTAGTCTCTTAAATGACCCGATTTTGAATAATTTTGTAAAATTAGTTATTTTGCCCAGAAAATTATGAAACTTGTTATTCTGAGGTTTTATTGTATATAGATTTAGGAAAAAATAGTGATTTAGTTTAATTAAATCTGTAATTATAGAGTCCTTAACAAATTGTTCAAAACCGAGCATGACTAAACCGGAAAATAAATAGGCTTAGAAGTGTAGTTTGGAGTTCAAAATTTTTCTATAGGATGCTCATATGATGTAGAACAGTGCTATGAAGCCATTTTTTAAAAATTAATTTTCAAAAATTTTAAGTTAATTTTTAGCCTTATAATGATGGGAAAATTGGGTAATTTAGGGTTAATTAGGATATTAATTACTGATCGGGATATTAATTATATGTTTAAGAATGTTAATCTCTACAATGGAACCCTAATCCTAGCCTTTAGGTATTAAGTATGGTTAATTAGGGAAATTAGGTAAGTAATATAAGAAATTAATAATATGTGAAAGTGTAAATTAATAAATCTAAAAAAATAAGGTTATTTAGATAATATTATAATAGAAATCAAAAAAATAATAAATCTGAAATAACATTTAATTTTACATAAATATCTCAAAATGTAAGATTTTTACACATCGGGAATAAATCCGATACCTCAATTAGGGTTAGCGTGTACCGATAGTTTAGAATATCAAATTACGACCCAATAGGATATTTAAATATCCGAGCGTAATGTGATTAATGTCACATTGGGATTCGAGCCTATTTAAGACTTTAGAATTAAAATTAGAATCTAGTTTAGGAATCGAACCCTGAAATAGAGTACAACAAATTATTAGAGCGTTATAGGTATACATGGGAAAAATGAATTACATTATAAATTAGAATAAGAATCCATAAAATATAAGTACTAAAAAGACCTATTTGTATTATAGGACACCCAGAGACAAATCAGCTCGCGACTAAGGGATCGAGCAAATTCAAGTAAGTTGAGTTATTGCTTATTGTAATAGAGCACTAGTTTTGTAGTCCTCGGAGACTTAGGCTTATATATGATTATGATTGTAAGTAGTTTACGTATGTGTTTGATGTATCTAAATTCGTGCTAAATTTGTATTGTGAGTGATTTTGTGACTGATTGAATTGGTATGAAATTGTTTGAACACCCTAAACGGAATTTAATATTAGTCAACCCCAAATAATTAATAATTTCATGCATTGCAACCCGTTAGGGGATTATAGGATTCTCCAACCAAATACCGACCCTTTCGAAAGGGATAGCGCAGGATTGTAAAATGATCCCTTTTTCATCCTTAGTCGAACTAAGTGACAGGAGAGGAGGTCGCAGCGAGGGTGAAGTCAATGGTTCGAAGGTAGTCGAGGGAGGAGCGAGGTTTCCATTGCACAAGCTTGGGTTTGGTTATGAGCTGCTGCATAATATGGAAACTCCTCAACCGGATTGGAGCGAGTGAAATTTCTCTGATTTCACAACAGACCGGACTACGTTGTGCGATGATACTTGATTGTTGCATTTCATAAAAATAAATGTTTGATAACCCTGTTTGTGCTTGTATACATTCATGAGTTTCCAATTCAACTTACCGAGCTGTAGTTGCTCATACCCTTATAGATACTTTTGCAGGTTCTGATTTCCGAACACTCAAAGCACTATGCCGCCCTACAATTACCCAGAGGTTAGTCTGTTGGAAGCTAGGGGTGTGAGGATCAAGTTACTTAGTATAGTGTTTATCTAGAGTGACCATGTAATTAAGAATGAAAGACTGGTAATTATTCTGTAATCTAGTAAACTGTTATGTTATGTAAAACTTCCTGAGAAGCTCTGTGGACATATATATATATAAAATATTGTACATGTTATTAAAAATTTGCACTAATTATCATAATTGTAGTTTAATTGTTAATCGGACTGTTTACTTCAAAGCGAGGAGTCGTCGACGCCTTGTGTAGGTCATGTCTATGATAGGCATTGTGAGGCCAGTTACTATCATAGAATGGTTTACACGACGGGACTGTTGCGACTCTGCGACTTCGGGGCGTAACACCTCTTCCATCTATAAACAGAGCATACTATCTGGTTTAGCAAGTAGAAAAACAACGCTAAGTTATTGGAGGAGTTAATCTTAGTACAAATGCTGCTACCTTTGTTGTTAGAGGGAATAGTGTTACTGATAAAAGAAGAAATAGGAGAGACTTGTTTTGTAGACATTGTAAGTTAGTAAGACATTCTATTGATTCTTGTTTTCAACTTGTTGGGTATCCTGACTGGTATAAAGGTAAAAAGTTGAATTTAAAAAATAAAGCTAGTTCTCAACCTTTTCGTTGTCAGTTGGGTAGTAAAGCAATAGGTGGATCATTGATTACTCCCTTTGAGGAAGATAATTCCCTTCATCCCAGTCCTACAGGCTTTTACAACAAAGATTTGCTACATAATCTTTATTAAGAGGTAATAAAGTTGTTAAAGGAGAAAGAAGGATCTTCAAGTGTTTCAAATGCTATAACATTTGCAGGTACGGTAGCTGTTAATTCCTTTCGTTTGACAACTGTTAATGATTCTTTAGGCACTTAGATAGTTGATATGGGTGCACTGATCATATAACTCCATACTTTGACACACTTTTTTATGTTCAAACTTTTACCAAACCAATTTCTATAAAACTTCCAAATGGAATCTTGCTGTCTTCGACGACTTTAGGCTCAGTATTCTTGGGTTCACAGCTCTTATTGAAACACGTGTTGTATGTGCCTAGTTTTACACATAATCTTCTTTCTGTGAGCAGATTAGTTTCTAGCCTTTCCATAAAAGTAATCATAGATTCCTTTTCTTGTCAATTTTAGGACCTGAATACTAATGACATTGTTGCCACTGCAAAAGTTAAAGTTAGACTTTACATATTCAATGCTAGTGATTGTTCTGTTTCTAGTACTAGAGTCCCTTTCCTTGTACACACAAATCTTGTTGATATAGATATATCTCTTATACACAGTAGACTAGGACATACATCAGTTTCTAAACTTAAACGTTTAGACCGTTGCAAACATTTGAGCTTCAAGGACTTTGTTTGTGATTCTTGTTAAAGAGCTAAGTTTCATAGACTTAGATTTCCTTTCAGTCAAAGTAAAACTACTCTATATTTGAATTGATTCACACTGCTGTTTAGGGACCTTATCATATGACCTCCTCAATAGGTGCTCAATATTTTTTGCCTATAGTAGATGACTTTTCTCGTTCGACTTGGACTTTCTTCATGCATCATAAATCACAAACACTGGCACTTTTGCAACAATTTTTTTGTTATGTCTTTGCTCATTTCAAGGTTACTCCTAAATTTGTTTGCATTGATAATGGTGGGGAGTTTGTTTCTCATGTACGTCGGACACTTTTTCACACACTTAGCATCATTCATCAATTGACTGTTTCGTATACTTTGCAGCAAAATGGTCGTGTTGAACGTAAACACCATCATTTACTAGATACGGTTAGGGCATTAAGGCTTCATGCCAATTTGCCTAAACAATTTTAGGGCAAGTGTATTTTAGGTTCCACATACTTAATCAACCAAATGCATATGTAGTCTTTAGGTTGGAAAACTCCTTTTGAATTACTTTTTCAAAGGAAACTTGATTACTTAAACCTTTGAGTTTTTGGTTGCCTTTGTTATGCAGCTGATTTGTCTCCCACAAAGGATAAACTTGATCCTAAAGGTTTTAGGTGTATTTTTCTTGGCTATGCTAATGAGTCTAAAGCATTTAAGGTCTTTGATCCTAATGCACAAAAGTTTTTTCTTAGTCATGATGTTGTTTTTGTTGAACATGTTTTTCCTTTTAAAACTGTAAGTCATTCAATGTCTTCTTCTCTTCCTCGTATTTTACTTAAAACTGATGTTGGTCCTTGTATTGATCAACTACAGTATGCTGATGGCCATCGGTTTATTTTTCCTGACCAGTCATAGTCTGCTTGTACTTCTTTTCCTTCTTCAATTGTTAATTGGCCATCTCGGTAGTCTACTAGAATTAAGCGTCCTCCAGCATGGTTACAAGATTATGTATGTTTTGTTCAGCTTAGCAATGTTCATTCTTCTGCAGCTCGTTCTATCTTTGACATTTCTCTAAATGTCTTTCTTGATAGACATTTTGCTCCCACTTATTTGCCTGCTCATTATCCTTTGTTTTCTTCTTTTGACTTTAGCAATTATCCCTCTGATTATGTTGCTTCCCTTGCACACATTTTAATTGTTCAAGAACTTAAGAATTATGCATAAGCTATCACTTGTGATGAATGGATTAAGGCCATGGAGCAAGAGTCGTTTGCTTTGGAAAGTAATGATACTTAGGATCTTGTGGAGTTGTCTCCTAATAAGAAGGCTATAGGTTGCTGCCGAGTTTATAAAATCAAATATAGGCCTGATGAAAGTGTTGAGAGGTATAAAGCTTGACTTGTAGCCAAGGGACTTACTTAAATTGTAGGGGAGGATTATAATGACACTTTTTCTCTAGTGTAGCCAAGTTTTCTACTTTTAGGCTTTTGCTTTCTATTGCAGTTGCTTCTTCTTGGCCCATTTATTAAGTTGATGTCAACAATGCTTTTCTTCATGGACATTTACATGAGGAAATATACATGGTGCTACTACCCGGCTATCTTAAGGCACATTCTAATGTTGTATGTTGCTTAAAGAAGTCCTTATATGGGCTTAAACAAGCTTCTCAACAATGGAATTTAGAAGTTGCAAGTTTCCTTGTATCTCATGGATTTTCTCAGTCGAAGCATGATCATTCTCTTTTTATCCAGTGCCATGTTGATAGATGTGTGATTATCTTGCTCTACGTAGATGATACGTTGATAACTGGTTCGAATGCTTCTCTCAGACATGATATTAAGCGCCAACTTCATGATACTTTTATTATTAAGGATCTGGGTCTTGTATATTATTTCCTTGGTTTTGAAGTTTATCGAACTTCTTTAGGTTTTTTACTTCATCAATGGAAATTTATCCTTGTTGTGTTACTTGAAACAGGGTTATCTGGTGCTAAACATGCTCTCACTCCTTTGCCTTCTAGTTTTTGTATGTATTATGTTGCTAGATCACCATTGTCTGATCTCACTTATTTCCGTCGGTTGATGGGCAAACTTTCTTACATCACTCATATACATCCTGACATCAGTTATGCTGTTCATAGTCTTAGTTAAGCTATGTCTACTCCATGTGAGGATCATTTGAAGGTTGTTTTTCATGTGTTGAAGTACTTGAAGGGTACCTTGTCTCTAGGCTTGTTTTATTCTGCTACATCTTCATTGATTTTGTTTACCTATTCTGATGTTGATTGGGCATCTACTTTTGTGGATCGACGATCTATTACTAGCTACTCTGTTTTTTTAGGCTCATCTTTGGTCTCTTGGAAAACAAAAAAACAATCTACTGTTTCTACTTCCTCCACCGAAGTTGAGTATCGAAGTCTTACTGTTGTTGTCAAGGAAGTGTTGTGGCTTCTTATCTTCTGAGGAAGCTTTCTATTACGTTGCACTTGCTTGTTGTTGTTCATTATGATAATCGTTCCGCTGTACTAGTTGCTTTCAATCCATGTTTGCATTATTGTATAAAACACATTAATATTGATGCGCATTTCATCCGAGATTATGTTACTTCAGGGTTTCTCAAGGTTATTCACATTCCCTCTCACTTATAAATTGTTGATTTGTTTACTAAGTCTCTCACTTCTCAGTAGTTGTCTCACTTTCCAGTAGTTGTCTCACTTTCGTCTCAAGTTGGCGTTGTAAGTCTCACCAACTTGAGGGAGATCACAAATTACATACTTTAATCTCACTACAAGCTAGGCTAGGCTATTTTATTGATTGCTTTCACTTGTCTTATTATTAGCTCTTTATTTTCTAAAGTTAGTTAGTTAATTAGTTACAAAAGTTGGTCACGTAGCTTATAGTCTGATTTAATACGTTATAGCATATCAGGAAATACAGTTAGTCATTTTCATTCCTTTCCCTGTTTGTTCACTTTCTTGTTGTTGTTGTATGACTGAGACGAAGGAGGTTAAAGTACTGGATCTGCTTCTTTTGTTCGATTGTGGAGAAGATGAGTTCCTATATGAAATTTTAATTTCATAAAATGTATATGTTGTAAAGTTATAGCGAGCTCTCTAATGTTATAGGTGGCTATTTTATTAATCAATTGTGTGGAATATATTAATAATATGAATTGTAATTAACTGTTAGATATAATATTTTGATTTAATATGTAATTAGATATATTAAAATTTTAGTTATATAATTATAAAAGGTAATAAAATTTGGTCGCATTTGGAACTGTAGTCATTCACTTATTTTACCTCCTTTTTTCACGTATTACCAAAATACCCATCCCTCCAATCAAAATACCGAGACCGTTCTCTCTTTCCCTCGACTAAGCTTCTTCTGGTGATCTCCTCTTCACTCTACCCCATCGCTCCCTCTCCATATCTCTCCTTCTCTCTCTATCTTTATCTCTCATTCTCTCTCGTCTTCATCTTCCCATTCAAACTCTACTCCCTCTCCCTCTCGCGTCTTCAAGAAAGCCGTGCAATCCAAAACCTCACTCATGACAGTCATGACCCATGCTCCAATCGACGTACGCTCTCTTTACTTCCATTCCGTACACTTATTCGCATTCTTCTTTAGTTCTTGTTTATATGCATGTTCAAGTATCATAAACGTGGTTATCGTACTATAATTTGCTTACTTTAATCATCTGTGTACTACTTGAATATGATTATATTGATTGCCGCACTTGCTTCTAGTTAGGGCTTTGACTCGTTGACTTCAATGCCATGTGCTTATGGTAATTCATTATCGTGGTTGTTGTGTGAAATTTCGGAGTTGGAACTCTAGGGTCTTGCGGTCGATCGGTAGGGTTTTTGTGTTCGTCCAGGGTTGGATCAGGATTTAAGGACATGTTTGATTCTTTTTTGTGGTTTCATGATGCAGCAACAAGAGGATGAGGAGATGCTTGTTCCGCAGTCGGATATGCCTGTGGAGAATAATCATGAAGGTGAGTAAAAATCGAAATTTGTCATTTCTTTAAATGTGCATTTGCTTCTAGGATGTGATTTAGGGAAAGTGTCATTTGTTGGTGATTGATCGAAACATTTCTAAGATGCGGTTCTGCCTCTAGGAAACAGTAGGGACTGTTTTGATCGGTCTATGGTGGAACTTGACTAATGTACAAAACCACTTAAAATGAGAAAATTATATTACTTTTATCATGATAAAGTGCTGCTACGTATGAAGGGAGAGGAAGAAAGATTTATAGGAATGTCCAAATGCTGGTGCCACTGCAATTTGGCTTTTGGTTTATATGATGTATGATGCCCCTCCTTTATTTGCATACTGTACTTGCATTTCCACCAGTTTATTAGCTTCAAGTTCATCTTGATGGAATGGCTTTTCAAAATTTTTATTGAAATATTTAGTTGAGCAGGTGTAAAGTCATCCTAGAAACTCATGAATAACTCATCATATCATTTGAAGAATTAAAAAGTACCGAATAATTTCAAAATTAAAGTTAATAACATCGCTTCAATTGGCATTGAATTTTTGTGCATGGACTTTATTGATTAGACTACTGCAGCAGTTATATGCTAAAAGCACACAATTGTGCAAATATGTGAAACTAAGATATATATTGTCTTGTGGGGGAATTAACTTTTGTAACATTGCAATCAAAGTCATTCTTTAACAACGCACAGGAAACATGTCACAATGACATACCACCTCCTTAAAAACTGTGAAGATGAAAAACACTTTTTGAAGTTGTGATAAAATGAATATTCTCAATAAATGCGATTGGATAGGCATTTATATTTTACAGGGAGTGGCCATGTGGTTCTGATTTTTTTTTTTCTCTCTTCTTTTTAAATTGCCTATGAGTAGTTTCAGGGCCAGTGGAGTCTGCTAATACAGTGGAGAACCAGCCATTGGAGGATCCTCCCCCATCGAGGTTCACCTGGAGAATAGACAACTTCTCTAGGTTAAATACAAAGAAGTTGTACTCGGAGATTTTTATAGTCGGGGGTTATAAATGGTGGGCTATCCGCTCTGTTTCTGGCTCCATCTTTCAACTTGTTCTTTGGATATGATGTTTTTGATTGTGTTGACTATTGCAGGCGGGTGCTTATTTTTCCTAAAGGAAATAATGTGGACTACTTGTCTATGTACTTGGATGTTGCTGATTCAGCGAGTTTGCCCTATGGGTGGAGCAGATATGCACAGTTTAGCCTAGGTGTTATTAATCAAGTGCATAATAAGTATTCTGTAAGAAAAGGTACGGTATGAATTATTATCAAGCTTTTATGACAGATATACATTGGAGTTTTTGTGGGATTACTGCTTTCTGTAGGCATAAGATTCTAGATAGCACATGCAATCTTTTGATGTACATAATAGCAATTGAACATTTCTAAAAACTTTATTCCCTGCCATCTATTTTATTTCTAGATGCTAAAGTTTATATTTGTTTTTGATTAATGATACTATGCAATAGAAGCTTTCTGTGCAGTACAGTGGTAGTTATTTGAAGTTAGGATGCATTAGGTGGGAGTTAGATGGTTAACACAGCCACTGAGTGCCATTCTCTTGACTATGCTAAATAGAGAGAAACAAACTTCGGAGAAAAGTATATACTCTTCTAAGAGTTGATTATTTCTGGCTTATGTCTCCAAATCTTTTACTAAGCAGCTGCTTATCTGCGATATAGCAAGCAACTCTATCATTAGACTTCTCAAGTACAACTAATTATGGCTTATGTTTTTGTAACTTTTTGCTTAACCTGCCTTGGGGTTTGACGGTCATATCCTGCATCCTATGATGCATGGACATGGATATGCAGACATGATATGACATGACACTGACAGCTGACATCACGTCATTTAGAAAAATCAGGGCACATCAAGGTTTTCTAATGGGTAAAAGAAGTGAAAATAAGGGATTATGCATTTTACATAATTTTATATTCTATACTTAGTTTCTCATATAAGTATCTAAATTACATGAAACAATAAAAAGACTTACTTAAAAATTTTCAGGATAATATCCACCTTTTACATATAAATCATATTTATTGTTCAGCAATAACACTATGCAATTGAAATTTTGGTTCAAAATATACCTTTTCATTGATGGCTGGCGTTAGAGCACAGGAGGGCATTGAAGTGAGAGAGAAGCTGGTGGTTGGGGGTTGAAAGTGACGGTTTCATGAGATTTACTCAATGAAGGAAGTTTATTGCTCGAACTAGGGTTGATTTGGTTTTCAAGATTACGATTTTCATTAAGTACTGGGTGCACATGGAACCACTTGAATAGTCTTTCTGAAACTCATTTTGGATCCTTGTTTTTTCTTTAGAAAATGAGTATGCTTTTCCATGCGTCAACACATGTGGCCAGGTGTGTTGGACACATACCATGTCAAGTGTTAGATGTTTCACATGGTCTTCAGAAAATAGTGTCAGGGCATCATAATCTTGATCTAGTCTTCGTTTTCCATGCTGTTTATATGGTTTTGTATGTTTTGGGATTTTGTTTTGGGTCTTTGGCACATCCTAGTTTCCTTTTTGATGGTTTTGATAGTTGTTCTTTCTGCAGAAGTGGAGAAGTTTATGCATGAATATTTACATGTGGATTTGAATTACTTTGGTTCAGCAGAGTATCAAAAAGACCTTGGTGCATGTGAAAGCACTCTTTGAGGAAGAAGGGTGTGGATAGAAAATGGAGCTCTCTGTTTTATCTGCACTGCCTCATTTAAGTGTATCTGTTGGCCACGCAATTTACATTTGGACAATTTATTAAAATGACAAAGTTGCTCTAGCATTCCTTGAATGCTATTCTTGAGTTAGTTGCAATTATAATGAGGTTTTATCAAAAGTCTAAATGTGGGTGTCTTATTTATAGAGTTTAGCTTCTCTAGTAGTGGAACCTGGCATTGATTTGAACAATCTAGTGGCCAAGACTGGTATTTGAATTGGCTTTGCAAGATTTCTGATTGAGAACTGTTTGTTTAAATGTGTGGTTAAAACCAATATGTTATGAATGGGGTTTCAACGTTTGCATACTGCAGACACACAGCACCAATTCAATGCTCGGGAAAGTGACTGGGGTTTCACATCCTTCATGCCGTTGAGCGAACTATATGATCCTACACGAGGGTATCTTGTGACTGATGTTCTTGTAATTGAAGCTGAAGTTGTTGTTCGTAGAGTTTTAGATTACTGGACATATGACTCAAAGAAGGAGACTGGTTATGTTGGTCTTAAGAACCAAGGAGCAACATGTTATATGAACTCTCTTCTTCAGACACTTTACCACATTCCTTACTTCAGAAAGGTACGTCCTCCTCACATCTCTTAGTAGGTCATGTATCTTTGTGTCCATTTATAAGTTTGCTATACTGCTTTTCTCATGTGTTTTTAATTAGGCGGTGTACCATATGCCTACTACTGAGAATGATATGCCATCATCAAGCATCCCTTTGGCTCTCCAGAGTTTGTTCTACAAGCTTCAATATAGTGATAGCAGTGTGGCTACAAAAGAGTTGACCAAATCTTTTGGATGGGACACTTATGACTCTTTCCTGCAGCACGATGTGCAAGAGCTTAATAGGGTTCTATGTGAAAAACTTGAAGATAAGATGAAGGTGAATCTTATGAGTGGATCCATATCTTGCTCTCAAAAGATGCTCAATGTTATCAGTAGTCTAAGAAACTCTTTATTGTTGTTCTTAGGGTACTGTTGTTGAGGGAACCATACAGAAGTTATTTGAGGGACATCATATGAATTACATTGAATGCATCAATGTGGACTACAGGTCTACAAGAAAGGAATCATTTTACGGTATAGTTGTTTATTTGGTGTGCTTTTCTTAGAGCTGATTTTAAGGTGCTGTGATCTTTTTGTAATAGTTTTTGTAAAATGCATGTGCAGACTTACAACTTGATGTCAAAGGCTGTCGTGATGTTTATGCCTCATTTGATAAGTATGTTGAGGTTGAACAGCTTGAGGGCGACAACAAGTATCATGCTGAGCAGTATGGCTTGCAGGTTAGTTGGCTTACCTTTGTGGATCTTTATTTAGGAGAAGCCCCTTAGAATATGGTTATTTTGCCTCTCCCATATTCTTGCAGTTTTCATTTGTCAGAAATTCAAGTACAAACTGCAAAGTTCTTTCTATTGAGTTCTGCTCCTAATACATCGGAAAATGCAGCATCTTGGTATATCTAGTTTGATGGGAAGTTTTAGTTGATATTTTTGATAATTGAAGCAGGAAATATGTATTAAGTGGTCCAAGTGAAGCGGCTCTAAGTTGTAAGCAAATTTGTAATAGGGCTTAGGTTGTCATCAGTCTTTCTTCTCTACTTTACTAATTTCTAGGTTGACATTGAGTGCACGACTATGTGATGGATCATTCTTTTGACTGATATCTTTTAGTTATTTTTAACTTGCAATGCAGTACTTACTGTAACTGTGATTGTCAAAAACCCCACTATAATGTAGCAGTCCGATATTCACTTTGATCCATTAGTCTCTTCTATGACTATTATGTGAAAGGAGATGATACAGTTGATGTGTTAAGTTGATATTCGTATGGTTGGAGGATAAACTTTGCTTGGTTGTATGTAGAATCTCCATTTGTTTTTTAAAACAATGCATGCCTGCTTTAAGGAAAAGTTTTGGAAATATGTCTGTAGAAGGAACCTGATAGCTTGACTACTTTTCAGCTTTAACATCTAGAAAAAGGAAAATCATAATGGAATCCTACCAGATTACTTTAAGGAGATTCTCTATGCTGATGCCTTAAGTGTTTTCTATCAGGATGCCAAGAAGGGTGTTCTTTTTATTGACTTCCCTCCCGTTCTTCAACTCCAGTTGAAACGTTTTGAATATGATTTCATGCGGGATACCATGGTGAAGGTTAGTTGAATACTTTGTATTTATTTATTGAATGCTGTTGTTATCTTGGTGCTGGCCCAGGTAACTTAGGTTTAGGGAGTTCCTGGTTTAGGTATATGTTTCATATGTCTGACGTAATTGTGAGAGCTTCAATTTTGAGTCTTACTGTCTGCTACTGTCAGTCTGCATTGCTTTTTGTTATGTATAAAGTAAAATTTACAGTTGGTGATTGTCTGTTGCTCAGAAGATTTTCAGCTACATGTGTTCTCTGGCAATTACTTTCCTTCTTTCTTTTTTTGGGTCAATTAACTTTCCTTTGTTAGGCTTTGATGCACATAAAATTGTCAACCAAAATGCGTTTTCTACTCTTCTAATTTTATGGGTGTTTCAGGTGTGCTGATAGTACCTGTGGTAATTGATAAATGTGTATTGATGGTAAATTTGAAGAAAAAACCCCTACAAAATGAGAAACTTGAAAAAACATATTTTGAATGTAAGATTCATTTTTTAAATTTTGTCCCCCAAAAGGTGCATATAAATTTGTATCCCTTCAGCTTCAAGTATTTATTTATGGACTGACTTGTTTACATTCTGAAAGACTGATTGATACCATTTAAATGTAGGCTGGCTGCTTCTTCTTTTTCTACCTTTGGGGGGGGGGGGGGGTGTTGTCTGGGGTTCATTCAATTCTAACACACACTATCAATAAGGAGTAAATTGTTACCAATGGTATAAGCTGACAATTCAAAAGCTACTACAGGTTTCATAAGCTTAGTTTCCTATCTTTGATGATAATTAATTGAGTAAAACCCAGGAGATTGATGCACAGTGCAACTAGAACCTTCTAGTTTTGCATACTGAATGAAAGTCAAAAACAAATTTTTTCCCTGCCCCTCAGAAACCAAGGACATATCTTCTACATAAGATATCTTCTTTTAGACCTTCCAAAAGGTGCATATGGATTCTTATCTGTATTGCTGCAAACTGGAATTTCATCTTCACATCATGAATAGTGGTGCCCACCTGCAGGTTGTAGTCCTTCCTGCTGCCTTTAATATTTATTTGTGGACTTAATTGTTTATGTTCATAAGTTCCATCAATGCCATTTAGAAAGGGGGTAAAGAAGTCGCTGATTGTGTTATAAGACATAAGCTGGCCATTTAATTGATTGAGGCAAAGGTAAGGGCTTCAAAAGTAAAGTGACATTTGAACTAACTTTCGAATTCTTATATATTTTTGAGAATATATTATTGGTCGCAGGGCATTTACAGATTTGTTGTGCATATTTCAATTCAAGATCAATTCAATTCTGTTTATCCATTCAACTTTAGATTATATTCAGAGGTGTTGTTGGGAGGGCTAGATTTCACATTATTGAAAGTCAATTGAAAGAAAGCAGAGACTTGCTAGAGAGCCGCATAGTTACCTTATTAAGTGGACAGACAAAAAGCTGACTTTGAACTCTAGTATGTAAGAGAGAGAGAGAGAGATAGCCACATTTTTTGTGAGGGAAAAATTGGTGAGGTTGTTAAGTTTTTGCTTCTTCCCCCCTTTACAAGGTATTGAACTTCTTTCTTTTATAAGCATTGCGCATATTGTGATTATTCAATGACATTCGTCATATACAGATCAATGACCGGTATGAATTCCCTATGGAGCTTGACCTTGACCACGATGATGGCAAATACTTATCACCGGATGCTGATAGAAGTGTTCGAAATCTTTATACTCTTCATAGGTACTGCATTTTGTTAGTGTTTCATTTGGCAATCTGGCATCTTATTGCATGGCCTAAAGGATATATTATAGTTTGGCATGAGTCATGACCGACAGATAGGTGAAGAAATCATGTCTGCATCCTAACGAAAGATGGAAACTAGATTAGTGAGCAATAAAAAATTGAGGAAACGTTTGAGAATTATGCAGTTAACTTAGGAAAGATTTAATTTTGTATTGAATTAAATAAAGAAAAATCTGGCCAATGTGAAAAAATAAGGAAAAAAAGAAAATCACAAGAACATGAGGTGTTTTGGCCTTTTTTCAAAATAATGGCTTGTATTTTCTTTTTTAGTCCATGACCTGTGTTTTGTCATTATTTATTAATGCTAATGAGGGGACATGTATTAGCCATGATTGGCCAATAGTAGTTAATTTAATCAAATGATATTGTTAAACAAATTCGATCAAATATTATAATAAAAATAATTAAAAATTATAGAAAATAAAAAGAAAAAAAGGGGAAAAAAAAAAGAAAAATCAGCTGGAAACGTAACACAACCTGCTGGCTACCCTAAGGCTATGGGGTGGTTTGCAATTATCAGGGTGGGTAGTGTGAATCCCCCCCATGCTAATTCTCTTAGTGTGGTTGCCATGGGTTAGGTTTTGAGCCAACTATTATTTATTTATTTGTTTTTGTTTTGGGGGTTTTGTGGTTTGGGGCTGGGGTGGGGGTAATTTTTAAATGTTTTTATTATAATATTTAATTAAATTATTTTTCCAAAAACTATTTAATTGAATTTATTCAATAGTATCATTTTATTAAATGAATTGTTTTGAACTTATCAGTTGACACTTGTCCTGTCATTAGCATTAACAAACAGTGACAAACACAGGTCATGTGTTCTTAGAAAGAAAACACGGTCATCAATTTGCAGAAAGGCCAAAGCACAGTTCATGGTTTTGTTATTTTCCTTGAAAGGGTGCTTCTTATAAGATACCATGAGAGAAACTTTAATCATGGGTCCTTAGCACAGGGACCTAGGTGAAGGACTTCCATGTGGTGGTTCTAAGGAATAATTGTTATGCCGTTATTTTAGTATGGGTCATTGTTAGAGGATCGGTGCCCAACTCCTTTTTTTTTATATCTTTCTTTCTTCTTCTTCTCCTTTTTTTTTTTTTTTTAACTTTTTTTGCTCTACTTCTCGAACAAAATGTTGGAGCACAGTCGTCCTTTTCCATTTCCTTTTTTCATTTACCCTTGTGTATTGAGCTAGCCACTACACATTTTGCCATGGCAAAAGCAATGGTCATTTTTGTTTTTTCTGTTTTAGCTTTTATTAGTCATGTTTATGAATGATAATAAATAAAAAATTATCAATATGTATGTAATTTTCATGATTTCATTTTATTTAATTTCTTATTATTATCTCTAAAATAATTTTGAAAAATATTTGAAGTGTTAGTTAAAAAGTGATAATAACGTGGTATCCATAAAAATTTTAAAAAATGTTCAGGAACTCATCTTGAGGATTATTGTGATAATATGGAGATGTCCTCAAAGAGGAGAGTTCCTTAAGATGCTAAGTGTCAACCCAAGGACCCTATGGAGATCCTTAGGGATAAAGATATGCTCTGAGGAGGCTTTACAATGAAGTGACTTGTTCTTGCTGCAATTTTAGCACTTTTTGATTTTTCCTCAATCACTTCATTTCATTTTCGTCACATTTTTTTGAATGTGAAACATTGATCTGTGTTGGTTTCATTTACAGTGTTTTAGTCCACAGCGGTGGAGTGCATGGTGGACATTATTATGCATTCATCAGGCCAACTCTTTCTGATCAATGGTGTGTATCCTGTTTCTGGGTTGTTCGTTTTCTTTTCTTTTTTTAATTTTTTTGATAATCTGTTTTTTTTTCATTGAGGAGATGTTATGCATTTGATGATATAATTAATGTGAACATGTTTTGTCAAGGTGGCATGATTGGTGATTTCCTACATTCTCATTAGTTTTCTTTAATGATTTTTTAATGTCCAATTGAAAAAATTGTGCGTGATACAATTAGTATGTCAGTGGAATGAAGTTCAGATTAGTGATGCATCTTCTTTTTGCTGGGCATTGTATCCTTGGGGCTTTGCCATTCTTGATTCCAGAGTACAGATATGTCTTACTAGGTTGAATGTGTTGTTCACTATGTCAGACATGCTAATTTTTCTTTATCACATGGAGATTTTTGGTATAAGTTAGAGAAGAGGATACATTGCCCTCTGTGATGGTAGTAAACCTGTCTAAAAGATCCTTTTCATTGGCTAAGAAGAAAGAATATGTGTCGATATGAAATAATTATCTAGAATCTCTTCTGAGTGACAGATTGGGAGTTCTTTAGCATATGATATGATTATTTTTTCTGATTAAAGGGCTAAGTATTGAAATATTTCATGTAGTATATTTAAATTGGGGGAGAGAAAGGATCTGTTCCATCTTGAATTGCTTCATGCTTCAGTTTTTGAAAATTCCTGGAGAAGTTGGAGGCTTTCTTTTTATTGGATCTAAAGGGTCATGGTTAGGATTTTTTGAAAGTTTATTGCACGTTAACTTGCATGCATGGATTCTTATGGAGGAAGAAAATTTACATGTAAGAATGTTGTAATTTGTTGTGGACACGTGGGGATTTTAAGATAAGCTTGATTAACTAGTGTGATTTCTACTGTGATCCCATCCATTTTGTTGTTCCACTCCCACTCATTTGAAAGCCGTTCAGGTATAAATTTGATGATGAAAGGGTAACAAAGGAGGAAACAAAAAGAGCTCTAGAGGAGCAGTATGGTGGTGAGGAGGAGGTAAGTGGGTCACTAATATTAGGTAGTAGAATTTATTTGAATCCTGGATTTGTCTTTATCTTCTCCTAATTGTCCTGCCTGATTAGTCTTACCAGAATTCCAAAATGTACATTTCTTTGACTTGACAGTTGCCGCCAACAAATCCTGGATTCAACAACACTCCATTTAAATTTACCAAGTACTCCAATGCATATATGCTGGTGTACATACGTGAAAGTGACAAGGATAAGATAATCTGTAATGTTGATGAGAAGGACATTGCTGAACATTTGAGGGTATGCTGCTATTTCCCCCTTTATCCATGCAGAACTTTGCTTGTAATTGCAATTATTTAGGTGATGAGATGTTCATGTGGACCTGACATCTTTTATATATCATGTATTTTTCCTACTGTGGGCCAATGCCAAAAGAATGTGATTGAGATCAAGTAGATTATTTTGCATGGGTATTAGTTTTCCTGAAAAAGGTGCAAGTTCTAGTTTTTGCAATGAGTTATTTGTTTCACATGCAATTGAGTTTAGCGTATTAGCTTGATAATGCTATGCTGGGGTTGCATGTAGGCAAGTTTGATAAGTATTGTCTATTACTTTCCGAGGGTCTTGACCCGACAGCCTCATTGATTGTTTCAGGAGAGATTGAAGAAAGAGCAAGAAGAAAAAGAGCATAAGAAGAAAGAGAAAGCAGAAGCACACTTATTTACCATCATAAAAGTAAGTACTTCCATGTCTGTTAAACTCACAAGCAATGTCGTATTAAGAATTACCTTGGATCATTAGTTAAGGTAAGTATGCTTAATGGTATTTTCTAGGTTGCACGCGATGAAGATCTTGCTGAACAAATTGGGAAAGACATCTATTTTGATCTTGTGGACCATGACAAAGTCAGGAGCTTTCGCGTACAAAAGCAGATTCTTTTCAGCCATTTCAAGGTACTTTATAACATTGCAACAATTACTCTTCTTCCCCTGGGCACCCACCCAACCCCACTACACTAACCCTCAAAAACAAGGAATTGTTTTTATAAACTATTGGAATTGACAGTGTCGTTTTGCTGTGGAGATGATTTATGGCACATGTTGGTTCTTTTTATTTCATATTTAGGGTTTACTTGTTACAGGAGTTTGTGTTTTGTTCCCAACTTTAGTAAAATCCCACATATCATATCTCAGAATAGAAATGTTCCATCAACTGTAGGGTTGAACTCTGGTGATATGTCAGATCATGATAGTATTCATCCTTTTTATTCCATTTATTCTGGAGTGAAGATTCAAAACCACTTAGCGATAGGAACTACTTGCATGTTGTCAAACTTGATTGAGGAATGTCATCTTTAATAATTTTGTCATGATCTAACTACTTTTGAATGGGTCCATTCAACAATATCAAATGACATTTGATAAATAGTCAAAAGAAATCTGCAGATTTGGGGGAGAACTTTTTATTTAATTTATTTTTTGGGTGGGAAAGAACATATTTATGACCATGAGGTAATATAAATGCATGACTAGACAAGATTTTTTAGATTAGATGAATTATATACCTGGCTTATGCAAAAGATTTGGTTTAAAAATTTGTTTTAAGGAAAAGTACTTTTCTTATCCTTAACTTTTACTTACTTTTCTATTTGGGTTCTTGACCTTTTTTTTTCACTTCTATTTGAATCCTCAAAGGTTTTAAAACTTTATAAAAATAAGACTTATGTTAAATTTATTAACTTGTCCATGCTTTTAAAACTTTACAATCATGAAATTACTGTTAAATTTATGAAGTTTTCCATTCATCCATGACATGTATCAACTTTAAGATGGACCATAACGATTAATTGAACAAAATTATAAAATTAAATATATTTGTCTACACTATTTAATAAAAAAGTATAATTAAATAAATGAAAATAATTAAAATTACAAAATTGTGTGTACCCTAGCCATCTTCTTGCTCAAGGCAATCAGAAGCTAATACATGTTCAAGATGGACAGAAAGTTTAATGCATTTAATGGAAGTCCTATTTTTGTAAAGTTTTAAAACCATTTAGGACTCAAATAGAAGAAAAAAAGGTTGAGGATTTAAATAGAAAAGTGGTTCAATGTTAAGTACTAAAAGTGTGCTTTTCCCTTTGTTTTATTGTGGTGGGAGGAGCATCACTGCAGCAAGTAAAGGAAGAATTACTAATTGTGAACCTCCACAAAAGTTTGCTTTTCTAGGATTTATTAAAGTTTGGGAAATACTAAATGTATTAAGTGGACTTTGCTTATCATCTACAACCTAATTAGGACAGACTTTGATTTCTTTTGGTGTTAAAATGAGCTGGGAATCTTTATGATGTTTCAGCGGGGCAATATACTTCTTTCAGTTTGCTTGCTGTAATACAGCTGGGATGGTTAAACATGAGCTCTGAGTATTATTTGTGTCTTCTGGGCTTTTACAGAGTTCTTCCATAATAGGCTCCTCGCAAATTTTTTGTAGTTCTTGCTGCTCTAGTTCTTCTATATTAAGCTTCTGTCCTTAAAATTTTCATGCCATTTCCTTATTGTTTATGAAACTTTCTTTGGTGCCCCCAAAACAAAAAAAAAAAAAGAAAGACAGAGAGAGAGAGAGAGAGGTCCTTTTGTAAAAATTAAATGAGGATTGCCTTCAAAGTAGTAGTTGAGATCTTTGTCCTTATTTTCCTTGATGAAATGAAATTAATTGACACCTAGGTCTATGAATATCCAAAATTGGACATTCTTTGATATTCATGATGTATATTTCGTATATGACCAAGGGAAGATTTTTAAGCTGTGGAAAGTTTAGTCCTGCAACTTCATCCAATCTTCCATATAGCTTTATTTAATTATTTCTTGAAGCCAGCTGAAGGTTATCACTTGAAAGCGTTTTAAGAAAAAATTAAAAGTGAATCTACCAACTGTTATCATACTCAAGAATTGAGGAAAATAAAACCTGGAATGAGTATACTCATCAACAAAGAAACTCTTTAGTATCCCCTTTGCTACTTTATGGCCTTTTGTTTATGTTTGGGCTTGAGGCTGTGATCACTCAGGAAATGGGTTCCTATTTTGACTAGAATTATCATTCTACTTGGATATAATTTCTCATTTAACCTCTTTTTCACTTTTTGACCTCTTCTTGACTTGACCAAGTTACTTTCTGCAGGAGGAGATAGCAAAAGAGTTTGGTATTCCAGTTCAGTTCCAACGGTACTGGCTCTGGGCGAAACGGCAAAATCACACTTACCGCCCTAATCGCCCTTTGACACAACTTGAGGAAGCACAATCTGTAATTATCAATTCATTGTTATTTATTTAATTTTTTCCCCCCTAGCTGTTGGTGGGTCATATTCAAGTAGTACCATGGTGTTTGTGGCTTTGTATGACATACCAATAATCAAGCCAATTTTTCATCAGCATAGGGTTGGTCTTGCGAAGCAATAATAGTAAAACTAAGTGTAATTGTTGAACGCAGCTGTTATGAACAAAAATCCAGACTTTGCAAGTGAATGTTAGGTAAATGTTCTCAGGAGTCTCTGGAAGTATAATAGAGATTGTCCTCCTTCTTGGTGATCGCTTCCTTCATCTTTAATCATTAGTTACTTTCATATTGTGGATTAAATGTCTGTGTCTAATGTTAAGATTTAAATAGGCATCTAATTAATCTTTCATCTACAGTTACCATGCTGTTCCTTGTTATACGACTGTCAAGTCACAATCAATTTTTTTATTGAAGAAATCAGTATATTGCATGTTAGTTCCAATATTATTACACTAATAATATTTCTTCTTTATTACAGTTGAAATTTAAAGTTAGCTGATTTTTAGCAGACTTTGACTGGATTTTTTTTACCCCATTTTCTCAGGTTGGACAGTTAAGAGAAGTGTCAAATAAGGTTCACAGTGCTGAACTGAAGTTGTTTTTGGAAGTAGAGCTTGGCCTGGTAAGTTATTTTTCTTAATCGATAATCTAGCTGAGAATTGCAGAAAGCTGTTTCCTTTCTGGTGCCTCTCATCTCTAAGTTGCTATAATGTAGGATTTACGCCCTATGGCTCCACTTGACAAGACGAAGGAAGATATTTTGTTGTTTTTCAAGCTTTATGATCCTGAGAAGGAGGAGATGCGGTTAAGTTTTTTTCTCTGTTGGCACATACCTTTTTTGTTACTATTCCGTTAAATTGACCTGATTTACTTTTGTTGCACTACAGATATGTGGGAAGGCTTTTTGTCAAGTCTGCTGGTAAACCGGAGGAGATCTTGGTCAAATTAAATGAAAAGGCAGGCTACATGCCTGATCAGGAAGTTGAGCTTTATGAGGTTTGTGTAACATTTTCTGTTAGACATGTATCACTATGCTGCTGATTATTGTGTTCTCTAAGTATGATCAAATGGAGGTTGTTAGGATACCAATGGATTGCTAGCTTTGCTGGACGATGTACATTAAATATTAGCATCAATTAAAATCTACCTGTGGCAGAAATTTACATTAGATGTATTTATCCTGAAAAATGTACATTAGATGCTAGTGTCTATTAAATTGACCATTTTAGGTGCTCATCTGTTTTGCATGCAGTTGTGATGATGCATAGTATCATATGTGATGGACTATTTCAGGTTTAAACTCATTGATTTTTTGTTTTATTTTATTGTATTATTATTTTTTTTAGGAAATTAAGTTTGAGCCAACTGTCATGTGTGAACCTGTTGACAAGAAAACTCCATTCCGATCTAGCCAGGTAAATGCTATTTTCATCAGATAGTGTTGTATCAAAGTTTGGCAGTTTGGTCTCTTGAACTGACTAGGCCTCTATAGCTTGAAGATGGAGACATCATTTGCTTTCAGAAAGCTGTGCCCGAAAATGGTGGTCAATATCAGTATCCAGATGTTCCTTCATTTTTGGATTATGTGCAGAACCGCCAAGTATGAATTCTTACAATTGGGTATTTCTGTTTGACCTTGGTATTATTGTTTGATGTGCCAGAGCAGAAGTGGTTTTGTTGCTATGTTTGATGGATTTCACTTTGTGTGTGCTGGATTTTACTGCTGCTTGTGTGTTGTGCTTGAATTTTGAGCCAAATACTCAAAATGTTTTCTTTCTTTTGATTTGTTGAATCTGTCAGCCAGTTCAATAGTGAAGTGGTATCCCAGCCTGATCGTATCAACTGAACACTGGTTTGGGGCAGAACCAAGGAATAATAGGCAAAAGCTTGGAATAGCAAATTTGGCTTGGCTTGGCTTTATTGAAGTGCGAATTCTATTTTTTACTTACAGAGAGCGCTTCAATCATTTCAGAAAAAGATGCTTTTCTTAATCGAAACCTGATTGAGAATGTTTTAGGATATGTTAGAAAAACTTAATTTTTTTCTCTGGTTTTTACTCTATATTGATAGGAACATAAATATGTACACATTTACTTTTCCTTTGGTGAGGGTGAATTCTATCTTTTGCTGACTGAGTTTGCTTCAATCAATTCGGAAAAAATGCTTTCCTTAATTTAAACCTTATAGAGAATGTTTTAGGAGGTGTTAAAAAACTTAATTTTTTTGCTGGTTTTTACTCCATGTTGATAGAAATATAAATATGTACACGTTTACTTTTCCTTTGGTTAAGGTGAATTTTATTGAAACACTATTTAGATACCCTTTTCTTTGCTGCTGCTGTTGTTTATATTAATCCATTTTGGTACTTAATCTTAGGGAATTATACCATGCAGTCTAAGATCCAGTTATCTGTGCTTAAGATGTTATTCTGGACTTGAATGCGTGAATTTTTTTTTTTTAGAATTTCGACTAAATTTATTGGTTTCGATGTTCATTGATCTGGCAAAAACTTGAACTCTTTTATTGCATTGCTTGATATATGAGTGCGTGGAAATTTATTGACAGCCTATGTTTCTTTTTATAGGTTGTCCATTTTCGGTCTCTTGAGAAACCAAAGGAGGATGACTTCTCCCTGGAGATGTAAGTAGATTAGTCCTTTTCTATGAATCAGCCAACCATCCAGATGTCCTTTTACCATCGAGTCTCAGTTGGATACCTATATTTTAACAATGTGTTCTTTTGTTTGCAATGTAACTTTCTTGTGTAGGTCAAAACTGTATACATATGATGATGTTGTAGAAAGAGTAGCTCAGCAGTTAGGTTTGGATGATCCATCGAAAATTAGGCTTACATCTCACAACTGCTATTCTCAGCAGCCCAAGCCCCAGCCTATAAAATATCGGGATGTGGATCGTTTATCTGATATGTTAGTCCATTACAATCAGGTATGTTATTGATTAGTGTTTGATATTGCCTATAATCTCTATTTTTAAAGTTGAAATCTAGTTGAGAGAAGCTGATATGTTCTTTCGTAATCCTACAGACTTCTGATATATTGTACTATGAAATATTGGACATCCCTCTGCCAGAACTGCAAGGATTGAAAACTTTGAAAGTAGCATTTCATCACCCTACAAAGGATGAAGTACGTGTGCCAAGTGTTTTTCCTTTTCTCGTTTTAGAGGTGATTATTAAGTGGTGTGGTAGCTTCTTGTGTCTCTCTTATCAGGTGGTTATTCATACAATTAGGCTTCCAAAACAAAGTACTGTTGGGGATGTACTCAATGATATCAAAACTAAGGTACTCATTGGATGTTGGCTTTTAATGCTTAAAATTGACCTTACTTGATTTTGATGATTGATATGCTAGTGGCGACTGATGCGGCAATCAGTACTTATCGTTTTTCTCCGGAATGGGGATTTCCAAACCCCACAATCCCCCATCCTCTTGCTTTAGTTAATTTTGCAAGATTCCTATTTGACTCATGGCATCTTTTTCTTCAACTAGGTGGAATTGTCCCATCCGCAAGCAGAACTTAGGTTGCTTGAAGTTTTTTATCATAAGATCTACAAGGTTTGGCTGATTTTCAACTAGCTGTATTTGTTATAAGATCCTTGTGTGTATCTGCGATCTCAAGAACTGTTGCTTTAATTCGTCAATTTGATTTTGTGGAAAATTCAGCTTTGAAGGGTTAGTATCTCTGTTATACTCAATAACCTTGTAATTACCTAACCACATCATCTTGACGAGCATCTCTAGTTGTAGATTGCTAGTCAAACTAACTATAAGGATGAAAGAGGAGATTAGTCATTGTCTTGTATGTCTTTACTTGATCATTCTTGTATTGTGCTGTTATGCTACAGTGGGTGGAAGATGGATATGGATATTTAGAATCGATTTTTCTTTCCAAAACACAATGTGAAACAAAAAAGCTGTAGAGGCTTTACTTGAATCTTTTCGATCTGAACTTAATGTTTAAAAAATGGATCTTATGAGCTCTCAAGACTTCCTGGCATCATCTGGCACACAGTTTGGTTGTATGAGGTCTATATAATCTGCTAATGGTTCACTGCTTCAAATAGTTCCTGTTATGTCATTCAAGTTTAAAGTGAACTTCATTTTCCCTAAATAATAATAATAAAAATAAAAATATATATATAAATATGAATAGGAATGACATCCAAGGTATTGCCTTAGTGGATGAGGCCTTAGCCTGAAATACTCTAGCACCTAGGTCTGAGCCTCATGGGGAGTGAATTTAAGAGACTCTACTCCCCTTGTAAATCCCCTATATGTGTGTGGACTCCACTGTGTTTGACTCACTCAGGTGTTCACCAAACTGCAGACCAATTCAACCCTACCACCACCACCACTCCCCTCCCCCAACCCCCCTCTCTCGCCCACCCAACAACCAAACACAAAACAGCTACCCCCGGGAAAATGAAAAAAGCAAATGGGAAAAGAAAATGTGAAAAGGAAATTATAGATTTGATCAGCGATTGATCTGGCTATCTTTATGTAGGTCTTTCCTTTGCATGAGAAGATTGAGAATATAAATGATCAGTACTGGACACTGCGGGCAGAAGAGGTACGTGGCTCTGTTCCTTCTTTTATTGTGAATTACTACATTCAATTTTGGGTATCATATAAGTAAGCATTTGTTTTTGTCTCCCACATTTTTCTGTAGAGCTTTGAAGAGAATAGAATTTGTTTTGGTGCATTAGGATCATAGATTTTGAATCATGAATATCTGCTATTTTCTTATTACACCATCTGCATCAAATCCTCTATGATTCAATACAGCAGTCAGTGAATATAATACCTTTGTCGTTGGGGCATGTTTAAGTTGTTTTAGTTTTGCATTTCTCTGCAGTAGCTGGAAGTTGCTTTGTGCTATACTGAATATTTTGTGCTTGAAGTGCTTAAGTGCCATCCACTCTTGTTTTTTATTTTATGTGAAACAGATCCCAGAAGAAGAGAAAAATTTTGGTCCAAATGATCGCCTAATCCATGTATACCATTTCACGAAGGACACCTCTCAGAACCAGAATGTAAATGCATGAATAAGCGTTTTAGAATACTTCTTTTTACTTAAAAAATATTGTTGCTGCTGAAAAATTTTCCTCATTTCTTGCAGCAAGTTCAGAATTTTGGGGAGCCTTTTTTCTTGGTCATACATGAAGGTGAAACTTTGGCTGAAATTAAAGGACGGATACAGAAGAAGCTGCAGGTTCCAGATGAGGAGTTTGCAAAGGCATGTTTTGTTAGCCATCTCTTCTTATTGCATATCCAACTAATTTGCTTTGCATATTGTATTATCTCATTTTATTTTCTCTTCTGTCAGTGGAGATTTGCATTCCTCTCTTTAGGTCGGCCAGATTATCTTAGTGATTCAGACATTGTATCCAGTCGTTTTCAGGTTTGGCTCTATAGATTTTCTATTTCTACTAGCTTCATTCTTTAAGCCTTTTTTCTCACTTTACTTGTGGGTTCCTGATTTTTTCCTTTAGAGAAGAGATGTATATGGTGCTTGGGAGCATTATCTAGGGCTGGAGCATGCTGACACTGCGCCAAAGAGATCTTATGTGGCTAATCAGGTAACATTGCATTTCGCTTTGTTGTTATTTAGCAGCTGTACTGTGGCAAAACTGGACATTGCTGTTTTTATGCTTGCAAGTTGCACCATTGTGGCTTGTGGTCTCCACCTATGATCTCACTTATGGAAAACTATTCTCACTAATTGCAGAATGAAACAAAGACTAAAATACACTACCCCCCCCCTCTTTTTTTCCCCTCTCCCTCTCTCCCTGAAAGGGGGGAAAAAAAAGAAACGTGGACAAGTTTATGCTGCTTTCCCGGATTGCACAAAACAGTTGCTGGGTTTAATTGGCTTGGGAATCGCAGCAATCCAAACTGAACCATTAGTTTCGTTGTGGTTTTGTGATACATATGAAATTTAATTAATCTTGTTTGATGGGCTAGAGCTAGATGGAATAAATTGTAAGAGGAAGACCTGCTTGCCCTTGAAAAGTAAAAATAACTGTTTAGCAGTAAGCTTTTATCTTTTACGGATGAAAATGCTAAAGGAATCTGTCATGATAATGGAGTCCAAAGAAAGTTGTATATCAATGTGAGCAAATCCTGGAACCAAAATCTGAATCCCAATCCTGGTGTGCAATGAAATGACATATGATGAGAAAATACGGTTTTCCATTAACCGAAGGAACTTTAACCTACTTGTGAACTTGAGCAACTCCCAGATGGTTGGACCAATTAATATCATAAGGCTTAGGATGTTCTATATATGGGAGCCCCGTTTTCTCTACAAACTCAGCTGACACAACATTAATATGGCTCACTATCAATTATAATTGCACAAGTCTTCCCCTGAATCAAACATTTATGAAACAAAATCTCTGCCTAGGGTTGACTGCTACTAGTGCACTCAAAGCTTTCCTACCATCGATATCAGTGCCCCTTTCTCATTCTCAAGCTCCATCACCTCATCACTACTATGTGACAGTGTTTGGTTTTTCTTCTCAGCACTCTCCACAATCATTTCTAGTGTATTTCCTTGAAGTACTATCTCATTACTGTTAGCGCAATGAGCTGCCAGTGGTGAAACCCAGTACGATAAAGCATTTCTCATGGCTCCTATAGGGTTTTCAATCAAGTTTTGTGACTAAAATTAGACCTGATGGGAAACCTGAGAACTCGATGAAAATATTAAGATAAATCAATATTAATGCCTAAAGTACATACAGTGATGCAAACGCATGGATTCTTAAAGGTTACTGGACCTATTTGACCCACTATAAAGTTTTGGGATAGGTTTCAGGTTTAGGATGAAAAATTGTATTGGTTTTGAGAAATCCTATGGAGTATTTGGTCGTATTCGGGTTTTATAAAACGTATCCCAAAATCTCGCCTGATGGGAGCCTAAAGTGGAAAAGGTTTTTGATTGTATGAATAAGCAAAAAATGTTAATTGGCTCCACTGGCTTTTACTGAATATGCGAGCAATAGGGATAAGATGATGGCATGGCAGCATGGAGAGGGTGATGAAAGGGTTACAACAAAAAGGCTTGTGAAGAGGCTAATGATACAGGGGTTTCTGAAAACATTTTAAGTGTGAGATAATACTACAATGGCAGACACTGAAGCAGGGAAAGATGAGTGTTAAAGATTACACAACCAGTGACTCCTCTGGCTTTGTACTATCTTGAAAAGTGGAAATTTTCAACTTATTGTCCTCCAATCTCTGGTTCACACTACCATGCTCCACCTTTCTAGCTCTGTCGAATTAATTAGCAGAGTTCTCAACACTAGCTTCCTCATGGTTGCTATTCCTCCAGTTCGCACCAGTCAACCTCTTTCAACCCTTTTCCTTTGCGTTCCCTACAAACGCTCTAACACCTTTGGCATTGATTCTCACAATTGCTACAGTTTAATTTCAACACTACCAATAGGACTATCCTCCAAATTGTTTACCCTGTCACTCAAAATATCAACACTGCCTGAACCATCTCAAATTCTTCAAATGGGCAATTTATCAAATCCATAATGTACTACCAACACCCTCAATACACATCCATCAAAATAGCACAATTCTCCACTCCTATCAACAATAATAATAACTGCACAGTTTACATGCTACAACACCAATTATACAACCCAAATCCCACAATCCAACTTGAAAGTTTTAATGAATGAATTGAGAAATTCTAAAATTTACTGGTCAAGTGTGTCCAACATTATGAAATGTTCTATTGAAGCTTAGTCTTATGAAATCGATGTGCCTGGACATGACTGAATGAAGTTAAATATATATGGGTTATTTATCAAGCTTATTATGAACAATGAGAATCTAATGAGACGTTCTGGAGAAATTTAGTTTTGGTGGGCAGTTATTAAACATAATATCAAAAAAATTAGGTGGAGTTACCGTAATTCGAGTAGACATGTTATTATCGAATTAAAATGTAATTTTCAATAGACATGATTAATCATTATGCATCTTTTATTATGTTTTATGGACTATGTTAACATGTGATGCTGAGATACTTAATTAAGTAATGTAAAGAAAATTTTCACCTTTCATTGCACTTGCTTTTCCATAAAGTATATAATCAATTTTGAACAATGTGAGTGGTTTCTTGGAATTTTAGCGATTGCTGTAAGACAGCCATTTAACAATCCATGTTGTATTTGATGAGAAAGCTCTATATGTTTGTTTTTGTTACCTCGTGATTATAAAAAGGCATCTAAGTATTTAATTTTGTAAATTTAAGATTTTTTAACTACAAAGTTACATTTTTGAGGTACCTTTGTTTGTTATTTGTGTATGAGTTTTTTCTTTATGGTATGTTGAGCTCCAATCAAACTGTATTTCCGTTCTAATAATATTAGTTTATGTTTATGGTTGAAAGGTCATGGAAAATTTCCAGTAATAATTAATATTTTATATTTTTGTGTAAATTAAATTCTGTTTGAACTTCAAACCAAAATCAAACCCTTTTGGGAACTCAAGCAAACTGTCTTCTTGGGGTTGGGGCAACTAAACTGGAAAATGGCCATCTTGGCAATTGTTTATTGTTTGTTGGTTCCTGAAACTTAATATCCAGATCCATTTTCGTGAGTAATATATCTACGTTTTCTGGACCATGCTATATGTGATCATTCCATTTATATGATTTTTTTGCTATCACAGAATCGCCATGCATTTGAGAAGCCAGTGAAAATCTACAATTGAAAGTTCCAAGTTTTAAAGCCTTGAATTTTACCAAGAGTAATTGCTGAATACACCTATTGCTTGTGAAGAGGGGATCTTCCTTGGAAGCTGCCAGAAGCAGCTCTCAAGGCATAGTTGCCTTGGACATGGTTTTTATTGGCTGGGTGATGATTCAATTCTTGTTAATTTGATCAATTATGGATCAGAATGAAGGCATCCGTAAAATGGCACGTGCAGTGGAACTCCACTGATCGCCCTTGAAGCTGTGACTCTGTCAGCTATCATGTAATTGTGTCAGCTTGTTCAGGCTTTGCCCTCACTATATGTTAGTGTTACAAAGAAAAGATTTTGGATAAATTTGCACTGGGTACAGTTGGTTTGCTTTCGGCTTATCCCCTGTCAGTTGCTTCCTATTTTTGTTTGTCTAGATATGATTGGAAAAGATGAAATTGTTGTAATGGTTGATAGCTACACCAAGCATGTTTCTTTTTGTAAAGAAAGCTGACATGATGCTGTATCTGCCACAAGGTTTCCTAAGAAGTGTGGTGCTCCACCTAATTTTTGGTGGTGAGGAATCACTTCACAACTTCTTCTCTACTAATTTATTATGGTATAGTTCTTGAATCTGCTAAATAGACAGGTTCTTTCAATTAATTGCTGATCTTGGCCCTTGGTCATGCAACCTTTTTTGCCGAGTTATTTTTTCTAACTCTGGGGTACATCTCAATACTAATGTTAAAACTCAGTGGTACATCCTCCTCTCCAACTGCTATATCTGTGCCACAAGGCATGATTCTGACCATTCCCGCTCGGTGGTATGTTCAAGCCGAGCTGTCTTAGGAACTCTTCATGCACGGCACTTTTTTCACTGTTTCATTCAAACTTAGAAGCTTCGTGTACTCGTAGATGTAATAGAATTGCTTCATACGTATGAAGAGAGAACGATCAGCCTTTCACATTCTGCTCTGCAATCTATTTGTGCCTCCTAGTTCTCTTTCGAAGCATTGGAGCGACCTCTGCCTGAATTGGGCTTCAGTGCAGGGTGTGACATGCATGAAAATATTTGCTTTCCCAATGGGTTTGTCAGAAAAGAAAGCTTGTTAGCAGGGTTTTATTCATTTGATCGGATTCAGAAATACTTATCGGTCTCCACTCTATTGAGTGTGGTAAGAAGAAAAAATCTATTGAGTTGTTGGTTTCCCTCTCTTTCAATTGCATGTTTATTTCATTGGAAGATAGATTAGATGGAAGCACAAAATCAATCGAATTAACAACGGATCATCTGCATCGTTTTTTTTTTTTTTCTTTTTTCCTGCGGTGGGGGTGTGTGTGTAGTTTTTTTCGGAAAAGTAGTTGTGGGGGGTGGTGGTGGGGTGTGTGTGGTTTGGTTTAGTTGTTGGGTTGGTCAAACATCTATATTGATTATACCAGGAAAAACGTATTAACTTCTTGGTTCCCCTATCTATAAATTCTATATTAGTTTCGTTTGAAGATAAATAAGGTGGAAGAATAAAATTAGCTGTATATTTATCTAGCTCTACTTGTACGTGTATGTATTACAATAATCATGTTCATGTCCTCTAAAATCGTGAGATGTTGAAGCATATGATCGACATGAAGAGGAATCTAATATTGAAGAATAGGAGGAAGGTGGAGATTTGCGAGTTCTTGTACTGTTTTGTTGATTCAACTATTGACGTCGCAAATTATTTCCAATATTGGAAATAAGTATGGAAATTTTATGAGGAAATGTGTGTTTCAATCCCGTTCCATATCACTTCGAGATAAACCATTTATATTGGTTATGTGAGTTTTTTCAACCATCTTAACTTGTTACGAACCATCTACCATTCAATCTAGTTCCAGCTTTGCTTGAACTTCGGTATTAGTTATGGGATTTTCTTTTTTCTTTTTTTTTTTAAGTGATAAAGATGTCGAAGTAAATTGTAGCATTAGAGTTTGACTAAGTAGCAAATAGTTTATAATCACATAGCATAGATACTTTCATTTTCATCTCTCTCTAATTCCTGAATTTTATTATCTTTCGTTCTAATCACGTGCTTCATTTGTCAAGATTATAATATAAATTGACGATACATGATACATCATAGAAAAATAGGTTGATGTATATTCCAATTCACATCAAAGAGTTGGAAAACTTAATAATATGTGAAAAATCTTAATAAGGAGACATTTTGAAAGGAATGTTAGAAATATTGAGAAATTAGCTTCAATATGAGAGATTGTATAGTAAAATGTGTTTGAGTGAAATGACAATGTGGGTGTTTAAACTTAGTGTGAACACTTAGGTTTGTGGGACATGCGTATTTGTATGCGAAGTGTTTGTGCACGTGAAATAGAGCTTTATATAAATCTAGAATCTTTTTTGAAAAATATTACGTAAAAAGGTCCTTAAGGATAAATATTGCGTATATGGTACATTCATGCACTTTCATCCCCCTTGACTTTTTACATCGAAGGTGCATGAGAGTGTAAAAAATTCTCCAACTTGTGAAATCATAAATGTGCATGCAACTCATGAAGGTGCATGTATTGCATGCGCCTTTTTTTATAACTATTGATACAAAGGTAAGCACGAAAGAAAGTAATAAAATTATAAACTATTTCAAGATTTGCAACTTGTATCTAGATCTTTGTTTTTCCTAGACCTAACATGTGATTTCTTTTAAAGATAATCTAATTTATTTTTTAATCTTTCTTGATTGGAATAATTCTCTACTAAAGTTAATCACTCTCTTAAGCTAATTAATCTTAATCTTAAAATTACCAATTAAAATCTATTCTCAATAGCATAATCTAAAATTATGTTATTATACAACGAATTTTCTACACTATAATTCAAAATTCCATAAAGATCTTGTAAATTATCTATAATCTTGCAATAATTTCTATCAACTATGTCGAGATATAATCTTATAAAAAATATCTTGATTCACTTATGAGATATCTAATTCTAGACTACTATTCGCAGAAATAATTATCTAAATAATGAAGTATATATAGTTGAATTTATAAAAGACTAAAGAATTAATTAAATCTAATAAAAAGTAATGTCACATACGTAAAATGATATTTTAAAATCTAGATACCAAATATCTACTCTTTATATATTGCAAAATGATATTATATAAACAAAGAATATAAAGAATTAAAAGTTGTAATCATGAAATCCACACGAAGGTTCAACCTTGAAGTTTTCTCCACCTTGCCTTCTTAAATGTTTTGTCTTGAAAAACTCTCAAAAATTCGTGCAAAAAATTCTCCTAGAAAATCTTAACAAGGCCTTATATAGGAAGTGAAAAAATTAAGTTGGTTGGAAAAGACACTACTGTATCCCATGGTCGTGTACTTCATTATGATACATGTTTTCCTCTTCTTCTTCTTCTTCTTCTTCTTTTTAAATTGGAAACGACACTACTGAGGACATGGTAGTGTCATTTGGTTGTGTATTGGACCGTGATACTTAAAAATAAGCTCCAAATTCCTTGGAAACGACGAAGTCATGTTGTTCGATTGTATCGATTTTTCAAACCTTCATAACTTACTTAGTTTAGCTTTAATTTGAGTGAAACTTGTTTTTATCTTCTTTTTTTCTTGCATAAATTGTTTCAAGACCTAGAAAATAAAATTTTACTCAATTAAATATTATTATCTAAAAATAAGATTAAATTTTAAGAGAAAATTATTAAAAATCACTATATAAAATATACCTAATTTAGAGCTTATCAACTACCTATAGATCACACCAACAACAAAGTTGGGATGTTATCAACATGCATTGAAATCACATATACTTTATGCTTCATCAAGTTACTCTTCTGTAATATCAACATACCTATGCTTAATGAAATCCATGTAGGTGTCATGTAACTCATTCAAATTTGACATTACCATATTGGTTATTGTAGACTACACTTAGGGTGTTTGGAATTGAAACATGTTTTGCTCAACTTAAGCACTTGATTCCTCGTAGTGCCTGTTGTATACCTCTTAGATGCTTCGTTTTCCGAAAAACTTGGCCATCTTAAAGAAATTTTCATCATTCTTGTTGTCCCTAATGGCCATAAACCTATAAGTAACTTCATTGTCATAAAAAAAAAGGATGCTTGTGTACGATTTCAACCTTAATCGGGTCAACTTTAATGCTTCCACAAATCCTGTGAAAGAAGTAGGAGAAGTTTATATCCTTTCTCATCTTCAACTTCTTAACGGGCTCTTTATCATACTTCGGCCTTAGTTGCCATTGACATACATGATTACTTTCACATAATTCATTATTTTCACCCTAATAATATAACGAGCCCCAATAAATTAGTGTAAAAAAAAAACCCTCTCCCTAAACATCGAATGTTGACGTAATAAGTTATGTCCTGGTAAATTGACATAAATTTACTAAGTATGGAGTAAAACTCTATTGGGAATTTTCTCAAACACTTGGTATGCGTAGAATTTTAATCCTAAGTTTACTAGCTACACCTTGTTTTACATGATTGAAAACTATACAGTATCACAATTAACTTGCATCTAAATTAATTCTAACTTAAGTTCATGCAAACAATTGAAAAGTAACAAAACAAGCTCCAACTTTGGGTTTACCAATGATGGGGTTAATTAAGATGATTATTGACATGTTTTTTTTTTTTATAAAATTAAAGATAAACAACATATAATAGATAAATAAATACCCAAAAATATGTTTTGAGTGAAATAGGGATGAAATCAAGAAGAAATTTAAAGACTATATAGCAGAAATGTGCGCTTTTGGAGGTTATGTAATGTATATTTTACGAATTGTGGCTTCTATTGTTTGTTTCGGCATTTTAATAATAGGGACGTATAAGATGCATGCTCTGGCTGCAGCTTTACTGTATTTGAAGATACACTGAAAGTGTAGCCAAGGTATAGGCCTTCCTTTTATTTTGCAATATTAAGAAGGCACATGCCTTGGGTGCACTTTTCTAGCATTACTTTAACAAAATTTTTTACATAAAAGGCACATATAAGTGTAAAAATTCAGGAGGGGGGATGAAGGCTCATGTTTTGCATACCCCTTCACTATACTACATTCAGAATATTTATTACTAAGGGCTCTTTTCCATAATATTTTTTGAAAACAACCTCATATTTGTATAAAACTTTGTGAAATGGCATGTTAAATGCCAAAGTTGTGTACATGTTTTGTTGTCTCTTAGAGAGGGTAAGGTGATGTGCGTGATATGGTTGAATTGTGTTTTATGCCTTTTCTTTTCTCTTTTCCTTTTAAGGAATTTCTGTTGGTAGAACTAGTGGTTTGGAGGTCGATTCCAAAATTGGATTTGGTTTAGCTTCCAACCCATTGAATTGGTTTGGTTTGTGTCCAACCATTAAAAACATATTCTAAGATATATTTAGAGACATACATGCCTTTCTATTTTATTCTCAACACCTATTTTAACCGATGTTTCCATCTCATTTCAAAAGATAGATGAGACAAAGGACATAAAATTATCTTTGTATCTGGCCAATGTGTAATGGTCTTTTGTCATGCTTGGCATGATGAAATCGTCGAATAAAGTAAAAGATGGTGTGAAATGAAATTCTTTTATTATTATTATTATTATTATTATTATTATTATTATTATTATTATTATTATTATTATTATTATTATTATTATTATATGTAAGAAATGAAATGGATAAATTAGAGTTTTATAGGTTAAACAATTTGTTGATAGGCAATTTTGAGCAATAGTTCCCAAGCCTAAACCAACCTCCTTAAATGCTTAGCTGAGCTGTCCTAGTCCAATTAGACTTATTTGGTCGATCTAAACTGTCACGCCCCGCCGTGTAAACCATTCTAAGATAGAAGTTGGCCCTACAACCGCTATCTTAGACCTAATCTACACGAGGCGTCTACGACTAACCCGCTTTGAAGTAAACAGTTTGTAATTTAAATAAATAATTTACCTAAGAAAGTGAGGAAATACATATATACATTATAATTTAGTTAATACAAATGTCATTTATAATATTTCTCCGTAATATATTTTCTAGTTATTACATTATTCAGAAATAAAAAATAAATCTAAAATAAAAACTTAGATCTTAAAAATATGTGTTTATTCTTCAAATGATTTTCCTTATTCCCCAGGATCTAGCAGTTGCCAGCTTCAGAGTAGTTGTTTGCGCCTTCTTAGCCTGTACCTACACGATGTCTATAAGGATGTGAGCAACCACAGCTTAGTAAGTTAGGATGAAGGACTTAAAACTATATCATAAACACGACAAGGTTTTCAATCAACTTATTAGGTGCAATGCATGTGCAAGCAAATGCCATCACATGATATTGTCCGGCCCGTCGTGAGATTAGAGAAATTGTACCGGCTCTAATCCAGGTTGAGGAGTTGCCATTAATGCAACAGTTCATGACCAAACCCAGGCTTATACAATGGAGACCTCGCTCCTGCCGTGACAACCTTTGAACCATTGACTTCACCCTTACCCCGACTTCCTCTCATTTCACTTAGTTCGACTGAGGATGAAGAAGGGATCAATTGCAATCCTGCGTTATCTCTCTTGAAGGGGTCGGTATTTGGCCGGAGAGTCCTAAGTTCCCCTAATGGGTTACCATGTAAGTCTGATTACGATTATAGGTCATATATTTGATTAGATCCAGTTTAGGGTGATCAATCATTTCATACAAACCATACAATACAAGCCAGAACAACAGATTGAATCATAGCATCACTCATAATCAAGCACATGTACACAACCAACTATCTAACAAGTATAACCAAGCATAATCTCAAGCCTCCAAAATACAACAACGTATTAATCCCAACTTACCTTGACTTCTCGCTCGCTCACTTGAGGTTTGACTCGCTCAGGCCATCGACGATCATCCCTATAACACAAACATGGTTTCAGTTTTTCATATAACTATTATAGGTTCATTTTATCCTATAACGCTTATTGTTATGTATTGTTTAAGGTTTAATATGCCTAATTATCTAGATCTTAAGTCTTTTACAATTATTCTAGATTTGGGATTAGGTTCGGGTTCGGATTCAGCATCGATTTCTAAATTAGATTCTAATTCAATTTTTAAGTATTGTTTTATACTTGAATCCTACAAATTCGTTTTAACTTATAATGTGAAATTAATCACATTACTTCCCGATCTTCTAAATACCATCATTACCTCTAATTAGTATTTTATTCCACACGGTACACTTAAATCCTTATTAGTTTACCGAATTTATTCTTGATGTGAGAAATTTTTTACATCTTTCATATAATTACATAAATTTAAGTTTTTTATCAGTTATTATATATCCCTATTATTTATATAATATCAATTTTTATCCCAATATTTTTTATTTATTATAGTTTCAATAATTGTGTATTATGTACATAATACATATCTAATATTTTTATCACTCTAATTACTATCTCCCAACAGTAATTATCATTTCAAAATGTCTAAATTCATACTAAATCATATTTTACACCTAATTATCCTAATTTACAAAATTAACTTAAAATTTACTATTTTTCTCTATTACTCATTCACTACATAATTAACCTAATAATTACATCTAACACCTTAAATGCCACAAGTATCATACTCCATCAGATTTCAACATCCTAAAACATATACTTATTTACTAAATCAGTAATTAACTATTTAATTACTTAATTTACCCTAAATTACCCATTTTATGGCCTAAAAATTATCTAAAATTTTTGAAAATTAATTTTTGAAAACAGGCTTCATAGCACTGTTCTATATCATCTAAGTAGTCTACACAAAAATTTTGGATTCAAAACTACACTCTTAAGGTAATTTATTTTTAATCCTAATCATGCTCGGTTTTACACGATTTCTTAAGGACCCTACATCACAAGACATATTTTCATCAAAATAATATTTTTCCTAAGAACTACATACAAAAATATTCCAGAATAACAAAATTCATAATTTTCTAATAATCTTTACTATTTTTACAAAATTACACAAAATCGGGCTGGAAATCGAACTCATCAATTTGGGTAGCTCTGGCCACCATTGAAGGCCATGGGTGTATCGGCCCACCTGGGCACTGCCATCACCGTGTGGTGGTGGTGGCCGTTTACTCCCAGCTGTTCGTCGGGTTTAGGTTCTCCTTTGTGGCCGTAACTACACAATTTTTCTTTTCTTTTCTTTTTTCTCTATTTTTTCCCTTGAATTTTCGAGTCTCTCTATTTTTCTCAAATCCCTAACTGTCCAAAGGGGTTCTCTGAATTTTTTTCCTATTTATAGACGTTTAAGGAAATTATTGTGTATTAATTTGATTAGACAATTGCCTTATCTTCTTCCAATTTGACTTTGTGTTGTTCTAATTTAATTGGCTAATTTTTTTCTTATTTTTCCCAGCTGCCACGACCTATATCTGGATCATTCCTTATTTTTCCTTAATTAATTATGAATTTTCTTTAAGTATTTAGTATTATTTTAGTACATTTCGCATATTTTAAGTAATTACGCGTATTTCTATATACATGTAAATTCATATATAGTATAAATAAATATTTCTAAATATTATTTGGGTCATTTTATGATTTTTAGTATACATATAATTTATTTCTAGTGATTCGTTAATTATCGGAATGTATTTTACGCATTTTCGATAAATAACGAGTTATATACTTAAAATTTGGAATTTTTATATTCTTTTATTTTATTGCTTATTTTCTTAAATTCAAACTTACGGGATCATTTTATTAATATTTATAACTTTACTTTATAATTTAAGCTCGATCGAATCTTTCAACCGATCGAAATTTCAAATGGCTAGTTTTGGAGCTTACATAAACTACGTTTCAACTCGATCCTCCTTAGTAGGATCTTATCTTTTAGCCAAATCATAAGGATATCTCTAATAAGAGCTCGGATTGGATCAAAAGAGCTTAGGATAGATCGGAATAAAGACCACAAGGACTTGGGCCTTAAGGCACGTGTTGGTTAAAGCCCAACTCATGTACTTAAGGATTCAAATTATGACAAGAGGTATGAATAATTTGACTATTATTACTCCTAATGAAAATCGGGGTGTAGTCTAGACATTTTAACTATCGCATAAGAATTGTTAAAGCTTGTTTTCTATGAATAAAAGATAAAGGCCAATGATAGATCTCTTTGAAAAACTCTCCCACTTTTCACGTGCATACTGAAAAACTCTATCTTATATGACATTTGTTTGACATAGGCATTGAAATAGATATAGCAATCAACCTCGACACCCCTTTTAGCCCTGTTCTTTCTATTTTGCATGCAAACAAGTCCATTCTAAAGATTGAAGAATGGCATAATTAATGAAATGAATAAAAAAAAAACATTATATCTCAATATCATCCATAAATTACCCATAATTTATAACTTATAAATTGACAAAAATAACACAAATAGTATGAGAAACATACAACATCAGTTTAAAAATCTTTTGGCTTCATTAAAAGTATGTTGCTAAAAAGTGTTTGCCTTCAAAGTCTGAGAACTTTAATTTGAAACATGAAAAGTAAGACGACTTGTTAAATTTCTATCACATTTTGTATGTAAAAATAATGTGAAATAGAACCTATGTCACATTTGATACAGGGAAATGAACTAAAAATGGAATTGTAATTTCAGGTTTTCTTTCCCCATCCTATTTCCTATGTATGAAAGTATTTTTAAAAGGTGGAGTCACGATTCCTTGAAATAGCCGATTCTTAATTTTAAGGGAGATTAAGGTTCCACCTTTAAGGACGTAGAATCATAATAAGGGATGCAACCGAGGTAGGTTGTCTTATAAAACCTGAACTTACTTCTATAGAGTTTAGCATCTTCAAAAACCCTCTAAAACCTGCTAGGGTTTTTCTAGCATTATTAATACTTGCTCTTATAGGATTCGAAATGATTTTATAAAACTTGAATCTACCCTTATAATGTTTAGTATCTCCCAAACCACTATAGATCCTCATGGTTTTTTTTCCTCTTATTACCGAAACCTATAAGGGTTTGTGTTAATTTAATACGTTAAATAAAGGTTAGTTCTACTAATTATAGTGCTTGTTAAATGATCAAATAAGAGATAAGACTGAACTAATCAAAAACCTACAAAAGAATATATATATTTGCATAGATACATTAAGTGTAACTCTTTAAGAACTTTGCTTAAGAAGTGATAATTCATGTAATTATCTATATATATATATAAATATATATATTTAAAAAGACTAAAGATAAAGAGTAAAATGTAAAATATTTAGGAAAATAGTGAAAGGTCAAAATTAAAATAGTAATAAAGTCTCATTTAATGACAATACATTTACTAAACGGTAAATGTGACAAAATAAGTAGAAATAACCAAAATAATAATAATAATAATAATAATAATAATAATAATAATAATAATAATAATAATAATAATAATAATAATAATAAAAAGTAAAATAGTGAATAATAAAATAGTAAATGAAGGTAAATTGTATTCATGACATCATAACTCATGTCTTTTGCGTGGAGGGAATAATCATTTCATATATTAAATATAAAATTAGGAATATCAAAGGATTTGACCATATTTTAGCAAAAATAATCGTAATATTCACTAATTAAGTAAGGAAATTACAAAAATACCCTTAATTAGTAGGAAAATTAACCAACATGCAAGGAAATATCACATCAAAATCTAACAACTTATTTAATAAGTCAGAAAATCAATGGGACAAAGGGAATAATTTTTAATAATTCGCATTTTTGTGAGAAAAAATAATAATTAGCCTTTTATGTCAAAAATTCACCAAAAATTTGAAAAATGTCATAAAATTCTAAGAAAATTAATGGAGACGTGTAAGGATATTAGGAAGCTACATGAATTTCCCCAATACTTATATCTTAAGCTATTAATAAAAAATGAATTTCTCGTAGTGAGGAATTGCCAATAAATACCGCCTCACTTTTGTAAAATTTCCATGTATTCACTCATAGCTCCAAAATTCACCAGACTTGAACTGGAGCTTCCTTTCACACTTTACTAAATTTCAACAACCATAGGGTGGTGGTAATGGCCGTCAAGTGGTAGTTTTGGCCATTAGAAGGTGTTTTCTTACTGGAATTTTTGGTAAAATTATAATGGTCCTTTTTCTTTGAAATTTTTACTGTACATACCTTATGATTATAGTAACATATGGGTATTTTTCCAAAATTATTTTACATTTTTTATATATTTAATAATTTTTCCAAAATTTTGCTCAATACTTCCTAAAAACCTAATTTTCAAGTATATTTACAAATAAATAGCTTCTAACCTTATAGTGCCACCATGAATTTTCCTACACTATAATATATTATTTATAATTATTTTAATACAAAAGTAACATTTTACCTATTACTTCCTATTTATTGCTCTTTTATAACTCATTTTTCAAGTAAATAACCTAACATTAGGTTATTTATAAAAATTCCAGAATAATAAATAAATGATATATATAACTTAAAACACTTAATATGAGTGTATAATGAAAATTTTTAAGTTCTTTTGGTTAATGTATTATTATTTCTATTTATAACCCTAATTATACTTCATTTTTTATAAACCGAGATTAGGCCAAAATACTATTCACTTAACTTTTATAATTCCCCATTTCTAAATATGTTTCATCAAGTTAAACTTGATTTCGGCTTAAAATGGTGATACAACTTCTTAATTAAGTGAGTCGTAAACCATGAAACCAAAATATTTAATCCTTAACTCTATGAGTAAAGGGATAATATACGAACGTAAATAGTATATTCCTTTTTGACCTCTAAGTTCACGAGACAACTATATCTCAGGCAAGTTGGCTTACTTTACCGTTGTTATATTATTTATAATAAGGAATTGTCAGCCATTATATTGCTTATGATTGTAACTAGAGTTACTTGTGTACATGCAATGTATGCGATTGAAAAATTTAATTTTGGTAACTAACTTTACCTGCTTAATGTGTTTGTGATGTATTTAATTTCAATTATTGTGGTTTGTGTTACTTGTGTAATCGCCAACCTAAAATGGACTCTAAGAATCTAATTGGCTTAAGAAATTAGACATGCATTGCATCTTCACATACTTACATTTTATCCCACCAAATACTGACCACTAGGTAAGATATAAATAATATCTTCTTTTGACCATACTGAACTATTTTGATTGGAGAAGAGGTTGCAATATAGGTAAAAGTTATCTAGAGATAGTTTAATGTATAAGAAGTCAAGGATCCATTGTACAAACTTAGATTTGGTAGGAGAATGTTATTTATGTAAACTCCCTGAAACTTATATTAGAGTAGCGTAATTTTTCTAATCTCATGACGATCCGGAAAACATCATGTGGGTGACATTTGTTTTATTGTATTTCACTCTAAAGGATTTTTTTTTTCTTGCTTAAGTATAATGCAAGTTTCTTGCCACTTATTGAGTAGTAGTTTTGCTCATACCCTCATAGACTTGCTGTAGGTTATCAAGACTAATCCACCATAATGCTTGAGGTTCCACCGGTAGGTTTTAATGAATGAAGTCAATGGAAGAAATAAGATATCAAATTTTCTTTATGAACAAATCAGGGCATTAACTCAAGCTCCAACTTATATTGCAATAATTTTTTGAAATACTAATATAAAATTATTATTCTTTAACTATCATAAGCAATTAAGATATACGACAAATCTGTTATTGCATTTTGCAAAGCGTGACAAAACCCACCCTTATAAGATCATTATGAACTCAATACCTGATCGATTGTATAAAATATTTTTATTTTGTCTTTGATTTTTTAGTTGTTGTATGCATATTCTTAAAGGATTTTTATAAACAAATACTAAATATACTAGTTAATCTTCTTAATAAAAATATATAAGATATGAAAAAGTAATATTTTCATTTATAAAGCAAACATTCTGTATACTAAATTTATCTATATCTAAGCTAAGACTTTGATAGGTAAAGAAGAAATATTGTTATTGTAAATGAAAAAGACCTAATGTGAAGATTACGTGGGTATTGTGTGAGGGACATGCTACATGTGACTCAGGGAAAAGACTAAAGAGTTGAGTTACACTTATAGTATGGTTGAGTTAGAAATAGTAGGGAAGAGGTAGTGAACGATTTTAAAGGCCCAAACACGAGTTGTAATTGATGGGGGAGTTTAATAGCATCAAACTCCATTATGAATGATGACCTAACTAATGTTCTTAAGATAATTGGGTGTTTGATCATTTGAAATGAGAATTTGATAGCATAATTGATGCGTACCATGAAAAAAAATAGACAAGGCTAGTCGTTGGATAGGTCTAAACTTGTTGAAAGCTTGAAGAGATTATGAAGGAATGCGTGAAAGAACAAAAAGTGAATGAAAAGTAAGCAAAACTCACGAATAGCTCTAAAGGATATGATGCATCAAGGGAACTTCCAAGGACTCATAAAATAACTCGATATGATACATGAGATGGTCCAGTGAGGTTACTCATCACCCAACCTTACTTAAGGGTTAGGATAAGAGTGAAATGAGAGTAGACAAAACAGTGTTTATGAAAAGAAAGAATATTTAGTTGTATTGACTATAATCTGATGTTTACAACTACAAATACATGGGGTATTTATACTTGAAAGTTTAAGGTAACTTGCTTAAAAGGGAAAAGACACAAAAAGATATTGTTCTACAGAAGTAATGTACAAGAATACAAGAGGGTAAAAATGAATATTCAATAAAAGCAATGATTAGTATAACAAATGCTACATGTGGTCCTGTACACATGGTAGAGAGATATTAGTGAAGCCATTTGAGGACTTGAACAAGAGAGTATGATTAGATTGTCGGTCTGAGTATAGCTGGCTAAGGATCGTTCTCAGGTTTCTCTCTCGATACCTCGACAACGGTGAGGCCAAGTATTTGTTTAACTTGGACATGAGTGACTACTCATGAATGGTCTAGCTGTTATCTTGGTAATCTATAATTTGACAAGCTTCAGAGAGATGAGTAGTCATTCGGCTCGGCATACAGAGTGACTCAGTAAAGAGATACTCAGCTTCGACAAGAGTTAGCTAGAGCAAGAGAATCTGCCTTACCAACCCTTCCAGTCTTCAAGCTCGATTGCAGGTCAAAGCCCCAATACCCTAATTCTTATCATTCCTTCTAGGTTAATTTAGATTGGGGATCAAATCTGAATGGTCTTTAATCAGCCCTCCATCAGGGTGATATGGATTGAGGTTGGCAATGTTGAAGGTGTCAGAAACCTTATAGTCTTTAGATAGCTCCAACCTATAGGCATTGTCATTGATCTTCTAGAGGATTTTGAGAAGTTCTTTAGCTCTTGCAGATAGCTTATTTCTCTTTTTGCTCGGAAACTTGTCTTTGCTAAGGTATAGCCACACTAAGTCTCCTGGCTGGAATTGCTTAGCCGTCCTACCCTTAGCCTTCTATCATATTCCTTTGGTGGCTTAGTTGATTTGCTGAGTGACTTTGTTGTAAATGTGCTAAGGGACTACGTTCAGGCTCTTGCCTCAGGGTCTTCTTGTTCGGATTCAAGTACATGGGTTTGATTGAGAGGCAACTCAGGATTGAAACCATAGATAACCTCAAAGGTGGTCTGCTTGGTGGTGTCATGTATTGTTCGGTTGTAAGCGAATTTGAATACTGGTAAGTAGATGTCCCAATTAGCCAAATTCTTGCCCACTGTAGCTAGGAGTAATGATCCCAAATTACAATTGACTACCTCTGTTTAGCCATCCGTTTGGGGGTGATAGGAAGTAATAAATAACAGTTTGGTCTGCATCTATTGCCACAGAGTTCTCTAGAAATGGCTCAAGAACTTTGGATCTTTGTTTAATACTACGCTTCTTGGCACATTGTGTAACCAAAAAATTTCCTGCAAGAAAAGAGAAGTAATAGTAGAAGCAACGTTAGTTTTGGAGTAGGGCACAAAGTATGCCATCTTACTAAACCTATCCATGATGATCATTACAGAATCTTTACCTTGAGCGGTTCGTGGTAATCCGTGAATAAAGTCCATGTTCAACTTAGTCCATGATTTTATCGGAACAAGCAAAAGGTATTGCTTTCCCTTGCTCAACTCGACATTTAGCCCTTTTGCATACGGCATAGCCTTCAACAACTCGGTGTAAATCTTGCCTCATTTTCGGCTAGAAGAAATGATCATTTAATAATTCATAGGTTCTTCTTTCCCTAAAATACCCCGAAGAGTTCTCTACTGTAGGCTTCCCTGATAAGTAATTCCCTTATTGAACAGGTTGGCACGCATAATTTCCCTCCTTAGAATAAGTATCCATCTTCCACATGATACTTATCTACGGTCCTTCCATTGATACAGCTCATAAGTATGGGTCCAAAGTGTAGATTCCCAGAATACTGCTCCTTAATACTTACAAACCCAAACAATCTGGCCTATAGTTTATTCAAAAGTGCATGCCTTCTCGAAAAAGTTTCTAATGACCATCATGTGTATGAAATTTAGTCTTCTTAATATCTTCTACATGCATTCAAATTTGATGATATCTAGCCCTTAAATCTAATTTTGAAAACATCGAGTAATAAGAATTAGTCTACGACAATCCTTAAGCCGAGGTCGACTTGTCAGAAGCCAATGTAGACATGCCAGAAGCTAAAGCCGACCTGTCTTAGCTCGAAACTAACCTACTCTTACCAAGGCCGGATTGATAACTAAAGGACAAAAAGGAACCATTCAACATCAGGTTTGTCATCTGCCAAGATGGTAAGAGACTAAACGGTCGAGGCCTCAAGGCTAAAGAACATCTCGGTATAGCACGGGAAAGCTAATGCTAAGCAATCCACGAGTGCAACAATTGTAGGCCGACTTCACCGGGAGCTCAACTAAGCACAATAAAACTTCCAAACATCTCACCCCAGCTAGGACATCTGACTACCAACAGCCCCTGCTTAGGTCTGATCCCACAAATAGCTCGGATGACTGCATGCCGACCACTCTATTAACTGCGCTGTACTTGGTAAATAATTTCCTTATTTCAATTGTGGGCCATTCTTTACGGTTTAAGGGCCTCGTATATAATTTACAATTTTTTCACTAAGGTTTTAGAATTTGCTATAAATAGCAACTTTTGTCATTAACCAAGTAGATTTTGGATAAAGAATACACAGATAGTGATTTCACTTGAACATTCCTTTTGAGTAAGGATATTATTGAGCTCTTAAAGCTTGCTTCTTCCGGATTATTGAGTGTCCTTTACTCTTTAATCTCTCTTGTGTTCTTATCAATCTTACCCTTAAGATTGTGGTGAACCCTTCATTTGAGTGAGTTAGTGAGTCGCATCTAACCGCTCATTTGAAACCCAAGTGACATTTAGTGTTCGTGAGTTGCATCAAACCATATTTTGAGCTCAATCCCTGATTTTGTTTGTGTTTTGATACATAATATCCATATGCATTCACAGTCAAAACCCCCTTCTACTTCCTATTCCTCATCCCACTCAAACATCGAATACTCATTTATAGTTCATATCTGTTGCGTGTTTATGGATTTATATCACTAAGGCACCATGCAATTAATTTAACAGTTCATCAATTATTAGGCTAGGGAATTTATCCTTAATAGTAGCTTGATTTAATACTCGATAATTAGTATAAAAATGTCATGTTCCATCTTTCTTCTTCATTAGTAAGACAAGAGATAAAAAAGGGCTACTACTATGTTGGATAATATCCTAAGCTAACATGCCATGCACCTACTTCTCTATCTCATTTTTCTGAAAATGAGAATATCTATAGGGTCTGACATTAATAGGAGAAGTACTTGATTGCAAATGAATCTGATGTTAGATTTGTGTATTAGGTGGCAACGATGAAGGTAACTCGAACACTTGAGTGAATCTACCTAATACTTACTTTAAGTAAGTGTTGCTGGTAGTAAGCTCTAATGTGTTAAACTCAACCTCCTGAGCCACTAAATGAAAAAAATGAGCCATCGCATTTTTCTTGATTAATCTACACAACTGATTGTATGAAATAGGAGTAACATTTGTAGTATCTTCTCCATTCAATGTAATCCTAATGCCATTGCACATAAATTACATTTGCTAAGTATTGCAATTAATAGTAATAGGCCTCAAATTTTGTAGCCACTATACCACAAGTATCACCTCTACCCCTTGTATTAGTAGAACATAGAATGTATCCTCAAAATGAACTCCTTGAATTTCAAAAGAAACATTCTGACACTTTACTTCACAAATCAGTCTCAACCCATTCCCAACAGGTACATGAAACTTACTAGCAAGAGTCACATTAGTCCTAAATGTTGCACAAGTCTCTGTTAGACAAAGTTATGTGTGCTTCCTATGTCTACTAAAATAAATATTGGTTTATGATTTATCTAACATTGAAACTTTAATGTTTTTGGAATAATGGTCTTAGACATGGCATGGAAATTAATCGTGCATGCATCATCTACATCTACAATTGCCTTATGAATCTCAGGTATGCTTTCCTCTTCTTGCTCCTTACATTGCATTTCCTCATTTGTCATTAATAATAGAAATTATTTCTTATATTTATGGCCTTTATGGAATTTCTCGTCATAATTGTAATAGAGCCCCTTTTCCCTTCTCTCTTGCATTTCTGCTAACATTATTCTTTTTATAGGTAAGTATTTAGACGTTGATGCAGATGCATTTGTAGGAGTATTATTAGCAAAACCCTTGTTCCCTTGAATTTGTAAGGAAAATTACAGAGGAGAATATTTATTATTAGATGTGTTAAAACTTTTATTTACTATTACATCTAAAATTTTAAATTCATATATTTTGGTTGACCAAACTTGTTATGGCTCGGAATGTACGTAGTGGGTCGGAACCAAAATAAGTAGTTGGGGTTCAAATGGGTATGAAGAATAGGAAGTAAAATGGGGGATTTTACAGTAAATGTGTATGGATATCACATACCAAGACACAAACATAATCAGAGATTGAACTCGAAATAAGATTCGATACGACTCACAAACACTAAATGTCACTTGAGATTCAAATGGGAGCTAGATGCCACTCATTAGCTAACTCAAATGAGAGGTTCACCACAATCTTAAGGTCAAGATTGATAAGAACAAAAAAAAAATTAAAGAGTTAATTAACACTTAATAATCCAGCAAATGCAAGCTCTAAAAGCTAAAAAATAACCTTACTCGAAAGAGGAAAGTTCCAAGTGTAATCACTACATGTATGTTCTCCCTTTTCGACTAACTACAAATGTTGCTATTTATAGCAAATACTAAAACTCTAGTGGTAAAACTGTAAATAATATATAAGGCCTTAAACCCTAAACAACGGGCCCATAATTAAAATAAAAAAAATATGTACAAGAATACAAAAACTGTACATTTAGCAGAAAAAGTTGGCATGCAATCATTCGAGTTGACCTGGAAGGGGTAAGATATGAATTGGGCAAGGTTAGCAACTGGATGTCCAGATCTAGGTAGGAACCCCTGAAGTCCTGCAGTACTTAGTCAAGATACCTGAAAGGTCGGCCTACAACTGTTGAGTTCTATGATCAATTGGCACTAATCTCTCCATGCCATGACGAGTGGATCTATAGCCTTGAAGTCTCGGTAGCGTGATCTTTCGGCTTCTTGATAGACGACAAGCTTGATGCCAAGTGTCTCCTTTTCTTCGTTTTAGCCTTCTGGTATCATTACGGCCTTGGCAAAAATGGATCAACTTTAGTTTCAAACAGTTCAGCCTTAACTTCCGATAGGTTAGCTTCTACTTAAGACAAGTCAGCCTTGGCTTGGAAGTAGTCGCAAGCCAATTCCTATGAAAATCACATCCATTAAAGATTGAGGATGTGCCACTTGAACATCATAACTGATAGATTTCTTAAGTCTGGAGATGAAACATTTCATAAAAAATGATTTAGGAATATCTACTACATAATTACATAGCGCCTCAGACTTAACTTAATAGTTAGCAACACTTCCCTTTTGAATCAGTTTTGCCAACGATCCTCAACATCCTTATATTGTGAAGAACCAAATCTTATTTCAAGATCTTTAATAAAATTGGTCCATGAAGACAACTAATTATTCTTGAACATCCACGAGTACCATTGAAGTGCTTCATCCTCTAAAGCAAATGAAGCAACGATAACTCTCTGATTATTAGGTGTCTTGTGAAAATCCAAAAATTGTTGTACTTTAAAGATCCATCATATTGGATTTGAACCATTAAATTTAGGAATCTCAAGTTTGATTCCCTTAAGCAATGAATCCATAGAGGTACCTTATAATGAAAGTAATGAATCCATAACATGATCATTATTATTTACTGAATGCTTAAGTTGAGGATTCTAATTCCCCGTAATCTTTTCTCCAAGTTGCTCCATATTTCCTATCCGTATTGATAAATTTTGCAACTTTGATTGCAAGCTAGCAACTTTATCATCCATAGACTGTTTCAACTCTTGTTGCTATTACTACATAGCCTCAAACATACTTTTAATGGTTTTCATATCTGCATGACCTCTTATGCCTATTGCCACGAATAATGAAATGAAAGCACCAAATTAATACAGCCCGGCCCACAAAAGATACAACACTTAGAATATTAACTTTCCTCACATGTTTTAACACCCTTCCACAACTTAGGTAAACTTTCTCTATCTCTTACCTTTTGTTTCTCCTTCTACTCTCTCTCTCAAATATTCAATTAAGGTTTCACTATTTAACAGACACTAACCTTAATCTTTTTGTGTTCTTGTGTAAGATGCTAGACCAGTGACTACTTCAATCTAGTCAAGACTCCTAAATTTGTTTCTCCCTATCAGGGATGACTTTTCCCCTTTCTTTTATAGTTCATACATATTATTGTTACTGTAGTTACAGATCTGCTAAGTTTGTTACTGGATCTTGTTAGATTCGTTATATCTATTACATTCCCTACTATTGTTTACAATCTATTTGTACAATTTGCTATTTTTTCTAATTACAAACTATATATTTGTAATGTAATCCTTTATTTATAGTACATAATGTAATCCTTAAGTCTATTTAGTACTTTTGCGGCCCTTTTCGTAACATCCTCTCCTTATTCTTATTCTTATAGCTCTCTGACTATTCTCTCGAAGAAAAAAGCAAACCTTATCTACAGCTACAAGAGAGAGAGAAACGCCATGTATGGATGATGCTCAAACTAATTCGAATAAGGGCTTTGATGTGTTCATTAATTTTCATGGACTTAACAATAGCTAGATTGTCACTAATGTTCTTTATAAAGGCCTAACTTGTGCTAGATTCTGCGTGTTCCTAAATAATAGAGAGATTAGTAAAGGCTTGTGTGCAAAGAATTCAACGTTAAGGTTGGTGGTGACAAGGATGTGGAGAGGCTTATGGCTGTATTAATAGGTGTACCTCATTAATTTACACTTTGTGAAGTTGTTGAGACCAACGCGAAAAAGAAAAGAAATGAAAAGGACAGGATAGAGAGAGAGAGAGAGACATGAAGTAGAAGATAATAGTAGTTTGGTCATTGGTCTTGTATTATGGTCTATTTCTTATGCATCATTTTTGTCAAATAAATAATGTAATAAGGATTATAAACTTATACAATTCCTAGTGCATGGTGATTCCATCATGTGTTTATTCATTCAGTAAAGTGAGCAAGAAGTTAGTATTTATTGTCATCAAACATGTTATTGAAGGATTCAATATTTTCGCTTTTTTTATGATAACAAAACATTTTTTTTCTAATATTTTGTAAGTAAAATGAAATAAACTATAAGTATATTAGAATTGAATTTTTTTTCTTAGATCCTTAGATTATATTCATATTTTATTAAGGGTCAAACCAAATTAAATCCGATTTTAATTATAATTTTAAGTCCAAGTTCAAAATACTTATCTTTACCACTTTTCCCCATTTTCGTATTGATAAAGGTATAAACATATAAGAACTGGAAAAGACCATCAAGAGTGAAATAAGAGGAAATAATGACTAAATTATAAGAAATAAATAGCTAAATACAACTAAAATCCAAAAATAACCAATCTTACAAGAACCTAGCTATGACTTTTAATGAAGAGGAACTTGATGTGATGTACGTATGTAAATAATTCTAATGATACAAGTCTATATATATATACAAAAGGTGAAAAATCTAACCAACTTAACTAAATTGATGTGATGTATACGTGTAAATAATTTTAACTTCACTAATGACTTTGTTGGTCTCTCATAAGCAATCAAGAGGGGGTGAATTATTTGCTAACCTTTTTCGAAATACAAAACCCCTTTTGACTACTTATTTAAATGGCTTAGAGTTTAATAATATATCCGTAAACAAATAATTATAGACAAACAAATACATATAAGAGAGAAGGTTCGAGAAAATCAAATAGAGAATTTATAGAGGTTTTTCCTTATAAGTCAGTCCAGTCTTCTAACTCCACTTGTTAGGAATCTGGTTATCTACACCAGTCGTTCCACTATTTTAAATAATCAAAAGAAGAGTACAACTACAACCTTGTTGGCTATAATCAACACAACTCTATTCTCTTAACTTGTCTTTAGCTTCAACAGAGCTACTATAGTTTACTCTCCCTTGATTACAATACAATATATTTCAAATAAGACTAGTTAAGAGAATACATATAACTTAATAAATTATTTGGCACAAAGACTTGTAAACAATTGAAAAAATAAAGTTTGCTCAAGAATGATCTTTTTCAAATACCTTTTACGGTAAGTATCAAAGAGCTATCACTCTTTTTCTTCATGGCTCCTTGCCTTTTTAAATTTTTGAGAATAATGGCTAGTGAATCCCTTAGACATTAGATGAGCCTTATCTTCTTTGGTTGAGCTTGTATTGCATGTACGTTGGTTGATCTTTATCTTATTGTGGATTTGAAATATCGAATTTGCTATTGCTAAAATATCTCCACAAATTTGTAGACTTCAAAATATTCAAATTTAGATAGCTTTCAAATAATCTTGAGTCCTGTTGATAATCTTAACTGAATAAAATGTCCACTACTTTAATTTTCTAAATAAATTGGCTTTTATAATACTCTCACAACTTGAATTTGAAATATATGAAACCAGTTATCCTTCTTTTTCCATGTGCTAACTAACTTAACTGTAATATTGAGTCTCATAAAAACTTGTAAGTAAATCCTCTTTAAATAGTGGAACATATCAAATGTATTACTTGTTAGCACCCTCTTTAAGAAAAATACAAAAAGAAATGGAAAATGAAAAAAATAATTAAAAAATAAAAAATTAAGAATAAGTAAAAAAGTCCTATAAAAAAATAGAAAATTTGCAGAAATAGAAATTATAAAAGAAAAAAACTACAAAATTATGGAAAAAGGAAACAAAAAAAAAGCGAAAAATAGAGAAAAGGAACACAAAATTGAGAAACTAAGAAAATTTGTTAAAAACTCAAGAAAAAAGAAGTAAATAAAATTTTAACTTTAGTGGGTTTAGGAGTAATCCACAACCTAAAGTCTTGTTCTAAGTTAATTTTAGCCCATCAACTGATTTAAATAAATTTTGGAAAACAAAGATGAGTTTGTTTGTTTATTAGTTAAAAAGTTAACTTTTGCATCATAGAGATAAGGGGTTCAAATTCTGCTCAAAGCAATACTTCTTTATAGAATGACGGGTACGATTCCAAAAGTTTTCCACATCAAAACTTGAATTTAAAGGTGATTTAAAATCAAACCAGGTACCTGTTCGAAAACCCGATTTCTAATCTTCCCTCTTCTCCTATGCATTCCAAACTTGGTTTCTCTATAAATAAGTGATCCTCAATCCATTTTTAGGGAGCTCCCATCAATTATGTCCCATTTTTGTCAAATCACAACTCTCTCTTTACAAGTTTGTCACCCACAAATACCAGTTTCTCTCTCTAACTCTATTTCATAAACCACTCATTTTTTACACAAAACACCACCCATAGAAGCTTCTACACCATCTAAAACCCTTAAATGCACAATCTTTTCACCAGAAAGTACTCGCAAATACCTAAATCCTAACCACCCTATACCTACCACTATTGACCATCGTGCAAAACACTACCCACCGCGTTCTAGATTCACTTCACCATTGCTACGCGACTCATTACAGCCCAATTGCCATAACATGTACCATCACCATGTCTAAACCACCACTAAACCAACTCGTCTAGACACTACCTACTTCCTTTCCTTCTTCTTCCCTTTTCTAACTCGATTTCTCCAAAACTACTTGAATCTTTAAGATTCAACCCATTGATTTGGTTCAAATCCTTACCTATACCCACTCCATAATCTCAAACTGACCTAACTTGCATTTGACTTGCTCGAACCCATAATTGATATGGTTATTTTAGGCTCTTTAGTTTGTTTGGCTTTTGTAAGTTGTATCATTCAACTATTTATTATATTGTTTACTTTTACCTTTGTTTTGATAAAAATGAAAATAAAAAGATAAAAGTACGAATAAACAATAATAAGATAAATAAGATATAAGTTTTTTTTTCTTAAAAATGAAAGTTTTATTTTGCTTTGTAAATATCTTATTAGTTTGTATTATATCCATGATGGATTAGACGAAATGTTATATGAATATTATATTATACTCAAGTTATGTTGTACTAAGCTATACATATTGCATTTTTCTATAGTCTAAGTATGATATGTTGTAACACTATCATGTTATTAGACTATCCATGATTTCGTATTGTGTCATTAAATTATATATTTATGTTCATTCTATACAATGTCAGTCATGTTGAATATATTTTGTTAATACATGATGTTGCTATTAGATAATATCGTATGTATATATAGTTAATATGGTATTGTTATATTCTATAAATATATATATATCATAGGTTATTATGTAATCACGTTGCTTACAATACTTCGTGTCATATGTATCATTAAAATACTTGGTTATTATATATTAATCATCCTCATATTGGACAAGTTATGATTGTTGTCAAAATTATAATACATATTCTATTTTGCCAATACTATACATATATTTATTATAATACTCTATATTAATTAGATTGCAGCACACCATATTATCCAATGAGTTGTATGTTAGTTTCAAATTATATCTTCATTGTAATATAAATTATTAAAATAAACCTGCTATGTTATTGTTATAGGTCGTATTTTGATAATTTTGTATATATAGTTATTATAATATTGTATACCATAAAATTTTAATGAAGCTATGTTGTACATGAAATATGTATAAATATTGTTAAACTATTTTAATTTTATAAAATCTTGTTTTAGTGATATAATATATTATAATCAAGAGATTAATGGAGCATACGTTTAGTATTGACATCATACGCTTGTTATGTACCTTTACATAAACTTAAATTGTAAACACTTATACATATCAACATAATTAAATTATAGATTTTAACCACATTATTATATCAACACTGTATATTAAAGATGGTCTTGTTATTGTGTTATAAAAATTTATTATCATGAGTTTCCTATAAATTGATATCATAATATATTACATGTATAATAGTGTTAATATTTTGTAATACATCAAGTCATTAGATTATATTTGTTAGGTTGTATAGAATGTTTACATGTCATAATTGTAGAAGTGTTACACGTATTTTACATTATATTAAGAATGTCTTGTGCATCATTACGTTATAATATTGTTACGTCTCATTTTGTCAATTTTATAAAACACTTATTATAATATTGTTAATTAATTCAAGTTTAACAAGACTATGTTATATCTGTATTATGTGTTAATTGTATAAAAATAATCTATTACTTTAATCTTAAGATAAAATCCCGTTTAAGTGATATCTATTGAAATAAACATATCAACAAAATATACCTTTTGCATATATAATGGTGAATAAATCATAAGTATAGCAATTGATTAGTTCTTCATTTTTAAATTATTATTGTTCATACATCATAAATACATTCTCATGTTATGTTTTAAATTGCTTCATTATTTTTAAATAATTTTATATGAATATTAAATTTCTTTATTTACATGCACCAATAGGTATCTTTATTATAATTTGCTAATGTGTAAATCTTGCTACATAAATTGTCTATTTTATATGTAGTATAATATATTTCTAATTTAATATTGGTTCAAAGATTTAAGGATGGTAATTTGTAATTAATTTCAAATCAATAAAATGCTTAAATGAACAAGGATAAGTAATGACTATACCATACAAGGATTTAGATTGATTTCGTTCATTTAATAATTTACATATTGGTAATATATTGTAAATAGTTTTGTTATTAAGGTCAATCTTTTATTTTGTTAATACTCTACGTACATTTTAATTACATGATTAGTGCATATTATAATAAGAGTATTTATAGTATACTTCAATGAATTTTAACCATAACAAATTATTAGTATATACTACCCTTAATTCTTTCCTTTTATTCTTATTTATGTAATCATGTTATTCATTCAATATTATCAACGGCATATATGATATAAACCGAATTTCCAATCTACAAATAATTTAAAATGTATTAGCCTAATAACATTACCATTAATCCCCTATCGGGATAGGACAATGTTCAAATCCCTATCCCCCATAGTTGGCAAAAAAATAATAATAACAATAATTTAAAATGTATAAAAAGTGGATGTTTTGCTGGTCTTTTGAATCATTTTGAAAACCTTATTTTCGTTTCTTATAGCATAAACTGTCATAATAACATATTGTTCAATAGTATTTTGATATTTGATAAGGAAGATTTTTGTACTTTTAATTTAATTATGTGATTCTTTTTATAATAAGCAACAAATCTTTTTATATGTTTGGTAACAATTTATAATTGATAGGATTTTTTTATAACATATTTCAATAAATCTTGATCGTAATAAACTAATTCAATTGTTCCCATTTTATTAAGTATATTTTGTGAAATAAATTACTCCTACATACAAGTGTATTACAATTTTATTATCATTGCCAAATTTATGTTTGAACAATCACATTATCAAATGTCTGTGTCATGCGGGTGACTAAATTGCTGGTTAGAAATTATTAATAGAATATTAGGATGTTAAAAGAAGTAATTATTATTGTTGTAATAACAATATACATTTTTATCTTAGGTACCTTTTAGCTGATACTAATTAAATTTATTATGCTCTATCATTTGTCAAATAAATATGTGATACAAGAATTGACATTATTTTGTACTATAGTTTCATATGTTAATAAATTATATTATTGTCTATGAGTTATAGTTAAATTTAATCTGACATATTATATTGTAGTATTTTTTTCTTAATGCTTTTTGTTCAATAAAAAAAAATCCTTTTCTAAATGTAAACGAATACAAATTCTTTAAATTTCTTTCATTAAAGTTAAATATATATAAATTTTCTAAAATTTCATCAATAATCAGTTCATATTGATGAAATGCTAACATAAGTTTTGTTTTTATAAAATACAAGATAATTTTATAGTTATTTCGACTCATATTTGTAATATAATTATCATAGAGTAATATTGTATTTTTGTTTATAGATCGTTTAAGTAAATGTTTTAATAGCAACAAAATTAGATAACTATAAGTATTAATATGTCACAATTGGATTATGTTTATGTCATAATGTTGAATTGATAATATATTTTAATATTATAAATGATTCTTTTATATTTGTTTACATAATATGTTATGGTTGTGCATTTATATAATTTAATTATGTAAAATCCTGTTGTTGTGCACATGTTATGGGATAAAAACATTACAGCATGGTCTAGATATTGTTAATTTTCTACATTATTGTATCATGTATAAATATTCATTAGTAATTAGTTATTAGAAATTATATTGTTATCTATTTCGTGTTTTATTAATCTTCATCTTTCTAATTTACAATTTATAAACCTAGTTAGCCATTTTGGCCTTAAAACAAATAGTTCCCAAACTCCTCATTTTTGGTTTTCTGATTTAGATCAATAGTTAGTTAAGAACTCGACTAATCATTGGTCCCTAATCCTTTTCTTTTACCAACTTTAGTTGGTTGATGACTCTTAAAACAATTTTTCAAACCTCTTTAATTTATAGTCAAGCGGTGTATACTATAGTGATTAGATGTAATATGAATCAAAATTAAAAAAGAGAAGTAAAAATTTAGGCTCGACATTACCCTAATACATTTAACTAATGTAGTTAGTTCTTGACCTGCAAAATAAACAAATCAAATAAATATAAGTTATTTCAGATTGCTTCTAAATCTTTTGTACTCTTCTAAATAACTTCAGTGCTTATCGATATTGCTTATAAGTTTGTTTCTAAGTCTTCAAAATTATTCTAACCAACTTCTATACTTATTAAAATTACTTTTCAGTTTGCTTTTAACTTCTTGTCTGTCAAGAAATCTGCTAACTCATCTTTTAAGGATTAGAAACTTTTAACTATGCTTCTAACTTCTTAGACTTCATGTATTATTCACAAGTCATAATTTCTAAATACTTGCTTCTATCTTTGCTTTTATGTTACTGTTATTATAGTCAATACTTAAAAGCAACGATCAATGAATCTTTAATATTTGTTATCATCAAAATGTGCCATCAAGGGATCCAACCTTCACTCCCTTTTTTATGATAAGAAAACATATCATGAAAAATATTTAGATAAATAAAACACAATTAGTATAAACATATTATATTAGACAAGGTATTTAGTGTGAAAATTTTAATAATCTTTAAAATTTAGCATCTTTTAAGTCCGATTTAGATCAAAATATTTTTCTTTACCACTTCTCCCCTTTTTGTTATCAATAAAGATAGAAAATGAATAAGAAATAGAGATAGACAAAAGAAATTTATTGACATTAAATCATCAAAACAATAGTATAAACTAATTGTGAATATACCAGAAACATAACAAAAACTAAAGTAAACATGACAAAAATGAAATAGTTTCAATAGAAACTAATCTAAACCAAAACTAAACTAATCTTGACTCTTAAATGATTTGGGAGGAGATGACCAAGGAAAAAATGGCCTAGAAGTAGGAGATACAGATGATAGGGGATTCGGATTAAGAGGTTTAGCTATGGTACTATCAATTTGTTGAACCTTATCATCTAGAATATCCACCTTTTTGCCCACAATTTTGATAAAATCTTTCATTATCTTCATCTCAATAAACAAATTCAAGCCTTAGAAGTAAGTAAAGATTTACTAATAATTGTTTTAAGTTTTTAAGTGTTGATGATAAATAACAGTGTTTAAAAGTAAAGATAGAAGGAAGTGCTAAAAAATTATGACTCATGAATAATGCTTAAAGTTTGAGAAGTTAGAAGCACAGTTAGAAGCTTTTAATCCTTAAAGGATGAGCTAGCAGATTTCCTAATAGACAATAAATTAGAAGAAAAATTAAAACTAATTTTAATAAGTATAAAAGTTAGTCAAAAGAATTTTAAAAACTTAATAACAAATATAGAAGTAGTCTTGATAAGCATAGTTGTTTAAAAGAGTAAGAAGAATTAGAAGTGGACATAAAAGTAACCTGGAAGGACTTATTTTTATCTAACATTGTTTGTTTTGCAAGTTAAGCCCAACTCCACTAGTTTAGTGTATTTAAATAATACATTTGATATGTTCGACTATTTAAAGAGTATTCTCTTACAAGTTTTTATGAGACTCAATAATACAGTTAGGTTGGTTAGCACAGGGAGCTAAAAAGAACGATCACAAATTTCAAATGTTTTAAATTCAAGTTGTGAGAGCATGATGGAAGCTCATTTATTTAGAGAATTAAAGAAGTAGATATTTTATTTAATTAAGTTTATCTACAAGGATGGAAAAAAAAAAAAGAGTTTGTCTACAAGACTTAAGATTATCCGAAGGTTGAGAAGAGAAAGCTATCTATATTTGAATATTTTGAATTATGCAGATTTTGTGGAGATATTTTAACAATAAAAAGCTTAATATTTCAAATCTATAGTAAGATAAAGATCAACCAATCTATAGGCTACATAAGCTTAACCAGAAAATAAGGCTCATCCAACATACTAGCGGTTATTCTAAAAAATTAGAAAAAAAAAAGAGTCATGAAAATAAAAAGAGAGACGACGCTTTAAAACTCAATGCAAAGGCATTTGAAAAAGATCGTTATTAAGCAAACTTTATTTCTTTAATTATTTATAAGTCTTTGTGCTAAACACTTTAGGAAGTTATATGTATTTTCCAGCATAGTCTTATTCGAATCATATTATATTGTAATCAAGAGAATATATCATAGTAATTTTGTTGAAACTAAAGACAAGTTAAGTGAACAAAACAGTGTTCACTATAGCTAAGGAAGCTGTAGTTGTACTCTCTTTTTTATTATTGAAAATAGTGGAATGACTACCATAGATAATTGGATCCTTAGTAAGTGGAGCTAGAAGAGAGGATCGACTCATAAAGAAAAACCTCTATAAACCCTCGACTTAATATTCTTGACCCCTCTCTCTTCTATATATTTGTTGTCTATAATTATTTGTTTGCAAATATCTTATTAAACTCTATGCCATTTGAATAAGTAATCAAAAGGGGTTATATATTTCAAAAAAGTTTTAATTTTGTTAAGCAATCAATTCACTCCTCTCTTGATTACTTAGAAAGGACCAACACTTGGTATCAAAGTTAGGTTCTTATGTTAATTTCGAGAAAAGATTCACAATAACTGACAATTTACTTTCAATGCAAACAAGGCATGCTCCTTTTTTTAATAACTTTAACTATTTTCATTGGAAATGCAGGATGGAAACATTCCCCAAGTTACCAACTATGAAACATAGGATGCCATTAATCAAGGAGATTACAAACTTATATATCCACTGATCAACAAGAAGAAAAAGGATCAAGCTTTAATTAACATGAAAGTTAAATTAGCTACATTTCTCCTTTAGAATTTATCTTTATTTCTACTTGCAGGACTGTTGAGGAAGTTTGGGACAAGCTCAAGGAGATACATGAAGTAATCGATACTATTAAAAAGACTCAAATCAACATATTGCTTCAAGAATATGAAAATTTCCAATTTCAATCAGGTGATAAAATTAAAAGTGTCTTTCATAGATTTATTATTATCATTAATGAACTTGCTTCTTTTGGAAAAGTTTTTTTTAATTAGGATTAAGTTCGAAAAATTCTGAGAATTCTACTAAGAAATTGAGATCTAACAATGATTGCTATAGAAGAGGCACAAGACTTGTCAAAGCTTACGTTGAATGAACTAAAATGCAAGTTGATGACATATGAATTAGACTTGCAACATACTAATAACTTGACAAAAAAAAAAAAAAGTCTTAACTTTCAAAGCCAAGGCTAAATTTTAAGATTTTGATAATGAGGAGACAAGTGATGAAGAAGAGTTCAACATGTTAGCTAGAAAACTCAATCAAGTTTTGAAGAAAAAAAGGTAAGAAAATAGTTGATTATAAAAGATCTAATTCTAGTAAAAAAAAGTCTGATGCAAGTAAAATTACAAGTAAAAGGAAGAAAAGAAAGAGAAGACATAATTGATTTGTTATGAGTACAAGAAGACAGTCTATATAAAGTATGAATGCCCAACCTTCTTGAAGAAGCTTAAGAAGTTCAAGCAAAATAAGGAAAAGAAAGCACTAATAGCTACATGAAGTGATCTTGATGAAGAGATAAATGAAACTAAACAAGAAGAGGAGCCAAATTTTTGTCCCATGGCAAATCCGAGGTATATTCTAGTGCTGATAGTATTAATTCTAAATATAGAGATGTGTATGATGAAATGTAAAGGTTGTTGTAGGTTTTGGCCAAAATTAGGATGAAGAACTTTATGTCGCAAGAAGATAATTTAGCTTTGAAAAAAGAAAAAGAAGTTTTGAGTCAAATAAATCGATTTGGGGTAAATGAAATGACATTTTAAAACAAGAATATGATAATAAATATTTGATTTTGGACAAAGAGGCATCATTATTGGAAATTTTGGTTTTAAAATAAGACATAAAAACCTAAAAATAAGTGTAGATGATCTTTTAAAATCCATAAAAAGTACTTTTGCTATGTTTAACAAAAGTGATGAAAATCGAAAATTTTTTTTCCAAGTTAAAGAGTTGACAAATCCGAATCAGGTCTTGGTTTTGAGGAAGGAACTTCAAATGTCAATGGTGTAATAGTATTTGTTAAAGCTAAAGACTTGATGAATTTTGAGAATGTACAAGTATGTAAAGCAAAGGCTATTGAGCAAGATAGAAGCAACGTTAGAAGTAACATTAACATTACTCAATCAAAGAAGTATCCTGTTCAACATTGAAGGAAAATGGATCAACTTAGAAGGTATCAAAATCACATTAAAATGTTTCTGAATCAGAACGGAAACTATCAAATAAATCAAAGCAGGTACATTTACCCAATTCCTTAAGCGTGTTCTATATGTGATAAAGTTGGCTATATAGAAAAGTATTGCTTTTATAAGAACTACAAGCTCAGCAAGAATCAAGTTAAAAACAATAATGTAGCAAGCTTGACTTCTAAAAGACTTAAGCTTTACTAAGTTCGCAAAAATGCTTAAAAAACATAATTTAATGATTACACAAATGAGAAGCAATGCTTAAAGGCACCTAGTTACTAGACAATAGTAGTATCAAGCATATTATTGAATCCTCTTATAAGTATTTTGATGATAACAAAAAAAAAGTAGAGATGTTTAACAAGTATGTTAAGTGTACTGGTTGATAAGTAAAGGATAAGATTTTATTTTAGAACCGAGTTTGAAAATCATAACTAAATTCAGAGAAAAATTCAAAAACACAATACAATGTTAGAAGTTACAAAACAAAATGTTCCGTGAAGTTTATTAGACTTATCATTGTTTGAACTTAATTCCACTTGTTAGATATATTTGGATAATGTATCCAACACGTTTCACTAAGTTAGATAATTAAATTCACAAGGATTAAGGAGGAATAATTAGATCATGTCAAGATAAGTTTATTTGTACAAGGCACTTCATGATAGCAACCATATTTTAATTATTTAGTTCTATCAGATATTTATTGGATTTTTCATGAGATAATCAATGAATTATATTAATATAAGCAAAAGATTTTGTAGAGAAAATAAATCAAATATTTTCCAAGTTCAAATCAAGTTGGATATGTGAAGTAAGTTCAAGATAAGGATGGATCTTATCTATATTGGAATAAGAATTTCAAATTTGAATTAAGTTGAGATAACAAATATCTTAATGAGGATTAAGCTAAGCAAATCAGATTTTATACAAGACTATTCGTACAGTTCTTTATCAAGAAGATATTTGAAGCTTGAAATTCAAAATTCAAGGTTATTAAGTATTTTTAGAAGATATTTATTTTCAAAAGGAATTCAATTCTTCCAAGGTCATATCAGTGAAATATGAGAAGAAATCAAAGCATATATACAAGAATATTTACAAACTTCATATGATACAAGAGCAATAGAACAATGTTGGAATTAAACTATTTAATAAAGTGTGATTTATCTTCTAAAATTCAAGGGATTACAAGTACCAATGGCAAAATCAAGATTATTCAAGATTTATTAAGAAGTATCATAGATTTATCGAAGATTCTAGCAAATAGATGTTGCACCAGAAAATATAAAAAGAAAAAGAGTTCAAATTTTCGAAACACATCTAAGTTACATTTATTTACTGCAAACTTGATACTTAACAAATTGCATCGTCATATTCAAAATCTAAATGAAAAACAATAATGTCTAATTTAGTTTTATATCGTAACTTCATCTTGTTCTTTTATTAGGAGGATTATTGTTTTTTGTCCTCATTATCACTACAAAATATTATTATTTGTGTGATAGGTCTTCTATTAGAGGAGAGATTCAAAGCTCTATAAATCTATGTATAGGCAAAAGCTAGCCTAATAAGATAAAGCAAAAAGACTTGTATTTGTTTCTCTTATTGAAGATGGTAAAAAATGGATAGTGGAACGATACTGATGTGGAATACCAGGTCTTTAGCAGTAGAGGTAAAAGAGTGTAGTAGATAAAAGGCCGAAGTACTATAAATCTCTTACCCGATCTTCTCATCCCTACTCTCATTTACTTTGTGCTTTATTATTTATATATTGTTTTGTGCCAAATCTTGCTAAAGTAATCAAAGGGGACATCTTTAATTTTATTTTGGGAAAAATATTAAAACTTTGAAGCAACCAATTCACCCCCCCCTTCTGCCTACTTTTGGAACCCACAATTGGTATCAAAGCTTAGCTCTTGATTAGGTAGAGTTTAAAGATTCGTGGCAGAAATCAATAGATCTGTTGTTACAAATCGAGCTCCTTATTTTGATTGTACTAATTTTTCCTACTAGAAATGTATGACGGAAACATATGTCAAAGCAACTGATCTCGAATCATAGGAAATCATTGAATATAGAGACATCCAAATTGCTACTTATAGAGAGTCAACACTTACAGATGTTGAGAAGAATAATCAAACTAAACATTTGTTGTTAATAACAATAGCACCATTCGAATATTATCTTATTGCTTCTTGCATGACTATAAAACATCTAGGATAGGTTAAGTGAGACTTATGAAGGAACGACGACAATTAAAGACACTCACATCAACTCATTGCTACAATAATATGAACTATTTAAATTTCAATCGGGTGAAAATATACACGATGTATTTAATCATATTACAACAATTACTAATGAAATAGCCTTACTAGGTAAAAAGAATGAAGATTCTAATATTGTTTGTAAGATACTAAGGATTTTATCTAAATCTTGGGATGCTAAGAAAATGGCAACTGAAGAAGCCTAAGATTTATCAAAGATAACCATGAGCTAATTAAAGGAAAAGTTTCTAGCTTATGAATCTCATATCAAGCATATTAATGAACCAAAGAGCAGCAAGAAGACAATCGTATTTAAAGCTTAAGAAGTTGATTCATAAACTAAATTAGAATTAGATTCAAAACTAGAGGATGATAAGGACATCACACTATTAGCAAGAAGGTTCAATAGGATCCTCAAAAAGAAAGGTAAGAAAAGGTTCTTCAATAAAGGATCTTCTATTAATCGTTCCAAGTATGATGCAGGGAAAAATTGCAAGGAAGAGAAAAAGGAAAAGAAGGAGAAGAAAGAGAAAAAGGAATTGGTGTGCTACAACTACAAGAAGTCTAGGCACATTAAGTATGAATGTCCAGTGTTACTAAAGAAACTAGAAAAATACAAGAAGAAACAAAAAGCATTATTGGCCACTTGGAGTGACCTAGATGAATATGAAGCGGATTAAAAACAAACGAAGAAGCCAATTTATATCTCATGGCTATCTTTGAGGTAAATTCTGACTTTGATGATGATATTATGTGTGAAAGTGTACGAAAGCATATTAAGAGTTTTTTAAAAGCACTTAAAAAGGCTAATTTGAAATTAAATAAACAAGACTATGAGATTAATGCTCTAAAAAGTAAAAAGGATGCTTTGTTACAAATGAACTCATTGTTGATAAATGAAAATGATATACTAAAAAATGACACTGAAGTTTTGCAAATAGATAATAAAAATCTAAGGACAACTCAAGATAATTTGGAAAAAGAGAACTTGATGGTAAAAGAGGAAATTAAGGAATTAAAGGTTAGAATCCATAATTTGTCTTGCACAATAGACATGACCTTTAACAAGTTCCATGAAAGTAATATGAAGTTACAATTATTGTTATCCTCACAAAGGTTAGATAATTCTAAAAATGGATTTAGATACAAACATGGTGAAACTTTTGAGTCTAGTAATAAAATTGTGTTTGTCAAAAGTATAGAAGTAATTGGTATGGAACTTGTTAATAATAATGTGCATGTTAACACTAAATCTGGGGTATAAGAAAATCAATATAACAAAAGATATACTGGTTGAAAAGTATCCATTTAGAGGATACATTAAAAACAAATTCAGAGGCTACCAAAGCCAAAATATGAAGAAATAAGTAGTTAATAGGTATAGATCGTCTAATTTTTATGCTTGTTTCTTTGGCAATAGATCTGGTCATATTGAATAATATTACTTCTATAAAATGAACAAGCTTAGTACATAACAAGCTAGATCTTTGTACAATAAAAGCTTGAATTTTGGTAGACCCAAGCTAATCTAAGTTCCTAAAAGGAATTAACTCTATTTTAATATTTATAGGAACATTGAGCAAGATTGAAAGGAACGTGGTATTTAGATAGTCAGTGTTCACCTCACATGAATGGTGATACTTCATTGTTCACAAGTTTAGAGTGAAAGGAAAGAGGCTATGTGAAGTTTGAAGATGATAGTAAGGAAAAGATCATTGCAACTGGTAGAATTGGTCTACCTCCTTATATTATAGAAAATTTTAGTTTAGTTAGAGCCTTAAAACATAATTTGTTAAGTATAAGTCAATTGTATGACGAAGGTTATAAAATAGTGTTTGATAAAAATAAAGTAGAGGCTTATGATAAAAGTGGTACAAAATTGTTTGAAGGCTATCAAAAGAAGACTATATAACTTGTTGAACTAGCTAAAGTAGAAATTGAAAGTTTTTTTCAAAGTGTTTCTAATAATGCATTTTTATGGCAAAAGAAGCTTGGTCATGTTAACTTTCATCAATTTGATAACTTATTTAAAAATGATCTTGTTTATGGTTTACTTAAAATGCATATTAAAGATGATTTTCATTGTATCGCATGCATTAAGAATGAAATGAGTATTGTTTCATACAGCTTAAAGCATGTTATATCAAAAAAGAGATCTTTAGAACTACTGCATCTTGATTTGTTTGGTCCTATATGCACATTGAGCTTAGGAGGAAATAAGTATGGTTTATTGATAGTAGATGACTTTTCTAAGTATACTTGGGTTCTATTCTACGACATTAAAGTAATGTTTTTTTTTTTAGAAGTTTTCAAAGCAAGCTCAAAATGAAAAAGGCTTTTCCATTATTAGTTTATAGACTGATTACGGAAAAGAGTTTGAAAATAATGATTTTGTAAGGTTTTGTGATCAAAACAACATCACTTATAATTTTTTTCAATTCCTTATACACCACAACAAAATGGAGTAGTTGAGTGTAAGAATGGAATAATCCAAGAGATGATACGAATATTGTTAAATGAAAGTAGAGTAGCACGGTATTTTTGGGCTAAGATAATATCAATATCATTCATCAATCTTGTATATATAAGATCATTCACTAAGAAAACATCATATGAACTTTACAAAGGTAGAAAACCTACAGTATCATACTTTCATGCATTTGGTTCTACATGTTTTATTAAGAAAACAGGTCTAAACTTTGGTAAATTTGAGGAAAGGGTAAATGAAGGCATATTCTTAGGATACTCTTTAAGTAGTAAAACATACCATATGTTTAACAAGGTTACCAAAACAGTTGAGAAATTCATAAATGTTAAATTTGTTGATGAAATTAAAGTTGATGATTCTGATGATGATTTATATAAGAAAGCCAAAGGTAAAGATGAAAATGTTCAAACTAAAGAACCCAAGGTAGAATGTTCATCAAAACCAAAATTAAAAGAAAATTCAAAATCACACTCGGAAGCAAAAGCTAAAGCAAATTCAAAGGTTGGATTAGAACCTACTTAGGTAATATTTAAGCCTTATGGAACAATCAAGTTTAAAGCTTATCATCCACCTAAAAAAATGATACGTAATATCAATACTGCAGTTAAAACTAGAGCTAGCCTGAGAAATATTAAAAACCATTTTACCCTATTATTTGAGTTTAAGCCTAAGATTATTGATGAAGCTTTGTCCAACAATAGCTGGATTAATGCCATACAAGAGGAGCTAAATCAGTTTCAAAGAAACGAGGTATGGATACTCATTCCTAGACCTAAAGATAAGTTTATCACAGGAATAAAGTGAATATTTAAGAATAAGCTAAATGAGCATGGTAAAATTATTTGAAATAAGGCAAGATTGATAGCTAAAGGCTACTCATAAAAAGAGAAAATTGACTTTAATAAAACAAATGCTCCAATGACTAGATTAGAGGCAATTAGACTTCTGCTTGTTTTTGCTTGTTATAAAGGTTTTAAGTTGTTTCAAATGGATGTTAAAAGTAGATTTTTAAATGGACACGTTATGGAGGAAGATGTTAAATATCCTCTAGAGTTTGAAGATCCATTTAAAGAGGACTATGTGTATAAATTGAGAAAAGTCTTATATGGATTAAAACAAGCTCCTAGAGCTTGTAATGAAAGATTAAGTGACTTTATAATTAAAAATGGATCTTAAAGGGATAAGGTAGCTACAACCTTGTTTCTTAAACGCTATGATTATACATTATAGTAGTCCAAATATATGTTGATGATATTATTTTTGGATCTATTAACGAGACATTTTTCAAGGAGTATTCTAAGCTTATGCAAGTTAAGTTTGAAATGTCCTTAATAGGTGGGCTAAACTTTTTTCTTGGACTCCAAATACAACAAACCAATAATGGGATTTTTATACATCAAAAGAAATATACTAAGTAAATCCTAAAGAAGTTTGATATAGAAAATGTCAAATGCATTTCTATACCTATGGCTTCCTTAACTAGGATAAATCCTAATAATATAGGTAAGAAAATTAATAAAAAGCTTTATAGAAGTTTAATTAGTTCACTATTATATTTGACTTAATCAAGACTAGACATATTGTTTATTGTGTTTATCTATGCATGGTTTCAATCTAAACCAAATGAAATACCCTTAGCAGCTATGAAAAGAATTTTCAAGTATATATCTTACACTACAAAGTTAGGAATCTAGTAGCCGAAGAGTTAGAACTTTGATTCGATTAGCTACTCATATGATGACTATGCTAAATGTAAGATAGATAAGAAAAGTACCTCAAGTACTTACCAGTTTCTAGGGGAAATTGGTTTCTTGGTCATCCAAGAAATAGAATTTTGTTGCCCTATTCATAGTTGAAGCTGAGTATATTCCAATTAGTAATTATTGTGCTTGGATTTTATTGATTAAATAAAAATTATCTAACGATGGATTCAATTAGAAAAATATCTCAATAAAATGTAATAATACAACTGCAATCAATTTGACTAAGAATATAGTACATCATTATAGATCCAAACACATAGAGGCAGGACATCATTTCATATGTGATCATGTTAACAATGTTGACATAAGTATTGAATATGTTCCAATTGATAATCAATTAGTTGATATTTTCACCAAGCTCTTGATAAAATTAAATTTGAATTTATAGGAAATGAAATAGGTGTTTGTTATCCATTTACATAAATTCTTGGTTGACTATCATTTTTTGTCAAATTTTGTATGACATTACATGTCTTGATTTCAATATTTGTATGTTTGTGTTATAGCTTAATATACTTTAGTTAATTCAATACTTGAATATTATAGAATTTTGTGCTTATGTACATAAATTTTAGTATTTTTTTTTATATTTTAGTGTAATTTTATTATTATTTTTTAAACATAATATCCTAGCTAGTAAAATAAGTTCATTAATTATTGATAATAAATTTTTAGAATATTAATTTTGTAAGATTTTAGGGTCATTTAATACTTAATTATATTCCTTAATTCTAACATTAATAATAATAAATGAGCTACATTTGTTTTTCTCTTACGTCAGCTAATCATAACAATTAAATCACTCCACTTTTTTTTTCACACTAGTTCTCCCCAGTGAGCTTCCATCATTTGTAAGGACCAACTCTTTCTCTCTCCTTATTTCTATTTTTGATTTTAATTCCACTTTCCTACTTCTTCACAATCACTCACACATGATCTTGATCATAGGATCTTTAAAACTCACCCATCTCAACTGAAAACTACTTCATTTACTCATCATCTTTTTTCACTCTCTCTTTTTCTAAATTTTTACAAAGCTCATCTCGTATTCTTCATCTCTCTCTAATGGCTCTTAGGAAATCCTATCGTCTTGGTCTCAAGACCAAGAAAGACCCAAGAATACAAAAGACAATTCATACTCTCTAGTAGACGAACCATTTGATTTTGATCAAACCCCAATTCAAGAACCTTAAAACCCTAGTTTCGAAAACCCTAACGCTAATTTTGAACAATCCAAGACTATAAGCAAAGAAAAGGGGAAATCTTGATAAGTGTGTGAATTCCTCTAGTGAAGAAATTGCTTAAATAGAAAAGGAGTCTGAATCGGAATTTGGGGATGAAGAGGACATAGAAGAAGAGGAAAACTCCAAGTGAAGAAAAAGATATTAAGTTAAAACCATTGTCATAACCACAAGAAGAGTTTAATCTAGAATATGAACCAAAATCAGAGGTGATTATTGAACAATTTAAGCGGATTAAGGCTGAAAAGAAAAAGATAAAGCCTCGAACTATGTTTGTCTCATCCTTTAAACAACATCAGTACATAAAGCCAAGTATTTTTTAATTTGATTACTTTAAAAAAAATGGCTTTTATCGCGATGAGTTTCTATATGTCTTAAGGTGCAAGAACATCTATACTATAGTGGTTTATGGAGATTTGCTAGGTGAAATTAATAAAAATCTTGATGTAGATCAAGGAGACATATGGGTGTATAAAGTGAAGGGATAGAAAATTGAAGTTATGACAAAAGACATTCAAAAGTATTTTGGAATTCCTAAAATGAATAATGATAGGGAATTAATAAAATGGTCTTAGAAATAAATTTTTAAGTAGTTAAACAAAGGTAAAAGAACTCAGGCCTGGAAAGAAGTTAGTATTTTTAAGTTTAGGTTGATTGTGCATATGTTGTATAAGATGGTTATTAGTTGTATTCTTTCAAAGAAATAAAGTACAATAAGTATCTCTAAAGAAGATGCTATGGTAATTCTAGCCATGATGAGGAAAAAGAAATTGGATACTAATGTACAAATTCTTAGGCATGTATTCATGACTAAGAGAAGGAAGCCTTATGGTAATCAATCGATGAGGTTATTTGAGTATAAAAAGGTTAAAATTATGAAGGTTACAAAGAAGGAAATACCCATTAGAGTAATAGGAGGAGATTACTTTAATTACATGGTTATAAATGTGAAGAATAAAATCCGATACACTGATGACTAAGCGTTTTATATACATGATGATAAGCTCTTAATTGCTTATATTTCATAAAGTGATTTTTAATGATTTTTTCTTGAAATTTGAGTTTATTTTAAGAAAATGATACTTAATTGAGTAAAATCTTATTTTCTAGGTTTTAGAATGATTTGCCTAAGAAAGCGAGAAAATAGAATCAAGTTTCACTTAAACTAGAGTTAAAATAAGGAGGTTATGAAGTTTTGAATATTAACACAGCCAAACGATATGACTATGTCATTTCCAGTACAGATTTTGAGCAAAAATGAGGCGTGATCAGTAGAGTACATGACGACATGACCAAAGGATACGACATGTCTTAAGTTGTGTCACTCCAGGATTTGATGAAGACTAAAAACGATTCACAAAGATATGGTGTATTCAAACGATTTAACTAAGTGACACATTCGTGTTGTTGGCTATGACATTCTAATTTTGTGTCTCCTATATAAAGCTTTTTTAAGGTCTTCGGGTAATAACTTTTGAAAGACTTTAAGGGCTAAACACTTACAAGAGTAAAGTGTTTCAATGCTTCAAGATTCAAAACTTTTTCATCACTCTCATAGCTTATTCTTTTATTTATTATTATTATTTTTAGATTTTGTTCAAGATTATTTCTTTATCATAAACGGCGAGTAGATCCATTGTATCGGGTCTTATGGAACATAGATTTATCATGTGACATTGGTTTTTATTAGATCTAATGAATATCTTTAGTTTTCTTGGTTAAATTATACGTGTTTGATTATTTTAAATTAATATTTCTGCAAGTTTTAGTCTAAAATCTAATATTGTGCAAAAAAATTAAGAGATTTCTTATATAACTAGATCTAAGCATAATTAATGAAGATTCTTGCAAGTTTAGAGATAAATTGTGAAATATTTCCAGATCTTTAAAATTATCTTTAAGAGAATCCATCGTACTTTAATACGATCTTAGGTTATGCTATTGATAAGAGATTCAAATAGGTGATTTAAATATTAGGATTAACAGACTTAAGAAAGTTATTAACTTAAATAGAGAATTCTCCCAGTCAAGAAAATTAATAATTTAGTTAAATTATTTTTAGTAAAAACTGCATGTATAATTCTAGGAGAAGCAAGATTTAAGTATGACATCAAATCTTGGGTTAAATTATAATTTGATTGCTTTCTTATCGTATTAGTAATCATAGTCTCTATGGGACAATATCTATTCTTTAAACTATACTATTATATGATAGCTACGCTTACCTTTACACATCACATGACAAGTACAAGAAGAATAGACAACCTATATTATTGTTTAAGAGATGGTTATTAAGAGTAGTTTTAGAATCTAATTCAAAACATGAATTAAAACTAGCGAAGAAGGTTAATAAGAAAAGGAAAAGTAAAGAGATCTTTAGGAGAAAGAAGAAGAAGTCCAAGAAGGATTTTGAAATCATAATAGGAGGAAAGTTTTAAATTAAGGAGAAGAAAAAGGTACCTGAATCAGAAGATAATTAAGAATTTGATTCAAAAGCCAATTAAAGGAAGGACCTAATGAAACTTTCAAGGTAGCAGTAGTTTCAAGGAAAGAAATTGAGAACATGATACAATCCAAGATGGACTGGCTATTAACTTAACTTTAAGCATCTCTCAAAGAAGAAGTTAAAAAACCACCTTGCAAACCATCTTGCAAAACTTACACTTCACTTATGAGTTCATCTCCTCAACTGCTATGGAACCTGAAATTTCATCATTTGATCCTCCTATAGTGATCAACCCAATCATCCACCATCTCTAAAATCTCCAACTACATTTGAATAGCAACCCTTAAGTTTATTTGCAAAATTTTCAATTGATCATCCATCTCCACAAGATGAACTTAGCTTATCTGCTATTCCTACACCTTCAGTTGCTTAATCTGTTTACATATCAAAGGAACCTCCATCATAAGTCCCTTCAACCACAATCTTAATGCTTTTATGGAAAGAGTATACTCTACTACCATTACAATTAACTTGTGCAGGTACTCCATGGATCAAGAAGAGTTACTTGAAGAAAAAGAAGAAGAAATCAACTTAATCGTTTCTATTTCTATGTTTATATTTGTTCTGTTTAAGTTTATTTTAGGTTTATGTTGTCTAAGTTTGTTTTGTTCTATTCAATGTCCTAGTTTCCTTATGTTTAGAATCATGTTCAAAGTTAAATTTAGAGACAACTTAATGTAATTAGACTTGTCAATGAAATATCAGTCTTTTATTTCTCCTTATTTTTTTTTCCGTTCTTCTATCCATATTACATTCAAAGGGAGTGAAACATAAATGTTGATAACAAAAAAAGAAGAGATAAGGAAAAATATTAAATTAAGAAATAATCTAATTTTGGATTAATGAATATCTAAAGACAAGTTCTGATATAAAAGGACTCTAAAATCTTTCTTAGACTTTAAAACTTTTTAGATAATCCGTGCTTACAACTGAGATGATACAAAACCTTTCACAAATTATTCAATATTTTTCTAAGAAAGGGTTTTGTTATCATAAAAAAAGGGAATAATACTAAGTTCTCTCATTAGTGTTTTGATGATAACAAAAACAGTACAGATATTTAACATGTATGTTAAGTGTATAGGTCAATAAGTAAAGGATAAGATTTTATTCTAGAACTAAGTTTAAAAATCATAATTAAATTCAGAGAAAAATTTAGAAACACGGTATAATATCAAAAGTTACAGAATATGATGTTTTGTGAGGTTTATTGGACTCATAATTGTTTGAAGGCCTAACTTTGCTTGTTAGATATATTTGGGTAATGTATGCAACACATTTCACTAAGTTAGATAATTAAATTCACAGGGATTAAAGAGAAATAATTAGATCATGTTAAGATAAGTTTACTTAGACAAGTTACTTTATGACAACAACCATATTTTAATTGTTTAGTTCTATAAGATATTTATTGAATTTTTGATGAGATAATCGATGGATTTTATTAAAGTGAAAAATTTCATAAAGAAAATAAATAAGACATTTTCCAATTTCAAATCAAATTAGATATGTGAAGCAAGTTCAAGATAAGGACAAATCTTATCTATATTACAACAAGAATTTTGAATTCAAATTAAGCTAAGATAACAAATATCTTTAAGAGGATTTAGTCAAGCAAATCAGATTTTATATAAGGCTATTTGTGCAGTTATTTATTCAGAAGATATCCTAAGCTTCAAATTCAAAATTCAAGGTTATCAAGTATCATGATTTAATCCTAATTTTTAGAAGATATTTGTTTTTAAAAGGAATTCAATTCTTCGAAGGTCATATCAATAAAATACAAAAAAAAACCAGAGCATATATACAAGAATACTTGTAGACTTCATATGATACAAGAGTAGCAGAACAACGTTTAAATTTAATTGTTCAACAAAGTGTAATTTATCTTCCACAATTCAAGGGATTAAAACTACCAATGGCTAAATCAAGATTTTTCAAAATTTATCAAAAAGTGTCAAAGATTTATCTAACATTTTAGCAAAGAGAAGTTGTACCAAAAGATATAAAAAGAAAAAGAGTTCAAATTTTCAAGACATATATGAGCAACATTTGTTTACTAAAAACTTGATACTTGATAAAATTCAAAGTCTAAATCGGAGACAACACTATCTATTCTAGTCTTATATTTTGACTTCTTCTTATTTTTTCATTGAGAGGATCATTGTATTATGTCTCAATTATCATTGTAAACACTATTATTTGTATGATAGGTCTTATGTTAGAGGAGAGATTCAAAGTTTTATAAATCTGTGTATAAACAAGGCTAGCCTAGTAAAACAAAGCAAAAAGATTTGTACTTATTTTTCTCTTGTTGAAGATGAGAAAAGTAAATAATAGAACAACACCAATGTGGAATACCTAGTACGTACCAGTAAAGTCAGAAGAGTGTAATAAGTATAAGGCTAAAATACTATAAATCTCTTGTTTCATTTTCTCATCCCTACTCTTATTTACTTTATGCTTTATTATTTATATATTGTTTTGCACCAAATCTTATTAAAGTAATCAAAGGGGACATCTTTAATTTTATTTTGTGACAAATTTTAAAACTTGAAGCAACTAATTCACTCTTCTCCCCTTAGTTATTTTTAGGACCTATGCATATAATTAGACATGCTTTAATGTTCACTAAATTAGAATGGAAAGAAAAATACTTTGTCAGACTTGGTGATAATAGAAGAGGAGAAATACTTAGATTTGGTAATATTGGACATCGTACTTATTGCATTGAGAATGTGTCGATTGTAAAAGGTTTGACACATAACTTGTCAAATACTAGTCATTTATGTGATAAAGGTCATAAAGTTATTTTTTAAAAGAACAAGTGCATTACATTTGATGAATCATTTGATAAGTTACTATTTAAATGAGGAAATATATACATAATTAAACATGCTAATATAAAAGTTGAGAGATATTTGTTATCGATGATGGTATAAATATTTAGGACGTGAATCTCTCTCAACTAGAAAAATTATCTAAAAATAAGCTTGTCAATGGTTTGCCTAATATTAATAAAAAAGAATTTGTTCAATGTTATTTATGTTAAAAAATTATGTTAGTTACATCTTTTAACAAAACATCTTTTAGAACTATTGCATATAGACTTATTTGGTTCAACTAAGACTTTAAGTTTTAAAGGAAATAAATTTGAACTTATAATAGTTAATGATTTCTCTAGATTTATATGGATTCTATTTTTACAGCATAAAAGTGATTCCTTCAAAAGTTGTTGAAAAGTTTACCAAAAAGGCTTAAAATGAAAAAAGAACTTCCATAGTTAGTTTAAGAATTGATCATAGAAGGGACTTAAGTCATCTTTCCTTTCTCTGCGCCTTTGGTGATGTGCAAAGCAGTGTCCACCCCAGACATAGGTGGAAGGTCTCCCCATTTCTGAGGATATCCCTTGGCATGTGCCTCAGCTTTTCTTTCTGCTAAGTGAGAGCCAGTCTTTATCTTATCTCTTTTATTATTTATTTGGAGTGATTTTTCTTTATCAAGGGCGCCCCTATCAATTTATTGGCGTTGTCAATATCTTAGATCTTGTCAATCCGTACCAAGATTTTGTAAGTTTTTATGATCTACATTACATCTCCTACGACTTTTTTACTCTCTATACTCTACAATAAAATAAAGTTATAAAACATAAGAATAAAACTCTATAAGAAATGATAAAGATTATGTTAAATGATAATTATGTAGCTAAAAACTTCTGGGATGAAACGATTACTACCACATGCTACATTATAAATTATGTTTATATAAAACCTTTAACCAATAAAATTGCATATGAGCTGTATAAAGGTAGGAAAATACTTGTTTCTTATTTCCATGCATTTGGTTATAAATGTTTTGTTAAGAAAATAAGTTCTGAGCTTGGTAAGTTTGAAGAATAAGTCAATAAGACAATATTCTTAAGCTATTTTTTTTTTTTTTTTTTGAATAGCAAAGCTTACAGAGTGTTTGATAACATGAGTAATGTGTTGAAGAGTTTATTAATATCAATTCGTAGAAGAAACCAATTTACGGGATAAAGATGATATTAGAATTGAGAAAATCGAAGCTGCAGATAATCAGCCAAACATAGAAGGAAAGTTAGAAGTAACAAATTTTAGACTAGAGAGCTCATAACAAATAGAAGCAAATCTAACAACTTCAACACAACAATAAATGAGTCTAACTCCTTTGAAATCATGGAGATTCAAGTCATCTCATCCACAAGATCTTATTATTGAAAATATGGAAAGCAAAGTGCACATAAGATATAATTTCAAAGACATAGAAAGTCACTTTGCTATGTTTTCTAAGATCAAGCGAGGTACTGCTGATTAAACTTTACAAGACAACAACTGGATCAATGTTATGTAGAAAGAGCTAAGTCAATTTCAAAAAAATTGGGTTTGGAATCTTGTTCCTATACCAAAGAATAAATTTATAATAGGAACTAAGTAGGTATTTAAAAATAAACTAAATGAAAGAGGTAAGATTTTTATAAATAAAGCTAGATTAGTAGCTAAAAGTTACATATAAGAAAAAAGGCATGGATTATGATGAAACTTATGCACTTATAGTTAGACTTGAGACTATTAGATTATTACTTGCTTAAAAAAATTTAAGTTGTTTCAAATGGATGTAAAAGTATCTTTTTAAAGGTACATAAAAGGGAAGTTTATGTTAAACAACCTCTTGAATTTAAAGATTCATTTGAAGAGGATGATGTTTACAAACTTAACAAGGCATTATATGGGTTAAAACATGCATCATGTGCTTGGTATAAGAGATTAAGTGATTTCTTATTTAAAAATAAGTTTCAAAAAAGTAAATTGACACAACTTTGTTTCTTAAATATTATGATTCTAATATCTTAGTTGTGCAAATTTATGTAAATAATATAATTTTTGTTCAACTAATGAGAAATATTGCAAATAGTTTCATGAGTTAATGTAAACCGATTTGAAATGTCTTTAATGAAAGAAATTAACTTCTTTCTTTGATTACAAATTAAGCAAACTAATGACGATATCTTTGTGCATCAAGAAAAATACACTACATAGATGCTTAAGAAGTTTGATTTTGAAGGTATGAAATGTGTTGCAATTGTAATGTCAACATCTCTAAGATTAGACATGGATGTTTTTAGTAAGAAAGTTAATGATAAGTTATATAGACGCTTAATAGGCTTCTAAACCAAATATTCTATTTAGTGTATGTATAACCTAATCCAACAAAATACAATTTTGCTGCTATTAAGCACATATTTAAATATATCTCTTACACATCTAAGTTAGGCATGTGGTATCCCACTAATTAAAATTTTAATTTGATAGGATATTTAGATGCTGAACATACATGATGCAAAGTAAATAGAAAAAAGTACTTCTAGTACCTGTTAGTTTCTTAGAGACAAACTAATTTCATAGTCATTCAAGAAACAAAATTCAACTGCACTTTCAACAACTAAAATTGAATATATTTCTATTGAAAATTGTTGTGCACAAATTCTTTAGATTAAACAACAATAAATGGATTATATTCTAATATTAAAAAGTATACCTATTAAATGTGATAATACTAGTACCATCAATTTAACGAAGAATCTAGTTCACCATTTAAGGTCTAAATATATTGAAATTAGACATGATTTTATTAGAGATCATATAACTAACGGTGATATAAGTGTCAAGTTTGTACCCATAGAATTACATCTCGTTGACATCTTTATGAAGCTTTTAAACAAAAATAGGTTTGAATTTATTTAAAATAAGATAGGCTTGTGTAATCCTTTCTCTTAGAATATTAATACACAAATTGTTTTGTAATACCATGTATAAAGTATTTGTAATGTATGACATATCGAAATGTATAGTATTTGAATTAATCTAAAACAGTTTAAGAGGGTCTACATGTCTTTTGTGTCATTAATAAATTCTCTAACACGTTCCTTTTATTGTACTTTCTAAGCCCATGTTTGTTCCTTCTATTTATTTCTCTCACTCTATCTTTCTATTTTGAATTCAAATTTTTACCTGTCTTACATTCCCTCAATATAAAGCAATACCCTAGGAGATCACAAAGAACCAAGAAGTCCAATATTCCTTTTAACCCTAATCATCTAATTGAAATCGATTATGAAGCAATCATGGAGAATCCACTTAAATTTCAACTTAAACCTCAACTAAGTCAAGTCTAATCGAAGGACAATTTTAAACTAGAAACTATACCAAACCTAATCCTTCAAAACTTCAACAAGAACCTCATGATTAGCTTGAGTCTCCCTTAGGACCTCCTACGATTGATTAGACCCTTGCTCTTGTGTCTATTGATATAGAAGCAACAACAAGTGATTTGAACTTAGAAGCTTCATTTGATGAAGTTTCTCTATAACACCTTCTACCTAAAAAGAAATCTGTGAGGAGTAAAGTCAAATTTAATTTTGAAGCTATTGAGTTAAGTACCGTGAGTGCTACTAAAAAAGATAGGAAAGACAAGAAAATGTAAAGAACAGACAAAGAATACGCAAATAAAAAAAAAAAGGCACAGTGAAAGGTAATCCTGAAATATAGAAATTATTGAAAAAATGATAACTTTTATACTTGTTTCTATATAGATTTTCAATTCTTTAATAAGAATGGATTTTTCTATCATCAATACTTAGAAGTGTTAGGCATTAAAAGTTTGTATTAATGATGAAGTATATGGAGAAGTAATGACCGATTTCTATACGAACCTGGATGACTTAAACAGGAATGTGTTGAGGACTATTATTTGTGGATAAGATGTATTAATTACTAGGTATGGTATAATTGAGTGTTTTAAATTAGTAGCTGTGGAAAAGGATCTTGTAATCAATGATAAAGAGATATATTTAGGGCTTAATCATGGCATTCTTGTTCCTAATCTAGAAAATTCATGTTTAATACATTTTGAATTGCTAATTAGAATGCTACATAACGTGATAATAAACTGGTTGTTACTAAAGAAAGGAAACTTCACCTCATTGATCAGTGAAGATGTTTACTTAATATATCATACGCTCAACAAGCAACTTGTTGACTTAGTAAGGCAGTTTGTCAAGCATGTGTTCAAAAACAAGAGATTGATGGTTTATGGTTCTTGTAAACCTTGCGGGGTTTTTAGACTCAAAAGTATGGTTGGCCAAGAAAGTTAATGGATAATCCCTAAAACCGTTCAAGATATAATGATAAATAATAAGTCATAAACCCTAAAGAATGAATGGAAAAACCCTAAATGAAGTAAAACCCTAACAATACATATAAAACCCTAATATACGGGAAACCCTAAAACATTTATAAACCTTAGAAGATCTATGAAAAACCCTAATTTGATGACTAAGAACCCTAATATAACTAAGGAACCTTAATTGAATAGCAAAATCACTCGCTAAATATAATAAATTCAGCTAATTGATCGCCTCTAAAAAGAGTTTTTGAGTTTTAAAATTTATAAACCTATATTCTATCCTTAATTCGGTTTAAAAGACAAGTGTACCTATCATTTATAGCATAGATGAGTATAGGGTTGTCTCAATTGTGAAAAGGATTCAAACACTAGTACTTATTTTTCTTCTTATTATCTAGCAATCTAATTTATCAAGTGATTAATTATTGAAACTCTAAATTGTTAACTAACTTACACTAATCCACAAACTAACACTACTAACATAATGGTTACAAAACATTTACTAACAACACATTTAACATGCAAACTTACTTCACCACTTAGCATGATACTACCAAAATATTTTTGTATCCCAATACTTGTTATTTACAGGAAATTACAGTATATAAGCATTCTTTTCAAAACTAATTACTTCTAATCCTAATTGTGTCCATTGGAATCTCTTCCTAATTAACAACCAACTCGGATCGCATTAATGTCATGTTAACGTATCGATTCCCTTAAGGATGCAGTAACTTTCCTTATAATATCTCTATTATCAAGAGTAAGTTGTTCCAATAAACTAGATCTATTCAATAGAACTGGAATTAGCATTTATTAAGAAACTACTATTCTATGCACTTGATTATACTAAGTGATGTAGCAAGTCCTAAAGCACTACTCATACATGATAAAATAACAAAATGTAATAATACAATGTAAAGATAACAATGAAATTAACATAAGAAAAGTAAGAAATACAACTCCGTTTGAATCTCATTGTAGAAGTCTTTACAATGTACAAACAATGAATCTCGTTGTTCCTCTCGAGTCATTTCGAGAAAATGTGTGTTACAACACGTAAACAAACTTTACTGTAAAATGAGATACAATGGTATGGATGAATGATTAGGTATTCATTTGTGAATTGATATTTTGATCAATCTCTTTTCTCTACAAGTTGCGATATATTTATATTCTTTCCTTTAAAGGACTCGAATTTATCTCTTTATGGCACCACTTGACGTGTTCCACGTACTAGTTCATGTGAAAAGGTTGAAAAGAACAATTGTATCCCTTCTATCATTTCTGTGACTCGGGGTGTAATAGTCTAAAAAACATAATTCTCTTTACTAATCACGGCCATGATGAAGACCATGAACTTCTCGTCACTTTATTAAATTTCATTACGTCCATAAACCTTTCCATGATCATCCCCCTGCTATACAATTACGGTCGTGATTGACAGGGCGATCGTCAATACTTCCTCAATCACCGTTATTGAGGACGTGATCAAGGTTGAATTTTTCATTTCTTCATTATTACGCTTGTGATTGATATTTCTTGATACTGCTTCATTGATTTCTTCTCCTCACAGTTGTGATTAACTAAAAAATTGTTGTTCTTGTATGTATTTCATCCCCTTACTCATAATTTACCTGAAATCAACATTTTATACCAATTAAGTACCAAAAGTTAAATTTAAATCACAATTATGATTAATTTTATGCCTAAACATGCATTGAAAGTGTAAACTAATTTACACTTATCACTAATTGTCTTAAAACCATAAATTCTAATCGTATATGCAAATCTAATAACTATAAACGATCTTAACTCTTGGAAACCTTAAGAGAATAGATAATATGAGTCAATAAACATAATTATATTGATAGAATATAACAAAACCTTAAACCAACCTTAATTATGCTTAAATTTCTTAATTGTACTTAATCATGATTAATTATCTTAATTGCACCTTAATCTTATAACCAACTCTCATTATATCTTAATTAACAACAACATAAGGATTATCAGTTGAAAAATGCCAAGGTGATTAATTGGCCAAATCAAAGGATAATTGTTCTTTAGGGGATAAAATCCTTCCCCAAACAATAAAAAGCACCAAGGTACAAGTGGTCCCTAAAAAGAAGGTTGTACATTGCGAAAAATTGAACCCCTTGTCTCCCCATTTTTGCCAACCATTCCTCATCTCTCTCCTTTTCATATTTTCTCATTTTAACTCTCCCTCACAAACTCTCAAACAAAGCTCTCAATCTTTCTCCATTTCTTTCTCTCTCATCCACTTTCTTTCCCTTAATGTTGTTACAATTTTCTCGTAAACTACTACATGCAACCACATACTATCAACCACTACACCTTCCTACTCCTTTCCCCTACTCCATCGACACGCACACATACTCCTTAAGACTCTCAACTCATGACACACTAACGAAAAACAAGGCTTTCCCATAACTTCACGTAAGTAAGCTCTTCACTAGTTTTTCCTTTAAGTTTAAGACTTGTTTATACTTGTTAAACCTTAAGACTTACATATACTAGCATGTCATAAGATTGTAGTGAAAGTTAGTGCATGCTAAGCTTGAATAATTAGTGTACATAGCACATCAGTTGAAGTAATGTACTAACATACATGGAAATGTAGTGATAAATAAGTGGTAGCAAAGAATAAGTAAGAAAAGCCCCTAAACCCCACTTTCCCATGCATGCCACCCCCTTGATGTATGTCTATCTTTTTTTTCATTATAATATGCAATATGACTAGTTTAAAACAAGTCAAAATATGATTAAAACTAAGAAATACCCTAGAATAAGTGTTGGATAGTAGATGGTGAAGAAAACCCTAGAAAACCCACTTTGGCCTCCACTATTAATGGTGTTAATAAGTTGCAAGTTTTGATTTATTAGTATAATAACATGATTAATTAGTATAAAGCATCATTTAGGATATAATTAACTAAATTACGTTAGGTAATGTTAGGCTAAAGGTCTACGTTAGCTTAGTTAGTGATTAGGGCCTTAAGAATGAGATTATAAGCACAATAATGGACAAGTCCAAATGTGAACCTTAGGAGAAAATGGACTGCTCTTAAGTCTTTTAGTGGGCTTAAGCCCAAAACAACAAATAGTAAATTGGGGTTTAAGGCCTTAAATAGTGAATTAAGCCTAAACTCCCTTATGAAACTAAAATGAAGGCCTAATAACTATAGGATTAGATCTAATACTTAAGTTAATGGACTTATAAGATAATACATTAAAGGTTGATTAAGTTGAAAAACCCATTGAAGCTACCTCCTATAAGCCCCTTAATGAAATAAGACCTAAAATTAAAGGGTACATTTGGGCTTAGAAAAGTAAAATTAAAGCCTAAATTAAAAAAATATATATAAATTGGACTAAAAATTTATCTTAAGATACTTGAATAAAAGCTTAAAAGTTCAAGTACAAGGCCCAAGATCCAAAATCTAGCCTAAAACCCAAAATAAGGCCCAAAACCAATAAGAGTCAAATATCAACCTTTAATCGAAGAAATTATTTAACCTAATACAAAAAGTTATTGGCCAAATATGATCAAATGTACCCCACCACATGAAAGAAAACTAAAAAAAAAAAAGATGAAAATTGATTAGAAGATCATTAAAATTTGACTTAAATGAAAAAGTTATGGCTAAAATACCAAAATGAGAAAAACGGAAATTTAATACGGAATAAGTAAATAGACAGTATAGAATAGAAGTCTTATTTGTTATGATTACATTCTTTAGGTGATTTAGATTTGGATATTAACTTGACTGAAGACTATTGGGATGGGTAGATATCGTGGTTGAGCAAATACATTGACTCTGTCTTATCTTGTATTTGCTTGTGGTATAGAGCATTATTTAATAATATATATATATAATACATACTAACAATTATCTGATTTTTATTATCTTGTATTTGTTTGTATTTAGATACACTTTCTTGATAAGACACTATAATGTATTGGAACCAAGATTGGTTGTTGCGATAGTTGTAAGGGATCTTGAGAGTCTACCATATATCAACTGATCACTTGTAAACCAGACTAACAATTATCTGATTTTTAAATGAACTGGACATGCATTGCATCTTATTACATTAAGAATAAGGGCATCAACACTACTCAAGGGAGAGGGAAATCATATACGATGTATCCATTTTGAGTATTATGTGATGTGTTATTGTTGTTATCGAATAACGTATTCGTACGACATGTTTTTGCCTTGACCTTTGGGAACTAAGTGGCTTTAGGGAGTGCTGCCTTTGCCTAAGGTTAAGCTATGTCCCTTACTTTAGGTCTATTAAGAGAAATGGTATCATAATTAGATGTAAAGATCCAAATCTCGACATGCCTAAACACTTCCCAAACTTGGGAAACGGTGAGCGTAAAATTATGCTCTTTATAATCACTGGCAAGTTGTATACAATGTGTACATAGCATGCAATTGTTTGCATTTACACACTTGTTTAATTCACTTGCTTAATCCTACTTGTTAATAAGATATGAATATTACTCACTAAGCAATTATGACTTATCCTCTTATAGTTTATTATTGCAGCATAATATATGATTGGAGTTAAGCTATAGGATGCTTGAGGTTAGTTTTACCAACTATGAGCATGGCAGAAGGAAGAAGAGAGCTTGAGTAAACTTATATAATCTATTTGGACTCTCTAGTATTTATTTCTGTTATCGAAGTTTAGTAGCATGGACTATTAGTACTTGTTTTAGTGTCGAATGTTCTTGATCAATGGTGGGGCTTGATCTTGGATCTTCCTATAGTATACGATGATACTTTTGCAACTTGACTGCCCCTTGGATTGTGATAGTTCTGCTATTATGAAGTTGATAGAGTTCAAACATATTAAATTTCAAGAAAAGAGTGGACATCCCTTTGATGTTAAGATGGTAAGAAAGGTAGTCATGAAGCATATGGGAATTCATGTCATAGAAAACGTATGGTTGTGCTCATTTTGCTCATACATCATTAAGGAAAAATGATTTTAAAGTTGAAAAATTATTAGCACTTGCATAGGGGGAAATGGTTGCTAAAAAACCCAAACAAGAAGAAGATCTAGTTACTCAAGCTATTGTACAAGAAGATTTACAAACTATGAACAGGGAGCTAACTACTCAGCATAAAGATGTTCAATCTTCAGTTGACAAGGACTTTGAACAAAAGAAAAGAAAAAGGAATATGAAGATTGAAGAAGCTATGGGGAAAATTACAATGGAAGGGATAAACGTTTGGAAGTTAGTTCAAATAAAGGATAAACGTTTTAAAAAGTTTAAATAAAGAATAAATGTTTTGAAAAGTTCAAATAAGGAATCAATATTTCATAAAGTGGTTCAAATGAAAGATTCATAATAGTACCACTTTGTGAAACGTTGATCTCTTATTTGAACTTTTCAAACATTTATTCCTTATTTTAACTACTTTATGAAACGTTCGTCATTTATTTGAACTTTTTAAAATATTAATTCCTTATTTAAACTAAACCCCAAATATTCATCCCTTCCATTATAACTCTCCCGAAGCTATGTGAAGAGGCTAAAGTTGGATCCCTTATCCACTTAAACACTTAAGTCGGATGTTTTAACTCAAGCTATTGATAAAGTTATGGTTGATCCAACTCCTAATGTAACAAAGAGTTCTCCAGCCATTGCAAGTGGTTCGTAGGAACAAATCTTTGCTATTCTCAAATTGTTTAATGAATCCTTATTTGAGAATAGAGAACTCTCAAAGAAGGTTACATATGCTAGGTACGAGACCGTATCTACTATGCTTATAAAGTATTTATATTAGAAGTTTATTGATCTTGTCAAGATATTATCAATTTTAGGAAGCATACAATTTGAAGATAGATGAGGAAGGGGTATTGTATTTTGAAAAAGTTTAATTTTGTTAAGTAATCAATTCACCCCACTCTTGATTACTTATGAGGGATCAACAAACTTGAATACATGAATATACTAACAACTTTCTAAAATTTAAAGACAAACAATCTCAACTAAAGAGAAATGATTACAATTATGTAGGCAAAGAATAATTTAACAACATAACTAAGAGAATAAAGATAGAATAGGTTATTTCTCTCGTGAGTACTTCTTACATTGACTTTTTTCTTCCCTTTTTCGGATTTAATGTTCAATATTTAATAAATAATACTCATTTTTAGAGAATAAAAAAAAATGAAAATATCTCTATTCATTCATAATATCATGATGGTTTTTTTTTCCTAAGTAATATATGAATATGATTTTAATATTCTAATTTTTCATTTTTATTAGTTATGATTATTTAAAAAATATATTATTTATTCAAAATTTTTTGTTGATTTCACAACATATAAACCATGATAATAATAGCCAATCAATAAGGCATGATGAACCACTCATTAACTTAAGCTTGAATTACTCAAATAATTTTTAAAATAAAAATAATGGAATCGAAAATATACTAATTCAATCTTATGTCAGACAACAACCACATAATTATGTTTCATTCTACAATTTATTAATTTAAAATACATTCAGAAAGGAATGGAATGCATATAATGTATACAATACTTATGGGTGCAAATGAATTTTATTAGTTTTTGTTATAAACTTTTTTAGGGGATATTGTAATTTGTAATTTACATAATTTTAGCCATTAATATATTTATGGATAAATTCATAAATGTATTAAAAAGCTAATGAAATAATGCTTTTTAAAATCTCTCTCAATTATAGAAATGTCATATGTGCATTGCATAAATATATAATAGGTATACATCAAAATACAGCAACGTTTGAAAAGATCATCTCTTGGAGAGTCCAATCTACGTATTAAATTTTTTTGATTCATTAAATCATAATAACAAAAGTAAAAATAATCACAATAATAATAAGAAGAAGATACAATAATTATCATGTATTAATCTTATTCTTCTTAAATTGTGTTGATAACATAAAAGTAATAAAATTTAAAAATTTAATTTTAAATTAAGGGCATACGATCATTATTCCACTATAACCCTATATTACTGTTTGATGAGGAAATAAACGCATGAACATAAAAAATAATGATTTAAAAACTAAATAAAAAATACATATATGGTGATGAAAATAAATGTGAAAAAACTAAAGACTTAGGGGAAAAAGAATTAAAAAGCAACGCATAAATCATATTGAAAAAAAAAAAAGACAAAACAGAAAAAGAAGAGAAGAAGAAGTCATATTTGGTAACAAAACCTATCTAGAGTATTAAAGCTGAAATTTGAATTATCAACCGACAATAAATGTTTGAAGACAAAAGAATAAGGAAAATACAAAATACAAAAAGAAATACAATACCTATAATGAATGAATTATAGCAAAGAAGTGACAAGGCACGTTGAAGAAAAAGTATGGAATAACTAATAAATAATATCACAAACTTTAAGGAGGTGAAGAGAAAAATGTGCATATGGGAAATAGGTAACTGCCGTCTGAAGGTAATGAACATTAAAGACTGTTATAAAATTATAAATAGTAGATGATATAAAATATTAATAATATAAAAGGGTGATTTTGGTAAAAGAAAAATGAAATAAAAAATCTCTTTTGTTTTAATAATATACTAGTAAGTAGTGAATTCGCTTTATGTATACAAAAAATACAAAAATACCTTAGTAAAAAAAAAATATAAGAACGCCGATAATATATATTAGTAAAATCAAAACTATAATAATTTTTTTAAAGAAAAATTCTTTACAAATGTTGGTTAAGAATTTTTAAATAATAGCAATGTTGAGTAATTAAAATAATAGACAAATAAAAAAATAGTGACATAGAAATAAATGTAATAGAAAATTGTAACTATATAGTTGGACATGGCGATTTAGAATTTTATGAGATGAGTCTAATTTTTTTTTTACATATCTAACATATAAATATATTTAATAAGTAAAATTAAAGGCACTAAATTGTTAGTTATAGCATAGTTAAAAAAAAAAAAAAAGTTTTCCCTTTAAGCATTTTTGAATTCAAATAACACTTTCTTAACATCCTTTTTACTAACTCAAGTCTATTACTTTCATTTTATCACTAATCTTTTTTTGTTATATTTTAAATAGTTTATTCATAATTTACTTTTCTTATTTTCGAAATTTTATCTATATTATATGCTTTTCTATAGGTTTTATTGACTCATTGAGTCACTTCATATTGAAAGAAAGAGTGAAAATGCAAGAATTTCGAGATCTGAAGAAATGATCAAAGAACCCTTTGGTCAGATATTAACTATTTAATCAATTACTTATTTGGTATGCTCAAACTTTTATTTTTTTAAATAATCCGAGATCTAGCCATGAGAGCTATATATATAAATAGATAGATAGATATATAGATATAACATGTAGACAACATACATTTAATTTTATTCTATTTCCTTCTTTAATTCTTTTTTTTTTTGTCAATTCCTTTTTTAATGTTTACCATCCAAAAATATCACCTTATAGTTAAATCCTATAAATAATAAAATTAAATAAAATACAAAATGCCATTTTCTTTCCACTCCCTAACTAATTGAAAATCTGTGTGTTCGATAGCTTAAATTTTATCCTTTTGGGTTTATATCCCAATCAGAATACGTGGGTCTTGTACTCAGCAATTGGGGATCGAACGAGTAAATTTACACTATCGGTAAAACTAATCTGATGGACCTAAAAATTTTCCTATAGGTTTGAGACATTAGATGAAGAGATCTCATGGGCCTGAATATTAAAAATATAGTAAAATAATAATAATATAACTAAAATAGTACAATTTAATTACATTATATATTTTTTTCATAATCATGTAAAATAGGCTTTGTTAGTTCATAAATTATTAGAGATAAGTTATATATGTAATAAAATAACATATATAATATGTACGTACATGTCACATGTAATTTTGAAGCACGTACATATACCTGTATGCAGTTAAAATATCCTAATATAAGCAAATTAGGCTAAAATAATCCAAGAAAATTAACAATTATCATTAAAAAATTATAAAAAAATCATGGCAATTACGAATTGGATTTTTGGGCATGTGGAATTTGCCATGATAGGTGTTTAGTTAGAGCGACAAAGAATCATGTAAGAAATTAATATATTTAAACTTAGGATTTGGAGGAGAGAGAAAGAAAAACCATTTTACCATAGCTAAATAACTCTAAATATCAGGAAACCGTCTTTATTAGATTTTACATGCAAACTAATGATTAGGAAAATTCAGTAGGGAGCTTAAAGATTTAAGGAATAAATTAGAAAAAATTAACATAAAACATGTGCGATCTTACCATTAAAGGGTATGGATGCTTAAAGGGTTGTTGGAGCTTAACCACCACCACCACCACCATTAGAAGCCATGCCCACCGCCCAGTATTGCCAATAAGGTGAAAGGGGTTATTGGTGGTTAGAACTTCAAATTCTGGTAAAGTCCCATTTCTACTTGATTTTAGGAAAATTATTAAAAATACCTAAAAAATGTGAAAAAAATTATTCTTACATATTTTTGTATATAGAATCTAAGAAAAATATTAGTTTGTATAAATTTAATAGCTAATATATACATCCTTAAGAAATCGTTAAAATTAGATAATTTTCGAAGTTGAAATAAATTGGTTAAATGATGTAGTTTCTATTTCAAAATTTTTCTATAAACTATCCTAAGTTAATACCAAATTACTATGTCAAAGTTTTCATTATATTATTTTTCATGTTTTTATTTGATTTGTGAGCTAAAATGATGCTTAAAATAGTGTATTTTAGTAAAAATTATGTGTATCCTTTGATAATTTCATTTAGATATCAAGTTTGAATCCTATTTGGGGTGTGCATAACTATTCTGGTATATTTAGCTTAGTTATTGAAGTGAGAAGTGATAAGAAGTTGGAAGTTGGCCTTAAATAAGTAAAGTTGGTATTTGACTAATTTAGGGAATTTGGAATAATTGATGAATTGTGATGGAATAAATGAAATTATGACAAGCAATGAGAACCGAGGAAAGAGCGTTTGAAGTATTATTGTTGATTTTTATTTGATTTTATGATTATAACTAATTTAGTAAATAAACTAATTATAGGACATTGATAGAGGGTGAAGGAAGATTCGGGGGATTTTGATAATGAATAATGCACTAAATTAATACTCAAAGAATAGGTCAGAGGTAAAATTCTTAAATAAATATGAAAACAAGAGAAACAGAGGATTAGTTAGAGGATGTTGATAGTAAAACTTTTATAGAAAACAGGGTCAGAGGATATCTCAAAAAATTTTTGAATAAAGGGTTTAACTTGAAAACTTTAGAGGATGTCTTAGAGGATAAAATCAGTATAATAAATAACCCCCGAATAACTTAGAGGGAAACTTAGAGGATTTTAAGCTAAAGAAAATCACTATGAATTTACTTAGATGATAGCTAAAGGATTTAGCTGATTAGAGTAATTTGTAAAATTCATTAATTGTCTGAGAAATCATGATTTTTAAATGAAATTATCTTAAGAAATTTACAACCAAACAATAAAAAACATGCAAAATTAACTAATGATTAAGGAATTAAGACTTGAAAACTAATTTATTGTATATTTCTAAGGATAATTGAAGAATAATGAGGCACTGTTAAGGTAGGGTACTCGTAAACATAGGTAAGTTAAGATCTGTGCGCAATAGCATGTTAAAGTATCATGTCAAGATACTTAGAGGAGTAAGAATAGTTGTTTGTGGTTATAATTAGTTTATATGTGAATGTGCTTAAGATATTAATTGATGAATTGTGAGTTGAACTCCAAGTGTTATTTTCTATTTGAATATGTAATGCCTTATGTGTATGAACTCAGTTGATCACCGGATAATCTAGATTAATCTTGAATTAATTAAAGACTTAACCTAACATTTATGATAACCCAATAGGGGTAATGATTATGTTGTTTAACTAAATACTGACACTTTGATGAGAATAACAAAAATGATCATTTTTCTATCTTTAATCGAATTAAGTGACAAGAGAGGAGGTTACAATAAGGTTGGGAACCGTAGTTCGAATGTTGTCTAATGAAAAAGGTGTTTATCATTACATATGCCCAGATTTAGTCTGATAGTGTCATGTTAAAACTTCTTGAAATTCAAGTTAGAGTTGATGTAATTACTCAAACTTCACAATGAACTGGTTAAATATGTGTGATGCTTTATTATTTGTCTGTTGTATTTGCATTTAACTAATGATTGAACAACCATGTTTGTAATGTATTCTTATAGTTCCATTCCTTCTTACCGAGCCAGTAGAGCTCACATTCCTATAGATTGTTTTACAAGTACAGAGTAGTACCATAAGATGCCTTGTTACACTTGTCCATAGGTTAGTTTCGATAGATTGGGGAGTGAAGTAAGGAAGTCTAATGAATGGATTGAAGCCCAAGTCAATTTTGTTTTTCTTTTGTAGGAAAATTATAAGGTTTTCTTGAGAGACTTTATAGTTTTCGTTGGCTTGCTGTTATATATATATATATATGTAATGTAGTTTTACTGCGGAGATATTACGTTTCTTTTGAAAACTTTAGACTCTTGATGTATATAAAGTTATATAAAAAAACTAATTTATTTATAAGAATATATATGTTGTAAAGTGTTGCTCTTAGGCTTTATATACTACGGGTACCTATCTAGCTATTTCAAAGTTGATTGAGTCATTGTTTGCTTTATATGAACTATATCTATGTTAACAACTAAGGGGATAGTTTTTAGTCTAGATTGATTTATATGCGGATTGTTACGACTCCTCAAGTTGTAGACATGATAGAATACTGCCTTTTCATTTTTAGTGAAGAATGTTTTTATGTGAAAGAAACGTTTCAACTTGTATTTTATAATAGGAATGTGTCTATTGTAGATAGGATTTATATGATCCCCATTTTATATTGATTGTTGTTTTTCCTTTATAGTGGAAATTTTTATGTAAATAAGAATTTTGGTTCGTTTGGAAAAGAAAAAAGAGAGAATAAATAAATAAAAGTTTTTAATTTGAAAACTTAAAAATTGCATGACTTATATGGGTTTTCATAAGAGGAGATGTCACATTGCATTCGGCAACCATGAGATCGGTATTGGAAAAAGAAAAAAAGAAGGAAAAAGCTTTACATTTAGATACCTGATAATGGGCGGAAATCATCGGATTTGAGTGGAAATGCTTCAACCTTTTGGCTCAATTACTTTTTCTTCAAAAGTTGGACAAAATTGAGTATGAATGGGAAAATTATATAAAAACTTTTTGGCTAAATTACTTTTTCTTCTAAAGTTTGACAAAATTGAGTGAGAATGTGAAAATTACGTAAAAAGGATGTGTTTGTATCTAATGCAAATAGAAGATGCAAAAAAAGGGATCTAACATTGAATGTTAAACAAGAAATGTTTTAATAATATGTCACCTAAATTAATGAGTAGTACTAATAAAAATTTACACTTAAAAACATAATTTGTACATTTATAAAAAATATGATTTTTTTATTATCATGTATCAACTTTTTATTAAGATTTATATTTATAATCTATACGATATATTAATACTTTTTTGTTTTCAGTATGGGGATAGCATTACCTACAATGTAATAGCACAACTTGCTTGCAGCTAATTGAGCCTACAAGTGTCAAAGCCCTTGCTGATGTGACACTTTTTTTTTTTGGCTTTTGTCATTAATCTTTGTGCCTCTCCTCCAATTTGAATAACCATGTTTGATTGACAAGTAAAATAATTGTTGAACTTTGTTCATTTTTGTCATTAATTACTAAATTTACTTGTTTTAACAATTAACTGCTTAGTTTAAGTATTTATAAATTATTTTAAAAAATTTGTAAGTTGTAATCGATATTTTTATTAGGCTTTAGGTGGTAAATCACATAAATAAATAAAATTTAGATATCAAGCATGCCTTTCTTTTCACAATTAAAAACTTTCATCATTTATGTGCAATTCAATCCGAATGTACACTGTCAATCATTCCAAGTGATTGTTATACCCAAAAATAAAGGAACATTACTTACGAAAGGATGAAATTTAATGTAACATTATATCCAAAAATTAAGGAATATTACTTGCCAAAGAATCAATATTTAGGATCCATGAAAATTTGTAGTGGTTTAAATAAGGTATGGAGGTTATAAAAACCCATGCTAATAGAAAATGACATTATATAGTGTGGTGCATTTGCATAATATATCTAAAACATTACATGACATCTTGTATTTGCATTACTTTATATAATATTTTTTCCCTAACCATTAAAAAATCTAATACCACTTAAAATACTAAAAAATTGTATCCTCTATTTAAAGTCAGCCCATAATTTTCCAAAGGAAAGTTAAAAAAAAGACATATAAACGATGTTATATTTCTATTTGATGTGATGTGTGCATGATATATGTTCCTAAAATATTAAAAAATAATTATATAATAAAATATTAAATATTTAGTTTTTCATAATTTGAAAAATGTTTCATTTTTCAAAATTTTGAACTTAGTAATTGCATAAAATTTTTGAAATTGAAAATATGATTTATGTATAAGTACTTCCGACTAACTAACTTATTTTCTTTCCTTCAACAAAAAAGGAATTATTTTCTTCGAGAGGGAAAAAAGAAAATTATTTTCTTTGAGAGAAAAGAGCATCAAAATTTTTAATTTTTTCTGTATTTTTTAAGCTTGAGAGCTTTTCATAACCGCTATAATTGAAATTATTATTTTAAATCACTAATATAATATTATTTAATAAAAAACTAATGTCAAAACAACATTTTAAAATTATATATGATTTATATAATTGATAAATTTACCAACTTATTTAATTTGTCCTTAGATAATCCCTTAATTTATCTCTCTTCCCGTATTAATTCCGTGAATCTCTCTCTCTTCACCCATTTTCACCCAGGGAAGTCACTTTTATAATGACGGTATTATTTCCTCTTTTCTTGGAATGGTTTTATATCCACCACTAAAAAATGAATGTGCAAATCAATTCAAAAGGATTTTATTGGAAAATTGTTAAGCTTGAACACAAACTATACTTGCCTGAAAAAGATAAACTTGGTTTAGGAAATAAAATAGGTTAGTTTAGGGTGAAAAATTAAAAAATTTTATTTCATAATATTTTTTATATTTTAAATTTGATTATAGCATTTAATTAAATCTTTGCACACTTATGGCGGTGCTGCTAGTATATTATTATACGGTATAGCTAAATAGAACTTCTATCTACCTTAAATATTTCCTTTTATAAATAAAAAAAAGAAAAATTTAAAATACAACTGCCTCTTTATTTCTTTCTCTTTCCTATACCTAATAATATGGGTTCTCTGCGTGCCCTAAAAACTTACCGCGTGTTTGACATCAGACTCCATTGACAGCAGACCCACAAGACTCTTCTCACTGCTCCAAGGACACTCTACGGCACTGATCACTACTTGCTCGCTCTCGGTCACGCCGCGACTCCAACTCACATCTCTAAGAGCGTATGCATGCTCTCTCTCTCTCTCTCTCTTTCCTGATATTCATCCTTTTCACTGTTTAACCTCGCCATTCTCACTCTAACGACGACTCTTTTCTTCCTTCCACGAATCATAATACAGCTCTTCGCTCCGCGTTCAAGCCTTGCCATTGCATTTCTCTGTGTGCATTAGTCGCAGGTGAGTTTCATCTGTCATCAGAATTTCTTTCGTGAACATTTCTTGCTTGCTAGATAAATTTGTTTGTTTTGTGGTCATTCATGGCTTTTGGTTTCTGGGCTTAATAGCGGTTTGGGTGCTATATGCATATTTTTGAAAATTATAGTAATATTTTTGGTATTAGGGCAACAGTTTGTATATATACATAATTTTAAAAGTTATGAGATGTGTGTTTATCTGCACTCACGGATAATTTGAGACATATTTGCAATTATCTCTATTTTGAAATGAAAGCAGCAGTTTGTCATTAGATGTCTCTTATTCATAGGGGTTTTTCGTAGTCTGAGGTACCTTGCTTACCAAGATACCCGCATGTGTGTAATTTTTAAGCGAGTATGTCAGTTGAAAATTTCAATAGGGGATGGTTTGTGGAGCGATTGAGTGCTTAAATTTGGAAAGAAAAGATTGTCTTAAGTTTATTGATTGATTGTGGGTTTGGAGTTTTGGGTTCTAATTATTATTATTATTATTGTACGCCATAATAGAAAGCTAGCACATAGTTGAAGGACTTAATTTTTTTCCAATGAGTTTACCAACTTCACTTATAGAAGAAAGTGGAAAAAGTCATTCAGGACATGGGCCTAAAACCATTGAATGCAGCTACTATTTTGGATCTACTTAATACAATAGGCCTGGGCTTGTCAAGATCTGGAAAGATAGTGACCAGCCTTGTCATCTACTATGTGTAGAAGGAGAGAAATGAGAAGAGGCTTGGACTTGGTTTGTGTGTCCCTGCGGATGTTACTCGCATTATTGTCTCTTGCTTTTTTGCAATTCATAGTTCCCTTTATGCTTTATAGCGATGATCTTGATCCCAGCACCCTTTTGTTTTTGTAAGGTGTTTGGCATGAGATTTTAAGTCTCTTTGGGGATCTATCCATCTTTGTATAGTTTCTTTTGTATTTTCTCATATTATTAATGAATTCTGACATTTTACCCAAAAAAAAAATCACTTATAATGTTGCTATTTTTGCTAGGTCAAGATGGTCCGTGATGTCAAATTTTTGGTTTATGGCTATGGAAATATCTTATATGGTGATGAAGGGGCCTATTATGATAGGGATCCATTGAGGAAAATAAAAGTGAAAACCGACACAAGCTTTCAGGAACTCTTGCATATCATATGCACTGGTATTAGGATCAACCCCACTACTCACCAACTTGAGGTGTTTCATCGGCATCCGATATTCTCTAAAACCATGGGAGTGCGAGCTCATTATTCTTTGGTTCCCATAATTGATGATGATGATTTAGAAAACCTTATGGAGATGGCTGAATTAATGGGCGGGAGTTGTACTCAAGAGCTGTATGTTAAGGTGCATGATGAGTCTCCTGAGCACAAGACACCACAGGTTGGATAATGAATTTTGTTTGTCTGTAAAATAATTTTTAAAAATGCCTGTACATACATACATTTGTCTGTTGCTTTCAGTATTTGGCACTTCAGTCTTTTTGATTGTCTGGAGTGATACATGGTCAATTGCAGTTTTCAGATGTTACTTCATTTTCTGAATATTTGCACAATCACAGTATCTCTGCAATTGTACATTTCTGTTTGACATGTGGGTTATCTTGCTCCATACCCCTGCAGAACTAGTCTTCCTGGTTTGTTGCTATGTTTGATGGATTTCAGCCAGTTCAATTGGAGAAGTGTTCTACCAGCCTGATCATGTATAATCACCCCTTCACCATGTGTGTATAGCTGAAGGAAGTAGTTGGATGGGGTGGTTGTTTCTATTATGTCTGTTGTTCATGTTGTTGAGTTTCAGTTATTTGTGTTGTACATGTTGGGGTATGTTTTGCTGTAACCGGGGTAGTGGGCAGGTTTAGGTTGTAGTGGTGCTGGAAAAGTGATAGAACATGGGCAGTTTTCCCTTAGACACTTTTATTTATGTAGGCAGAAAAGATTGGAAAAAGGCTAGCTATTTATCTCAAAAAAGAAAAAATATCTAGAACTTAAAGTGCTCAAGAGATTGCGAGTTCTCTTTATAATTGAGTTCCAAAAGGAGATTGTTGGGCTATCTCTATGAGAAGCCTAAATATTTATTTTAAATCAGTCCTATAACAATTTGGTATTAGAGCCAGTTTCCATAGAGGAGTCGAATCACAGCAGCAATTCAAAGCATTTATGGCTATATACAAGGAAGATCAGGCTCTCTTGGAGACTAGACAACAACAAATGGCATCACAATTGGCTAGTCTGACTAGTGAAGTCTCAGACGAAGCAAGGACAGCAGGACAAATCCAGCAACAACAGGGGACGGTCTGACAATCCTGAAGTTGGTGCATTGCACGATAATTGTATATGCACTGTTGACATTTTCTGTGATTACAAATACTTGGGCACTAGAGGTGCAAGTTGACGGTACTGTTGGTGAATACAAAGGGATGACATGTGGGAAGGCAGGTTCTGAAGATGATCTGGCCAAATACTATCAACAGCTGGTAATGCTAGAGGGCCTCAGTGAAATTGATCCTTTAATAGAACGAGGATTTGCTTTTGTGATATCAAAGGAAAAAGAAAAGAGGTTGGCTAGAAGTGAGGCTTTTGCCCTTAGAATATCAAATGTGGTGCATATGGTTCTTTTGCAGCTAAAGTATATGCATCCATTAGAAGTGGATTATTAACCGTTATAGCTTGTACATAGAATTTGCCTGGATTCACTGTCAGGCTTCATCCTGTGGTTCACTGCATTCTTGATGTAGACATCAAACCCATACAATATCCTATAGGAAAGAAGAGTATGCAGCCATTGGGAATTCTTGCTTTTGCCCCTGTCAGGGCAACTCTGGGACTGCAGATTATCTTGGAGTCAGTTCGAAAATTGTTATGTGATGAAAGTGACTTCAGTTGGACCAAATAGCAAGAGCAATGGCTTGGCGGCATCATGTTGAAGGTGACTCTATTCGTCTGCACGACATATGTGGTCCAATTGCTGCCAAATATACTACCCTCCTTTGCTTGTGAAGTCACGTGTGCTTTCCAAGGGAGAAGTGATGTTAGCATCCCTTTTCCATGTGTGTGCAGTTGAAGAAGCAAAGTAGTTGGATAGGGTGGTTTTTTCTCTTTGTTATGTCTGTCATTCATGTTGCTTTTCAGTTATTTGTGTAGTGCATGTTGGGATGCATAGGTAGGAGGCAGGTTTATTTTGTAGTGGTACTAGAGAAATGTGATAGAACATGGACAGCAGTTATCACTCAGATAAGTGTCAATTGCATTTGTATTTATATGGGCAGAAAAGAAAGATAAAAGGCTAAGCCAATTTTTTCCTCCACCAAAAAAAAGAAAAAATAAAAATCTAGAACTTAATTGTTTTAGGGATTGTAGGGTTCTCTCTTTAATTGAGCAATAAAAAGAGATTGTTGGACTTTCTCTATAAGGAGCCCAAATATTTACTTTAGATCGATCCTGTAACATCATGTCAACTGAAAATTGGTTTTGGCTGAACCAAGGAAAATAGGCAAAGAAGTTGGATTGGCTTCCTTAGCATGCATATTGTATTGTTTACTGACAGAATTTTCTTGAATTAATGCAGAGAAAATGCTTTTATCATTAAAAGCATGATTAGGAATTGGCAAAGGGATTTTAGAAATACCAGGTTTTGCTTGGTTGCCTGAAGGATTTTCAGTTTCCATGTGAAATTGAAAATAGCTAGAAAATGTACTTAAGTTGATTAGGTATTTGTAATTGAGAACAAAAAAATGAAAATTGTCTTCACATTTATAAAAAGAAAACCATCTATAAATAAAGCAAACTAGAGTTGCTTTTCTATTTCAAATGAAAAGTTTTCAACTATAAAATAAGGTAGCGATTTTTTAAATAATTTAAGCTTCTTCAATGGGATTTTTGTAAATAAATTAGTCTCTTTGAGGCCATCTTTAACTTGGGTTTCTTAACCTAGGATCTTATGCTAAGTATCACGGGACGGGAGGTTTAACTCCCATAGATTGCTTGTGCAGTGCTCGACCGTTATCTCTCTTCTTATATTTGCTAATATTCTAGATGGCAAGCTAGTCTTCTTTTCCTGTTTATCTTAGGAATGTTCATCCTCTAACATTCTCATATGCCCTCATGTATTTTGGGAGGCTTAATTTCACAATTGATTTTAGCTTGTCATTGCCATCGTGAAGAGAGCAGCATCAGCTCTCTACCCCACGGCATGAACAAACTACTTGTTGTCACTAATTGCCAAATGATATGTTTGAGTTGAGCGCCCCTACTTGCTCTCAAAATCTTGGACCATAATACTTAGAATCTCCTTGTAGAGATTCTTAACGGTTACAACTGGGTTCTTAAATAACCACAATCCTTAGCTTAGGATTGGTGCTTTTGTGACATTTGTTGTGTTGTTTGTTACTTATTTGATAATGGTCAAATTTTGGTATTTATATATGGAAATAGTCGTTTAGAACTTTTTTTAAGAACCTTGGGAATAAAGTGGAGAGGCTCTTCAAGGGAATGTTCTTTAAATTGCTGATTTGTCAGGTTCCCATGAAGGTCCTTAGGGATAAAGATGGCTTAAGTGATATTGTTGTGATTGAACACACTCCTCTTCTCCTTCCTCCATCTCTCCTACACCAACTCTTCTCCACTTTTCTCTAAAATTAGTTAAAGTCCTGTGTTAAGCATGGATTTTATTTAAAGTAATGTACATATTTCAGAAAATAATAAATTTGCTTAAGAAATTATCACATTTAATATATTAATAATGGATATGCTTATTTATTCGTCTAAATATGGTATAATTATTATCATTTAATTTAAACTATTGGTTTTATATAATTATTGATTATCTTTCTACAATTGTGTGGGCCATGCTATATTATTTAGAAGAGTGCACTCTAGAAATAACTAAAGTTATGTTACTTTATATTAAGTTATATCATGGTTGCTACTATTCCCATTCTTTACACTAGGGACATGTATCTTGAAAGCACAGTTGAGAAATAGAATGACTGCAAAATGCCAATAATGGAAAGGCATAAGTGATTAGAATTAAAAATTATAAAGTTAAAAGATATAACAAAAAGGTGTTGCTAATGAAAAGGTATAAATCATAAAAATATTCCGAAATTATATATTATAATAGATTTCTACACCTATATAACATGCTATATTACTTAGAAGGTTATACGCTAGAGATATTTAGAGTTTGGAGCTTCTATGGTTTGGTCCTCCATTTTAATTAGATCGGTTCAGTCTTTTGTTCATTCTTGATTTTTATTATTTTAAATCTGTATTATTGAATTTACAATTAGTTTAATAATCTAGATTTGAAAAAATATAAATTAAGAGTAGGATGGAGGAGTTGATTGCTTTTGTAAAAAACAAGAATGGGATTGTAGAAAAATCTTCTAGAGTTATGCCATTTTAGATTAAAGATTAAGTTATGTAATGATTGTAACTCTTGCCATTCTTTACACAAAGGACATGTCTTTTGATTGGGGAAAAGGAAATAAATATTATGTTTACAAAAAAAAATTCTGAAAAATACGGTTGAGGTAAAATTATTTCTAAGAATATAGTACTCAAAATTGTGTCTTGAAGTCATGATTTTGAAGTGCTCTAAAATTGTGACTTGAAGACAATTTTAAAGTAATCTGCTAAAATTGGCTAGAGTTTTTTTTTAGTCTAAATTAGTTAAGTTGTAAAATATGACAAAAAGGTGAAGACAGCTGAGCGGTAGGGCTTCTGAACATGGAGAATCTAAAGGTCACAAGTTTGATGCCTGCTTGTGCTTGTTTCTAGATTTTTTTTTAAAATTTTATTTTGGAAATTAAAACATGTGCCGAACATATATTAAGTCCAATCACTCTTCTCTATTAATTGAATAATCTAGTTTTACTCTTTTTCATGTTCCATGTTCAAAAACAGCTGTCTTTGCAACCAAAATCCATTCTTATGCATCAGCGTGGATTTTTGTTCACAAATACTTATTCTGTGAAATAAATTGTTGATAGGAGTGTGATGCGTCGTTGTTGCTCAACTTAACCAAGAAAAATCAATCAGAGAAAGATGGTTCTCCTCAAATTTCAGAAAACCAAGCTCGAACTAAAAAGAAAAAAATTTCAGGAAACGGGAAAAATGTTGCAAGCAAGCTGAACCAGGCATACAAGGAAAAGGTATATTGCATCTCTTATGTTCTCTATCCCAGTTGCAAACTGCACAAGCCTCTCAAAACCCAAACCAAATCCAGCATGATGAACTGCATGACTGAAACAAGAATGTAACCAATTATCTTAACACTCCACTACACAACCTGGATGATCAATCGAGTGAAGAGCATTTACTGAGAACATTCGCAAGTGCAACAAGTGGAAAGCACAATTTCTACCAGTATACTGCTTTAAGATTATGCAACGTGAAAATTAACATGCAATCCTAGACCAACATTCAACATGCTATGTGAAAAAATGTCTAGAGAGAGAAAACCATCTCCCTTCTCTCTAGATCTCCCATCCTACCTTTTCCTTTTCTACCTGCTCTAGAAGACAGCTTCTTCTAGAGTTAAATCTCTTTAACACTCTAGCCTAACTTGTTTTCCTTCTTTCTCTTTAGCTTTTAACCTCTGTTGCCGTTTTCTTTTGCTTGTCTTTTCTATCTTCTTAGTTTTTAGTTTTATCTACCCCTAGTGTTGTTTGCTGTTTTGTGTGCATGCTTGTTTTAAGTTGAGTGGTTGGGTCATTGTTTGCTGTTCAATTCATTGCTTTGTGCGTGTGCTGGTTCAAGATGAGTACTTTTGGCTGCTGGTGCTGGTGTTTCGGCCTGTGTGGTGTTCCTTTCTCAGTCATGAAGACCTTTGATCGTAGAAACAAGAAGATTTTGTTTCATGAACTAGCTATGAAAGATCTTATGGCTGGTCCGTGATTGGTTTCTCATCTTAAAGAGAGAAAAAGGAAACCTTCTGGATCTTCTTCAGATGGTTCTTCTTCTAAGGTAAAAAGCAAGACAGTGGTTTCTGGTGGGGTTAAAGTGGTTTTGATGCCTAGTTTTTCCAATGCAGCTCTGAAATGTGTGGGGCCCAAGGAGGTAGATCGGTCTAACCTTAAAATTAATTGTTTCTTTTCTTAGTACTAGACAGCCCCCAAGGCTCAAAAGCCGGTTGTCACAGCTAACTCATCTAGTGAAAATCGAAACTCTATTAGTGAAGAAACTTTAAATTCTATGACCAAGGTGGCAGGGAAAACCGCTCCAACCAGAAGGAAAAATGGTTTCTCAAACTACTCTTCTCAAAAAAACCAAACCAGCTCCTTCCTTTGCTGAAGTGGTCTCATCATCTAGCTCACAGCCTTCCTCCCCCTAAAAAAATCAATGTGGCACTTACTTATTATCCTCCTCTTTGCAAAGGGGGAAGGATGATTGTTCAAGCCTCCTGAGGTTGTCTTGGAGATGGGGGAGAAGATATCAAAAAATACGCTCATTGGCTATTTCTTGGGACATAACTTAGCTTTCCCTCTCCATCTTATGTCCAAGATTCTTTTGGTGATGTTGCTGATTCTCTGGATGAGGCTGATTTTATTAAGAAAAAATCTCCTTCTGTAGAGGCACATGAAGTGGCTTGGAATGAAATTTCTAAGAAAAATTGAAAAAGAAAAGGGAAGGGGACAAAGTTAGCTCTTCTTCAATCTCTCCTTCTTCAAGTTGATTGTGAGTTTTTCTTTCCCCCTTCCCTATACACCTCTTTTTGTAAATAAATATGCTAACTGCTTGGAATATCTAAGGGTTGAATGACCCAATCAAAAGTAGAAAAGTAAACAAATTTTGTAATGAGAAGAATATTTCTCTATTGGGTTTATTGGAAGGAAAAGTCAGAAATCAGAATTTTTATTTGGTAAGAAGTGCATCCTCCCTAACTGGAGTATCGAAACTAGTTTATTGAATCGCATTTAGGTTACCTGGAAGCCAAATACGTGCAATGTTCAGGAGCTCAATGAATCAGCTTCTAAATTGTTATTATACCTTCCAAAATGAAGGAATTTCTATCTATGTTGCTTTTGTCTATGCTGAGACCCAAGAACAAGCAAGGGAAGCTTTTTGTAGTGACTTGATGAATCGAAAACTCTACGTTGATGGCCATTAGCTGATTGTTAGTGATCTTAACCAGTGTTGAGCTCTTGAAGAGAAAGCTGGTGGCCTAGAAGTTGTTTCTGCAGGCATGTAAATGTTCAATTGACACTTTTATCTTTTGAAGATGGAGGAAGCTAGAACCATTGGACCATTGTATACATGGTCGAATAGGAATAGCTCAAATCCTATCATGCATTGCCTTAACCATGGTCTCATAAACCATCAGTGGATGGATACATTTCACAATTCTGAAATTCAAGTACTTAGCCCATGCATATCTGACCATAGCCCGCTTCTCATGTCCCATTCCTTGGAAGCATACTCAAGAAAGAAGTCTTTCTTCAAGTATTTTGATTTGTGGAAGAATCATCCTTCTTTCCTCCAGAATGTAAGGGGTGCATGGCGAATGGGATGCATAGCAAATGAAGGTTTTGGGGTTCAGCTATGTTTAAGCTTACCAAGAAGCTTAAATTCTTGAAGAACCAGTTGAAGAATCTCAATTCATTACCCTTCTCCAACATTTTAGATCGGGTTAGAAAGGTTGAGGATCTTACTGCAATCCAAGAAGCTAAAATAGCCAATACATCCATGGCTGAATGGAATTGGGAGAGATCTCTTTTTTCAGATTTCTATTTTCTATGTGTGATGGAGGAATCTTTCTTGAGGCAAAAAGCTAGGTCCACTTGGATAAAGCTGGGTGACAAAAATAGCAAGTATTCTTCAACTTATTGAAGCAGCACCAATGAGAGAATAACTTCTTCTGTAGTTGGTGAACATGGTGTGAGATGTTGAAAACATCAAATCCTTGGCCATCCAACATTTCCAGAATTTGTATCTGAATCTTCTTCTAATAGCATGGTGACGGACCGATTGAATTCCTTATGTTATGCTCAAATTTCTGATGTGGATCAAGAGTTGCTGATTTGGCTAGTCAGTGATGAAGAAGTAAAACACACTTTGCTGTCTTTAGCTAGAGATAAAGCTTTTGGTCCAGAAGGATATGGAGCAAGCTTCTTTCATGATGTTTGGGAGATAGTAGGTTGTGATGCTTGTGTAGCCATTCAGGACTTTTTTTCTTCAGGAAAGATGCTAAGAGAGAATAACTCAACAAATCTTGCCTTGGTTCCTAAGAAAGAAAACCCTGCTTCTTTCTTTGATTTCAGGCCCATTGCATTTTGCAACACTTTGTATTAGTGCATTTTCAAGATCTTAGCTAAACGGCAAGGTTGTCTTTCCTTCGTTGGTTAGTAAAAAACAAACGGTCTTCATCAAGGGGAGAAGAATAATGGATAATATCCTTATCGCTCAAGAACTCCTTAGTAGATATGCCCAACAAGAATAAAGGACCAAGGTGTGCTATTAATGATGACATCGTGAAGGCCTATGACAATGTGAGATGGAGTTTTCTTAAGCAACTCTTAAGAGCTTTTGGATTCCCGATACAATTCATTGAGTGGATCATGATATGTTTCCACAACCATGTTCTCAATCAACATTAATGATGAACTGTAAGCTATTTTGCTCCTTCAAAGGGGTTGTGACAAGGAGACTCAATTTCCCCATATTTATTTGTCTTAATGTTGTAAGTTTCATGATCATCATGAGAGAAAAGGAGAGTTGGAGGATTTTCAGTTCCATTGGAGATGCCAAAGAGAAAAATTAAATCATTTGTGCTTTGCAGATGATGTCATGATTTTTGCTAAAGGAGATATTTGGCCAATGGAGCTCGTTAAAGAAGGCTTAAGTGAATTTTATGAGTTGTTAGGACTGAAAGTGAATCTGCAATAAACCGCATTTTCCTTAGTGGAGTGAGTTTTGGGATCAAAAGGCAGATATCCATCTTGTTGGGGTTTGAAGTTAGCACTTTGCTCTTACCCTAACAAATATTCTAGTTAGGTCCATTTTGTCATACTTGGATGTATAGTTATGAGCTCCTAGTGCATTTCAAGTTCATCAACCACATTCGGTTGTTTTGTTAATGTGGAAAACGAACTTGGCCTCTCTTGTACATCTCTTTTGTTATCAATACAATACTGACTCTATCCAAAAAAAAAAAGGAAAAAAAAAAAGTTAGCACTTTGCTTGCTTGTTATTTAGGTGTTCCACTCTCTTCGGCAAGCATATCCACGACTGATTGTGTGGGTCTAGCAGCAAAATTCACTTCAAGGATCAATCAGTAGACTAGTAAATTTCTTTTCTATGTTGGACGTCTATAGCTTATAAAGGGTATCTTCTTCTCACTCCAGGTTTTGGTTTATGATTTTCCTTCTTTCAGGTAATGTCCTCAACGAAATTGAAACAAAATTAAAAAATTATTTTGGAATGTTTGTGATGATTGTAGGACTAAAGCAAAAGCAAAATAGAAGGTTATATGCAATCCTTAAAAAGGTGGTGGGTTAGGAATTATTGATATAAAGTTGTGGAATATAGTAGCACAAATTAAACACATTTTTACTTGATGCATGGATAATGATGCCTCTTTCTAGCCATGTTGGGTAAAAAACAGAAAAAACTACTTAAGAGGAGGAAATTTTTGGAATGTGAATTTTTCCCAAAGTTTGTGAGATATTATTGATAAGGATATTTGTGTGGCTATAAAAGATTTCTTTACTTTCGAAAGAGGCTATGCTAAAGCAAAAGCAAAAGCAAAATGGAAGGATATATGCAAGCCCAAAAAAGGTGGTGGGTTAGGAATTATTGATATAAAGTTGTGGAATAGAGTAGCATAAATTAAACACATTTTTACTCTATGCATGGATAATGAAGCCTCTTTTTAGCCATGTTGGGTAAAAAACAAAAAAACTACTTAAGAGGAGGAAATTTTTGGAATGTGAATTTTTTCCAAAGTTTGTGAGATATCATTCGTAAGGATATTTGTGTGGCTATAAAAGATTTCTTTACTTTCAAGGCTTTCTTGAAGTTGATAAATTCAACAATTATTTCACTAGTGCCAATGTTTAAAACTCTTACAAACTTATTGGATTTTAGGCCTCTCTCTTATTGTGACATTATTTATAAGTGTATCTCTAAAATTTTAGTGGAAAGATTGAAGTTAGTGCTTCCTTACTTAATGGGCAAAGAGCGAACAACCTTTATCAAGGGTTGTAGAATTGCTAATAATATCTTTGTAGTACAAGAATTACTGTATAGGTACCACAAAAACACCCTAGGTCCTCATTGTGCCATAAAAGATGACGTTATAAAGGCTTATGATAATGTGAGATGGAGATTGTGTTTTTTGGAATAGTTGCTTAAAACAATGGAATTTTCCCCAATGTTCACTAAGTAGGTGATGCAATGTGTGATAATGCTAAAATTCTCGGTGAATCTCAATGGAGAGCTTGTGGGGTTCTTTTCCAGCACTCATGGCCTTAGACAAGGAGCCCCAATCTCCTCGTACCTCTTTATGCTAGTAATCTTATGTTTTTCTTATATTATGTAGGAGACAAGAAGGAGAATTTTCCCTATCTTTGGAGATGCCGAAAGGAGAGATTTATCACCTATGTTTTGTAGATGATGTTATAGTTTTTTCTAGAGGTGATCCTCAATCTGTCTCCTTGATTAAAGATGTGCTACACGCGTTCTCTTTGCTATTTGGTCTCCAAGCAAGTGTTGAAAAGAGTCAAATTTTCCTTAGTGGAGTATCTTAAGTGTTAAAGGATGAAATTGCACAACAGTTTGGTTTTAAGATTGGAGAACTCCCTTTAGAGTACTTGGGAATACCTCTCTTGTCCTCCAAGCCAAATAAATCCACTTATCACTTCTTTATTGAAAAGTTTAGCAAGTGCATTAACCAATGGACCTCTAAAGGCCTTTCTTATGTAGGTTGGGTTCAATTAGTAAAAAGTGTATTGTTTTCCATTCAAGTTTGCTAGTCTTCTATGTTTTTCTTGCCAAAAAGTATTTTAAAGTCTCTAACAATGAAGATGAAGTGTTTCATTTGAAATGGTAATGATGAAATGACGGAAAAGGCAAAAGTGGATTGGGAAACAGTTTGTAAACCAAAAGTTGAGGGCAGGCTTGGTACCGCTAATTTGATTACTTGGAATAAGGCTGCCTAACTTATGCATATTTGGTATTTGTATTCCAATGTGAATGGTACTTTGTTGCCAAGCTAAGCTATATCTGAACTAACAAAAGATGGGAATTTTTGGTTTATGAAGATCTTGGCTTTAGCCTCATGGTCTTGGCGTAGAATTCTACAACTTAGACCCTTAGCGTAAGATTTACTTAAATGGGAAGTGGGAAATTGTAACAATATATCATTGTGGTATGATATGTGGCATTGAAGGGATGTCTTAGCTTCTTGGTATGGTGAAAGCGCCATTTATTCCTCTGGTCTTCCAAAAGAAGCTCGTCTTTGCAATATAATAAGTAATGGGGATTAGGAGCGGCCCTTAGGAGCTGTGTGGGATTGAATCAAATCTAAGGTCCAAATTGTTTTTAGACTCAGGTTAAATTGTGAAGTTATATTGTTTTGGAAAGATAAGCCTTCAAAGAAACTCTTTATTAAGGGGCCTTATTCACTTCTTAGACAATAAGGCTTTCTAGTACCCTTGAGTGGATTAGTATGGTTTAAACACATTGCTCCAAGACATGACTTCTTTTTATGTTTGGTGGCCCAACAAAGACTTGTCACTCTTGATAACAATATATCATTGTGGTATGATATGTGGCATTGAAGGGATGTCTTAGCTTCTTGGTATGGTGAAAGCGCCATTTATTCCTTTGGTCTTCCAAAAGAAGCTCGTCTTTGCAATATAATAAGTAATGGGGATTAGGAGCGGCCCTTAGGAGCTGTGTGGGATTGAATCAAATCTAAGGTCCAAATTGTTTTTAGACTCAGGTTAAATTGTGAAGTTATATTGTTTTGGAAAGATAAGCCTTCAAAGAAACTCTTTATTAAGGGGCCTTATTCACTTCTTAGACAATAAGGCTTTCTAGTACCCTTGAGTGGATTAATATGGTTTAAACACATTGCTCCAAGACATGACTTCTTTTTATGTTTGGTGGCCCAACAAAGACTTGTCACTCTTGATAAATTTTGATGCAATGGGGGTGTTGATGCCTAAAACAGTTTTTTTTTTTTTTTGTGCAATAAAGAAGAGGAAAACTGCTCTCATCTTTTCCTTAAGTGTAATTTTGTTGTTGAAATATGGAAGAAGTTGGAAGAAGCTTTACCAAATATGGGTTTATCACCCCCAAGTGTTGTTGACATACCTGAATTGTTAAATATGGATTCTTGTTTATCGTAGTTGGGGAAGATTGTGACAGGTTTGCTGGTTTACTATGTGTGGAGGGAGAGGAATGATAAAAGACTTGGGCTTAACTCACGAGTTCCTGTAGATAAGACCTGTACGATTCTTTTTCGTGTGTTTGCTTCTAATAGTTCTTTTTTATTTGTGTTGATTGGATAGATGATTTAGGCACCCTGTTGTTTTGTTAGGTGTCTTCATCGTGTGTTTTTCTTGGGCCTCGAGTTAGCTGTAGCTGTGGCTCTTGTATGTATGTTTCTTTTTGTTCTTGTAACTAAATTAAAATTAATGAAATCTGACGTGTCAACTCAAAAAAAAAAAAGTTCCAAATGATGCTTCATGGTCATGGAGAAAGATTCTATAATGTTGGGCTCTAGCAAAACGGTTTCTAAAGTGGAAGGTTGGGGATGGTAGACTTATATTATTTTGGTTTGATAATTGACATCCACAAGGACCCTTGATAGAGTGGTTGGGTCGATCAAGCTGGTGTTATCTTAGGATATCCTAAAGGCACAATGCTTAGTACTTTCGTTGATGGAGGTGGATTGATATGGCCTAGTGGAGAAAGATGTGCTGCTGTTACAAATGGTCTGGGTTCTATGAAGCCGAATGCATCAGAGGCTGATACGCCAGTCTAGAAAGATGGGGGAAATAGATGCTTATCTATTAAATTAGCCTACTCCTTAGCAAGGACTGAATAATCCAAGGTGGTGTGGCATAAAGAAAATGCACCAAGACATGCCCTTGTCCTATGGTTGGTGTTGACGCAAAGACTGTTGACCTTAGACAAACAAGTCTCCTGGGGCATCACTTACGAAAATTGTTGCTTCTTTTGTTGAAGTCAGTAAGAGTCTCATAATCACCTTTTTCTGGGTTGTTCCTGTGCTAAGCAATTATGTAAGTGCATAGAGAATGCTATTGGATGGATGCTAGCTAAGCCTTCTAAAGCAACATTTCTTGCTGATATGTTGAGCTCATCAAATATGAAAAAGCTGAAGCCTTCACAGAGGAAAGCCTTTGCTGTTGGATGCTACTATCTATGGAAAGAAAGGAATAGGAGAAGGGTGGAGGACACGGCAGACCCAATAGGAATAATATGAAGATCAGTTTTATCTTGTCTTTTGTAAATTCAGAGCATTTTTGAGCCTTTATGGTCATTTGATCAAACTAAGTATCCTTTTGTTTTTTTCTTATGCTTAGTTCGATTTTATAGGTTTGGGTAAATTGCAGATATCTAACTTGTGTTTTTACGTTTTTACAAATAGGTAAACTGAGTTATTTTCTTTAACAAATAACCAACCTGAGTTGATATCCGTTTGTTACTGTTAAGTTTGCCGTTAGTAAATCCATGTGAAGAGCATGCACTCACTTAAAACACAAGATGAAACACATATTCCTTCCCATTTCTCCCTTTCACTGATGAAACACAGACTAAAAAGACAAATCTTGACTCCAAATTCGCAGTTCTAGTGCGCCACTTCACCAAGCCCCTTTCATCAATCGATTAGGGAGAATCACATCAGTCCAAGCTTACCACTCCAAGAGAGAAAAAATCCTCGTCTCTGAGTGTCCACAATAACATGAAAAGAAAGGAATAGACAAAAGAAAAAAAATTTTTTTCTCAACAATATAGAAAATTCATTATGAAGAAAAGTCTTTATGGAAAGGAGCAGAATTTCATGGCATTGTGACTTAAATTGTTTTTGTTCTATGAATTTCAGCTTTAGAATATTTTCAAGATAACAAGGATGACAAAATGGAGCCCCTTTCATCAATCAATAATGTAGATGAAAGTTGTCACTTTTCATGGCCCTAATGATGAAAATTAAAATTGTCTCCGCTGAATCTTGTGTTTAATTGTGAAAAGGGTGAAATATTCTCATGTCTATGGTGTCCGATTAGTTTTTTTGTTAGTAATTTCTAGTTTGGGATTTTGGTCATGATGTGGAGTTAGGGTTTCTTGATTTGGAGAAGAAAGAGGAGTTTCGGGTTTTTTTTTTTTTTTTAAATAATAGTGCCTGTACTGCCCATGTGATCTTTACGAACGGTCATGTGGATGGAATAAAACAGAGATAAACTTGGGTCATTCATTTGTTGGGAAAAATAGCCCAGGTCACCTTTTTGTAAAAACATAAAAACACAAGTTGGTTTTTTGTAATTTACCCTATGGGTTTTTGTGTGCTTCTCTTGTACAATTCCCATGTACAATCGTTTGAATGAAAAGTTATCTCATTTTACCTTAAAAAAATAAGAAAGAGAGAGAGATGCTTCAAGCAGAGAAAGATGGTCGTCCTCATATTTCAGAAAACCAACTCGAATAGAAAAAGAAAAAAATTTCGGGAAACAGGCAAAATTTTGTGAGTAGGTATTGAACCTGCAACCTTTAATTTATCCATACCCAAAAGCCTTGCCGCTGAGCTAATTTTTTTCCCTCCCTCCCTTCCCCACCCACCGCCCCCCCCCCCCCCCCCCCCCCCCCCCCCCCCCCCCCCCACACCCCCTCTAGCAAATGACAAAATTTATTTTGATTGAAATAATATGGGCCAGTTTTGGGCTACAAATATGGCTTTGAAATCATGTCTTTGGAGTAACGATTTTAGAGTAATTTAAAATCCTGTCTTCAAGACAGGATTTCAATTGCCACAGCTTTATGATTATTTTCTAAGCAGCTGTAATTGAGAATTTTTTTTATTAAAAAAAAGCAATATATGTTTTTTCCCCTTCATCCCTCTTGAAAGCGCAGTTGAAAAAAAAAAATGACTAAAAGGTACATAAATGAAAAAGTGTAAGCAATAAAAATTGATAATTATAAAAGTTAAAAGGTATTAATTATTGAAAGGGACCAATTATAATAATCTTTGGAGATTATATATTATAATAAATAATGAAGATAACTAAACATATTATCAGCATCTTCATAATTTTTAATTTAGATATATAAACTGAAAAAGAAAAAAAGAAAACTTTGAAAGTTCTTAATTAAAAATCTCAGAGAATGTTCACAACTTCAAAAGCAAACATAATTTTTTCTCTGTTTTATACTCCATATTAGTATGAATATAAATATATATCTTTTCGTGTCCTATGTGTAAGATGAAGTTTGTTGAAAAATACTATTCAGATACCCATCTCTTCAATTCTGGTTTCGTTGTGCTATTCATTTTTGGTATTTAATTTTAGGGAATCATACTTTGCTGTGTAGATCCATCACTCATATTTGTCTGTGCTTGAAAAGTTATCATGGACTAGAATGCATTGCACTTTATTAGCATTAGCTACTTGGACTAAATTTGTAGGTACTGGTGTTGATTAATATGGAAAAAACCAGAATACTTTTATTGCATTACTCAATACGTGAATGCATAGAAATTTGTAGCCCTATATTTCTTTGCATTTACATCTCTTTTGTGTTTTAGGTTGTCCACTTCCGGTCTCTTATGAAGCCCAAGGAGGGTGGATTTTCTTTGAAGATGTAAGTTGATGGTCCTTTTTTTATGAATGAGTCTTCCTTACACCATTGAGTCACAGACAGATATCTGTATCTCAACATTATGTACATTTGTTCCATTGTCATTTTTCTTGTGTAGGTCAAAACATCATACATACGATGAGGTTGTAGAAAGGGTAGCTCATCAGCTTGGTTTGGATGATCCATTGAAAATTAGGCTTACATCTCACAACTATCGCACTCAGCAACCCATGTCCCAGTCTATAAAATATCGGGGTGTGGAGCATTTATCCGATATGTTAGTTGATAACCATCAGGTATATAATTGATTAGTGTTTGAGATGCCTATAATCTCTATTCTTTAAGTTGAAATTTAGTCGAGAGAAGCTGAGTTGTTGTTTCATAATCCTACAGACTTCTGATATATTGTACTATGAAATATTGGACATCCCTCTGCCAGAACTGCAAGAATTGAAAACTTTAAAAGTAGAATGTCATCATGCAACAAAGGATGAAGTATGTTTGCGAAGTGATTTTTCATTTCTTGTTTTTAAAGTGAGTATTAAATGTTGTGGGAGCTTCTTTTGTCTCTCTTATTAGGTGGTTGTTCATACGGTGAGGCTTCCAAAACAAAATACTGTTGGGGATGTACTCAATGTTATCAAAACTAAGGTACTCATTGGGTGTTGGCTTTCAAAGTTTAACATTGATGCTACAATCTTAATTTTGATGATTGGTATGCTTATGGTGACTGATGCAGTAATCAGTCTATATGCTTTTCTTTACCCCTTTGTTTCTGAAATAGGGATTTTTTCCCTGTTTTAGTCAATTTCGCATGATTGCTACAGATAAGTGTTTCAAAGATTTTTATTCCTTTTTGACTCACTGCATCTTTTTCTTCAACTAGGTGGAATTATCCTCTCCACAGGCAGAACTCAGGTTGCTTGAAGTTTTTGATCACAAGATCTACAAGGTTCCTAATTTTCAACTGGGCACTAGCCATATAACTGTGCTATCAGGAAGTATTGCTCGGGTTTGTCAATTTGATTTAGTGGAAAATTCGCTCTTGAAGAAGAGAGTTGGATCTCTCTCATACTCAATCACCTTTTGGTTACCCTACCACAACTTTTGGTAACAATTCTGAGTGATGGAGTGCTAGAGAAACTAACTATAAGGATGACACGGGGGACTAGTTATTATGTTGTATCTCTTTACTTGATCATTCTTGTATTGTGCTGTTGTACCACAGTGCCAAAGATATGGATGTTTAAAGAATTGATTTTTCTTTCCAAAACAGCATGTGAAACAAAAAAGTGGTGGATGGTTCTTTTCTATCTAAATTGAGAAACATCATTTGAAAAATCAATCATAGGAGCTCCCAAGTCCTCCTGGCATCATTTGCTGCACAGTTTGGTTGGATGAGGTTAATAAAAACTGCCAATGGTTTAGTACTTCAAATAGTTCCTGCTATGTTGTTTAACTTCAAAGCAAACTGCATCTTCCCTAAAAATTTCCAAATGTTGCTCATTTGGAAGAACAATAACTTCACTTATTAAACAAATATGAAAAGAAACCCATGAGGATCTGCCTTGTGAATTGTGATTGAGACCTTGGCCTGAGGTACTGTGGTACCCAAATTGAAACCTCATGTGAAGCAGGACAGGAGAAGTCTACTTTTCCCGTAAATCTTGTAGGCAAGTGTGATTTGTTGCCTTTAACTCAGCTGTGCAGTTACCTGTCAGCCAACACCCACCCACCAAAACCCAAAAACATAGGAGAGAGGACTTAAAGAGTAACAAGAAAATAAAATGTCAAAAAGAAATTGTAGTTTTGAGCAGCAAGTAATCCAAATGTTTTTATGTAGATCTTTTCTTTCAATGAGAAGATTGAGAATATAACTAATCCATGCCGGACATTGCGGGCAGAAGAGGTATGTAGTTTCGTCCCCTTTTTTGTTGTGAGTTAATGCATTTAATTTTTGGGTCTCATATGAATATGCATATGTTTTGTCTTTGGCATTTTTCTGAAGAGCTTTGAAGAGATGTAGAACTTGCTTTGGTGTATTAGGATCATAGGTTATTGAATCATGAAGTCTACTATTTTCTTATCTCGGTACCTGTATCAAATTCTCTACCAAATATGCTTCAATACAGCAGTTGTTGAATAAAGTACCTTTCTGGTTTGAAGCATGTTTGCTAGTTTTTCTTTTAGCAGTTCTATAGAGTAGCTGAAAGTTGTTCTGTGTTTTATGGAATATTCTGTGCTTCAAGTGCTTATGGGGTGTCCACCCTTGGCTTTTAACTATTTATCTATTTATTTTTTAAATGAGCAACAGATCCCAGAAGAAGAGCAAAATGCTGGTCCTCAGGATCACCTAATTGATGTATACCATTTCAGGATGGACACCTCTCAGAACCAGAAAGTAAATGCATAAGCATAACAAATAAGCATTTTATATTCCTATCGAGTTTCTCAAACATTGTTGTTGCCAGACCCAGAAGTTTCCTCATTTCTCTGCAGAAAGTTCAGAATTTTGGGAAACCTTTTCTCTTGGTTATACATGAAGGTGAAACTTTGGCTGAAATTAAAGGACGGATACAAAAGAAGTTGCAGGTTCCAAATGAGGAGTTTGCAAAGGCATGCTTTTACAAGCCATCCCTTGTTGTCACGTTGCATATTGAACTAATTTGCTAATGCTTTGTGTATCATGGTGTCTCATTTTATTTTCTCTTCTTGATCAGTGGAGATTTGCATTTTTCTCTCTTGGTCCGCCAGATTATCTTAGTGATTCAGACACTGTGTCCAGATATTTTATGGTTTGGCTCTTAAAATTTCCTATCTACTAGGTTTGTGTCTTTAGGACTTAAAACTCACTTATGGGTTCCTAACATTTTTCCCACAGAGAAGAGATGCATATGGTGCTTGCAAGAGGTATCTTGGGCTGGAGCATTCTGACACTGAGCCAAAGATATCTAATGTGGCTAATCAGGTAATATCTATGACATCACTAATTGAATACAATTCTCACTAATCGCAAAATGAAACAAAGACTGAAATAATGCTTGCTTTCCCAAATTATCTGAAACAGTTGCTGGTTTAAAATTGGTAGGGCATCATAACAACATGAAACCATTAGTTTGGTTTTGGTTTGGAGTTATTCCTGAAGTGTAATTAGTCTTGGCTTGGAGGGGCTAGAGCTAGATGGACTGAATTGTAAGAGGAAGACCTGCTCCCCCATAACAAATTAATTTCTGAGCGCTATCTTTTGTAATGAAAATGCTAAAGGAAACTGTCATTGTGTTGCATTTGACAAGGAACTAAGAGCAACTCCCTCATTCCACGACTGACAACATGCGTCACATGCTCCCTACTTTCTACAACTGTATATCCCACTCCAAGGAAAAATAAATGATAGAAACCATCGGATGAACAAGAGTTAGGAACCTTTCAAAAGTTAATAGAGACAGACTTAGGCAAATCAGTGGATCAATCAAGTATAACGGTACCACAAAATCAAACAATTATCCATGAGGAAACCTTCCATGCAACAACTGAGATGGGAAGGGAATGGAGCCTACAAAAACCAGACCAAGTGGCTAGCATACCAAATGCTTATGAGCAGCACTTTTCTTTCAAGATCAAGAGGATATGGAGGATTGAGATGAGGAAAATGATCAAGGCAATCTAGAAGAGAAGGATAAGCATCTAGAGAAAGGGTGAGGTACTGAAGCAGTCTTCTTGTATCTGAGAGAAAAGAAACAAATGAGTCAACAATGGAAGTGGCAATAGTAATTGAATTATATGGACTAGCACTGGGATACAAAAACCTACCAAAAGACCAAATTGTTATGGTCCTTTGCGGATGATTTAAGTATGATCAGTCTAAAGGCAGGATTTTATATGGTGAACTTCAAAATCAATAAGGATGTTTGATGAATTATAAGGGATGGCCCTTGGTTCATTAATGGGTATTTCCTAAAAATATTAAAGTGTAACCAAACTTAAGAAAAACAGAGGCATCATTTAGTTCAGTTGTGGCTTGGGTATGCATTTATGAGCCACCCTAGAATATTATGATAAATATGCCTTAAGGAAAATAGTTGAAACTATAGGGCCTATGTTGAGATTTGGTACTTATACTTTTAATGCAAAATGTGGCTGTTTTGCTTTTCTTTGCATTCAGGTGAATCTTAACAAGCCCCTAACACCCACATTGTTAGTAGAAGACTGGTTATACAGGTTGCAATCTGAATGAATTTGATTGTTATGCTTTAAATGTGGATGTATAGGACATGTTATTGCAAATTGTCCTAGGATGGAGGAGCTGAGCAAAACAATCCATGAGACTATGGAGGTGGTGAACCATGAAGATTGAGAAAATTCAGAGAAAAATGTACAAAAATTAGGGGGTAAGTTGGGAGAGAAGCAGAAGAGCATAATGATGAGTGATTAATAGAAACAATCAAACAGATCAACCCAAGCGAGATACTGACTGACTGGCCTCATGCTTTGAATCCTGGTCGACTAGTTGGCAGTTGGTACAAGACGATATCCCTTTCTTTTCCTGAGGTGTCTATTACTTCTCCGACCAAGATAACCGACACTCATCAAGGCTGAATCATCCCCAAACTCTTGTCAATCTCTAGGCCCTGACACCTCGACTAAGCTGTTGGGGACATAGACTGAGCTGTTGAAGCCCATTACGAACTGTTTAGGATATGGGCCCAATTGTTTAGACTTGGTGATCTGGACTCTTTGCATCACGACTGTCTCCCTCACCCAGAGTCATGCTAAGCCAAGAGGAAGGTGTGCCGACCTCTCATTATTTGTCAGCCTGGTGCCCGACCTGATTAGGGTAGCTGGCTTTGATCCCAACCACTCCAGAAGACCTCAGGATTTCCAGGGACTTGGACATCTAGAACCAGGTTGGCTGGGCTGATGTGTCAAAGCTCTGCAGTAACAACCAACCAAAAGGGGAAGTTGCGAACACTCTGTAGCCCATGTCCCTAGATCTCTGAAACATGCCAAAATGGGAAGAATCACTTGCCATAACCCCAGCAGGTGCACCTGCCATAATTGCTATAGCCTCATCCCCTATAAATAAAGGATAAGGCCAACAAGTAAGCCACCTTCACACACACTTATACTCTCTTGTTGCTACTATGCCCTCTTGCATCTCCTTTCTCTTACAACTTCATTACTAACTTAAGTATTGGAGTATTCTTGTTGGACATTTTCCAACTGTTTTACTCACTTTTTGTTTTATAGACCTATTACCACTCTCGAAAGGCATTTAAGCCTAAATCCTTTATGGGCGAAGATGTAAGACAACGAATAGGTGTTAAGATAATCTCATTTGCTATTTGTGTTAAAGTAGATTGTATAGGCGCTAATATATTATTTCGTTTTTAATTTTGCCTTTTATTTTAAAAGCTTGGACTTTTTTTGTCATGAGATTGTTAAAAGATAATTTGTCAAGAGAAAGACCAATAATAATCGGTATCTTTTTTATGGCTTACTCTTAATTACAACAATTGGAAAATAAAATTTGATTATGGGTGGTGGGTTGGAGTGGTGTATTGATGGTTTGTGGTTGAGCTTTAGTAGTGATGTGTCTGGTGAAGAAGAAGAAATATAGTAGATGGGAAGGAGAGGAGAAGAAGGGGGTAGTAAGGGAATAAAACTACTTAACAGCAATTCATGGCTCCTAGTTGAGAATAGGGATTCAACGTTTTTCACAACAGCAATTCCAATGGCTAAAATCTAACTAAATGCTGTAATAGTAATTCCACAACGAATAAGGGAAGAGTGTAATAGTTATTATAATGAAGTGAACCTACCATTAATGTACATAGCTTAATTTCCAATGTATAGCGTATATTCTACATAACATGCTCCTTTTGTTTTTGTTTTTTGTTTTTTTCTTTTTTTTTTTTATTTAATGGAGTACGATATATACAAAAGACGTGGATTGTGGTCTGAATGACAAAAATATTATAATACCGTGACCTACAATGTAAGAAAAGAGGAAAATAATGGCAGCTCTTGCAACTAAAAGCAAGTCCTTTTAATATCTAGGGTTAATTCATAATTTTATAAGTATAGGCCTATGATATGTGTTGGTGCGACAATGGTCTCTGATGGTGCAGGGGTGATGGTTAGGTGGTCTGTAGTGGTGCTAAGGGTGTAAAGGAACCAAGCAGTGTTTCAAACTACTCTGGCTTGGCTTGAGTTTTACTTGAATTATATTTAGCAATAGTCTAGCTCGAGCTTGAGATCGAGAGTACTAAGGTCCTTAGGTTTGTAAGCTTAATTGAACTTAGAATAATTTTTATTATATTTCTAATTTTTAAATATAAATGTGTTTTAAGGTTGGTTAGAAAAAATTTATAAAAAGTAAAAAGTCAATTGAGTTGAACTCAAACTTGTGAAATAAATCTTTGAGTGGAGCCTCAAGTATAAAATTTAAAGCTCGGTTCAACTCGACTCAAATTTGAACTTCAAGTTTTTAAGTTGAGCTAGGCCTCAAGCTCAATACTTTATTGGTTCAACTTGACTCTATTATACTATAGGTAGTGCATGCGTGATGTGTTGGTTTGTAGTTGAGCTTTGGAATTGATATGTCTTGCGAAGAAGAATAGTAGATAGGAAAAAGAACAAAAACAATGGGATAGAAAGGGAATAAAACCATTGAATAATAATTTGAGGTCCAAGTTAGGAATAGGAATTGAACATTTTCTGCAATAGTAATTCCAAGTGTCAAATTTAGCTAAACATTGTAATAGTAATTCCACAAAGAATATGAGGAAAATGAAATTGCTATTGTAGTGAAGTGAATGGACCATTTGTTTACATTACTTAATTATTAATATCTACCATATATTCTACATGATATACTACTTTTTTTCATTGGAGAACCATTTATACAAAAGACGTGGATTCTGGTCTATTGACAAAAATATTATAATAGCATAGCACATGATGTGAGAGAAGAGGAAAATTATACGAGCTCCTGCAACTGAAAGCGTGTGTCTTTTTAATATCTATATTATTAAATTAAAGTATCTTGATGTCTCCATATCATATCATATGAATTAAAGTTTTCTAAAATTGTAATTATTGGTGCATGGATGAATTATAAACATAGGTGTTGATTTTTTTTAAATTGTTACGTTTTTTATGAGATAAACACCATGATAATTTTTTGAGATTTTATTTGCATAAAATAAAATTAAAGTTGAACTTACATTTTTATTATAATTATATTAGGAGTGGTCTAAGTTACATGTTGCATATTATATTAGTATTAAATAATTTGATCTCATTCTTGGAAGAGGTAGGATCATTCAATTGCAAGACTAGTGTTCATATCAGTAGACTATAATAAACATAACATTCTTTTTTAATATTTAAATCGTGTATATACATACATCGAATTATTATATTAAGCAAATGACTTGGCGTTGAAAAGAAGATGGGAATAGCAACTAGCGAGTTCAAATTTTGGCCCTAGAGGAGAAGAATTTTAGCCACTTCTTTACCTTTGCTTGTCTTTTAACACAAAAATGGCAAATTTATTTTTCATTCACATTTATTTATATATAGCTAGTTTGTGCATGTATAATAGTCAAATTTTTTAGTAATGTATTTTATGATTTAATAAATCAATTTTAGCTGTGGGATTTTGAGTTTGCACAATAACACAAAGAAAGTACATATGAATATGTTGAAAAATTAAGATAATATGTGTAAAATTTTCATATATTTAAATATTATTTTTATTGAAGTACTATGGGGAAGAGAGAGAGATTGAAGCATTTGATTTATTCTATTCCCTTTATTTTCTAAAAATTTTGGTTTTGGCCTTGATTGCAATATCATATATAGGATATATATTGAATCTTATTTATTGGTAACATTTTCATTTTGCATAAAATCTTTGCCACTATTAAAAAGTAATCAGCGTTCATTCAATGTCAAATGATTATATTTTATTTGTTTGTGAAGAAGATTTTCTTTTTTCGTTAATATACTTGTTAATTTAATTTACGTTATCAAAAATCAATATATACATATATACATATTTTCCTATTTGACCCACGCAATGGGTTGTATATGTTTTGAGGCTCCTAATAGAGGTGTTCGTGGTTTAGTTTAGGAATCTAACTGAATCGAACTGGATTTGAAACGAAGGGTTCAAACCTTTGAGGAATCGAATTGCTCTTAATAATTTAAGATTATGATCCACATTGTTTTGAGACTCAACTTTTTATTGAGTCTAATTTATATCTAAAACCAATTAAAATGATTAAATATTGGTTAGGGTAAGAGTGAAAGGCCTCCAATATTGCATGCTTACAAAAGGAGGTCTAGGGACACTGCTTCCTAGAATTACTTCAATATTTTATCATTTTGTGTTGGGTTTGTGTGTGTGTAGGTACAGGTGGTTTTGGTGGTGTTTTGGGTGTGTGTGTTGGGATTTAGTTGGTTTGGTAGTGTAATGTTGTTTGTATTGTGTGGTGTTTTGTGTTGGCTTGTTGAGTAGTAGTATGGTTATGGTGTTGTGTTTTGCTTGAAGTGTCTTTTAGGCTTCTCGTTGAGCTTCTACTTGGATAATTCCTCTACCATCGGAACCTTAATTTTGTACCATAGATTCACTATCTTTCATACATTTGATGTGAGTTTCATAATGGCACCATCCCTGGGAAACCACTTGGAGAGTTCAGTAAATTCTTTGTAGAATTGCATTGAGAACTTGGCTATTTTGTGAAATCATGACTAGAACAGAAGCTAGATTTGAGGAGTCAGAGCGGAAACACAGTGGAATGCAAGAAGAATTGAAGGATGTGCAACAAGACTAGCTTCATTGGATCAAAATTAGAAAGATATGAAATGAGATATGAATTTGCTTGGAGGTGATGTATTAGTACTGCAAGGAAATGTAACTAAGATGCACAAGATGATAGAGGGTTTATGGATTTCTAGTAGAACAGGACGTAATTTAGAAGGAAATCCTCGAGCATGTTAGATAGGGGGAAGTAAATGCTGGGGGGAATGTTATTGTGGAGACATATAATGATAGAATAACTAATAGGAATAGTGAAATTGATGAGGAGTATCAAATGAATGCTTCTCGAGTGCAAATTCCTTGGTTCAATGGAACTGATCCAACTAATTGGATCTTAATAACCATGCAATATTTTGGAATTCAACGCACTCAAGAAGAGAGTAAAGTGCAATTTGCAGTGATGAGCATGAGAGAAAGGTGTATATATTGGTTGAGAGCTTTGAGGCGTTAAGTTTCGCATTTGGATTGGGACTTGATGCAGGGGATGTTGAAATGCTATGGCATTCGGTGGGCCTCTAGTCCATTTAAAAGCCTTTGGCAATTGCATCAATCAGCTTTTGTACGACAATACATCAAAGAATTTGAGTCCCTCACTTCACAGGCTCCAAATATGTTTGAAATGCAGCAGTTAGGATACTTCATTGGTGGATTAGAAGAAGAAGTACAAACACGAGTGCATACTTTTTCCCTTACAACACTCAAACAAGCTATGGAGATTGCTCTTATGATTGAAGAAGAGTTCGAGTGTGGAATCTTCTTGGTTGTGAATTACAACAATAGATCTTACTCAAAGTCAATGTATTATACACCTGGTCAACGAACATATTCATGTTATTCGCGCACTAATTTTCCTCCTCCTCCTATTCAATTACAATTGAATTTCTCTGCCGGTGGTGCGAGATCTAAGGATGGAAATTTTGTGTAGCATTCAACTCGAAATCCAATAAGTCATGGAAATAATATTGTAGTGACTTTGTTTGGATTGACTTCTCGCTCAATTGCTTTTTAGGGGCATCAACGAAATTCTACTAGATCAACACATGGGTAGTGATAATGTCCTTATGCAGAATATTTGGAAAAAAGAGCTAAAGGGTTACGTTGTTTGTGCGATCAACCATTTTTTCCTACGCATAAATGTCCAAACAGGTTATTTCGTTATATTTGGCTTGAAGAAGATATGAAGGTAACAAAGGTGATCAAAAGATTGTGGATGGAGCGCAAGATTCACATGGGGCAAAACAATGCATGGAGGTGCCAACGGGGATAGCCATAATTTCATATCCAAAACACTTATTGAGCAATTAAATGTGTAAATAGAAACTGCTTTTGTATTTAGAGTAATTCTTGGTGATGGCCAAAGTATTACTTCTTGTAGCATATGTAGAAACATGATATTGAATGTTGGTAATTAGTATCGATGTTATATTTAGAGTAGCATGGTTGCATACTTTGGGTAAAGTCAAGATTGATTGGCAGAACATGTCTGAAAATTCAGAACAATGAGGGTGAGAAAGTGTTTGGTGATCCTGTACTCTCAAAATTTGCTATTTCTTTTGGATCATTGACTAAATTGAAAGTAGTTGAACTATGTTGTTTGTTGTGGATGTTGGACTTGACTAAGGATCTTTGTTGTTTTGTTGTGGACTCTGGGGTGAAAGAAGTTTCGGCTGATTTTACAGATGTTTTCCAAAAAAGATCAAGGAACCACCCTCTAGGCGAGGGGATCATTGTATTCCCTTGAAACATGGTTGCGAGCCAATAAATGTGCAACCATATTGGTATGCTTTTACCTAAAAAAAAAAAAAATGAAATTGAGAAGGTAGTTGAAGACATGTTAGCTATTGGGATTATAAGGGCTAGTACAAGCCTTTTCTTTACTCCGGTGTCATTGGTTAAAAAAAAAAAAAAGGATGGTCATGGCGGTTTCGTCTTACACTTAAGAAGCTAAGATACTGGACAAACATCCCATTCCAGTCATTGACGATCTTTTTGGAAGAGTTGCATGGTTCTATGGTCTTTTCTAAGATAGATTTGAGAGTAGGGTATCACTAAATCCATGTATTTTGTGATGATATACACGAAATGGTCTTCTGGACATAGCTAGGTCACTACGAATTTCATATAATGCCCTTTGGTTTAGCAAATGCTTTGGTCACATTCCAAGCAATGATAAATGACTTATTTGTGGCATATCTAAGGTGATTTGTGCTTTTTTTTTTTAATGAAATCCTTATATATAATGCTGATGTGATCTCTCATTTAGAGCATTTGTGAGTTGCTTTAAGATTATTGAGAGAGAATCACTTCAGAGCCAATAAGAAGAAATATTCACTTGGTCAGTTGGCTTTGGAATATGTAGGCCACATCATATCGGCAGTTGGTTTAAGCATGGAACCAAAGAAAGTTAAAAGTGTTACTGAATGGCTACTTCCCACTTCTGTCAAAGGGGATTGAGATTTTCTTGGTTTGTTAGGATATTATGGAATATTTATAAAAAAAATATGGAAAGATCATTAAGCCTAAACTGATTTGCTAAAAAAATAAATAATTTTGTATGGACTAATTTGGGCACTTTAGCTTTTAATTAATTAAAGTTGGCCTTGGTTAATCATCTCTTTACACTTTGTGGTTAAGTGTAGTGCTTCAGGAAGGGGTATTGGAGCTATGTTGCATTAAAATGATTGCCCGGTTGCTTATTGTAGCAAGTCTCTAGCTGATAAGTCCCTTGCTAAGTCAACTTGTGAAAAAGAACTAATGGCCCTCATACTGGCCATCAATCATCGGTGGCCTTATCTACTTGGTCGCAAGTTTATTGTACAAATGGATCAAAGGAGCTTGAAATATCTTTTGAAACAACGAGTTACAACCCTGGATCAACAAAAGTAGTTGTCCAAATTGTTGGGGTATGATTTTAAGGTGTGCTACAGGTGTGGACGAGATAATAATGCTGCTGATGCTCTTTCAAAGTTTTTGATGTGATGAAGTATGCAGCAGTTTCTGGACCAATACGAACAGACTTGGCAGAAATGAAAGAAGCTGTATTATGGGATGAATTTTATCTCTAAAGGAGAATCTTTTGAAAGAAGGCAAGGATGCTGGCCATGGATATTATTTGATTAATTATGTGTTGTTTTTATCATAGTAGGTTGGTCATTCCTTCTTCTAAGTGGGTAACATTGTTTTTGCATGAGTTCCATTCTTCCCCATTGAGTGGACGTTTGGATTTCTTGGAAACTTATAGAAGAGTGGCTTCAAATGTGTATTGGTTAGGGCAGAAGAAAGATGAAAATAATGGATCATGTGCTATTTGTCAACATGAAAAGCATCAAACCTTATTACTAGCTGGGCTTCTTTCTCCTTTACCCATTCTATCAGTTACTTGGATGGACCTTGTGTCTGGACTTCCAAAGTCTAGTGGATTTGATGTTTTGCTGGTGGTTGTCGATTGATTTTCTAAGTATGGTTACTTGTTGTTGAGAAAACACCCCTACATGGCAAAGGGTGTGATTGAGCTATGTGTCGAAGGAGTAATGTGCTTGCATGGGATGCTAAGAACGATTGTGAATGATCATGATCCTACTTTTGTGAGTAACTTTTAGAGGGAGTTGTTTCAATCTCAAGGCATGAGACTTCATTTTAGTACATCTTATCATCTGGTAATGGATGGATAAATGGAGGTCTTTGTTCGATGTTTGAAGTGTTACTTGCGGTGTTTTGTGGGAAATTAGCCAAAGTAAAGGACAAGATGGATTCCTTGTGCCAAGTATCATTATAACACTTCCTACCAGACTTTGGCTAAGATGACTCCATTTGAGGTCTATATGGCTATCCTCCCCTTGTATTTTCCGCTTTTGTTAACCATGAAATTGCTAGCAACTCTTTGGGGGAAGCTTCACACTCTTTAAGGCCATAATTTTTTTAGCTTTTGAAGAAAAATTTGGCTCATGCTCATGCTCATGCTCAAGCTATTACTTGTCATCAAGAGAATAAGCACCATAAAGACTTGGAGTTTGCCATTAAGGATTGGGTCTTTCTTAAGATTCAGTCTAATTTGCAATAGCAACTCTACTAAAAACTCTCTTGTGCTTTCTCCTTGTTTTTTTAGCCCTAATCAGGTTGTGGAAAGGGTTGGCAAAGTTGCACGTGAGTTACAATTACTTATTGTTGTGTCCATCCGGTTTTTCGTGTCATTACTCAAGAAAACTATTGGTTTATTTCCTTCTACTCTGGATTTACCCTTGAACTTTTTGAAGAATCAAACTCTTAAGAACAATTACTAGGTGTAATGTTAGGCTGCTGGTATTGAATTCATGGGGAGTACAGAAATTCCTTAGTTTCTTGTTTAATGGCAAGGTAAATATCTGGAAGAAGCTATACGGGTTGATGTTGATTCTTTTCGGCTTCAATTTCCCAACTTTGTCCTCGACGACAATGACAATCTTTACGTGGAGGAATTGATAAATATACAAGTTAAAGACCTCCAATATTACATATTTACAAAAGAAGGTCTTGGGAGGCTACTCCTTAGAATTACTTCAATATTTTATCATTTTGTGTTGGTTGCTATGTGGTGGCTTGGTGGTGTTTTAAGTGTGTGTTTTGGAATCTAGGTGGTTTGGTGGTGTAATGTTTGTAGTGTATGGTATTTTGTGTTGGCTTGATATGGTTGTGTTGTTGTGTGCTGTTGAGGTGGCATATTTTACTAAGTTGGTGAGCTTTTTATTGACATGGGAGCTTTGAAATATTCTATTGGGGAAAGTATCTTGAGGTTGGTATATGAGAACAAATCTTGGTTTGTTAAGGAATTAGACATTTTCTTTTAAGTGTCTTCAAGCTTATTGTCGATCTTTTGCTAAGGTAATTCCTTTACCCTTGGAACCCTAGTCTTCTACCATAGATTTACCATCTTTCGTACTTTTCATATGAGTTTTATAGCACACGTGATAGTTTAGTCACGATATTATTTGGTAAAAATAATTAATTATATAATAATTGATTTATAGTGGTTTCTAATTCACAACATTTTTATTATGTTGGGTGGCTAGTAACTGTTGTTAGACGGATGCCTTGTCTTATGTTTGGTTAGACACGGCCTTCGTATATATATTTGGGTTACATATAATAATACGGTTAAATGGAATAAGATAATTGACTAAAGATTATAGTAAATACTAGACTCTTGGCAAAAATTATCATATCAAAAGCAATTCAAAGCCTTGCAGTGTACTGATAACAATGGCTATTGAGTTGATTAATAGGATTAAATAAAATTGTAATCATTTGTTTCTTTACCATTGCCAACTTCTTGCTTTGCCAATTAAAAGACATTAATTAGAATAGACATTTTTTCTTATAAGAAAAGGAACTAAACTTTTTATAGTATGAAAAGCCATATGAGGAGAAAATCAATGTCCTTTAATGTGATTTATGACCACTTGATGTATGATTGCATTAATGTGAAGTATACTTATTGGTATACAATGCATGCTGCTGCTTCAAGCGAGTCACATCTCCAATGCATGCTTTCAATCAGTATGGTATAGATAAACTACTCGGTGAAATGCAAAGAGTGTATAATCGGATGGATAGAGGAGTTCAAAATGATATCATTGGAGTAACCTTTGAATGCAAACCTTTGTTACTACTGCTCTTCTATGTCAATGTTTTGATGTTGAGTTGGATAACTCTTATATGGAGGCCAATTTTTATCAGATTTGAAATATTACAGCAAGATGCAAACATTTCTCTTTAAAAGTTCTTCAGTGCACGACTGCCTTTATTTCTCTTTGAAGTTTAATTTGCTGATCACTTGACATGTCTTGGTAGATTGTAGTTGTGAATGGTTGCTGTAGCTTAATCTATTACTCAACCTATTGACTTCATGAGTTCAAATATAAGATTGTAGTTGTGAATGGTTGCTGCATTCTTTATTATCTTGATGATAAACTGTATAAATGCTGTAGTCCTATAGTTATTATCTTGATGTTAACCTGCAGGTTAACTCTAAGAGGAAACGCAGTTCAAAAGGAGAGGTGCAATGTCATCCTAAGCTGTCATGGTGGTAAAATTCTTTTCATCAATCATTGTATTTCATGAGCAACCTACGATTGGTTTTTTAGGGAGCTAATACCAAAGATTATGCTGAAGATCTGGTTGGGTCAAAGATTAGAGTTTGGTGGCCTCTAGACGGAACGTAAGTGCTTAATTTTCTCATTTTTCCTAGGTCTCTAATATTTGAAGTGGCTGGTAAATGTTAATAATAATGCTGGCTTATTTGAAGCTACTTTCTCTCTTTGGCCATGAACTGAAAAATGGAGAAACAAGGAAAAGTATTTACGTGTCTTTATATAAATGGAAAGAGTAGTAATAATGCTTTCTTTCACGTGTTTGGATTTACAGATATTTTGAAGGGGTTGTTCATTCATACGATGCCTCGAGCAAGAGACATAAGGTGAGGCATGCAGTTATACAGATCAAGTAACATTTTGTTGGAGTTCTAGAAGTTATTAAAATTTTTTCTCATTTGCAGGTTGTATATGCTGATGGTGATTTAGAAACATTAAATCTCAAGGTGGAAAAGTGGAAGTTTGTTACAAGAGGAGTTGGAGTAAATAAGGTGTTCATCTGCCTCTTATGCTTAGTCAACATGATGAACCCACTATTTTTAGGTTTGGACTAACATTTTCCCCTACAGGGAGAGGAAGGCAATGATGAAAAGGCAGATAATTTTGGTTGATGGTTGGTGCCAACCATGCACATGGTGTACATAGATATACATGTAGTGTAATTGAAGGTTATCTTATTAGGGAAGAGGTACTAGGAAGAATGTGGATTGGCAGTGAAGGTTGACTATAGCCTGTAATTGTTTGGTAAGAATCAAAGGTTCATCACTGAATGGTCATGCATGCATTTGCCCCTCTTTTTTTGTTCCTTTGATAAGTAATCATATCAAAATTATGTCTTCCTCATTCTCCTCTCTGATTACTGATGCTTGGTTACCAGAAGTTGGCTGTTTCATTCAAGATGGCAGAAATTCAACCAAGGACATGAGCGTGTTTATTTAGCATAATTGCAAAGTCACTCCAATATAGAGCATGTTTTTGGAATAGGAGAGGATTAAAAAAATCTTCTGTTTGCTGGTGCAGATTTAAGTGGGATAAAATATGGATATTTCTAAGGACTTTTGTGTGCTATAACCTGCATTACCCGGTTTTGTATGCAATGCTAAATATTTCATTGTTTCTCTGTATTGTCAGGCAGCTTTTACTCCAGCTAAGTAAAATGTTATATTCAAAATCTTGCAGATTGTTAGCAAGTAGCTAAGCTTTGTTTGTTCATTTATTTTTCCTTAAATGGTCAAAGAATTGGCAGTGGTTTTAAATTGGCACTATACGAAAGCAGCACCTGCAGTTTAAAATAGCTGCTACCTATGCTATTAGTAGCAGTTTTAAGTTGCCTATAAAGGCTTAAAATAGCAGCTTTTTGAAAATGTGGTTGTACACTACATATAACATCCCTTTTTCAAGCAGTTGTTATAGTATCTATACCTATACTAGGAAAATTGCTGGTGTGTGTGTGTTGCTACTCTTGCATTATAGCAGGTTAAACTGTCGCCTTTGATATCAGAAAGTAGTCACTAAAAGTACATATTTTTGTAGCATGACACCAGGTATAGAACTTAGAAGCATCTCCTTTGTGGACAAAGGACATAGATATTATAGAATAGAACAAAAGGAATGGAATGAGAACGTTTCCTTCTCTGTCCCTCTCTCCTTTCTTTCTTTTTATTTTTTTCAAGAAGTGGATTTTTGGGAAATGAAATGGATAGACGAGAATGACACTGTTGAGGGAGTTGATCGAGATGCAGGAGAGACTGAGTAGTCAGTGAACGGACTGCGTTAACAATGAAGTGGCACATGATCTTGCCGAGGGATATCTGAGTACCGTTTTCTGCCTTCTCAAATTCTTGTATAAGGCTATTTCAGGGGGCAATTAATGGCCCCAGAATGTTTATGCGACAGGCTGCTAAACCATCGTTGTTTGTGTCTATCGTGTTTGTTTTCTTGTTAGACTTAGTTCTGAATGCGTTGTTTAGGTGAAGGGATGTCTATTTGTTGCTTTATTTTCTTCTGCTTTGCTGATGCATGAAGTATCTTTACTTGTTCGTAACGGGAAGGGGGAAAAAAATTAACAAGAAGAAGAAGAGAAGAAAAGAAGAAAAGAAAAGAAAAATAATTAGCCAACTTTGCATGAACACCTGCAAATGGCGTGGAGCATATTATGGAGAATTATTATTATTTTAATTTGATTTATTTTATTAAAAGACTATTTTATGAGTTTTTATTTTATTTTATTATTATTACAAGACATAGTCAAGTAATGTCATTTAGGTCTTATTATTATTTGGTTATTACTTGTTTGCCCATACGGTTCCAAGGGAATCCATATAAATACTTTGTTATCAGACTCATTGTCTGCTACTCAGTCATCAATTAAGCAAAAACCCTACGTAGTGGCTTGCTATCTGCCTGTTTCACCGTTCTTCTTCAATGGAGATTCAACATTTAATTGAATAATAGAAAGCATGACATCAATTAGGGATAAAACAAACATTTTGTAATTTAATTATGCATAATATCAACAACCTCTAGACTCAATCATTCAATGCCATTGCAAATGAGTCCTTCTTGTAAGCCAGTATTGATACAATAGAAGAGATCCGAGACCTTGCTGTAGCTTGAGTGGCTGCGCATCATCATAAGGCGATCAAATTTATGACAAGAAGGTTTAGCACAAGGAGTTTAAGGTAGGAGATCTGGTTTGTCAAAATCTTCAAGCCATTAGCTCACGTGAGGGATAAGGAAAGTTGGCTCCCCAATTAGGAAGACTTTGTTAGAGTAAGAGAAAACTTAGGGAATTGGGCATATAGATAGAGAGGTTGGATGGTGAGCTCATCCCTCGCATAAGAAACGTCGACAATCTGAGGTTTTATTTTGATTGAAATGATAAAAATGCATTTGTAATCACTTACTGAAATTATTAATGAAAATTTCATTTTCCAAAATTGTTGTGTCCTCTTTATTTTCTTTCCTTAGCTTGTCTTAGCCTTAAATGGGTAAATAGACCTATAAGTCACTGAAGTCCTCATAAGGACTCTTAACTCGCGTGCCTCTTCAGGAGTGTGCAGGTTGGAACACCACCAATTTGATCTTTATTAGGGTAATCTTGGCAGTGAGAAACATCCCTTGCATAACTAAGGAACTCCCACAATACCTATTGGAACACCACCAACTTAGTCCCTGAGGTGACCTAAGCTACTAAAAGCCAAATAGTCTCCTAAGAAGAGCAACCTTAACTCTTCCCTAAGAGATGTGACCTAAACTACTAATGGCTGAATGGTCATCCAAGAAAAGCAACCTCAACTCTTCTCTATAAATGAAAAGACCTTAGCTTTCAATGGCCAAGCGCCCTTAAAAGCAAAACTAACTCCCTCGTTGAGTTAATAAAGTATTGATAAGTGAGTACTAAATATCAAACTAAGTGATTCGAGCATCGACAAGTTAGAAGCACAAAAAACAAAAGGAAGTACAAATAGTGTTAGAAGTGGAGCCCTTCATTCAATCACTTAAAGCATTTACAATGAAAAGAGGCTAGCATACTAACCTAATACAAGAAGTTACTTTACAAAAATCAAACAAGTACATGAAAAGAAAAGAGAGAAGAAAGAAAACTCTGGCTTGTCACTTAGGATTACCCAACTTTGGTAATCTAGATAAGTCTAAAGTGGCTAGTATACCGACCTAATACAAGAAGTTTCTTTACAAAAATCAAACAAGTACATTAAAAGAAAAGAGAGAAGAAAGAAAACTTCAACTTGTTAATTAAGATTCGCTAACTTTGGTAATCTAGAGAAGTTTAACGTGTTAATCCGTTCGAAGGGCTGATCCGTTTACGCTAGTTAGTCTTGAGTCAAAGAAGAAGGAGGAAGAGAAATCTGTTAGCTCTGGTCAATAAGAGGATTACCTTGGCTTTTATCTTTCTTTTTTTTTTTATGTGCCTTCAGGGATGATCTCCTGCATCATTGTTGGGGGTAAAGAAAGCATAGGAACTTCTTGAGCAACTTTAGTAGTAGGAACACTTACTCTTTCTCTCTCATTGGCTGCCCTCTCCTCCCAATGGATTAGGCCATCCAGGTAGTTTAGAAAGAAATGTTTAAGCACTTCTTCTCGAAGTGCCTAGCCTAACTCGATGCAGATATCTTTATACTCATCCACCTACTGCTTTTTCATGAGAAACTTGTTACAGCTTTTTACTTAGTAATGGCGCTCATGACTTCCTTATTCTTTAGGCTGGAGATGATCTCCTTCATCTCTTTTGTCTCTTTCTAGAGGTCTTGGATCTTTCGCTCCAGTTCAACTTCTAAATGGCCCTTTAATGAAAATATCTCTTAGTGTTCTTACACTCATCCGCCTTAATTGCCAGCTTAATCTACATCTTAGAGACTAATACACTCAACTTCACGTTGCACTGGTTAAGATCCTTATTGGCCTTCTTTTCTTCTTCCAATCTTCTGAAGAGTTCAGCTTTAGATTTCTACTCATCCTCTAGTTACCCTCAAAGTGCATTAGCTTTCCTAAGTGCCCTCTCTAGTCCTGGCCTTTCGTCACTCCACCTTCTCCTTCTATAGCTCAACCTTTAGTACAGTCCTCTACATATAAGAACGGCGCAAACGTCAATTAGCCTTTGTAAACTTATCATAAAAGAGCTTAGAAGAGGACTTTGCCTCCCTACGACCCTTTTGTGCTCTAAACACCCTTAGATGGAAGTCCTTATTGAGTAACATATTAGAGTGTACAAGCCAGAGTAGCACCTAACCATGGTACTGCACATTGCTAGTTAGAAGAAGCATTCAAAAAGCACATCGCCAAGAAAAGCAACTCAAAGGAACAAAGACTCACCTGCTAAATAACCAAGCTAAGGTGGCCCCCCAAGTCCAATGGCAAGTCAACTTAAGCCTTCATCATTTCCTCTAGGATGGCTTGATCATCACGAGTGAAAGACCTCATTGATGTATGAAGGCTGAGCTCCTAGTAGCATAACGTCACATTGCTACCCTAGACATCCTACTTTAGCTCGAGGAGTTTCCCCCTAGCTTGCTTGGTGGCTGACTCAATGACTCCTAAGTATAAGTAGCTATTCTTAGACCTGCACAGTATGCTCTTGAACAAGTTCAGCACAGTTTCCAGCATCTAATACTTGTTTAAGAGCTTCTAATGGGCCTTCCCTATGTTGTCAAAGCAGCAATATGAGTGAATAGAGGGGCACTCATAGATATTAGACTAGTCAAGTGAATCCTTCATCTTCTCCCAAAATCTGAAGCCTTTCTCTTCTAGCTAGCTAGTTCCTCCACAGTACTAACCTTAGGCATCTTTTCCTTACCCCTTGAAGGAAGAGGGAGTATCTAACTCCGAGTCATCTATGGCCAACGCATCCTCCCCCACAGTAATAAGGGCTTAGATGTGGGAGTAGAGTCAGTTGTGCAAAAGATCATACTAAGAGGCTCAGCAACCACTGGCTCTGAGGAAGGGACACTAATAGGGACGCCCTAAGGTAGAGTAAGCGGTTTTGTCCTGCTAGTCTCACTTACTCTTGACTTCGGCTTCATAGCCTTACCTTAAGGTTGGTGGCTCTCTTGTCCAAATCTGTCTTAAACTCCCACTATCTTAGGAGCTCTAATTTGCTAAGTCAGGGCCGCTTCTAAGATTCTGTTAACCTCCTACCTACTAAGAGCAAGTGAAAAACGTTAGTGTAATATAAGAAATTACAAGTACTTAAAGCTCCGATGTGATCGGCATAGGTAAGGAGGTCTCCTTATTTCTCAAAAGATTATGGATGAAGGAAGGTTTCATGTAAGCTCATGACTGACACAATGGAGGAATCAACTCACATCAAGGAAGGACCTATACCTTCTAACCATTTCTTCATCACAGCTCTCTCCATATTTGGTAAGAGCTGAGAGATTGGCAGAGTGAAATACCTCTATACTGTCTCTTAGGCATTGATCTCATTATTATGCCTCTGTGATCAAGTGCTAACCTTTAGACCCCTCACCCAAGCTCATCTCTGAGGCTTAGAATCTCTAACAAGAAGGATTCGATCTTCTCAATCTACCAAAGATGAGCTCTAATACATGAAAGAACTCTAAAAGAACTCCTTAAAGCCCCAGCTCAGATACATTTTGCTTTGCTCAGACTCTTACTCAGTCACTAACTTACCGAGTGCTAAGGTCAACTTGCTAAGTGCCGAGTCAGAGATAATTGTACACTAAGTTCTCCTTTTCCATCCTCCCAAGCCATAACTTTATCCAATCACCTCGATAGCCTTCAGTACAGCACAACGACAACAACCTTAACATAGACTAACCTTGTATACATGAACCCTATCAAGGCATGCTACTTAACCCCTCCTTTTCTAAAATTTGTTTGTATTCCTTTGTCATATTTATCCTTTTTGTTTGTGCTATGAATCTTCTTTCTACATTATCCTTTATGTAATTATTTATTACTGTATTGTTGCCCTAAAGGACTTACTATAAATAGCTTTTTTTTTTCATTATAGCCACAATCATCTTACACCTTACAATTAATGAATATTCTTCTTGTTATTCTTACAAGACCCCATGCTCTAAGTACATCACTTTCACACTCTTATTTAATCTTCATGAGTAGCTTAATATTAGTGGCGAGTGGACTTTTGTATTAGCTTGTATGTTATATTAAGTGAAGTGCTAAGTCGTGTAATGTTCCTCGATGAGTCACATCCAAAGAGCAACTTCATGTAAGTTACTATGAGTGCCGGCCTGTTCATTCCCTCTTTCTTTGATATCTTGAAGGACCTACTATTACTACTTCCTACAGTAAGCCCTAGTGATTAATTGAGCTCCTAGGTACATCATATAATCATAGTATTAAAGCTTAAATTTGCTACTGAAGCTAAGTGTTATAGTAGTTACTTCTAGTTATAGTGTGTGTATTTTGTTATACTTTGTTCTTTAGTGGAAAAACAGAGCAAGTTCATAAGTCACTATGTGATATCATATTATTAAAGCTGTGAGAAATCTTCTGTTAAGTAATGAACTTCTTAAAGTTTTATATTGAGAATGTTGAATCTTAATGTTCAAAGAAAGATTAATAATACTAAAAGTGATGCTCATGGTGACAACCGTATTAGTTAACAGACCCATAGACTACTGACGAGCAATTGTAAGACCTTACTACTATTGTAGCCAACTTCGCTATATTAGTACAGAGGGTAGTAAAGACTAGGTCTCAAGAAAGAGTTGACGAATTAGGCTAACATGTGGGAGATAGATCGAGAAGATAAGTAGTTGAGCTTAAAGCACCAGAAGTTGTTAATGTGAACCCAACTCCACCCCGACATGTTGAGAGGCTTGCGAGGAGGAGAATTAAGTTAGATGAAGTTGAAGAGTATGGGGAGAAAGAAGAGCAATATGTCAAATTAAGAGAATGTGAGCTCTGTGTTGTTAGAGGAGTTGAACATATTAAAGTTTAGATTCTGAGCTTTGATGAGCTTGGTAGTGCTGATGACTACTTGGACTAAGAGAAGAAGATTGAAAAGATAATTGACTTCTATGATCATGAAGACTTGGTGCGTATTCGAGTAGCTGCTTTAGAATTTTCTAAATATGTAGAAATGTAATGAAAGAAATTACAAAATGTACGTTAGCGAGCCCAACATGAAATTCAATCCAAGAATAAGATGGAGAGAGTTTTAAGGAGCAGATTTGTGCTAGAACATTAAGAGTAAGCCATCTTTCGATGTCTTCGGGAACTCAAGCAGGGTAGCCAATCTATGGACGAGTATGTCCAAAAATCCCAATTGCTAATGATTCGATGCGATGTTGACAAGCTCGAGGTACAGATAGTAGCACAATTCATCTTTAGATTAAGATCTGGGATTGGTAATATAGTAGAGGTGCAAAGGCTTAGTAATTTGGATGAGACCATCCGAGTAGCATAAAGGGTTGAGAGGTAAAAGCGTAATTAACTCAGCCGAGCATAGAAGAGCTAACCTGGCTTGCTAAGTAAAACTAACATGCTAAGCTGACCTAGATATGATTGAGCTCAATACAATTTTAAGGTTGATTGTTAAGGTTAAATGCCAACCAGACCTGATGATGGTTGAGGAAAGACTAAGGTTGTAAGCCCTATAATTTTAGGTGACATCCGAAGTAGTTAAGAATACTCTCTGATCATTCACAAGGATCAACTAAACTAACTCACTTCATAACTGTAATTCAATTTGAAAGTTTTAAAGTCGATAATAACCCTAGAAATCATCCTAAACCCTAAGTAAGGTGAAATCTTGACTCTAACGACTTAAAACCCTAATATGGAATAACGAATTCTAAATCACCAAAACCTTAAACCTTAGGATGAACTAGAAACCCTTAGGACTGTTGAGACCCCAAGCGAACAATTGAAAACTCAAACCTAACCAAGTTTGACTCACCCCTAAAATTCTATAACCTACTTTAAGAAACAACCATAAGAAAGGAAATATTTAGATAACTAAATCCTAACGAACCATACAAATAAGATAACTTAAGAATCGTACGTATGAGGTTTATAACCTACCACTCCCGTCCAATTTCCTTTCCAAGTATAATTTATTTAAACCAAAGCCATTAGTGAAAACTTTATTGACTTATCATTTGATAACTTCCACAAGTTTACGGTAAGGCAATTCCCTTTTCTCCATATAAGTTACACTACTTATAGATAAGTTATCTAACTAGCCAATTTGTTTAATTCTAAAATCAAGTTGATGTGACAAACTCCCATACCCAAAAGTACATACACCACACTGATTGGAGAGGGAGAAGGAGAGGGGTATGTCTTGCTTCTCATCTATCTTTTCCATCCATTATCAAATCAAACATGTTGCATTTAGGAAGCTTAAACAAGGCAAGTAATCTCTTGATTTAAAGACAAGATAAGGGCACTAAAACTCTTGTGTAGAGCCAGCCATCCATGCTCCCCACACTTTCAATTGTCTTTCAAATTCTTAAGTCTTTTAAACACTAAAGCCGACAAAAGAAGACTCTTCCAAACACACTAGCCAAACTCCACTTTACTCACACGCTACACGTCACTTCACTCCTTTTTGTGCCCTACTCTAGCTACTTAACGAAGCCTTACAAGTCGATTCCCTACTTCACTAGCTAGGAAGACACTTAGATGATAAAAAAGAGCTACATCCATAGGAGTAAAAAGGAGCAGAGGAACACTAAGGAAAAGGAATGTGAAAAGCAAGAACCAAGGAGAACTTAAGGAGACCAAATCACCACTCAAACATCTAGTAAAGTGCATCCTACTTTTAGATATCTTTAAAACAATATATGTAAAGTTCCATTTTATTCCTATATAGATGTACCATGTACCTTAGGAGTTCTTTACTTAGATTAAATGTTGGTTCCATGAAGATTCTTGACAAATAGTAAGATATAAGTAGCATAGTCTTTCTTTGCTTTTAGTATGCTGTATATTACATGTAGTATATACTTATATTTGAGAAAACATGGAAATTAAACTCTTATAAGTTACCTATGATGCTGGACGTGGCATGTTCAAGGCTTGCCTAAGTGTTATTCTTACTTATCTTAAGTTTCACATGCTTAAAAGTAGCCTTTAGTAAAGGGAAAACCAATATATGAAATGTTAGTAAGGAAAATCACCACCTAAAAGCTTAATCAAGAATTTGCGCCTAAGATGATGTTGAGTTCTATAGTTTCCACTTAATTTTGTGACAAATGATTTACTTACAAAGAATAAAACAAGTAGGAGCTAGAGTATAAGTAAGTGTAAAGCCTTGGTTTAGTACATAAGCTTAAGGAAACAAGTAGTTAAATGGAAAATGAGTTTAGGAGCTCAAAAAGAACTACTGACCGAATCTGTAAATTTTATTAAATCCATTTAAAAATACTTGAAAATGAAGTAAATAAAGTAAAAAGACCAACCAAGACTAGTAAGTTAAGGTTAAAGATAAAAAACTCAAAACTGGGCCCTAAAACTCTTAAAATAAGCCTAAAACTCTCAATCGAGCCTTATAAAAAATTTTTACCAGCAAGTTAAACTTAATAAAAAAGATGTTCTAAGATCTATAAGAAGTTCATAGTAAATCCCCTAAGCTTAACAAAGTGATAAGTATAGACTAGTACATGAAACAAGCCCATTTTGACCATATAACCTACTTAAAAGTTCAAGAAGTATAAGTTGGCGACAAGGCCCTAAATAATGAATGAAAAAATGACATTAATAAAAGTATTTAAGCGTAAAATGAAGCCCTAAGCTCAAGCCTTAAATATTTTACAAGGTAGTAAAAAGCCCAACAACAATTTTAAGCTCAAAAGAAAACTTAAACCCTAAAAGCGCTATTGTTCTGACTAGTAGGCAAAATTGTAGGCCTTATCTCTCAAATATAACCAAACCATGTGAAAGTACACTTGCAAATGATGAAATCGACTATAAGATCATAAAAATCGAATTTAAAACAAAAAAATTATATGCGATCAAAGGTTTAGTATCATCGGAAAAAAGTTTAAGACTAAGTTAGGAATATAACTTGAAAGAACTTTAGGTTAACATTTCATTATATGCCAATTCTCATAATAATGTATTTATGATATTCAACGGACCCTACTTTTGGAGATGATCTACCCCCATACTACTATGACCAAGCAGCTATGGCCGAGTGAGTGATTCCCAATGACTTCATGCTTAATTTTGTTTATAGTATAGTTATGCTAAATTATTATTTCAAACTTAAATGCATATGTGATATGGGAAATGCTTGTGTATGGTTTCGTGATTGATTTCCATGATATGATAATAAGATAATAACCGGAATTACTTTTGATATTGGATTATGTACTATTGTTATGGAATGAAGTTGCTTGACTACTAAATAAATCGATATAACTAATTATCCGACTAAGAAATTAAATGAGTCATGCAGAATACATTTTGGCATCATAATTATATCGATTGTCGTCTTATGCAGAAGGTGGGAAGGGACTCATAAGAGCAGGGGCTCCTGAAAGGATTAGTTTAGGCATTGATATGCTATGTTATTAAGTTTCTATCCTAACCTATTGGCTTATTAGGAGTCAAGAGACGCTAACCGTTAAGCGAAGGGCCGAGTCTTGTGACTTCTGCTTAGTGTGTGTGATGTGGATTGCAAGAGCCACTAAATTGCTAAACCTAGAAACTTTTGAAAAATGATCTTATTTCTTGTGAAAATAAAGTATATTTATGGATATATATACTAAGTATGTTAATAAGATGATTTTGGCACATAGGTGCAAATTGTATGAAAACTTAGGTGCTAAAATTCGGTTATTGGTTTGTATTGGTCAATAATTTCTAACCTCGACTACAGGCGGTCAAATTTTAAGTTGCGTGCAGTTCCTAGGCCATTACATGTATTGTTTGACATATTGTTGGTTGCATGCATTCATATGGTTGCTAATAATACATATTGTTGTAAGGCATGTTGAAGGAATTAGCTCACTAAATGTAAGCTTATACATCCTTATATTTCTTTTGATGCAAGGAAACGTTTTTGCTAAGCTGGGCCATGTAATGCCCAAGGTTAGTCTCATGCCGTAACAATATTGTGCAATTTGTGGAGCAAAAGAGAAAACTGATAGTGTTGGATAAGACTTTTATAACTTTCTTATTATTTAGTAGTTGGATAATCAATAGTTGTTTAGATTGCATATTTTGTTACTCTTGTTTTAGGAACGTTACGTCTCATACTTTTAATTTAATGATATATCTAATTATTTAGTAAAGATAATTACTATGCTATGATACTATTTGTCTATATATGACCAATAGTATTAGGAGTAAAGGAAGCCTTATGCATCATATGAAAGGCTAATGATCAATAAAGGAGTTGATCGTCAACCTTTGTTCGATGTATGGTAATCTACTACGATGAAGATACCATTCGGGTTAACATAAAGGTCGAGAAGCTTGAGGTCATAAAGGATCAAGGGTAGAGCTCTAATAGGAAGACTAGAGAGATAAAGTGTTTCAAGTGCCTTGGTTTTGGATACGTGGCTAGTTATTGTCTAAACCAACGCATCATGACCATTAAAGAAGATAAGCCTAAATTCAAAGTGAAAAGTGCTAGTAAAGGAGAGGAAGAAGAGGTGGATGTTAATCACCTATTAGATGAGTTTCAAGAAGATTCTGACACCCATATCTGACTTGAAATGGGAGAATATGTATAGTTGTACGAAGATCTCTCAGTACATTTACCTCTAATGAGAATGAACAGGGAGAGAATCTCTTCCATATAAACTACCGAGTGAATAGCGATTTATCTGCTTTGATCATCAACAGAGGAAGTTATACCAATGTTATAGCATAAGGAGTAGTGAAGGCTTTGAAGTTGCCAACCTATTCTCGTCCTAGGCTAAACAAAATTTACTGGCTTAATGAGAAGGGGGGTTTTCTTATTTCTGAGCAAGTAAGAGTGCTGATCGATATTAGCAATAGATACAAGGATGAGGTGTTGTGTGATGTCTTACCTATGTATACTTCACAGATACTACTTGGCTGACCCTGACTATTCGATTAAAGAATACTTCATGATGGATATAGGAATGCTTATATGTTTTAAAAGGATGGAAAGAAAGTTATACTAACCTTGATGAGCCCCAAAAAAATCCATGAGTCATAAGAGAAGATTTTCAAATTGCTGTAGAGGAAGTTTTTAGTGATTTTCCAACCTTCATTTTCCAAAGATGTTAAGAAGGAAGAATGTATACTTTTATTGGTTAGAAGACTTTTAGAGTTGAAGGAGTTTAAAGCACTACTTGCCAAGGTGTAGACATTGCATTGAGAATATTCCGACTTGTCTCCTACTAAGTTGCCAAAAGGTTTACCCTCTATTAAAGGTATAGAGTATTACATTGACCTCTAGTCTAAAGCTGCCCTACCTAACTGAGCTGCCCTACCTAACTGATCTACTTATATGCTCAATCTAGAGTAAGTAACCGAGCTAAAGAAGCAAGTTGACGAGTTGATCAAGCGTTTGTTCGAGAGAGCATAAGCCCCTGTACTTTACCAACCATCTTAGTACCAAAGAAGAATGGTTCATGGAGAATGTGTATTGATAGTTGAGCTATCAACAAGATCACTGTTAAGTATCGATATCCAATCCTATGATTGGACGATATGCTTAATGAGTTGCATTATGCGTAAATACTTTTAAAGGTAGATCTTAAGAGTGGCTACCACTACATCTTAACGAGACAGGGAGATGAGCAGAAAACTGCTTTCAAAATAAAGGATGGTCTATTTGAGTTGATGGTGATGTCATTTGGGCTTACAAACGCACTAAACACCTTTTGTGACATATGAATCATGTTTTGAGATCCCAGATAGGAAAGTATGTGATGGTTTATTTTGACAACATTTTAGTTTATAGTGCTAACATCAACTCTCATGTCGAGCACCTAAAGTCAATATTTGATATCCTTGGAGCTGAAAAATTGTTCCATAATTTGAAGAAATGTGTGTTCTATTAGAGTAAGGTAAGATTCTTCGGATATATTGTTTCTGGGGGAAGAATCAAAGTTAATGATGAAAAGATCTAATCTAGTCTCGAATGGCCAACACTGATCAATGTTATCGAAGTAAGGAGCTTTTATGGTTTAGATTCATTTTATCGAAGATCCATTTGGAACTTTAGTTCTATAGCTGCCCCATTGATCGAGTTGACCACAAAGAACTTTAAATTCAGATGGTCAGAGAAAGCTTAGAAGAGTTTTAAGGAGATCGAATCTAAGTTAAATTCTACTCCAGTGTTAGTACTGCTTGACTTCAACAAGATTTTTAAGTTAGAATATAACACATTCGATGTCGACATTGGAGCTGTTCTTATGTAGAAATGTCGAATGGTTTCATATTTCCATGAGAACCTTAGAGGTGTTACACTAAATTACTCGGCATATGGTAAGGAATTCTATGCCCTTGTTTGAGCACTTTAGAACTGGCGATATTACCTATTACCGAGAGTTCATTATTTATACAGACCATACGTCTCTTAAGCATATCAAAGGACAACAAAAACTCTCCAGACGCTATGCTAAGTTGGTCAAATACCTGAAAACCTTTTGCTATGTCATTAAGTACAAGAAGGGAAGTTCTAACACTATGGCTGATACCTTTTCTCATTGGCATGTTCTTATCACGAGATTACAAACTAGAATGCTTGGGTTTAGTACCTTACCCAATCAATATGAATATGATCCATACTTTAGACCCTTAGTGGCTAAGTGTAACATTGGAGGTGTAGTAGATGGACTATATTTGAGAGAAGAATTATTGATGAAGGCAAAACAAGTCTCTATGTTGAGTATTTTTACTAGGGAACTACTTGTTTAGGAAGCCCATGCTTAGGGCTTAGTTGGCCATTTTGGTGAGAAAAGGATTGTTGAGCTGTTGAAAACATTTCTATTGACTTAGGATGACGAAGGATGTGTGCAAAATTCTTAAACGTTGTGAGGTGTACAAGCAAGTCAAGGGAAGAAATGAGCCACATGGAGATTATACATCTCTACCCATACTTAAGCGGCCATAAACCGATCTAAGCATGGATTTCATGCTTGGCCTACCCAAAACACCTCAAAACATGATTATATTATGGTGGTGGTTGATCGATTTAGGAAAATGAGCCACTTCATCATAAGCCACAAAATCAATGATGTTTTATTTGTTGCTAACCTCTTTTTGCAGGAGATCGTGCGATTGCATTGTGTTCTAAGGAATATTGTCTCAGACCGTGACTTGAAGTTTACGAGCTTCTTCTAGAGAACGCTGTAGAAGAAGTTCAACAGTAAGCTTATGTTTAATACTTCTTACCATGTATAGATTGATAGCCAAACAAAGGTTGTGAATGGAATAGTAAGTACCCTCCATTAAGCTACTGTTGCAAAGAACCTACATAATTGGGATCTATTGTATTCTCCTAAAATTGAGTTTAGGATAACCGAGCCTAGATTTAGGGCTTTTAGGGAAATTTATCCAATTAAACCTAAACTTTACGATTAAGATAGAAAAGTTAAACGAAGTGATAAAGTGAAGTTAGATTTTAGAAATAATGACCTAAAATCCTAATTTTGCCCTTAGAAGCAGGAATATTCAATATAGCACTAAAATGTTTGAAATTTAAAAAATTGAGCTCAGATTGCGACGAAAACTTAAAGATAAGTTAATTGAGCTATAAAATGAGAAATATAGTATAATTTAGTATATAAATATACACGTAATTTTATGAGTATACTTGGTATAAATAATAATTATACCCATAAATTATCCCTAAATTACATAATTATATATATATATTGCGTTGAATTTGTGAAATTTATTAAGAGAATATATCCTAAAAATAAAAAATATGTTAAAAACATAATTATACGAGTATAGTTGTATATTACGTGTGATATATATACATGATATATATACTTGTATATTACTAAATAACTAAATATTAATTAAATATACTTAAAATACTAAAGTAATTGCAAATCTTATCCTACAAACTTCAATTTCAGTTGGAGATTACTAGACATTGCTGTGGCATCACCAAGTCAATTGTATATATTGAATCAAAAGTTAATTTGCTAGGATTTGGCCACCTCCTCCTTACATTAATGAGGTAAAAGCAAAGTAAAAAAATAAGAACAATTATAAAAAAAGCAGCAACCGACTTCCAACTGAATAAATAAGCTTCCCTACACTACTTTCCAACTTTACAAACTAAAAATAACATAAATAAAAATTAGAAAAAATCGTAAAAAAACAGGAAAAATAGAGCAAATACCGAGCTGAGCTAGTTCCTAGGGTGTTCTTTAATCTATCGTTGAGCCATTCCACCATCAAGGAGCACCCCCAGCGTCTAGGTGTTCCAACACACCTCCACCAACCTACGGCCACCAGAGTCACCAAGAACAGTTAAGTCAAAATTTTGCCATGTTTTTCAATAATTTTTAAAAATTAGTAAATCCACCCAGAAAATTATGAAAAAAAATTGTACTTAGGTTATTTTGAACATGCTTTCACGTGATATTTTTATTTTTGAAAAATTCATAATATTTAATATACTTTCTTAAGAAATCAACTGTTTATCTGAATTTAAATTTGTAAAATAAATGTACTAAATGATGTTGTTTCTAGCTGAAACTTTTGGTGTAGGATGTTTATGATATATAGATAATTTCTATGTAGCCTAAATTTTGATTTGAATATTTTTAATATTTATTGCTTTTTTTTGCCTAAAAATAGCTCAAAATAGGCTGAAATTATGAATTAGATAAGACATTATGAAATTAATTGATGAAATGGACATGTGCTGATCTCTAATGAATAATAACAGTATTGAGTCAGATTGAAATTAATTTGGTGTAGAAAAAATCATAATTGGGTAATTTATGATAATTTAGGGGTAAAATCGTCAATACGAATATATAGGCAATAGGTCGGAGACTTGAAACCAAGTGATAACTGAATTCCCCATATTTTTAGGGGTCTATAGAAATTTTTGGGGAATTATTTGGTAACCCAAACTATTTATTACGAATTTACTAAGTAAAATAGCTTAATTTACAAGTCAGGGTGTATTTTTAATATTAATAAGCTAAATGAATTAAATAGTTAAATAAAAACTATTTATATGATTGCTGATCAGATTGGATTAAATGAATATTTTTATTATATTTATTAATATCTTCTGATCGGGATATATTTTAGGTATATTAGAGTTGGATAATACTTATATTGTAATGATATATGCACAAATTAGGTCAGATACAATTTAATAACGTAAATTACATATAATACAATCATATTTATATAATTTCACATAACTGTATTAAAAACTTAAACTACATGTTAAAAATTGCCTCTAAAAATAGGACTCGTTAAACGTGTCGTTAGGTTTATACGAACCCAACAACATTAATTTAATTAAAATCGGACAACCTTAAGTAATTTAACTTATAACTTTATCATATTCAAGAATGTACGTATTTCGGTAACCTTACCGGAATTAGAACGTGAATTAATAAATTAAAAGTACGTTTCGATACTATCGAAACGATATATAATATGTAATAATATATATGATATACAGTATTAACAATTAGTAACTTAATTCGATATGTAGTGATAATACAACTATATATTATAGAAATAATATATATATATATCTCTATAACCGTTTTAGATTAAACCCTAATGTTTTCGTAATTATTATGAAAACTGAATTTGGGTCTTTTGTGTAAATAAAATCTTCCAATACAAAGACAATTGACGATTCGAGTTAGCAGTAGTGAACGTCTAAACAAGTAAGTTGGGATTGTGGCTTCACCGCTTGTTAGGATACTGTTTAAAGTATCTGGAGACCCAAAAATACTTCTGGTTGTGTTTATAGTTAGTTGATTGTGCGCATGCTGTGTGTGTGGATGATACTCAGTTGTAATAGGTGTTCAACTCCTTGGTATGCTATTTTACATGCTTGCATTGATTCTGTATTGTATGAATTTGTCGGCCACCTCTAATTAAAACAAACGTTTATTCGACTAAAATGAAACTGGACATGCATAACACCCATTAGGGAAAACGATTAAGAGTGTTAGGTGAAATACCAACTTCCCTCGATAAAGACAGCAGAAATGGTCCTTTCTCCATTCTTAGTCAAACTAAGTGATAGGCGAGGAGGTCACGGTAAGGTTGGGGGCCGTGGTTCGAAGGCGGTCATGAGAGAAGTGTTTTCTCCATTGCATAGGCCCGGGTTTAGTCTGACTTAAGTCATGATGAAACTCCTCAATCTGGGTTAAAGCGGATGTAATTTCTCTAACCTCACAATAGACCGGATAACATTGTGTGATGTTTCATTTGATTGACTGCATTGCATTTCATCATAATTATTAACCTTATTTGTGTTTGTACAGTACTCTTCTGACTCTATCCTACTTACTGAGCTAGTTATGCTCACATTCTTATAGACTCCTCTGTAGATGTTAAGTGAGGTCAGGATGTTTAGATACTACTGTTCCTAGGTTAGTATGCTGCTATTTAGGAAAGTAAGAATCGAGGAATCAACTGAACCTGGGATTTTGACTTTGTGTTTTTTTTTTTTTAGTTTTTGAGGAAACTAATTGGGAATTCCCTGGGAGCCCACTAATTTACTAACTCATTATATATAGACTGTAAAACCTATGGATTTTAATAAACTCTTATTGCAAACTTTACCTTTTGAAGTAAAACGTTTGTGTAAATACTGTTGTGGTACTAGAGAATAAGTTATATAGAACAGGTATTTTATAAAGCTACCACAGGTTTGGTTATTAATAGGTGTTAGAACAAACGTTTCAAACTGGTTGAGTTGTGTACGCCTTGTGTGAATTGTATCTATGATAGTAGTTATGAGATCAGCTTTTATCTTAAGTTAGTTTACATGGCAGGACTGTTATGACTCTTCTTGTTTAGGGTTGGACTATCATATAACCGCTCCACTCATAGCTCGATAGGAAGGTCGCCTTTTGAGGTCGTCTATAAGCTTAATCCAAACTTGCCACTAGATATGATTACTGGCCCAACCTCTTTGAGAGAAAGCTAGTCAAGTCTACAATGCATCGAGGAATTCCAAAGATTGTATTAGAAGGTTGCCGAGTAGTTAACCAAAACGGTTGCTCAATAGTAAGAACAAGGGAATAAAGGTCGAAAGTGTATCATTTATAACCCTGGAGATCTTATTTAGGTTCACCTCGATAAAGAATGGTTCCCCAGGATGGAGGACGAGCAAGCTGTCCCCCCAGATTAGATGGCCCCTTCAAAGTTTTGTAGCGAATAAATGATAATGCCTATGAACTAGAGTTATCCAAAGGATATCTTCTACCTTTAATGTATTTGAGCTAACACCCTATGTACTGAAAGAAGAGGAAGATCAAGATTTGGGGGCAAATCTTTAACAACCCCAGAGAGTTGATGGAGTATCAACCTTTAGACCCTTCACTTGAGCTCATCTTCGAAGCTTACAATCTCTCATGAGAAGGATCATGTTGTCTCAACCTATCAAGGACGAGCTCCAATACATGGAAGAGATTTAGAAGAACTCCCTAAAGCCCCAATTCGAACACACTTTGTTTTGCTTGGACTCTTACCTAGTTGCTAACCTGCCGAGTGCTAAAGCCAACCTGTCGAGTATCGGAGTCGTCATGTCGAGCACCAGGTCAGAGATCCTTATATACTGAGCTCTCCTTTTCCATCCTCCCAAGTCGCAGCTTCACCCAATTACCTTGATAACCTTCAATATAGGACAACAGCAATAACCTCAATACAGACCAACCTAGTATATGTGAACCCTATCACGATGTGTTACCTATCCCTTACTTTTCTGACATTTGTACTGTGTTCATTTTTGTCATTTGTCATATTTGCCCTTTTGCTTGTACTAGGAATCTTCTTTTTACATTATCCTTTATTTAATTATCTATTCCTACATTGTTTCCCTAAAGGACTTACTATAAATAGTCCTTTTTTACTGTAGCTGTAATTAGCTTACACCTTACAGTTAATGAATATTCCTCTTGTTGTTCTTGCGAGACCCTATTCTTTGAGTACAACCCTTTCATATTATTATTTAATCTTACTTAATAGCTTGAGGTTAATGGTAAGTAGACCTTAGAATTAACTTGTGTTTTATATTAAGCGAAGTGTTAAGTCATATAGTGTTCCTTGGTGAGTCATATCTAGAGAATAGCTTCCTATCCATTCCTTCTTTTTTTTATATTTCCTATGGTAAGTCCTAATGATTAACTGAGCTCCTAGGCACATCACTTAAAGCCACGAATGCTTCAATCTCCCGTATAGCCTTAGATTCGCTTGAGCTAAGCTTCTTCAGGGTCCTAGTTTGGACTAATGGAGTCTACTGAGTCTAGAAGTTATGCTTCTCTACCACCATAAACTCGTATTGCTAGTTCTTTACTGAAAAGTCCATGCCACCAAGCAGCTTTCTACCTTGACAGTTCTAGATGTAGGTCTACCCCTTCAAGACCTTCTATAAATAGAAATAATTAAAAGTTTAGGCGTAGCTTATACTACTAAATATTCACAAAAGGCTTAGAACGACTTCACCAACCTCCACCCATTGGGAGGAATTTAAGCAAGGCAGCATTGATGGTAGTTGAATAGTTTCCTCTCAAAGGTCGTGAAAGGGAGGCACATCTTATACTCAAACCACTTCTCATATATTGTAAAGTACCTCCTTGATAGCAATGCTACCTTTTCATCTCACTATAGCAACCGCATCACTAAACCAGGAGATCACCAACAATATAATTACTTAAAACACCCTTCATGGAGATTGGCTTACTCTAGCTTATCTGACTACTCAGACCTATATTATTCTTAAGCTCATCTTATGAATTGACAACCTCTAATAAAGGATTGCATAGATAGACATCTTATGGGATGGCCCTTATTAATATTGCCTTGTCAAGTGCCTCTAGTGCCCTCCTTGATTCCTCATCTAATTGTACTAGCGTGGATGAAACCTCCTTATCCCTATTCGTTGGGTAGGGTTAGGGGTAGGTGGTGGGGTTGGTTGTATCACTCCTAGTTGCTTTAGAATCTTAAGATGTTAAGTTATACTCTGACGCATTAGAAGATATCTCACTTAAATTTGCTCTAGAGTTGGTTGACATCTTCATACAAGGACAAAAAAGAAGAAAGTGTGAGATTTGGTTGATGAAGAAGAAAGAAAGTTTAGAAAGTTTTTTCAATCATAGTAAGAAAACAAAATATTAAAGTTGCGAAAATATTCTCCTTACTATGTTGATGGGTAATTATAGGCTTAAGGCTGAGGGAAGTATATCGATAATTATGGGGATCTGTACGAGCATAATCCCCTTAATGTGTTAAGATTCAGACACATGGCAATGGTTTTGATTAGCTAGCTATAGTCAAATGATAATATAGTTGCAACTGTATGCATGCCTACATAAGACATGACAACTGTCATGTCTCATTAAATACGCTCTAGATATACGTTCCAAATATAGGGATTTGAAAAGGTTAGCTTCCTTAAGAATCTTGACTAAGGTCCCTTCAATTTCTCTACTTGCTACAGCACCACTTTTCCACAATCAGGTCAGTTTAACTTGGCTTCGCCTATGTAACGTCAAACCTGACTAGCATAATTGCACATCACCTTTACCAAACCACCTCCTCTATTCGGCATCCTCTCTTGCTCAAGGAGTTCGATCCCCGTAGTCTCTAACTTATCATGTGAAGTGTTTAGGTAGGCCCAAGGTATGATCAGCTCGTTTCGCTATACGGGGTATCTCCCCAACATAGACCCTTATCATACCGCGTCAACTACTTCTCTAAGGATATCAGCATAGTCGCTTCTTCTCTGAGGAGATCAGTATGATTGCCTCTTCTCCAGATTGCCAAGCTACCATATGCTTAATGAACTCATCCATCCTCTCTCCTTACTACCTCAATGGCAATGAAACTCTGAAAGGGAGGGGGAAGGGGGGAAGGAAGGGAGGGGCATAAGTGTTTATAGGATTTTTTGAACTTAGGCCCTTCAAAGCCATATCGACCTGCTTAGGCTCTTGGCTTAGCTCAACTCACCAGCATTTAACCTCAATTTTCTCTTAATTAACCTCAATCTTAGCCCATTGGGCAGATATAATAGCCCACAACAGCGAGAAGATAGAGTATAAGGCTCAGAGACCAAGTTGACAACCAAAACCCAACAAATTCGAATCACATTAGATAATACACTCCACTACTCATGATATGCGGACTTGCCAAGGTACAACTATTGGTCCGTTAACTTCCAACAATCCTCCTCTATAAATACCAACCAACATCTTAATGGTAAATCACTTACACTCTTAGCACACTTAGCTTACATTCGAGCCTTGCTGCATTCGAGCCTTGCTGCATTCGAGCCTTGTTGCATTCTTACTCTCTCCTTATACAGATAACTGATTTAAGTATTGAAGTGATCATGCCAGATAACACCCTGGCACCTTTAATTGTCCTTTGTTTTGCAAGCTCACCCTATAAGCACAAAACCCAATCTCTCACACTCTATTAGCATAGTCTTATAGACGAAAAACTATAACGAGAATATATGAAAAGCAACTTGAAAAAAAAAAGGTTGTTAAAAGCAAAAAACCTCATGACTTGGATCATGATAAAAGCTTGATTTGATATGGCTATTCTCTTTGTTTGTCTTTTAACTTTTACAATTTACAAGTTTTTCTTATTTTCCATTTTGCTTCACACTCAATGTGTTCTTCACTTTCTACAATATAATTTATAGAAATGGGAAAATAGAAAATTGTAGAACAAAGGTCTATTTCAAATCAAAATGTTGTTGATCATAGAAGAAATTATTTCAAGCATGTTTCTATTTCATCTTTTAGACCACAATTTAACTATAGTAGAAATTATGTTGTTATATCATGGCTTAGTTAATCAATGTTTCCTCCATTACTTTTGTAAGTACATGGCAACTTTGAGAACGAAGTAAAAAAAACAGTGATTAATATTATTATCTTATATTATATAGAAAGACAAGTGTTCATGTAACTTTGTTGCTAATATTTTTTATAGACCTATTCATAAAACCTTTTTCCCTTTAGGTAACCTTATTGATGCATGCAAGTATTTACTTCATTATCTTTCAAATGATATTCCGCGCATTCAATGTTGCTAAATTTGTTCATGCATCACCAATGTAACGTTTGCTAATATATATCTAAGTAACTAGATGATGATGATCAAATAATTCAATAAATAACCGATATTAGCAATAAAAAAAGGATACATAAACTTTAGTAAAAAAGTAAATGGATAAGAAAACCTTTCATAACTCTACAGAATGAAATAGTTCAATAGATAGTTGTAAGTTTTAGATAGTTTGAAATAGGTAGACCAAACCTTAGAGGAATTTGAAATTATTTATATGTGGTTGGAGTGTGGCTCTAGTACATGATTACCATGGTTATTGTTCATGTATTGAAATAAATGTAATCAAAGTGGAACTAATAACTGTGTTTATTGCTTGGTTTTAGCTAAGGCCAAAGAATCTAACATTGCCAATGATTAGAAGAGTTATTAGCAATTATTATGATGCAATATCATGAATAGAGACTTGCATAGAAAGGAACTAATGTAACATTTGGTATAAGGAAATTATTTAGAATGGAATGTGGTGATGCGTGAGATCATATAGAGTAGGTTGGTGGTTGCTCTAAATGGTTTGTCAGTTGTGCTTGGTGGATGACATACGAAAAGCTCCCTATGATAATGTCGACGGGAGCTCTTTGATGCTTGAGTAAGCAACAAGAGAGAGTAAAAGAGGAAATGTTTAGTGTTTAAAGAGTTTTTTAGGAGTATTTAGAAGTGCTTAGTGCACTAAAGGAGTCATAGAGAGAAGAAGATCAAATACCTTCGGCATAGGACAAGGAGCTCACTTGCTAGGGACATGTGGTGTCTCATGGTTTCATCATGTGTAATTGCTGTAAAGGACATGTACTATAGGAAAAGGGATAGAATAGCTTTGTCGTGGTCAACCTTGGATAGGTGGGTAACTATGTTTGAAACTTGGGAAGTTGACATGTCCTAGTACATGCCTAAAGGGATTGACGTTACCCTTGGCTTAAGGATCTAGCTGAGGTTTTCGAAGACCTTGAGGTGCTCGGGTAGCCCAAGTAGGTTGCGTTGGCTCAAAGGTGGATTGGATATGGCAAGGTGCTTGAGGGATCTCGAGTAGGTTGCTTAGTTAGGTTTAAGCTTGTAAAGGGGACTAAATAGGTCACTAGATAAGAACGAACTCTTTGTCTTGGGAAGGTGCTTGAGGGTATCCAAGCAGGTCGAAGTATTTGGACTAGGCCTTGAGAACCTAGGCCCAAAATGACCTATCAACAAAATGGAACGAGAATCAAAATGAAAAATCCTTCCATGTGTTTAGAAATACCCATAGAATGAAATATAATAGAATGCTATTAAATGTGCAAATAGTATTTTTTTTATCACAAATGTCCTTAATTATTGCATTCTATAATTTGTTTGAAAATTATATAAGTAATTTTAACTAATCTTAATTAATGAAGGGAGAATGAAATCATAATTCCACCTTTTAATATTATGTTTAGTATGTGGGGATGGTTGGAATGAAATGAGGAGCGAAATTACAAATCATTTCCCATGTATGGAAATGTCTACGGAATAGAATGAAATTAAATGCGTATATAATAGTAATTAATAAAAGCATCTTAATTATTAAAGGTTATAATAAAATTAAAAGTTAATTAAGTAATTTAATTAATAATAATAAATAGGAAGGAATGGAATTGCAATTCTACTTTTATACACATGAATGATTTGGAATAGAATGAAACAAGGAGTGGAATGACAAATCTTTTCCCATGTTTAGAATTATTTATGGAATTAAATGTGTATATAGTAATAGCTGTAAAAATTCCCTTAATAATTAAATGTCATAATTAAACAACATGTTAAATAAGTAATTTGATTAATAATAAATGTCATAGAAATGGAATCGCCAATTCCGCCTTCTCAAAAATAGAATCGAATTATTCCTTAAAAACAAAATTATTAATGTTGTGGAATTGCAATTTCAACTTCTTAATGCGCTTTTAAATTTAGGAAAAGGGAATAAAACCAAACAATTCTGATTCAATGCATTAGTGAGTACCAAACATGACATAAATGCACTTCCAAACATAAGAGAAGAAAATGAAACTATCGATTTCATTCTAGTTCATCCATGCACTTCAAACATGGCATGTTTAGAATGCAGGAATAGTTTGGAATGGAATGGGATAAGGTCTAAAACGATAAATCTTTTGCTATATTTGGAAATGCTCATAGAATGCGAACGAATGACATTAAATATGTGAATAATATTAGTTGTAAAAAATATTCTTAACTATTATATGTCATAATTTATTTTAAGGTTAACGGAGTAATTTTAAGTCAATACAATTAATAAGAATGAAATGGAATTACGATTCCACTTACGGGTTAAAACAATTCAATTTAAACTCTTACTAAATCAAACTGCTTCTAACGGTTCAGGTTTTTTAATTGAATTACTTTAAATGCGGTTCAATTTGGTTTGGCTTGAACTGCTTTTCGAAAATGCCATTTTCATAAATGATAATAATCATTAGAGTTTTCAACTAATATTGATATCTAAATTGAAAAACATTACACAAGAATTAAAATTGTATAACATTATATCATAATAACGTTTCATTTTCATGATAGTGAAGGTGTGTAGGTTTTTTAGAGATGAGAGACAATGTGAAGAAAAATAAGTGGATTATAGAGGTTAAGAGTAAAATGAGAAATCACTAAAAAAAAAAAGGTTAAATTAAAATGTTAATAGGGTTTAGATTTGAAAAATGTTGCTTATTTTTTTTATATTTTAATAAGAAGCAATTTGGTTTAGGTATGAGTAGTTCGGTTTGGTTTGGTTCTAAGCAGTTCAACCCCTAAACCGAACTGCTAATCATTTATACCTTTCCTAAACCGAATCGAAACACAAAAGAACCATGTTTTAAGGTTTGATACAGTAAGTTTTGATGAACAACCCTAATTCAGCTCCCTCAAAGGTAAAATTGAATTTCCCCTTAAAAATGGAATCACAATTTCACCTTCAAATTATACTAAATATAGAGAAAGGAAATGGAACTTAGAATCATGATTCCATTCCAATTCATTTTTGTGTATCAAATATTACATAAATGTATTTCCAAATATGGGGAAAGGTAATGAAACCTGAAATTGCAGTTTCATTTCAATCCACTATCACATACTAAATGTGATATGATAAATAACACAATGACCTCTACAAGTTAATAACTTGTATGGTGTTGTGAAATGGTATCTACTAGGTTCATGGGGAAAAAATATGTCTGATAATATTGGTGTTATGGAACGTCATGATGGTTAGTATAATGGACTAGTATATATTTAATTATTTCCACTTTCTTTTTCTTTTTTTAAAATATGTACTGTTCCAAAAATATTTTCTTTTATTTTTTTACAACACAACTACATTGTGTACATAAAAATACAAAGAAAACAGTAAACTAAAAAATATAGAAAAAATGTTAATAATATATTTTAGTAAAATCAAAACTATAATAAATTTTTCAAATAAAAAGTCTTTATAAATATTGATCAAATATAAAGTGTAATAAATTTTCTAAATAATAGCAATATTGGGTAATTAAAATAATAAATAAATAAAAGAATAGTAACCATAAAAGTATGTGTAATTGAAATGGCAATTGTATAGTTGAATGCGACAGTTAAAGAATTTTATGGGATGGATGTAAGCCCCATAACTAGCCATTCGAGATTTCGATCGGTTGAAAGACCCGATCGAACCTAAATTATAAAGTAAAGTTAGAAATATTAGTAAAAATAACCTTGTAAATTTGAATTTAAAAAAATAAGCAATAAAATAGGAGACTACAAAATTTTCAAATTTTAAATATAATACTTGTTAATCATAAAAAAAGGCGAAAGGTATAATTTAATAACTAATAAATTACTAGAGATAGATTATATGTATACAAAAAATCATAGAATGAACTAAATAATAATTAGGAATTTTCACATGTATCCCATATGTATTTACGTGTAGGTGAAAATATGTGAAATTACTTAAATTGGTTAAAAACTTAGTAAATAATTAAAGAAAATTATTAAATTAATTAAGAAAAATCAAAAAAAAAATTAGAAGGGTGTGGATTAATGCAAATATGGTCGTGGCAGGTCAGAATCTAAAAAATAAAAATTATCCAATTAGAATTAATCAATACAAAAGCTAAAAATAAAAAAAATGGGGGCAATGTCATGTCTAATTAATGCATATTAATTACCACAAAGCCCTATAAATAGCAAGAAAATTCAGAAGCTTATTTGGATAGTTAGAAATCAGAGAAAATTAGGGAGAGGCAAAAATTAAGAGAAAAACCAGAGAAAAAAAAAAAAAGAAAAGGAAAACTATACAGTTAGGGTCACAAAGGAGAACATAGACCTAACGAGCAGCTGGGAGTGGACGGCCACCACCACCACATGGTGGTGGTAGCGCCTAGGTGGTCCGACACACCCATGGCCACCGACGGTAGCTGGAGCCATCCAAATCGGTGAGTTCGATTTCCAGCCCGATTTTGTGTAATTTTTTAAAAATAGTAAATATTATTAGAAAATTATGAAACTTGTTATTCTGAGGTTTTATTATATGTAGATTTAGGGAAAAATAGTGATTTAGTTTAATCACGTCTGAAAATATAAGGTTCTTAACAAATTGAGCAAAACCGAGCATGATTAGAACGAGAAATAAATAAGTTAAGGAGTGTAGTTTGGAGCTCAATTTTTTTTTTGTAGAATGGTTATGTGATATAGAACAGTGCTATAAAGCCATTTTTCTAAAATTAATTTTCGAAATTTTTAAGTTAATTTTTAGACCTAAAATGATGGAAAAATTGGGTAAGTTTGGATTAATTAGGTGATTAAGATACTAATTACTAATTTAAATAATAATTAGATGTTTAGGGATGTTAATCTCTGATGTGAAACCTAATCCTAGCCTTTGGAGTATTAAGTATAGTTAATTTAGGAAATTAGTAATATATGGAATTGAAAATTTATAAATCTAAAAAAATTAGAGTTATTTAGATAATATTATAATAAAAATCAGAATAATACTAAATCTGAAATAAGATTTAATTTTCGGTAATTGTATAAAAATATAAGATTTTCTTACATCGGGGATAAATCGGATACCCCAACTAGAAATAGCATGTACCGAATAGTTTAGAATACTAAATTAAGACCCAATAGGATATTTGAATACTCGAGCTTAATGTGATTAATTTCACATTAGGATTCGAGCATATTTAGGACTTAGAAATCGAACTAGAACCTAATTTAGAAATTAATGTGAAAACCGAACCCGAACCTAACCCCAAACTTAAAATAATTGTAAAAGACTTAAGACCTAGATACTTAGGCATATTAAACCCTAAACAACACGTAACAATAAGCGTTATAGGATAAAATGAACCTATAATAGTTATATGAAAAATTGAAACCACGTTTGTGTTATAGGGATGATCGACGATGGCCTGAGCAAATCGGACCTCGAGTGAGTGAACGATAAGTCGAGGTAAGTTGGGATTAATACGATGATGTATTTTGGAGGCTTAAGATTATGCTTGGTTGTGCTTGTTAGATAGTTGGATGTGTGCATGTACTTGATTATGAGTGATGCTATGATTTTGCCTGTTATCCTAGCTTGTATTGTATGATTTGTATGAAATGATTGATCTCCTTAAACTGAACCTAATCAAATATACGACCTATAATCATAATTGGATCTACATGGCAACCCATTCAGAGAACTTAGGACTCTCCGGTCAAATACCGACCCCTTCGAAAGGGATAGCACAGGATTGCAATTGGTCTCTTCTTCATCCTCAGTCGAACTAAGTGACAGGAGAGGAAGTCGCGGCGAGGGTGAAGTTAATGGTTTGAAGGTAGTCACGGGAGGAGCGAGGTCTCCATTGCACAAGCCTAGGTTTGGTCGTGAGCTGTTACATTAATGGTAACTCCTCAACCTGGATTAGAGTAGGTGCAATTTCTCTAATCTCACGATAGGCTGGATAACGTCGTGCGATGGCATCTACTTGCACATGCATTGCACTTAATAAGTTGATTGAAAACCTTATTGTGTTTATGGTATAGTTTTAAGTTCTCCATCCTAACTTACTAAGCTATGGTTGCTCACATTTCTATAAACGTCGTACAGGTACTGGCTAAGAAGCGGCAAACAACTACTCTGAAGCTAGCAACTGCTGGATCCTGGGGAGTGAGGAAAAATATTGAAGAATAAACACATATTTTTAAGGTCTAAGCTTTTATTTTAGAATTACTTTTCATTTCTAAATAATGTAATAACTTGGAAATATATTGATATGAGGCAAATGCACCTATCAGTTTTAATATAGCGGATGTGAGTCCGAGTCGATCCCTCAAAGACTTCGAGTACTAATATTAACCTTAGCTTTATTATCTAACCGGAAAATTATAAAAGTTTGAATTAATTAAAAATACTAAAATTAACAAACAACTTTAATTAAAAGACTTACTTAAGCAATTGAAAAAGTAATAAAACTAAGAACGACTTCAAGAAAGTAATAACGTATTTAGAAATTATTTCCCCTAGAGTTAATCATGTGATCGCTTAAAATATATTCAATTCGGTTTCTATTATTCTTGACTGGAGGGATTCACAACTAAAGTTAATACTTTTCTCAAGCATATTAACCCTAATCCTAAATTATTCACAGGAATCTCTTTACTTAGTAATATAATTTAGAATTGCATTAATGTATAATGAATTCCCATACAAATAATTAACTTTCCGGAAGAAACATATATCTTATCTCTAAGTATACATGTAATTCTCTTCAATTATGTAAAGATCTAATTATACATGTAATTTCTCAATCAACATGCATAATATCATATATTGATATTCTAGAAATATCAATCAATAATTAAACGACATAATCGAGTCAAGTAAAAATAAAAACTTTATTGAAATTTCTAAATCAATCTAAGAATCACATGAAACCCTAGGTTCCATAATCCTAAATACTCAAATTCTAAGCTATCATAATGAATCTAAAAACGAGTTTCATCAATAATATAAAATAAAACATGGAAACCCCTTTTGATTGATGAACAATCTCTCTAATCTTGAAGTTGATGTTGTTCCGCCTCTTTCTTGATGTTGTTCCTTAAGTCTCTTCGTTTTTGTAATGTCTCTCCTGTCTTTTGAAACCCTAATATGTCCTTTTATAGTCTATCAAAAGGATTCTGTTTTCGTCACTAGACATGACCTGGGACATGACTGTGTCCCCAGGTTGTGTAACTTTCTGCACTAAGGCAAAATTTTATGCACAACTTTAAAATTTCATAACTTCTTCATTTGAACTCCGATTTGAGTGAAATTTGATTCATTTTCTTCGTTTTCAATCCTAGAACGCATTTAAACCTAGAAATCAAAATTTTACTCAATTAAGTATCAATTTCTTTAAGGAAAACAAAAAAGTGAGGAAAATACTATAAAATCACCATATGAAATATGTTTAAAATTCGAGTTATCATATATTACGGAGAATTATTGTAAACTTTAATTGCAATAACTGAATTATAGTGTATATATATATTTCCTCACTTTCTTAGGTAAATGATTTATTTAAATTACAAACTGTTTACTTTCAAGCGGGTTAGTCGTGGTCGCCTTGTGTAGATCAGGTCTAAGATAACAGTTGTAAGGCCAACTTCTATTTTAAGATGGTTTACACGGCGGGGCTGTTACGACTCTGCATCTTCAAGGCGTGACAATGGATTTGATTTATTTTAATAATTACTGTGTAAATATATTTAATGATTAAAATTATATGATATCAAATTATTAGTTATGAATAATTAAAAAAAGTTTCCTTTTTTAATATAATAGATAGATCGACAAAAATTAAAATACAAACTTCCTCTGTTCATTCTTTCTTTCTCATTAGGTTACCTATTACTAATATGTAGGGATGCCACTGGAGTGAATTTGGAATAGGTTTTGTAAAAACCAAACCCGACCTGCTACCTTATAAAGTTTTCCAAAACTTTATAGGGTATGCTACCGGATTTTTACCCTATTTCCAAAACCCATCTCTATAGGGTTTTGTAAAACCCATTAAAAATCCAACCTGACTAGTTAATACATATGAGGGTAGTACGTACGAATGCAGAGATCACATGCGTGCCACATATGAGGTCACACTATATGTAACTAGGGAAATGACTTGAGTGACTTGTAAGGGATGATCAAGAGAGAGGAATAAGGAGGAAGCAGATGATCTAAACAAGGCTCTAACACTTTATTGACAGGTGAAGGAGCCCAAAGACATCAAACTCCACTGATGATGAAGAATCGAGTAACGTTTCTTGAGGTGTTTGAGTGTATGATCTCTTACGGTGAGAATCTGGTAGAGTAACAATGTTAGTGCCAATTCTCTTTTGTCTAAATGATGAAAGGAGAGGGGTATTTATAAAGGATGGCCTTTGATTCCATCCATCAGATCCTGATGACAATCAAGGGCTAGGATCAATCTCTTCTTTTTAATGCACTTAAGATGGGCCTCCTATGAGAACTTATGCTCAAATGGCTTTGTTCTATTAGTATGAGTTAAGTTAAAAAAGATTAGATCGGATAGATCAATCCAATAGACCCTGCTCTAAGCCTACCATGCTCAATCTCCCTTGATCATCCCGATAACTCATAAGCTTAGCTCTTTGGGCTCTGTCACTTTAACCCAATGAGTCAAATCCATTTTATCAATGGGGTTGAAACTCAATATTGAATTTACTTCTCTACATTTTGCTTCTTGACTAATGTCCTTTGGACAAAATTAAAGGGGTTTGGGCATTGAATAAGCTTTCTAGATGCCTAGGCATGTGTGCATTATTAAATAGCTGTACTGCTGCCAAATTCATTTGAGAATTGTCTTGAGGCCTAAGTTCACATTACCCTTTAATTGTGTCTCCTATTTCATCTTAGTTGAATTGTATGTTGCCCCATAATAACATCATTGAATAAGTCTTCACAAGTTACCTCTATTTCATTATATGTACTACCGATGTCATTGGGCTGATGTCCATGTACCAATACTTCCTTGATCTTCTTCGATCTTGTTTCAAGCATTCAAGCATCCTCACCGTGGTAGTTTTATATCTTAAATGAGGAGACTTGAATTATTGCCATCTGCCTTCCTTGTATAGCCAATTCTTCTTATATATTAATTACTCTCGAGGAAGATGAATCTCCGTAGCATAAACCACAACAGTTGTCCTACGTAGTTTAAACATGTATAAATTTTCAAAACAATCCTTCATGATTTCTAACGCTTTAATCTTCCATAGCTTCTAGGGTAAGACTTCAGATATGGCCAATTAATGAAGCTTCTCATGTAGATACTCTTTCCCATAGCAAATTTGAAGGACGAACAAACCTGTATTGACTTTGATTTCTTGATTTGATCTTTTTTTTTTTCAAAGCACCACGTATTGAAATATCCTTAATGAGGGAACACATACTCACATAGATGCTCCCTTTAGATAGTATGTTGAAATAAACCGTCATGGCTATAGTAGATGCACTAATTGTTGCTTCACAGATGGAAATTACTCCACGTAAATACTTTACTAGAAGCATGTTTGAATGAACATGCTATGCGAGCTCATTACCCGAAAGGAAAAGAATTCAAATTAGGTTGCGTAGTTCATTATCTCATCCATCCAAAAAGGGACAAATTTAGTCCAAGGATAGTATCTTTGTTCCATTGGGAATCTGCTAGGTATGGCAGATTTTTTTTATTTTTTTATTTTATTTTTTTTTTGCTACCCTTAAAGCAAACAACCTTCCATCCTTAGAACAATAGCCAACTCAGAAACTAATTTGCCGAAACTTCTCCTTCCATTTCCCTCCAAAGAGTAGCTTCGACCATTTTTTTCTCTTCCATCTCTTTCTTCTTTGCAATTTCTTTTTTTTTTTTTAGCACAACACCATTTCTCCAGCCACCAAATAAGCTTGTGGCCCATACCTTACTTTCAGAAATAATTTGAATCCCAATAATTAAAAGAAATGTGAAACCTTTGCATAAACTCTGGAATCCTTGAAGAATTCGATATCTTCACATGCCATAACATGGACGACCCCCACCCACCATTGTTTGATTAATACTACTCATACCTTTGTTTGATTAATGATAGAACGGGCGTCATTGAATTCCGTGATGCTCATGTGAACCAAACTGAAATTTATGATAAAGGAATATTGTATATGACAAATCAAGGCAAGGTGCCGAAAGTCCATGCACCTATAATCATATAGAAGATCTTGGTTTTTTTTTTTTGTCCACTTTATACACGTTAGTGTATGTATTGTATTTCACAATAAAGATGCTCCTTAGGACATGATCCAAGTGAGGTGTCGCATTCTAAGTGGATTCATAGAACAACAATTGGGTGTTACCCCCCATTTTTTTTTTTTTTTATACAGATATCGAAGCATGACATAAGGCGAGGCGTTTGGTTGTAATTGAATACGACGTATAGGCAGTGTTTCCCATTATTTGTATAGTTTTCTTTGACAAATGCCTATAGCCCGATATTCAACCTGAGTGCCATAAATTATTAAAACAATGAGGCGCACACACAGCCAGCTCCAACGACATTAGCTTATATTAAAAGACAAAGTAGAGATTCAGAATATTTCCTTATTTCTTTTTCTCTACTAGGGTCTTCACAGGTGTTTTGCACTTTTTCTCTTTATTGTCCTTGCAGTGGACAATCCCATAAATATCGTCGCAGCCCTTCCTCTCTTATTGGGGACATTTATCTACCTTTACAAAAAGGATATGCATATATCTTCTTCTCCTCCTTTGCGTATGACATTATAATAGCCTTTCCCAACTTCTAGGAACAAGTAAACTCAAAAGCTTTCCTAGCAAAATTTGCAGATTCTTATTTAGGCTTTTAAGTTGAAGTCCGGCGAGCTCGGAGACCAGTGGGATCAATAGTTGGTAGAGCCCGTAGCCGTTGAAAGCAAACGAAATCACCTGGAGTCCTAAACGCGGTACCGGTAGTGTTTTGTTTGTTGTGAAGGCCGGAGGAAACACTCGGAGCCCCGAATACGGTGCCGACAGTAGTTTTCGTCCGGTACAAGGCTCGAAGACTAATTGAGTTAAGAGTTGTGATAGACCCATGGCTGAGCTTGGAGAAGAAGTAGGTAACTCAAAGCAGCTTCCACAGTAGTATTGAAGAGTCGAAACCTTTAGGGACCCAAGTTTGTACCCTAAAAAAAAAAATAATAGTGCACACCATTGCTTTGCTTCTTTGGTTGTTGTCGATGCTTTGACTCTATCTCTCTCTCTCTCTCTCTCTCTTTTTTTTTTTTTTTTTTTTTTTTTGCATAGTACCTATCTATACGGTCAAGGTCATGAATTCCAACATATTTTTTGTTGTTGGTTGTTGGATGCATGCTGCCCTCTCTTTCCCTTTTTTTTTTTTTTTTTTATCTATCTGCTCTATGACCTTTCTTGGCTCAATGTCTAGATGTGGCGTGCTGATAAGCCTTCTGTCATTTCAGGTGTCTATCCTTCTTCCCTTATCTTGATGTTGATCTTTGGTGTTCCCACCCAGCCCCCCACCCTTTTTTGGTTCCATTGCCATTTTTGCCGAGACATCACCTTGTCCTTTATGCCATTGTCCGTTCTTTATAAAACCTTCACATTCGTCAGTTATGTATATCTAGGATGATGGGTTGAACTGAGATTCAAATTGCCTTGAGCTTGCTTATGCCTCTACCACTTCATGCACATAGGAGATGCTGGTACTGAATCAATAGCATGCATTGTATGAATTGCAAGATTAACATCTTAGACACTTTTTGTCTTCATGAACTTCTGGTGTGTTATAAAAAAGGAAGAAGAAAAGTCTTGATAAGATGGTCTAAACTTTTCCACACCAACATTGTATATGTCTAGGAAAACTCCTCGCTAAACAATTTTAGGTGTAATCGTTTTCGTCATTGCTACATATCGCCTTCTGGTCCAACAATGAGAACTGTTTGTGTTATTTTTTCTTGGTTGATACTTCAAGTAGCCTTTACAAGAATTTGTCCTAGCATTTGTTACAGCCAAAAGACTACATGCATCTTCGACAAAGCTGCCCCTTGAAAATTTTTAGTATGCGATCCTCTCTCTCTCTCTTTTTTAAGTAAAGAAGGAGAATATTCTCTTGCCCTCAAACATTAGTCTTGAAAACATAATTGTGAAGGCATGAATAGTAAGGGTCCCACATTATATCAATCATCAAATGTAATCCCTGCACCGTAGCTTGGAAATGGATTGTTGAAGCTTCATTCCACTTTTTTAAGAGCTACATGTGTTTCATGTTAGGCTTGGTGCGTGAGTCTTGTTTCAATTGGTAATGGAGAGATTTATGTGGCACCAGGGACCTATTAAGTATTGGACTCCTTTCCGCATCTCGTTGCTGCATGTGCATTCCTTTTATGATGATTGTGACTTAGACATGAGCAAATTTGTCTTGAGGGCCCGTTAAAATTGACAATCCTTTTGCTATTTTTAAGATTGATTGCTATAGAGGTTTGTGGTTGTCTTATAAAGAGTTTTCTCCTTATGAAAAAAATGAAAAATCTAGTTCAATGGCTAGTTTCCTGGTGCATCAAATCATTATTTGGATAAGGAAAATGACTTGTTTTGATCTCTTTCATGATTTCCATATTTGCTTCTGCTCATTTATCTTCTGCGGAGCATTATCAACCTTGGTGCTCCACTCCTTTTGATGTGACACTAACTCATCTTTGTTTACCATATATGGCAAGCAGTAGATTCATCCGATTGATTCACTTCTCATCAATCCCAAGTGGTAGGAACCATATTTAGTATTGCTACCTCTTTAAAAGCCAAGTGAAGGATGGGTAAAGACTTCAAGAAGGGTAGGTCATGTAGCAGCAAGACTAAGAAGAAGCAGGAGAGTGATGAGCTTTCATTTTCGGGTGGTTGAGTGCCTAAGGTTTCTCTTCCTCAAGACAAATGGATAGATGTGGTTATTTCAAAAGATAGTTTCTGGGTTGAAATGAGGAAACAGAATACATGTACGTAGCCATGTTTAGATGGTCCATTACACTTCATCAAGTAAGAACCGAAGCTAATCAAAAGGAAGCCTTTAAAGGGAAGCTCTATATTACGGTTGAGGAATGCAAGAAAAAAATTTCCATTATCTGAGAATCAATTTCTATACCCCTGGCAACCTATAAAAGGATGGGCATAATGGGTAGACTACATCCTGAATGATTCAAGGTATGCGGGCAAGTTGTTGAAAGCAGATGTCTTTCTCCTAATATTTATTTCCTCAAAGTTAGTTAGCAAGATAAATGATGTGAGCTTATGGAGGGACTTTATTGCTCATTGGAGTATTCAATCCCATACTTTCATAACCTCAAGAGGCGAGATTATCCCAACTCTAGAAGACGTAATCATGTTGTTGCAACTTCTCAACTTGGAATTGATTGATATCGCAAAAGCTTTTATATCAGAAGGCGATCAAGAAACACTAGTGGCCTTAGAGGATGACTTGAAAGTGGCCATCAATACTACAAAGGAGGCTATATACTCTTAATGGCTTAAGCATTTCTTTAGGGAAAATAGGACATGGAAAGAAGGTCCTCGCTTCCGGTACGAGTAAGCACCCATATATTTTGCAACCTTATCATTGTTCATTCTCAAACTGTTATTCATGCTTAACTCATGTAGTCTCTCATTTCCTTACAAGTATGAGCTCGAAGCATTCTTAGTTTGTTAGGTTTCTCTCTACATATTTTTCGGTGGTCTGGAAGATGGAGTCAACCTGCGATTCTTCCATCTAGTTATTCATATCACTCAAGGAGAGCAATTTGCTTTGGTCTATTCTATCTGGGTTCCTTGTATCAATGCTTGGATCTTTATTATGAAGCCTTGATGCTCTCCAAAGGATGTTATGTAGTGATATTGTAAGCCCTAAAGCTAAGCCAAATGACCGTAGGCTTCAACTTAGAACCCAAGGTTTAGGGCGATCGGTTAATAGATCTGATCAAACCCAAATTATAAACTAATGAGAGAAATATTAGTAAAAATGACTCCGTAAACTTGAATTTAAGAAAATAAGTAATAAAATAGGAGGCTATAAAATTTTCAAATTTTAAGCATAATAAGTACTAATTACCGAAAATGCGAAAAATGTAATCGAATAACTATAGATTATATATATACTAAAAATTTTAGAATGACCAAAATAATAATTAGGAATGTTTACATGTACCCTACATGTATTTACGTGTAGATAAAAATACGCGAAATTACCTAAATTGGCAAAAAACTAAGTAAATAATTAAAGAAAATTATAAATTAATTATAGAAAAAATCAGAAAAAAAATCAAAAGAGGCTAGAATAATCCAAATCAGGTCGTCGCAGGTCAAGATCTGTAAAAGAAAAATCAACCAATTAAAATTAGACAACATAAAAGCCAAAAATCAAGGAAATTGGGCAAAGTCTTGTTTAATTAATGCATAATAATTACAAAAAATCGTCTATAAATAGGGGAAAATTTTCCAGAAGTCATTTGGACAGTTTAGCAATAGGGGAAAATAGGAAAACTGAAAAAATCAAGAGAAAATCCAGAGAAAAAAAAAAGGAAACTATGCAAATTCATATAGTGAGAGAAACCCACACCTCACCACCACCTGGGACCAAGCTGCCACCACCACACCACTCTAGCCTCACCGTCTAGGCCAGCGATAGCCTTGGACCGGGTTTGGACTGCCAGAAAGCTTTGGACCGGTTAGTCTCTTAAATTTCCCAATTTTGAATAATTTTGTAAAATTAGTTATTTTGCCCAGAAAATTATGAAACTTGCTATTATGAGGTTTTATTGTATCTAAATTTAGAAAAAAGTATTGATTTAGTTTAATTATGTCTGAAAATATAAGGTTCTTAACAAATTGGTCAAAACTGAGCATAATTAGAACGAAAAATAAATAGGCTTAGGAGTGTAGTTTGGAGCTCAATTTTTTCTATAGGATGCTCATATGATATAGAATGGTGCTATGAATCCATTTTTTTTAAATTAATTTTCAAAATTTTTAAGTTAATTTTTAACCCTAAAATGATGGAAAAATTGGGTGATTTAGGGTTAATTAGGTGATTAAGATGTTAATTACTGATTTAGATATTAATTAGATATTTAAGGATGTTAATCTCTGATGTGGAACCCTAATCCTACCCTTTGGAGTATTAAAATTTAGGAAATTAGGTGATCAATATAAGAAATTTGTAATATGTGAAATTGTAAATTAATAAATCTAAAAAATTAAGGTTATTTAGATAATATTATAATAGAAATCAAAAAAATAATAAATCTAAAATAACATTTAATTTTAAGTAAATGTCTCAAAATGTAAGATTTTCACACATCGGGAATAAATCCGATACCTCAATTAGGGTTAGCGTGTACCGAATAGTTTAGAATACCAAATTAAGACCCAATAGGATATTTGGACACTCGAGCTTAATGTGATTAATTTCACATTAGGATTCGAGCATATTTAAGGCTTAGGAATCAAAATTTAAAATCTAATTTAGGATTCGAACCCCAAAATAGAGTACAACGAATCATTAGAACGTAATGGGTATACACGAAAAAATGAGTTAAAATATAACTTAGAATATGAAACCATAAATTATAAGTACTAAAAAGGCTTATTTGTATTATAAGGTACCTAGAGACACATCAGCTTGCGATTAAGGGATCGAGCAATCGAGCAATTCCAAGTAAGTTGGGTTATTGCTTATTGTAATAGAGTATTAATTTTGTAGTACTCGGAGACTTAAGCTTGTATATGATTGTGATTGTAAGTAGTTTACACATGTTTTTGATGTATCTGAATTCATGCTGAATTTATAATGTGAGTGATTTTGTGACTGATTGAATTGGTATGAAATTGTTTAAACACTCTAAATAGAATTTAAGCTTATTCGACCCTAATAACCGAAAATGTCATGCATTGCAACCCGTTAGGGGATCATAAGATTCTCCAACCAAATACCGACCCCTTCGAAAAGGATAGCGCAGGATTGCAAAATGGTCCCTTCTTCATCCTTAGTTGAACTAAGTGACAAAAGAGGAGGTCGCGGCGAAGGTGAAGTCAATGGTTCGAAGGTAATCACGGGAGGAGTGAGGTCTCCATTGCACAAGCTTGGGTTTGGTTATGAGCTGCTGCATAACATGGAAACTCCTCAACCCGGATTGGAGCGGGTGAAATTTCTCTGATTTCACAACGGACCGGACTACGTTGTGCGATGACACTTGATTGTTGCATTGCATGAAAACAATTGCCTGATAACCCTATTTGTGCTTGTATGCATTCATGAGTCTCCAATTCAACTTACTGAGCTGTAATTGCTCATACCCTTATAGATTCTTTTGCAGGTTCTGATTTCTGAACACTTCAAGTACTATGCCACCCAACAATTACTCAAAAGTTAGTCCATTTAAAGCCAGGGGTGTGATGATCAAGTTACTTAGTATAATGTGTAACTAGAGTGACCATATAATTAGGGATGAAAGACTGATAGTTATTATGTAATCTAGTGAACTATTATGTTTATGTAAAACTTCCTGGGAAGCTCTGTGGACTTATATATATAATTATACATGTTATTAGAAATTTGCACTATTTATCATAATTGTAGTTTAATTGTTAATTGGATTGTTTACTTCAATTCGAGGAGTCGTTGACGCCTTGTGTAGATCATGTCTATGGAAGGCACTGTGAGGCCAGTTACTATCATAGAATGGTTTACACGGCGAGACTGTTGCGACTCTACGACTTCGGGGCGTAACAGGTATCACATGCGAATTTGGTATTCTTGGAATTGCTCCTTTGTAAGCACTATAGAAGATATTTTAATAGACTTGCAAAGAAACTGAATCCTTTGGAGCCTCAGGCTTAGGCGTGGGTTGATAAGAAGCTAGAATCAAAGTTATTCGAGATCATTGATAAGGAATTCACCTTTCGTCCTTTCACTAAAAGAATAAGTAGGTTCCAATGGTTTGAAGGGTTCTACCCTTAGGATCATAAGGATTGGTGACTTTGGTGGATACCCGTGATAAAATTACTGCTACCAATGCTAGATTCATACTATGGTGTACGCTTGGGTGGTATCCCTTTATTGCATGATTAGGAAGGGCCTTTTGGCTGTTTTCTGAAGAAGAAAGTCATGCTTTATCCCACTTATTAAGTTGCGCACAAACTGGGGAATGATTAAGGTATTCCTCGTTAAAGAAAGATTAATGAAGACTTTAATAAATGTTGTAAAGACTTGTATGCTAGTGGCTTCAAGAATATCCGATTAGAGGTGAAACAGTTGTATTTCCCTTCTATTGACCATTTTGGAGTCACTTCTACTGGGTGGTTGACATATTGGGGTGACTACTTAGAGCATTTTAAGAAGTATGTGTCCACAAGCATAAATAATGACATTCCTAAAATAGTTCCTCGCAAGTACAATTTTTATCTATGTCTTCCAAAGGATGAAGAGAAGTCTTCTAAGAGTGCCTAGGGGAAAACACAAGGTAGTGACCCTCTTCTACTTGTCATAAGGCAAGCGAAACATACTTGCACTTTTGAGGTATAACATTGCTTCCTTAAGGGCCCTTCCCCCCTTTTTTTTAGCTATAACTTTTTACTCTCTAATATTTTCTTCATGTAGATATCCTTCTCACATTCTTTTTTTCTTATGTTCCTTTATATAGGATGTAGAAGATTGTGATTATATGTCGATTAAGCAAACACCAGGCAAGCTAAGCTTTAATCGAAGGGTTTTTGATGTATTGAATGATGTTAGATCATCAAAATTTGCCCTTGCCATTTCATCCCTTCCCAAATCGATACGGTTTGGATAAGATATCCCAATTTGGAGGCCATCATAACACTACTGAGACTAAAGGTTAGAACATAAGGGTTGAGTTGGTTGATTTAGAGCAATCTGCCCAGCAAGATGGCACTAATGTCATGACTAAAGATACGTCAGAGCAAGATGATGGTGATGATACGAGAGGGGACTCTTTGGAGCGGGATGAAGATGATGGCACGAGAAAAAGTTCCCCAAGACTTGTAGCTGGCCAGGAGAGTAATGATGATGAAGAAATGGGTTGTATACCTCAAAATGACAACAAGACCTATGGTAAATCATAGCTTCTTAAAAACTTTGAGATACAGACAAATTTGATGACCACGAGGAAAGGGAGATCTGGGCATATGCTAACATCTTGATGCATGCGGGTCTTTATGGTGATGAGACAAACATTGAGAGTGAGAATGTTGTTATAGATGCAAGAGGGGCAAACAATGTCTTTCTTCCTCCAGTCAATGCTCTTACCTAAGGCAAGCTCTAAGGTCCTCCCTCTCCTAGAGATTAGAACATTGCAACGTAAAGACAAAGGAATCGTAGTTAAGGCGGTAGCGAGCTCTAAATATACCACCTCCTTTCATAGCTTCACCATACCATGTAATCTCCTAGCACCATTGGAGCGTTTGCACAAGATGGAGGGGAACTTTTGGGCGAGGTCCGTTTGTTTGGGTTCTAATGTGACTACTCATGTCTTGGGCTTACTTAGGCAAGTCGTAGGGCTATTTGATGAGGCATGGAGCTCATTGTCTATAGAGAATCTCGAACTTTTGATTATTGCAATTGAGGCTCGAAAGGTGTTAGGCAGTCAACATATTAAGGAAAGATGTGAGCTACTCAAAGCCGAACTTACAAAGGCGGAACTTGAGAGAGTAGAGGCACAAATCTTGATTCTATTATAGCATCTAGCGTTAAGGCTCCATAGTGTTGCTTCGACTTTCTTTGCATTTATTTTTTTTTTTTTCACATGGCATATGGCCTTGTTGAACCTTATATGTATTGTTTAGCTTCTTGCTTGTTTGAGATCCCTCAGTAGTTGGCATGTATAAGCTTTTATGTGGGACATCATGAGTTAATGTGTGTTACCTATTGACCTAGTTAACTCTTAAGAATTTACATCATCATGTGCTTAGAAAAATATTATGTTTCCTTAGCAGCACTTTATAGGATAGAAGATGATAATGAAACATTACTTCATAGCTTGTTAAATTTTCGAGAAAATCTTACGAATTGGAAGTGGTTCTCATTCGCAAACAACAATTCAAATATTTGATCCAATAATACGGAGGTTTTGATTGCATATAGGAACATTTGTTCCATTAGACAATCATGTCATAAGTTAAGGGGGTATTACCCACTGCTTAACTTTTTTGACATACTCTACAAATGCATGCTCACACAGTGCAAGCCATTGTCCTATTTAATAGAGCATTATATAGTGTGCTTGAGAGTCAAAGTCTCAACTAGTCTGTAACTCATGTAATAGATGTATATTGCACACTTGGGAGACAAGTCTCTTACCAGGTAGCGGCATTATAAATACCAATACTTTGTTATTGTTCCTTCTAACACATAGTGCACAAAGGAGATAAGAGTAGAAATAGATATGCAAAACAAGCTTGTATGACTTGAGCTATAAGCTTCATTCATTAATCTTTACTATAGTTTCCTCTTTACAAATGGAACTTTTTGACATATTGAAAGTTGATAGGAGCAGTAATAGGATTTATCTTAGTATTCCTAAGTTTGCAATATCTACTTTCATGTACTTCCTCAACCATGAAAGGTCCTTCCCACCTAGGCGTGAAATTAGGCACTGAAGTACTTTGGCGTACATGCTTAGTTGTATGAAGTACGATGTTACCCTGCTAAAATGATCTCTTTCTCACTAGATGATCATATGCCACTCCTAATCTATGCTGATAATTGATAAGGCTACGTTTGGCAGTATCACGCCTCCAAATCTATCATTCATAATGTGTTAAGTTCGAGTTCGGCATTCATGGCCAACTTGGTAGATGAGATCAAGACTTCTATTGGAACTGCTACCTCAACCTCGTAATCCAAAGAAAAAGGAGTTACTTGCATTGGCCTTTATTTAGATGTCTTATAGGCCTAGAGCGCCAAGGGTAGCTTATGTGCCATTCCCTATGATTATCATTAACCATACGACTAAATACCTTCAATAAACTCTTACTGGTGGCCTCATCTTATCTATTTCCTTTCAGGTAGTAAGGCGTGGACTTTATATGATCAATATTATAAGGAGTTAGCAGTTGGCGGACATTTGAATTGATGAAAGGAGTATCGTTATCAGATAAAATATGCTTAGGGATTCCAAACCTACATATGATATTCCCCTTCATGAAACTTGCAATTGTTAGTCCCATCACCTTCTTTAAAGGAGCTGTCTTTACCCACTTTGTAAAGCATTCTGTCCCTACCAAAATCTAGATGCATCCTTTTGATGGTAGATGTATAGATCCAATAAGGTCAAACGCCAATCTGTGAAAAGGCCAAGGAGTTATGATACTATGGAGTGTGACCGCAGGAGCGTGAATGGCATTACCATGCTGTTGATAGACAACATACTTCTTAGTGAAGTTGAAAGCGTTTACTTCTATTGTTGGCCAACAGTATACTCTATTGAATAGATAATAATATAGTTTGCTCTTTCCTTGATGTTCTCCACACTCTCCGGCATACACTTCAGTCAAAACTGTTTCCGTTTTAAGAGGAGCGATGCACTTCAGGGGTTTTCCCATAAATGATACTGTATAAAGCTCATCTTCATGTATAAGATACTTTCTGGCCTTTTGCTTTATGAGTTTGGCATCCGTACTATTCATTGGTAGTACATTGTTTCTCAAATAATCAATGTACAGTGTTACACTCCGAAGTCGTAGAATCGTAACAGTCTCGCTGTATAAACCACTTTATGATAATAACTGGCCTTATGGTGCCTATTATAGATATGATTTACACAAGGTGTCGATGACTCCTTACTTTGAAGTAAACAGTTTAATTAAGAATTTATCTAGAGTTACAATAAGTATTAAAACTTTAAGTCAACATATATATAATTACATGTACATTACTATAAAATTCCCAAGTGATTCTACATCATATCATAACAGTCAGCTGGTTTACATATCAAATATTAATCTTTTAGTCTTAAAGATACTAATAAGACTCTAGATATAAATTAACTATTAAGCAAATTGATCCCATACCCCCAGGCTTCAAAAGAAAACTAACTTTTGGATGGTTGTAAGACGGCATATTAGTCAGAGTAATCAAAAGTCAGGACTTACAAAAGGATCTATATAGGTATGAGCAACTATAGTTCAGTAAGTTGAAAGGAAGACTCATGAATGTATATAAACACAAATAAGATTATCAAGCAATTATTTTCATGAAATACAATAAGCAAGTATTATCACACAACGTAGTCCGATCTATTATGAAATCAGAATAATTTCATCCATTCTAATCTGGGTTTAGGAGTTTTCATATTATGCAATAGCTCGAAACCAAACCTAGGTTTATGCAATGGAGATACTGCTCCTTCTAAGAATATCTTTCGAACTAATGCCCTCATCCCCACCGCGACCTTCTCTCCTATCACTTAGTTCAGCTAAGGATAAGGAAAAGACCAAATTACTATTCAGCGCTATCTTTTTCAAAGGTGTTGGTGTTTAGTTGAAGAATCCTAATGATCCCTTAAAGGGTTGCGATGCATGACAATTTAAGGCATTAGGGTCGATTAAGATTAGGGTCGATTTAGGGTGTTCAGACAATTTCATACTAATCTAGTCATAACAGTCATCAATCACAAGACGAAGTTGGATACGTAAGTACATGCATAAAACTACATACAATCATAATCATACATAATCTTAAGTCTTTGAGTACCTTAAAATAGTACTCTAAATAAGGTGAAGTAATAAACCCAACTTACCTGAAATTCTCGATCGCTCCATCACTCAATTGCAGGTTGGTTTGCCTTCGTGTTCACTTCTCCGTATATACCTATTATTTACTAACGATTCATTCTACATTAGCTCGAGGTTTGGTTCTTAAATTAGATTCCAGTTTTGGTTCTAAATTATTTTCAACCACAAGGAATCCTAAATATACTCAAATCTTAATATGAAATTAATCACATTAAGGTCGAGTATTCTAATATCATACTAGGTCTTAATTTAGTATTCTAACCTATTCGGTACACTCTAATCCTAATTAGGATACCGAATTTTACTCTCGATGTGAGAAAATCTTTTTTTTTTTTATCCAATTACCTAAAATTAATTTTTGTACAAGATTTATTTTGTACTAATATTATTATTATATTATCCAATTTAACCTATTATTTCATATTTATTAAAATTTTAACTTCACATATTACTAAATTTCCTACAGTTATCACATATAATTACAATTAACACTCCAAATGTTAGGTTAGGTTTTCACATTAGAGATCAACATCCTTAAACATCTAATTATCCTCTAAGTTAATAATTAATCATTTAATTAATCCAAAATCACCCATTTTCTCATCATTTTAGGGTTAAAAAATTACTTAAAATTTTTGAAAATTAATTTTTTTAAAAAATGGCTTTATAGCATTATTTTACATCACTTAAGTATTCTACAAAAAAAATTGAGCTTTAAACTACACTCTTAAGCCTATTTATTTCTAATTTTAAATATGCTCAATTTTGTCTAAATTCTTAAGAATCCTATATTTACAGACATAATTAAACTTAATAAATATTTTTTCCTAAATCCATATATAATAAAATATCAAAATAACAAATTTCATAATTTTCTAGGCATAATTAATAATTTTAAGGAATTTTGCAAAATTAAAAGAGACTTGGGACTTACCTGGTTTGAGAACTTTTTGGCCTCTAATACCGGTTCAAGTGTGTTGGCTGGTCCAGGTGGTTGGTGTGGAGTAGGGTGGTAGTGGTGGTTTGGTTCTCGGTTTTCATGATGTGTGAGTTCGGCTTACTTGCCCTAACTACATAGATTTGAAAAAAAAATTCTAAAACCCTAATTTCCCTCTCATTTTTTATTCTCTCAATTTTTTTCGGTTCTCAACTGACCAAATGAGCACTATAAATTTTCTTGCTATTTATAGGATCTTAAAGCAATTATAGTGCATTAATTTGGATAAAATAAGGCTCATATCTCTACTATTTTTGCTTTTTAAGTATTTATTTTTTATTGGTTAATATTTTTTTTCTTCTCTCCTTGCTGTCGCGACTTGATTTGGATCATTCCCCATTTCGTTGATTTTTTTTTCTAATTTTTCCTTAATTCTTTTATAATTTTATTTAATTATTTAGCTAATTTCGATCGATTTAGGTAATTTCGTGTATTTCTACTTACATGTAAATACATGTGGGGTATAAGTAAATAGTCTTAAATATTATTTAGGGCATTCTATAATTTTTAGTATGCATATAATTTATCTCTAGTAATTTATTAATTATCAAAATGCATTTTACACACTTTTGATAAATAACAAGTAATATATTTAGAATTTAAAAATTTTATATTTTCTTATTTTATTACTTATTTTCTTAAATTCAAACTTATAGGGTCACTTTTACTAATATTTTTAACTTTAGTTTATAATTTAGATTTGATTAGATCCTTTAATCGCTTGTTTTAAACTTTATGTACTAAGTTCGATTCTATGGTTACGTGGCTTATATTTAGGACTTATATACGAGTGCCTCCAATCCTTAGTATTATATACGAAATTGCACTCACTCTAGTCAGGGAACTCAAAACATTAAGGGCAATCCATTTGCACCTGAAATACGTCTTTAGCCATTGATGGCCAATAATAGCCCGCGTGTTGAATATAGCGATATAGCGGTAGCCCCTTTTCTCCACACCAAATCCAGTGATACTTATCTAACTTGAGACGGGCTTTCTTAGAACCAACACATCAGGACAAAACACCTTCCGAACCCTTATAGTATAACATCCCATTAATTTTGACAAAATTCTTTAAGGTCAAAACAGAAGTTGCACTGGGGTATGCTAATTGTTCCATAAGTAGGATACGCTAATTGTTCCATAAGTAGGATACACTAATTGTCTTGTAACTCTTCATGCTCATTAATAAATTCTAAGTTGTGTACAGTATAGATTTCTTGACTACTTAGACGCTCACTTTATCATTTGCATCTTGAATTAGGATCTTAGATGCTAATGTGGCCAAAGCATCGACGTATCTATTCATTGATCAAGTTGTATGCTCGTATTGCACAGAGTTAAAATTTCTAACCATAGCTTGTACTGCAACCCTATAAGGCACAAGTATAGGTTCTTTTAAGCCAAACTCACCCATAGTCTATTTAATGATCAAATTCTAATTGCCTCAAATACATGGACGACATGCTCTAACTTCTCATGCAAATAATAAACCCAATAATTATGCCTCGTATTCAACTTCATTATTAGTACATCGGAAATCAAGTTTAAATACCAATAATATCTCTTGAACTTTAGGTGAGGTCAACATAATTCTTGCTCCCCAACCATGATTCCTTGTAGAACCATCAAATTGAGCATCCATTTACTATCCGCTTCAACCATCAAGGAATCTTCATGAAACTCAACCAATATCATATCTATAATCGAACCTTCTTAAGCATTTGGGAAGTATGCTAATAAATCAGCCAGGGCTTATGACTTGATGGTTTTAGGGGATTGAACTGAAACATCAAATTCTCCAAGGAGTAGCCACTTGGCAACTCGTCTTAATAAAGTTGGTTGTGACAATAAATACTTCATCGGATCCAAACGAGTTACCAAATTGATCTTATGCGTAAGGAAGCAGTGCCGTAATTTCTGCATGGCAAACACTAGCGCAAGGTAATGCTTCTAGCAAGTTGGGTAATTGACCTCGCTTCCTTGAAGGGTTCAGTTCAAATAGTACACAGGTCGCTCTTGACCATCTATCTTTTGCACGAGTAAAGCTGTAATAGACCTGTTGGTAGAAGTAAAATATAAGATCGATGGCAATTCTTTAATAGGCATGGTCATCATCTAAAGTTAGGTTAGGACTATTTTGATCTTTTGAATTACCTCCTTACGGACTTATTCCTATTCAAATGAAGTTCCTTTTTTTTAAAAGTTGGTGCAATAATTATGAGATCTCAGCAAGTATAAGTATAAACCTTCTGATATAGGAGACCTTTCCCATGAAAACTTTTAGTTCCTTTAGAGTAGTAGGGGATGGCATCAATCTTATAGCTTGTACTTTTGCAAGATCAATATCAATTCCTTTTAGATAGACAATAAATCCCAGGAAGTTCCCTAAAGACACTCTAAAGATACACTTGAGAGGGTTCATGTAGAACCTGTATAGTCGACATTGTTGAAAAACCCTCTGCAAATGAACTAGGTGATTGGGTACTCTCCTGGACTTAATTACTATGTCATATACATAATCTTCTATAAAGTTGTGCATCGTGTCATAGAATATAGTGGTCATTGCCCTTTGATAAGTGGCGCTTGCATCCTTAAGTTCAAATGGCATGATAGTATAATAAAAATTTCCAATTAGTGTACGAAACACAGTACACTTCACTTCCCTAATTGCCATCTTAATCAAATTGTCACCACTGAATCTGTCCATAAATAAGAACAAGTCATGTCCTACAGTCACGTCTATCAGAGTATCAACGTTTGGTAGAGAAAAGTCATCCTTAGGATAAGCCTTATTCAAATTCCGAAAGTCTACACATACTCTTATCTATCTATTCTTCTTTCTTTCAGGAACAATATCGTGTGAGCCAAGTAGGATGTTGAATGGGACTTATTAATCTAGCTCGTAATAACTTCTCAAATTCTTGCTTGATCTACACTTCAATTTTAGGGCAGAAAACCCTTTGTCTTTGCTTAACAGGTGCAATTCTCGAAGCAATACTTAGTCTATGTACTATGAGACTAGGGTCTAATCCTAGCATCTCTTTGTAGTTCCATGTAAACACATCTATGTATTCTTTCAGCAATTCCTATTGGCCACCACGACTTTCCTAGTTGCGCTGGATCCAATTTTTCTATTTTCTCAACCTATGGCCTCATTTGGTCCTGTAGTTATTGTGGGGCAATTTAGACTTCTTATACCGGAATGGGATCTGAAGAGGAGAGAGATACCTTTTTAGATCCCCCAGACCATCATAGGCGGTATACCGTTCTTCTGTCTTATCGGATGAATATTTCAATTCCCTTAGCCTACTTATTCTTCTTCATTCCCCCACGACATCTGCACATCTTCTTCTTCTTTTACTGGCCCTCTTAAACTTCTTCCCATGTAGGTAATGGGACACTAGATGGCTTAGTTATTACGGTATCACTTTCCTTAGCAAATCCATCAAAGTAAGCCGACTTAGTAAAGTATGATTCATATTGCTCAAAAGGATTCTTGGTAGCTGGAACTAACACATCCTTCCCTTTCCAATGACCCTTGATACGCTGGTGCAATGTCAAAGAGATCAAGTTGTAATTGTGTAACCATTTCCTATTGATGAGTAGATGGTATTGAACCGATGCATTGATCACATGAAAGGTAGTAGTACCATGGATAGGCCCAATCTTGAGATCAACATTAACATGCCTGAAAGAATCTATAAGGGCATGGCTAAATCTATTTATTGAGATAGGCCACTTAACTAGCCGTCGAGTATTAATTCCAGTAGCCTTAAAAGTAATAATTGTCATGATATTTAGTAAAGAACCATTATCAATGAATGTTCTCTTGATCGGGCACTCATTAAGCATACCTTCCATATATAAGGGGCGATTATGATTGAAATTCTTCACACACATGTTTGCATCGGTAAATAAAATTGGATTTTTGTGTGTTATGGCCATTCTCTTTACAAGCTACACTGCACTACACTCTACATATTGACTCTCAAAGATCTATGTAAGTGCAGTTATTACCGCAAGCTGAGCTTTCTCGTTAAATCCTAAGAGATCAAAGAAATTCCTAAAGTTAGCTGCTTTTAACAAAGCCACAATGACAGGCGGGTATTCGTCATCTTGAGCTTCAATTAACTTTCCTTTATCTTCATCATTTCCAATAGCTTGGGCCTTAATCACTTTAGTTGTGATGGGATCATGGTTAAAGGCATTAACAATACCCCTTCAATTATTGTGGGCGAAAAGTGAATCATTTCTAATATTGTTGTTATCGATGATTAACTCACTACGTGCAACTTAATCATTGAATATTTTCTTCAAAGTGAAATAATCTTTAGTTGGGTGATTGATAATTCGATGAAAGCTACAACACTTAGCGTCATTCTTTTCCTCATTTATGGGGAGGCGCTCAATCCTTGGGAGCTTGATATTCTGATCATGGAGCAACTAATCAAGCATTTGATGTACTTTGGCCATAGGACAAGGGTATGTCAAAGATAGCCTAGGGTTAGTAGGCTTATCATTTCTTTGTCTCTTTGTTTCCCTTGGTGACTTACTTTGAGCAGCGTTTACAGACGAAGAGTGCTTGTTGAATCTTCCAACTTCACTTCTTTGTTGTGCGATTGAGTTATTAGTCCTTTGCGCGTTTTTAACTAATGTAGTAAAGGAAGTCGAGGAAAGATTCTCAAGGTAAATTGCGTACTCAGGAAACATTCCTTGGATAAAGATCTTAACTAACTCTCTTTCATCACAAACATTTTGTATATCTAGCGAACACTCCTTGAAGCGCTCGATATAGTCCATAAGATCTTCTTTGGACCTTTGATGAATCCTTCCCATGTCAGTAAGGATAACTCTTTCTTCGATGGAGAAAAACTTCTCTAAAAACATCTTGCACATATTACCCCATGAATCTACTAACCTTAAAGGGAGATTAACATACTAGGTGTATACCTTCTCAGTAAGTGAGTTAAAAAATTCTTTCAATTTCAAATTGTCATCCAAACAATATAATTCCACGTATTTATGAATTTTAACAAATGTTTCTTGGTACTTCCTTTCTTGGTATGAAATAGCATGAACTTTAGGTTGACATAGTCCTTAGGGTACAGTTTTACGGCAATGCGTTAATGATATGGAAGCTTCAATTCTAATATCCCAGCCATAGATTTTGTTTGTATCTCTTTTAAATACATGTCCAAATCTTTTTTTGTTACAAATGAACCTCTTTGAGTTAACGCTTCTGTCCTTAGTGACATTGTAAGAGAAAGGTGCATAGGTGCAAGATTTGTAAGCGTAAATGTTGCAAACATAGGATTCATTGGTGTTGGTTGCATAGAGTCAACAATGATGATATGTGGTATAGTACGTGAGGATGATGAGCCTCCAATCTGAACTCCTTAGTTTTTTACTTTAAGTAATGAATCTTGCATAGCTATGGATTCTACAGCAGGGAGTTGTTGCTCAACTCTAGGAGTGACATGCTCCTTGACCGCAGGAGGGTTGAGTGGAGTGTGTTGTTGTACTACATTAGAAGGATTCGAGGAAGTTTCTCTTTGTTGTACAACAGTAAAGGCAACTAAAGCAAGTACACATTAGGTGAACATCACCATGAGTTCGCTGAGGGTTCGATTAATCTCTTGCAACTCACGTATCAATTATGCATTATCAAGGGCGCCTTCCTGCATGCCATCTCCTTGGTTCGTGTCTCCAACTGGAGGTTGATTTTAATCATGATTTACAATAGCAGCATCTTACTCTTGATTAATTCCATCAATAGGATCAAGTTATCTTCGCCTTAGAGGTACCATGATGTAAGTATCAAGTCTTTTATCCCTAGTGGAGTTACTAGAAAATGTAGGGGTAGTAGTTACGAATGCAGATATGACGTGTGTATCACGTATGAGGTAGCACTACACGTGATTAAGGAAATGACTTGAGTGACTCGTACGGGATGATCAAGAAAGAGGTATAAGGAGAAGGAGCAAGCGATCTCAACAAGACTCTAATACTTTAGTGAGTGGTGGAAGAGCCTAAAGGCATTAAACTTTATTGATGATGAAGAACCAGGTAGCATTTCTTGAGGTATTTGAGTGTATGATCTTTTATGGTAAGAATCCGGTAGAGTAACAACATTAGTACTAATTCTCTTTTGTCCAAATGAGGGAAGAAGAAGGGTATTTATAAAAGATAGCCCTTGATCCCATCTATTAGATCTTGATGACAATCAAGGGTTAGGATTAATCCTTTCTTTTTAATGGACTAGAGATAGGCCTCCTTTGTGAACTTAGGCCTAAATGACTTTGTTTTATTAGTATAAGCTAAGTTGAGAAAGGTTAAATCGGATGGACTAATTCGATAGACTCTACTTTAAGCCTATCATACCAAATCTCCTTTGATAATCTCGATAACTCATGAACTTGGCTCTTCGGGTTTTGTCACTTTAATCCGATTAGTCAAATCCATTTAATCAATAGACTTAAAACCCAATATTGAATTTGGTCCTCTACAACATAAAAAATAAAAAATTTGATTTGTAGTTGTATACAAAAAATTAAAGAAAATAGTGTATAAATTGTTTTAAATAATAAAATAAATAGAGTATAATTATTTAATACTAGACCAACTTCTTTTATTTTAAATTAATATACGATTAATGAAAAGATAATATATGTAGATTGAGAAATATATCCTACTAGTTAAAAGAGAAAGTAAAGATGAGAGAAAAGAATCATAAAAAATGTAAGAGAGAGAAAAAGACGAGATTAGGTTAAGGTTTTCTCGAAAGATAAAATATAAAAAAGATAAATATTTTTTATTAATTATTATATTTTATTATTTATAATTAATATTAAATTACTGATATCATATTATTATTTTTAATCGAGTTTGAGTTTTCTATTAAATTTTTTTATTCAAATACTCCATTTGGAATCTTAAAGAGTTTGAGAACCATTTTTAAAATCTAATCCAAAACCTTGTATATAAAATTTTATAAGGTTTTCTTAACGAGTTGGATGGTGGAAAATGACTCGTCCACTAGAAACACTGCTACTATAGGCTATCTCCGTGTCCTAGATAAAAAAGCTGCGTGTTTGTCTTCATATTCCATTGACGTCAGACCCCGCAAAACTCTCTCACCGACCCCAAAGACACTGTGAAGTGTCACTGATCCCTACTTGCTCGCACTCAGTCACGCCGCGGCTTCAACTCACATCTTCTGGAGCCGTTAATAAGCAAAAGTATGCATGCTCACTCTTGGTATTTATTCTTTTTACTTTTTTAATCGCGCCATTCTCACTCTAACGACTCTTTTCTTGTTTCCATGAATTACAATACAGGTCTTCGCCTCGCGTTCAAGCTCCTTGCCTTGCCATTGCATCTCTCTCTCAGCACTAGTCGCAGGTGAATTTCATCTGTCATCGGAATTTCTTTGAGTACTGTTTTTGCTTGCTGGATAAATTTGTTTGCTTTATTTTATACCAAAATTATTTGTCTAACTAAAAGCAAAAAAAAAAAATAAATAAATAAAATTACAGTAATAGTTATGGTAAAATACATACGGTCTCTTATTCATAGAGTTTTACTGCTCAAAGTAGCTTGCTTACCTAGACATCCACTTATATGTAATTTTTAAGATTATGAGTACATCGGTTGAGATTTCCGAATAAGAGATGCTTTGTGGAATGATGGAGGACTCAAATTTGGCAAGAAAAGATTATCTTAATCTTGTTTATTGACTGTGGGTTTGGAGTATTGGGTTGTGATTATTGTTTTCTTTAATTACTTTTTTAATTTTTATTATATATATGCCATAAAAGAAAGCTAGCACATAGTCGAAAACTTAATTTTGATTCCAATGAGTTTATTAACTTCACTTATGATGTTGGTATTTTTGGTAGGTCAAGATGGTCCGCAATGTCAAATTTTTGGTTTATGGCAATGGAAATATCTTATATGGTGATGAAGGGGCCTACTATGATAGGGATCCATTGAGGAAAATAAAAGTAAAAACAGATGCAAGCTTTCAGAAACTCTTGCATATAATATGCACTGGTATTAGGATCAACCCCAGTACCCAACTTGAGGTGTTTCATAGGCATCCAATATTCACTGCAACTAGGGGAGTGCGAGCTCATTACTCATTGGTGCCCATAATTGATAACAATGATTTGGAAAACCTTATGGAGATGGCTGAATCGATGGGTGAGAGTTGTATGCAAGAGCTGTTCATTAAGGTGCATGATGGGTTTGGAGCTCCACCTGAGCATGAGACACCACAGGTTGGACAATAAATTCTACTTATCCATTTTGCAAAGATAATTTAAAAATGCCTGCACACAGATACATTTGTCTATCGTTTTCAGAATTCACCAGCATGGTCTTTCAAACTGCCTGGGCTCATACATGGTCAATTGCAGTATTTAGACGTTCCTTGTGCACAGCCACCGATCATCTCTACAATTACATTTCTGTTTCATTGATATCTTCTTGCAGCGTACTCCTGCAGAACCATTTTGTTTTTATTTTGATGGATTTCTGGTTGAGCAGGCTGGATTCTACTGTCGCTTTTTGTTGGAAGTAAAATTAGTTGTTTGTTTCTATATTTTCTGTATTCTTTGAGTTGACTTTTGATTTCATTGTCAAGGATTGAGGGGATTGTGATGAAAATCAAATATAATTTGATTTCATTAGTATAGCTCAAATCAGATATATGGCAGATTTTGTAGAAGGGACGATGTTGAATCAAAAGGTTCTTTGTTAATATTGATGAAACAAATCCAAGCTCTGAATAAATAAACAAGGATTTTGAAAAAGAAGTTAATTTGGTTTATTGAATTTCGAATACCTGTATTATTTGTTAAAAGCATTTTTTAGTGTATTATGCAGTAGAAAACTCTGTGCAAACATCAAAGAAGAGTGGATTTGAGTGGAGTCAAAACTGAGGCTTATTGAGCGTACAACAGGAGATTTTTAAGAAAGATCAAGAAGTAGTCTCTTAATACTTTGTGAGGGTCTTGACCTGGCAGTCTCATTAATTGTTTCAGGAGAGATTGAAAAAGGAGCAGGAAGAAAAAGAGTGTAAGGAGAAAGAGAAGGCGGAAACGCACTTATATACCATCATAAAAGTAAGTACTTCTATGCCTAGTAACTCACAGGCAATTTTGTAACAAGAATTACCTTAGATCATTTGTTGAAGTGTGCTTCTTGATATTTTCTAGGTCACACGTGATAAAGATCTTGCTGAACAAATTGGTAAAGACATTTTTTTTGATCTTGTGGACCACAACAAAGTCAGGAGCTTTCGCATGCGAAAGCAGATGCCTTTCAAACTTTTCAAGGTACTTTATAACATTGCAATAATTACCCTTCGGGCGTTCTTGTTCTGCCATGGCAATGTTTTTGTGGCATTTATGAAATTAGTTATTGGTGAATATTGTTAAATTTTTTTATTTCAGATTATTGTTTACTTGTTGCAGTAATGTGTGTTTGGTTTTCCTAGTAAATCCCACATTTATCTCGGGAAAGAAATGTTTCATCAACTGTAGGATTGAGCTCTAGTGATGTGTCAGATCATGCTAAAATCCTTTTTACTAAATTTATTCTGGAACAGGATCCGCAACCACTTAGCTAAACTTGAGGAACTACTTGCATGTTGTCGAACTCCAATGAGGAATGCCATCTTTAGTCATTTTATCATCATCTAATTATTTTTAATGTGTCCATTCAACGATATCAAATATGACAATTTGATAAAAGGATGGATGAAAGAAATCTGCGTAATTTAAGGATTTTTTTCTTTTCTTTTTTTTTTAATAAAGGAAGAACATATCCATGGGGTAATATATTATAGGATTGAAGACAATATGGAGCTTTTGACCAGCTTAGAAGAAAATCATATTCAATCTTGTTATCGATCAATCTTATTACCTATCTTGAAATAATAATTTTGAGCTTGTTGAGAGACCACCCAATGATCTCTTTACTAAGACTTGATTTTAGAAAGAACCATAAGATCTCCTTGAACTTTAGGGTTTTGAATTTCATTTTAAAAAATAGCACACCATATTTGTTCATTTGTCGCCATAAATACAGATAGTAGCAGGTGGGTTAACTGCTCAGTTTCCTTTTTTTTTTTTTCCTTACTTGACACTTCCACTAATCTACCATAACTTCCCTACATCCAAAAATTACATATGACAAATAAAATTTTAAGAAAACAACATATACACACAACATTACATGCATACACCAGCCACCACAAGCCATACAAACATCGTACCATTTTGCACATGCATCAACTATATGTAACAATCATTGTCCCCTTTGAAAATTGCGCATGAGCTCACCTGTAAATATTGGTCTCTCTTCATTTTCTTCCTCCTTGGTGTCTTCAAGCTGATTGTAATCCTTCTCTTGCTCCTCCTCTTATTCTATCCAAATAATTTTTTTACACTTGCATCCCACCATAGAGGGTTCATCACAATTAAAGCAAAATTCCTTAGCTCTTCTTTCTTCCAACTTGAGTCTAATTAGCTTCTTAATATAGGGCGTTTAGTTCATAGATTGGTTTGTAGCCGCCACTCTTTGCATCCTGGCTGAATCCTTTTTCATCGGAAGTCCCTGACATTGATAAAGGTGAGCCAAACTCATGGCTTGCATGAGATTTGTGGGGTGATGCAATTCCACTGCAACAACAATAAATTCCTTCAGTCCACTGCAAATATTGTTATTTCTTGTCCATGGGATATGGTCATCACTTGGTTCGATAGTTGCTCAAACTTGTGTTCATTACTTTCCACCAAGCCAAATTGCAGTGATTTTGGCAATTCTCCTAACTATTTGTGATACCCCATGAAATGTGGTCAACTATGGATTGTATGAAAGAGTTGGTATTGATTTATAACAGCTAAGTAGTGAATAACATGTTAATATTAGTTAAAAACTTTTGGATTAAGTGGTTAAAAAAGACTTATTTGTGTTTGTGGACTTAGTTATTAGCTGCATTTAGCCTAGGGCATTTCATAATGGAGGTCCAAAAATGCATGTTACACAAATGACTTGAAATTCTCCCATGCCACATACAGCCGATCACGTTCTAACTCTAAGAACCATAGCATGTCATCCTCGATGTGAAACACTGCCAAATCCATTCTTTCATCATAAGCAATTTATTGGTGCTTGGAGAAATGCTCACACTTGTTGAGCCATCCTGATGGGTCAATTGTTCCATCATACTTTGAAATTTCTAGCTTTGAAAATTTTGGGGGTGATAAGCCCCTAGTGACCACTATGGGACAAATGCCCATTAGTTATCTCACCACTATTGTTAGCCTCTTTTAATTCCACCATGTGCTGGTCAGAGATGTCACGTGTGAAACTTAATAGTTAAAGCTCCATCTATCGTTGCCTTGTCTCAAGTTGCGACCAATCTTCCTTGTACATGGTTATGAATGCTTCAAATTGTTGCAGATTTTTCAATTCCTCCATAAGGTCTAGTTCTAATACCAATTTGTCATAGGGTCGAAGATAATATGGAGTTTATGGTTGGTTTAGATCAAAATCAGATTCAATATTGCTTTTAGGAATTTTTCTTCCCTCTTCAAATATCTTGAATTAATAATTTTGGGCTTTGTTAAGAGCAAACCTAATAATCTCTTTATTAGGGTTTGATTTAGAGAGAACTCTAAGATGTCCTAGAACTCTAGAATTTCGCATTTTGTCTGAAAAAATGGCATACTATTCTTCCTTTTTTGTTGCCATAAATACAGATAGAATGAGCAGTTGGGTCTAACTGCCCACTGTCCTTTCTCCTTGACACTTCTATTGATCTACCTTAACTTCCCTAGTAACTACCAAACACTACAACTTCCTTGTATCTGAAATGTTGCATATGAAAAATAAAATTAAAAAAAAAAAATACACATACACAGAACATTACACCCCATACACCAGCAGCCACACACCATACAAACACATCTAAACCAATGCACACATTACATGTACCACTGCACACATACATTAGTTGCATGTAATGCAATACATATATATATATATTTATGTATATGAAATTCATACCTAGCTTTGTAATGATCTGTTGGGAATTTGATGCAACAAGGTATCACTTTAGCAATAGACACCGCATGATTTTGTTCCTTATAGTCTGTTGACTTTAGCAAAATGATAATTTTATTTCCTTCTTATTCCTTACTAAGCCCATACTACCGTGTTCAGTTCCCTGAATTCCAATTACCAAGGAATCCCAATGCTTAAAAATTGGGAATTAGGATTCATTGGTTCAAGCTATGAATTGCTATTCCAAGGAAAAATTACCATTAGTTGCCCTTTTCTTCTTCTTCACTATCATCTACCTACCATTGTACCACCACCTAACTCTGATGACTCTCCACCAATATCCAATCTAACACCCTTGTTCCACACATAGTTATGCATGACAGACCACATGGCGACCATGAAGTCATTCTCCCCCTTCTCATGCGAGAACAATTACTCTTACACCAACGTTTGCTGCAACCCTTAGGTTTCTCAATGCACATTTATGATAAAGCTAACCTTCTCAAATCTAACCCACCCTATTCTAGCTTTGATTTCTCTCTTTACTTACCACCATATTGCAAACCTAGTTAGTCTATATTCCTTTGAAAGGCAAAACAAATTAAAGTTTGAATCACAACCCCAACCGTACTTGAACAAAATCCTATTCTATGCAAGACCCATTACTCTATGCGGTATCATATCAAGAGGAATTTGTATGTTTCATGCAAAGGAGATAATGTACAAGTGCAATGCAATTTAGTGCATGACAATAGCGTGTTGTGTTTATGCCTGTGGTACTAGTATGTGCTCTTGCGTGCATATACCTATACCTGTATACTTAATATTGGTCTTCATCATGATGTGTACAATGGGAGACGGTATTGAAGTGTATAATTCCTTTGATCCATGTTATTGCATGGTAGTTGCGTTATTGTTAAGGTTTGGTAGTGGAAATTGTACGATAGTTGTGGGAAAAGATTGAAGACAAGGGTAAAGTGATCATTTTAATTGTATTCCATCTTTATTACTTGCATTTCTTTTTTTCAAGTGAAGGCCATAATAATCATTACAGGTCTATTCAATTACTAATGAATTAGAATTCTATTACATACATGTTCCATGCGATGAAGTGTATAGGCCGTTAGGGTTAGTTACTTACAGGGTGGTCACCTATCTTGGGAGTGTTTCCTACTGAACATGTTTAACTTCGGAGTTCCAATAAACTTCAAGTCATTCCACAAAATTGTGCTTGGATGAGTATTAGCTTTTATCTAAAAGGTCATCTATCCTGTTAGTGCTCCCTTGAGTAGGCTTAATTTTAAAGTTCCAATGAACTCTAAGCCATTATATTAATAGATTTATTAAGGTTAGAGTTACATCACCTTTTATTTAAGGAATATTATAACGTTGAAAGCCATGTTTAAAAATTTGTTGTATCATGATGGCAGGAACACCACAACAGCCGATAAAGAAAGAAATTACTAAGTATAATTGGAAAAATATCCTCTGCAGAAGTTTGCTTTTTTAGGATTTATGGAACTTTAGGATATACTAAATGTAACAAGTGGACTTCACTTATCATCTACAGCCTAATTAACATAGACTTTCTCCTAGTGTTATAATGAGCTGGGAATGTTGATGTTTCAGTAGGAACAATATACTTCTTTTGGTGTATAGCTTGCTATAATACAGCCATGAATGGTTAAACTTAAGCTCTGACTGTACTTGGTATCTTTGGGCTTTTACAGCTCAAGTTCTTCCGTATTAGGATCCTACCAAATTTTCCGTAGTTTCTATTGCTCTAGTTTTTCTATATGAAACTTCCATACTTTGATTTTCCTACCATTTTTTATTGTTTATGAAATTTTATTCGCTTACCAAAAAAATAAAAAGAAAAAGATAATAAAAAATAAATAAATGGGCTTTTATAAAAATTAAACCAGGAATGCATTCAGAGTAGTAGTAGATATCTTTATCCTTATATTCTTTTAAGAAACGAGATTAATTGACACCTGGGTCTATCGATATCCAAAACTGGATATGACCATAAGAAGATTTGCAAGCTGTGGGAAGTTTAGTGCTGCATGCTCATCCAACTTCTCAATTGCTTTATTTGATTCTTGAAGCCAGCTGAAGGTTATCACTCAAAAGTGGCACAAGAAAAAAATAAAAGCAATCTACAAAGTACAAACTCTTATCATATTTAAGAATTTGAGGAAAACAGAAAGCTGGGATGTATTGAAAGGCTGTAATCATATTTCAGTGGGCAGTCGGTTTGTCAGGATATCATTCCCATCAACAAGCAAACTCCTTTGTATCCCCTTTGCTATAACTCTCATAATCAATTATGGCCTTTTTTTTCATACTTAAGTTGTTTTATCTTTTGATATTTTCAGCTCTAGGTTTTAATCACTCTTAAAGCAGGATCCCTTTTCTTACTAGAACTTTTCATTCTATTTGGATTTAATTTCTCATTTAACATCTTTTCATGTTGAGACCACATTGTCTTCTGGACTAACCTGTTACTTTCTGCAGGTGGAGATAGCTAAAGAGTTTGGTATTCAAGTTCAATTCCAACGATACTGGCTTTGGGCATGGCGGCGAAATCACACTTACCGCCCTTGTCGTCCATTGACACAACATGAGGAAGCCAAACCTGTAATTACCAATTTAGATTTTGTTTTTTCTTTCTGTTCATGTCGATTTTGTTCTTTTCCCTTCCTGTGCCTTTAGGTTCAGATTGGGGAAGATGGGCTGCTTCATTTTGCTTTTTTTCCTTTTAAAAAATTTCTGTTTTTGTTTGTGTGTGTGTGTTTTTACTCCCTAATGGTTGGCGGGTTACATTTCAATAGGTACGTGGTGTCTTCTTATATGCTATTGTTTGTGGCTTGATATCACATACCAATGGTTAAATTAATTCTTTTGTCAGCATGGATTGATTTTGGAAAGCATTAATGTTATGCATATGGGGTTAGAGTCTTTGAAGGTATAATTAATATCATTTTCCTTGTTGGTGATTGCTTCCTTGATCTTTAATAATCAGTTGCTTAAATCAGAGTCTAAAAACTCTTTCATTAACACTTACAACAGTGTCCCTTGCCATACAACTATCAAGTTAGAATCAGTTCATCTTTTTAGGTAGTGTCAATCTTTTTAGCTTTTTTTCCCCCCATTTAAAGGAGAGAGGAGCTAGTAATACAACATAAATCCAAAGATATCTATCCATAAACCAAAACAAAAATGAAGGGTGTATAGATTGATGTCTTGGCAGCTTAAACTCTAACTATACATCAAGAAAAAACAAAATTTTCCTAGCTAACACAAAATCAGTGGTAGCTGGACCACCCATCATACATCTATGATTTCTCTCTCTCTCTCTCCAGATATAATATACTACAGTAGATGAAATCTTCCTATTCTTAGAATCTCTGGAATTCTTGAATCCCCCAACCAGGTCACTCATTGATGAAGATGATAACAAATCAGCAAAGGAAAGACTAAAGGATTTCTGAATCTTTTGACCATATAGGCCATGTAAATTCACATCTCAAAAAAAGATGCAAGTGGTTCTCTTCATAGGAAGCATAGGTTGTGGAATGTGATAGTTCAGGTTATGGGTTAGGGGCGGTACTCCAATAAGGTGGTCATCCAATTGCTTATTATAGTAAAGCTCTTTCAGATAAAACTTTGAATAAATCAACCTATGAGAAAAAGCTCGTGGCTTTAGTATGATCAATCAATCATTGGCGTCCTTATCTACTCGGACGCAAATTCATTGTGAAGTCTAATCGTAAGTCACTGAAGTACTTGCTAAGACAGTGGATCACTACTCCGACATAGTAGAATTGGTTATATACGTTGTTGGGATTTGATTTTGAGGTTAAGTATTGTAGTGGGCTCAATAATAGAGCAATTGATGCATTGTCTCGACAGTTCGATGGGGTTATTGCCATTAATACTAAGTTTGATGCATTGCTTGATGTCGGTTTGCCGTCTACTGATCCTAACATTAAGGATGATGGTGAGTTAGGGGGTATTTCTGGTTCCATTTGAACTTATTTGGATGAAATTCAGAAGGCAGTGATGTCTAATCTTATTTTGTTTCCTAAGGTTGATTTGCTATGCCAAGGGCAATTGGTTGGTGAAGGATTTAGGTTGGTTAATGATATTCTCTTCTATCATGATGGGTTGGTGATACCAAAGAACTATTCTTGGGTAACCTTATTTCTACATGAATTTCATAGTTCAACATGCTAGGTTTTTGAAAACGTACAAAAGGCTCGCTGTAAACTTGTATTGGATAGGACTCAAACAAGATGTGGAGTATTTTGTGGTTAATTGTACCATCTGTCAACGAAGTAAATCCCTAATATACTCTCCTATTGGCCTGTTAGATCCATTGCTTTTACCTAAGGCAATTTAGGAAGACATTTCTATGGATTTTGTGGCAGGTCTTCCAAAATCTAAAGGCTTTGACACAATTCTAGTGATTGTTGATTGACTTTCCAAATACGGTCATTTTGTGATGTTGAAACATCCTTATATTGCCAAGTCTATGATTGATGTTTTTGTAAAAGAGGTGGTGCGTTTATATGGTATTCCTTGTTCAATAGTGAGTGATCAGGAACCCACTTTCGTTAGCTCATTCTGATGCCATTTGTTTTAAGCTCAAGGTATATGGTTATATTTTAATACATCATACCATTAGGAAATAGATAGTTAAACCGAAGTATTTAGTAGGAGTTTAGAATGCTATTTGAGATGCTTTTGCAGTGAATAACCTAGAAGTTGGTTTTCTTGGCTCCCTTGGGCCGAATTTTCTTATAATATTTTCTATCACTCGTCAGCCAAGTTTACCCCTTTTGAATTAATCTATGGTCGGTTGCCTCCATCCATTCCTTCCTTTCTAAGTGATGAGATTGCAAGTCCTACCATTTTAATAGCTCTAAGAGACACAAATGAAGTGCTGCAGTAGCTACAAGCTAATCTTACAAAGGCTCAACTTAGCAATTGTGTGCAAGCTAACAAGCATAGGAGACGTGGAGTTTAATGTGAGAGATTGGGTATTTTTGAGTATTCGACTGGTTTTACAAAAACGAATTAACACAAAAACATATACTAAACTATCTCCAAAATATTTTGGGCCATATCAAATATTAGAGAGGGTAAGGAATGTAGCTTACAAACTTCAGCTCCCTTCTGGTAGAAAAGCGCATTCGTTTTTCTATGTCTCCTTATTGAAGAAATCTTCTTAAACTTTTTTGACTTCAGACGATTTGCCTACTAATATTCATGTGACTGAAGATAATTTTGAGGACCACCAACAGCAGCAACCGTTTACTATCTTGGAACGGCGTTTCTTGGTCCAAGATGGTAAGGAAATTTCGTAAGTATTAGTGCATTGGGAGGGACAATCCTCCACTGACGCTATTTAGGTTGATAAGGCTGCTTTTGAACTACAATTTCCTAAATTTGTCCTTGAGGACAAGGATAATTTTGTGGAAGGTAGCATTGATAAGATCTTGAGAGTGTCTCACCCTATTCGTTATGTCTATAAGTAGAGGAGTAGGGATACATAATACTTGTCGAGGGGATTTGTTACACTTGTACATATTTTAGTTACATTTGTTAGTTAAGAGGGAGACTTAAGTATAAATAGGAGGTGAGGTCAAAGAAAAAAGGACAAAAGATTAGTAGTATTACTCGTGAAATTGAGCATTGGCTTGTAGATCCTATCTTCTCTAATGCTCTAAGCTCAGGTATTATTTTAGATTCTTTTAGATTAGAAATTGGAGAACCTGTGCTTATCGGGTTGTGATCTATGATCCCCCAACAAAGTAATTTATCAAGGGTAAGAAGCCTCTCTTGAACCATAAGCCATAAGAAGGAACTTCAGGATGTTACTGTCTCAAAGAATTATATGTTGAGTTGATAGAAAATGTTTTAGAAGGAAACATTCTCCTTGTAAAATGGTCATTACAGCCAGGTTTTGGAATAACTAAGGGGATAAACTCCTGTTTAATCCTCTACCACACCTCTCCCTTAAGCCAAGCCTAACCGTCAACATTAATAGTAGCGCCTAAACATGGATCCTTTGGCCAACCTAGGTCATAAATTGTATGTTTTCCAATCCAACTTCCTAAAGGTACTTTAGGATGCCAGAAATTACATCATAAAGAAATGCCTAGTCGAGGATCCGGCTTAAAGGATTTTTCGCCAAGACCATGATGCTTGGGACAGGTTGGGAATAGCCCAGAAGTTTCTGCCTTTTAGATTTTTATCACATATCCAACCAGGCCAAAGAAATCCGCTCTCATCCACACACAAGTGCATATGTTTTTTAGTTGTGCTACTTTGTCCCATAGAGAAAGATCCAAAATACCCAACCCACCTTCATTTTTTTAGAGAGCAAATATCCTCCGATGCCATTTTTGCTCTATCTCTATCCTCATTTGATCCATTCCATGGTTCATTTTGGATGAAAATTCCTTTAAGATGCTCTTAGTAAGTAAGAAAATGGAAGCTTAGTAGGCTTGCATTGAAAATGAAACTCTCTTCATTAGTTGGAATCTACCAGCATATGATAGGTGCTTGGTAATCCAATGATTGATTCTAGAGGCAAATTTGCTAACTTGGGTTCGATGAGTGGGTTTAAAGAGTCTTGAAGAGATGAGAGGCATGCCTAAGAACTTAAGAGGGAGCTCACCCTCTGAAAAACCCATATAAGATAGGATTTAGTCTTTCATTTCTAGAGAAACTCCACTAAATGATATTTGGCTTTTTACCAAACTACTTTGTAAGCTCGATAGGGTAAAAACTCATCTAAACATCCTTTGATTAGAGAAACTGAATGTGCGTCACACTTAGAGAAAATTAGCTAACCATATGCAAAACAAAGATGAATGAGATTTTCTTTCTTGCATTGCCAATGATGTTTGAAGGATGAATTCGAATTCAAATTTCTAAATAGATAGGAAAAGACTTCCATCACCAAGACAAAAAGGTAAGGGAACAAGGAGTCACCTTATCTAAGGCCCTAAGAACTAGCAAAATGCCTAAGTAACTCCCCATTAATACATGAGGGAAGTTTGGGTGTGGTCACACATTCCATAATCCAATGAGAAAATTGTGGTGAGAAGTTTTGAATAGATAATAAGTCCTTCAAGAAACTCCATTTGACACGATCATGAGCTTTCATAATATTTATTTTTAGTGTACATCTCGTCCGATGGGAGTTCCTGTGATATCCATTTATCAGGTCTTGTGCAACCAAAATGTAATCCACAATTCTTCTACCCTTAATGAAGATAGATTTTTTTGCCCCACCAAATGACAAATGACAATTTTGAGACAATCAGCAAGGATCTTTGAAATGCCCTTGTACAGAGTATTGCGACAAGTAATAGGCTTCAAATGACAAAGAGGTTCTGGTGTTTCTACCCTTAGAACTAGAGTCTAGTAAGTGGAGTTAATGGATTTCAACAAGCTTCCTACGGTAAAGAAGTCTTTGATGGCTAGACATACATCTTCTCTTATGATGTCCCAAGTCATTCTAAAGAAATTTGCATTATATCCATCTCGGCTAGGAGATTTATCCTTAGCAAGCGACCATAGAGCTTCCTTAACCTCAAAACCATCCACTGGCTTTAAGAGGCCTAATCAAGCTTCTTGATTCACCTTATTCACAACCAATTCTGATAGCAGTTCAAAAAAAGAAGCAGACGAAGGTAAAGGATCTGATAAAAGCATTTTGAAGTGTGATACTGCTGCTTCCTGAATCATCTCTGTACCAAAAATTTTATTCCCATCCTCTAAGCTAAGAGAATGGATGCCATTTCTTAGTAGTTTCGGCTTCAAAAAGTGAAAGAAGAAGGCAGTGTTACAATTGCCTAATTGGAGCTAAGTTTCTCTGGACTTTTGGCAAAGAAATGACTCTTCAGCAGCTCTCAACAAATAAAACTCCCTGAAAATATTCCTTTCCAACTCTCAGTCAGCGGCAGATGGGTCAGCTTTATTTGCCAATTGGATATCCTCAATTCCTTTTCAAGCAATTTAAGCCTTGAAATGACCTGGAACAATGGTGTGCCATCAATCTCTGTCCTCCAAACCCTTTCTACCGAGGGTAATAAGTTTGGGTCCTTACCCCAAAAGTAAAAAAAAAAACTTGAAGTTAGAATCGGTTTTTTTATTAAAGAAATTAGTCTATTGCATGCTGGTGCCAACGCCCTTAGTTGCAACTGATTCTTTTCTTCTTTTTTAATGTTGACATGTAAAGCTACCTGATTTTCAGCAAATTTCAACTGGCAGTTCTCTCTCTCTCTCTCTTTTTTTTGTTTGAGCCATTTTCTTATGCAGATTGGGCAGATAAGAGGAGTGTCTAACAAGGCTCAAAATGCTGAACTAAAGTTGTTTTTGGAAGTAGAGCTTGGCCTGGTAAGATATTTTTCTTAATCAATCATCTTGCTGAAATTGCAGAAAACTAGATCCTTTTTGGTGCCTTTCATCTCTAAGTTGCTATAATGTAGGATTTATGCCCTATTGCCCCACCTGACAAGACAAAGGAAGATATTTTGTTGTTTTTCAAGCTTTATGATCCTGAGAAGGAGAAGCTGCGGTTAAGTGTTTTTTCTTCATTGGCATAATTCCTCTTTTGTCACTATTCCATTAAATTGACCTGTATTACTTTTGTTGTGCGGCAGATATGTGGGGAGGCTTTTTGTCAAGGTTGCTAGTAAACCAGAAGAGATCATAGCAAAATTAAATGAAATGGCTGGCTATTTACCTGATCAAGAAATTGAACTTTACGAGGTTTGTGTAACATTTTCTGTTAGTCATGGTATCGATGTGCTCCTGAATCTTGATCATTTGTCCTGTATATATTACCAAATGGAGGTTGTTAGGATACTAATATATTGCTAGTTCTGCTGGGCAATGTACATTTTATGTTGGCGTCTATTAAAATTGACCATCGAAAGTGCTCATCTATTTTTCATGCAGTTGTTGCAGCAATTTCATTAGATGTTAGTGTCTATTAAATTGACCATCATAGGTGCTCATCCATCTTGTATGCAGTTGTGACGGTTGATGCATAATACGTGGTGGAACATTTCAGGTTCAAACTCACTGCTCCTTTTTACAGGAAATTAAGTTTGAGCCAACTGTCATGTGTGAACCTGTTGACAAGAAATCTTCATTCCGAGATAGCCAGGTATATGCCTTTTTGATCCAATATTGCTGTTTTTAAAATTTGGCATTTTGGTCTTTTTAACTGATTGGGGCCATACAGCTTGAAGATGGAGACATCGTTTGCTTTCAAAAGGCTATGCCTAATGTTTGCTCGTTTTTTGAAAATTTGCGCTACTGCCACCGCCAAGGATGAATCTTTTCAGTGGCCTATTTTTGTTTGGTCTTGGAAATGTATGTCCATCGCCTATTTTGTTGGCAAGACAAATTCAAAAGTTACTGGAGTCTGGTGGGTTTTTTCCCCCCTTTTCTATGTACTTTTTCATAGGCCTGCTCATTGGTGATTGACATTGTGGTGAGGGGGTAAAAATCTGTCAAGTGCTTGGTTTCACCATTTGTAAATTGTATGTTTATTTCCTTTGAAGACAAATTAGATGGAAGCATACATGGAGACGTGCATGTCTTTCCGTTGTTATTTATTTTCGTTGATGAGGGGGATTACCTTGTTGAAATAGAACATGCATCTTTATTAGTTTTGGCAAAGAAAAGATGACAAGGTTTGGTGGATTCTGATCTACTACTCAACTTCTATCAATAGACACGTGTTTCTGTTTCATTTCTAAAGATGGATGGGACAGAAGACATGGAAGAAGCATCTTGGTGTGTAGCCAATGCCCCATGGTCTTGTGCTTTATTTTGCAAGATGATGCTTGGAATAGGAAGGGTTGGAATGATACTGTTTTATTTGGTTAAACTGGTGTACGGAATGAAATGAAAAATACTCTTATCTCAGAATATCATCTACAAAATACCCAAAATTGTGAGCCATACGCTTTTCTCCTTTTACGGAAATATGCAGCAAAAATTTAATTTCTTATGGCTCTTTGCTGAAGTCTTAAAACTTCTATTTGAAACTTTAGTCCTATTATGCTATTTGACTCTAATATAATATATTTTATTACATTACTCTGTTACATCAACAAACTAGGTCACAAACCACTTTAGGGTTTTGGTGGGTCATCACTTATCATTTGGTCACTTAGGATAGTACGGTTCCACTTCTGATGGGGTTTGCGTAATTTAGTGTTGCTCAAGTAGGTGAAGGGGGCAATAACGATAACTATCAGACAAGGTTTTATTTCATTTTGGGTTTTAGGTCTCTATTCAATTTCATGTGATCTTTTCAAGAACTGACCACTTAAAATGCAAAATCTAACATCACTCACAATTTCTGGCAATTCCTTCCATGTTGCAAGTTGAAGTTGAGAATGCAGCGTTGATTCCTTGGCAAGGGTTTTGAAGAACAAGAGGGCCAAATATTAATATAGGATCTTGTTAATTGATAGATGAATGTTAAATATGGTTACAAAAGTGTATGAAAATAGTTATGATAAAGATGATAGGAAAAATGATGGTAAAATTCAAGATTACCAATCTCTTAAATCACTCTTAGAATAGAAAAGACGGCTCAATTGTTATTGCTAGATCTTTGTTGGTAGAGCTTGTTGGATTTCTAAAATTGGATGGGTTGGATTGGGGTAGTTCTAAGTTCCTTTGATGGAATTTACAGAACATATAAGATGAGTAGAATAGTCAAGGATCGTCTAATATGTCGGTATAACTATTTCGATACTTAAATATTTAGAAGTCTTTTTTAATCATTATTATAGTATATAGGATTTCATTGGTCTAATTCTAAACTTTTGAAAAATTTTGCCTTATTTTATATATATATATATACATATATGTATATAATTATTAAAATCGCGATTCTATTATTCATTTGATAGTATAAAATCGGTAGAATCGTATAAAACTAATAGAATCGTACATAAAAATTCATAACTATATTAAAAATTTATACATAAATGATTTTATCTTCATTTTAATTATAAAAAAAAGTTAAAAAATCGTAAACTTGTAGAATTATATTTTTAACTTACAATTTTAACAACTATACATACGCACACTATAAACACATCAACATAAAAAATATCGAATTGGTACTTAGATTTATTAGTGATTTAAAGCAGTTGTATAAGGAGAAAATCTAATGTATGGCTTCATAATAGTGATAGAGATAGTAATGTTATCGATGACTATGATTATCTAATAGTTTAAGTATAGTTGATATACTGAGGCAAAGTCAAAATATGGTTTTAAAGGGGTAAAATTTGTGGCATCAACCTATAGGATTTATCATTTTTCTAATTTATTCCCTATTAATTTACTAGAAGTAGAGGAAGAATTAGTAGCGAGTTATCAAACAGAGTATTTAGGTATCAAATTTGGTTTATTTTACGTTGCTTCATATTTAAATCTATTAGTTTCTTTGTTATTTGTAACAGTTCTTTATCTAGACAGTTGGAACATCTTAATTCCTTACATATTCAATCTTGAGCTATTTGAAATAATTAAAATAGGTATAATCTTAAGAACAACAATTGGTATTTTTATTATACTTGTGATACTTATAAGCAAGTACATAATCTGAAGGTAGTTTAAAGATTAGAGTAAGAATAGTGTTACTGTTGTCGTTAAGGATCTCTCCCTTCAGTAGAGAGTTAGAATGAGTATTTATATGTTAGATCTCTAAACCCCTGTCAACTTATGGTGTGTGCCCTAGGTTTTTGGGGCTTAGAATTAGGGTAAAAAAAGGGACCAAACTAAACCAATTTGCAAATCGAATCGAATCGAATTGAAAAACCGAACTAATTAGTAAAACCGAACTAAACTATTATATAAAGAATATAGTAATATTCTACTTACAACTAAAGTAGTTCTCTTATTATAGTGTAATACTTAAAAGAATTTTTAGTTTATATTTATTGAATTGTATATATGTATTAAACCTCTATTTTCATATTTATAAATTGTATATGTAATTTAACTCTAAGTTGATACTACATGCTATTTTTATAAATGCAACTATTAATAAACATTCAAAATTTCTTAATCACGTGGATACTAACTTATCAATATTTATTATTATTAAATATATTCAAATTACTTGCAAGATTACATGTTATGTAAATATACTTTTCTGTACTAGAAAATATAGTCCAATCTAAATACCAAACTAAACCAAACCAAAATTTTATGGTTTGGAAAAATCCTTAATCTAAATCATACAATTTGGTTCAAAGCTATAAAAAAAATTAAACCATATTTTTATGGTTTGGATTGGTTTAAAGAGAAAACCAAACAAATCTGAACTATACTTACCTTTACATGAAATTGATAAGATTTTCTAATGTGGCAAGGGATGATTGCTTAGTACTTTGTTTTCGTCTCTTCTTAGTAAATACTTAATGGTGCCGTACAAATTAGGCTACATGGATTTTCCAAAAGGTAAGTCGTCAGAGGTTGCATTTCATTTAATGCAATGTGAATGTCATATGATCATGCTTTAAGGTATTGGATGGGAGCTTTTGAGATGTCTTCTAGATCCCCCAAGCATTGTTGTTATTCTTTGGGGCCATCTTAAGAGAGTTAGCTTGGGAAGGATTGTCAAGTTTTCAAAGGAGGTCAAATTGTAGGCTATGGGAGTTAGCTTGGGTCGAGTAGGACCTTTCCTTACTAAATTGCTTAGTCCTCTAATTCCATGAGTTCAACTCATGTTGTTAACTGGGTTGCTCGGTCCTGAGCCTAAAGTAGTCGGCCTAAAACATATTTCAACAATGGACCTCGCAAGTTAAGCTAGTTAGCCCTAAGCTTAAGGTAGTTAGCTTAGGTACATTTTGGGTGATAGACTTATTGGTAGTGGGGCAACAAGGAGAGGAGAGACTTGGTCATATGTTGAGGGCTGATTGTTTTTTTATAGGGGTTAAGGACCGATTACACACTCTCAAGGTTGAGAATTCTTTCAGGTGGTCCACCGAGCTATTTAAAATAAGTTAAGTGCCAAAGAGCAGTGCTTACCTCTATCCGATCTATTGAGCTACTTTACTCTCCATGTCAGCTAAGATGTTACCGAGGTGAACAACTAGTATGCTAAGTCGAACCCTTTACTAAACCATAGTCTCAACACCAAATCTGAATGCAGCAATCTCCACTATTGCCGAGGTCGATCAAAACTATTAGGAGCCGATCATTTGAAACCAACCCTATGTAAACCATCCTTGAACTAACCATTGTTTAGCCCCTTCTAATGCCAAACAGGCCTAAACCAAGGCCCATCCCCGTCCGGACCACAATACTGTCAAAATCACCATAAAAACGTGTACACAATGTCCTTTACTGACATCCGTACTATCCTTTCTAACAAAGAACATCTATGTTCCTTCTTTTATACGATTTCAAATTTTTCTTGTAAATTATTCTCTTTTGTTTTTAGCAAATAAGGGCTATTCTTTTGTAATTTCTGTAACTTAGGATTTGCATTAATAGGATGATATAAATACCGTCATATTATAAAAGTTAAAAGGATATTAGGATATAGAGAAGAACTTTTCACTCTCTTGAGCTAAGTGTCCCTCTTACTCTTGAGCTACTCTTATCTAGCTCTTCTAAGCATGGACTAGTAGCGAGTGATTTCCGACCATACTTGTACGTTATATCAAGTGTAACTCATGTAAGGCATTAGTGCGTCGTATCTTTCATCGGTGCGCAAGAACCCCCTGTTCAACCTTCGATTATTATTTACTTTTCAAGTCATCTTGCGACTTAAACCCATCCCTTCAGTTACGCGTGATATTGAGTTTGTGTTTTCATCCATGGGTCCATATCGTCTTGGTATCAAAGCTTGGGGATGTTTGGAGCTGGATTCTACTACTATGTTCCTTTAATAGTTTGTCACTACTCTTGTATGATAATGGTTCTATTATTAGCTTTGACGTTTAGTATTGATAAGTGTTTTGTACTCTGTTTTCCCCTATTTTTGATACGCCAAAATAGAGTATGGTTAACCGTGTGTTTGTTGATAGATTGTCATTGTGAAGTAAACATCAATGTCTAATTCAAGTGTGTAAGGAACTCTGGGAAATGAAGAAAGTGGTACTCAACATGGCCGAGGGTAAGAAAGAAGCTCTTTACCTCAATCAGTAGGTGATCGCTTGGATAAACTTATCGATTTGGTAGCTAGTCTGGTGACTTTCATACAAGAAGCCAAATAGCAAGCTAAAAATACCCCCATTAGGGAACGTGAGTAACAACAACGAAGCAATAGTCAGTTTAGCAAGGCTAATGCCCTAGCTCGACCACCTTGAGCTAAAAGAGTTGATAGGGATGCTAGACATAGATTAGCACTCGAAGAGATTGAGGAAGAAGTTAAAGGAGATGATGATGTAAAAGAGTACTACAGAGCTGAAGAAAGAAACATGCGAGCCCCTAGAGTTGAAGGACTTAAGATGCGTATCCCAAGTTTTTCTGGAAGTAGTGATGTTGAAGACTACCTAGATTAGGTAGACAAAATTGAAAAGCAGTTTGAATACTACAAAGTGGCTGACAATGCAAAGGTTAGACTTACTATGTTGGAGTTTACTGGTTATGCCGCCTTATGGTGGAAGAACTTGCAAGCCACTAGAAGAAAGGAAGGAGAACAAGAGATTAGGAGTTGGGATGACACGAAGAAGGTTATGTGAAGAAGGTTTGTATCGAGCTATTATTTGGAAGATGCCTTCAAGAGACTGCAAGAACTGAGGCAAGGAGAATCAAGTGTGGATGCTTATGTTAAAGAATTCTAGATGCTAATGATTCCTTGCGAAGTCGTAGAACCAAAGACTGAATTGTGTCTCAATTCATTAGATGATTGAAGTATGAGATTGGAGATGTCTTGGAAACCCTGGACATTAGAACACTCAATGATGCAATCTGAGTCGCCCAGAGAATATAAAGGCACCAAATAGGAAGATTCTAACCATCCATCAACCGTCCTGACAATAACCTACCTATTTTGAGTAGACCTATACGAACAGAACTAAGTAAGGGCACTGAAACCTAACTTGCTCAGATTGCTAAAGTAAAGGAGAAGGAATCCCCAAAGAAGTTTGAGAAGGGATAAAGTTTAGGGAGGAAGACGAATGAGATTAAGTGTTTCAAATGCCAAGGATTTGGACATATAGCCACTTAGTGTCCGAATAGACGAACAATGGTGATCAGAGGCGAGGCACTAACTGTAGAGGTCGGCAGTGAGATGAAGAAGTAGAGGAGCTGAAAGGAGACGGACACGCTGAGCTATCCGATGAGGAAGTTATCTACAGTAAGAAAGGAAACTTCATGTCGACCGCCCTAGTATTAAGAGGGACGATGAGTATCAATCTTGTACCTGAAGATGAATAGAGAGAAAATCTCTTTCATATTGGGTGCAAGGTAAACGAATCACCATGTACGCTGATCGTTGACAATGGGAGTTGTACTAATGCAGCCTCTACATTTATGGTCCAGCAACTGAAATTGTCAACCATGCCCTACTGGAAACTTTACAAGCTTCATTGGCTCAGTGATAAGGGAGACCTATAAGTGAACAAACAGGTGTCTATGCCGATCTACATTGACAAGTATTGAGATGAAGTGCTTTATGATGTACTGCCCGTAAGTGTATCCTACATTCTACTTAGACAACCATAGATGTTTGATCAAGTAGTTATATATGACAGTAGAAAGAACACATGTTCTATGGAGCATGAAGGAAGAAGGGTAAAATTGAGTCCCACGATTGCCGATGCAATCCTAGCTTAGCTAAACCCTGAAGAAGGAGGCTTTGGTATTGACCTAAATCGAATTAAAAAGAGAAATGAAGCTGGAGGGACCTACTTATCTACTTGTTAGGAGGCTTTTGGAGATGAGACCTGGGGAGGAAGAACTGTCAACCAAGGTAAAAACCTTACAGGAGGACTTTATCGACCTGCTTTCAGAGAAGCTACTGGAGGGTTTACCCCCAATCCAAGGCATCAAGCATGCGATTGACTTATAGCTAGGAGTCGCACTGCCAAACAAGCTTGCCTATAGGCTGAACCCTGAACAGGTTACTGAATTGTAGAGGCAAGTAAACGACCTCATGAAGACAGGGTATGTGCGTGAGTCCCTAAGCCCTTGTGTTATGCCAACCCTGTTAGTGCTAAAGAAGGATAGTTCTTAGAGGATATGTGTGGATAGCCAAGCCATTAATCAAATCACCATCAAGTACAAGTATCCCATACCTAGGCTAAATGACATGCTAGACCAGTTAAGTGGAGCAAGAGTGTTCTCCAAGATCGATCTCAAATCCGAATACCATCAGATTCGAATGTGTGGAGGCAATGAGTAGAAGATTGCCTTCAAGACATGACATAGTTTGTATGAATGGCTTGTAATGCCATTTAGATTATCCAATGAGCCAAGCACATTCATGCGACTTATAAATCACGTGCTCTAAGAGTTACTAGGAAGGTTTGTTGTAGTTTATTTTGACGACATTCTAGTATACAGTCCTGACTTAAAGACGCACCAAGAGCATCTCCAACAAGTGATTGCAAAACTTCGAGCTAAACAGCTTTACGCTAAACTGAAGAAGTGTGATTTCTACAGATTGAAGGTGATCTTCTTGGGATTTGTTATGAGTGGAGGTGGCATCCGGGTTGATGAGGAGAAGATAAGAGCAATTATAGAATGGCCTAAGCTAACCTGCTTTGTTGATGTGAGAAGTTTCCACGGCCTAGCATCATTCTATCGTCGATTCATAAAGAACTTCAGTACGATTGTGACCCCACTCATTGAACTTTAAGAAAAGAATGTTGAATTCAGATGGGGTGAAAAAGAGAGGAGTTTTGAAGACGTGAAGGAGAAGCTAACTACAGCCCCCATCTTAGCTTTATCGAGCTTGGACAAGGTATTTGAGGTAGAGTGTAATGTGTCTGAACTAGTCATAGGTGTTGTGCTGATGTAAGAAGGCTGACCTATTGTTTACTTCAGCGAGAAACTTCGTAGAGCTACACTTAACTATTCTGTCTAAGATAAGGAATTTTACTCTTTAATCCGAGCCTTAACGGTGTGGCAACATTACCTGCTGCTCAAGGAATTCGAGATCTACATCGATCATGAATCCTTGAGATATCTAAAGAGCCAATTGAAGTTGTCCTAGAGACAAGCCAAGTGGGTTGAGTTCATGGAGAGTTTTTCTTATATCGTAAAATATAAGAACGAAAAGAACAATGTAGCAGTTGACACCCTATTGAGATAACATACCTTCCTAACCAAACTGTAGACAAGGCTACTTAGTTTTTCAACCATCAAGAATTTGTATGCTAAGGACCCACACTTTGGTCTTATCTACTCTCGATGTGAGGAAAGACGGAGGTTGATCGATTATTACAGGAAAGATGGATACTTATTCAGGAAGAGAAAGCTATGTCTCTCGACTTATTTCACATGAGAACTGCTAGTGCGTGAGGTGTATGGAAGAGGATTGATAAGACACTTTAGCTAGCACCAAACTTATGAGGTATTATCCTCAAAATTCTTTTAGCTAAGGATGAAGAGAGATGTCCAATCCATATTGGAAAAATATGCGACTTGTCAAAAAGCAAAGAGTTGAGCCTAGCAAGGACACTACCAACCCTTGCTAATCTGAACTAAACCATGGTCCAAATTGAGTATGGACTTCATGTTAGGATTACTAAGAACATCCTAAGGGAAGGACTCTATCATGGTGGTTGTGGATCAATTTAGCAAGATGACACATTTCGTACCCTGTTCCAAAACTAACGATGTGTCAGTTATCTCTTTTCTTTTCTTATAGGAGGTGATTAAACCTTACGGCATGCCTAGAACCATAGTTTTGGATCGAGACCTCAAGTTCATAAGCTACTTTTGGAGGACACTTTAGAGGCGATTGGGAACCAAGTTATTGTACAATACGTCCTGCTATCCACATATCGATGGGTAGATCGAAGTTGTCAATTGAACTGTAGGAATTTTGTTACAAGTCGCTATCGGACTAAACATAGCCGATTAGGATCTGTATCTGCCAATCATCGAATTTGCCTATAATCAGACTGCCCATAGTATCACAAGCATGTTGAGATTCGAAGTTATCTACGAGTTCAACCCTGAGCTCCCATTGGACTAAGCACCCCAACTAAGAACTAATGATGATGATAGGCCAATTGTTGAGAAAGTTGAAGCCATCAAAACCATGCACTAAAAGGTCATAGAGCAACTGGGTTAAGTTGCTATTAAGCTTGAAAAGTGAAGCTAAGGATGAAAGAAGAGAGAATTTCGATCAGGTGATTTGGTCTGGATACACCTTAACAAGGAACAATTCCGAAACTTAAGGAAGAGCAAGTTATCTCCTAAAGCCGACGGATCTTTCAAAGTGCTTGAAAAGATCAATCATAACCCCTATAGGATTAAATTATATAGAGTCTTAAACTCTTTCAACATTAGTGACCTTTAACCTTACATTCTTGATGATGAGCAAACTGGACCTGAATCAGATTTAATCCTAAATCTCAAACAACTAAGAGGGAATAATAGGGATTAAGGATCGATTACACAATCTTGAGTCCGAGGGCTCTCTCAGGTGATCCACCGAGCTGTACGAGGTGAGTTAAGTGCCAAAGAGCAGTGCTTGCCCCAGTCTGATCTGCCGATTGATACGAGGCAAGTGCACCTATCAATTTTAATATAGCGGATGTGAGTCTGAGTCAACCCCTCATAGACTTCAACCACTAATATTAACCTTAGCTCTATTATCTAACGGGAAAATTATGATGAGTTGAATGAATTCAAAATACTAAAATTAACAAACTAACCTAATTATGAGACTTGATTAAGCAATTTAGAAAGCGATAAAATTAAGAACAACTTCAAGAAGGTAATAACGTATTTAGGAATTATTTCCCCTAGTATTTAACATGTAACCGCTTATAATATATCTTATTCTTAACCAGAGAGATTCACAATTAAAGTTAACACCTTTTTCAAGCGTATTAACTCTAATCCTAAATTATTTACCGGAATATCTTCACTTAGTAATATAATTTAGAATTGCATTAATGTATAATGAATTCCTACACAAAAGAACAACTTTCTAGAAGAAACATGTATCTTATCTCTAAGTATACATATAATTCTCTCCAATTATGTCAAGATCTCATTATTCATGTGATTTCTCAATCATCATGCATAATATCATAAATTGATATACTAGAAATATCAATTAACAATTAAATAACATAATTGAATCAAGAAAAGATAGAAACTTTATTGAAAATTATCAATAAATCTAATAGTCACATAAAACCCTAGGTTTCATAATCCAAAATACAATAATTTTAAGCTATCATAATGAAACTAAAAATGAATTGCAACAAAATCAATAAATAAAACATGAAAAACTCCTTTTGTTAATGAAAAATCTATTCAATCTTGAAGTTGAAAGTTAGGTGTTTCTTTCACATTTTTCTTCTCATTCTCTCCAAGTCTCTTCTCTTTTGAATGTCCAAACTTATGTGCGAAACCCTAATAAGTCCTTTTATAATGTATTGTAAGGTTTCCGTTTTTTGTCACCAGATATAGCCTGGGATACAGTTGTATCCCCAAGTTGTGTAACTTTTTTACCTTGGCAAATCTTCCTATATGGACACAGCCTGGCGATACAGTTGTGTCCCAAACTGTGTAATTTTCTGACTAAAATTCTTATTGTTTATGTAACTTCAAAATTTCATAACTCATTCATTTGAACTCCGAATTGAGTGAAACTTGATTCCTTTTCTTATTTTTCAATTCGAAAATCCGTTCAAACCTTAAAATCAAAATTTTACTCAATTAAGTATCAATTTCTTTAAAAAATACCAAATATGTAAGGGAAATACTATAAAATCACTATGTGAAATGTATTTAAAATAAGAGTTATTACCGATCTACTTTGCTCTCCATGTCATTTAACATGTTGCTGAGGTAAACAACCAGTGTATCGAGCCGAACCCTCTACTAAACCATAGTCCCAGCGCCAAATTTGAATGCAACAATCCCCATTATTGCCAAGGCCAATCAAAACTATCAGGAGCCGACCATCTAAAGCTAACTTCACGTGAACCGTCCATGAACCAACCATTGTCCTACCCCTTCCAATGCTGAACAAGCCTGAACTAAGGCCCACCCTTGTCCAAACCACAATACTATCAGAATCATCGTGAAAACACGTGCACACTGTCCTTTACTAACATCTGTACTATCCTTTCTGACAAAGGATATCTGTATTCCTCTTTTTTGCACGATTTCATATTTTCCTTGTAAATTATTCTCTCTTTTTTTAGCAAATAAAGACCATTCTTTTGTAATTTCTGTAACTTAGGATTTGCCTTAACAGGATGATATAAATACCATCATACTGTAAAAGTTAAAAGGATATCAAAATATAGAGAATATACTGAACTTTTCACTCTCTTAAGCTAAGTGTCTCTCTTATTCTTGAGCTACTCTTATCTAGTTTTTCTAAGTGTAGGCTAGTAGCAAGTAACCTTTGGCCATACTTGTATATCATATCAAAAGTGATTTGAGTTCGTGTAAGGTGTTGGTGTGTCATATCCTTCATCAGTATACAGGAACCCTTTGATTAACCTTCGACTATCATTTACTTTTTAAGCTATCTTGCGACTTAGACCTACCCCTTTGGTTACGCGTAATATTGGGTTTGTGTGTTCATCTACGGGTCTGTATCAGTTGTGGTCGTCCTTTGGCCACCGAAGAGCAAGCTTTTACAAGGGTTAAGGCTATTTGTGTTTGGCTGAGTAGAGTTTTTGGCCATTTGTGGATTGCTGTAGGGGTAATGTCTTTGTGATGTGGAGCCCACATATACAAGGCAAATCAATGTTATCCAATTGCTAAAGTGCCCTATTTTACATGATGTCTTATTTGATCCCTATTTTTATAAGGTAAGTAGGAGTAAAGCCATCTGTTCTCCCTTCCCTTCTCCCCTTCCCCATAGACTCACTGTGACCATTCTTTGGATAAAAGGAGTAAACTAGATGAGTTTGTATGAGTAGTGTTTGTGGGTCACCCTATTGTGCTTGCTATTGTTGTAGGCAAGGCTATATCGTAAGGGTGAGAGGCTGTCCATTTAGGTAAGTGGCAAAAGATTGATGAAAATGTAATAATCAATTTGGAGTTCTAATCTAAGGATCAGTTATTAAAGGTAATTCCTTAAGATGAGTAGAGGGTGGAGGGGAATGAGTCATCTACTATCTCGGGGCGTTTGTTGGAAAGTAGGTATAAGGATGGTCCATTTCAACCTCAATGGGGCAAATGTAATGCTGACGTCAGATTAGGAGTTTGGGAAAGAGTTTAGTTCTAGAGAGTAGTCTGATCTTGTCCTATGATTGGGAATTGGTTGAGGAGTACTTTCGTAGTGCTAGAGGGGTTGGTCTTTAAGCCGTTTATTAGCAAATTGCTATATGAGGTGCATATTTGTGCTTGTAATTTGTTTCCCTTTTTATTTTATAATCATTGCTAAATTGCAATTTTCGACATATCTAATTCCATATATGCGAACCCATGTTATGATGGATGTAGAGCTTCTAGAGGAACAACTTGATAAGTTGAGAGAGGCTGCATCTTTCTTTGAAGAAATTGTTTTCAAACATAACATATTTATCTACTAATGTGCTCTTAAATAAGTTGAGGGAGGCAGAAGATGCCAATAAGAGGGTAAAGGAGGAAGTCCATAAGAAGGTTGCCAAGGTAGAAGAGTTCTGCCAAAAAATTGAAGAGGAGGTAAGGTCACCAAAGAAACAAGTTAGTCGTGAAAGTTGAGTTAATGTTGATATAAAGGCCAAGCTAGAGAAGGTGGAGTAATAGAAGAAGGATTTAGCTGTGAAGGTAAGAGCCTGGAAGGCATAGTAGGAGGAGGCCTAAAGGCAATTGCAAGGCTATAAGGAAAAGGAACAATAGCTAAAGGAAGGGAATAAGTGAACTTTAGGCGATGATAGAGCAAGACTAGGCATGAGTTGTAGAGTTGGAGATCTAGCTAGCCAATCTTAAAGATGATGAATAATCCTCCACAATTGTGGGAAGTAGGCCATAGATGCCGTTGTATCGAGCGAACATAAAGGTGGCTTGAAATTAAATGGTAGTTGAAGGTGAGCAAAACTCATGCATTAGCCTTAGATAAGATGCACCAAAACCACATGAAGACTTAGTAATAAGCTTAATGTTACATATAAGCCAACCATTAAGGTTATTCACCGCTAGTCCATGCTTAAGTGGGATAGATAAGAGTTAAGGGTATTGAACTTGTATAAACATGGGGATAATGATGAAAAGAGTATATTCAATAACAATGGGAAAAAAGATGATTTCAATTGTACATGTAAGATGGTATTTATACCCATCCTTCTAAGGTTACTTTATAAGAATGATCAATTATTAAAAAAGACAAAATGCTAAAAAAACAAAAATACTAGGTTTGCTCAATACAAAAAAGGGGCAAAATGGACTATAGAAAAAAAAAGAAATATCCTCGTCAATAAGAGAAGGTTCGAAAGTGTTAGAGACATGTATTGTGGGGTTCTCAAGTGCTACTGATAATAAATAATAGTTACCATATGAAGTAAGATTGGCTAGGCTTGCTTAAATAGCTAGAATAGCTTGAAAATAGGTTAGTTGAGCTACTAATCAGATTAGATGGGCAATTTAAGTGATTCAGACACTCGGGAGCTTTGATTCTTAGTAAAGTAAAGGGTCAATTTAAGTTTAGAGGCAGAATGGGTCAGGCTAGTGAAGTAAGGATAACTCTTTAGACTTGTTCGAGAAGTGATGATCTAGTTTGCCAATTCTCTAAGCCTTAAACGTAGGCTAAAGTAATGGGTCCTCGATAAGGATGTAACTTAGGTGGTTTAAGACGAAATTTACAAAACCTAAACCAACCCCTATGAGGTCTATCGTTTCCAAAAACGCTATAGGACTTTTATTTCACTTACCAAAACTTGTCCCTATAGGGTTTCGAGTTTCCCTAAACTTTATAGGATTTTTCCTTCTATTACTAAAATCTACTTTTAAGATCGTTATGGATCTGATACCTTAACTATCTCACTATGATTACATAAAATATTTTATTTTATTTTTTATTTTAAAAGATCTTTATAAATAAATAATTAATATACTTGCTAATCTTTTTAACAAAAAATACAAAAAGTTAATAAAATAATTTATTATTTCTTATTAGATTAGGATTCTAGTTAGGTGTTTTTGTAATCTTAAAACTTAACCCAAAACCTTATAAGGTTTTTAATAATGTCCCAAAACCCGATAAAAACCTTATGATAGGTTGGGCGAGTCAGGTACCTTACCTTCTTAGTTGCATCCTTAGTCCTCAACATCAATTCTTATCATCCCCTCTGGACTGTTTAGGATCTAAGTTCAAATTTGTTGCGTTTCCTTATTGGTCTTCATTTGGAATATAGGAGCTTGGGTCAAGACTTTATATTCTTCAAGTTAATCTAGCAGATATGTATTGTCATTGGTCTTCTAGAGTACTTTAAGTGGTCTTTCAACTTAAGCAAACAACTTTATCTTCCTTATGCTTAAGAACCCATCTTTACTAAAATGCAGCCAAACAAGTTAAGGTGCTTGATCAAGCTCAATCTTTGGCATTAAGGTTTTCTTGGTTGGACACAAGTTAAGGTGCTTGATCAAGTGATAGGTTGAGATTGAAACCATACACAATTTCGAACGATGCCATGCTTGTGTAATATGAGTAGATTAGTTGTAAGCGAATTTCACTATTAGCAAGTATAAGTCCTAATCAAATAAGTTTCCTCCCACAAGCTTAGAATAGAGAACCAAGTGTCCTGTTGATGGGCTTTGTTTGTTGGTCGATCTGTGGATGGCATGATGTATCAAATATTAGCTTGGTACAAAGTTTGTGCCATAGGGTTTTCCAAAAATAACTAAAGAACTTTGGATCTCTATTAGAGATAATACTCCGGTATACCCCATGTAGCTTGATAATATCCTATAAGAAAAGAGAAGAAACATTCAAAATATCATTAGTTTTGTTGCAAGGCATAAAGCATGCCATCTTACCATATTTATCTACCATGACTATAATCGAATCTTTCTCACATATAATTTGAAGTAATCTAAGGACAAAATCCATATTGAACTCACTCTAGGGCTCGATGACCACATGCAAGAACATATCTCTTCCTCGATCAACTCCACTCTTTGTTTTCTTGCAAGGAATGCACCTTTTAATAATTCAATGTACATTCCTTAGCGTTATTCTACTTTCTCTTTCATCCTCATTTTATTTATTTATTTATTGGGCTGCCATTGCCTTCTCTTTTGCAATCAGGTGCAACAAATTGACATAAGGCTTAGTTAATAATATAAATTTATGTGTTTGATGTGGTTTTTTTAGCAATCAATTTATTAATTTTACTACATTCATAATTGTTTATTTCCACACAACTATCTTCAGATATGTATAACCATCTAATCTAATTTAATAGTTTTGGTTTTTTGTCCTCTTAATATGCACTTTAGAATTATTGTGCTTGGCGGAAGACAAAGTGTTGTTAAATTCTCATATTAGTATGAATTGTTCTACGATGGCAAATATGATCATCAACGGCATGAATTGATGAACATCACTCTTCAAAATATAAATAAATTTCGCATAATTATTAAAAATGAGAAGGAAAATTTTTTTTAACAAGTTTTAGATTTAGTCTAAGAAAGAAATGCACGTGACGTTTCTTAAAATTTCCAAATAGAAAATCTTATAGAAATTGTCAAGATTGCTATAATCTAATGGCATCACTACAGTTTTCTTATTGGGATAAATTAGGGTTCAGATCCCCTTTCCCCCAATAGTTGGCTAAAAAAATATATATATATATTAATGGTTATTTTTTCATGTAATATGTACAAATAAGCTAAAGCCATGATTCAACTTATAAAATGATGTTATATAGTTAATGAATGTTTAGATTATATCAATATTTGGTTAGACTTTATTAAAGCTCTATTTGGATTGTAATTTGCTATTTAAATGTTAAGACTATGCATTTGTATTGCAAAATATTTTGTGATCATCCTTTTTTCTTTGAACTTATAACTGCTTTTATATATTAATTTACAATTTTTTGATCAACTGCATGTCGAATCCAACACTTATGAAACGGATTAAATAAATAGGTCGTTTTACAAATTGAAATTTTTTTTGTATATAAACCCATTTAGCATGGATGTGATATACTAACATGAAATACTGACCTAGTACATCATTGTTTTTTGTACTTTTCATTGGTACTGATTCTTTTTTTTTTTTTTTTTTAAGTCTCTTAATCGATACCAATCTATCTGCTTGTCATTGGGATGGATAAGATCATCAGACCTTGGTGTTTTCAGGCTTCTTATTCCTGTCGACAGACATGGTTCTAATTCTTTTGGATGAGCGATCGGGGTGTGTGTATGCCTTGTAGTAAAACCAAACCTGTGGGTGTTGCCGATGGATGCCTAGGTTGCCCTCTCTTTTTCGAAATATTCCTAGAAATTTTTCACAAATTGAAATTCATATTACGTTGATTCTTCAATGGGATTCACGCATGAAATGCTTAACCTATTATTAGAACGAATGTGCTAGATTTACGTAAATTCCATACCAATATTCTATTGAGTCCTCTATATTTCAATGAATCTTTTATATTTAAGTCCTCGCATTGAATATGTACTTTCTTAACTAATTTGCTTTATAATTATATGTGTGGTGAGGTTACTGTAGCTAGTGAATCACGTGCAACTAGTCGACCTAGGAACATCTTAAATTAATAACACATTGAGGGATGCTATTAAGAATAAGTATGTTTTTTTTTTTATCGTTTTTGATAAATTGCTTATTTAATATTTTATGGAGTGATTTCAGCAAAATGTTAGTGTTTGTCCTAAGTTAGAGAATGCTCTGAATGAATCAAATGAGAAGAGAAGTCTCTTATTTATAAAGTTTGGAGATTGATTTTATCCACATATGATCCAAGATGGATGATTGAGATTAAATCCTATCATTGAAGCTCATTTTCTCGTTTAATCTTCATGAGCTTAGATATATCCAAGAACTTATAATAATTATATGTGTTAAGTCTTCTTGAGGCTCAATAAAGTCAAACTAAACCCAAATGAGCCCATAGAGATTATTTCTGAGTTTACTTTTTGTGAGCGAGATAATTAAGTAAAGTTAAGAGTGAAAAATCTAATTTGGTGATCTCTATTTTAAACTTATCAAGTTAGATCTCCATAAGACATCCCTAATTAGGCTCAATTTTTCAGACTCTATCACTAACCTAAAGAATTGATCCATGGTATTTATTGGATTAAAAACTCGATTACTAAAATAGTTTACTGCACTATAAAAAATTATGATGTAGTCTTTAGGACATTGATTTAGTATGTTGATGTTGATATATGAATAAGTGATTGTAACCTTATAAATTAATTGGAAATGATTCATGTATATATAGCAAATGATCTTTTAAAATGGATTTACTTAGAGCAATCATCAAGGGAAATTCTAAGGCAACATCACGGTAATGATATAGTAAATCATATCCAATTTTGATAAATTATACAATAAATGGTAAAATCAGCAGATTTGTTTTTACTGCTGATGAGCATGATTTATTAAAATATGATAAAAATAAAGTTGTCAACAATTTCTGTTTTATCATTTAGGATGATTTATTGAAAATGGGCATTTATAGAGACGTTACAATAACACAATGTTGCTGTCGAAAGCCCTAATCATTAAACAAACCATCTGAGAAATTTTGTTAAAGACTAGAATCAGAATGAATGCATTGCATCGAATAAAGCAATCAATATTCGTTCCTACTCAACGAGGAAAGAAAATATATTAAGGGAATGAGTAATTTTTTTATGAATTATATTATAAGTAAGCACGATGCAATTTAGTTCAGGTTTTCTTCAAACCAAATTAAATGATAAAAATGTCGTTCAGTTATTCATATTTGTGAACCAAATCATATGGTTCAGGTTAGAAAATTTTCCAATTTATAGTTTGGTCCAATTCGATTTGGTTTACGGATTAAATCATATCTTTTAATTTAGAAAAATATATTTATATAGCATGTTATCTTATATCAAAAGTATTAAATTTATTTAATAATAAGTATTGATACCATAATAGAAGTTGTGAAGCTAATAATCATGTAATAAAATATTTCAAATGTCTGTTAATAAATAATTTCATTTATAAAATAGCATATAGTATAAATTTTAAGATAAAACTAAATATAGTTTGTATATTATGATAATTAAAAGTTCAATACACATACATTTCAATAAATGTAAATTAAAAATTCTTTTAAGTGTTATGATATAACAAATGAAGTTACTTAGTTGCAAGTAAAATGTTGCTTTATTTTTATAAAATGGTTTGGTTCAATTTTGTAGATAGGTTTAGTTCATCCTTCCAAATCAATTATAAAATTTTTTATTTGGTTTAGATTGAAATTTTTTTAAACCAAATTATAAAAAAAAACCCATATTTTTAATTTGGTTTGATTTTATCGATTTTTCTTTTCTACCTCTAAACTGTATTACAAAACATGGAAAGTCGGTTTGGATTTGGAATGTATTAAGAATAGAATACGAATTTAAACCAAATTCTTTAAAAATTGGCTTTGTATCTGCTTGTTAAAATTTTGTTTATTTACAGCAACATAAGTGATAAGCAAAGTGGGATAACTTTAGTTTGGATTTCTCATCTAATATAATTTATAATGTACCAACACTTTTATTTATATCATACAGAGAGCTTCGCTTGGAACATGCGACTAACACATGTAAAAAATACATTGGAGATCTCCAATACGTTGGATACTTATAGCGGTACGCTTACATCTTTTAAAAAAAATTTAAGTAATTTTAACGTTACCCTTGATGAGCTAAGAAAACAAATTACTCAGCTCCATCGAAGCAAAACCCTCAACTCTTATTTCCACCATCCGTTTTGCGGCCTTAACAGTACTCCTTCCACCGCCATCTTCCACTCCATCGCTTGGCACCGTCAACTGATACTGTATAGGTGAGAGGTTTCTATTACCTAATACCTATGATATTCATACCCATGTTGGGAGTAAATAGCTGATTTTGATTCCATGAAGTGAATAATGGATACAGTATAGACAGGATATAAAACTTTATTCGTATTCTACATTATCAAGATATCTGTCTCTCAATTTTTAGAAATAAAATCTTCTATATAATAATTAAGAACCACCTTAAAAGTTATATATTACAGCTTATAGATTTGTAAATTTTTTTTATATTCTCGTAAATTTCAACCACGCATTCTTTATATTAATAATAAATTTTGGCTACATTTTTTTTGTCTGTCGGCAAAAGATTGTTTTTCATACTTGATTAATAATTCTAAATATATATTTGTAAATATTTCTTTTTACGATGTTGCTTTTTCATTTCCATAATTTCCAAGCAATTTTCTTTTCCATCTACTATCCTATAAGGAGGATCATGCTTTTAAATAGCTAAAAGAAAAAGTATATGGATAAGGACTATTCACAAGACTAAACTAAATTGAATTATAATGAATCATAAATTGTGGCTATTGAGACTTAAAAGAGAGAAAAGAGAGAGGTAAGTTAAGTTTAGGCTTCTATCTTATAGCTTAAACCTAATAAAATATTCTTGGTGTAAAACAAGTAGCATTATTATTTAATTTTCATTGATTAATATAATAATTTTATAGGGTGAGTATAGGGTATAATTTCTCACAAATTAGTAATTAGGATATGAACATTTGAATATTAGAGCAAAGCTTCATTCTTATACGATTAAGGTCAATATTGATTTAGGGTGATTGGGAAAGTAAACCAATTGGGATAAAAATTTACAAGGAATATGATAATCCTAATTAAGGAATTCCCGTGGGTTTATAAGTAAAAAATATAATAAAATATCAAGAATATAATTAAAATAGTAAAGATTTATTTTATGTGAGCCCTTAAAGTTATATTTAGGCCTATTGTACCTAAATTTAGGACATTTATGAAAAACTTATCCAATTGAGCCTAAATTTTATGAATATATTAGAAAAATTAGTTAAAGTAACCTAATGAGGTTAACTATTAAAAACAATGACCTAAAACCCTAATTTTAGCATTAGAAATAAAATTATTAAATACAGTATAAAACTCGTTGAAACCCTTAAAACTAGGTTTAAAACACAATGAATACTAAGAGATAAGTTATTTGACTTATAAAAAGAAATAATATAGCATAATATACTATCTAAATATATATATTTACAAATATGCTTGGTATATATAACAAATATACTTATATATTAACCTGAAATTATATAATTATATATAGTAAGCGATAAATTCACAAAATTAAATAGGAAATATGTCATAAAAATAAAAGACATATTATAAACATGATTATATGTATATAATTACTCATTATTTGTATTATATATATAGGATATATACCTACATATTAATAAAATTATCAAATATTAATATATTATGTAGAAAAACACCAAAAATGCATCAAATACTATTTAAAACTCATCCAAAACACTTGGAACTTGCTAGATTTCATCATGGCATATCAAGAAACTATCAACAGGCTAAATCAAAAGGTGAATCAAGGAGAATTGGACAACTCTTACTAGCTTTTCCTTAAAAGAATTAAATAAAAAATACTTAATAATTAAGAAAAAATTTTAACTGACCTTAACATGTTTAAATATGATATCTAGATTTAGATTATACATTTTCAATACCTAGGATACCTAAATAAAAATTAGAAGAAATAAGAAAAACAAAAGACCCTACTGTACCCTTTGCGTTCCTAACCTAAACGATGGCTTAACAGCAACCCAATTGGCAACCACCAGTGCACCCTATACCCTTCATCACCAACAACCCCCCATTGATCACTAGCTACTAAAGCACCAATGAACACAAGTCTTAAGTTTCTACAATGTTTTTCCCTATTTAAAAAAATTAAATTAATTAGAAAAAATATGAAAAAATTAATTCATAAGTTATTTTAGATGTAATTTCATGCTATAATTTTATTTTTGTAAAATTATGAATATTTTATATACTTGTTTAACAAATTAACTGTTCATTCGCATTTTCAAACCTAAAATAAATATACTAAATGGTGTTATTTTGAGCTCAAATTTTTTTTGTAAAATACATATTACATATATTTAATTGCTATGTAGCTGGATTTCGAATTTATGTATGTTTAGTATTCATTGTATGTTTTGACCTAAAAATGGCTAAAAATAGGGAAAATTATGAGATAAATGGATTTTTGTAAAATTAATTGATGTCCAAATACTTCGAGAGACTTGTAATAATGTTAGGACATAAGAGAATTAATTTTTTTTATAAAAATAACATTATTCTCCTTATTAATCTTAATTTAAGGGTAAAATAATAATTTTATGTATATAAGCGATAAACCCAAATATATGAAAAAAAAGTGGCTAGTTGAATTCAATCTAATTTTTTGAGTCTATAGGAATTTTCATAGAATTATTCAATGATTTGTGCTATTTATTATTAATTTTTTAAATTAAATAGCTTAAATTAATAGTCGAGAAATGTATTCAGTAATAATATGCTAAAGTATGTTAATTATTTGATTAAATCATGCTTGAACATATCCTAACCAGTTAGGATTATCTATCGTTTTTATTATATTTTGTGCTATTATAGATGTTAAGTTATGATATATATACATGTTAGGATTCAATAATATATAATTTGTCATATTTTATCATAAAATTGTGTGAAAATATATTTTATTTACATAATACAATATTAATGTGATATTGCTTGCTATACAATTTTATCTGTATATTAGGATTATAAATACTCTTAAAGGATCATTTGTTAAATGAAAAACGTAACACATATTGTCGAATCCATACGAACTTCACAATATTAACCTTACTAAAACTGGATTGCTTTAGGTAGTAAAATAGATATTTTCTGTAATATTATGGAAAATATTGTCCTATAATGATCTTTTTGTGATTAAAACGTAATTTCATTAATAAAAAATATGTTTTGATACAATTAAAATAATATAATATAAGTCGTAGTAAAACTACGTATATTAGATAATATTAAGTAAGTTACTATAACCTATATGATAAAGTAAAATACTTAAAGTATACGTGTATATACATGATATGTATGTATATAAATATATATATATATACACACACACAACTCTATTGAATAACTATATAAATAATATCTCAATTAAATATTGGATAAAACCTTGACATTTTCATAAATGTTGCGAAAATTGAATATGAGTTTCGATATATACAGGACTTCTAAGTGAATAAAGTCCCGATGTCCCGGATCTATAAGAGTGAGTTTCAATACAAGTAAGTGGGATTAATACTTAATAGTATTTTGGAGTATTATTTTAGAATATCCAGAGATTTTGGTATGCATTTGCTTATGTTTATAGTTAGCTTTTTGTACGTGTACAATACTTGTGATCGAGATTCGATTTTCTATTATGGAAGTTGAGCTCTATGTTATGATTATTCTGTGAATATTATTATACTTGAATGATTTGAATTTGGTTAATCATCCTAAAAACGAACTAACTCAGACTTGGCTTAACATCTAATTTAATATGTATCGCAACTTACAACGATTAAGATTTTCAGGCTAAATATAGGCTCCTTTCAATGATGATAGTTGAAATGATTATTTCCCTACCTTATCAAACTAAGTGATAAGAAATGACGTCATGGTAAAGTTGGGAGTTATAGTTCGAAGGTGGTCATGGGAGGAAGGTATTCTCTATTGTATAAGCTTCAGTTTGATTTTGATTTACGAGTGAGTGACATTAAACTCCTTAATCTGGATTAGAGCAAGCGTAATTTCTCTAATCTCACGATGAACTGTATAGCATCATACGATGGCATTTTTTTGCACATGCATTATATTTAACTAACTTGATAGAAAACCCTACTTGTGAGGTGCTGAATGTAGATTTTTGTTTTCATCCCACTTATTGAGTAAATTGTTACTTATTTCCCTATAGTTAATTTTGTAGGTACAGAATGAAACTACATGTACCACACTTAACACCAGAACTTTAGTAAATGGGGCTGCTAAGTGAAGATCAAGAAAAAGTTGCCTTGATTTTTGTTCTTATTATTGACTTTCTAACTTTTAAGAAAACTACCCGAGTCTTTTCAGGGAGCTTGCTAGTTTTCAATCTTTTGGTGTGTATTTTGAATAATGTATACCGATGGATTTTACAAGTATTCTTTTGAAAAGTTAACCTACGAGTTTACTTTATTAGTGTTTCCAAAAATTATTTCACAGGTTTATATCAAGCCAATGACAAACTAGATGCTTTAAAGTGGTAAAGTCGAGCATGCCCAATGTGAATTAGGTATATAATAATAACTATAAGGCTAGTTTTTATTTTAGGATGATTTATATGACGAAATTATTACAACTCTACCTTTTTTTAGGCATGACATAGGATACTTTCAAATCTGTATCTTATATACCTTTTGTTACATTTAGTATAAATGGATAGTTTGAAATGGAACGGAACGGAACAAAATGAAGGTTGAAATGAAAAATCCTTTACTATGTTTGGAGATGGCCATGGAATGAAATGGAATGACATTAAATACTTAAATATAATTATTTATTGAAATTGTCCTTAATTATTGAATATTATAATTTCTTTCAAGGTTAGAAGAGTAATTTTAACTAATAATCGCAATTTCAACTTCAAAATGTACTTCTAAATATAGAGAGTAGAAATAAAACTTAAAATCACAATTCCATTTTGGTTTAGTTTGGCATACCAAATGTGACATTTGTATATAATTCCTAAAGTAGGTGTTAAGTATAAAGACATTATGCTCATAGGAGTAAGTTTCGAATAATTATTACACAGAACCTACTTAATTGATAATTTGAGTGAATGTCCTATACAGTATAAACTTATGCTCATAGTATTTTTTAAATATTACACTAGATTTTTTTTTAGTTATTTTTAAGTTTATAAATCCTTGATTCTAACTTTATTATTGGTATTGACTTTAGTTAGTTTAGTATATTTTAAGTGAATCTATGTTAGCAAAATATGAACACATTTGAAAAATGAGTTAAGATAAAGAACTATAACTTTTTCTTTTTTTACCATTTATCTAAAAGTGCCCATGTCTTATATGTCATAAATGTAGCCTATCACATTCGCTTTTGCTTGAGTTTATACTCTCACACACACGCACACTATAATATATATATATATGTATGAAATTAAAATAAGATTTATTTGGATTGTTTTTCTTTTATCTGTATCTTATTTATTTTTTATATCTCTTATGTATTTGATTTCTATCTGTTTAAGATCTACCATTTAGAAAGCTACCTTATCTGTATTCTTTTTGATGTTGTTTCATAACTATAAGAAGGTGATAATTGAAATATAAAGAATCGAAAGTGAAAATTTATACTTTTAAGAGAAAGTATTCAAAAAAATATATAATTATGCATTAAAAAAGGATATTTGAATTATAGAAATAAATGAAATATAAATGATCAATAAGGTATTTAATTTTTAGAACATGGCTATATATGTAATCCGAAAGTGATGATGGTGCCGAAACATTGCAACAAAGCCAAAGGCCGAACGAGTTTTTTGTATTATATTGGACTACGTGCCTTTAATAAACTTGATTGACAAAATCAAGAGCGAACGACTTCATGCATTAGTTTAATTATTCGGCACATGTATCAGTGATAATACGTAATTATATTTCCATTTTCTTACTGTTTGTTTACTTGAAAGTACTAGTGGAAAAATATAATATCTATTGGTGGAATACTTGCTTTTGTTTTGTTTACTTGAAAATTAGTTTGGGAATTTTTATGATTTTTCTATTCCTTTTCTAAAGAGAAAAGTTATTAGCTTATGGAATTTTTTTATTCTTCCTCTATAGGGAATAAAAGTCCTAAGTAATTGGATAACTATGCTCCAACTAATAAGGAAAGTTTTTTATTTTTGGTTATTTTCTAAGAAGAACAAATAAGAGCATATAAATATGTTTAGTTATATTCTCAATTTAATACAATAATAGATGAGGTAAAATAAATATTGGAAAAGATATTCTCTACAATAAAAATTAGACAAAATAAGTAATAGAATAGTTTATTATGACTAATAGTTATTATTAAGATATAATCTTCCTGTTCTCTCTATTAATTTATTACAAAAAGTAAATGGATCGCTAGTGTCTTCTTCATATTAAATGTAAGAATCGGATAAATATAAAAAAAAATTGAAATGTATCCTCTAAACCACTTTAGCCAAAGTTATAAATTCAATCACTAAAATTATTTTTATTTTTGAAATATTGTGCAATGTTATTATAATGTTATCCCTTTTTTAATACTAACTTTTGATTGCACGTGTTCAAATTTTATGAATTAAAAAAGTAATTTTAGTTATCCTCTTGTAAAAAAAAAAAAAGATGAAAACTAAAAAGTAGACACGCATTCCGAAGCAGACGCCATAAAATGTTGGATACATTAAGACCATCTGTAATGCGTGTGGCTTCATATGTATCCCCATGCTAGGCAACGAATTTCAGCGTTGGAGTGCGTTGCTTGTTAAAGTGACGTTGCACGTTAAAGTAAGTTTATTATTGTTATTATTTAATTGGTTAAGAAATTTTATGAGGGTTATAAAAATTTTTAAGTAAATGTTAAGAAAATTTTGTAAAAAAACCGAAAGATGATGAAGTTGTTAGTTTCTTAATATGGAAGTTACTTAATATATCAATGTTGTGTCTAGAAATACAAGAAACGTTTCTTAAGAATTACAATTTCTAACTTTTTTTTTTTTTCAAAACCTCTACATAAAAGTCCTTGGCAATATATGCAGTTCCCTAGTAAGGAGAAAGCAACTTTAGAGTTGCTGAACAGGAGGTAGTTGCAAATTTTAAAGAAAAAAGTTGGATCCACATAAAATATAAAATAACCTTAAGCATTTTTATCCATGTCCTTACTAACGAAGTATAAATATTCTTATGATTATTCAGCAAATCCTGAACAATGGATATACGGTGTTACCACCAATCTTATTGTTGATTGTGTGAAGCAGTAAAGTAATATACTCCAATAAAGGAAGAGCTCGTAACTTATAATTACACCATCATTATCGTAGTCTTTACCCATCTTCCACTCCATACCACCATCTTCCACTCTATCATGTGCTGCTGTCAATTAATGTTGGAAGTGCATATTGAGAACCACTAAGCCTGATTCCGATTGGCTTGATTATAGTTAGATAGCAATTTCATGTTTGATTAGATATGTATAGCTTCAGAATGGATGGTGTGGCAAAATGACAAATAATTTTTTATATTTAAAAATACTTAAATGAAATGATATATAATTGGTAAATAGTATTATTTATAAAAAAATATCTTTTTTGTTGCATATTATAACTTTTTTTAAATAAATAATTCTAATTACAGAAAATCGAATAAAATTTGAAGTTAGCATTATTAATTTCATGGAATCGCAATTCCATTTTTTAAATTTATTTTTAAACATGTAAAAATAGAATCTAAAATCACAATTTTACTATGATTCATTTCGTATATTGAACGCGATATAAACTAAGATTCTCACTACTTTATAAATATAACCTTTTTTTTTTTTTTTTTTGTCTTTTAAGCTTAGGAGTCTAAAAAAGTAAAATCTTGTAATAACTTCTTACGTCTCTAGTTAGTTTTAGTAATTTTTTAAGCTTGGATAAATTACCCGAGGGCCTTTGAAAACTTTTGAAAGAGTATGATATGACCACCAGTTTCTGAAAAGCCACCTAAATCCCTTAAAAACTATTGTGGAACTCATTTTTGTCGTGTGTTGTATGGTAAGTGCTAAATTATGGAGAAAAGAAAGTATACACTTCAAAAGCTTTTTAGAGGGTATTCATGTAATTCACCCTTTAAGAATTTTCCAGCTTGTTTTATAAATGTTTGCGAGTTTATATAAACAAATTATATGAATTGATATTTAAAGCATTGTATTTATCTTTTTTATATACATTTATAACGCGATAAGTGGTTTCGTGCAACGCATATTTTATCTCTTATTGGAAACGTATTCCATAAATATTACCGTATGGCTTGGAGGTATAGTGCGGTGGTTGGTATAAAGTCTCCATCCCACCATAGCTCATGCACAGCGACACTCACTCGTAAGTGCGACACTACAGCCATTGCAGGTCGATGTAACTTATACGTGTAATACTACTAAAGACTATATCGTTCCACACAAAGCTGCATGTACAATGCAATAACTTCTTGTCCCATTTAACCACTTCATGCAAAAAGACACGAACAACACTCCGTTTTCCCACTTCATATGATCACTACAAGAACTCCAAACTTTCCGCTCTTCAAAGCCACCATTGCTTAACTCTTCCCTTGTTGTAACTTGTAATAACCTCCTCTAGTCCTTCCGCTTTCTCTCTTCTTCATAACCACCCTCTTGAAACACACCGACCATTATCATTTCTCACCCTCATCGAAACATGGCAGCAGAGACAGCCATGGCTACTCCTCATGAGGTTGATGATTGCCGGGGTGTCCTTAAGGTACTTAGCGATGGCTCTATAATCCGGTCTTCCGAACCCACTTTCGATATCCCTGTTGACGATGACGGGTCGGTTTTATGGAAAGATGCCTTGTTTGATCCTGTTAATGATTTATACCTAAGATTATACAAACCTAATTTTCCACAAAATTCGTCTTCCAACCGTCTTCCTATACTTTACTACATCCACGGTGGTGGATTTTGCATCGGCTCGCGCACTTGGCCGAATTGCCAAAACTACTGCTTCAAACTGGCAAGGGACCTACAAGTTGTGGTTATATCTCCGGATTATCGGCTTGCACCCGAAAACCGGCTTCCTGCTGCAATAGAGGATGGATTTGCGGCTGTCAAGTGGCTTCAGGATCAGGCTTTAGCTGAAGAGGCCGATACGTGGTTAAGCGACGTGGCCGATTTTGGCAAGGTTTTTATTTGCGGTGATTCTGCTGGTGGGAACATCGCTCATAATATGGCGGTTCGGCTCGGTGCGAAGTCACCGGATCTGGCTCCGGTGGTGGTGAAAGGATATGTCCTCCTGGCACCGTTTTTTGGTGGAAGTGTGCTGTCTAAGTCAGAGGCTGAGGGTCCACTGGATGCTTTCCTCAATTTGGAACTAATTGATAGGTTTGTTTTTATCGAATTTGGTTCGTTTTATTGAGAAATAAATGGTATTTCAAAAGTTTCATTCTTGAACGGCTAGGTTTTGGAGGTTATCCATACCTGTGGGAGACACTCAAGACCACCCACTGGTGAACCCATTCGGACCGGCGAGCCGTGACCTCGAACCAGTGGAGTTGGACCCAGTCCTTGTAGTTGCAGGTGGGAGTGATCTCCTGAAGGATAGAGCTGAGGACTATGCAAAGAGGCTCAAAGGCTGGGGAAAGAAGGTTGAGTATGTGGAGTTTGAAGGACAACAACATGGTTTTTTCACCATTGATCCTAATTCCGAAGTGTCCAAGAAATTAATGCAGATCATTACAAGGTTCATTGATGAAAATTCCAACTAAATAAATAATGCATTTAATGTGTGTTCTAAAGCAAACTGGTAAAATTTCCTATTTATAGTATTTTGTAATTGGAAAGAAGAAGAAGAAGTGTGATTTAGATTAAGTTTTGTTGAAATGTTTATGTTGTGATCATAATTATGGGCTATAACCATGCATAAAATAATTATTACTTATGGAAGTTGTTTTTTTTTTAATTTAATTTTATTTTCTTACAACGATGTTATATATTATAACTAAAAAAAGATTTGAATTAAATTTATCTTAATAAAATATCAATATTTATATCATTAAATTATAATAACTTTCATTATTGAGTTTGTCATTTAATATATACTTTTTAACCCTTTAATAGGCTTGAATTTTTGGGCTTGATACTTTTTCTTTGGGTCTTAAACTCTCCTACAAATCAAAATCGTCTTTTCTTAACACGCTTAATATTAAAATAGATGGCAAATTAAAAGGAGGAATTTATAACTAAAATTATTTTAGAGGATACATTTCCTATTTAAATATATATATAAAATAGCTTCCTCTGCTGCTTGAATCTTGCCGGCCAAACTGTTTGCTATGACATTTAATTTCCTCGGCACGACTTCAATTGTAATCTCCTTCGGGTGGATTAGTTTTTGCCTGGAAGCCATTAAGATATTGTAATATCCAAAAGCTTGTACTTTTCAGAATTATGTACAACGATGGAAGATAAAAAAAGGCAATCTAGCTTAACTACTATTCAATAAATGGCTTTTACGTTTGCAAATACGAAACAAAGAAAATCTTTGTCTTCTAAAGATTGATCAAACCTTCGCAAAATCTACTTAAACAAGTGAAATGTGTACACATAAAACTAGATTGACATTCTCTAACTTTACGGCTGAAAACCCTACACTTGCGAACGAATTCTTGATTCTCCGACAATAATCTTTTAAAATATGTCCATCCGATAGTACAACTGGCTTAATTATGAATATGTACATATATATTATATTAAAGCACTTTTATAAGTAATAATGGATAATTTAAAATTAATTCAAAGACGTAGACTCTTTGTATTTTAATTGGAATGTATAAGCATAAAAATTTATAATAAGAGACTCGTGCCAGCAAAGTCCTCGCATGTGGATTTGACGAATTATTCAATAGAGTTTTGTTTTGTTAACTTGAGTGAGATCATGAATAGTAAATTTACATTTCTTTAAGAAGACTATATTTACATTGGCACTTCTCGATCAAGGAAGTTTGAATACATAAAATAGTCTCATATTTATCACAATAATGTATTGTATCAAGGCGGAAAAAGTATATAGAAGGATACACTTTAGTTAAAGTTAAAGGATTGAAGGCTGGATATTTTCCAAAAAATTAGTGATACCAAATATTTATTACCAAATAATCATGAATTTTTTTTCCAAGACACTTGTTTTTTTTTTTTTTTTTTTAATTTTCAAGATAAGGTCAAATAATATAAAATTTGCTATGTCATTGAAAATTTTATTCTTGCGATTAATTTAGATTTAAAATAATTTCCTTTTCCAAAAACATATGTAAAATAATTACAAATATGCTAATAGGTGATAGTAAAACTTCAATTTCATCTTCTAAACAAGCTTACACACACATACACAAAAATTTTAACGTTATGGGACTTTTGAGTGCCTATAATAAAGAAAAAAGAAAGTTTCTTTTTTATAATGATTTTATTAAGGGTACAAGTGAATCGGATCTAGCCCAAAACTACTTATTTGACTATAGTTGAACAAAACTCAAGTTTAAGCTACTTGAGTACCTCATAAAGTCAAATTTGAGATTCATGATATTTGATTTAACAAAGTTTGGGAGCTTGATTAAGCTCAAATCAAGTATAATTATACATTGAGTTTCGACATAGATATTGTTTTAGTTAGAAAAGAGATCGAAATAAAATAAATTTAATCGAGTTGAGTTTAAATTTATCGACTTTCAATTCATTTCAAGTTTCATCTCAAAATTATAAGTTTAATTGAATTTGAGTCGATCACTTTATACCTTTAGGTTTTAGTTTGTTCGTAGTAAATATGTCTTGTTGGTTGATTATAAAATGAAAATTATGGTTAGTATGTGTAGAAAACTTAGAAGAAAGTAAGAGGCAGATAAGCATATTTTAATATGGATTTACTATGTAGTCTATTTTGTAAGAAGAATGAGTATACTTTTTATCATTTTGACATCTTCTTTTGACAAATATCCGATTCAAAATCAGTATCAAATATATGCTGAAACAAGAAGATATGCGGCCGCTGCACCTAGCAAAGGAGAAATGATTGGCCTATGCAAATGAGAAAAATAAGAAAAGAAAAGGCACAAGGGTTATGTCACAAAGTAGAAACTAAGACTACGAAAAGAACTAAATAGATGATATCAAATATTCTTTTTTGTAATTTTTGTGTTTTTTTTCTTCTTCTTCTTCTTTTTTTTTTTTTCGGTTTTGATAATCGATTATCATGCAAATCCAATGATATCATCTATTTAGTTCTTTTCTTAGTCTTAGTTTCTACTTTGTGAAGGAATAGGTTTCAAATTAAAATTCCAAAAGATCAGAAATCATGGACTAAATTTAACAAAACGATATAGAAATTATCCCGTTTGTTTAAGGGAGAATATCTTCAAAATGGAATGAAGTATTTAATTGTCTCCATAAAAATGTGCTAAAAAGACTGTTTCGCTGTTTCATAAGAATTTTATATAAAGTATAATTATACTTAAATAAAGTACCATCAACCTATTATCATAAGTATATTATAAGCTTTTTATGTAAAAGTATAATATGTAGATTAATTCTTAATTCATTATTGTAACCTCCTTCGATTATGTATTTAAATTTTATGAACAAGTGTCTTGAGTTTTATTTCATTATAGCTCCTTCGTGTTTATAATTTATAGGCCAAATCTATGAAAGATTGAATGAAAATCACTTTTCAAAAGTTAAAAAACTTGTGAAAAATGATTTGGAAATGATTTTTTTGTTTAAAAAATATAAGTTGTTTTTTCTTAGAAAATATTTCCTACCCAAAAGGCCCTTTTCATTTTCGATTTAAGAAATGAAGCAAAATAAAGAAAATATTTTCTTCAAAACAAACTATCCAAATAAAAATACACCGACAACAAGATGAGAGAGTAAAAGGATCTACTAACCCTAACACTCATAAAAAAGTGTAACTACTCTTTTAAGTGAGTGAAAAATATAATACTCTCTCTATAAATTTGAAGTTTTGAACTAATTTTTATTATTTTAATACGTATTTAAAGTTGCTCGATAAAATTCCTCTCTAATTTAGTTTGAGAATCACTCTTAGATGGTTTTACCTTAACTTTGTTTTTTTTTTTTTTTACTTTAAGAAAAATAAATTTAAGGATAAATGGTACCATTTATAATTGCTTGACATGTACTTAACTTTTTATCTTGGAAGTTAAGTCTGAAGACCGACCAAAAATTTTAATGCTTTTTAATTCTATTTCATACCTTTGTCCTTATATAAATAATAAAAAATTCTAAAAATAAAAAATAACACAAAATCAATAGAAATATATTCATGTTAGAATTCCAAATAACCTTTGTTTTCAAGATTTGGATTTGTAGATTCAAAAATAAAATAACAAAATGCACACAAAAAAAATATATAACACGATTGTCCCGGCCCGTGCCCAACTCTATGCTGACTAGATGATTTAGAAACGCCCCGAATCGGCATTCCAGCGGGGACCTGATAGTAATTTCACGCCGCCCACACTGCCATGTAAGAAGAGGTCCATATGAAAACATTTTCAAACATAAACCCAAACGGTCTCTAAATTCAAATCCAAAACCCAATCCTGACCGTCCCTTCAAATAAATATCCACCGTCGGATCTTTCTCCCTTCGACCACAACTTGATAATTCAATTTCCCTCTCAAAACGAAAACCCCAAACACATACTCTCTCTCTCTCTCTCTCTCTCTCTCTCTCTCTCTCTCTCTCTCTCTCTCTCTATCTCATTCTCCTAATTCAACTCTCCAATTCCCAAACTCACAAATCACACGAACATGGTGTTAACTTCTGACACCGCTAGTGCGATTAAAACCCGATTTGGCTTCACGGACCACCATCAATCTGATTCAATGTCATCGGAGATACAAGTTAGATCTTCATTACTTACTAATACAGATCGAGAAGACGATGGACTTGTTGTTAACTCCAGTTCGGCAACTCCAAGTTTTGAATTCTCCGAAGATCCTTCCTTCTGGAAAGATCATAATGTGCAGGTTCGGTTTGAGTTTCCAGTTTCTTTCTTGATTTTCAGTAGGTTGTGAATATTTGAAATTATGTCTCCTTTTGTTTTAGAAGTTCAGGGTTCTAATTTTAGGGTTTTGGAGTCAGGGGTTTGAAGTTTGGAAGTTCTTTTCTGGATTCCCAGCTTTTAGTTCAATTGCTTGAGTAAATAATTGCAATGAAGCTAGTTATGAAAACTTAATTGCATATTCTTCTTGAAAGATAAACTTGAGATTGGAGTTGGAACGAACGACCTTGAGTTGATCATTCTTGAACTTGATTTTGGTGGGTATGAAGAATACAGGAAGATGCCCTCTTATGTTCGGGTCCATAAATAAAGATATCTTTTATTTAAAGGATATGTTTCTCCTGCTTCTCTAGGCAAATATCATTTTGGTAATTTCAGCGATATGAGGTGGTGGAAAATGGTGGACCTGCATCGAGAAAATGAAATCATTTCCTCATTTCTAATGAAGCATATTTATTTCCATTAGTATTTTCCATAAACTCGTATGTTTTCTGTTACAAGGATTAACACCATATTAGAATGTACAATCAACAATGGCTTAGATGCCTAAGCTTAATGAAAAACATTAAAAATGGTATCGAAAAAATTAGCCATACAGACAGGCCACTGGCATAAATATTTTTCATTCAAATGAACACCCTAAACAGTGAAGCCAATAAAACTGGAGTAACTCTCTATTCGTCTGTAAATTTGTAAATTTTGCTTTTGAAAATTGGATAGAAGCTTGAATTTTTCACTTTAATGGAACCAGTTTGAACTGCAATGTTGCTTTTTGTGGTTAATAATGGTGATTGTATTCTAAATTATTCCTTTTTAGGTCATTATAAGAGTACGGCCCCTTAGTAGTAGTGAAATATCACTGCAAGGCTACAACAAATGTATTAGACAAGAAAGTTGTCAGACTGTCACTTGGACTGGACATCCGGAGTCTCGGTTTACATTTGATCTTGTTGCAGATGAAAACGTTAGCCAGGTAAATGATGATTTCCTACTCCAAGTTTTTTGCTTTTTGTAATAGATGTAGATCTATGACAAGAAATTTACTTTGGTCGATTATCAGGAGAAGCTATTCAAGGTGGCTGGTGTTCCTATGGTAGAAAATTGTGTGGGTGGGTATAACAGTTGCATGTTTGCTTATGGTCAAGTGAGTATAAACTTCTCTTTAGTTTGATATTTTGATTTAGTTGCTATTTAGGAAATATTGCACCTTCAGTCTTCCATGGTTGTACTATTTGTCGATCTGGCAAACTTTAGCAACTCTTCTACAAAGCCTTTTTGCTTTCTGCATGTAGACTGGTAGTGGAAAGACGCACACAATGCTTGGAGACATTGAAGGAGGAACTCGTAGACATAGTGTCAACTGTGGTATGACGCCTCGAGTTTTTGAATATTTGTTTCAACAGATTCAAAAGGTTCGCATCATTTTATAATGCTTTAGAATAAATTAGCATGCTGGTATTTCATCCCAGAGACATAAAAGAACTGATTTTATGTAAAACGCTTGACCTCAGTTTCAAATTTCACTTTCATTCTAAGATATTATTTTAATTAAGGGGCAAGGGCCAATTTTGGACACCATCTTGCTTCCTTCCGTCCCATGTTGGAAGACACTGTGAGGTGTTGGGATTTTAAAGATAACAAGGCTGGCAGTGATTTCACAATTAATATGCTAAATTTGATGTCTCCATGTTGATGCATACTAACGATTCATTTATGATCTTATGTATTTTGTGATCTCCTTTTGTATAGTTTTAAAGTTCTGCAAAATCCAATAATACACCTTATCCTTGAAAAAAAAAAAAGGTCCTACAAAAAAAAAGGTCCTACAATACTTTTTCTTTGTCTAATCTTTTAGATCATAGACCCATAGCAACTCTTTGCTGTTACAGGAAAGAGAGGCTCGTAGAGATGAGAAGTTAATGTTTACTTGTAAATGCTCATTTTTGGAGATTTACAATGAGCAGATTCTGGATCTCTTAGATCCTTCATTGAATAATCTGCAGGTAAGTATTACTTGCAGAAGATCTTAGAATGATTACCATGTTTTCCCTTATAAGACCATTTTTTTAGATACTGCTTTGCTTCCCTTGAGATGAAGTTCGTTCCATGTAATTTATCTAAGGCAAGAAAACTGCTCAAGATATCTTTGCTTTGAACTTCTTACACATTTTAAATGAATTTACTTTTAAAAAGAAAGTTTATTTATTTAAGGAAAAAAATAATATTGGTCATATGCAGATAAGGGAGGATAACAAGAAGGGGGTTTATGTAGAGAATCTCAAGGAAGTAGAGGTTACAAGTGCCAGAGAAGTGATTCTCCAGCTTATTCAAGTATGTGGTCCAGTACTATATCCTTCACTTCTTAATCTTTCAATCTTTCTTCTGCAGCAGTGTCACCTATTTCAAGTGTCCGTCTAGCTTTAGAGCACTTCTATTTATAGCTATTCTTGAATAGTCTTCCAGGAGGCACATTCTAGAAATCTCTAGCCATAAGGTTGAGTGCCAGCTTCTTCTTCTTCTGCTTGTGGTTGATTTGACTTTGACATTATATTTTCTAGAACAATGAGAACTTCCACAAAAAAGATAGAATACACACAGGATTGATTTAGTTCAACACCTCAAATTTCTCATTTCAATACTTGATTTTTTCTTGAAAAATATTTTGCAATGTAATCAAGTCATTGAATAACAAGGATTTTGTTAAGTCCCTCAAATGAACAATGCAAGTGAAAGATATTGTTTACTAATGATTGGCTGACACGAGGTAGTCCTGTAATCTATCTTCTAACCTCATTTGCATCACTAGAAAAAAGAACCATGGTTTTGTAGCCTGCCTGTTGCAGATAATGGAGCTGTTATAGTAATAGTAATGCTATAGAACATATACTATTCCATGCCCTCATGAGTGGAATTAATTGTGAGCTTTAAAGATCAATAGAAAATAAGCTAAGGAGGAAGACAAAATTTAAAATTGTCAAAAGTTTGAAGGGATAGACTTATTGTCACGACGCTAGAGTAGGTTTAGTAGAAATCTCCTAAAATTGTTATATTACATATGCATCCGCAATATAAAGATTGTCTTGTAAGTTAAAGATTGCAAAACACTATCTAAATAATTATTCCTCTCTCATAGCCATTTCATGCCTTTATGAGTGGTATTGGCTATGAGCTTTGAAGTATCAATAGAAAATGAGAGAAAGGTATAATTCAAAACCAATAAAAGTTAGGGATAGACTTAATATTAACAGAAAGAGGTATTATTGGTAGGAGAAATCTAATCTTATAGCCAAGTATAGAAGTGATTTATTTTTATTTCCATTTGAACTTTATACAAACTCCTTTGGCTTCTTCTGATACTAGGAGACTAGGTTGCTAGATGTTATATCTGAACTGAGTTTACATGCTTAATTACAAGATTTTATGTATCTTTTCTTTATATAAGAGATGAAAATTTTTCAGGGGGCTGCTAATAGGAAGGTTGCTGCTACTAACATGAATCGTGCAAGTAGTCGTTCTCATAGTGTTTTTACATGTGTTATTGAAAGCAAGGTGAGTAAAGCCACTTTTTTTTTTTTTTTTTTTTTCCTTTTTAGTATTCTAAATTAAAATTTGTCCCTTTTATTCTTTAGTAAATTTTAAGTATTGGGTATATATATGGAGATTATAAAAATGTCTTTTATTTCAGTGGGAATCTCAAGGTATAACTCACCATAGATTTGCTCGTCTTAACTTGGTTGATTTAGCAGGTTCAGAAAGGTAGATTAGTCTATTTATATGATCATTTTAAAAATTTGACAATTTACACATTCTTTCTAAGCATAGTGATATGTATTGTTTTCTAGGCAAAAGAGTTCAGGTGCTGAAGGAGAACGCCTTAAGGAGGCTACTAACATCAACAAGTCTCTTTCAACCTTAGGGTGAGCCTAATGCCATTATGTATTTGATTGAAGTTCGAGGCTTTTTCTTTGTTTTGTGTAAAATAGTTATTTTTGTTTGGTTTGGTTTGATTCATGTAGGCTCGTGATTATGAATCTTGTGAGCATATCAAATGGGAAATCTCTCCATGTTCCTTACCGGGATTCTAAGCTGACATTCTTGCTTCAGGTTGAGTGCACAACTGGAAGAAGGATAATCAACTGCATATCTGCCCTAATATCAGCTTAAAATTTCTTTTTACAATTTTTATACTACTATACTTGCTATAGCTCCTAGTTTTCTTATGGAAGGCTGCAGTCCTATATATTATTGTCTGACTCACTTTGACTTCTTAAGCTAAGATCTTTAATTTTCTTCAGCTAAAGGTCAATGCTACACGTGATCCCACTTGATTCTGATTTTGCAACCGTAATGCTTGTTACAATGCTCCTTTATGAGCATATATTTTTGAAAACCTTTCGTTGGTAGCATGTTGGGCTTTTCCATGCAATAATATATTTAGTTCTTGATATGTCAGGACTCACTTGGAGGGAATTCAAAAACCATCATCATCGCAAATATTAGTCCATCAAACTGGTTAGTCAGCTACTCGCTTGATTGTAGAAATGCCATCCTGCATTAATCCCTGATAATCTCATCTTCTCCACAAATTTCTGTATACTTTCGGAAAGTAGGCTTTGGCATTGAATGATGTATAATGGCATCCATACAACTTTGCTACATTGAGCATATGTCATTGAGCTTTCCTATTTCATGTTATCTCCTGTCAACTAGTAAGATTGGTTATTTTAACAGTGATCTACTGAAGAAATTTATGGATATCCTTTTTTTACTCTTGCAGTTGTTCAGTGGAAACCTTGAGCACTTTGAAGTTTGCACAACGTGCTAAGTTCATTAAAAACAACGTATGCTCCTTTTACTCCATTAGTTATGTATCTCAATTTCCTTATAAGTTACTGCAAGTAGAAATTTTAGCTCCTTTCAAGCAATGTTAAAGCAAAAAAATTTCACCTTTTGCTATATATAACTATAACATGTGAAGGGAACTAACATAAGGCTCATTGGTATTGAATGTCTCTAATAGAACTCCTTTTTTAGCAAATCCGTGCAAGTTTTATAATTGATGCTGAACTGATGGAATTTTCTTTTGTTAGGCAATCGTGAATGAAGATACAACTGGAGATGTTATTGCCATGCGCCAGCAAATCCAACAGCTGAAGGTATGCATCACCATACTGGCCATCAGTGCAACCAATTTTCTTACTTTTCAATTACCATAATTTATCATTATTTTGATAGCCTATTATCTTCTGGAGCTTGTTGTGTGACCAGCAGTAGGGTCTTTCTTACATAATTGTTATTTCCAGAAAGAAGTAGCACGACTCCGGGCTTCAGTAAATTTGGGAGCTGATAACTTGGACAATGATGTATTGTCTGTCTCATTTCCTGGATCTCCAGGATCCTTTAAGTGGGAAGGACTTCATGGGTCCTCGAGTCCACTTACATATTGTAAAAGAACAACCTCGGTGGGGTTTATATTTCCCTCAGCTTATTATTATGTGTGTTTCAAGTGTTTCTTATTATTACCTTGCTTTTACAGCAGAAGAAAGATTATGATGTTGCCCTTGTTGGTGCCTTTAAGAGGGAAAAGGAGAAAGAGCATGCTCTGCAGGCTTTGGCTTTAGAAAATCAAGCAGCTTTACAACTGGTATGGGTGGATAAAAATGTTTTGCTATTCTACTATTAAAACGAATAGCTGCTATAATGTCAAGTGGGTTTATTTAGTTACAACTGTTGCAATTTCTAAGGGAAAGTCTAGAAGAAAAATTTCATAGATATACTCACCAATTGAATATATTAGAGGATGAATACATAACCTTCTGCAGAAAAGTTGAGTTTCTTTGGATGTTCATTTCTACTACTTGTGTATTCTGTCGTTCACATTTAGTTCAATGTTTCTGGTGAGCCAGGCAAAGCAAAGAGAGGATGAAATTCAAGGGCTCAAAATGATGCTAAGGTTTCGAGAAGCAGGAATTAAAAGGCTAGAGGCTGTTGCTTCTCGAAAGATATCAGCTGAAACCCACTTACTGAAAGAAAAGGAAGAGCATCTGAAAGAAATTGAGTTTTTGCGTTCTCAAGTTGATCGCAACCAAGAAGTGACTAGATTTGCAATGGAAAATTTACGGTTGAAAGAAGAAATAAGAAGGCATGTCTGTATTCTATTTTTTCAATTTGAAGTACACGTATCAAGCAGCATTTTGATCATTTTTATTCACAGCAAGCCAATTGTTTGAACAGGATCGTCTGGAATAAATTTTTAAGAATTTGATGGATTTTTCAACTACTAATTTTGAAGTGAAGCAAGTGCATGCTTCTTTGTGGTATTTGTTGTGGGATAAAGGTTTCTGTTTGTGATAGAATTGTAGTTAAGATGCATGCCTTAAGTTTGGAAATTGACACCGAAAAGACCATTTATTTATGTCATTGCTCTTTTGATACCTCCTGTACAGGTTAAAGTCATTCTGTGAGGAAGGTGAACATCAGACAATGGTAGAACAGATTGCAGCACTACAGAACAAGGTAAAGGATCTTAAATTTTACACAAGATCTCAGATATAATTTGTCTGTCTGTATTAACATTGCAAATAATCTTCAGTTGCTAGAAGCTCTTGAGTGGAAATTAATGCATGAATCAGATGCATCATTAGGCCGGGTTTGTCTTTTCCTTTCATTCTCTTAATGAAGCTTGAAACTGAAGTGGAATCTAGGGAGTGTCATGTTTCTAAACATGCATCATAACTTGTGCAGAGGACAGATGGAAATATGGTGCCAGATGTCCAAAACAATGACAATCTGCTTCTTTCCACTAAGGTAAGTATAACGTCAATTGTCGTCCCATTTTAGCAAATTCAAATACTTATGTATTCTTTCTCCTCGTAAACTAATGAAAGCTTTGAGGAGATGTGCATCAGAGTACATGGAAATTCTATAAGAGTGCTTTCCTCATCTATTATTTTGGAACAAAATCATAGTTTGATAGAAGGATGTAATATGGTCGCTATTGGTCATATTTTGAACCTAAGCCATAGTCAATATTTGCTCAACATTATTTTCCTTATTATAATTTGAAAATTCATTGTAAAATTTATTAGAATTCTGGTTTCTAGTGGGTTCCTAATAATATGCTGGATCAGATATTTCTATAATCTTTATTATCATATGGAGCACTCAAAAGGACTTGTGTGGAATTAGATTGGCTATAGGTTACCTAAATTTTAGCTAAAATGCAATTTTCTTTTTGGCCAGCAGCTAAAATGAAATGTTTAAGTTTATCCACCTCAGATTTGTAGGGTTTCAGTGTAATTTTCACACCCACTTTTACATATGAATATAAGGCTGTTTTGTCGCAGGAGCAGGAATGCCCTGGTTGCTCTTTCATCAAAGGGGAAAATGAATTCCTTCGTTTACAGGTCCAGTGAAAGCTTTCTAGGAAGAGTTAGATATTTCCTCGTTAATGTTACTAATTACCATTTGGATATTTCTTACTAAAAAGCTTTCTTGTCTTTTTCATAGGCTATTCAATACCAGGCAGAAATTGAGGCACTCAGGAAGAAACATGAGTTTTGCCAAGAGGAAAAGAAGAAGTTGGAAAGGTATAGTATACTCTAACTTGTGTAAAATATGCCATGCGTTATTTTTCCCTGTTCTCGCTAGAATATACCAAACGTTCCCTTTCTGTTCTGATTCTCAATGGCCTGTTCTTCCACTTCTTGTACAGAGTACAAATGGTGCTTTCTAGCTGACCATGTATGTTCAAAAATTGTCTCAGGCATATCAGTGATCTAGAGAGAAATCTAGAAGAAGAGAGGTCTTCAAGAGTTATGGAAGAAAAATTTAAACATCTCCAGCTTGCTTCATCATCAACTGGTGCATCAATTCCTTTTGATGCTCAAATGGAGATCAAAACAATGGTTGATGCTATTTCTGCTGCAAGTCAAAAAGAGGCAGAAGCTCATGAAAATGCAGTTACCTTGTCAAGGGAGAACGATGAGCTGCGTGTGAAGCTCAAGGTCTTGATTGAAGACAACAATAAATTGATAGAATTATATGAGCAGGCAAACACCGAAAGGAGAAATTCCTCTTCAATTGCCATCGATTCTCAGGTTGAGAGAACTGTTCCTGCAATTTCTCAAGAAAAGGAGGTTGAGATGAGAAAGAACATTGAAGACCTGGAGCATCAACTTATGGAAATGCATGAAGAGAATGAAAAATTAATGAGTCTTTATGAAAAGGCCATGCAGGAAAGGGATGAAATTAAGAGGATGCTGTGTGCTAGTGTACAGAATCAAGATGAATCGAAGGGAGAATATGATTGCCCTGAGAAGCTTGTTGAAGTTGATGAATGCGAATGGCTTGAATCAGGTCATACACCAGATTCTGGGGAGGATGGTGGTGAACTGGCTTCAGACATCCCCGAAATGTTTAAAGGGCTAGAGCTAATTCAAGATAACAATACTGACCATCTTCATGTGTATGTGGAAGAAAATCAAGCTGGCAGATTGGATGACCGAAGTGGAAATATTGCAGTAAAGGTTTGTCCACAGTCAGATGAATCTTCTGGCAACTCTGAGAAGAAAATTCCCTTTGAAGAAACTTCGCGGTTGATGAAACTTTTTGTGTTTAATGAATCAGAAATATTAAATGAAGAATCTGGTTTTGTTTGGTCAAATGGTAGATTAGAGGATCATCCAGTGGATTTAGATGATTCCCTAGATTCAAAGCCATTATTCAATACAGTAGCAAAACATAATTCAGAAGAGATTGAATTGGTCAAAGAGAATCTTGTAAATGCACACCAACAGCTTGAGAGCTCCGTCAGGATAGTTGCCACTTTCAGTTTAGTGGAGAAAGCCATTGCTGAGGAGAATGAGCTCTCCAGACAATATGAAGAACTGCATGGTAAAGTCAAACTCAAACAGCAAGAAATAGCATTGCTTAAGCATCTCTCCTCAGAAATACAGGAAAGACTAGCTCTCACTGATAAGAAGATGTCTGCTCTTAAATATTCGCTGTCAGAACTTTCTTCTTCATTGATGTACTTTGAACAACGAGAAGATCGTGCAAGGGCAAGGGTATGCACTTCATCAGCTTACTTGGAGCAGAAGAACAAAGAGTTGGCACATTTAGAAGCCTGCAAGAGTGAACTTGACTTATCTCTGACGAAGTGCCAACAATATGAAGAAGAAGAAAGAAGCAAGCTGTCAAGCTTAAAATTGAAGTTGGAGGAAGAGAAGCAGAAGTTAGAGAATGAAACAGTACTTTTTGCTATAGACAACATAGAAAAAGTTGACCCTTCAAAGAGAAACTTGATTGTGGGTGGTAAAGCTACTGATTTGCTCAAGTCAGAGGAACAAAAAACCAAGCTGCAAGCTGAGATTATTACGTGTCGTGAAAGGCTAGGAACGATAGTAAAGGAATATGGAGAGTTGAAAGAGAAGCACAAAAAGATAGATATGGATATACAAGTTTTGCAAGTAGAGATAACAAAAGGACATCAGACTTTGGAGGAGATGGAGAGTGCACTTCAGGGTGTGACCCAAGAGAAGGAGGTAGTTGTAGAGATGACAGAAAATGGAAAGAATGAAGCTAACCGTATGATACTTGCAAACCAGCAACATGTATTTGAAGTGGCCTTGAAGCTGGAAGAGATAAATATATTGAAAGAAGAATTGGAGCAGGACTTGAGAAAGATGGAAGAGCTTGAATCGGCCAGGATAGTGTCATCTCATAGGAAGCTCCAATATTTAGATGAAATGAAGAAGAATTCGCACTTATCAAGTAAAATGGAAGAAGAGTTGCAAATTGCCATGGGATTTGTTGAGAAGGCTAAGTTGCTTCTAGTTGAGGATAGTTCAAAATGATAATGTTGTCCTTTATCTGTAGTAACATTCTCTTGATTTCCACATTGGAAAACACAAGATTAGATCTTTTGTAATTAGGATTGCCTAAAGTCTAATCTAATTCTCAATGTTCCAATGGATTTGTACCGACTGCTTTAAACTAAAATTAGCACCGTCTAACAAATATGCTTTTGAATTGTGTACTTATCAGAATCACCTAAATTCTATGAGTAGAATGATTCTGTATGACATGTGCTCATTTCCCTTTTTCTTGCTTTTCTGAAACTGAAATATACTCTTTCTTTTGCATGAAGCTTCAGAGCATTATTTCATCCTCTTTTAAGAAAAAGAGATGAACATAAATTTTTATAATGTTTTGTGCCTAACACTATCAATTGTAATCAAACGTCGGTAAATATTAGAATTTATAATATGTTAATTGGTTATTAACAGATAGAGTCGATGATTCGGTGACCTTAGGTGCTATTGCTATAACTTGAAGCTTAATTCATCAAACTCAAAACACCAAAAAAGGAAAAAAATGAAAAAACTAGGACGAAAGTCGGAAGGCAACAGTTTCCATTTTACTGAAGCTTTCCATTCAATACTAGTGTATGTTTGGTTAATTTCATAGGATCAGAATCTAACTTTATCCTTAACTTGTCGTAAGAGCTTGATCCGTATGCCTCTATGGACAGGAAAAAGAAAAATGGTTTTTAAGGTTCCAATTCCTTCAATCTAATAGCCAATGGGAGAGAAGATTGATTTCCTTGCAATAAGGAACCGTGGAGCCACATTAACCTTGTATCAACTCCAAACTCTCATTAAAACAAGAAAAAATTGAATTATATGAAAATTTGACCTCATGAAATTTACCACATGACTATTACTGCATTAGCATATAACTCTCCTGTTGAGACTGAGAAATTTCGCGAGAATTTAAATTTACTATGCTTTCCAAGATCCTTTTCTTAAAGAAAAGATGAGATCTATATAATCATCTTTTAACATTATACAAATCTCGATGAAGTATTTTATAATCTGACCTATTTTATATACACCGATTAGGTAATGAGCAGCTGGAACAACTCACCAAGGAAAGACAAAAACAATTTTACTTGAATAATATCATTGGTACACTGGAGTAGGGTGAAAAATGTCTACAGCTGTTTAACTACAAAACAGATTCTGAAACTTCCGAAGGCGCAAAATACAACATTTAGAAAAAGGGTTAAAAGAAAAAATAAATAAAGTAATACATTACAAAATTGGGGGGAAGGTTCATACACCAAACTCGAAATGTATCCCCATCTCTGTGCATGTACAATGTATCCACTGATATTGTCTTCAAGGTAATCAAAGCCTCTATTTTAGTTTAACGTATGCTAAACTTTCCTAGCAAGTGTTCTCTGCTTTGTTGCATGCTGGACCACCTTTTCCTCCACAGGGAGACCTTTTCGCCGTCTAACAGTGTCAATCAGCTTCCTTGCGGTATTGGGAAGTACACTAGAACCATCTCCAAACTCCTCAATCTCCTCCTCGGTCTTAGGCACAAAGAAAGGATCCTCAGGAAGTGCCTCCCAGTGACTCAGCACAAGGAGAGCACTTGCAGCTCCAGATGTCCATCTCCTTAACTCGTCTGCAAAACCAAAGCTTTCAGCTACAGGAACATAAGCATGGACGGTGAACAAGGGGGAACCTTCTTGCATCTCTTCCTTCAAAACCCGAGCACGTCGTCGAGCAAGCACTGCATACATTGGACCTAAATATTCTGTTGGAGTGTTCAACTCACAAAAGTACATGGCTTCAACCAGTCTTGGTTTGTTTTTTAGGACTGCTGCCCTGCATGCATCTTTTACAGCAGCCATAACCTGGCCACTAAAAAGACCATGCTGGTCACTTTGTTGGTCCTGATCAGATTCATCATACTTCGATGAAAGGGGAGAAATGTATGCCTCAATGACAAAAGCCAATCCCCACATCGGTTCATCACACAAGGGACCAGCTGAAGAAGCAAGCTGAAATCCAGATACAACACTGCTCTCGAGACTCTCTGCTTCCATGTACACTGCTTGATCTGATTCTGGTGTTCTCTGAGTGGCACTATTATCATCACCAGGATCGTCCAAAAATCCCAAGGTCTCAGACACGTAGGGGGAACCTCTAACAAGAACAGAGTCATCAGTATTCTTTTTCTTAAAATCTGGGGTGAAAAGAATGTTAGGACCCACATGCCTTGGCCCAAGTGACCACATCCTCTTTAAAAACTTGAGCCACTTTGCTTTACATTTTTCAATTCGATCCTTGTCAATTTCACCCCCAGCATTAATTTCACTATCTATAGCATCCAAATTTTGTTTCTTAAGTGCCTCAACAGAATTCTCTTCCCCTCCGGAACTTGATTTTTGGGTTTCCACTATTTTACTTGTTTGCCCTTGCTTGCCACTCATAACATCCCCAAGGAGATCAGCACTCTCGTGAAGTACTTTCGTCAATGCAGGTGGCAGTTTCATCACTTGAACATGAACAGTGCATCTTCCGTTTGGTGTGGTCTTCTCGACATAATCAGATTTCTTAGTCAACAATTTCAGATTTTCTAATGGATTTGACTGATCACCCTCAATAGTCTCTTTATAAGACACCAATGGTGGAGACACTTCTAATCTGACCTTGGCAAATCTCTCCTTCAAATCCTTAATACATCTCTCAAGATGGACTTCTCCAGCTGCAGCAAGCACATGTTCACCTCTAGCAGAAACACTAACCTCTACAAATGGGTCAGCACGGTTGAGAAGCCTCAAACCTTTCATAAGAGCACCCATATCTGCTGGATCAGAAGGTTCAATAGCAACTCGAAGGGTTGGTGAAACCTGGAAAACCATGCTCGAGAAAGGCCAGCAGTTTATAGTAGATGAAAGGGTTGCACTTTTTAAAATATGTTGGCCAAGCCCTTGAATGGCAACAACATTTCCTGCCTTAGCAGAAGACACAGGTTTCAGTCCTTGACCCATCATTAAGTATAAGGATTGTAACTCTGCTTCCTGCACATGTTTCTGCATTGATTCTCCTTTCACCGGATCATATAAGGATGAAAGCACAAAAATTCGTTGTCCTGAATAGAGAACCCCACTAAAGATCCTTGCAAATGCTAGGAAGCACTCGTCAGATTCTCCATTTGCACCTTCATCACTAACATTGTTCAATAATTCCCCTTGTGGACCTCTTTGAGGAAGCATTTTCACTGGGACAGCAAACATCTTTGATACAAAAGCAATGCATGGGGCTTCTGGACTACTATCACAGTGCTCGACAGATCTCCTGACAAGCTCTGCCCCTGCAAGGATTTTTGAGTCAATTTCCTTATCTATGACCTCTCTTTTTGGAAGCAATCTTGATAGTCGGAACGATTGTGCTGCAATTGGATCTGGCATGCATTTAACAACCATAGACAAAATTGCATCAGATAGTGGAAGCCAGCGGCTCATGACAGCTTGAAGCACAACTTTTGGATCCTTATGCTGAAGCTCACGAGGTGGTACAGGCAGATTAAATGATTTAATAACTTTCTCAAGCATTGCTTTGTCTCCATCAGGCTCTAGAGCTGCTTGGTAAACCTGCCATAGTGGCTCCAGCACAAACTGCACAAACATCGGTCTTGCCTTACTTCCTGCACCCAAACCCTTCTTTCCCACAATCATTTTTGTTTTAGGAATGAAGTACCGCGGACCCCACAAAGCTTTCTGCAAGGCAACTGCGCTTGCACCAAGCTTTGAAGCATAAATCTCCGCAAACTCATGAATAGTAAAACCCCAACCATCCAATGCACACACAAACGCCACATTCCCTTTCTGAGGCTGAAAGGTATCTTCCTCATCATCTTCGATAGCCTCATAATCCCCATCACTCACTTCTCCCATTGGAGCTGAAAGAATCGAATCTACATCCGACAAATATTTCTCCGACTTATATGCACTCATTATCCCGTTCACTTCATGAACAATCCTCAACAACCGATTATATGCCTCCAGAGGACTCAACTTCAACTCACTAATCAACCTATCAATCTTATTAAGAACCAAACACGGTGTAAGCTTCTCAATCCAAGCTTGCCGCAACACGGCATGAGTTTGAATATGTACACCTTCTACAGCATCTACTAATATCAAAGCACCATCACTTAACCGCGCAGCAGTAGATACTTCACTACAAAAGTCCATATGACCAGGTGAATCGATTAAATTAATATTATATTCCCTATATTGAAGTGAAATTGAAGAGCTTTTCATCGTAATTGCTCTTCTTTGCTCCTCATCTAAATAATCCATAAACCGGAGCTTACCAGCAAGCTTCGGGTGCAGTAATCCACCACCCGAAGACGCGATTAAGTGATCGGCAAGCGTAGTCTTGCCATGATCAACATGAGCTAGTATACACATGTTTCGTAGATTCCTAGCATCAAAATCACTCATTTTCAATTTATTGAATCAAAGAAATACAATTGGTGATGTGTATACTGTACACTTGTCAATCCTCTTAATGCCCGTCCCTTCTTCACTGCGGCTTTGCCGCCAACCACGGAAACGCCGCTGCAGCCGAAACCACTTGCTTGTACTCCGCCGAATTCAGCCGCCAGTGTCAACCCCCGCCGCTGCGCCACTGGCTCTGGTGTTTAACTTTTGATGTTGAGGTCTTGCTGTTAAGAAAGGGGTTTCCAAAAGGAAATCTATATATGTCGCCACCAGAATAGGAAAGAGAAAGAGAAAGGAGAGAAACGTAAAACAAAACAAAGAGAGAGAGTGGAGAAGGCACGTAGGGTAACGCCTAACAGGAGAGAGAGCAAAAAAGTAAGAAAATCTAAATTAAAAGAAAAACAAAAAAGACAGGTTTCGGGTTTAAGGTACAGGTCTCAGGTTTCAAGTGGACATAGGGAATTATGAGTTCTTGTTATCCTGAACCGATATTTGTGCGAATATTTTGTATAATATCGTTTCTTGTTCACCTTTAATTTTAACATATGTTTTATGATTTGAAAAAAAAAATACATTTAATGAAAAATTAAAAATAGAAACTAGTTTATTCCAATGTAATCAATTTAAACCAAATTAAACTACCTCTCTCCTCCGTGAAATCAATACAAAATACCCTATGCATTGTTATTATTGAGTATTAAGAATATCATCTCATCTTTATTATCTTTTTTATTCCCTTGGATCCTTACATCTTATTTGATAATTAGAAAATTATCACCTAAAAAACAGAAAAAGAAATAGATCTTATTAAATGTTGATTGATAAACAATGTATGGAAAAAGTCTGACAATCTCTTACTAAAAGACAAAATCTAGATATTGAAATATTAATCTAATTTAAAAAACATTGAAAATTTAATGGATCTTTACAAAACATTATTACTCCAAACCAAGGAATTACTTTAATGAAGATTTCATGTATAAAAGTGAGCTAAAATGGTAACCCATATGGGTGAATTTTCTATATTATATTTATACATATCAAATTCATATTCAAGATGGAAAAATAAATATCAATACATATTGATTTGATTTTATATTTTGCTTAGAGTAAATAAGTAAGTTTTGTTTTATTTGAACTTATAATTTAGTCTTATTTCATATTTCTTTTAAAATATAATTTATATTTGGGTCCACCCCAAAATGAATTTGACGATATTGATTTATTCTATTAAGAACTAAACATATCTAATTACCTTAAAGATCGATTCATGTACTTTTTAAACAATTAGTTCATTTCTATTATGGTAAATATGATAATGTGTTATTTCATGGTATTTTTTTTATTTTTTTATATTAGAATAATTAAAACATATGTTCATAAAAAAATTATATTGTTTTTTTTTTCTTAAATGTAGCCTAATCAATTTTGAAATGCATTTCATCACAAATTTGGGTTATATAAATATCCATAAATTGTTTCGGATTTTTTAGATAGACTACGTATTTTATTATTATATTATTTGTGTTATGTTGAAATAATGTATTGCTTAATTAAGCCACATTATGTATATTTTGAGTTTTATTGATAAAAATCATTTTTTCAAACAAACATGATTGAGTTTTTTTTTTTTATTCTTAATACAAAATATTTAATGAAGATTGATGATAATGAATATCACGAATATGACTCTTGAGTGGACTTATGAGTGAACTTTAGGTGATCCGTCAACCTTGGGTAGAGGTGGACCTATAAAAAGCCCCCTGTAGCTTTGCCAATGAGGGCTCTTCAGTACTCAAGTCAATAGGGAGAGTAAATAGATAATCAGAGAAGATAGTGAGTTCTTAAGAGTATGAGAGAATTCTCCCTTTACTTGAAGTCCTTACCTCTAGTTATAGATTAATGGATGCTAACATGGGCAGACACGTAGCAAGGGAGAATTGGTTGGTGCATAATCTAAGAGGGTGGTGCTATGAGTACAAGGTAAGACTATTTACCTTTTGCCAATTAGTAAAAGCTTAGGAGATGGGCTTGTCCCATCGAAGGTGGCGGTCACCTTAGTTGGGCGGCTAAGTTATAAGTTGTATGATAAGTGTTTTCAACATTTAATGATGAGAGAAAAAGAAGACCGAAAGCAAAAAGGGTACTCGATTTGTAATATTGTGGGCTCCCCAAAAACGACCTTTAGGCTAGAGAAGGCAAGCTTCTCTTTTATAGGACAGGGAGTGAAGGGCGGAAGTCTTTAGAAGGAATGTCTTGGAGTGCTTAAGGTATGACCTGAGAAAGGGATTAAGACTGAATGGGCCTTGGATCATTCCTTGCTAAGACTAGATAAATCTTATGAATGCTTAGGCCAGGTTCCCTAATAGGCTTGGGCCTTCAAAGCCTTAAGCGTTAAGACTAGCTATCAACAAAGATAATAATTTCTTTAAATGTGACACAATCAAGTTCGAATTATATTTCATGTCACATATTATATTTAAATACATTAAATCATTCATTTATTTCAATTGATTAATTTATTTTATCATCTTATTCATCCGAGAAGGACCGTTTACATTTTAATTATACTGTATCATATCCATTTATTATAGTGTAGAGTACTAAGATGGTTGAGTATGCTTTAAGCTCACTAATGATTTGCACTTGACTATTTGGGTTAAGCGACAAGCCTAATGAGTTAAGTCCATGAACTTTGGATGACTTGGGGAGATACGAAATTGGTAGACTTGAAGTAAGGATCGTTACATTAACTTATTTGCTTGTAATCTTTCTTAGGGAATCTCATATACTTAGAGAGGCACTCTATACGCCTAGACTCAATAGGAGCCTTAAAAGAATAAATCAATAAAATGGCTCATCTCAACTTGATTTTATAAATATTTAAAGGTTCTCCTCATTCGGCACAATTTAGCTATCAAGAGAAATGACATTATGTCGTTAGACTGTTATCACATAAGATCAAATAAAACTTGAAACAAAGAATATATACTGACTCTTTTTCAAAATAGTGAGGTTGATGTTTTATAGCTCCTTTACCTATGATAAGTACATTTGAAGCTCCCTACAATTGCCTACTGCTTCCTTTCTGTTCTTTTTTCTCTAAGTTATATCTTACATGTTATTACTCATCAAAGGGTAAGAGTCTTAGATGTTAACTTGTATGTATTTGAACATAGTCTAAAACTTAGTACCTTATTCAATGACAGGATCAAGAAGTGAAGTTATAATAGATTTTGTTGAGTTGCTCATTCCAGATATGAAATAGGCTTGTTTTTTATGCTTGTTTAGTTATAAGTTGTAATGAACCTAAAATATATTTGACCACTAAACTTATTGTGTTGAGTGTGTTTGGTTGAACCCAAATGATTAGGGGTACTAGTGATCTTAGGATAGTACCTAGGGATTGGTATATGGCGTTGTTTTGAATAGAGTTGCATATCAAGTCAATTTGGTTAGTTTTAGGAAATGCTAACTTTAGGGTATTACTCAACACCAAATACTTATGTATGATATTGTGTGATTCGGAGTCATGAGATACCCTAAGCTTTAGGATGGTAAGGTTGAATATGAGTTAGATTTTAGTTAAGGTAATAACTGACTATTGATATCATGTTTTACATTCATATGTAATGTGTTAAATCCTTATTTGTGCATATGTGGTTACGTAACTCTCGTATTAGGCATTATTGCTTACCCTTTCGAGGACCTCTATTTTTAAATGTACATGATGTAGGGGATCGGGACCTCTATGACAACTTATACTATGACTTGGTTTATGATATAGAAGATAAAGATGATTACACCTATTGCAAGGAGTACTAAGAGGTTTCCATTAGTTATGTGTTATGAAGGTTGTGATTGCATAAGAGATATGGACTACTTGAGTGTCGATGGTTCATGATTTGTCATTGTTAGTTGTGTTTGTACTAAGAGCACTAAGACTCTATTAGTGGCTTATTACTTCTATATAAAATGTTGGAGCACGAAAGACTTCATATGGTTTGGTATTATGTGTTGTATAGGCTGTGAGACCCCATAATTTAGATATTATAACATTAATACCTAAAATTTATGTTGATTGTAAAAGTGTTTTGTATATGTTTGAAAATTTTTATGACAAGTTAAAACAATAAATAAATTAATTAGTGATATTGAGGTTTGGACTTTGAAAATAGGTATGTAAATAGAGCGGGTTTGGAAGGGTCATAGAAATCTAGGATCTATCTCACTACCTTAATAGGGTTCCTGAATCTGTTAAAATCCCATAGAGTTTTTTAACCATATATCTAGAACTTGTCCCGCTACTCTAATGGGGTATTTGCTTCCTAATCCACAAAACTTGTTTTTTTTTTTTTCCAAAGAACTATTTTATACTTTGTTAATCATCACATGAGAAATTGATTACATTATTTATATTTATAAAATATAGGCAATGCAATAAAGACATATTAGAGGAGAAGTCACAAAAACATGTCATACTTCTTCTATAATACATTTATATAACACTAAAACACGAAGGAGAAGCGAGTAGATACGTAAAGACAAAAGAGATGGATGGAGAATGGAGAAGAAACTAGGGTTAAAGATGCAGGAAAGCTATAGATACTTTAGTAACTTTACTTTTTATTTAGTTAATATTATATTATTAATATATTTTTTTATTGGGTAATAGGTCTTTTAACAGGTTTTTCTTAAATCTCAAAACCTGTCTTATAACTCTAATGGGTTATTAATCTTATTCTAGGACCCGTCCCAAAACCTTATTGGGTAAAACTATAAGGTTTTTAATGAGTTGAGTAGGTCGGATACTCTATTACGACCCGCTTTTTTACATCCCTATTTGAAAATAACATGATAATACTATATCCATAGTAAAACATGAGCTAGTACTTTAGCATATAGATTTTGAGCATTTAGAATTAGGAAACATGGAAACTAATTCGAATGAGCTAAGATTTTATGATGCAATTGGAAAAGTGAGTTGGAACAATTCTACCAATGTAGATTCCTAAATAATAGTAGTAGTAACATTGCTAAAAGGTTAAATTCAATTATATTACTTAATATTTGTTGGTAATGCGCGGGATGAACCAAGACTATTAACAAAATCCTAGAAATGAAATTAAAATTAATTAAATGACATGAAATATTATATCAACATATGTTCATACGTAGAATGTATTATACACACACATGAATGTACACCTATAGTTAATTAAAACTCAAAACATACAACAAATTTAATTAAGTAAAATTAGCGTAAAATTAATATAATAACTCCAGGTAACTTAGCTTTGGAATCTTTGAATGTAGTAAGGGCTAAAAAGGTACGGGAACAAACTTAAATATGATCACTTGATACCTAATAATCTAAAAGCTAAAGGAGACCAACACTTGTCTATTTTCCAAAACAAAATTCCATCGACTCTCAAACCCCTTATGTAAGTTCAGTTTTTTCTTCCATTCCATACTTTACCTTGTCTTGAACTTAAGAAAAATTAGTGAAGCCTTATTAAAGCAAAAAAGGAATTAAGAAAAAAAAAAGAAAATTCGATGCATGATTTGATCAAGTTAAGCGTGTAAATAACATTGGAACTTGACTATCAATTACCACCATCACAAGGTAGAACCCCCAGTGTTAGAGGCTTTTGACATGTCCATAGCTGTGGTGGTGGGCAAAACTTCCATCATTGGTGAGTGTGTCATTTTTCCTTAATTTATAAAAAAAATCAAATGTCGTTAGAAAATTATGGAAAAAACTATTCTTCGATTATTTTTTATGTAGTTTTAGAGAAAAGTGTTATTATGTTGAAATTATGTATATATATATCATCCCTAAGAGCTTACTAAAACCAAGTTGACCTCTAAGCTATTTTTAGAAACTCTTATGAAGTTGTTTTGTACTCAAAATCTTTTTGCAACTTACTTATTATATGTAGAAGAATTCCATGTAAAGGGTTTGGTCAAAACTATTTTCCATTATTTTGGTTAAATTTCTTTAGTTAATAAATTATGGCCAAATCAGTACTTTTGAGAAAATTATTGAGTTTATCTCTAAAGATTTAAATTAGATTCTAAATCTAATTGAATTTTGGTGTAATTTAGTGAGGAATAATGATATTGAACTAAGTCTCTTAAATAATAGTAATGGATTTCACAAATATGTAAGCTTCAAGGTTTAGTTCCTTAAAATGCAATCTTATGAGTTCGTTTAAATAAGGAAGTCGAATGTGGTTTTCATGAAGAATGGTATAATTAAGTGTTAAAAAGGGGGACCGATACTGTTTTCTAACATGAGATGAAGAGAAGTGGAAAACAATTTAGTTAGACATGGAGAATTTGTACAAAGTTAGAGGATATCTCAGAGTTTATTAAAATGAATATCATATTGAACACCTACTTAGAAGCTTAATAGGAGGACGTTTATATTTGAATTACAAACAAAGTAGCCTCAGAGAGTAGGTTAGGAGATATATTCTAAGAACTTTAAGGTTAATTGGACTTAGAGGATAGCTCATAGGGTATTCTATTAAGAAATTAAAAATTTGAATAGACTTAGAAATTAACTTAAAAGGTGACTTTGTTACAAAATTTGACTTCATGTGGTTCAGAAGGTGGCTCAAAGAATCTCCTACCTACAAACTCTATAATTATCTTAACTCAAAACCTAGCTCCGATGATATTGGAGATAAAAGCAACTTATAAAATAATCCTAAAATCCTAATATCTAAGTATAAGTAACCTATAAAATAGATGTTTAACAACTTAAATCTTATGAAATTGAATAAGTTATTAATGAAATATAAGGCTTTAATGGAAAGTAAAGTTGATCAATCGCATATAATAAGAAAAAGCAAAGAGGAGAAATATGACAATTACCATTAGCAAGCAATACAGTTCTAGGTAAGTGAGATCAATACTTCATAGCATTTCGAAATATTATTTTAGAATACTTGAAGACTTTGGTATGTTTTTTTTTTTATTTTGAAATTTAATTTGCTATGATGAAAGCTAAGCTCCATTTTATATTTGTTATGTGTATATTGTTCTACTTAGATTGCGTGAGATTGGTTGATTATCTAAAAAATGAATTAATTTGAACTTGACCTAACTTCTAACTTAACATACATCACAACCTCCTAGGGGAAAAGGTTAGAGTTATCGGGCCAAACACGGATTCCTTGATGATGATAGCTAAAATGACCATTTCTCTACTCTTAGTCGAACTAAGTAGTATAAGAAAAGGCTGCAGCAAGATTAGAGACAGTTTTGAAGGTAGTCTCAAGCGGAGGTGTTTTCTATTATACAAGTCTCAGTTTGGTTTTGATTCATAAATGTGTAATGTCAAACTCTTCGACTCCAATTAGAGTGGGCATAATTTCTCTAATCTCACAACAGACCGAACAATATTATATGATGAGATTTGCTTGTATATATATTACATCTAACTAATTTGATTGAAAGTCTTAGTTTTTCTATGTTTGATATATACTTCTGTTTTCGTCTCCATCTCTCTCTCCATCCCTATCTCACTTTTTGAGTAAGTTATTACTCATTCCCTTATAATTTCTTTTGTAGGTTTAGAGTTAAACATAATAATTACCTAATTCCAGCTTAATAGCAAAAGGGGCTCTGGTGTAAGGTTAATGAAGACATGGTTTGATTTATCTTTTTTGTAGTCTTTCCTTTTTGGAAACTAATGAGGCCTCATTGGACCGCTCAATAGTTTTTTACTATTGGTTAAAGTGTATTTAAGAACACTTGTGAGCAACTCTACCCAATACCTTTGGTGCCTCACAAATATCAATGCTGTCTTGTCTACTTAGGAACTGAGAATTTGTATTTTTTTATCTCAAATATAAGCTTATACATATGTTTCAATTATAGAAAGGTACTATAGGCTTGCTATAAAGATTATTTTCAAAAGCTACACCACAGGTTTTGTATTTTACATGTTTTGAATTAAAAACTTTGAAGCGGTTAAGTTGAGTACGTCTTATATAAGTCAGATTTATAATAGTAGCCGTTAGATTAGTTTTTGTTTTAATATGATTTATACGGTAAAACTTTCACTTATTTGAGACGTCATGGAGTTATCATAGTTGACATTTTGGAGCTATCTAACGTTAGAGTATTATTGTGGTTTGTTATTAATTACAGATATGGTAAATAGTAGGTTTCAAGCCTTCTCGTATTAATATCTCAGCATTAACACGTGGTGGACGATAGCAATCTGTATTGCAGGCCTTTATAAACTAATCATTATGGTTATAGCTTTCCTCGATCGCTGTGATTTAGGAGTGAAAATATATATCGTATAGTTATATCGAAATGAAGACGTATAGATTGTATATACTTGAATGCGTATGCAATGGTGCGTGCAACCCGGCAAAGAAAACAAAAGACATCGGAGCCACGTCAATCGGCGAAACTGGGTAAAAAAAAATCATTTGTACTAATACGTGACCTGTTTGAATGATTGGTGAGTAGATACTAGTAATATTTAAACATATGTTAATAATATTAGATAGTTTTTAAAAAATTATCATTCATATTTTTATATGTTACAACATTAGTGGTACTTACTTGTATTAATTTATTTATATAGTATATCAGTAAAAAAATAATTTAATAGTATTAATATATCAATAATGTATAAATATTCATGACCGTACATAGATTTAAAAAAAATTATTATTTATATATTAAAATTTTATCAATATTTATATATCATTAATATTTATACGACGTATTGAAGCTGATTCATATACCGTTCACCAGTAACCACATGACAGTAGCAGCAGCACCACATACCACCCACTACATATATATCCTAATACCGGAAATCTTATCCCCTCAATGGCGTTTTCCATCTATAATGTTGGTGCAACTGTTACATGCTCAAACTCAAAGCCCCTTGACAATCCAACGCTACATAGGAAAGTGTCTCTAACACCCAGAAACAGCTCAAGCAGAACCTGTTTTGTGGTCAAGTTTGAATTGAATAATGATGAGTCATCACCCCCAGAAACGAAATTATCTGCTACTTCCAAAAAAGCCATCTCTAAACTGCAGATTGGTTCCCCCATAATAGTCACTGAAGCTCCTACAATGATCAAAACTGCGGCCTCTGTTCCCTGTCTCAGGGTGAATTCCGGCTTAGTCAAGCTTGGCGATGTTGGAAGGTATATTCATCGTTCCCCGTGATGTATTACACGCTTAATGAATTTATTTCATCGTTACTCCAGTAAATCCACCTTTATTTCATTTTATGGACTAGTGAATTTCGGATTCATGTTAGTATAATACATTTTATGTTTGTCATCATGGTCTGAACAACAAATTCATTTCACAGAAAGGTAATTGTAAGATAGACGTTTTAAGGAGATTGTTGATTTGGCAGATTGGTAATTAGTGTTGAAATTCATTATGCGTGCGCAGGGTTAGCAATGGCTGAAGAGCATGTTTAGATTCATATCCTTTTATCATACATGTTCATTTCATTGGACAACCTTTAGTAGCATGTAAAGTGAAATTTATAATTTTTCGAAAAACTTCAGTCCAAAACCATTTCAGAAATTGAGCAACTTGGCATTGACATGATGATGATGATGATGATGATAGCAAATTCAAATGTGTTAATTGCAGAATCGTTTCAAGAAAGCCTAAGGATGTATGGGCGGTTCGACTGGCGATCGGCACATATCTAATAGATGGCAAATATTTCAAGCCATTAGAGCTTGATGAATGACAGTCTACCCATCGACGAAAAAGCTGTATGGTCTTGGGCCATCAAAAGCTCCTGATCAACCATTAGGTACTTAAAAAAGAAATTTTCCTGTATAATCAAGCATTTCTTTTCTTAATCATGGAAGAATACATGTAGGAATTGGTGTTACTATTTTTGATAGTGATGTGGAGAAAAAGATAGCTTCGGCTGGTACTGGTAACAAGTTTACAGGTGCAAAAGATTATATGGTTGTAATGTTTAAATTTAACATGGTATCACGGTATCAATGCCCTGCAGCCCTGCTTTCAGACCTCGATATACCCATTTAGTCCAATTTAATTAAATGGTCCACTTGATGAGTTCTGATCAAAATTTCAGGCCACATCGACACTAGCTGCACCGGGTCTGATAAGCTTAAAATTTTAAAACAGACAATCTTCACCGTGTGGAAGCCGGTAGTAGGTCCTAATCTTTGTAGACAATGGAAAGACATGTGCCATCACCAATATGCAAACAAGTGATCATATCTATTGATTAAATTTAGGATGAAAATTATTTGTCAAGGCTTAATACAGCATAAACATAAATGAACTAAGCCTAAATTAAGCCGACGAACATATCTAGCAGTTGATGAAAGGATAAAACGATAATTGATGAAATAATTAGAATAAACATATATCTAGTTTACTGCCACTGGCTCGGTTGTGAGACCATAGCCAAAGGGGAAGAGTGGATCATAATGAGCATCACCAACATTCATGGGGAGCTGATCAACTGTTTTGAACCAGGTGCGAGGGAGCTTCCCTGTAAACCCATAGTCACCGAAGAGAACATCGGTCACTCCTTGGCCTTCGGTGCCTGGTAACCATGCAGCAACAAGGGCATCTATTTGTGCAAGGTAAGGTAGGATTACTAGAGGCCTTCCAGAGACTACAACCACAACACACTTGACACCACCGCAAACGTTATTGATGGTATCGGGTCCCGGATCAGAAATGGTCAAGTTCAGGCTGTCTCCATTAGTCTCAGCATAAGGAGGCTCTCCAACTACAACAATGGCATATGAGAAGTTGTTCGATTTAACAAATTCAAGATCAGGGTTCTGGCTGTATACGACTTCTGTGCTAGGGTCTACTGCCATGTTAATGGCATTTAAGATTGTGTTTCCTGTTGTAATTCGACGATAAATTGCAATCAAGAGTTGATCTCTGAGGTAATTAAAGTTGGGAAGCGGAACAACCATAAAAAGATCATACCTGCAGTACGGTTATTTCCACTAAGTCCCTGCCAAGTAATGGTCCAACCTCCACACTGATAACCCAAATTATTGGCATGAGTGCCAGCCACTAGGATTCTGCTTGCAGTCTTTGATAAAGGTAGAATTGGACTATCTGCATTTTCACCATTCTTCAATAGAACAAGCGATTTCCTCACGGCTTCCCTTGCCAAGTTCCTATGAGCCTGTTGGAAATAAGTCAGTTCGGTGTCTTTGATCGGATGTAGAGAGGGCTTAGTGAACCTATGGACACGAGCAACAAGACAACAAACCTGAGATCCAAGCTCCGATGTAAAGCTGTAATCAGCCATGGGATTCTCAAACAAACCCATCATGAACTTCACTCGCAGAATCCTTCTAACAGCATCATCAATTCGATCCATGGGAATGAAGTTGCCATTGACGAGTCCAGTTAATGTATCGATGAACTCGGTATGATTGTAAGGAACCATGACCTAGCAGCAAGGAATTTCACACTCAATTTGATGAAACATGCTTAGATCTGTACTGCATTGCATGGAATTACAATATTTTCAAAAGCAAGTAGCTACATACCATGTCTATACCAGCTTGAATACCAGAGAGAACTGAGTAAGTGTAGTTCGTGTGAGGAGGATCAGTCACTCTGTCAATACCTTGCCAATCAGAGATGACAAAACCCTGCAATCAAACGCAGAAGATGGTAGAATCTTATATGGGATACACATTAATCACAAAATCAAGGAAAGCAGAAGCAGAAAGTTGGAGATAGTCAAGCAGACAAAATACCCTGAAATTAAGTGTTTTCTTGAGGAAGTCCGTGACAAGTTTGCGGTTTGTATGCATTTTTACGCCATTCCAGCTTGAATAGGAAACCATAACTGTCGACACGCCCTTGATTATCGCATTGGAGTAGCCAGGCATGTGAATGCTCATCAATCCATGCCAGTCACTGACTGTGTTGTTCTCGTTGATGCCTCTTGTGGTGCCACCATCACCCACAAAATGTTTCGCACAAGCCAAGACTTTGTCCCTAAGTAAATAGATGAAAGTTAACATTAGTTTCCTTGCGATCGGAAGAATCCAATTCGCATGGGTAAAATATTGATCTGATCTGAAATGGAGAACGAGCTTACCTTCCACCGATATAAGGTGCGCCCTTCCATCCATCGGAGGGAATTTCCCCTTGTAATCCTGATATGATGTCAGTCATTGCTGCAACAATGCTGGGATCTTCACTATAGCTCTCATAACACCTACCCCATCTGGGATCTCGGCAGACCTATTGCATGTTCACATATAAGGTACTAGATTAGTAAATGAAAATTCATATTAGGAAACTTGTTTTATTTAGATCTATACCGCAATGCATGGAGCAAACACGTAATTGATGCCTGTGGCTCTAACTTCCCGTGCCGTTGCTGCTCCAATCCTCTTTACCAGATCAGGATCCCTGCAACATGCAAACTTCTTTACCTAAAAATTTCTCTTTGGTATTCGACGAAACATCAATTGACTGGTGTTCCTAAGAAAAAGGAGAATGGTGGATAAGGATTTGAAATGAAGTACTCTTACCTTGTAGCTCCAAGGCCAACATTATGCGGGAAAATGGTGGCTTGATACACATTGTTATGCCCATGGACCGCGTCGATACCATAAATCATTGGTATTCCAAGGCGGTTAGAGAGTGAAGCGTTTTGAAATCCATTTATCATGTTTATCCAGTCCTCCGTGGTGGCTTTTGGGAGCGGAACACTTCCACCACCACTGAGGACACTACCGATCGAGTAATCCCTCATTATCTCAGGTGTAGCCGCCACCCTGTCTAGCTGCACCATTTGACCTATCTTTTCAGGAAGGGTCATACGGTTCAAAAGATCGTTTATTCTCACATTTCTCTGTTGTTTTGGATCCTTGTACTTCATGTACTCTGCTTCTGCTCCTACCAATGCCATGCAGCAACACAACAGCAGCAGAATCACTCCCCCTAAGGGGCTTGCATTCCGCACCATCGCGTGTTTCACCTCTGCATGATTGAAGTATCAACAGTACTCAAAGTCTTCTTCTTACTACGCGGGATAGGCTATATGAATACTATTTCGTCGTTGCGATTTATCATAAGCGAATACTAATTTATTTAATCATTTGCCTGGTGGATAGCCAAAAGATGCTCATACTAATTGCAAATTGCTTAACAATCACATCAGGCAACAACAACAACATAACATTCTAGACTTATTCTCATTATGTGGATCCGCTATATGAATTCTATTTCGCCATCGCGCTAATCTAAAATTCACATCAGTCAGGTAAGACACATGTCATGAAAAATGTAGTAAACATTATAATACTAAAAAAAAAAAAAAAAAACAAAAAAGAATTTATATTTCCATGATACATAAATGAGGAAAATGAAAATGTTTCAAAACCTGTCAACAACACTGAGATCTTCAAACTGTCAAATAATGTTTAAAATGTAGGTTATATGTGTTCTTCTTTTTGTATGTTTACAGTGTCATGTCTTATATAGCAGCTAGTAAATTAATTACTGGAAGAAGAAAAAAAAAAACCCTAATAAGTCAAATTTAAAAGATGTTAATCCAGAACTCATAGATTTGTTTAAATTAATTATTGATTTTAGTTACAATGGATAAGAACAAATAATACCGTATATCTTTCAAATCAATCTTTTCAAATCTCCAAAAATGGTTAGAACTATAATGATTCAAAAATTACAAGTATAAGATGGTCATACCTATTTTTTATAACGATTAAGTCCACGTAGACCCCGCCTTCTATATCTGTGGCTCCCGATAATAAAAAGAGAACTCACGTGTATTAATCAACGATTATAGACAAGTATTAATATTATTTAAATTACATGATAATAAAAGTTAAAATTTCTAATGTCAGGTTCCACTGTCTTTCCTATGGACAGAAGTGTTTTTGGAAACCAGAATTGCAATTATTAGAGATCAGTAAATCCGGCTTTAAAAGGAAAATTCGATTCCAATTTAGGGATCGTTTAGTTCTCATTAACGATGTTTATTAAAATAATCTCTTTAAATTTATTAATATATATTTATTGTATCCACAAATCAAATTATTTTTGAGAAATACTAGTATATATACATTTCCTTAAATTAAATTTGCTACAACCAAATATAATATAGGAATGGAATCAATGCGCATTTCTAAACAAAGGAACAAACTTATCATTCCAAGGTTAAGTCCATTTTATTCAATTTTAATCCATTCCGTTTTAGTTCATTTTGCATTCTATATGTGATATAAAAGATGTTGATCCAAAACGTAATATAGGCGTAATGGCATGAAAGGATAGGCTAAAATCAAATTAATGATTTCAGTTATAGTAAATAAGCACAAAGCGCAGCATAGTCTTTCAAATAAATCCTCTTGAATCTCCAAAAACGTTAGTGTATAATTAAAAATTAGAAATAGAAGATAATCATTTATTTGATACCAATTAAGTTCACATAGACGCAGCCTTCTATATTGCGTGCTTATCGTGACTCTCAAAAATGTTAATTCGGAACTTGTTAAGCGATAGATAAATATTAAGAATAACAATTAGAGCAAGATAATAAACGTTAAATTTTAAAAAATATTTCGCTAAAAAAAAAGGAAAAGAAAAATACTAAAAGATGTTAATCCGGAACTTGACAGACGCATAATGGCATAAAAGAATATGCTTAATTAAAATAATGTTTCACTTAAATTGTATAAGCACGGAAAATATACAGCATAATCTTTCAAATAAAATTTTTCAGTCTCCAAAACTCTTAGTTTATAATGGTTCAAAAATTAGAAATATAAGATAGTTCAGTGAGGGAGTTGTTAAGCATCTGTAATTTAAATTTTTTATTTTGTATCTAAATCTTATTCTTTCTAAAATTTAGTAGAAAAAAAAATTACACCTTTTAATTGCTAATTAAATTGAAAGTACATATATTAACTTAAAATATAAATATTAGACTATAAAAAATAAAAGCTTCAACATTAAAATTTAAAAGGGTAATGTCATAACTTACATCTTAACTTTGTTACTTTTTGCAATTATACACTTAAAGTGTCAACTTATCTAATTATATACTTAATTGAAGATTTAATTATCACAGTTTATATCCCAATTAATTTTAATTCATACCGTTAGTTTAATTGGTACAATCAACCAATTGGATGGTCGCCCATAGCCTTAGGAGATTCATGTAATCCTGTGGAGTTGTAAACGGTCACAGACGGCTACTAGTAGGTTACGCAACTTATATTTTTGAAGTAGTTCGTAATTTACTGTTTTGCAAGGGATGATTAACGGCTACCTATAGGAGGTTGGGTGAGCCCATTAAGATTATAGGCAATCATCCTACAGATTGATCGTATCAAATTGACTAACAGTAAATTGAAATGAATTGAAATGTAAACTATGACAATTAAATCTTCAATTAAGTGTATAATTAAACAAGTTGAAGCTTTAGGTGTATAATTGCAAAAAGTAAAAAAGTTAAGGTATAAATCATAATATTGATCCAAATTTAATTATCCAAACACTTATGATGTCTTTAACCACTAACCATGATAGACAAATAGGTTAATATCACAAATGTTATCTAAACTTTGATAAAATGTGCAATTTACTACATATAATTTGAAAAGATGAATTTGCTACCTAATTGAAGTTTTTACGATCATTTTTGTGGCCTAAACTAACTATGTTAAATATATTTGCTAATGTGAATACAAAGACGAATCACAAATTGACTCATGGCTGCTAGTGAATCGAAGACCTACTTTTTTAAATGGATTGAATTACTTCATCTTAAACAACCGTTCTAACCATTCCAAAGTCAGAGGATGGTTGGTCACTACATGGCGAAGTTAGGGGACGAAGGTCATGCAATACCCTACAGGTGGCTGTTACCTACCTTCAAGCCTTTAGATAGCTTAAACATTTAATTTTTGGTTCATCCTTATGTTCTTGTTAGCAAACAAACTCAATAGAGTTAGTTTAAGTAACAAAAATAACCACAAAAATTTTAACTAAATAGTAAATTGATATTTTTAAATTACAAATAGTAAATTGTACATATATTTTAGTAAAGTTTGGGTATCATTTATAACATTAACCCTTAATGATCATTAACTAATGGAATCAATATGCCTAACCCGAGCATGGCCTCTTAATCCACTTCATCATTTTATTGTCATTTGTCAATATCCTAAACTTATACTTATGGTTTTGTTGTGATATTTTTATAGTGCAGTATTGGATAAACTTTTTAATCCATTGTTTGGTTTATATATTAGTCAAAGTTATTGGACAAAAGAGTCTTAGAGAGCTAGACTAAAGTTTAAAAAAATTATACATATATTTGGTGATATAAAAATTTATTTCATGATATGAAACAAATAGACATTTGAAATTCCAAAAATAATTCTCTGCCAAGTTCCTAAGTCATAGTAATGAATTGTTGGTAGGTGATCTTACTTAAAGGCCCTAGACCCAAGTTAACTTATATGAAGATTGGGTTGAGCTGTTTCTACCCGGTATAACTTGATTGGTTAACCTATATCACATTTAAGTATGATAATTATATGCACTAATAAGAGTTTCGATTTGACAAGAAGAGTTCGGAACAATTTAGAATTGGTTGAACAAAGGTTGAAAGAGGTAGGGCCATGAGGCCCAGTCCAAATAAGCCTAACCGAAGAGCTTAAATGTTTGAATTATGATAAGGGGAGTAAACAATTCAGCAATTACTATACGAAGTAACCACTAACTTCCCCCACTTCCACAAATAACACGAAACTTAACCTAATAAAACAAATTACCAACTCTAAATATAAAGTATCACTATCACCAACTCTCACTGCATATGGTAGTTATCTATTTGTTTATGTATTTTAGAAAATGCAACATTACTTGCAAACTTTAGAAATTTACTGGGAATTAAAGCTCTTAGGGTGAATCATGATTGGAATAGTAAGGCATTAACAAAATCGAATCTTAATTTGAGTATAATTCTCTCTCTAGTTAAGTTCATATCTTTCAAACTTTGTTTTTATTAGTCTTTTTTTACAGTGGTAAGTAAACCATTTAGTTTAGTTATAAGACATATCAAATAACTTAAGTGAGCTTAAGCTTTTCTTGGTGAGCATATCCAGGGAAATCATCATTCATACCATCTATTTCTTCCCTAGGTTATAACCAATATTTTGAGAGGGGAGTTATATGAGGTTATCAATCAATAATTTATATGTATATTACTATATCTCATATAAGAAATATATTGATAATCTAATATAAGTTATCAAAATTTGCGAGTAAGGTTGTTGGTGATGATCAATCATGTAATATGCATGTGATGATTGATCTTAGAGATTACTTAATCCAATGACACAAGTACGAATGTAATAGAGAAATGCATGGGAGGAGGAACAAGTAGACTCGATTACTCGTGCATACTTGTAACAAAAGATAAAGTCTTATATTTCTAAGTACTCTTGATTTGCTCTTCACTAAGTAGCTTATTTAATATTTCATGGAGTAACTTTAATAAAGCTTCCAAATTTGTCTCAAACTAGCCAATGTTTAGAATGATCTAAATAAGAGAAGGAGCCTTTTATTTATAAATTTTAGGAGTAAGCTTCAATTGTTTGATTACTTTGAGATGGATGATTAAGATTTAACATTACTGGAAACCCCTGGATGGCTTTAAATGATCCAATGGCTAAGATTCACTCCTTTTCTTCATATGGACCATGATCTCCAAATAGGCCTAATGGCTTACAAAAAAGAATATAAGCTCATTAATAATAAAATAAGGCCAGAACTCTTGTTTAAGTCTAAATAACTCTTTTTTGAGGTTGAACAAAGTACAAACGAGCTTAAGGAGAGCTCTTTTGTGCCAACTTTTCGTACATAAGTCAATCAAGTAAAGCTAAAAGTAAAATAACCGGTTTAACAATCCTTGTTTTGAGCCTACCAAGCCATATCTTCCTAAAACATTCCTATTTTGACCCGATTTCCTAAGCTCTATCACTAGCCTATTAAACCGATCCATAGCATTAAATTGGGTTAAAAGCTCAATTACAAAAATAACCCTTTACATTTTGTCCCCTGACCAAAAGCTCCATTAACTAAGTTAAGGGAGTTTTGGGCATCTCATTCAATCATTTCCTTTAAATTTGTGGTGTAGTTGTGTTAGATTATTATTATTATTATTTTGCCGCATAACTGAGTTGATGGAAGTAATACTTCTTCTATTGTTGATAAGTTGAGGTAGAATATATTAACATAGTATTATTGCCGTGAAATCAGTTTCTCCACTTGATTTATATAGAATAAACACTTTGACCTTTTGCAATGTTGATTTCTATCTAATTCATATAATTAATAGGTCAACTCTTCCTTTGCATTCTTCTTCCCTCATAGGTGTCTTGTAGAGGAAAAAAAAAATGAAGCAAGAGAAATATTTATAGAAGTCTTAAAGCTTCAAGGGTATTTTTTATTTTTTATGGATGTTATATATATATATATATATATTAATATATATATCATATATAGCAGTAAAAGGGGCAATGCCCCTGTGCTACGGTACATAGGTAATTTTTATAAATATTTTGTGCCCCAATTTAGTATCATTAAGGCCCTTCAAATGTCAATCATTATGAAGGAGGTCCAATGCATCCACATTAGATTGAAATACGCCTTCCGAGCTGCAGCCATGCACTAGATTTCTCATGTCCATCAATTATAATCCTTCCCATTGCACTATTCCTCTTTTTCCCTTTTAATCACCATTCTTTGTTTGACTTTCATTGGACACTACTTAATTAAATTTTAACCAAACCTTGTATATATTACACACGATTTCATCTACGGTTTACTTTCTTCGAACATAAGGCAATTCTTAAAAAAAAAAAGAAAAAAAATGGAAATAACTATTTCAGCATGTATGATTTAATTGCAATCTTTAATTCCAAGGCTTCCCATCTATACATATCGCAGCACTTATAAGAAGCTTTCTCTCCTAATCTGCCCTTCCTTTTTTTGTAAGTCATGTTCAAAGTCAGTTTTCTTCATGTTCTTCTCACTTTTTCCATTCTTTCTTCTTCTTCTTCTTCTTTTTTCATACAGCTCATCCTGCTTTCATTTGTACAGTACATGTCAAGGCTCAGCGCGAGGCGATAGATTTTTCTTTTATTCTTTGCTTTGCTGGCTTTATGTCAGATTGCTGAGAGAGACAGCAAGGACTTCGAATCAAATAATGTTGTTGCAGTGAAATTCAACCCTTTTAGTTAGTTTCAAATATACAAGTATCGTACGTGCATGTTAAACTTTGTCCCTAAATGCTTTGAAATTATGGTTTTTTTTTTTTTTTTTTCCTTGCGTCTACGTGATAAGGCTTTTTTCAAGTTCGCGCATTGGCCTGAAGTTTCTTCGTTGACCACCAATCACTTATATGATTTTTTGTCTGCAAATAGCATCTTTGATCGTTGCCAAAGCTTGGTTTCTTTTGATAAGCAATCAAGTAATACAGGATGAAATACGGGGTCCGTATCAGCAATATACGTAGAGAGAAACAACAGTGATCGACTTGAGGATAGTGGCTAAAGGGCATTTGAAAAATTATGTGATGGTAAGGAGGGTGAGACAAGTATGACATTAATCTTGCCTTTCACTATTGGCCTGAGCAGCGGACAAACATGGCTTGCAATTAGAGATCATTTAATTCCATTCAATAAGGTTACGATCATTCTTAGCTCTTTCTTGTATTGATTCCATAGTATTATCTTCCATGGTGTACCCTTGGAACTTTTCTTAGATCATCTATTTGAGGAGCCTACACAAACTCCTTTAACACTAAGAAGCTCCAATAAATAAGACCATCTCCAGTTTGTATGGAAAACTTCCAGTAGGAATGCACACAGTATAATGGCTTTTTTTTTTTTTTTTTTCTTTTTTTTTAAGACACACAAATCTATAATAGCCTTCATTGGAAATGCATAAATCTTCATCATCGGTGCTACCACAGACTTGCATATACATTAAGATTGAGAACGGTTAAATGAACTTGTTCAGCGAGGAACTTCGATGGATTCCTTATCTAGTTTCGATGTGGTTTAATAGACCACTCCGTATGCTTCGAGGCTAGTTAAATTGTTTAGTCACGCTTCCCTTCCTTGTAATGCCCAATAAATACTACCAAATCTTGCCATCATAGACTTTTTTCTCAATACGTGATTTTGGCTTTCTTGTTTTGAATTCCTAAACATGTGAATCGATTTTTTTTTTAATTATTATTTTACAATTTTGGCTAGCATGTAACCTATGTATTGGACACGTGTTTTTAGTAACATTTTCTTTAATGGGCTAGCCTCAATTTTTTTTTTTTTTTCGTCTAGGCTTTATTATATATATATATTTATGTATTTATATATTTTATTCCCTTGAATGTCCACATGGCTTGCTGATTAGCATGAGGCATTTGATTCTCTAAATGGGATTAAGATGACGCATTATGATTGGGTCCATATAGCTTGTGAAGTTAGATGCATGGACTTTGATTCGTTAGGCTTTTGGCTTCTTTGCAAATTGCATGGGATTCAATTTGAGTTGAAGGGTTGGCCTAACGTATAATTTGCACATGTTTTTCTTTCACTTTTAATGGATATTGGTAGTAATTTTATTTCCTCTTCTTTTTTTCTTTTTTCTTTTTTTATAGGTCATCTATTTGAACTATTGCAAATGATAAGCAATACTATCCCCAACAAAAGCTACTAAGGCTACTCAAGAGGTGTGAGCTCACGATGGAGGCTAAGTACCTATGGTTCCATCTCCATGCGAGGATTGGACTAATAAGGCCTCTCAAGGGGACTTCTTTTGGATGAACGCTAAGACTTAGAGATCACGCGTTCCCATCACCCAAAGGACAAATTGTGGGATCAGTACTTCACTTTCGGAACTAGAGGAAAGAGCTTCCTATGCTCTTACTCAATTTACCATTCTGAAGCATATAGTCACTAATTGGAACTCATGGGTAAAATATATTATGAAGAATACGAATTAAATCTCGGTATTAAAGTAGGCTAGGATCCTCAACGCTGTACACATGACTTCATGATTTAACTTTTGTAAAATGGAGGACATGAGATCTTGGCAAGCTCTCATGTCCCGGTGGAGTACTCAGACTCACACCTTCATAGCCTCTTGAGGTGAACTTGCCCTACCATGGAGGACATCTTTCTCCTCTTCAAACTTCATAACTTTGTGAAAACAAACATTATGGTACCATTAAACACACTGCAGGATGAAAGTGCACACAATATCTTGCAAGGTGCTGTCAGTTTGAGTAAGTCTTCATCAAAGAGATCCACTTTTTCATCATGGATTGAATACTTTTATGGAATGACAGGAAAGAATGGATACCTAATATGAGGCTCTAGCCATAAAAGCGAGTAAGTACCATTTTTTTTATGTTCGTATATTTAATCATCCCATTCATGTGTAATAGCAACTTTGTATAACACTTTATGTAGGTGTAAGCTTAAAATGTCCATAACTCTCCAGCTATCTATGTACATTTTTCTTGGTGGGCCTGAAGAAGGAGTTATTCCTAGACGCTTCCCTTTTGCAATAATTGCTAAAGGAGAATGCTTCACCCAGGCCCATTTTACTTAAGGTCGTTGTATCGTCGCTTAGATTTATAACATTATGCTACTATCCATTCCATGGGCTACTACATAGTTTTATACTATGTAGATGCAGTCTTCCTTCAAATCTTTTTTTGTGAAAGATTCAAGGGACACTTTACTTCTCCTAGTATCAATAAGGATCCTAGGTCCAATTTGCCATGATCATGGGCATGGGTAGAAAGACAATAAAAACGTTCTTTACTTAAACTTATTGAAGTTGCTATAAAGTTTACATTTTGTTCGTATGTAGAAAACATCACTTGTTATCAAATGTATAGCGACTATTATCTTCCTTCTAATGTCTCTTTAGAGAATCATGGAGACTTACGATTCTCCCAAGCTAGCTTCGTTCAATGGTGTATTCCAGGTAGTCTTCCCTCGTTACTAGATTGTAGGGGTTTGAGTGGAAATATCTTGGAGCTTAAGGTCATGGTTTATTCTCCACATAGAGTTGCTCAACAATTTGGATTCGATCAAGGCATTCCTCAAATGGTGGTCCTTACTTCAGTTTTTTATACATGCTATAAACTTATTTTATCTGAGGATATTGAAATGATCCATTTAGGTGTCTACCAACTCCATTTTCCTCCTTTAAATCACAACAAGGTAATATCCCCTAATTGGTCATCTTACTGGGTTGAGTGTTTTAAAGGATTCCAAGCTTATACCTTTTCATTGAACGTAAAGCCCTTAACCGAGGTCACCATTTACTATCAAAAGTTTTACCTTCAGCTTCTAAGGCTAAACAACAAGAAGCAAGATAATCACTTTAATGAAAAAACAGGAGCTTCTAGAGCGACAGACACAAGAGTGAACCATTTTAAGCGTTCTCATCCTCCTTCAAGTGATGACCAAGATGGTGCCAAACGACCATGTACTTGAGAGGTAATGATCTTGTCTTTAGATTTTTTTTTTAATATATATATTTACTTTCATTTACTATTCTCACATTTATCTTTGCAGGGCTCCGTACAATCTAGTTCACATCCAAAGGAGCATCCATTGCTCTTTCGGATTTTAGATGAGGATGACAATGATTAGGAGTTAGTAGACTACGGGATTCCCCAAGAGAGTATAAATAAAATGATTAGGATGACTATATTGAGATTGCTAATTCTAATAATGAGGTATACCTTAATGGAACTCAAACTCAAGTACCTATTCCCATATTGACTATGACTATTGAAACTCATGTTGAAGCTTTGCTATAACAAGGTACTTATGACACAACTTTCTTGGTTTAGGTGACTAATCCTCCATATGTGGTTACCATTGTTGCGCTTGCTAGTCAGTCTTCTCCTCTAGTAGCTAACCTATCCCATTAGGATAGGGAAGCAACTCCAACACTTGATATTGATTTGAAGGAGACAATAGGATTTCGTAGATTTGATGTGCTTTCACATCTTGTGGCACCATTGGAATGGATATATGCTTTCAATGGGGAATTTTGGGCAGAATCATCTTTTTCTCAAGCTCTTATATGTGCTAGCATGATGATTATGTTAGGTGAAGCTATGTCACTCATCAATTTCTTATATAGGGAGTTGTATAGGAAGCACACAAACTCCATCATAAAGGTTTACAAGGTATCCTAGAGGCTAGATTGTCATATTGATAGCCTAATGCCAATTGTGGCAAAGGCTTATAAGTTATTATAGTACGACTAGTTAAACAAGACTCCTGAGTAAGTCATCGGTGAAATGGAGGTTCTACAGTAGAAGAATGGGTCCCTTGACATAGAGATGGATAAACTTAAACATGAGATAAACTTTGATTCAAAATTAGAGTAAGATGTAGCACCTTAATGTACATGTGCTCTGTTTGCAGTTTTTTTTTTTTTTTAAGAACAATGGAAATGAACTTAAATTATCATAGTTATTTCCAATTTCATAATATCTTTGCATAATGGTTGTTTTGATTTTGAATCTTACAAAATACATACATACATACATACATAAATGGTGTTACAACTACTAAGCCTATTGTAGAACCACTTCAGCACAACATGGCTAAGATTGCTTTGATATCCTTATGAGAACTCACAAAAGAGGCAATACATTTGCTGTTAGCTTAAAAGTAGTTTCAACTATCACGACATGATCGCTTTGTTCATTTATGATTAAGGTTGCTTCAACCATAGGTTTTATTAGCAGCATAATGGCTACTAAGCCTGTTGTAGGGTCTCTATGACTCGTTATAGCACAAGATCACTTCTATCTCAATATTTGGATGATGTTAAGGGACGTTATGTTCATCATGTGCTTAGAGTCAAGATTACTACCAAATGACCATGACTACCGTAATGAGATCGCTTCAATCTCTCCTAGTTGAGGTTACTTCAACCCTAGGGTTTACATTAAGGCATTATGGCCACCAAACTTGCCATAGGATTGCTACAACTTACTATAAAACCTCAATGTTTTGATGGTGCAAAAGGACATTATGTTCACCGCATGTTCGGAGTCAAGATTACTACTAAGCGATGATGACTTCTGTAATGAGATTGCTTTGACCTCTCACAATTGAGGTTACTTCAACCTTGAAGTTTACACTAAGGTGTTACGGTTGCTAAGCCTACTATAGGATTACTTTAATCTTATTGGAAAGAATCACTTTTTAAAAGAAAAAAAAAAATAGTTAGAAGGTAATTGATGTGGAAAGTGATGAAATCCATTACTATTTAGTTTCATTCATGAGGAATTAATAGCAGTTTACAAATGAAACTTCTTAACATATTGAAAATTAATGGGAGCAATAATGGCCTCCATTTGAGGGTTGTAGAGTTTGCAATATTCGGTGTCATGAACTTCTTCTATGATGAAAGGACCCCCCCCCCCCCCCCCCCATTTTGGAGTAAACTTTAAGATTGGGAGTCCTTTCCTTACATGTTCAACTGTGCAAAGAACAATATCACCTTATTTGAACGATCACTTCTTCACAAGGCAATCATATGCAACACTTAACCTTTGGGGGTAGTTAGTCAAGTTATGTTTAGCCATATCAGGTTTCCCATCTAATGCCTCCAAGTCTCATATTCTGAGCGTATTCAGCTCTAATTCAGCATTTAGAGCTAGACTAGCTAATGGTATTAAAACCTTAATCGGTACTATGGCCTCTGTACCATATATTAAAGAAAAAGGCATTGCTTTAGTAAGTGTATGCTTCGAAGTGTGATAGGTCCATAATGCCAATGGTAGCTTATTGTACCATTCCTTCTTATTATCATGTACCATTTGACTATGGACTTTTAGGATTGTTTTGTTCATTGCTTTGACTTAACCATTTCCCTATGGAAAATATGGCGTAGACTTTATATGGTTAATATTATAAGATTCCAACAATTGCCTAACATGTGAATTGATAAATGGAGTCCCATTATCTATCAACACATGCCTCAAGATTCCAAATCTACAAATGATATGCTCCTTCATAAAGGCAGCCACCATCGGTCCGATCGCCTTCTTTAAGGGAGTAGCTTCCACCTATTCCATAAAACACTTGGTGCCTACTAATATCCACATGCATCCTCTAGATGGTGGATGTATGAGACCAATTAAATCAAATGCCCAAGTGTGGAATGACTAAGGAGTTATCAAACTATGTAGCTCAACTACTAAAGCATGAATAACATTTCCATGGAGTTAGCATAGGACACACTTTTTGGCAAAATTAAAGGCATCCATCTCCATAGTTGGCCAATCTCTATCAAAGAGCTAACAATACAACTTCTTGCCATGTTAGTGCTCACCACATTCTCCAAAAGGGAGTTCTTTTAGTACCATCTCACTTTCAGCCGGTGCCCTACACACCTCAAAGGTTGTCTGTGGAAGGAGATCTAATACAACTCATCTCTTTGTAAAATGTACTTCTTTAGTTTTCTCTTGACCATCTTAGTGTCTCAATCACTAATGAGTAGGACATTATTTTTTAATAAGTTAATATACAGGCGTCGCCAATCTCTAGTAGTTGCAATGAATTTGCATTCTTCTTCATCAAGTACTAAGGAACAGTTAGGGCAACTTAGTATTGAGGGCTAATAGTATCCTATGTGTTGGATTCTTCAATACATAGGTGGTCTATCCTCACTACACCACAAATTGTGAAATTCCTTGAGTTTCATTTGGGCTTCTTCTATTGAGATACATCGGGATAAGATCCCTTCATCCCCTTTATAATACCAGAAACCAAGGATGGATACGAAATTCTTCAATGTTGCGATAAAAGCAACTTTAGGACTTGCTAACTATGCCTTAATAGGGTTGCACCAGTTATCTTATGACTCCTTATCATCTTCAATTAATTGTAGGGCAGTACAGGGCATAGTCCTCCCGGTTACTTAGATGCCTAACTCACCATCTAAATCTTACATCGAGACCTTAGAAGCTAAAGTCGCTAAGGCATCAACATAACAATTTGTAGATCAATTAGTGTACTTATATCTTACTGATTGGAACTTGGTGACTAATGTCTGCATTGCAGCTTTATATAAAGCTAGTATGGGTTCCTTTAACCCAAACTCCCTATTAGCCTATTTGATGATCAAATTAGAGTCTCCCTTAATGCATAAGCAAGTCATACTAACTTGTTGAGTTGAAAGCAAATGAAGTAAAAGAACCTCATATTCAGCATCATTACTCATACAGTGGAAGTCCAATTTATATGCCAAGGGTATTTCTTAGCCAATTGGGGATATCAATACAACTTCAGCTCCCATCTGGTGCTTCCAAATGAACCATCAAATTGGAAAGACCATTCCTTGCTTGTATGAGTACATCTTCATGAAAATGTTTGGAAATATCTTGACAAGCATTATTGTTATTTGTTCTGGGGAGTTAAGCTAGCAAATCTATTAGTGCTTGTGACTTAATCGCCTTTAGAGACAACACAGTGATGTCAAATTCTCCAAGGAATAGCATCCATTTTGCAATTCTCCCAGATAATTCCAAAAGTGATAATACGTACTTGATGGGGTTGGAATTAGTCATGACAATTACCTTATATGCTAAGAAGCAATGGTGTGAATTTTGAGTTGCAAATACTAGTGCAATATAAATTTTCTCACATACAGGGTAGTTAACTTCACTACCTTAAAGCATTTGACTCAAGTAATAGTACACTAAGCGTTTGATACCATCTACTTCCTATACCATCAAGGCTCCAATGGATTTATCTATAGATGTTAGATAAAGAATCATTGGCATCTTCTTTATTGGCATGGTCATGGTTCAATATCTTCTTAATCTTCTCGAATGCTCCTTCTTAAAGTGGACCCCATTCAAACAAAGCTCCCTTCTTCATCATCTAACATAAAGGGAAAGAGATTTCAACGAGCGCCGAGATGAATCACTAAATATAAGATACCTTACTCATGAATCCCTCCAACTCCCTTTGATTCTTTAGAGATGGCATAGATTATATGGCTTCAATCTTTACTAGATCGACATCGATCCTCTCTCTATGTACAATAAAACCTAGGAACTTTCCAGATGAGACCTCGATGATACACTTCAAGGGGTTCATTCAAAGCTTGTAAAGTCGACACCTATCGAAGACTCATTTTAGGTGATCAATATGATCAAGTACTCATCGTGATTTGATTATGATGTCATCCATATAATATTTCGTGTGAATGTGCATCATGTCATGAAAGATAGCAATCACGGGCCTTTGATAAGTGGCTTCCACATTATCTAGTTTAAATGGAATCATGGTATAATCAACATTCCTAAAAAGTGTACGAAAAGCTATGGACTCAACATCTTGCAGGGTCATTTTGATCTAGTTGTACCCACTAAAACCATCCATAAAAGAAAATAATTCATGTTCAACCATCGCATCAACCAACATCTTAATATTTGGGAGTTGAAAATCATCCTTTGGGCAAGCTTTATTCAAGTCACAAAAATCTACATACACACATATTTGGCTACTTTTCTTCTTTACGGGCATAATATTAGCCAGCCAAGGTGGGTGCTCCATAGGCTTGATAAAGCTTGCTTATAGTAACTTCTCAATTTTAGCTTTAGTGTACACCTCAATATCTGGGTGAAATACGTGTCGATGTTGCTCAACTGGCTTAAATCCTAATGCAGTATTCAACTAGTGCATTGTTAAGCTAACATCTAAACTTAACATCTTTTCATATGTCTAGGCAAAGCCATCTCAAAACTATTGAATAAGATCCACTAAGGGATCTTTTATTTCTTTTGCAAAACCTTTACTAATGGAAATAAGGTTGGCTTCTCTCTGAAGGCCGTCAAATTCACTTCCTCTATTTCTTTAGCCTATGGTTTTATCTAATCTTACAATTAAGGAGGAATAGGTTAAGCTTCTTGTAAGTTCAAGGGGTCAAGGGATGACATAAATGCCTCCTCTAACCCTAGAGACAGTCATAAGCCATATGCCTTAGTGTAACTTTCAATCTTTACATCATGGTTACACCCCTTCCCCCTCTCTCTACTTCTTTCAATCTCCATAGTTAGGAGATGTATTTCTCTTCTTGGGCCCCTTCTCATGTTCTTTAAAATCTTCCCATCGTAGTAATGGCATACTAGTAGGTCTGCCAACTGCATTCTTACCACCATCAGCGTACTCATCATAATATTTCACCTCTGTATAATATGATTCTCCATGCTCAAAGCGGTTTTTGGCAATGGGTACAAATATATCTTTCCCTTTCTAACTTCCCTTAATACATTAATGTAATGTAAAAGGGACAAGACCATGGTTATGTAACTACTTCCTACCTAATTTAATATGCCATAAATCAGCAATCCAAACATGAACATTTAAGTATTACGACAAAACCTTGTTCTTGTATGATTAGGATCAATAATTGATCTAAGGTATTTAGAAAAGTAAATTGAGTAGGCTAAAAGCTTATGAGAAACACAATAACCCTAATTAAGGAATCCTCATACACGTGGAAGTAAAAAATATAATAAAATATCAAAAATATAATCAAGATAAGGACTCTAAAGTCGAGTTTAGGGCAACCGTATCTAAATTTAGGGCTTTCGGGAAAAATTATTCGATTGAACACAAAATTTATGACTAAGGTAGAAATGTTAGTTGAAGTAATTTGGTGAAGTTAAATTTTGAAAATAATTACCCAAAATCCTGATTTTGCCCCGAAAAGTATAATTACTTAATATAGTGTAAAAAATTATCGAAACCCGTAAAACCGAGCTTGGAATACGACGGAGACTTAGAAATTAGTTAATTAGGCAATAAAAGAAAATAATATAGCATAATATACTATATAAGTATACATGTATTTTTATGAGTATACCCGATACATATAATAAATTGCTCATAAATTAACCTAAAACTATATAATTATACATAATAAGCATTAAATTTGCAAAAATTAAATAAGGAAAATATCTTAAAAATAAAAGACATGTTAGAAACATGGTTATATGCATATAATTACTCATTACGTATGTTACATATATAGTGTATATATACACGTATATTAATATAATAATTAAATATACTTAAATTATTCAAATATTACTAAAATTACACTAAAGTTTAACCAAAACTTATCCAAATAATGTGAGACCAGCTGGAATCCACGTAGCACTTCAACAACAGCTGCAAATGATGACTCAAAAGTGAATCATCACAATTTGCCACCTCATGCTTTTTGTTTTTCAAGAAAAATATTAAAATAAATTACTTACTAATTAAGAAAAAAAATTCAACCGACCTAAACTACTATAAATAGGATCCTAGGACTCAAAATCAACATTTTGAAAACCAAGAAAAAATAAGGAAAATTTTGATAAAAAAAAAACAGAGTAAAGACCAAGCCTAACTAGTTTCCCGACCCTCGATGACTTGACATGGAGCCTCGCCGCCACCTAGCAAAGCTACCATCGACTAGGCCAACCGACAACCTCTTTTCGACCAATGGTGGCTAGAGCTCTGATGAACTCAAGTTCCGAGCTTCTACCCTATTTTTTGTTATTTTTGAAAAATTATTAAATTAATTAGGAAAAATATGAAAAAAATAATTTCTAAGTTATTTTAGATGTACTTTCATTTCATAAATTTATTTTGAAAAAATTAATAATATTTAATGTACTTTCTTAACAAATATACTATTCATCCGAAATTTGAAATTTAAAATAAATACACTTAATGATGTAGTTTCTAGCTCAAAATTTTGTGTAAGATACTTATGATATATAGATAATTTTTATGTAGCTTGATTTTTTATTTGAATATTTTTAATATTTATTGCATTTTTTTACCTAAAAATAGTTCAAAAATAAGCTGAAATTGTGAAATAAATAGGAGATTATGAAATTAAATGATGAAATGAACATGTACTGATTTCTAGTGAATAATAATAATGTTGGGACAGGTTGAAATCATTTTAGTGCAAAAAGGATATTAATTAGGTAATTTAGGACAATTTAAGGGTAAAATCATAAATATGAATATATAAGTGATAGATCAAAAACTTGAAACCAAGTACTAGCTGAATTCCAAATATTTTTAGGAGTCTATATAAATTTTCAGGGAATTATTTGGTAACATAAGCTATTTATTATGAATTTACATAGTAAAATAGCTTAAATAACAAACCAATACCCAATTCTAGTAATAATAGGTTAAAATATGATAAATAGGTGAATAAAAACTATCTATTTGTGTACTGGTCAGATTGGATAAAAATTGTAATTTTTAATATATTTAATAATATTTTAATAACCAGGATACGTTATAGAAGTATTAGAGTTAGATAATACCTATATTATAGGTTATATTGACAAATTAGGTAAAATATAGTTTGATAAAATAAATTACATATAGTATGATAATATTTGATTAGATACGTATAGCTGTATTAAAAACTCGAATTACTCATTAAAAGTCATCTCTATAAATTAAGACTTGTAATACGTATCGTTAAGTCTGTATAAGTCCAATGACACTATTTTTACTAAAATTGGATAAACTTAGGTAATATAACCTATATCTCTATAATATTACTAATTTATGTACTATTATAACTCTACCGTAATTGAAACATGACTTAAACGACTAAAAGTACGTTTTGATACAATCGGAATGATATATTATATGTAATAGTACAATTACGTATATTATTAATACTTAGTAACTTAACTCGATCGATATAATAAAACTATATATTATTATATAATAAAAATGATAATATACTTTATATATATATATATATATAGTTGCTTTAAATAAGATCCTAATGTTTTCATAACCATTACAAAAATTGAATTTAGGTTTTGTATATATATGGCCTCCCAATGATCAGACTGTTGACGACTCGAGTTTTTCGAAGTGAGTGCTATGACAAGTAAGTGGGATCAATGCTTTATCGCAATTTGGGATATTATTTTAGAATATCTAGGGACTTTAGTATGTATTGGCTTATGAATATAGTTAGCTGTTTGTGCGTATGCAATACTTGTAGTTGGGTTTCAATTTGTTGTACTGGGAGTTAAGCTCCATGATATGATTGTTCTGTGAATATTATTATTGAATTGTTTGAGCTTAGTTGATTACCCTAGAAAGATGAACTAACTCAAACTTGGCTTAATATCTAATTTGATATGCATCACAACCCATTAGGGGTAACTATTAGGATTCTCAAGTCAAACACAAATTTCCTTCGATGAAGATAGTTAAAATGGTCATTTCCCCACTTTTAGCCGAATTAAGTGACAGAGAGGAGGTCGCGGCAAGGTTAGTGGCCGTGGTTTGAAGGTGGTCATGGGAAGAGAGTATTCTCCATTGCACAAGCCCTGGTTTGGTTTCAATCCATGAATGTGTAGCATTAATCTCCTCAACCCGAATTAAAGCAGGTAAAATTTCTCTAATCTTACAACAGACCGGATAACGTCGTGCGATGGCATTTGCTTGTACATACATTGCATCTAACCAAATTGATTGAAAACTCCGGTTGTGATGTGCCGAATGCATACTTCTATCTCCACCCCCACTTACTAAGCAAGTTGTCGCTCATTCACCTATAGTTTGTTTTGTAAGTTCCAAATGGCCTATAAGTGCCTATCTAACACCAGAACCCTAGTAAATTGGGACGGAGAGTGAGATACAACAACAAATGGCCGGTTATTGCCCTTAGTATTAACTTTTTATCTTTTAAAGAAAACTACACAAGACTCATCAAAGAGCTTAATAGTTTTCAATATTTTGGTCTATATATGAAATAACAAGTACCTATGGGATTTACTACTGTTTTTTTTTTATAAGTTTAAATGATAAGTTTATTATTACAAATTATTTCACAAGATTACCCTACAAGTTTATATCAAACAGGTATTGAATTGGACGCTTCAAAGGGGTAAAGTCGAGTATGGCTTGTGTGAACTAGGTTTAAAATGGTAGTTATGAGGACAATTTCTATCTTAGAACTGTTCACACAACGGGACTGTTACGACTTCACCTTTTTGCGGCATGACACCTACCATCAAATTGTTAGAGACTATAGCATCCAATACATAGAACTTAGTTGCCCCATGAATGGGGCCAACCTTGAAATCAACGTTAACGAACCTTAGAGATTTAGTACGAGGCTCATTGAAGCTGTGAATGTCAATTAGCTAGCAAACTAGCCTCCTCATGTCTAATCCTATAACTTTGAAAGTTGCTAAGGGCATTATATGAAGTAAGGGCCTATTATCAATGAAAGGTCACCAAATATGATGACCATTAAGTTCGCTCTCCACATACAATGGATGATAGTGATTCGAATTGCTAGTGCACATATCATCATTAGTAAAGACGATAGTGTTCTCATGTACCTTCAACATCTTGCAAACTACAATGCATTGTTCAACCTGCTACTCTAAGATTTCTACTATAGCAGTCACTACAGCAAGTCGAGATTTGTCATCAAATCCCAGTAGATCAAAGAAATTTCCTACATTAGCAGTCTTTACCAAAGCTATGGCAACATGATTACTCGAAAATCGAGTCTACCGCCTTCCCTTTTCCTTTAGCGTCTCTTCCTGCAGTACACTTTCATGTCCATTAGCCTTTGGTTGGCCAACTTCCTAAGAAGTTATTGGGTTATGCGAGATAGCATTAGCAGCTTCTTGATTGTTGTGTGCTTTAAGTGGATTCCTACATACATCATTATTGTTGTCTAGTTCTAGCTCATCACTCTAGACCTTTTTGTTGAAGATTCTCCTTAGGTTCCAACACTCCCTTGTTGGATGTCCAATAAACCTATGAAAACAACAAAATTTAGCATCATTTTTCTCTTAAGCTGTTGGTTTACACTCAACACTTGGCAATCTAATTATTCTGTCCTAAAGCCATTGATCAAGGATTACATGTACCTTGTTCATAGGATAAGGAAATGGTCGAATATTTGCAATAGTGTCTCTTTTGATCTTCTTACTACCCTTATACCCTCCTCTTTGGGTGGCACTAACAGATGGTTGCCTCTTCTTACTTAGGTCACCCCTTTGCCTAACAATGGAATTGTTTGTTTGTTGTGCATTTTACACCAACGCCGCGAAGGATTTAAGAGATAGATTCGTAAGGTGTACCACATATTCGATGAATATCCCCTAGATGCAGATCTTGATTAACTCCTTCTCATTATAGATATCCTCGATGTGTGATGAACATTCTCTAAAATACTCAATGAAATTCATAAGATCCTCCTTAGGATGTTACCTAATACGTCCCATGTATGTGATAGCAATACGCTCTTATGTTTCAAAGAAATTCTGTAAGAACAGCTTGCATATAGTTCTCCATAAATCTACAAAACTTAGGGGAAGGTTCATGTACCAAGCACATGCTTTCTTTATGAGAGATTTAGAGAATTCCTTCAATTTGAGATCATCATCAAGTCCATAGACCTCGAGTGTCTCGATGAATTTGAGAATGTGCTCCTTAGTACTCCCCTGTTTGATGTTGAACTGCATGAACTTAGGACTTATATAGTTCTTAGGGTATAGTTTCCTTGCAATCCTCTAAGGGTATGATAACTTCAGATTGATGACACCTATAGAAGAAGAGGTCTAAATTTGCTTCAAGTACTTGTCAAGATCTTCTTTCGTCATATAAGATGAAGAAACAGGAATGGGAGTAATTTCAACTTAGAGTATTAGGGTAATGTTTTGTATAACAGTTGCTCCTAGAGCAACAAGTTAGATATTGTACCTAGATGATGATGACCCTCTAGGTTGGGTCCTTGTGTCTTCTACTGTAGGGAGATTTGGATTCATAGCAGTTGGAGGTAACACATGTTGTAATCCTTCTTCCTATTGTAACCGATTACACCTACTAAATACCCTGTTGTAGAGTAATTGTTGCAATAGTAGTAGTAGTTACAGGAGTATGTCCGGTAGCTCGCATGAATTGCACAAGAAGAACCACTACAGGATGAACACCTGCAATGTTAATAGCAGCAGCAATTGCCATGTTAGGTAGAAACTACGTAAAGGCGATCGAGAATTGATTGAGAACATGAGTATTCTTCGGCATAGTACAAACAATTAAGGATGTCTCAGCAGTAGGTTTTTGTTGTACACTTATAGGTATTATGTTATCACCTAATGCTAGAGTTTGCTAAGTGATTGTAGGATTGGTCTCCTAAATGTTGGAAGTCTCCTCCCTTTCGTTGGTATGTGAAATCGTTGATCGGAAGTGATCTCTTCCCAGAAAAGTCGCCAAATAATGTGGGTGAGGTTGCTGATGATGATCAATCATGTACTATACGTATGATAGTCAATCTTGGAGATCACTTGATTCAATGATATGTGTATAGATGTAATAGAGAGATACATAGGAGGAGCAACAAGTAAACTCGATCACTTGTACGTTCATATGACAAAAGATGAAGTCTTATGTTTCTAAGTACTCTTGATTTGCTCTTCATCGAATAGCTTATTTGATCTTTTATGGAGTAACTTTAACAGAGCTTCCTTGTTTGTCTTAAGCTAGCCAATGTTCAGAATGACCCAAATGAGAAGAGAAGACTCTTATTTATAAATTTTAGAAGTAAGATTTAGCTATTGGATTACTCTGAGATGGATAGCTGAAATCTAGCATTACTAGCAACCGTTGGATAGCTTTAAATGATCCAGTGGTTAGGATTCACTCCTTCTCTTCATATGGACCATGAGCTTAGCCATTAGGCTCTAGATAGGCCTAATGGCTTACAAAAAAGAATATAAGCTTATTAATAATAAAATAAGCCCAAAACTCTTGTTTAAGTCTAAATAACTCCTTTTGAAGCTGAACAAAGTCCAAATGGGCCTAAGGAGACCTCTTTTAAGCCAACATTTTCGCACAAGTCAATCAAGTAAAGCTAAGAGCAAAATAATCGGTCCAATGATCTCTATTCCGAGCTTACCAAACCATATCTCCTTAAAACATCCCTGTTTTAACTCGATTTCCTAAGCTTTGTCACTAGCCCATTAAATTGGTCCATGGCATTAAATTAGGCTAAAAACTTAATTACCAAAATAACCATCTACAAAACTTATTATATAATTATTAAGTACAATATGGTAGAGTATTAGTAGTGTTTTATAAGACAAATGTGAATATTGAGCCAATGCTAAGTAGACACTTTTTGGCTAAATAGTTAAAAAAACCTATTAATCAACTACTAACTTAACTATCAATTTAAGCTAGGGCATTACTAAGGCCAACCCCTTTTTAATAGGTACCCAAAACTTAAGAGAAAATTAATTATTAATAGTTACTTAAAAATTTATTGTTGTATTTATATTTTAAAGAGAAAACCTCATTATCATGTTAACATAATTAAGTGGTTAAGTATTTACCATTATATATTAAAAGTCATAGGTTCAAGTTTTTCACCTTTTTTTAAATTGCATTTATTATTTGTCTCTTAATAAATGGTTGATTTCTTTTTTATTTTCTATAATAATTGATAAAATTAAATTTCATTTATAGAAAGAATTGTTAACTAAATAATTTTTCCATTAAACCCAACTTATTTATTAAAAGCTATACCATCTAATACATTGTTGGACTATGTAAGTGTTTAGGCATTATCTCATAAAGTATTTGTACTTGATAACAATCTTATTACTAACATACTAAAATCTTTGTAGTAATTCATACTACGAAAGCAAATGTGTATTATTAAACAACTAATTGGATAATTGATTATATTAAGAAAAGAGTACTTTTCTATATTTAGCATGACTAATGAAATAATCCTATAATTAAAGTCATCATAACATAATTATAGAATGCATATTTTTATATTACGTTACATTTTTTTTCCTTACTTGTAATCTTTGTTCAAGTATCTATATATTTTTTCATAACAATACTTATACAAATTTTACTTATTAAATTATGTTTATTATAAACTTATAGATAAGCTTCAATTAACATATATACTTTAATAAAAAGATACAAAATTTGTTCTTTTAACTTTTTAACCTTAGTAACAGTGAAGCTTCATAAGGTCAATTCAAAATATAGAATTTCTCAATTTTGAAAATTACAAGTACTTGTAATGATTCTGTAAAAAAAAAAAAAAAATGTTTAAAGTTCCATTCTGATTAAATATTATTAGATAATATTAGAGCGTACTCAATAAGAGATATTTTTCAACTAGTAATTTGAATATTAACTTAAATAAGGTAGTTCCGCCACCAAGAAAGAGGTTCAAAGAGGGTAAAGAATGTAAACCCTGTAGGTTTTCGAACTCGAATGCAAAATCGGTCAAGAGAGTTAGTAGGTAATTCTTAAAACTACTCAAAATACAATGATAGAAACCTTAAATAAAACAAGCAAAACCTAATCGATAAGTCAAAAACCTTAATGAAAGTATAACTCTAAAACCTTAAGGATACACATAAAACCCTAAAATGACTATAGAACCATAGTGAATCTACTAAAACCTTGATTGAACGATTAGAAACCCTAGTATAACAAGGAAACCCTAACTATATAGCAAAATAATTCATTAAATATAATCAATTTCACTAATTACTTAAAAACCCTAAGCTTTGATTGTTTATAGGATCTAATAACTATAATCAAACCTAAATAATAGGAAACCCTAAGAAATTAAACAATATAAGTTAATTAACTAATTGAAGTATTAAAATATGAAAAGACCCTAAACTAACCTAAATTATGCTTAATTCTTTTAATCATTCCTAATCATGATTAATTAACCTAACTACCCCTTAATCCTATAACCAACTTCCATTGCATTTTGATTAGCAAATGGACAAGTGTCATTGAGAGGATATGGTCAAAGTAACTAGTTGGCAATTGTCCTTTAGGAGGACAAAGCATTACCATGTAAGGTAAACCTTACGAGAGCACACTTTGCCCCTTAAAGAAGTATACCAATACAACCTAATTTTTTAGGTTGTCCCCCACCCTCTCTTACTCCATGCACAAGCACTCCCTCTCCTACTCCCTTCCCTTATTTTTCCTTCATTTCATGCTATCAAACACTCTAAAATAACTCACCAAAACAAACTCTTAAACACTCCCTTACACCCTCTCTTTTAGCTACTAGCCACTAACCGCCACTAGCCACTAAAACACCACCACCACTCCTCACAATTGCCGATCACCAAGTACCATACTACCCTTACTCGCTCCCTTACATTTTCTACATACTCTTACACCCAAACTTACTCCTAACTCATGGCAACAAAGAGGAAAAAGGAGGTCATTTTCTCAAACTTCATAAAGATAAGCTACTTTAACACTTCTTTAGGATTTATAATGTAACCTCATTTTTTAAGTGTTAAAACTCTTATAAGTAAGTAAATTATATTAGTGTACTATAGAATAGGGTAGAAAACTAAAGATAATCTCAATGCATGGTTTCTTAGTTAAATGTAGACACTAATATGTATCAACACATAGAGATAAGTGGATGTTGAGAAAGAACAAGTAAGAAAACCCTAACAAACTTAGAGCCCTTACATGCCTCCCTTACTAAGGGGTGTTTCCATAATGATTAACACTTATTTGGTGATAAAAACTAATTTATCTTATCAAAAGACTAGTTAGGAGTAGCTAATGATCACTAAAATGAAAAGTTATAAGAGAAGTAGATGGAAATCCTACAAAACCGTCTTAGACGCTGCCCATGGAAGTAGGAGCAAGCTGCAACTTTTTGTTTATTAGCTGATAACTCTAATTTTAAACATATTTCATAGGGTGATTTTATAGTATTTTCCTCACATTTTTGGTTTTCTTTAAAGAAATTGATACTTAATTGAGTAAAATTTTGATTTCTAGGTTTTAATACATTCTAGGATCGAAAACGAAGAAAATGAATCAAATTTCACTCAAATCGGAGTTCAAATGAAGAAGTTATGAAGTTTTAAAGTTACGTAGAAAATTTTGCCTTAGTGCAGAAAGTTACACGACCTGGGGACACGGCCGTGTCTGGTGATGAAAATAAAATATTTTTGATACACTATAAAAGGACATATTAGGGTTTCAAAAGACATGAGAGACATTACAGAAATGGAGAGACACAAGAGAAGAGAAAGAGACTTAAGGAGAACATCAAGAAAGAGGCGGAACAACATCAAGAAAGAGGGAAACAACATCAACTTCAAGATTAGAGAGATTGTTCATCAATCAAAAGGGTTTTCCATGTTTTATTTTATATTATTGATGAAACTCGTTTTTAGATTTATTATGATAGCTTAGAATTCGAGTATTTAGGATTATGGAACCTAGGGTTTCATGTGATTCTTGGATTGATTTAGAATTCTCAATAAATTTTCTATCTTTATTTGATTCAATTATGTCGTTAATTATTGATTGATATTTCTAGAATATCAATATATGATATTATGCATGTTGATTGAGAAATTACATGTATAATTAGATCTTTACATAATTGAAAAGGATTACATATATACTTAGAGATAAGATACGTGTTTCTTCCGAAAAGTTAATTCATTGTGTGGGAATTTATTATACATTAATGCAATTCTAAATTATATTACTAAGTGAAGAGATTCCGGTAAATAATTTAGGATTAGGGTTAATATGCTTGAGAAAGGTATTAACTTTAGTTGTGAATCCCTCCGGTCAAGAATAATGGAAACCGAATTGAATATATTTTAAGCGATCACATGTTAAACTCTAGGGGAAATAATTCCTAAATACATTATTACTTTCTTGAAGTTATTCTTAATTTTATCGCTTTTTCAATTGCTTAATTAAGTCTTAAAATTAAGTTAGATTGTTAATTTTAGTATTTTTACTTAATTCAAACTTTCATAATTTTCCGGTTATATAATAAAGCTAAGGTTAATATTAGTACTCGAAGTCTCTAAGGGATCGACTCAGACTCACATCCGCTATATTAAAACTGATAGGTGCACTTGCCTGATATCATTAGCTTAATGAAATCATTAATTATTGATAAATTAGGTTTAAGACTTAATTAACCAAGTTTAGTGAGCTAAAGTTTGACTAGAAGTTTACATGAGCCTAAAATATTATTTAGGCCTTAAACACTTGATCAAAAACCCAAATAAAAATAAGGACCAAATTCGAACATACACTAAAATTAGAAATTTAGATGGGCTTATAATGGACTAAGGCCAAAAAGAACACTTAGAGTTAGGCTTAGGGCCTTAAAATGGAAGTTAGGCCTAAAACAAAGCCCGTAAGCCCTAAACCCAACTGACCAACAACTTAATGATATCCTAAGTGAACTAAAGGCCCAATAAACCTAGTAAGACATTTGAAAAGGCCTTCATGGGCTCAAGTTGAAGTAACCATAAGGACAAAGTGAAAAAAGCCCAATTCGACCAATAGAAGTGACTCAAGGCCCAATAGAAAACTTTAAGAAGTAAATCTTAAAAGTTTACTTAAAATCCATGAATAAAGGCTTAATAAACCAAAAACCAGGCCTAACATCCAAAAGTTAGAGGTCTAATCTAACCAAATGGACCTTACCATCGGATAAAACACTTAAAAACGATGAAAATTAACTATAAGAAAGTTAAAAATGGACTTAAAGCAAAAAAAGTTACGACAAAAATACAAGAGCAAGAAAAAGGGGAAAATAAAACGTGAAAAGCTAATAGATAATATGTAATAGGAAACTCATTTACTTTAACCACATTCTTTAGGTGATGTGAACTAAGAGATTGACTTGGTTGAGAATTACTGGGATTGTTAAATACTATTACTAAGTGAGTATACTAACCCTTGTTCTATCATGTATTTGCTTATAGTATAGTACACCATTAAAGTATATAGACAATGAAATCGATGTACTTGGGGATTTTGAGAATCTTACATTTGCTTAGATTTGCATGCCATTATTATACTACAAAGAGATAAAGTTGCAATAGTCTCACCGTATAAACCAACCTATGATAGTAACCAACTTCACAGTCACTATCACAGATATGATTTACACAAGGTATCTACAACTCACTTTGAAATAAACAACTTATTCATAATTACTGATAAAATTTATATATATATAACTAGAAACTTTAAGTCATAATTACATAAAGATACTTATATTATCTTATGACCATAAGAAATATTTACATAGCATAGTAATTCAATAACTAAATTATTATAAGACCATTATAGAAACCTAAAATTTAATAATAAAACTCTAAAGAACTCAATGGTTCAACCAGTTTGATCCTTACTCCCCTAAGACATTTCAAAAAGAAACTAACCTTGGGATAGTTATAACATGGCATTTCAATCAGTACCTACCAGAAGATGAATAAGGGTATAAGCAACTAACTGCTCAATAAGTTAGGATGGAAACTTAATAATATATAACAAACATAAATAAGGTATCAAACAATTAATCAAATGCAATGCAACACGCAAATGCCATCACATAACGTGGTCCGATCCATTGTGAAATTAAAGTAATTTCACTTACTCTAATCCAAGTTAAGGAGTTTCAATATTTATTATATAACTTACAACCAAACCCAAGTTTATATAATGGAAACACTGCTCCTTCCATGACTATCGTTCAAATCATTGCCCTCATCATTACTGTGATCTTCTCTTCTATCACTTAGTTCGGCTAAGGATGAAGAAAAAACCATTATACTATCCAGCACAATCTTGTTCGAAGATATCAGTATTTAGTTGAAGAATCCCAACTATCCCCTAAAGGGTTATAATGCATATCTAATTGAGGCATTTAAATCACTTATAATTAAGCTCAGTTTAAGGTAACCAAACAATCTCTCTCTACTCAATTCACAACATCAGTTTTTAACAATTAATCAGAGATACACAAGCACATGTACATATGGTTACTTACAAGCATAATCACATATAATTATAAGTCTTCAAGTACTTTAATATAGCACTCTAAAATATAGCAATGTATTGAATCCAACTTATTTAAAATCCCCGATTCGCTCACTAGACTTACATAAGTCAACTCATATCGGCATGTCCTATAATATAAATACTCTTTTAATATTTATATCCTTATGACATATAGACTTTAAGTTATGATTTGAATCGATTTTCCATATATATATATTACTTATTACCGATCTATTTTAGGTTAGTTTCTGAATTGGTTTTTCAAATTCATTTCCGATTTAGGTTTTAATTCAATTTTTTATTATGGGAGTTATATATAAACTATAAGAACTTGTTCAGAACCATAATGTGAAATTAACCACATTAAATTCAAGTAACTTAAATATTATATTTGGCCCATAATCGGTATTTTAGTTTATATGATACACTCTTATCCTAATTTAACTACCAAATTTACTTCTTCTATAAGAAAATTTTATTTTTTTCATATAATTGCCTAAATTTAAGTTTCATATCAGAATTATTATTATCATCATCATCAATTTTAACATAATGTTTTCTACTTATTAAATTTCCAATTTCACATATTATTAATTTACACATATACATTACATAATACACATAATAATTACACCTAACACTCTAAATACTACATCAAAAATTAACATCCTAAAATACCTAATTATATACTAAATCAGTATTTTCATCAAATTGTCACTAAATTACCTAGAATAACTCTAAAATCACTCTTATATATAGCATTTTAAAGCCTAAAAATTATCTAAAATTTTATAATATTAATTTTTTAAAAATCTCTTCATAGCACTATTTTAAATACTCTAAATAGCCTAGACAAAAATTTTAAACTCAAAACTATACTATGAAGGTCATTTGTTTCTAAATAAAAAATAAGCTTAGGTTTTGGGATTTATTAAGCACTATTTATTTTTAAATCTAAATTCATCAAATTAATATTTTTCCCTAAATCTGCATATGTAAAAACCTTATAATACTAAGTTTCATAATTTTCTAAATATATTTATTAATTTTACTAAATTAAACAAAATCAAGTTAGAAATCGGATTCACCTGTCCGATCAGCTTCTTTCCACCAGTGGTGTCTACAAGTGTGTTTGCAAGGTGGGGCAATGGTGGTGAGGTGTAGTGGTGGTGGCTAATTTGTTCCAAGTGGCTGTCAAGTCTAGGATCACCTTATATGCCCTAATTACATAATAATTTTGCAAATTTTACTAAAAATACTTAACTCTCTCTTTTTAATTTCTCTCTATTTTTCCTAGATGACTAACTAACTAAATGAGTTCTAATTAAAGTTTGGTGAATTTGTAAGGCTAGTTTAGGTGTTTCTTTAATTTTCCACTTACCAAGTGTTTCCAATCTTCTTTCATTTTGCTTTCTAGTTGTTTTAATTTGATTGTCAATTTCTTATCCTTCATGCCTAGCATGCCACAACCAATTCTGGACAATTTCTCACTTTTTCCTATTTTTCTTTGATTTTTTCATAATTTTCTTTAATCATTTAGTATTATTTTGGCATAATTTAGGTATTTTGAGTAATTTTAAGTATTTTTACCTACACATAAAAACATAAATAGTACAAGTAAATTTTTTTTATATTATTTTATGATTTTCCATGTACATATGATTTATTTCTTTCAATTTATTAGTTACCAGAACTCATCTGATAAATAACAAATAATATGTTTGTAATTCAATATTATGATATTTAATTATTTAATTATTTATTTTCCCAAATTCAAATTATCACTTTTACTAATATTTCTAACTTTATCGTATAATTTAATATCGATAAGACAACTTACCTAAGCACTCTAAACTTTACGTATCGACTCCAAACTTCTAATTACAGGGTTTACGACCATTGTGTGTTAAAATGCCATAATATATTAAAAATCAATATTGATGGGTGCAATAGTTATTAAGGTTTTGAATTGTCTGTTCATATATTGATTGATCACTTATAAACCTGACTAGTAACTAATTGACTATTAATTAACCAAACATGCATTTCATCTTTTTACATTGAGATATAGAACGTTAGCACTATGTAGTAGAATAGGAGATCATGGTAGTTGGATCTAAATTGTTATTATATGTTTTGTACTTTTTTATCATATAATGTATTCATACGACATGTTTTTATTTTGACCTTTGAAAACTAACTGGCTCTAGAAGTATCGCCCTCTACTTGAGGTCAAGCCATATCTACTGCTTTGGGTCTATTAAGAAAATTGATAAGGAATTGGATTTAGAGACCTAGTTCATGATGTGCTCAATACTTTCTAACCAAGGCAACTATAGGTATAAAACCATGTTTTATACAATTGCCAGCAGGCTATATATGATGTATGTATTGCATATGCTTGTTGCATTTCATATGCATATTTAATTAACCTGGTTGAATTTGTTTGTCGGTAGGATAAGAAGGTTACTCACTAAACAATTGTAACTTCCCTCCTCGTAGTTTGTTGATGTAGCATGCGTTATGGTTAAAGTCAGGCAACATGATACCTGAGGTTAGTTTTATCAACTTTGGGGATGTCAGAGGAAAGAAGAGAGTATGAGAAAACTTTTATATTCCATTTTGACTCTCTAGGGTTTATTTCATCTACTAAGACTTGGTTTTATTTTTATATGTGTTGTATGACTTATTCAGGGAAACTTACCCTCGTTAGACCATGTTGAACTTAATTCAATATTTTAGTTATATTTATCTGCTTTGATATTACTTAATGCAAGTCTTCCAATGGAAGTCAAGGTAGTATAGACACCTTGTGTTCTAATCAATGGAGGTAATTGATCTTAGATTTTCCCATAGTACATGGCAGTACTACCATAACTTGACCACCTCTCGAGTTGTGACAAGTGCAACTTTTGTCAAACTTCTAAAATAACTTAGAAGTATAGAGTGATAAGAATCAACAAAATCATACATTGGAAAAGAGGGGTGAATTAGGCTCAATTACAAAATCACACAATGAGAATATCATATATTTTAAGAAGGGATATTGTGATACCCATATGAATAAGTCCTGCAGAAATTATAAGAGAGTATTCTTAAGGTCGAAATAGTAAAATGAAGTTAACACTAACTAAGTACTTTTGGATCAAGTTGTTGAAAAATTGTTTAGTTGTCTATTGACTTGACTATTAATTACATTTTAGTTGAGTGTTATAGAACTAATGTTGAAACGTTATATGCATATTGTATTACAAAGTTAATATTTTATAATATCGATTATATGTATGATATGATATAAATTTATTTTAATTGAGGTTCAATACAGAAAAATATTATATATATATATGTTGTTATGTAGCCTTTATGTACTTTACCATATATTAGACAATATGCTAGCATTCTATCATAAGTTGTTAAAACTTATAGTGTAGTTTTTAAGTATGATATGAGGTAAACTTTTATTCCATTATTATAAGGCAGCAATTGTGAAATCAATTATTATATACATATCTTATTTATATTATTGTAATTATTAAACAATCCTATTAATTTTAATATATGTTTTCTCATGTATTTTTTATACTATTGTATTATATATTAGATAATATATAGTTAATGATTTGACATAAATAACTCATTGTATAATTATTTAAGTTTGACATGAGGGAAATACCTTACTAAACTGTTGTGTATATTAACATGTATTGTAATGCTTATAGTAAACTATATTAAAAATTAAATGTCATATTAATCTACAAATAAATATTTTATGAGATCAATTATTATGTATGATATATTGTTATACATTCCTACATATCGAATATGTATGTTTTATTATTATATATATTAACATAATAGTATTATATCTAAAAATTGGCAACAAACATTATACAATTGAAAATTGCTCATTTTTAAAGGCGGATTGGCTTAAGTTTTTTCTTGTTCCTTTCTTTTTATTTTTGAAAACAAATGGTAAAACATGGGTATGCATAACCCTAAGTTACATCCTCTTAACTATTGAGCCACTAAATGGAAATTGTTTTTGTCGGTTCACAATCTATGTATCCCACTAAATATCAAGAGCAAGGGTACCGCATTCTATCCAATTTTTTCATCTTTAACACCTTAACCCATTTGAATGGTCATCACTAATTGGTCCATGGTCTATGTACCATATGCTACATTAGGAATAGGTATTCTATTTCTAAATTTATCTAGTCACTTCATCTCAACTTTCAAGCTCACATAAATACCATGGTAGGTTGATCCATAAGATGCATATCTCAAGCTATACTAGGAATATACATCTTGTGACATGCGCAACCAATAGCAATTAACAAGACAATATCTATTATCAAAGTCAAATATAAACGTAAATTCAAATGGCTACCAAAGGCAGTTTTGATACGACCACTCTGATATTTAAGTCAAAAAGAACTTTTAAATAAAGTTAAAAAAGAATAATGAGTAAAAGTGAGGATTTGGTCCCTTTACTTATGGTTTTACCTGATATTTATAGGAGAGGCTGGAAATCTAATTAAGGAAGATATATTGTATCTTTGAGATACACTTAGATATATCTAGAATATACCCTTTGAATATTGGCGAGAATTATTTTAGTCTAAGCACATGTCGACTGTGAACTTTCCTAATTAAGCTGAATCGATCCTATCTTGTCTTACTTTACGTCCTATGGACTTAGGCTGCTTAATAACCTAAAGTGCAAGAGTACAAGACAATAGAAGATTGGTAGACATCCTTTGATCAATAAGGATGCCATCAAGTAGGTCATTATAAGATTTCTAACCTGCCAGACTTGCTAAAAACCATATAAGATTTTGGGATGGGTTACAAAAGTAGTTCTCAAACCTTATAGGATTTCGGGTCAAGTTTTGGGATTTAGAAAAAACTCGACGAAAAACCCGAACCCAGTTAAATATAATAACATATACATATATGATATTAGTAATTTGATATTACTTGTAAATAATAAAACATAATAATTAATAAAAGATATCTTATTTCTTTCATGCTTTGTCTTTTAAAAAAAAAAAAAAAAAATTGGTTCCATCTCTTTCTTTCTCTCACAATCTCACGCTCTATGATTCTCTTCTCTCACATTTACTCCATCTCTCGACCAATAAGTCACATTCCTTAATCCTTACCCATCTCCTTTTTATTAATTATGTATTAATTTAAAGTAAAAAAAAAAAAGTTGATTTAGTCCTAAATAACCATATACAAATCAATTTTTTTTACATTAGCGGGTCAGGTCGGGTTTTTAACAAGTTCTACAAAACCTTATAAGGACAAATTTCGAAAACAAAATAGAAACCCTATAAGGTTCCATATATGGTACATATAAGGTTTTGGAAGTCCTACAGAACACTGAGTTAGGTTTTGATTTTGCAAAACACATTCTGAACCCGCCCCAATAGCATCCCTATTGATTAGATTAAGCGAGCTTTTGGAAGTTTGATCCATGTCCTGAGAGGATCATCCACAACTATTGGTCTTAGTTCATGAAGAGGTCAATTGAACTCTAAAGAGCTCAATTAGGACCTTGACCAAATCGTCCATGGGCCTCAAGACCTAGCTCATGCTCTAAAAAGGTCAACCTAAGTTTGAGGGTTTACGTCCAAAATAGTCTGTCAAAACATCCACATACAAACATATAAGAAATGGTAGTGACAACAATTGCAAATAACTTGAAGGATTCCAATTACTGACATATTCTTCATAGCTACCTAAACCCTAGAACAATGCCTAAAGACTTATAATTCCATATGCAAAAATATTGAAAATCATTCTTAGTTCATTAATAGTTGGCCTCTCATGTTTGTAATAACACGATTTTCCCTTAGTACTTTCAATTATCTCATAGCCAATTATGGTAGTTTGATTATATAGATAACTTAAAAGTGAATTTAGAGTAGTTTGAATCACTTGAAAACTTTAGTAATTTTGATACGTTATAACTTTAGTTTGAAATGGATTTTTCCTATTTATAATATGCTCTTGTCTAATTTCTGAGCTCCTTAAAAATATGCAAAAATGATCAACTAAAAAATTGAAATTTAATCAAAAGAATTTGGTTGATTAAACCTTTGTCAAATGCCATTCAACTTTTAGTCCAATTCATTTCACCATTCTAGAAGTATAATCCACCAAACCATCATAACATATGAATTTTTATCTCTTTGACCCCATCTAATTGACTAAAATAAATTTTATTTTTCCAAAATTTAGGTTTTTTAGACTTTTCACTTAAATTGCTGAGTTTTAAATAAAGCCCCTACGTTTGGTTCATTAGTTACTCATCTAATTTGATAAATAACACTTACTTATATCGATCCTTCATAAACCTATTATAAGGTTTTCACTCAATTCCTTAGAATCACTTAAGCTATTAAAGATTCAATTTTCAATAATCTAAAAACCCATTTACCCCAACCCAAAAAAAAGGGGATATAAAAGAATAAAGTCATAAAAATAAATAAAGGATGAGTGAATTACAAGTAAGGAGCATTAAGGTCTTAAGCAATGATTTAATAAAAGTTAATGTTGGAAGTACAAAGATTTCTTGACCTAGCTAGTGTATATATATTACGTTATTTTCTAAAAACTCATTCAGACTTCTTAACATTAACGAATATGACTCTTCCACTACAAACTCAGGAAATCCTCAAGGTACGTTAAATATTTTATTAAAACTTATTGTTTTTTAGAAGAAAAAGTTAAATTGATTTTAAATTTCTCTTAGTAATGTAACTTATCTGAAGAAAGGAATCGCAAGGCTTACACAATCTTTGAAGACTTTTAATGGTAAGTGAAAATTCAATTATAGAATTTAGGTTTTGATTAAATCTGAGTGATATGCATTGATATTTTAGGGTTATACGTTGATCGGTTGTGGGAAAACAAAGAACCCAAAAGAATCATCAAAATCAAGGTAAAGTATCTCTTATACCGTAGATTTTTCTTATAATCTTTCTATTTAATAAGCTTTTGGTGATAATTTAGTGGTTAAAATGATAAAAGTAATGGAAAAGTTTAATGTTGATAGAATAAGTATTGAATTTAAAACAAGAGTTAAAGATGTGTAATTTGTAATGTATTGCTAATGATGTTTTTGTTAAAGAGTCGGGTTGTTTTTAATAATTTAAGGGTGTTTTGATCAATATGTTGAGACATTCGAGGATTAAATAGGTTTAGAAAAGTCTTAGACAAAAGAGGAGAAGAAAAAAAAAAGAGTTCAACTAGAAAGTGATACGACCCAAAGACACGACCCTATCACTAGTTGTGTCTCTTATAATAAGTGTTGTGTCTCTTATAATAAGTGACGTGGGCCAGAAAGTTACACGACCAAAAGATATGACCGTGTCCTTAATCGTGTCCTTAATCATGTCCTTTGCAATAATGAAGTGTAACACAGTAAGTTACACGATCAAAAAGATACGATTATATCCTTGACTGTATCATAAACTTTACTCCTTTAAGTTGAGTTTTTCCTCTTCTTTTTATTTTATTCCTTTGTCACTTCTAAAGTAAACCTCTTTAATGTATCATTAAGTGAAATTAAGGATACTTAAATGGTCTAAAAGTGAGTTTTAGCTAAGAATCATCTTTTATTCAATATTTAAAGAAGATAAATGAGTATTTATTGTTTCTAGGAGTTAAAGTTAGGCTTGGTTCGTCAGTAACGGATTTCAAATATCTAGGCACGTGACATATGCTTATTATATGTGAGTATAAAGATAGCAAAAATTAAAATAATTTAAATGTATATCCGACTTATATATCTTTTATTGTTTGTGTTTGGCTCATCCTAGGGGCCCGTAGTAGTAGATCCCTGGAGGGGTAACCTCAATAATCTATGTAACGCGTTATCCTTTGTGAAATCTCACATAAAAATTATCTAGGATAGGTCTAGGTTGTTTTAGAGGGGTCCAAAGAGGCATACCTAATATTAGGTTGTAGATAGGGCCGAAGAGACATGCCCAAACGCTAGGTTGTATTACAAATTATGATGTGATCGAATCGTGATGACCATTACTGTATGTTTATATGATTGACTTAAAAGAAAAGATAATTAAATGAATTGTGTGATTTACTTGTTTTGCATTTCTACACTTATGATTATGCATTGTTTGATCACGCACATGTAATTATATGTTACGTATAAAGTTTCGATTCATTTTATTATATTTTTAGTTGCAAGACTTATAGTTTTACTACTTGACTTCAATAGCTTAAGAAGCTAATTGTTATTGCCTTAGGAATGGGAAGAGTGAAGACTACGTATGGTATTGAAGAATATCTTAAGAACTAATTGATAAAATTATTTAGTCATATATTCATTCTTTTTATATAAGTTTATGTATCAAGAAGTCTTAGCAAGAGTTTAATGTCGTGCCATAGTTGATTACGTCAACAAGATACAAATATCTAAGTTTACTATTTTTAGATATTTTCACTTTAAGTAAAGATGAAATGGAATTGTATTGCGAGAGGTACAATCAATGTGAATTATCCTTACGAGAATACATCAAATCTTCTTGTAGTTCTAATTTAAGAATGCTTGTATTTAGTTAATCCTATCCTTTTATGTGAGTAAGCACCTCAAGTTCCGGATTAACAGCCAATTTAAAAGCTTCACATCTGATAATAGATCATTTCATTGCTGTATAAAAAGGGTTGTACTGCGCCAAAAATTTTCAGCAGAAAGACATTCTACTTTGCTTTACACCGTGAAGCTCTCGTTGCGGTTCTCAGGTTTTAAGCACTTCGATGTTCCATCGAAACATTAACTCAGTTATTTTTACAGTGACTAAGATTCGATCATGGGTTTCTCATAAAAATTTCTTTGTTAGCGTATCAAACCAATAGTTTTCCTGGCATTTTTTATGCGACTAATTCGAATATGATATGCGGTTCGAGGTTCAACCAAAACCCACTCGTATTTTATGGTTCGGTTTGCAGCTGTCTTATAAACCGGAATCTATTCAGTTCCAATTCTAATCGTGTTATTTTCTTTTTCATTTTACCATATCTAGATTTTAATATATTTCATGTTATTTACATTAGTTGACTTTTTACGTTTTTATCTTGCTCTAATATTTTTCTTAAAAAAAAAAGTATGTACTTTTGACCTATTTAGTGAAAAACTTTATATCAAGCGATTTAAATATTAGAGTTTTAAAGTTAGAAGCATTCAAGTTTAAGATGAATAAATTAGAATAAGTTAAATAAATCTATAAATATAAAATCCTGGTGGCTAGCACTCATGCTAGCGATTTGGGTTTCCAATGTGGAGGCTGGACCGTTTCTTGGCGAGGACTCAGTGGCAATAACCACACCGCAGGTATGCCCTCCTCCTCAGTCTCTCGCTCCTGCATTTTCCTTAGGTAGACCTCTTACGCTTGCTTCCTTGTAGCAACGTATTCATTTCGTACTTATCAAGATAGTGATTCAACCGAATTTAAAATTTTATGAGGTTTTTTTTTTAATTAATTTGGATATAAAATCATTTTTATATAGAAATTTATATAAAAATAATTTTATATAAATTTCAAAGCTTACTTTAGAGAGAATGCATTTCTTCACATCAGTCTTCTCTGAATGTCTTCTTATTACCAAATTTCAACTGGTGTCCTAAACCTTGTCAATCCAAATCTTTCAATGGATTATAATAAATGGCCAAGCTGTTTCGATTACTGGAACTCAAAGTGGAGTCCCTGTTCTTGGACTTCTTTTCTTTTTTTTTTCTTTTTTTTCCAAAAGATTTCCAGAAATTCCATAAAATGTTTCCCTTACAAACACTGCACCATTCAATCCGCCAGCAATTCTGATCCGCATCACATGGACAGTTAAATGTCACATAATGAAGAAAAGTGATGCATACGTGCTGCTGATTTATTTTCTTTGTTGTACGTGTAGATATATTTCCTTGCTTTTCAAACTTAAAGGCCAATCGAATGAAAGGCAACAAGATTTCCTGCGAGTATTGTCCTCCGATTGGACAAGTTCCTACCATACAAAGAATTAATGCATACCCTGCTAGTTAATATTTTGACCACAATCAATGATGTTCTCTCTACACATGAATCAGGCAAACAATTTATCAGAGCAACACAGAAAAGAAAGGAAGGGAAGAAAAAGCCACCCTATCAAACACAACCGAGCCGCCAAAGGGGAGAAGAACCACAATTCCAAAATGATTCTTCTCCACAGAGAATATTGACATTTCTTTGCACACACAACTGGTGTCCTAAATCTTGCTTTTAGGTTTGAGTGTACAAACCTGTCTGAACACACCCCACAGCCAAACTGCTCATAGGAGATATCTTCTTCAGCATAGGCAGAGTTTCTATTGAAATGTGGAGGTGTTGCATGAGAGACAGGGCAACTTCAAACATTGCAGATATTGTGCCAATATAAAGCACTAGGTTGAAGCAAAATTTTCGGTCGCCGCATCATGAATCTATATGATAATGAAGATATATAACGCCCTCTCTAGCCCCAGTACAAATGGCATTTTAGCATGTAAAGATCACGTAAGTATTCCCAATTGCCCCAGTCGCAGGTTACCATAAGCCATAATGATTACTGTCCTCTGCATAGTACTCGTTGTAGTTAAGATAATGCCAGAAACAGGACAGTCCAAATTTCCCATGCTTAGATGACCTGAGGTAAATTAGGTGCAAGTCTCTCATATTTTTTTCAAACCTTTGCTTTATTTCTCGCACCTGCAAATGCAATCCAAGCTCTTCATGATTAAATATCTGCAAAGCTAAAAACAGGTCCAAAATCACAGTGGAGCTAATAAACATCTGTTTGCTTTCAGATAAACCAGTTTTATAATGCTCCAACTTGATGGCTTCTTTATAGTTGATAATGCATGCAGTCATCACAACACAAGCTAGCCAAAGAGTTTAGCATAGTCAACTACACCAGGGTAAGGATTGCGAGAAATTTACTACCAGCAAGAGAACACAAATTTATCCAAACCAAACAAATGTGACAAGTAAGAAAATTCCAGCTATCAAGAAGTAAGAACTATTCTACCGAAACAGGAGCAACAGGATGGAAGGGATAAAATGAATCATCCAGAAGTACAATATAAAGCAGATCAGCGCAAGCTGACTAGACTAATCTGTCTTGAGGCAAATGAAGCAAATATATTCGGTTTAATGAAATGCTCAAAAAATCCTCAGTAGAAAGTTAAAGGGGGAGAGAGAGAGGGGAAAGAAGGGTATTCAATTACCCTGATCCCCTCCCTCCCTCCCCCACCCTCCTCCCTGTGTTATGGACGTAAAAATTTTGATTCGGTTCCCATAAAATGCAAATGAATAATTAATTGACAAAAATAAAATAAAAAAGCCAAGCAAAAAAATCCAATCTGACACCAAATTCTAGATAAATCTTTTATATTTATGCTTTTGGAACTTTTTCATTTATATCTATTCATTAATAATACCTTTTGCCCATTTATAGCTTTTGGTTTCTTCCACTTAATACCATTTCTCCATGATATCCTTTTGGCTATTTATCATTTTTTTCTCAATTCACTTGTAACTTTCAATACTAATACCTTTTGGCTATTAGCAATTCTTTTCTTTTAATGGTGTGTCAAATAAGACATGTTTTTTATGCAAAGAATCTTACTTAACTAGTAGTTGCAGCCTTTGCATGACAAAATGAGAAGTCAACTGGTGACGCATGATATTACATTACCTGAACTTAAAAGACTGATTTTCATTTTAAGGAATATATCATTTCATAAAATGTACGAAGAAGGTATAAAAACTACAGTATAGTATATGTATTTTTGTAATTAAATAATAGTATTTATTTGAAATTATTTATAACATTTATTTGTGGCCATTTTAAAATAAATTTATTATTTTTGGCGATATAAACCAAATTTTCAGCATAGTGTGCCGGTGCTAGATAATGCACATGCCTTTGCAGGTGAACAACCACGAAGCATAGAATTGAATGCCTGCTTGCAAGGATTCTACCCTGAATGAATGGCATGTATCCACCACCATTACAATTGGCAAGAAACCAGACCACATAAATGACGGATAATTACCTGGGGAACAATAATTGCCGAAAAGTCACCAAAGAAATCTCCACGAGCTCCCACACTCAAACAAAATTGGAAGTCAACAGCACATTGCAAAGCATTTTTTATCACACTACCCTCAGCATGCATCTCATCCGACAAAAAACATCTGCAGAAAATTTGCACCACAATTACCTTCTAGAGTCATCATGTATTTACACAAAAACGGAAATTGAGGATCATAGTAGAAGAGGAAAACTCCCAAGACAGCACATTTACATTATGACAGTCCAAAAGAAAGGAATATATGTATATCCTTGTCATTTGAACTGCTTTAGTAATTTATCAACTAAAACACCAAACAACTCTCATGTGTGAGTTTACATTAAGCCCTGAGAACTCGAAAACCCTGTCTTTGGGACTAGGCATCAAATCAAAACTTGACGGTTGACTCTTTATCTTTGAAAACCTGATCCTCACTAAAAGTTTACCCATCGAGTCACTCCAACAATGCTCAAGTTTCCTCATCTTGACCTTCATGTGCTAATATTAACAGTTTAATATTAATGGTCAAAAGATTATTAGAAGAAAATAATGAATAGGTACAATTTTTTTGGGTAAAGTAGAATAAGTACAATTTTATGCAGTACCATCTAACATTTCCTTAGAAAAAGCACAAATGCAGCATTAATGTTAGATGTTGGGCACCAACTTTTGGCTAATTTTGAGTCATGATAAGTCTCCTGGTTAAGGTCAGATGCCTACCTCTGGACATCCTCAGTTTCCATGGCCATTTTCTTCAAATGATTAACTAATCTATGATTTTTTATCTTTTTTGACCATCCAACATACTACTTAATTACCCCCCCCCCCCAAAAAAAAAAAAAAGCTCTTTACTTACCATAGTAACATCTATAGTGTGAACCACACTACCCCAGAAGAAACTATACTCTTCAGTCACCATAGTGATATATAAGTGAATCGTACTGCTAATGCTGAAATACTCATCAGAGAAAGAATCCTGGCAAAGATGCGCGGGCCCACTAAACTTTTCCTATTTCCATCAGGCTGCTCACCTCATGTGATCAATTTTAGAATGCTTCACCTAATACTTTTGCCCCCATGAAGTAAGAGTAAGTAACTAGGGATCTAGTACAAAATTCATTCAGTAAATTAAACATGCAAGTGATAACAGAGTTCTGTTGTGCCCAACATCAATGCTAAGGTTTGACTTAAGAAGGGCAGAATTAGGAAGTTGATTGGTTTCAATAACATGAGGCTGACATCTATATACCACAGTAGCTCTAGCCAGCAAGGGGATAAAAGTAAAATAAAAAGAAGAGGAGAAGCAAGCTTACATCTCCAGACAATCAGAAAGATAGCCCATGTGCACTGACTCAAGATCCATCATATCTTTGACCTACACATAGACTATTAACTTCAGAATGTCTAAGCTCCAAAAATGTTACATAAAATGAAGCAAAAGCAAATAATTCATCCAAATTAATCACAGCTGTTTATCCATAATAAATACTTGACAAATCCATCCTATAGATGAAACATATCAAGCCCAACAAAATCAAAAATCCAAAAACATTTTTAATTATTTGCAATCTGTGAAAACTAACAGTCAATTGCATCAGAGAATATGGGAACTATCAATAAATTGAACTAAAATAGAAAAGCCATGAACAGAGTTCATAGTCAGACAAGAATAAAGCATACTGACAAAAGACATGACTGCAGATATCAAGGATTCTACCACAAATATCCTTCTCTCCTCTCCCCATAGAAGTTCTTCATGCGACAATGAGCGACTGCTATCGTCTAGTGTTAGCCCATAGTTTAGAGCATTACACTAGTCTAAGTCTTTAATATGAAAAATCAATGGTCTTAAAGAACTTCCCACTAAAAAACAACACTCAAGCCTTGATCATACTCAGCATGTCAGTTATATAGATCTTTTTTTGCCATAGATGGGGTTTTATTTCTAGTAGTAGTCCAAAAAGAAAAAGGCAATTCAACAGCTCTCAATTTCCAACACAAGAAGGGCAAACAAGACAAGTTACAGCACCAAATTTTAAAATATACATCATCTAAGAGAAGTGAATCAGTGTGATTTGTATCAGACCTTATTTTGAAGGGAATGAAGAAATCTACACCATGATACATGTGATAATTGAGAATGCACATATTGCTGCAGCATGGAAACAAAATGATTCAACTGGTTCCTGGCAATGTAAACAGAGAAGAAGTCTGATCAAAAGAATAGCATAAGAAAGGATAAATTTCTATGATGACACAAGGGAAGCATCCTTCCACAAGAAAGGACCAAAGAAGCAGGACTGCCATGTGTGACAATAGGTAGAAAATTGTTAATCTAATGACAAATTTCATTATATAAGGATGGCAATGGTGGCAATGGGGCAGGGAAAAACCAAGTTATAGTGCCAGAAACTAATTGGGCAGATTTTAGTAGGAAAAAAATAACCCTATGAAGAAATGGTGTTAGTAACGTCTTGCCTGCAGTGTACCACAGTGCATCACATACTTGGTTTTTTCTTAGAAAAAATAACAACCGATTTGGCTAAATCCCAATACCAAACTTCATTCTTTACATGCTTTTTATTGTCACAGTCCAACACTTATTTCCCCTTGATATTTATTCTTTCCTTCTCATTACAAGACACAATGCTTCAATTTTGCTAAAGACAAAACTTTGTACTTTTATCCTCTACTACGTTTCTCTTAAGAAAGAAATTTGTGTTTTAAAATTAAATGTTGCACAATGACTGACGTATAGAGTTTATGCATCTCTTAAAGACAATGATGCAGAGTTTCAGATAAAATTTTACTTGATAATCATGTGTTATCCTCTATTTTTCAAGGTTAACTGTTGCAGAAATGGGGCCCCGCAAAACTAGTGGGTCAGTGATTGTCCTACTTTTTACTACTGCAGAATAACAACACTAATGCATACCCCCAGACCATCCCTGTATATCCATACATTCTATGCAAATTAGCTAAGTACTCGCTTCATGCATATCATGCCACTAATTCTTAAGAATGTACCTCTCAGCTTTTTTGGGATAAGTTAAGAAACTTTTCATTGATGAAGAAAGTATTTACAATTTATAGTCACTGTACAAACTCAAAAAAAGCACACTATGTTTTTTGCTGCCACTTCATTATAGAAAATACCATTGGGCCCTCGTATATATACTTGGAATAGTGATAAAGCATTTGGCCACATATAATGGAAAAGCATTCTCTCCGTATATCATAAACAAGAAAGTACGTCTTTTAACATTAGTTAACCAAAAGGAAGCCTTGTAGGAATCATCCATTCATATGGCAAAATGTGCACAAAGAAAGATTACCAAGCTAGCAACCCCATTGTGTTTAAGACCCCTGTTGAGGAGAAAAAAAAAAAGCCACGGCTTCAGGCCATGGTGATGTAAAAAGGCATAATGACATCCATTGGACTACAAGTCTAGAATTCTGCATATTAAAATGTTTTCATACCTCCCACAGCTACAATTAAGAAATTTCAAAACTATATCCATTGGACTACAAGTCTGCAACTCTGCATATTAAGAAGGGATAATGGCATCCATTGTCAGGAATTATTTTGTCATCACCAGCCTCTTTAAATGGTGTAGACAAACAAATTATTTTTCTCTTAATGACGTCTTAAGTTTCCATCAAAAGAACCTATCTCCAATCTAGAGCTCATGCTGTGCAATTGGTTTGGCTACCTGTTTGGCTATTTTACGGGAGATTGTGGCATTTGAGTTAAGATGGGATGATACGATCCTAAAGTAGAGTGATATAAACGTGTAAGGGAGTATCTGTTTTCTGTTGTATGTGTTGTACAGTTTGTAGTATGCTGTGTTGTATGTGCGAGCCGTGATGTGCACTGTGTAGTGTTGTGTGTGAGTCGTGGTGTGTGCTGTGATGTGGCTGTAGTGTTGCTGTATTGTCTGTCCTGTGTTTGCTAAGGGCAGAATAGTAATTGTATAAGATAAGAATACTATAAATAGTGGCTAGGGGGGGATTATTGGGAGTTAGTTAAGTAGTTGGTTGGAATCTTGACTTGAAGGTCAGAAACACTGTCTGTTAGGATCTATTCCTAAAGAATTACAGTGGTGTGGCTTGTGAAGACCTATTGAGGAGTTTTCCTTCGCAAGATCCTACTTCTACACAAGTAAGACTACTGAAATTTGTTGATTTCTATTGATTGTGAACCCTAGAATGTATCAATTGGTGCCATCTATAGGAAATTCCCAATCACGTGTGATTAGATATGATTAGAATGGAATCTAGGGTTGATAATTTAGAGAAAAACCTAGAATCATTGGATCACAATGTTAAGTTGATGAAAGATGAATTGAGTGGGAGTTTACATGAATTACAACATGAGATCGCTACTATTGATGAGAATTATATCTCTAATATCACATCAACGAAAGCTTCAATTACTAGAATTGAGGCAATCTTGGCTTCTATCCAATCGTCTTTACAAGATTTTAGTCAAAAACAGCAAACGAGTGAGAAATTAAAAGAACAAGTTGATTCCACTTTTGGAATTCAAATTGAATCGAAGCAAGAAAATGAATAGATTGAGGATATTCATTTTGTTGACGTGGATGAGGAGTTACGACCTAGAGTTACAAATGCAACCATTGTTCCATCATTTGAAGAGGAAGATCCAATGCATTAGTTGACATTCTTGTAGTAGTACTTCTAAGTTCAAAAGGTGAGAGAGAATTATAAGGTGGTGATCGCAACAATGGGATTGAAAGGCTGTATCGTGTATTAGCTTAAGATGTTGGAGGGGAGATTGCTTAGGATTAATTGGGAGATTTTTAAGCAAGAATTCCTGATTAGATATGTTGGTTTGTCCATTGGGAATCCATCTGTAACTATTTCAACCTTGCGACAAACTTCAACCGTGAGGGAATTTTTGGATTCCTTTAAGACTCTAACTTCTCAAATACCGGATGTAACAAAGATGCAAATACTTGGGTATTTTCTCAGAAGATTAAGGGAAAATATTAGGTTGAGAGTTCAAACCCTAAGACCTATGTCTTTGGCTAATGCAGTGGAATTGGCGTTTAGTATGGAGAAGGAGTTCAAGCATGGTATTTTCCTGTCCAATGAAAGCTATTTGAGTAATGGGCCTGATAGTTGCATGCCAAGTGTTCGACATAATGCTCAAATCAAAGATCAACATATTGGTTACTATATTGCTATGCAAAAAGATCCTAACGACAAAAAGATCCTAATGACACTTGCAATTCTTCTGATTGCTCTGTTATTGTAAAAGATGGAGTCAAATCAGAAGTTATACACTCTATTGAATAAGATCATATAGTCAATGTTGAGGGTAGTGACAAAGAAAAGTCTTACGTAGTGTTGGAAGGTTTTGTGCTGATTCCTAGCGCTAAGCAAGTTGCTGTTGCATTGGGCAGTGACTCAAAGAGTAGAGGTGATATTGTGGATGATTTCCTAGGGCTTGCTTGTATCATGGAGAAGTGGCAGACGACTTTGCAAATAGAGGGGATGCACTTAACATTGACTTTCGTTGACATGCAGCTAGCGTTCCTAGGGTCACCAAGCTTCCATCCTGCTAATTCTGTAGTGCTGTTGGGAGTGTTAGAGAAAGATGCTGCCTCATACAAACATGCAACTACCTTTGATGTTGTTGGTGTAGGATAGTTGTAGGTGTTTCCCGACTCGGTCCTTGAGGACAAAGACCTTTTCAGGGGGGAGGCAATTGACACGATCCTAAAGTAGAGTAATATAGATGTGTAAGGGAGTGTCTGTTTTCTATTGTATGTGTTATACAGTTTGTAGTATGCTGTATTGTATGTGTGAGCCGTGATGTGCACTGTGTAGTGTTGTGTGTGAGTTGCAGTGTGTGCTATGATGTGGCTGTAGTGTTGCTATATTATATATCCTGCATTTGCTAAGGGCAGAATAGTAAATGTACAAGATAAGAATACTATAAATAGTGGCTGAGGGGGGATTATTGGGAATCAGTTAAGTAGTTGGTTGGAATCTTGGCTTGAAAGTCAGAAACACTATCTGTTAGGATCTATTCCTGAAGAATTGCAGCAGTGTGGCTTGCGAAGACTTACTGAGGTGTTTTCCTTCACAAGATCCTACTTCTACACAAGTAAGACTATTGAAATTTGTTGATTTCTACTGATTATGAACCCTAAAATGTATCATGGGAGCACCTCCACATTACGAGTTTAATGCTACGAAAATCTAGATTCAACCATTACCCATTGAAGTATGGCCAATAAATAGCTTAAGAAAAGACATATAGCAAATCAGAGATAATTAAGCTTCTATTCCTACAGCAGATGACAAAACATCTAATGAAAAGGAACTTGAGGCGTTCGACTGCATAGAGGATATGACATTCAATAGTACAACGATCAAGAAAGTAAATGCAATATACCAAACAAAAATTTCTCCCAAGTACCTAAACTTCGACAAAATTCTGAAGTGGTTGACTTTCTGTTTTTGTAGCTCCGACTGACAATTCTGATCAATTGAGTGCCTTAGATCCTGTAAATTACTTAGGTTCCAAATTAGCACAATAATTAACAAATGCTATCATCTTTACAGTCCAAATCAATTTTTTGGTTGAAGCTAGCATTAAACACTGCCTACTTGCCGAAGTGAAGTTTGACTAATACATTCAAAAATTTTCCTATACCATCTGGACTGGTTTACAAGAAAAAACCATAATCTAAAGCCAAAGAACCTAAAAATATGGAAGAACAAGCATCACCATTAAGATATCAAACTATTTTTAACAGAAAAAAAAAAAAAAAAAGAAAGCAAGGCCACCCTGAATTGGGAAAAATTCTTCAGAAGGACCTAAATTTTTCCTACTTTTCTGACTTGAGATTCATGTTTTCTTTTTTTTCCTTTTTCCATTTCAAGAACTAAGTTCTAAAAAATAAGTCAAATAAGACCTCTGTCGCTCTCTCTATAAACACAATTAAAGTGCACTAAAACATAGCATCCTACTTTGACTCATTTTTGAAAACCCAGATACTTAAATGAAAACAAAATCAAAATATAGGTCTTCAAACGGAAAAATAGGACAAACTTAGGTCTTTTTAGCACATTTTCCCCCACTTCTCGTTATTTATAAACCAGGAAATAGGCCTGATAAGATGAGTTACAATGGGGAATGAATACAAAGAATAAGATCTAAAAGCTAGACCATATCTATAGCTCATGCAGTAAGAAAAATTTGAACCATCTAATTATTAAACTAAGCAAATGAAAACCTACAGAATATTACAAGATGGCTTAGAAGAACAAAATTATTAGTTAGACATGATAAAATTTAAAAGAACAAGAAATCGAAAAAATGTGATAATGAAAATTATCAAATATATAAACTAAAAGGAAATTAAGTATCTAAAGATATCTATCAAGAACTTTAAACAAACTAAATTTGCATTAAACAAATAAAAAAGTTGTGGATAAATAGGAATCAGCCAAATGAAGGCTAGTATTGGGTGAACAACCAGTTAAAACCCAAACAGTCAATTTGCCTTAAGATGGTTGATCGAAAGAATATAGCATCATGAATTCAGTCAACCGTTCCTTATCTCCAGTTAATGGCTATGTGCTCTTCCTCTACTCTTTCTTTATCGTCTTGTTCAGTCAACCTTGCTATGCTAAAAGTAAACCTTAGCCCAAATTTCACTCAAACTCTAATTTTGTCATTTCACAATCACTTCTCTTTTTTTTTTCCCCTTTTGGAGCACTTCATAATTTATTTAATGAAGCCCAATTTAGTTGTTCACAATTCTTAATAGAAATCTCTACAACCTAATAATTTCTCGGTTATTGTACCAAACAATTTCTTATTTTTAAATTCTATTACAATATAATCCAATTAAATTGTGCTTCAAATCCTTGTTTAAAATTCTTTAGGTCCTCATTTGTTCAAATTAACTATTATAAGATGATTCTTCTATTTGAATCGATTAATTTTGTCTAAATTTAAGATCCCCAATTCATTAAATTCAATACCCCTAATGTAAACCCCTCTTATCACTCAAATTTGATTATGAAAAGCGGGGAAAAATACACTAAAGGGACCTAAACTTTTCCTATTTTCCTGCTTCAAGACTCTGTTTTTATTTGTTCATTTCAGGACTTGAATTTTCATAAGAGTCAAAATAGACACCATGTAAGCATAGATTAACAGCATGCAACAGACGCTTTATTAGACTTTTTTTGAAAACTTTGGTCATATTAGAAAAATAAAATAATATAGGTTATGCATAAAAAAAGGGGAACAAAAATAACATAGAGAACATAGGTTTTCTAGTGTATTTTTCCCATCAGACTTCTACAGCTACAGGATTAATTTCTTCCCTGCACTCAATTAATTTTAGCACAGAAATAGAAAGAAAGAAGCAAGAAAGGTATAAACATATGATAGCCGAGTTGCCAAGCAAAACCAAGTCACAACAGTAGACAAAATAAGGAAAGATCGAATCTTATGCAAGTCATGACCGTATTAGCAGAGCATCTGAAATGTAGCTAGCCATATATAGAGGCTTGATTCTCTTTCAAAGTTGTAATATCTTTTTATTTAAATCCTCAACATTTTTCTCAAAATACATTTTCTTTGTTTTAACAATTTTCTCTAGTTACATTCTCAATCTTGTTCCATAAATTGCATGCTCTGTTATTTCCCCTTAATCTCACCATGAAAAGGATTGCATTTTACAGCATGTAATAGTTCGATGCTCCATTTCTTAAAGCAAAGCCAGAATTGGAAATTCTAGCACACTAAGTTTGTGGACATGTCTAAACTTCATCACTTCCAAAGGCACAGCAGAATAGCATGTTGAAATTTTTACAACAACAAAAATGCAACATCCTACCAAAATTAGGAAAATCAATCATAATAAAAATCCATACCTTAAGCAAGGACCAAATGTCAGTCAGAGAGAAAGCAGCAAGCCTCACTTTTATCAAGAAATTGAATATCTCAGAATATATCTTTAGAGCTGCCTGAGTCAAGATAATGTTTACTGGCCAATTTACTCGATACCCCAGACCTAAAAACTCCAAGCATTGGATCCCTTCAATTGCAAATAAACAAAAGGTCAGACAAAATCCATGCTGAAATTAGCCATAGCTAGATGAAAAGCGCAAAAAATATAATCAAGAACCAAAATAGAAAAAACTAACAAGAATATGGAAGTAAAATAAGTACCAGTTGCATAAGTTGAGTCAATAGTCGTGTCCTGTCCTTTAAAGTAGACAAATAACCTCTGCTTATTTTGGTCACGTTCGCATGAAGACCTCTGGATTGCAATCTCGAAAAGCCCTTGAATTTCCAGAATCCTTTGCCCTGCCTCAGCAATAAGTTTTTTCTGCAACCAAGCAAGATAATGATGCTGGCTCAAAACTATATAAAAAATAGTCATGTGTTCCCCACAAAAAAATAAAACAAAATAAAATAAAATAAGTCCAGATTATACATGTTTCAGAAGTGACATGATAAACAAATCTGCCCAGTCTGCCACTTCCATAAAATAGTAACGCCGTAAAGCGAGCAGGTGGTGTTGTAAGTCAAATCCTTCTTCAAGGAACTTAATTGTCATTTTGCTGACATAATTATATCTGATATTATTAAGGAAAAGTCCTAATCCATATATGATATATTAAAAAAACTATAACCAGTGGGAGGAAAACTCTTCCAGACATATATACCACTAGGTGTCATATACCATATTGCATCCCCACAAAAGCATGATTCAAGGGTGCTACATTTCTTTGTAGTTCTTCCTGTATCTCCCACCTTTAAAGTCAGACAAAAGCACAGGCACTGATCATACCTCGCTCATTTAAGCAACAGCAGCTAAATAGAAACCCCTTGCCTTCATCAAGACTTGAAGAAAAATTGAATACTCAAGTAATCAACTCTTACTCTTCCTGTGTAAGCATTTAATAATAAAAATGATCTCTTGATCTAATCTTCACGGTTCTTCCTGTTACACCATTAAAGTCATCCAAAGACAAAGACAACTGATCATACATTGCTCCTTTAAACAGGGCAGTTAAGGTGATAAAGTTGCCAATAATAAACTAGAAACGTATAATTTTGATCAGACTATGGATGAATTCATCCTTTTCAGTTCCTCAGTCATATCCTTTAAGCAATATTGTGGCACCAGAAAAAAGAATGAAGACAAGAAGGTAATCCTACCATTTCCATCACATAAAGAAGCATGGTAGCAATTAATAAAGTATATATTCCAGCAATGGAAATGTAAAAGATAATAAGCAATACAAGTAAAACCTAAAGAGAGGGGGAAGCTTTCTGCTAGATTATTCATCCGATAAACTCATTTCAGTTATCAGGAAAATATATAGCATCAAAATAAATCAAAGTATTTTGTGTACTAAGCAGCAAAAGAGGATACTGGAGCGTAATTTCCTGCAATATGCATTTCTCAACAGCAAGATCAATGGGCATGTCGAAATCAGCAATCAAGTGCTCTTCATCATCTCTGACTTCATTACTAATGGTGGAGCGTCTACAACTAGCAAGAATACTCTCCCAACCACTTCCACCAAAGATATAAGATGAAGGGGCATGTTCACGCTGGTAATTTGAATCATCAGAATTAATGCTGTCTAAGTCAGTAACTTTTTCCACCAAGCAAGACTTTTTAAGTCCAGAAGCTGAATCACTAAAGCGCACAGGACAGTGTAGTTGAGATCCATAATCACGTAAAGGAGCAGCCAGCTTTTCCTCGCAAACTTTAAGAGGGTTATCCACAGAAGAAAAATCAAAGTAAGGCAACAATTGGCCAGAATACTTGATAAACGTTTCCCATGGTTTATCGATTGAACGAGTGAAAGCATTTTTTGTCAACATAGGGTTCAAACTCAACAAGTTAGAATGACATGAATTGTTCAAAGGCTGCAGGTTAAATAAGCTTGAATAATCATCCTCAATTGTGCAGTGTTCATTTTCCACCACACCCTCCTCATGAGCATCAAGGGGAGGGAATCCCTTGAAGGATGGCATCGTGTTTCCACATATTTTGATATTTCTTTTGCCTGTGCTTGTGCCCAAGTCAGATAAGTGTAACCTGCAGCCCAGTGAAATTTCTTTCGGATCCTTTAGAAGTGAAAAATTTGAACATCTGCTCTTCAACGGAGAATACTGACTAAGCTCCTCGTTTTGCAGAGGAAAAGCATAGTGACATTGCCCTTGCACATTATGATGAGAGGACAGATTTGCACCACAAAGATGCTTTTGCTCTAAATCTACGTGTAAAAAAGTCTCCTCATCTTTACAAACTCTGTTTATTTCCAGTGCACTGCCAACATGTCTATCCAAAGAAAATTTTAAAGCAGACAGATAGTTCTGTTCTAGACAAGCAAAATTAATGGAAGGCTCGATCAACTCCTCAGACTCTATCTGCTCATCAGATATATATGAAGATGAGCAATCCTCTGACTCGTAAACATCGTCTACCTGTGAAAGTTCATTTCCTTGATCATCATTATTGGAGTCAAAATCGCCAGCAACCCTAGGAAGAAGACATGTAACTGTTTTTTATCAATATACCGAACAGAAAATGCATAAAATTTGACAAAGAGTAAGAGGAGAAGGGGAGGGGGGTGGAAGACCAGTGATCCAGATGTGAAAGAAGTACATCAATAAGAATGCAGCTTTAGGGCTATGGCCAATTTATTGTTGCATGTTCAAGTTCTCTAGTCAGAATTTGATCTTCTAGAATATGTTAATGTAGTTTGAAAAACATAAAGAGTACCTAAAGGTCCATCACCATCCACTGGACCAAACCAAGAAAACATAAAGCACACACATGGCAGTCTTTTTTCTCCGCAACTCCTCTTTCCCTCTCAATCATGCAAGCACATAACACTTACATGTACAAGAACGTGCATGAGCCATGAGCGTGCACACACACAGACAAAAAAAAAGGGAGGGAGGGGGAAGAGAGAGGGAGAAGTACATTTTTTTTAGGTGGGGGAGTGAGAGAGATAGATATAGAAAGAGAGAGAGATTACCAAATTGAGCCTTTATTCTCCTCTGTTACAGGAGCAATAGATGGCCCAGCTCTTCCTGAATTCTCCCAGCTGTCAAGGAAGGGCAAATTGCTGCCTGGAGGTCCCTGAAGAGGGAAAAAATAATATCATGTCCATGCGAATAGGTTAATCACTGACAAACCGCAGATGACCTGATGAAGTAAACTGCAGTGCATGGCCATGAAACTCCAATTTTCTCCTTTACATTAGGTCATGGCAATAGGAAAACAAGAGGTCACCTAGTGAATGATAATATAATAAGCCAACCAAATGTAAAGTTAGATGCAATGCAGTAAGAGACTTAGTTCACTCAATTCCTAAAGGCATGATAAGAAGAGAGAAAAAAACTGGCCTCTCAAAACCTGCAATGCAAATCCTTATGGTGTGCATGCATTGCAATTCTCAGCATATTCTATTCCATATATAACGGCACCAATGAACACATGCCAAGGAATTTTGCATCTGATTTCTAAAATAGAAAGTTACTGAAATCTCTGCATAAACAGGACTGACTTCTTCTGGATGATTCGAGAAAAATGGATTTTTAACTGGTTTTATCTTAAGATGCCATTACCAGGAATTAAGGTTAGCTTGTCAACAGAGTTCATTTATATACAATAATTGTGCTGTAGCTAGTATTGTTTAGGGGTAAAAGTATGATCAGTTTTGGCATCAAGTATCTTTTTTATTACGAGTAAAAATGCCCCACCAGCAATAATGTATTGGACAATGACTCCAGAAACATTACACTCGCTAAAAATTTCAACAATGGAGCATATATCAAATCTCCACACATTATAGAAACATATAATCCAATCATATAAATGCAAAAGATTATTGCTGACCTATTCATAATTATTCCTTGTTCCACTTTCAATTAAAACATCTATTGCTAGGGTTTCAATATCTTGTTTCTTGCACCAACAACCATGAAAAGGAGAAGGAAAAAAAAAAAAAAAAAACAGTTGCTTACATTATCAAGAACATGAAACAAATTATTTCAAATCAGCCATACCCATTCAACAATGAAAATCTTTCAGAAACTAGAAAGGAGAACCTATCACATTGAGTTACCTCTTGATTTCTTACTTTTAACTTCACCCAGAACTTTTCCAGATTTTCCTGCATCTTGACATAATAGTTATTCCTTGCATGAACTAAAGCCTCTATGTTCTCCTTGCTGAAAGCTAATGGAGATGAAGGAGACGAGGGATCAAAGGAAAAACCCTTCCAGCTGGGAAGAAATTCATAATAATTAATATTTCCCAAAGCATCATAATTATAAAATTCAAACAGTTTCATCAGAACATGCAGCTGCTGTCCTGCCCTGACAAGTGGAATCAAAGATTCCTTCAGAAAACATGGAGTCACAACTCTATCCCGTACCTGAAGGATACAAGTATTATGATCAACAGTAGTTGCTACCATCTAAAAAATAGGGCAACATTAGCATCCAAACATGATGCTATAGAATCCACAGGATAGGAGAATTACCAGAACATTTTTCATCAGAAAGTAACTAATTCCACTCTGATCGAGTGTGGATTCATTTGCACATTCCACTATAAATTCCTCATAAGGATCATTAATTTCAGCTTGGTATATCCAAGATCTAATGAGTAAACAATAAGGTTCACAAGACCGAAGAAATAGAAACTTGAGAAGTGTAAGGTGAGTTGGATCTGCAACCTAAAGACAAAAGCAAAAGGAAAAGCCAGATGATCAGTCACAGAATCACAGGTGTGATGATAGCTGATGAAATGGAAGTAAATAAAAACCAGATATTTGTGGGAAAGTGAGAACAAGTTCTGTTGCAAAACTTTAAATATGTAATATGCACATAACAGCATCAAATTTTTTATAATAATAATTGCATCACAAAAGCTTAAGTAAAAACAAATACCCGGGCACATTGTTTTATATTCTTAGCTGGGTATCATTTTAATTCCTCATTTCTGTGAGCATTACTGATGGCACACACTTCATCCTTTTTAACATTTGACAGCCAAACACATATGGAAGCTGTCTTGAAGAGAATAGCAGTAAGATTCAATCACTGGACAAGATTGAGATCAAAACAAGCAGCCTTTGTTTTCAGAGTGATCATTTTAGCTGGGAGTGTTTTTCTAATGATGGCAATCTTATCATTGTTCAATACAACATTTTCTAAAACATGGTAAGGGTATTAGCAATATCCTTCATATAACAGTAAACAGAAAATCTAATTCGTTACACAAACAGAGCTGTTGAACCCATCTGCACCATGCACAGACGTAATTCTAAAACAAAAGACAAAAATGAAAGAATAGTACAAAAAGAACATGCACTCTCTGTTTTTGTAAACATTAGTGTATCTAGAAATTTTCTGTTTGGCTAGGCAACGCTCACCTTATATCATTCTTCTCTCTTTGCAAAAAAAGATGCTTACAAGACCTATAAACAAAAGCAGAGCATAATTGGTTCTATTAACCTACCAACCTTCAACTGCTCATACAAATAAGTAAGCAGATTGCCACCTATAGGAAAGTTACGGAACTCCACTGCTGCTTTAGCAAGTACTTCTTCAAGAGATGATACTGAGAAGCAAAGGACAATGTTGTGCAATTTACATATATTTACAACAGCTTCAATGCGAGTCCTCAGTTCCACTGTGTGAAGATACACCTCCAAAAGGGAAATGTCTGAGAGCACCACACTTGACAGACATCCTTCTCCAGAAGATGCATCAAGAGGGCAGCTGGTACCTCTTAAAGGACGCCTAAAACCAATTGATGCATGCAATGTGTCCAAACTGAAGATGTATCCTTCTAAAATTTTAGCCACAGCAACGGCAAATGCCTGGTTAACCAGACTGTATGGAAGATGCGCATCTTTCTTGAGCTCATTACCGCTAAAATTTTCATTTTCGGGTGCTTCACTGTTCACGTCTTTACTATTAACTGAATTATCATCCAATCCTAAATTAGCGAAATGCTCCACAAACTTCCTAAGGAGGAGAACTAAACATCCTGAGGAACCTATGTCCTTAAGGATCTTTCCCAAAGCATGAGTACTTGAAAAACAATTCCAAAAACTAGTGATTCGATGGAAGGACCTGTCAGCAGCATCAGAACAAAACGCAGCAGAAAGCTTCTCAATACTAATAACTGCCGATTCTACACCTTGCAGGGCATTCATAGCCAACCTCACCAAACTTAATTCCTGTCATAAAGGGTAATGAAAGACTGTACTGAGACGCAAAAATAAATAAATAAATAGATAAACAACAGAAATCATTAACATCAACCCCAAATTTCCGCCATGTGAATAAAAATGTTGCAAAGTAGTATCATCATTTTTCACCACCACAACACAACATCAACAATGATCACAGAACATACTATTTCCATTACTCTTAACAACAGTTGTGCTAACAGATGGTTGGTCATTCATGAAATCCTGTATAAGGTAGTTTCACTTCCACTAACAATTATCGCATAAGATATGCAAATACCATGCAAACAAAATCCGTTTCATAAAGTCCATATCAAGGGTCACTCCTAATCAAAACGTTTCTGATAGACAAAAAATCACGACATGGAACCCAAAACACTGCACACGGTCCAAAAATGTGCTCCTTATTTCTGCTAATACTCATCTCATCACATAAAACGAGCAACTCAGAAACCTCAGACACTCCACATTTATACCTAAACAACGAAAAATCAAATAATTAGACCACATCACCAGCACCAGTACCACTACAACTACAAACAACAACAACAACAACTACTACTACTACTACTGTGACTGCAGGTGCGAGTACTCACGGATACAGAGGAGGTATCGAAGGGATGCTCCTCCTGAGAAGAGTGAGATTGACATTGAGAACGAGAATGAGAGAGTCCACTCTCTGAAGGAATAGATTCCCAAGGTCTAGGAGGAAGCCATGGATCATCCACTTTAAGCTTGTCGAAAAGTGAAGTCAAGTGGTTCGTATCCACCCCCATGTTTCTGAAAAATTTACGACGAATTGGAGAACATAATCGGTGTGTACGAGTTCTCTTTTTTTTTTTTTTTTGGCCACTAATCAGTGTGTGTGAGTTCAAATGGAGTTTTTAAGAGTATAATTTTCAGTTTTCAGGGTTTCGGTGATTTCGTTTGATTTTAGGGCAAATGTGATACTGAATCGGGGCGTGTCTGGAAGGAATTTGTTCTCTTGAAGTGAGAGAGAGAATTTGGACGCAGATCCGGAAGTGGAAGTGAAAGTGGAGGGAAACTTGGGCAAATTTTTTTAACTCCAGTTCCACGATAGATGGAGCCCTTGATGCGTTGAAGTAACACAGGCATCTGGCTGATGTTTGATTTTGATGTCTTTCCTCAACTTCTGTTCCCAATTGGATACTTTTCCTGCAAATCTGAATGACTTGGACAATCAAGATTGATAAGAAATAGGAAAAAAAAAAAAAAAGAAGAAGAAGAAGAAGAATTATAAAGGAGGATACGAATGGTTGGAGTAAAATTGGTTAAAATAAGTAATCATTAATACAATAATCTTATTTATCTATTACGTGGCGTCGACATATCATATGCGTAATAGATATATGTTTCATATATATTTATTAGCGGATGGCGTATTTATGTTTTGTATATATAAAATAAATAAAATTATATAATATAATTAAATAAATTATAATATTGATAAAAACTAATAATAAATAAAAAAAAGTGAGATAAAAAAGAGAAAAAAATAAGGAGCTGTAGAAATGTTAGAAGAAAAAAAAAAGAAATTAGTGAAAAGGTTGGATGAGAGAGAGAGAGAGGGGAGGAGCAATGGAAATATACGGAAAAAAGAGAAAGAAATAAAATTTTTAAATTGTTATATATTTATAATCAAATATATTAAAAAAGTTATTTATCAATAATAAAAATTTTATTTAGAAGACTAAATAAATAAAAATAATTAAAATATTGTTTTAACGGTTAGTTAAGCCTCCAAACACTTAAATAATATACATAATAAATAAATTAGAAAATATAAAGCTCTATATAAAATTATGAAAAATAAAGAATGATTTCAAAAACTATAAAAAAAGGAAATAAATTTTTTGAAAAAAATTAATAACAAATAGTTTAATATAAATATAATATATATAATAATGTAATTAACTAAAAAATTAGAAAATTTAAAATAAAAAGGTAAAAGTCCAAGAAAGAAAAAAGGCTGCATGGCCCTCCATCACAAAAAAAAATAAAGAAAGTGCGTCATTTGAATATTAAGTGGCAATGAAGAGTAATGGTGCAGTGGATAGTTCGTTGAAGTAAGATGTGGCTATTAAACATGAAAGTGATTATTTTTTGTGTATAAAAAAGATTTTTGCTTATTTGTAGCTTATTAATAGGTGATTTTTATTCTTATATACGAATACTTATAGTATGGGAAAACAGGGAGTATTGAAGAGTGTTTCGATACGACCATTTTAATATCTAAATCAACCCCTTAAGATGAAAGTAAAGTTGTGGCATAATAAGAAAAATAAAAAAATAAAAAAGAGTCTCTCACTTGGAAATCCTATATAATATTTGTAGTCAAAGAGTTAATAGCCATACTCAAATGGATCGTTGGAGATAGACTTAAGCTTTAATGTTATCGATTTATGCTTTCATCCTATTTTACTAAAAAGTACCACCAACACGACGAGTTTTAGTTTGCTATATGATTCATAGTAGATGCTTGTATACTAAGATTTTTCTTTTTCTTCTGAAAATTTGGATTTATATGATGTCTTAAATTGATGCAGCTTTTGCAAGTTTCTAATCAAAGAAGCTACGGTGTTTTCATTTTCCATATCTTCTCGAACCTTAGATAGCCTTGTAAGCACATTTTGGCATCATGTTTCTTTGTCGAATGTAAAGACTTAGTATGACACAATTAATAAGATGTAGTCAGTTTTTTCTCTTTTTGAACTTTTTCTTCCTTCTTTTTCTTTTTTTTAAATTTTTTATTTTCTTAAATAATTACATTATTATATATTATATTTATATTAAGCTATTTTTTATTAACTTTTCCTATTCTTCTTTAATTTTTTATTTCCTTTTTTATTATTCTTCATTTTTAGTAAACTTACATATATTTTTAAGTTTTCTTCTATCTATTTATTATTAATATATACATGTAAATGTTACGTGTCTATCATGTATGCACCATATAAACACTATGTAGAAGATAATGAACATGTAAACTAGTACTCTCCGAATATTAATCACTTACTGAAATATTAATCATTTATTTAAACTTTTCGAAATGTTGATTTGCTTTCAAATATTGACATTCTCCCATGTGATTCTCTAAACAAACAAAAAAAACCATAAAAATCTAGAAAAATGATAATTTAAAGGCAATAAAGAAAAATAAAATGATTATTTTCTTTCCAATCTCTATTATCTATTATTTGTTTATTTGAAAAATTCTTAAGACTTTTCTATTTTTACTCAATTCACAATAGTTGTTATTAACGGTTATATTTATAGTTATATTTATAACCAATTATGTGAGACCCAAACAGGGTAGTTAACTCGAATACGTAAGAAGGTCAAGAGTTAAGTGGTCGAACCGAGCTTAACTAGGAATTGAATTAATGCCAATAAAAAATAAGTTATATTTAAATTTTAAAAGACAAATAAATATGAATTTAGATAATTAAATCCATAATTAGATCAAATCTTCGCATTAGTCATTAAATTAACACGAGACATTTAGCATAAATGATACATAGATCCACATAATTTAAACTTGTATTAAATTCAAACTAATTTAATAAACAATATCGAAGTTGGATCCATACATTTCACACTTAAAACTCAAAGTCAAAACTATAAACTTAGATAACAGTTCAAGCTCTAATCTAATCAATATCATTATGACCATCATCTAATTCAAGGATTTGCATATCATAACTGTAACAATTGGTATGATTAGTGGAGGAAGCTAAGCGATGGAATTGACTGAAGGAGAAAGGAGACAAAAAAAATTAGGTTTTTTATATTATTAACTTTTGCTTTGGGTTTAGGGTTTTGTTTACGTGATGGGTTATGGGATAGGAATAAACTGTTTCAGCTAAAAAGTTAAAGACTAAAAGATAATCTTGATTCTTGATTGAGTGGACCAACTAGCTATTTTCAATTCAACCGATTAGGTTAAGCCAATTTGGTTTTGACAACCATGTTTATAAATTAATATTACAATTAATGATATAAAGCAAATACTATAATAAGTATTCCTTTATAACAAAAATTTAAACAAAGTAAAGATTAAAATAGAAATTTCTAATCTAATCCTGATAATGGTCGTTCTCAAGGTATAATTCTTTCCATTGCCTATTTATTTCGTTATAAAATGTAAATGGCCACGAGAAAAATGTTTCAAAGTATTTTGTAAATTACCTCATATGAAATGGTGTTTTGATAACTCTGATTTTAAACATATTTTACATGGTGATTTTATAGTATTTCCCTTACATTTTTTGTTTTCTTTAAAGAAATTGATACTTAATTGAATAAAATTTTGATTTCAAGGTTTGAAAGCGTTCTAGGATTGAAAACGAAGAAAAGGAATTAAGTTTCACTCAATTTGGAGTTCAACTGAATGAGTTATGAAGTTTTGAAGTTACATAGTTTGGGATATGACCGTATCCCCAGGCTGTGTCCATGCAGGAAAATTTGTCAGGGTCAGAAAGTTATACGACTTGGGGACACGGCCATGTCCCAGGCTGTGTCTGGTGACGAAAACGGAAACCGTACAATACATTATAAAAGGACATATTAGGGTTTCACAAGACACATGAGACATTGAAGAAGAGAAGAGACTTGAAGAGAAGGAGAAGAAAAAGGCGAAAGCAACACCAACTTCAAGATTGGAGAGATTTTTCATCAATCAAAAGGGTTTTTCATATTTTATTTTATGTTTTTGATGGAACTCGTTTTTAGTTTCATTATGATAGCTTAGAATTTGTGTATTTAAGATTATGGAACCTAGGATTTCATGTGACTCTTGGGTTGATTTATAATTCTCAATAAAGTTTCTATCTTTACTTGATTCAATTATGTTGTTTAATTGTTAATTGATATTTCTCGAATATCAATTTATGATATTATGCATGCTGATTGAGAAATTACATGTATAATTAGATCTTTATATAATTGGAGAGAATTACATATATACTTAGAGATAAGATATATGTTTCTTCCGAAAAGTTAATTATTTATATGAAAATTTATTATACATTAATACAATTTTAAATTATATTACTAAGTAAAGAGATTCCGGTAAATAATTTAGGATTAGGGTTAATATACTTGAGAAAGATATTAACTTTAATTGTGAATCCCTCTGGTCAAGAATAATAGAAATTGATTTGAATATATTTTAAGCGATCACATGTTAAATACTAAGAGAAATAATTCTTAAATACGTTATTACTTTCTTGAAGTCCTTCTTAATTTTATCGCTTTCTAAATTGCTTAATCAAGTCTTATAATTAGGTTAGTTTGTTAATTTTAGTATTTTTAATTAATTCAAACCTTCATAATTTTCCGGTTAGATAATAAAGTTAAGGTTAATATTAGTACTCGAAGTCTCTGAGGGATCAACTCGGACTCACATCCGCTATATTAAAACTGATAGGTGCACTTGCCTGATATCATGTTTCCAAACACTTGAAAATATGATTTTGCCTAAGGTATTCTTAGGATTACTTTTACATTTACATTATCCTAAAAAGTATCTTTTAAAAAGGTATGAAACTTTTTCTTTTTCCCATTTTGAAAAATAATCATTAGAAAGAGTATGGGAATCAATTAATTTTTACAAAGAAAATACACTCAATATATATGCTGTTACGAAGACTTTTGTAATCTACTGACATAAATATTAACATAATGCATTAGATTTTATTTCTCTTTCCTCTAAGCTACATTATGTAAAGTAGTTAGCTTATATATGTGTGTGTATACACACATTGTTATGTTAATATTGCTAGAGCTTTCATAGCATTGCTAGACTGATTCCTACCTAAGATTAATCTCTCACTAACCTCATCCAAGAGATCTACGGTTTTTGCTCACATAACTTATCTCATAAGTGTAATTTATACAATTACTTAATAATATGTTTATAAGCAAACTCTACCGTTGATAAGTGATCATCTCAATTTCTTTTGAAATCCAAGACATACTATAATCTTCTAAAATTTATATAGTTTCACCTAATGATCATCTATTTTGTGGGTAAAAGACAATATTGATGTTCAGTTTGATGGCCGAAGCTCAACGAAGACCATTCTAAAATCTCCCCTTCATACCATGTATCTTTTTTCAACATAATAGTCAATGGAATCCCATGAAGCTATATAATCTTTCTCACATACAAAGTGAGTTAGCTTCTCTGAAGAGTATTCCATCCTAAAAGTAAAAAAGTGAGCTAACTTGATTGATCTATTAACTATCATGCAAACTAACTCACACCTCGATATTGTCTTAGGAATTGTCATCATAAAGTTCGTCGTAATGTGTTCCACTTTTATTCATGTAAACTAACCCTGTTTAAGAGAAAAGATAAAAATAATGCCAAGAGTAAACAATAGTATTTACGTAAGGAAGAAAAATATTTAATTGTATTAAAGGTAATTTGATCTCCTACAACTACAAGTATAAGAGTATTTATGCCCATAAGTTAGGGCAACTTGCCCAAAATGGAAAAGATAATAAGGACATTTCCTAAAGAAATAATGTACACGAAACAAAAGGGTAAAAATGAATATATAAGGGAAACAATCATTTGTGCTACAGATTTTACATATGATACTGTATGCATGGCAATGTCGCATTGGCGAGGTTGTTAGAAGATGCAAACAATAAGTATAGACAAATAGGTTTATCTGAGTAGGAATGGCTTCGTCAGTCCAGTCTCTCTCTCTCAGCTTCTCGGTAAGAAAGATACCAAGTAATTAGTCAACTCGGCATACTACAGAATAATGGGTGGTCATACGACACAGCATTATAAGTGACTCGGTAAGGAAGTACTTATCCTCGGTACGGAAGTACTTGGTCTCGGTAGGGAAGTACTTGGCCTCAGTAGGGGTTAGTTGGAACATAAGGATTCCTCATGCCAGCCCCTTTAGTGCTCGAGCTCGACTATGAGTTAGGGGCTCTGTAGCTTGATTTCGATCATTCTCTTCGAGTTGTTTTGGATTTGGGATCAAATCCGAATGGTGTTCGCTCAATTCTCCGTTAGGGTGATATGGACTAAGGTTGGCAATGTTAAAGGTGTTAGAAACCCCATAGTCCATAGGAAGTTCGAACTTGTAGGCATTGTCACTAATTTTTTGGAGGATTCTAAAAGGTTCTTCCACTCTTGCAAATAATTTGTTCTTCTTTTTGTTCGAGAACTGTTTCTTGCCGAGGTGTAGCCATACCAAGTCTTCCAACTGAAATTGTTTGGCCGACCAACTCTTGGTCTTTTCTCGCATTCTTCTAGCAGCTTAGTCAATGTATTGAGTGACCTTATCATAAATGTGCTGAGTGACCTTATCATAAATGTGCTGAGTGACCTTATCATAAATGTGCTGAAGAGATTATGCTCTGACCGAGGCATTGAGGTCCTCTTACACAAGTGCGAATATAGGGGTATGGTCGAGGGGAAACTCGAGATTAAATCCGTAAACCACTTCGAAGGGGCTCTGCTTAGTGGTGTCATGTATGGTTTGGTTATAAGAAAACTTGACTACTGATAAGCAAACGTCCCAATAAACTAAGTTCTTGCCTACTGTAGCTTAGAGCAGTAAACCTAAAGTACAATTAACTACCTCTATTTAGCCATCAGTTTGGGGGTGACAAAAAGGTACGAAAGAGTAATTTGATTCCCAGCCAACGTTACAAGGTTCTCCAGAAATAACTTAAGAACTTCGGGTCTCTAATGGAGACTACAATTCTCGACACAACGTATATTCGTACAACCTCCTATAAGAAAAGAGAAGTAATAGTCGAAGTGTCGTTAGTTTTGATACAGGACATGAAGTGTGTCATCTTACTGAATTGATCCACGAAGATCATTACAAAATCTTTTTTTCGGGTAGTTCTTGGTAGTCCGAGAACAAAATTCATGCTTAATTCAGTCCACGACCTTGTCGAAATAGGTAGGGACATCACTTTCCTTTGTTCAGGTCAATACTTTACACACAGCACAGCTTTCGACCACTTGATGCATGTCTCTCAGCATTCTCAGCTAAAAGAATCGGCCATTTAATAGTTTACAAATCCTTCTCTCCCCAAAGTATCTGGAGAGTTCTCTACTGTGGGTTTCCTTAATTAATAATTCTTGTAAGGAACAAGTTGGTACGGACAGTTACCCTCCTTGGAATAGATAACCATCCACTACATAACACTTGTCCACTATCCTTCCATTCACGCATCGCGAAATTATTGGTCAAAAGTGTGGATCTACAGAGTATTGTTCCTTGATACTGGCAAAACCAAACTGTAAGCTCCATAACCAGTTACTTAGGGTTAAGATCGGCTAAAAGATTCAATCGAGCCTAAATTATAAGTGAAGCTAGAAATAGCAGTAAAATGATTCCGTAAGTTTGAATTTAAGAAAATAAGCAATAAAATAAAAGAATATAAAAATTTCAAAATTTAAGTATATAACTTGTTATTTATCGAAAATGCATAAAATGCATTCCGATAATTAACGAATCGCTAGAGATAAATTATATGTATACTAAAAATCATAAAATAACCTAAATAATGTTTAGGAATATTTATTTGTACTATATATGAATTTACATGTATGTAGAAATATGCGTAATTACTTAAAATACGTGAAATATACTAAAATAATAATAAATAATTAAAGAAAATTCATAATTAATTAAGGAAAAATCAAGAAAAATCAGAAAAAATAAGGAATGATCCAGATTTGGTTGTGGCAAGTCAGGAATTGAAGAAAAAAAATTAGCCAATTAAAATTAAGTAATATAGAAACCAAAAATTAAGGAATTATGCAATGTCTTGTCTAATTTAATGCACATTAATTACCACAAAACTCTATAAATAGGGGAAAAATCACAGAGCTCATTTGGATAGTTAGAAATCAGAGAAAAATTAAGAGCATCGAAATTGGAAGAAAAAATTCGGTTAAAAAAAATAAGAAAACTGTGCAGTTGGGCTTTATAAGGAAAACCCAAACTCGACGAGCAGCCGGGAGTGAACAACCACCACCATCACACGGTGGTGGCAGCACCCGGGTGGGCCGACATACCCATGGCTACCAACGGTGGCCGGAGCCACCCAAATCAGTGAATTAGATTTCTAGCTCAATTTTGTGTAATTTTGTAAAAATAATAAATATTCTTAGAAAATTATGAATTTTGTTATTCTAGAATATTTTTGTATGTAGTTTGATAACTCAGATTTTAAATACATTTCACATGGTGAATTTATAGTGTTTCCCTTACATCTTTGGTTTTCTTTAAAGAAATTGATACTTAATTGAGTAAAATTTTGATTTTAAGGTTTGAATACGTTCTTAGATCGAAAACGAAGAAAAGGAATTAAGTTTCACTTAATTCAGAGTTCAAATGAAGGAGTTATGAAGTTTTCAAGTTACACAATCTGGACACAGCTGTATCCCAAGTTATGTCCATCCAGGAAAATATGTTAAGGTCAGAAAGTTAAACGACTTGGGGACACTACTGTGTCCCAAGCCATGTCTGGTGATGAAAACGGAAACCTTTTAATACATTATAAAAGGATATACTAGGGTTTCGCATACATGATTGAACATTCAAAAAAGAAAAGACTTGAGGAGAAGGAGAGGAAAAAGGCGAAAGCAATATTTAACTTCAAGATTGAAGAGATTTATCATCAACAAGAGGGGTTTTTCATGTTTTATTTATTGATTTTGTTGCAATTTGTTTTTAGTTTCATTATGATAGCTTAAGATTCATGTATTTAGGATTATGAAACCTAGGATTTCATGTGACTATTAGATTAATTGATAATTTTCAATAAAGTTTCTATCTTTTCTTAATTCAATTATGTTATTTAATTGTTAATTGATATTTCTAGAGTATCAATCTATGATATTATGCATGATGATTGAGAAATCACATGTATAATAAGATCTTGACATAATTGGAGAAAATTACATATATACTTAGAAATAAGATATATGTTTCTTCCGGAAAGTTATTCTTTTGTGTAGGAATTCATTATACATTAATGCGATTTTGAATTATATTATTAAGTTAAGAGATTCCGGTAAATAATTTAGGATTAGGGTTAATATGCTTGAGAAATATGTTAACTTTAATTGTGAATCCCTCCGGTCAAGAATAATAGAAATTGAATTGGATATATTTTAAGCGGTCACATGTTAATAACTAGGGGAAATAATTCCTAAATACGTTATTTGTATTCTTGAAGTCGTTTTTAGTTTTATCGCTTTCTAAATTGCTTAATCAAGTCTCATAATTAGAATAGTTTGTTAATTTTAGTATTTATAATTTACTCAACCCATTACAATTTTCCGGTTAGATAATAAAGCTAAGGTCAATATTAGTACTCAAAGTCTCTGAGGGATCAACTCGGACTCACATCCGCTATATTAAAACCGATAGGTACACTTGCCTGATATCATAGTTTTTAGCAAAAATATTATTTTGATGAAAATATGTCCCGTGATATATGGTCCTTAAAAAATCATGCAAAACCGTACATATTTTGGTTTAGAAATAAATGACCTTAAGAGTATAGTTTTGAGCCTAAATTTTTGTGTAGACTACTTAAATGATATAGAATAGTGTTATGAAGTCTATTTGCAAAAATTAATTTTCAAAATTTTTAGATAATTTTTAGGCCTTAAAATGAAGCATAAAATGGGTAATTTAGGGTTAATTAAGTAATTAAATGATTAATTACTGATTTAGTGAATAATTATATGTTTTAGGATGTTGAAATCTGATGAAGTATGATACTTGTAGCATTTAGGGTGTTAGATGTAATTATTAGGTTAATTATGTAGTAAATAAGTAATATGGAAAAATAATATATTTTAAGTTAATTTGGTAATTTAGGGTAATTAAGTGTAAAATCTTATTTAGGATGAATTTAAACATTTTGAAATGATAATTGATGTTGGGATATGGTAATTAGAGTGTTAAAAATATTAGATGTGTATTATATACATAATAGGTGATAATACATAATATATAATTATTAGAAATATAATAAATAGAAAATATTAGGATAAAAATTGATATTATGATAATAATAAAAATATACAATAAATTTGATAGGAAACTTAAATTTATATAATTATATGAAAAATATAAAAATTTCTTACATCAGGAGTAAATTTGGTACATTATTAAAGATTTAAGTGTACTGGATATAATAAAATACTGATTAGGGGTAGTTATGGTATTTAGGATATCTGGAAGTAAGGTGATTAATTTCACATTATGAGTTAAAACAAGTTTCTAGAGTTTGGATATAAAACAGTACTTAGAAATCAAACTAGAACCTAATTTAGAAATCAATGCGGAAATTAAACCCGAACCTAAACCCGAACCTAACCCCAAACCTAAAATAATTGTAAAAGATTTGAAAACATAGATAACTGGATATATTAAACCCTAAACAAAACATAATAATAAGCAGTATAGGATAAAACCAACTTATAATAGTTATTTGAAAAACTGAAACCGCATTTATGTTGTAGGGATGATCGGCGATGGCCTGAGCGAGTTGGACCTTAAGTAAGTAAACGAAGAGTCTAAGTAAGTTAGGATTAATACGTTGCTATATTTTGGAAGCTTGAGATTATGCTTGGTTATGCTTGTTAGATAGTTGGTTATATGTATATGCTTGATTATGAGTGATGTTATAATTATGTTTATTGTTCTGGCTTGTATTGTATAATTTATATGAAATGATTGATCACCATAAACTGGACCTAATCAAATATACGACTTATAATCACAATTGGATCTTCATGGCAACCCATTAGGGGAAGCCTAGGATTTTCCGGCCAAATACCGACTTCTTTGAAAGGGATAGCATAGGATTGCATAATGGTCCCTTCTTCATCTTTAGTCGAACTAAGTGACAAGGGAGGAGGTCGCGATGAGGGTGAAGTCAATGGTTCGAAGGTAGTCGCGGGAGGAGCAATGTCTCCATTGCACAAGCCTAGGTTTGGTTATGAGCTATTGCATTAACGGCAACTCCTCAACCCAGATTAGAACGGGCACAATTTCTCTAATCTCACGACGGGCCAGACAATGTCGTGCGATGGCATTTGCTTGAACATGCATTGCACCTAATAAGTTGATTGATAATCTTGTTGTGTTTATGGTATAGTTTTAAGCATTCCATCCTAACTTACTGAATTGTAGTTGCTCACATCCCTATAGATGTCGTGTAGATGCTAGTTAAGAAGTGGCTTTCAACTACTTTGAAGCTAGCAACTGCTAGATCCTGGGGAGTGAGAAAAAACATTTGAAGAACAAACATATATTTTAGCACCTATTCTAACGCCTAATGCATCGCATTCCAATTCAAAAATTTTGTAGAAGTCGAGTAATATTAACAACGGCGTAGAGGTTAATCTTTCCTTTATATTGGCAAAACTGTTCTCTTCCTTTACTCCCCATCGAAAGTCAGTGTTCTTTCTCGTTAGCTCGGTAAATGGCATAGTGATGGTACTAAAATTCCTGACAAATCTTCTGTAAAACGAAAATAGTCTTTGAAAACTTCTTACATCAACATAAGTAATAGGATTCGTCTACTCAACAATTGCCTTGATCTTCTGATCATCGACTCTCAGGCCTCCTCTACTGACTACATACCCCAAGAGTACCACATCCTCCTGGCAGAAGCAACATTTCTTCAAATTACCAAATAATCTCTCTGCATGAAGAGTATCTAAAATTGTTTTAATGTGTTCACAATGACTCTGTACGTTGGCACTATAGATCAAGATGTCGTTGAAGTACACCACAACACACTTCTAAATGAGATGTCTCAACACATGGTTCATAAGTCTCATGAAGGTGCTCGAGGCATTTGACAAGCCAAAGGGCATGACCATCCATTCATAAAATCTATGTCAAGTCTTGAAAGTAATCTTCTACTTGTCTCTAAGCCTCATGCGGATTTGAAGGTAGCTAGACTTGAGATCAATCTTACTGAAAATTTTAGCTCTACTTAGTTCATCCAACATATCTTCTAGCCTCGGGATTAAATACTTGTATTTGATCATGTTTTATTCCCGGCTTGGCTGTCAACACACATCTACTAAGTTCCATCCTTCTTTGGCATTAGAAGTGCAAGTACAACACAAGGGCTGAGACTCTCTCTCATGAATCCTCTTTCCAGCAACTCATTGACTTAACGTTGAAGTTTAGAAGCCTATTCAGGATTCATCCGATAAGCTGGCCTATTCAGCAATATAGTGTTGGGTATTAAGTCAATGCAGTGCTCTATACCTCAGGTCGAAGGCAAACCTTCACGTAATTGTTTTGGGAATAGGTCGACATATTCATCTAATAGTTCTTTCACCTCTTAGGGTAAATCATCCCGCTCCTTCATTTCCAATAGTCACCTGACCAATAGGATGGTCGGTTCATTAGCATTAATGGCCCCTCGAGGCTCGACTTTACTCATCACCAAAGCCTTCTTAAATCTGTAAGCAAGTTTTGTCTATAACTTGTGGACTTCTTTCGGTGACATTGGATTTAATGTGATCTTCCGATCGTCCTTCTTGAGCATGTAGTGATAGGAATCAACCTCCGACTATATTCAAGCCGAGTCTTATCTGTAAATCTTACTTTTAGCAGGCCTATGATTTGAATAAGAGTACTTCTTAAACGTTCCTAAGAATCAACTAAACTAAGAACTCAAGTTTACAATTGAAAGTGAACTTTCTTTTCCAATTCGAAAGCCTATTATCGATAAAACCCAAACTTGAAAAACTGCAAACTCTAAAGTCACCTAAAATCCTAAACCTTAAAACAATTAAGGACTTTTAACCTTAGACGACTAATCGATAATTTAATTTGAATAATTTTATTTAACTCTAGAAAATTTCATAATTTTATAAGAATTAAATCATAATTTACAAAACGATTCAAGAAGTAAATCCTAAAATAATTTCCTATAAGACAATTCCCTTATCTTCATGTCTATGCTTTACATGTGAATAAATAGACCAACTAATCATCTTAAATAACTTATTAATTGAGAGTTGGAGTGATTTATCAATTGATAACCTATCAAAAACTACTGATAAGGCACTTTCCTTATCACCCCTTCACTTATACTATATATGGACAAATTATTACAAGATTTCACATGCTTAACTTTAATAAATAAGACAAAACAATTCCATGCCCAAAAGGACACCTTATGCCCGGTTCTAGTATGGCTTTAAGCGGGGCCATACTCTTGTCTTCCGTTCATCAATCACTTTATTTTACACTCCACTATTCACCCCTTAATGCTTACATCATCAAGAGTCGCCATTGTTGACTTTTGTACATGTTACAAGACAACAAAATCAAACTTTTTAAACACACTTCCCACCCCATTTCCAACCAGCCACTCTTTTCCCCATTTACTCTCACTTTCAATTTCATTTTCACTTCCTTATCTTTCACTTTAAAAACAACACAAAAGAAAAAACAACCAAACCCCACAAAATTCTTCACTTGCCACCACATTCCAAGCATACACGCGTACAGCACTTTCAACTTCTTCTTGTCTTGCTTTTGCCAACATTCCAAGCCCCTTTAGGATCCTTAGAACACTCCTTAAACCCTACTTCCAAGAATCACAACTCAAGTTTCCGAAAAAAGTATAAGAAGGAGGAAGTAAGACAAAGAGCATAAGTAGAACCTTAGTGCATAACCACCATTTTTTTGCTTTAAAGACGAGTAAATATATCTTGTGTTAGTTGGTTAATATTCATGTTAGGAGACTATAATTTCTTGAAGATATGAGTATGATTATAAGTTGGTATAACATCAAAAACTAACTAAGAAGCAAACTCATGAACACCTTATATGGAAGCTAAAATATGAGCATATAAAGTTAGTATTTTGTAGAGATACTTGTTTAACACTCGGAATAGAAGATTTTAAGTTGAGAAAATCTTGAAATGAAAACTTGAATAAAAGAGAAGCATGCTGGACATGAGAGTTTAAAAGTCATTTGGATGTTGTTTACACTTTCATTAAGTTAAACATGCTCAAATCTAGACTTAAGTAAAGGTAAAATCCATTACAGAAAGTTTTATAAGGAGACTAACTTTGTAAGACACGAACTATGATATGGGAAATATGATAAAAGTGAGATCCTCTATTTTTATGTAAAGCATGAGCCAAATAATCATCTCATGGAAAAGAAGTCAAGTTAAGAATTTAATACAAGTAGCTTAAGTCCATAATCTAACACCTAAACTTAAGGAAATGATGAAACAAGTTAGAGAAACAAGTTGGAGAACAAGTTGGAAAACCAAGTTGGAAGCCCTCATACTCAAACCGACCAGATTTGGAACATTCCTAAAAGGCACTTAAAAATATGGTAAAAGTAAGTAAACAAAGTGAAAAGACCAATCAAGGTAAGTATGATAAGTGTATTAAGCCTAAAACTTCCAAAACGGGCCTCAAACGTCAAGTTAAACTACCCTTAAGTTTTAGACCAGCAACTTGACCCAACAATGAAAGTTGTTTTGAGATTCTCAAGAAGCCTAATGATACCCCCTAAGCCTAAGAAAGTAACAATATTTGAATTGAATAAAAAACAAGCCCATTTGACAACTTAAGCCCACTTAAGAACCTAAGAAATGGTTGATAGCCTTAGGAGTGTAAATCAAAGTTGTAAATTTGACCTTAAGGAGTATTTTGAACTTAGAATGAAATCTTAAGCCCAAGCCTAAAGGAATACCCAAGTTACCAAAAAGCCCATTAACTAAAAAAACCCCAAAAGCACTCCAAATCATGAGGACCACTACTGTTTTGACCTATGGGTAGATTTACGTACCTTAACTCAAAAATCTAACCTCACTACGTTAAAGTACACTAAAAAAAAGATGAAAATTTACTATAAAATCGTAAAAATCGGATTTAAAACGAGAAAGTTATACGCGATTGAATTTTAAGTAAAACCAGAAAAAATATGAAGACTAGTCAAGAGTATAACTTAAGGGGTTTTAGCTTGGTTCTCTAAGTTTTATTTCAACCCCTTATAGTATTATGATTTCGATGACCAAGGGGCTCCGCGTTCGGAGACGACTTGCTCCAGGACTACTTTGACTGACTCACATGGTAGAGTGAATAAATTCCTGATAACTCTTTATTTGATTTTGCTTGTACAATAAATGCACCTAAACTTATATATATATAAATTGGTTGCTTGTGGGATATGGGAGATGCATGTGAATGAATTTGTGATTGAATGCTATGGCGTGTTAATCATATAATAATGGAAATTTTTTGTGATAATTTATACGTATGATTATATAAAATGAAATTGTCTGATCACCTTCAAAAATCGGATTAACTACTTATATGATTAAAAAATTAAATAGATCATGCATTCCCCATAATTGCATTTGGATAACACCGACTGCCGCTTCACACAGAAGAAGGGAAGGGACTCACAGGAGGAAGGCCTTCTACAGGATTGGACACTAGCTATATCATCATTTTATTAAGTCTCTATCCTAAACTAATAAGCTTACTAGGCGCCGGGAGACGCCAATCATTGGTGAAGGGTCGTGTCTTGTGGTTTCTGCTTAGGGCATGTGTTTATGGACTATGAGGGCCACCACACCACTAGACTTGTGATTTTGAAAATATAATTTGTTGTTTAGGAAAGAAAGTATATATATATATATAGTTTTGTTTTGACTTAAGCACAATAGTGCAAATGAAATAAAACCTGAATTTTGGTTTGAGTCAGTTAATTATCTCTAAACCTCGACTACAGGGAGTGTAATTATGAGTCGTATGCAATTCCTAAGCCACTGCATGCGTTGTTTGGCATACTGATGTTTATGTATTCATATGATTGTGCTTCTAATAAATTTTTGCCATAAGGTATTGATAAGGGTATTTATCTTACTAAGCGTAAGCTTACACCCCGATAAATTCCTTTTGTTGCAGGAAAACCTCTTCATTAATCCAAGCCGAGGCATGCCCAAGGTGAGTCTCATATAGAGACAAGTTGGAGCGATCAGGGAGTGGAGAGGAAATTTTGTAAAAGCTTTTGTAGATAACTATTTACCTTTATTTTGTTCATAATATAGTTTAAAGTTTATGATGTAGTTCCCATCATGAGCTGCATTTGTTTATAATATTCTTTTGGTATGAAACTTCATGAGTCTACACATTTACTTGATTAATTTATGTCTTAAAAAGTTAATTTTAGTAAAATTGCTTTATATTACTTATTTGCGGGCTTGGCGGTAACGTATAGTAGAAGGAGCTTTGTGTGTCGTATGAAAAGCTTGCGATCAGCATAGGAGTTGATAGTAGACCTTTGTATGGTATACGGTAATTTACTAAGACAATGATACCGTTGGGTCGTGATACTATCAATGTTTGTAGAGGCCGAGCTATAGCTAGAAGGATGAGGGGAAGGAAAATAAACACTCGGCATCAAGTTTGTCGTCAGCCGAGGTGCCGAGAAACTGCAGGGCCGAGTACTCAAGACTAAAGAACCACTCAGCACAACCCTGAAAAATTGGCACTAACTAATTCTAGAACTAAAAAATTATGGGCCGACCTCTCTGGTGTCTCGACCAAGCTACACAAGACATCAAAGACCCTTTCCCAAACCTATACGTCCAACTGCTAACCTCATTTGGTTCAAATACTCCTCCTCCTAAGACATGCCGAATAACTGCATGCCAAGTTTTGTAAAATGTACAGTTTTGTATTCTTGTACATGTTTTCCCTTCTTTTTTTATTTATGGGCCCGATTTTTTAAGGTTTAAGGTCTTGTACTTTATTTATAGTTTTGCCATTAGGGTTTAGGACTTGCTATAAATAGACTTGCTATAAATAGTAACACTTATACTAACAAAAACAAACACAGGTAGACAGAGATATATAAAGCGAAACTTTCCTCTTTTAAGCAAGGTTATACTTGAATTAGTTAGCATTTGCCAGATTATTGAGTGTTAATTAGACTCTTTAATCATCCCCGTGTTCTTATCAATCCTGTTCTCAAATTGTGGTAAACCCCTTCATTTGAGCCAGTTAGTGAGTTGTATCTAACCTTCATTTGAAACCTCGAGCAATATTTAGTGCTTGTAAGTCATATTGAACTTTATTTCGAGCTTAAACCCCTATTCGTGTTTGTGTCTTGGTGAGTTATATCCATCGACATTCACTATCAAAACCTTTCCCATTCTTCATACCCATTTTCCTTGAATACCCATTCTTGTTCATTTCCAGATCCACTGCTATTTCTTTCTGGATCGATCCCTTGATTCCTTTTCATCTTGGCATCGAAGATTCGATCCTTATCATGTAGGTATTCCTATAACCGTCATGGATGACTCTCCTATCAAACAGTCATGGTCTTCCTAACAGCATGTGGGAAGCGCACATGGGCAATACGTCGCAAAGAATCTGGTCAGAATAATTGCCGATAGTGATCGACAGCGGTTGGCAATCTCAGTTTTGAAATGAGGTCGACTGTTGCCACATTGGTGTAGCTCCCACTATCCACAATGAGGGTATACATCTGATTATTAATCTTGCAGGTGATATGAAATAAGTTCTCTCTCTACTCCTCCTCTAGTGAGGGTTCCACGCTCATAGTGTGTTGGACAACCATGAGTAGCTGGTCCAAGTCCTCGACATATATGTCTTCCTTAGTCAACTTTTTCTCGGCATTCTCATTCTTGGCAGAAACCTCTTTCTTGGTTCCTTATCCATACCTTCTACATCTAAATTTGGGATGTCTCCCTTAATGACCATCATCCTTCAGTTTAGGTATTGGGCAGCTATGTATCTAAACCCTTGACACTTGAAGCACTTGATTTGGCTAGTCTTCTTACCGGACCCTTGCCCCTTCTCATATGTTTAGGTTGGCACTACATCTTCAGGTCAACCTTTCTGCTCAGCTTGCTATTAGACTGAGCTCGGTGACTTGCTTGTCCTGGTCAGCTAGTCAGCATTCTGGTCATTACTTGGCTTTTTCTTTGTCTCTCTACTCGCTAGGCAATCCTAACAGCTTCATCCATTGTATCAAATTGTTGGAGCTCCACAATGTCTCGGACGTCTCCTCTCAACCTAATGACAAACCTTGAGACTGTTCGGGCTGGTGGTTCCTCCACTTCACATCTTATCATAAGCATTTGGAATTCTTGAACATATTCATCAATAGTTCAACCTCTTTGTCTTAGCTACTAAAGCCGAGTGAAAGCATCTTGGAGATAAGTTTCTAACACGAATTTGTTTTTTAGCACTTTCTTCATCTCGGGTCAGGTGTTAATCTCTCGATACTCCTCCCTTCTTCTCATAGCGTGAAAATTATTCCACTACGTGGTGGCATATCCAGAGAATTCAACAGCAGTAGTCCTCACTTTCTTATAATCCTCATATTGATAGTAATCAAATACACACTCTACCTTCTCTTTCCAATCCAGATACTCGTAAGCATTCCCAGATCTATTGAAACTCAGAACCTAAAGCTTCACATGGTCGGATGCTTTGGGGACTCATATACAATCCTCTTCAAAATACTCTACTTCCTCCTCATCTAGCTCTCTCAGGTCTATCATTCGCCTTATTCGTCCATCAACTTTTCCACCTCGAACTGGTTGAGCTGGGTTCTGACCTCTAATAGGTTAAATAGCTTGTAGAGTGTTTTGCATGGCTTCAATATGTCGGCAAGACAGGGCATGGACAGCTTAAGTCAGATCTGCCAAAAGATTAGCTACCTCATCAAGTCTCTCATTAGTACTTCTGGGAGTTCCTTAAGATTGTCGTATATGGTGGACGATTCTATTGTCATCACTAACATTAACATTGATACTTAGGTCTATCATTTTTCCTCACAGATCTAAATTTAAGCAAACACTTCAAAAAGCAAACAGCTAACAACGCAACAGTCAAATGAACACAATAACTCGCTCTGTTTCCTACATATAAAACAGAATATAACAGAATTCAAGAAGAACTAACTATAGCTCACACAAAACCTCCGCTCTAATACTAAGATGATGCAAACTGTGACCAAGAACAGACAAAGCTAGTCGCTTGATGGGTCCAAGCTTACAGAAAGCTTGAAAAGGGCTTAATGGGAAAAGGTACGAAAGGGTAAAGAAATAACGAATGAAAATAGTAAGCAAAACCTACAAATAGCTTCAGAGGATATAACATACCAATGGAATTTCCTAGACCTCATGACACAATTCAATATGACGCATGAATTGGTCCAATGAGGTTACTCACCACCTAACCCTGCTTAAGGAAAAGGAAAAATGTGATGCCAAGAGTAAATAATAATGTTTACGTAAGGAAGAAAAGTACTCAATTGTATTGAAGGTAATCTGATCTCCTACAACTACAAGTATAAGGGTATTTATACCCGTAAGTTACGGTAACTTGCCTAAAAGAGAAAAAATAATAAGGACATTTCCTAAAGAAGTAATATACACAAGATAAAAGGGTAAAAATGAATATACAAAGGAAACAATCACTGGTGCTACAGATTCTACATATGGTACTGTACACGTGGTGATACTACATTGGTGAGGTTGTTAGGAGATGTGGACAAAAAGTACGGACATATAGGTTTATTTAAGTAGGGATTGCTTAGTCAATCCAGTCTCACTATCTCGGTTTCTTAGCAAGGAAGATGCTAAGTAATTGGTCGACTCGGCAATATAGAGTAATCGTTAATTCGGCATACCACAGAATAATAGGCGATTTTACAACACAACATTAAAGGTGATTCAGTAAGGAAGTACTCAGCTTCAGTAAGGAAGCACTCAGCCTCAGTAAGGAAGCACTCAGCCTCAGTAAGGAAGTACTCAGCCTCGATAGGGGTTGGTTGGAACATATGGATTCGTCACACCAACCCCTCTAATCCTTGGGCTTGGTTGCGGGTCAGGGGCCCAGTAGCTTGATTCCCATCATTAACCCTCAGACTCAGATCAAGGGTCTAATGGTCTGAGTCTTATCATCCCTACCGAGTTAATTGAGAATTGGGATCAAATCTGGCTGGTCCTCATCCAAGTCCTCCTTGAGTCAATAAGGGCTGAGGTCAGCAACATTAAACACATCCAACACTCTAAAGTCTTATAGAAGCTCAAGTTTGTATGCATTGTCATTAAACTTCTAAAATATCCTAAATGGTCTTTCAGCTTTGGCAGATAACTTGTTCTTCCTTTTATTAGGGAATCTTCCTTACTTAAATGTAACTACACTTAGTTTCCGGGCTAAAACTGCTTGGCTTTCCTTCCTTTACCCTTATCCTTTAGCTTTTTAATTGCTTTATCAATCTACTGGGTGACTCATTGGTAGATTTTCTGGATGGACTAGGCTTTAGTTCTTGCTTCAAGATCTTCTTCGTCAATGGATGCCATAAGGATGAGATCGAAGGCTAGTTTAAGGTTGAAACCATATACAACCTCAAATGAGGTGTGCCTAGTGGTGGCATGTACTATCTTGTTGTAAGCGAATTTGACCATAGGCAGGTAGACATTCCAATTAGTGAAGTTCTTTCTTATTATAGCTCAGAGCAGTGATCTTAGGGTACAATTGACTACCTCAGTCTAGTCGTTAGTTTGGGGATGGCAAGAGGTACTGAACAACAGTGCGGTTCCCATTCAACGCCAAAGGGTTCTCTAAAAATGGCTTAGAAATTTTAGGTCTCAATCGAACACCACACTCCTTTGCACTCCGTGTAAGTAAACTACTTTCTGCAAAAACAAAGAAGTAATAACCAAGGCATCGTTAATTTTGGTACAGGATACAAAGTATGCTATTTTGCTGAACCTGTCCACGACAATCATCACAGAATCTTTGCCTTAAGCAGTTTGGGATAATTCGAGGACAAAATCCATACTCAGGTTGACTTATAGTGTAGTTAGAATAGGTAGAGTCATTACTTTCCTTTGCTTACTCAACTCTTTGCTTTCTTATAAATGGCTCATCTCTTAATCACACGATACACATCATGCTTTATTCTAGGCAAAAAGAATCTATCATTCAACAATTCGTACGTTATCCGCTCCCTAAAGTGTCTAAAGAGTCCTCTACTGTGGACTTCTCTCACCAATAGCTCCCTTATCAAATAAGTTGGCACATACAACTTGCTACCTTTGAACAGATAACCATCCTCTACATGATATTCATCGATTGCTCTTCTTTCTCTACAGTGCTTCTATATAGGACCAAAATGAGGAATATTCTGATATAATTCTTTTATGCCTACAAACCTTAACAATCTGTGCCTAGGAGATCGATTTTCACTAGGTCTTATCATAGAAAATCGAGTAAGTCCTATAAGATATCAAAGAAAGGAAGATGGGGTTAGGTTTAGCAAATTTGTAAGTTGACTATGAAGATATCACGCACCAAATGAATACTACACGACCTAATCTCTACTTGATATTACACACAAAGTATTAGTCAGGATTGCTTACCAAGATCCTTGTTAAAGGGATTGACAAGAATGGATAGGAGAGCTTTCACAAGGAAATACTCTAAGGGTTTTTCATTCATGTCATAAGTGTAATGATTCTAAAACCTTGCAAGTATGGATTATTTATACATAATGGCAATTACGTAAATAAAATAAAGTAAGGGTTACCTTAATGGCAGTTCCATAAATACAAAATAAAATACAATGGTAAAGTAATAAATAAAGCATAAGTAAGTAATCTTGAAGTCTCCTACCTTGGATGAGCAAACTTAACTAAGCCTACCTAAATGGGCCAAGCCGACTTGATTTGGCCAAGCCAATTTGACCTGGCTAAGCTAACCTGAACTGACCAAGCTGATCTAACCTAGCTAAGCCAACCTAACTTAGTAAAGCCAACTTAAACTAGTCAAACAAGAAGAGCACAAAAAAGCTAGGCAGAGTAGCACACAACAAAGGAGATCAATAGAGTAAAGTAGAAGAGTAGAGCTGTAAGTGTAAGGTAGAACAATCGAAGTGAACAAGGTGAAAGTCTTCCTAACTTGGTCAGTCTCTTGGGGTCTAACATCACTCCTCCCTTTGAAAAAGTTTTGACTCGAAACTTGGTATCTACTCACTCCAAATTCCTCCTAGGTCACATACCAGTCTATAAAAACCAGATGGAGTGATACAAAGATAGTTCAAGTTTAAGATTAGTACTAATGTCATCCTCGGCTCTTACTATTCATCGTAGGCACAGTCAACCAAACTCTTCTTTGAAGCCTCTTCTTTATACTCATCATGTATCCGATCAATCATGCGTAAGTAACTCCAGCAACCATCAATCATAGGGAACAACACAATCTTTAGCTTAAGTATCATGCTAGGAGCTCGGGGTACTTGAACATGTAAGGCCTCAACCCAATCCTCTACCTCATCTATTGTTACCTCTTCATTTCTTTTACCACTCAAGTCTTTCTTCACCGATATAATTCTAGCACTTCCAACATAAGATTTTTTAATAGGAGCACAACATAACCCCATACAAATATCCATCATGGTAACTATAGTAAATATTAATAAGTAATCTACAAGATCTCATGGGCATAAGGCTACGATGGCTTTCACCAATCCCAAATAATCCCATCAATAAGTCAAGGCAAAGAAGTCTAATAGGTGGGAGACGGATGTAATAGTACTTGAGGTCACCCTCAATAGAATGGATGGTCGGTAATGGGATCACATTGAGAACATGGGCGATAAGTTGTGATTTAACTTGATCTTCCTGAGATGTTTTAAAAGGAATTTCTGCTCTCTACCTTTGAGTAAAAATCTTGACAACTCTTAAACCTTCTTCAATTTTTGCTTAGGAGTTGCAAGGCATCGCAAATCATCTTTTATCATAGAGGGAATAAGCATGCTTTGATGGATGATAGCGCATATCACAACGTGATTTCCATGTATTTCCTAAACACATATAACAATCATTAATATCAGCTACATCAAATAAAACCTCATCTTGAAAGCTATTAGAAGAGAAGGCTACCTTTGCTTGCTTGATAATTCGAATCACCTTGTCACTATAACAAAATTCATAAGGACTCGAGTGATCATTAATTGCATAGCTAAATCTCCCAACCACAGCTTCAAAGATAAAGTTCATGGGATAATCATTAACCTGAATTAATATGACATTTTCTTGAAGTCTTCCTTCAAAGTAAAATTTCTTTGTTGCCATATTATAATCAGCGGCTTAGCATATACACTTCCAAATCAAAAGGCAATAACTTGGATGCAATAGCTCGGTGATTGATTTCCTCATAACGGCACTTTATGTCAAAACAGCAATTGTTCAGACTCAACATTTCAACAGCTCATCTTCAGCTCTCTCTCACACAATATACATACTTTGGATACAACTTGGATACAATAACATGAGTCATGGTGGCACCACAAACTTGGAGGACAAATAGCTCAAATAGGCATGTTTAAAACAATCCGATAATGGACTAAACTCACGACACACTTCAATTCAAACATGAATACAAACTCGCAATTGGTACAATAAGTAGTAGCACTAACTTAAACACAATAACACATATAAAATTCACAACTTTGAGTTCAACATGATACTTTTTGGACACCACAATAACATGTAATAAGCTTAGCAAATATTGGAAGACAGGACGACTACAATTTCATTGCTTGATAGTTCAATTATGATTGAACAAAGCAGCATAGTAGCAAATAAGGGAACAAAACAACACTAGCACATGCATGCACGATCTAATAGCTCCAAAATTTTAATTTTTAAGGACAGTAGCTCAACACTAGCTAATCAAATACCATTCACTTCAACAAACCAACTCAATTTTGCAATTTAATTTAATAGTAAGCAATAGTTTGGTACTCTAGGTACAACAGCTTAGACAAAGTAATAAGACAGCTCGGTATTGAGTTTTGAATATAATAGCAGGGCCAGCAATTAAACATAGTAGTGTGGTTTAACAATTCACCATGTACGCATTTAATGCGGATTGGATATAATTAGTTTGGCAATTATTTAGAATAGCTTAAGGGGTTCGAGAATTGCAGCAACTTGGTAAGTAACTGAATACAACAGCAATTAGTTCGATTAGTGTCTGTTCTCAATGCAAAAGTTGCACTGGTCACTCTATTGACTGCATACACACATTCTTCAACTAACTTTAGCTCATCAATTTGTATTACGACAACTCGAATGTTTTATTCACAACAACTCTTCCTTTTCAATTTAGCTCGATACAAAAGACACTTGGTGATAGGGATAAAGGATTGATCACTCGCTCCCGAGCCTGAGGGCTTTCTCACATGGTCTGCTAAGCTATTCGAGTAGAGTTAAGCGTCAAGGAGTAATATTTCTCTTAGTCCAATATGCCTAGCTACTTCATTCTCCACACCATCTAAGAAGCTGCCTAGGTGATTAGTTGACACATGGAGCTAAACCTTCCATAGCACTCCAGTCTAAGCACTAAATTAGGAAAACAGCCATCTCCATAGTACCAAAGCCAAGTTAACAATCCAAGGCCGACCTGAATGTGAGTTACCCCTGAACCAACCCCTATCCAACCCTAGCTATTAAGGTGCCGAACTGCCAACACTAAACAGACCTGATTTTAAGACCACCTCTACTTGACTCACAATATTATCAGAATCGTAAACTAATTAAAAACACGCATGCAATGTCCTTTCAACCACTCATATTGTCCTTTTTGACAAAGGACGTTCTTTTTTGCACGATTTCATTTCCCTATAAATTATTCTCCTTTTTGTTTAGCAAATAAGATCCATTCTTTGTAATTTAAATAACTTAGGACTTACCTTAATAAGGTATTATAAATACTTGCATAATGTAATAGCTGCAAAAAAAGAAGAAGGAATATGTAGAAAAATAAATTAAACTTTTTTTTACTCCCATCGTACTAAGTGGCCTTTTTCTTATTCTTGAGCTACTCTTATCTAGCCCATTCGAGTGTAGACTAGTGGCGAGCAACCTTCGGCTATACTTGTATGTCATATCATGTATGACTCGAGCTCGTGTGAGGCGTTGGTGTGTTATATCTAATATCGGTATACGGGAATCCCTACTCATTCTTTGACTATTATTTACTTTTCGAGCCATCTCGTGACTTAGACCCACCTCCTTTGGTTATGTGTAATATTAGGTCCGTGTGTTCATTCACGAATCCGTATCATCTTAGTATCAAAGCCAGGCTACGTTCGAAATTGGATTCTGCTATTGTATTCTGCTATTGTATTCTTTAAGTAATCCGTTGTTGCTCTCGTGAGATAACGGTTTTTTTGTTAGCTTTGAAGTTTAGTTGTTGAGTAGTGATTTGTACTCTGTTTACCTCTGTTTTCGATACGTAAAACAAAGTGTGGTTGACTGTTCATTTGTTGTGTAATTGTCATTGTGAAGTTACCGGCAATGTCAGATTCAAATGTTCAAGGAACTTTAGGAAATTAAGAAAGTAGTGCTCGATATGGCTAAGGACAAGAAGGAAGCTTCACACCTCAGTTAGTGAGTGACAGCTTAGATAGGCTTACCGACTTGGTAGCTAGTCCGGTGACTATTATCCAAGAAGATAGGCAGTGAGCTAAAAATAGCCTTACTAGGGAAAATGAGCAATAAGGACAAGGCAATGGTCGGTTTGGCCAAGTGAACCCCCTAACTCAACTACCTTGAGCTGAAGATAGGCCCTATGTTGTTCCAGCCTTGTTGGTGCCAAAGAAAGATGGTTCTTAGAGGATGTGTGTAAATAGCCAAGCGATCAATCGAATCACCATTAAGTACAGGTATCCCATATGTAAACTTGATGACATGCTAAATAAGTTAAGTAAAGCAACAGTATTCTCCAAGATCTACCTTAAATTTGGATACCATCAGATCCGAATACGTGAAGGTGATGAGTGGAAGATTGCATTCAAGACATGACATGGTTTATATGAATGGCTTGTAATGCCATTTGGGCTATCTAACGCGCTGAGGACATTTATGCGCCTGATGAATTATATGCTTCGAGAATTTGTGGGGAGATTTTTTGTAGTTTATTTTGACGACATTTTGGTGTATAGCCTCGACTTGGAGATTTATAGGGAGCATCTCCAAGGAGTCTTTGCAAAACTCCAAGCTAAATAGCTCTATGCCAATTTGAAGAAGTGCAACTTTTTCCTACCCAAGGTGATCTTCTTGGGGCATGTTGTGAGTGGAGGTAGCATCTAAGTCAATTATGAGAAAATAAGAGCAATTGTAGAATGGCTTGAGCCGACCTGCTTTGCAAACCTGAGAAGTTTCTACAGTTTGGCATTATTTTATCACAAATTCATAAAGAATTTAAGTGTGATTGTAAGCCTACTCACTAAACTATAAAAAAAGAATGGTGAATTCAAATGAGGAAAGAAGGAGTGGAAGAGTTTTGAGGTAGTGAAAGAGAGGCTAATTACAACCCCCCGTCTTATCTCTGCCAAGCTTTAACAAGGTGTTTGAAGTAGCGTATAATGTATCCAAACTAGGCATAGGTGTTGTGCCGATGCAAGAAGGCCAACTTATTGCTTATTTCAGTGAAAAACTTCAAGAAGCTGCACTCAACTACTCTGTCTATGATAAGAAGTTCTACTCCTTAATCTGACCGCTAACAGTATGGCAACACTATTTGTTTCTTAAGGAATTTGTGATCTACACTGATCATGAATCCTTGCTGTATTTAAAGAGCTAGTTGAAGTTGTTACAGAGACAAGCCAAATGGGTGGGGTTCATGGAGGGATTTTCTTATGTCGTAAAATACAAGAATGGAAAGAACAACGTAATCGACAACGCCCTATCGAGACGACATACCTTCCTGATCGAACTACAAACAAGGCTACTTGTTTTTTTAACCATAAATAAATTGTATGCCGAGGACCCACACTTTGGTCCTATCTATGCCCGATGTGAGGAAAGACAGACATTGGATAACTATTTCAGGGAAGATAGATACATATTTAGAAAATGGAGGCTATGTATCTCAACCTGTTCCATGAGAGAATTACTAGTGTATGAGATGCATGGGGGAGGATTAATAGGGCATTTTGGCCAACATCAAACCCTTGATGTAATGTCTACGAGATTCTTTTAGCCGAGAATGATGAGAGACTTATAGTCTATGCTAGAAAGGTGTGCAACCTATAGGAAGGCAAAGAGCCAAGCTGAGTAATGACATTATCTACCCTTGCCTATCCCAACCAAACAATGGTTTGAGCTAAGTATGGACTTCATGTTAGGATTGCTGAGAATGTCCCAAGGGATCGGTTTAGCAAGATGGCACATTCCATGCCCTGCTTTAGAATTAACGACACTTTAGCTATCTCTTTTCTTTTTTTACAAGAGGTGATCAAGCTTCACGGCATGCCTAGAACCATTGTTTCGGATCGAGACCCTAAGTTCATGAGCCACTTTTAGAGGACACTTTGTAGGCGATGGGAACTAAGCTGTTATACAACATGTCCTGCCATCCATAGACAGATAGATAGACTAAAGTTATCAACCGAACTGTGAGAACTTTACTACGAGTTGCTGTCGGACGATACATAGCCGATTGGGATCTATGTCTGCCAATCATCAAATTTTCCTTCAATCGGACTGCCTACAACGTAACAAACATGTCTCCATTTAAGGTCACTTATAGGTTCAACCTGAAGTTCCCGATGGACCAAGCACCCCAGCCAAGGCTTGATGATGACCGACCAGCCATAGAAAGAGTCAAGACCATTAAAGCCATGCACCAAAAGATTGTGAAGCAATTGAGTCGAGCTAATACTAAACTCGAGAAGCGGAGCTAAGGATGGAAGAAGAGAGAATTTCAATCAGGTGATTTAGTCTAGATACATCTCAGCAAAGATCGGTTCCTAAACTTGACAAAGAGCAAGTTGTCTCCTAGAGTTGACGAACTTTTCAAAGTGTTTGAAAAAATCAATCCTAACGCCTATAGGATTGAATTGCCTGAAGTATATGGAGTCTCGAACTCCTTTAACATTACTAATCTCCAACCTTACATCCCCCGAGGACAAGCCACCTGAAGACAAATCAAATTTGATCCTAAATCTCAAACAACCCGGAGGGGATGATAGAGATTAAGGACCGATTACTCGCTTTCGAACTCGAAGGCTTTCTTACATGGTCTGCCAAGTTGTTCGAGGAGAGTTAAGCGTCAAGGAGTAGCGTCTTCCTCAATCTGATCTACCGAGCTACTTCACTCTCCACACCATTTAAGAAGCTACCGAGGTGATTAGCCAACGCATGGAGCTGACCCTTCCCTAACACCCTAATCCATGCACCAAATCAGGAAAATAACCATCTCCACAATATTGAGACCGAGCTGACAATTGTGAAGAGTCGACAATTCGAAGCTGAATTGAAAGTTAGTTGCCCCTAAGCCAACCCCTATCCAGCCCCAACTGTTAAGGTGTTGAACTGCTAAAGTCGAACAAACTTGATCTAAGGACTACCCCTACTGAGCTTACAATATTATCAAAATTGCAGACTAATTAAAAATGTGCGTACACTATCCTTTCTGCCACTTATACTGTCCTTTCTGACAAAGGAACGTTCTTTTTTGCATGATTTCATTTCATTGTAAATTATTCTCCTTTTTTTTTAGTAAATAAGGATTCATTCGTTGTAATTTTTGTAAGTTAGTCTTTACCCTAACAAGGTACTATAAATACTTGCATAATATAATAGCAGTAAAAAAAAAAAACAAGGAATACATAAAACTTTTTTTTTACTTTCTCTCGAGTTAAGTGTCATTTTGCTTACTCTTGAACTACTCTTATCTAGCCCATTCGAGTGTGGATTAGTGCCGAGTAACCTCCGATCATACTTATACATCATATCATGTGTGACCCGAGCTTGTATAAGGTATTGATGCATCATATCCATTGTCGGTGCACGTGAATCCCTGCTCATCCTTCTACTATCATTTACTTTTTATGCCATCTCGTGGCTTAAACCCACCTGCATTGGTTATGCATGATATTGAGTTCGTATGTTCATTTACAAATCTATATCACTTGGCTTGCACACAAGAGGGTCTTCTCTTGGCAATGACACAACAAGCTTAGTACAGCTTATGGACTCTAATTGCAGTTTCCGACCAATAGATACACAAGTATGGAGCAACATAAATTCAACAACTCAAAAATTTTAATTCAACAGCTAGACAATTGTGTAGATACACACCATACTAATTTGCACTCGGTAGCACATACAATTAGATAATCATACGCTTCAATTCTTAGCTAAAACAAGACATAGCTTAGATCAATAGTCAGAATAGATTAGCTTGGTAAAGCTGAAGTATAGTTGCTTGGTAATTTTTTTGAAGAGTAGACAACACTAACTTATGCTCCTAATAGCTCAAGTACAAGTAATAGGAGCTTGGTATACTATGATAACCAATTAAGCTCGGCATTGTACTTTCACCCACTATAGCTTGGATTATAATTGTAAATTAGCCTAGCAAAACAACATAGACTTAATTAGCATACTAAAAAAAGAAAAATTCAATAAGATACCCTTAATTCAACTTAACAATGTTCACAAACAAAACACACACTCATTACACATTCAATACACCTTGGCATAAGCATAACTACCACCATAGTACAGAGTCATATGCACTCATGGCCTAATCACTCAAAACAGCAACTAATATTCTTCCTTTGAAATCACGAGACACATACATGACTACTTCTATATGAATGGCATGCTAGGATCCAGGTGACTAAAACAATAAAACCCGTTAACATGTCCATGACATGGTAACGCATACCACTATCGCTACAATTTCACACCACATGGCTGTGATTCATTAAAGACACACATAAGCTTGCAAGCATGGCCTACAACATTGAACACCAAATCCATGCACCTCTACTCTTGTATTGTCTCAATTGCAAGTCACTCTACACTTACTATAGTTACTTGCTAGCACTATACCGGGAGGGAGTCACTTCCAATACTGACTCCAACAATCAAATGTTCACTAACCCACAACTTAACTACCAAATCCTTTAATTTCTTATGGGTGCTGATAAAACCTCAATACAATCCCCAATTGAAACTTCCTGTTCTCAAATCTCGAATTCCTTTTCTTGTTTATAAAAGAACGCTAATACTTCAAATTCTTTCTCGATATTTTCCCTTGAATACGCTTAAAGCTATATGACCAGTAAATTAAGTGTTCCCGTCACTGTACTTTCGCTTTGATATTAGGATAATGTGTCTAGGAGCTCAGTTGTCACTAGGTATTATCGTAAAAAATTAAGTGGGTTCTCTGAGATATTGAAGAAGGAAAATAGGGTTAGGTTTAGTGAATTCGTGAGCTGTCTATGAGGATATGGTGCACCAAATGACCACTACACAACCTAATCTCTACTCTAATATTACATATAAAGTATTAGTCAGGATTGTTCACCACAATCCTTGTTAAGGGGATTGATAAGAGAGAATAGGAGAGCTTTCAGAAGGAAATACTCTAAAAGTTTTTCATTCATGTCATAAGTGTAATGGTTCTAAAACCTTACAAGTATGTATTATTTATACATAACAGTAATTACGTAAGTAAAACAAAGTAAGGGTTGCCCTAGTGGCAGTTCCATAAATACAAAATAAAATACAACAATAAAGTATTAAATAAAGCATAAGTAAGCAATCTCGAAGTCCCCTACCTTGGATGGGCCAAGCCGACTTGAACTGGCTAAGTCGATTAAACCTAGCCAAGCCGATCTAACTTAGCTGAGTTGACCTAAACTAACTGAGCCGATCTAACTTGGCCAAGCTGACCTAACCTGGCAAAACTGACCTAAATTAGCCGAACAGGAAGACCACAATAAAGCTAAGCAAAATAGCACATAGCAGAAGAGATCGGCAAAGTAAAGTAGAAGAGTAGAGTCGAAAGGTTGGTAGTTATACGGCTCGACATATAGAGTTGATTGGCAGTAAAGAGATACTCGGCTTTAGTAGAAGTCGGCTAGAGCATGAGAATTCGCCTTGCTAGTCCCTCTAGTCATCGAGCTCAACTGCAGGTTAAGGGCCTAATAACCTGATTCCTATTATATGTAATGTTAAATAGATGATATAAGTTTGGATTATGTAATAATACATAATATGTGAAATTGGAAAATTAACTAAGTAGAAAATATTAGGTAAAAATTAACGGTATTATAATATTACGAATATGATATAAATATGATTTGGAATGTGAATTTAGGTAATTATGTAAAAAATGTAGGTTATTCTCACATCAGGAGCTAATTTGGTAGTTAAATGAGGAATATAGTGTATCCTATCGACCAAAATACTATTTAGAAGCTAAGATAGGGATTTAAGATATCTAAGTATAATGAGATAAATTTCACATATTAGTTCAAAAGGAATTCCTAGGGTTTACATATAAAACTCGTAATAAAAAGCTGAATTAAAACTTAAATTAAAGACAGATTTAGAAACTGAATAAAAAACTTACTTATAATAAATTGGTAACAAGGAATATATATATATATATATATGTATATATAACTTGGATAATTGGGCAAAAACTATGATTTAAATGCTTATATATAATAAAGATATAAATACTAAAAGAGAATTTAGATTATAGGGACAAGCGAGGATGAGTTGACCTTATAGCGAGTTAAGTGAGCAAGTCAAGGATCTTGGGTAAGTTTGGGATTAATATGTCACTGTATTTTGAATTACAGTTTTTGAGTACTTGAAAGCTTAAGATTATGCTTATTTGTGTTTGTCGGTAGTTTGTATGTATGCATGCCTATGTGTATGTGTTCTTGAATGCAATGTGTATTATTAGCTTGCCGTATAGGTTTACAATTATTTTATATTGTGTGATATGGATTAATTACATTAATTGGACTTAATAACATATTGCTTGTAAAATTAACCGGTCAATTTGGCCCTTTCTCCATCTTTAGTCGAATTAAGTGATAGGAGAGAAGGTCACATCAAGAGTGAAGCTAGTGATTAGAAGGTAATTATAAGAGCAGCGATGTCTCCATTGCATAAACTTGGGTTTGGTTATGAGCTGTTGAAATGTATGCTAAACTCCTCAACCCGAATTAGAATCGGTGTAATTTCTCTAATCGCACAACGGACCAAATAACGTCGTGCGATGGAATTTACTTGTCTTGTTGCATTAAAATAATTGTTTGATAACTCTATTTGTACTTAATGTATAGTCTTATATCTCCATTCCAACTTTCTAAGTGATTGGTTACTTACATTTCTATAGATATTGTTACAGATACTAGTTAGGAAGCGGTCTTATAATTACTTTAAAGCTAGCAACTATTAGATCCTAAGGAGTGAGGATTAAAACTAAAGAACAAATATATTTCTAAGGTCATAGTTCTTACTTTGAAATCTTCCATTGTCTAATAAAGTATTATTTAGATAATATAATGCTACAAAATCATGTAAATAACGTGTTTAATTTATGAACTGTTTACTTCAAAGTAGGTTAGTCAAGGACACCTTGTGTAAATCAAGTATAAGATAATGGCTGTAAGGTCAGTTTTTATCTTAGAATGGTTTACATGGCGAAACTGTTACAACTCTACTTCTTTAAGAGATGACATTAAGGGACTCATGATTAGTGTATACGATAAACTCTTTTGGCAAAAGATAATGTTGCCATACGCAAATAGCTTAGATTAAGGCCAAAAGCTTTTTATCATATATAGAATAGTTCAATTGTGCTCCTTTAGGCTTCTTAATATGATAAGCAATAGGTTAGTCTTCTTATATCAACACAACTTCGATGATGACACCTAACGCATAGCATTCAAACTTAAATACCTTGTTAAAGTCTAGTAGAACCAACATTGGGGCAAAGGTCAACTTAGCTTTCACTTCGGAAAAACTCCTCTCTTCTTTCTTTCCCCACTTGAACTTTACATTCTTCTTTATAAGCTCAATTAGTGGCATTACAATGGTACTAAATCCTTGGATAAAGCGTTGATAGAATGATTCCAATCCATAAAAACTTCTCACCTCATCATAGGAGGTTGGGGTCGACCACTCAACAACAACTCGTAACTTCTCTTCATATATTCTCAACCTTCTTCCACTAACCACATACCTTAGGAAGATCACTTCTTCTTAGTAGAAACAACATTTCTTCAAGTTTTCGAACAATCTTTTTGCTCGGAGGACATTGAAAATAGCTCTGAGATGTTTAGTGTACATTGCTAGGTTGGCATTATAGATAAGGATGTCGTTAAAGTAGACAACAACAAACTTTCCAATCAAATCTCTCAATACATAGTTATTTAGTCTCATAAAAGTGCTTAGGGCATTTGATAGCCTAAAAGGCATAACCATCTACTCATACAAGTCATGTCAGGTCTTAAAGGTTATTTTCCATCTTGCTTTTTTCGAATCTGGTGGTATCTAGACTTTAGATCAATCTTATTAAACACTCTTGCACTACTCAGTTCATCCAACATATCATCTAACCTAGGAATGGGGTGCCTATACTTGATCATAATCTTGTTGATAGCTCTGCTATTCACACATATACGCCAAGTTCCGTCCTTCTTTGGCACAAGCAATACAGGTATAGTATAGGGGCTAAGACTCTCCCTCACATAACCTTTTTCCAAAAGCTCATTAACTTGTCTTTGGAGCTCAATAGCCTGCTTGGGATTCATCCGATATGCTGGCTTGTTTGGTAGGGCAACGCTAGGCATTAAATTAATACAATATTCAATGCTTCGAAAAGTGTGTAATCCCTTGGGCAACTATTCAACAAATAGGTCAGCATATTCATTTAGTAGCTCTTTGACTTCTAAGGGTAGTTTTCCCCGCTCCTTCAATTCTAGAAGTCACCTGATCAACAGAAAAGTTGGCGCATCGGCTTTAATAGCTTCTCGAAGTTCGACTTTACTTAACACCAAAGCCTTCTTTAATCCTCAAGTAAGTTTAGCTTACAACTTGCTAACTTGACTCGGTTTCATAAGGTTTAATGTAATCTTCCTCCTCTTCTTCTCAAGCACATACATGTTCCTATAATTGTCATGAATAGCCCTTTGATCAAAAAGCCAAGATCGGCTTAATAGCATATGTGATGCACACATAGGTAGTACATCACAAAGAATTTCATTAAAATAGTTCCTAATTGAGATTGGCAGCAACACTTGTTGTGTGACATGTAGTGTTCATTTCTTGTTCAGCCAATGCAACTTATATTGCTTTGGATGTGAAATGGTCAACAGTTTAAGCTTCTTTACCAAGTCGACGGATGCCACATTGGTATAATTTTCACCATCTACTATAAGCACATAGACCTACTCATACACTCTGCACGTAATATGGAATAAGTTCTCTCTCAACTCCTCCTAGGTAAAAGGCTTTAAACTCATTGCATGTCAGACAACTAGAGTTAACTTATCCAGATCCTCTGCAAACACATCTTCCTTAATCAGGTTGGCATTAACATCAGCCTCATCTCCCTCTTCTTTCTCCTCTTCTGATTCCTTATCTGTGCTTTCCACTTCAATCTTCGGGACATCTCCCTTGATAATCATAATCTTTCGGTTCAAGCACTAAGTAGCCATATGCCAAAATCCTTGGTGCTTAAAGTACTTAATCTGGCTAGTCTTCCTTTTAGATCTTTACCCCTTCTCATATGTTATGGTTGGCATGTCACTATCAAGTCAACCCTTCTATTCGAGTCTGACATCTACCTTTCTAGTTCGCTCGGTACTTGATTGAGCTTAGTAACTCCCTTAAACAAGTCAGCTTAACTGATTAGGTTAGCTTATTGAAGGTTGGGTCGACCTGTTTCTTCTCTATCTCTCCATTCGTTGGGCTATTTGTAAAGCCTCATCCAATGCGGTGAACTACTGAAGTTCCACAATATCTTGCAATCCACTCCTCAATCTAGTTAGAAACCTAGACATTGTTAGTACTGATGGTTCTTCTACTTCACAGTGAATCATAAGTATTTGGAACTCCTAAACGTACTCATCAATAGTTTAGCTTCCTTGTCTCAGCTCTTGCAGTCAAGCAAAGGTATCTTGCAAATAAGTATCCTATATAAACCTATTTTCGAGTATCCTCTTTATCTTAGGCCAAGTATTCACCTCTCTATATCCTTCTTACCTTCTTATGATTTTGAAGTTCTTCCACCACATCGTGACATAACTTGAGAATTCAATAGCAGCAGTCCTTACCTTCTTTCGATCCTCATACCAGTAATAATAAAAAACATACTCAACCTTCTCATCCTAGTCTAAATAATTATCTGTACTCCTAGAATCATTGAAGCTCAAAATCTAAAGCTTCACATGATCAATAGTTCAAGGTGCTCGAGTTCGCTCCCCTTCTTCTCTTTCATCATCCATATTGCTTGAGTCAATCCTTCTTCGAACCCGTCCTCCTACTCCTCTACCTCGAACAACTTGTAAAGTGTTCTACATGACTTCAACAGGTTAATAGGCCATTGCATGAACAACTCTAGTCAAGTTGCCTATGAGGTTAGCCACTTCATTAAGTCGTTCATCTGTACCTTTAAGGGTGTCCTAGGGATATTGGCTATGGTAGATAACACCACTATCGTCATCCCTAATACCAGTGTTAACACTCGAGTTCGTCATTTCTCAACAAAAACTAAGTAACAAAACTTAGAATCCAAGAAACAACAAATGCAATTCTTCATGCCAAACAACATAAACATACATTCAAACACTTCTTCATGCAAAAGTTCAATGTATTGTAAACAAATCAACCACTTCTAAGAATAATAGCCCAATTAAAACTTACTCTATTTTTGTATACTCAAAATAAGGCAAAATAGAGTATATAACCAAAACGAACCATTAGCCCTTTTACTTACTTGAACTCTTACAGCTAACTTTCAAGCAACTACAATACACTATCACAACAATTACTACTCACATGATAGTTCAAACATAACTTACCCAAACGAAATCTCCTCTCAAATACTAAGATGATGCGAATTAAATCCAATGACAAACAAGGCCAGTCGTGGGGGTAGGTTAAAGCTTGTAAAAAGCTTGAAGGATGAAGTGAGAAATGCACTAAAAGAGGGAAAGTAAAACAAGCAAACCCATGAACAACTCCAAATATATAATGTACCGAGAAACTTTTGAGGACTTACGATACAACTCGATATGACGTACGAGATAGTCCAGTGAAGGTACTGCCACCTAACCTTGCTTAAGAGTTAGGATAAGAGAGAAGTAAGTAAACAAGTTGTGAGCAAGTTCACAAAAGGAAGAATGTTCAATATTAGATGTAAGGTGATAATGTCCTTGCGATTACATGTGTAGTGGGTATTTATATCTGAAAAACTAGGGCAACCCGCTTCAAATGAAAAAAACTAAAAAGGGTATTGTTTAAAAGAAGTAATATATAAGAAATAATAAGGGTATAGTTAAAAATACAATAAAAATGAGTATCTTGTACAGAGGATTTTATCATGTGCTTGCTCAAACACGTGACTCTCTCTTTGTGGATGGGTAACTTTCTGGTAGAAAAGACAAATTGTACATTCAAGTTAGTGACTGTCAAGCCGAGGTGCTAAGCAAGGGTGGTAGATAAATTGTGCCGAGCTGAGCAAATATTTCTTCTTAAGTGAATTCACTTCAAATGTATTCAGTATGAGTTGAATTCAAGCCAGTTGAGTTGATGGTTGAATGAGCTGAGCTGATGTTCGAGTGTAGTTCAAGTTGGCAATTATAGACAAATGATAAGTATAAGAGGGTTTGGCTTAGCCAGGGCATCAAGTCGGCATATTGTAGTAACTCGGACTCCACAATGGTGAGACTTAAAAGGAGAATTTGCTTGACCACACTTTCCATGTCACGAACTGAGGACGGCCTAGTCGTGGCAAACGCCGTATACTGTATGAAGAACCCCTGATTGGTTGCCCTTCCAATCAAAAACTCTTCATACAATATATAAGGCTCTACAACCACTAGTTTCCAAAGTACATCCAGATTCACATGATATCATCACACAACATATTTATATAAAAGTTAAGTTATAAAGCTTACATTACACAGTATTTAAGTATGTCTAAACTCATAATAATAAGATAAACGTAAGTACATGAGAAGTAATCTACATAAACTATTTTCTCTCATCACACAAAACACCTCGCTCTTGCCCAAGTCCTCAGGCTAACCTGTGGCATTCCTCGTCCTGTCTCTACGAACAGGTTATCCTGCAACAAAAGTCTAAAGGGGTGTAAGCCTAAGCTTAGTGAGCAAAACCCTCAGCCACACAACAAGCAAGTTATAAGTACATTATAGTCACGCACATGAATGAATGATCAAACAAAATGGCAAACAATACGCATACTTAACTAGTTCATATACGTAACTCGGATTTAATGCCCTCCGAAGTCAGGGTTGGAGTTTATACGGCACCAATCAGATCCAGGTATTACACTAGAACTTACTTTACTACGGAACTCCATGTTCCTTACTTATATCACATAATTATTTTATTTTCAGAAAAACCCAAGTTCTAGTATAATTGTGAGTGGGCCCCCGCAGTCTACACTCATCCCTAAACGGAGGCCTCTAGACTCGACCCTTAGCCAGGTAGTTGGCGCCTCCAATGCCTATTGTTCCTGCGGGCCAGGGTAAGGTCATTTTGTACGAATGCACCGTACATAACCAAATAAATCAATAATATCGACCCCCGAATGGCCTCTCTTTACCTCCGTGTGATGTGACGGTCGGAATAGTATCCATGCTATGCATGTTAATGCATATTCCAGTTTTTTTTTATAGGTCGAGTATAATTTAGTTCAAATTATGTTATGACCATCCAATAATACACACAATCATTTGCTATACTACCATGCGACAAACAAGGCATTCTTTGCATTTAAGGTATTCTTTGCATTTAAGGTATTCTTTGCATTTAAGGTAAATTCACAACTCAACATACAATTACATACACAAGCATTTCTCGAACCCCACACAATAGTTAATTAACAATAATATTTAAGTCCACTATCTACAATCACAATCAAGCATGGAGTCATAGGGTAAATACTCACTCGGCCATAGCGGTTCGCCCTAATCGTAGTAATCGATCGAGAGGTCCTCGCTCACCTCAGGGTCACCTGATCATTATGCAATAATAATACTAGTAAGTACTTGAATTAACTACTAATTCTAAACATCTAATTACCTAGTTCTACTTGAATTACGTAACTTTTTCGTTTTATTTTTTATATTTATGAATTTATAGTCGTTTTTTATCGTTTCTGAAAATATATTCACATGGTAATATCTGTTTTGGATATTAAAACCTCTATTTTACGTTATGAGCTAAATTTATAGAAATTTTTAGTTATGTACACCTAAGTACTTTTATTACTTATGTTTATATCTTTTATTTCTTAAATTCTTATAATGAAAGGATTTTACTTTGCTATTACTAATTTATGTACTGAATTAGATATAATCTAATTTAGAAGGTGTATTAGGATTTACTAATTTAGTTACCTAATTACCTACACTTTTCTTAGTTTTCTTATTTTCTAAACTTGTGCTTATGTCATCGCTTACATCATCCTTTGCTTATGTCATCACTTGCTTATGTCATGGCTTATGTCATCACTTGCTTATGTCATGGCTTATGTCATCATGTGCTTATGTCATCGCTTGCCTCATCATATGCTTACATAAGCCTTTCCTCATGCTTATGTCATATGCATATGTATTATGTACACGTTATCCCTTTCTCTTATACTTATGTACATATACTTTATACATACTTATACCATATTTATACGTGTATACATACCCGTATACCTATACGGTCGGATACGTATTTTATACTAAAATTCGTATACCTAAGCTTTTCCTTAAGAAGAGCTTTCTAATTCCATGTTTTTGTGTTCTTATGTATATATTTAGTGTAGTATAGGTATGTATAGTTAGATTTGATCTTAAATTAGGTTATGTACATAATAAATACTCATGTACAAAGGTTCACATACTTGTATTCTTTTGGTATTTCCCTATATATACATACTTATAAGCATATACTCATGTCTTCCTTTCTTCTTCTTCAAAATTTCAAATTTCTACACTTAAAGATGGAAACTTTGTTTCATCTTCTTCAAGACAATACTAACCACACAACTACTTATCTAATCTACCTAATTAACTAACTAATGAATAATAGAAAGTAACATAAAGCAACTTAAAGACATACCTTTAATGATGTTGAAGTTATGGAGACAAAAGTGAAGGAATGAAAGGGAAAGAAGAAGAAAGAGGTCACGGCATGAAAAGGAGTGTTTGATTTGTTTCTTTTATGGGTTTCTTTTAATGGAAGACAACATGTGGTGGGGTTTTGAAGAGGAGATGTGGACTGCAACAATAAAAAAAAAAGAGAGAGAAAGAAAAATCAAAAGGAAAAAGAAAAGAAAGACATCATTAAGGAAGAGATATTTTCCTTATCTCTTCGCTTTTGTTGACTTTTCAAAATGTTAACTTTAGTTAACATATGTTGACTTGGTCAACATTTGAACTTTGGTCAACATTCTTTAAGTATGTGTAATTTTGTGCACATAATGTAGTAATTAAGGGAAATTAGGGGAGAAATGAAGGAAATGAGAAGAAATGAGGTATATGATGCATTGATGTGTAAATATGGTTGATGAGATCTTACTTTAGGTCTTTAGAGTCCATATATCTCATTTGATAAACTACTTTGGATAACAAGTGCAAAAAGTGCTAATTTGAGTATTAAAGTTCACTATAGGTAACCTAATCTTCAACTATAACCCTGACCCTAACCCTAAGTAAGACTATCTTGATCATATATTTAAGGAACAAATATAATCTATGACTCATTATCTTAGTTCCTAATGGATTACTTAAGAATTCGAATCATATAAGCAAGAATGAGGGTTATCTCTAACCTTTTACTAATGATTTAGCAAAATATAAGCATTATATTATTAATTAGGGTGTTAGGGTATATTATATTATGTTGGATTAGTGCACATATGTCCTTAATGTAATCATTTTTAAGGTTTTCATGACTTTTGAATGAAATCTTTAGCTTTTAGAAACATTTAGGGTAGAAAAATTCTTTACGCGATTGATTAAGTCTTTTAGGGTTTTCACTTTAATTAGCCTTGTTGACTCCTAAATTGTCTAATACAGTTGAGTCTATTTCAAAAACTAGATCGAAACTTTTAGGGGTTTACATTCCAGCCCTCGAGCTTGGGCTCAAGTCAAGGGTTCAGTAGTCTAATTCCTAACACATGTTCTCTTGCATCATCTATTGTTGGAACTTAATCAACCATACTATGGTCTGCATTAAGTTAACCACCTACGCTGTCTTTTTATGGGAGCAGGTGGTGGCTTATGGCTTTTAAGGTTAATCTCATCCTAAACAATAGGGTTGTTGAAAGTATTGATTCTCCCAACCATTCTACTAAGATTCAAAGGAATTAATGGTAAAGGGTAGAAACATGTTATTATTTTCAAAATAATCAAATACTATGATTTTCAACTATACCACATATATAAATATACTTGTAATCTACAAATCATCAAACAAATACATCTATTCAATAAATCTATGAAATACATGAGAATAAATTACCATAATAATAAATTAATCTTATCCCTCTATCTCGCCAATGCTTCTGTACTCACCATATTGCAAATTATCTTATTAGTTTTCTATATCATTCAATCAATAACTTTAATACCATCTAAAACTGTCACATTCTAAATATATGGTGCAATCATTTTGCCCTATATTTCTATCTTTTGTAGAAATATGCAAAGGCTCGTATAGATTCTAAAATTTAGGATTATTCATTATCTCTAAGTAATTCTCATTGCCTATCATCAATATCAGTATCAAAAAATGAAACATAAAATCTTAACTTCTCCATCAACATCTAAAAAAGCTTAAACTAGAAATGGTAAACTTAAAGAAAAAAATTAATTGATCTTATAAGATCCATCTTCTAATCATTAAAGTCATAGCCATAATCATCGAAGATCCAACTCCCAACACATAGATCATAACTCAATTCATCATACATAATGAGTTATTATACTTGGTACATCTGGTGTACACAAACATATAATCATATATCATACACACATACCCATGATTGCTAAATCCAAACAATCAAATTGTTGAATTATATTATTAGGCAATTCACTAAACACGACCTTAACCACCAAAGTTCGGAGACAATAAGATTCCACTTTTAAATGTGACAATAACAATAATGTGACAATTAAATGTGATAAAGTCCTTAGACCAGTCGTTTATGTAAGCCTTAAAGTTAAGCCAAGTGACCGTAAGATTGAACTTAGTACACAAAGTTTAGGACGATCGGTTAAAGAATCCGATCAAACCTAAATTATAAACTATAATTAGAAATATTAGTAAAAATGACCCCCTAAACTTGAATTTAAAAAAATAAGTAATAAAATAAGAGACTATAAAATTTTCAAATTTTAAGTATAATACTTATTAATTATCGAAAAGGCGAAAAATGTAATCTAATAACTAATAAATTACTAAAGATAGATTATATGTACACTAAAAATCATAGAATGACCTAAATAATAATTAGGAATGTTCACGTATACCCTACATACGTGTAGATAAAAATACGTGAAATTACTTAAATTGCCTGAAATTAGCTAGAAACTTAGTAAATAATTAAATAAAATTATTAAATAATTAATAAAAAATTAGAGGAATAGGAAATGACTTGGATTTTGTTGTAGCAAGTCAGGAATTAAAGAAGAAAAATTGACCAATAAAAAACAAGCAACACAAAAGGTAAAATCAAAGAGATTTGAGCATTTTCTTGTCTAATTAATGCATAATAATTACTGCAAGGCTTTATAAATAGTAAGAAAAATTATATAACTCATTTGAACAGTTAAAAGTTTGGAAAAATTGAGAGCATCGAAATTTGGAGAAAAAAATTAAGGTTTTTAGAAATTTACCCCAAAACTGTGCATAGGAAGCAAGGAAGCCAAACTCACGCACCACCTATAAGCCCTAAAGTTAAACCAAATGACCGTAAGATTGAACTTAATACATAAAGTTTAGGACGATCGGCTAAAGAATCCGATCAAACCTGAATTATAAATTATAGATAGAAATATTAATAAAGATGACCATGTAAACTTGAATTTAAGAAAATAAGTAATAAAATAGGAGACTATAAAATTTTTAAATTTTAAGTATAATAATTGTTAATTATTGAAAACGCAAAAAGTGTAATTTAATAACTAATAAATCACTAGAGATAAATTATATGTATACTAAAAATCATAGAATGACATAAATAATAATTAGGAATATTTACATGTATCTCATATGTATTTACATATAGATAAAAATACGCGAAATTACTTAAATTAACTAAAAACTTATTAAATAATTAAAGAAAATTATTAATTAATTAATAAAAAATTAGAAAAAAAAATCAGAGGAATAAGGAATGATGTAGATTTAGTCGTGGTAAGTCAGGTTGTGAAGAAGAAAATTAACTAATCAAAATTAAACAATACAAAAGGCAAAAATTAAGCAATTTAGGTAATGGCTCGTCCAATTAAATGCATAATAATTACTACAAAACTCTATAAATAGGAAGAAAAATTACAGAGCTCATTTGGACAGTTAGAAGTTAGAAAAAATTAAAAGCACCGAAAATTGAGGAGGAAAATTAGGGTTTAAGAAAAAATTAAGAAAATTTGTACAGTAAAAGCTAAGGAACCAAACCTACATGCCACCACCATCACCCGGGACCGAGCCACCACTACTTAGACCGGTGTTGGAAGCTCAAAAGTCATTGAACTGGGTGAGTCTCTCGTCTATTTCAATTTTGTATAATTTCTTAAAATTATTTATTTTGCCCATAAAATTATGAAATTTATTATTCTGAGGTTTAATTGTATGTAGATTTACGGAAAAATAGTGATTAAGTTTAATCACGTCTGAACATATAAAGTTCTTAATAAATTAAGCAAAATCAAGTATAATTAGAACTAGAAATAAATAGGCTTAGGAGTGTAGTTTGGAGCTCAAATTTTTTTTCTATAAAATGCTTAAATGATATAAAATAGTGCTATGAAGCTATTTTTTAAAATTTAATTTTTGAAATTTTTAAGTAAATTTTTAGCCCTATAATGATGGAAAAATTACGTAATTTTGTATTAATTAGGTGATTTAGTAATTAATTACTAATTTAGATAGTACTTAGATGTTTAAGGATGTTAATCTCTGATGTAGAAACTTAATCTTAGCCTTTGGAGTGTTAAGTGTAATTAATATAGGAATTATGTAGTAATTATAGGAAATTAAGAATATGTAGAATTGGAAATTTAATAAATATGAAAAATTAGGGTTATTTAGATAATATAATAATAAAAATCAGGATATAATAAATCTAAAACAAAATTGAATTTTAGGTAATTGTATAAAAAAAATGTAAGATTTTCTCACATCAGGAATAAATCCGGTACCCCAATTAAGATTAGAGTGTATCGAATAGTTTAAAACACTAAATTAAGACTCAATATGATATTAGAATACTCGAGCTTAATGTGATTAATTCTACATTAGGATTTGAGCATATTTAGGATTTCAGAATCAAAACTATAATCTAATTTAGAAACCGAACCCTAAAATAAGGTAAAATGAATCATTAGTAAATAATAGGTAAAAGGGAGAAATGAATTAGATTAAAACTTAGAATATGTATCATTAAAGTATAAATACTAAAAAGACCTATTTGTATTATAAGATACCTAAAGACAAACTGTCTTGCAATTAAGTGATTAGGCAACTGAGAATTCCAAGTAAGTTGGGTTATTACTTACTATATTGGAATACTATTTTATGGTACTCGGAGACTTAGGATTGTGTATGATTGTGATTGTAAGTAGTTTATACATGTGTTTGAGTATCTAAATTCGAGTTGAAATTTGTAATGTGATTGATTTTATGTTATGACTGGATTGGTATGAAATTTTTTGAGCACCCTAAATGGAATTTAATCTTATTCGACTCTAATAACCTAAATTGTCATGCATTACAACCCTTTAGAGGATCATTATGATTCTCCAACCGAACATCGATACCTTCGATAAAGATAGTGTTGGATAACAATTGGTCTTTTTCTCATCCTTAGCCGAACTAAATGATAGGAGAGGAGGTCATGGCGAGAATGAGGGCATTGGTTCGAAGGATAGTCTTAGGAAGAGTGGTGTCTCCATTGCACAAACCTGGGTTTAGTTATGAGCTGTTATATAACATGAAAACTCCTCAACTCGAATTAAAGCGGGTAAAATTTCTTTGATTTCTAAGGACTGACTACGTTATGTGATGACACTTACTTGTTGCATTGCATGAAAATAATTACATTTACGAGTCTCCAATTCAACTTACTAAGCTGTAGTTACTCATACCTGTATAGATCCTTTTGCAGGTCCCGATTTTTGAATACTCAGAGTATTATGCTGTCCTCCAACTATCCAAAGGTTAGTTTTTTTGAAGCCTGAAGTGTGAAGATCAATTCGTCTAGTAGTTGATGTATAGCTAGAGTCTTCTTAGTAGCTTAAGAATGAAAGACTGATAGTTGATATGTAAATTAGTTGACTGTTACATTAATGTAGAATTTTCTAGAAATTTCTGTGCAATGTATATATAATATATATATGTTAACTTAAAGTTCTTGTTAATTACTATAGCTTTAACTCAACTGTTAACTGGACTGTACGAGAAGTTCGTCGATGCCTTGTATAAAATATGTCTATAGTAGGTACTGTGAGGGTAATTATTATTATAGAGTGGTTTACACGATGAGACTATTGTGACTCTATAATTTTAGGGTGTAACAGTGTACAACAAATAATTTGAAATAAATGACTCTATTTCTCATTGAAATAAGTAATTATCTTATACAAAGTTCACCTCCCGTTATACCATTAGGAGTATAGTTTCTTCACGCTCATCAAGGTCTATACCACCAACCTACTCTATTATAACTTTAATCTAGCTTAAATAATCCATATTAGATGCAGTTAATTGGAAATCTATCCATCAACTACCCTATATAAAGGGGCCGACTTACTTTGCTCATAATTGGTTAATCAGCTTAAGGTCCAATAGGGTTGATCAAACCTCTTCATAAATCGGCTTCTAAGAAAAAAAATTTTCTTCTATCCATCTTTTCTTAGTTTTTCCAATCTCTCGATCCATATCATGGCTCAAATGTTATAGATTTCCAATTAATCGACTTTTTAAGTAATAAATTTAATAAACCCATAGTTATAATGAAACTTCCGTGTTTAATTGAAAAGAGACTCAATTAATACTAATTTTGTGATCTTGGACTCTTATCTAAATTTTGCATTTGATTAAAGTTCCTAAAAGGATTTAAGTTTTAGAAGAATGACGAGTTCTTCATATTTTATTAGAAAATCGTATTCATATCACTAGATTACAACAATTTTGATCTATGCATTAATTTACTTACTACCTTTTATGTATTTTCCATGAGATATCCATTGAATCTTGCTTCCACTGCACCAAAAGGAATTTAAGTTATGATTTCCTTATTGATAAAAAAGATACAAAAGGATTTGCTCGAGAATTCTATTTCCCTATTGAGGGGGGGTGGGGGTGGGGTGGTGAAGGGAACCCACTACATGTGGTAAGAATAATCGACGATGCTGGTAAGGAAAGAGAGAAAGGGACGATGGTGAGAGGGAGGAGAGAAAGTTAAGGTTCTCTGTCGAGGGCTTTGTGTGTCCAGAGAAGAATAAAATTAACTTTAATATTTAAGAGAGAGATTGAGAGGTTATGAGCCAATTTGTATTTACATTTTGTATGCATAAATTCCACAAGTATGTAGTATTATTTGGAGGGGATCATTGCAATGCATAAAACTAGCCAATTCCTTCTATTAAAAATAAAGTTAATGATGGGTATTTATGCTTAAACCATAATGGAAAAATCTGAATATTTAAAGTTTTTATGTAATTTTTTAAGTTAAATTAAAAAGAAGAAACATATTTTATGATTATTTTGATGTACTCATAATACGAATAATACTTCATGGCTCATTTAAATAAGGGATATAGGAACATTAAAAATATTTTGCTAAAATTTTGAACTAATGCTAATCGATTTATTAAATATTGATTTGTGATCGATTGCTGCTACCTAGTCACATGTTTTTCAATAAGGCAATTACCATATCTAAGTCAATGTAAACCTGAGCCGATGCTTTGTTTCCCAAGGACCAGGTATTAATAAAAGCATGTGGCCTATATTATATTGTTGTTGTGACCTATTCATTTGCTGTTGCCACCTATTCTGTTGTTCAACTCATTCAGTGTGCTTTGTCAGCTTTTTCCTTTTCCATTTTATCTGGTTATTATATATATATATATAATTGTATTCTTTTCTCATATTATTGCTCTTCTGTAGTATCTGCAGCTGGATATCTCTAGTTCGAAGCAAGAAGAACCATGGCATGGTGCAGCCACTGTCATGTAAATCAAATATCAACCTACATTGGGTGTTTCATGTGAGAGTTATCTTTTTTTCTTTTATGAAATTTGAACATTTGTGTTTCTTCCTCTCCCTCCCCACTTTTCTCCATATATTTTGAGTAAAAAAAATTCAAAAATAAGGACTTGCAGCAAATAAAGGGTGTTATCCGAGCTCCTGCTCCTTCTCCTGCATCCAGACTTTAAGAAAACACTTCATTAGAAGTGTTATGCTACGCAGATGGCCTAACAGCAGGAACCAAAAAAATAAAGCTTTGACATGTAGGAATATTTATGACCATTTCTTACTCTTTTTTTTTTTTTTTTTTTTTTTAATACAATGGTATGTATATCGAATTCTTATTTGTTTATACCAACTACTAAGCTTTATACATGATATATCCATTCGAAGGAATCTTTTTCCGTAACCTATAATACTAATGCAACCCACCAGATTCAATGGTTATTCTCATTTTCTATATAATTTTAGGTTATTAGGTTACATTAAAACACAAAACTTTCCGACTCCTAATGTTGGTTTTTTCAATAATATAAACTTCCTCTCTTTTAGGATAAAGCGTTAATTCGGTATATTCAAATGAATAGCAAAACTCTCCATTTATGTATATAAATACACTTTTTTTGGATTTGCCTTCTTATTTGCTGATTGAAAGTTCTGATGTATATACAATATATGTATTTTGCAGGACTTGTTACTTCTGCGGAAAGGTCATAAAAGAAATCAGATCCTCATCAAAAGTTTCCAAGGAGAGGCCAACGACGAAGACAAAGTTAAGAAATGAAAATTAAAACACCTTTGTAATGCATTATATTTTCTATTAAGAGTAGAATTTTATACCCACTTATTGTCTTCATGTTTCCCAATTTGTTTGATATTATTCGATTAAGAGTCATCAAAAGATCGTGAATAAACAAGGGAATGAATTAAAATGAATGTGGGTGCCTTCAATGTTAAAGGTGATGAATCCTAAAGAAAGAAGTATGAAAATACAAGTTAGGATGCTACAATGTTGACCCCTAAGCCTAAGCTAGTTGATCAAGTCTAATCTTGACGATAATGATTTCTAAACTCCAACTCCAGTCAAAATTAATCTAAAACTAGACCGGCATCAATGGATCTCAATATATAAATTATGAAACCATGATTGACATGCCAAGACTGTTTCTTGGAAACAACAATAATGGTTTACGAGTCTTCAACCGTATGAATTTATTATTCAAAAAGAGAAAAACTTAAACATATAATAAGCCAAATTTGAAGTTATAAAAATCAAGCCAAGAGCCTTATTATCTTTAGCCCCCACTTTTTCGAGCAGTTATTAAGGATATGTATTTATTTATATATAACAACATTTATCTTGAATTGTAACTTTACTATATAAGATAAGAATTTCGAGATAACAAAGATTAATGAATATAAATTAGTCTTATATTGTAAATAAATAAGAGTTATTTTTTAGTAAAAATCTATATATATCAAATAAGATAAGCCTTAAAAATTTATTTATATCTTATATTATTCTTAATAACACATTAAATGTGTGAATGAGAATTAATATTTTCATAGTCATATCGAATTAACTTAAATTTGGATATTTTTTAACTTTTTAATTCCTTTTTGTCTTTATTTGCAAGTTGCTGCCATGATTTTTTTTTTTTAATTTTTTTTTTATCTTTTTCAGCAAGTTCGGTCAACTAGTCCAACGACTGCCCCGTGTAATATCTGCATCCTCATCGGGTCCACCGATGGGTCCCAACCCGTCTGCATGCGTCTGCGTCTAGGGACTCTGCGATGCGGTTTTGGATTGGTTCGCGAGACAGTCCAGCCTATGCTTTGGGATATCTCTTCCCATGCATCAAATCCAATCCGATTTGGTTAATTCAATTAAATTTAAATTTTTAATAAATTATTTTTAATTAATATTAAATTTATTTATATTTAAATAAATTTAAAATTATATTAAAATAATATTTTAAAATTAAAATTTATTTATACGAGATTGAATTTGAATAACTTGATTCATTGATATCCAATGCCCTGTAGTATTGGAAGTTCATGAATCACCTTTATCCTATGTCATCATGTCAAACCTTAGGCCTTTTGAAGCATGCCATCTAGCTTCTGTATGTTTGTGTTGTGTTATTCAAGCGGTATGTTTATGCTAGTCCATTGTGGAAGTTATTAATATTCTATGTTTTACATGCCCATTTATCTTACTTATTGGTAAGATTAAAAAAATAAAGGAATCATACAGTATCAAAGGCACCAAAAGGTGTCTTGCACCATAAAATTATAAATTATATATATAGCATTTTTTAAAATCGAATTAGAAAGTGTCTCTAGTTTGCCCTCCTCTTTCTATACTTTCTTTTTAGTAATTGTCATATTATTATTTTTATGTTTAAATCAATTTAACCACTTCTCCATACATTCAAACAATTTGATTAACACTTGTAGGACTATATACACTCAATGATATTAGGTAGAAGTAATTAAATTGAATTTCTTTCATTAGAAAATACTAGACAACTAAACAAAATATTCATGATTGTCCAAAAAAATAAAATAAAATTCATGAGAAGTGATTTTAATGAACATTTATAATAAATTATAACAATAAATGCCCTAATCGCTCATTATCAATTTTTCTTAAAAAAATAAAACTAGTTCTTTTTATTCATCAGAAAATATCACCATTTCACTTCTCTAACAATAAGGATAACCTTGTATTTAATTACACTATTCAACAGGATCAATAGTAAGTTTTTCTACTAAACTGTTAGCTCAAACATAAGTACACAACTAACAAAATGCAAGTGGTTAAGTGAGTAGGGTTTATTTAAAAGATGTATATATACTAACTGCCATACACCTACGTTACGTATACAAAAATAAAATAAGTTGATATAATAATATGTCACTGAAATAAACTATATACACGACTAATAATTTAGAAAAGAAAATAAAATAAGTCAATATAATAGCATATTACTAAATTAAACTATATACATGACAAAGAATTTAAAAAAGAAAAAATAATAATAATAATCATATATAAACAACCTTAACATATGAGAAATGAAAAAGAAGAGAAAACAACTACATCACTACATAAATTTATATATTAAAATCTACTATAATATAGTACTTTCTTTTAATTTGTTTCATTCAACATTGTGGTTTTAATGGCTTATGGAGAGGTTAAAGCATAAATAATTTTAAAAAGGAGCATTTAATAATATAATGATATATATAGAGGTTTTTAATATAATTAGCAAATGGTATACCCTCGATGTGTGTGTAAATCTATTAACATGAAATTTATCAAAGATTAATTGAAAAACACTTACTTAGTTAATTACATGTAAGAGAAATAAATCAAAAAATGTGAAAAAAAATGTAAAAACGGTTGAAAATTGTCAACAACAAAAAGTCGTGCAAATGTTTATGATTATTAATATATCGCAAGGCAATAATGTTAATCAGAGTTGAGTTACTCCATTATAAATCCTACCATATGCTCATAAAGGTAATATAAAACAAATTGATAAGGTAAATTAGTATGTGACATATAATGATTCCTAAGAAGATACATACTTTTTTGTGAAAAAATGAAATAATAGGATATAGACAAAATAGTTAGAAAAAAATTTGGAGAGAGACTATTATTTCTTTGTTAGTTAGATATTATTGGAAGTGATATTAATAAATAATAATATGTTAAAGTGTTTACTGAATGATATTATTAAAGTAGGCGTCACCTAAGATATGAAAGTAGTGTCTTTAACTTTAATATTGTTAAAGATAAACATAATCCTTAAGTAATGTCATAAATCCATAGTATACAATACTCATGTAGCAGGTACAAAAGGAAAAAAAAAAGGATAAAAGACAAAAATGCAAAATTTTAATGTATTCAATAAAAATTGCAATCATAAAAGTGAAAAAGCCATCAACAACACATCAAACAAAATAAGAAGAAAAGTCATAAAATAATGAGATCATGAGACATGAGTTATTTAGCAATCACTTTACCATGAGATTTTGAAAATTAATTGACATTGTAAAGAAAATAATTTTATCATACGAATATAATTGAGGATAATTAGTCAATTTGTTATCAAACTAGAACATTTACTGAAATAGAGGTGCCAAAAAAGAAGAAAATGAAAGAAAGTACCTGATATGAATACCTTTACATATCTTTTCTGTCTTACTTTCTAAGTAAATGTAAATTGTTTTTGTTTTTTATTTATTGGATAAAAAATATAATGTAAACCTAATACATGGTAGAAGTCCACAAAAGTTGATCACTATTCCACTAAGGGCTTCAAATATTGCAATGTACATAGTGAAATGCAATGCACAGAATCAATAAAATTATACTAATAAATGTGAAAATGAATAAACAACTAATTAAAAAGATTTCTTTTAAAAGCAAATTACTGCATAAGGACACCAATTAAAACTCTTTTAATATGAATAAATATAATTTGTACAAATGAAAAAAGAAAAACTCATACAAAATGAATAGACATAACCTGAACATTTTAGTAATTGGTATAAGTTATTTAATCTTGAAAAGCAATATATTTACATTCCAAACTCATGTACTTCTGAAAACGAAAATCATCTTCTTGATCAAAATTTCATTAACAATGTTGTATTCATGTTTTTATAGATTGTGAATACCTTTTAGCCTTTTCCATATCTTTTCCGAACATTGGTTACGGTATTAATAGTCTTTGACTATATACTTGGCTAAAGGGAAAAATCACACATCAATTGAAATTTGGAATGCAGGTTCTCCAGGAGACAATTGACATACCATGGCATATTGTAAAAACTCCATTTTAGTATTTCAAGTTGTGAAGAGTTATAATAATGTTAAATACATAAAACATAATATAGAAAAATATGTAGTAATTAGCAAAAATAGCTGTAACATTATAAAGCCAAGTGTTATTATTTTCTTTGTTTCCAAATAGAAAAAAACTTGATTATATGAACCTATTTATTGGAAAAGAGTAATGAATTTTCATAAGGGAAAAAAAAAAAGAAAGGAAAAGAGAACAGCTTAATACCAATGGGACAATACCTAACAACTTTTACATAAGACCCTCAAATATATAATTTATTCTTTCTTTTACCTTTAAAAGAGAATAGCAAGTCTTTTGTAGTTTTTGGTATACAGATAATACCAATTAACTAATAGGAGATCCGAATGTCATGATAACTAAGCAAAACAAAATTTAAATTAGAAGCATAATTATTCAATTAAACTAATTAAATCCTAAAGAGTAACCGATCAAATTACATATAGAAACTTAAGCATGATTTTGCAATATAAATATATAGAGAGTCAAAATTTTTGGATATATGGAATTACAGAATAAAATTTTGACTGAAATCCACACTTATTCTTGCAACAACTTCATCAAATGGTCTGAGGTCCACTTTTTCGATAAATCAACCCTTAAAAGGTCTCCATTATTCAATATGAAATTGAGATAAAAATAGAATTAAATAGATGTGGTCATCTTATAAAAACAAAAATAAGCTGAATATTTGTAAAATCCTTTCACCATAAAGTGGTAATAGGAGAGAGTAATGCAATTAGCCATAACTTAAGTCCATCAAACTTTAAGTACTAAACTCGAAAGACACAACGTTTAAAATTAAATTGTCCAAAAGAAAGAAAAAAGCACGACGCAAATAACTTGTTCATAAATTCATCATTTCATAATTGTAGAGAAAAAGGTCGCATATACTTATAAATAAACACATCCTTTAATTTTTATGTGGAAATATAGGAAAGAATTCGGTAATTTCTCCTAAAGAAACAATATGCTTCTCTTCTTGGAAATTATTGTATTAGCTTATGTTTTGCAATTTGCAAAAGAAAGAGAAAATATATTTTTATTCTCATCAACATCAACAAATGCAGCAAAGAAAACACTTAATCAAGAACAACAGTACACTACTCACAAAACAATAAAAACCTAGACCTGAAAAGATGCGAATCTTCAACTCCTAATAGGAATTAAAACACTAACTTAAACCATCTGCATCAATACCAAATTAGAACCATCCATTTCAAAAAACAAAAAAGCAAATGAATATGCCTAATCAACGACAACGACAACACATATATATATTTTTAAAAAAATAAAAACTTTTGACTTCACAATACCAAGTGAATGTGTTCAATTTCCGTCCATGAATTTGAAGTCTCTAATTCTACTTATGAAAACAAATTACACTCGAGTAAACATTACTTTCTCTTTCCAAAAAGAAAAAAAAAAAAAAAAAGAACTTCGACTTACCAATGATTGTTAGATGGTTTGTGTTAATTGAAAATCTTTTTTGGCTTAGAATAGTTAAAACATGAATAGAAACATGAAAAGGGAAATATAACCCCTAGTACATGGGTGAACCCACTATCGACCCTTAACTATGATTCCAACAATTGCCAAACACCACTCCCTAACTAAAATTATTAGGGCCAATAGCTTACTCATGTCCCAAAACCCCTATAGCTACTCTCCATCGCATTAAAACAACTACGATCGCAACATCCAAAGGCTACCATTAGCAACCGCTACTGAAGATACCAAAACCACTACAAACCTCTAAGGTGTGGTGTTTAAACCTCCTCTTTCCAATCTTTTGCTCACAAAAATAAGATTTCCTCTTTAATTCGATATTCAAATTGCTCGAAAAACATAGAGAGACAAAGAGAGAAGAATTTGGAAGAGAAAATTGGAGATGAGAGGGAGAAAAACAAATAATGTTAAGGAAGACAAAAGGAGGGAGTTAGTGGAGGAAAGGTAATGTCGAGAGAGTGATGGGAATATTGTAGGGAGTGGCAATGAAAGAGTGAAACCGCCTTCAACATGGAGAGAAAAAAAAAAGGGAGACTAAATTCCATTTAAATTCCTCAATTGCCTTATATTTATAATTATATTTACTTAAATAAATTAGTTTATCAATAATGAAAATTTTATTTCAAAAGTTAAATTAGTAAAAACAATTAACATCTATGTTGGAAGTTACATAAGGTCAATTGGTTTTAATAATATAGATACTAGCAGATGACGTATCCGCATTGTATATATACAAAATAAATAAAATTATGTAATATAATTAAATATGTTATAATATTAATAAAAAATAATAATAGATGAAGAAGAGACAGAGATGAGAGTCATAGTGAGAAGGAGAAGAATAAGGAATAGTGGAAATATTAGAGAAGGGAGAAAGAGGGAGGGAGGGAGGAGTAGTTGGAATATTAGAGGGGGGAGAAAGAGATAAAATTCTAAAATTGTCTTATATCTATAATTAAATATATTAAAAAATTTATTTATTAATAATAAAAATTTTAGTTAAAAGGTTAAATAAATAAAAATAATCAAGATATTATTTTAACAGTTAGTTAAAATTCCAAACACCTTAATAATATAAATTTTTTTTTTTGCCACATCAGTAAATGTTGGACCTCGTACGAATTTCATATGGGAAATTTCTTTTTACTGTTGAGATTTTAGATCTTCTAGATCCTGTGACAACCTTTGAACCGAGACTCTTTCTTTGGGGGATTCCTAAAATTGTACATTCCATGCCATCTTTTATATCCTCAAAATTATGGAAGCATCTTTTGTTCTGGATAAATAAATAAGGCAACTTGCGGATCAAGCCAATATTAACTTAACACACCTCTCCTTTTTCCTTGCAGCCCAAGATTTCAGAATTAGTTGTGTGAAATCGGAAGCCAACCGTTTATATAATGTTTCCTAATAAAATCTCTCATATCTATCTGTAATTAAGCTATATATATATATATATATATATATATTGATGAGTAGTATATAAAAACAGATAGTTTTAAAATCTTTTATAATCGTTTTCGAAAGATTGTTCCATTACTCATCAGTTTAGGTAGTATATAAGTAATTTATGTTTTCTTTTTTTACTCTTTATGTTGATATTGCAGTTTAGTGGCAGTCCAAAATAAGAAGAACAACCATGGCATGGTGCAGTCATTGCCAAGCTAATACAAAATCGAACTATAGTCAATATTTCAAGTAAGTAACGTGTTCTTTGGAAATAATCAAACATGTTTTATCCTTTTTTGGAAAAAAAAAATTATTAATACGTAATCTGAATTGATTATTGGTGGACAAAAATCAATACAGCTTTTGAATATGATAATAATAACAAAACATAAATGCTTTTTCTTTTTTTAACTGCCATTATTGCTACTATTTTTTTTTTTTTTTTGCCAAATATTGCTACCATTTGTTTAAAACTCTAAATACTCACTCATACATACACGGGTGTGCCAGTACAAAGGAATTTTATTTTTTTTTCATCCTTTTAATATGTATGAGTATTCTGTATTCCTTGAACCAACATAGTATTCTGTTTTTTTTTTTTTTTTTTTTCTTTTCCAAAAACAGGTCCTGTTCTTTCTGTGGAAAAGTCATTGCCGGCATTAGAAACTTAAAGACTACGAAGTTTACCAAGAGTAAGCCCAAGAGAAAGATGAGAACGAATAAGGTGGTAGTGAAGAAGGAGGAAAGGACTGTGGAAGGGAAGTTTAGTTTTTCATGATTTGTTTAACAAGAACTTCTGATAGTGATGAAGATAGGAAATTTTTTTGTGAATTCCTTGGGGCAAAAGTACATAATTCTTTGTAATTGCGAGTTTTTTCTTAATTTTCCCTTTTACTATATTTGATCTTTGATATTTCGGGCATTGTTTATATGAAGTGTATTTTTTTCCCCAACCACACATGTAAAGTTTAACAATATCATATTAAGGATAAATTGTAAATAGACTTCATATTAAGTATTTAAACTATACAAATTTTCAAAAGGTGCTTTTGGAACTCTATAGATAAAAACTTTTTCCCTTGAAAATACACCTCTAGAATAAAAAGAAAAACACAAAAACTAATTTATTGCATAAAACCCAAAAAAATGAGGAAATTCACCATTTTCCTAAGATTTTGGATATTTTTTTATGTTATTTATTCTTTATATATATAACTTTTATTATATTTATTAAGGAAAAAATAATCAAGTAATAGTCTAAAAGTACACAATATTTATAAGTTGTGTACATTTTGCAATCTTTTATCTTTTTCTATTTTATTATATTAAAACAATAAGATTTATTGGACTCCATATCTCTAAAGATATAGTTTTATTATTCTCTCTCCATATTGTTTACTCTTTAATATTTATATCGATAAACTTCACAATACTCCACACTTTTAATATATATATATATATATATATATGAATTTTTCTATAGTGTTATCCATATTTTTAACCCGACTGGTGAAGCTCTCCATCTTACTATTCATTATGTATCCAGTAGATTGCAACCATTAAAATAATTATGTTTTCAACTATTTAGATGTAACAAATGTAAAATAAAATGTGAGATCAAAGGTTGGACCAGTTTTGTCTAGAAATACAAATGAGACTGTAAAAGTTCCCATGTATATGTATATAGTTTTTTCTCTTTTTTCAACATTCTATCTCTACATTATTTACTCTTGTATTAATAGCCTCCCAAAAATATCTCCTACTATATATACACATCTCTCTCTATATTATATCTTTTACATTATTTACTCTATGTATGTATGTATATATAAAATATTACAAAGGAAGAGCCACTTTAGTGCCTTAGGCATAGGAATTTCTACGGTAATGTTAACAAAATAGTATTACCGTAATGTTGACCCATCTAAATTATTAATTTACAGAAACTTAATTTACATCGTCTATCCTATTAAAATAATCTAACATGTTATCTACACAACATGTCAATAAGTTTTATGAAAAAAAAATTTTAAAAAATAATTAAAATGGAAAAAGGGGAGAGAAAAGTAGCAATCTATATTGGCCAACATTACAATAATATTAAATTGTTTGCATTACCATAAAAAATCCTTTAAGTATACAAAAGTAACTTCAATTTCCCTATTAAATCCATTAATTTCTTATGTCTTTATAACAATATAATCTCACCAATTGTTATATCTAAAATTTTATTTAGCACACGCATTACAAATGCATACATGCTAGTTTATATTATTAAGCCAGTACCAAATTATTGGCTCCACATCTTTTTATGATAATTATACTCTTAAGTTTATTTAAGAAAAAAAAAATCAAACTTTGTATCATAATATTCCAATTTAAAAATATATAAGAGAAAAATAGTAAACTACATCTAATTTCTCTCTCTCCCACCCTTCCTTCCTTCCTTCCTCCCATACGATAGTGGAGGAGTAGTTAACCAAATTATAAAGATTCCCTTTTTTAAACAAATTTATAGGACATACGCTTTTTTCTTAAATTGAGACAAAACATTTGTGTGTATATTTTTCGTTAGTAATAATTCTTCTCATTTATAGTTTTTTGTTCTTTTTTGGGTAACTCTTGCTCATTTATATAAATATTTTGCTTTTTCAAATTATATCTTTTCATTGCTTACACTTTTTGATAACTAACAATTTTTTTGGTTTAATTACGTGTCCAAAAGATATATCTTTTGTGCAAAGTTGGTTTTAACTTCTTATGGTTATAAGGATTTCCATATTAAATGCAAAATGACATAACTCTCGATGTACTTTTTATATATATAATTTTGAAAACCTTTTATTCGAGAGAGTTAGCTTCTTTATAGAAGTCATGTTACTTTTAAACTAGTTGCAACTCCAATATGATTTAATAGAAAACAATATAACTATTCATATTCTTACGTTTCACTTTTGCATTTTGAAAGATTATAATTTTATCTAGAACTTTTTGCATATTCCTAAGCTTATGTATGGGGATACTTAATTCATTTTCCATTATTTGGTTGGGAGGAAATTGGAAAACGAGCAATCAATGGGAAAACAAATTCATGGAGTTCCACCGAAATACATCTGAGGGAGAGTAGAGGAAACTTAAAGTTTCTATTGTCTCGTATTTATATTTTATAAAATTAGTCCCACCATCCATTTCACTTTTACTCCTTCAAATCTTAATTATTAAACAAACTGTAAATTCAATTATTTAGATCTATAAAAAGAAAAATGAATGATGGAATGAAAGACTGGACCGATCCTATTAAAATAGATGACTAGACCGTAAAATCTCCCGAACCTAAAAGGTTGATTAAATTTTCTATGTTGTTGCTATGATTGATTAAATCATTAAAATTTTATGCTTGTTAATAATTAGTTTTCTTTCCCTCCCAATTTCTTTCCCATACTTGCTTTTCCTTACATTGTCTTCCTCTCCACAAACATGGTATAAGAGATGTGTCTTTTAAAAGAACTTAAATAATAATAATAATAATATGTATTGTGTTCAAATTTGCAACCTCAATAAAACTGTTAGCATCCTTATATTTAAAAGTTTCATATCCATTTTATTATCTTAAAAATATATTTATAAATTTTTCCATAATTCCATCCATATTTTCTATAGAACCAATCCTATACTCTAACTTTTGATTTAATGTCCATTACGTTTAAACCATTGAATTAATTATGTTTTCAATTATTCAAATCTCACTTTTGATTTAGTGTCCATTATATTTAAAATCATTGAATTAATTGTGTTTCCAATTATTCAAATCTAATGAATATCTAATCAATGATATAATGATGAACATGACCGATCCCATCAAAATGAAAAACGAGACCATATATAAGACAAAACCATTTGGGTAGCCGTGAACTTCAATGTGTAGAAATCTCTTATACTCGTAGCCAAAAATATTAAAACACACCGTAAACGGACATCTAGAGGATACGGTTTAATGCAGAAGAATAAAAAAACTCGAAGCAGCAACTTAAGCGATTATAATAGAGTATACATTATTTTGGAATTTACGTTGTTCCTACTAAAGGTAGCATATAATAACATCATTCACAAAACAATTTACAAGCATATACTGTCAATTTTAATTGCTATAATCTCTTAATGGAAATAAGGCTTTAACCTGTTCACTCGAGTTCAATGCATAAACCGATAAAAATTCGTTTCCACAGTTTTACTTTCCGTAGTTTCGTTTTTCCCCAGGAAAAAAGAAAAATAAATAAATAAATAAGACAAAAATGCCCCTACCTCATTTTCTTCTCATCCGCTTCACATTTTATAATCCCAATCTTTATTTGGCATCTCGATTTGACACAGAATTGTTAAGATCTCCGATACCGAAAATATTCATTTAAAATCTGCATACTACTAATAGCAGTGCGAATATTCACTCTTTCGGTATCTATTTCAGTTTGAGGATGGGTTCATGAATTTTCAGACACTGCACACTGCACACTCGCGCAACAAAATTGAAAAAGCTGTACAAATGATTCAGAACCACACTGGCTACAATTTTTATGAACAGCTAGAAGTCCCTGCCTCGTTTACTGAGCTTTGATGCACGTGCAGAATACAATCTGAACAACACGATTTCTAAAAGATACACATTTTTACGTCATCAAGAAAATTACACGTTCTGTACAAAGGAGGCCAGTCACGTACTGCCGGATTAGATTGGAGTGGACAGATTAAAACTTCTGATCAAATTACAAATTGGTCCAGAAATTTAATGAAACTGCTACTTGTCCCCTGGCAAATCAGATGATAAGAGAATACGACGGAATGAGAGCAACATAGCTGGCTATAAAACTATAAGCTCAGATTAGAAGTGATGCTGTGACACAATCGGAAAGCCAGCAAGCACGGTAAAGCTCTTAAAAGTGCAATTCATGAAGCATCACCAAGTCAAACCTGCAAATTTCTACGAGCTGGTTTTCCATGGGTAAGAGCTGCTTGGATAGAGGTCTCACCGTGACATTTGATATATGAAGAATATTATAATTACAGAATGCCAATTTGAAAGATACATGTGCATCAGATTGTCCGACGTTTACCATTCATGAAGAATAGATCTCTCTCGATCAAAGCAAAAATCCACTCGCTCAGAGGTCATTTTCGACTGCATCAAAGGTGTTTCGATGTCATTAGTTATCTATCACAACAGAAGTTTAACATATAGAGGATTCTCCCAAGGGAGTGTGCACAGGCATACATTTTGGGAGACAGCTATTATTGTGGACTCAAAAGATCCTACATTAATTCATCTCCAAAGACAGGGATAGGATAGGATGCAGCCCAAAATTCCCAAGTTGCTGCTCATTACTGTTAGCCGAATTAACTTTTCTACCATCAAAATTGATACTGGTTTTCCATGTGTGTTGATTGGTGACGAATTTTGCTAAAGTTACTATAAACTGACGTGGTATCATCACATATGTGGATATGAATCCTGATTAAAAAGTAGATGATACACCATGGGTTTGACCAGTTTGTGCAGTTTCACCATTCTATTGATGAATAAATACACGACCACACTAGCATTTATTAGCTTGAGCTTTTGATATATTAGGTATAGGTCTTAACTTTATTGTGGTGTCAAAGTCAGCCCACAGGTCTCTCAACCCACAAGTCAGAGAATACCAAAAGGAAAGCCCATTGAGAGTATGAACTACTGTTTCTGTAATGCAAGCAAGCTAGCTTCTCCTAGTAGCTTATGTCTACAGCAAGGAAGGAAGGCCTAGGCCATATTTTCAATATGTTGATCCTGAGGACAAAAGAGAACTGAGATTATATAGAGCATGAAAAAAGAGCTTTCCAAATGATTAAATTTCTACTCTCCAGGTTGCTACTCAAAGCCACATGGTTGGATATATAACCAACAGAAAGGCAAAGCAAATCCAACTAATCTTCAAATTAAAGTCTTTACCTATATCAACAACGGGAGAGAATTCCACGAATAGAACCAGCAACACCACGCTTTCTTCCCTGCAAAATCGGAAAATGAAGTCATTGATATTTCATATACTATTTGCAGACAAGTAGATATAGGTATTATACCTTCTCATTATTAAATAAATCTTCTGCAATGGCTTCCAGCTGCTTTCTCCTTTTTTCTTCTCTGACAGACTCAGCTACATCCTCACTTTCATAGTCTGAATCCCTATACCAGTTCAGAATAATGAACAGATCAATATGGAATGAAAAATTTACATTGCATTCTAGGCAGATTCAAAAATAGACAACAATAACAACGAAAGACAAGCAGAGATGAACAAAGATTAGAGCATAAGGAGAAGAGTGAAAGTTCTTACTTGTAAGGGAATTTCGAGAATGGCACGAGGTTGCTGAAGCTATTCCCTGAAGCAACATTCATCTGGAAGTACATTTTCACAAGAGAATCAGCCATCGAAAACAAAGACATACTTTGAATTATATATATTCTTTGTTCATCTATGAGTGCTGATCAAGTATAATATGGTTGAGCTTCATATGGAACAAGAGACAGACATATTCAAGATCAAGAAACTGGAAATTGCTGATAGTAAATCAGATTGAGTTTGAATGGATGAAATTTTCAAATAAGCAGACCATAAAATGCTGAGGGATTAAAATGAAATGCAAGATGAATAGACTTGTCTCGGTTTATGTTTTGCTAAATTGGATCAATCAATGGGTTTTTGCTACCAATTGGAATTCATAAACAAAAACCAGGCATGCATGCTTTTGCCTTTTCCTCAGTGTGTATCATGTCCAGCTGCTGTGGACAATATATAACTGAACTGCTAATTCAGAACATCACCTTTCTAAAACGTTTAAAATTTACTCCAGCAGAATCTGAAGATTTTGCTGTGGGCAATTTCGTATTCCTTACTATCAACTCCTGGCTATAAATAATATCCAAAGTGCCTTCACGGTCGTCAACTTTGTCTCTTCTCACTGTTACATTCCCACTCTCGCCTGAGCAGCTCATACTTGGAGCCTGACCATTTTCAACATTAGAAAAGATATTTTCTTGTTTCTCAATAATAGTGTCACCTTCCATTGGAGCCATGGAAGCTGCACCACCCGATACAGCTGTTTCCTCTTCAACATCAGAATCAGCAACCACTGTCTCATCTGTAGAGCATGAAGAGGAAACAACTACTGCAAAGAGACAACAGATCAACAAGCAGCGTTTGTGTAAGTGAAAGATGCATACAACGCTCAAATCAAATCAACAATATTCTTTAAATTAAATATTTTTCAAATGCTTAAGGCTCCTCAATAGGTTGAACAATCCATGACTCTCATGCTTTATGCAGATATGAGAGCTAGATATCAATGATCTTACCCTGATCAATGCCACTGAGATACATCAAAAGAAAAAAAATAATAATGTTTACAAAGGTAAATTATTACAGTAGTGATGAAAAGATAATGAGATATAATTTTTTACTTATGTGTGGTGAGGAAGATAATGGGAGCAACTGATGGTGACAATTAATTATGCCATAAAATTTATTGAAAAAGAGAACAAAAATATCCTACTTTAAAAGCTGGAAACAGTTTTCCCTTTCTATTTTTGTTTAGTTAACCACAACGCTCCAATCACCTCCTACCATCACCTACTACTAAAAACTACTGCTTTTAGTTACAACCATGATATTGAGTATTATCAAGATGAGAGTAGACCCATCATAGTACTTTGCATGTCAGATTTAACCTCTTTTTTTTATTTGTTCTTCCCCCATGCACCCCTCCCCCCCCCCCCCGGCTACCCTCTCTAATTCTCTCTTGGGTGTGGAACATCCCAATTCATGTGCACATTGATATTCAAAACACTGATTCTACAGTTTCTTATGAGTAACTATTTTATTCAATTCTATATGAATGCAACAGAAAGATGATAAAAGATTCTGAGTGGAGTTTGGTGGGCTGGGGGTTAGGGGGTTCAATGGAAATAGTGTGGACTCGCTCATCATTGATATGATAAGACAGCTATACCGATCAGAAGAAAACGATCATATTCTCCTACCTGGAGGTGATGATAGATAAGATGAATCAAACTGTCCAGACAACAGAGCACATATCAAATTCATCTCAGTCACCCTGTAAAGTGAAAGAAGTTTGCCGGAGTGTAGATCCACACCCCCTTGCGGAACAACATACACCACTCTATTGTTATCTTCATATTCTAATGTCTGCAGTAGAATTGCAAAATGTAATAAGAGCCCCTGGAACTTAAAATGGATCCATAGACTCGGTAGAAGTCAAAATAGATGGAGGCTAAATCCAATTGGAGAGTTTTTCTTTCCCTAAAAGTAAAGGGGGAGAAAAAGGAAACTCAACAGGTGCCCAGCATCACATGTTAAAGGGCTAAAAAGAATCTTTGACCTTTCCTATATTTGCTTTTTTTTCATAAAATATGTATAGGAAAAATTGAAGAATTTCTCTCTCTCTCTCTCTCTCTCTCTCTCTCTTTTTTTGGCCCTTTAACAAACATCCCTAGGCACTCATTAAGAAGAAGATTATCTGTCGTCAATAGTTTGCAGAACAGGATTTTCGAAGCATTCTCATTTTGTTGTTTCTTCATCAATTTTCTCATTACAAACTGCAGTTAGTTAAACACTAAGCAGAACTAATTCAACCATAGCTTAATAAAAGGTACAATTCTATGTGATGACCCCAAAACTTAGGGAAACCAATACAGAAGCAAATTTCAGCTTCTTTACATATTTTAATTTTGAGAAATCTCATCGTAGTTTGCAGTACCATCAACAGACTTCTTAAAGTAAACAAGGAGACTATTCACCATTCCCTCTCAAAAATGGTAAAAGAAAGAAACAAATCGATGTAATAGAGGAGAATTTGGAGGGCTGAAGAGGAACTTCTAGTTGTGGAGATAATGGAAATCAAACCTGGCTAGAGGAATGGAACTCATCAATTGTGAGGATCCTTGCCCCACTAATCTCCAACAAATTCTTCAGTTGATCTTTAAATTTATACTACATGAATTTAAATGTGTTAATAGACCAATATCTGGATACATAATACTACTTAACTTATGAAAAGAGCAACAAAATTATCCCAAAGGAGAATTTATGGCAAGACTCATATATCTCTTGAGAGGGTTATTTCCTCTTTCTTCCAGGGCTTTTGAGAGAAATTGCTTGTTCATTCATTATAAATCTAGAATAGACTACCCTTGAGAAGTATATTGGTGGATCATTATCCACAATATTGCAGTCTTAAAGCTTCTAGTATTCAGAGTACCGACAGAACAAATCATGCTAGGATCTTCAATTCATGCAAGTGCTTTTGCTCTATCCAAGTAGTAAAATATCAAACAGAATATGTACACAATTCAAAAGAGCAAGTAACTTAAGTAATCAAGAACCAAACTCTCACTGTTTGTACTGATTGCAGTATAAAAGCGTATCCATGAAGACATGTTTCACGTGTTTTAGGATCTGCAACTTTCACAGACACTCCTTCAACTGCCAAAGTTGGAATGTGCCTGGATAAAAGCATGGAAAAATCAGCTTAATGGGATATAACAACTTTGAGGATTGCCAGGCAAAGAGAAAGGTATCATTGATTGAAACTTACGAAGTACAGGAGGGAAGTTCATTTCCAATGCTCTTCTCTGCAAGAAACTAGAACATATAGCATTTATTAAAGTATTCCTTCTGGTAAGAAGCATTTATCAAAGTAGTTTCAGTAAAAAGTTGAACATGGATTGCATGGAATGGTCGTTTTAAGTCTCTACCACTTACTGCTGAAAAGAACTTGCATAGAAACATATGGAGTTCAAATACACCATCACAAGAAGAATAAACAAAGGTAGTACTAGCATATTTGAATGTCATTTTCAAAGTCTCGAGTGGTATCATAAAAGCCAATAGGGATGGCAAGTGGCATCCACCATGGACTTCCCAGTTAAGATTACTATGTAAAAGTACCATGTAAGAGTCTACCTACACAAATTAATTAGAGATCCTCCAAAGGCCCTTATGGGTGCGTATTCAGATGTTTCAATCCTCCTATTCCAAATATTTCAACAGCTCACAAGTACATCTAGTTTAAAGAATAAATCCTCTCTATATATTAAATGCTTGCATGAAAATTTTACCTTCAGGGAGAGACTAGAACAGAAACTTTTTCTGGGGATGCAATACACCGATTATTTCTAGTGAATGTTAGGAAAAGCTTATTGGACACAGACTTATTATTTATCATTCATGTCGTCTATTTATGTTCGCTTCCTTTCACTAAGTGAGTTTCACAGATACCGTAGTTGAATATCCAAGGTCCACAATTCAAATGTACACACACAAACAGCAGAAAGCAGGAGGGAAAAAAAAGAGGCAAAAGCAGCAGAGTTTAATTTTTGGTAAGATTTGGAATAAGAAATCTCTCGTCTGGTTGCAAAGCTGACACTAATGCAGAGATTTTATTTACAGATGGGGAAAAGGAAAAGGCAGATACGAAGAAATGGTGCTGCAGTCTTTCTAATTAAATATGCTGATTGTGGGTACAGCAGGTCAGAAATGTCCCCTGGACCAAAGTTAACATCCATTAAATGCACAAAAAAGTTTCTCACGCAGAGGGGGAAAGAGAGTTCATGGACACTGCTTCACCTAAATAAGTGGGGCAATGATGCTCTATGTTAAAAGCCAAGTGCATTTACCATGTCAAACTCAAGTAAAATTATTGTTCATTATTCATCTTCCAAAGATAGCATCTACAGACACTATTTTTCTTCACCTAGATGGTACACCAGGTCCAAAGAACATAGTGGAATTCTTATAATGTGTAATAATGCAACATAGAGTTAATAATCATGTTTGAGATACTAGACTAGGTAGAAATGTTGACAGTATGATTCTTTATGCAATCTGCAGATTTATCATCCCCCTTAAATGTCACAATAGTCCCTGGCAATTGAGTATTCACAAAGCTTTAATATGTATCTTTCATATCAAAAATTTATATTTGTGATATTTTAAAGAAGCCTTTTTCCTGATCTCGTTAACTGAAGATGTTCCTTCTAGATTTACCCCTTCTTCCATGATTCCCCTTATCTATTGTCTTAGGCACCTTTGGGTTAGAAAAAAGAGAAAGGAAAAAAAAAACAAAAGAAAGAAAGAAAACTACCCAGAGGACTATTTTTTTCTATCATTGATATTTGAAAAACCATGAGCCCATGATTCTTTATAACTAAGTTCAAGTCCCATCACAGAAGTGCCACTTCAGCAATCACCTTTACAAAACCACAGCACACACATGCCACTAAACAAAGAAACTAAAATTAGAATAGAAACATCAGTGGGAAGAGGCATTGAGGATCTCATAAGCAGGGAATCATCAAAATGAGGTGTGCTCATATATAGACCTTACACTCAGATCATTGTAAGAAGCGCAATACCAAAATGCATTCAGAAATCAAAAACCCAAAAGAAGTCCTAAGAAAAAGGTAATATGAATTGGACTTACATACTTGAACCCAGCTATTTAGAACCAAAGGCTTTTTTGCGACAATCGCATCCAGTATGCTTTCATTCACTTGCATATGCTCATTGACAATCATATGCGTGCATTTCTGGTCCAAATTGCCAGTTCTAGAAGCACCTGTAGAATGATAATATGGCCATGAACTTTCTACATATTTTACAAACAGTGATCAGGTATACATCAAATGATTCCTAGTGAAGTACAGAATTTAAAGATATAAATTGATAGGTACCAAAGGAAAGATAAAAGAAATCAAAGAAATTTTATAGTATCTTGTATGTGATTTGTACAAAAGAAACCCTAATCTCTCTCAATTGAGAGCCATGAGCAAGGGCTCACCAATAGATATGAGCAATAGCTCACAAATGATCTAAAATACCAACGCAAATAACATAGCATCCTTTCACTCTCTCATACCCTCTATTTATAGAAATAACTGCCTATAGTAATGCCACATCAGCATATACTACACTTACTAGAATGTACTACACTTATTGCACTTATCATCTCTTATATCCTCTATTGATACTAATAGCACTTCCGGTTACATATCAATCCTTCCCTCCCAAAAGTGTCATTGCCCTCAAGGACAGCCAAGAAAGCCAACACCTATCAAGCTGCATGGTATACTGTAGATTAGCAACATCCTCATCCCATTCCCAAATCCCAAACACAAACAGATCCATCTTGATCCTCATCTAACACCATGACTAGTTGGGACATTTGTGATTAGGGGAGAATGGTCGGTCACAGTTAAAACACAGCCCCTTAGCCATTTTCTCGCAAAACTCCTCATTGGTCAATTGGCGTTGGCCATAAGACTTCCAAAAATACTCTCTTGTTTGACCTTGGGTTGTAACTGATTGTGAAGATGATCCAGCCGACGTTACTCTATTATTCCACCTGTGACTCCCCTGATTTTGGACAGCAGGTGGTGTAGGAGAATTAATCTCAGACTTCGACGTAATGGATCTAAAGAACTACCAACAGATGGCCTCCCAACGGTTTGAAAACAAGATTTAGCAGAAGGGCTCTTTACTTCTATTTGAACACTACAGGTTGGAGCCAAGAAGATTCCACTCTCATACTCCTTTTCAATTTTAAGTGCAAGCTCCATAGCGTTGTCAAGGGTTGTAGGGGAAAATATAACCACTATCGTTTGAATTTCCTCACACAATCCCCCCAGGAAGTACTCTAATAATTCGGACATGGCAGGCGCTTGAGACAGTAAAGATTCGAAATCTTCAATGTATTGTCGCAATTGAAGTAGGCTCTTAAATGAATTAGAAGTCCGCTGATCTCCATAGCGCTTCATTATTTCTTCCTTCATCAATATCCAATCCAATTGTGGAAGTCACCGATGCAGTACTCTTAACCAATACAAACAACACCCTCTCAAACTCATCGCAGCTATCTCAACTTTCCGATCATCTCGAATGCATTGCACTTCGAAGTACTGCTCCATCATCAGAATCTAATGAGCTGGATTTATACCTTCGAATAGGGGGATTTGCATGCAAGATGCATTAGCTTAAAAATCTGCATTAACTTCTTCAACTCTCACATTCAACCTTCGGTCATTTAGCTCGACATTAAATCTTTCAACCGTTAAAGCTACACAAGTGCTCTTGCCAGGGTTCACAAATCGCTTTCCCTGCACATTAGAAGTCTGACCCAAACCCAATTTGGATGCAATCAACCAGTCTTCAAATGTTCTTTGGATTTTAGCAACATTACTTTGGATAATTGAAACATCTCCACATAATGAATTCAACTCTCTCCATAATGATTGAACAGACCTATTGATTTCCTTTTGATTTTGATCTAATGTTGTCAATTGTTGCTACATGTCCAACATTTCTTCATGAGCTTTGCCAGATTTTTGCCCTAGTTCATCCAATCGTGATTCCATGCAAGTCATAGTTTTTGTGTTGATTTACTTGGTTCAAATTTCCCATGAGATGGCACAAATTGATAGGTATCAAAGGTAAGATAAAAGAAATTTTATAGTATTTTTTGTACATGATTGGTACAACAGAAACCCTAATCTCTCTCGACTGAGAGTCATGAGCAAGAGCTCACCAATAGACATGAGCGGTAGCTCAAAAATGATCTAAAATGCCAATGCAAGTAACTAGACATCCTTTCTCTTTCTCATATCCTCTATTTATAGAAATAACTACCTACACTGATACCACATCAGTATGTACTGTACTTAATAGCATGTACTACACTTATTATCTCTTATATCCTCTATTAGTACTAGTAGCACTTCCAGTTACATATCATAAATGAACATAACAAAGGACAAGAATGATCATAATAATTCTGTTAGGATAAGATTATCTTAATGCTGAACCCTCTTGCTAACTTTAAGCATGAATCTAAGCTAAGAGACGCCTGAGGAACCCATAGAATGGCTATGGTTGATCGATAATCATGACTTAAAAGGAAGAAGCTATGGGCAATTTAAAACATCTTGATAGAGGCAAATCCATAACTTAGTAAAAGCTACAGCACGTGTAGGATATAAGCAGCACGATGTTCTCGCATTCTTGCTTATACTATTCAAAATCATGAAAAGAGAACCAACCAATTGATGATAAACTGTCTTGAAGTACTGCATCTGCTTGGGGGGACTCTGAGCAGTAGATAAGGAAGTTCAGAGGGACATAACAGAACCTGCATCATTTGGTAATAATTTTTCTGAGTATCTTATGAATATAAAGTGGAAATCCTAAAGCAGAATGACCATAAGTCACGAAGTACAGTTCCTGTGTGTCAATTACTTCATTGACAAAGACAAACCAAAAAAGCAGTTATAGTTACCTGTAGGTCGCAATACCAGTTCCGAATGTAACAATATCACCATCTTCCAGAGTATACTCCTTCTTAGGAAATTCATGAACTTTTGCTTGAGAAGCAAGATTTTTGTTGATAAATGTGCCATATTTAGAGCAATCTCTTATTCGGACCTTAGATGACATAGTAGAAGTTCTGACTGCTGAAGGACTCAAGGAAGTCATCTCATCTATGATTATCTCTGCATGGATACGAGAAACTCCTTTGTCTTTATTAATGATTATGTCACAGCCTACGAGAGAGAGAGAGAGAGAGAGAAAGACACTGAGAATTAGAACTCAAGCCAACTGATGAAATTTCAATTATTAACAAATCCACTCAACTGAGAATAGGCCTCTATTCATAGGCTGTAGATTGTACTGCAGCTTCTACACTATTTGATGCATAATTAAAAGGTTTGGAGGAATCCAGTACTGTTCATCAAATTGTAACATAAATTTAATCCTTCATAAGTTAGTCATGAAAAAAAGAATTTGCAAAGAGCAGAGTTTGACTTACTTTTTGCAATTCAATGTCTAAATCTTCTCAATTGTGCAATTTAGTGTGTGAAGGTTTGTGCAATTAAATACTAAACCTTTCGTTTTTTCCAATTTATTATCTGAATTTTCCGATGCCTAAAACATTGACATCTCCTGGCGTTATCAAGATTTCATTCTGCGATTGGTGTCTAAACTATTGAAACTTTTAAGGTAAGCATCTCAAAGACATCAAGCATTGAAGTAAGTTTAGATATCAAATCACAAAATCAAAAGATTTAGGTGCTTGTAAAAACATACTTGACATAAGATAGTTGCAAAAACATGAAAGTATAAATTCCTATATAGTAATTACCTTGAGGACTTTGGTTTATTGAAAATTCCTATGGTTCAGCTTTTGCACTAAATCTCCCCAGCAGGGGCAGTAATATTTTTGTTTATCAATCCAGTATGAGCATCTGTCTTGCCTTCTTAGTATTATTGGAGTGAAATAGAAAAGGTAAGAAGAAGCTAAATTAAAAGACAAAGCAAAGTACAGCGCTATAATTCCATCAAGCAACTATAGAGCTTTTCTTGACACTTCTTTTGAATAATTTTCCCTGGCTTGAGCTGCTTCAAACCAATGTCTTTTTTCCCTCCCTTTTTTTTTTGGGGTTGGGGGAGTGGGGTATTGGGAGGGTATGGGGGACATATAATTTCATTGCTAAAAGTGGAAAAAACAACAAACCACTAACTGCCCAACCCTTCACTTAGCATAATAAACCTGTAATAGAAATCTATTCATTAAGAATAGAATAGAGCTGCAATAGCCTATTACGTTGCTGAATTCATTTAAGAAGCACACTACAGAGTAGACTAGTAATACAATTGAGATGACAATACTGCCCATACTTTACTTACAATCCTAGCCACCATCTAACAATAACACTTTTGGCCAGCAAACAAAAATTGAAACAAATTGGGACTCAAGTTACACTACCAAGAATGACAAACAGAGATTGAATTAACTGGATACCACAATCATACAAGGAACACATCCACAAGCCAAGAACCACGCTGTCATGAAGAATTTAGCCTGCATATAACAACATAAGGTAGAAATAGCAATCTAGATGAAAGGTGTCTACCAATTACTTTCACACCTTCAAGGGGAGAGACAGAGAAGACTAATAAGAGCAACTTTTGGACAAAAAGGATGAATGTTAAATTCTTGTCACAAATGTATTAAGAAAAAAATGAATTTTTCTGTGAAAGGTAAACATTTTTTAGAATAGGTGTAGGTATGGTGAAAATAGAAGATAGGTGAAATAAGATAAAGAGCAACTAGGGAAGATGAGCAATAAATAGTTATTCATAGGGTTCCCTTTCGTAATAGCAATACTTGTTGAGGGGAGTGATGTGTACTCTAAAGGCAAGTTTGATCTCCACTGAGCAAACTGATCGAAAACCGATACTACTTTTTTAATGATGGCCACTGAAGCCAAAACCAGTTCAAGTAGTTAGCTTCCCAAAACAGATGGAAGCCTATGACAATGTTAGAGGGCACTCCTTGAGAAGGATGAGCTAGGAACAATTTTGGATAATGCAAGAAAAGAAGGCTGACTCCCCATCCAAAATATGAGTAAAAATGAGAAGCATAAGGATGGTCTAACGCTACCAAAATACTAACCAGTATGCTTAACAAGTGGATAATTCTTGTTGACAAGAAAAAACTTATGTGGATCAAGCTCAAAAAAGCAACCACCACAAAAAGACACCATTACAAGAGAGGTGACTATATCACAAGCCTAAGCTTGTGTAGGTTAGCTTGTAGCATCATTTATGAATATACTTGAGTATGTTACCCTAACATCGAGTAACACAACAAAAAGCAATCTCAAAGAATGAAGCAATGGGTGAGGTTAAGAGGAAGTCTATGAAGACACAATGTCCTGATAAAGATGATAATGGTGGAGTTTAACAAATGTATTAAAAGAAAAAATGAACTTTCTTGTGAAATGTAAAAATGCTTTTAGAATAGTTATAGGTATGGTGGAAAAAATTACATGTGAAAAAGGATGAAGAGCAATTATGAAAGATGAGCAATGAATAGCCATTCATAAGGTTCCCCTCCGCAATAGCTATTCAACACTAGGTAGGATTTTTCGCCTCACCAAATAGCCATTCTTGCAAATTCAACAGTATAATAGGTCTATTCTATGGAACAAAGCAAGAATGGCGGTTTCATTCCTTCTCTATTCATTGAATAGACTATAGATGCAGGAAAGCAGGGATAAGCATCAAAATCCCAACATGTAAACAAAAATAAGGAAACAAAACTAAACCAATTGCTAACACTTTACAAGGACCTTTGTATAACTTAGATCTATCTAGAAGGGAGAGGCTTTCCCAACTGAACATCACTCAATACTCTCTAAATAGAGTAAACTACAGTTGAAAGCACAACAGGTCAGAATTTTGAGTTGATTGACTCAGCAAAAATATTCATTGCTTACACTATGGTGATACACAGCCAAGAAGAAAGCAATGCTGGACGTCCCAGCTTTTCAATAACAAGAGTGCAGAATTGCAAAGTATAGGGCCAATCAAAGAACAGCCGAGAGTAATCTGCATCACTTGTATTTTGTCACGATTCAAGAGTTTTAAGGAATGTGGGTGGGTTCAACTCAAGTATGACACGTAGCAAGTGGCATCAACAAGGTAGTTTGTTCGTGGGATGAGGTGTACTTTGAAGGTAAGTTTAACCTTCTGTGAGCAAACTAGTCGAGAATTGATACCATTTTCTTAACACGGCCATGTCAGATCGAAACCAATTAAAATAGTTACCTGACTAGATGGAAACCTATGACAATACTAGAAAGCACCCCTTAAGAAGAGCAAGCTTAGAATAGTTTTTGGTGATACAGAAAGAGAAAACTGGATCACCATCCCAAATATAAGTAAAAATGAGAAGTACAAGAATGGTTAAGTGCAACCTAAATACCACCTAATGTACATAATGAGTAAGTAGTTCTTGTTGACAGGAAAAGACTTATATGGGTTAAATCTAAAGGAGCTATCACCGATTAAGAATATCATTGCAAGAGAGGCGACCATATCACGAGGCCAAGCTCGTATGAGTTAAGCTTAAAGGAGCTACCACCAAAGGGCAGATATCGCTATAGACCACAATCGGGTTGTAAAATGGCTTATGGCAAGATCTGCCCAAATCATCTATGAATGTGCTTGAGTGTACTACCCGAACATTAAATAACTCAGCAAAGGGCAATCTTAGAGGAAAAAAATATGCATGAGAGTAAGAGGAAGCCTACAGAGACTCGATGTCTTTGCAAAGAGGATCTTTGATGAAATCTGACAACAAGTAGAAGAGGGTTAGCAATCTTTTGGTGTGGGTATGAGCAACAATTTGGTCTCATAACCAAAGAATCATGAATTTATACGGGAGAGAATATGACGGTCCGAGAGTTTCAATGCACACGAAGGTGTTCAACTCAAGCATAATGTGTAGAGTGGCATCAATAGGGTAGTCTGTTCATATGATAAGGTATACTGTAAAGGTCGGTTTTGCCTCTCATGAGCAAATTGGTCAGAAGTTGATACCGCTATCTTAACTATGATCTTGGCAAGTTGAAATCAATTGAGGTAGTTGAGGAGATTACGATAATACCAAAATCACTCCTTAAGAAAGATGGACTTAGAACAGCCATATGTAATACAAAAAGAACAGGCTAGCTCGCCATCTACAATATAAGTAAAATGAGAAGTATACTTAAGCATTGCACGAGCACTTTGTGAGAGATGAAACTCCTGTCTCGTGACACATTACATAAGTATCACTAGGAGTATGCCTTGAGCTTGAAGCATACTAAGGGTGTGCTTTTTGTTCCAAGCTACCCATAAAATAAAAAACTGTCTTGGGATAAATTCAAAACAACCCATAATTTTCCGCCAATTTACTCTACTATATGGAATTCTCAAAGTATCATAGGCACCTTGAATCGAAAAAATTACTAAACGAAGCAAGAGTTTAAAGTAACAAAGCCAATCTATTAGCATAGGTTCAAAACGAAGGAATACTAAAATTTTCCCAAATAAACCATAGGGCATGACCCTATCATCAACCTCAATCAAGGAATGAAAGCAAGCATTTAAGGGGAGACCCATGAAAGATCCCTTGCATTACGCATTTCGACCGAAGAACCAACTGGCAACCAATAGTCTAACCACAAGGATATAAAAACTCCATTTCCCACCTTCCACGTCAGTCAAGGCTAAGCTAAAGGATAAAGTTTAAGGAGTTTTCTATAGCTCCATGAACTATTAGAAGGGCACTTCAAGGAGCAAAAACTTTTCCCTGTGAGAAAGATAGCTTTCATCCACTCTACCCACAATCTATTGACACCACTCTTACAAAGGCATCAAATATGTTTTATGCAAGCAGCTCTATTCCATGTTTTTAAGTTAGGAATACCAAAATCCCCTTCGACCAATAGGGTACACCATACACATAACATCCCAACACATCTTTACTTTCTTTAAGATACTTAGTTGACCACTCCACAAAAAAAATTTCATCATTTACTCGATACAATTCATATATTTTACGGAGAGGATAAACATCAATGTACAATAAACTTGCATTGAAAAAATAAGTAATTTGACAATTTGTAATCTCCCCACATTAGATAGTATTTGTTAATCCCATAAGTTATATAACTCATAATTCTAGCTACCAACACTTCACAATTAAGGTTATTCAAAAAACCAAACTGAAACAAATCAGACTAAACAGCAAAACGTAGTTCTTTCGTATTTTAGTTCAGTTCGAAGAGGATTCATATCATTTGTAGTTCGTTTTGAAATGTCGAACCAAACCAGTTGAACCTCAACTGAGTTGTTTCTTGTTTAAAATAAAAAAATAAGCAATATTTTTTATTTTTTAGTTTTAAACCCAATTAACGTTTTGCTTCAGCCCTATTTAGCTTCTCTTTCTTGTTACCTCTCATTTTACTCTCAACCTCCACAATCCATTCTTTTTATTTTACTATTGTTTATCATCTCTCGAGCACATCAAGCACCATTAGCCCAAAGACCTAATAAGATTTCAAAGGTTAAGGGAGCTTGCCGCACACAAGAAATAATAGCCATATCTCCTTTACAAAAGATCATCAAATCATCTACTAAACAAAGATGGATGACTTTCTCTTGCTTTACATCTCCAGTGAAAGGAGAAGTCAAGCAAAGAGGCCACGTTTCTAAGTAAGCCAAGGAACACTTCCATTGCCAATAGAAACAAGTAGGGTGAACTAAGGTCTCCTAGACTAACTTCTCATAAGCTTGAAAAAAGCCAATGAGCTCACCATTGTGAATAAGAGAGAATTCAAGTCTTACGTAGCATTGCACCGAGAGTCTATAAAAATGGGGTGCAAAATTCATACAAACAAGGAATTAACCTAAGAAATCCCAACTATGCCTTCAATACATCAAGTAGACACATTCAACTTTATTTCATTTGACTAAAACAAATTTCAGTTGGTGAACAGGTTATGAAACCCATATACTAAGTAACACAAGAAAGATATTCCTTTATGAGAAACAAATTTCATCAAATCATGAATTGCTATGATATTCCTTTGTGAGACTAATCAAATCCTAACTAACACGAGAAAGATATTAATTACCACAACCACAGGTTTTATAAGACTATGGCAAAAATTAGCAGTAAAGAAATAAATGAGTAGAACAAATTTCAGGTCACCAATACTTTGCATAGGCAATATCTTATATTTAGAACAAAAATTCCCCTCTCCTCATTTCATCTCCCGGCCTTCTACACCAATCCCATGTTGTTACCTATAAATGAATAATTAATCCATGCCCCACATCAGGTCCATTATTCATACATGGCAATGTTAGATTCACAAAATCATTGACCAGGACACCAACTGGGATCAGAAAGTTATACCCCCAGATATATATTTCAACACCCTGCCCATGCAAAGTTAATTTAACGGAATCAGATGATGATGGGGAATTCGAACTCATAGTCTCCTACTCCAATACTAAGCTAAAAACTTGGACATGTAGGCATATTCAAATTAAAATAATTTTTTTTTACAACCACAAAAGGGCATCAAACAAGCATCATATGATAATCAACTTATGAGAGTACAAAGAAATCAAAATTTTAATTTTAATTTATTCCAATTAAGAGAAAAGAAAAGTAAAACCTTTACGCCCCACTTTGAAAGTCCCTTTCTTGAAGATGTAGTACTTATCGTCACCTGTCATAGTAAAAATTGCCACAAAACATGAGCAGTCTACCAAACAATTCCAATCAAATAAATAAAATGAAAAAGAGTAGTGCCTGAAAGGGGGTCAGCGGGAAAGAGGCCCCAAACCATGGCTCGCAAACTGAAACGGTCTAGGGTTAGGTTTCGGTGGATAGAAGAGCACTAGAGAGTTGTCGAGCACCGACCAAGGTGCTTCTGGGTTGTGGTGAATGCTGTTGTGGTTCCTCCTGCAACTACAACGGAGTGAGTAGTGCGCGCTCCGCAGGCGCTGGCGGTTTTTTCTTTCTTTGTATTCGTATTTATTTTTTTAATTATACATTTGTCCCGTTATACGTCCAATAAAAGATTTTTTGTTACCTCGATCAAAGGGTCGTACGACCCCTCCGACCCACGCTGCCAAGCCACCGGTGGATTTGTCTATATTTTCAAAGCGGGTCGCAATTCACTGTCTTTTTAGAGGGTGCCAGTAGTCATATATTGGAGGTTGCGCAAACCTTTTAAGCTTACAGAAACTATATTAATGAATTAACATTAATTATGATGTAAAATAAAATTAATTAAATATATAATCAAATAAGTCAATACTATAAGTACATATTTAAAAAAATAACAAAGTTAAAGTGTAAATTATGATATTATTTTTATATATTTCTATTTTTGCTTTTTCTTAAAAAAAGAAAAATACAAATTTAACACTTATTTCCTACTTTAGATATTATTTGGTTGTCATATTTTTATATAGCACTAAACAAATTCTTTAGTTCATTGATCAATTTACATATTAATCCAAAGGAAAGAAAAAAAGATACTAGACTAAAACTAAGAAATTTATCCTATATGTATATATATTATTTTTGCCAAAATTTATACTATATATTTGGTCAACAGAATTCTTTTTGAAATGCATAATCAATATATTTTTGAAATTTCAAAAGAGACTCTACGATAAGTTTTCAAATCACATTATCCAACCTTATTTGCAATTATAATATAAATAATATTTTTTTTTCAATTATGAAAACTGATGTCCAATTTTGTATAATGAAACTTGGAACAAGATGACTGAATTGTCTAGTTTTCTTCGTACTATATAATTCTGTTAACCAAACATTATCGAACTTTATTGCAATTTATAATATAAACAATTTTTTATCTTTTATCTTTTCAATTATAAAAACTCGTGTCCAATTCTACACGATAAAACTTGGAACAAGATGATTATGTTTTGTACCACCTAATTCTATTAATCAAACGTTACCATGATCTAAGAGTAAGTTAATAACCTATCATACAAAATATTTACTTGTACTTTACTCAATTAGATAGGTTTTGAATGATTACAATAGTAAATTTCAAATAACAATTTTTTGGAATCGACTGCTATAAAGTAAGATACATGTGCCATGTCTTCTATCTTGTACCAACCATGAGACTTGTGCTCTTAAAAGAATAAAGATAGTGTTATATTAATGTGAAAAAAAAAAACCACTCAAATGCAATATAAACCTCAAACATAAAGTTAATAAATAAAACTTGAAAATAGCAAGGTTACACTTCAATAGGCAAAATATATTGTTAGTTCTAGAAAACTTGTATCTTATTTTATTTTGTGTATGTAATTTCGTATGTTTTTCGCTTAATTGTTTTGTTAAATAACCGATGCCATTTAACATTTGGGTTTCATGTGATGTTCAAAAAACAAACTTTTATGTATGAATAAGAAAATAAAAATATAACAAAATCTACTAAAAATGTGTAAAATCAAAATTTATATGAATATATCTTCTACCCATAAGTTCTATAGAATGCATTTTCTAGGATGGTTCCGAATTATTTTAAGGTAGATTCCAATTCTAAAAGTTTAGAAACTTGTATTTACATGATAGGGTATAGATAGGATCTTATACCTGCTTGTCTTATATTTACTCATCCATACTCGAATCATGAACGGTTTTTCTTTCTTAATACTCCATATTTTTTAGCTTCTATCATATATTAGCTTATCATTATCTTAGGTTGTTAAACCAAATTGTCAAGGTTTGCATAATTTTTTCAATCATTTTTTTTATTTTATACAAATATATACATTTTTTATGCTTTTTAGCACTTTTTGTATATTATGTAATTAAATATATTTAATATTATTATTCTACAAAATTAATTATTGTGAAGGATGAAAAATTGATATGGGGAAAGGATCAACAGACAATTTAATGGAGTTGATGAAAGTCTTATTTCTTATCAATTGAAGTATATAATTTCAAAAAAAAATTTATCATCATACTTCTTGGATATTGTAGACACTTAATTTTTACTCTCTATTAATTCTAGTTATAGTTTTAGTTTTAATTTTGTTTTTTTTCAAAAAAAGGGGGTCCTAATTCAAACATAAAAATTTAAAAATAAAATAAAATAATTGAAAAAAATGATAAAAATATGAAAAAATGAATGAAAAAAAATTAAAGAAGAATTTTTTTAAGGTTTTTAGAAACTAAATTGTTTTAGAGTTAATTGTTTTAATTTTAGTTCGGTTCAAATAGTTTTAAAGAGTCATACGGTTTAAGTTACAATTTAATTATACTAATTTTTAAGGCATAAGTTAACGGTTTAACTGATAAACATTGGAATATTAACATTGAGTTAGCTTACGGTCATGGGTTTGAATCTCATTAAAGATGAATACTAAAGATGAATGTCCTTTTTAGTTTACTTTCTTTCATTTTGCAAGAATTGATTAAGTCTATAGAATTCAAATCTAGTTTGGTTTTTATCAAATCAGATTTAAATCGATATAAATGATTTGATTTTTATCAGATTGGATTCATATCGATACAAAAGATTCGATTGGATATGATTTGTTTCAGGCTTTATAAATAAAGATCACGCAACATTAAAAAAAAAAAAAAAAAACACAAATACACTCTACTTAGGATTAGACACTCACAATAGGAAATCGATTTTTTCTATTTTGCCAACACAATCCAGCTAAATTCCACAGTACAGCCCATATTCATCTTCAATTCACTACCCATAGACCCCCAGTTAAGCTCGACACAACAAAAACAACAGAGAAACTTTAACAATAAACAACGGTATGCTCAAGTCTTCGCTGTCCTTCGCATCTCAGTATTAGCAATTGCGGTAGGGATAGCTGTGACTAATCCAAACACCTCACTCGGCAGCAATCCATAGTTCACTAACACACTTACACATGCTAAAATCGCAAGACACCGACATAGCACTGTAGCATCGATCCATAGCAGAGCGCCCTAAGCCATGTCCTCCACTGCTACAGCGAAGCCCTCTCTAATACACGTTGGATTAACATCCTTATCGACCGCATAACAGCAGCACGCACACAACACCACAACACTTGATTCACTACCGTTGCACAACTCCATTGTCACTCACAGCCTGCAACAAACGCCAACTACAGCAGCGAAGTCACTCCTACTGTCCACATCACTTACAAACACTGTGCATCCATGATTGAGCCCTACAACCACAACTCCGACACCGCCTACAGGAATCCTCACTTCTGCACTTTATCATTGTTGAACATCGATACACACCAGCGAGTACCTAACAGCTGCAATTGTCTCCACTTCATACGCAGCAACACGCACACGACAGCACCACTGCTCTGTCCACACTTCACTGCACTTACCGGATATGCACACACACGAAATCAACTTCTCATCGCTACTCCCTACACTGATCAGTCGCCATGACAGCAAGCCCCGATGCCAAGCAAGCAAGCACAGACACACACTCCACAACAACAACGACACAAGTACACACGGTCACCATACACGCGACCATGATTCACGAGTCGCAAGTCCACACCCATGACTTAACACCAATGTTCATCACACTCGCGCACCACAGCCGAAAAGCAATCAGGTTCGGTTGCTGGTTTTTATTTATGAATTTATTTATTATTGTTTTATTTTTTTATCATTAGCATATTATATTAGATTCCTAGTTATTTACGTATATTAAGTTAGTTTCTTTTGGTATTAGTTTCTTTGTATATATATGTTGAATATATTATTTTTTATTTATTTAGGTAAATAGTTGTTTAATAGTGGTAATATAGATATATATTAGATTAGGAATTTTGAGGATTAGGTTTTTTAGAATTCTTCACATATAAAACTACTTTTTAAATAAAAATTAATAAAAAAACCCTTTAAAAAGAATTTAAAACATTTTAAAGAGTTTTCTTTAACACTTAAGAATTTAGACCGTTTAGTATTAGAATAAATTAAATTGGTAATAACATAAACTGGATCAGTTTTCAAAAATTAAAATAAATCAATACACTAAAGTTTTTTGAAAGAACTACAATTGTTTAATTCCAATTAACAAGTATATAAACACTTTCGGGGCGACGATAAAACCTATAAAAACTTAGGTTTTTTTTGTATTCTTTTTTTGTTTTTATTTTTCTTAAAAATATAAAGAAAAAGATAATTTAGAAGAATAAACCTAATTTCAGAAAATAAATAGTGGTTTATATTAAAGAGTAATAAGTTAACCCTCAAATTCAGAACCCTTTAGTTTTTTTATCAAATTAAAGTTAAAGTTCAATAGCTAAATCATAATCAATTCACCTAATTGATTACAATTTCTGTTTTATCCTAATTTCGTTCAAATGGCGACTCTAAAAAAATTTTCAAATAGAATTGAAATTTCCTAATTTATTTAGTCGATAATTAATATTAAACGAGTTAAGGTTTAGTATTAAACTAGGAAACAAAATTAAAATAAAAGAAAACCGAATTTCAGGCTCGACAGATATTATCTTTTTACTACCACACCTTTTTGTTATAACCTTTTTTTGGGAGATTCTATGGTCCCATCACACGATTGATTGTGCCCTCAATCTCACCATTTATTTTTATGTTTTAAGATGTCGAGCCTTATTTTGGTTTTCTTAATTTAACCTATATCAAATTCTGCCCACTTAATATAAATTACTCGACGTTAAACTAAGGAAATACTTTTTTAAAAATTGGAGTTGCTAACCAGTTTAATTGGTAAAAAAAAAAAGTTTAGGGTTTTTTGATAAAAAAAAAAACCTTAATTTGACCATTGATCTACGGATTTTTTAAGAAAATGATTTTTAGAAAAAATAAACCAAAGAAAACTAAGTTTAGAGACTAACCTATTAAGATTAAGTCACTACATAAAAACTAAAGAAAAATTGATGGGTTTTTATTTTTATAATTTTCTAAAAATACTAAAAATATACCTAAATATACAAAAGATAATTAAAGTGATTTTTATTATTATTTTTATTATAGATTTCAAAGAAAAAAGGAAAAATATTTTTTTTTTTATGGTTGCCTCGAAAGTATCTACGTACCTGTTATTCGTGATCAAATTGACTATAATTCTCTTTCTATAAAATTTTTAGCGGGTGAATTTTTTTTATTTTAAAAACGGAGCCAGGTTTATGAATTTTAACAATTTATTATTTTTAAAATAACCTAAGAAATCCAATTTTTTCGAATTAAATAAAACCCTAACTAATTAAATTTTTTGAAAAAATCAATTAATTTTTTTTTTTAAAAAAACACTACATATAAAAAAATATTTTTTTTAAATCTTAACTGTAAAATCTACTAAGTACGATCTAAATACGGATCTTCATATGTATCTTTTTTAAATCTCAATTACGAAATATATTGAAGATACGATATAGATATGTATCTCATACGTATCTCTTTTAAATCTCAATTACAAGTACGTTAAAGATATGATCTTTATACGTATTTAGATATGTATCTTTATACGTATTTAGATACTAAATCTCAATCGCAAGATATATTAAAGATACAATCTAGATACTTATCTTTTTTTAAATCTCAACTGTAAAATACATATCTCAATACATTCCAAATATGTTTATTTTTTCAAAAAAACACGATTTTACCAAAAATGCAAATAAATTTTATTAAAAATTGGAATTATCTAAATAAATCATGCAATATAAAAATAAAAGAAAAAATCTACACTTAAAACAAAAATAAATTAGTAAAAATAATCAAACTAACTAATAAAATAAAATAAATAACATAAATAATTTTTATCCAATTGAGTCGTACATGATCGTGCGTCATGATCGTCTAAGTGTCGTAGCCATTGTAGAGAGTGCAAACTTCATGTTTGTGATCGTGTAATTCTGCATATGTTAAGCTAAGTAATTGATGTTGTTGTTAACGTTGGGATTGTGGACGTGCCAGCTGCTGTTCGTTGGGGACGTGCGTGGGGGGCTGTGCAATTGGACGTGAGTGTGTTGTGTCATGGATCGCGTGGGTGTTGCAATGGTAGACTTGTGATTCGGTCAACGGATTGTATGATATTATTCGGCCGTGTGCTTCAAGGACTGCTGCGGTAGGCTTCAACTTGTGTTCGTTAAGGGTCTGTCCAAATTTCACTGATAAATTCCTAATTATAAACCACAACTAAATCTTCTATGTCTAAAATACGGAAGATTCAATGAAGATTTTTTGAAAATTTAATCTAATTTTTAGAAACCCTATTTAATTTAGCCTTTTTATTTTCAAGGCTAGATGCGATCCAATTTGATTTAACTCAATAACCTACTTAATAAATTCTAAGTCAATTCTAACTCAATATAAATTAGATAAAAAAAATTTACTTTATATTGGAGTAAACCAAAATTATTTTAATAAAACCTGACTCTCCAATGACTAAAGAATTTATTAAATTAATCATATATCGTTATCCGATTTGACACTAAACGATCTAACTCGACTCGATACAATTAGACTACGACTCGACTCGATACAATTCGACTCGACTCCTTTTTTTTTCATTTTTCTTTTAATTTTAATTTTTTTTGTTTATTTATTAACCTGTCTCAACTAAAAAAAATGAAAAAAATGGCAAAAAAATTGTCAATGGACATATATGAACTATCGAATTCACAATTTATTATTATTCAAATTTATAGAAATACAAATCAAAAGTGAAATTAATAGCAAAACCGATCCTTAAAAAATCAGGACGAGATGTTACATGACCATTAGCCTCTCTCCCTTTTCTATTTTTTTCCAAAAAAATGATTTCATTCTCGATATTATATGTTTTAGAAGCAAATATATACTATATCAAACTCAACACTTTATCAAAAATTATTAATAATAATTGAATCAACGTTAAATTCTTCTTGTTTCATTAAAAACTATCCTTTTAAATGCAGTGTATCCACTTATATTGACAACAAAAACTATCCAACATATTTTTAAATTTAAATCCCATTTATGTAGTTAACGAGTTTTTATTTTTTAAGGGCATGATTGATTGACTTTGTAACAGTAGAATTGAATAGTTATTCCTCACCTATAGACCTATTCCTATATTGGGTTGGTGGAATATTTATTACATGGAATTGCTATTATTGAAACATGAGAAATTACAATTCCTTTATAGGATAAAAGTAATAACTATTCCTTGATTGTTAGAACATATTTTTTTATCTATTCATAATTCCTCAAAATAACTATAAATAATCACTATTTTTTCTCTATCTTACTCTGAATAATTATAATCTTATTCCAACCTTATTCCATTTCGTAAATAAACATGCCAAATAAATGCTAATCAACATTAATTTTTCATGCACACGTTATGAGAGCATCACAACTAGTTGTATTGAATTAGCATTTGTTGTTTAAACAATTGAGTGATTATTTCAATATGCTATAAAATAAAAATAAGGCTCAGTTTCAATTGTTTTTATTTTTTTTTTTATATCTTATCTTTATCTAATATGTATCTATTTGAAAAATGATGTTTGAAAAATTATTTTATTTGCATTTTATCTATTGCTATTTCATAATTATGATAAAGTGATTATTGGATTGCTAGAGTTGAGAAATAAAAATTTACGTACTTTTAGGAAAAAAGATTTCAAAAAAATATATTTTATGCATCGGAAATTTGTAAATATGAATAAAATAAAGAGTAAATAAACTTAACTTTATAGGGATTTGTTAGGTATATAATTTTGAAAGAAGGATATATACAGAATTATATTTCCATTTTTTTGTATCTTTTTTTTTTTTTTGCTAAACACAAGATTCGAATAAACATAAATATATATATATATATATATATATATAAAAGACGAACCAAATGGAGCCTATAAAGGTCCTTCAAGATTTTTCTTCGCACTTAAATTCCAAACCTATTTTCCATTTAGCCATATAGCAAAGATGTCAAACTCTCTACAAATCTGCAACTATTGAATCCCTTTATTTATTTAATTATTTTTAGTACTATGCAAACATTTTATTTCATGAAAATAACATAATGCAAACATCATAGTTTAATAAATAACACTTAAAAACGTATACAGGAGTGTTATATACGCAAAATACCCCTCAAAACCCTAGATCTATGATTGAGTAACTCAATGATCTCGTACAGAACCAAAACCCAAAAGATTATTCATTAGAAAGGATCTAACAAAAGATGGAACTTCCCCATGGATTTCAACATTCTAGTATTGCCGTTATGATGCTTGGCTTGCCACTATGTTAACTTATCGAGGTATTTCCTTGATCCTCCATTACCATAGCTACTCTAGCTTCTACATACGAGTGCCCATCTAGTTGACAAATATACTGAAATAGATAGGTAACTGATTTCATCATCTTGGTTTCCAATAATGCCACCGTATCTAACATGTATTCGATAAAAGCATTCAATACAATATCTTATTTATTCTGTGAGTTAAGACCTCTTACATTCCAAACCAATATCTGTATAAGCCTAGGTATAGAGGGATGACCTGGTATAGCATCTCTAATAACAATAGTATTTTAACATATTATAAAGATGCCTTTATCTTTCTCTTGTTTTACAAAGCCCTCCTTTTGAAGGTATAATTATAATCCACATCCTATGAATTACCTTCCACTTTAAACTCTCAAGTCTTAACCTCTCTCTGTAAATTATTCATTTAATATGGTAATTAATAAAGTTAGAACTTAAATAATTTTTTTTTTTGGCTAATAAACATGATGGAAATATTTTTATGAGTTTTGTAAGTAAGAAACAAAAATAAAATGATATGGACGAATTACTACTCAATATGACTCATACGTAGCAAATCGAACTAAGGTAGATCAAGTTATCTATTGATGTACTTATAATTATTAAGCAATTGGGTTGTTAATGAAGCAATCTAATGTGACTTACAGAAGGCTCAACAACAAGAGTGTTGCTAAAGAATTATAAAAATGAAGCTATATAATGATTTAAGGAAAAGATTGATAAGTACAATGATTCATCACAATCACTGGGGATTGATAAGAACATAATAATGAGAAAAAATTTAATCAAAGATAATTTCAATTCAAAAGATTTTTAATCCAGTAATTTCTTTCTCGTAAGATTACAAATTTATATTAGACCAGTTGTAATAGTAAATAACTATCTAAGAGAAAGTTATATATAAAAAAAAAAAAACTTACAAGAAAAATGAATTACACAACTATAATAAATGATTTCCTAATTATTCATATTCTAGAATACCCCCTTACTATTTGAAGAAGATCTGAAAAATTGCTTAATTCTCCAATAAATATTTCATTTGGCACTTCATAAATGGAACCTTCAAATACCTATTCATTAAGTCAAAATTAATTCTGAAGCTCTTCTTTGCACATTATCAAATTAGAAACTACCCCTAAGTCTATACTTATAATTTAGAAATTTATGTGAAGCCTACTTTTGAGATTTTACTCTTTTATAAAAACTTGCCTCTCTTTGGTTATTCAACTCTCTACGTGACTTCTTGAAACTTCCCTTTATACCAACTTGCATTATTCTAAAAAATTCATTTAACTTGCTACCGACTCAATTCTTGACGTTGGAAGTCTATGTTTATTTGCTTTTACCCTTGAACTTAGCCTTGATTCTTTCCTTTTAGATCCCTATTGGACTTAGCCCTTTTGATCCCTTGCCCGTAGTTTTGACTCCATTTTCAATTCCTTTTAGCTATTCTCCTTTATTAAACTCATTTATCTCTTTTAGATGCCATTTAATTACATTGTATCATTTGGTTGTAAAAAATGGACTAAATAGATAAAATTGGACAACATAAATATAAGGAGTATGGGACAGTACAACTCTGTTGTACTATTTTTTTGTCTATATGGTATTAGGAACAACTTTTGTAATGTTTCTTATTTAGTATATGCGAATACTAGACTCTTTATTATATTTGACATTTATACACTCAACATTATTTAAATATATCTAACTATATTTTTATATTAATTAAAATTATTTAAAAAAAAAACGTTTTGAATAGATCGAATATAAGGTATGATAACTTATTTAAATAAAGGGTTGAATCTACTAGTAACATATAAGGGTTCAAATGTATTTCTGAAGATTATTTTGTGAATATTTGAATTTCATGATTAAGTTAATTAAGAATCAAACCTATGGTCGTAACTCTGTATTGGACATTGTAAAGGAGACTTTGAAAGTTAAAGGAGTGACTGTTAAGTTCTGAAATAATATTATATTGAAGATAGGATCAGTATATAAATTGTACTAACAGAATTGGGAGAAACAAATGCATGTCAACTGTATATGAAAACACTTGTGGCGGTATCTGTCAATAGTATTTTGATATACAAAGTATCTGTAGATAGCATTATTGAAGTTGGGTGATCATAAGTAGGATATTGAAATGGAAGACATGTGATTTTCGAATGAGAGAATACGTTTTCATTAAGCTCAATATATTTGGAGAAGAGAGTTCGGTAGATATTAAAAATGTTGAATGGGTGATTAGAGGAAAAATTCATTAAGGTAATCCACTATATAAGAAAGCTATGAAGCTACAATATATTTTATATTAGCAATTATAATAGATAATCCAATAGGGACATGGCAAATCTAAAATTGTCAAACTGTTGTTGTCGAGTCTCATATCCTGTTGTGTCATGTTTTGTCAAGTAATCAGTCCTTCTTAATACTGTCTCTTTTGCTGAGTCTATCAGTCGTCAGCCAATAGTCATATTCATCCTTCTTAAGTCGAGTCAAGTCAAGTGAAATTGAGTCGTTAACCATCTCATTTGAATCTGAGATGGAGAAAAGTCGGGATTTGCCAAATTTGCTTCTGTTGATCTTATGCTAAGCTGTATGAAGAACAAATGAGAAGCTATGATAGTAGTATAATCATTTTGAGTAGAAGCTCTTGGATGAAAGGAAAGGTGATGATATGAAGTGAATTTAGAACCGCTAATGATCACAAATAAAACTTAAGAAACAATCAAATAAGGAATAAATGGAGAATAAATCAATAAATAAAATTTGCGAGGTCATAAAGTTAAGTTATAAGATAGTACAATACGACTAGAGGAGGATGGTGATGAAATAAGCTCTGATTGATACTGAGGTAGGGCATGTAAAGGAAGGAAAATTAAAAGATCGAGAAAAGGTCCAAGTAAAGAAGAAGTGAGATGCTAATTAGAAAGCAATTCGAAAACCTAATTAGTAGACTACATAGAAGTTTCATTTGAAGATAATTCAGTAGAATGGAAGATGGGTTTTAAGGTTATGAAGTAACCTTAAAAAATATTGGATAATCAGGTTCAGAAGTTCAAGAGTTGAGACACAGAATAGGTAAAGATACGACCAAATGAAGATCTAGACTTAGAAACTAAAGTAGAACTTAATGTAGTGAAGACGAGGCATTACTTGTAGGTTCTTCGATTTTTTAGAGTAGTAATAATATATAAACTATCAATCTTAGTGAGTAAGCAATACATAGATATACAGTAGTTTCGAGGATGAAACTATTTTAAAGGGAGGTAGAATGTAAGCCCCAAAACTAGTAATTTGAGGTTTCGATCGGTTAAAAGACTCGATCGAGCCTAAATTATAAAGTAAAGCTAGAAATATTAGGATAATGACCCTGTAAACTTGAATTTAAGAAAATAAGTAATAAAATAGGAAACCGTAAAATTTTCAAATTTTAAGCATAATAATTGCTAATTACCGAAAAGGCGAAAAGTGTAATCTAATAACTAATAAATTACTAAAGATAGATTATATGTATACTAAAAATTTTAGAATGACCAAAATAATAATTAAGAATGTTCACATGTACCCCACATGTGTTTACGTGTAGATAAAAATACGCGAAATTACCTAAATTGGCCAAAAACTAAGTAAATAATTAAAGAAAATTATAAATTAATTATGGAAAAAATAAAAAAATCAAAAGAGGCTAGAATAATCCAAATCAGGTCGTGGTAGGTCAGGATCTACAAAATAAAAATCAACCAATTAAAATTAGACAACGCAAAAGCAAAAAATCAAGGAAATTGGGCAAAGTCATATCTAATTAATGTATAATAATTACAAAAAATCATCTATAAATAGGGAAAAATTTTTCAGAACTCATTTGGACAGTTTAACATTACAGAAAAATTGGAAACCTAAAAAAACGAGAGAAAATCCAGGAAAAAAAAAAAAGAAGAAAAGGAAACTATGCAGATTCAAGTAGTGAGAGAAACCCACATATTACTACCACCTGGGACCGAGCCGCCACCACCACACCACTCTATCCCCACCGTCTAGGCCAGTCGACAGCCTTGGATCGGGTTTGGATGGTTAGAAAGCTTCGAACCGGTTAATCCCTTAATTTTCCCAATTTTGAATAATTTTGTAAAATTAGTTATTTTGCCCAGAAAATTATGAAACTTATTATTCTGAGGTTTCATTATATTTAGATTTAGGGAAAAATAGTTATTTAGTTTAATTACGTCTGAAAATATAGGGTTCTTAACAAATTGTTCAAAACCGAGCATGATTAGAACGGAAAATAAATAGGCTTCGGAGTGTATTTTGGAGCTCAATTTTTTTTATAGGATGCTCATGTGATATAGAACAGTGCTATGAAGCCATTTTTTTAAAATTAATTTTCGAAATTTTTAAGTTAATTTTTAGCCCTAAAATGATGGAAAAATTGGGTGGTTTGGGGTTAATTAGGTGATTAAAATATTAATTACTGATTTAAATAGTAATTATATATTTAGGGATGTTAATCTCTGATGTGGAACCCTAATCCTAGCCTTTGGAGTATTAAGAAAGGTTAATTTAGGAAATTAGGTAATTAATATAAGAAATTAGTAATATGTGAAATTGTAAATTAATAAATCTAAAAAATTAGGGTTATTTAGATAATATTATAATAGAAATCAGAAAAATAATAAATCTGAAATAACATTTAATTTTAAGTAAATTTCTCAAAATATAAGATTTTCACACATCGGGAATAAATCCGATAACCTAATTAGGAATAACGTGTACTGAATAGTTTAGAATATGGAATTAAGACCCAATAGGATATTTGAATACTCTAACTTAATGTGATTAATTTCATATTAGGATTTGAGCATATTTAGGACTTAAAAATCGAACTAGAATCTAATTTAGAAATCAATGCGAAAATCGAACCCGAACTTAACCCTAAACCTAAAATAATTGTAAAAGACTTAAGACCTAGATAATTAGGTATATTAAACCCTAAACAACACATAACAATAAGCATTATAGGATAAAATGAACCTATAATAGTTATATGAAAAACCGAAACCACGTTTGTGTTATAGGGTAATCGGCGATGGCCTAAGCAAGTCGAACCTCGAGTGAGTGAGCGAGAAGTCGAGATAAGTTGGGATTAATACAATGCTGTATTTTGGAGGCTTGAGATTATGCTTAGTTGTGCTTGTTAAATAGTTGGATGTGTGCATGTGCTTAATTATGGGTAATGCTGTGATTTTGTTTGTTGCTCTAACATGTATTGTATGATTTGTATGAAATGATTGATCACCCTAAACTAGACTTAATCAAATATATGACCAGTAATCATAATCGGACATGCATGGCTATCCGTTAGGGAAACTTAGGACTCTCCGGCCAAATACCAACCCCTTCGAAAGGGATAGCGCAGGATTGCAATTGGTCCCTTCTTCATCCTTAGCCGAATTAAGTGATAGGAGAGGAGGTCGCGGCGAGGGTGAAGTCAGTGGTTCGAAGGTAGTCGTAGGAGGAGCGAGGTCTCCATTGTACAAGCCTGGGTTTGGTCATGAGCTGTTGCATTAATGGAAACTCCTCAACCCGGATTAGAGCGGGCGCAATTTCTCTAATCTCATGACGGGCAGGACAACATCGTGCGATGGCATTTGCTTGCACATGCACTGCACCTAATAAGTTGATTGAAAACCTTGTTGTGTTTGTGGTATAGTTTTAAGTCCTTCATCCTAACTTACTGAGCTGTGGTTACTCACATCCTTATAGACGTCGTGCAAGTGCTTGCAAAGAAGCGGCAACAACTACTTTGAAGTTAGCAACTGCTGGATCCTGGGGAGTTAAGAAAAACATATGAAGAACAGACATATTTTTTTTTAAGGTTTAAGCTGTTATCGTTGAAAACGCTAATTGTAATAATTGAATTCTATTATATATATATATATTTCCATACTTTCTTAGGTAAAAATTACAAACTGTGTACTTCAAAGCTGGTTAGTCGTAGACGCCTTATGTAGATCAGGTCTAAGATAGCGGTTGTAAGACCAACTTCTATCTTAGGATGGTTTACACGGCAGGGTTGTTACGACTCTGTCGTTTTGGGATGTGATAAATAGTAGAAAGTACTAAAACTAACAGCAAAAATTAGATTGGTAAAATAAAAAAATCGGGAGATAAATAATAATTTAACCTAATAATTACCTAGCAAAGAAAGTTAAAATTGATGTTATAAACCTATCTATAAAATAATCTATAAAAAGAGGAAATTAATAATAAGTAGTAAAAATGATTAGTTATTATAAGATAAAAAGTTAAGAAATTAACTATAAAGCATCTACAAAGGATTGAAGATGATAAAAATTGAGAAAAAGACCAATTTGCTCTTATAAATAAAAGTAGGTAGTAAAAAGAAAAAAATAGAATAGTAAATAATAAATTAGTAATAAAGTAAGGTACATAAATAATAACCGTCGAGCCTGTTTTTCGGTTTTTTTTGTTTAAAATTAATTTCTCATTTTCTAATTAATACTAAACCCTAACCCATTTAATATTATTCCCGACTAAAAAAATTGAAAATTTCTAGTTTTTTATTGAAAATAATTTTTGGAATCACTACCCAACCAAAATCGAGAAAAGAAAAGAAACCGTAACCAATTGGGTGGATTAATTACGATTTGGCTATTGGCCTTTGATTTCAATTTAGATGAAAAATCAGAGGGTTTCGAATTCGGGAGCTAACCTATTAAACCCTAACGGGTACCACTATTTATTTACCGAAATTAGGATTATTCTTCTAATTATAATATTTTAAAATAAATAAATAAAAAAAATCAAAAGAAAAAAAAAACCAAAGTTTCTACACATTTCATCATCGCCCCAAAGGTGCCTACGTACCTGCTAGCCGGGATCAGATAATCGTAGTTATTTCCGAAAACTTTAATATGTTGGTTCTTTTTATTAAAAAAATGATTGGTTGAATTTGCGTTTTTATTAACCATTTTATTTTTATTAAGAAAAATCTCTAGAAGCCCAATTTTTATTCCTAATTATAAAAAAAAAAACCTAAAAACCTAATTTTTGAAAAGTCCCAAATTAAGATTTTTATTTAAAAATAACTAAGTGATAATTTTTTTTTTTATTTTCAAGAAAAACTCTAAAGATTTTATGAAATATGTAATGTTCTACATGATGAATTTTTTATATAGAAAAAATACTTAAAACATATGAAAAAAAAAGAAAGAAAGAAAGAAAAAAAAATTCCTAATCATAGAAAATATACCTAACCGTAGAAAAAATATTTAAACCATAAAAAATATGTCTAAACTATGAAAAAAATATTTAAACCATAAAAAAATCTAAATTATAGAAAACGTTTCTGAATCATAGAAAAGAATCCTAAACAATAGAAAAGATATATAAACCATAGAAAAGAAGTATAAATTATGGAAAAGATATTCCAACCATAAAAAAGAAACCTAAATTATGAAAAAGATATCTAAATAATGAAAAACAAGCCTAAACTATAGAAAAAATGTCTCGCCGTAAAAAAGAAGTCAATTAAAGAATTTTTTTTTTTATTTTATGAACATCAAAATGATTTTTTTATCTAAAAAACCCTAACATGACTAATGCAATTTTTCTAAATTAATACAATATGCAAAGAACAAGATTTTGTAAAATATAAGATTTTATAAAAATATTATTTTGAAAATATGAAATCTAAAAAAATAATAAAAAATAAATAAACTAAAACTTAACTTAACACATGTTCACTATACACTAATGCTAGAACTAATTACTAGCAATTAAAGACATGAAAAAAATAAATAAATAAAATTAGTACAAGTTTTAAAAATAACTATACATATACTAAGTGAGATAAAAATAAATAAATAAGATAAGTTATGGACAATAATTAAAAACCATTATTATGTACCTGTAAGGCAAAGCACGCGAAGCTGATGAAAGGGAATAGATTGGATCTCCAGTCCTATCACGCGTACAACTATAGAATTGGTCTAAAGAGTGGGTTCGAGCGTGTTTTTAACAAATGTGTAATTGTTCTTTTTTGGCTCGCACCATATAACCCCTATTTATAAATCGAATCGAATCTAAATTGATAACGATTCAAAATAGATTTGAATCTTACAAATCTTGATTTAATTAGATTTAATGTCATCGTATCAAATTTGCTTTCTTTTCGACAACTATTTAGTTAAGATTCCATCGAATTTTTTTTTCGAATTTTTTTCTTTTTAGTTTTTTTTTTCTAACAATTTTCTATTTTTTTGTCTTTTTTATCATTTTTCAATTTTTTTATTATTTTCTAAATTACAATCCTAAAAATAAAAATTATAACTATTATGGGTAAAAATCGAGTGTCTAGAATAACTATGGATAAAAAGTATGATAATGACCTATGCCCCTTACATATAAGACATCATTATGATATGTTTCCAAATAAAAGTAAATAATATACTTAGAAAAGTAAATTAAATAATAAAATAATTGGATATAATACTAAAATACGATAAAAATACCATATAAAATATTGTAAAATACCCTTACCTAAGAAATATCAGATCAACTCTAAAAATGTCAAACACTAATGAAACATCATAAAAATATTCAACAACTTGCAAGGAAAGTAAAGAAAAATTTATAAACTTAGGAAATATCATAAAATTATTAAAATAGATTATAACTTCTCCAAGAATTTACAAGAAATTGTATAAGTGGGAAAAAATGTTGAAAAATTAACTACATGTTTGTTTTTCAATTAGGAACAGGAGACAACTTTCCCATGAATTTACACTCACTACAAAATTATTAAAGCATCAGGTAATTTCTTTAAAAATTCATCAAAATTTTTAAACTTGTCCAAAAATTATGAAATTTTAATGGGGGACGTGTAACAATATTAGAAGTGTGTTTCTAATTTTCCATAATTTTTTTACATGTGTACAATTAAAATTAATTTTTTAATATTATAAATACCACTCTCCTAACTTCAAAATTTCACATCACTCGAATTAAACCTCTAAAATTTAGGAGAAATTTTTTGGAGCTCCTCCATATTCTTATTGAAAGGTTAGACAAGATTTTAGTGGTGGTAGCCACCAGTAGCTAGTGGTTTTTGCCAATTTGGTGGTTCTAACTTAAATAATTTTGAAGCTTCCAATTTATACTGTTTCAAGGAATAGTTTTACCTTTAAGTACTCTATAATCATATATTCTTGCAATAATTTTTGTAGAATTAATTTTTCATGTTTTGTATCTTTTATAATTTTTGCAAGTTTCTACCCATTTCAATTAAAAATGCCCATTTTAAAAAAATCATAAAACCCTATCTAATGACTTCCTAAAATCCCTAAATTTTTTTCACATAGTTTCATGTCCCCAATAAGATTTTTAGAAACTATATTTTCCATTTATTAAAGTACTTTCTAATTTTCTTGATTATTTGGCCTCATTTCTTGATAAAATATTTATTTTCTATTGAATATTATATTTCCAAAATAAAATCTAATGGTAAATTTCATATATTTTGGCTTCTTCAACACTAACACTAATTTTTTTCTACAATGTAAAGTTTAATTACTAGTTATTCTGAACCATTTATATATATATAAACTCAACTATAATTCATTATATATCGAACTCTTGCTTTTCATAACTTATATAATCATAACATTCCATAACTTTGTAAAAGGTTATTATTTCTTCACCTTATTTTGTATATAGAGGCTATCTTTTGCCACTTCTTTTGAGATATAAATCCTTTTACTTGAAAATCGTTAACTAACATACAAATTTAAATATTATTACTAACAAGATTATCAATTTCACATGAACTAGATATTTGTTTCCTTTAGTATCAAAATAGGAATACTTTCAAGACCTCTTTTGCAATCTTAGCCAAAAACAACATTAAGGGAACCATAAGGATTAAATTAACTTAGAAACCCACTCTGAACCTACTTAAGAACCTTATTCAAAGCCTTTTTAAAAAAAGTCTATTAGGAATATCCTTCTTCTCACACAATTAACTTAAAAATTATTTCATAAAATCTATGTGATTATTTAAGGGATATTAAGCACTCCACAACTAAGGTAAGTTGGCTTACTTCATCACAGTTATGTCTTGTGTAACAATGAATTATTAGTCATTATACTGTTTGTGATTATAATTAGAATTGTTTGTATGCATGCAATGTGTATGATTGAAAATTTGATTTCAGTAATTGAGTTTACTTGCTTGATGTGTTTGTGAGGTGTTTAATTTCAATCATTGTGGTTTGTGGTACATGTTTGATCACTAATCTAAAATGGACTCTAAGAATTTACTTAGCTTAAGAAACTAGTCATGCATTGCATATCTCTCATACCTTATATCTTCTTTTAACCATATCAAACTATTTTGACCAGAGAGGAGGTTGTAGTATAAGTAAAAGTTATCAAGGAATAGTCTAAAGTGGTTTAAAGAGGATCGAAAATTCATTACACAAGCCCAGATTTGGCATGAGAACATTTTATTATGGAAATTCCTTAAAACTTATATTAGAGTGGATATAATTTCTCTAATCTTATAATGATAAAAAAAAACGTCATGCAGATAACATTTGTTTTATTGCATTGCACTTTAAAGGATTATTTTGCTTTTGCTTTTGCTTGCCTAAGTATAATGCAAGTTCCTTGGCAACTTACTAAGTAGTAGATTCACTTACACTTTTATAGGTATCCTTTTGTAGTTAAACAAAAGCTTAGGGATAGGAAAGTTAAGTGAGGATTGATTAAGATTAAGAAAGAGTTGACCATAAAGGTTTTAGCCAATTGTTAGGCATTTATGAAAAACTTAAATTCTATTATAATAAACACTTTTTCTTTTCATGTTTTATAAAGCATTATTCTTTCGAGTTAATTGTGGTTACGCTTGTTTCCACTTTAATATGACGCCTTGTATATAGTACTAGAATAATGGTAGCTACAGGCCTTATACTATCATTATTTATTAGCATACATGGTGGGATTGTTATGATTAAAAAACCCTAAATGTAACATCATAAGAGGTTATTGTTAAGATTTCAAAAAACTTATACTTTTGTTTAGTGAAATTAAGTTTTGTACTATATTTTAAATGGAACAAGCATTTTATCCAATTCTTAACACCCTTTTTTGTTCCCTTAACAAAATAAAAAACTAAATATTGAATAAAAAGTTTTTTCCAATCCAATTCTCATAAATTTTCACAATCATAAATACTTATATATCATTTTCCATTAATATTACTTTCTTTTATATTATTTTTTATGCTTTAATTTGTTCATCAACAAAAGTAGCAGTTTATAAATCTCAACTTGTTTCAAACAAAAATTTCATAATGTTGAATTTGTATTTTAGGTTTGTTTCCTTCCTAAACCTATAATTTTTTTTTTTACATGTATACCGCTGGTTTTGTAACTTATGGTTTGTTGAAGTTGCGATAAATTTTTTTTTGTTTTTTAATTAAAAACTATTTTTCTACATATGATAATTCCATAAAATTCTAAACCTTAAGCTCATTCTATTCAATGTGTATTTTAGCTTGTTTTGTTTATTAAATCTATGATTTTCCTTTTCTTATTGTATATATACATTATTGTCATTGCTGTAAATTTTAGTTTGCTTGACACAATAAACTAAAGGATTTTTTTTTCTCTTATGAATTGAAAACTAAAGGCGCTATCTGTTATGCCTCGAAGCAGAAGAGTTGTAACAGCCCCATCGTGTAAATTATTCTAAAATAAAAGTTGGCTTTACAACCGCTATCCTAGGCCTAATCTACATAAGGCATTCACGACTAAACCGCTTTGAAGTAAACAGTTTATAATTTAAATAAATCATTTACTTAAAAAGTAAGAATATATATATATATATACATACATACATACATTAGAATTCAGTTATTACAATTAACGTTTACAACGTTTCACCGTAATCTAATTCTTAGTTAATACATTATTCATAAAAGAAAAATTATAAGATAAGAGCTTAGACCCTAAAAATATATGTTTGTTCTTCAGATGTTTTTTTTCACTCCCCAAGATCCATCAGTTGCTAGCTTCAGAGTAGTTGTAAGTCGCTTCTTGGCCAGTACCTGCAATGACGTCTATAGAGATGTGAGCAATTATAGCTAATAAGTTAAGATGGAAGACTTAAAACTATACCACAAACACAAACAAGGTTAATAATCAACTTATTAGGTGTAATGCATGTTCAAGTAAATGCCATCGTACGATGTTGTTTGGCTTGTTATAAGATTAGAGAAATTGCGCTCGCTTTAATCCGGGTTGAGGAGTTGCTGTTAATGCAATAGCTTGCGACCAAACCCAAACTCGTGCAATTGAGACAATATTCCTCCTACGACTACCTTCGAACCATTGACTTCATCCTTACCGTGACCTTCTCACCTATCACTTAGTTCGACTAAGGATGAAGAATAGACCCATTATGCTATTTAGTGCTATTCCTTTTGAAGAGGTTGATATTTGGTTGAAGAATCTTAAGTTTCCCCTAATGGGTTGCTATGTAGGTCCGGTTTATGGTTAGAAGTTATATCTTTGTTAAGTCTAGTTTAAGGTGATCAATTATCTCATAAAATACAAGTCAAAACGACAAACAAAATCATAACATCACTCGTAATTAAGCACACACACACGCATACAGCCAACTATTTAACAAGTATAACCAAGTATAATCTCAAGCCTTTAAAATACAACAACATATTAATCCCAACTTATTTTGACTTTTCGCTTGCTCACTCGAGGGCCGACTTGCTCAAGCCATCACCGATCATTCCTATAGTACTAACGTTTTCTCAGTTTTCATATAACTATTATAGATTACTTTTTATCTTATAACACTTTTGTTATCTTTGGTTTAGGGTTTAACATGTCCAGTTATCTAGGTTCTCAAATCTTTTACAACTATTCTGGGTTTGGGGCTAGGTTCGGATTCAGTTTCCGCATTGATTTCTAAATTAGGTTTTAGTTCAACTTTTAAGTACTATTTTATATATGAACCCTAGAAACTCGTTTCAACTCATAATGTGAAATTAATCACATTACTTCTAAATATCCTAAATACCATAATTGCCCTTAGTCAGTATTTTATTTCACCTGGTACATTTAAATTCTTATTAGTGTATCGAATTTACTTTTGATGTGAGAAATTTTTATATTTTTCATATAATTACATAAATTTAATTTTTACTTTTACTTGCCTAAGTATAATGCAAGTTCCTTGCCAACTTACTAAGCAGTAGATTTGCTTACACTCTTATAGGTATCCTTTTGTAGTTAAACAAAAGCTTAAGGATAGGAAAGTTAAGTGAGGATCGATTAAGATTAAGAAAAAGTTTACCACAAGGGTTTTAGCCAATTCTTAGGCATTTATAAAAAACTTAAATTCTATTATAATAAGCACTTTTTCTTTTCATGTTTGATAAAGTATTATTCTTCCGAGTTAATTGTAGTTACGCTTACTTTCACTTTAATATGACGCCTTGTATATACTACTAGAATAATGGTAGCTACGGGCCTTATACTATCGTTGTTTATTAGCATACATGGCGAGATTATTATGATTAAAAAACCCTAAATGTAACATCATAAAAGGTTATTTTTAAGATTTCAAAAAACTTATACTTTTGTTTAGTGAAATTAAGTTTTGTACTATATTTTAAATGGAACAAATATTAAGCATTTTATCCAATTCTTAACACCCTTTTTTTTGTTCCCTTAACAAAATAAAAAACTAAATATTGAATAAAAAGTTTTTTCCAGTCCAATTCTCATAAATTTTCACAATCATAGATACCTATATATCATTTTCCATTAATATTACTTTCTTTTATACTATTTTTTATTCTTTAATTTGTTCATCAACAAAAGTAGCAATTTATAAATCTCAACTTGTTTCAAACAAAAATTTCATAATGTTGAATTTGTATTTTAGGTTTGTTTCCTTCCTAAACCTATAATTTTTTTTTTTTACATGTATACCGCTGGTTTTGTAACTTATGGTTTGTTGAAGTTGCGATAAATTTTTTTTTGTTTTTTAATTAAAAACTATTTTTCTACATATGATAATTCCATAAAATTCTAAACCTTAAGCTTATTCTATTCAATGTATATTTTAGCTTGTTTTGTTTTTTAAATCTATGATTTTCCTTTTCTTGTTGTATATATATATTATTGTCATTGCCGTAAATTTTTGTTTGCTTGACACAATAAACTAAAGGATTTTTTTTTCCTTATGAATTGAAAACTAAAGGTACTATTTGTTATGCCCCGAAGTGGAAGAGTTGTAATAACCCTGCCGTGTAAATCATTCTAAGATAAAAGTTGGCTTTATAACCGCTATCCTAAACCTGATCTATACGAGGCATCCATGACTAAACCGTTTTGAAGTAAACAATTTGTGATTTAAATAAATCATTTACCTAAGAAGTAAGAATATATATATATATACATTAGAATTCAATTATTACAATTAACGTTCATAATGTTTCACCGTAATTTATTTTCTAATTAATACATTATTCATAAAAGAAAAATTCTAAGATAAGAGCTTAGACCTTAAAAATATATGTCTGTTCTTCAAATATTTTTTCTCACTCCCTAAGATCCAGTAGTTGCTAGCTTCAGAGTATTTGTAATTTGCTTCTTGGCCAGTACCTGCAACAACTTCTATAGGGATGTGAGCAATCATAGCTAGTAAGTTAGGATAGAAGACTTAAAACTATACCACAAACACAAACAAAGTTAGCAACCAATTTATTAGGTGCAATGCATGTTCAAGTAAATGCTATCGCACGACCTTGTTTGGCCCATTATAAGATTAGAGAAATTGCGTCCGCTTTAATTCGAGTTGAAGAGTTGCCGTTAATGCAATGGCTCACAACCAAACCCAAACTTGTGCAATTAAGACACCACTCCTCCTACGACTACCTTCGAACCATTGACTTCATCCTTACCGCAACCTTCTTACTTATCACTTAGTTCGACTAAGGATGAAGAAGGGACTCATTATGCTATCTAGTGCTGTTCCTTTTCAAGGGGTCGATATTTGGTTGGAGAATCGTAGGTTTTCCCTAATGAGTTGCTATGTAAGTCCGGTTTATGGTTAGAAATCATATCTTTATTAAGTCCAGTTTAGGGTGATCAATTATCTTATAAAATACAAGCTAAAACGACAAACAAAATCATAGCATCACTGTAATTAAGCACACGTGCACAGCTAACTATGTAACAAGCATAACCAAGTATAATCTCAAGCCTCCAAAATATAGCAACGTATTAATCCCAACTTATTTTGACTTCTCGCTTACTCACTCGAGATTCAACTCACTCAGGCCATCACCGATCATCCTTATAATACCAACGTTTTCTCAGTTTTCATATGATTGTTATAGATTAGTTTTTTTATCTTATAACGCTTATTGTTATCTTTGGTTTAGGGTTTTACATGTCCAGTTATCTAGGTTCTCAAATCTTTTACAATTATTCTGGGTTTAGGGCTAGCTTCGGGTTTAGTTTCTACATTGATTTCTAAATTAAGTTCTACTTCAATTTTTAAGTACTGTTTTATATACGAACCCTAGAAACTCATTTCAACTCATAACGTGAAATTAATCATATTACTTCCAAATATTCTAAATACCATAATTACCCCTAGTCAGTATTTTATTCCACCTGGTGCACTTAAATTCTTATTAGTGTACCAAATTTAATTTTGGTGTAATAAATTTTTATATTTTTCATATAATTACATAAATTTAATTTTTATATCAAATTTATTATATATTCCTATTATTTATATAATATCAATTTTTATCCTAATATCTTCGATTTATTGTATTTTCAATAATTACATATTATGTATTATCACCTATTATGTATATAATACACATCTAATATTTCTATAACTCTAATTACCATCTCCCAATATCAATTAACATTTCAAAATGTCTAAATTCATCCCAAATCAGATTTTACACCTAATTACCTTAATTTACAAAATTAACTTAAAATTTACTATTTTTCCCTATTATTTATTTACTACATAATTACCATAACAATTATATCTAATACCTTAAAGGATACAAATATCATACTTCATCAGATTTAAACATCTTAAAACATATAATGATTTACTAAATTAATAATTAACTATTTAATTACTTAATTAATAAAAAAATAAGCCATTTTATGTATCATTTTAAGGCCTAAAAATTATCTAAAAATTTCGAAAATTCATTTTTGAAAAAGGGTTTTGTAGCACTATTCTATATCATTTAAGTAGTATACAGAAAAATTGTGAACTCCAAACTATACTTCTAAACCTATTTATTTCTAATCCGAAACATTCTCGGTTTTGCATGATTTTCTAAGAACTATATATTACGGGACATGCTGTAAGCCCCAAAGTTAAGCTAATTGACCATAAGATTGAACTTAGAATATAAGGTTTTGGACGATCGGTTAAGGAATCCGATCAAACCCTAAATTATAAACTAACGAGAGAAATATTATTAAACCGATTCCGTTAGTTTGAATTTAAGAAAATAAGTAATAAAATAAGAGACTACAAAATTTTCAAATTTTAATTATATAACTCGTTATTTATTGAAAATGCGTAAAAGGCATTCCGGTACTTAACGAATCGCTAGAAATAAATTATATGTATACTAAAAATTATAAAATAACCTAAATAATATTTAAGAATGTTTATTTGTACTATATATGAATTTACATGTAAGTATAAATACGCGTAATTTCTTAAAATACGCGAAATGTGCTAAAATAATACAAAATGCTTGAAGAAAATTCACAATTAAATAAGGAAAAATCAAGAAAAATCAGAAAAAATCATGAATGATCCAGAATTGGGTCGTGTCAGCTGGAAAAAATTCGGCCAATTAGAATAAGCTAACATAAAAGTCAAAAATCAAGGGATAAGGCAATTGTCTTGTCTCATTTAATGCACAATAAATCCTCTAAAGCCCTATAAATAGCAGGAAAAATTCAAGAACTCATTTGGACAGTTAGAAATCAGAAAAAATTAGGGAGAGATGAAAATTGAGAGAAAAATTCAGTTTAGAAAAAAAATTAGAAAAACTGTGCAATTAAGGCTTTTAAAGGGAACCCACACCAGACGAGGAGCTGGGAGTGGACGACCACCACCACCACACGGTGGTGGCAGCGCCCAGGCCGGACGACAAGGCCACGGCGGCAGGCGGTGGCCGGAGCCACCCAAATCGGTAAGTCCGATTTCTAGCCCGATGTTGTGTAATTTTTTAAAAATAGTAAATATTATTAGAAAATTATTAATTTTGTTATTATAGAATATTTTTGTATGTAGTTTGTAGGAAAAATATTATTTTGATGAAAACATGCCCCGTAATATATGATCCCTAAGAAATTATGCAAAACCGAGCATGTTTCGGTTTAGAAATAAATGACCTTAGGAGTGTAGTTTTAAGCCCAAAATTTTTGTGTAGATTAATTAGATGATATAAAATAGTGCTATGAAGCCCTTTTTCAAAAATTAATTTTCTAAATTTTTAGATAATTTTTAGGCATTAAAATGAGGCATAAAATGGGTAATTTAAGGTTAATTAAGTAATTAAATTATTAATTACTGACTTAGTGAATAAGTAGATGTTTAGGGATGTTGAAATATGATGGAGAATGATACTTGTAGCATTTAGGGTGTTAGATGTAATTATTAGGTTAATTATGTAGTAAATAAGTAATATGAAAAAAATAGTACATTTTAAGTTAATTTTGTAAATTAGGGTAATTAGGAGTAAAATCTGATTTAGGATGAATTTAGACATTTTGAAATGATAATTGATGTTTAAAGATGGTAATTAGAGTGATATAAATATTAGAAGTGTAATATATACATAAAAGGTAATAATACATAATAGGTAATTATTGGAAATATAATAAATAGGAAATATTATAATAAAAATTAATATTGTGATAATAATAAAAATGTATAATAAATTTGATAGGAAATTTGAATTTATGTAATTATATGAAAAATGTAAAAATTTCTCACAACATGAGTAAATTCGGTACACTAATACGGATTTAAGTGTACCGGATGGAATAAAATGCTGACTAGGGGTAGTAATCGTATTTAGGAGATCGGGAAGTAATGTGATTAATTTCACATTATGGGTTGAAACGGATTTCTAGGGTTGGAATCTAAAACATTACTTAGAAATCGAACTAAAAACCTAATTTAGAAATCAATGCGAAAACCAAACCTGAACCTAACCCCAAACCTAAAATAATTATAAAAGACTTAATACCTAGATAATTAGGCATATTAAACTTTAAACAAAACCTAACAATAAGCGTTATCGGATAAAATGAACTTATAATATTATATGAAATACTGAAACCACGTTCGTGTTATAGGGATGATCGGCGATGACCTGAGCAAATCGGACCTCGAGTGAGTGAGCAAGGAGTCGAGGTAAGTTGGGATTAATATGATGCTGTATCTTGGAGGCTTAAGATTATGCTTGGTTGTGCTTGTTAGATAGTTGAATATGTGCATGTGTTTGATTATGGGCGATGCTATGATTCTGTTTATTACTCTAGCACATATTGTATGATTTGTATGAAAGGATTGATCACCCTTAATTAGACTTAAGCAAATATCCGACCAGTAATCATAATCGAACATGCATGGCAACCCGTTAGGGGAACTTAGGACTCTCCGGCCAAATATTGACCCCTTCGGAAATGATAGCGCAGGATTGCAAAATGGTCCCTTCTTCATCCTCAGTCGAACTAAGTGACAGGAGAGGAGGTCGCGGCGAGGGTGAAGACATTGGTTCGAAGGTAGTCGCGGGAGAAGCAAGGTCTCCATTGTACAAGCCTGGGTTTGGTCGTGAGTTGTTGCATTAACGGCAACTCCTCAACCCGGATTAGAGCGGGCGCAATTTCTCTAATCTCACGACAGGCCGGACAACGTCGTGCGATGGTATTTTCTTGCACATGCATTGCACCTAATAAGTAATTGAAAACCTTGTTGTGTGTATGGTATAGTTTTAAGTCCTCCGTCCTTACTTACTGAGTTGTGGTTGCTCACATCCCTATAGACGTTGTGCAGGTGTTGGCTAAGAAGCGGTAAACAACTACTCTGAAGCTAGTAACTGCTGAATCCTAGGAAGTGAGGAAAAATATTGAAGAATAAACACATGTTTTTAAGGTCTAAGTTTTTATTATTTTTCATTTCCGAATGATGTAATGATATAGAAAAATACTATAGAGAAATATTGTAAACTTTAACTACAATAACTGAATTATAACATATATATAATTCCTCACTTTTATAGGTAAATGATTTATTTAAATTACAAACTGTCTACTTCAAAGCGGGTTAGTTGTGGACGCCTTGTGTAGATCGGGTCTAAGATAGCGGTTGTAAGGCCAACTTCTATCTTAGGATGGTTTACACGGCGGGGCTGTTACGACTCTGCCGCTTCGGGGTGTGACAGTTCTAAATCATACTTTCATCAAAATAATATTTTTCTTAAAAACTAAATACGAAAATATTTCAGAATAACAAAATTCATAATTTTATAAGAATATTTACTATTTTTATAAGAATATTTACTATTTTTATAAAATTACATAAAATCAGGTTAAAAATCGAAATCACCGATTTGGGTGACTCCGACCACCGTCGGTAACCATAAGTATGTCAGCCCACCTGGGCGCTGCCACCACCATGTAGTGGTGGTGGCCGTCCACTCCTAATTGCTCATAGGGTCTGGGTTCTCTTTAGAAACCCTAACTGTATAGTTTTTTGGTAATTTTTGGGTAATTTTTTGTAAAACCCTAATTTCCTCTCAATTTCGCCTCTCTCTAATTTTATAAAATTCCAGACATCCAAAAGGAGCTTCTGAAAAATTTAGGGTATTTGTAGAGGTCTTAAAGAATTATTGTGCATTAATTTGATTAGACAATTATCTTATCTTCTTTCAATTTATCTTTTGTATTGTTCTAATTTGATTGGCTGAATTTTTTCTTCTTTTTCCTAGCTGTCACGACCCAAATTTGAATCATTCTTTATTTTTTATAATTTTTATTTATTTTTTATTAATTATGAATTTTATTTTATTATTTAGCATTATTTTAGCACATTTAATATATTTTAAGTAATTACGCGTATTTCTACCTATATGTAAATTCATATATAGTAAAAATAAATATTCCTAAATATTATTTAGGTTATTTTATGATTTTTAGTGTGCATATAATTTATTTATAGTGATTTGTTAATTATCATAATTTATTTTATGTATTTTCGATAAATAACGATTAATATACTTAAATTTTGAAAATTTTATATTATATTATTTTATTGCTTATTTTCTTAAATTCGAACTTAAGGGATTATTTTTACTAATATTTCTAACTTTATTTAATAATTTAGGCTCGATCGGATCCTTTAACCAATCGTTTTAAATTCTACGAGTCACACTTCAAGTAACTGATTGTGGGTCTTACACTATCCATTAGGGGTGGGTAAAAAAACCAACCAAATCGATCCAATCTGTAATCTGAATCAAATCAAACTAAAATTATGATTTTTTTCATAATTTAGTTTAAAAATTTTCCAATTTGAACTAAATCGAATATTTATGATTGGTTTGAAAGGTTAAACTAAATTAAATCGCCAAATCGAACCAATCCATTTTCATAAACATGGCGATATTTTATATGTAACTAAAAAATTATTTTGTCATAATATAATGCTTAAAATAATCTGTAGTTTATATTTATTAAAATGTATATATATTTGACTTTTATTGCCATTATTTTACAAATTATACAAACATATTGACTCAAAATATATACTATATGCTAGTTTTATGAACAAAACTAATTGTTAATAATTTCTTTGTTACATGAATATTGACTTCATCAATCTCTTTTATAATATCAATACCTGTTATTATTAAATAAATTTAATATTTTTATATGAGATTATAAATTATATAAATATACTTTCCTTGATTATGAAATATGATTTAATCCATAAACCAAATCGAAGTTTTATGGTTTGGAAAACACTTAATTCAAATCGTATAGTTTGATTTAAAGTAAAAGGAAACTATATTGTATGCTTTTATTTTAGTTTGGTTTGGAGAAAAATTCTAACCAAACCGAGTCATGCCTACCTCTACCATCCATCGTTCCCTTAAATTTGATCTAATAGCTTCCTAATTCACTCAATGGCCACAACTATGTAGTGAAAAAAAAAATTCTTTCCATCAATAAAATAAAAATTTATGTTGTGAATCACTTCCATTAATGTATTATGAAGCAAAAAGCAAAATTACTATCCTCTCCTCTTATTCACATTAATACTACAGGTGTGCCAGTAATTTTCTTATACATAAAATTTCAAAACAATTCCACATCTCTACTTATATTTCTTTTTTATGAGTTATTGAGTTGGATTTTTTTGGAATACAAATTACAGATGGCCAACAGGATAATTAAATTTTTTTGTCCAATTTAATGCAATAAATAGATTTTTGACTTAGTGGCAAGACTTAAGAATCAAGCTTGATTCAGGGGCATCGTAAAGAGATATAACTTAGTAAACTTAAAATAAAAATTGCTAAACTAATTGATCCACTTATAGTTTTGCTTAGTACTTTCGTGCAAAAAAGTCAATCCCATAAGAGGTCTTTCAAGCCTTAGTTGGGCTCTTATGTTGTTATAAGCATTAAGCTTATACTTGTAGCAAACTCGGGCTTTATATTATAAAAGCCTTGGGCTCATGATTCTTAAACCTACCACCTAATGCTCGTCCAAAGCCTATGGTCATATAATGTCAAAAAAAGGTGTCATCAATCCATCTTTGAATCATCCAACTGATGATAATATGGGCTAAAATCTATCAATAAGAGGTTCCTCTTCCCATTTATAGCATCCAAAGTATCAAGAAATTTGGTATAAATATTGTTACTTTATCAAAATCACTTCATAGAAGATGAAACTAATAAAATGATTGAGAAAGAAGTATGGACATTAGAAATAATCCATTGTCCCATGCATGTTCCAAGAATTAGAATTTACCTATTCGTTATCTCATGTCTTTTTCTAATGACATCTTTATATGTCACATTGTGAGACTTCTCCATCATACCTATTGTATCTGATTAACTACTTATTGTAATCTTACTATACATAAATGAGTTAACATATAGAAACCTTGATATTTCGATATTATTACTCGTTTACCAAGTCATGCATTACTTTGCATTAAGAAATAATTGGAGACTCCGTGTAAACCATATTCGGTTATAAGAATTCAAAGCGATCAATTAAATGTGCATAATGTCAATTTCTACTGTCACCAATTCTTCTTATTTAGTTCCATGATGTCTATTTTTTTTATTTTTTTGTTGTTGGACTACGACCTTTGTGGGTTTTACCTACTATTATGATCACATGTTATCGTATTCTACATCCTCCGTTCTCGACCCAAATAACCATGACAATATTGGTGACTTTGAACTTTGCTCTAACTCTAATTTGTAGACATTGTACTCTTATGGAACTAATTATGAAAGCTGCAGCATCTTGCGGGGTCAGCAATTCAGGTTGATGTCATGCTTAGCATAAGCGTTTGAATTGCCACATAATGGATTGTTTAGCTAATTGTTGTGATACAGGTTACTCTTTTAGAACGAAGCCGTGATTGGATTACACTGACAGTATGGAATGCCCCCCCAATAGATGTTTATAGTGGACTAGTTGTATTGATGGTGGACACCGATGATAAAAGGGAATGAGACGACTACGATATGATGATATATATATATATATATATATGCATTTAAATATATTCGTTATGATTCTAGACTATTTCAACTTTTATGAAGGTATTGCATCCTTAATTTTTATGTAATTGTAAGGACTTTGAAATTTTTGTATATATATATATCAAGGTATTGCTTGGTTGTTATATTTTTATATGACATGACACTAAATTCTTTTGTGCATTGTTTGGTTTAGACATTGTTCAAAGTTACGTGACAAAAAAAAAAAATGAGGTAGTGAACTAAAACTAACAATTTGTAGAGGATATCTAGTAGTAGAAAAATTCATTTCATAGTACAAAATCAATATATCTTAAAATTTTCATAAAAACAATTCTACATCGAGTTCTTAAATTACAATGTTAAACTTTGTTGTATTTTTATAATATGAATTTTTTTTAGTTCTTAAATTTTTTTTTCGATTTAAAAATTTGTACTCAATACTATACATATTAAACGTAATATGAGAAAATTATAATGTCTAATTTTTCTTATACTATACAAATCAATTCTCTATATACCATTTAGTTTGACTAATTAAACGCTAGCTAAAAAGTATTTTGATACACGAGAGCAAGAGAGAGTAATAAACTGGTTCGTGTTAATGATGTGATTGTGCTGCATGTTTGGGCTTACTACTCAATCAAGAACCTAATCCAATAGGAAAGCACGAGCGAGATTATCGACAAACACCCTTCTCTCCCGATGTAATTGATAGGTGTGTGTAGATACGCTTTATTCCATTGGTGGGCTTATTTAAATCGTTTTCAAATTGTTAGAGTCAAGTTTTTTTATCCATTTAAAAATCATCAAATGAATTCGATTTTGTTTAACTTATAAAGTTAAATGAGTTAGTTTATTTAATTTATTTATATTTTTAGCTGGCGAACTAATTATTTAACTAGTTTAAAAAATAAGTTAGGATCAAGTTATTTTATTCATTCAAAAAACATGTTAATCGAACTTGGTTAATTTAATCGCAGATGAAAGTGGGTTAAGTCAAGTTACACTATTTAATCTATTTGTATATCTCTAATAATTGATCATTGAGTGATAAAGATTATAAAGTAAATCATAACTGATCAAACTATACTAAGTATATACATATATATATATTTATATATATATATCCATATAAATATAAATTCATATTTTCTATGTAAAGAAATCATATACTGGCCTTCTAAATAATGTCTTCATACCACATTGTGAAGGCAACAAAGCTAAAACATGTCTAATGAAGAAAAATATTCACTTGTAATATATGTTATTATGTTTACACATAAAATGTAACATTTCGACACATGATAATTGTAGTAGGTAGTGGGTATTGGTGTTTAAAAAAAAACTGTAATCTACATAGTCACATATTCGAATATAGTTAGGGTATATGTGGTTATATATGTTAAATGTTGTTTGATTGTGGTACTTTTATTGTATATTACTGGAATAATATTTTAGTTTATTATTCAGTTTGTATATTAAGAAAAATTATTGGATAAAGAGAAAAATTTTAATAGTATTAATAAATTACTTAGATTAATAAATAACATACAAGCAAAAGGAAAAAAAAATGATATATGAAAACATAATTGATATTTTTTAAAAGAGTATGTTCCTTTATTATTATAGTTAAATTTTTATTAATATTTATATACCATTCTTCAATTTATATGATATGTTAATATTATTAAATTTTTCTTCTTAAAGAAAAGAGTCTTGATTATTGCACTAAAGTTAACAAAATTATATCATATATCTAGTGGTATAAAAGTCTATTTTACAATATAAAATAAATATGTTTTGAAAATTTTAAAATTATCCTATCTTGTATCGAATCTTATTATAATTAATAATATGAATAATTATTTTTAATTTTAAAGTATTTTTTATTACAAAAACTTATTTTTAGTATTCTACTTACCAAGGCTAGTATTCGTTTTATTCTGTTATACTTATGCGTACCGTACTATCCCGTTGTTATTAGAATAGATCCTCACGATCGAACGCTGTCTAAAATCTTTTTCCATCCGATAGCTATTGAAAATTGGGAGAAGACACGGTGCAGGCTGCAGCCAATAATCTCACTCCCACTGTGTCTGCTCACTCATTCGTCCACGTGGCAAAGAGGTGTACCAAGTCAGAACCCAGATTCAGTCTGATTCGACTCAATACCCTACACTCGAGTTCCTATCATTTATTCTGCAACCCTCCTCTTGTCGCGGAGCATCATAGGCCAACCACAACTAAACTTATAAACGCAACAACGTCGTATACACAACAAACACAAATTCCTCCTCCTCTGCCTCCTCCTTCTTATTCTCGAGATCGATAGAGGGAGAGAGAAGGAAGATCGAAAATGGAGTCGGTTATGCAATCCCGCCGAGTGGAGATGATAAGCTTAGCCGTCGCTCTTGTAGCGATTGGAGCCGGAACTGCTTACTATCTCTACATCAGCAAGAACAAGAAACTTAAAGGTACGGAACATTTTCAATCTCCTTGTGAATGGAACAAACATGGTATAGGAATTATCATGTGTGCTTTTGTTGTAATCGAGATCTCGGTTTTATACGTAAGGTTAGGGCTTTGCTTTTGTCCCAAAAGAACTGCTTTGCTTTGCTTGCCCATTGGGTCTTATTTCATCGTGTCGTGCCCCACCAATCACATGCTGCCAACGTAGGAAAGCGTTAATGGTTCCTTCTGAAGCTTTTTCAGTATACGATTAATGTTGGAAAGTGCAATTGATGGATACATGGGATAAGTTTTTCCTGCCTCAATCGAATGTTCCCCTCGATCATATACTGTCGAATAATTAATCGTGGTCTTACGTAATATATGCAGCAGCGTGTTATTGGTGAGGACACGAATGGGACACCAAATGAGAATGTGAAAATTTTGTGCATCCTATATACTGATTTGGTGTATGTTGGTGGTGTTGCTTCCTTCTCAAAATGGTGAAAGGGAAAAAAAAAAAAAAAAGGTTATCTGCCATGAGAGAGTGGAAAAATATGAATGCAGACTGAAAGTTACGGATTATGATCTTTGTGCTGAAAGTAGAATAGAATTAAAAGCTGATTTAAGTCGGAGAATAGGAGTGAAAGAACTGAAAATTTTGTTGTAGCTGTATTTTTAGGTATATTGAATTAATGATTTGGAAATTCATGCTGGTTCAGGAAATTAATTGGTATCTGTTAAACAGAATTTTCAGTTAAATGCAAGGGTTTGTCATGGTTGTGGATTCAGTTTGGTGCATCTCTACATTTGCATTTGCACCTCTCTATAATGGCTTCACAGCATAGGGGAGTATATGCTAACAAAACAATGTAGTATAATTAAGGAAACATGTTGTGTTTAAGACAGAGTTTATCATGCCATCTTATATTTCATCCGAACTCGGGATAAAATTGTGTCCATACATGCTCTATCAGTACTTTCCTATCAAATCGCAAGGAAAGGAAGACAGAATTCTATTTATCCTATTGACACCCTTATATCAACATCTATAATCTACTAATAAAGGAACACGAAGGTGATGTATAATGAGAACAAAGAAAATATGCATCATTAACCATCTAAGACATATAATATTCAAGAAGTAACTAAAATAATAGTCTATGGCTCAAGAGTTATATTGTTGATGAAGCCATTCAGCTCATTGGTATGTGGACCGTAAAGACCAGCTTGGCTTAAAAGTAATCTACAGATAGATGTCCAGAGTAAGATAGGATAAGAACAGGTTTATTTTATCAGCGCTCAGTATCTATGTCCAGACTTTAGTAAACAAATGAACATATAGGTGATGCATAACGAGAACAAAGAAAATATACATCATAAGCTGGTCTTGACCTATGAGATTCAAGAAGTAATGACAAAAAATTGTTTTATGGCTAAAGAGTTAAAATTTTCAACAAAACGAGTTGGCTGATTGGTATGTAGATTGTAAAGAGCAGCTAGGTTTACTTAGCATTTAATTTTTTATTTCCCTTTTCTTTTATGTGTTTACACAATGAATTAGAGTTACACAGAATCCTTTGTTTGGTAAGTGCATTCCTTCTTTTTCTTCTTCTTCTTCTTCTTCTTCTCCTCCTCCTCTTTATCAAAGACAAAGATCTCGATTGAAGGTGGGGGTTGTAGCATTGCAATATAGATTGAAAGAGTTGCATATAATGGGAATCTAATAGGAAATGATTCCCATCAAATGATATTCTTTGACAGGAAAATATTATTCAGCCATGCTAAAAATTTATTTTTGGGACATGGTTGCTTGTAAAATACTCTAGGGTAAAGGCAATCTGCCCTCTCAAGCAAACTCCCAAAAATTGATTTTATTTTCCACAGCTCTCCCAAAAGCTGTATTTGTTTATGCTGGGGGTAAAGTCTTTAAAGAATGTCTTTATGGGGTGAGATTTTTCTGGAGTTTTAAGAAACCAAACAAACCTAATAGTTAAATTCTAAGGGATTCCAAATACAATGAACACCATTTTTCATTTAGTCCTAAGTTGGGACTTTTTGAATTCCTTGAATCAGACATCCTTCTTGCACTATAATTTTGGTTCTTTTCTTTTATCCCCTGTCTTGTAAATTAGGTTGCCTGGACCCTGAAAACTTTAAGGAATTTAAACTGGTCAAGAAGACCTACCTCAGTCATAATGTGGCAAATTTCAAGTTTGCTCTTCCCACTCCAACTTCAGTACTGGGACTTCCAATCGGACAGCATATGAGTTGCAGGTTAAATTCCTATACATGATTTTCTGTGAGGAGATCTTCCTTGAAAATGGAAAATGTTATACGTAACTCCAAATGGAACTGTTTTTGACAGAGGAAAGGATAGCCAAGGGGAAGAAGTAGTAAGAGCGTACACTCCAACAACTTTGGATTCTGACATTGGATACTTTGAGCTTGTTATAAAGGTTGAACTGACTTTAAATTACTGATCTCATCATTCATCTACTGGCTTCATGTCTTTATTTGACTACTGCTTTCAGTTTGAAAAGTTATTTTATGATTTGCAATTAGATGTATCCACAAGGAAGGATGTCCCACCATTTCAGAGAGATGCAAGAAGGTGACAACCTGGCTGTGAAGGGACCTAAGGTTAATCCTTTCTTTCTCTGATTGATTCAGCACTCTATTTTATATCGGGGCAGTGAATACATGAAATGCCGAAACAGAAAAGCTAAAGATTTGCTGAAATTGTCTAGACTAAGATTTTGTCTGCTAGGAGAAGTCCAGTAACCAGAAAGAAAGTAAAGGTGGCTGAACAGAACATACTTACTATTTGTACTCTTAAGTTGCTTAGAGCATCCATATTTCTAGTCATATGACATAAACTTTGCTAAGCATGTGAATTTCATGTCTGACTTGAATTTGCATGTCAAGCATATTTGTTTATGCACTTTCAGTTCTCTTCATTTAAAGGCCAATGGTTGCAGCTTTATGCTTGTTCAATTAGTGAACCTATAAGTTCCAACTTCTTTCATGGTCTATTGACAGAATCCAGCATCCAGTTAATTCTTGTAGACTACATGATGTAATCAAGTCACAAAACTAGTCATGGAATCTGGTGGTATAATTCCTTCACTGTTGGTTACAGGTCTAGGTTTCAAATCCTAAATCCAATATAAAATTTCCCAAAAGGCAACAATAGAAAAGTTCAACTGTGTTCAACTTATGCGCTCTCGTTAATGCTAAAATGTTGTTCAAATTATGGAGATGGTCAATGAGCATTTCTATGTCCAAATGTACATCAGTACAGCTAAATTATGTGCTTCCATTAATTATTTTAGGGGCGGTTCAAGTATCATCCTGGCCAAGTGAGAGCATTTGGCATGCTTGCTGGAGGTACAGGCATAACCCCCATGTTCCAGGTAAGGAAAGGCTTAGCACAGCTAATAAGTAGAAAGTTGATCATTTTTGACCTTCGAATCTTCTTAACTCCATATAACAAGATTTCATTTTCGAATGATAGACAGAAACCCCATCTTTTTACATTTTAACCGTTGCTTCTGTTTTCTGGATTGATTAGGTTGCTAGGGCAATATTGGAGAATCCAAAAGACAAAACCAATATACATCTTATATATGCTAATGTTACATATGAGGACATTCTTTTGAAGGTAGCTCCCTCCCTCTTTTTCTCTCTCTCTCTTTCTGGGCTTCTTATGTGTTTTCTTGCTGAGCTGATAGTAAATAAAATGCTTAGGTTCTAGCACTAAAAGGAAGAAAAGATATGTAAGGCAAGAAGAAAAAAGAAGGTTCTTGTTTTATGAGATACCTTGGGTTCACATTGATTGCCCTTGATTGCATGTTGGAAGATCTGTATTCTACTGAGCTTGACATTTAATTAAATAGGAGTTAGTTCTGTCATGGACTCTCTGATTCTATGCCTAGGTGGTAGGTTTTATATTTAACATACTGTTTTTTTTATTAGGCTATTGGCTGATTTTATGATGCTATCTCATCAAACCCTTTTCTTGGACAATTGCCTCATACCTATGCTTGAGTAAAGTTTGAATAGTTTGTAGAGAATCGGGTATTGCTCTCGATTGCATGTTGGAAGATATGTATTCTACTGAGCTTGACATTTAATTATACAGGAGTCATGGGCTTTCTGATTGTATGCGTAGGTGGTAGGTTTTACATTTAGCGTACTGCTTTTTTATCAGTCTATTAGCTGATTTTATGATGCTGCCTCATCAAACACTTTTCTTGGACAATTGCCTCATACCTATGCTTGAGTAAAGTTTGAATGGTTTGTAGAGAATTGGGTATCGCCTGAAATTTGTTTTGCATTAATGTCTCAATCAACCACTCTCATTTTATGATATTATAGTCAGAAAATTTCATCAGCTCACACTAAGGGCTCTTGTTGACTCTTTATATTTAACTTATCATTTCTCTAGCCAGCAATCTCACGCTTTACTGGTCTCATCTGCCTGATCAAGTGAACTTGAGCTACCATTTTCTTCTAGATGGACTACTTGAACGTTGTAATTGTCCCCTTTGTTTGTTGATTCAAGAACGTCAATTTGCTCATTGTATTTCTCAAGAGGCCCTCTATATATAAATGTGTTTCCTCTGCGATTAAATATGAAATGCAGCTCTATTTCCAACGTCTTTATCCTAAAATGTGAAGCATTGACAATGGACAATGGTGGAAAATGATTTCATCATATGGGTAAACATCTTGTGAAGAGATTGGCATTATCTACAAAGCAAGGATGGCTGGTTGCATTGTTCTAATCCACATACATTGTCCATGCAGGAAGAGCTGGATAGTTTTGCTGGAAATTTCCCAGGTCGCTTCTCTGTCTATTATATCCTGAATCAGGTATTTCAGTATGCCTCCCTTCTGTGCTTGTCATTCCTGATGGTTTCGTTAGGTGGGACAAGTTTCGTTAATTTATTCAACTATACTCTTGTTCCTATTGTGAGATTACATGATACCTTAGATGTATCTAAAAGCGGAAAAGCCATATGATAGACAATTTTGCATTAATCCTGTTAAGAGTATGATATCAAACTCACATTCAGTTTTGGTATAACGTAACATTTGCTGTCTTTTCCTTGTCAAATCTACTAAAAGCCTGTTATCTTCCTCTTATTTTCTTTTTGGTGTTGTGCGATACTTAGCCTCCAGAAGAATGGAACAGCGGTGTTGGTTTTGTGACTAAAGAAATGATCCAGACTCACTGCCCAGCACCTGCTTCGGATATTAAGGTGTGACCTCTATCATTATCTGTCCCATTCCTCTTATCCCACATAAGTTATTTATTAAAATTGAAAATTGTCCTTTTTGCAGATATTGAGGTGTGGACCGCCGCCCATGAACAAAGCTATGGCTGCTCACCTTAATGACCTCGGATATGCTCCTGAAATGCAGTTCCAGTTCTAATTCTGAAGCATTCAATTTTCATTGCAAGGCCGGCAGCAGCAAGATTAAATACACGATTATCCTGCTGCTGTTGATCCCTAACCGCAGAGGACTCATATTTTTTGGGCGCAATTTGCGGGCAGGACTTGTTGCTGGCAATTTTTTTTGAGTTATGATTTGAACATTGAGCAGGGGAAATAATGGGAATCTTGTTAACGATCTGTTTAGCAGATCAAATCACATTGATCTGGTTAATCATTAATTATAGCTCCTGTGTTATTGAATTCTAATCGTAACTCAATAGCTCCGTATTTGCAGATTTAGCTCTACCTTAACATGCATTACAATGTAAACGTACAGTCTCTTGAGGCACAAAATGGATAGAAAACATCGTCACAAAACATGCTATGGATTTATTAAGTTGCCATAGGTTGGAGAGAGATTTTCTCTTGAAGAAAGCATGAAATGAAGACTTCAACACTCAAAAGAATTTTGAATGGCAAACATATCTCACTTTTGCAGGATTGGTTCTTCCTGCATCGGATGCATGCGAGCAAACACTCTGAACCCGTTGATAAGTAACCATTTCATTTACTAATAAGCATACATGACATACATGAAATCAACAAAACATTAAAATGATTCAGTCATTACTATAATTCTGAAAATTAACCTGGTAAACTCGATTCTGAATATGGATTGCAAGAGGCTTTCAATACTTGCTATAGGAACCTTGACCAACATGATGGACCGCTCATCATATACTCGACTCATTTACAGCAATACAAATACATTGCTCGTTTGATCTGCTCTTCTAAAAAAATTGTTTGTAGTACAAATATACAAAGAATCATAAAAAATACAAAATTACCTCGGTATACGAGTGACGATATAATGTCCCTTCTCCAAATCATATATTGTCTTTAGCTGTGGCTTTTGCCACTCCAAGAATAAGAATACCGCTAGAACAACAATTAAAAGACTAGCAACTAATGAGATGTATGTAACCGACTCATTTCCAACAATTTGATCAAAGTTTTCGGGTTCTGGCTCCAGGGTTTCCTGCATTGCTTGCATAATAAAAGCTCCAAGAGTCCAATCGAGAGGTAGGCTGCCATTGCTATATCCAACTCTAGCGCTGCAAATCGTTGACATTTAAATGAGGACATCTGTTAGAAAATTAAAATCTATGGCAAATACCTACATGCTGCATATATGCAGATGCGTAAACTACGATATCTTGGAACCAAAATGCATTTTTGCAATCTATCTGACATCATCTCACCAACTTGTAAAGATCATCATCAATTCAAACGTGCTTGCTAATAATTATAAGGGACAAATATAAGTGCCGGCAAAGTCAAATCAATCAATACAAGGGCAGGATGAAATGGTGAGGATAACACTTCCTTTGGCTCCACAGTAAAAACGATATGCTGGGGTGAAAAGAGAAAACAATGATAGAGAAGAACTTCTTAAAATTGGTGCCCGAAGGAACAAGAAAAGGCATTGATCATGAGGGAAGTAAGTTCAACCTCAAGGACAGCATTGAACTCTCACATTCAGTTGCAACATGACACAGGAGAACAAAGGAAAAGAAATGACCTTTATTGTTCATCAGCTATGTTACTTTTATTTTTCAAATAGAAAAGTTAACCTTTGATTTTTTTCTAGTGAACAGGATTATAGTATAAGACAGTCAAGTCACATCCTACAGGCATCAAGGGCATAAATATACCTTTCATCTTCCAAAGAGATTCCAAGGCCATCCTGCAATATTGCTAGTGTATATGCAGAAGTAAAGCAATATCTTAACAAGTCCAAGTGATCAATGCCAGCGTGCTGAGTATTCAGAGCGTCCCAATGATTTTCACAATAATGCTGTCCTGCTGCCCTCAAGTCAACCAAGCCCACCCTAGAAAACATCCCAAAAAACTGCGCAAGGTTCAATGAAAGAGTTGAAGATACCAGGTTATCAGTGATAAAAATCAGCTGCAGCACTAGAATCCCAAAAATTAAACAATTTGTAAAGAAATAAGTGGGTAATGCAAAATGAGGCATCTTATCAAATTGGTCCTACATATCCCTAGACATCTTTTGACCAGCACCTCCGTGAAATTTAAGAGAGTGATATTGTCAGTGTTCAAAATAGACCTAGTAGCCCCCAACCCAAGCTTCTCAATGGCTAGAAACTGCTTTGAGGCACAATAAAGCAGTCTCAATATTGCTGGACATCTTTAATCAGCAACTCTATTGAGGGTAAGAAAAACAAGAGAAAGAATGTTTGAGAGTTGTGTGTCACATATCACTAGTCAAATAGCTGTTTCACTTTCTACCGAAGGAGGGAAACAGAGAAAAAAAAAAAAAACTGTTTCACTTACCTCAGATGAATAAAAGAAATTTTCTGGAATGATTTCTTTACCATGCAACTCCAAAAGGGAAGCCTGAGGAATTTTGCAGGGCAGACTCCCACATTCATCTGCACATCAGAACGTTCAAAGTACTTACAAAATCATGGTACCACAAGCAACTGAAAAAAAGGAAAAAACCTCAAGAGTGTGTTAGTCAACCATAAAAATGGGTGGAAAACCATGGCAATGGAAGGAAGTGGATGGAGATACAGAATTTGGATATATAAAATGACAGCATAAATGGGTGGAAATGAAGAAAAATGAGTGGAAGCATTTCCATTCTTAATCCCAATTCATTTCAATCCAAGAATTGAGAGAGAGGAGTTGAAATGATACAAATTACAAAATGGAAAATGTTAAAAGGATGCCCTAAAAGAACTTCTCACAGCTCCATGTTCTTCTTCTTCTTCTTCTTCTAAAGTATATTTACTTCTAGAAAGTATGAAATTTCTCTTCTTCTTTTTTTCTCTCTCTCTAAACCCTTAACAAGTGCCATGTGACACCAACTAAGGGGACCCTTGTAGAGTACCCTTTAAAGCAAAGTTGGAAACATAAAGTAAGGCTTACTTTAGTCTAACTTATATTTGTGTCTTTTCCATTTAAATTTATCACATCAACCAAACAATAAGACAATAAAAATTTTCCACCCATTTTGAAATCCAGACAAAAGTAGAAACCATATTACTTCTTTCCCTTCCTTTTTATTTCCACTCATTTCCACTTTCTATAAAATTGCCAGATAGATTTTTAGAATAGAAAACAGGAAAAGAAAGCAATGAATTTGTGTATAGAGGTATGGTGCAAGCATTCAGGTAAAAAAAAGCTGCACTCTTTTATCTTGACCAACCTTTAGTATGGTCTTATAGGTTCTCAGGAATGCCAAAAGGATCTATCACATGCACAAGAGGATACATTGGATCCCTCATAAACGTATCTTTATCTTTGGTAAGTACCATAGTTTCTTTCTCAGCAGCTAGGCCTCCTTTAGTCATATGAGAGAACAGCACTACTGATCAGCTACACTAAACCACTTGAACTCGTATTTTTCTATATATAGAAATCTATCAACTAAGTTGCATGGATGCTCCTCCAGATATTCTACACAACAAAGACGTGTCAAACATGCCAAAGAAGTGTCCAATTAACGTAATTTTAAATGTTAATGCTGGACATGTGAACAACATGCCTAGGACACAACACAAGGGACAAAGGCACTTTCATTATCGAAACTAAAAAGAGAAGGGAAAAGGGGAAAAGAAAGGGGGGATTCTCTACATCTAAACATAAAATCTAAAACGTGAAAACATGTCCCACTACTCTTTTCTTGTTTTGCCAATCTCACACCACAAGATAAAACCCTAAATCAGACTAGACACCTACTTCCATTAGAAAGCATTGGAGAAAAAATTAACAAATAATGATGATATGGACTCATCACACTTGTCAACCTTTGTGTTGTATACTTTATATGAACTAGACACTTGTGATTTTCAGTTTTATTTTGACACTTATCAATGGAGTGTTTCTAAGTTTTGAATTTAGTAATGTTATACTACACTGCATCAGAGCATTACATGGTTGTTCAGTTATTTTATTGGCATTTTGTAATATGTGCTCTGGCTGTGTCTATGGCTGGCTTCTTCTTCTTCTTTTTTCAATAAATATGTTTCCATGGCTGGAGTCTCATCTCTGTTTCCATCCAACCTAGCCTACCAGAGTTCCATGGTAAGTACTGACACAAAAATAAGAGACACTTCCATGATAGAACATCAAACCCTCTCTATCACCCCACAATAAAATCTTCTATATTAAGAGCACAGTCAATTCTTGTCATGCATAAAAGGGTGAAAAATGATAATTAAAAGAGCCAACAAATTATTCGCCTAAGAGATGATAGTGAGCTTGGTGTACCTCCTTTTTTTGATCTTAACAGTGATGAGGCCTCCATTTTGCATGCGGAGTAATTTCCTGATGGATATGATGCCAGAAGCCTTGCATCTGCTTTATCTAATACCAGCTCACAGCCTCTGGAAAAGCAAGGATTCCCAATTCGTTTATCTTTAGAATCTGAAGCTGCATTCCAAGTCAAATTGTCCAAGGAGCAGGTCAAATATTTTGAAGAGCACATGCATCTTATGAGCTCTCTTGAAGTATGTAAGGTCACCATATTGTTCACTTTACAAGAAGAAGAAAGAGACACGCTTAAAACTTACAGGTCTTGATTAGCTTATTGAATGAATCCCAAGCCACATCCTGTGAGAAAAGGTCCACAATTAAGCAGATTTTATCAAAGCTTCAAACTCTCCTTATGGTAAATTATCTAAGAAGGACAGCTCAATAATTACTTGGGTCTAGGGAGCCTCTCTAGGCACCTTAAGTGGTTAAGAACATTGGCAATTTATCATCTCTGTGAATCTATCATGGACCTCTTATTACATCTCTACAAGAAGGATTTTCCAAAGTTACCAAGTAGATTTAGGTTTCAATAAACATAACTGCATATCAGCATCTATATTTTAAAAAATTGAACATTGTTTATTCACAAGCTTTTGAGTAGCACTATTTTTGTTTCCTAATCTAAAATGGATTATAGGCTAGACTTGCAGAAGAAAGAAAGCACATGACTTAGTAACAGTTGCCAAGTGAATATGAACCACTTACCTAATGAATCAGGAAGAGCTGCATCTTATATCTCATATATATCTATTTGAAATAATCTATTTCAGTTTAAAATTTAATGTTTGAATAATATTCTATTTTATCATAATTATGATGAAGATGGTGAATGAGGAATGAGAATTGAAAGTGAAAGTTCATGCATTTTCAGGGCAAAAGGCTCAAAAATATAATTTATTTACTTGAAAAAGTAAACTTTAATCAGTTTTCTTAACTAAATAAAGACAACATTAGTCTATTGTTACGAGGATTTGTTAAGTATTTAATTTATTTGAAGGGTATATATATTTTATACTATTGCCTTTATGGTATCATTTTTTATGACACACAATTTGAAAAATATACCAAAATGATACCACAATGGGGGAGAGGAAGGAAGAGACAAAAAATAAAGGGTTGTGGGTTTTTTTTTTGGTTTGGGTGTGGCAGGGTGGGAGAGGGGGAGAGGGGGGGGGAGGTGGTGTTGGGAAAAAAGATGAACCAAAAAGGTTTACTTTAGCAAGCATAAAATCATTGACTCTCCTATTAAACATTCAAAGGAATCAAATAACATTGGACATTACATGGGAAACACCTGACCAAACTGCGGGAAGCTCAGGGAATGAAGATTATATAAGTTCCCAGCCAATTTGATAATTCTTGAAGACTGAACTTGTTTCGTTTCTCCTGAAGCAAATACAACCTGCAACAAATACAAATTCTATTCATTAAATTATCAAAGTAACATCACCCAATCCCTTATTCAGGTCATATAGTAGACAGTTGAAAAAGACTAGGAAAAATGACACTTCCTTAGTTGGTATATACAGCAACTAACATCATCATAAGCTGATAATAAGGGGACATGGCCACCTATGTATAAAAGTGTAAATGAAGCTAAGTACAGCTTGCAAACTACTAGAGTTTGGCCCGACATTTACTTGAGGCTGATTTAAATACAGTAGAGTCAAGTTCAAGCTTTAGCTACTCAAATAGTTTACAAAGTCATACCTTCTCATTCCTATTTTTCAGATATTAAAAATATAAAGTTAACTGCCCACACATACCAGCTATACCAACATACACACAAAAAAGAGAGGGGGAGAGAGAGAGCGTTAAGGGGAATAGATAACCACATGTAGGCACTAGAACTATCCTACAAACTAAGACGTGTACAATAGATAACCACATTTAGGTGCGAAAACCAACTAAGCAGAAAACTAAGACGTCTATAATAACCTATAAAACTAACTATCTCAATCACCTCTTACCTGCACATGCTTAGCTTGGTCCATGTCTAGCTCCTAACAACAAGCTCAGGCTTCAACCTGTTTAGTTTGACAAGCTCGTGGGGCTAATCAAACTCAGAAACGTATTGAGTTTTATTGAACAAGTCGATTTCAAGAAAAATAGGTTTCCATAAGGAAGCAAGCCTAAACGAACTTGTTCGAATTAAGCCAAGATCAAGCTTGTTGAATAAATCTCCAAGTCTCAAGCTCAAAAATCTTAATCTTAAGCCTGAATATCTAGGCTCAATCAAGCTTGATTTATGAAAACTTGACAGAGCTCACAGCTTGATTTCAAGCTTGACACGGTTCAACTTATTTACAGCCCTACCTCCAATAACACGAAAGAATTGAAACTTTTAGAAGGAGAACAGAAATAGAAAAAGAAACACCCATTAGATATGACACCTAATGATCTAATAGTTTAACGTGTCATGCCCCAAGGATAGGAAGTTACATGTGGAAGCATGTATATTGAAAAAGAGAGAGAGAGCACTCTATTCTTGGTTGTCTAGTAAAAATAGGGATGTAATGCAAGTTACCTTGCGATGAATGGTTACAATAAATGAAGTGAAAAAGAGATAGACCTGTACACTAAAATTAATTTATTACACTAGTAACATGTGGCATTAGGGGATACACCATTATCTCAAGTGGTAAAATGAACAATATACTGGCCATATCTCTCTCTCTCTCTCTTTTTATTTTTTTTTAGGGGGGGATAGTAAAACATCTATTTCATTGTCAAACCACCTTGTCATGCATTTATTTGAGATTTTATAGCCTCAGAGGCTAGCTCCACATGTACAGGGATGAGAATAGGATGCAAGTTTTGTTATTGATGGAAATAAAAAATCTTTCAGTGAAGCACTAATGGTAAAATGATCAACCTCGCAGACAAGGAAGAGCAAATATGGATGCTTTTTTGAGATTGAATAAATAAAAGAAAAGCAATTGCTTTTACCTGCAAAGACCGCCCACCAAGTTCAATTATCCCAGTAGTGTCCCGAGGTTTGCTTCCCAATTTTCCAAGGACATAATTAACAGCAGTCCAAGCATAAATACCCTCTTCTTCACCTGCATTGGTGTCATGTTAGTGAGCAGCATGCATTTATTAATGGAGCAACCAAATATTCCTTTCCTTCAAAAAAGACACTGATAGTTAATTCTTTCGCACAGAAACAGCAATTCCTATAGAAATATTGGCAGAAAAAACAAAAACTTTATGGAGTTTGTACATACACCGGTCATCATGGAGGAAAAGGAATAAAAGTGATGACATCAGTCAAAGAAGATATGGCATAAAAACATGCCATAAAAGCAGTAGGAAAGGTAATAATAGAGTAACATTTCACAAATCCTCTTTGCTGTTTAGTGCGACAATACCACCCTCTACAACCTAATGTAGAAGGTGAATACGATCTCAATGCAACATACAATTTCCATACAGGTCCTCCATCCTCTCACTAATGATCCATACAAACAATCGCATTGAAAGCATTTAAGGTGCACATTCAAATGCTAAATCTGCTGAAACAACACAAAACCAATTCAATAAGACACACCTAAACAACTTGTTTAAGCAGTTAAATCATCCAATCTGTTTCGGAAAATTTAATAGACCAACATGATACTATCCGTATAGAGCAACCATAAAAAGAAGTCATTGATCAAACATAGTAAGACAGCGCATCCAGAACTTAATCACATTTTATGCACATCAAATGCAATAAACCAAATTATCACCTCAATCACTCGTACATTGACTCGATTCCACACTCACCTTGCATCATCACAGCCCAATCATCCCTAAACGAAAACCCAGACTTCCGCAAAACCCGACGACACTCCTCCAAACCTTCCAACCCCAATTCACTACTTCCCACCACAACAACCTTAGTACTTGCCCATTCCTTTTTCGGAACCCTTCTTTTCGCAAACTCAACCAATTTCCCAATCCCCGATTGTGTCCCAGCTCCTCTAAATTTCATAAACCCAGTCCCAGACCCATCGAAAGCCACGGACGGTGAAATCCCCTCGTTAACGAATTCAAAAACCCGAATTTGGGACACAGAGACACCAGCATTGATCGTGATGCCGAAGAATCGGGACTTGGGGGAATCGAATTGGGATAAGGTGTGGATCTTGAAGAGGGAGAGGAAGAGGAAAGGGAGCGCGAGGAGAGAGAGAGTGAGGAAAAGGAAAAGGATGTGTTTGGGAATTTGGGGTTTTTTGCGAGGGAAATGTGGTGGTGGGGAAGAAGAAGGGAAAGGGTACATGCGGGGGTGGAGCTGAGTACGGTGGAGGGGGATGTAGGGGATTGAAGAAGAAGAAGAAGAAGAAGAAGGTGGATTAGGGTTTGATTGGAGATAGGAGTAGTCCATTATTTGGACCCTGAAGAGGGAAGGTGAGACTTGATTGACGGAATTGAAATGGTGTCTCGTGGGATTTTACATTGTGTTGGAGATTTTGGGGGCTTTCTGGTGTGTGTGAATAGTGAGATGCAGTGTGGAGATTTGTGTTCTCGTGAGAGAGGACGATGACGATGAAGCTGTGGGCACTAAACCAAGTTGAGCCGGTCAACAACATTCGATTCGCGTCCCTTTCATCACATCATGTTCGCTTCTTCTTGTTTGAAAAAAAAAAAAAAAGAAAGAAAGGAGAAAAAGAAAAAATTCACTCTATTGGCACCGCTAACAAACGAAGTTATTAATTGAGTAAAAAAAAATGAAAGAAAGGAAAAAAAGAAACAATTCACCCTATTGGCACCGCTAACAAAGGAAGTCATTAATTGGGTCGTATAATTTATTTGATGGGATAGTGTCATCGTATATATATTTTTATGCTTTTTTTTTAATTATATACCTAAACTTTATATTTATTAAATTATACATTTGATTTAAACTTTATTTATGCTTGAATACACTTTTGTTATATTACTAACTCTATCGGTTAAGTTAGTTTTAATAATCAATAAATCATTAACTTTCAACACGTGTTTTTTACCTTAAGTCAACAATTATGTATGATACTTTTTCTAAGTCAACAATTAAAAGAGGAAACATCTTTTTCTAATTAATTAAGAGTTCTACACATACTATCATTCTAAGATATGTTTACTTCAAAGTATTGTTAAGCCTTATTGTCTTATGTAGAAAAAAGAAATTGGGATTTAAGTAATGTGGGATTTGCCGATCAAGAGCTTTAGAGTTTTACAAGAGTGCAATTTAATACATATACATTGCTCAACTTAACTTAATTTTTCCTTATTCTATTTGATCCTTAAATTAAGAAAAACTACACAATCTTTAATCTACTCTAAGAGTTCTTTCTAACCATGAACAAATATTTCTAAAAATTAATCTAAATACACTCAAAAGTAAAAATAAAGTTGACTTATCTACTATATTTTTATTTTTCAGCTAAATGAGCCAATTTTGCTTTGATGTTTTAATATGTGTAAATTAATTTTTAGAAATATTTTTACATGGTTAGAAAAAACCCTTGAATTATATTAAGAATTAGGTATTTTTCTTAATTTAAAGGTCAAATAAAGTAGGAAAAAATCAAGTCAAGTTGATTACACTCTTGTAATTCTCTAAAGCTCTTGATAGACAAGTCCTACATTGTTTAGGTCCCAATTTCTTTCTTTTATATAATGTAATATTGTTAAATGACATAATGCAGTTAACTTGCCAATTAGAAGTCAAAGTTATTAAATGTGGTGTAAGTGGATTTTTATTTTAAATAAAATAATTAAACAAAAAAAGACATTTTCTCTTCAAAATGTTGACATGGAAGAGCTATTAACCTAGAAAAACTATCCTATATAAGTTAATGTGGAAAATATGAAATCTAACTAAAAATTAAAAAAAAAATGTAAAAACACGTGTCAAAGATTCATTAGCTACGAAAACTGACTTAATTGACAGAGTTAGAGTAGGATAATGGAGATGTATAGAGAATAAGTAAAATTTAAATTAGGTGTATAATTTAATAAATATAAAACTTGTGTGTATAATTGAAAAAAAGAACAAAGTTTAGGTATATACTGCGACATTGTCCTGTTATTTAATTGCTTAAATTTATAATTGAAAAAAAATTAATAATATTAATACATCATATAAATTGATAAGTAGCATAAAATATTAATAATATTTAAATACGTGATAATAAAAGTATTTACTTTTTAAAAAATAATCAATAATATTTTCACGTAATAAAATTTTACCATTATTTATATACTATTCATCAATCCATATTACATGTTAAGGTAATGAAACAAATTAAGTACTTGATTAAATAATTAAAATGTCCATGTCCTTTTAACCCCTTAACCCCTTTTTATTGAGAGAGAAGGTTTCAATAATATTAATACATTATATTAATTAATGAATAGCATATAAATATTAATAAAATTTTGACACGTGAAAACATAATTAGTATTTTTTATAAAAAGTATATTCTTTTACTAATACGTATCAAAATTTTATTGTTACTTACATACTGTATATTAACCCATGTGATATGTTACATAAAAATATAATTAGTACTTTTTTCCAAAAATACATTCCTTTACTAATACGTATTAAAAATTTTCATAACCTAAAAAGTCGTTTTGCTCACAATTTAGATGGTTGTCAAAATAAGTGTCTAACTAGATTTAATGACCTATGATCCATATCATTGTGCTTCTCTAATGCATTATGGTTGTAAAGTCTCACAAACCAATAGTAATAAGTTGTTGCTGCAAAACTTTAGATAATTTATCGGGGAATTATCCATTTTATAGAAAAAGGCTTACTATATGTTGAATTGAAACATATTCGAAAATAGCAGTGCAATTACTATTATAGTAATTTATACGTTGAAAGCTAAATATAAGCATATTCTTGATAATTGTAGAGCAAAAAATATCATAACTTTACAGATAGAGAGTTTAGGTAATACTTAAGAGACTAATCAAATCATAGATTGGCTTGCTGGATAAGGACTCAAAGGGTTTAGATTTTGACATGTTTACGAAAGTTTTCCATTGTAAGTCGCATCTAAAAATGGATATGGAAGGATATGACTATTGTAGAAGTGTTAAAACATGTTTTCTTAATGCTCCTGTAAGACCCAAAAACTAGTTATTCGAGGTTTCGATCGGTTAAAAGATCCGATCGAGCCTAAATTATGAAGTAAAGATAAAAATATTAGTAAAATTATCCCGTAAGTTTGAATTTAAGAAAATAAGTAATAAAATAAAATAATATAAAAATTACAAATTTTAAGTATATAACTCGTTGTTTATCGAAAATGCATAAAATGCATTCCGATAATTAACGAATCACTAAAGATAAATTATATATATACTAAAAATCATAAAATGACCTAAATAATATTTAGGAATATTTATTTGTACTATATATGAATTTACATATATGTAGAAATATGTGTAATTACTTAAAATACACAAAATGTACTAAAATAATAAGAAATAATTAAAGAAAAATATAGCAAAATAAGGAATGATCTAAAATTGGGTCGTGGCAGCTGGGGAAAATAAGAAAAAAATCAGCTAATTAAATTAAAGCAACACAAAAACCAAAAATTAAAGAATTTAGACAATGTCTTATCCAATTTAATACACATTAATTACCACAAAGCTCTATAAATATCCCAAATTTTTTAGAAGCTCATTTGGGCATTTTGGAGATTGAAAAAAATAAAGAGCTTCGAAAATCAAGAGAAAAACCAAAGAAAAAAAAAAAGGAAAACTGTACAGTTAGGGACACAAAGCAGAACCCAAACCCAACGAGCAGTTGGGAGTAAACGGCCACCACCACCATACGGTGGTGGCAGTGCCTAGGTGGTCTGACACACTCGGTGGCCGGAGCCACCCAAATCGGTGAGTTCGATTTCTAGCCCGATTTTATGTAATTTTGTAAAAATAGTAAATATTCTTATAAAATTATGAAACTTGTTATTTTGAAATATTTTTGTATGTAGTTTTTAGAAAAAATATTATTTTGATGAAAATATGTCTCATGATATAGAGTCCTTAAGAAATAATGCAAAACCGAGTATGTTTTGGTTTAGAAATAAATGACCTTAGGAGTGTAATTTTGAACCCAAAATTTTTGTGTAGACTACTTAGATGATACAAAATAGTACTATGAAGCCCGTTTTCAAAAATTAATTTTCTAAAATTTTAGATAATTTTTAGGCCTTAAAATGAGATATAAAATGGGTAATTTAGGGTTAATTAAGTAATTAAATAGCTAATTACCAATTTAGTGAATAATTATACGCTTTAGGATGTTAAAATCTAATGAATTATGATACTTGTAGCATTTAGGGTGTTGGATGTAATTATTAGGTTAATTATGCAGTAAATGAGTAATAGGGAAAAATAGTAAATTTTAAGTTAATTTTGTAAATTAGGGTAATTAGATGTAAAATCTGGTTTAGGATGAATTTAGACATTTTGAAATGATAATTGATGTTAGGAGATGGTAATTAGAGTAATAGAAATATTAGATATGTATTATGTACATAATAAGTAATAGTACATAATAAACAATTATTACAAATATAATAAATAGAAAATATTATAATAAAAATTGATATTATGATAATAATAAAAATATACAATAAATCTGATAGGAAACTTGAATTTATGTAATTAGAGGAAAAATGTAAAAATGTCTTACATCAGAAGTAAATTCAGTATATTAATAAGGATTTAAGTGTACCGGATAAAATAAAATACTAATTAGAGGTAATGATGGTATTTAGGAGATCGGGAAGTAATGTGATTAATTTCACATTATGAGTTGAAACGAATTTCTAAGGTTCGAGTATAAAACAATACTTAGAAATCAAACTAAAACCTAATTTAGAAATCGATGCGGAAATCAAACCCGAACCTAACCCCAAACCTATAATAATTGTAAAATACTTAAGACCTAGATAATTAGACATATTAAACCCTAAACAACACATAACAATAAGCGTGATAGGATAAAATGAACCTATAATAGTTATATGAAAAACTAAAACTACCTTTGTGTTATAGGGATGATCGGCGATGGCCTGAGCAAGTCAGACCTCGAGTGAGTGAGTAAGGAGTCGAGGTAAGTTGGGATTAATACATTGATGTATTTTGGAGGCTTGAGATTATGCTTAGTTGTGCTTGTTAGATAGTTGGATGTGTGCATGTGCTTGATTATGTGTGATACTATGATTTTGTTTATTGTTCTGGCTTGTATTGTGTGATTTGCATGAAATGATTGATTATCCTAAACTGGACTTAATCAAATATACGACCTATAATCATAATCGGACCTACATGGCAACCCATTAGGGGAACTTGGGACTGTTCGGCCAGATACCGACCCTTTCGAAAGGGATAGCGCAGGATTGTAATAGGTCCCTTCTTCATCCTCAGTCGAATTAAGTGACAAGAAAGGAGGTCGCGGCGAGGGTGAAGACAATGGTTCGAAGATAGTCGCGGGAGGAACGAGGTCTCCATTACACAAGCCTGGGTTTCGTCATGAGCTATTGCATTAATGACAACTCCTTAACCCGGATTAGAGCGGGCGCAATTTCTCTAATCTCACGACGGGTCGGACAACGTAGTGCGATGGCATTTGCTTGAACATGCATTACACTTAATAAGTTAGTTAATAACCTTGTTATGCTTATGGTATAATTTTAAGTCCTCCATCCTAACTTACTGAGCTGTGGTTGCTCACATCTCTATAGATGTCGTGCAGGTGGTGGCTAAGAAGCGGCAAACAACTATTTTGAAGTTAGCAACTGCTGGATCTTGGGAAGTGAAGAAAAACATTTGAAGACTAAACACATATCTTTAAGGTATGAGTTTTTATTTTAGAATTATTTTTCATTTCTGAATAATGTAATAACTAGGAAATATATTGCAAAGAAATATTGTAAACGATAATTGTAATAACTAAATTATAGTGTATATATGTATTTCCTCACTTTCTTAGATAAATTATTTATTTAAATTATAACTGTTTACTTTAAAGCGGATTAGTCGTAGACGCCTTGTGTAGATCAAGTCTAGGATAGCGGTTATAAAGCCAACTTCTATTTTAGAATGGTTTACACGGTAGGACTATTACGACTCTGCCGCTTCGGGGCGTGATAGCTCCTATGTAACATTTTGTATCACCCTCTTATGCCCTTCGAGGTAAGAGCGTTTACATGTACTGTGAGTTAATACGTAATGTATGTATGTATTTTATTTTAATGAAGGATCTACTATATTACAAAAAAAAAAAAACTAATAGGTTGCTGAAGGTGCTAATTTTTCATTGTTAATGACATCGCCACGGGGATAGTATTTGCCTGATCATTGAGTATAGACGATAAGAGGCAATAACAAACAATAGTAGGAATAGGTCATTATCGATGGTTTTGGACCGAGCTATATCTCATTATGATGTTGGTAGTCCATGAATTGCAATGATGGCGGAGGAGATGGATATGGTTTAAGCAAGCCAATGGTAAGGATTGATAAATTTCTTGAATAAGTAGGGAATGTTATTTCTTAACCTTAAAAAAAATGCTAATTTTTAAAATGTGGTATACTTGAGCGTCAGTTCAGCTTGGCTCGAAATTGGCCTTGAACTGCCGATTCATGGGCCAAGGTCACGTTGAACCGTAACCAATTCGTAAGCCTACGATTCATGGCTGGTACATGTGACCTACCAGTTTACGACCTTTGAAAGGGTTTTTTTTTTTTTTTTTAATCTCGTGTCCCCCCTCCTAAGCCTTCACATTAATTTCTTTCCTTCTCGCCTTACTGATCCTTTAACCATTTTTTTCTTCAAATAGTCCATCAAATATACATTAAAAATGGAAAGAAAATAAAATACAAAAAAAGTCTCTTACAATATGAACACATAATATCTCAATCCGATCGAATAGAATGAAACAGTTAAAGGGAAAATATTTTTTGTAGTATTTTACGGTTGCCCATAAGGTGTTTACATATCCGCTAATCGGAATTAGACCGCTATAGTTCGGTTTGGATTTTTAGAAAACCTTTAGTTTGTTGATTAATTTTACGTTTTTAGAAAAGTATCAAAGTATATGTGACTATCCAAGTTAAATTTTTTTAATGGAAATAATTTTAGTTGGTCATAATTTGGAAAAACCTAATGTTATATCAACACTTTTAGGAAAACCATACCATTTAGTATTTTTGGACAATTAGAAGAAGAGATTTTTTTAGGTAATTAAACATTTTCGTAAAGGATGAAAGGAAAACTTACTATGTATCATCTTGAGGTAACTATTTGTGTTTATGAGTAGGAGTGGAACTTGTGGGTGAGCTTGGGCTTCCATCAGATTGGTTCTAGTCACTGAAGTAATCATCCTCCTCACTTGATGTCTTGAATGGTTCTTGTCTTCTACAGCTCGCCTTGTACCAATCTTCTATGCAAGTATTTGCCTCGACACTAACAACAGTAGGGAGGCTCGACATTCATTAATGATCAGGCTTGCTGTACTAAACACTTGCTCAACAGCGACCGTTGAAGCCGGAGCAATAAGTACTTCATAGTCAATGCGAAATAACAATGGATCATCCCTTCTATGCCTTTGCCACTACTCTAAAATACCAAAGTCTTTGATGAAGATATTTTTCAAAAACTCGAAATTTGTATTGGTGTAGTGCTGTATCTCAAACGTTGGACTACCATACTGTTACCTCTTCAGTTTTTGTGCCAGTAACTACTCACCCATAAAAAATTAATGTCGCTCTTTAGTGGATGGCAAAGGAGAGACTAACGACTGGCCACTACACTAACTTTAATAGCAGTTGAACGTCTCTTTTATGTTAGCCGTTACTACCAACACTTCTTGCTGTGCTTCCAAGCTGTAAACGTCTTAAGAATCCATTAGATCTTGAATATAACTATAATAAGTTTTCAAATATATTACCAATAATTATGTTTTACAACGAAGGTCTAAAATAGTTGCTATAAGATAAATATGAGGAATTTCTTTATAATAAGTTAACCACTTCAACATTATACCATATACTTATGCGTGCAGGTTTGGGTTTTCATAAGTCTGAACTAGCACGCCAAATATAATGATGGCTAACATAACAAACAAGTGAATACTAAGTCTGTAAACTTGTGAAAAAATCTTAATAACATCATGAAAAACTTGAAAAACTTTAAGTAATTGGATGCAAATATCCAATTACTGTGGAAAATGTCAATTCCCTACATCTTGTATATTGCGAAGTTACATAGTAGTTTACTATAAGGAACCGTGTTATATAATAACCCGTAAGTCAAGTTTCAGCAATGTTGTATATCAATCTTAAATTTTCGAGGTCTCTTTTCGCGCTCCATGCAAAAGTTCCTTCACTTTTTGTAAAGGGATGGCCCGTCTGTTATTGTCTTGATGACGTTCTTAATTGGAATTATACTGTTGTGCAAAGTTGTAATGACATCCTTGACACACAAGTTAAGAATATGACATACACAAAGTATATGGAAAAAAATCCCCAATTCCCCCCTCCCCCAACGCTAATTGACAGTAATTTTGCAAATCAGATATTAATGCAGTATTAGCTGTTGCATTATTAAAACAAATAGAAAAAATTTTCCTCGCTAATTCGTATTCATTTAAGATTTCTTTAATAATTTTATAAATGTTTTGCGTTATGTGTCGATTGTTAAATACCCTTAAAATAAATAATCGTTTATTAAGTTGTCAATTATCGTCTACCCATTGAACAATAACACTCATATAAAAATTATTACGAAAAGGATCCATCCATATATCTGCATATATGAACACTTATGTATCGAGGAAAGCAAACTTATCTGCGAGCTCCCTCTTACCTTTATGATAGAGCTTCTAAGTGGCTCAAGTTATTGTTTTGCGGCTAAACTGTCGCGAGCTGGGTTGAATGTCTCTTACTCGTATCGACTTTGCCACTCTGATACACTTATGTTGAATGAGAGGTGCATGTTCGCTAGGTATTGTGCGGGGTTATATTTATACCTCTCTTCATCATACCTCATTAGCATTTGTCTAGATGAACCATCGCCTTGAGCAATCTGTTGCCACGTTCTATCTATTCCTACCTCTCTGGGATGCTTTGACCTTAAGTGCCTGTTAAGGGTACCATATTCCTCTCTTATTTTCCACGAATAACTACAGTTGTAATAGTTGTAGAATACCCTTCAATTCCCTTTTTGTTTGTACCTTTACGAAAATGAGTAGTGAAAACATTAGACTTACCGAGTTTAAGGGGCTTACTTGAGCCAGATGGTCTCGAACTGCTAGGCCCACATTATCCTATATGTTGCTCTTCTGTTTCATGAATAATTTCAATGTCGTCCTCTTCATCATCGAACATGTTTGCGAAGTAACTCATTCGTAGGGGTTCAAATCCCACGGGTTGTGCAAGGACACTCATACGAGAAAGTTCGAATCTAACATAACATTTAGGGAAACTAATATGTGAAGGTTCGAAACCGAGAGATGATATGCCTTGGTAACTCATACGTTGATGTTCAATGTCAAAGCCATGAGGTGGTATGCATCGATTACTCGTATGATGAGGTTCTATATCGAAGCTCAGAGATTGTGTAAATTCTTCTTCCATGTTCTTAACTATATCGTATATCATCTGCTCATTTAGGTCATACTCATTATCCGGATACGCCGAACATTTTGAAACTGAAGTGATGCAGACGACGTATTGGAAATTCCAGCGCCTTTACCCTTACTTTTACCACTAGATGACGAACCGTGTTTTTACTAGAAAATGTACGGTGCAAAAATCTTTCCATTAGTGTAAATATTTATGAGTTAAAGATAGAAATAATATATAAGAGAAAATATAGCAAAAATTATATAGTAGGTATGTGTATATTAGCGTTATTTGCTAATGCAAATTTTTTTGTATAATGGAGTGGAGAATTTCGTACAGAAATTTGTGAATAGTAGAAGGAAATATTTCTAATAACGTTTCGCAACTGAAAAAAAAATATATGAAAGCAGAATGATTGGAGTTAGAGAGATTTAAGTAATTTGTAGAGTAAGTATTTCTACTAGGTTTGAAATTGATATTTATAAGGATCGAAGAATGTGAAAACACATCGTTTAAATTATGAAATTTAAAATTTTAAGCGATTTTTCATCATAAATTTTAGATTTCAAGTTCCAAATTTGAAATTTACAGCATGTATGTTAAAATTTTTTTACATATATAAACCAATAGAGGACAAAGGTAAAGGTATAGGATGGAGGGGAGTAGGGAACAAGAGCAAGAATAAAAGGACAGGGGTGGAGCCAGTCAATTGACTAGCTAAAACAATTTTTTTTTAAATAAATCTAACAGTCCTTAAACTACTAAGTTGAATTAGCGGTTCACCTAGGTGAATTGCCTAAGCCCTAAAGGCTCGACAGGTTGGCCAGGCCAGTAACTGGCTGGGCTGGTTTAAGGTCTGCTAAGGCCAGTTTAGGACTGGTTTACAGTTCAGAACTAGCCATTGCCCAGGTTTATGTGGTTTAAGTTCGCTCCATGTAAATTGCCATTCCACAAAATCGTCATTTTAGCAACTAAACACTCGGACTTATTATAGAATAGTTTGCAACTAATCAAGCATCTTCTTGATAACTTCCATGTTATTTTTAAAATGGTTTTTGCATAGAAAGTATTTCAAAGTATAAGCATATAGGAGTTAGAGTAAGGAGAATGGATTTCAAATAGATTAAAAGGGAAGTTGTATTTTGTTCAAAGAAGAATTACATACCAGTGGATCAACATTCAAGTCTAAATTCACATAGATGATGAAAAGATTTGGCAATACAAATAAATGAAACATAACCATAACTTAAATGAAAATCGACTCGACTCAACCCTCTACTTCTTAATGCATATGGAAGGTTAGAAAAACTCAAAAACAATCTTCCTCGTTAAAATTGATGCACACTAAGGGAAAAAATCGCTATATCCACAAATTATGGTGAAATCATAATTATCTACCTCCAAATTAAAAAACAAAAGAAAATCAAAGCCCAAAATTTACGTAAATACAACATACACACGAATAGCATGGTATCTTTACGCGATTAGAAAAGAAAATGAAATGATTATTCTTGTATTTTGAGTTGGTAGCATTCAGGACAACATTGATGCACACAAGTCACATTAATAATGGAGTCATGAAGGTTGATGCTTGCATAACATATTAGATCATGGATATCCTTGCAATTCTTATTTCTACTCATGAATCAACCATGGTTGATTGCATTGGAAAAGAATAAAGAACGATTTTAAATTTTGGGGGCCTAAGATTCATTTATAGCTATCTTCACCAACTTATTTCACTCATTGAAACCCTTAGATGCCACACTAATAATGTCCAATTTTGGTACTTAATTAACTACATCATTAACATATGAGGGAGTTACAAATATGGTGTAATAACATCCTTTAATTGCACCATAGTTCATGACATTCGTATTCTTTTTGAATTATTGAAGTCCTTTGTCCCTTTTTATGAACTTTGAACCAAAATGTTTTGAAGAGAAAAGTTTCACACCTGTTTTCTTTCAAATGAAATGTTTTGTTTAAATTAAAAAGCAATGATCGAAACAATAATTAAATTCCAAGAAAATATCTTACTCACACTAGGTGACTTTTGTGATCTACTTCGATCGAAAGAAATATTTCATTCGAAGAGTGGTGTTTCACGATGAGAAAAGCAAAGGGTATAATTTCCTAATTTGTAATAAGTGCAAGGCATTTCATTGCTTATTTGCCTTGTAGTTTAATTAGCAAATCCCTAATCCTTGTCTCGAATGCTTGATTGATCTTGGATTTGACTTTTTTTTTTTTTTTTTGAGCTCCCAGCACAACCCTCTTGGACTAAGTTTCTCTAGTTTTCTCTTAGTTTAGTTCTAGCTTGACACTATATATTGCATCTATCAATTTAGTGCTTCTTTTTACTTGTTCAAGTACCTTGGCTTAATTAAGACGAGAAGACATTTCAATTTAGTACCATCAAATGCTTTCTAATACCTTAATCCGGTTATGTATTTATTGGTTAATAATTTTGAAAACAATGAGGATCTAAATGTTTGTCATGAAATTATCTCTTACATCAATTACTTTTGATTGATTTTTTTTTCTTTTTTAATAGGAATCGGGTTTTATAACTGGGTAATTCCTCGACTCCCAACGAACAAAACACTAGGGTTCTTATGTTTCTTTGTACTTCAACCTGATGATCCCATGCACTTATGGATTGCATTAGTTTAGCGTATTTCACTTGTTATTTGATGGAACGACAATTCTATAGAATTAGAGATAAATCATTCCTTGTTATGACCTATGGGAAAGACTATTCTTGACCCGGTTTCCCTTGTTTGCCACTTTGATGTGATGATCTCATCATAATCATCTTATATACCATGCGACAAACAAGGAAACACGATGATCCCAACTTTTTGAAAGCGGTTCATTCCCTTCATCACTATAGCCATATAGGTGCATATGATTTCCCTTTTAATTGCTACTTCCTAAATCACTCGTTAAAAGAACAGCAAACGTTATAACCACTTTGCAAAACTTAAGAGAACTTGACCAAGGTCCATGGGATTTCCTCCAAGAAAGAATCTTTCTAAACATTATTGGTCCAATAATCACCTATATCGATACATAAAAATAGTATATTTGCTTACGACATTCGACTACACAGCATAAATCCGAAGAACAACTCAACCATTATAATAATAATCAGAAGAATATTGGAAGAATAGCAACTCCTAGGGCAGTAGCTAGGGCAAATGCAGAAAGAACAGCCCTTCCTGAAGCACCATTGCCTCCTCCTGCTGTTGGGGACGATGGCATGGTACCTACAACTCGAGTTTTGAAATTTAATTTACTTAGTACCTAAAAGTATACAATCGATTTCAAAATGTTTAAACACCCCTTAATTTGGATCATTTCTTCAATAATGTATAAGGATTGGAATGAATTACCCGGTGTCATAGACCCTGTTGGTGAAAGTCCAGGAGCTGAAGCAGTTGGTGTGGCTGCAAATAGACGACAACGTTTTTATTTATTTATTTGTTTGACACACGCACACACACACACACATATATATATATATACATACATAAATACATATAATATCTGGATTCTGGATTTAATTACACACTTTAACCTATTTTTTCCCTTTCTAGTTTTCTGTGGCCACCAAAGACACTAATGTACATAATTCCTCTGATTAAAAAATAATAAAAAAAGAAACACTGCTCAATATTTAAAAAAAAAAAATACTAATATTTATACACCATTAATCAATTTATATAAAACATTAATAGTGGATACCATCGAAATCTTTCCACTATAAATCCAGAAGCCTTATGAAATTTGATCATTTTTCGACTTAATCTGCTCAATCTACACAACAAAGCTAAAAGGTAATGTAAAGCAATGCAACTCTCTCTTTAATATCTTCTACTTAGAACCTTTTTCATTAGAATGGTTTCTTTTTCCTTCTTTTCTTTTTAAAATTTTTGGCATCATTTTGATATATTTATCAAATCATGTAAAATAAGACGTCCTAAAGATGAAAAATACTATTTTATATACTGATCCTCTTATAAAGTTAAATACCTAACGAACACTATAAAAATAATAGCAGTATAAATTGAGAAAGATTCCTACTGGAGGATAAGATCGGAGGGCTAAGGTTAGCAACGAAAAGGTGATCTTTTAGCTGCTCTTTGGCTCTTTGTTCACGGGTTTTGTTGTAAATAAAGTTTTTCCGTATTCAATGAATAAAATATGTTTCTCAAATATTTTTTCTTAAAGGTAATTGAGTATCACCTTTCAATTGTCATTTCCAAAACAGTTTCTAGAAAAATTTAATATAATTTGTATAGATGAATTATAAGTAATGTAATGTGGTGCGGCCGTTGGTAAGTTTGTATCTAAACTCCCTTGAGTTGGGTTTGACTCCCAACAGCACCCTTTTTCTTTTTTCTCTTTACTACAACCACCCACTTATATGCTGCAATAAAAAAGAAACATTAAATCGAAACCTATATCCCCTGTATAAAAGTCCAACACCCTAACCACTAAATAACAAGATATGATTGGTAATAATTTAGGAAAATAAATAATAATTCGTTTTTGAAAAGTCAATTTTTTTTTATAAATAATGACAGCAATTTTTCAAAAACCGATTTTCATTCATTTTAAAATTGCATTTTAAAAAATCCAATTTTAAATATTATACTCTTGAGATTATTTTTACAAAAACACAAATTTTAAGATTATTTTAAAAAATATAATATTATTTTCTTTTCCCGGTTTCTTTTTATTCTATCCTTACAATGGTTAATCTACGCAAACATATAAGTAAAAAAAAAAAGAGAAAAAGAAAGTGGCTGGAAAAAGCGAATATGGACCCATGTGGATAGTTAACTAGAAACCAAAATGCATCGATGGGTTTGGAGGGCGAGCAGCTAAAATAAGCAAACTGACTAGCTCGATTTTCCAATCATATCGCATCGTGTCCCCGTCAGACCATCTTTAATGCTGAGTCCTCATCAACCGTGGAGGAACTTTATGCGCCTCTTCAAGCGGACATTCCCCTAACAAGAGACGTTTCAATCCTTTTTTTCATTTTTTTTTAAATTTGTAAAAGAAAAATTGATACTATAAAAATATAATATTAGTAATATAATAATATTTATTATAATGTAAAAAATTAATTTTGTACATACTAAAATTATATTTATAAAATATTAAAAATAATGATTTAAAAGTTATTCTATATGAGCCATAAAAAATATATTAAGAAATTCTAACATGGGAATATAAGAATAAAGTGTAGAGTTTTTTAAAGTATAAAGTTTTTGAAAAAATTAATATAATAAAATAAAGAGCTATAAATATGACCTTATTAGAGTAGCGCACGAAGTTGACTACTGCTGAAACACTTGTACACTATCATGAAACAGGATAATTAAACATCTAAAATTCACATCTCGCATTATATATGTCATTTCATTATTTATTTATTGTACGGAAATATAAAGGTAGATCTTCCTAATTTCTCCTTGATTTTGTTAATTGGATTCTAAACACTATTCATTAATTAATATCATTTAATAAAATATTTTAGTATTAATTTTCAGTATCAGCAAATATAGATTGGTTCTTATATTTCATTTTGGTTTGACCCGATCATTTACGAAATCCGTAAAATCTAACCATGATTTAACCTCAATTAAATCATAATTAAACCAAATTTTACCAATTTAATTCTTCGTTCTCTTTGTAGTATATTCGAGTTAAGCATTAGACTGGATCTCATATTAATAAATTTACGTTTTAAATTCCTCCCATTGGCCTCTGGTTTGAATAGTTCTAAAGAATCGGATTGGCACGAATGTAATTTGCAAGATAAAGATGGAGCGGGTTAAAAATAAAAGCCTTCCAACGAGCTCCGCATATATTAAAAATTTTATATCATCCAACGGGTGCTTTAGAAATTCTATCATCGAATAAAATCAAAACATTCTAAAATATCCTGAAATAGCTATTTTATCTCGTAGAAAGCACGGTATAGGAGACTTGTGCTATCTTCCTATCTCATACGTCCTATGCTGTGTCGACCTGCTCTACTTGTACGGTACTTTCCAAGTAACCACGCACAATCTACCCTTAGTTGCCATAAGACATTTATTAATCAAGCAACTTCCTTAAATAAATCTTTGTTAATATATACTGGTAGGGTTCTAGGATCTAGGATTCAATTTCTTTGCCTTGACCTGAGTTGAATAATAATTGAGGTCCCCTTTTACTTATAAATATAATATGTTGATATTTAGACCTTGTACCTAATGTCACAAATTTTGAGTCGTATTGTGATACCATATCTTTAATTTGTATGACAGCCTCACGTCTCTATTTCCATCTAGAACTTGGAACGTGTTAAAGCAGTCCCAAGTTCTTTTTTCGGGCCAATTATGGAGGCTACACTGGGTTTTGGACCCATGAATTGGATCTTTACTATTTTTTTTAAAGGATTGCAATATATATATATATTATATGGATATTATATACATATATTATATTGTTATTTTTTTTTACCATCATATTACTTTTACATATATTATATACATAATATATATAACACGTTAGTATGTTGTATACTATATATAATATGTATAATATATGTTAATATGTAGAATACATAATAATATGTATAAAATATAATATATGCAACATGTATATATATATATATATATATATATAAATCGTATAAAAAAAATCTGATTTAGGCAACCGGTTTATACAAATGGAGAGTTTGAACTGCCTGAACACGCATCAACTGATAAGCCCTTTACTAGTGCGCCGATTTTGGTTCCATTGCACCAACGAGCCGATTCCGTACGTTTTCATCATCCGAAATCAACTCTTCCCTACTTCTGCTTCCACTAATTGTCTAACTAGTTTTTGAATAATCAAAAGGGTTAATGATAGGGTCTTTCATTGCATAGGATCAAATTGGATTCTTCTATCTTTAAAGTGATTAAATGATGCAATTAAATAAAAAAAAAATTAATCTCAACATTTGTTAAGAGACTTAGAAAAACGATTCATAATTTTTAATATTGATTACCCTTTTTAAAAAAAAATGATAAAAAGTCTCTTTCTCGGACATTTCCAATAACCGTATATAAAGTATTCATTGAAATAAGAGTCTATTTTTATACTTTTAGAGAGATCACAAATTGTAAGGAAAAAGTAACTATATAAAAATATATAAAATTTATTTCAACCATTGACTATCACCCACAAAACACGCTTTAGCATATTCCACAAAATCAAATAAAGAAATAGATAAATCAGGAGAAACCCACAAAAGAAGGGGAAATAAAAACGAACCCCAAGAAGAGAAAAACTACTAATTTTTGGATAATTAGATTTCTTCCTATTTTATGTTTTTTGAGGAATATAATACAAAGACATACTTGATTACCTGTTAGCTATTTCAAAAAATTTCCTTTTTCTACCAAAAAAATAATTGAAAAGATAAGAGAATAAATATAAAATTACAGAAATTCTTTATAATCAAAAGAAGATCAAACATTTAAGTCATGCTTACTTGGGCACAAGGTCGAAGAAGGTATATTGAAATTACAGACCATAGGAAGCTCGAGTGCTTTACTGACATTAACATCGTAAGTTGCTGCTTGTTCAATCACTTGGCATAGGCATGCGAGATGGTACGTCACTAGGGTTTTCACTTCAGGGCAGCACGGCTTATCGGGTACGGTCATGTTACTATCATTCGTGATAAAGGACAAGCAGTCCACTGCGGCTGCGACCGCGGTCAGGCAGTTCTCTTCTGCCGGTGCCGGTGCCGGTGCTGGTGCTGGTGCTGGAGAAAACTGCCCCAATACCACGCTAAATTTGGTGACCGCGAAGATGGTAATTAGGATAAATTTGGCAATCGTTTTGGTGATCATTGTGGCCGTATGGTGCTCGTCTTAGTTAACAGGAATGAAATTGTCGATGTCTGAGTTATTACAATGAAGAGGAACTAGGAAATGCGTGTTATAAAAGGAGCACTGAGTGTAGTGGGAACTTGTGGAGAATAGAAGTCAAGCAAGACTGGGAGGGAGGACTTTTTTTTTTTTTTCCCTTTTCAAACGTTTTAGTGGTGGGTTGACCCAGTAAGTGTAGGATAAATTTTCTGACGTCCCATTCGGTGCTTCTGACCAGGTCTTTTTCATTTAAATATTTTGTGTAGTGTTTATCATTTAAATATTTATGTTTAATAAATAGGAAAAATTAACTGGAACATTTGTAACTCAAAATTATTTTATTTTCTAAAAATATGTCCATCATATACGATATATACGTCTTGTACCGTGCTGCAATGTGCTCTTTTGTACGGACGGTAATGGTTAAAGAGAGAATGCTTATGTTAAAATTATTTTCGAATGTAATGCACTATATTTAAGTCTCATCTAGACGTAGTATATCATAATTTTCTTTTTCAAAAAGACAACACACCTATAATTTTTATGTAATATAAATACACAACAATTAATTTACTGTATACCTGTTCAAATAAAAATATTTTGGTATTAGGAAAATGCTAATAAGTAAATTCACACATGGTTCCAAACCAATCCAGCGTCGGATTCGGATCTCTAAACTGGTTTATGAATCAGTTCTTTGGACTTGTCGGCTAGACTGATGGTTTAAGGAAACGTAAACTAGTTTTTTTTAAAAAAAACTAAATTTTAGATTTTAAATTAAAATTATTTAAATATATGATAAATATTATTTTTAATCGATTTTATAAAATAATTATTTTAAAATATATATTTATTTATATATATTCATATTTAAGTCAATCATTATATCAGCAATGGGACAAAAAAAATATGAATGTCACAAAAAAAATTAAAAAAATAAAAATTAGTCTCACGTTTCTACTTGAGATGGGACTCGTTTTAATCAAGCAACTTCCTTTGAATTGTAGGGTCGAAATTATTTGCCGTGACTTGGGGATATATAATAATTAAGGTCCCTCTATATGGAAAATCCTTTTTCTACCAAAAAAATAATACAAGAGATAAAAATAAATAAAATATATAATTACAGTAACTCTTTATAATTAAAAGAAGATCGAATATTTAAGACTTGCTTACTTGGGCACAAGGTATGAGAAGGTATATTGACATTACAAACCACCGGAAGCTCGAGTGCTTTACTGACGTTAACATCGTAAGTTGCTGCTTGTCCAAGCCATTGGCATAGGCATGCGAAATGGTACGTCACTAGGGTTTTCACTTCAGGGCAGCACGGTTTATCGGGTACGGTCATGTTACTGTCGTTCGTGATAAAAGACATGCAATCCGCAGCCGATGAGATCGCGGTCTGGCAGTTCTCTTCTGTCTCTGCAGTTGCTGGTGCTGGTGCTGGTGCTGAAGCAGGAGAGAACTGCCCTGATACCACGCTCAATTTGGTGACCGCGAAGACAGCAATTAGGAAAAATTTGGCGATTGTGTTGGTGGTCATGGTGGCTAATGGCGCTAGTTTTAATTTAAAGGGAAGAAATTGTGGATGTCTGAGTTACAAGGAAGAGGGAGTGGAAAATGTGTGTCCTAATAATATTATCATTATTATATATTTAAATATAATTAATACTATTCATCACTCGTATATAAACACCCTACGGTCAATATATATATATATTTTTTGTTTTCCAATGTTGTAGTTGTAAGTTGACTCAGTAAGTGTGGTATAAAGTTTTTGCGTGCCATTCGGTGCTTCTGACCAGGTCTTTATCATTTAAATATTAATGTTTATAAATAGGAAAAATTAAGTGGAATAATTGTAACTCTAAATTATCTTATTTCATAAAAATATGTCCATCAAATACGATATAGTAGCATTGTACTATCTCCTTTGTCTTATACCGTGTTGCATTGTTCTTTTGTACAAATGGTAACGGTTAAAGATAGCATGCATATCCTAAAACTGTTTTAGTTTAATTGAATAAATATTAGTTTCTTAATAATTAAGGGCCCTCTATATGGAATTTACTTAAAAGATCTGGTACCTAATGTAGTAATTTCATAATTAATATTTATTGTCTTCAAACTACCATCTTAATAGCATTCCACTAATTACAATCAAACACCTAAACACATACAAATTCTAACATTTACTTTGTTTCTATTACATATATATATATTTAGCTATAGTAGGATTTTAGAAATAATAAATATAAATCCCTAATTTTGAGTCCTATTACGAAAACTTTACAGGACCAGTCCAGATTCAATACCCTTTTCTTATATTAGGGGAAGAAAAAAAAAAGAAAAGAAACCGTACTATAATATCATAAAAGCAGCGGCGAAGGAGGTGGTAGTTTTTAGGTTTAACAGCAGTGGCATTAAATTCTGAGTGGACTATTAGGAGTAGTAGACGGTTAATTACCAGTCTCGAATATTTATTGACAGGACAGGCAAGAAAAAAATTATTTATCATACACTTTAAAAAAAATAAATATGTTAAAAAATAAAAAGCTTTTCTATTTTTTTTTAACTTCTTAAGTTATCCTCCCAATAAATATATGTTTCTCCCAAGGCCTATCCTCTATATTTTCAGATTAACTGCCATTTAAAGAAAACGAAAAAAAAAAAAAGAAAAAGAAAAATCACACATGAAAAAATTGATTATAGCAAGAGAAACCCGCAAAAGGAGGGGAAAAAAGAAAAAATGAACCCAGAAAGGAAAATTATTAATTTTGGGATGATCACAGTAATTATTTATAAATAAAGTACCAAGCACTAGAGTTTTACTTACTTGGGCACAAGCTGAGCGAAGGTATTTTAACTTTACAAACCGTAGGAAGCTGGAGGGCTCTACTGAGATTAACGTTATAGTCCTGTGCTTGTCCAATCAACTGACACAGGCATGCCGGATGGTTGGCCACTAAGCTTTTCACTTCAGGACAGCATGGCTTGTCAGGTACGGTCTGGTTGCTACCATTTTCGATAAAAGTCAAGCAATCCGCCGCAGATAGCACCTCCGTCATGCAGTCCTCACCTGCTGGTCCGGGTGCCGGAGCAGGGGAAAACTGCCCCAACACCGTGCTGAATCTAGCCAACGCGACGATGGCAATAAGGGTGAATTTGGCAACCGTGTTACTGATCATTGTAGCTATGATTCCTAGTGTGGTGGGGTTGGGGAAGAATGTGGAGATTTAGATGTGTATGTGTGTGAGCGTTGCGAGGGAAGAGAGACTAGGGGAGTGTGTGTGTGTGTGTGTTATAAAAAAGGGGGTTATTGGGTGCGGTGGGAATTTGTCGAAATTAGATTTGGTGGCTTTTTTGATAGGGAGGAATTAATGGACCTAACTACCACCAAGCACCAGCTGGAATTTGAATAATGAATACCAACAAAGAGTTATTGTATTCCCACGGTTGTAGGTTGGGTCAGTCAAGTGTGGGGATAAAAGGTTTTTGAAATCCCCCATTCGGTGCTTCTGTCCATGTCTTTATCATTTAGATATTAACGTTTATAACGTGAATAAATAAATAACGGATCAATTGCAAGTACTCTCCCTGCACAATTAGTTAGGTATAGTATTAGAATTCTAAAACCGTCGCTTAAAAGAACCAAATAGTAATGGTGGGTACTTAATAAATATTTATGTATATTTGGAGTAGCCCAAATTAATTGTAATATTTATTATATCTTACAACATGTGATTAGGGGTAGGTTGTATCTGTTCTTGTTGTTTTCCTTCTTAGAAGGCATGGACTGTAGTTTGGCCTGATCGGTGAGAAAGTTTTCTTAATGGTTCACGCGATTAGATACTCCCATAATGACATCGTAATTTGTAGGTGAAGCACGTGATGTTAAAAGGGAATATACGATAGATTTTTTTATTTTTTTTTTATTCTCACTTTAATCATATGGTAACTTTTAAATCATATTATAACTTTTAAAAAACCAATTTTAATTTAATTCATTTTATTAAAAAATTAATATCTATACAATTAAATTACAAGAATCTTAAAAAGAAATTTTTATTAAAAAGTAAAGAATGGATGTAGTAATATAACCAACCATATTTTCCTACTTAGGTTTAGTTGGGGGGGGGGGGGGGGGGGGGGGGGAAACGTTTCTGTAGTTCTCCACAAAAACCGTGACTAAATTTTTTTTATCTCGGTGGAATAGGCAAGAAAGGAATAAGGAAGGTAATTATTGATCAAATTTTATTCCCAATGCTAAAGAAAAATTGGGTAAAAGTGAAAAAATTTTATTGCCTTTTCTCTTCTGCCATTTCAATGAAATACCCTGGTCGTTATTGTCTCCTTAATTCTGGGTGGACTGGACCACTGTATTTGTATAGTGTACGCAATCAAAACGGGTGTTAGAATAGCAGCAGTGGTTGGCCATGATCCAGGAGAGCGAACTTAAAGCGGAAGAAATAGCATACCACCTGTAAAATAAAGCCATTCAATACAAGTTACTTGCTAAGATGACACAGGGATACCAATTCCGGCACGAAAGCCTTTTGCATTTTCGTATATAGTCAAATTAAATCGACCCTTTTCACGCCTTGTAAACTTCACATGGATTCATATGTGAGTCCAATTATTGATCCATAGACGGGTCACATGTCCCATTCACTATGAAATGAATCAAATGATGTGAAAAGATGGATTGTCTGGAAACCATATAACTTGCTGATTTGTAATTACTACTACAAACATTGACAAGGGTTGAAATAGTCAGATTCCTGTTTCTTCAAATCGATTAAATTAAAAAATTCTTTTTATTTTCAATTATTAAATTTTTTTTTTCTGAAAACTGAAAATTAATAAAAAATTATTTGAAAAGAAAAACTAATTAAAAAAATTATGGTGACAATTGCAAATACATCCATAAACCATTGATAAAACCATCGAAAGTTTATCCATTCTCAATTAGTAGTTACACACGTGTGTTGCGATTTACAAAAACTAGGTTCAAACTTTAAGCCATATCTAACTACATACATACATAAAATCTGGCTTGTAACCAGCATTTTTTGGAATCTGGAATGCCCTAACGTTACAAACTTTGTCTTTTTGCATTTTTGGTTTTATTCACATAAAAGAAAAACATTTTTACTAGATGAGCGAAAGTCATCAAGCAACCTTCCATTTTTTAATGCGGTTGGGAAAAGGGACCACATCACAAGTGACTAGAATGTTTGGCCTAAAGCCTGCTTTACAAAATAGGTTGCGTTTTGACGCGTTCACTTTAATTTCACATGTCATGGAATCGTGAGTGATGATGGGTATTGGAAAATTTACGAAGAGCTTTGCCCCTAAAATTGGGGAGTCGCACCAAAAGCTAGCTATCCCAATTCCCCACCCAAAATTCGTTCACATTTCTGCCAGTGGAAACATCACATGATACGTGCTGTGCCCATAACTGATAGTCTGCCCCCGAGTACAAAGTACGTTCACGTCAGGATTAATATGTTCCAGCGAAAAAGTTATGGCTCTTATGGGTATTTTAAGGAAATTGGGGAGTAAAGTAAAGTTGTTATCGAGTTAAGGTATAGGTCGGTTTGAGTTAATTTGAACCAAAACCAATAAAAATTGGTACGGCCACTCATCTACGGGAATCCTATGTAACACCTTAACATGTGCTAGATTGCCATTGATTATAATATACAAAGTATCGAGTATTTGAGCTCCATTAATAAGATAATGAAACTTAACTTGAATTTCATGTTTTCATGCATAAAAATGCACTGTTATCATTTTTACCATATTGCTAATATCCTTTTCTTTTCTTTTTATTTATTTATTTATTTATTTTTTTGCCAACCGTATTGTTAATATTTGATAAGTTTATTTTAGAAGTATCATCTATCTTCATTGTTAATCGGGTTTGTGGGTTTAATAGTCTTTATGGCAATTAATCAAACATCTGTAGAATTGTGAAGGTAAAGCTCGAAACTTATTGCACTATCCGTCAACAATAGCTAGCGCAGCCACTTCTAAGTCGGGCGGCCTAATTTAGAACCCATTCCCACATGGAATTAGACCCCTTTCTTGTTTGGCTCCATTGCCTCATTGGGTCTTGAAATAAAATAATAAAGATAAAACATAAATTTGAGTCATAGTAAAATTTTATACTTTTTCCATATGAATCGAGAAACAATTTTTCCCATTTAGAATATGCAACGTGCTGCTAGTATTAAGAAAAATACTAGAATAAAATAAGATTTAGTATGATTGGATACATATAGGCTATAGCCTTTCATTAAAGGAGAGTTTTTTCCTTAATATATGGGACTCTCGATACCCTTTTTTCCTTTTTTTTTTTTTTTTACCTCTCGTATTGCTAGTATTATGGTGTAGTTTGGTTGTTGTATAAAAAAGAAGAACAACTGCCATAAAACTTTATCAAATGGGGCAGAAAAAATTTATTGTTACGGCTCACTTTATTTTGAAATAATAGAATGGAAATAAAACAACCGTTTTTGGAATGTTTCGTATTTGTCTTGTTACATGTAAATTAGTTTGGAAACTTTAATTTCTTGGTGGTTTTTCTATTAAATCTTTATAGAGAACAGTTAATACTTTTCGAGAGATAGAAATTTTTTTATTCCCTCTTCACAAGGAATACAAAATTTAAGTGATGGATGGTTGTGTCGTTAATTAATAAAAAAATTTAATAAGCAAATAGGGGTGTGTTAATATTTTTTGTTACATTTTTCAAAACTGTAATTAATGAGATGAAATTAATATTGGAATGATCATTCTCCGATATAATAAATTATAGCAACATATAATAATATAAAGTAAGCTATTGTTAGTATGGAAAATGTTTCAGAGGAAGAAGAACGATTAAATAGGGAGGCAGCACCATGGGTTCGTATTTTCGAAACCTGAAGAGGATAATATATGTGCGCCAGGACAACACAACTTTGTTGCGAAATTAATGGGACCGAATCCAGGGTATAAATATATGCTAGAAAAATTAAAGAGATGTGGAGATTATTATGTAACACTGAATTAATTTATACTGGATCTAGTGATTATTTGATTTCGCTTTATAATAACCTGGATTCTTATTGGATTATTAAAAATAGTCCATTGTCTATAAACAACCATTACTTGGCGGTAATTAATGGGAGCTATATTTTTTAATGGACTAATCGTCTTTTTGACTCGATTTCAATTTGGGTTCACATCAGTGGCCTCCTAGTGGAATATTTCTCTCCATTAGCAATTCAGCGAATTGGAAGAAAAATGGGGCTCGTGCTAAGGTTTGATTTGTACACCATGGGTTTTGAAAGATTCGATGGATTATGTGTACAAGTTAATGTTAACACTCCTTTAAAACATACTTTACTGATCGATAATTATCACTATAGTATTCAATATGAAGGGTTACTCAGATCATGTGATTTTTGTAAACCTCTTGGTCATTCAAAATTAATATGCCCATAAAGAGATCGAGTAAAGGAGGATAATGAGATGGACGAAAGTCCAAACTATCCCTTTGGATGGGGACGATCCTAGTGGGTGTACAATTAAAAGGAAGGATAGGAGTGATGGAGGGTAGGAAGAAAATGTTGGAATTAAGGATACGGTGACTTTTAATAAAAGGAAGACACATCAGAAGTCTGATACGTTTTCCCAAGCTGTAGTTAATGATGGTGTAAAATAATTAAAGGAGCCCACTAGTTCAATGTTGGCTGATAATTATGAGACAAATGGTGGATTTGCAAAGGGGGTGGGCATTAACAAGTACCTAATGTGGAGAATCAATAAACTACAAAGTAAAAGGACTATCCATAAAAAAGAAAGGGTGTTAAAAGTTCTAGTTCAAGTATCGGAGATTTCCATAAGGGAAAAGACACAAAGTTCATGATATTAATAGAGGAAAAAAAATAAGGAGGAGGTTACACAACCCCTAGTAGATGAAAAGATACGTGAGGAAATGGTATCTTTAAGAGATACGACTATGCCTTTTAGGAGCTTACATGAAATAAATGCAAAAAATAAAATATATTTAAAGGAGAAAGCCAGCCTATCCTTATCACATAATAACCCTTTCATTAATGGAAAGAAAATTAACGTAGTTACTACATTTGAAAAAGCTAATAAGAAAAAATGGTAGTGATGCTCAAAATGGAAATCTTCCTCTAACTACCATACAACGATTCTCATTTACTAGAATTCTATCCAAATATGAAAATGTCAAAAGTTAGGGTAGGTTGGTTTTCGAGGTGCCTAGTGGCGAATGTTTAAGGGATTTTCATGAACTAAACAAGATGCAAGTGAAAGAGGGTTCGTGAGATACCTTCCTATCCTTTTATGAGAAGAGGCAAGATCTACTCTCAAAGGGAGAGACCAATTCGAGCAACGGAGGAGAACATATTGGTGGTGAAAATGTAGATGATTCAAGCGGATATACTAAGAGGGGCGACAATATGGAAATGCTAAAAGGGACAAGCTAAATAATAGTGGAGAAGATTTACTTTAACTAAATGTTGCCTATTGACGTTTAGAGAGTGCCCTTTACAATCTTGATGTTGGAGGAAGGAGAGAGATCGATCTTACTAATGGTCAGGCAAAAGGTTTTATTACTCATGCTGATGGAAGATCACTGTCAGTAATTTCTAGCAATATTATACTAGGGACATCTGGTTTAAAATAACTAAATTCATGCTTACCTCAGATTTTGTAGATACATTATCTTCTTATATGCAATCTCTCTCTTTTAAGGTGTTGGCCTAGAATGCCAATGTCGTGCTCCGAAGCGGTAGAGTCGTAATAGTCCCATCGTGTAAACCATTCTAAGATAGAAGTTGGTATTACAATCGCTATCCTAGACCTAATCTATATAAGGTGTCTACGACTAACCCATTTTGAAGTAAACAATTCGTAATTTAAATAAATCATTTACCTAAGAAAGTAAGGAAATATATATATACACTAAAATTCAGTTATTACATTTAAAGTTTACAATGTTTCACCGTAATCTATTTCTTAGTTGATAAATTATTCAGAAATGAAAAATTCTAAGATAAGAGTTTAGACCTTAAAAATATATGCCTATTCTTCAAATGTTTTTCCTCGCTCCCTAAGATCTAACAATTGCTAACTTTAGAGTAATTGTAAGCCACTTCTTAGCCAGCACTTGTAACGACGTCTATAAGGATGTGAGTAATCACAGCTCAATAGGTTAGGATGGAGGATTTAAAACTACACCACAAACACAAACAAGGTTATTAATCAAATCATTTGGTGAAATATATGTTTAAGCAAATGCCATTGCACGACATTATCCGGCCCGTTGTGAATTTAGAGAAATTGCGTCTACTTTAATCTGGGTTGAGGAATTGCTGTTAATACAACAGCTCATGATCAAACCCAGGCTTGTGCAGTGGAGATACCACTTATCCTGCGACTACCTTCGAACCATTGACTTCACCCTTATCGCAACCTCCTCACCTATCACTTAGTCTGACTAAAGATGAAGAAGGGACCGATTATGTTATCTACCACTATCTCTTTCGAAGGGGTCGGTATTTGGCCAGAGAATCCTAGGTTTCCTCTAATGGGTTGCTATGCAAGTCCGATTTATGATTATAGGTCATATATTTGATTAGGTTTAATTTAGGGTGGTTAATCATTTTATACAATACAAGTTAGAACAATAAACAGAATCATAGCATTACTCATAATCAAGCACATGCACACAGCCAACTATTTAACAAGCACAATCAAGTATAATCCCAAGCCTCTAAAATATAGCAACGTATTAATTATAACTTATCTAGACTCTTCGCTCACTTATTCGAGGTCCCGCTCACTTATTCGAGGTCCCACTCACTCAAGCTATCGCCGATTATCCCTATGACACAAACGTGGTTTCAGTTTTTTCATATAGTTATTACAGGTTGATTTTATTCTATAATGCTTGTTGTTATCTTTTGTTTGAGATTTAATATATCTAATTATCTAGGTCTTTAAATCTTTTACAATTATTCTGAGTTTGGGGCCAGGTTTGGGTTTGGGTTCGGGTTCAATTTCCGCATCAATTTCTAAATTAAGTTCTAGTTCAATTTCTAAGTACTATTTTATACCTGAACCCTAGAAACTGGTTTCAACTCATAATATGAAATTAATCACATTACTTCTAAATATCCTAACTACCATAATTACCCTTAGTTAGTATTTTATTTTACTCGGTATACTTAAATCCTTATTAGTGTACTGAATTTATTCCTAATGTGAGAAATTTTTACATTTTTCATATAATTACATAAATTTAAGATTTCTATCAGATTTATTATATATCCCTATTATTTATATAATATCAATTTTTATTCTAATATTTTCCATTTATTATATTTCCAATAATTGCATATTATGTACTATCGCTTATTATGTATATAATACACATCTAATATTTCTATCACTCTAATTACCATCTCCCAACATCAATTATCATTTTAAAATGTCTAAATTCATCCTAAATTAGATTTTACACCTAATTACTCTAATTTACAAAATTAACTTAAAATTTATTATTTTTCCCTATTACTTATTTACTACATAATTAGCCTAATAATTATATCTAATGCCCTAAATGCTACAAGTATAAGACTTCATCAGATTTCTGCATCCTAAAACATATAATTATTCACTAAATCAATAATTAACTAATTAATTACTTAATTAACCCTAAATTACCCATTTTATACCTCATTTTAAGGCCTAAAAATTATCTAAAAGTTTTAAAAATTAATTCTTGAAAACGGGCTTCATAGCACTGTTCTATATCATCTAAGTAGTCTACACAAAAATTTTAGGCTCAAAACTATACTCTTAAAGTTATTTATTTCTAAGCCGAAACATACTTGGTTTTGCATGATTTCTTAAGGATCATATATCATGGAACATATTTTTATCAAAATAATATTTTTCATAAAAAATAAATACTAAAATATTCTATAATAACAAAATTCATAATTTTCTAAGAATATTTATTATTTTTACAAAATTACATAAAATTGGGCTAGAAATCGAACTCACTGGTTTGGGTAACTCTGTCTACCGAAGGTGGCCATGGGTGTGTTAGCCCACTTGGGCACTGCCACCACCATGTGCTGGTGGTGGCCCTCCACTTCTAGCTACTCGTCGAGTCTAGGTTCTTTTTAAAAGCCCCAATTGCACAGATTTTTGCTAAATTTTTGTAAAACCCTAATTTACTCTCAATTTCGCCTCTCTCTAATTTTATAAGCTTCTTCACATCCAAAATGAGCTTTTGAAAATTTTGGGGATATTTATAGAGGTTTAGGGAAATTATTATGCATTAATTTGATCAAACAATTGCCTTATCTTTTTCTAATTTGCCTTTTATTTTGTTCTAATTTGATTTGCTAATTTTTTCTTATTTTCTACAGATGCCATGGCCCAAATCTGGATCATTCCTTATTTTTTTATGATTTTTATTTACTTTTTCCTTAATTAATTATGAATTTTTTTAATTATTTAGTATTATTTTAGCACATTTTACGTACTTTAAGTAACTACACGTATTTCTACCTACATGTAAATTCATATATAGTACAAATAAATATTCCTAAATATTATTTAGGTCATTCTATGATTTTTATTATACATATAATTTATCTCTAGCGATTCGTTAATTATCGAAATGCATTTTATGCATTTTCAATAAGTAACGAGTTATATACTTAAAATTTGAAAATTTTATTTACTTAAATTCAAACTTACGAGATTATTTTTACTAATATTTTTAGTTTTATTTTATAATTTAGGCTCGATCGGAACTCCAAGTGGCTAGCTGTGAAGCTTACAGCCAGGGGAATTAACTCTAAGAGTAAAAGGAGGGTAATCCAAGATTTGAAGAATTGATACGATCCTCAAATTTTGATTATCATTGAGACTAAAATGGGAAGGGAACGGTTAATAACGTTAAGGACTTTTTTACACTATAATAGAATGATTTGCTCAAAGGCTGAAGGGTTCAGTAGGGGGGATAATTGTCCTATGGTACATTAAGGAAGTCATCATGTACACGAGTCATACATCTCACCAACAGATCCCCATGAATATTTAGGTGCCTAATTCCAGTACTATATAGTTTCTTTTGGCTATTTATGCTAGTCCTTTCAGGGATTTAAGGTGCTCACTAGGAGTAGGCTAGAAATATTAGGGGACCTTAAGTGATTTTGGGAGATTTTAATAAAGATCTTTGTAAAAAGGAAGAGCTGGGAGGAATTGAGGTGAATAAAAGAAGTGCTATGGATTATCAAAATCATAAGTACTTTTGTAGGTGCTAGACATGGGGTTCATTAGGCCCTGATTTACTTGGTTAAAGAGATTGAAAAATTTAAATGATCTTATCTAAACTTGTTTAGAGCCTAAGTGAATTATGAGTAGAGGAATTGATTTCTAGAAGCAAAAGTAATCCATACTGTCTCGAACCAATGTACTCACTTACTAATTACCTTGACTTCTAACCTAAAACACAAGGCAAGACCTAAACCCTGTAGGCTTTTTTCGTTTTAGCCCATGTGGCTTAATCATCCGGAGTTCAAAACCTTTGTTGGAAATAATTGGAATTGGGCAAACTTCAATTATTTGCAAAATATCCCTACCTTTGTTGACTCTTTGAAAAAAATTGAATATGGAGGTATTTGGGATTATTCTTATAAAGAAGTTGGATATTGATAAATTAAAAGAGGTATGCAAAGATTTGCTTTGTCAACCTACGCAGGAGTTAATAAATAAGGAAATATGTTTTCAAGAAGAGCTAAACTAGATTTTAAATCAAGAATAGAGACTTTTGGCTGCTAAGGCAAGATCATATCGAATTATCGATGGGGAAAGGAATACTCGATTCTTCCATGCAAGTGTTGTTGCTATAAGGTCTAAGTCTATAATTTATGGGCTTTTTGATTCAATAAGGAATTAGGTGGACGATGAGGATAGTGTAAAGAAATTATTTATTAATTTTCCCATGAGCTATACTCTTTAGAGAGAGTTTTATTGTTGGCAAAGTGAGTAACATAAGTTAATAGAGAAAGAAAGTGTATCCCTGGAATGACCCTAGATAAGTGATGAAATTAAAATAACTCTATATTGTAATGGGAATAATAAATCACTTTGAATAGATGGCTTACATGCTAAATTCTATATGTAATATTGGAACATTGTGGGAATAACTGCGTGTGATCTGGTGGAAAAATTTTAAGAGAAAATTATATGCCTAAAAAATTAGATAACACCTATTGGTGCGTATTCTGAAAGTTCTTAGAGAAAATAAGGTGAAGATTTTTTTACCCATAAGACTTTGCACTACGATTTACATAGTAATGAGTAAATATTTGGTTAATAGGTTAAGGCTATTGCTTAATGAGTTAATTAGTCTAGACCAAGCGAGTTTTATACCGAAAAGAGTAATCAAGGACAATATTATTGTCCTTGAAAAAATTTTGCATTTTCTAAGGAAAACCAATGGAAGGAAAAACTTGATGGTAGAAAAACTAGATTTAAAGAAGGCTTACGACTGCATTGAATAAGATTTTGTTTGAAACTTGCCATAGTTTTTAAACTTTCATAGTTCATGGATAAAGCTAATTGGGTTGTATTTGTCATTTGCACAATTTTAGGTTATTTTTAATAGTGTAATGATGGATCTTTCTTCTATAGTAGAGGTCTTAGATATAGGGAACCTTTGTTACCATAACTGTTCATTCTGTTTATGGAAATGTTAAGTAGGGTCATTCACATAGTGGTAGATGAGGGAAATTGAAGCCCCTATAGTTGAGATGAACTGATATTATGCTATCCCACCCTTTGTCTTTTTTCTTTTTTCTTTTTTGCTAATGGCCTTCTATTAATTGGAGAAGCATTTAAGGAGAATGCTATGCTAATAAGAGAAGTTATGGAAGGTTTTTATGATGTATTAGGGTCAAATGTCAACTATGAGAAGTCCTCTTTATTGTTCTTAAGAAATACAAGTGAAAACCTAAATAGTAGGATTTCAAATATTTTTGGAATTGAACCTACTTTTGATATTGGAAAATATCTGAGTATCCCAATTAGAGAAAGAGGAAAGTTAGCTAGTGGGAATCTAAATTTCATTTTACAAAAAGTGTTATGCCCCGAAGTCGTAGAGTTACAATAGTCCCATCGTGTAAACCAACATATGACAGTAACTGACCTTACAGTGTCTATCATAGATATGATCTATACAAGGCGTCGGCGACTCTTCGCTTTGAAGTACACAATTCAATTAAGATTTAAACTAAAATTTACATAAAAGGTTAGAACTATCATTTATATATATAATTACATCCATATCATCTCAAAATCCCAAGAAATTACATAAACAATAATAGTCGCTAACTTGCATCTCACACCTCGGTTCATATACCTACAAATACTATCAAGACATTAAAAGACTTAGTCATGTGGCCATTTGATCCTCACTCCCCATAGCTCCAAAAGAGAACTAACCTTAGGATAGTTGTAACACGGCATATTAATCAGAAGTCAGAATCTACAAAACAATCTATATGGGTATGATCAATTACAGCTCAGCAAGTTAAGTTGAAAACTTATGAAAGTATAATAAGCATAAACAAGGTTATCAAATAATTAATTATATGCAATGCAACAAGTAAGTGCCATCACACAATGTAGTCTGGTTTGTTATGAAATCAGAGTAATTTCACTCACTCTAATCTAGTTCAAGGAGTTTCTATTAATGCAATAGCTTATAACCAAACCCAAGTTTGTGCGATGGAGATACCGCTCCCCTTACAACTAACCTTCGAACCAATGTCATCATCCTCATCGCAACCTCCTCTCCTGTCACTTAGTTTAGCTAAGAATAAGAAAAAAGCCATTATGCTATCCAGCGCTATCTTTTTTTAAGCTGTTGGTGTTTAGTTAAAGAACCTTAATGATCCCCTAAAGGGTTATAATGCATGTTAAATTAGGGTATTTAGATCAGTTATGGTTAAGTACAGTTTAAAGTAATCAAACAATTTCACATCAGTCCATATACATCAATCACAAAACACAACATGGGATTCAATATGAAATCAGATACTTAAGCACATGTATACATCACTACTTACAAACACAATCAAATACAATCCCAAGTCTCCGAGTACTCTAAAATAGTACTCCAAAATATAACGAAATATTAAACCCAACTTACTTGGAATCCTTGGTCGCTCACTTAACCAGTCGTAGGTTAACTCGTTTCTGTGTATCCTATAATATAAATTTGCTTTTTAGTATTTATATCTTGATGATTTATATATATTATATGCTATGATTTAACTCAATTCTTTATATATACATATTATTTACTACCAATTCATTTTAAGTTAATTATAAGTTCGATTTCTAAATCTGATTCCGATTCAAGTTTTAAATCAGTTCTAACTACGAGTATTATACATAAATCCTAAAAATGTGGTTTGAACATTAATGTAAAATTAATCACATTGGGCTCAAGTATCTTAATTATCACACTTAGTCCTAAATTAGTATTTTATTATACTCGATATACTTAAATCTTTATTAGGATACTGAATTTATTCTCGACGTACCATACCTAACATCATGTACTTATCCACGTTGGATTGTATCACCTCTTCCCTTGCAGCATCCTACAAAAGGTTACCTATAACTCGTCAGTTAGTTAGAGCTCTCTCTTTCTCTCTCTTAACTATTTGTCTTTTACCAACTCCTCCCTCTCTTTCCTCATTAATTACGACCCGATAACCATAGTATGGTCAGTGCACTTGATATCCTTGAGAATGTTAGCGCCTCGGCTTTCAAACATGGCTGCTCGTATATTTATGGCCGACTAGTGCTTAGAGCTACTCTATTACCCTCGCAACGCATGTCCCCTACAAATAACTTGTACAGATGAACCCTAAGCTAACGTGAGTCCTTGATAAGTAAGCTCCTTGCGCTATTTTATAGCATAAGGAGCCAAAAGATAATGGATTCGAACCTCTCAATTCTAAATCTCTCTCTTTTGACCTCATTAATACATAACGTTTGTTCACATAGTGACTCGAGCACCCCTTCTCCTCTTTTGAGAATTGTGCTAAAAACCTCACACACCAGTACACTTCACCCTTTCATTTTTCCCTCGCTAACTTGAGTGTTAAAGGGCCCCCGTGGGCTAATTCACTAAAGGCTTCTCATAAGTGCCTAAGCGCAAGGAGTATACTAAATACCCATGCTTTTTCGAGAGGCTTAGCCCATTTCCTTCATTACATTTGATTGATCCACCATCAACATATTCCATCCCATATAGCAAATAGGATATTCAGCTCTAAGTTGTTGGCTTAAAACATAAAAAAAAGGGGGGTAGGGGAGACAACAATTAAGGCAACAAAAAAAGAACATGGGAGTCTGGTGGGTCTTACATAAGACCTGGGACCTAACTGGTCTAGCCTTAATCGGGTTAGGTTAGGGGTTATACCCTTCTCCATTGAAAGAGTGGTCTCATAACTAGCTTGAGCCACCTATGAGCTTGGTTTATGTCTAAACATGAATCAAACCTGACAATGCCCATCTTTACCAAGGTTTATAAATGTTATACCAACTTTAGTGATGAAATGTTAAATTTAAGAAAAAAAGATGTCTTCTCGAGTAAAACTTTCCTTCATTTGTAACTTTAAGCCACCTACTGAATTGAAAAAAAAAAGATGACTAAAACCCAACGAGTTTCATGACCACTTAGATTAGACTTTCCAACTCCTAAGCAAGATACAGGCCCCATCTTACAATGATCACGATTATGATCATGCAAACGAACAAAATGGAAACAATGAATACAGTAATAAAAAGATGAGTAGAGAGCAGCAAGGTAACGCTAATAATATAAAAATATCCCATGGAAGAAACTGAAGATGAAATGGAAGATGACACCCACAATACCCAGGTTGAACAAACACAATGAGCAACTTTAAGGGCTTTAACCATAGGAATGAAGGAGATTTTATTACAAAAGATTAAAAAAAAAATCGCTAAGATACCATGGAGCCAATTTCTTATCATAAAATTGTTTAGAATTGGGATACCTAATATTGATGAAAAAATTAACTAAAATCTAAAAATTACAAGGACATTTTCAACTAATCACTATAGGTAGTAAATTTCTAGGATAAAAATGATTTAAATATGTAACTAAAAACGAGCCATAGTTCATTGGATGTCATTTTCTTACAATAAAAAAATGGGAGCTAGATTTCTAAGTATCAACAATGAGCTCAAATTCAGTAGCAATATGGATGCGAATCCCTAAACGCCTCCTCAAATATTATTCTCCCTTAGCTTTAGGAAAACATTGGTGAAGCCATTAAGCCGATTCTTAGATATGATGTAATCATGATCAATAGGAAGAGAGAGAGATTTGCAAGATTATGTGTCTAGGTAAATTTCACATAATCATTAGTTCACATATTAGTTATAGAAATTAGATCCTATTAAATCTAACGTGAAGGCATCATAACACTATATTTTAGTTATAGAGTAATTGGACACACTACTGTTACCTTCCAAATAATGCTAATAACAAAAATAAAATATCACAAAAGGCTCAAGAGAATGAATGTGTGGTGACTTCGCAAAAATGGGAACTGCAAACTTTAAATGAAGACAAAGCCATAAATGAAGGCATGATGCCCTCTAACCCTTCAATTAATGCAGACCAATAATGGAGGAAAACTAAAAAAGAACCAAGAATAATATACCCAAATTCAGAAGAAACGATACAAAATCAAACTTAAACTACACTGAAGAAAAATCCCACTAGTTATGTGAATGGAATCCTGTGGTCCAAAAAAAGGTCGGGAATAAATTTTCGACATAATCCATCAAGACAAATGGACAACACTCCATAAACAAACAATTATAAACCCTCAAACAAATTAAATATCAAATGAAAACATAGACATTAAGCAAAATCCTCATTGGACTAACTCGAGGTAAAAAAGAAAAAAATCACGAATCTTCCATTAATGACTCCCTCCCTGAGCATACAAACATATCCAATCACATTAATCAACCCTCATCATAACTAAATCCCTCCATGGATAATCTTGAATTCGAAAGTCCATACTATGGCTTTGAAGCTACCCTACAAAATCCAACAGACCACAAACCTATCTCATAACTTAGATTAACAACCACAAAGAAAATTGCACGATAAAGATATGGATTAATGACTCTTCATCACTATCAACGTTCGTCTCCCACGTAGGCTCTCAGCCACTCCATGGCGAGTGACAAGTTTAAGGATCATTGCAATGCCCTACGAAGACAACGTATAAGGGTGCCTTTACATCTGTACTAAGCGATGCATCTGGATTCAATGATAACACCAACAAATCTAGTGAATGCATTGAGAATATTTGTCATGGAAGAAAATGGATAGACTTGAATCATAAAAACTAAAGTGAGAATGATAACGAAGGATACCATCTAATAATTCTAACAACTTTGCTAGAGCACCTACAACACTTAAACTACATCATAAATCTAACGAACCAACCTACTATGAAGTTTTGGACACATTATTCCAAAGGCCTAGCTTTAAGCTAGTTTAAGAGATAATCCTAACGATCCAATAAATGGAATGGAGCCATATAGTGTCATTGATGGCTAAGGAGCTCTCTTATTAATACATAAACATATTGTACTTGTATATCATCTTGCGATTTAATATATCTTGAATTTATAAGGCTATGATGCACATGGTTGAGCAAATGGGAGATCTACTCCCATCTAGAGATGTATAAGGGAGTTAAATGAATCAATTCGGTTCGACTTATTTTGCCCTACGAATTAAATAGGTGGAGCTCATTTGGCCTACTTTTAAACGAGCAAAAAAACCTCAGTTTTAATTTGTTTGAATAATAGGTTAAACGGACTAATGTATAGGCTAAAAGTATAAATATATTAAATGAGTCACCCAAACTGGTCTACTTTAACCTACGGATATAAAAAGGTTGAAAAAATCTTGGCTCAAATTTATTTAGAAAGTAGATTAAATGGACTGATCTATGAGCTAAAGCTTACTTGTATACATCTACTCCCTCATCTAAACCTATATTCACTAGGGGTTAGATATTCACTTTATACTAAAATGGCATTATTTATTCTAAAGTTAGTAAATCTGAAATATGAACCGGCAAATAAGATATTTAAACAAAGACTTAATAACTTTTAATTCAATTGTGTTCGAATTATTTTTTTATTATTGGAATTACTTTATAGTAGGGGTTAGATATCAACTTTATATTGCAATGGCATTATTAAATTTGAAATGCGAGTCGTAAGATAATCTATGAAATTAAAGCTAGAGTGACTATTTTAGGTGATTATGTTGTTTATATAAATTTAATGAGTTGTGGAAGAAATGGTAAAAGAACATAATAAATGCGAATGAGATAGATAATAATTATTTTGGTATAACTATATTAGATATGTGTTTAGGCGGAAAAAAAAAAAGAAAACTGTTTTGATAATTGGTTTTTCCAATATATATACTTCTTTGTATAATTTAATCAAACTATTATGTACTTTTTTTTCCTGATATCTATGATACTAAAGCAGTTTCTAGAAGTACAAAATAAAAGATATAAATCAGGTAGGGATATTGATCATAAAAAGATGATTATAGTGTGGTGAAAATATAAACGAAAAAGAGGGAATCCAAATTTCTTCTAGACAAAATAAGAAGAAAATAAAAGGACCAGGCCTTTGCACAACAAACCCAGGACCCAGGAGTAGCGTTAACATTGGGCCTAATGGAGTACCGAAATCTCGTTACCAAACGCATTCCAAACCCTAGCTATCCAGTAAACCAAACAGAAGCCTCAAAACCCTAAGCACTAGATATATAATCGAGCTTCCCAATTTTTCGTCTCCTTCCTCTGTGGCTGTCTAAGGTTTGAGCTTACCTCCACGACTCGAAGCTCCGAAGAATCGAAAATGGTGTCCTCAAAGAAGACCGTAAGTCTCTCTTTCTTTCTCTCTTCTCTACGATCTGTCATCGTCTTTCTTTTGTTTCTCGATAGGCTGAGAGCTACAGTTAGATTTTGTTCGTTTCGAGTGGTTGTTTATTAATGAATGAACGTGCAGAAGAAGACTCATGAGAGCATTAACAATAGGCTCGCTCTCGTCATGAAGAGTGGGAAGTACACTTTGGGATACAAGACAGTTCTCAAGTCGTTGAGGAATTCCAAAGGTACTTTCTTCTCTCACTTTTTCGTTTATTCCATATCTACTTTCGGGGTTTTTCGCATCTTTGAATGGTGAAAGTTCGAGTAGTTTAGGGTTTGAATGCTGGTACTCTTAATTCGTATTAATTGTTCAATAGAGTTTGTGGGATGCAATTACCGATTGGTGCTTAATATGGCTGAAATGGTTTCATGCTGTTAAGTTACCGACATGCAAGCATTATTGACAGTGGCTATCCCAAGTTCGCCATACATAATTTTTGAAACATGTGGCCGTAATGAAAGGATTATGCAAAAGACATACATACGAAATTGGACCTATAGGGCACAGTCGGCATTGTGGAAACGGGACTTAGAGTGCTGCTGTTGCATGTTAGACCTATGATAAATTTTGGTGAGGTTTGAAACTAGGATTTCGTGCGATTTATCGTGACTGTTGTCTAGGCCACATCCACTAACCGATTCTTTTGAATTGATTATGCTAATATAGTGAACAAGCAAAAACTAATGGCTTCAGGATTGGTGGGTAATATTTCTATTGGATTAATTTGGTTCTTTCACTATCTATTCTCTGGTTGGTAAGTTCAGTGGTTTATTGGTGAGAAGCCTGGGGTGAAGAATATAAATGGTGAATTTGCATTCTGTTTGTTTGTTAGTTTGTGTTGGAGAGCATCATATTTCTAGGTTGACAATGGTTGGTAACATTTGATGTGTGAATTGACCTGGTGGTGACAAGTTTTGTCGTGATTGTTTTCAGGTAAGCTAGTTATTATAGCCAACAACTGTCCTCCACTTAGAAAGTCTGAGATCGAGTACTATGCAATGTTGGCCAAGGTTGGAGTTCACCACTACAATGGAAGTAAGTCTTCACACTTTGCACTTTTTTCTTGCATCTAATATTGCATTGGGGCTTTGTATTTTATTTTATAGAACATCCAAGCCTGCCTTGCCTCATTACAGATCCTGCAATATTCTGCTGGATCCTTTCCTCAACCTCTCTCTCTCCATTTTTATTTTCACACCCCACCCCCGTAGTGGGTAGATTAAGACAGAAACTTGTGCCAATTCAGCATATGTAGTAACTTTCCATTTGTCTCCAGTATTCAATATTTCTGGACAATAGCTGCGGGCCCAGGAGGTTTCCAACAAAACTTTTTCTGTATCCTTCAGTTTGTTGGGAAGCATTTATGTCTCTTACTTTAATATAAGAACTTGCGCTGGCCTGATAATTTACAGGTCCAGTAAATTAAACTACTTTGCATTAGCAGTTACGAGTTGATGACTAGAAGCTTGTCTTATGTACAATTTTGAGTAATGAAATTATGTCATTCACCCAAATAAAATTCCATCCTTTCTCTACATATGTTGAAATAATCTCTGAAAAATGACCCTATTGATGGTGTTCTTGTGAGTTGTGAAAATTTGAAATCTGCTAAACAATCCTTTTCTCGTTGCCTCTGCATCTTAGCAAAACAAAATTTGTTCATCATTGCCTTCTTAGTGAGAGACTGACTTGGAAAGCTCTATCCATGTATCATTCTAACATATCTTATGCCTCCTTTTCCTTTTAGATTTTGGGTGTGGTGTTATGAAACCGACATTTCCAAAGTTTGAATCATTTTTGTCCGGCCAGTCTCTTTAAGCATTTACTTTTTATGCCAGACAACGTGGACTTGGGAACAGCTTGTGGAAAATATTACAGGGTGTGCTGCCTCAGCGTTATTGATCCAGGTATATTCAAGTCTCAACTCTTATCAACAATTTTGCCTCTTGTTGAGTTTTATAATCTGGCCTGATTCATACTTCTTGTTATTTGCAGGTGACTCAGATATTATAAAGAGCATGCCAGGAGATCACTAAGCGAGGATCAGTTTTGAGCGATTAGATATATCTGATTTTCTTTTCTCTGTCACGAGTTACCTTTTTATACCAGCAAAACTTAGACCATATCTTTATTTCGAAATTGCAGTGCAGTTTGATAGCCAAATGCTGTTTGATTATTATGTTTACAATCTTCCTTCAGAAGGATGCACGTGGCACAAATTTAGCGGAGTACTCGTATTATACTGAGTGCTTTCTTAATTAGTGTGGAGAGAGCTTATAATTTCAAAGCCCCAGTTGGATTTGTTTAATCGGAGACAGGGACATGCTTATTACGGGTAAGGAAAAGTCAAGTAACCTTCACATGATCACAAGTGCGGTTCATTGTTTGGAATACGATGATAGAATATGCAATCATGGCACGTGTAATGTTTTCTTCCCATCTTAAATGGAGTTGCGTAAAGAACTAAAGATTGATTTGATACGAGATGCGATATTTTAGTGCATAAATTCGAATGCAAACTTGATATAGGATAATTATTATGAATGGTTATAAATGGCATTATATGTTTAATGTTTATTTTATTATTATTTTTTGTCCCTCTAGTAGTATGGTCTTTTTCACGAAACTTTTTGTTTACTTCACTAATGTAATAATATCACGAAAGCTTATTTATATTATGGGAATAAGGTTATAATGGTCTATCCAAGCCATTACTTTGTAGACTTTGTTGGATCGATTGAAAAGGACGAATGGAGACAAATACGATAGGAATCATTATCCTGGTTATGCTTTTGTTTTTTTTTTTTGACTCTGGCCATTAGTTAAATTGCAAATGCACATTTATGTGTGTTTAGCCTCGTATCTCTAAAATCGTGTGTTTATAAATCTTTGGCAATAGTAATTAAACTTGTTTTAATATTTTTTGTCTTTTGATGGTGACGTAGCGGTTTAAAAATAGAACCATTGAATTTCCACATTTTAGACATTTTGTTGTAGCTGCTTTGATATTTTTTACATTTATGTATGATTTCTATCACTATTAATATAAGAAACTAACATTATTAAAGATATTTGAGTTAATTACAGCAAGTTGTAGAAAATTATCGAGCGCTTGAAAAGGAAAACAAACAAAATGGCGATCAGCAACCGGTGAGGGGCAACCCTCTATAGGTGGTTGGCTATGGAGATTGGTGTATTTTTATGGTGGGCTGTGACTAATCAACAACCTATGGATATGGCATGGCTCTTTAAGATAGTACCTTTAAAATCTAAATAAAAATAGTTTCTACAAAAATATAATGGTTTTTTTTTTTTTTTTTAATCTCATATTGCGTTTTGAGGCTGGTAGAACATTTTAGTTGTGGGAGAGGATTTTTGATAGGAGAGGGTTAATATTTGGTATGACTTTTTTGATACCATCCTTAACCCAATTGTGCTTTAAATTCTAGATATTTGGAACCAAGTTACAAGGTTTAAATGATAACTTAACTATGTGGGATCTTTCTTTAATAAATCGTTTGATGTGAAGAGGAATTGCCCTTTAAATTCTAGATATTTGGAACCAAGTTACAAGGTTTAAATGATAACTTAACTATGTGGGATCTTTCTTTAATAAATCGTTTGATGTGAAGAGGAAATAGCAGCAATTCAAAGCATCATGATTTCTCGCATGAATGAGGAAGACACACTCGTATGGCTAAAAGAGAGAAGTGGATCCTATTCTTATCACTCAATTTTCAATTTGATTCATTTTTTTCTCTTAGCAAAGCGTATCATCAACTTTAGTAGTGGAAGAGTGTGTATGGATATTAATTTAGGGATTAGATTGTGTTGTCGCTTAATCTTTGTACTAGGCTAAGAATCTACAAAATAAGAACAAATAGGTTATAAGCTGTGTTAGGTTGTCTAGTGTTGTTACTTTGATATCTAAGTAAGGAAAATTATCAAGAGAAAGTGTGTAGAGTGAAGTGAATATGGATATGTGAATCTAAAAGAGAGAGTTCAAAAAGATTTACCACAATCCCCTTTGTTAGTTTTATAGAGAAGTGAGTCTAGTCATCTTTGCATGATAGTTCAATTGCCTAAATGTGGGTTTGGAACATGTCTTGATCTTAGGAAAGTGTATTGGTTGGTGACTACCAAATATAATAATTGCTGAACTCTTTGCGTCGTATGTCACGATTTAAGCATTCAACTATTTGGGTTAAGGTTATCTTACATTGTTTCTAAGGGCTAAAACTCAACAGCCTTTGTTCTCAATTATACCAAGCTCTCCTTATTTAGTCCTAACTCTTATGAGAGACGTTCTTGATTTGGCTAACTAGTTTTGAGCTCTACTAAGGTGTTCTTCCTCAAGCCTTGTATATGAGCTTAAGTTTGTCTAGTTAAAATAGATCGAATTGAGTTAAGATAGCTTTGTCCAACCCTCAAATGGATATGCCTAGGCCTATTGGGCCCTTTGCCATAATCTCTTATCAATTGCATGTAAAAAAAAAAACACTGTTTAGGGAGGCATAGAAATTTCTTAGTAACTAATGAAAATCTCTTTTGTGAGAAAATTAAAGACAATTCTTTATGCCTATTTTGTTGCTAAATTGAAATTGCTAAATCTCTCTCTTTTTATTATAGTTGGGTTTGTGTTATTTGGTTGTTACGTCACAATCTTCATATTAAATGGATATAAAATTACTATAAATGATGATTGGTTGCTTCACCTTCTGAGATCACCAATATTGTTTAAAATAGAATTGTTGAGCTTGTTGTTTATCAGTTATATAACTCCTTAGCATATTTAGAGTACAGGTACAATAGCTTATTCAACAATCAATAGTCGAAACCTTCTAGAGTTGTAACAATTATAAAGAATGACATTATAGCCAAGACAATGGAAATTATATTTACAATACCATCGACAACTTGGACGTCATAGCAGTAATGGAAGACTTCTATTAAGCAAGAGGCAACATTTGATAGTAGAATGAGGATTAAGTCCCTTATGAGAGATCATGTGAAGATAAATTGTGATACAGCATTTGACTAGAAAGGTGTAAAGTGTGAAATTACTGCTATTCACTTGAAAGGTATAGAGTGTGAAACAAATGAGACTTTAGCTATAAAGGAAGGGTTGTAACTAGAAATGTTAATAAGATCAAGTTAGAGTAAGCTCAAAGTAAGAACTAATTCAAAGATAATTCATTAAGTTATTTGCATGTGATGAGCAAGTTCATGGAAGATTAGGGAAATCATAGAAGATATTTGTCATCTAAAAAACTCTTACTCTTTTTGTATTCTTTCTTTAGGAAGGCAAGAACTTAACAATACCCTCATTAGGTTGTGTCATCTCTAGATATTGGTCGATAGAGATTTAAGTAACATTGGGCTTTGTGTAGCTAGATGAGCTTGTAAAACAAGGAATAGTGAGGGGCAATAAAGTGCTATTCGGTATGACCACTTTGATACTTAAATTAGTTGTGTGTGTGGAGAGTAAAAGTACTTAAAGATAGAAAGTGGGCTCAAATGTATAAAGTATTAAGTGGTTTATTATTGAGCGATGGCTTTATATTTATAGAAGAGTGAAACAGGCAGTTGAAGAGAAATTAGTGAGCAAAAGCCACATTCACAAGTATAGGATAATGGAGCCATGATATCCAACGTGTTCCCTAAATGTAAGGGATGATCGTTTTGCCTTATTCGCAGTTTTCTAGTAGTAGGTAGCCGTTATAGCTAAGTAAGTTGTGTTATGAACCTAGGTTGAGCTCAATAATAGAAATAGGGAGGCTGAGTCCGAAAAATTATAGCCTAAGCCATGAGTCAAATCAAGTTGGCACAGGTCTAAAGGATTTAAATCCAAAAGGCCTTATCAATAGGTTACCTTCAAGATAGATTAGGGATGAACTGTAATTTTAGTGTTTCTATCCCTTTTAGTTAGTTTTTTTTTTTGTGATTTGACTTTTCGCCCTCTAGCCATTTGTTTTATTTTATCTATATATTCAATAATATTTGCTAAAAAAGCAAAATGATGCCTATGTTTTTTCTTCAACGGCATACTAAAATGGTTTTAACCAACCAAAATTCCATAGGACTTTCATTTTTTTTTTAAAAAAATTTCCTTCTTTTAATTTCCTTTAATTTTTCTATTTAAATTTTCTATTTTGTTTAGAGTTTTTAACATTGGTTAATTATTTAAATATAGCTAATTTGCCATGCTAGCATTTTAGGAGTGTAAATAGTTAAATATTGACTTTTGAAAATATTGAGGGTCTATGTAATTTACCCTTTCAATTTCAAGGATTTTTTATTCTTTGAATTTTTTTCCATTTATTTGAATAATATATATTTAATAGTAGTATCTTTTAGAATTGATCATCATAAACAACTAATAAATAATGACAAATAGAGGTAACAAATAGGTTATGTCTAGTAAAAAGAAAATACACAACTATTCCTCAAAACGTGAAAACATCTATGCAAAATTGATTTTACTCTATCAAGAATGATAATTATCTCCCTATATTTGGGTGCCTACAAGTGTTTGCTTGCAACTTTTTGAAATTTAGTTTTTAAACTTTTATTTGTTATTTAATGTCTACAATTTCAATTTGATTGCAATATGAAGATTTGGACATTGAAATGATATTAGCATTAAAGATATAGACACTAAATTACCAAAAATAGAAATTATAAGCAATAATTGTAAATGAATAATAGCTGTTTACTTTGCTAAATGATGAGAATATTTTTGAGAAAAAAATAGCTTCAACATTGAATTATTATCCATAGATTTGAGTAATGAATAACTATTAAATATTGATTTTTTCTTTTGTTATGAATTTGTCATATGAGTTTAAAATGTAACTAAAATTTTAAAATAATAAGGTTATAATAGAGTTGCTATTACTATTACAACAGGATGAATGAATAATAGAAGTTTAAATACTAAATTTTCAAAAGTTGAAAACGCAATGCTAGTGGATATGTATAGTTTTGATTTGGAATGCTCACTTTAAGAGTATAATATTTTATTTGAGGAAATAGATTATCTCGATACATAATTCTTTTTCTCAATTTACTCCTTCTAAAAATTTTCTGTATAATTAAGAGTTGAGATTATAAATGATAATATTATACTTATTGTAAATGGGGAAAGGAAAAAAAATGTAAAAAAAAAAAAAAGCGAGTCCTAGGAAAATATGTTACACCCCAAAGTGGCAGAGTCGTAACAGCCCCGCCATGTAAACTATCCTAAGATAGAAGTTGGCCTTACAACCGCTATCTTAAACTTGATCTACACAAGGCATCCACGACTAACCCATTTTGAAGTAAACAGTTTGTAATTTAAATAAATCATTTACTTAAGAAAATGAGAAAATAAATATATATATATACACTATAATTCAGTTATTACATTATTTAAAAATGAAAAATTCTAAATAAAATAAAACGTAGACCTTAAGAATATATGTTCGTTTTTCAAATATTTTTCCTCACTCCCCAGGATCCAGCAGTTGCTAGCTTCAGAGTAGTTGTTTATCGCTTTTTAGCCAGCACCTGCACGACATTTATAAGGATGTGAGCAACTACAGCTCAGTAAGTTAGGATGGAGGACTTAAAACTAACCAAAACACAACAAGGTTATCAACCAACTTATTAAGTACAATGCATGTTCAAGTAAATGCCATCGCACAACGTTGTTCGGCTCGTCGTGAGATTAGAGAAATTGCGCCCGCTTTAATCCGGGTTGAAGAGTTGTTATTAATGTAACAGCTCACGACCAAACCTAGGCTTGTGTAATGGAGACCTTGCTCCTCCCGCGACTACTTTCGAACCATTGTCTTCACCCTCATTGCGACCTCCTCTCCTGTCACTTAGTTTGACTGAGGATGAAGAAAGGACCCATTGCAATCCCGCACTATCCCTTTCGAAGGGATCGGTATTTGGCCGGAAAGTTCTAAGTTCCCCTAATGGGTTGCTATGTAGGTCCGATTATGATTATAGGTTGTATATTTGATTAGGTCCCATTTAGGGTGATCAATCATTTTATACAAATCATACAATACATGCCAGAACAATTAACAAAATCATAGCATTACTCATAATTAAACACATGTACACAATCAACTACCTAACAAGTACAACCAAGCATAATCTTAAGTCTCCAAAATACAGCATTGTATTAATCCTAATTTACCTTGACTCCTTGCTCATTCATTCGAGGTCCGACTCGCTCAGGCCATCGCCGATCATCTCTATAACATAAACGTGGTTTCAGTTTTTCATATAATTGTTATAGGTTCGTTTTATCCTATAACACTTATTGTTATGTTTTGTTTAGGGTTTAATATACCTAATTATTTAGGTCTTAAGCCTTTTACAAGTATTCTAGGTTTAGGGTTAGATTCGGGTTTGGTTTCCGCATCGATTTCTAGTTCATATTGTTTTATACTCGAACCCTAGAAATTCGTTTTAACTCATAATGTGAAATTAATCACATTACTTCCCAATCTTCTAAATACCATCATTATCTCTAATTAGTATTTTATTCTACCCGGTACAATTAAATCCTTATTAGTATACCGAGTTTACTCCTGATGTGAGAAATTTTACATTTTTCCTCTAATTGCATAAATTTAAGTTTCCTATCAGATTTATTATATGTTTTTATTATTATCATAATATCAATTTTTATTATAATATTCTCTATTTATTATATTTCTAATAATTGTGTATTATGTACTATTACTTATTATGTACATAATACACATTTAATATTTCTATTACTCTAATTACCATCTCCTAATATCAATTATCATTTCAAAATGTCTAAATTCATCCTAAATAAGATTTTACACCTAATTACCCTAATTTACAAAATTAACTTAAAATGTACTATTTTTCCATATTACTTATTTACTACACAATTAACCTAATAATTACATCTAACACCCTAAATACTACAAGTATCGTACTCCATCAGATTTCAACATCCTAAAACATATACGTATTCACTAAATTAGTAATTAACCATTTAATTACTTAATTAACCCTAAATTACCCATTTTATGCCTCATTTTAGGGTCTAAAAATTATCTAAAATTTTAAAAAATTAATTTTTAAAAATGAGTTTCATAGCACTATTTCATATCATCTAAGTAGTCTACACAAAAATTTTGGGTTCAAAACTACACTCCTAAGGTCATTTATTTCTAAATCGAAACATGCTCGGTTTTGCACGATTTATTAAGGACCCTATATCACGAGACATATTTTCATCAAAATAATAATTTTCCTAAAAACCACATAAAAAATATTTCAGAATAACAAAATTCATAATTTTCTAATAATATTTACTATTTTTAATAAAATTGCATAAAATCAGGCTGGAAATTGGACTCACTGATTTAGGTGTCTCTGGCCACCACCAACCTCCGTGGCCTTGTTAGCCGTTTTGGGCATTGCCACCATCAATGGTGGCTGTCCATTCCCAGCTACTCGTCGGGTCTGGATTCTCCTTTGTGGCCCTAACTGCACAGTTTTCCTTTTTTTTTTTCTCTAGTTTTTCTCTTGAATTTTCGAGTCTTTCTATTTTTCTCAAATCCCTAATTGTCCAAAGGAGTTCTCTAAATTTTTTTCCTATTTATAGACATTTAGGGAAATTATTGTGCATTAATTTGATTAGACAATTGCCTTATCTTTTTTTTTTTTTTAATTTGACTTTTGTATTGTTCTAATTTAATTGACTAATTTTTTTCTTATTTTTTCCTAGCTTCCACGACCTATATCTGGATCATTCCTTATTTTTCCTAATTTTTCTTTATTTTTTCTTAATTAATTATGAATTTTCTTTAATTATTTAGTATTATTTTAGCACATTACGCGTATTTTAAGTAATTATGCGTATTTCTACATACATGTAAATTCATATATAGTACAAATAAATATTCCTAAATATTATTTAGGTTATTTTATGATTTTTAGTATACATATAATTTATTTTTAGCGATTCGTTATTTATCGGAATGCATTTTACACATTTCACACATTTTCGATAAATAACGAGTTATATACTTAAAATTTGGAATTTTTATATTCTTTTATTTTATTGCTTATTTTCTTAAATTCAAATTTACGAAATTATTTTACTAATATTTTTAGTTTTACTTTATAATTTAGGCTCAATAAGGTCTTTCAACAGATTGAAATCTCGAATTGCTAGTTTTGGGGCTTACAAAATATTCTAAAAAATATAGCTCAAGAGATGATTTCACATATATTCAAGAAATCGCCTCCACTGGAATTATATCTTTCTCCTTCTTTGTGCAATTCATTTGCATGTAAGTTAAACACATCTCTCTCTCTCTCTCTCTCTAAAAAATGACTCACACACTTCTTATCCCATATCCTTCAATTTGTACCCATTTTTTGTGAATCAATTGCGTATTTGAAGCAGTAGCGCAACATAGATGACAGTTATGAGAAGATTTTTCAAAAATGGGATTCAATCCACGCGATTTCCTTACTTTCTCTCTCTAGACGACAACATTAAATTGGTACAATTTTTCACTTTTTAATTTGTTTTATGGATATCTAAATTCAAGAATTAGTTTTATTGTTTGAAACATTATGGTACATTATTGTGTACAGCCGTTTTAATATGAAAGGAATCATCAGTGTTTTTGTAATACACATGTAGCTTGATTTTATTTTATTTTTTTATATTCCATTGTTAGATAATTTAATTTTTTGATATAAATTTGTGTTCGTATATATTTATATATACGTATATATGTTGATATGGGCATGATTAATCATTCTTGAGTGTAATATTATAGTACATCGATGGTGATATGAATAGTTGTTGAAAATGTCATAGTGAATTCAATTTAGTTGTTGTGTTAGTGAAGTCCAGTAGAGTGTGTCTATAAGTAGAAGCCAATATTTTTATTTGTGGACTTTGAAGTTTACGTAGCAAATAAGTGTAAATGGATAATATAAGGTTAGTTTGTTATACGGGTGGAAATATTATAGAAGGAGAAGATGTGATGCAATATGATAAGTGCCTACGAATAGTAGTTGTAGTTACAGTTGGAGCCACAAATGACTAGTTGATTGGTTTGATATGTGATCTGCTTTAAGTTAACATGGTGATCCTTCGATATGGTTAGGAATCCAGGAAAGCCACAAAAGAAATCATTCCAAAATGAGATGGATATTCGGGAGAAGCCCTTAACTTACACCTGTAGACTATGCGGTGGGGAAGGACATAATATAAGAGATCTATGATGAGGGTGTCAATTAAATTTGAGTGGATTCATTGATATACTTTTTGGTTATTTGGAAAGCCATGACGTTGAGTTTTATGTATATATATTTGGGAAATTTTCGCTTTGCTCATGTTTTATTTTTCATTATTTAATATATAAGGTAGCTTACCATTTTCTTTTGGACATACAGGTATAGATGTATCTAGAACCGGTTGATAAGTCATTGCTTTACCTGCAACCATTCCATAGGTTTGAGCTGGTATGAGGTGGTTTGCTAAGAAACAACAAATTGATAACTTACTGACTATATGTTCATTTCGTGTAATGCCTTTAACATTGGCTCTTTTTCCTCAATTACAGGAGAACTAATAGCTCAGGTGTCGTAGGCTAAGGCGATATTCATGCATCGGGATGGTCAGGAGATACCCATACATCTTCGCATGATCCCTTATTTAGAGAAGTAAGATTTCATTAGTATGTGATGGTTCCTTTCTTATAGCTGGACTGGCACTTGATTATCGCCCGTATATAGTGATGGAGGGAGGAGATATATACAGTTCACTTTTACATTAGCGAGATGACGATAATGCTTTAGGATATTTCTTTATTCCTTGGTCTCCCTATTGATGGTGATACAGTTATAGGCGTTACGACGTCTATAGGTTGGGGTGATGTATGCCAATGCCTACTACGACTTCGCCTACCAGTGAGTGCTACGAAGGGTGACAATTTCACTAATTTGCCATATAATGCAGACGATATTACAGTATAGGACTATACTAGGGTATATATTATGCAGTTGATCGGGAGTATATTATTTTCGAACAAGTCTAACAACTGAGTATACTTTATATTCCTCCCTTTCCTTTCGGACCTTACTACAGCTAGTTACTATGCTTGGGGAGTAGTATGTTTGGCATGACTATACTGCTAGTTGTACCTCACTTCACGGATGGACATTTGAGAGATTAGCTAGCCCCTAATGATTCTTTAAGTATGGGCTGTTGGAGCATTTCCTACACATCGCTCCTTTATGTCGTTGAATTACAGCTGTAGTTGATGATCGACCACTTATGAGCGAATGGCGAGTAAAGTTCAATTTGACGGAGCTGTCCACGCATGTAGTTAACTAGTATAGAGACACATTTGACTAGTAGTGTACGGAGTAGGTACTTATTTTACAAACCCAATTATATGTAGCTTTTCGAAGAGTTACTTACTTTATATTTTATTTTAATGTGTTTTTAGGTTGTTTGGATACTTTATACGTATGAGGACATGGCTAGAATTGCTACTTATTATTAATATGGGAGCGATTTTTGATTAGCTCGAGTCTTACCGATATGCTTTCACATCATTGAGATGCAACATTGACCACATGACCTAACAATTCTATAGGATACAGGAGATCTTAGCCTATTCAAACACAGGACGGGCTTTGTATGAAATAGACTTGAGGGGTTGGACCGAGATCAACTGGGCGACAAGGCATGCGGTATGGATAGTGCATTGGGAGGACCAATGAAACCGGATTGTACAGATCTAACCACTACCTACTGTACATTTAGACTATGTCCCTTGGTACTAATAAGTTACATGTAGATATATCAGTAGGTCAGGAGCCTCCTGGATGTATATGGTATGTATAATTATTATTGCTATTATCTATTCATTTCTCTTGTTATATGCTAGTCAAAATTGTTATATTTAGTCTATAGATAGATTTTATATATAGGCTATCGTAGATGTTGTATGAGGACATTATAGCTTAACAACATAGGGTTGATGACATTATCTGATAGCTTCTTAAGGTCCACCCACACTCGGTTTGAATGTAGATGATGACGACTCTCCATCAAATGAGCCACATCGAGAAGGGAGTTGTCGGGGACATGGTTGTGGACGAGGATGAGGCCGAGGACATAGATAGGCCAGTTTATAGATTCGAGACGATGCATTTCCTTCACATTACTTGACTCTAATATCTCTAACAGCACCTCATTTCTAGATTCATACCCTATTTGATGAGGGCATTAGCTAATAGATGTAAACTCCTATAGCTTCATTTGAGGGCTACCTTAGAGATTGTGATGCTAACAAGCGTAAGGGAGTCATGTAAGTTGACCTTCCTTTGATCCTTATGCACTACATTGAGTCTAGTGGCTTATCAAGGGATGGAGTACATATCACTTAGTTAGACGTGAGTCAAATGGTCTAACCTCAGCTTGAAGTAGATGTATGGGAGATGCATATCTACACATGCAAATAATGTTGGCAATAGATTTTGACTTGATGTATAGTCAACATTATGCATATTTCGTACATATTCTTAAGTTTAACTTTACTTACTTATACTTTTCAAACTATTACCAATTGACTATCATGTTAGATTAATAGTTATATTGAATGATTTTGACCTTTATATGCGTTACAACATGCAATAGTGCTTAATTAGGAATGGGGGTGTACTATGAAATCGTCTTATCAAGAAGCAATTTTGTCTAATTGCAGATAAAGAGACAATTTTTAATGTTCGGAGTATTTTTTCAAGATCCGTATTTTTGTATTTTTCTCTTTTTACAATTTTTTTTCCTTTTTTCTATTCCAAGTATCTAAATAATGTTAATTAAGATAAATTAACATAATCCAAATCCGTTATTTAATCCAATATAAAACGAGAAGCACTTATGAATTTGACTTAATCTAATTATATTTGGCCCATGTCTGTCCAAATAAAATCTTGCGTGTCAAAATAATCCTTTTTTCTCCTTTTTCACCAATATTTCAGGAGCTGCAATCGTATTTGCATTTCTTGCTGCAACTACGGAAGAAGACGGAGATCCATCTTGAATTCGCTTCTCATGCAAAACCTCCTTCTCCCTGAGATCTCAACGACTATCTCTTCCAAGAACACAAAACCCTGGATAATTAATAACTTACTGTGTTTCTTGCATTAACACGATTCGTAATCGGAAAAAGGGAAGATCAAATCAGCGTTTGGGAAAAAATGGAGGGTTTGGAATTCAATGCCGAAGATTTGTCGACCATAGGAGGAATTGCAACAGTGTCGGTGTTACATTCGTTTATACCGACTCACTGGCTTCCCTTCTCCATTGTCGGCCGTGCCCAGAAATGGACTCTCTCTCGTACTCTCTTCGTCAGTTATTACTCTCTCTCTCTCTCCTCTCTCTTTTTCTATTTCTTGTGCGTATTCTTTTGTTAATAATGATTCAGTCCAGTTGATAGAACAAGTGCGACCTAGAAATACTGTTTATGTATCGTTGTTATTGTTTACTCTTTCTTGTGGAGTGTTTTAGTGTGTGATGTGAATATGTTGTGTGTGTTTACGTTGTAATTAAAGATTATTTTTTTTTTCTATGGATTTTTGTTCGGTGTAATTTTTGCAAATTTCCAAAGTTACATTCAATTGCCAAAAAGGAAATGATTTTTGTAAATAAAAATAAATTGCTGATTGCGTCAATCCAGATCTGATTGCTGAACAAATAAAATATTTAAAATTCCTTTTCAAGAGTATATTGAAAAATATTGTTGGAATTAACCATATTTATTTCATTCTATGCATGAAAGTGAAAGAATGTGTGTTGAGGATGCATAAACGGCATAGCGATACATGAGTAATGGTACAATGAAGGATTGGAAATCAAGCCCCATTGTGAAAATTGTAAACTGCTTGGAAACCCAAGGTCGCTGGCTGTGCTTACTGCATCCCACAGGCATCCATGGGGCTGAAATCTAAAACTAATACAAGAGGAAAGTAGCTGGTGCATGCTTTTCAACTACATCTAGAAATTATACTTAGGTTTGTAAACGAAATAGGTTAGTGGTAAGCTACTTGAGCTCAAGCTTCTCAAGTTGCTTATGAGATTGAGTTTGAGCTATATGAGTTGCTTGTTCAGACAATCTTGAGTTTCTAACTGTGAAGCCCAATAAACTTAACCTGAGCCCATTATTTTTATTTTATAAATGGGTCTAAACAAGATTGGTTCAATTGTTTTGAAGCTTGTTGAGTATCTGCAAATTGTGTTTAAGCTTGTATTTTTTATTTCCAATTGATTTGTTTTGTTTCTGACCTACTTATTATGCTGTTTTGGTCACCCTTTGTGGTTCTGTCCGGCATGGGCAATGACATGTTATTTGGACTGATAACACTAATGAAGTATCTAAATTTGGTGTGCCACTGTTGAAAGTTCAAGGTTGGCTACCACATTGTCTTAATGTATTGAAAAACAGCTCCCAAAATGGGTGCTTGCTCACTTAATTTTTTGGAATGTTTAGTTTGTGACAATAGGGTGCCATTGTTCTTTTGCTGTGACCTGGGGAAGGGGATCCTACATGGTAGTGGTAAGAAGACAGCAATATGTAAGAATGGGTTCTTTAGATGATGTAGTGAGGAAAAAGCTGGTTATACTTTTAGATGCCTTTAAATAGAGGAAAATAATTGATGAAGGAGTGATAAACTTGCTGAGTTAGTTGAAGGAGCTTCAAGATAGTCTAGGTGTGTGCTTATATGTTCAAGGTTTGTTTGATATGTCATATTTTAGATGCTCCGTTCCAGGAAAGGAGAATGTTTTAGATAATAATTCTTGTTGTTCTTGCAGCTGCATTTGGAGCTGTTTTGCATGTACTATCTACTTCACTTCTTGGTGTAACTGCTATCACAATGGCAAATACTATAGCTGGAGAAGAAACTGTGCATAAGCTTGCTTCACTTTTGCTTGTTTTCCTTGGTGGTAGTTACATCTTGTTGTTTCTTTCTGGGAAGGGTGGCCATAGCCACTCCCATAACCAACCAATGGAGAAAATGGCTGTTGCTGGCCTGATACTTGTTCCTGCACTATCTCCCTGTGCTACCACACTTCCAGTTTTTCTTGCTGTTGGGAATTCATCATCCATGATGGTACTTGCCATCATAGTTCTGTTATTTAGGTATTATTCTAATTGAACTGCAGTTTGTCTTCCTCTGAATATGCCCTCTCTACCTTTTTTGCATAGGAAGTTATGATCTGAGCTGACAGCATTTTTATTCTATTTGCAGTACCATTGCAGTGATGACTTCACTTGTGGCTCTATCATTTTATGGAGCTAGTCAATTGAAGTTTCACTGGGTAGAACGATATGACAAACTCCTTGTGGGCTCAGTTTTGTGCTTAGTAGGGATTTTGACGCTTATTTTCCATGATCATGATGGAGATGAAGGGCTCGGGCACCATGTACACAGGAAAATTATTTCTCTATAATGTGGTTATACTTAGTATTGAGGGGCACTTTGTAATGTGAAAAATAGCTCGATTAACATTGCAGTGATCTATATGTTGGTTTGCTTCGGTGCAATTGCCTTTTCCTTGTTCTTGAGGCAACGTAACTAGTGTATGTAAGAACATATTAAGGGACACTTGTCTCTGGGTAATTGTTGGAAAAAGTTGGCATGTTTTGTACTGCAGCTTGTTTTGCTGAATATGTTAGAATTAGTATAAACATGATACAGTTCAGACTACAAACCAAGATATAGATGAAATTTTGAGGTTCTTTAACCATAGAGCGATGTCAGGTAACTGTAAATTATTAAAAAAAAAAGGAAAAAATGCAAGGCAGTTCCCTTTTGTACCCAAGGCTCCTGCTGTGAGTAAATATGACAAGCTTCTTGCAACTCCTTGGCTTGAATGTTGAAAGTGATTAATGCTCCTTGAATCTGAATAAAATGTCATGTTAATATCATGCCTACCTTGTTTTGAGGCACAATATCTGAATGGAAAATGGATAGGTGATGATCTATCAAGCTTTATTTGCTAGTAACCTGCTGTAAGTACCTTTGTTGACAAAAAGAGAAGAATCAAAGAAGAGCAGATGCAAGCAATTTGAAACCACCCACACGGAGCATTTGTCATGTTGCAGAATGTGAGCTGTTCTTTAGTTCTCTGAATTTGCGAATCTTTGCGGAGTTCTGAAAGGGTTTCTGGTAAGAACGGTTCTATCTAACTTTCCTGTGCTTCTTCTTGTTTGGAATTTTGAATGCATAAATTAGCTGAATTGAAGAATCTGGCGAGAAGCGGTTGAAGACAGAGGCCAAAGACAGTCATAACCCACTTTCTCTTAGCTCTAAATGTTATTCCAGCTGGTGAGCCAATTTTCTCTATTTCATTAGAATAGTAAGCTGTTTAATTCACTAGTTAGACATGTTCAACATGGAGTTCACAACCTTTCAACAGATTTGATGATGGGAGCTTTGCAAAATCGTGTCTCCTAATTATTCCATTTTTTGAGTTTTCTGCTCGAGTACGTACCTAAAAAATCAGAGGAAAAGGAGCTTTACTACTTGAGGTGTTGTCCAAAAAACTTAAATAAGAAAAGACTCATCTAATTTTATTTTTCTCGATTCATTATCAGTTAATGATCGACAACGTTGGTTTATTTATAGATCTGGAGCTGTTTTCTTCCTCGGATTTTAGGAAATAAAATGAGGAAATGTTATATACATGATCAGTTGGTTGAGGCCTCCCTTACCGTAACATGAGATAATGAAATAGCTGATTAATTTCTGTCGTGTAAGTTATAGAATTAGTCTGTTGAAATGTTTAATCATTTAGTTGAGATGGGATAATGAATAATGACTGTCCATCTTATGAGATGTAGTCATCTGTTCCGCCGATTCTGTCAGCTTCTTTCTAGTCTTTGTGGTGTATGTTGGAACGCAGATCTCAGATAGCCGAAACGGTTTTGATTTATTATGACTAAGCTGTAAAATAGAGAAACTATCTCATTTGGTTGGTTGTATATGGGAAACAAATATATGGATGAATTCCATGTAGTTATTTATTCAATTGTCTAAATCTTTCAGAATTGAGGAGGTTTTGTCGAACTTTTTTCCTCCCTTCATTATAAAACTTTTGATCCAATCGCTCTGTATGTGCTAAGCCGATGATGCTCTATGATTAAAACTTAAAACAGTAGCCATGAATGGTGATAGGAGATTAGTTGGATTTGTGCCACAAATTCGATGCACTTGGCTTTTGCATGGTCTCCTGTAAAGCTCAACAATGTCTAGTTAAACATCCATGATTCCTATGTGTAAATAGAGTTAATATATATCTTACGTAACATCGTTAAAAGAGATACAGATTAGTTCAATTACAAAACTCAAAACATGTCTTCTCAAACTTCAAGTTCATACACCATGATATATTAGCATTTAGCAACAGATTATGCTAGGACCACCTGGGTTCTTGTCAACTCACTGTAGATCCTCTTGAATTCATCCAACACCTCCTTTGCCATCCCGAGCTTATTCTTCTGTGTTAATATCTTCAACAAAGCCACCACATGCCTGTGAAACTTGCCTTTCTTTGCCATATCCTTAACAACTTGTTCTTTCTCTTTCTTCCCCAGCAGAGGATCCACCAGAATCCCATAAAACTCCGCATTCCCAAGCCACCTCGATAGCCTTTGTACATCTCTCTCCACTTCCATTAGGGAGCTGTTACATTGAGCTATGTCGATGAGTGCTGCAGCATAGCCGCTTGCAGCTCTTTTATGAACCGGAGCAGGAGATGGTGGATCGTCATCGACGGTTATCTCTTTGAATGGAACTGGTGACGCAAAACTCGCGTGTCTAAGGGAGGTTTTGTTGTCGGATATGGAGTTCCGTTTGCTAGTGGGAGCAGAGAAGAGGGTGTGGGATTGAAGGTAAGACGCAATAGGAGCTGATTTGAAGTAACCCAATTCACGAGATGATGAATTGGGAATAGGAACCTTGATGGTCGAAACTGAGCTTGGAAGAGTATCCATGGAAATAGCAACAAAGATGGCCAAGTTTGTTCAATTACATAAGGGGATGAGACGGTAGGAATTTTTCAGCCACTAAAATCGTGGACACAGCTGCTTAAAACAATTTGGTCTATGTGGAGGACTTAGGGCTACCATTTTCTTTAGATATTTGTCTTTCCTTCGGACTAACTGAGGACTCAGAGGGTTGATTTCTATCTTGTCCTGACCTTTTTTTTTTTTTTTTTTTTCCTTTTACTTTTTTCCCATATTATAATATTATATATATATATATATATATATATAAAAGAAGGATTTAGTCTATATTATGTGAAAAATGTGATTATAATGGATGGAAAGAACATGCGTTTTTGTAATGTAATACAAAACACCTTATACCAGCAGCATAAAGCACAATGTATAATAGTCTCAACAATGGAGATGAGTCTCTTTTATCGGTAACTGGAGTTGTAAATATTTGTGTAAGTTACAGGAACCCTTGAAAACCATCTACATTACAAAAACATCGCGAATTTCTGTGTTACTACATTTTGGCCCGTTAAATCATGTTGGTGCCTGATGGTTTTCACTCTTAAGTATCAAGTGTAATCTCTTATATTAACCTACAATTGTAATAATTTTTTGAAGTCGACTTATTGTACGATTTAATCTGTATTGAGCCGATGAAAAATCGACCATATCAATAGAACTTTCCAATTAAATGATGAATTGGCGTAAAAAAACAATATAAAAGTGTGTATCAATTAAGGTCGGTCATTCTGATCGTATTTGTTTTTTTGTCCATAATATATGCTTCACCACGATTATCGCTTAGGTCATCATTGTGGGATAGTTTAGAAACTTGTGCAGCTATTGTGATTGACCGACCCTGGTGGGTAGCCAAGGGATTTCAATGATATTATCTCAAATAAAGGCAGTTGGGGCCATCGTTTTCTTTATCAGCAGTGCATGAGTAAATGTAGGTTAGTAGATATGGGATTTATAGGCTCATCGTTCACTTGGTCTAATGAACAACAATTACCCACCCTAATTCAGAGATGATTGGACTGTGCTCGGTGTAATTCAAGTTGGAGACTGATTTACCCAAAAGCATAAGTATTTCATTTACCCAAATGGCCATCTGACCATTGTCCATTACTTATCAAAACTCATGCTCTTCAACTAAAAACTCCCAGTCCCAAACCATTTAGGTTCTAGCCTATGTGGTTTTTACATAATTCTTGTTTGTCACTTATTAAAGAAGTGTTGGTATAGAAATGGAGCGAATATTCTATTGACTCTCTCTTAGTTAACAACTGAGTTAAAAAAATGGAATAGAGAACATGTCGGCCATCAAAAACAAAAACTTCCTCAACAGTTATCTTCAACAGAAAATTTGATACGGCAACGGCTTACTTCCACTTTATTATAGACCAAACAAAGACTGAAACATGAGCTTAATGCGGTCTTAGATCTTGAAGAGTGGCTTTGAAAAATGAAAGCCAGAACTCGGTGGATAATCGAGGGTGAGCGTAATACTAGTTATTATCATGCTAAGGTAAAAGGTTGAAGAGCAAAAAATCGAATTATAGGCCTCCAAACAAGGGCAAGAACTTAGATCTATGATGATACTTCACTTAGAGAGCCCATTTGCGAGCATTATATTAATCTATTTAGTTCATCTTAGAACCGTTGCTCTTTGTCAAATCCTATTCCTTCCAATCTACAGTGTGGATTAAACTAGTCTGAACACCATTTCCTTACTGCTTCCCTTACAACTGAGGAAATTCATCAAGCCTTAAACTCTATAGGATCTTTGAGGGTGCTTGGGAAGGGTGGATATCGTGTTTACTTTTTTCAAGAAATGCGAGTGAAGATATATGTCACTTCATCAGATAACTATACCATTTTATACATCAATCCAGAGATGGTAAATGTCACACAAATTCGCCTTATTCCTAAGCAAATTAGGGTACATACTATACATATGTTTTGCCCAATAGGACTTTGTATAACATTATACAAAATCTAGTAATGTGCCTTCGACCTTTTCTTGATAAACTCATTCATCCACTTCAAGGTAGTTTCATTCTTAGGCAAAAGACAAGTGATCAAATACTTTTACTTAATAAAATACTACATAGCTTCAGAAAGAAAAATCATGCCAAAGAATGGATGATGGTTAAGGTTGATTTAGAGAAGGCCTATGACATGATTGAATGGAACTTTATCCATTAGGCTTTCATTGGTCTCAATTTTCCTTCACATTAGGTTTGACTGATTTCTCAATGTATCTCTTCCACCACAACAAAAATCTTAGTTAATGGAACTCCTACCTCAGCTTTTCAACCCAATCAAGGTATTCGCTAAAGGGATCCCTTATCTTCGTAACTTTTTATTTTAGTAATGGAATTTCTTAGCAAAAATATTATGGAGCAAGTTAATCAAGGGAGATGGGAAGCCTTTCGTATTAGAGGTTGCAAACTATCTATCTCCCATGTTTTCTTTGCTGATGACATCATTTTGATTAGCAAAGCTACAACTCAAAGCACCATGACAATTCGAGATACATTGGAACATTTTACTTTACTTTCAAGCCTTCGAATCAATCCACACAAATCAAGGATCGTGTTTTCTAGATGTACAAACAATGCAACTAAAGAGGAAATTAGCAGATTAGTCGATTTGACATAAGTGGATAAATTTGATAAATACCTATGATTCCCTATTAAGGATGGATCTAAACTATCTTCATAGGATTTTTAGTTTCTAATAGACAAAATGCTTCAAAAACTAGATGGGTGGAAGGCCAGGCATTTATCCATGGTAGGGCGTCTTATGCTAGCAAAATCAGTGTTAGATGCCATCTTAAGTTATTATATGTAAGTTTATATGTTACCAACTAAAGTGGTAAAGAAAATCTCTTAGATAACTAGGAATTTGATGTGGATTGGCAAGCAAAAAAAGTCAACTATACATTAGGTTAATTAGGACAAGATCACTAAGAGGAAAGAAAGAGGTGGTCTTGGATTAGCTAATCTACAAGATCATAATGTTGCCTAGTCTATCAAAAGATACTGGGATTTTAAAACAAAAAAAGTAGCTTGGGTATAGCTTTTACGAGCTAAGTATAGGAAAATTAGACAAGAAGATTGGAGCTACATCTATATAGGATCCCCATTAATTAAGTAGTTATGTAAAGCAACAAGAATTGTACAAGAAAAAAGTCATAGGTACTGGGGAAAACATTTAGTTTTGGTAAGATAAATGGGGAAGAGCTTGTACAATTTGAACACCTATTGCTGGACTCATTTATAAGGATGCACAATAACTTATTTGAGTGATTGTTGGCTCAATCCAGTTGCCTGGGATGAGGAAAAGATTGGATTCAAAATATCTGATTTGCTAGTTACTACTTTTGGTCCTTATTCATTACTACATTAGAAGGATGAGCAAGTGTTGTGATAGGCTTTGGGATACTGACCCAACCTGACCGCCAAAGCCAAGATTTTCTACTTGTTGACTCATTTTATTTGTCGAGTCGAATATTGCTATTTCTTGCAGATAGAGTGCCGAGAAGTATAAAGCCGAGACAACAACTGATGTTCACCTATGCTTGAGCAATCACTTACTCGACGTTACGCTTGTTGATAGGTCGAGATAAAACATTTTCGAGAGTTGGACTCACTCGACTAAAGTTTGTTGTTGACTAAGTGGTCAAGAGATCACTTTACTGAGTGTCGGATCCACTCGGCACACCTTGGAGAACTATTATCGACTTTAGACTTGGCAATTATGGGCTGACCTCTTTGGTTACTTAGCCAGGCACTGTGAGACTGCTTCCAAGGCATACCGAATGACCATATGCCGACTTTTCCCTGTAAAATGTACGGTTTTATATTTTTGTACATGTTTATCTTTATTTTATTTATAGGCCTAATTTTTTGGGGTTTAAGGTTTTGTACATTATTTATAGTTTTGTCATTAGGGTTTAAGACGTACTATAAATAACAACTTTTGTAACAATGCATATATATATATATATATATGACATAATTAATGAAAAATCCCTTTTGAGTCTTAGCAAGAATTATGGCGGGTAACCTTATTATTTGGACTGGTACATCACATCTGACAAGTCTTAGGTTCGTGTGTGGTTCTACAGTGTGTCATAGCCATAGAGTTAGTGCACGGGATTTGCTAAACCATTGGCTTCCATTTATTTTTTGTTCCTTCAGCAGGATCGGACCCACTACCCCTACAGCCGGCTTTGTCTGTCCTTGGCCCCATTTCATATCATGTTGTTAAATACTGCTCGAATTAATCCCTCACTTAGTGATATTAATTGATTCCTTGAGGATGATACCCCTTCACTACACCATACTCTTCATTGGATTTGGAAGTTTTTATTTCTGCCAAAGATAAAATTGTTTCTTTGTAGAGTTATCACAAACTCCCTACCAACTCTAGATAATCTGCAATGTAGGGGTATTCAGATAACTACCGGATGTCCTCATTGTGGAAGTTCATACGAAAATTTATTGCATACCTTTTATGATTGTGTAGCAATCATTGAGCTTACTAAAACTTGGAAAACTTACCCATAGAAAGAGATTGCAACATAGGAGGGTTTCACTTAATGAATACAAATCAATTGTAGCATTCGAAGGCAAGATTATAACGCCATCCATCCCCCCAAACAATGTCTCCTTGTAGTCATGCCATGGTGTCTATGGAATTTGTGCAACAAAAAAATTTTTAATGCACAACAAACATGCCAAACACATGTCCATATGACCAGATGCCTAGCACATGAATATTGGACACATGTGAAGAAACAGAAATTGATGAAACAATTTGAATTTATCAATCTTTGCTGGTAGTCACTAGCCATGGGTTGGATTAAGCTGAACACGGATGGCTTAGTATCATTAATTGCAACTATTGCTACTTTGGCAGGTATAGCTAGAGACAAGAATGGCCGATGTTTGTTTGGTTATGGCATGTGACTAAATTATTTAGATATTATTGCTATGGAACTATGGGCAATTTATTTTGACATTTGTCATTGTTTGCAATAGAACTATAAATTTGTTGAAGTGTGTTGTGACTCGAGGATCGTTGTTCATATGCTTACCAACTCAAATAATTTACAACTCAATTATCATAATGTCATTTCTACATGTAAGAAAATTCTCTCTAAGCTACAAGGTTAGCGAATTGAAGCTACACCTAGAGAGCTTAACAAAGTCACAGATGGCCATGTAGATTTGATGTATGAATTAGAAGTTGATACCCGGTTTTTTCATCATCCTCCTTTATCTATATATGCATTTTTGGAGGAAGATGTGCAGGAATATGAGTCAGCAAAACAATATTACAATACTTAGTCTAATGTGGATAGTAATGTTGTATGATTTTTACTCCTATTGTATTATATACTGTGTAGGAGTTAAACTTGATTGTATGATTAGTACTTATGCTTAATCTAACTATGGTTTTGATCGAAAAAATAATAATATGAAAGTATGATTTGGTATTGTTTTGGAAGCAAAAGTTTCTTATCTCAAATTTTTTTAAGAGATATAAATGTAATACTTTAGATCTTTCCATAATTTTAGTAGCTTCAACAAGGAATTACTATAATTTCCCCTTAAAAAATTTCATATGGAGTCGATGGGTCAAGTGAGAGAGAAACATGATATAATTCGATTTCAACTTCTAATGGGGGAATTAAATATATTATAAAAAGAAATTTGTACTAAAATAAACAAGTACAAAAGGTGAATATGTATTTTTAATATGTGTTACGTGGATTCTTGTTTTATCCTGATAAACTGATAAGTGTTTTTTATGTCTTTTTTTTTTAATTATTTCCGATTCATTAATTTTGGATAAGTTTCGATTAACCTCCCACCTGTAATCCTCAAACAAGTGTTTTTCCCTATGTCGAGTCAGTTGCTTTTCTATTTTCACTTGTCTTCCACAATCCACATAATTGCTCGTAAGCTTCTCACTTTCCAATGATTTTCTATGTCTTCGTCTCTTTGGATAATTCCAAAATAGACTTTGAAACTATTCCTTCAATATAATCTAAATACACAGTTTAAAGTTATATTCATATTTTTAAAGTATCGGGATAATTTATCATGATTAACTTTAGAACAGATTAAAGTGTAGAAGCACAGCATTGAATTCCACGGATGCCTCAAGCGAATTGATGAACCCTAAAACTAATAGAGACTAATTGGTTATTTTGAGACAATATGTTTTCTTGTGAAATGAGGATCTTCTTAACAGGGGAAAGGAAAAAAAAAATGTAAAAAGAAAAAATTATAAAAGTGCCGTTTATGGAAATATTTTTTCAAGAATACAATATTTGAAAAGGTGATTTCCACAAGAATTATGTCTTCTTCCTCAACCCATGTCCTCATTATGTGTTTTATTTTTCTAACTTCTCATTTCCTCTCTCTAAGTCGTTCCGACACTTTCTTCACCAAATTCATTATTTTGACTTTTTTTTTTCTTTTTGCCAATCAATCATAGATTCAAAATAGTAACGTAGCATAGATTGCAATTGTGGGAAAATTTTTTAAAATCAAGAGACAATTTGCGTAATCTCATCACTTTCTCTCTTAAACAATTATATGGAAAATGTATAATTTTTTTTTGTTTTAATCTATTTTAAGCACATGTAATTTGAAAAATTAATGTTTTTGCTTAATACATTATGGTACATTATTGTCTATTAGCATTTTGTAGACGAGATGAATCATTTGTGTTTTCTCTAGCATATATATGCATTGAATTTTTTTTATACTCCATTGTTAGTAAGTTTAATCCTTTTTTTTTTGTATAAATTTGTGTTCGTTAGTTAGTATATTTTACAAGTAAGAGTATACAGTTTTTCTTTGCATAAATTTGTCTTTGTTACTATATTTTATGTATACGTGTATTAGGTGATATGTGTACAAATAATTATTGTTAAGAGATATAAACAAGGTGGTGTTAGTTCTTTATTATTATTTTTAATTGGAGTAAATAATGAATTTAGTACCGCTAAGGGAATATGATAGTGAACTATAATTAGGTGATGTGTTTATGAAATTTAGTAGAGTATGTCTATTAGTATAAGATAGTAATTTTATTTTTGGACGTTGAAGTTTTTGAAGTTGATGTGGTACACAGGTGTAAAATGGATAATATGAGGTTAATTTGTTATGTTGGTGGAAATATAGTGGAAATATCGTGGAAGGAGAGGATGGGGTGTGATATGATAAATGTTTAAGAACAATAGTTGGAGTTTCATTTAGAGCCATATATGACCGATTGGTTAGATTGATATGTGATTGGTTTTAGGTTGACATGTGGACTTATTGGGTAGAGTTAATTCACAGATGCCCCATTGTAGGCTAGACTAGGGACATGTTCTGTGCTGTCCCTATTAGTGATGATTATGATGTTTAACAACTAATGGCTTCCTTAATAGGACGTGGTGGAGTCAATAGAGTTAGATATTGAAATTCATGAAATGAACCCAGCACTGATAGCAGCTGCCACCTCCTACATTGAATATGATGTTGGAGGGTATAACAATGATGTTGGAGTGCAAGTTGAAACTTAGGTGTTTAAATCCAAACCTGTCCTATCGAGTCATGTATCAAGCAGCAGTCACATGTCTTGTAAATCTAATGTATTGATCACTAGAGAGTCTAATAGAGATACTAATGTGGAGAATGAACTGGCTTGTGGGGACATTGATGAAGATTCCGATGATACAGATTCTAATGTTGATGTTGGTTTGAATGAATGTTGGTTATAGGAAGTGGAAGAAGCACAAGGGTCACGTAGACGAAACAATTGGAGGTAGGGGCTAGCCATAGATGTGGACGCAGTTAGGATGTTAGAACCTATTCCTTTTTACACTAAAAGTGTTGGGGATGGACTGGTGTTATCTGAGGAGAGAATAAATGATAGTAAGTGGAGTTTCGGTGATCGTGAAGGAGTTCAAACTTACATTTTGGTTTATTAGATGTGTTGATTGGGAAAAAGGAATGCAGGTGGAGACTTAGAGCTTATAAGAAGTAACATGCTGATAATTCTAATTTTAAACATATTTCATAGGGTGATTTTATAGTATTTTCCGCACATTTTTGGTTTTCTTTAAAGAAATTGATACTTAATTGAGTAAAATTTTGATTTCTAGGTTTGAACGCGTTCTAGGATCGAAAACGAAGAAAATGAATCAAATTTCACTCAAATCGGAGTTCAAATGAAGAAGTTATGAAGTTGTGCAGAAAATTTTGCCTTAGTGCAGAAAGTTACACGACCTGGGGACACGACTGTGTCCCAGGCCGTGTCTGGTGACGAAAACATAATCTTGTAATACACATATAAAAGGATATCTTAGGGTTTCAAAAGAGAGGAGGGACATTACAGAAACGAAGAGACTTAAGGAACAACAACAAGAAGAGACTTAAGGAACAACAACAAGAAGAGACTTAAGGAGAACATCAATCAAGAAAGAGGCGAGAACAACATCGATTTCAAGATTAGAGAGATTGTTCATCAAATCAAGAGGGGTTTTCCATGCTTTATTTTATGTTTTTGATGGAACTCGTTTTTAGATTCATTATGATAGCTTAGAATTCGAGTATTTAGGATTGTGGAACCTAGGGTTTCATGTAACCCTTGGATTGAATTATAATTTCAATAAAGTTTCTATCTTTTTTTGATTCAATTATGTTGTTTAACTGTGGATTGATAATTCTAGAGTGTCAATATATGATATTATGCATGTTGATTGAGAAATTGCATGTGTAATTAGATCTAGGCATAATTGAAGAGAATTACATGTATACTTAGAGATAAGATACATGTTTCTTCCGGAAAGTTGATTGTTTGTGTGGGAATTCATTATACATTAATGCAATTCTAAATTATATTACTGAGTGAAGAGATTCCGGTAAATAATTTAGGATTAGGGTTAATATGCTTGAGAAAGGTATTAGCTTTAATTGTGAATCCCTCCGGTCAAGAATTATAGAAACTGAATTGAATATATTTTAAAAAGGTTATATGTTAAACACTAGGGGAAATAATTCCTAAATACATTATTGCATACTTGAAGTCGTTCGTAGTTTATTGATTCCTAATTTGCATAATTAAGTCTTATAAGTAGTTTAGTTGTTAATTTCAGTATTTTTAATTAATTCAACTTTCATAATTTTCCGGTTAGATAATAAAGCTAAGGTTAACATTAGTACTCGAAGTCTTTGAGGGATCGACTCGGACTCACATCCGCTATATTAGAACTGATAGGTGCACTTGCCTCATATCAAGTTTTTGGCGCCGCTGCCAGGGATTTTCGATATTAAGAACACTAGTTGCTTTATTACTTTAACCATTTTTTTCTTTTGTTTTCATTGTTTGTTTTCATTGTTTATTTTCATTAGTTAGAGCTGCAATTGATTTTATATTTCTTACTCTTGCAGTGCATGACTCGAAGTAACCCGGAAGATTTGGTAGAACTTGCTCCTGAAATTGAGAGAACTGCCCTTCAAAATTTGAAATCACGACCTAGACAAAGTGTGGCGACTATTGACGACAAGTCAATCGTTGAAATCAAAGAAGAAGGTGAAGAGACCAACACTCAGTTCATTGAGCAGGAAGAGCCACCACACATGGCTAACAACAGGAATGAAGCAAATCGAACCATATCCGATTATTCAAGGCCTATACTTATTGGAGCTGACTCTAGCATCATAAGGCCAACCGTCGAGGCTAATAACTTCCAAATTGCACCAACATTATACAGATGGTGCAACAATATGTTCAGTTTGACGGTCTCCAAGATGAAGATCCCAATGCCCACATCTCTAGCTTTCTAGAGATTTGTGATACTTTTAAAATCAACGGAGCCACGGATGATGCCATTCGATTGCGGCTATTCCCTTTCTCCTTGAGGGGTAGAGCAAAACAGTGGTTGAACTCTCTACCACGAAATTCAATCACAACTTGGAATGAATTGGTAGAGAAATTTTTGGAGAAGTATTTCCCACCTGCAAAGACCGCTAAACTTCGGAATGATATTTCTTGTTTTGCTCAATTGGAAGCGGAGACGTTATATGATACTTGGGAGCGGTTTAAGGACTTGCTCAGGAGGTGCCCACATCATGGCCTCCCACTATGGATGCAGATTCAGACCTTTTACAATGGTCTTAATTTATCTACGAGACAGATGATTGATGCATCTGTAGGAGGTACTTTGAACACAAAAACACCTGAGCAAGCACAAAACCTGATTGAAGGAATAGCGATGAACAATTATCAGTGGGAAAGCACTAGAGCCAAACAAAAGGCTATGGGAATTTATGATGTGGACTTGACTACTGCTTTGGCAGCCAAGGTGGACTTATTAAGTAAAATGATTGATGCAATCTTAGTTGGCCCTCAATAAGTGCAATCGGATGTAAGTGATTTTGGTATGCAGGGGTATGGAGCATAAGAACGGGTGGAACAGGTGGATTATCTAGGAAATCCACCTAAGCAACAAAATAACCCCTACATCAACACTTATAATCCAGGATGGAGGAATCACTCCAATTTCTCATGGGGAAATCAAAACCATGGCCAGCTGAAGACCAACTTTGGCCTACCTGGATTTCAGAGACCATTCCCACCTCCTCTACCTCAAGAAAAGAAGTCCAATGTGGAAGAACTTCTCACAAAATATATTCAAGGCAATGAGGCTCGCTTATCCAACATTGAATCATCGTTGAGAAATCAAGAGGCTTCCAATCGCAATCTTGAGAATCAAATTTGTCAACTTGCAAAAATGATCTCTAAGAGGCAACAAGGGACACTCCCAAGGAATACCGAGGTCAATCTTAGGGAATATGTTAATGCAGTGACCTTGAGGAGTGGTAGAAAACTGCAGGTGGAAAAGAAGGATGGTAAGGAAGTAGTTGAGAAAGAAGTGGAAGTCAACTATAAGGAAGATGCAAAGCCACTAAAATCAAAAGAAAGTATGGAATCACCGAAAGTGAAGGAGTACAAGCCTCCCATCCCTTACCCGCAGCGCCTTACGCAAAGTTACACTGATCAAAACAAGGAATTCGGTAAATTACTTGATGTTTTCAAACAATTACACATTAACTTACCTCTTGTTGATGTCATCTTGCATATGCCAAAGTATGCGAAATTTTTAAAAGATCTTCTATTAAACAAGAGGAAGTTGGAGGAGCTTACAACCGTTACGTTGAACGAGGAATGCTCGGCACTTCTCCAGAAAAAGCTGCCACAAAAATTAAAAGATCCAGGGAGTTTCACTATTCCTCGTATGCTTGGCAATTTGTTAGTTGATAATGCTTTGGTAGACTTAGGAGCTAGTATAAATTTGATGTCGTATAAATTGTTCAAAAAGTTAGGGTTAGGAGAACCTAAATTAACGGGCATGAGTCTTTAATTAGCCAATAGGTCTATCACATACCTTAGAGGCATCATAGAGGATGTTTTAGTGCAAGTAGACAAATTCATCTTTCCAGTGGATTTTGTTACACTTGATATAGATGAAGCTATTGAGGTGCCAATCATTTTAGGTCGACCTTTCCTAGCCATTGCTAGAGCTGTTTTTGATGTTAGTGAGCATAAGTTGATATTACGGTTCGGGGATGATGATATAGTTTTTAAAACTCCAGAGGCAACGAATAAATTTCTTGACTCAGAGGACATAAGTCACAATGTTAATGCCACTAATGTCATTACATCTACATGTGTGCAGGAAACTCTTGCTAAGGATTCCTCAAGTTATTGCTTGCAAAAGGGAGATGAAAATTTGGTGAGTAACCCCAATTGTGTAGAAGTGGCAGCTCAAACAGAAGTTCATGAATCTGGTATGGACAAGAAGGGAATTGATCCACTCCACAAGACAAAGGATCGTACGTTAAAATCTTTCAAAGAGAAGCCACCAATTTTAGAACCAAAACTGTCAAGAAATCATTTGGAGCATGTCTTTGTGGTGAAAAGTTCAAAACCCCCAATGACTATCGCATCTAAGTTAAAAGCAAACAAAACGAAGAAGTTTAGGCTACATGAATTTGATAAGTGGCATGATAAGAAGAGAAACTATGGAAGTTATGCATTAATGAAATGGAATTGGCAAGGTTGATGGCTGAAGGGTAAATCTACACTTGTATGGAGAGTTCGAAAGCGAGATACAGAAGGAGTTCTATTTCCACCTGGATGAAGAATCATGAATTACAAGACGTATCCCGTCGAGCTATTGACGTTACCTAAAGCTCTTCTTAGGAGGCAACCCATGTCTAAATTTGCTTACACTTTAGTTCTTTAAGTTTATTTCATTTTATTTTTCTTTTATCTAACTTTGATTTGCTTCTTTTATTTGTTTTAATTTTAGTCATAGGCTTTTCCCTTTTAATTTCATTTTTTTCTTCTTCTCTTTAGTTTTCTTTTTCTTATTTTTCTAGTTTAATTACTTTTATTTCTTTAAGTTTCCCTTTGCTTTTATTTTTCTTTAAGTTTTTTTTTAAAAAAAGTTACACAGGCAAGGGACACGGTCGTGTCCCAGCTCGTGTCCATCCAAACCTTAAAAAAAATTGTCTACCCACAGAAAGTTACACGGGCGTGGGACACGGTCGTGTCCCTAGCCCGTGTGCGCCCAGAATTTTCCACCTGTGCACAGAGAGTTACACGGGCGTGGGACACGATCGTGTCCCAGCCCATGTCCGTCCAGTTTTCACGCACGAGCACAGTAAGTTACACGGGCATGGGACACGGTCGTATCCCAGCCCGTGTCCGACCAGACTCCACACGATTCATACAGATTGTTACACGGGCAAGGGAGACGGTTCTGTCCCAGCCCGTGTAGACCCAAAATAACACGATTTTACACACGATCGGTTAATTTAAATTAAATATACCCTCTCACATACTCACAATCAAACATATCTCTCTTATATTCTCTCTTATTCTCCTTCATCTCTCTACAATCCTTGCATTGCGCATTTTGATCCAAGTAAGTTTTTCCTCCTTAATTTTCCTTTCTTTTCCTTATAATTCAGCAATTGGGTTATGTGAATTCTTACTCTTGTGCATTTTTTGTTTCCATTTGGCCTGCCCATTTCTTTTGATTATTTATAAATGCCATACATCATTGCTTTGGGTTTGTTAATTTTCTACGCCATAATGCTGTCTCATCTTGTTCGGTTTCATTGTGTTCTCTTAATTCCAAATGTTATTGGTTCATTTGCTCGTCATTATTCATTTATGCTAGTTAGGGTTAGCAATGGGAGATAATATGTCTGGGTCATTTAGCATCTTTTATATGTATAGATGCCTGTTTTTCATCGTTAATTGTTCTGTAGTGGAATTCGTTGGACGTGTTTGTCACTTATTTCTTTTCCACCACCTCGTTTTCTAGCTGCACTCCATATGTTTATTGAAATGCCCCAATGAGCATTCTTTTCACATTCTTCCCTATTGTTCTTCTTGTTTTCTGCTTTCTTCAACTATGTGCGATACGGCTGTGCATGTTTGATTTGGATTGCTGACTCTTTTCAGGTATTCAAATGGCGAATCATGCTAAGCTTACCTGTCGCCGGAAATCCAAATCTGCGGCATCCTCTTCATCACAATCCGGAGCCATAGTTGAACCACTGGCTACTCTTCCTCCTCTGGAGCACCCAATGCTCCAATTTAAGGAGGATTATCAAGTGCAACGATATCAATTACTTCAAAATAAGCCCTTTAGCGAGACCCTTCGATTGGATTGGGATGTTCTCGCTCAATTGGAGCTCACCACTGAAATGAAGGAACTCTTGGATGGTACTGTTTGGGAGCGCTTGTTATCCTTCGAAGCGCCAATTTATAAAGAGCTGACTTTGGAGTTTTTGTGCACTTATAAACTTGATAAGGAAAGTGCAACTAGCATGGGCCCGAATCGCAAATTACACTTCACTTTGAGTGGCCATCCATTCCACATGACCATTGCTCACCTGGGCAGATATCTTGGTCTCTATGACGAGCGATACACACGGTCGGACGAATTCCACCGTCTCTCGTGTCGTTTTCCTCGTGGCGTCATAGCAGGGTCATTTTGGAATGAGATTACTGTTGGCGATGCCTATGATCCAGCCAAGAGTAAGGCCTCTTAATTAGTTCGGCTTGAATACCGAGTTCTTCACTGGTTGTTTTCACACACCTTAACTGGCAGAGGCCTTAGCACCGGGGTAGTATCCAACAAGGATTGCCTCTATCTCTACAGTGTCATCCATAAACATCCCATCAATCTAGCTATCGAAATTGCCGAACTCTTCAGCCACCACTACTTGGAAGAAAGGGCATATTTGCTGTGGCCCTTATATTACATTGCTAGTGTAGGCTATGAGAACTAAGGTTGTTGTTTGGCCTTCCCTCACTTTAATTAGCCAAGTCACTCCTATGCGCCTCACTTCCTTCCGACTCATGAACTTCCTACCATCAAGACGTCAAGGTCAACGCTCTCGCAACAGCACATCTCGAGGCCAGACGTCTTCAGCCAGCTTTGAAGATAAATTTGATTTGTTGACGTCCGAGGTTCGTTCTATTAGGGAAAGTGTGGATAAACTTCATATCCGCCTGGATAAATTGGAAAAATTTATTAAAATGAAAGAGTCGGCTACCGAGGAAGAGGAGAGTGAGGAAGAGGAAGAAGATGATGAGGGTGATGAGGAAGAGGCTGATGAAAGTGATGAGGATGATGAGGCCGGTGATGACGATGACGATGCTACGATGGCTGAGGCATCGTCTGATGAGGCAAATGAAGAGACGGATTCCAATCCCTCTTCTTAGTTCTTCATTTTTAGTGTTGACTTTTGTTGTTCAAGGCTTGTGAACTCTGCTATATCATGATGATGCTTCTTCATTTTGCGCTCCTGTTCGACTGGCAGGGAAGTATTAGTTTTCTATTCAGTACATATGTTTTCTTTTTCCCTATGTTGTTTTTCATGCTGTTATGATTTTTTGTCGTACATTGAGGACAATGTACATTATTAAGTGTGGGGAAGGGATGTATGTGAATTTATTACTTTTTAGGAGACCAATTATTCACATTTGACCCAATTAATTTTTAAGTTAACTTGCAATAGGTGATTAACTGGTATTAAGCCAAATTAACTGTTTCATCTTGATTATTATTGATCTTATTATATTTTACTAGAATTGATTAGTAAAATTTTTGGAAGGCAAAGTTACGAGTTATTTAACTTAGGATTTTAAGACTTGAGATTAGAGCAACATCACTAGTTGAGAGTTAGTTATGGTTATTTTTAAATTTACTTTTATGTATACCCTTCTCTTAGAAATTTTTAAGAGTCCTATAATTTTTAGCAAACAAACAAATGAAATTCTTCTTTTGAGAAACCCCTGAAAAATCACAATGATTGGAGGTAAAAAGTAATAACAAGTGTATGAATAGAAAAATTGGTAAGGATTCGTCTTGGTCCATCAGAAGAGCGAGATTGAGTCCCAATGCCAATTCAAATGAAAAAAAAAATTGATATGGATCGGCCTTGGTCTGTCAGAAGAGCAAGGTTCTTTCCCGCTTTCAATATAAGGAATAAGTTGGTATGGATCGGTCTTGGTCTGTCAGAAGAGTGAGATTCTTTCCCGCTACCAATGCAATTGTGCTTAAATAAGGTAAATTTAAAAAGACCTCTCAACAAAAGCATGAACTAGGGGGATGATCAGAGGATGAGTGGATGTAAAATGTGTTTGTTTTAGATTATGGTGCTTGGTGAGATGAAAAAGAGAATTGTATACACTTTAGTCAAATGGAAAAATTTTTTATGACTCTTTCTCGGTTGGCGAGATGTTAAATATAATTTTTAGTTTAAGAATCCTTGGTTAAATTTCTTGGGTAAACTTTGATTTTCATAAATTAACTAGTGAACTTTAGTATTAAGTATTGTTGGAGCATTCGAATATGGTCAGATGAAATTGGTTGAATTTATTATTGCAATTTAGGTGAGAATGATTTTCTTACTTTTCTACGGGTCAAGTATATTCGTTCACCGGTTTCCTAAATAGTGATAAATTTCGTTTAGCGTTTCTTGTCTTGAAAGTTTTGTTTTGATTTATTTGCTTGAGGACAAGCAAATGCTCAAGTGTGAGGAAATTTGATAACTCTAATTTTAAACATATTTCATAGGGTGATTTTATAGTATTTTCCGCACATTTTTTGTTTTCTTTAAAGAAATTGATACTTAATTGAGTAAAATTTTGATTTCTAGGTTTGAACGCGTTCTAAGATCGAAAACGAAGAAAATGAATCAAATTTCACTCAAATCGGAGTTCAAATGAAGAAGTTATGAAGTTGTGCAGAAAATTTTGCCTTAGTGCAGAAAGTTACACGACCTGCGGACACGACCGTGTCCCAGGCCGTGTCTGGTGACAAAAACATAATCTTGTAATACACATATAAAAGGATATCTTAGGGTTTCAAAAGAGAGGAGAGACATTACAGAAACGGAGAGACTTAAGGAACAACAACAAGAAGAGACTTAAGGAGAACATCAATCAAGAAAGAGGCGAGAACAACATCGATTTCAAGATTAGAGAGATTGTTCATCAAATCAAGAGGGGTTTTCCATACTTTATTTTATGTTTTTGATGGAACTCGTTTTTAGATTCATTATGATAGCTTAGAATTCGAGTATTTAGGATTGTGGAACCTAGGGTTTCATGTAACCCTTGGATTGAATTATAATTTCAATAAAGTTTCTATCTTTTTTTGATTCAATTATGTTGTTTAACTGTGGATTGATAATTCTAGAGTGTCAATATATGATATTATGCATGTTGATTGAGAAATTGCATGTGTAATTAGATCTAGGCATAATTGAAGAGAATTACATGTATACTTAGAGATAAGATACATGTTTCTTCCGGAAAGTTGATTGTTTGTGTGGGAATTCATTATACATTAATGCAATTCTAAATTATATTACTGAGTGAAGATATTCCGGTAAATAATTTATATTACTGAGTGAAGAGATTCTGGTAAATAATTTAGGATTAGGGTTAATATGCTTGAGAAAGGTATTAGCTTTAATTGTGAATCCCTCCGGTAAAAAATTATAGAAACTGAACTGAATATATTTTAAAAAGGTTATATGTTAAATACTAGGAGAAATAATTCCTAAATACATTATTGCATACTTGAAGTCGTTCGTAGTTTATTGATTCATAATTTGCGTAATTAAGTCTCATAAGTAGTTTAGTTGTTAATTTGAATATTTTTAATTAATTCAACTTTCATAATTTTCCGGTTAGATAATAAAGCTAAGGTTTATATTAGTACTCGAAGTCTCTGAGGGATCTACTCGGACTCACATCCGCTATATTAAAACTGATAGGTGCACTTGCCTCATATCATATGCTGGATGCCTTATGATAACCAAGTTTGTGGGTCTACACATGGACCTCATAAACTAATGGGAGATACAAACATAAACTATTGATTGCGACTGGAGTTGATGGTTAGAATTACATTATCTCATTAGGTTTTGCCTTAGTTAATGAGGAATGTTAGGATAGTTGGAGTTGGTTCCTGAAGTATGCACTCATGTACGTTATAAGAGATCGCACTGACATTTGTTTGATTTCCAATTGTCATGTTGCGATCCAATTTACAGTTGTAAGAGAGAATGTAGTGTAGCTAAGTGGTTGCCCATGGCGGTGGTGTATTTGACATGTCGCCAGTAATTCAACATTCAGGTTAAGAAAGAAGATTGCAAAGAACTGATAAAGAGGGTTGCTTACTAGTTGCAACCTTGAAAGTTTCGCACTTACTATGACAAAGCTAAGATAATAAACCCCGATACTAAAATTTACTTTAGAAGACTACATCCCGAGATATGGACATTCGCATATGACTACGCATCTTGGTTTGGACATGGGATGACCAACATTATCAAGAGTTACAACAGTGCTTTGAGAGATGCTAGGAACTTGCCCTTTACAGCACTAAAGAAGAAAACTTTCTACAACTGTAATGACTATTTCAACAAACGGAGGATCGAGTTAGTAAAGCTAATGGGCATTGGCAAAGTACTTACTAAATTTGAAGAAAGAAAGTTGGATAGGTGGCACAAAGTGGTCAGTGATTATTGTGTTGTAATTTTTAACTACAATGAGTAGATATTCGAGGTCATCATTATGCTACAACCTACGTCACATAGGCAAAAGTGAGAGAATAGCGACAAGGTCGCACTTAGGATTTATTGGTATACTTGTAATAAGTAGCAAATATATAAGATTCTGTGCTCCTATGTTATAGTTGTTATGGGTAAAATGAGCATGGATTGTGTTATACATATTGGGCATTGGTACACATTGCAGAATCAACTATATGTATATGCGTGTTCCTTCATGCCATATGTTGATAAGGTGAATTGGTTTAATCTTGACATTCTTATGTGGCATCTAGTTCAAACTTCAAATAAGGGAATCCAGGAAGGCTACAAGAGAAACTATTCTAGAATGAGATGGACATTTAAGAGAGGTCGTTGACTTACATTTGTGGATTATGTTATAGAGATATACATAATAGGAGAAGATGTTCACAGTGAGGGAGACAATCAACTTTGAGTGGATTCACTGGTACAAGCTTTAGTTAAAGTGAAAAGCCATGCTAATGTTGATTGATAATATTTATTAAAATATATTTAAGAAATTTTCCATTTACTTACGCTTTGCTTTTTATTAATGAAAGTGATAGTCAGCTTACTATTTTTTTTTTGTTGGACTTATAAAGGTAGGTAGATCCATCGATAGGTTACTACTTTGCTTGTAGTCATCCCATAGGCTTAAGTTGGTGTAGGGTGGTTAGGTAAGGAGCAGCAAACTGAAATCATACTTGTGATATGTTCATTTTGTGTAATGTTTCTAAGATTAGCTCTTCTTCTTAATTGTAGGAGAACTTCTAGCTCAGGTGCCCTAGACATGAGGTGATATTTCGACGTTAGGATGGTAAGGAGATCCTGATAGATCTCCGTATGATCCCATATTTGGAGCAGTTGGGTTTTATTAGTGCACGGTAGGTTCCCTTCATACAACTGGACTAGCACTTGATTATCGCCTTGGTTGAGCGATGGAGGAAAGAGACACATACATTTTACTTCCACACCGATGAGATGATGGTAATGTTACAGGATATATTTTTACTTATTGGTTTCCTTACTAATGGCGATGCAGTTACAAGTGTAACAACGTCTATTGGGTAGCGTAAGTTATGCTACCACCTACTAGGACTTTGCCTACTAGAGAGTGCCATGAAGGGTATGTGATTGAAATTTTCATGGTTGAAGGACAATTTCACTGATTTACCATTTGATGTGAATGACATTATGGTACAGTGCTATATGAGGGAGCATATCATGCAGTTGATCGGGGGTATGCTATTTTCGAACAATTCAACAATGTGGTGTACCTTATGTTCCTTCCTCTTTTATTGGACCTTACCATGGTCAGGCGCTACGTTTGGGGAGCAACTTGTTTTGCATAACTATACTACTAGTTGTGCCTTGCTTTTAAGATGGAGGTTAGAGAGATTAGTGAGCTATTAGTGATTCTTCAAGTGTAGGCGTAGGAGCATTTCCCATACATCACTCCTTCACGTTGCTGGATTATATCAGTAATCGATGATCAACCACTTATGAGCCAATAGGGAGGGAAGTTCGATGTCACGGAGCTGCTTATGCACGTAGTTGGCTAGTACAAAGATGCATTGGATAGACAGTGTCCGGAGTAGATATGTATTTAACAAACCCAATTACTTATAGATTTTTGAAGTATTACTTTCTTTTAACCTAACGATTGATGTTTACTTTAGGTTGTTTAGATACCTTACATAGATGAGGACGTGGTCAAACTCCCTGCTGATTATCGAGATGGGAGTGATGTGTGATTTGTGGCTAGTCTAGGTCCTGTTGATATGCTTCCACATTGTTGAGATACACTATTCTAACTACGTGACTCACCAATTCGATAGGGTGCAGGAGATCCCAACCCACCTCGACACCAGATGAGCGTTACATGAAATAGACTTGAGGGGTTGAATTGAGATTAACTGGGCAACCAAGCATGTAGCATGGATAGTACACTAGGAGGAATGATGAAACCAGATTGTACAGATCTAGCCTTCTCCTGGTGTACATCTTAATTACGTCCTCTCGTACTAACAAGTTACTCATAGATATATCGACAGATCAGGGTCCTCCTAGAGGTATATAGAACATACAATTATTATTGTAATTACCTATTCGTTTATCTAGTTATATGCTAATCAAATTTTTATGTTCGGTTTGCAAGTGGATTTCATACATAGGTTGTCGCAAATATCATACTAGGACATTATATTTGAGTAGCATAGGGTTGATGACCTTATCCATGGGATTATTGGGGTTCACTTAGGCGACACACCTGTACCCAATTCGAATGTAAATGAAGACGACTTCGCACTAGATGAGTCATAGTAGGAAAAGGGCCATTGAGGATGTGGTCGTCGTCGAGGGGGAAGCCAATAACTTATACAGGTTGGTGTGAAAATTCGAGATGATGCATCTTCTCACATTACTCACTGTCGGCATCTCTTGGATTGCCAGGATTTGAGTTTCGTAGACCATTTGTTGAGAAGAGCTTTAGTGGCCATATGTGCTATATCCCTTATCATGGGAGAGATTTCTGTTAGTTAAGTCTATACTTTCCCTGTATTATTTAGAAATCCCTCACAACGACATGGGTGAGGAGTAACACAAATGCACCCTACTCTGATCCTCATGCTTGTATCATATTCGGGTGCTTACAGTCAAGACAGGGCACGGATCACCTAGTTGGATGTGGATTGAATGGTTTAGCCCTTATTAGATCCAGATCCTCAAGATGTTCGTCTACTTACGTGACAATGGTGCCGACAACATTAGTTATACGTATTTTATATTCGAGTTTGCATTTTCTCCTTAGTTTCCAAACATTATGTAGGTATTTCAAAGTGGAATTTCATGTCTTTATAACTGCATATGTTATCCTAAATTCGAATACATCAACTGTGTTAAAAATTACAAAATATTTTCATGTTTAAAAGTGTGTCTCGAGGATTCGAATTTGGGTTGGAATTGGTGATTTTAGATTGATCCAAATTTATAACAGTAATCGATATCATAATATCGATTCTTATAGATATAGAACAAAAGGTTTTCTATTAATTCAAATAACGTATTTGTAGGATAAAGAAAAAGAAGAAAACTAAACATTTTACTAACATATAACTGGATATAATTCAATTTGAGCTATACTATTTGATGTAATGATTTAAGAAAAGGGGTTGAGGGGTGTCCTTAAAGAGACAATTTTGGTTTAATACAAAATTATCCCTTGTGCTATATTTTAGGGGATATATGCCTCGGGCATTATTTAAAAAGCCAAGAGAATGATTTTTTACTATTAGATCGTTTTAAGGTGTTAAAGATTTCTTGTAAAATGAAACATAGCATTCTATTGATAGTTGTTTTTGGCGTAAATTAAAAAACCAAAAGAATAAATTTTCACATTTACAAGAAAGATTAGATACTTGATAAAAAAAATAATCGTATGGAAATATAAAAGGTTTCTCTTTCAACTCTTAATTAGTGTTTCCTTGAAAAAAAAAATAGAAATAAAAAGGAAAAGAAAAAAGTAAATAAAAGGAACGGTTCAAAGAATTTACGTAATCAGTGAGAAGCGAGACCGAGAGATATTCGTTATGCCTTGCTCAGTGGGCATTTTGTGTTTTTGTCCAAAAAGACAAGAGTTTAGCACATGAAGTTGAACATAAAGGCCCCTGTTGATGCTGTTGCTGCATATTTGGCATCTGCTTATTCAAAGTCTTGTCCCTCTCGGGTCCGTTTTGCTGTCCTTTCAATTTGTATGGTGTCTCTTCACTTTGCCAAGCCGGTGTCGACCGAAATTTCCGGAATGGAAAGAGGTTAAATCTTTTTTTCTTTCTTTTTTTTTTTTTTAATACTATCACAATAACTTTTTCAATGTGAAAAAAAATTTAAAATTTAGTTCATCTCATTAACGGACCGGCGTTTATTCGCTTAGCACATAAGCCTCGACATGCCTAATTTTATTTTTTATTTTTGACACGTGTAATTTAAATAAACTTTTAAGCATACTTTTGAGCTTAGTTTCTTGAAGAAGTTGAAATTCAATTCGATTAACATCTTTTTGCTTTACTTCCTAGCTAAATTTATAATTTAATATGGTTCTAACCAAATATATTAGATATATGAAGATTCATATGTTTAGTTCCTTTTCATTTTAAGGTTTAGCTCTCCATTATTATTTTCGAATTTAAATTTTCAAAAATGAAAAGATGACATTGTTCATGTTGGTTAGAAGAATAGTTAAAGTTACTAATCTTATATGCAAATATTGATGGTTCCATTTAAACTCGTGTAAGGGTTGATTCTAAATCGTGAATCAACTCGGTTTGGAAATGGTTGGGTTTAAATTGTCTGAACTGGCGAGTCGGTCGGTCATTAAAAAAAAAAAAGTAGAGAGATAGAAAAAGACCATTAATTGAATGATATCTATTAGATTATCTTATGTCAAAACTACCTTTTTTACAATAGTGAATGATAATTTTCTAAAAATAATATTATCAAACTAATGATAAATGACTAATTATAAGTTAATTATGTATCAGGGATGGATAGAAAATTTGGTTTAAGTTAATATAAGTCTTTTTTGTAAAACTTGACAAATATTAAGAACTTGAATATAAGGAAAAGATAAAATTTGAAGGGAAAAATAATGAAAACGTTGGAATCACGTTAAGTCGGAAATTAATAAAAAAATAAAAATTATTGATGGATTAATACAATTTAAAAAATAAAAGGAGAAAGGAGGCCATATTCGAAAGGAAAAATACATAAAAGTTGAAATTATATCAAGTTAAAAATTAATAAAAAAATTTTGTTAAAATTAATAATAAATAAAAAAAATCAACTCTTCAATCGTAGAACTACTTAAACTGGCTTGAAACCGTAACTAGATAGATCTGTTACGATTCAAGCTTTATTTAGCTCGTGAACCGATGGTTTCAAGTCGAGTGCAGACTCGTTCGGCCCGGTGAACAACTCTAGTTCCATCCATGGAGCACTTAGTTTCTTCTATTCTGATGAGAATGCTTGGCATAAGTGTAAGGGCCTCATCATGGCGGCCCCCAGCTGATAAAATACATTGGAATGTGAAGAGGTTCTTATTAATGGAAGGAGAGTGTTATGGATATACCACCATACATGTTCTTATGAATAAAAACGAACCCGATATCTATTATCATGTCTTACTTATAAAAATTAAATACCATGTCTTAATCATAATATTTGAATGCCGCATCAGCGATTTTACTTGGAGGGATTGATAGAGTCTAGAGATTTTTCAAAACGAAATAATACAGACCTAAGAAACAAAATACGCCTATATGTAATTATCATATCCCAATCTTACCCTTTAACTTGGGTTTGAAGCATACGGTTTTGTTGAACCGATCTGGGAAAGAGTTTTATGCACTTTAGATTATTCCTAAAGCAGAACCTTTTGGCGTCCGACTTCTACCTTAACTTTTAATTCCTCAATAAGATATAATTAATTGCAGAAATACCATCGAAGATCCCATTCGAAGGTAATTTTTATATAGGCAAATTGAAAGAGGGAGAGAGACTAATGCTATGTGCTCACTGGATCCTAAGCACGTACGTTTCCAATATTAAAATGTACATATTGCCTTTGGAGCTTTCCCTAGATCTCACATTCCTGCTACAATCTTTTAAGTTTTGCCTTTTCCATCAATTATATATAAAAATCACAAACCGAACCTTTTGAGTGCATTTTTAAATATTTGAAAAGTTTGAATTCATCAGAATATCATAACTTGATCAAATTTTCGCCCATTATATTTATTGTCTTATTTTCATGGTTTTACATTAAAAGTAAAAGTTTGATTCCTTATAAAATTTAATAATTTTAAACTTCTAATGTTGTTTTAAAAATTATTTCCAATTAATTACTCCGTTAAGAATTAGAAAAATTTAAGTTCCGTCCGAAGTCAAGCGAGCAAACAGTATTCTATTCTTATACTTTTACTATGACATTGAGAACTTGATATTTCACTATAAATATTCCCGTGGGTCGTTAGGTAAAAACTTACATTACATGTCAAGCGAACCTTCTAAATATTTTTGGATATGTTTTTTAAAAATAGGTTGTTGACGTGAGGATCTGTCCCATTTGAAGTAATTTATACAATGTATAGGAAAACAACTAGGCTAAGACCTTGTAGAAAATTCTACATCTAAAGGATAGCTATATAATACCGGTATCTTTAGATAAGAGATAAAAAATGTTATTCGGTTTGGTTTGTAAATTAAATTGAAAATGAATCTTGTCACGGTTTATTCGCAACTCCACTTTCGAATCAGATCTTTTTAAATGGTTCAAGGAGTTGAAGCAAATCAAACCACTTCAACCTGTTCCTTCATTTTATCATCTCTTTGTGGTTATGTTTTGATATATCTTTTATTTGCATCACAATTGACTTTTAAGTATTAAGTTCTTTACTATGCTCTAATATATATGTATTATCCATTTGCTAAATGACTATATATCAAGAAATATAAACGCTAGAATTTTTAAGATCATAAGAAATTAGGTCAAATGGCAATAAAATATAATTTCCTTTAAAAATTACAATAAATATATCAAAATAAAATTAATATTGGGTTAGAGGCTCTCCTGTATAATTTTACAAATATATATATATATATATATATATGTTTTAAAGCAATGCATCACTTCGGTTTATTGCAATTTGATCTGTATGGATTGCAAGTTAGTAAAACTACGAACCGGACCGTATTTTAAAAAGACTACATTCATTGGAGCCTGCTGATCGTTTGGCTTGATTTTGCTCAGCTCGAATATGTTCAATTTTGGTTCAATTGATTTGTGGACCACCCCAAAGCCAAGTGACCAGAGCAGTTTGCTTCGGTCGCCACTATTAGGTGCCATTTAGTTCATGGAAATATATATTTCTGAGAACACCTATTTCCCACCGATTGAAAGTGGTTTTCATACTTAAATTCACTAAAACTATCTTGTTTCCAGACTTAACTCGTTATAAACTATCATTATATTTTGTAAACGAAATTTCCAATTATCTATGGAAGACCTTATTTCCCTCCGGTGAAAAACGTGTTTACCTAAAATAAAATAAAAACATAAATAGCATTAGCCTAAAACCTAAATAGCGATAAGAAATAAGAAAAGCCAGACTGGGAAATAAAATAGAAGCTCAAAATTTCATATATCATTACTCAAGCATTTTAGATATTATAGCGCCTCATATTAAAATTAGTTAATGACCAAACTAAAAAAACACAAATTCATAAATTTCATCAATTTATCTTGAAATTTTCTAATTAATATTATTATATTATTTACCATTAGGCTTTCATAAATCCCTTATAATTCATGTAGGACTACACTTTATAAGATATTGCAGATATATTATGTTTAGTAATTTTTGAAAGCATGGGAAAAAAATTTCGGATTCCAATTCATATAATAATACCTTGTTTTAAACCTTATTTATTGCATGTTTTGAGGATTATTTATCTTTTATCCAAATTCACAAAAAAATGAGCCTTGTATTCCTCAAAACTTGTTCAATTTCCATTTAAAATTTTTGTCCTTACATTTCGTTAGGGTTGGCATGATTTCAGGGTCCCTTGCCTTTTCTCTTTCTCATAGGCAGATGATTGCATGAATCCATGCACATGCACTAATGGACCCCACCAATTGATCTGCCTATGACTTCAAAATATTTAATTCCAATTTCTAATTCCACAATAAAAAATAATAAAATGGAACAAACATTTTATATTTCTAAAGCAAAAGTAAAGAACAATTATAAATTCTTCATCTACTTTATATCCAACTTTTCTAACTAAAACCCCATTATTTTATTTGATTCCGCCAATTTTTTTTTTTTTTCTTTTTCCCTTCTAGTTTACGATTTGAGTCATACCTTTTAACTTTTCCTATTTAAGTCCTCCCTTTGTTTTTTTTTTTTTTTCCTTTTTCAATATAGATGAAAAAGGTGCATTTGTCACGTCCGCTATAGTGGTTATATTATAAAACATATAGATCAATTATATTGTACTAAATGCGACTTATAATGAAAAATACGACTATGTCGAAAAATTTCAACCGAATCAACAACATGATAAAGAGAGTTTCTATAATTTCAGAAAAAGTGAATGAATCAAATAAAAATGTTTATATTAAACGTGAAGAATCTAAATCGAAAATTAATAAAAGAGGGCACTCAAATGGAAGAATTAAAAAATGATTGGACTAAATAGAAAAAAGAAAAGAAAAGAATAGAATAAATGGGATTTGATTGTTGCAGTTTTCCCTGGAAAATGAAGCTTTAAACAGATGCAACTCCGACCTGCTCTAAAGCTGGACAGTCCAACTTAAAAGTTACACATAAGAAATCATTTAAAGGTTCATTACAAGCCTGAAAATTGCTTTTTATTTTTTATTTTTTAATTATTACTCCATTGCTATTGCTTTATGATTATTTATCTATTTCCACTTATTAACCTATTTAATACGAACTGAATGGAAGATCTAGTCAGCTAAGTACCTTCTGGTATACGTCATATCATAGTATGAAGCATTGACTATAAACTTTCGCACAGAAGCCAACGCATCATCATGAATTAAGAAACCATGGCAATTATATGAATAAGAAAAAGAAAACTGCGTCCATGGCTCAATTGGAGAACCATCTAGATATGCTAATAAGTATATTGTTAATTTGGGGATTATTAAGTCTGAATTTGGCATCTAATTCGTGAATTTAGATATGATAAGATACAGCTATAAACTAAATTATCTAAAACAGAACTTGAAATGATTGAAAAACGGGTGCCATCTATGTATAAGCATGTCTGCGTTCGAGCACACCAATTAAACATGCTAAAACCACGTTTAATAGAAAGACCCTATCAATGTGTCCGGGTCAGATATACACAAGCTCATTTAAGATTTAGATGTTTATGATTTGTAATTTAATTTTATAATCTAAGTATAGTGTATATGTGTGCGTTAAGCAATCTTAAGCTTCACACCTATGACGAGGCATACCTTATTGAAATATAAACCTCATTACTGAAATCATTTAATATAATTAACGAAAATCCTATTGAATATATATGTGAGCCAGTCTCCGCGTACTGTGCACTAATCAACGGAACGACGATGCTACAAATTCCTATTTCAATTAGTCATATGACATTTAAACTATTGTTTCAATTTATACAACGATGATTGATGGGTTCTTGAGATGTTATATATAAATTAGACATGTCATACATTTGACCTATTAATAGAAAGTCATTTTTATAGGGGCTTGATTGAAATCCAAAAGCAATAAGCTCGATGAATCATTTGCAGGTTTCACCAGGGTCAATGAAGAGGATATGAGCTAAGAAATTTCTGGCAGAATTCCATGAATTTATTTGTGAGTCAATAAACAACATCATAGCATACCTTAAAGACAACCTTAGATTCAGGATAAGACTCAACAAATATAATTTTTACTTGCATGGAAGATAAGCCTAAGGAGTTATAAAGCAACCGGGAGGCAAGGGATCGATTATGGAGACCTAATTTGTGGTTGGAATAATAGTTAACTAAAACTGTAGATATAGTCAACCAAAACTACAAAAATAGTTAACTAAATTTACAAAAGATATCAAACGAATTTGCGCAAATGGTCAACCAAATTTTGTTTGACATTTATTTCTAGTTTTTATTATTTGCTTCATGTATCTTTAGCTTATTTAATATCCTACTTTAGATAGATTCATTTTGCTTTGATCTTGTAAATAGGCTTCTTTTTGTGACATAAGCAAATTTTATATCAATTGAATCCTTTTTGAGATATCAAAATCTTCTCTTTGGTTCTTTCAACAACTTTTGAACTTTCATCGATAATTTTCGTTCTTGTAGCATCCATTCATTGTAGAAAGATTCTTAGTTAGCAAAATTCAATTGGTCTCACACCGACCAAGGGCTCAAAGGTGATTTCATTCAACTATACTAACATCCTTGAGATGCTCAACCACGAGATCCCATTAACTAATATCTCTACTACTACGTTAGTTTTCTCCTAGAGTTAAGGTTTACCCATGTTTCTTAGCATTCTTGAGTTTCACATAGTTATCACGCCTAAGTTTAGTACTTGAGTACTTAGATCAAAGAATTAAGTCCCATCGAGTTCGATTTAAAATTGGTTGCACAAACAACAACTTTGCTCCATTCACGTCTCTATCACTTTTTTGTTCTATTTTAATTTTGATTGTTCCATATTATTTTCTTTGAATTCATGGTTTTTTATTGTGATAAAATAAAAGAAACCCCAAAAAGGGAAAAGAAAAGCAAAATAAGAAAGAAAGAAGGAAAGTACTAAACCACGTTAAAAAAAAAGGAGAAAAAAGAAAACAATTAAAGAAAATTAAAACAACATGTTTGTGGTAAAAGTTACAACAACATTTCCCCTGCCACCCCCACCTCCCCAAAGTCATATAATTGTTTCCGGTTGATTTAATCTTATTGTTTGCAACCAGTTGAACTTTAGAGATTCTTGATTCATCTGAATTTACTTGTAGGAATACAAAATGTAGTGATTAGATAAACTAGGCTAAGGTTTTAGATTAAGATCATCAGTATGATAAGGAACTAGAATATGAAGACAATAGTAGAAAAAGGCAAGAGCGAGCGATATTAATAGATTGAGAAAAAGCCATATTGATAGAGTAAGACATGAGTGTTATGTTATTGAATTTGATGAAACAGACGAAGGTGTGCCATAAGGATTACTTTCTTTCTTTTTATTATCTTGTAAGATGTTGAGGAAGGGAGATAATACTGAAGGGTAGCAAAAGTTAATGGTGATGGTAAGAAATATTAATGGAAGGATAGAGGTGGCCTTTACAGGATTACAACAAGAAACCCTAATGCCATAGACATGACTTATGAGGCAGCATGAGAGATAGACGGTTTTAAGAGGAATATGGAGAGTATGATAGTAAGGATAATGTTAGCAAGCAAGCCGCATTAGTATATGTGAGAGGGTAGTAGCATAAAGATCCCAGGAGAAAAGGTGATTGTGTTAATGTGGATTTAGGTAGTATCAAGTTCAAAATTCATCTTCTTAAGGCAAGAATGATTCAAATGTAAATTTTAGCCTTAGGGTATCAACGATTTAGGATCTTAGGAGATATTTAGGGCTCCTTACATTATGGGGAAGATAAAGTTGATGCATTAAAATTTGTTAAGGATAATATAAAGAAGAAGTTGCGGGGGTAGAAATAGAGCCTTTTAAGCCCTATAGAAGGGAAACCTTAATCAAATCATTTGCTTTCGCTATGTCGACATATTTTATGGGTTGTTTTTATTTCTTGAAGAAATAGTATGCTACTATTAATGGCCTGATAACTCTGATTTTAAACATATTTCACGTGATGATTTTATAGTATTTTTCTTACATTTTTGGTTTTTTTTTTAAAGAAATTGATAATTAATTGAGTAAAATTTTGATTTCAAGGTTTGAACGCGTTCTTGGATCGAAAACGAAGAAAAGAAATCAAGGTTTACTCAATTCGGAGTTCAAACGAAGAAGTTATGAAGTTTTGAAGTTACACAGTCTGGGACATGACCATGTCCCAGGCTGTGTCCATGCAGAAAAATTGGCCAGGGGCAGAAAGTTACATGACCTGGGGACATGGTCATGTCCCAGGTCGTGTTTGGTAAAGAAAATGAAAACCTTATAATATAGTATAAAAAGACATATTAGGTTTTTATAAAACATATGAGACATTAGAGAAGAAAAGAGACTTGAGGAAAAGGAAAAGAAAAAGACGAGAACAACACCGACTTTAAGATCGGAGAGATTTTTCATTAATCAAAGGGGTTTTTCATGTTTTATTTTATGTTATTGATAGAACTTGGTTTTAGTTTCGTTATGATAGCTTAGAATTCATGTATTTAGGATTATGGAACCTAGGGTTTCATGTGACTCTTGGGTTGATTTATAATTCTCAATAAAGTTTCTATCTTTTCTTGATTCAATTATGTCGTTTAGTTGTTAATTGATATTTCTAGAATATCAATATATGATATTATGCATGTTGATTGAGAAATTACATGTGTAATTAGATCTTTACATAATTAGAGAAAATTATATGTATACTTAGAGATAAGATACATGTTTCTTCCAGAAAGTTAATTATTTGTGTGGGAATTCATTATACATTAATGCAATTCTAAGTTATATTACTAAGTGAAGAGATTTCAGTAAATAATTTAGGATTAAGGTTAATATGCTTGAGAAAGATATTAACTTTACTTGTGAAGAATAATAGAAATTGAATTGAATATATTTTAAGTGGTCACATGTTAAACACTAGGGGAAATAATTCCTAAATACGTTATTACTTTATTGAAGTCGTTCTTAGTTTTATCGCCATCTAAATTGCTTAATCAAGTCTTATAATTAGGTTAGTTTGTTAATTTTAATATTTTTAATTAATTCAAACTTTCATAATTTTCCGGTCAGATAATAAAGCTAAGGTTAATGCTAGTACTCGAAGTCTCTGAGGAATCGACTCAGACTCACATCTGCTATATTAAAACTGATAGGTGTACTTGCCTGTTATCATGGCCTTATTGCAAATTTTTGGTGGGATCAATAGAAGTAAGATGGTAAAGAGCATTAAGTGAGCTGGAGGAAGTTAACATAACTTAACTTTGGTTAGGGTAGGTTTTAAGGTTTTACATATGTTTCATTTACCTTGGTAGCTAATAAGTTAAAGTTCTAATAGGAACGTATTTTCCTAATTCATATTTTAGAATGGTTGGTGTAGTACCCAAAAGAGAGATATGTTGTGTTTAAGGAAGTTACTTGACAAATTAAAAATGAAGATTCAGTAAACATTTAGAAGAATTGTAGGATACTTGATTTATCTCCATCTTTGTTGCCACCAAGAATTCTTACTTTAGATCCTACATTGATAGTAAATAAATCCATATATTAAGAGAGTCTTTATCGGCATTTAGGTTACATTCAAGAGCTCATACCAAATGAGGAGAAGAAGGTTATTAAAGCTATAACTTTGACAATTCAAGGAGGATAAGATGCTCTTATGTGGCCTTTTGACAACTCTATTGTATATAAAATGTGCTCGGCATATTTTTTTTCTTAATTAAAGACGCTAAAAATAGGGGACTTATGTACCATCCACTTTAAAAGTCATTTAATCAAAACGTTAGAAGAGACTTTGGGTATGGATATCTAACCTAGAGTTCATCAATTTATGTGTAGGGTATAAATATACTCTTTATCATTTTCGCCAATCTTGATAAGCAAAGAATGATAACTGAAGTTAGGTGCTTTTTGTAGAGATTTAAAAAGTACTAAAAATTCTTCATTACTTTGTCCATAGGTAGAAAGTATTTCGCTTGGTACTTTAGGCCCTCATATTAATAAAACTAAGGTTCTTAGGGATGGAAGAGGAGGTTACTTGATGGGTTTTCTTTTTTGGTCAAACCTTGATGGGTTTGTTCTAGTTAAGAGAAAGGAACACAACTTAGAGGTAGAGATTTGAAGAGAGGCTAAGAAAATTTTGAAGGAAAGGTGTAAAGCTATTTTTGGACAAAAAAGCTTGGATCCTTGCCATATTGTGGGAAGCTTTTTTACGTAGCAGGGAGAAGTGGTTTTGGCCCCATAAGAAAGGTAGTGATTGGAAATCTAATGAAAAAGCAAATCTTAAATATGAGTTTTTGGAGGCTACCAAACCTTATTGTGATAAAAATAAATGTTGATAGGTCTTTTAATGAAAGAGATAAGACAGGAGATGTAGGTTTTGTGGCTTGTAAAATTGAGGTGAGGTTATGGAAGGTTTCTTGAATTAGGTATGTCATTTTAATTTGAAGGTGATATAGTGCTAAGCTATAAATTTAAGTATACAATTGGTACATGATTATGAGTGGTCATTAATGGTGATAGAGTTTGATACTTTGAACTTTGTATGATCCACAATTGAAGATAAAGACTTAATGAGCTAAGTTGCCAAGCCTTTAGTAGAAGAAACTAAAGATATGCTAAAGCTGTGGCCTAATTCACTTACTATCAGTTTCTAGAAATGGACATAAAATTGTAGATTAGATTATACATACATCTAGGAGGTTGATGCCTCTTTGGATTATTAGATAAATACCCCATTCGCTCTTTTCAATCTCCTTAGATTAGATGTGAATATTGTGTGCATGCATTCTCTATTTGAGCTTTATATTTTGTTTGATGTTGGTTAGTAATGAATTCTTATTTTATGTAGGAGAAAAATATTTCTTACTTTAATCATTTTACACCTACAATGATGTATCCTAATGGATAATTACTTGCTTATTGATTTAAGCAAATCAAAGTTTGATATAATAGATATTAAAAGGAATGGATCCTTTCAATTTTACTTAATTTACGAATTAATGATTGGGATCATTTAGAAGTTTGAACAACATTATAATATCATTGTAATGTCTAATGTGTTTGGATTGGTGGAAATTAATGGAGATGGAAAAAAGAAGAAGATGAAAATGGAAGGAAATAATGTGTTTGGTAAATTATGTAAGGAGTGGAAACGTGAGGTGCTTAGAAGCTTAGTAATCACTAGAGCTTACCATAGGTGATAACAACTGAATGAGTTCTTTGGGATATCAAAGAAAAGGGAGTAAACGAATGCTTAAACGTAGTAGCTTCGGTGAGTTGCTGGGAAGATATGACAAATTAATGAATACAATACGGCTTAGTATTTCACTTGATATAACGTATAAGTTAATACTAAGGTCTACTCGCCATTAATCTTAAGCTATTGAGTAAGATTATATAAGATTGTAAGGAGAAATGAACTTGGAGAGAGAATATCTCACAAGAATAAGAATATTCAATAGATGTCAAGTATATATAATATTTTTTGCTACAAAGAAAAGAGACTATTTATATAAAGTCCCTAGGTAATTATAATAAAAGGTAATATAAAAATATTATCATAGTATCTTACCAAAAGGGTAAAAAAGACAAATAAAATAAAGGAATAGAATACAATGTCAGAAAAAAGGAATGATAAGTGGTACGATGCAGTTAGGTATACATTTTGGAGTCTTAAGATGCTGGGGTTGAGTTGTACTAATGTTAGGGATATTGCTGACGAAGGGTACTCGGAGTTATTCAAACGAATAGATGATTCTATTGTTCAGTAAGTTAAGTAAGTGTGACTTATCATGTAGGGGACTTGGCTTCAATGTTACACCCAGAAGTCGCAATAGTCCCATCGTATAAACTATTCTATGATAGTAGCTGGATTAACAGTGTCTATCATAGATATAATCTATACAAGGTATCGACGACTCCTTACTTTGAAGTAAACAGTTCAATTAATAATTTAGCTAGAGTTAAAATAAGTATTAAAACTTTAAGTCAATATATATAATTACATGTACATTACTGTAGAATTCCCAAGTGATTCTATATCATAATATAACAGTCAGTTGGTTTACTTATCAAATACCAGTCTTTCAGTCTTATACATATTAATGAGACTTTAGATATAAATTAACTACTAGGCAAATTGATTCTCACGCCCCAGGCTTCAAAAGAGAATTAACCTCCGAATAGTTGTAGGGTGGCATATTAGTCAGAGTAATTAGAAGTTAAGACCTGCAAAAAGATTTATACGGGTATAAGCAACTATAGCTCAGTAAGTTAAATTAGAAACTCATGATTGTATAAAAACATAAATAAGATTATTAAGCAATTATTTTCATGTAAAGCAATAAGCAAATGTTATCACACAAAGTAGTCTGGTCTATTGCAAAATCAGAGTAATTTCACCGGCTTTAATCCAGATTGAGAAGTTTTTATGTTATGCAACAGCTTACAACCAAACCTAAGTTTGTGTGATGGATACACTACTCCTCTTTAGACTATCCTTTGAGCTAATGCCTTTATCTTCATCACAACCTCCTCTCCTATTACTTAGTTCGGCTAAGGATAATGAAAAGACTAAATTGCTATCTAGCACTATCTTTTTCGAAGGTGTCGGTATTTGGTTAGAGAATTCTAATGATTCTTTAAAGGGTTACAATGCATAACAATTTAGGATATTAGGGTTGATTAGGATTAGGTTCAATTTAAGGTGTTTAGACAATTTTGTACCAATCCAGTCATAACAATCATCAGTCACAATACAAATTCCAACACGAAATTAGATACGCAAGCATATGCATAAAACTACTTACAATCACAGTCATAAACAATCATAAGTTTCCAAGTATCCAAATACAGTGAAGTAATAAATCCAACTTATTTGAAAATTTTGGTTGTTTAATTACTCAATTGCAGGTTGGTTCGCCTTCATGTATCCTATAATACAAATACGTTTTTTTAGTACTTATACTTTGATGATATATATATTTTAAGTTATAATTTAACTATTTTAAGTTATGATTTAACTCACTTCTCCATATATACCAATTATTTACTAATGATTCGTTCTATATTAGCTCAAGGTTCAATTCCTGAATTAGATTCTAGTTTTGATTTTAAATTGTTTTCAACTACGAGAAATCCTAAATACGCTGAAATCCTAATGTAAAATTAATCACATTAAGTTCGAGTATTCTAATATCATACTGAGTCTTAATTTTCTATTCTAACCTATACTTTAATTTTAATTAGGGTACCGGATTTTACTTTCGATATTAAAAAATCTTACATTTTTTTATCTAATTACCTAAAATTAATTTTTGTACCAAATTTATTTTGTACTGATATTATTATTATATTATCTAATTTAACCTATTAGTTCATATTTATTAAAATCCCAACTTTACATATTCCTAAATTTCCTACAATTATCACATAATTCTCATATTAATTACAACTAACACTCCAAATGTTAAGATTAGGTCTCTACATTAGATATTAACATCCTTAAATATCTAATTACTCTCTAAGTCAGTAATTAATCATTTAATCACTTAATTAATCCAAATGACTCATTTTTCTCATCATTTTAGGGCTAAAAAATTACTTAAATTTTTTAAATTTAATTTTTTAAAAAATGGCTTCATAGACTTGTTCTACATCACTTAAGTATTTTATAGAAAAAAAAATCGAGATCCAAACTACACTCCTAAACCTATTTATTTCTAATTTTAAACATGCTAGGTTTTGTCTAATTTCTTAAGAACTATATATTTACAGATATAAATAAACTAAATCACTATTTTTCTCTAAATCTACATACAATAAAACATCATAATAATAAAATTTCATAATTTTTTGCGCATAATTAATAATTTTAAGGAATTTTGTAAACTTGAAGAAGACTTGAGACTTACTTGGTTTGAAAGCTTTTCGGCTTCCAACATTAGTTCAGGTGTGTCAGCCAATCTAGGCAATCGATTTGGAGTGGGATGGTGGTGGTGGTGGTGGTGGTGGTTCGGTTTCAGGTAGTGGTGGTGTGTGGGTTTGGCCTACTTGCCCTAACTGTACAAATTTGGAGAAAAAAATTCTAAAACCCTAATCTCCTTCTCAATTTTTTCTAGCTCCCAAATGAGCTCTATAAATTTTCTTGTTATTTATAAGGTCATGTAGGAATTGTTGTATATTAATTAAGACAAAACAAAGTCCATATCTCTTCCTATTTGCTTTTTTTGTTGCTTAATTCTAATAGGTTCTTTTTTTTTTCTTAACTCCCTTAGTTGCCACAACTTGATCTGGAGCATTCCCCATTTTCTTGATTTTTATTTTATTTTCCTTAATTTTTTTTTATAATTTTCTTTGATTATTTAGCAATTTTTTTAGCAAATTTCAGGCAATTAGGTAATTTCGCATATTTTTACTTACACATAAATACATATGTGGTATAAATAAATACTGCTACATATTATTTAGGTCATTCTATGATTTTTAGTATACATATAATTTATCTTTAGAGATTTATTAATTATCGAAATACATTCTACGTACTTTTGATAAATAACAACTAATATACTTAGAATTTGAAAATTTTATATTTTTTTATTTTATTACTTATTTTCTTAAATTCAAACTTATAGGGTCACTTTTACTGATATTTCTAGCTTCAGTTTATAATTTAGGTTTGATCGGATTTTTTAACTAATCGCCATAAACTTTGTGTACTAAGTTCGATCTGATAGTGACTTAGCTTATTTTTAAGGCTTACATTCAACACTTGTCAAGTTGGCCTCGGCAGTTAGTAGTTTAGTACGTTAGAAGAGAAGAGTTTGATGTATGGGTGCCTTGACTTCAGCATTTGACAGATCACCCTTAGCAATTGACAAGTTATTAACTGGGCAAGGGTCAAAGTAGAGTAGGGTGTATCCAAGCTGGGACTTTAGAGAGTCCATTCACTATTATTTCGTATATTGATACTAGTCCTCGACAAGTTAGCAAAATAGAATTCTTTAGGCAACAAACTGTGGGAATTGGAGACAGGCGCGAGTAAAGGGTTTAAAGGTCAACAGTTCATCAAAATGGAAGGAAATCAGTAGAAATATTTCCACTTTAAAATTCTATTCTCTTTAATTTTAGAGAGAATTGGATGGAAATGAGAAGAAAATTACAAAATTATTACTTGTAAAATTTTTATAAAAAAGGAGTAGTTTTATCAAATAATAACTCCATTTCTTATTGTTTCTTTTTCCCTGCCTTTTTTGAAACCAATCAAATAAAGGGAATGAAAACATTTATTTCCATTTCTTTTTTTTTTCCTTCCTTCTTATGTATCCAATTACAAAGTGAAAATTTAATCTTTTTTTTTTCACCAACACTTGTCATCGGAAGGAGAGGTTCTTTCCCTCTAAAGAGTGATATAAGACAAGTGAATTTATTAAAAATTATTACTCGCAAAAGTTTTATCAAAAAACAAAAAAGAAAAAGGAGTAGTTTTGTCAAATAATAACTCCATTTCTTATTGTTTCCCCCCCCCCCCCCCCCCCCCCCCCCCCCCCCCTTTTTCGAAACTAATCAAATAAAGGTAATGAAAATGTTTATTCCATTTCTTTTTTTTTTCCTTCCTTCTTATGTATTTAATTACAAAGTGAAAATTACATATTTTTTTTTATTTCCACCAACATTTGTCATCAGAAAGGGAGGTTCTTTCCCTTTAGGGAGTGCTATAAGGCAAGTGCACCTAATAAATAGCAGTAAGTGGATTATGTTTGAATGTTGATTCCTAAGGGACTTTGACTACTAATATTCATTATATCTCTATTATCTAATATGCAAATTTCAATTCAAGAAACTTAAAGAATCTAAATTAAATTACAGCAAAAATTAACAACTAATCAAGAATTATTCAAGAACTTAAATAAGAAAGTAATAAAAGTATAAATTAGTTTAAGATTTGAAAACTGTATCTAAACATTTGTTTCACCTGCATCTAACATGTGATTTCCCCTAAAGATAATCTAATTCCTTCTTTAATCTTTTTTTATTAGGAGAATTTTCTATTAAAGTTAATCACTTTCTCAAGTCAACTAACCTTAATCTTAAAATCATTTATTAAAATCTTTTTTTAATAGTATGACTTAAGATTGCATTATTCCACAATAAATTCTCTACAAAGATCTTATAAATTATCTGTAATTTTGTAAGAATCTCAATTAATTACGTCTAGATTTAATCTTATAAGAAATCTCTCAATTATCTTATAAGATATTAAAGTTATATTATTACTCTCGGAAATAATAATCTAAATAATTATGTACACATTGTTGAATCAAGAAAAAAAAAAGAATCAATTAGATCTAATAAAAATCCATGTCATATGAATAGATTTAGGTTCTACAACATCTAGATACAAAGATTGACTCTCTATGCATCATAAAGTAAAAATCTTGCATCATAAAATAACGAAATGTAGAATAGCGAATCATGAAATCAAATAAATCTTAAATCTTGAAGTTTTGATGTTTCTTACTTTCCAGAGTGTTTTTCTTATTGAAAAGCTCTCCAAAGGTTGTTTAAAGTTCCCCCTAAAAAAACTTTATATAAGAGATAAGAAAAATAAAGGTCGCTCCAACTGATACGATTGGGTCTCTTGGTCGTGTAACTAGCTATGGATGCTTCTTTTCCATTTTTTTTTCGATGCTGGGAACAATATGACCAAGGATATGGTTGTGTAATTAGCTGTGGTTACTTAAAAATCGTTCTAAATTTGCTTGCAAAAGACACAATCATGTTGTTCGGGTGTATTAATTTTTAAATCTTCATAACTTATACATTTTAGCTCTGAATTAAGTGAAACTTGCTTTTATCTTCTCCTTTTCTCACGTAAATCGTTCCAAAACCTAAAAAACAAGATTTTACTCAATTAAATATCATTATAAAAAAATAAACTCAAATTTTAAAGAAAAATCATCAAAAATCACCATGTAAAATATATACAAATAAGAACTTATTAAAGAGTCCATGTGGATCTTAGCCATCTTTTGCCTTCTGATTTTCTTACTTGTATTAGCCTTTTCATCTTGTTTTAATGGGTTTCTTTTGAGTTAATGCTTCTCATTAGGAGAGCCATCTTGTTTAACCTGCTATGGTCTTATCAAAAGAGTGACATTAGCACTTGACCAATTTATTTTAAAAAAGTTATAAGTTTCTTGTAACACTTCGAAACTCGAGTAGTTACAGCCCTACCATGTGTCAGCCCTAGAGCTAACACATTAAGACATCTAGTAACTTGACACTTGTTTATAATCCACAAATTAATAAACACCACTAATCTCACATAGAATGTATCTTAAAAAATTAAATAAGGTGGTGAAATTAACACTTTGTCTCAAGTATACAACACTAGTAATCATTTTATTTAATCGGTGAAACTTTTTAAGTTGTTAATCATTTAACTTAAATAAACTCATAATTTTAAACTATAAGTATCATACTCTATGAGTTATTATGTAAAATTAGTAAGGAGTCACAAGCAACCCTTATGGTCTACAAATAAAATCATAAGTAAACAACTATTCAAAACTCCTACTTAAAATCTAATAAATAAATTTAGCTACTAAGTGAAACTCGTCCCATCATCAAAGTACTAATGGCTCATCTCCTCATCAAAGTAATAGTAATCAAGGTTAGACTCCTCATAATATTTGGTATTCTCCATAAAACCTATATTTGCAACTGAAAAACAAAAACAAATCCTCGAAGGGTGAGTTATGCCTAGTACGGAACACTAAGAGTACATGCACATGTCATACATAGCAAGAATACAGATGCATACACAAATGTCTAATGCATCAAACATAATTTAATTATCTTTTTATTAGCTACCAGACAACACAGTTCTAGCATCCTATAACTTAAAGTAACTAAAAAATATACATAAGGTTACATATAAGTTTAGCAACCTAATTTAACTGTATTACTGATTGTTCTTTAACATGAAAATTGACTCCTTTGTATAGTTGCATACTAGTATTGGTACGATTCTTACCCAACACTTAAATAACCCTTCTTAAAATCTAATTAGGTCATCTCAATATGAAACCCTCATCAGGAGAGTTGTGCATAATCACTAAGTGCCTTACCAATCCATTGGACCTGACCAATGAGAGGTTGAAGCCAAGCACAAGTAGTATAATAATTAAATAATCTAAGTTTGAGTTTAATCTAGTTAATTAACTAAACTAGTCAAGCATAACAAACAACCACATGTCTCATACTTGGATTTGAAGAACAACTGATATCATCACTTGAATCTAAACCAATAGTATGTCCAAAGTCAACACTTGGTATATAATATAAAAGACAATATTTAGAAACTACCTTATATGATTTCCTTTCATATCCTAACCTGGTTTCCCCATTTTCTACATGAATCTTGAGTTCAAATCCTTGTTATCTAAGTTTTAAGAGCCAACTTAGAATCTAAGGATGGTTTTGATTAGATTAAATTACAGTTCAGAAGGTTAAGAAACGAAGAAAAGAAGGGACAAATGGAGGTATAAGTCCATGGCTAGGAATCACGACCATGAAACTTAACCGTGGTTCCTTTTCTTACATTATAGAGAGTACACGATCAAGGATTAGGGTTGTGAACCATAGTCGTGATTCCCTTGTCCAAAATTTTTTTCTTCTTCTTCACGTACAAAACTCAGTACAATGCCTCTAAGAAGACTACTTTCATGACCATGCCAACAATTATTGGCCATTTTCCCCCTGAACGAACTCTTAATTATCATTCCCAACACTCCTAATAGCATCACACTCACTCCAACCAATTATCAATCCTCTATACAATTAGATCAAACCCCTTCCCTTAATCACAACACTCCAAAATCAACACTATAATCCTTGATACTTGATGCATTAGCATCAAACTATTCTAATCTAAGCTACGAAACCTTTACAAAATCAAAGATTGAAAACTATTACCCGATTTCTCGTTAAAGTAGCACCAAGATTCGTATCACCACCTCCACCACACTGTAACACATAAAATCAACAAGATTTTTTACATCTTTTTAAAGAAAAACAAATTTTGCAACGTCAACTATGGATAACTTACCTTAGTTTCACTTCCTCTTAGCAAATACAGCTTTCAGTTGTGATTTTTTATACTCAAGAGCTAAAGATCTGAAGTTTGGGATTTCGATACAACAACAGCAAAAAAGGTTCTCTACTCGTTAAACAAAAGATTATAAAGAGGTGTTAAAGTAGGGTTATAAACTTTTATTGACTGAAATGCTTTTATTTCCATTAGTTAATTATATGCCATAGTGTATTTTATTTATTTTGTCTTTTTTATTTTTATTTTTTAGGCTTTATAATTCTACTTCTAGAAAAATTGCCGAACCAATATAAAAGAATGTAATCGAAAAGGATCCACCATAATAGAATATATGTTTTGGAAGTTCAACTTACTACAACGGTTTTATTAGAAGAGCGACATCAGCTTTCAATTTGTTTGCTTTAGAATGGCCAGAGGTATTCTACTCTTAGAAAAAATGCCCAACTACTATAATACCATGTTTAGTATGAGAGAATGGACTGAAATAAAATTATAATTTTAGGTTTCATTCTTTTTTTTTATTTAAAAGTATATTTAGAAATTGAAATTGTAATTTTGATTTTGAGGAGGAATTCGATTTTACCTTTTCATAATGAAATTGGCGATTTCATTCATCTTATATTTATTATTATTAATCAAATTATTTATTTAATATTTAACTTAATTATGATATTTAATATTTAAGAGTATTTTTAAAAATTATTACTAGTAATAATCTAATTTTTGTTTCATTTCATAAATATTTTTAAATATAAAAATGATTTATCTTTTTACTCTTCGTTTCGTTTTATCCTATTCAAATCATCCCGTCATGAGAAAAGAAGTAATAATATAGAAGCTTACGAAATTTCTAGATTGATGTCAACCCGATATCATAAACTCGCTAGAAAAAGTTTGGAGTAATTAATGAAAAGCCCTAGAAACCGACTGACAGCATAAAAACTAAAATAAAATAAGAATTGTATGGTCGTTTTCTTTTCATGCTTAGCTTAGAGGTCATCGTCTAAGTCAATAAACAACTATGAAGGAATAAAATATTTGATTGACGATGACGGTGAACGACAATGTAAATATTTGTAAATTTATAATCACGGAGAAAAAAACAACAATAAATAATCCAAACAGGAAGCTGCAGTGCATTTGTTGTGCACTTGGATTCCGTGCCACTTGCTGCTCACGGTGAAATTGAGGCACCGAGATCGATATCCCGAATCCAATCCACGCACGCATCGACATGGAATCGACATCTCATCTCCCATGTCTTATTCGGTAATTTTACCACGGTGCCGTTACAAAGCTGCCAAACACAGGGAGTAACCTGTAACAAGGATCTGGAAACGCTATGATGACTATAGTTTTGTGGTATCAATATCAGTGCAGTGTTAACGATTTGTTCCCGGTTCGGTTGGATTTTATTGACCGAAAAATTGGTTCAGCTATCTCCTTTAGTTCTTATTGATAATAACTCTGATTAGTCTTATCTCATTTTTTATAGAATCATTTGGATTTATTGTATACTGTTCTTTTTTTTAGAAGAATATACTAATTTACTTAAAAAAATTTAGATAAAAAAAATTATAAAAGACTCTCAATTTTCAATTATAAAAATATCAATAATTTAATTTTTTATATATAAACATAAATTATGTTTTAATATTTTCATTAATTTAGATTTTTCGGCCTTTGACCTTTGACCTTTTCTCATTTTCAAAGCCTTTCTCATTTTCGGGATAAAGTCCCCATTTGGGTCTAGAAATATTCATAAATATTGATTTTCAATAAGAATGAATCATTTTATTTAAAAAAACAAAGTGAATTGAGTTTGATTTTTTGTAAAAAATAAAATTATAGTATATATTATAGTTGAAAGTAAAAAACATTGAGCATGTAAAAGTGCTTATATATTTTATGAAAGAAAGAAAACACAAACCAAAAAATTGTCGCAAGAGATTGTGTTTTTCTTTTTTTTTTTTCAAATTTTATATAATACACAAGTGAACATAAAAGAGAGATTGTGCTTTTTCTTTTTATCCTTTATTTCAAATTTTATAAAACACACAAATGAAGCATCCTTTCTAATTATTCTTGTAAGTGTCTGAATGTATGAAATATTTCATATTTGATTCTCTTAATCCTCATAATTATAACTTGACTTACATGAGACTCATACTTGTATGATTATGTTTGATAGTCGATTTATGATATTCGGGAGAGTAATCCGATGAGATTAGAAACATACAAAGGTTTTAGCAATATTAGTCAAGAAGTTCCTATAGGGTTGAAAATTAAAAATACAACAAAATATTAAAAAATATAGTTAAAATAGTGGAAATTCACTATATTATTATATAATCAATGATAACGTGTGAAGTAAATTCCAAAATTAACGAACAATTAAAAATAAATTATAAGGGTAATATAATTAATAATATATATAAAATAATATATAAAAGACATGTATATATATTGGGTATAATTAATATGTAAATATATGTACCTGAAATTACTAAGAATACTAAAAAATATACAAATATTACTAAATAAATAAATAAAAATATGAAAATTTGTAGAAAAATCGCATGGCACTCATGAGACCATCCTTATGTCGTGGTAAATCTAAGAGCTAGCTAAGATTAAGGAGGGTTGAAGTCCTTAAGTAAAGACACCTAATAGGAGGCTTACAAAATTAAAATAACCCTAAGCTTGGTTATAGAAAAATACAAGTAGCTTCCTGGATCAAAGTTTAGGCATTTATAAGGTTGGGAAAAATTTGGAAAGTGAGAAATAGAGAGAAAACAAATGAGGAAAGAAAATTAGGAAAAATATAGTATGTAGAACAAGGGATTTGCGAGTACTCGTAGAGAACAATCGCCTGGTAGGAAACCACCACCACCTGTTAAGGAGTGGGCTATGCCCAACTTGGTTGACAAGCTCGTTCTCTTCTATGGTTGCCAAAGCTTGAGTTTTCAATAAGTCATCAATTTCCTTGATTTTAACTAAAATTAGGAAAAAATACTTAAAAGTGTTCCAAAAATTTTGAAATTGGGTTTTCTTCAATATTTTTGCATGAGAAATTTAAATCTCAAATTAGATTTTCGAAAGTTTGAGTACTAATATCAGGTCTTTAAGAAAAACATTATGTGCATTGATTTTTATTGGGTTTTTGAAAAACTAATTTATGTAGTTTCAGCTTGAAATTTTTTGAGTATAATCCTAAGATGTTATATTTTAATGTTATGTGGTTAGATTGTTAAAATTTAGTCCTCAAATTTTTGGGAAAAATTCTATTTAGTGTAAACAATACGTTGGAGAAGTTGTTTCACTGAAGAGTTTGATCAATTACTTATAAAGTGATGATATAATCTATATTCACCTCCATGCAACAGCTGAAAGTAGTTATTTATAAGTTTAGGAATGATGATTTTCGAGTAAAATGGATATTTGGCCGGTTTAAAGTTAATTTATCAAGTTTCCATGTAATTGTATGAGTGGATAGTATAATGAGAAATGGTGTAAATAATTGAAGTACTTAGTTGACATTTGTTGCTTATGTAGGGTGTTGGAGTTTTGAAAATTTAGGATAAGGTGGAGAATATGTAAAGTAAGATGTAGAAGTAGTAGTAGTAATGTTTGAAACCATGTTAGAAAATATATCAGAATATAACCTTGTAGTAAATAATTTGAATACACTAAAAATTGACTTAGGGTCATTAAATAGTTTATATTTGAACTCTACATCCTTATCAGAGTTATAACATAAGTTAGAAACCTCTTGGACAAAAACCTATATTAGAATGTTGGGTTAGAATCTATCAGAAAGTAGTTTAATGAAAAAAAGCTAAATGTAGGAAGAGCGACTGAAAGTTTAAAGATGTTGGAACGGAATATTAGATCACTTTCAATTAGAGAGTAGGTCAGAAAGTCGTTTGCTTATAACTTTTCAGAAGTTACTAGAGTTAAAACTTAGATTAGAAACTATTGAGCAGTAATTTATGCTAAAATGCCAGGTTAGAACCTTAGTCATAACTTTCACTACTTAACTAATACCTTATAGAAACCTTGGAAAACTTACTTAACTTAATTGAAGAACATACTTAAAAGCCAAAATGAACTCTTACGTTATATATTGAATGAAAATAGAAGATGTTATATTGAATTTTAGGGATAATAAAGAAAGATGAGAGCGATATGTAAAGAGAAAGGGCATTAATATTCAGGTAAGTGAGATTAATGTTTTGCAACTTTTTGAAGTATTTTAAACTATTTGGAGTCTTTGCTATGCTCTTGGCTTGTGATTGTAATATAATTGTATGTGTGTGTGTGTTACGCATGTGCCTAGATATTGTTTTGTTGCTGTTATGGGAGTAAAGCTCCATGTTGTAATTGTTCAATGCATTATGTTTTGTTTGGGATTGTTTGAATTGATTGATCACTCCAAAAATTGAATTAACTAAAACGCAACCTAACTCCTAACCTAATATGCATTGTAACCCACCAGAGGTAGTGACTAGGATTCTTGGGCTAAATATAAACCCTTTCAATAAGGATAACTGAAATACTTTAGTAAAACTAAGTAATACGAGAGGAGGTTATAGTAAGATTGAGGGCTATGGTTCGAAGGGAGTCCCTGGTGAAGAGAGCTTTTCATTACACAAGCCTTAGTTTGGTTTTGATTCATGAGTATATGGTATCAAACTCCTCAACCTATATTAGAGTGGGTATAATTTCTTTAATTTCACAACGGACTAGTTAATACTGTGCAATTGTATTTGTTTATACATGCGTTGCATCTAACTAACTTAATTGAAAACGCTGCTCTTGATGTGTTAAAAGTTTACTACTATCTCCGTTTTATTTATTGAGTATGTTATCGTTTATTTTCGTATAGTTATTTTGCAGGTTCAATATAGACTTACAAGCATGTCACCTAAATCCAGAAGATAGCACGTGGAGTTGGGAAGTGAGGAATTTGAAGAATTAGCTAAATTGTGTCCTAAACATCTACTTTACTAACTTTCAAAAAAACTAATATGGTCACCTTTAGTTTTCATTTTGATGTGTCAAATTGCACTTAGCGAACCTAAGGACTTTTGTAACCCTCTTCTTGAACTTGTTACTTTCCATGCCAATACCATTTTGTAAATCCATATCAATTTAGAAATCTTTATTGAATATAACAACCAAAGTTGTTCTCTTCGGCAAGATTTTGCTACAAATATGCTTTTAGCAATTATTTTCAAGAGTTAGCTCACAGGTTTATAACAAGTAGATTTATAATTGAATACTTCAAAGTGATTGTAGAGTACATCTATAATAGTAACTGTAAAGTTAGTTTCTATTTTAGAATAGTTTGCATGAAGAGATTATTGTGACTTTAACTCTTTGAGACTTGACAACTTAGTTAATGAGATAAAAGGCATCAATTTCCTTAATTAATTTTTTTAATCTAAAAAACTAAGTTTATAAGCGAAACAGAAGTCATGTTTCAATATTTCTAATACATCAAGTGGATAGACTAGTGGTACTTGAGATTATATAAAATTCCAAAAAAAAAATATAAATTATAATTTCTTAAAATTACCTACTATCATTAATATATACTTAAATATTATTAATATTTATTTATTATTTATTTAATTATATATTTTATTAGTAGAAATCAAGCTTTATTAGAAGAGCGGTATCGCTCCTCACTTATTTATTTAGAGAGATCAGAAATTTTTCACTCCTAGAAAAATTGTCCGACCACCGTAAGAGAATGTAATTCGAAAGAATCTGCCACGATACAAAAGCTTGCGAAATTCCTGAGTTGATATATCATAAAGCTAGAAAAAGCTTGGAGTAATTAATGCAAAGCCGTAGAAACCAACTGACGGCATAAAAAATTAAAATAGAATAAGAATTGTATGGTCGTTTTCTTTTTGAAGCTTAAGTTAGAGGTCGTTGTCTATGTCAATAAACAACTATGAAGGAATAAAATGTTTGGTTGACGATGACGGTGAATGACAACGTAAAAATATTTTGTAAATTCATAATCTCAGAGAAAAACAACGATAAATAATTCAACCACGAAGCTGCAGTGCATTTGTCGTGCACTTGGATTCCGTGCACCTTGCTGTTCATAGTAAAATTGAGGCACTGAGATCAATATTCCGAATCCAATCAAACGCATCGACATGGATTAGACATCTCATCTCCCACGTCTCATTCGGTAATTTTTCCACGTTGCCGTTACAAAGCTGCCAAACGGAGAGTAAATCCGTAACTGGAATCTCGAAACGCTAGGTTGAATATAGTTTCCTCGTATAAAAAATAGTGCAGTTCAATCCGGATGGATCCGTTCAATCTAATTCAGTTGAATATTTTCAAGCCAATTATATTATAACTTAAAAAAAAAAATTCTAATCTCAATTCATCCTAATAAAAAATTAACGATGGTATCGCTATATAATAATAATAATCTTTAACTAATTTAGTTCAATCTAATTAGCCACATACTCGGTTTGGTTTTTTAATTTAACTTTCATCGATAATGATTTTAATTTGATCTGTTTGACTTGATTGATCAATTTCAATTTCTATAGATCCCAATTGGGGTTTTTTATATTAGTATTTTTTCTAAAAGGAATATAGTAATTAATTGAAAAAATAAATATAGATTTAAGAAAAATAAAACATAAATTATAAAAGACTCTCAAATTTCAAATCTAAACAATATTAATAATTTTATTATTTTCTAAATAAATATAAATTATATTTTCACATTTTTTAGATACCTTGATTCGACTCGTTCAATCTAAATCCCTTCTTGTTTCTTCTAACAATATTGATGATTACTACTATATAATAGAATCAATCATTTTATTAAAAAAACGAAATGTAACGAATATGAATTTTTTTTTTTCTAATTGTGGTACATATTATGGTTGGGAAAAACACTGAGCATCTTGGATACTTTTTAAAATTATAATTTTATAATAAAAGAGATTATCCATCTTATGAAAGAAAGAAAACATGTAAAAAGAAAATTGTCACAAGAGATTTTTTTTTTCTAATTTTACAAAATACAACAAATGAAGCTTCCTTTCTATTATATCTAGTGAGTGTCTGAATGTATGAAACATTTGATCTCTCATTTCCTACTCCTTTAATGTTGTAACTTGATGAGTGAAAAAAAAAATATATCCATCAATTTCTTCTATTAGTTCTTTATCTAAAAACTAAGCTTATTTAATAAAAAGAAACAAATGTTTCAATATTATTAACACATTACATAAATAAACTAATAAAAAAATATGAATGGTAATTTTTAAAAAATTATTTATCATAATTAATATATGTTTAAATATTATTAATATTTATCAATTACTCATCTAAATATACAAATATTACCAAAATTGCATGTGGCATGAAATAAATTAATTAGCATAACAAATAAAATTGTATTAAATTGGGAAATGATTTTGGTTTTTTAGAAAGGAAAGTGGTGGTATAAATAGGAAAGTGGGGCTGAGGAATATGTGGAGAGGATTTGAAAAATATGATTAAAAATAGGAGAGAGAAAGAATATAGAAATAGAAAGTGTTTAGAAAAAAAAAAAAATATATATATACATAAAGTAATTGATAAATATATTTTTATTAAATTAATTAGTAGTTGATATAAGAGTTGGTTTTATCGTTATACATTATAAGATAAAGACCAAATAGTAATTTTATGAAATGTAGTTATTTAAGGGTTTTTTGCCTTTAATAATATATATATCTATATAATATTATATTAAAAGAAAAATCTCTTTTTGACTGTCTTGACTAACAACCATTAAATATTTTTTCATGACAGTTAAAATTCAAACTTGTCTTACTACCGATTTCTATTACCACTTAAAACATTTTCCCATATATAAATTAAATATATTGTACATCCATAAAAAAAACATCACATTATTCATGCACCTATGTTTTTAATTTACACCCACGTATAAATTTAAATTCATTACACATCAATAATAAAGAACACATTCCATTATATATCTATACTTTCAACTTTCAATATATTATTCATATATTATAGATATTATTTGCTATTTAAGTAAATAACAGTGCATTGGACATTTACTTTGGATATTATTTACTATTTATTACTATCAAATATTATTATTTGCCATTCTTTTATTTTTTTTCTTCTTTCTTTTTATAGATTTTTTTTTTTATTGTCATTCAATTTACCGCTGCTAGTAGATATTAGTGCCAATAAATTTTAATTCCCGGAACCAAAGGGACAAAACCTGGTCATACTCAAACCCACCAGTCCCATGGGTTTCCACTTTCCATGTTCACCGGGGGATTAAAGTCGTGGTAACTACAAATACGGTAGTAAAAATAAAGTAAGACTAATAGTAGTAAAAATAGTAATCGGGGGTCCACTTTTCACTCCCCACTACGCCCTTTGTCCACTCTCCGTTATCTCTTTTTCTCCTCTATCCTTGTTTGCACTTTCGTCTTTTTTGCATGGCAAGGAAAAGGAAACCGAAACGAAACAGAACATGACTCCATATTCTCTCTCTCTTCCTCGGCGATGAATATGAGCCGACGACTCTCATTCTTTGAATTCCTAGCAATCACTGTCCGTACGAAGAACTTAGATAAAGAGGAAAGGAGTTACTCGATTTTGTATATGTTTTGGATTGTAATGTCTCGTTGTTTCTATTGATTGATCCTGGTGATTTGCTTTTTGAGGAACTGTCGCTTTTTGGTGCTGAATCCGACTCCGATTCTATTTTCTGCACTTAGTTACTGTTAATCTCTCTCGCCCTCTCTCTCTCGGTATGTTTGATTTCTAGCTCTGTTTCTCTCTCTTGATTCCGCTAATTCAATCTTCGATATGGATATTTCATTGAAAAAACTCACGATTCTCACTGTTATGTGTATTCTTAAATTCATTCTAATCTCTCTCTCTCTCTCTCTCTCTCAGAGTGAAATTCTGTGCGTTCTGATAGGTTCTGTCACTGTTGAGTCTTGAATCTGAAATCTCTCTCTCCCGTAGGAGTGAAGTTTTGGAAAGGTCACTTTCCTAAATTTGTTAGTAATATACGATGTGCTTGTGTTCTCGTAGCTTCATTTGGTTACGTGAAATTGCGATCTACGTGAATCTGGTTTATATATTTGTGAAGAGTCGGAACTTCTGTTGATTTTCTCTTTTTTTTTTTTTTTTTTTTCCCATTTTCATGTTCGATTTAGCAAGGCTTTATTCTTAGTTGATTTTTGTTTATTCAATTGGACATTCGTTCATCAGCACAATTAAACTGACTACTAAAGAATTTCCTGGCAAGATGGCTTTTAATTTAAGGATGAATTCAGGGGAAAAAGATGTGCCAGTTGTTTTTTACCATGTGTTAGAGCTTTATGACGAAACTTTTTTATGGAATATTCTTCTTTTTAATTAATATATTTTAAAATAGATCATTCATATGGTTCACCACTTTAAACAATTGAATACTTAAGAATTTCAAGGTCAAGTGACATATAAGCTAAGGATGAATTCGAGGGGAAAAGCAATCACAGGTGTTGTGTACTTATGGTGGAGCTTTATAATGAAACTTTTTCGAGGGAATATTTTTGCTTTAATAAGATATTTTAAAATGAATCGATGATACTGAAATTCATCATAATAGTGCTGTAGACTAGTGAAATTGGTATTTCTTCTGCTATTTGCAAGTCATGTTTCTCAGGCTTTGATTTGCAAATTCTCCATACTCAAATTGAAGTGGTCCTTGTGAAGTTCAGGCCAGTTCATTTTCTTGGTCAGAGCTTCTTTCCCATTGTTCTAAACCTTAAATGTTAACCAGCAAATACGAGTGAGTCTGGAACTATTCTTGCAGTCAACAATAACTAGCAAGAACATCACAGTCAGAGAATGGCTTGACTGGCAGGTTATTTCAGGAAGTTGCCTAAAAACTGTTTATAGAGAATTCTATAGAGCCCTTTTGTGTTTATCAGTCAATGTGTTGTGTCTCTACTGAGATAAACACAATAAGGTGGTAATCTTTTTTACTCTTTAGTTAAAAGATTAGCTATTAAAGGTTTAATAAACAGTTTTTGGTTTTATTCATCCACAACTTGGTGGAACCAATAAATGGCAATTAAGAATTCTATCATCTTTTAAGCAAGTGGAAGTTAGAGGGAGCAAATATGACTTTAACTAGAAGTAAGGTGTTAATTGTTTCATCTTTAAATCTGCAAAAAGGATGACATAAGCATTTTTTATTTTTTGGGTGTCACCTGTTACCTTTTGGCTGATAAATAATCTTGTGTGATCTTATGTTGGTTAATAATAGAAATTTGGCCTTATCTTGAAAGGTCAGTTTTCCCGAGTTGCTTTTGCTTTCAAACATTTGACAAACTGTTATCTGTTTGATCTACAGGGTGATGCCTCTGTCTTGATCGCTTTGGAAAATTGTATCTGTAAATTTCTACAGGAATATGGGTGCAGTGAATTCTAAAATTGAAGAAGATAAAGCACTGCAATTATGTCACGAAAGGAAAAGGTTTGTTAGGCAAGCTCTTGATGGAAGATGCTCTCTTGCAGCTACTCATGTTGCATACATTCAGTCCCTAAGGAGCACAGGAACAGCCCTTAGAAAGTTTATTGAACCCGAAGCTCCAGTGGAGTCTTCATTGTATACTTCAACCAGTGCTACACCTGAGCCCCTTGCATTGACCGAGAAGTCCCCTTCACATTTTTCATTCTCATCTCCAACAATTTCACAACATGTTGATGCTACTGAGAACATATCACCATCTCCTTCTCCTCCCCCCATATCTACCAGGTTTCAGGTAAATCATATGAAATTCAGTAGTAGCTATTCTAGGGAAGTACAAGAAAGACCATCGTCACCTGTTACAGGTACAGTAACTTTTTCAGGCACCCCACCAAACAATACACCTCGTTCTAGTGAACAACCTGAAACACCACCATTTGATGGTCCTCGAATCCCCCCTGGAACACCACCTTGGGATTACTTTGGTTTTTTTCATCCAATTGACCATCAGTTTTCCTTTCAACAAGGTAAAGAATTGGGGATGAACCAAGCTTTTGAAAATGCAGATGACATAAGTAGGCTTCGGAAAGAAGAGGGTATACCTGATCTTGAAGAGGATGAGGAGAAGGCTTCCTCTTATGGATCTAAGGAATCACAGGACTCAGAAGATGAATTCGATGAGCCTTCGACTGATACATTGGTACGCAGATTTGAAAATGTCAATAGGGTGAGCGATCAAGGCACGAAGAGCTCTTCTCCTGCGATGCCTTCTGCCAGAAGTGTAGCGTCAGAAACAGAATTTTCTAACAGAGAAAAAGGTGGTTCTCCTGATTTGTTGTCATCGAAAAAAGCATCTTCAGCAGTTGGACCCCAAATTGACATAAAGAAGACACCAGACAATCAAAATGATGTTGGGCCGAAGGACTTTCTTTTAAGCATAAAAGATATTGAATATTTTTTCATTAAAGCTTCTGACTCTGGGAGAGAAGTCCCCAGGATGCTAGAAGCAAATAAGTTGCACTTCCGACCCATATTTCCTGGGAGAGAAAGTATGTATCATCTGTAGCCCCTTTCCTTTTTCTAATGCTAAGCAAATCATAACACTAACAAATTTCTCTTTACCTACCTTACAAAAATAAAGCAAGGGTTTATCTCTCTTATTGATTAGTCAATTGGATTACTGTTGAAAAGAATAGAGAAATTCATCTTAATAGAATTTCATTGGGACTTGATGACAATTGAAGGGCAACTTTGTCTCTTTCAACTGAAAATGGAGGTTAAGGTAAACTTTAACTGGTCGAAGACATTTGATCGGAGGGTTATTTTATGTGGCAGGTGTCTCAGTTATTTCTTTGTATGTCAAGGCTTGTTTTTCTTGTGGGCAAGACCGTCGCCAGGTTCAAGAAGGTAGATACATATATTCTTTTTAATGGACAGAAGTCATAATGAACTTTATTTTATAAACCTGTTTGATTAGAAGCTCCTGAGTCAGATGGTGATTGCTATTTCTCAGTGATTTTGGCTCTCGATTTTTCTAAATTTCTGGTAACATCTTCTTTCTTTTGTCAATCAGAGCCTGCACAAGCTGCAGTTAAGTATCTGACATGGCATAGAACAGGATCTTCTCGATTGTTTCAATCCCTGAATCCTCTGGGCTTGAATCCAAGGGATGATAATGAGGAACTTACAACTGTTCCAATGGATAACTTTGGCATGATATCTGGCAGTCATGCCTCATCTTTGGATAGGCTGTATGCTTGGGAGAGAAAGCTCTATGATGAAGTGAAGGTATTATGGATGTCTTGTTCACATATAAATTTCCTTACCATTATGTTTGATTTGTCTCCTCTCCTGTGGACTGAAAATACCTTATTTATTAAGAAAATTAGAGACAAGTTATAAGGAGGGGTGGAAATTTCTCTACATGCTCACCATGGATCTCATTGTAGGAGGTTTTTACTTAAAAGTATGTCTGCATCTTCATCGGTAGTGGCTTTATATTGGATCACCACCATCTTCTTTTTCATGTGGTCAAGGGAGAAGATGGACACTCGGTCATTTTTTTCTTCCATAGGCTGCGTGGGCAATGATGCTCTCCTTTTAAGAGACCAGTTTCTTGCATGCTTAAAGTCATAGATTTTCCTCGAAGCAGCATGTCTGCCTATTATGAATTATGATCGGTACAGTAGTATTAGCCTTAGAATGCATACATTGTATGCATCTGAACTTATTTAAAAAAAAAAAAAATTTCTGGTGTCATTAATGCTTGTGGGTTGTAGAGATCTATTACAAAGTTGATAATCTTAGAAGGATGGCCTTTTCAACTTATTTCAGGTTGCTCCAACACCAATCATTTCTCTTTGTTTTTATTTTGGATTAAGAAATAATCATGATTGAATTTTTATTTTATGGGTTAATTCTTCTCTTGCTGTATTAGAGGCTGCCAGTATTTTTTTGAAATTTTATAGTTTAACTCTACAGATTTTTTTCCTTACATGGGTGAAATGTGCATGCAAAGTTACTCAACAATTTAGAGTTAATAACAATCAGGTTGCGAAAAATTTTAAAATTTGTAAGATTTTCTTAAACTTATTAAAGCACATAATTTTTATACTTTTATCAACTCTTTTAATCAGTTAATAAAATGGGATATATCACATGCCATAATAGGTGGTTGGTTAAATATCATAGAACCCAACACAAAGAAGTTAATGGTAAGGATAAATGGAGGTGTCTTGAGTAGCCAAAATCTCAATGTTAAGACGTAAGCTCAAGGAAAAGTCTAACTCAAAAGACTAGCCTAATTGGTGGCAGAACTCTTTGAACTTCAGTATCACGATTAGTCCATCTTACTTTCTCGTGTGGTATTGTTAAATTACCACTTTCTTTTGAAGTTAACTCCTACATTATCTTACATTGGATTGCTTGTTCTAAATAATTTTTACTTTGGATTACTCTTTTTGAGTAACTTTTACTTTGAACTGCTCACTTGAAATACCTTTCACTAGATAGCTCTCTTTTAGGTTGTACCCTTTTTAGGTGAACCCTTTTGTGGGTTGACCTTTTAATAAAAGCACCAAATGTTACATTACAATCTAAGCATAAGGGAAGAGTAGGATTCAAAGACTAGCTTAATAGCTAGGAGAATCCTTTAGATTTAAGTATCACACTTAAATCCATCTTATTTTCCCATGTGAGACTGTAACACTTAAGTTTTAGATCCTTTTATTAGATTGAAAAGAAGTCCAAGAATTTCGCATACACTTCCCTTTCTAAGATTTTTGCATTACGTGATCCTTCATTTGATAATAATTAACAAGTTTGACTTTTGATGTCATTTTGTAGTTGCAAATACAAGCTACATGTATTTAGATATTAGACTTAATCCTTCATATTGACATGCTAGCAATTGTTTTGCAAAGAGTTGCATTTGAGTTCCTCTTCAGCTGGACATCAAATACGTAGATGCTGTATTTCATATCTCCTATGTGCTTTTAAGCATGTAATGATGCTAACTCCTATACGGACTGTGATGACCGAATGAAACATAAAATAATACTTTTAAATTATAAATTCATGGGTGCATGCTTCCTATAAAGATTCTCTATCATGCAGTCAAATTTCTTTGTCTGGGGTCTCATATTTCAATTTGAGATTTTAGTACATTGCACAGTTTGCATTTCAGAGTGTCATCAGGGCTTTGTGCTGCTGCATCTGTCATATCAGCTCTCATCAGATGAACATAAATTTTTCAGGCTAGTGAGATGGTTCGAAGAGATTATGACTTGAAATGTAAATTTTTAAGACAACTGGAATCAAAAGGACAAGCTTCCCAAAAAATTGACAAAACTCGTGCTGCTGTCAAGGATTTATATTCAAGAATAAAAGTTGCAATTCACAGAATTGATTCAATCTCAAAGAGGATAGAGGAATTACGGGACAAGGAGCTTCAGCCACAACTGGAGGAGTTGATTGAGGGGTATGTATCCTTAAAATTATTATATAACTGCGTTATTCATGTCATAATTATTTTCAAAACATGATCGAAAATTTCAAATGTCTTACAGCTGCTCATGCTCATTATTGCAAACTTGGCCTGTGGCTAACTCTTATATAAGTCTTGTCTAAAGCTGCAGTTTCACATAATTGCTAAACTATGACTACAAGCAAAATTTGAAATTCACCAATCCTTTTCATTTATATCATCTCAGTCTTTGTTATTTATAAAGCATATATTTGGAAATTGTGTAAGATCCATCAGGGTATGGAATGTCACTGGTGAATTTAGTGTGTTCATGGTGAAAGTCCTTGCTGACAGCATGGTTGTAAGCCAGCATCCTTGGAAGTAAAGAATGTGACCTGTGCAAATTTAAGTTGGTCTAAGAAATTAAGGGAAATACATTTCTATGCAGGGACATTTCATGAATTTTTCCTGATTTTATGGATGCAGTTTTTATTATAAAGTGTGTGATTAAGTAGGTGTCTTGAAAGAAGTGGTCAAGCTTTCTGTTCGCATAGCATTTGAATGAAGAGAAAGGTACAAATTAATGCTTGGAGAAATCATTTACTTGGGGTTAAAAACAGTATCCTGGTAAATTTGTATTTTTTTTTTCTTGTTAAATATAAATTGGCATCTTACTTGAATTCGCTGCATCAAGGAGTATGAACTTAGTGTCTTGTGTAGGTATCTCTGGAATTGTTTTAGGGATCAGCAGTAGGTGATAAGTGATCAGGATCCATTTCATTGTAATATACACATTACCGAGGACATTCTGGAGGGCCAGATATAGTTAAGATTGTTTCTCTTCTGTTTGTGTGAGGCTTTTCTGGGCTATTTAAAAGTGTAGAAGGACTTTCTGATAAATGGTGGCTAGAGAAGCTTTTCCATTATATTCAAAATTTTAATTTTTCTTGGTAACATCATCTTTTTCTTGGAATAGACTGTATTTTTTAGTTCCTATCTTTTGTTTCAACTTCATGCTGTAGCATGTTTCCCTCCCCACAAGTAAAAGAACACAGGCCATTCTTTTGCAACTTACTGTAGACTTTAGTATATTTGGTTTGGGCTTGTAGGGCTTACCAATTTCTTGTTTTTGACATCGATCCAGTTGGATCTAAATTATTTCTCTTTTGCCTAATGGCAGTTGAAATACATAGAAATAGAGCCTGAGTTTTGGAGTCACGACGCATTATTAGATGAGACTTGTTTTAGCTCCTTTCCCACACCATCAAATTTCATGTTGAACTTGGTTGTGATTATTGCATGTGTATTAGTTTTGAACAATTAACCGTTTATTTCAGGCTAAGTCGGATGTGGGAGGTGATGTTTGAGTGCCACAGGCGTCAATATCAAATCATCTCAATGGCATACACTGCTAATAACTCTAAAGTTTTCACACGGTCAGAGCTGCGAAGGCAGATCACCATCCATCTTGAAAACGAACTTAGCTGTCTATCATCTTGTTTTGTAAGGTGGATAGGAGTCCAAAAGTCCTATCTGCAGGCTATAAATAATTGGCTTTCGAAATGCGTCTCCCTTCAACAGAAAACTTCGAGGAGGAAGAGAAGGGCAGAGCCCCCTCCATTATGGAAACATGGGCCTCCAATATATGCCACCTGCGGCATTTGGCTGCGGAAGCTTGAAGATTTACCTACCAAGGAAGTTGCAGAGTCCATCAAGACTTTGGCATCCGATACACATCGCTTTTTACCACGTCAAGAAAAGAACCAAGCAAAAGGTGCCAGAACAGCACTTGGAACGTCATGGGAAGCAGAAAATGGTGGTGATTCTGCAGTCAATCTAATAGGAGATGATGCTTCCGAGGACTGGATGTCAAGTTTTGATCGTTTTCGGATGAGCTTGGGGGATGTGCTTGGCAAGTTGAATAGCTATTCTGAGCTTTCCGTGAAAATGTACTCAGAGCTCGATAAATCCATCCAAGTAGCTAAAAGCAATTATGATAATTTAAAACGCTAATGATATTCTAGGGTGTCGGATGAAACATCTGGGTGTTTTGATCAGGAAATAACATGGAGGAGATTATCAAGACGAGACTTGTCGACCCGCAAAATAAAGCTTTTGAATCTCTGGGGTTCAAATTTTGTCGAATTCGCGGAAAAGGAGCCAATTTTGTGTTTTGTAGATGTTGTATGGGGGCAGTTTCTGTAGATTAACGCTGTAATTATGGGGCATAAATGGCGAGGAAGACGCTGCTTCATAAAAATTGTATAGTTTTTTTTGTAAACTCGGTAATGTGAAGAAATTTAAGCCCCGGTTTTTGTGCATCGGGCATCTTTTTATATGTGGTAAGCATATCTTTTTAAGTTCAAATATAAAATCATGCACTGGGGATGGTCCTAAGTTGCCTCTGCTGCCATATTGATGTCGGATTTTCATAATTCAGTCTTTTTACTTTCCATGAAATTGTACATTTACTTCCTTTTCCTTCACTTCGTCTCCAGCAGAACTTTAGTGCGTAGTCTTAGATTTAAAAGAACCTAGGCGGCATGGTGGAGAAAACGAGGTCTGAGGTTGGACCCATTAAGAATTGGATGGAACAGTCCATTGGAAGGATTATTCAAAGTTTGATTCTCCGTTGTAATTAACCGAAATGCTGACCAGTTGATACAAATATACCAGGAAGTAATTAAATTGCAAAATTTACTTGTGACTTTGGGGTCAAATTTCAAACCGACATCTGGATACGAAAAGTAAGTAAGATAGGTTCTACAAAACCTATATGTGGCTCTAAAAATATGCCAGTTGTCTTTGCATTTTTCACCCAACCTAAGTGGAATTAGAAATGGAGGTAACGGAAATGATAGCCGTTATTTATGTGGCATCGGAAATGGAAAGCCAATTTTCTCACAACCTTTTGGACATGAAAATAACTTACAGTCAGCTCTGATGACGGCACAAGCAATTATATACATAATAGTAATTCTCTCAACGAATCCATAAAATATGCCAAATTGTTCTCTCCTTTTTTATTCTCGCCAGGAACTTAAACTCATTGATACATTCAAAGAAATGGAAAGAACAATTCAGCCACAAAACTTAATACGCCAGGAACTTAAACTCATTGATACATTCAAAGAAATGGAAAGAACAGTTCAGCCACAAAACTTAGGATCAACTGGACGGTTAAAATATTACAGCCTTTTCACGTGGTCGATTATAATCTAAATCGCAATCTTAAAACTGGACGATCCTTCCATATCATATAGATATGAAATTTTCATATGTTCGATTATAATCTAAGTCACAACCTCCCCTATTGATTACGCAGTTGATAATATAACATGCGTTAAACACTATTGACAGGAATACTGTTAAAAAACAACTAAATTCACGAGACAAATATCTTTATCAGATTAATAAATTATCATTTTTTTTTTCAATAATAAATAATCGTTTAGTTCTGTACAATTGTAATACCTAACATAATTGTAGCAAAGAAATAGTAGTCAGTGAGGCTATGACATTTCATTGCTCCCAAAAATTCCAATTAAATATTAAAGAATTTATTAACGAAGTAATGAACCAAACCATACTTTAATTAGAAAAAATAATCAGTATGGAAGAATCCTCAATAATTCTACATCTGTTTACATGATAACAACTATGAAGCAAAATATTCACCCAAAAATATGTGCCAACTGTATAAATAAATATATTAAACTTAACATTATTACTCCACAAATACATCCCTCTACCACGTCTAACTAGTATTAAAATAAATCCACTCCATAACCACAATCCACTGACTCAATCTTCGATGACGCCGTCAACTTATCCACCGTCAAATCGCACGACACCTTGACGGTGATCTCCCATGTCTTAACGCTACCAACCTTCAACTTCACGGGAGCTTTGATATTCAACTTTAACGGCACTTTCCCTTGACTTTGCTCCATTAGTAACGTCTGTTGCAACTCACCGTTCAGCACAATGTCACTCCCCCTTAAAGCCGTCACAAACACCGTTACGTTATTCGTCGGCTGGTAGAAGGCCGGAACGGTGCCCTCGCATAGCTTGACGTTGGAGTAGTGCACATTGACGGAGCTCTCTTTCTCGTAATATATACCGATCTTATCGTTAGGGTTGCTCGCCCTAACGGTGACGTCGATCGCCGGAGAAAAAGCCGCCGATGAAGTGAGGTTCAGGCCGGCGATTGAGATTTTGTCCACGGAGTAGGATGGAGCCTCCGGTTTCACGATCAGGTAGAACAGGCCGGCGGCGATTCCGGCGAGGATGAAGAGTGAGATGAATGTCAGGAGGAAGCAGCAGCAGCAGCGGCAGAGACGGCGAGACTTACGGCTGGAGCGGTGGTCGAAGCGGTGGGCGTTTTCCGGTGGAGGAACGCGGTAGATCTGGTCTTTAGGGATTTGGATAACGTAGGTTCCCGACGGAGGCGGGACGGGCTTTTCGGAGCCCGGAAGGTTAGGTTTTCGCGGCGAGTGGGTGGTTTCGCTGCTCCTGTCCGGCGATGAGAGAGGTGAGTCACGAGGGTGGACTCGATCGGCCATTGCTGAGTTGGACAGTAAGTGAACTCGTTCTCAGAAAGAAACTGCAGAGAGAGAGAGAGAGAGAGAGAGAGTAAGAAGTTAGAGAGAAAGTGTAGAGAGGGAGAGAGAATGAGTGTTTTGGTGCTCGGAGCGGGGATACAGTGAAAGTGAGGAGAGAGAAAAAGTGATGGTGGTGATGCGTATTTATAGGTGTTTAAATATTTTACGATGCGCGTTGAGTGAGTGTATGTATGTAAGGGTGAGTTTGGGACGCGTAAGGGGTAAATGGTAAAACTGGTAGCGAAGGACACCGTCCTCGTACGCGGATAATAAAGATGAAATGCTCTTATTTGTCCCATAAAGGTATTGCTCTGTACCGCATCGAGGCGGCTAAACCGAAACCTCGTTCTTTTACACTATATATTCAAATAAAGGTAAGAAATTAGGATGAAAGAAATAAATAGGAACAAATAAAGGAGAAAGAAAAATAAAAATAAAAAACGTATATTTTGATAATAAAGAAAATTGTGGAGGAAATTTTATTTAGATATTTTTAAGTTATTTCATATGTTCTCCTACTTTTATGTTTAGAGAGAATGATTTTTATTGGGTAAGGAAAAATTTTTTAAATTAAAACGTGAGCTAATTAATGGTAATTAAATATTATTAAAAAGTGACATTTAAAATATTTGTAATCACGGTGATAGTTTTATTAACATAGTACTATTAATATTACATTCTTATTTATTATTACCAACCACCTTAATAGAATAAAGGGAGGTAAAACTTTGAACTATCTATCTTCAAAAATACTTTCCATTAAAAATTTGATGTGTTGGCAAAAATGAAGTTGCCTATGTAACCACTTTCCTATATGTTACAATTCCAAAAAAAAAAAGTTGTTAGAATCAGATGATCCTAAAACTACCTATGCATTCTTCTTCCCAATAGATCCCTTTCCCCTTTCCTTTCTCCTTACACTTCTAAAAGAGGGAAAAATAACTTTTTCTTTATTTTCTCTCCATTTTTTCCTTCATTCCAAATATTATGTTAACTCGCATAAATTTCATTTTTTTAGTACTTAAATATTGGATTAAGTGCAACTTAAGGTAGGTGTTTTCTTTTTCTTTTTTTTTTTTTAATTTTGCTAAAAGAAGTAAGTTTGGGTTAATTAAATTAGTACCAAATCAATTTATCAAGTATAGATATAATTTCAACTATGAAAATGCAAGAATTCTATCCAAACTATAGTAAAAGCTTTTTATCTACTTGATCATGATAAAAATCTTTTTTCTAAACTCTTTTAAAAATAATTATTGTTAAGAGATTTTAGATATAGCCCCCTTAAGGTCATACCGAGCTTTCTAAGTCTTGAGTCAATCTATTTAGATCTAAAAGTGAAGTGATCTCTCCATGACCAACCTGTTTGAGGAGTCCCTAAACAAGGAAGATTAGGCATTACCCAACTTTTGATTTCACCTTACGTCAAACATGGCAGACACATTAATAGGTAAGGCTCCAAAACTCAATCAACAATATAATTCCTACATATCAGGGACATGACAGTTAGCACAACCACCACTTTTCGTACTTAGTGGATACTACATCGTGCAAGACGCACTTCTGGATTCTTTTTAGGTCTTCCTTATAAATAGATGTTCCCCAATGATAAACCACCTTCACTTCCCTATACACAATAAGCACTCAAGCTCTTTTATTTTCTTACGTCTACTCCCTTACATCTACTGATTTAAGCCCATACTAACCTCTCAAAGTCTTGAGTCAACCTATTTAGACCTAAAAGCAAAGTGGTCTCTCCATAATCAACCTGTATGAGGAGTCCCTAGACAAGAAGGACCAGGCACTATCCACTTCTGATTTCACCTTAGGTCAAACATGGCAGACACATATTAATAGGCAAGGCTCCAAAACTTGACCAATAGTAGAATTCCTACATATTAGGGACATGGTAATTAGCATAACCACCACTTTCTATGTTTAGTGGATACTATAACGTGCAAGATGTACCCTTAGATTCTTCTCAGGTCTTCCGTATAAATAGATGTTCCCCAATGATAAACCATCTTCACTTCCCTACGCACAATAAACACTTAAGCTCTTTTATTTTCTTACATCTACTCTCCTACATCTGTTGATGTAAGCCCATACCAATCTCTCCAACTCTTGAGTCAACGTGTTTAGGCCCAAAATCAAAGATCTCTTTATGACTAACCTATATAAGGAGTCCCTAGATAAGGAAGACTAAGCACCACCCAACTTCTGATTTGACCTTAGGTTAGATATATCATACACATACTAATAGGTAAGGCTTCAAAACTCGATCAATAGTGGAATTTCTATATATTAGGGACATGACAATTAGCATAACACTCTCCATGCTTAGTAGATACTATAATGTATAAGATGTGTCCCTAGATTCTCATCAGGTCTTCCTCATAAATTGATGAAGTTCCTCAACGATAAACTATCTCCACTTCTCTACGCATACTAAGCACTCAAGCTCTTTTATTTTCTTACATCCACTCTCTTGCATTTATTGATTTACGTATTGAAGTAATCATATTGGACAACACATAGATGTTTCTCACGGTGTTTTCTTTTGTAGAAATACTCACAACTCGCACATGGCCTAAGGCAAAATCTATAGACGGCAGTAATAATATCCTCACCTTTAATATTCCCTCAGTATTGTAAACGGCCTGTGAAGCATGATAAATTATTTCAATGATAAATTGCAGTCTGCCCATTTGGCCTAAGTATAAATGATATAATTACAGGTTTTATGTCATATCGTATGTGTTGTGTATTAATTATTTATTACAATGATTATATGGGTCCAGTCTGTGGACAAAGACGTGATGGCATCGTCCTTGTAATACTTTGACAATTTCGTAAAAATTATTCTAATTGATAAATTATTGTAACATGGTGGAGGGGTCTTGCATGGCCTACGGTTGAACCAAAGTTTTTAGGAGATATATTTGATTAATAAGTGACTACTCATTCTTCTCCTTCTAGTATAATTGTAATGTAATTAAATATTAATCCAGTTTATTTAAAGTAGAATCTTAATTATGCCATAGTAATTACATAATCAAATTGCTAATGATGTACCAAGAAACGCTTTTGGATCCGGTGGACAAAGATTTGTTAATGGGCAATCTGACGTTGATTAGGTAGTATATAGAAGAAAACATACATTAAGATCAGACCATGGAACAAGATTTCATATCCTATTGCGTGTTCCTATTGATTACAAAAACCCTAACATGCAAAAAGGTAGAGTACAACCTTTTCCATCCAATTTTGGGATAAAAAAAAAAAATTTCTATCCATATTTCAAGCGAGATCTCAAACACTAAAAAATACAGGAGTGATATTTGCACGACCATTATATATTTGTCTATACACATGCTATTTTTCCCATATTCCAATTTTGAAATTGAATACTTAGAAGTAGAATATTCACATGTGGTTTCAATTATTGATTGGTTATATAGTCCAAATTTTATATTCTTCGATCTATGGAAAAAAAAAAAATTAAATGAAATTGAAATTCATTATATGCAATATATATCAACTCGAAACTGTTTTCTATGCACAATCAACATGATTCGGGGCAATTTGAGTTCATGCGTGTATTACATGTATATAAATATATATACATAAACAAACACACGCACATATATATAATTTTTGAAACATAATAGCATGAGTATGATTTTATTGAACATAAATTGTAGTAAAGTTAATTTGGCTCCTAAGATTCGTTGTTAAAAATTAGACGGGATGTATGTGAGAAATGATCAAGACTAAAATAATGGAAACAATACTGAAGTCAAAGTATCAAATTGGATTGAAAACCCTTTATTATGTTGTTCCAATTAATAATGGGATTCTATCAATAAATCATTGCTTGAAGTTTTGAACAACCAAGAAAGAAAAATAACTTAGAAACAGCAAATAATAATAAATAAATAAATAAACAAAAGCATAGGCTTACTTAGAATAACAAGTTACCAAAAATACAAAAGTGCAAATTAAAAGAATGAAGAATTTGGATCCTTTTAATTTTCCTCGATATACCCCGATAAAATACTATCATATATAATCAATAATGAAGATTTTAAAAAAGATGATAACATAAGGATAACAGTAAAAAGTATTCTAAAAATTTAGATAATCTCAGCTATTAATTTATAAATTGAAAGAAAGTAAATTAAAAATATCTATTTCCAAAAATCAGCTTTGGATAGGATTTTTAATCTTTGGAAATTCCAATCATCTTTCTATAATTTTCTAAAAAATATATGCAAATATCCCAAATGGTTTTATTTGTGACCTTTTAGTGATTAAGTTTTAAGAGTTTTAGCGATGAGTTTGGAAGTACATATATATTTTACAAAAATTATATACCAAAATATAGATGCACATTTGAGAGTTTACAGAGTCCATCAGATTGAATTATAATTTTCAAAACAAATTTGCCGTGATGCAACATAAAGATGCAATTACTTACCAGTTATATCAAAATGAGATCCCAGCAAGCTAGTGCTTTTGTCTTCCTATTATAAATTCCCTCTCTGATCAGCTCTACCTACCCAAAACCAAACAAGGAAAATGTCCTAAAGAGAGAGAGAGAGAGGAATGCAATAAGTAAGAAAATATTTTTATACGTTAAAGCTTTATGATATGATGAAACAATGTCATTGACCATGAAAACAAAACAAAATATTAATGAACAGAAAAAAAAAATAAAAAACAGTAGGACAGATAATTATTAGATGGCAAAGACATGGAATGGAAACGGTCTCAACAGGGAAAGAAGTGGGCTTATGCATGTGAATAATGCTAGGGTTTCAACATTCTTGTACGCGGTTCCTCGTGAAAGCAAGACCCAGAACCTACCTAGTCGTCTTCGAATTGTTGATTGACCAAATTGCCCAATATCAAATATGATTTGTTAACGGAGACACACGTGTTTTTCTTGGACAGTTTTGTCACTATAAAATGGTTTTTGTCTTGCTGTTTGTTGGCTGTACCATCACTTTCAGACATGAGAAAAATGTATGCTGTCATATTTTTTGCTTGCTTACTTGGAATTCATTATTTGGCATATATAGTTCATAACCACTTTCTTGAAAGCGTGTTGCATTTCATTGTTTTTTTTTTTTTTTTTTTTAGTTTTAAGAATAAAGTGAATAAATGGACTCATTAGCTAAATTATTAGGTAATGGATTTGTTTATTTGGTTTAGAAAATACTTAATTAGATGCTATTTTGAGATTATAGATGGTAATGGAGTGTGAAAATGGATTTGCTCTTTTTAACACAATTTCCACTAAATAGAAGGTAAAATAGATCAAACTCAACTAGGATAGTAAAAGGTTGGGTGGTCGGACGTATGATTGTTGGGTTGGGGGTTGGTTTAAAGAAAAACTTAGGGCCTAATATACTTCTACCTAACCCACCTAACAATAGCACTTCCAAGCAAATTAGCATATCTCGATCTATAAATATGCTTGGAACTAAATCCATCATCTGTATAAATGAGATAAACATGCTAATTGATTCAATACGATATTGATTTGAATCCTTTAAAATTATTTTTTTTAAAGTTCCCTAAAGTTGCAAATCAATAATTGTTATTGTTTAAATTTTTGAAATATCATATGGCATTATGGTGACATAATCTTTTTCCAAATATCTAGATAATAATAACTATTAATTTGTAACTTTATGAAACTTAAGAAAAGATAATTTAAAAGATCTATTTCTCATAAGATGTTTTAAGACTAAATGGCTTAACTCACCTTGAACCATTTAATAAATGAGCTAAAAGTTTTTGACCGAACCTGACTCAACAAAGGTTGATAGGTTGAATGGATTAACTCATCAATCTATCTTATTTAGTTCTTTTTTTTTTCCTAACGTATCTTACTTAATAGATTTTTATATTTTTGTGGCTTGTATAGGCTAAAGCACCAACCTATTAATAACTTTTTTTCTTTTAGTGAAGAAAATTGACCTATATGAAATCTATTTACTAGATTAAGTGGCCATGATTAAGGAAGTGTTTATAACTAGATTAACTAATAGAATTTCAACAACCATTACCTACACAAACTATATTTACTACCTTTCCTTCTCCCCTACCATAAAATAAAGGAGAAAATATACATTTGGTCATTAATCCTAAAGGTTTTGTTTTTTCTATTTGAATTTTTAACATTTTCAAACTTTTATACAGTAAGGCTTTTATTAGCTTCATTAATTTTTTTTAGAGAAAAGTAGGTAAATATTGAGGAGATAAATGATCCGTAAAATTGAAATGATATCTCCTCCTTAGGATTTATTATTATAGCATGTTAATGGGCACCCTCATCATCAATTTATTTGAACTAAGAAACTCATATATGTAAATGCCACCTACTTTCAAAATGTTTTCCTTAATGAAATTAGTCTAACCTTCTAATAATCCAAGCTTGGAATAGTAGGAAATTTTATTACCTATTCTTTGCATTGACAATTGATACTCCCTCTCTACTTTATAAACAAACTAAATATACTTATTTATCCATAAGAGCTATTCTATGGGATGAAAAATCCTGCTATATACTAAATAACTATTACGTAGGAGGACCCTCTAAATTGCTATTCAATGGATATATTCCCTTATCACCCTTCTTCTTCTTGCCATCTTCTTCTATTTTACTTCGAACCACTACCACAAACCATGCACCTCCATTAGAAACCATGTATACCCCAAAAACCCATGTACTAAATGACACATGCTCTATGACTTACACACCTTAGACTACCAATGCATCACTAATCATACATAGTGATCAAACATGAGATTTTTAATGAAAGTTTATCCTTAAGGCATCTAATGAAAGTTTCTTAAGATTTTTAAAATTGCTTGTGATAGGTATATTTTAAAAATATAAACAAGAAAAAAATTATATTGAAAGCAATTGTAGTTACTTGTCAAATGAAAGATATTGGTGCTTATGTGATAAGTTTAACAAAGTCATATGGAAAAAAAAAGTTAGCATCGATCCTTGATAAAGGATCATTACTAAAAGAATAACTCGAGTTTATTTAGTAAGGGCTCTTGATATGACCACGAGTCTTATGATAATTTGCAACTAATCTCAAATTCGATATGGGATAACATATTGCGACTTGATATGAATATTGATAAAAATCTCAAACGAAGGATTGCAAATGATGGGAATTAGCCTCTAAGTCCTCTTACTTTCTCTTGAGCTAAGGTCTTGGCTAATACAGTCTACCAAATCCTTACCCATTACCTAACTCTAAAAAAGGCCAACCTGTTATGCCGAGTTAATCTAACTTGCATTCGAGCTGTCACAAGTCCAATCTTGTTCTCACGTAGGATCGAGGTCAAATCAAGCTGTTAGAGGATCCCCAACTTATTCTGTCAACTTGTTCTAGGAATTACTCTACTTTCCAAGTACAAATCTATTATGATGGTATTCTCAAGCTATTCCAAAGTGAAAGCCTCGAGCTATTTAAGGAACTAGTAGCTACCAACTTTATCTCAACACTTCAAAGTTTGTTATGCCTCGAATCTACTGGCATCTCCCTTAAGGACATGTGTCCCACAACCTGCAATTAACTAGCCTAAAAATGGATATCGCAAAGCATAGACACGATGTAACAAATTAAGTTTGGTGTTTATGCAAATGACTATAGCCAACAATATTAAGTCAACTATCCTACAAATTGAAAGTGCTAAGGAATACCTTAAGTCTATAAAAGAAATATTTTGTTCTGTAGATAAGTCAATTGTTAGTACTTCAATGGTTGAACTCATGATGATAAAGTATATTAAGTAAAAGAATATATAAGAGCATATCATTGAGATGACTAATATTGCAACAAGGCTAAAGACCTTAGGAATGATTGTAGATGAATCATTCTTAGTGCAATTTATTATTAACTTGTTGTCTCCTGAGTATGGACTATTCTAAATTAACTACAATACCATTAAGGATAAATGGAATACTAGCTAGTTGTCCAGTATGCTCACTCATGACGAAGCCAGATTGAAAAAATAAGGAAGTCATTTTGTTAACCTTGTTGGTTAGGGAGTTGGTAAAGGAGTTAATGTAAGAGCCAACAAGTTTAAGAAGAAGAAAATGCCTATTATAACTTCACTGGGTGATAAAAAGGAATAGAAGGCAAATAAGTGTCATTTCTATAGTAAGATAAGACCAAAAGGATTGTCTAAAGCATAAGGTTTGGTTTGAAAAGAAAGGTAATATTGATGTTTTTGTTTATTTCAAATCAAACTTAGTTGAAGTTCCTAATGATACACAATAGCTTGTATCTAGTGCTACATCTCATATATCTAATGTGATGCAAGGATTCGGTAGGATCCAAACCATAAACTCAAATGAAAATTTTCTATTGATGGGAAATCATATGAAGCCTTCTATTGAAGGCATAGAGACTGATAAACATAAATTAATCTACACTTTTTAGGCATATTTAGGGATAGATTGATCATAATTGAGTTCATTTCTCAAGTTCTTAGTACTTAATTGTGTAATATATTAATTTTAGATGATTCAAGAGTAAGGAGACAATATTCATTGGAGGCGATATTCATTCAAGAAGTCGTGAAGAAGAGATCAAATTTCACAAGAACAATGAGATTCAAATCTATTACATAAGGGCATGATTAAAAAGGATTTGAGTGCCTAGTGTTTGTCACTCCTTCTACATAAGCATGACCAAGGGTGAAGTTGTTAACCATTTGCTCATCACAGTCGTGATAACACATCAAAAAAGTTGATCACTTCCTTTATCACAGGCATAAGGAGATGAAATATTGCAACAAGACAATCACATTCAACATCACAGCTGTAGTAGGTAAAGATGATTCTTTTCTAAGACCATGACACCTCGAATCACTGATGTGATGGGATAGACATAACTATTCTTCTTTAGAATTTTCACACAAATTGGTGCGTTTAATGGGTTTAAAAATCATGGGGCATCTTGAAATGTTGTATTTGAACATTTTGATGAAAAGAATATAAATAAACCTGAAAAATTCAGACTAGTATCATCAGATTCATTATTTAGACAATTTAGGCCTTGGTTGTAGACATTAATTACAAACACATTTGTTTATCCATTTTGTACCTTATGTGCTTACGTTTTATGTACAATTTCTATGTATCATACTGTATACTTTTCCTGGATATACTCGAGAGAGATGGTTGGAATTAATTGCTCGTGCATTGTAAAGACTTCTATAGTGGATTTAAAAAGGGTTTTATTCTTTTACTTATCTTATGTTGCATTTTGTGTCATCTCTTCATTTTTTCGATATGTGTTGTTATCTTATCATGTGTGAATAATAATTTAGGGCTTGTTACATCACTTTAGTATGAACACTTGCGACATCACTTTAGTATGAATAGTTCCTTCAGTTAGCGATTTCCTCATTTCTCGTTAATTTTAGTGAATTGAACTTAATCAATCTGAGTACGGTGTAGTGTACGATACTAACTTAGGATAGATTTCAATATAATATGTCGAGAGGCAATTTTATTAGATAGATCTAATTTATTGAAATAACTTACTCCTGATAGTAGAGATGTTATTGGGAAAGTTGCTGCATTCTTAGGGAATTTGATAAATTGTTATGATATTAATGCGATTCTAGTTGGTAGTTAATTTAAAAGAGATTCTTATAGACACAATTAGAGTTAGGAGTAAATAATTCTGAAAATAATGCTTACAAACTAGTAATTTCTTATAGATAACAATCGTTAAGATAAAACTTAATGGTAACATCATGCTATATGGTGAAGTAAGTTTGCATGTTAAGTGTGGTATTGTTAATTGTTTTTTTGTAGTCATTGTGTTAGATGAAATCTATGTGTGGATTAATGTAGTTTAGTTAGTAAATTAGACATTTTAGTACTTAATCAATTGATAAATTGGGTTGCTAGATAATAGAATGATTAATTAGTATTAGTGTTTGTATCCGTTCCCAGTAGAGACAACCCTATACTCATCCGTATTAGTAAATGATAGGTACAATTGCTTATTAAACCGAGTTAAGGATAAAATATAAGTTTATAAATTTTAAAACTTGGTAGCTCTAAATAAAGGCAATTAGGGACTTATCGTTTGGTTCTAGATACTAGTTATCATTTAGCTTTATTCCAGACTCTTTATGTTCCTTCAATTTCTAGGAACTTGATTTGTCTTTCAAAACTTGATGTTTCTAGGTTTTCTGTTAAATTTAGACATGAATATTTCAGTTTGTTTAAGAATATTTTTTTAATTGGTTTAGATATTCTTTGTGATGGATTGTAGAAATTGAAACTTGATAATGTCTTTACTGAATCACTACTTATTGCTTATCATAATGTTGGAACTAAGCGTAGCATGCAAAATGGAAATTCAGCTTGTAGCATAAATGTCTATGTTATATTTCTAAAGAAAGGTTAGAAAGATTAATAAAGAAAAGAATCCTTCCAAATTTAGATTTTCCTGACTTTAGAACATGTATAGATTATGTTGAGGGTAAGCAAACCAAACAAGCACCCAATTTCTTAGAATTATACACACTAATATATGTGGACTTTTTGATGTTCCATCTTTTGGTGTTGAAAAATATTTTATTCCTTTTGATGATTTTTACATCATGGTCATATCTATTTGCTTAATAAAAAATCTCAACCAGTTAATTCTCTTAAGGTGTATATTAAGGAAGTTGAAAGACATTTAGATAAAAAGGTGAAAATCATAAGGTTGAATAGAGATGGTGAATATTATGGAAAATATGATGAAATGGGACAATGTCTTGATCTATTTGCAATGTTCCTTGAGAAACATGACATATGCATACAGTATATTATGCCAAGCATATCTTAACAAAATGGTGTTGTAGAAAGGCAAAATCAACATTAATGGATACAGTTAGGAGTATGATGAGTAACTCCTCATCATCTAAATCATTGTAAATGTATGCATTAAAAACTATAGTATACTATTAAACAGAGTTCCTAGTAAGGTAGTTTCTAAAACTTTTTTTGAATTATGGACTAGAAGAAAACCTTTTAAGACACCTGCATGCTTAGGGCTATCCTGCAGAGGCATGCGTTTATAATCTACATAAAAGAAAATTGGATTCTCAAAGAACTAGTAGTTACATTTTAGGTTACTTAGAGAAATCCAAAGGGTACAAGTATTATTGTCCTAATCATAGTTCAAGAATTATTGAAACTAGTAATGCTAGACTTATTGAAAATGGTGAAGATAATGGGAGTGATAAAAAGAAAAATCATAGATATCAAAGAGATAAAGGTAGACATCTATCTGTCCTTAAGTAATCCTTCATCCACATACCATAAGTGTAGTTCCAGTTGTCGAATAGTTGTTAGACAATACAAATCAACACTTGAATAACGAAACACCTTATGATGAAATTAACTCACAAATCATCTAATGTGAATGAACCATAAGGAATGCCATTGAGAAGGTTTCAAAGGGAAGGAAGATCGGCTATTCTAAATGATTATGTGGTTTATTTGCAAGAACATGATTCTAATATAAGAACTAATGAAGATCTTGTTGAACCTAGGGTTTATTATTTGATTTTGTTGAGAATAAAACAAAAAGTATATAATTAAATTTATTGTTTTTAAAGAAAACAAAACAAGCGGATGATTAAACTAAGTATGATTTGATTATTTTGAAATAATTGAATAAGTTGAATTAGCTTGCTTAATGATTAAATATATCAATTATCTTTACAAGAAATTTAATCTTTTGAAGTGGTGATCAAATGATCTTGAAGTTCTATTGCAAAGAGTATTCGTTTGTTTTGTGTTAAAAGAATTTTTAGGTGATATTTGGCCTATTTGGTTGATAGCTCAAGCAAGAACTAGGTTGGATATAAAGCCTTAGAAAACACAAAGAAAAGCTCATTGACCTGGAAGAACCATTTTACCGGCTTGCCAGTAAATCAAAGTATCGGCATGCCAGTAAGTCAGTATTAAGTAGTCGTTAGAGCAATTAATGCATGGCAACGGGAAGAAAAACAGTTGTTATAAAAGCTCAACTACCCAACCAAAGGCTTTTAAGATCTAATATTCTACTGCAACTTAAAGACATTCTTTTACATTTTTTAGCTCAGTTTTTACTTCTCCTTTGTCTCTTGTACATTTATTTGCTATCAAACAAAAAGAGACATAGTTGTATGTTTGGAAGTTCTCACACTTGTAATCTTGAGTAAAGAAAGTGTTTTTCTTGAGTTAGTTGTGGTAAAAAAGATTGTATAAGCTTGTGTAGCCCTTGGAGCAATTGGATTGTGAAATCAATAAAGTGGTGTAAAGTCCTTGGTTGGAGGTATTGTGTGTCCGTAGAGACTAGGGGGCGGTCCGAACTCCATATTATATCCGGGTTTGATTTTCTTTATCCTTATCTCTTTAATTTCCGCATTCGTTATTATTCTATTGTTGTTTTGATTACCCTTATTATTGCATTTAGTTATTTATATTGAAAAAGGATTGAAATTTGTCCTTAAACTTAATTCACCCCTCTCTTGAGTTTAGCTTAGTGTTCTTTAGATCCAATTTCATTTTCATAGGCCATTGGAAGTGATGAGTTTGATAAATGGATTTATGCCGTGAAAGATGAATTAAAATCTATGGAAGAAAACCAAGTTAAGGACTTTGTTGAATTGTTGAAGAATTGTAAATGGGTTAGTTGTAAATGGGTCTATAAGACAAAGTGTGACTTCGATGGTAATATTAAATGTTATAAAGCTAAACTTGTTGCCATGGGTTATACTAAAAAAGATGACATTGACTATAAAGAGAACTTTTTCATTGGTCTCAAAAACGCACTAAAGATAATTATGAACTTGGTAGTTCATTATGATTTAGAGTTACACCAAGTGGATGCAAAAACAACATTTTGTTAACAGTTATCTTAAAGAAGAAGTTTATATAGAATAACCTAAGGTTTTCTCAATTAAAGGAAAGGACCACATGGTGTGTAAACTTAAAAAGTCAATATATAGACTTAAGTAAGTTTCTTGACAATGGTATATTAAATTTATGGGGAAAATGCAATCAAATTACCTTAACTTTCAAAGTGAAGTTTTTGACCTCCTAAACCTTTAAAGTGAGGTTTTTGACCTCCTAAACCTTGATAAATTGGAAAAAAACTCTCATAACCCTTAAATATTGATTTTAGTATGTAATTATCCCCTAAACTTTGATTTTGGTGCTTAAATATCACCTTAAACTATAGAGTGTTTATGGCGTATTTACGCACCAAAATAAATATTTAAGGGGTGTTTACACACAAAAATTAAAGTTTAAAGGGGTTAAGGTTTTTTTTTTTTCCAATTTATGAAAGTTTACGGGGTAAAAAACCTTACTTTGAAAGTTCAGGAGATCAATCTGTACTTAAGTTAAAGTTTAGGGGGTGTTTACACGCAAAAATTAAAGTTTAGGGTTTTTTTTTTTTTTTGCAATTTCCCCTAAATTTAATGATACTTGATGGATGTCTAAATACACTTATTTTGTGATTGATTTATAATACTTTAATAATGCTTTTGTGAGTGTTTGTATTGAATTCGATGCTTAATCTGTTTATATTTTGATTTCAAACTTCATTGAATTGATTTGAAAAAGATTGATGATTTTAGACCAAGTTTTGGAAGATTTGAGGATGTTTTGTGTGATACCCCAAAGTGGCGATGTCGTAATAGTCTTACTGTGAAAACCAACCTGTGATAGTAACTAATCTCACAATCTCTATCATAGATACGATTTATATAAAGCATCTATGACTCTTCACTTTGAAGTAAACGGTCATTCATAATAAAAGATAGAATATATATATAACTAAAAACTTTAAGACATATTTACATTAAGATATTTATATTGTCCTACATTCCTAGGAAATTTCCATGTGGTAAGGCAATTTGATAAGTATCATATTACATATCACATAATCGGTCAAAAAACGTAAGAGTTACTAGCAAAACTCCAGAAAACTTGATTACATTTACTAGCTTGATCCTCACCTCCCTATAGCTTAGTACTTCTAAAAGATACTGACCTTAGGATAGTTATAGTGCGGCATATTAGTCAATGCTTGTAAAAAAATCTATAAGAATATGAGCAACTAATAGCTTAATAAGTTAGGATGGAGACTTAAGAATGCATAACAAATACACATAAGGTGTTAAACAATTAATTATATGTAATGCAATACGCAAATGCCATCATACAACATGGTTCAGTCAGTTATGAAATCAAAGTCATTTTACTCGCTTTAATCCAGGTTGAGGAGTTTTCATATTTATGCAATAACTTACAATCAAACCCAGATTTGTGCAATGGAGATACTGCTCTCTTAATGACTATCCTCCGAACTATTACCCTCATCCTTGCCACAACCTTCTCTTCTGTCACTTAGTTCAGCTAAGGATGAAGAAAGGACCATTATGTTATCAAGCACTATCATTTTCAAAGGTATTGATGTTTAGTTGGAGAATCCTAACAGTCTCCTAAAGAGTTGCAATGCATGTCTAATTAAGGTATTTAGGTCCATTATAATTAAGTTTGGTTTAGGGTGATCAAATAATCTCGCACCACTCAATTCACCACAAATTGCTAACACACAATAAAGATTTTTAACACAAAATCAGATATATATAAGCACATGCACATATAACTACCTATAATCATAATTACATACAATTCTAAGCCTTCAAGTACCTTAAAATAGTACTCCAAAATACAATAAAGTATTAAACTCAACTTACCTGAAGTCCTTAATTAGCTTACTTGACTCATCAAATGTCACTCGTCTCGTCGTAAGTCACTTATCTTTACGTATTCTATAATATAAATACTCTTTTAGTATTTATATCCTTATGATATATAAACTTTATGTCATGATCTGACTCAATTTTCCATATATATATATTATTTATTATCGATTTACTCTAAGTTAGTTTTGGAATTGGTTTCCGAATCTGGTTCTGATTTAAGTTTTAATTCAGTTTCAATTATGGGTATTATACATAGATCTTAAGAATGAATTTTGAAATATAATGTGAAATTAATTACATTATATTTAGGTATCCTGAATATCAAATTTAGCCCTTAACCAATATTTTAGTTTGTACAGTATATCCTTATCCAAATTCAACTATCGAATTTACTCCCGATATGATAAAAATTTATATTTTTCATATAATTTACTAAAATTTAAGTTCATATCAGATCTGTTGTGTTTTATTATTACTATTGTATTATCAATTTTTAATGTAATATTTTTTATTTATTATATTTTTCAATTCCACACATTATTAATTTACTTATATCTACTACATAATACACATAATGATTATATCTAACAGCCTAAATAATACAAGTATCATACTATATTAAGTATCAATATCCTTAAACACCTAATTATACACTAAAGTGGTAATTATCCATTTAATTACCTAATTAGCCCAAAATCACATATTTCATTTATCATTTTAAGGCCTAAAAATCATCTAAAAATTTTGAAAATCCAATTCTAGAAATCTCTTCATAACACTTGTCTACATCTTTTAAATAGTTTATACAAAAATTTTGAGCTTAAAATGACACCCTTAAAGTCATTTATTTTTAAATCGTACAAAACTCGAGTTTGTGGAATTCTTTAAGCATAGTATATTTCTTGGCATAAATTTATCAAACTAAAATTTTTATCTAAATCTACATACATAAAGCCTCCGAATGCTAAATTTCATAATTTTTTTAGTATATTTAATATTTTTATGAAATTAAACTAAATCAATTTAGAATTTGACTTGCCCGTCCGATCAGCTTTCGGCCACAAGTAGTGGCCCTAAGGGTATCGTCAACCTTAGGTGATGGTGGTAAGGTGTGGTGGTTTGTTTCCAGATGGCCATGAGTCATGAGTTTGCTCTATAAGCTTTAATTGGACAGATTTTTTTTTCCAATTTTTGTAAAAAATCCTAATCCTCTCTTTTTGAGTTCTCTCAATTTTTATTTGATTCCTAACTGACTAAATGAGCTCTAGTTGAGTTTGAGGTATTTATAGGGATGCGTTGATTTTTGTCTCCTTATTTTTGATTGACAATTAACCTTATCTTCTTCCAATTTTCTTTTTATTTACCATAATGTGATTGGTTATTTTTTTTCTTCTTAATCCCAATATGTCACGACCTGGATCCAGACAACTCCTTGCTTTTTTTTCCTTGCTTTTTTGTAATATTCCTTTAATTATTTGGCATTAATTTAGTATATTTTGGGCACTTTAAGTAATTTTAGGTATTTTTACCTACCTGTAAATATATATGGAGTATAAGTAAATACTTCTAAATATTATTTATGTTATCTTGTGATTTTTAGTGTGTATATAATTTATATCTAACAATTTGTTAGCTATCAGAACTTGTTTTTACGCATTTCCGATAAATAATAGGTAATATACTTATAATTTGATATTATAATATTCCATTATTTTATCACTTATTTTCCTAAATTCAAACTTAAGGGGGTTACTTTTACTAATACTTCTAGTTTCGTCGTATAATTTAGGCTTGATCATATTTTATTCGATTGCCTTAAATTTTACGTATCGAATTTGAACTTCTAGTTACAAGACTTATATTATTATTAACAAAGTCGATAATTATCGAAAATATGAAGTTCGAGTTTTTAGACATAGTGAGATATTAGAGATTAGTTATTCAACTTATAAAAATAATAAATTAAGCTAAATTATATATAATATACGTATATTTACATATGATATGCATTATATGTATTAAATATATACATATATTAATAAATTATCGAAATAAGGTAAATTAATATGAAAAAATGGAAAATTAATTAAAAAATGAATAGATGAGTCACCAAATGATGTGGCAGTATGGAAATAGCTTGAAAACAAAAGTCATCACCAGAATAATATGGAAATGACACATGATACCTACTTATATGGTGGCAAATAAAAAAAATGACACATAGCATTTATCTTTTTGACATTTAACCTCCTTAAAGCTGATAAATAGGACTCCAAACCTCATTTGCAATGTTTTGGAAACTTGAAAACACAAGACCATAATTTTAGAAGATTAGAAAAAAAAAAAAGGGCAAATCAGATCTAGGGCGATCCAATAAGCTACCAACAACTTGATGTGAAGCAGCTTGGTGGTCGGAAGGTTAGCCATGAGGGAGGTGTTTTCAATAAGGAGTGGCAATTAGAGGGATGTTAGAAGCAGTCGGTTCAAGCGAACCCATTTTCTGCCCATAAGTTCTTTTAATCTTTAAAAATATTAAATGATGTTAATTAATTTTGAAATTTAGTTTCCTATTATTTTAGATGTAGATAAATGTAATAATTTTATTTTAATTAAAGAATTATTGGAAATATAGGGTTCTTAAGAAAATGTTTTGTTTGGATGAAAATTGAATTAATTTTTAGAAACATTAGATGATGCTGTTTCAAGCTCAATTTTTGTATATAATACTCTTAATATATTTTTTAATTGTGGTAACAATAATTTTTTTAAATAAGCATGTTTACTATTTTTTTATAATTATTTTGGATAAAGTTGCTAATTTTGCTGAATCATTAAAATAATTGATTTTGAGTAAATTAATGAATAAGCCCTACATGTTTTAACTTCTGGAAGTTTATAAGGGTATTTCGAATACTTAGCTTTTATCTCATACATAAAATTGTTTTTTTTCCATAATTTTGAGTTAAACTGCTATTATGGTAAAAATAAATAATAACTAGTATAAAGTAATTCATGATCAATAATTAAACTACCTATTTTTGCGAGTCTATGGGATTTTTCATAGAATTAATCAAGCTCATATGTTATTTATTACGTATTTTCCTAATACAAACTTATATATTAACCTAATATGTAAAATAGTAAATAGTACTATTACGATAACTGATAAGATATTGTAAGATTAGTGTTTTAGGTATAAACTAGATGTTGATCAAGTTTGGAAAGTGTGATTTTTAAGATTTTTAGTTTAGAACTAAAGCTTATTCGGGTTAATTATGAAGTTATGATAACGTATAACTGAGTCGGTAACAAGAAAGGGTATTTTTGAGCTTGTAACCATAGTAACCAATCTTACTTCTTAAGATATATTAATAGTACTCAAAATAAAAATTGTAATAATATAAAGTTTACTAAAATTATATGAGGAATGAATAAAACACGATTAAATGAATTTTAAAAATGAGGTAGTGAAAGCTTATGAGAGTTTGGGTTCGACCAGTAATTGACTTAGAGACTGTGTTTATATTTTTGTAGGTATGATTTGTAAGGAAGGACTACGTTACGAAGTTTAGTATTTTGCACAACTATTAAGATTAAGTAAGTGGATTTAACGCATGCTTGGAGTAGATATATTGCTACTCATAACATTGTGTGTTGTTTGATGTTGTGTTAATTGGATATGGCTATATCTTGGGTGAATTGATGTACTGATATAGTAGATGCTGATGTGGTGGTTTGAATGACAGTAGCTATATCTTGGTTAAAGTGTCATGCTATGTTGGGTATTGATGTAGTGTTTATGAATGATTGTACTATGAAAGTTGAGTGATTACTTCCTTGATTTTCTAGGTTTTCATCTAAGTGAACCTTAAGTAAGATATTAGATTTCCATTAGGGAGAGATCGAAAGCTAAACTTGGATAACTAGGTTGAATGAAACTTAAAGACTGGTTGTGTTGAATGGTATACTTGAGTTGTTATTGCATAACATGGCATGGCATAAAAAGGGACCTGTGGGTTAGAATTTTCAAAATGAGGCTTTTAAGTGATCAAGAAAAACCTTGGCTTTATGAACTCAGTTTTTGGAAGCATATAGGGTCTCATCACTTGAGCAACCTGACTACTTTAGTAGTTTGATTTGGTAGACTACAGTATGTAGTCAAATTTGGTAAAAGAAAGTTGGGAGTCCTACTCCCAAGTAGCTCCTTATTGCCTTTAGGCATAGGCTGACAACTCTTTGTGATCATATTTAGTAAATACAAAGTTGGGGGTCCTATTCCTAAGCAGCTCTTTGTTACTTATAGATTCCTAGACGTTATATCTAAATGTATGGGTATATTGACTAATTAGATGAGTATATTGGAAGGGTATAGGATATTGATACCGATACATACCACGTACATGAGCATAGCATGTTGCATTACTAGTAATAAATGCCCAATTGGGCAAATGTATGTGTAAAATTGAACCCACTAGCTATGATTGAAATGTTTCAGTTGTGATATTGCCTATATTGTATTGTTTGTTATCCCTTCTCACTCAGTTTTAGTAGCTGGGGAGATAAAATGTTTTATTCTTAACAGTATTGTGAAGGGCCCAACACTAGGGGGGATGTATTTTAAGAACATCAGTTAAAGTCAATAATTGTTGGATGGAATCTGTATTAAGTTAGAAGCCGTATTATATTAAAAAAAAATAGTTTATGTTTTGATGTAAATATTAAGCTGTATATATAAGTTGTAACTAAATATCTAGTTGAACTCCATTGTAACACCCCAATTAACACATAAATAAAGTTTTCTTTTGATGAATTAGTACGTTTAGTTAAGTTTTTAATAGGTATTCTTGTGTGATGGTGCGTCCTATGCTATGACGAGATGTGAAATCTTTTAGGTAGTATCAAAGCATTAATTAGGGACTATAACCATTAGGCATGTGTGGGATGTGTAGGGTAGTTAGGTAATAAAGAGTCATAGTTTAGTAAAACGACTATAATAGTTATTAATATAATCTTACGAGATGTTTATTTAGAAAGATGATTTGTAGGGTACATGGAAGATCACCAATGAACTAGGTACCAGAGGAGTAAAGAGAGGAACTACCAAAATAGCCTCAAGCTAACCCTGAGCAACTGCAACATATGTAGGAATTGGCACACCAATTTACGGTTGCATTGGAAAGAGTTGGTGGAGATGGAAATAAGTTAGCTAGGTTACAGCCAATAGTGAAACCATTTGATAGAAAGAACATTGATTCTTTAGTGGTAGAAGAATGGATTGACTTACTAGAGAAAGCCTTTGAAGTTCATGAGGATGAGGAAAATAAGAAAGTTGGGATAATTGCTATTTTGTTAGATAGAGGTGCAAATAATTGGTGCGAGGCAAAGGGACGGAATTCACCAGAACTTGTTGGTTGGGTTGCACTTAGAGATACTTTTCTAGAACACTATTTTCTTGAGTGTATAAGGGAACAAATATGTGAAGAATACTATAAGCTAAGACAATGGGTAAGATAATTAAAGTGTATGATAGGGAATTAAATAGGTTATTGAAGTTTGCTCCTGAAGCTAAACAGAACAATGAGGTTTCTAAAGTTAAGCGATTCAAGGTTAGGCTTGATTTTTATTACCAGGTAAAGCTGAAGAGGAGGAAGGTAGAAAGATATACTGATGTTGTCAATGAAACTAGTTTGATCAAACAAGCTCGTAATCTTTGACGAGTTGTAGATGAAATTGAGAATAAGAAAAGGAAGTTCGATTTGGTTCTAGCAGTAAAAGCAATCTAGCTAAAGGAAAGAAGTTCATTTGATCTAAAAAGGAAGCAGAAGGCCCCTACTAGAAATATAACCTTGTTGGAAGTGTAATGGTGAGCATCGAGGTTAGGAATGCCCATAATTGAGGGGGAAGTGTTATAGGTGTAGTGAAAATGGGCATCTAGCTAAGCGATGTAAAAATGCTAATTCAAGAGGTATATACTATTATCGATATCATTAGCGAGGGCATGTTGCCTGACATTGTGTAGGACTGCAACAGGGGAGACCATATGTTTTTGAGATATTTAATATTTTCTATTAATTATTTAATGTACACTTGATCTTTCCTTTTTCTATAACATAAAATATTACGAGTAAATTTATGTGGACTGTAATGAGTTGTTATCACTTACTAACCCATTTTTAATAGGTTGTAGATGTAGTAGTATATGGAAGGAAATATACTAATGAAATAGTATGTGGCGATGATTAAGTTGAATCCCTAGGTTAGTTTTATTATGTACGTTTATGATGGTGCTATTAAGTATTAACGGTGTATGATTATCAAGCCAAGTGGGAGCATGTTGGAAATTTTTTTAATAATATAGCTGATAATGGGAAGATATCTCTATGAGATATGGTCACTTATTTGATTGCATAATATATAGAATTAATTGATATAGAATAACAATTTTTATGATTTAATTGTATCTTTTTAGATATATATATATATATATATATATGATTACTTAATAACACATTAAATCTAATCCGTTTATTTGAGTACTTAATGGATGTATCGAATTAAAAGTTAAATAGATATAAATAAATCTTCTTCTTTCCCATTAAAGTTATTAGAAAACAATATCCATTAAAAGCTTTGTAACATAAAGGATGAAAAACATCAAGATAGAGAAATCGTTTATAATAAAGATTATTGCTGCCTTCTAATGTGACTAAAGAGATAAATCAATCTTCAGTTTTAAGTACGCTTTATTATGAAAATGATTTTGTTCAAGATGCTGATTTTATTTTTGGTTAAACCCTTAAGATATTATTACACTAAAGTTCAAAGGATAATTTGAAGGGTGGAATTAAGTGGTGGTTTTATAAAGCGAAAATTCTAAGATAATATTTGTGTTTGTGACCAGAAACTAGGAGTTTTGAGTTATCGGCTTCTATTGAGTCAATTAATCCATATATAGGATACTTGTTTGTTGTTTGTGTTACTAAGCTAGTTGCTTAATTGGACTAATTAGTTACTGGACATTAATTAAATGTACATCACTTGTGCTTTGCTGGGTCTAAGGGATTGGGAGGACCGGTGATCTTTATGGGACGGTGTCTCGTGTGAACTTCAATATGAAAATAATTTAGGTAGATTTAGAATATTTCTTGATATCTAGGGTATTAGGGAGGACTTAACACTAATACTATATGGTATTATTATATATGTGTGCTGGGGGTTGTAAGTACCTTTATGTTACTTATTAGATTAAAATAAAGATAATAAATGGATGGTTGTTGCGTTATTGCATTTTGCACTATTGTGTGTATGGTTAAAAGATTGTATGTTCATGTGTGCATGTATGTCATATTCCGTACTAGGTTTTAGCTCATCCCTTATTAATTTTTTTAGGTATAGGATTGAGTAAAATTTTTCAAGGTTGTAGACTTAGATACAATAATCAAGGATTTTAGACTGGAGAGAGACGAATAGAATTTTACTTACGAGGGTAATATTTGAATTTGGATAGTTGGTGTTTCATAATAGGATTTAGAAATACTTGTTCATAGATTTGTAAAATTTGCTTAGAATTTTTCTTGATTTATTTGAAGGGTTAAATTTTATTGAAAACATCTACAGATTACAACAAGTATTATGGAGGTTTTTAGTAAGTGTTTATGCTTGACATGTCAATAAATGCTAGGGATACTTAGTGGGCTATAGAAGTCTAAGTTTTGGGACATTATAATTAAAGTGGTATCCAAACCTAAGTGATGAATCATTAGAAAATTAAGCCATTGGTCTATAGGATAGTGAGACATGAGAAGAGTTGGTAATATAAGGTTAAGTTCGAAACAGTGAGAGTAGTGAAGGTTGTTGGGGTTGGGTAGTGTTCTTAGTGCTAACAAGATTTGTTTGTTTATATTTTTATTGTTATTTTCTATTTTCTGTATATGATTATACTATTTTACTATTTTCTACTATTTTATTTTATTTCAGCTTTACAAATTCTATCTTTATTCATTATCGCTATTACCTACTTCCCTCCGTTATTCTTCTTCTTTTGTAGTAGGTTTAGGAAAAGGATCTATAAGAAGTGCTATCGGAAAATGAGAAGGAAGTTTGTAAACTTGTTCCCTCGATAGGCTTATTACTAATTAAGACATATAGTATCCTAGGATCAAGTATAATTTACCTACGATAAAAACAATAACAATAATAAGAATTGGGTGAATTATACCAACATCAAAATATTGTGATGCTTGCTTTTCCTTATGTATGATAAAAAACTTTCAACAATTCAATAGGTTCATGATTGCAGAAATAAAAGTTTATATGATAAAATTCATAACTAAATAGACAAGTAATAAAATAACTTCAATCATTATAAAAAGAAGACTTCAAAAATCTACAATATGAAACAAATGAGAAAAAGAGAACCACATAACAAAAGTATACACTTGGTACATTCTAAAAGTGAAAGTATATGCCATGTATATTCAATAATTATGTATACATCATGTATTTGTTTAAAATATACAATACACACCATGTATCCTAAAGTTCAATTGAATATGTACCCTTATATAGAATATAAACCATGTACTTTCCCTTTGTAGAAATACACACCACGTACTTTCCATTTTGCCAAACCATATAACAGTGAATAGAAATGAAATAGCACCAATAAAGTAAGGATGATAAACTTAAAAATTTATACGTTATAGAAATGTTTAGCGAACAATAACAACAGTACATGTAAATCATAATTATATGCATAATTCAACACGTGTATATTTAAAATGGGATTAATAGATTCCCCTTCCTATGCTTAGCCTATGCCATAGCATATTATGTTAAGTTCCATGTTCAGTAGTATTGTGTGGAGTCCATTTTGATGAGTTGAATTGAGTCATCATTCGCATTCGTGTTAAGTTAAATCTCAATGAAGTCAACATTTATTAGCCCTACTTAAATGTACTTATGATTAGTTATATGAGCCATAAAATTCCTATATAATAAAAATAAGAATCATAGCTTTTAAAATAGAATTAGAAGTGAATGTGATAATAAGCAATTAATAGATCGAAAATAAGTAATTATTTAGAAAGATGAGAAATGATAACAATGATATAGGCAATAAGGGGTGGTGAAATAATCTACAAAAAAGAACTTAGTTAAATGAAAAAGAACACAGGTAAGTTATTAAAGGAAACACAATTAATGATGATTGATGTCACAAGAACAACATAACTTGTAAATATATTAATCGCCATAATATAACATTACTACACATATGAACGTACCCATATTAATAACATTGATAACCATATAACAATAATAATAATGAGTTTGGGGCAAGCAAAAGAAGTTAGAAGCTTAATAGTGAAGTACAACAATAGTATAAGTATGAGGATACAAAAATTATGGAGGTGGTATAGTTAAGGATGGTAGGTGAGAAAGAGATGAAGCAATGTGTGCTTCTCACCTTATAGTTGTAGAAGTACTTAAGAATTTTTAAGAATCAATAGAAGGTTTCCATTGTTAGTGAAACATGCTACTAATTTGTGAAAGGATAAGATTGGTAATGAGAAGGAAGTTTATTAAAAAGTTAGTAGTATTGTTGCACAATAGTGCTAATGGTTTGAAATTTAGGATGATGGAGAAAAATGTATTGAGGTTTAGTCGCTTAAGACAAGAGTTTAATAGTGTTATAATTAGGTTGTAAGTAAATGAGAAGTGGAATAAGTAAGAATTTTGAATATGAGCATAGGAGTAATTTAATGCAATGGAGAGAAGACGATAGAAATTAAGCTACTAGGCTTTTGACTCGAAATCGAGCTCGAGGATTGGAGGGACTGGCAAGGTGGATTCTCTTATTCCAGCTGACTCTTGCTAAGGTTAAGTACTTTACCGAGTCCCTTTTTCTGCCAAGTTGAATAACTGGCCATTTCTTTATAGTACGCTAAATTTTAGATTACTCACTCATACCTGAACCAACTAATGACTTAGCATCTCCCTTACTAAGAAGCTGAGATTAAGAGACTTCAGACTGACTAAGTCATCCTTGCTTGGATAAGTATGCTGACCGTATTTTTGTCCATATCTTCCAATGATTCACCACAATAGATGAAGCCATTAGAATAGCCCAATGAATAGAGAGGCAGAGAAGAAGCCAAGTACTAACCAAAATGTTGACTAGCCAACTTAGTCAGGGAAGTCACTGAGCTTTGTCAAGTATCGAGTTGAGTAGAAAGGTAGATGTCTGAGTTGAGTTGAAAGGCTAACCTGATGGTGAAGTATCGACCTGAACTTATGAGAAGGGATAAGGATCTGGTTAGAAGACAAGTCATATCAAGTGCTTTAAGTGCCAAGGGTTTGGACATATAGCTACTTAGTACCCGAAGCAAAGAACTATGGTTATCAAGGGAGACATCATGAAGCTAAAGGTAGAGACTATAGATGAGGAACCCAAGGATGAGGAGATTGTAAACTGTAAATTTAACCTTTTAAATATGGTATTGGACTCGAGTATTATAGATATTTCCTTAAATCGACAAAACCATATAAAATGAAAATCGACTAAAATTTTAAATTCGAAACTTAAAATGAACTTGAAAGATACTGTTATACGATTTGGAAACCTTAATCATGCAAGAAAACCCCAATCCCTATATACGCATACTTTTAAAAATATCAACCTAAACTTAACAGGAACTGTAAATATCAAATCATAAAAATTTTTATAACTCAATAAAATTATCTTAATGCTTTAAAAGCGATAAATCAATAAAATTATCCATAATTTTGTGAAATCATATAAAACTGATAATGAATGAATTAGGGATTATTTAAAGTAATAATAAACAATAAAACTAAACTAATTAAATGAATAAATTAATAAATTTACAAAAATTATTTTACTTGGGTATATAAGTGGCCCCACAGTATGTATATATAAATATATTATTAAGCAATTTCCTTCTCTTTTCTTAATCTATCATATGATATATATATATATATATATATGTTGCATTATAAAGCAGTTTTCCTAAATAATTAAGCCAATTGAACCTTAAGCTCCTAAGTGTAAATCAATTATTCTTAAGTTGGTGAAAAACCCTAAAACATACATAATCTCACTCGAACTCTAAAACATACATAAACTCACTCGAACCCTAAAACCTAGGATGATCAAGGACTTACGATCCAAAATAAATAATTAAAAATATAATTTCAATAAATTTTATTCAACTTTAGAAAACTCTAAAATTTCTTAAGAGGAAAATCACAACCTATAAATTAATTTGAGAACTAAACCCTAAAAGAATTTCATATAAAACATTTCCCTTATTTTCACTTATAAGTCATGTTATATATAGATAAGTTGTAAACCCTACTTTTTAGCGGACTTGTGATTCAACTAAGATCACTTCCTAAATATTACTAAGGATAAACTAAGCTAAGAAATCAAGTTTACATTTAAAAATGAATTTAATTTTCCAATTCCAAACCCTATTATCAATAAAACTTGAATACGGGAACTATAGACTCTAAACCCAAAACACTAAAATAATTAAGGACTTATAACCCTAAGCAGCTAATTAAGAATTTAATTTGAATAATTTTATTCAAACCTAGAAATTTTCATAATTTTATAAGAATTAAATCATAACTTACAAACCAATTTAAGAGACCAACTCCAAAAAATTTTTATATAAGACAATCTCCTTATTTTCTTGCATAAGATTTGTGCACATGAATAAATAAATCAACCAATTATCCTAAATAACTTATCAATTGATAAATATAAACCCTACTTTTAGTGGGCCCATGATTCAATTAAAAGTACTGCCCGAACGTTCCCAAGGATCAACAAAACTAAGAATTTAAGTTTATATTTAGAAACAAATCAAATTTTTCCAATTCAAAAACCAATTATCGATAAAACCTGAGCTTGAAGAACTACGAGCTCTAAAGTCACTTAAAACCTTAACCCTAAAATAATTAAGGAATTTTAACCCTAAGTAATTAATCGATAATTAAATTTGAATAATTTCATTCAACTTTAGAAAATTTCCCAATTTTATAAGAATCGAATCATAAAGTACAAAACAATGCAAGATGAAAATCCTAAAACAATTTTCTATAAGACCATACCCTTATTTTCATGTCTAAGCTTTACACATAAATAAGTAGACCAACCAATCACCTTAGATGAGAGTTGGAATCATTTATCGATTGATAACTTATCAAAATTTAGTGATAGGACATTTTCCTTATTACCCTTTTACTTATACTACATATGGACAATTTTTTACAAGATTTCACATGCTTAACTTCATTAAATGAGACAAGAACATTCCATGACCCCAAAGGACACTAAATAGCAGATTTGAATAAGGAAAAAAGGGGGGCCATACTCTTGTCTTTCAACCATCAATCACTTACTCTTACATACCACCATTCACTCCTTAATGCTTACATCATCAATAGTTGCAATTGTTGACTTTTGTGTAAGTTAGAAGACAATCAATTAAAGCTTCTTACATACACTTTTTCTCTCATTCAAAAATCTGCCACTATCTCCCTCTTTCACTCTCATTTTCACTTCATTTTCTCCTACTTTAAACACAAATCAAAAGAAGAAATTCAACCCCACAAAAATCTTCCATTTGGCCGCCACTTCTAAGTCTCGCTTACGACACTCGCATTTCTTTTTCTTGTGTCATTTTCTTCCAACATCTAAGCTCTTTTAGAACCATTAGAACCTTCCACAAATCCCACTCTAAAGGATCAAACAACTTGGGTTTCCAAAAGGTTGCAAAGGGAGGAAGCAAAGTTAAGAGCTTAAGTGGAACCTTTATGCATAATCACCATATTTTGCTTTAAGGACTAGTAAGTGTTTCTTGTGATTAGTGGGTTAGTGTTTATGTTAGGAGACTTTGATTTCTTGAAGATATAAGTATGATTTAAGTTGTTATAACACCAAAGACCATCCTAAGAAACAAACTCATGAAACCCTTGCATAAAGTTGAAACATGAGCATATAAAGTTGGTGTTTTGTAAAAACACTTGTTTAACACTTTGAATGGAAGATCTAAAGTTGAGAAAATATTGAAACAAGAACTTGAATGGAAGATGAGCATGCTGATGTGAGGATTCAAAAGTCATTTGGATGTTGATTTTATTTCCATTAAGTTAAACATGCTCAAATGTAGACTTAAGTTAAGGAAAAATTCATCACATGAAGTTTTATGAAGAAATCAACTTTGTATGACATGAGCTATGATATGAAAGTTGTAATAAGTGTAAGACCTTCTATTACTTTGTGTGAAGCATGAGTTAAAGAATCATCTTATGGAAGAAAAGTTAAGTTAAGATTTAGATACAACTAGTTTAAGTGCACAATCTAACACCTAAACTTAAGAAAATGATGAAATAAGTTGAAAAACCAAGTGAGAACCCCTTAGAGTCATCACAACTAGATCTGGAACATGGGTGAAAGAAACTTAAAAATATAACAAAATTAAGTGAATAAAGTGAAAAGATCAACTAAAGCAAGTATAGTAAGTATACAAAGCCTAAAACTCAAAACTAAGCCTAAAACCCTAAAAAAAAATTCTGGCCAGCACTTTAAAATATTAAGAGAGGTTGTTTTGAAGCCCACAAGAAATCCACCTAAGGCTCCATAAGCCCACCAAAGTCACTAACTTTAGTTTGAACCAAAAAACAAGTCCATTTGACAACTTAAGCCCACTAAAGAGCCCATGAAGTGGTTGTTAGCCTTAGAAGTATAAATCAAAGTTGTAAATCTAATCTCAAGGATTATTTTGAGCTTAGGATAAAATCTTAAGACCAAGCTCAAAGGATTTCCCAAGTTACCAAAAAGCCTGTTAACCAAACAAGGCCCAAAAGTACTCCAAAACACGAGGATAACTACTGTTCTGGCCCATGGGCAGTTTTATGTGCCTCATCACGAAAATATAACCTTACCATGTTAAATTACGCTTGAAAACGATGAAGATTGACTATAAGATCATAAAAATCGGATTTAAAACGAAAAACTTATTCGAGATTGAACTTTTAAGTAAAACCGAAAAAAAAACCAAGTCTAAAGTATAACTTAAAGGGTTTTAGCTTAGTTTTCTAGGTTTTATTTCAAATCTTTATAGTATCATATTTGCGATGTCCAGGGGACCCGGCTTTGGGGAGACGACCTATCCTGGATTATTTTGATTGATCCTTATGGCTAAGTAAGTAAATTTCTGATGATTCTTTACTTGATTTTGCTTGTAGAATAGATGCACCTAAACTTATATATATAAATTTGGATGCTTATGGGAAATGAGAAACGTATGTATATGAATTTATGGATGAATGCAATGACTTGTTGATTATATATAATAATGGGAATTGTTTGTACTAATATATGCACCGAATTGTATGGAATGAAATTGTTTGATCACCTTAAAAATTGAGTTGATAATCACTTATGCGATTAAGAAATCAAAATGAATCATGCATTCCTCATATTGTATATGGATAACACCGACTGTCGCTTCACGCAGAAGATGGGAAGGGACTCATAGGAAGATGTGCCTTCTGTAGGATTGGGCCCTAGCTATGTCATCTTATATATCGAGTTTTTGTCCTAAGTTGATGGGTTTACTAAGCGCCGAGAGACACCAACCATTAGCGAAGGGCCGAGTCTTATGGCTTCTGCTTAGAGAGTGTGTTTGTGGATTGCGAAGGCCACCACACTGCTAGACTTGAGATTTTAAAAATATGACTTGTTATTCGGTAAAGAAAGTATACACACACACACACACATACACATACACATGTAGTTTTGTTTTAGCTTAAGCACAATAGTGCAAATAAAATAAAACCCAAGGTCTAGAATCCGAATTTTGGTTTGGGTCGGTTAATTATCTCCAAACCCCGACTACAGGGGGCATAATTTTGAGTCGTATGTAGTTCCTAAGTCACTACATGCATTGTATGGCATACTGATTGTTTATGCATTCATATGATTGTGTATCTAATAAATTTTTGTCATACGGTATTGATGAGGGTAATTATCTTACTAAGCGTAAGCTTACACCCCAACAATTCTTTTCCTTGTAGGTTGATCAATAGTTGGGAATGGGATAGGAATCGAGTGCTGAGTGCTACCATTGAATCAGTATGATGAAAAGCTTGTGTACTTAATTCGGAATGCTCTGAAAAATGACTAATGTCTCAATTAAGTTTAGTATCTTTAGTAAGTTTAGAATTTTCTGGAATTGTCTATCTTATTTCACTATTTTGGTAGGGGATACCAATTCTTTGCAGTTTTGAGGAATTGTGGAAAAATGGATATCCATAATTATTTATATTATATAATGAGTCGATGAACTAAAATTGAAGACTCTAGCAAATAACTATTTAGAGTCTTGCAAACTCTGACTTGCAAGGTGATTTTCTTATCATGGGTGTACATGTGATATAGAAATTTTAGACAATATTATTAGGCCCCTCTTAGGGTTGCTACAAAGATCATTGCTGAGAAAGAACTCATTGAAGAGGATGTGTTTGCCGAAGACTTGGATCAATTAGTCCTGGTTATCCAATTTGCCATGAACTTAGAACCTTCATGAGAGGAGAAGCACATGGAGAATTTATTTCATACCACCTATAAGGTGAATGACCAAGTACGAGCGTTAATTGTGGATAGTGGAAGTTCCATTAATGTGGCATCAGTTGAAATGGTCACGCAGTTGAAGTTGCCAACCATTGCACACCCTAAGTCGTACAAGTTGCATTGGTTGAGTGATAAGGGAGCACTACATGTCACCCAGCAAGTACTGCTGTCGATCATAATTGGAAACTATTCCAACGAGATTCTCTGTGATGTGCTACCCATGTGTGCTTTACACGTGTTGCTTGGTTGACCACTGCTGTTTGACAGGAAGGTCCATGATGGATACAAGAACACGTATGTGTTTGAAAAGGATGGTCGGAAGGTCACATTAAACCCAATGCTACCGAGTGAAGTTAATAAACTACAGACCAAACTTGCTTGCGAATCGAAGAAAGCTCTAATGATAAGTAAGGCCGACCTCCGAAAGACCCTTAAAGCTAATATACTAACCTTCATGTTGGTCAGGTGTCCATTAGAGATGAAGAAGTGGGGTAAACTACCCCAAAAAGTTAAAGAGTTGTTGGATAAGTATGCTGACTTGTTCTCATAACAGTTATCCGAGGGGTTACCCTTGATTCAAGGCATAGAACGTTGCATTGACTTAATACCTGGCGCCATGCTGTTGAATAAGCTCGTGTATCAAATTAGTCCTAAGCAAGCTTCTAAGCTCTAACGTCAAGTCAATGAGTTACCAGAGAGAAGTTACGTCAGAGAAAGTCTTAGCTCTTGTGCTGTACCGATGCTTCTAGTGCCGACAAAGGATGGAACTTAGTAGATGTGTATAGATAGCCGAGTTGTGAGCAAGATTACAATCAAATATAGGTATCTCATTCCTAGATTAGAAGACATGTTGGACGAATTGAGTAGAGCTAAGATTTTTAGCAAGATTGATCTGAAATCTAGCTACCATCAAATCCACATGAGGCTTGGAGAAGAGTAGAAGACTGTGTTCAAGACTTGACATGGACTTTACGAATGGATGGTTATGCCCTTCGGCTTGTCGAATGCCTTGAGCACTTTCATGAGACTAATGACCCATGTGCTCAGACATCCAATAGGGAAATGTGTCATGATGCACTTTGACGATATCCTAGTTTGCAGTGTTGACATGCTGAGTCATTGTAAACATCTCTAAATGGTTCTGGATATCCTCCGTATTGAGAAACTATTTGGCAATCTTAAGAAGTGTTGTTTTTGCGAGGAGGAATTGTCATTCTTGGGCTATGTAGTAAGTGGAGGAGGCTTACGAGTGAACGATGAGAAGATCCAAGCAATTGCCAAGTGGCTGACTCATACTACTTGTGTCGACGTAAGAAGTTTTCATGAACTGGTTTCATTCTATAAACGCTTCATTAGGAATTTCTGCGCCCTTGCTACACCATTTATTGAGCTAATGAAAAAAAAAACACCAACTTCTAATGTAGAGGGAGGAGAAGAGTTTTACTGAGATAAAGGAAAGATTGACCTCCACCCTGGTATTAGTTCTACCTGACTATGAGAAAATATTTTAGCTGAAATGTAATGCATCAGACATTGGAACAGGCGTTGTCTTAATGTAGGAAGGCCGACTAATTGCCTTCTACAGTGAGAAGCTCAGAGGACCTCAGTTAAATTACTCCGTGTATGATAAAGAACTCTTGGTGTTGATCCAAGCACTACAAGTATGAAAGTACTATTTTTAGTTGAGAGAATTTGTTATATATACTGACTATAAGTTGTTGATGATGGGAATTAGCCTTCGACTATATCCAAGTCGAGGCTGACTAATCCTAAGTCGATAGTGATCAAGTTTTGCTGAGGCTAATCTAATAACAAAAGACCAAAGGGAAGAAAAGGAGATACTCGACACTAAGTTTGTCGTTTGTTGATAAGCCGAGAGAACGCACAACCAAGTACTTGATACCAAAGATCCATTTGGTACAACACCAAGAGAATAATGCCGACTAATTCTAGCATTCGGCAATTATGGGCTGACCTTTATAGTGTCTTGACCAAGCACTGCGAGACGTCAAAAGCTCCTCTTTGAATCCCGACATCCAACTGTCAACCATGCCCGATTCGGATCTTGCTCCTTCTAAGACAGGCCGAATGACTGCATGCTAACTTATATTAAAAGTACAGTTTTGTATTCTTATACATTTTTTTTTATTTTATTTATAGGCCTAATTATTTAGGGTTTAAGGCCTTTTACATTATTTATTATTTTATCATTGAGGTTTAGAATTGGTTATAAATAGCAACATTTGTAATCATAAAAAGGGTATATAGTTTAGATACATAGTGAAGAATATTCCCATACAGAGAGTGAAACCTTCCTCTTTGGAGTAAGGCTATACTTGCACTAGCAGAGCTTGCGTTTGTCGAATTATTGAGTGTTAATTAAACTTTTTAATCTTTCACGCATTCTTATCAATCTTAACCCTAAGATTGTAGTGAACCCTTCATTTGAACTGGTTTAGTGAGTTGCATCTAACTTTCATTTGAATCTCGAGCAACATTTAGTGTTCATGAGTTGTATTGAGCCTTATTTCAAGCTCAAAACCCTGATTGTGTTTGTGTCTTGGTGTGTGATATCCATCCGCATTCATACTCAAAACCCCCGTTTTACTTCCTATTCTTCATACCTGTTTGAATCCACAAATACCCATTTCGTTCGGCTGACCTGGTCGCCGCATCATCTTGGTATCAGAGCTTTGGGGAGACATACGTGCTAATGTTCTTCAAAGTTGATTCATGGTTTGAACATTTCTGATAATCACCGTTCCATAGTTAGTGTGTAGTTTGTGTTTTTAGTAGTCATGGTATTATGCTGCAGGTGAGTCCAGTAACATTAATTTTAGTAATTGGGTTTAGTTGTTGTGGTAGTGTTTATCAGTAGTGGTAGCTGCAATTGTGTTTTATTATTTGTTCAATTTTCTAGAAAAGTACTGTATAGACAAGAATATTAGAAGATAATGTCAACAACACTAGTGATAGTCTTTACGGAAGTTTGAGACAATGTGTTGATAACTTAGAATACCAGATTCAGAATCTTACTGACTCTATCAAAGAACTCACTAGTTTAGTCAAAGGTTGCAGATGTGATGGCCGAGAAGAAAGAAGGGAACGAACACCCGCTAGCAGAAGTAGTTCTAATGAATACAACAATGATGAGTGACAACCAAGAAGAGTTACCAAGTCAAGAAGGAGAGAAAAACAACTTGTACCAAGAAGAAGAAATGAAAGGAGTGTTGACTCTAAAGCAAATCAAGAAGCCTGAAGAAGAGAGCCGAGGCTAAGAAGAGATGTGGCTAAGTAGAGCTCCGGCTAAGTAGAGCTCCAATAGAAGTAGCCAATCAGAGGTGAACCGACTAGCTTGAAATGCAAGGGATGAACCTCGAGCACCTGGCTGAGGATTTGCTAATATTAAGCTTAAACGGCTGACCTTTAGTAGAAGTGGTTGATTTAAAGAATTCCTTGACTGGATTCCTTGAGTCGAGAAGTTATTCGAGTGCTATGAGTATGATGATCGAACAAAGGTTAAGTTGGCCTCATTATCCCTTGTTGAATATGTAAGCCTTTGGTGGGATAAGTTGGTTGCTAAGCGAGATGCTAAAGGAGAAGAGCCGATAAGAACTTGGAGGCTTATGGAGCGATTGATGAATCAACGCTTCGTGCCAACTTACTTTAATCAAGAGATGCTCCATGCTTTCCAACACTTGAGGTAAGGTCGAAACATTGTTGAAGATTGCTTGCAAGAGTTCGAAACTCTAATGACGAGATGTAAGATTGTCAAGCCACAAGATTGCACCATTGCTAGATTCCTGAGCGGACTTCGAAATGAACAAGAATGTAGGAGGATAGTGTCATAACATTGGTAATAGGCTTTGTAGAAGCATGAGGAGACGTGTTGATAACTTGGAATATCAGATTCAAAATCTCATCGACTCTATCTAAGAACTCATTAGTTTAGTCAAGGGCTACTGACGTAATGGTCAAGAAGAAAGAAGGGAATGAACACCTGCTAATAGAAGTAGTTCCAGTGAACTTGACAACGAAGAGCGACAGTTGAGAAGAGCTGCCGAGCTGAAAAGGAGAGAAAACCAACCTCTGTTAAGAAGAAGAAATGAAAGGAGAGTTGATTCTAAAGCAAATTAAGGAGCCTGAAGAAGAGAGCCAAAGCTAAGAAGGGAGATGGCCGAGCAAAGCTCCAATAGAAGTAGCCTATCCAAGGTGAACCGACCAGCTTGAAATGAAAGGGATGAACCTTGAGCATCTAGCCAAGGACTTGATAATATAAAGCTTAAGTTGCTGACCTTCAGTGGAAGTAGCTAACCTGAAGAGTTTCTTGATTAGGTTCCCTAAGTCGAGAAGTTGTTTGAGTGCTATGAGTGTGATGATTGAGCAAAGGTTAAGTTGGCTTCATTATCCCTTATTGAATATGCAAGCCTTTGGTGGGATAAGCTGGTTGCCAAGCGAGATGCTGAAGGAGAGGAGCCGATCAAAACTTGAAGGCTTATGAAGCGATTGATGAATCAGTGCTTTATACCAACCTACTTCAAGCAAGAGATGCTCCATGCATTCCAACGCCTAAGACAAGGTCAAAATACTGTTGAAGAGTATTTGCAAGAGTTTGAGACCTTAACGACGAGATGTAAGATTGACAAACCATAGGATCACACCATTGCTAGGTTCCTGAATGGACTTCAAGATGATATTGGCGACATAGTTGAATTGTAGCCATTCAACTCTTTAGATAAGCTAATCAATTTGGCCTTAAGAGTAGAGAGACAAAGGAGGAAGAGGCATCAGAGGTCGAGTAACCGACCTCAATAAGGTAACCTAAAACCTGAGAGGTATGTCGAGAGAAAAGGGCTAGAGTGGAGGATGGAGAAAGGAAAGTCTAGTTGACCTATCCATGTCGAGAAAGAAAAGGAACTCGGCAATAATGCTCGAGATGTGAAATGCTTCAAATACTTAGGCTATGGACATATTGCATCATAATGCCCGAATAAGAGGGTCATGGTCTTGAAGGGTGAAGGGCTCGAGGCTCAAATTGAGAGCTAGAGTGACAAGAGTTCAGAAGACTAGTTGATAGAAGAAGATGTCTATGCCGAGGATCTGGATGAACTTTAGCTATGGTGACACGGCCCAACCTGAAGGCAGATCCTGGACAAAGGGAAAATTTATTTCATATGTGGTGTCTGGTGAATTTGAAGACTTGTTCCCTAGTTGTTGATGGGGGAAGCTGTACCAACATCGTTTCTGCTAAGTTAATAGAAAAGATGAAATTGCTAACCTACCCGCATCCCCGACCCTATGGATTGAAGTGGTTTGATGACAACGGTATGGTCCATGTGCATAAGAGAGCTCGGATAGCATTCAAGGCAGGACAGTATAAGGATGAGATTGACTTTAACATGGTGCCTATGAATGCTACAAATTTGCTTCTTGGCCGACCATAAGAGTATGATCAGAAAGTGATTCATGATGGTTTCCTCAATACTTACATTGTTCGAAAAGATGAGAAGAGCTATTGCTTGACCTCCATGAGCATTGAGGAAATCCAGAGACACTTGGCAACTCCAGTGAAGCGAAAGGGGAAGAGAAGTTTGTTTGGCATCTTAGGCCGTGCTCAATTTTTAACGTTGAGGATGACTTCCTTTTGGACTTGCAATAATGATGGGAATTAGCCTTCGACCATATCCAAGCTAAGGCCGACTAATCTTAAGCTGAGACTAATCAAGTTTTGTCGAGGCCAATCTTATAATAGAAGACCGAGGGGAAGAAAAGGAAACACTCGGCACCTAGTTTGTCATCGGTCAAGAAGTCGAGAGAACGCACAATCGAGTACTCAATACCAAAGATCTACTTGGCACAACATCGAGAGACTAGTGCCGACTAATTCTAGCATTCGATAATTATGGGCTGACCTTTGTAGTGTCTCGACCAAGCACTGCGAGACTTCAAAAGCTCCTCCTCAAACTCGGACATCCAACTGCCGACCTCACCCATTTTATTTATGGGCCCAATTATTTAGAGTTTAAGACCTTCTAAATTATTTAAAATTTTGCCACTAGAGTTTAGAATTTGCTATAAATAGCAACATTTGTAACCATAAAAGTTATAGGAATCAAGATATGAGACCCTTGACCCACAACCGGGCTCGAGGACTAGAGGGGCTGGTACAACGAATCCTTATGTTCCAACAACCCTTGTCGAGGTCGAGTACCTCCTTTCCAAGTCACCTTTAGTGACGTACCATATGACCGCCCATTGTTGTGTGGTATGTAGAGTTAACGATTATTCTCTATTGCTGAGTCGACCAATTACTTGGTTTCTTCCTTGCTGAGAAGCCAAGAGAGAAAGCCCGACTGATTAGGCCATCCCTGCTTGGACAAACCCATGCATCCGTACTTTTTGTCCACATCTCCTAACAACTTCACCAATGCCGCATTGCCACATGTACAATATTACATGTAGAATCTGTAGCACCAATAATTATTTTCCTTGTATATTTAGTTTTGCCAATTTATAACATGTACATTGCCTTCCTTAGGAAATGTCCTTTTTGTTTTTTCCCTTTTAGGCAAGTTGCCCTAATTTACGGGTATAAATACCCTTGTACTTGTAGTCGTAAGACATTAGATAATCTTCAATATACCTTTGAGTACCTTATTTGCTGCGTAAACACTATTGTTTACTCTCAGCATCACTCTTATCCTTTCCCTTAAGTAAGGTTAGGTGGCGAGTAACCTCATTGGACCAATTCGTGCGTTACATCGAATTATGCCGTAAGGCCCCGGAAGTTCCATTATGTAACATATCCTTTGGAGCTGTTTGTGGGTTTTGCTTACTGTTTTCGTCCTTTGTTTGCACCCTTTCGTATCTTTCCCTATTGACTCTTTTCAAACTTTCTGTAAACTCGGACCCATTTAGTGATCGGCCTTGTCTGTTCTTGGTCATGGTTCACATCATCTTGGTATCAGAGTAGAAGTTTTGTGTGTACTGTAGTTAGTTCTTCCTAAGTTCTGTTATACTCTATTTTGCGTATATAAAACAGAGCAAGTTACTGTATTCACTTAATTTCTGTGTTGTTAACTGTTCACTCTATAGATCCAAGTATGAATGTTAATGCTGGTGATGATAGTGGATTTGTCCACCATGGACGATAATCTCAAGGAACTCCTGGAAATACTAATGAGAGACTTGATGAGGTAGCTAACCTCCTGGTAGATTTGACTCAAGTTGTTTATGCCCTATCTTACCGACCCATTGAGGCTATGCAAAACACTCCATAAGCTGCTCAACTTATTAAAGGTCAGAACCTAGCTTGACCATTTTGAGGTGGAAGAGTTGGTAGACGAGTAAGGCGAAGGATAAACTTGAGAGAGCTTGATGAGGAAGAAGAAGAGTATTTTGAAGAGGAGAATATACGAGTCCCTAGAGCATCCAATCATGTGAAGCTTCAGATTCTAAGCTTCAATAGGTCTGGGAATGTCGATGAGTACCTAGATTGAGAAGAAAAGGTGGAGTGTATGTTTGATTATTACCAATATGAGGATTACGAGAAAGTGAGGACTATTGCTATTGAATTTTCTAGATATGCTGTCATGTGGTGGAAGAATTTTTAGGCCATGAGAAGAAGAGAGGGGTACTGAAAGATTAATACTTGGCCCGAGATGAAGAGGGTGCTTAGTGTCAGAAATATATCTCTAAGATAATTTCACACAGCTTCAGGAGATGAGACAAGTAGGTCGAACTATTGATAAATATATTCAAGAATTCCAAATGCTTATGATAAGATGTGAAGTGGAGGAACCACCTAATTGAACAGTTTCAAGGTTTATCACTGAGTTGAGAATAGACATCCAAGACATTGTGGAACTCCAGCAATTTGACACAATGGATGAAGTTGTTAGGATTGCCTAATGGGTAGAGAGGTAAAGAAGAAGATGAATAGCAACCAGAGTGCCCACTAGTTGACTAAGATAGGCAAGTAACCGGACATTGCCAAGTACCGAGCCGAGAAGTAAGATAAATGTCAAAGCCGAGCAGAAAAGTTGGTCCGAAGATCTAGTGCTAACTCGAACGTATGAGAAAGGGTAAAGGTTTAGCAGAATGACTAACCAAATCAAATACTTCAAGTGCCAGGGGTTCGAATACATGGCTATTTAGTACCCAAACTGAAGGACAATGGTCATTAAGGGAGACACCTCGAAGTTAGACGTAGAGAGTATGGATAAGGAACTTGAGGAGGAGGAGGTTCCTACCGATAATGAGAATGATGAGAAAGAGTTGATCGAGGAAGACGTATATGTTGAGGACTTGGACTGGCTACTCATGGTTGTTTGACGCATTATGAGCGTAGAACCCTTACGAGAGGAGGAGCAAAGAGAGAACTTATTTCATATCACCTACAAGGTGAATGAACAGACGTGCACCCTCATCGTGGATAGTGGGAGCTACACTAATGTGGCGTTAGTCAACCTCATCTCAAAATTGTGGTTGCCGATTATTGAGCATCTGAAGCCGTACAAGTTGCAATGGTTAAGTGACAAAGGAGCATTATACGTCACTCAGTAAGTAGTACTATAGATCACTATCAGCAATTACTCCGACTAGATTGTTTGTGACATATTGCCTATGTACACTTCATACGTATTATTAGGAAGACCGTGGCTGTTTGATAAGAAAGTCATCTACGATGGTTATAGGAATACCTACAAGTTCAAGAAGGATGATTGAAAGATCACGCTGAATCCGATGTCGCTAAGAGAGGTTCATAAGTTATAAACAAAACTTGCTCACTAATCAAAGAAAGTTCTAGTGATGAGTAGAGTTAAGCTCCAAGAGGGCATTAACACCATTGAGCTAACCCTCCTGTTGGTCGAGCGACTACTAGAAATGAAGGAGCGGAATGATTTACCCCAAGAGGTGAAGGAATTGTTGGATGAATATGCTGACCTATTGCTAGAACAGTTGCTAGCAGGGTTACCCCCGACTCGAGGCATAAAGCACTGCATTGACTTAGTACCCAGCATTGTACTGTCGATTAAACCAGCTTATTACATAAATCTCGAGCAAGCTTCTGAGCTTCAACATCAAGTCTATGAGTTGCTGGAAAGAGGATACATGAGAGAAAGAGTCTCATCCCTTGTGCTCTACCTACACTTCTAGTGCTGAAGAAGGATGGAACCTGGCAGATGTGTGTTGACAGCTAAGCTGTGAACAAAATCACGATTAAATACTAGTATTCAATCCTGATACTAGAAGACATGCTGGAAGAACTAAGTGGAGCCAAAATTTTCAGTAAGATCGATCTCAATTCTGGCTACCATCAAATCCGCATGAGGCCAAGAGACGAGTGGAAGACTGCTTTCAAAACTCGATATGGGCTTTACAAGTGGATGGTCATGCTCTTTGGCTTGTTGAATGCCCCGAGCACCTTTATGAGACTTATGAACCATGTGTTGAAATATCTCATCGGGAAGTGTATCGTAGTGTACTTTAAAGACATCCTGATTTATAGTACTGACATGCTGAGTTACTGTGAACATATTAGAGCAGTCTTAGATATTCTCTATGTTGAGAGATTATTTGGAAACCTAAAGAATGTTGTTTTTGCCAGCATGAAGTGGTATTTTTGGGCTATATTGTTAGTAGAGAAGGCTTGTGATTCAATGATAAGAAGATTCGAGCAATTGTTGAATGGCCGACCCCTGCTAATTGGCTTCGTTTTACCGAAGGTTCATCAGGAACTTCAGTACCCTCGCTGCACCACTTACTAAATTAACGAGGAAAAACACCAATTTCCAATGGGGAGAAAGGGAAGAGAAGAGTTTCATCAAGGTAAAGGAGAAGTTGACCTCCGCCCTAGTGTTAGTATTCCTTGATTTTGACAAAATTTTTTAGCTAGAGTATAACATGTCAAGCATTAAAATAGGTGTTGTCCTGATGCAAGAAGGATAACCAATTGTCTTCCACAATGAGAAGCATCAAGGACCCCAGTTAAATTACTCTGTATATGATAAAAAAACTCTTGGCACTAATCCTACCACTACAAGTGTGATAGCATTATCTATTATCGAGAGAATTTATCGTATATACCAATCACGAGTTACTGTAGTAACTTCGGAGTCGGACCAAACTATCCAAGCGGTAAGCGAGATGGGTTGAATTCCTTAAAGGATTCAATTTTGTGATCAAGTATAAGTAAGGAAAGAGCAACGTAGTTGCAAATGCTTTATCGAGGAGGTATGTGCTCTTATTGGAACTACATACCAGACTGTTTGTTTTGTAAGTATCAAAGAATAATACTCCAAGGATCCATACTTTGGATCAATAATTTCAAAATGCATGGATAGGAGATTAGTGGACGAATATTATGTGCAAGATGGCTATTTGTTTCAAGGAGGAAAACTATATGTATTGACTTGTTCCCTACAGGAATTATTAATTAGGGAAGCTTACGGTGGAGGACTCTTCGGACATTTTGGAGAGAGAAGAACCTGTGAACTAGTAAATGGTCAATTCTTTTGGCTGAGAATGAGAAGAGATGTGCACCGAGTGGTCAAAAGTTGTGCTACATGCAAAAAGGCCAAGTGCTAAGCTGAACAAGGGAAAGTGATGCCCCTACTTGTTTTGACGAGACCATGGACTAAATTAAGCATGGACTTTGTTCTCAGACTGCCAAGAACTAACCGAGGAAAAGATTCTGTGACTGTCGTTGTGGATTAGTTTAGTAAGATAGCATACTTTGTGTCTTACATCAAAACTAATGATGCTTCGGCTATTGCTTCTCTTTTCTTATAGGAGATTGTGCAAATACACGGTGTACCGAGGAGTGTAGTCTCCAATAGAGACTCAAAGTTCTTAAGTCATTTCTAGAGAACCCTGTAGCATCGGTTAGGAACCAAATTACTTTTTAGTACCTTTCGTCACCCCCAAACTGATGGCTAAATAGAGATGATTAATCGTACTTTAGGTTCATTGCTCCGAGTTGCAGTCTGCATGAACTTGGTTGATTAGGACGTCTACCTACCAGTGGTCGAGTTTGCTTACAACCAAACCGTACATGACACTACTAAGTAGACCCCCTTCGAAGTGGTATATGGATTCAATCTCGACTTGCTCTTCGACCATGCCCCTATACCCGTACCGGCGCAAGAGGACTCTGATGCCTTAGCCAGGGTACAATCCCTTCAGTACATCTATGATAAGGTCACTTAGCACATCAACCAAGCTACCAGAAGAACGCATGAAAAGACCAAGGGTTGGTTGGCGAAACAATTTTAGCTAAGAGACTAGGTGTGGTATACCTCGGTAAGGAATAGTTCCTGAACAAAAGGAGATACAAATTATCTACAAGAGCGGAAGGACCTTTCAAAATCCTCTAGAAAATTAGTGACAACGCTTACAAGTTGGAACTGCCTAAGGACTATGGGGTTTTTTATGCCTTCAACATTGCTGACCTCAGCCTATATCACTCTAAAAGAGAATTGAGCGAACACCATTTGGATTTGATCCCAAATCCAAAAAAATTTGGAAGGAATGATGGGAATCAAGCTATGAGGCCCTTGACCGGTAGCTGAGCTCGAGGACCAGAGAGGTTGGTATGACGAATCCTTATGTTCTAATCAACCCCTGCCAGGTTGAGTACCTCCTTGCTGAATCACCTCTAGTGCCGTGCCGTATGACCGCCCATTGTTATGTGGTATGCAGAGTTAATGATTATTCTCTATTGCTGAGTTGACAAATTACTTAGCTTCTTCCTTACCAAGAAGCTGAGAGAGAAAGTCGGACTGACTAGGCCATCCCTGCTTAAACAAACCCATGCATCCGTAGTTTTTGTCTGTATCTCCTAACGACTTCGCTAATACCGCATCGCCATGTGTATAGTATTATATGTAGAATTTGTAGCAACAATGATTATTTTCCTTGCATATTCAGTTTTACCTCTTTATAACACGTACATTACCCTCCTTAGGAAATGTTCTTTTTGTCTTTTCCCTTCTGGGCAAGTTGCCCTAATTTGCGGGTATAAATACCCTTATACTTATAGTTGTAAGACATTAGATAATCTTCAATACACCTTTGAGTACCTTCCTCGCTGTGTAAACACTGTTGTTTACTCTCAACATCACTCTTATCTTTTCCCTTAAGCAAGGTTAGGCAGTAAGTAATCTCATTAAAAAAATTCGTGTGTTACATCGAATTGTGCTGTGAGTCCTCAAAAGTTCCATTAGTACATCATGTCCTCTAGAGATGTTCGTGGGTTTTGCTTACTATTTTCGTCCTTTATTTTCACACTTTCGTACCTTTCTCCATTGACTCTTTTCGAGCTTTCTGCAAGCTTGGACCCATTCAACGACCGGCCTTGTCTGTTCTTGGTCACGGTTTGCATCAAAAAGGGTACTTAGTTTAGAGACCTAGTGAAGAATATTCCCATATAGAGAGTGGAACCTTCCTCTTTGGAGCAAGGCTATACTTGAGCTAGCAAAGCTTGCATTTATCAAATTATTATGTGTTGATTAAACTCTTTAACCTTTCCCACATTCTTGTCAATCTTAACTCTAAGATTGTGGTAAACCCTTCATTTGAACCAGTTAGTAAGTTGCATCTAACCTTCATTTAAATCCTGAACAACATTTAGTGTTCATGAGTTGTATCAAGCCTTATTTCAAGCTTAAACCCTTGATTGCGTTTGTGTCTCGATGTATGATATCCATTCGTATTCATACTCAAAACCTTTATTTTACTTCCTATTCTTCATACCTACTCGAATCCACGAATACTCATTTTATTCATCCGACCTACTATCGCATCATTTGAGGTACCTCTGAAGGCAGACCGAGTTATCGAAGCGACAGGCAAGATGGGTTGAATTCCTTGAAGGATTCAATTTTGTAATAAAATACAAACAAGGAAAGAGCAATGTAGTTGCAAATGGTCTTTCTAGAAGACATGCACTCCTGAGTAAACTGTGAACTAAATTATTTAGGTTAGCAAGCATTAAAGAACAGTACTCCAAGGATATGTACTTTGGACCGGTATTTACGTAATGTGTCGATGGGAGAATAGTAGACGGATACTATATGGAAGATGGCTACTTGTTTGAGGAGGGAAATTATGCGTGTCGACTTGTTCACTATAGGAGCTACTAATCAGGGAAGCCTACAGTGGAGAACTGTTTGGAAATTTTAGGGAGAAGAGGATGTATGAGTTGCTAAATGGTTGATTCTTTTAGCTAAGAATGAGGTGAGATGTGCGCTGAGTCATTGAAAGCTGTGCTATGTGCAAAAGGGCTAAGTGCTGAGCCGAGAAAGGAAAAGCAATGTCATTGCCTGTTTCAGTGAAGCCATGGACCAAATTGAGCATAGACTTTGTTCTCGAACTACCATAAACTATCCAAGGCAAAGATTATGTAATGGAAGGCAAAGATTATGTAATGGTTGTCGTAGATAGGTTCAGCAAGATGGCACACTTTATGCCCTGCTCTGAAATGAATGATGCTTCGGCTATTACTGCTCTTTTCTTACAGGAGATCATATGGTTACACGGCATACTTAGAAGTGTAGTCTCCGACGAGAACCCGAAGTTCTTGAGCCATTTCTAGTGGACCTTTTAGTGATAGTTAGGGACCAAACTACTATTCAGCACTTTTTGCCACTCCCAAATTGATGGCCAAACAGATGGCTGACTGGGATGTCTGCTTACCAATGGTGAAATTTTCTTACAACCGAATAGTGCATGATACCACTAAGCAAGCTCCATTCAAAGTAGTATATGGTTTTAATCTCGAGTTGTCCATCGATCACACCTCTGTACTTGTGCCTGCGCAAGAGGACCCTGACATAAGAGCTAGGGCACAATCCCTTTAGCACATTTACAACAAAGTCACTCAGCAAATCCATTATGTTGCTAGAAGAATGCGAGAGAAGATTGAGGGTAAAACAGCTAAACAATTTCAGCAAGGAGACTCAGTATGGCTATACCTCAGCAAGGAATGGTTTCCAAGTAAGAGGAGGAACAAATTTTTTGCAAGAGTTGAAGGACCCTTCAGAATCCTCTAGAAGATCAATAAAATCACCTACAGATTGTAGCTGCTCGAGGACTATGGGGTTTCTGACATCTTTAACATTGCCGACCTCGGTCTATATCACCCTAAAGGAGAGTTGGTCAAAGACCATTTGGATTTGATCCCAAATCAAATTTAACCCAAAGGGAGCGATAGGAATCAGGCTATTGGGCCTTTGACCTGTAACCTAGCCTGAGGACTGGAGGGCTGGTGAGGTGGATTCTCCTACTCCAGTAGACTCCTACCGAAGCCAAGTACTTTGTTGAGTCCCTTTTTATGCTGAGCCCAATGATTGCCTATCTCTCTGTTGCATGTTGAATTATAGATTACTCACTTGCACCCAAATCAACCAATGACTTGGTATCTCCCTTACCGAGAAGACAAAAGAGAGAGACTCCAGACTGATTAAGCTATTCCTATTCAGATAAGCACGTTGATCGTACTTTTGTTTGCATCTTGTAATGACATCACCAATACGACATCGCTATGTATACATAATTATGTGTATAATTCGTTACACCAATGATTATTTTTCTTGAATATTCTTTAAGAAATGCTCTTTTTGTCTTTTCCCTTTTAGGTATGTTGCCCTAAATTCTTGGATATAAATACCTCTTGTACTGATAGCTATAAACATTACATTAAACATTAATACACTTGACATTTCTCTATCATAAACATTACTTTGTTTACATTCATCTCACTCTTATTCTAACCCTTAAGTAAAGCTAAGTAGCGAATAACCTCACTGAATCATCTCATGCGTCTTATCGAGTTGTGTCAGGAGTTCTTAGAAGTTCCATTAGTACGTCATATTCATTAGAGTTGTTTATAGGTTTCTACTTACTTACTTTTTCATTCACATTTGTTCTTTCACACATTTGCCATCATTTCCTTTACAAGCTTTCGGTAACCTTGGACCCATTTAGCGACCGGCCTTGTCTATTCTTGGTCACAATCCGCATCAAAAGAGGTAGGTTATATGAATCAATGATACTAAGAAATTACTTTGATAGAAGTGGTTACAGATTAATAAATTGAGTTGTCATCAAAATGTGTGTGTGCGTGTATATATATATATATATATATATATATATATAAATATAGAAAGTGTTTAGTTTTAGGAATTTAATGTAGAGGAAAATTTTAAAAGTAATTGTAGAGAAAAATTTAAGGAGTATAGTTGGAGACTTGAAGATTGTACAATGAAAGAAATTTAGATATTCGAATTTTAAATTAGGTAATCGCAGAATAAATGGCCCGGGGAGAGTAAATAAAAAATTGTGAATAAAAGTTGGATATAAATAAGTTTATAAATTTTATTTTGGAAGATATTAATCTATTAACAATAGGAAGATAATCTAAATAAATTTGAATTCTTTAAGTCAAGTGTAGTGACAATGAATGAGGTATAATATGATGTTATATATTAAAACAATACTATGTATAACACAAAGGTAGGCATTTGGGAAATCGTATGAATTATATGGTGTTATATATTAAAACATAGACAAAAGATGAGATGTAATCATAAAATGAGACAAATAGTCGAATAAGAAAAGGTAATCTTAATATAAGATCAAAGGAGTTAAAATGCAAAGAAGCAATTTGCATGAAAGTTAAGGAAGATTGTGAAAGTAAGCTTACGAGATTACTTTAAGGATTAATTAACTTTCAATGAAAAACTTTGAAGGGAGGAGTATGTAAAACCCCAACCAGTAAACAAATAAATATTAATAAGAAAGATTTTAATAGGTCATTTAAAGAGTAAATCAATCCTTTAAAAAAGATTGAAAACTCTACACCTTATAACATACATATTAAACAACACATTTCATATCCCCTTCTCTCCCTCCTTCATGATAGACTCCCTGTGGATAAAATTGCCATGACAAAACCATTAGGAGCATGGGATCAATTTGTACTTGCGAGATTAGGCGAGATTCTAAGAGAAAACAATTCTTTCAGGATTCTTGGTAAGTTTACATAGACAAAACTCATGAAACTCATTTTTCTCTTTATCTAAGGTTGGAGAATTACCAATGAATGGTGCTTTGCAAAGTTTTGTAGAAGTTTTGATCGTTGGAAGAGATTATTCATGCAAGGTTCGTGTCGGTGTGTGTGTGTGTGAGTGCAATGAATGTGTGTTGAAGTGAGGGTGTATGCATTGTGTGTGTGTAAGAGTATGTGTATGTTTACGGCATATGTGTGCATGTAATTTGTGTGTGCTAGCTACATTTCAAGTGGGTAAGAACTGGTATAGATGATTAAGGATATGTTTAGCTCTAGAGTTCAAAAGAGGAAATGAAGGGTGGAATAAAAGGGTTAAGTGGTGGTTCAACAAAGTGAAAATTCTAAGACAGTTTTTGTATTTGTGATTAAGCACTAGGAGTTCTAAGTTTCTAGCTTCCGTTGAGTCAAGCAATCTATGTATAGGATACTTGTTTGTTATTTGTATTACTAAGCTAGTTACTTAACCAGACTAATTAATTATTAGAAATTAATTAAATATGTGTTGTTTGTACTTAGTTGGGCCTAAGGGATTGATAACTCTTATTTTAAATACATTTTACATGATGATTTTATAGTATTTCTCTTACATCTTTGGTTTTCTTTAAAGAAATTGATACTTAATTGTGTAAAATTTAGATTTCAAGGTTTGAACGCGTTCTTGGATTGAAAACGAAGAAAAGGAATCAAGTTTCACTCAATTTGGAGTTCAAATGAATAAGTTATGAAGTTTTGAAGTTATACAGTCTGAGACACAACTGTATCCCCAAGCCGTATCCATCTTGGAAAATATGCTAAGGTCAAAAAGTTACACGACCTGGGGATACGACTGTGTCCCAGGCCGTATCTGGTGACGAAAACGGAAACCTTACAATACATTATAAAAGGACATACTAGGGTTTCGCACACAATATTGGACATTCAAAAGAGAAAAGACTTAAGGAAAAGGAGAAGAAAAAGGCGAAAGCAATACCTAACTTCAAGATTGAAGAGATTTATCATCAACAAAAGGGGTTTTCCATGTTTTATTTATTGATTTTGTTGCAATTCATTTTTAATTTTATTATGATAGCTTAAGACTCTTGTATTTAAGATTATGGAACCTAGGGTTTCATGTGATTATTAGATTGATTGATAATTTTCAATAAAGTTTCTATCTTTTCTTGATTCAATTATGTTATTTAATTGTTAATTGATATTTCTAGAGTATCAATTTATGATATTATGTATGATGATTGAGAAATCACATGAATAATGAGATCTTGACATAATTAAAGAGAATTACATATATACTTAGAGATAAGATACATGTTTCTTCTAGAAAGTTGTTCTTTGTGTGGGAATTCATTATACATTAATGTGATTCTAAATTATATTACTAAGTAAAGAGATTCTGATAAATAATTTAGGATTAGGGTTAATATGCTTGAGAAAGGTGTTAACTTTAATTGTGAATCCCTTCGGCCAAGAATAATAGAAATTGAATTGAATATATTTTAAGCGATCACATGTTAAATACTAAGTGAAATAATTCCTAAATACGTTATTACCTTCTTGAAGTCGTTCTTAGTTTTATCGCTTTCTAAATTGCTTAATCAAGTCTCATAATTAGGTTAGTTTGTTAATTTTAGTATTTTTAATTCATTCAACTCATCATAATTTTCCGGTTAGATAATAGAGCTAAGGTTAATATTAGTACTCGAAGTCTCTGAGGGATCGACTCGGACTCACATCCGCTATATTAAAACCGATAGGTGCACTTGCTTGATATCAGGGATCAAGAGGACCTGTGATCTTAAGGTAGCACCTCAATGATCCTTACATAACGGTGTCCCAAGTGGAGTCCTATATGGAAATGATTTAGATAAATTTAGGATGTTTCTTGATTTCTAGGGTGTTAGAAAGGATCCAATGCCAATATTATATGATATTATTATATATGTATGTTGAAGTCGTCAATAACCTTATGTTACTTATTAAATTAAATTAAAGACAATAAATAGATGGTTGTTGGATTATTGCATTTCACACTCATGCATGTGTGATTGGAAGATTATATATTCATGTGCACGTGTATGTATATGTCATATTCTATAATAGATATTGGCTCATCCCTTATTATTTTTTTTTTCGGGTGCAAGGTTTAGTAAAGTTTTTAGGTTTGTGGATTTAAATAAGATGATCAAGAATTCCAGGATGGGAAAAAGCAAATAGAATTTTACTTGCGAGGATAATATTTGAATTTGAGCACTTAGTGTTTCATAACAGAATCTGGAAATACTTGTAAAATTTACTCAAAAGTAATCCTAAATTATTTCAATAGTTAAATTTTATTTAAGTTATTTAGTAATTTTAAAAGTTATTTTTGGAGATTTTAGTAAATCATAGGGACACGTAGCAAGTTGTAGTATTCCAAGAGATATCATTTGACTTTTATTCTTGCAGTTGTTGTAATCTTGTAGTCATCATGTATTGTAGATATTAAATCAAACTTAGGACAATGTATATCGGTATACCAAATAAATATGAGTTGCTTTTACATATATGCTATTGAATGTCTCAAATTTCTATAATCATCTGGTACTTCAAATCCCATTGCTTTCTTCATCTTTAGTTATTTTAAAGAAAAATATGTTGAGTTCAAAGTGCTATGTTTAAACTAGATTTATTGATTGAAACTTACATACGTATAATCTAAGAGATTAGTGTCACCTCAAATGAATACAATTTTCTTTTCTTTTGGATAAGTTTTTGATGTTATGTTTGATGCATACTAGTTTAAGTTCATCCTTAGTCATATTATGCAATAAGCCTTATCCCTCGAGTTCCTCATGCATTGATTAAAATAACTCTTACTCCTAAATGATCCTACTTGGAAGAGAATTTCTCATATGCCATTTATGTAAACAAATAACTACAAACATTAAGTGAAATCATTAGCAAGTACATTAAGGTTTTTGTATTCTATCCATTTGCTTTTACCTTCCTATTGAAATGCATTTTTTATAAATTTTTTTAAGTAGATTTGCTCTACCCCCACTAGAGTTGCAGCTTCTGGAAGAAATGATGAATGATGTTACAACTATAGCTTTAACTCATATCAATGGTTTACTATCACCTTTTCAAAATATTGCCTCAAGAAAAGACTTATTAATGTTTTTTACAATTGCTATCACTATGTCACTCATATCCATAATTCTACTCTTGGATACATTAGTAAGCTTTCCACATTACAAACTTAATATTCTTCAAGTTGTACTAAGTGGTTTTATTCTTGTTTCTTCGAGATATTGAAGAAAATTAAAGGGAAACGATCCATAATCGAACAAGCGTAGCTGACGTGAAGCTGCTTGGAGGATGTAATTCACCAACGAACACAACACGACTCAACACCTCACTTGATATAATGCACAAGTTGATGTCAAGGTCCACCCACCACTAATCCTAAGCTACTTGACAAGATTAGATAAGAATGTAAAGGGTATGGACTTGAATAGGATTGTTTTACAAGAACAGAGTATTTAGTATTAAGATGTAAGTTATCTCGGGCTTACAAGAGAAAAGGACTATTTATAGTAAGTCTTTAGGGCAGTATTACAAATAAAAAAATTAAAAGAAAGTATTTACAAAAAGGGGATTCTTAGTACATACGAAAAGGGTAAAAAGGGCAACAAACCAAAAATGGAAAAGTAGTTAAACGTCAGACGAGGTGGACAGCTGGCAATGTAGCATTCACCCTGTACGAATATTCTTTGAACACAGCAGGCGGGAAGGGTCAAAATGTTGCGGCACTAAAGGGGTCTGGACGAGAGAGATGGTGGTATGCCAAGAGAAAATTACTCGACCGTTTAAGTGAGTCTCTCGTCACTCGATAAGAGATTCTCGATAGTAGTTTGTTGGAGTACTTGACATAAGGTCTTCGGCAATGGAATGGTCGGCAGCAACACTACCGAGTGTACAGATTAACGTATGACAATGTGGGGAGCTCAAGGAGTTTAACCACCTTTCTTCAATGTATAGTTTCTTGTCATCAACAGGTTGTTGAGAGAGAATTCTTCGGAAGAGGGATTGGAGGCCTTAGAGGCACATGTGAGTAATCGAACCGCTAGCCAACAATGCATTAATTAGTCATTTTTGCGTATACAACGCTTATGTTTAGGATCCAATTTATTGTAATGGGAGCTAAGCTCTATGTTATGATTGTTCTATGAATATTATCGCGCTTAAATTATCTAAACTTTGTTGATCACCTTAAAAAAATGAACTAACTCAAACTTGGCATAACATCTAACCTAACATGAAGCATAACCCACTAGGGGTAATGGCTAGGATTCTCGAGCTAAACATGGACCCTCTTTGTTGAGGATAGCTGAAATAATCTTTTTCCCACCCTTAGCCAAACTAAGTGATAAGAAAGAAAGTTATATAAGATTAGGGATTATGGTTTGAAGGTAGTCAAGGGAAGAGGGCGTTCTCTATTGCACAAGCCCTGATTTGGTTTCAAGATTTATTAAGATACGTATCTTTTTTGAAGATATGGATCTTAGAGAAAAAATATGCGATTTTTCAAAAAATGCAATTTTGCTTAAAAATTCAATTTAACTAAATTTATAAAAAATTTTGAAAATTATCTAAAAAATATAACAAAACGTTATGACAATTAAAACTATAAAAAAAAATACACAAAAGAAAACAAATTAGTAAAATAAATTAACTAACTAACAAATAAATAAATAAAATGATAATTTTTTTAATTACCTAAACAAGTAGAGTCATACGTGATTGGCGTGTTCGTGTTAATTATGTTGTGATCGTCTATATTACCTTTGCCTGCTTAGTGTAGAATTGATCATACACATGCAACAATAGATCATATGTGTACAGTAGTGAATCATATGTGGCATACGTATGAATGGAGTGCAGGTGATGATGTATGTGATCGCTAGTGTAGATTGTGTATGCAGTTGTGTGCGTGATCGAGATTCGGTGTGTATGTGTGTGTATTAGTGAAGTTAGTGTGGACGCGTGTGTGCGAGTGATCAGGTGCAACTCTGTGTGTGTGTGTGTATGCAGCAAGTGCAAACAAGTATGATTGGATCGTATGTGCATGTGTCAGAGTGAAGTGAATGCAAGTAAGAGTGTCAACGTGTGAACATGTAATGCATGAGTCAGTATGTGAACGTTTAATGGGTGAGACAGTGTTATGTAGGTGAGTGATTAGTGCTTGTGTTCGTGTGTGTGGGTATATGTGTGGAGTGCAGGTGCGTGAGGATATATGGTTGTGTGGGGATAAGTATGGAGCTATGTTGTTGTGTTGTGTAGTGATGTTATGTTGTGTGTTAGCAATTGTGAAAATGTGTCCAAAACTTTACAGCCGAATTACCATTTATAAGCCACACAATTGAATTTTTTAGATCTTTTTGGATATATATTTAAACTTAACAAATCCTAAATACGAAAGATACGATAACAAATCCTAAATATGAAAGATATGATAATCTCCAATTTATATTAATTGAATATTCATTCTAGTTTCTAGAAACCCTATATTGATTTGGGCTTTTTATTTTTGAGCCCAACTCAATCTATCTTAATTTAGGCTAAAACAACTAACCCATTTAATAAATTCTAAATTTATTTAACTTAATATAAATTAGATAAAAATTTACTTTATATCGAACTGGACTAAAAAATATTTTAATGAAACTCGATCCTTTAACAACTTAGAATTTACTAAATTAAACGTACACCATCATCCAATCCGACCCTAAATGACTCGACTTAACTCCATACGAATTAATACTTTATTTTTTATTAATTTTTAAATTTTATTTTATTTTTTTAATTATCATTATTATTTTAACCTAGCCCAATAAAATTACTAAAATAAAAATAGGAAAAAAATAAGGTATCTGCAGTTATCCCTCTTTGTAAGGAAGTTTGATTAGAACTTGCCTACAAAGACAAAAGAGATACCTATTTTTGCCAAACCCTACTTTGAATTGATAGAATGAAGATTATTGACTTGAATGGTCAGCCAAGCTATATTATATCTTAAATAAGGATACCAACTTGAAAGGTCGATGTAAAAAATAAACAACTCATCTAAAAAGGGTAGGGCAAAGGAATGGGAAACCCGTCTTGAAAGGATGAGGCAAAGGAATAAGAAGTTTGTCTTGAAATGATGGCAAGTTCATCTTAAAAGGACAGGGTAAAGAAACTGGGGTACCTATCTTAAAAAGATAAGGCAAGCGATTAGGAGCCTAGTCTTGAAAAGACGGGGAAAAAAAGTTAAGGAGCCCATCTTGAAAGAATAGAGCTAAAGATTAGGGTGCTTATCTTGAGAGGATAGGGATAAAGGATTAAGGATGCCAATTCTGAAAATATAAGGTTAAGAATTGGGGGGGGCATCTTGAAAGGACGGGGTAAAGGGAGCTTATCTTAAAGGACAGGGCAGCTGATAGGGTGCTTATTTTGAAAGGATGAGGAAAAAGCACCAGAGGTCATTTAACTTGTTTTGGTTTAATGGATGATTCAAAGAGGATAAATCTTTGAAGATTTCAAAAAACTTCTTAATTGTCCTAATTATCTCTTTCAAGGACTTTAGGATCATTTTACCTAGGAGCAAAAAATTTTAGAGATAGCAACCAATCGACATACCTCACGTTGATTCTCGAAATTCACTTATTTAAATAGCAGTATATCACCAAAGTATTTCCTTAAGATTGTGCTTGCTTCTTTTTTCTTTTTCTTTTTTATTTTTGTTGGTAATAAGGCCTTCTTCATGATTGAAACCTTTTGTTGATGAGTCTTTTATCTATACCATGCTCGTGTCTTGATTCTGCTTTTGTCATCATAGGGTCTTAATTTCCACATCTCTATGATTCTTGAAAAATAACTCTCTTTTTAAAAAAAACTAAATTAAATCATTAAGAACATTTAATTAAAATTTATTTGGTCACTCAAATTCACTGGTAAGTGTTCGGTATTTAAGTGTATGAGGCTAAGAAACATGGTATGCAAGAATTTATTAGTGAAGTATTTTTCAATTAATGACCATCTGAATTTGAGAACATTCATGGATATCAACTTCGCTTATAAACAATGAAAGATTAACCACAAACAATTCTTAAGAAAAATTGAAATCTTTATTGAACTTAGTTTTTATGGATAATACAATTTACTAACATCCAAATTCACAAGTCCCCTTTATTTCGGACCATCCATTTCTGACAGCACTAATGTACCTCCCGACAATACCTTCCTTACCACATAAAGGCCTTCATAATTTGAAGACAATTTTCTCCTCGGGTCTTTTACATTTAGCATCGCTTTTTTCAACACCAAATCTCCTTCCTTAATGTACCTCAGGCGCACTTTCTTATTAAAGGCTTGGATCATTTGCTGTTGGTAACACTAACCATGACATATTGCTACAAGTCTTCTCTTATCTAAGAGGTTCAAATGCTCTATTTGCTTTTTCATCTACTCTACTTCATCGAGCTGAATTTTTACCAATACTCGAAACGAAGGTATTTCTACTTCCATTGGTAGTACCGCTTTAGTCCCATATACTAATATATAAGGCGTTGCACCTGTAAAGGTTTGGATTGAGGTTCTGTAAGCCATGAGAGCAAAGGAGAGCATCTCATGCTAGTCTCCATAAGTGATCGTAATCTTCTCAATGATTCTCTTGATGTTCTTATTAGTGGCTTCAACTGTCCCTTTCATTTGAGGTCAATACGGAGTCGAGTTTCTATGATTAATCTTAAATTGGTTGCATACTTCATCCATCAACTTGTGTTTAAATTTAACCCGCTGTCTGTAATAATGGACTCGGGTGCCTCATATCTGGTAAGGATATCTCTTTTCAAAAATCTAACTACCATTCCTTTGGTCATTATAGCATATGACGTTGCTTCTACCTACTTGGTAAAATAAGCAATCAAAACTAGAATGAATCTATGCCCATTTGAAGTTATTGGTAAAATTGGACTAATCATATCCATCCCCCATATTGAGAAAGGCCAAAGAGCTTATAACATATGTAATTCTTAGGGACCAGTATTGATTTTATTAGCATATACCTGACACAAGTGATAATGCCTTACATGCTTGACACAATTTGATTCCATTACCATAATTTCCTAGCTAACATGTACCCATTCATATGAGGACCACAGACTCCTTCATGTACTTCTTTCATCAATTTCTCCGCTTCTTTTTCATCTACACACCTTAGCAATGTTGTATCAAGTGATCTTTAATACAATGTAGCTCCACTTAATAGGAAATGAGCAGCCATTCTCCTTAAAGCTTTTCTATCTTTCCTATCAGCTTCATTAGGGAACTTACCCGTTTGAAGTAAACTTTTGATATCATAATACCAAGGCTTCTCTGGTTCCTTCTCTTCAACAGTAAAACGAAAAGCTGGTATTTCCTCTACCTGAATTTTCAAGGCTAAATTTCTATCCCATCTATGACTTTTACCATTGATGCTAACGTGGCAAGTGCATTGGCACATTGATTTTGGGTCCTTGGAATGTAAGTAAATGAAATTACTTGGAATCTTTCAAACAGCCTTCCTAAATGCTCGTGATAAGGTAACAACTTCTTCTCTTACGTTTTATATTCTCCCAAGATTTGGAGAACTATAAGAGAAAAATCTCCATATATTTCAAGCCCTTGTATTCTCATGTCTAATGCCATTTTGAGCCCAAAATGAAGGCTTTATATTCTACTATATTATTCGTGTATGGAAATGCTAACCTTACTACCACAAGGAAATGCTAACCTTGATTACTCTTAGGTGATACTAGTACTATTCCTATCTCACATCCGAATACATTGGCTACTCCATCAAAATACATTCTCCATCCCTGTTTTTCATCACTTAATTCATTTGCTACCATCACTCTTTCATTGGGAAACTGGGCTTCCAAACCATCATCTTCATCTTCTAATGGGTATTTTTCCAATTGATTGGCAACTGCTTGTCCGTTGATTGAACTCTGACTTACATAATTGATATCAAACTTAAAAAGCAACATCCGTCACTTCAATATTCTGCCGATTAATGCCGGCTTTTCTGCTAAATACCTCAACGGGTCATGTTTTATCAACAACTCCATTGAGTAATAGAGAGTATACTACTTGAGCCTATGCATTACCCATATTAAAGCACAACATGTTCTTTCCACTTCTAAATATTTCTATTTGCCTTCTATGAACTTCTTGCTCAACTAATACATAAGATGCTCTTTTTCTACTTGTTTCATCTTTCTACCCTAGCATACATCCCATCGATTAAGGGAGGATCATCAAGTAGAAAACCATTGGTTGTCTCGATGTAAGAGAGACCAGTATCAGAGGGTACTTAAGACACTCCTTGATTTTAGTAAATGCCTACTCATATTCTTTATCCCATTTTATCGTTGCATTCTTCCTCAGAAGTTTAAATAATAGCTTGCATTTATCGATTAGCTGCGATAATCGAGCAATGTAATTTAACCTCCCTAATAGTCCCCAAACCTCTTTTACAATCTTTGGTGCAAGCATGTTTACGATTGCCTTGACTTTGTCTAAGTCCACTTCGATTCCTTTTCTATTGACTACAAAACCCAATAATTTGCTCGAGCTTACTCCAAAGGTGCATTTTTTTGGATTTAGCTTTAGTTGGAACTTTCTCAACCTCTCAAACAATCTTCTCAAAACATCAACAGGATTCTCATCTTCCTTGGATTTAGCAATCATATCGTCTACATAAACTTCGATTTCCCGATGCATCATGTCATGAAACAAAGTTACCATAACATGTTGATAAGTTTCCCTAGCGTTCTTCAACCCCAAAGGTATCACCTAATAACAAAACGTTCCTTAAGTGGTAATAAAGGTGGTTTTGATTTTATCTTCTTTTGCCATCTTAATTTGATTTTATCCTGAGAAATCATCCATAAAGGAGAAAAAATGATTTTCAACCACGTTGTCTACTAATACATCAATATGTGGTAAAGGGAAGTTATCCTTAGGCGTCGCCTGGTTTATATCACGAAAGTCTACCCATACCCTAACTTTCCCATTTTTCTTTAGTACTAGCACGACATAGGCTATCCATTCAAGGTAATCCAACACTTCTATGAACCTAAGTTCTAGTAATTTCTTCACTTCTTTTATTTTAAGGAGTATATCTGATCTAAACCGCTTAAGCTTTTGCCCTTTCGATTTAATATCATCTCTTGTCGGTAACTTGTGAACTATGATGGATGAATCCAAACCAAGCATGTCCTCATAAGACCAAGTGAATATATCCATGTAGTATAATAATAAGCATGACAACTCTTGTTTCTGATCATTTGCTAGATCACCCCCAATTTTCAAATTTCACAAATTCTCTTCTATCCCCAAATTAATCATAACTATTGATTCATCAATAATCACTCTACCTTGTTCAAATCAATGCCAACTCTCTTGTATTTCACTAGGAGTCTCAATATAATCTTCGACATCTGACCCCAGTAGGGTGGAAGGTGATATTGGTACTTTCATTGTTTACAAGGGCAAGATATCCATTATGTTCACATTTTAATCAGATCTAAAGAGTAAGGAAAATGTAAAAGGATAACAAGTAAATAACAAAGAAGAATTGAAAGAAAGAAAGGAACTAACTTTATTGAATGAATTCAAATTATCTGAAAGAAAAGGCCTAACTAATTGGACTAATTATGAAATCTAATGCTTCTAATTGATCTAATATTGCTTTTCTAAAGAGACCTATTAATAGGAATGGAAAACCAGTTGCATAAGGAAATTGGGACACCAATATCTTTCTCCTTGTCTAGACTGATGCTGCATTATTGAGCCAAAGCTTTGGATAAACTGCCTACTTCAAGTTCTTGAACACTAGCTGGTATTGGGAATGCCTAACGAATGTCTGGAAAATCCATATGAGCATGGTACAGGTGATCTCCTCTCTTCCCTCTAGTTTTGGCCTTCATTTCTTGGATTTTTCTTCAGTGGGCTCATATTCAAGCCTATTGCTTAAGTTATTCCAAGTAACCTTATGCTTCATGTCTTGATACTTCAATCATGCTGACCTCATAAAAAAATCTACAATCCTAGTTCCTCCAATTCCTCACTCCTGATATATGAAATAGCTATCTCTTTGTAAATCTTGTAGTCTTACTTACTAAGAACAGTGACCAGCTACCCATCAGCTATGAATTTCACCTTCTGATATAGACTAGATGGAATTGTCCCTGCTGAGTGAATCGACAGCCTTCCTAATAGAAGATTGAAAGTTCAAGGTATATCTAAGACCTGAAAGGGAATAGTGAACACTTGTGGACTAATCACAACTTGTAGCCCAATTCTCCAAGTATCTCCCTCTTTAATCCATCAAAAGACCTTATTGAAATCGAGTTATGCTTTATCTGAATCAAATCTACTCTAAGCAAATTTAGTGTTACTAGTGAATACATATTCAGTGAAGACCCATTATCAATTAGTACCTAAGTAACCACTTTCTTTACACACTTAACCATTATGAAAAGGGGCTTTACCTAACTCATCCAGTGCGAATGAAATCCAATCAATTGCAAATATTGAATTAACTACCAATCCCAACTTTTCAATGGAAACCCTTCAGGTACTTTGGCATCTTTCAGAACTTTGATTAAAGCTTCTTAGTGAGTATCTAATGATAATAGTAAGCCCATTAAGGGGATCTTGTACTCACTAGCTATTATTATCTTTTTAGCAACATTCTGATATTTCTCATCCATATCTTCAAAGATCCTTCAAGAAGCCTCTTCTATAGTAGTCTTCCTCTTGGCCCCTTCATTCTGGTCATAGACTCATCCCGAGCAAGTAAGCCCACGAACTATAGGTAATGATGACCTAGTTGTTTTATTCACTGTTTGGTAATCCAAAGGGGCTGCTTTGTAATTCTCTAGGGCTATTGGGATATGAAAAGTAATCTTTCTAGGCTTACCTAATTTTTCAACCTTCTCAGTTTTCTTGTAGTACTAAAAAACCAAAGGTTTAGGCCCACCTCCAGTCATTCCAATCATCTCAGCTATCTTCTTATCTTCTATAATAAGCTTGTCTTCTTCTTCAAATTTGGAACCCCATCCAATGGGTGGTTCATTGGCATATATTGCGGGTAAACCGGCGTAATTGACCAAGTACTCAAACTTTCCTAATGGCTCTCCCAGGGCGTCGACAATCAAATCTTAGTACAGCTCATTTATGGTTTTGGAACCATCATAACCATAATATCAGCTTTCTTTATCTTCCCATCTTTCATCAATTGATATATTGCTGGTCTAGTTTGGGTTCTATCTCTAAGATTCATATTCTGCAAGTGTCCGACCTACCTTAGATTCCAAGCTACCTCTTCAATAGTGATGGGGAGACTATCCAGATCAATTCTTGGTTCAAACACTTGAACAATGATCATATTGATTGAGCATCCATGATATGGCAAAAGATTATTACCCATGTTAGGAGCAAGAGTCTGAATGAATTCCAATTGAAGCAACTTAGCATCAATAAGATCCTGGATCTTATATCTGAGTCTTCAGTACTGGTCTATAGAATGTCTCACTTTCCCCCAAATGCTAATCATAACGGAGCTCTAAGCTGTAGTCTTTCGGTCTTTGTCCCTCCTTTGGTGTTTCAAACATCAAGAGATTCTCCTTCCTTAGTCGTGTAAGAACCTAGCTTAGAGGAATGGGAATCTTCGTAAACTGTCTCCTTTGTGGGCGATTATTCTGATTTGGATTCGGTAGGAAATTAGATCTTCCTGTCATGGCTACTAGGTATTGCAAGTTAACAAGGTTTCCAATATTGATAATGCTTATAATAGCTTCTTTGGCTTTGTTGGAAAATCTTGTGGAAAGTGTCTTCTTCTCAACTCCTTTAGGATTAGGAAGTCTTCCAGTCACAACAGCTTCCTCAATTCGTCATCCTGAGGCCACAATCTCAACATAATTAGGGGTGGGGTGACCTACCAAATGTTGGTAGTATGGGCTTCCGAGAGTGTTGATAAAGGTAAAGGTCGGATCCTTTTCTGTTAAGGGTAATGTTACCCTAACTACCATGCCCCTCCATCTCTAAGCATACTACTTAAAGATTTTGTCAGCCTTCTTTTACAAATTATTCAAATCTCACATGGATGAGGCCACCTCAATATTGAACTTGTACTGGTTATAGAAAGCCTGAGTTAACTTATCCCATATATCAATCTTGTTCAAGTCTAATTAAGCATACTAAGTTAAGGCGGGCCCAGTCAAACTATCTTGAAATATTTGGACCATCACCTTGTCATATTTTATGTATTTTCCCATCTTTTTGATGTACAGCCTAATGTGGAACTTTAGGCAGCCGATCCCATCGTACTTCTCAAATTCCAGAATTTTAAACTTTTTTCGGGAAATCATCATCTTCATATGTCAGCAAATTGATCGTTCCCATCTGCTTAAGCTTGCTAACCATTTATAGGGTTTTCATCTTCTTAGTCAACTTCTACATAAACTTCCATTCCATCTCTCGGTGTTTTTCCTCAATGTCTTAGCATTGGGGACTGATCTACATCTTCCGGTTCAAAGGGATGGGTCGCTTCTGCATTCCGGTTTAGGTTGACTTATGATGCTTACTTGTTATTGAGAATTCTAATAGCTCGAGTAAGAGCTTGAATTTGTTCAACCATCTTATTCATGTTTTCTTCTAGGGTTGCAATTGTGAGTTGATATTCTTGCTTTAGAACAAGTGACTTCTAACTGAGTCTACTTGCTTGGGCGTTATCTTTAAAATCCTATAAAGACCCGAGTTTAGACATTTTTGTGAACTAAAATTTTTGTTGCTTTTGTTTTTTTTTTATTTTTTGTTATTTTGTCATTTTTTATTTTATTTTATTTTTGTTTAAAAGGTAACTAAAAAAAATGAGCAAAAGACTGTGTAATCAATAAGGACTTTCATGAAGCTGCAAATTTATTAATAATCATAAAATTAAACTTATACAATGGACTAAAAGAAGAAAAAAATTCCTAACTAGTTTTTCTAAAAAAAATAAAATCCTATATCTATAAAAGTTAACGGATCTGGCTAAGACGGGCTTCATCAACTAGTCTTATAAGTCTTCATATTATAACATCCCTATCTCAAATCTTACTCCACAAGAATTGGTTTTCTTCCAGCAACCTCTCATTCTCCATTTTTAATTTTTCAATGATTCTTTTGCATTTTTGGAACTGGCCTTCAACTTTGGCTCGTATGGTGTCTGGATAAGCCTACTCAGTAAGTGAAAGGTATTCTAGCTCTAACTCATGTCTGAACATATTTGGAGCTTCGTATTAAATCTTTCCAGTCTTCTTCAGCTAATCATAGATAAATTGCTTGGTAGCCTGGTATTCTCCGACTTTACCCCTCAAAGTTCCCATGTTTATAGCCTTCTTGACTTCCCTTCGTTCCCATAGCTTCACAAGTTCTGTTAGTCGTTAGATCAAAGTAGCGGTACGTAAACAAGGATCTTGATAATTCTATGTAACATCTTCCAAGGAATCTCTCTATGCTATTTCTTGAAGCAGACCCAGCTGTCTAGTGACACAAGCTGGGAAATACCCTATACAACCCATAATGCCGATGAGAGGGACCCCTACATAATCGACATACCCTAGGATGACTCATATGTAGTTGCTCTACCTAGCTGTCTACATTAAATCCACTAGCTACATCTTGCTTATGACTAATACCAATCCTTTAAATTGAGCTTCTTTTAGTACCTTAAGATGATGGGCAAAGTCGTCAATTAGATTCATATGTTTAGTTAAAGATGCATTGAGAAGATTCTCCCCATATCCTTGTGTGTGACTAAGAAACCATACAATAAGGATTATAGGGTTAGCTGTGAAGTACCCGTGCCCCCGCTTCCTTAAGTGGGTGAGTGTCCCGAATTTCTTTGCTAATAATGCTGGTATATAGTATTTGCCAACTAAAAATTGGGTTACTGGCTTAGTTACTCGATAATGGATTTAACTATACCTGAAGGGGAATAATACTATCTCGAATATTACTACGATAAAGGCATCTACCCACTTCTCTACCCATGATTCATATCCTCCACAAAAGATCTGACGATGTTTTTAATAAGCGTCTAGGCTTGAAAACCATTATACTAGTCTTAAGATGCTGAGACATTTCTTACCCTCTGAAGATAAGAACGGTGCTAAGGCTACCTTTTTAACTCCTAGCAAAATCATAAAGGCTTCCTAGGGCTAGGCTCTGAGATTTAGGACAGTTATGCTTTCTTTGAGAGGCAGGGCACTTAGTAATTAAGAGTATTTTTGTAAACTAGGCATCAACACATGTGGGCTAAACTTAAAAGCTGTAGATTCTAGATCCCAATAATAGATAAGGGCTTGAATTAGGGGCTAGTGTAAGCCCTAAAGCTAAGCCAAGTAACCATAGGCTTGAACTTAGAACCCAAGATTTAGGGTGATCGGTTAATGGATCCGATCAAACCCAAATTATAAACTAATGAGAGAAATATTAGTAAAACTGACCCTGTAAACTTGAATTTAAGAAAATAAGTAATAAAATAGGAGACTATAAAATTTTCAAATTTAAAGCATAATAAGTACTAATTACCGAAAATGCGAAAACAATAATCAAATAAGTAATAAATTACTAAAGATAGATTATATGTATGCTAAAAATTTTAGAATAACCAAAATAATAATTAGGAATGTTTACATGTACCCCACATGTATTTACTAGTAGATAAAAATACGCGAAATTACCTAAATTGGCCAAAAACTAAGTAAATAAGTAAGGAAAATTATAAATTAATTATAAAACAATCAGAAAAAAATCAGAGGAGCCTAGAATAATCCAAATCAGTTCGTGGAAAGTCAAACTCTGTAAAAGAAAAATCATCCAATTAAAATTAGACAACATAAAAGCCAAAAATCAAGGAAATTGGGCAAAGTCTTGTCTAATTAATGCATAATAATTACAAAAAATCATCTATAAATAGGGCAAAATTTTTCAGAAGTCATTTGGATAGTTTAGCATTTGGGAAAAATAGGAAAACTGAAAAATCGAGAGAAAATCCAGAAAAAAGAAAAAAGAAAAGGAAATTGTGCAAATTCGTGTAGTGAGAGAAACCTACACCTCACCACTCTAACTCCACCGTCTATGCTGGCCGATAGCCTTGGACCGGGTTTGGACGGCCAGAAAGTTTTGGACCGGTTAGTCTCTTCAATTTTTCGATTTTGAATAATTTTGTAAAATTAGTTATTTTACCCAGAAAATTATGAAACTTGTTATTCTGAGGTTTTATTGTATGTATATATAGGGAAAAAATATTGATTTAGTTTAATTACGTCTGCAATTATAAGGTTTTTAACAAATTGCTCAAAACCGAGCATGATTAAAACGGAAAATAAATAGGCTTAGGAGTGTAGTTTGTAGCTCAATTTTTTTCTGTAGGATGCTCATATGATATAGAACAGTGCTATGAAGTCATTTTTTTAAAATTAATTTTCAAAATTTTTAAGTTAATTTTTAGCCCTAAAATGATGGAAAAATTGGGTGATTTGGGGTTAATTAGGTGATTAAGATGTTAATTACTGATTTAGATATTAATTAGATATTTAGGAATGTTAATCTCTAATGTGGAACCCTAATCCTAGCCTTTGGAGTATTAAGTATGGTTAATTTAGGAAATTAGGTAATTAATATAAGAAATTAGCTATATGTGAAATTGTAAATTAATAAATCTAAAAAAATAGGGTTATTTAGATAATATTATAAGAGAAATCAGAAAAATAATAAATCTGAAAATAACATTTAATTTTAAGTAAATGTCTCAAAATGTAAGATTTTCACACATCGGGAATAAATCCGATACTGCAATTAGGGTTAGCTGTACCGAATAATTTAAAATACCAAATTACGATCCAATAGTATATTTAGACACTCGAGCTTAGTGTGATTAATTTCACATTAGGATTCGAGCATATTTAAGGCTTAGAAATCAAAGTTTAAAATCTCATTTAGGATTCGAACATCGAAATAGAGTACAATGAATCATTAGGACGCAATAGGTATACACGAAAAAAATGAGTTAAAATATAACTTAAAATATGAAACCATAAATTATAAGTACTAAACAGAACTATTTGTATTATAGGACACCCAGAGACACATCAGCTTGCAAATAAAGGATCGAGCAATGCCGAGTAAGTTGGGTTATTGCTTATTGTAACAGAGTACTAGTTTTATAATACTCGGAGACTTAGGCTTGTATATGATTATGATTGTAAGTCATTTACGCATGTGTTTGATGTATCTGAATTCGTGCTGAATTTTTATTGTGAGTGAGTTTGTGACTGATTGAATTGGTATGAAATTGTTTGAACACCCTAAACGAAATTTAATCTTAGTCGACCCTAATAACCAAAAATGTCATGCATTGCAACCCGTTAGGGGATCATAGGATTCTCTAACCAAATACTGACCCCTTCAAAAGGGATAGCGCAGGATTGCAAAATGGTCCCTTCTTCATCCTTAGTAGAACTAAGTGACAGGATAGAAGTCGCGGTGAGGGTGAAGTCAATGGTTCGAAGGTAGTCGTGGAAGGAGCGAGGTCTCCATTGGACAAGCCTAGGTTTGGTTGTGAGCTGCTGCATAACATGGAAACTCCTCAACCCGGATTGGAGCGGGTGAAATTTCTCTGATTTCACAACAGACCAGACTACGTTGTACGATGACACTTGATTGTTGCATTGCATGAAAATAATTGTTTGATAACCCTATTTGTGCTTGTATGCATTCATGAGTCTCCAATTCAACTTACTGAGCTGTAATTGCTCATACCCTTATAGATCCTTTTGTAGGTTCTGATTTCTGAACACTTCAAGTACTATGCCGCCCTACAATTACCCAGAGGTTAGTCCGTTGGAAGCCAGGGGTATGAGGATCAAGTTACTTAGTATAATGTGTAACTAGAGTGACCATGTAATTAGTTATGAAAGACTGATAGTTATTATGTAATCTAGTGAACTGTTATGTTTATGTAAAACTTCCTGGGAAGCTCTGTGGACTTATATATATAATATTGTACATGTTATTAGAAATTTGCACTATTTATCATAATTATAGTTTAATTGTTCATCGGATTGTTTACTTCAAAGCGAGGAGTCGTCGACGCCTTGTGTAGGTCATGTCTATGGTAGGCACTGTGAGGCTAGTTACTATCATAGAATGGTTTACATGGCGGGACTGTTGCGACTCTACGACTTCGGAGCGTAACAGCCAGTGAAGTTGGATCCGCATGAGAGATATGACCACCCCAATCTTTTTGCAAATGCAATCTTGCTTGGTAGGTGGAAGTTAATTCAACCAATCTTTCAGTATAATCTCAAGAAAAGAGTACTTATCCAATTGGACCTTATAGCTAGGCTCGAGATTGACACTAACCTAACTTTTCATATCTATATTATATAAAACATGAAATGACGTAATTATTTACAATGATACCACTAAATTTACAATAAAGTTGTATATAATATTAATAATTTTGTAACTTCTTCAAAATTTTTAAAATTATGTAGCCTTTTACTCATTAGGAGATAATGTAAAAAAAAAAAAAGAACGCATATAGTACAAGAAATAAAAATAATTGCATGGAAACAAGCATTAGTATAAAAAAAATCAAATATAAAAAAAATGAATGCAATATGCTACACACGCATGTAATGCAATAGGGGGTGGTAATTAATAAATTATAGGAATTATTATGAACCCCCACGATTAAATAGTACCGTTATATATAAGTGGACTCAAAATAAGATTAAAAATAAAGCTCATGAATACTTATATACAAAGGCTACTGATTTTTTTATTTCTCCTTTTTTGAATAAGAACGTCAAACCAACCGCGGATTACTTATGGGTCGCAAGCTTTGTAGCTTCAAGGATTTCCAAAGAATGGTGCAAGAGAGTGGGGTTTATGGGTCTCAAGCTCTGTAGCTTCAAGGATTTCCAAAGAAAAGCTTAGTAGACTACATCAAAACTTGAGTAGGCTTACTTATCACCGCCAAGACCCCAGCGACGGCAAAGACCCCAGCGACTTGAGGGTTACACAATGGAAGCCCATCCTAAGTTCATAAGGTAGCTCAGGTTTAGCTACATCTAAGCATGCAAATGGTTATTAATAAATTAAGCCCCCCTAAATCCCTAATTCAAGCCCATTAACTCATTTTTTTATTTTTACATGACAAGAACACTAGCGTCTCCAATGGAATCGCCAATTTTATCGAGCCCTATTTTGGCTTTCCTTAATTTATTTTATAATAAGCCTAGCCTGCTTAATATAAAATACTCAACATAAAATTAAACAAAAAATAGAAAAATTAGAGTCTCCAACCAGTTAAATCGGTAACAAGTGAAATTAGGTTTTTCAAGTGGGAAAACCCTAATTTGGCTACAAATTTGTGGGTTTTCTTTTAAAAAAAATAATTTTAGAAAATTAACCAGAAAAACTAAATTTGGGAATTAAACCTATTAAGACTACATCACTATGTAAAAAATAAAAAAGCTAATAGTCTTTATTTTTATAATTTTTCTAAAAATTCTAAGATATATACAAATATGCAAAAATATAACTAAAATGATTTTTTTATGATTTTTTATTACGAATTTTTAAGAAAAAGAAAAAGAATTAACTTTTTATATAATTACCTTGAAGGTGCCTACATACCCGCTAATCGAGATTAAATCAATATAGTTTTTTTTTTTAATATTTAGTAGGTAGATTTTTTTATTTGAAAATCGAGTTAGATTTATATTTATTTAACAATTTATTATTTAAAAAAACCTAAAAATATATAATTTCGCAAATCTACTTTTTTAAAAAACTCTAACTAACTAAATCTTTTTAAAAACGTCAATTAAGATTTTTTTATATTTTTACAAAAAAAAATTACTATAAGTCAAAATTAATCTTTTCTAAATTCTACATGCAAGATTTACTAAGTACATATCTTTTCGAAAATACAAATCACGAAGAAAAAATATGTAACTTTTCAAAAAATGCAATTTTGGTTAAAAAATGCAATTTAACTAAATTTATAAAAAAAATTGAAAATTATCTAAAAATATAGCAAAACAATATGACAATTAAAAATATAAAAAAAACATGCACTAAAGAAAACAAATCAGTAAAATAAATTAACTAACTAATAAATAAATAAATAAAATGATAATTTTTTAATTACTTAAATGAGTCAAGTCATGCATGATCGGCGTGTTCATGTTAATAGTGTTGTGATTGTCTAAATTACATTCGTGTGCTCGGTGTTGAATTGATCATGCGTATGTAGCAGTGGATCGTATGTGTACAACAGTGAATCGCGTATGGCGTACATGTGAATGGAGCGCAAGTGATGGTGTATGTGATCATGTAGCTTGGATCGTGTATGCGGCTGTGTGTGTATGATCGGGATTCGATGTGTGTATGTGTGTTAGTGAAGTTAGGACGTGGATGCGTGTATATGAGTGATCAAGTGCAGCTATGTATGTGTGTGTGTAATGATTAGGTATGGTCGTGTATGTGTGTATATGTTTTTGTTAGTGAGTGATCAGTGCGGCTATATGTATGAAGTAAGTACAGGCGAGTGTGATTGGATTGTGTGTGCATGTATGAGAGTGAAGTGAGTGTAGGAAAGTGTATCAGTATGTGAATGTGCAATGTGTGAGATAGTAAGTGAAACAGTAGTGTGCAGGCAAGTGATCAATGCTTGTGTTCGTGTGTATGGATGTATGTTGTAAGAAAGCGTGATCAGGTATGAGATGTGTATACCAGTGAGTGGATGTTGTCGTGTGGGTAGAGTACGGGTGCATGAGGATGTATGGTCATGTGGGGATAAGTGTGGAGCTATGTTGTTGTGTTGTGTATTAGGGATTATGAAAATGTGTCCAAAAATTTATAGCTAAATTACTATTTATAAGCCATACAATTGAACCTTGTAAACCTTTTTAGATATAGATTTAAACTTGACAAATTCTAGATGCGAAAAAATACGATAACAAACCCTAAATACGAAAGACATGATAATCCTCAATTCTAAATTGAGGATTCATTCCAGTTTTTAGAAATTGTATATCGATTTAGGTTTTCTATATTTAGGCATAACTCAATCTATCTTGATTAGCCCAAAACACACATTAGCCTATTTAATAAATCTTAAATTTATTTAACTCAATATAAGTTGGACAAAAATCTACTTTATATCATATTGGACTAAAAAATATTTTAATGAAGCACAATCCTTTAACGACTTAAAATTTACTAAATTGAATGTATACCATTATCTGATTCGAACTTAAACGAGTCGACTTGACTCGACACTTAACACTTTATTATTTTATTATTTTTTTAATTTTCGTTTTTTTTGTTTTGATTTTTTTAACCTAGCCCAATAAAAATATAAAAATAAAAATGGCAAAAGTGAGGTATCTACACCTAATAGATTCACCAATACTACTTCAAGTTCTATAAGAACAGAAAAGAGATAGGGGAGTAAGATTTAAGATTACCTGATTGGACTTCTACTTGGTTTACTAACGGTACTAATCTTTAGGAAAACTAATAGGGTCCTCTTGAGTGACCTCTATTTTATAGCTAATGAGATTTATTCTATGCTCTACAAGCCTATGGATTTTATTAAAATCTTTAGTTGACACTTTATCTTTTATAAAATTTAAGGTTTCATTCTTTATACAATTTATAAAACTTGATTTTTCCTTAAATTTTTAAGCTATAAAACTATTTTCAATAGCTATTTTGAAAAGTCACACTATAAGTCAATTCCTACCAGGTATTGAATAGGACGATTCAAAGTAGTAAGATGGTGAATGCCTTATGTAGGTTGTACCTACATTAGTAGCTAAGGCAACTAGCTTCTAACTTAGTTTGATTTACATAACAGGGCTGTTAAGACTTCCTCGTTTAAGGTGTGGCTAAAAGTGAGTTAAAATTGAATTCAAAAGACTGAAAAAGTTTTATCTCTTTGTTCATGTCCAATCAACATTTATTTAATCTCAAAGTGTTCTGCTGAAAATCGATGCAAGAGATTGATAAAAACTAACGTTTCAAACATGGGTTAATTCATTTTGACCAGTAATTTCAATTAAAAGCATCATTTTCGTAGTCAATCATATTCAATTCGTTTGAAAAACCCATTAAGAAAAAGCTTTGATTTTGGACAAAATAGGAGCTTACCATTCGAGATCTTCAATGCACAAGTATAAATAGTAGTTGTAAGACTCATCTATAATAGGAAGTATAGCTTGAATCATTTTAACTTGTTTCAAATTTGTACTTTCTCTCTTTAGAAGCTTAGGCGCTAGTAAGTGCTCTCTCTTTAGAAAATCAGAGTTTTCGAGAAAAATTAAGAGAAAGAAGTGTTATATAAATATTCCTAAGTGTTCAAAAATCAAAAAAGTTAACAACTTACCTTTCCATTCATCAAGAGAAGCTTAGATCAAGAAATGGAAATTCAACTACTATTAGGGTTCGTAAACCACCAGCATCCCGTACTGTTGGGTGAAAACCATCCCTATCAACTAACTTACCACACTCAATAACCCCTAGCCAATGCTTCCTTGTCCTCTAATAAGCACCAAAAATGCTACACACTACCCAATTCCCTTTAGCCTCACAGCGTAATCATGACCCATGAACTCGATTTGAACCTAACTTGTTTTATTATTTTCTTTTCTTTTTGTTACTATTTTATTTACTTATCCATTTATTTTATTTATTCATTTACAAATAAAAGAAGTTTTCGTTCATTTTTTTCTCTACATAAATAATTTTGGCATCTTTAAAAAAAATAAAACTATCTTTTCTTAGGATAACTTAGCATTTGAATTTTTTTTTAAATTATATATTTTCACATTTAGCAATTTATTTTCTTAAAAATAAAAATGAATAAACAAATCTTTTTTTTTCAAATTAAAATAGATGTAAGGTTTTTATAGACACCCAATTTTTACTCCCCTTTTATATTATTTTATAGGTCCTAAATTAGGAAAAACACAAAAAAAGGAAATTAAAGAAAAACCAAAAAATAAAGCAATTTAGAAAAATAAAGAATTTTAGAAAAATAAAAAAAGTACAAAATAAGAAAAAAAACCAAAAAATAAGAAATTTGGAAATATATCAAAAATAGAAAATTTAGAAAGAAACCTAAAAATAAAAAAGTTTTTGAAAAAAATTAGAAAATTAAAAAGTTACAAAAAATTAGAAAAATGGAAAAAATAGAAGATTTTAGGGAATAACAACTTAACAAGATAGTTTTTAAAATAAGTTTAGAAATTGGGCCATTAGATTTGGGTTTAGATTTACATATAGCCCAAGCTCATCTGGTTTTAATTGTACATATGGATAAGGTATGGGCCAACGGCCTAACAGATAAACACTTGGACTTAGTATTAAGTATGAGCATAGTAGAGGTTTGAATCTTGGTGGGAGCATATAAAGTTTTTTTCATCACATCAAGGACTTCCTTGTATCAGGATCTGATTGTGCTACATATCCTGACTTGTAGCAAGTTAGGATTGGATGACCTATACTGACATGACATCCACGTCAGCTGCCACATGTCACACGATGATACATGAAAAGTTGGGATTGGTTGGGTTAGCTGACGTGGCACCACGTCAACCAACTTTCTCTCTCTTTCCCTTCTCTTTCATCCCCTTTCCCTAATTTTCCTCTACTTTTCCAATCAATAATAGTCCGCCCCCTCCACTTTAGCTCCAATGTTTGCGTGAATTTCATATACACACATGCAATCAAAGGAGCTTTCAAATCAAGCTCCAAAATTCAGAAGAAAAAAAAAACTTGATTTTCGAGCATTCTCAATTAATCCAAATTTAAGCTTTCCTTGTTTGTTTGATGGAATCTTATATAAATAGGGAACTTACGAGCATCTACACCCATTAACAACCAACTCACAAACTCACAAGCTCTATCTCTCTCTTTTTTTTATTGCTTCCTTGCTCTCTCCTTATCTCTTTCTCTTCACTCAACCTCGAACCACACCACCACCCTAGGAGTACTTCCCCTAACTCAAGCTTCCCATTCTACTCCCTCTCAACCACGACCATACCTCCTAGCAACCTTACTGAACCACTACCCCAAAACCCTAACCACCACATTACTGCCACCTCTTGAATCACCACCTTTGACCACCTTATCCCTAAATTAACTCTACGACTGAGCTCTTTACCACCCAAACATCAACCCTAACCATTCACCAAGTTCCAGTTACCCGCACACGGCCGAAACATCACTACCCATAACCCGACCACCACCTAAACAACCTCCAACCATCACGGCACTTTACCTACCCCCCACAAACCCAATAAAATACTCACCAAATCCCCCCTTTCCTCATCATTTAGGTAGTCAGAAACGCCTAAAACTTCTCCATTGTATGCTATTGTCTTCCCTCCATCTACGACCCGAACCTGACCTAGGATCCACGACCGACCCGGGATTCGACTTGCAAACCGTGCCCAATCCAACCCGCGTTCCCTTTCTGGTCCAAGAATTGTTTTTATTTCAATTTGTATATTTATTTATTTATTTATCCATGTAAATGTAAATTATAATGTAGAAAAAAAGAAGAAAAAAAAGAATAAAAGAAAAATGAGAAAGAAAAAAGGAAGAAAAAAAGAAGAAGATTAGTTTATTTCTTTTTTTAGTTTAGCAAAAAATAGATAAAACAAAAATACATAAGGTAATACAAAAAATTAATAATAATGAAAAATAAGAAAACAAGTTAATGAATAAAAATTCTTCTTAACACTTAGAAAAATCGGATTTTCCAAAATAGATGAAAAAATATATATATATATATAATTGGATTTCTTCCAAATTAAGGCACTTTAGAATTTTTCAAATAAGAGTCTCAATTTATGACCTTTTTTAGAAATTTTCTTAAATGAACCAAATTGAGTAAAAAACGTAAACTCAATTATTTTCAAGAATTAAAACTAACAATCCACTAAAGTTTTCATTAAAAGAATAACATATGTCTGATCCTAAATAGTGGGTACATAGGAACTTACGAGGCGACAATAAAAAAAAATAATAATAATTTTCCTTTTTTACTTCATTTATCCAATTAGAATAACCGATAAGCGAGTTCTATCTTTTAAAATTGAAAGGTGATTTTTTAAGCTTAATTTTAAATTTGGAAAGTTAATGATGCCTACAAGGGTTTAAAAACTTAACCCCCAAATCTAGATCTTTAGGTTTCTAAAACCATTTTTTTTAATCAATTTTATTAGAAAAACCAGCAGTTAAGTTATAACCAATCCACCTAATTGGTTATAACTTAACTCTATTTTTCCAACTTCAGTCAGTTGGCAACTTCAAGACACTTTTTCAAAGTATAAAAAACTAGTTTTCTTTATACCCTAATTGAGGGTCGGTATAAAATAGGTAAAGATTTAATACTAGTCGATTTAAAGAAGACTTAATTTTTAAAAAATTGAGAGGTGAAAATCCAAACTTGACAATTTTCCCTTAAATAATCACACAAAATGAAGACCTTTTTTTTTCCTAGGTTTTCTTAAAATAAAATAAGAGGATTAAAAATGTAAACCCTATCATTTTCAAAATTAAAATAAACCAACACACATAAGTTTTTTTGGAGCTGAACTATGAGAAGTCTTATCCCTATTAAAAGATATGTAAGCACCTATGGAGCGACTTAAAATAGAAAAAAAAATTCTCCCTTTTTTAAATAAATAAATTTAGTTTCTCATTTTTCTTCTTTTTTTTTTAAATAAAATCAATTTGCTTTCTTTACTTGTAAATTAGATTATTTATGTCAATAAATGGGTTTTTTGAAAAATAGCTTCAAATTTAGAAGGTTAAGGTAGTACCTATTCAAGGTTTAATAAATTAGCCCTCGAATCTAAAGTTTTTTATTTTTCATAATCATATTTTTAAGAAAATAAATTTTTTTGTGGATCAGTAGTTAGGTTAGAATTAATCTACCAAATTGATTTTAACTTAACTCATTCCTGATCTCGATCAAGTAGAAGCTCTGAAATTTTAATTTTTTCAAGAAAAATCATATTTTCCTTAATTCTTAATCAAGAATTAATATTAAACCTATAGAGTTTAATATTGATTAGATTATGAAATATTGATTAGATTAAGAAAAATAAAAACAGAAATTCAAGCTCGACATTAAGCTAACGGCACAATTATCAATAAGTCTAAATAAAAATACAAATAAAATAAAAATTGTCATAATGGGAATATCTAAGCAATAATCAGATGGCTATTTAAGTACATGCATGTATTTCGAAGTACATGGTGTATGTTTCATAAGAATGATGAGTACATGTATTATGTTTGGTAATAGCTTGTATACATAGCATGTATTTGTTCTTTAAAACTATAGATGGCATGTATGGCCTTGTAAGCAATTGTATGTTGGCTTAATGGATAGTACACGACATGTAGAAACTCGAATGGTCATATGTTGGTGTTTGGCTTGAATATACAGTGTGTATGCCCTTTAATGAGGTTGTGTGCATACACTTGCATGGAGTATTCTCATGTCTGTCAATTTCAGGCTCATTTCCTCTATGTTGCCTCTTCTAATCTTAGTCGTTTTGATGTCTCAACTTCCATTCCTAATTCTTGCGTCCTCTAAAATTTTGATAAGGTCAAGCTGGACCTTAGGTCACATCATTGCTACGAGGTTAGCAAAGATTAGCCTTCGAATCTTGCTTTAGGTTATTTCTAACAACTGTATAAAATTTCTTCCTATCACCTGCAAAAGAATTGTTAGAGGTTTTGTTCTCATTTTGCTTCACAGAAAAGTTCAACTTCTTCTTTGCCACTATGGCACTTGCATTATCATTTTTACTCCAAGAATAATATATAAACAAACTGAGCTTATGACGCCCATCCTACACCATCACTTTCTACTTCCTTTGAATGTCTTCCTTGGTCTTAGGAAATGAGGTAATCAGTTTGGCTTCCTTAATAAAGGTATAGGTATTCGCTCTTCCATTGAATATGACATCCTTATCAAATTGCCAAGGCTTACCTAGTAAAATTTGAGTCACTTCCATTGGAACAATATCACAAACGACCTCATCCACACATTTACTAATGGAAAAGGATATATTAGCCTATTTGTTAACATAAATAACACCCTTTCCACTAAACCAGTGTAGATAATGAGGTTTATGATGAGTTATAGACTTCAATCCTTGCCTATGAACAAAGGTAATAGATACCAAGTTACCATCACTACCCTCATCTACCACCAAAGAACATACCCTTCCATTCATCAAGCATCATTTATGAAATAAATTATCTTTTGCTCTAGATTTGCTTCACATATAGAAGTTTCAATTAATTTATGTACCTTCTATACAATATCACTCTACCTATCATTCTTCACAACAAGAATACTTAGGCCATGATCAATTTTTTCCTCCTTTCAACCTGCATTTCTTCTCCTTATGCTGCTTTCAGAGCAGTATTTCACGATATTGCAAGGACCCTAAGATGACTCAATCTCATCCTTACTAGGCTCTTATTTAATCTTTTCTACTCTTTAACCCTTTACCTTCATTTCAACATCAACAAGAGCTCCAACCACTTTCAATAGCATCTATTTCATATCAACTCCTTGCTTCTCTGCAAACTTAATGTCTTTACCCTTATTTTCAATCTTTGGGACTAATTTCTCAATTGGGTCAACCTTATTTACCCCCTCTCTTCCAACTTCCTTACCCTTTTTGTAGCAACTTTATCAATCTCCTTCTTATATTTGTGTTGTAACTTAGCTAAAGTTTTAAAATCTCTTCACCTTAATTTTCTCTCTACATTCTTCTTTGCTAATCTATTTAATTTGTCCTACAAATCTTGGAGTCTTTTCATCAAGATTTTTGTAGGCAACTTGATGGATTGCCAATCTCTAAACCCATCACTCACACTCACTTTCGAAGCTTCCAATCTCTTACTAGGAGGATTCTATCTTGTCAGCTTACTAAAGACAAGCTCTTGTACATGGAAGAGCTATAGACGAACTCTCTGGGGGCCCAACTTAAACGCACCCTGCTCTACTTGAACTCTTGCTAAGTGCCGAGGCTAACCTACGGAGCTCTACTTTCCCAACCTACTAAAATAGAACATCATTCAATCACCAACACAGCTCATTAGCAGTAACCTAAACATAAACTCTACTCGGCTACAACACCCCAAGTTCCCAGAACGCAAACCCAATCACGACATGCCACTTGTCAATCCTTTTCTGACATTATACTATATTCTTTTGTACTATTTGTCCCCCTTTACCCTTTTAGCAATGTACTAAACTAGTATTATTGTATTACCCTTTATTGTAATTGCATATATTTCCTTATTATTTAAATACTTACTATAAATAGTCCCTTGTCTTTTGTAGCCGAAATCGTCTTATACCTTCATAGATAATGAATATTCTTGCTCTTATGAGATACGCTTCTCTGAGTGCATTTTCTCTTACACTCTTATTTAATCTTGCTAAGTAGCTTGAGATTAGCAATAAGTAGACCATAATATTAACTTGTGAGTCATATTAAGTGAAATACTAAGTCGTGTTGTGTTTGTTGATGCGTCATATCCTTCAAGTAGCTTCATAGAAGCTATTGTATTTGTTGACTTTTCTATTCCTTCAATCTTCAATACTTCAAAGGATCTATTGTTACTACTTTCTTTAGTAAGTCTTAATGATCAACTCGGCTCTTAGGTACATCATATAATCCTAATATCAAAGCTTAAGGTTGCAACTGAAAACTTAGTGTTGAAGTATTACTTGTTAGAGTATATGTTCTGTTATACTACGCTTCTCTAATGGAAAACAGAGCAAGTTCTTAAGTCATTGTGCAAAATCGTATTATTAAAGTTATGTGTATCCTTCCATCAAGTAGTGAAATTCCTGAAGTTTCATATTAAAAATGTCGAATCCTAGTATTCAAGGGGAGATTAATGATGACGAGAGCAATGCTCATGGTTGCGGTTGTGTTACCCAACAGACCTTGTAAACTATTGACATACAGTTGCAAGACCTTGTTGCTATTGTAGCCAACTTGGCTATCTCTGTATGGAGGATAGTAGAGACTAAGCCACAAGAGAGAGTTGATGAACAAGGCCGAAATGTGAGAGACAGGCTGAGAAGACAAGTAGTTGAATCTAGAACATCGAAAGCTAATGTGAACCCAGCTCCAACCTAACATGTTAAGAGATTTGTGAAGAGGAGACTTGAGTCGAATAAAGTTGAAGAATATGGTGAGGAAGAGAAGCAGTATGATAGATTTAAAGAGCACGAGTTTCATGCACCTAAAGGAGTCAAGCATCTTAAATCGAACAAAGCTCGGCTTTATGAGATTTCTTAAGGACAATATATTTCCATGCATCAATTCATCAAAATAAAAAATTTTCGCTAAATCTACATACTGAAAAACCCTAGAAGATGAAATTTAATAATTTTCTACAACTATTTAATATTTTTAATAAAATATCTAAAATTGAAAGGAAAATCAGATTTACTGACGTTAGTGGCTCCGACAACCATGGCCTTGTCGGCTGATCTGGGCACTGCTACTACCGTACGGTGGTAGTGGTCGTCTACTCCCAAGTGTTCATTAGGTTGGGGATCTCCTTATATGCTCTATTTGCGCTATAATTTTCTAATTTTTTGTAAAATTGGTCTCTCTTCTTTTCTCTGACCTGCCTAATTTTTTCTAGATTCTAAAATGTCCAAAATGAGTTTGGATGAAGGTCTTCTGTTTTTATAGTTAAGTTTAGGTTTTTTTTTCTCCATTTTTTCTTTGCCAAGTATCCTTATCTCTTATCCTTTTTACTTTTTTATGGGTTGATTTTAATTTGTTGCTCTCCATTCTCCATTTCCAATTTTTTAAGCCCTACTTTTGCAATTTTCCTCATTTTTTCATATATTTCTTAATTTTTCCTTAATTATTTATGAATTTTCTTCGATTATTTAGTCTCATTTTAGTATATTCAGATACTTTTGGTAATTTCACATATTTTAACCTACACGTAAATTCATATATAGTACAAATAAATATTTCTAAATATTATTAAGTTATTTTATGATTTGTAGTATATATATAATTTATCTCTATTGATTTATTGGTTATCGGAATTCATTATAAGCTTTTTTATAAATAACAAAATTTTTTTATAAAATCCAATATTATATTAATTAATCGTTTTATTACTTCTTTTTCTAAATTCAAACTTACAGGATTACTTTTACTAATAATCCTAATTTCATAGTAAAATTTGGGTTGGATTAAGCAATTTGTTCCATCACCCCAAATTCTACAAACTGAACCCTAAGTAGCTGATTGCAAGGCTTACAACAGATACAAAAATGAGGTGTTATGCAACGTCTTACCCATATGTGTTTCACACATTCTACTTGGTTAACCTTGGCTATTTGATTTGAAGGTACTTCATAATGGGTTTAGAAACACATATATGTTCAAAAAAAGATGGGAAGAAGGTTATACTAACTTCAGTGAGCATAAAAGAAGTTCAAGAGTCGCAATCAAAGATTATCGAATCACTGCAGAGGAAGTTCTTAGTGATTTCTTAAGCCTAATTTTCCAAAGATATTAAGAGGGAGAAGTGTACATTCCTATTGTTCAGAAGGTTACTAAAGTTGAAAGAAGTCGGGGCATTACCTACAGAGGTGTAGACATTACTTTAGGATTATGCCGAATTGTTTCTTGCCAAGTTGTCGAAAGGTTTGACCCCTTTTAGAGGCATAGAGCATCACATTGACTTCCAAGCTAAAGCTACTCTACTCAATTGACCAGCCTATAGACTTAATCCCGAACAAGCAGTTAAGCTAAAAAAACAAGTTGATGAGTTAATTGAACACGAGTATGTCCATGAGAGCATAAGCCCTTATGCCTTGTCGATTATCCTAGTGTCAAAGAAGGATGGCTCATGGAGAATGTATATTGATAGTAGAGCAATCAACAAGATCACTATCAAGTATCGATATCTGATCCCACAATTGGATGATATGCTCAATGAGTTGCATAGTATGTGAATATTTTCGAAGGCTGATCTGAAAAGTAGCTACCACCAAATCTGAATGAGACTTGGAGACCAGTGGAAAACTGCTTTTGAAACAAAGGATGATCTATTAGAGTGGATGGTGATGCCGTTTGGTCTAACATACGTGTCAAGCACTTTTATAAGGCTCATGAATCATATTTTGATATCATTGATTGGTAAATGTGCTATTGTTTACTTTGATGATATTTTGGTATGTAATGCTGATCTCATTTCTTATGTTGTACCCTTAGGATCTATGTTTGATATCCTCCATGTTGAGCAATTATTCGACAATTTAAAGAAGTGTATGTTCTATCAAAGTGAGGTAGTATTCCTTAGTTATGCTGTTTTTGAGGGAGGTATTAGAGTTGATGACAAGAAAGTCCAAGATATTCTTGAATGGTCAATGCCGAATAATGTTGTCGAAGTAAGGAGTTTTCATGGTCTAGCTTCATTTTATTGAAGATTTATTCCAAACTTTACTTCCATAGTTGCCCCACTGACTAAGTTAACTAAGAAAAACTTTGAATTCAAACAGGCTGAGAAAGCTTAAAGGAGTTTTGAGGAGATTAAATCAAAGTTAGCTTCTGCCTTAGTATTGGTACTAATTAACTTTGACAAGGTTTTTAAGTTAGCATGTCATGCATCTGGAGTCAACATTAGAACTATTCTTATGTAGGAATGTCGACTAGTTGCATATTTCAACAAGAAGCTTAGAGGTGCTAAACTAAATTAATCAGCATATGACAAGGAATTATATGCCCTTATCCGAACACTTCAAAACTGGCAACATTATTTACTGTCGAGAGAGTTTATTATCTATACAAACCATGAGTCCCTCAAATGGGTCAAGTTCTTGGAAACTTTTTGCTATATCACTAAGTACAAGAAGCGAAGTTCTAACACTATAGCCAACGCCCTTTCTTGTCGCATGTTTTTGTCACAACATTGCAAGCTAGAATACTTGGGTTTGGCACCCTACCTAATTAACGTGAACATGATTCATACTTTGGACCCTTAGCAACCAAATGTAACATTGGAGGAGTAATGGATGGTATCTATTTGAGCCAAGGATTTCTAATGAAGGAAAAAAAGTTTGTATACCAAGTAATTCTATTAGGGAATTACTTGTCTAAGAAGACCATGCAGAAGGCTTAATCAACCATTTTGGTGAAAAGAGAACTACTAAGTTGTTGAAAAAACACTTCTATTGGCTTGGGATGATGAAAGATATGCACAAAATCCTCGAATGATGCAAGGTGTATAAGCAAGCTAAGGGAAGAAAAGAGCCATATAGAGAATATATACCTTTTCCCATACTTGAGAAACCATGGAATAATCTAAGCATGGATTTCATGCTCCACTTATCCAAAACACCGCAAAGACATGATTCTATTATGGTAGTGGTCGATTGGTTTAGTAAAATGAGTCACTTCATCCCTTACCACAAAACCAATGATGCTTTATTTGTTACTAACTTCTCTTTACAGGAGATCGTGCAGCTGCATGGAGTTCTAAAGAGTATTGTATTTGATTGTGATTCAAAATTCATAAGCTTCTTTTTGCAAACACTATGGAAGAAGTTCAACACCAAGCTAATGTTCAGTACTTCTTGCCATTTGCAAACAAATGGCTAAACAGAGGTTGTGAATACAACATAAGTAGCCTCCTTTGAGATACTATTGGGAAGAATCTACATGACTGGGATCTCTGCCTTCCAATTATTGAGTTCGCTTCCAATCGCTCCACTAATAACTATACGGGAAGCATGCCTATCGAGGTTATCTATGGACTTAACCCGAACTTAACCTTAGACATGATAATCAACCCAACCTCTTAAGGAGAAAGTCAATTAGGCCTGTAATGTGTCAAGGAGTTTCAAAAATTGCATCAGAAGGTTGCTAAGCAATTAGTAAAAACTATGGGTTAATAGAGAGAACAGGGAAGATTAGGAAGGAGGTGAGTCATTTACAACCTAAGAGACCTTGTTTGGATTTACCTCAACAGGGAGCGATTCCCAGGGAAGAGGACAAACAAGTTATCTACAAGTGGGATGGCCCTTTCAAGATCCTTCAACGCATCAATGATAACGCTTATGAGCTAAAGCTACTTAAAGGATACAGAATGTCTCCCACTTTCAATGTCATTGACCTGACGCCTTAGGTACCAAAAGAAGAAGAAGAAGACCAATATTTGAGAGCAAATCTTCAACAACCCTAAGGAATTGATGGATTGTCGACCTCCATACTCATCATTCATACCTGCTTCCGAAGCCTCCAATCTCTCACCAAGAGGATTCTCTATTGTTAACCTGCTGAGGATGAGTTCTTGTACATGAAAGAGCTGTGGATGAACTCTCTAAAGGCCCAACTCGAACATACCCTACTCTACGTGGACTCTTGCCTAGTTGCCAACTTGCCAAGTGCTGAGGCCAACTTGCCGAGTGTTGAGTTTGAGGACACCATACACCAAGCTCTACTCTCCCGACCTACTAAACTACAAGGTCATTCAATCACCTCAGCAGCTCCCAGTACAGCAAATTAACAGTAGCCCAAACATTAACTCTGCTCAACCATAATGCCCTAAGATCCCAGAATGCAGACCCAATCACGATATGCTACCTATCATTCCTTTTTCTGACATTATAATATATTCCTTTGTACTATTTGTCCCATTTTACCCTTTTAGGAATTTACTAAACTAATATTATTGTATTACCCTTTATTGTAATTACATATATTTCCTTATTGCCATAGAGACTTACTATAATAGTCCCTTATCTTTTGCAACCGAAATCATCTTATACCTTTACAAATAATTAATATTCTTGTTCTTGTGAAATACGCTTCTCTGAGTACATTTTCTCTTACACTCTTATCTAATCTTTCTAAGTAGCTCGAGATTAGTGATAAGCAAACTTTAGTATTAGCTTGTGAGTCATATTAGGTGGAATACTAAGTCATATTGTGTTTGTTAGTGCGTTATATTCTCCAAGTAGCTTCACAGAAGCTATTATTTGTGTCGACTTTTCCATTTCTTTATTCTTCAATACTTCGAAAGACCTACTGTTACTACTTCTTTTGATAAGCCCTAGTGATCAACTCAACTCCTAGGTGCATCATATCCCCTAATTCACTCCTAGACTCCACCTTAAGCTTATAACCCCTATCTCTTTCATCCGTTCTCTTCCTCAAATATTCAATCGAATCATTCAGACTCCTCATCTACTCTTCTTGGACATTTGATTTTCTTATTGCAATATGGAATTTCTTAAAACCATTATTGCTATTATGCTCCCTAATCTCCTCTTATCACCACCACAATTATAATCTCCATACATATTAATATATTGAGAATATCAACAGGTAGAAATAAAACTTAAACCTTCACCATAATCTTACTACACCCTTCACAACCTTAATGGCTACACCCTAGCTGATAGGAATCAAACCACCAAAGCTTTGATCGGAGCTTAAGCCCGAGGTCTCAAGAACTTAGTGAGGCGTATTCTCCTTTACCAAATTTCATAAGAAGAGTCCAAGTTGCTCCAACCCATTCGCTTGCTGTTATTTCCAAGCTAAGCCCTTCCATGCCTAATAATCATTTTAAAGTGTCGACCAGAGAAGTGTTCTACTGATAGCTTAGCTCACTTGCCCACCAACTGGGCTGACCTATCTACAAGCTATCTAGAGCATATCAGAGTTAAATTCACTTTAGAAGAGTCTACAACTTAGCTCAGCAACAGTTAGGTTAACCGTACTATTCCATATGTTTCCACTAAAAGCCTACCTCTAGCTGCCAGCTACGTATCCAAGCCCCTATGATGGAATCTATTGCACTAATCAAATGTTTTCTTAACTTTTCATTTATACCCTTCAATATTCCTTGCATTTTACTTATTTAAAACATTACCCTTTTTTTCTTTTCCTTATTTTATAGGATGCTCTAGATTTTCATGTATAAATATCCTTGTAATATGTAGCCGCAAGGATCATTTGTCTTATCTCATTGTTGAATATACTGTCTTTACTTTCTTGGAGGCTTATCTCCCCTTTCCTGTTATCCAAACCCTTAAACAAGGCTAGGTAGCAAGTATCCTCACTAGATTACCTTGTACGTCAAATTAAGTTGGTTAAGCAAGTCCTTAGTTATTCCTTAGTGCGTTATATCCTAAGAGTTAATCGTAGGTTTTGCTTGTTTCACATACGTTCCATACTCATTTTTTAGCTTTCTATGAGTATAAACCCATCCTCTTAGATACAGCCGACCTTGTCCTTCCTTCTGCAACGTATCATCTTAGTATTAGAGTAGAGATTTTCTTTAAGTTACTACTATACCGTATTGTTACTTCGACCCCCATTTGTGGTTTGAATATATTGAGTAGCGATACAAGGCAAGCACACCTATCAAATCTTGTATAACAAATATGATCCAAGTCAATCTCTAGAAGACCCTAAGTACTAATACTAATCTTCGCTCTATTACTTAACCAGTAAATTCAATTTCAAGAAACTTAAATAATTAAACAAAAATTGCAAAAATTACTATAAACACTCGATTTTTACTCCTAATAGTTATATATATTTTTTAAATGGGGTCCTAACTCAAAAATAAGGAAAATATACAAAAAATTTAAAAAAATTGAAAAAAACGAAAGTTAAAAGGAAAAATAAAAAAATAAAAAAGATAGAGTCGCGTCATGTCGTATAGAGGCACATCGTATCGTATCGAGTTGGATCATATCGTAAAGAGAAGCGTCGTACCTTATAAAGTTGCATCGTGTCATATCGAGTCACATCGAATAATTTAAAATCAAATCAAATAACGGTGTGTGATAAATTTAATAAATCATTAAGTAATTTAATAATTGGGCTTTATCAAAATAATTTTGATTTGGTTCGATATAAAATAAATTTTTATCTATATTATATTAGGCTAAATTGAATTTATAATTTATTAAGTGAACTCTTTGACTAAATCAAGTTGAATCAGATCGGATCGGATCGAGCTCGGTAAATAAAAAGCTCAAATAAGATTTTTAAAAATTACGTCAAATTTTGATCATATCTTTTATTTATTAAAAATCAAATCTATAATTAAAAAATATGAATGATTTAGTTTTAGTTTATAAATAAAAATTTAGCGATGACATTGAGGAATCTTTTATTCCAACTTTCCAAATTTCGGCAAATCCACCAAATATCCAATCTCCAACATCCAATTACAAAAGCTGTTTTCCGAAATCAATTCATTTCCGAAAGTTGACATCCAATTACGAAAGTTGGTTCCCGAAATCAATCTACTTCGTAAATCTAAAAGCTAACGTCTAAATTAATTCAATTCCGAAGTTGAAAGCATCCAATTCTCAAACGAAAGCCACGTCCATGCCAACGAAGTCCCCTCGCAAGTCCTTCACGCCGATGAAGCCATGCAAAACGAAGCAGCAATCCGTACGTCTCTACGCCTGAATGCTTGAAGTCCTCACTGCCGACCATAAGATCTTCTAACGATAGCAAATCACATCTCCACAGCTTGACGCATTCATGCCAATGCTTGTCCCCGAAGCCCAACGGCAATCCAGTCTGAAGCCGCAATCCATTTAAAAGTCCTAACAGCAACCGAAAATCTTGAACACGTCCACACTCCAATTTCTACAACCCACAAACACGAGCACGATACGTCGATAGACATAACCCAACAATCGCACACAATTCGATTAGTGTATGTAAAAATTATTTTATTTTTATTTATCTTATTTTATTTTATTAGTTAGTTCAATTTGATTTTATTAATTTACTTTCTTCTAAGTTCCAATGAAATTTAGTTCAATCGAGTTGTTAGAAAAATCGTATTTTTTTTTTATAAACATAACTTCAATATGTCTTATAATTGAGATTTGGTAGAGATATGTATTGAGATACATATCTTGTGGTTGAACTACATATCTCGGGGTTTAGATTTAGAAAGATACATATTGAGATACGGAAAAAATATATATCTAACCATATCTTCAACGCATTTTATAATTAGGATTTAAAAAGATATTTTTAACACGTGGTGGTTTTAAAAAATAATAAAAAAATCTTAACCGGGGTTTTTTAAAAAGAGTTAGTTAGGGTTTTCTTTAATTCGGGAAAATTAGATTTCTTAGGGTTTTTTAAAAAATAATAAATTGATAAATAAAAGTAAACTCAGTCAGTTTTCAAAATTAAAATAAATAAAACATTAAATTTGTCGAAAAAGAACTACAATCGTCTGATCTTAACTAACGGATACATAGGCATCTTTGAGGTGACCATAAAATTTGTAGAAACTTAGGTTCTTTTTCTTTTGGTTTTTATTTTTTCTTAAAAATATTATAATTTGAAAATAATCCTAAATAAATAGTGGTATCTATTAAGATTTAATAGGTTAACTCCCGAATTCGGAACTTTCTAGTTCTTTACTCAAATTGATAGTCAAATCGCAACCAATCCACCCAATTGATTATGATTTCTTTCCTTTTTTTCCAATTCCAATTGGGTAGTGACTCCAAAGATTTTTTTAAATAAAAAACCAAAATTTTTCAATTTTTTAGTCGATAATTAATATTAAATGGGTTAGAGTTTAGTATTAATCAAAAATAGAAAAATCAATTTTAAATAGAAAACCGAAAATCAAGCTCAACAATTACTAATTATATAACTAATCAAGAAACAAAACAAAGATTTAATTCAAGACTTAATGGTGTACCTAGATCTTGCTTCCCTTAGGACTACACATGTGATTTCCTTTAAAAACAATCTAATTAGCTCATTAATTTTCTTGATCAAAAAAATTTTCTATTAAAGCTAATAGCTTTCTCAAGCCTATTAACCCCAATCTTTAAATTACCTAATAAAATCTCTTCATTGTAGCATAACCTAAGATCGCATTAACGCATAGTAAATTCTATTAAAGATAATATTAAAGATTTGGAAGAATCTTCCATTTTATCTCTAACATTGCACAAACCCTCATTAATTATGCTTAAATCTAATTATATAAGAAATCTCTCGACCTTCCTATACAATATAAAATTTTTAGCATAATACCTACATGAATATCAATTTAAAGCACGCAAGCACACATAATTGATCAAAGAAAACTAAAGCAGTTCATTAAATCTAAAAAAATCCATTGGCACATGATAGATCTAGGTTTCACAAGACCTAGATACAACAAGATCCACTCTTTACTCATGATAAAAGAACAATCTTTAATGAAAACTGAAGAAAAAACACTGAAGTAAATCATGAATATGAGGAAACAAGTCTTGAATCTTAAATTATTGGCACACTATACTCTCTTAAGTGTTTTATCTTCAAGTTCTCTCGAAAAGACGTACTAAAAGTTTTGTCAAAAAGCCCTAATGAAGCCTTAAATAGTAAAGTCAAAACAAAGAATCTACGGTAAATGACACAACTGTGTTACTTGGTCATATCGTTTTGATACGACAAATCAAATCTTTTCTAAATCTTTTTTGCATCTTCTTAACACTTAGGAGTGAAATGACCAGGGATACAGTCATGTCTATCGAGCTTAGTTATTCATCCTCTCGGTTCTTTTTATAAAATTAGATCTTCTTCAAACCAATCAACACTAAACCCTACCCGTTTAATACTGATCCTTGATTAGGGTTAAAAGAAAACCAATTTTTTTCAACTTGAAAAAATTTGGAGTTGCCACCCGATCGGAGTTAAGAAAAAAGGGTTAAGTTATAACCAATTAGGTGAATTGGTTATATCTTAGCTACCGGTCTATCGATTAAAAAATAAATTTATAAATACGGCTTTCTAAAAACCAAAGAATCTGAATCCAGGAGTTAGGACTTTTAAACCCTTATGGGTGCCATTGACTTTCCAAAATTAACTTTAATCTTTAAAAATCACCTTTTTTATTTCATGAGATGGAACATGATTTTAACTATTCTAATTAGACAAATGAAATAATCTAAACTGAAGGAAAAAGGAAATTAGGTTTTTCCATTTTTATCGTCTCCTTATAAGTACCTACGTACTCGCTATTCGAAATCAAACGTATGTAGTTATTTTTTGTAAAAAACTTTAGTGGATTGGTTTTGTTTTAATACAAAAACAATTGGGTTTCCGTTTTACTCAGTTTTGATTTGTTTAAAAAAAATTCCTAAAAACGTTCTAATCGGTTTCTTATTTTTGGAAACTCTAAAATAGTCATAATTTAGAAAGAGGTCTATTTATTTTCACTTACTTCCAGAAAATCAATTTTTCTAAGTGATTAATCTTATTTTATTTATTTTCCTTTTTTATTTATTTTATCCCTTTTTTTACTTAATTCATTTATTATTTATTATGGCTTATTTATTTTTATTTAAACTAGTAACGAAAAAGAATAAAGTTACCTTTCTTTTTTCTTTTCTTTTTTTTGCACTTTTACATTTACATTTAGAGGTAAATAAAAAAATAAAATAACAATATCAACAATAACTAAACAAAAACAAAACAAACAAAATAAAAAAAGAAAAGAAACCGAAATAAATAAAAAAGGGTCTGGACCAGGAAGAGGATGTGTGAGTTGGACCTGGGTCAGTCAGGTCATATTCGGGTCGTCGGATCGTGTTCGGGTTAGGGATGGAAGGAAAGTAACACCACGCGATGGGGAAGCTCCAGGCGTTTTCTGACCACCTAAACAATGGGGAAAAGAGACTTTGGTGAATATCTAGTTAGATTTATGGGAGGTAGATGAAGTGCTAAGTCTTGGGGTAATTGTTTTAGTGGTTATCGAAAATTGGTCACAGGTAGCGGTGGTGGTTTAGTTGCGTGTGAATTGCTAAGCATGATTGGTTGGTTGGGGTAGAGGTTTTGGAGTATGGGGAATTTGGCCGTATAGTTGGTTGGTGTCTAAGGTGGTGTTTAGTGGTGGTTCGAGGAGAAGGGGTTCAGTGATTAAGGTTAGGGTAGTGGCGAGCTTAGTGAAGTTGCTAAGGGGCATAGTGAAGGATGAGTTGAATTGGGTTGGGGAGCTTATAAGGCGACAGATCTAGCTAGAGTAGTGACTAGTAGTGGTAAGTTAGAAAGAGAGGGACTCGAAGAGAGTGAAAGAGAGTTAGAGAGAGAAAGCGGTCGCAAGAGAGAGAGTAGACTTGGGAAGTGATTCAAAAGCTTGTAAATATTTCTGTATCCTCGTGTGAGCTCCCTCAACACCATTTTATACTGAAATTGTTCCTAGAAAACATGGAAGCTCAGATCGAGTTTTGAATGTAAATGCTGAGATTTCAGTTTTTCTTCCAACTTAAGAGCTCGACTTGAATTCATTTTTGATCGAATTTGGACGAGTTAGTGGGTCCAATTCATAGTAAGATATGTGCTCAACAAAATTAAAGTGAGAAACTGCGTGAGTGTATGTAGAATTTATGCAAAAATTGGAGTTAAAGTGAAGAGGTCGGGTGTTCTTAAGCCAAGAAAGGGGGAGAAATTTAGGGAAAGTAAGGGAAAGAGGAAGGAAACGAAGGGAAAATGAAGGAAGGGGAAGGAAAGGGGGCTGACGTAGCGCCACGTCAGTCATGCTGTCCAACCCTGACGTATCACATGTCATTCGTGACACGTAGCAATTGACATGGCACACCATGTGGATGCCATCTGGTGTCACATCAGTAAGGCCGTCGAATCCAAGGATGCCACGCATCAAGACACGTAACGCAATCAAATCCTAACACGTGGCAGTCCCTAATGTGATAAAACAAAAAATTAGAAAAAAGGCCTCCCAACCTTTGCTAAGTTTTGACTCAAGATCTCATGCGCAATGCTAATGTTATATCCATATGCTTAACTGTTAAGCCATTGGCCTATGCCGTGAGTCCTTGAAAGTTCCATTGGTACATCATATCTTCTAGAGCAATTCATGGGTTTTACTTACTGTTTTCATCCTTTACTTTCACCCATTTGTACCTTTCCCCGTTGACTCTTTTCAAGTTTTTTGCAAGCTCGGACCCATTCAACAACCAACCTTATATGTTCTTGGTTACAGTTCGCAACAGTAAGCCACCAGCCTAAACAGTTTCTAGGTTTTATACTAGGTTAAGAGCATATATTCGAGATGTAGTGTAGTTACAACATTTTATCACTTTTGATAAGGCTATGAAGATAGTTTAGTGTGTAGAAACAAAGGAGAAATAGGCTTATTTGACCTTAATTGATAGACCTGCTCAAAGTAGCTAACCTACCCATGTTGACAATCGAGCTCAATACAACATCGAGCCTAATGAGAGAACTAAAGTCATGTCTAAGCAAAAGAGTTGTACTACTAACCAGGAGGTACTAGAGAGGACCTATGAGAAAGATTAAGGATTAGGACCGAAGATGAGTTAGATCAAGTGTTTCAAGTGTCAAGGTTTTGGTCTCATGGCTGCCCAGTGGCCCAACTAACGTACTATGGTTATTAAAGGTGAAGTCCTTACCTTTAAATTAGAAAATACTAATAAAGAGCCTAAAGGAAAGTAAGAATTGAAAGAGGAACTTAAGGCGGATAGTGAAGGACTTGTAGAAGAAAATGTATATGCTAACATCTTGGATAAGCTAACTTTAGTTATCTGATAAGCTCTAGGCATTGAACCATCTACTGAGCAGGAGCACTAAGAGAATTTGTTTCACATCACCTATAAGGTGAACAAGTAAGTATGCACACTTATAATAGATAGTGAAAGTTGTTCTAATGTAGCATCTACTGACCTAGTTCAAAAGCCTAAGTTCCCAACCTTGTCACATCTAAGATCATATAAGCTTCATTGGCTAAATGAGAAGGGAGCACTACATGTCACTCAGCAATTACTTCTGCCAATCTCCATTGGAAACTATTCTGATGAAATTCTTTTATGATGTGTTGCCTATGTACGCACCTCATGTCTTTGGAAACTACTTTGATGAAATTCTCTATGATGTGTTGCATATGTATACATCTCATGTGTTATTGGGCCAACCTTAGCTATTTGATAAAAGGGTCATTCATGATGGTTTCAAGAATATGTATACATTTGAGAAAGATGGAAAGAAGATTAACTTGAACCTTATGACCCTGAGCCAAGTGAGCAAATTACAAGCTAAGTTAGCCCGAAGATCCAAGAAGACACTAGTATTAAGCCAATCCGAGCTCCAAGAAGCCATCAAGTCTGATGCACCGACCTTTCTATTGATGAGAAGGTTGTTGGAATTAAGGGAGCAAGCTATACTACTTAAAGAGGTTTGAGAATTGTTGGATGAGTATGCCGACTTGTTCCTCGAGCAATTACTTGAGGGATTGCCTCCTTTTAGAGGCATTAAACATTACATTGACTTGATCCCAGGAGCTATCTTATCGAATAAGCCTACTCATTGGATGGACCCCAAGTAAGTTGCCAAGTTCTAAAGATAACTCAACAAATTACTAAGGAAAGGATATGTAAGAGAAAGTCTTGGCCATTGTACTACATCGACGCTTCTTGTGGATAGCTAAGCTATTAACAAGATTACCATCAAATACACGTATCCCATTTTAAAGCTAGACGATATGCTAGACAAACTGAGTGGTGCTAGAATCTTCAATAAGATCAACCTAAAATCAAGTTACCATAAGATTCATATGAGGCAAGGAGATAAGTGGAAGATTGTATTCAAGACCCGACATGGTCTACATGAATGGATGATAATGCCCTTTGGTGTACGTTGATCTATCATAAGCAAATTTCACTATGATTTTTACCTATACGTACTTACGTATATAATACAAATAAATACTCTTAAATATTATTTATATAATTTTATAATTTTTAGTATACATATAATTTATTTTTATCGATTCGTTAATTATAGACAATTTGCAAAATGATTAATGTTTTAAAATGTGGAAGAATTAATTAATTTTAGGGCTAATTTTAATATACTTTCTAAACCACATGTTAGATGCAAATAAACCTGTTAAGCTTAAAAAGTATGATTTCATCCTCAATAATTTTTAAAATTTGCAAACAACCTCTTAATTATTGTTACAACCGTCTAACTTTTAAGACTTTACCAATAATTTATGAGTTATTTGTACATTTTCAAAAGTCAAGGAGGTGAAACCAAACTTTGAAAATTTGGGCGTGTATTACATATGACGAGTAAAAATAATATTTGCAATTATCACATAGAAGATGGTTATTTCATAGTTTATCCTATATTTATTCATCAAAGCTTGATGGACTCTAACTGGTAACATCATACATGGTTAGGTTAGTTTCACAGTAAATGTTAGATATTAAAGATAGGTTTTGGTTTCAACTATCAATAGCCTATCACGTAGTATAAGGTTGCATAATAAATACGATGCCATACCCTATACTGCATAAGTGGAGATAGGTTTTAAAATTTTGAAAGTAAAACCTACTTTGTGATATGTTAAACACTAATTTGAAAACTTTCCTAGTTTAAGTAGGATTATACAACTTTCAAATCTGATAAGTTTCAATGCTCCTCTCGTTATAACCAATTTACAAATATTGTAAAATTTACTAATAAACTCGACAAACATAATAAACATTTAAGTAAGTGGCGCACATTAAACTACCTTACTAAATGCGAAAATAAGTGCTCAGCTTTAGCATCCTATATCCAGTCAAATGATCGAGGAACAAAACATCAGAATGACAGCATATTATTGACAATTTGATGCTTTAATTTTTCATTTTCTTTTTTCCAAGGGTGCTAGACTCATGCATGGACAATTATAGATTTAGGTAAATCCAACTTCATTGTTTGAGTACTTGTATTTTCAAATAGAAATTTATATAGCTTTACTTCAAGCTATAATAGTGCCAACGATTGCCTCCTAGCAAGAAGGCTCTTAAGGCCTTGAAAGCTCAAGCCCACTAAGTTGTTCAACTCGAGTGCCTGCCTTGAGCCTCCCCTAACCTTGCAAACCTATGAAGGTGTTCGATTCGAGTAATCGCATAGAAACAACTCGAAGCTTGCCCCTTATCCAAGATTGGATCCCCAATAACCCAAGAGCACTCCCTCAAAGGGTACCCGTAAAGAGGAAGCTTATCTCCCTTTTTTCCAAAGACATATATTAAGGGTCCCATCAGACACTAAGTTGAATATAAATCTCATAATCAAATATTCGGAGTTAGTATGTAAAATTTAGGATAATTAAATAAGTTATTTAATCAAGCTCAAATTTTATTACAAAGTTAGGAATATTAGTAAAAACAATCTCATGAATTTGAATTTAAGAAAATAAAAAAATAAATATTATAATTTTAAGTTATATTTATACGTATATTACTCGTTATTTATTGAAAATATGTAAAACGAATTCTACTAATTAATGAATAGATAAAAATAAATTTTATGTACACTAAAAATTATAAAATTACATAAATAATATTTAAGAGTATTTATTTGTACTATATATGTAAGTATGTATAGGTAAAAATAATCGAGATTATTTAAAATACCTAATATATGTTAAGATAATACTAAATTAATTAAGAAAAAATAAAAATAAATAAAGAAAAATTGAGGGAAGTGTAGAAAAGTCTACATATTAGGCATAGCAAGCTAAGAATTACAGATGGAAAATCAACAAATAGAATTAGGCTATTTAAAAAGTGAAAAAGAGAGGAAAAAAAAAAGGACAATTGGCAACAAAAAAAAATTCAAGAAAATTCTAAACACCTTTATAAATTCAAGGAATCCCCTTCGTAATTCATTTTGGTCAATTTGGTGAGCAGGAGAAATTCGGGACAGGAGAGAAGAGAAGAGAGAATATTTTCAGAAAAATAAATAAAAAAAACAGTACAATTAAGGCATTAAAGGAGAACTCACACTCAACCCACACTTGTGACAAAATCAAACCCACCATCATATAGTAGACCCTACACTTGGTTGCGTCGACAACCCTAGAGTGGCCAGAGGTGGCTACAAGCTAGTGGTTCGAGTGAGTCTAATTTTCTACCCGATATTATTTAATTTATTAAAAATATTAAATTAATATAAAAAATTATGAAAATTGGTATTATAGGGTAATTTTAATATGTATATTTAGAGAAAAATATCGATTTGATAAAATTAGATCCTCAAATATACTAAGCTTTAGAAATTACTAAACCCAAGTTAATTTTCGCTTTTATTTTAAATAATCTTAATAATATAATTTTGAGCTTAAAATTTTTGTGTGTGTTGTTAAGATATATATTATATTGCTATGAAGAGATTTTCTTGAAATTAATTTTTCAAATTTTTACTTAATTTTTTAGCCCTAAAATCATAAATAAAATCAATTTCTTAAGTTTATTTTATGGTTTCATGTTAATTTGATATAAATTCTAATTTAAGTTGTATGTAATCATCTTGACATGTTAATTGACTATGAGAGATGATAATTGTAGTGTTAAGGATATTAGATACGTATTTTATGTGTAGATTATGTAATAATGTATAATATGTAAGTATAGGAAATTAAATGAGTAAAAAATATTAGGTTAAATCAATAATATTATAATATTAGGAATATCATATATATCTGATTTGGAATATAAATTTAGGAAATTATGTGAAAAATATAAGTTATTCTCATATCAAACCAAATTCGAGAATTAAATTAAGAATAGAATGTATAATATAAACCAAAATAGTGATTATGAGATAAATAAGAGACTTACGATACCTAAATATAGTTAGATAAATTTCACATATTGGATCAAGAAGAGTTCCTAGGGTTTACGAATAAAAACTGTAACCAGAAGCTAAATTGGAACTTAATTTAGGAACTTATTCAAAATCTGAATCAAAAGCTAGTTTAAGATTAATTAGATTGCGAGTAATATAAAACTTCAACAATTGGGTAAATTATGACTTGAAGTTTATATGTAATGAGGGTATAAGTACTATATTATAAGAGCAAACGACGATGATTTGACCCTGCATCAAGCTTGAGTAAGCAAATGAAGGATTTCAAGTGAGTTGAGATCAATACGTTACTATATTTTAGGATACTATATTATAGTACTCAGAGGCTTAAGATTGTATTTAGCTATACTTATAGATAGATACTTGTGTGCATTCTTGTGTCTTTTTGAATTTTTTAGTGTATACTAATGTTTTGCTATAATTTGTATGGAGTGAATTATTTGATCACCATAAATTGGACCCAATTATATTTAACAAAAACACCTTAATTGGACATGCATTACAACCCTTTAGGAGACAACTAGAATTGTCCAACCAAATACCGACACCTTCGAAAGGGATAACACTATAGCATAATGGTCTCTTCTTTATCCTTAGTCAAACTAAGTAATAGGAGAAGAGGTCACGGTAAGGATAAGAGCAATGATTTAAAGGATAGTTATAGGAGGAACAATGCTTCCATTGTATAAACTTAAGTTTGGAGCTTTAGTCGTAAGCTATTACATACGCATTAAAACCCCTTAAACCCATATTAGAATAGGTGAAATTTCTCTAATTTCATAACGTATCGAACAACGTTATGTGATAGCATAAGCTTGTTACCTTACATTTAATTAATTGTTTGAGAACCTTTCTTAGATCTGTTATATAGTCTTATATCTTCGTCTCTACTTGCTGAGTTGTCGATTACTTATTCCTTTATAGATCTTCTTATAGGTACTAAGTGAAATACTGCACTATAATTACCCAAATGTTAGTTTCCTTTTGAAGAACCTTAGGGAAGTGAAGACTTAATTGGATGGTCAACAGAGTTTTTAAGAGTTTTGTTAATAACTCATAAATATGTGAGATGGTTGTGTAATATTTTGCCTTTAGACTACTTTGTTGTGTAAATATCTCCTAAGATCTTAAGACAATATATATATCCATATAAACATGACTTAAAATTTTATATATAATTTTATCAATAATTTTGTATGAAAGTAGATAATCGTGGACATCTTATGTAAATCATATCTACGATAGTGATTGTAAAATTAGTTACTATAAACCCTTAAAATGATATTTAGCACAACCTAATCTAAATTTAGGGCATTTAGGGAAAATTATCCGATTGAGTATAAACTTTATGACTGAAATAGGAAAGTTAGACGAAGTAACATAGCGAGGTTAGATTTTGAAAATAGTAATCCAAAATCCCAATTTTTCCCTTAGAAGTAGGATTATTCAATATAGTACTAAAATGCTCAAAATTCCTAAAATCAAATTAAGATTGCAATAAGAAATTAGAGATAAGTTAATTAAGTTATAAAATAAGATAATATAGTATAATTTACTATATGAATATACGTGTATTTTTTATGAGTATACCTGATATAAATAATATTTTACCTATAAATTAATCCTAAATTACATAATTATATATATATTGCGTTGAAATCATGAAATTTATTAAGAGAATATATCCTAAAAATAAAAGATATATTAGGAACTTAATTAAATGAGTAAAGTTATATATTACACATGATATTTACATAGGGTATATACTTTTATACTAAACAAATAGCTAAGTCCTAACATATAATATCTATATTTAAGTAAATATTTAATAAAACTTATCCTAATGCAGTTGAATACTTGCTAGAATCAGTTAGAGTTGCTGGACTGTGCCATGGCATCACCAAATCAGTTATTTTTGCTAAATCAAAAGTTAATCTATTAAGAAATTGCTACCTCCTCCTTCAATTGATTAGGTAAAAGCAAAGGAAAAAATGTAAAAATAACAATGTAAGGTCAAATCGAAATTAATTTAGTGTAAAAAAAATCATAATTGAGTAACTTAAAGGTAAAATCATAAATACAAATATATAAACGATAGGTCGGAAACTTGAAACTAAGTGATGGCTAAATTCCTTATATTTTTAGGAGTCTATAGAAATTTTCGGAGAATTATTTGATAACCCAGACTATTTATTTTGAATTTACCTAATAAAATGGTTTAAATTATAAGTCGGGGTGTATTTTTAATACTAATAAGTTAAAATGAGTCAAATAGTTAAATAAAAAACTATGTGTGTGATTGTTGATCAATTGGGATTAAATTAGTATTTTTATTATATTTATGGATCTTTTCTTAACAGAATACACTCTAGGTATATTAGAGTTAGATAATACTTATAATGTAACGATATATGAACAAATTAGGTAAAATACAATTTAATAACGTAAATTACATATAATACAATAAAATTTAGATAGATACGTGTAACTGTATTAAAAACTTGAATTACCAGTTAAAAATCATCTTTAAGAACAAGATTTATAAAATGTGTCATTAGATTTGTACGAACCCAACGTACTAATTTTATTAAAATCGGACAATCTTAAACAATATAACCTAAAACTTTATCATATTCTAGAATGTACATATTTCAGTAACCCTATCAGAATTAAAACATGATTTAATAAATTAAAAGTACGTTTCGATAAAATCGAAATGATATATAATACGTAATAGTACAGGTTATATATATTACTGATAATTAACAAGTTAACTTGATATATAATGATAATATGACTATAAATTATGGAAATAATATATATATAACCGTTTTAGATCAAACCTAATGTTTTCGTAATTATTACGAAAACTGAATTTGGGTTTTTTATGTAAATAGGATCTTCAAGTATAAAGACGGTTAACAACCCGAGTTAGCAGTAGTAAGCGTCTATACAAGTAAGTTGGGACTATGACTTCACCACCTGTTAGGATACTGTATTAAAGTATCCGGAGACCTAAGAATACTTCTAGTTGTGTTTGTAGTTAGTTGACCATGCACATGCTATATGTATGTATGATACTCAGTTGTGATAGGAATTGAACTCCTTGGTGTGTTGTTTTACATGTTCGCATTGTTTATATATTGTATAAACTTGTCTGGCCACCTCTGATTAAAACTAACGTCTATTCAACTAAAACGAAACTGGACATGCATAACACCCATTAGGGGAAATGATTAAGAGTGTCGGGCCAAATACCAACTTCCTTCGATGAGGATAGCCGAAATAATCTTTTCCCCATCCTTATTCGAACTAAGTAGCAAGCAAGGATATCGCAACAAAAGTGGGGGCCATGGCTCAAAGGCAGTCATGAGAGAGGAGGGTGTCCTCTATTGCACAAGTCCGGGTATAATTTAACTTAAGCTGTAATAAAACTCCTCAATCCGAGTTAGAGCAAATGTAATTTCTCTAATCTCACAATGGACCGGATAACATTGTATGATGTTTCATTTGACTGTTTTCATTGCATTTCGTCATCATTAATAACCTTGCTTATGATTGTATGGTACTCTTCTGGCTTCATCTTACTTACTGAAGTAGTTATGCTCGCATCCCTATAAACTCTTTTACAGGTGCTAAGTGAGGTCAAGATGTTTCAATACCACCGTTCCCAAGTTAGGGTGTTACTGTTTGGGAAAGTGAGGAACAAGGAATCAACTAAACCTGAGCTTTTGACTTTTTTTGAGTTTTTGAGAAAACGAACTAAGAATTCTTTAGGACCCCCACTAGTTTCCTAACTTATCATATATATATATATATATATATATATATATATATGATAAGTTAGGAAACTAGTATACTGCAAAACCTATGATTTTTAATAAACTCTTATTGTAAACTTTAAATTTAGATGTGAAATGTTTGTACAATATTGTTGTAGCATGAGACAACAGGTTGTATAAAACAGGTATTTTGTAAACCTACCATAGGTTTAGTTATTAACAAATATCAAAACAGACGTTTCAAGATGGTTGAGTTGTGCACGCCTTATGTAAACTATATCTACGATAGCAATTATGAGATCAGCTTTTATCTTAGGATAGTTTACATAGCGGAATTATTATGACTCTTCTTATTCGAGGCGTAACAGTTACTATTTTAGATTGTTTTATACATTAGGACTATTGTGATTATACCACTTCAAGGTATAATACTGAGAACTTTCCCCGCCCTCATCCACTTTCTCTCTCCTCATTAAATGTTGAATGACAACCTATCATACGGTCTACTATCTAGCCTCCGAACTAAGGTAACCACCCACTGCTAATGGGATAGGCTCATCTCCCAAGCGCCTACTGACCAACAGAAGGGAAGTTGTCGCATTAAGACTAACAGTACAACCCCTTTGGATTCTACGCTAACTGGTCCCCTTTCGCTACGTACCTACGTAAATTAACACCTCCATCCAACAAATAAGAGTAAGATCATCAAGTAAAGGGATCAATTTTCTCACCATTCTCCTAGGAACTCACTATTGTTGCTTTCTCATCCTCCCCCCACTCTTCTCATTAACTTGAGTCTTGGAGGGCCCTCATTAACTACGCCAAATAGGGCTTTTTGCTGATCTATCCTTACCTGCAACTATCAGGCCACTTGGAGTTCACCTAAGAGACTATTTATTGCGAACTGTAGCTAAGAATAGATAAGGCCCATTGCTAAATAGGTCCGAGCTTATAGAAGCATAAAGAGTCAATGGGGAAATGTACGAAAGGGTGAAAGCAAAGGATGAAAACAATAAGCAAAACCTACGAACAGCACTAGAGGATATGACACACCAATTAAACTTTCGAGGACTCATGGCACAATTCGATGTAATATACGAATTCACGAATTAGTCTAATGTGGTTACTTGCCACCTAACCTTGTTTAAGGGAAAGGAGAAGAGTAAAGCCAAGAGTAAACAACAATGTTTATACAGGAAAGAAGGTACTCAAAAGTGTTTTAAAGATTATCTAATCTGTTATAACTATAAGTACAAAGGTATTTATATTTGCAAACTAGGGCAACTTGCCCAAAAGGAAAAAGACGGAAAAAAAAAAGACATTTTTTAAGGGGTAGTAATGTACATGTTATAAAGGGGCAAAAATGAATATATAAGGAAAATAATCATTGGTACTATAATTCTACATGTGATACTATACACGTGGCGATGCAACATTAGCGAGGTCATTAGGAGATGCGGAAAAAAAGTATAAACAAATGGGCTTGTCCGAGCAAAGATGGCTTAATCAATCCAGATTCTCTCTTTCGGCAACGCCAAAGATGATGCCGAGTGATTGTACGGCTCAGCACTGGAAAGTATTCATCTACTCGACAAACCACAAAATAATGGGCTATCATATAATACGGCATTAAAGGTGACTTGGTCTTAGCAAGAAAGTACTCTGTCTTAGCAAGGGTTGGTCGGAACATAAGGATTCAACGTACCAGCTCCTCTAGTCCTTGGGTTCGGCTGCAAGTCAAGGGTCCCGTAACTTAATTCCCATCATTCCCTCCGGGTTGTTTTAGATTTGGAATCAAATCCAAATGTTGTTCGTTCAGTCCTCCGTCAGGATGATATAGGCTAAGGTTGATAATGTTGAAGGTGTCAAAAACCCCATAGTCCTCAGGTAGCTTCAATTTATAGGCGTTGTCACTGATTTTCTAAAGGACTCTAAAAGATCCTCCCACTCTTGTAGATAGCTTATTCTTCCTTTTGTTTGGGAACCACTCCTTGCTAAGGATAGCCATACCAAGTCTCTAAGCTGAAACTGTTTTTTCAACCGATCCTTGGTCTTTTCACACATTCTCCTAGTAGCTTGGTCAATGTATTGAGTAACCTTATTGTAGATATGCTGGAGAGATTGTGCTCTAGTCAAGGCATTAAGGTCCTCTTGCGCGAGTACTGGTATAAGTACGTAAACAAGAGGCAACTCAGGATTGAATCCATAGACCACCTCGAAGGGAGTCTACTTGGTGGTGTCATGTACGGTTCAATTATAAGCGAATTCGACTACTGGCATGCAGACGTTCTAATCAGCCATGTTCTTGCTTACTACAGCTCGGAGTAGTGACCCCAAAATACAATAAGCATCTCAGTTTGGCCATCGATTTAAGGGTGACATGAGGTACTGAAGAGCAATTTAGTTCTCAATCGATGCCATAGGGTTCTCCAAAAATGACTCAAGAACTTTGGGTCTCTATCAGAAACTACATTTCTCGGTACACCGTGCATCCACATAACCTCTTGTAAGAAAAAAGAAGTAATAGCCAAAGCGTCATTAGTTTTGGTGCAGGGCACAAAATGTGCCATCTTACTAAATCGATCCATGATGACCATTACAAAATCTTTTCTTCGAGCTGTTCTCAGCAGTCCGAGAATAAAGTCCATACTTAACTCAATCCATGATCTCATCGAAACAAGTAAGGGCATTACTTTCTCTTGTTCGGCTCTGCACTTGGCCTTTTTGCACATAACATAGCCTTCGACCACTCGATGTACATCCCTTAGCATTTTTGGCTAAAAGAATCGGTCATTTAATAGTTTACAGGTTCTCTGTTATCTAAAGTGTCCAGAAAGTCTGCTGCTGTGAACTTCTCTGATTAATAATTTCCGTAGGGAAAAAATCGGCACGCATAGTCTACCCCCTCCTCCGAAACAAATAGCCATCCTCCACATAATACTCATCCACACATCGCAAAATTATTGGTCCAAAGTATGAATCTTCGGAGTACTGTTCTTTGATATTTACAAAACTAAATAGCCCGGTCTGCAATTCTGACAAGAGTGCATGCCTCCTTAAAAGAGCATCTACAGCTATATTGCTCTTTCCTTGCTTATATTTGATTACAAAATTAAATCCCTTAAGGAATTCAACCTATCTCGCCTGCTACTTGGACAGTTTGGTCTGACTTCGAAGGTACCGCAGTGACTCATGATCAATATATATGACAAATTCTCTCGATAATAAATATTACTGCCACACTTGTAGTGTCGGATTAGTGCCAAGAGTTCTTTGTCATATACGGAATAATTTAACTGGGGTCCTCGGAGCTTCTCACTGTAGAAGGCAATTGGTTAGCCTTCCTAAATTAGGACAGCGTCTATTCCAATGCCTAATGCATCGCACTCTAACTCAAAAATTTTACTGAAATCAAAGAGCATTAACACTGGAGGTCAACTTCTTCTTTGCCTCAGCGAAACTCCTCCCCTCCCTTTCTCCCCATCGGAAGTCGGTGGTTTTCTTCATTAATTCAGTAAGTAGTACAGCAAGGGTACTGAAGTTCCTGATGAACCTCTGGTAAAACGAAGCCAGTCTATGAAAACCTCTCACATTGGCACAAGTAGCGAGGGTCGACCATTCAACAATTGCTTGGATCTTCTCATCATCGACTCACAAGCCTTCTCTACTGACTATATAGCCCAAGAATAACACTTCATGCTGGAAAAAACAACATTTCTTTAAGTTACCGAATAATCTCTTGGCACAAAGAATATCTAAGACTACTCTGATGTATTTATGGTAACTCGACATGTCGATACCGTAGATCAGGATATCGTCAAAGTACACTACGACATACTTCCCAATGAGATATCTCAACACATGGTTCATAAGTTTCATGAATGTGCTCGGGGCATTCGATAAGCCAAAGGACATAACCATCCAATCGTAAAGTCCATGTTAAGTTTTGAACACGATCTTTCACTCATCTCTTGGTCTCATTCAGATTTGATGGTAACCGAACTTGAGATCAATCTTGCTGAAAATTTTGGCTCCACTCAGTTCATCCAGCATATCTTCTGGCCTCAAGATCGGATACCTGTATTTAATTGTGATTTTGTTCAGGACTAGGCTGTCAACATACATCCGCTAGGTTCCATCCTTCTTCGGTACTAAAAGTGAGGTACAGCACAAGGGCTAAGAGTCTCTCTCACGTATCTTCTTTCCAATAATTCATTGACTTAACGTTGAAGCTCAGAAGCTTGCTCAGGATTCATACGATAAGCTAACTTATTCGGCAATGCAGCACTGGATATTAAGTCAATGTAATACTCTATGCCTCGGGTCGGAGGCAACCCTTTAGGTAACTGTTCTGGGAATAAGTCGATATATTCATCTAATAGTTCCTTCACCTCCTAGGGTAATTCATCCTGCCTCTTCATTTCCAGTAGTCACTTAACCAAAAGGAGGGTCAGTTCATTGGCATTAATGGCCTCTCAAAGCTCAACTTTACTCATCATCAGAGCCTTCTTCGATCCACGAGCAAGTTTCATCTATAACTTGTGAACCTCTCTCGGCATCATCAAATTCAATGTGATCTTCTGATCATCCTTCTCAAACATTAGGTATTCCTATAACCATCATAGATGACTCTCTTATCAAACAGTCACGATCTTCTTAGCAACACGTAGGAAGCATACATGGGCAATATGTCACAGAGAATCTAGTCGAAGTAATTGCCGATATTGAGTGACAGTAGTACTTGCCAAGTGATGTGTAATGCTCCCTTATCACTTAACCATTGCAACTTATACAGTTTCGGATGTTCAACAGTCAGCAACCTCAGTTTTGAGATGAAATCGGTTGACGCCACATTGGTACAACTCCTACTGTCTACGATGAAGGCACAAGTCTGTTCATTTACCTTGCAGGTGATATGAAATAAGTTCTCTCTCTAGTCCTCCTCTCGTGAAGGCTCCACACTCATAATGCATCAGCCAACCATGAGTAGCTGGTCTAAGTTCTCAGCATACACGTCTTCTTCGATCAACTCTTTCTCGGCATTTTCATTCTCGGCAGAAACCTCCTCATCCTCGGGTTCCTCATCCGTACTCTCTATGTCTAATTTCGAGCTGTCTCCCTTAATGACCATTGTCCTTTAGTTCGGGCATTGAGCAGCCATATGTCTGAACCCTTAACACTTAAAGCATTTAATCTAGCTAGTCTTCCTGCCAAACCCTTATACCTTCTCATATGTTCGGGTCGGTACTGCATCTTCAGGCCGGCTTTTCTGCTCGGCTCTAACATCTATCTTACTTCTTAGCTTGGTACTCGGTAGTGTCCGGTGACTTGCCCATCCAGGTCGGCTAGTTGATACTCTAGTCGCTAGTCAGCCTCTTCTTTGCCTCTCTACCTACTGGGTAATCCTAACAGCTTCATCCATTGTGTCAAATCGTTAAAGTTCCACAATGTCTCGAATGTCTCCTCTCAACCTAATGACAAACCTTGAAACTGTTCGAGTAGGTGGTTCCTCCACTTCGCATCTTATCATAAGTATTTAGAATTCTTGAACATATTCATCAATAGTTCAGCCTACTTGTCTTAGCACTTGAAGCCGTGTGAAAGTATCCTGGAGATATGTTTCTGGTACGAATCTATTTCTAAGTACCCTCTTCATCTCGGGCCAAGTATTAATCTCTTAGTACCCCTCTCTTCTTCTTATGGCTTAAAAATTCTTTCACCACATGGCGGTATATCCAGAAAATTCAACAGTAACAGTCCTTACTTTCTTATAATCCTCATACTGGTAATAATCAAATATACGTTGTACCTTCTCTTCTCAGTCTAGATACTCATCAACATTCCCAAATCCATTGAAACTCAGAATCTAAAGATTCACATGGTCGAATGCTTTGGGAACTCGTACACGCTCCTCTTCAAAATACTCTTCTTCCTCCTCATCAAGCTCTCTCAAGTCTATCCTTCACCTTACTCGTCCGCTAACCGCTCCACCTCAAAATGGTCAAGCTGGGTTCTGACCTCTAATAATTTGAGCAGCTTGTGGAGTATTTTGCGCAGCTTCAGTGGGTTGGCAAGACAGTACATGAACACCTCGGGTCAAATCTACCTGGAAGTTACCTACCTCATCAAGTCTCTCATTAGTGCTTCTAGAGTTCCCTAAGACTGACACCTATGGTGGACAACTCCACTATCATCACCGATACCAACATTTATACTTGGGTCTGTTATTTTTCCTCACAGATTTAGAATTTAAACAAACAATTCAAAAAGTGAACAACTAATAACACCGCAGTCAAATGAACTCAATAACTGACTCTATTTCACATTGGTAAAATAGAGCATAACAGAAATCTAAAAAGAGTTAACTATAGTTTACGCAAACCTCCACTCTAATACTAAGATGTTGTAAACTGTAGCCAAGAACAAACAAGACTGGTCACTGAATGGGTCCGAGCTTATAGAAAGCGCGAAAAGAATCAATGGGGAAACGTATGAAAGGGTGAAAACAAAAGATGAAAACAGTAAGCAAAACCCACAAACATCTCTAAAGGATATGATGCATCAATCAAACTTTTGAGGACTTACAGCACAATTCAATGTGACGCACGAATTAGTCCAATGAAGTTATTTACCACCTAACCTTACTTTAGGAAAAGGATAAGAGTGATTCCAAGAGTAAACAATAGTGTTTATGCAGGAAAGAAGGTACTCAAAAGTGTTTTAAAGATTATCTAATCTGTTACAACTATAAGTACAAAAGTATTTATATTTGCAAATTAGGGCAACTTGCCCAAAAGGAAAAAGACAAAAAAAGACATTTCCTAAGGGGTGGCAATATACATGTTATAAAGGGGTAAAAATGAATATATAAGAAAAATAATCATTGGTACTACAGATTCTACATGTGATACTGTACATGTGGCGATGCGGGCATTAGCGAGGTCGTTAGGAGATGTGGATAAAAAGTACGAACAGATAAACTTGTCCGAGCAAGCATGGCTTAATCAATCCGGATTCTCTCTTTCAGCTCCTTGGCAACACCAAAGATGATGCCGAGTGATTGTACGGCTCAGCATTAGAGAGTACTCATCTACTCAGCAAACCATAGAATAATAGGCTGTCATACGATACGACATTAAAAATGACTCGACAGAGAAGCACTCGGTTTGGTAAGAGTTGGTTAAAACATAAGGATTCAACATATCAGCCCCTTTAGTTCTTGAGTTCGACTGCGAATTAGAGATCCCATAGCTTGATTCTCATCATTATTGTAAAACATACCATCACCCGATAGAATATAAAAATCCTTGATAGGATATAAGTAACCGATAAGCTTAACGAATCAAAAGAATCCAAAAGATCATAAGATAGCAAGGATATGAATATTATCACAAACAAAACTTTTTCAATTTTCTTTTAGATCATAAGTCACTATAAAATCTTAAATTCAAATCCATTTTATAGGGATGGTATTTCTCAAGATATGTATGGTAAAAGCAGCTCCAACAATCCTATATTCTTTCTATCATAATATTGTTTTTCATTGATTATCTATTTTGTTCCTCTGAAGCTGAGATCTATTCCTATCCTATTCTATGCAATGAACTAAACTTGTTGCTCCATGTTTAGAAGCACCTAATATCATTTTGATTTTTATTAGTCTGTCGAGTTTTTCCACTTTTCATAAAAGATTTATTTTGAAAGAAATATCGAAAATAGAATTGTCAAAATAAATATCTAATCATAAAAGAATTTCGATAAATAATAAAAAATGGACCTGGTGCGATTTATCTGGCAATCAACAAAAACGTAAGAACCTATTCAAGATCCATCTTAATCTAATTAAATTTAAATGCAAAAAAGATAGACCGTACCATATAAAAGTGAATGGAACTCATTGGAATTAACTTTAAAGCTCAAACCTTCTTGCAATTGAATGTAGAGCTAATATAACATTCACGTAACAGTATATACAAGAAAACTCAATTATGGTTGCCCATGAACATTTTCCTTGTCAATCCACATATAAGAGCTTGCCTAGGAATCCTTTTAACCATATTAACACCTTCTGCAAAAACAACTCCCATTCCCATATCCAAATGAGGCTCGATATGGCAATGGAATGCCCAAACTCCAGGATTATTAGCTACAAACCTTAGTGCAGTCCATCCATAAGGAAACACCGCTGCAGTGTTCCGCAACGGTGGGTTCTTTAAATTGAATTTCTCCTCATCTTTATCCCTGAATTTCCCCTCTCCATAACCCATCACCCAGAAATCATGCCCATGTAAATGCCAGGGATGAATTTCACTGACATTCCCTGATAGCGTATTGGCATTTTGCAGTATCACGTCAACAGTAGTATTGAACCCTAGCTTGTAAATACCATTGCCAAAGTTTGAGTTAGGATTTAGAGGCGGTTCCATTATGTCATATGCTCCAGGATAGGTCTCTGGTGGGCTTTTTTGGTCAAATGCAATCTTTAGCCCATATCTAATTGAGCCTAAATAAGGTGTTGGTGGTAGTACCAAAGAGACATTGTTAATAGCCCATTTAGTGTATCCATTAATGAGGTTTTGGGTGTTGAGGAGGATAATCCGTCGGTCAGGTTTGCGAGGCGGTTGTGGTGTATCTGGGGCGGCAAGGATCTTATTGGAGAAGGACTCGCTATGGTTGTAATCATTCCAAGGAGGGGTGGTTGGTGGTGGAGTAAGGGGGAGTTTTGAGGCTGAATTAGGTGAGTAATTTAGGATAGTGAGGCCTTGAGGAGTGTTGGGCTTTCTTCCTCTTACTCCAATGGAAATCCAATAATTTTGGTTAGGGTCTTGGTCTGTTTTTAATAGGATTGAGTAGCTCTCTCCTGAATAGATGTCTAGATCATCAACTGTAAACGGTTGGACATAGTTGCCGTCAGCTTCCACCACTGACATTTTGTGATTCTGCATATTAGAAGTACAAGGTCAAAAATGTCAGATTAATTGCATTGCCATCGGTTGATTTTAGGGCAAATTATGAATACAATCTCGCAGTAATCTGTAATTTGAATAGAAAGAACGTCATCGTTCATCCATCATATGGTTACCTTTTTAATTTTAGATTTTGTTGATTCATATGGAATTTTGGAGGAAACAACAATAATTTTTTTTTAAAGGTCAACTATATTACAACTTAAGGGATCTAACATTCGAATTCGATATATTTAATTGTAAAATCAATATTTATGCCACTATAAAAATGAAAGTACAAATCGTTGATGAGATGCATTCCAATAAAACCACAAGAATTATTGATCACGAATTGATTAGAGATTTACACTTTGTGAGCTCCGCTCTGTTATTACTAATTGCAACATACTCATATCAAGTTGTCAAATTGTGCTGCTTACTGTCCACATTATTATTATTATTATTATTATTATTATTATTATTATTATTATTATTATTGGCCAATATTGTCCACATTATTTAGTCTTCTTTTTTATTCTTTTTATGTTGCCGAAAAGTGGAATTCCTTTGGACAATTATGTCAACCATAGAAGCACCGTACATTTTCTGAGTGAAAAATAGTCAACTTCATGCAAGAAGTATTCATTGAAGGGGGCAAGCCCTTATTTCACAAATGCACTCATTAACAAACCTTTAATCATAGAGTATACAATGAAATGAGTTTAAAGCAACTTTCTACCTAATTTTATCCCAATATATCCAAGAAGAAAGTCAGATGAACCTTATCCATCTATCTATTTATCAAGTTAGTACTGATCTTTCAATAGGATGAACAAAATCCAAATCCCCGTCCCTTAAATTATAATATAATTAACCAAAGAAAAAAAATATTATCAATCTATATATAATATATGTTTCTATTAATAAGTGCTTGGAATAGTTGTTAGGGATTTAAAAGTAAAAAACTTCTCATTTTTTTTTAAATTGATTATGTACCATATAGTAAAATAAGTAAACATTTCTCTTTATTAAGTCTATTGAAGTGGATGGCTCTCATTCTTTTAAATTTTTTCACCATTGAATTTTAATTGTGAAAATTGTTTTTACTTTTGAGCCACGACTTATTAATGATCTACAAACTCTCCTTACACCTATAGAAGGAGATTGAATATTTTATTTTCATAGCAACAACTCATTATTATTATATAATTATTATTTTTTGTTATACTCTTGAGAGAAAATTTTTGACTTTATCCTTATCATTATTAGAGGATTTGTACTCTCATTTTATAATATAATTGCATTGCTTTTATGCAATTTGCTTCTCTTTAATTCTCCAATCAATTTGATCCTATGCTTCTGCATAGTCTATATAACTGTACAAGTGGTATCAAAACACTTATTCAATTGAGAATTTGAGATATTTTTATTTACCAAATTTGACATTGAGAAATTTGATGAAAAGATTAGTTTTTTTTTATTTTGTGAGTTTAAATGAAGATCACTCTTACTTAGAACAAACTAAAAAAAGTTTTAGATGGGAAGTCAAAGAAACTGACTTCCATAATTGATGAGCAATTAGACGAGTTAGACGACAATGCACTTTTAATAATCCAACTTTGCTTATCCAATGAGGTTTCTCATGAAGTAGCCAATGAAACTACTACTGCAGGATTATAGCTAAAATTAGAATTTTTATATATGACAAAGAGCCTCGTAAACCAGCTTTATTTTAAGAAGCGCTTATATAAAATTCGTATGGCTATAGGTAATCCTAACCAATCTCATCTTGATGAGTTTAATTCTATTATTACAGATTTGAAAAATATTTATACTAAGATTGAAGATGAAGATAAAGCAGTTTACTAACAGTCTCCTTGCCTTTTACTTACAAGCACTTCAAAAAAATCACGCTATATGGTAACAATAATACGTTATCCTTAGAAGACGTTAAATGCATTTTACAATGTAGAGAAAAAATTGAACTTAAAGTTTATTTTGAGGAGAAGGGTAAAGGTTTAAGTACTAGAGAAATAACTCTAAAAAGAGGGAGTAATAATAACAAAAGGTCTAGATCCAAATCCAAGGTACGAAAATCCAACAAAACTTGTTACTATTATAAGAAATTAGGCATGATATTTCTAATTGTTTTATTTTAAAAAAAGGGCAAGAAAAGGAAGAAAATAGGAAACCTCTACCATATGCTGAGGTTACTAATATTAAAATTAATTTTGATAGTGATATTTTATTATCGGTCGTAATTCAAATAAAAGGTGTAAAGCTAATTAGATTTTTTATTCTAGATATACCTTTCATATGTGTCCTTATAAGGATTTTTTTACTACTTTTAAACCTATCGATAGTGGCATTGTCTTGATGGATAATGACGCCCAATGGAAAGTTTCTAGAATTAGTACCATTCAAATTAAAACTCATGATGTGTTATCAAAAATTTGACTAATGTCTACTATATTCCTGACTTAAAGTAGAACTTAATTTCTTTAGGCACCCTTTTGTCTCTTATGTACAAGTACTTAGTTGAAGGTAGAGTTTTGAAGGTATTTAAAGGTTTCCTTGTTTTGCTGAAAGCTAGCCAAATCGATAGTCTTACAAGGCTTCGTTGTGACAAGTTCAATAGTTATATCTTCTTTATTGCTTGATATTGATGTTACCAAACTACGACACATGTACCTAGGGCCATATGAGTGAAAAAGGCATACACCTCCTAAGCAAACAAGATCTCCTCAGTAATTATGGTAGAGGTAAATTGGAGTTTCGTGAACATTGTGTTTTAGGAAAACAAAAAAAGCTAGTTCTCTACTACAACTCATCGTAAAAAAAGGTATTCTTGATTATATTTGATTAAATTCACTATGATATCTAGGGTACTTTTAAAGCACCCTCTTATGGAGGACATCGCTATATGATGACTATTATTGATTTTTTTTGTCGTAAGGTCTGGGTTTATTTTATAAGGCACTAAAATGAGGATTTTTCCAATTTTAAGAAGTGAAAAACTCTCATTGAAATCCAAACAAAGAAAAAAGTCAATAAGCTTAGAATAAATAATGAGGTGGAGTACTATGAGAGTGACTTTAAGGAGCTCTATGCAAATCATGGTATTACTAGACGTAAAACCATTCCATATAAACCCCAAAAAAATGGTGTTACAAAATTGATAGACAAGACTCTACTTAAGAAAGTCTGCTCTATGTTTTCAAATGCTAGGTTATGACATCAACGTGAATTTTGGGTTAAGACAACATCTACTACATGATAATTGTTCAATTGTTCTCTACACTCATCACTTAATTTCAAAATTCTAGAAGAAATTTGGTCAAATAATCCAATTGATTATTCTAATTTGAGGATTTTTGAATGTCCTGCATATGCACATGTTAATGACGGAAAATTAGTTTCGAGAATTTCTTGGTTATGCTTATGAGTCTAAAGGAGTTTTTGATATTCTGATTCCAAGTCACAAAAGGTAATTCTTAGAAAACATGTGACTTTTATTGAAGATGCATTATTGTCCTCTAAAAACCAAACTTCTATACTTTCTTCTGTTAGTACAAGTAATCTATAAGGTACTAATGAGAAGATAGAGCTAGAATTAAAGTCTACAGCTCATAATGCCAATGTTTCATCTTTCTCTACTAATGAATTTAGTATCAATGATCACCGTGATGATCGTAATCGTAATGATAATACAACTTCTCCTATTCAACCACAATAAGAAGATTATTCAATTGCTCAAGATGGATAAAGAAGATTGATTAAAAGGCCAATTAGATATGCTAATGATGATAATTTAACTACTTATGCATTGCTTATCACACAAGAGGTAAATGATGGTGCCAAGCCTACCAACTGTACTAAAGCTATTTCTTGTGCTAATTCTTCAAAATGGCTTTTAGCTATAAATGAAGAAATAAAGAGTCTTAATAAGAATGGTACATGGGATTTGACTGAGCTTCCTATAGGTAAGCTATCATTGAGATGTAAATGGGTTTATAAGAAGAAAGAAGGCATTCCTAGGGTTGAAGATCCTGGATGTAAAGTACAGTTAGTTATTAATGGTTTTATCAAAAGGAAGGTATTGATTTAATAAGATTTTCTCACTTGTTGTTCATCGTGCTTCCATTCATGTTTTCTTTGCCTTTGTTACCTACTTGATTTGGAATTGGAGTAACTTGAGGGATTTGTTGTTCTCGGTAAGAGCATATGTTTGTTGATTAAAGAAATCTTTACATGGTCTTAAGTAAGTTCCTAAATAATGCTACAAATGATTTGATTTCTATATGATTGATAAAGGTTATTCTAGAAATAACTTCGATGACTGTGTTTATTTTAGAAAATTTCCAGATAAATCTTTTGTATACTTGTTACTTTATATTGATGATATGTTGATTACATCAAGTGACAAGTCTTTAATCAAAAAGTTAGAAACCCAACTCAGTAATGAGTTTGAAATAAAAGAACTTAGTGCAGCTAAGAAAATTCTTGGTATGGAGTTTCGTAGAGACTATTAAGCTAGTAAACTTTTTTTTTTTTTTTTTTTTTTTGCAAAAGACATATATTGAGAAAGTGCTTTATAGGTTTAATATAAGTATTTACAAACCTATTTCTACTTTACTTACTAAACATTTCAAGTTATCTTCAAACTCTTGCCCATGGACAAAAGAAGAGATCGAGCATGTGCTACACATTCCTTATGCTAATGCCGTTGGTAGTCTTATGTATGCTATTGTATGCATCAGACCTAATGTAGCGTATGCCATTAGCATAGTAAGTTGGTATGTGCATAATCCTGGTAAGGATCATTGGAGTGTTGTGAAGTGGATTTTTCGGTATTCGAAAGGTACTTCCGATATTGGTTTGGCATTTGACAAAAATAAGGCTACAACAAATGATGTTGTAGGTTTTGTTTATTCGAATTATGCTAGTGATTTAAATGGAAGCAAATCTCTTTTTAGTTATATCTTTGCCTTATATAATTGTGATATCAATTGGAAAGTTATGCTTCTATCTATTGCTTCATTGTCTACAAAGGAAGCAGAATATGTTGCGATGATAGAGGGTGTAAAGGAAGCTCTATGGCTTCTAGGTTTAGTTAATGAACTTGGTCTAAAACAAAAAGTTCTTATTATAATTTGTGATGTTCAAAGTGCTATTTATTTAACCAAGAGTAGTTGTTGTCACAAGAAAACCAAATACTTTGATGTGAAACATTACTTTAATAAAGATGTTATTATGGTTGAAAAGTTATCGTGAAAAAGATAAATACATATGAGAATCCAATAAACATGCTAACTAAGTTGCTCTTGAATAACAAGTTTTAATGTTGCTTAAAATTGGTTAGTATTTGCACCACCTAAGTGCCCTTTGAGGCTTTATGTAGCAATAAGTAACTTGTTAAATTCAAATCAAAAGTAGAGATTATTAAAGTGAATAGCTCTTAGCTTTTAAGTTTTTCTACCATTGAATTTAATGGTAAAATTATGCTTTTGAGCCACAACTTATTAATATTTTCTTAGCAACAACTCATTAATTTTTTTCTTATTCCATTCTTTAGATTTTATCCTCATCATTATTACAGAATTTTGTTTTTCATTTTGTAGTGAGATTGCATTACTTTTATGTTATTTATTTCTCCTTAATTCTCTAATTGATTTGATCCTATACTTCCACGCAGTTTTTATAACTTTACAGAGTCTATTATTAACGAGTACACTACAGACACCCGTCAAGAATTTCCTTGAAACAGCAACATTCTTATACACCACTAAGATAACATTGAAACAAGATTCTAAAATCTACCACTTATATATTCTTGAAAGTAGTATGGATGTGGCATAGAATTTTTTTTTTTTTTCCTTATTGCTGGAATCGATGTAACAACTGCATTAGAATTTTACAATGTGTTAACATTTTAAAATATATATGTAAAATTTTTTAAACTTTGAGAGCAGTTATGATTTATTGTTTTTTAGGGGGGTCATTATTTGTTCCCTTTATTTTACAATACCTGCTTTGTCCATTTACTATTAGTCTGATTGTTTTCGATGATGGTTCCATCACCAAAACCAGCTATTAATTTGTTTTCTGTTTGCTGTACTGTACCATTTTATATCATATACGCGTAACCCGTAATAAATTTTAATTTCGTAAAGATTGTTCTTCATAGCTTATTTATTTGTCCATATGATATAAACCCAATGTAATGCAGCCTACCCTTTTTCTTTCTTATTGAAAATACATGCTTAATATTATCAGTTGAGAGCAGCTTTAAAATCCTGGATGTTCAAATTTTTAAAAATATACATATATACCTTCCAGAAGGTAATATTAAAACCTAAAATTTCCTTATTTAAGTTGTTTCTAATAATATTTTTGAGTTTCAGCAACGGGTTTGGGAATATATATGTATTTTTCGAAATAAATTACATAGACACTACTTCCTTATATTTATAACATAGGCAATTAATCTCTCTGTCATTAAAACTGAGCGTTTACATCCTAAATCTCTTAAATATGTATTTTCAAACTCTTATTCACTATTTTATCGATATAAAAAAAATAACAAAACAACATGAAATCAAGGGTAAATTGATCATGTAAGATATTTTATATGCTTTCTCTAAAAGATCTAGAGATATAAATACTAACTTTTACAACAAAGATTGTAAATGAATAAACACATAGACATGAAATTCTATTTATATTGTATTAAAGTTGGTAATTCGTATTATCATGCCGTATCTTATTTTTGTATCTAAACAGTTTTGTATCTCAAAAACCTAAACTTGTGATACAACCAATTTATTAATCGTATATGAAAATCTAAATCATAAATTAATATGTCTTGAGTCAAACCTGATTATATTAAGGCTAATAACTTGTGTTACCATATCATATCTCGTTTATATTATATTTGATATCGTTTATCAATTAAAAAATGATAATTAAATCTGTAAAATATTTGTAGATACAATGGGAAAATAATGATAATAATATTTATAGTTAAAACGATAAATAACATAATATCTTCATATTTAATATAAAATTATAAACTCAAATAAAGTTTTTATAAAGCAAAATCTTATCAAATATAGAAAATTAAAAAATTTAAGTTATATAATATCACTAAATTAAGTGAGATCATAGATTAAATATATATTAATATTATTATCAATATTGATTTTCAAATTTATCACATTATTTATTAGATTTTCAATGAAGACAGTTAAAGAATGTATACATGAATTTGTAATTTTTTGCACGTTTAAACCACATTACCATAATATCATTAATTAAGTATAACCATAACTTAAATAAATATTAGCATTAATTAGAGTGTTAATTTCAAAATCTATTGCATTATCTATCGAATTTTCAAGGGAGATAGACAAAGAATCGAGTTTGTTCTTTTGCTCATTTAAATTATAATACTATAAGAAAAATATATAATAAAAAATATCTTATACCTTTAATTAAGATTTCTACCTTAAAAAGAAATAATCAGTGCAACAAATGTAAATATAAAAAAATATATAGCGTGTCTCATGTCCAGTGTACAGGTCTAAAAGTTTGACCTAAACTGAATACAAATTTAATCATACTCAAATAAATCTAACCCCTTTATATATTGAATCAAAGTTTTTCTTACACTACTCGATTTAAATCATATTTTATCATATCAAATCTATCGTATTTAAGTTTTAAGTTACCTAACCATACGTTGTATCTTATTTTCCAAGGTTAGAATACCTATCCATAACTCCCCATTAATTTTTTAGTTTTAGTAGAAGATTAAAAAAAAAAAAAAAAAAAGGATAGAGGCGAACAACGTATGAGAAAAAGAATAATTCGTTATAATATCATTCTTGAGTGAGTGGAGAGAGAAGAGAGAGAGAATAATGAAATAATTTAACCCGATGGCCAAGTTGAGAGAAGCAAGAGACGTGGCACTTGCAATCCTGATTCTATATGCCTTGCTGGGAAGTACGTGTATGATCTGGGGCGCACACCGTTCGTTCCCTCGAAGCTCGCACTGTTCCTGTTTGGACGTGGAGTTCCCATATCCTGCTGCGATGGAGCAATTGTACTGCCCTCTTCCATTGATCAACAAGGACTACACAGTGCAACGAAATTATACATTAATAGGACAAAATACATATATTTTCCATATCTTTGGACGAATTAATTTTTTTTAATTTGCCGAATCCATCTTTTTCAGAAGTACATGCTATCTTGAAGGTAAAAATATAATATATTAAGAATATATTTCCTTATCTTTGCTTCATTTGCATTTAATATCCTTATATATCTATGAAATTGAGTGTCTTAAAATCTTAAAAAGGACGCAACTCTTACGTCTTTATCTAACTATTGTGTCCTTGGCAAAAAGAAACAACACATAGCAAAATACTTTTTAAGTACAAACTGGGAATTCTCTCTTTTGCTTTTCTGCAATTATATAAAATTTTCATAAATTTAATTAGTATTAAATTTATTATTTATATTAAGGGTAAAAAGTATGGATCTAAAGATTCAATTCAAAAAATGAATTAATACATGTAGAATTTATCCATAAAAATGCCGAATCCATACCAAAAAAATTGTATTTGGCAAATAAATAAATAAACGAAATTTATAGGCCCGAAGAGACGCTAGATCTGATTCTGTGCCTGCCTCCAAAGTTTGGACTTATGCCTAGATAATCTTAATCAATCTTACAGAAAGTTCTGACTATTTATTACTGCAAAACATCCTGATCGCCCGTCTAGCTATCTGCCGGTATTAATCAAACCTAGAAAAATCATCTATGAGAAATTACTTTTCTAATTAGTAGCAATTAGGTTTTGAATCCTAGATCTGTACAGCAGTATAGAAGATTCTAAATTTATTTTCAAGTGTGTATCTACTCTATTATTTTATATAAAGTAAAACAACTTTTTTAACCATCTATAACTATTAATATGATATTTTATAATTTAAACAATCAAATATACTTGAATAGTAGTTACTAAAAAAATATGAACTCATATCACAAACTTCTTAATCGCTATCCATTACTTAAAAAATATGTCTAATAATTTGATTATTATTTTCTCTCATACTTACTTCTACATTTACTATTTTTTTATCAATACACTTTTTATTTCATTAATATTTACTACTATAGTGAGGATTTTTAATTTGAAAAACTTATTACAATTTTATATATTACCGGTATTTTATATTATTGAGTCCAAACTTTTTTTATATTTATTTCACATGCAACACAGATACATCTTCTTCTAGTATTTATATTATATATATATATATATATATTATGGCTAGATAATAGGTAGAGATTGCCAATAACTATTCATGACAAGTCAAAGATAGCAAATTTGAATTCGCTTAATGTTTTGGACGGAGTTGTATCTACTGAATTGTTAGGAAAAAGATTCATTATGTATTTCATACAATATGTCATGTACATGGATACCAATAAAATGTTGATAAGAATAATAATGGAAGGGATATTTTTATTTATATACATAATAAATATAAATGTTTTATTAATATATATGTATAATATATTATGTATATTATTTACTGAATCGTCTCTATCATGGTGTGATGGTTATTTTCAAATATTTTCTTGTAAGATAGCAGTCGTAAATTGAAGTGGTGTGTTGATAGAGCAGCTGCATCCACTTTGATCAATTAATAGAATTCCAGTCTAACTAGTTATAAAAACTCTTGGAGACATCTCAAAAATTAAAGCTGACCGGGAAACCACACCTCTTTTAAATTAGTGCATATTGGATTAAGTTAGGTAAGTTTCCGGCAGATTTTATATTAGGGATTCACTTGGCATAAGTGGCCTAAAGATAACTTATTAAATCTTAAAAACATGTTGAATTTCAATTAATATCATCAGAAACTACACTAAATTAGTAGGTAGTTATGTGTTACTAGTTTTATACAAATACTAGAAAAAAAGTTAACACTGTACTGTTAAAATGTTAACTATGACTTAATATTAATAAGCACTTTAAATTAGACTAATATATATACACTGACAGTAACAGCTTATGAAAGCAATGATTTAAGTTATTATCAAGGTAGAGTTGTACTTGTATATCTATTGGAGTCCAATTCCGATATGTAAATGCCCTTGCATTTGTTAAAGATCTAAATAGCAAACTTATGATACTTTCTAAAAGTAATTTTACATTTCAAAAGAAATTTAAAAAAATAAATAAATAACTAGACAATGACCTTCTTCATTTAAATAGCTTCCCAGTCAGTGTCCCGAATCACTTAATCATCTTTTCCTTTAGCTGTTACTATACGACAACGAAAAGATGTATAAACGGGTGAATTATGCAAAGACAATTTTCCAAAATCAAAGAAAGAGATAACATAAATATCTTGATCATACTATGGCGGGTCCACATGGTAATTAATGCGTGGAGTGAAAACCGCGTGCTTCCACCGAGTAATTGTTAGTGTATAAAATGAAATTATTATACTCCAAAAGACAGCCGGACGGATCTGTTTCAACAAACATATACATAATATATGATGACAAATGAGATATAAATGCTTGATGTAAATTCCAATCTATGAAAGACAAATCAAGTTCGAACAAATCTCCGCCTGAATTATATATAATTCCTCTATTATAAAAGATTAAGCAAGCAAGATCCCAATCGTTATTGTAGTGCGCAGAACGAAGGATTGGCGTTTAAGAATAGTATGAAACGGGATGGATTAAAATTAATTGAAATGAAATAGAATGAAATTAAAGAATGGAATATTAAATTTATTTTTATGTTTACAAATACTTCAAAAATAAAATAAAATGTAAGGTGTATTTAAAAGTATTATAAAAGTATCCTTAATTATCAAATATCATGATTGATTAAGTTGATAAGTAATTTTGATAAATGATAATTAATAAAAACACAATGGGATCCTTATTCTACCTTCTCGATACCAAAATTGAATTCCCTTTTGAAATGAGAATGTTGATTCCAAAGAATCATCATTCTGCCTTATAAAAATATTTTCAAATATAGGAACGATAATAAAATGTAAAATCGTGATTTTATTCTAAGTCATTTATATGTACCAAACATAATATAAGTGACAAGTTTTCCTCCTCAAATTATTATTGATATAGTTTATTTAACTCTTGATATATCATTAAGAAATAAAAGATATAATACAACTACTTTTTTTCCCCCTCCATATAGACTTAATTTATATAACAAGTATACGAATAAAGTACTCATACTGTATAGTATGAATATTTTACTCTAGCTAGGCTACATAGGCTCAACCTATGCTTAAATCCGTACGTCGGTTCATAGGTTTACTAGAAAGTAAACAGAACCCAACCTATAAAAGGATAAGCTCGAGCCAATTCAATTGAACCAACAATTCAAGAACAAGTTCTATGACCCTTGACTCGTGAGTTTTTCTCCTTTTATTTTGAATTTTTTTCAATTAGTATAAATAATTTTTTTCATTCTTTTGAATTTCCATCAGTTATTATAAATAATTCGTGCCTTATTCATTTATTTCTTTTTTTTTTCCTTACTAAATCTAAAATTTTAAGTCTACTATCTTTCTCCTGAATTTAGTTTTCCTCATTACATAATATATGTTAATATTATATATAACATAATATATAGTGCATATATATTATATATAGTAGACGCTTGTTTGCATATATCTTATTTATAAAAGTATATGAAATATTATGTACAATATATACATAATATGTTTGTATTATATTATATTATATATACAATTTTTTAAAAAATATACTAGAATTGACCCGACTGCGACTCACAATTCGACCTGCTGATTCAAGGCCCAACTAACTTGTCGAATTTTCCATGTTGGACTACCTAAACCTCTAGAGGCCAACAGTTCAATAAACTGAACAGGTTCCGATCTATTTCGAAGTCACCTCTTCCACAAATCTACCTAGAACATTTCACTATTTATAGTGCCTTGCATAACATTTCTTTTGATGGCATTATTTACTTTGTTCTTCGGCTATCGTATACACCAACATATAATAATTATAAAATGCAGGATCCAGCTTTATATATATATATATATATAACAACGAGAGGACATGGAAATTTGGTCCATTTATAGCCCTTCGGACATGTAATAAGACATTTGCAATTTTTTTTTTTTTATGACCAAAAGACACTTGCAATTTTAAACTCCGAAATAGTTGGCAGTGCGCGTAGTCCTACATAGAGATGTTTTCCCAGGACTAATTAACTTGCACAAACTACTTTATCATGTGAAGATAACATAAATAATTACAAGTATCTCTTAAGTGAAATTTCGTGCACATACAAAAAGTTAAAAAAGAAAAAAAAGACTTAATCATGTTTTCCAACATTAATTATATACTTACAGAAAAGCAAGTGAATTGGAAAAGTTCAAATCTTTTTTTCATGGATTTTTAGTAAGTGAACCGATAGAGCACATATCTAGTAATATTTTGTTGGATTTGTGTCTTTAGAGTTGCTTTTTTTAAGTTTTTTCTTAAATTATTATCTTAAAAAAAATTACGTGTAATCAATTGTTATTATTATAAAAAATAAAATAAAATCGTGATAATATAACACAATATTTCAAAAATCGAGATAATTTTAACTATTAAATTTATAATTTTATCTAAAATATTTTAGAAACCATTTTATTAATTATAAAATACCATTAGTGATGATAATGAGTACCTGGGGTTCACCAATCCAGCGAAATGGCTTTGCAGAGAGAGCAACTTCTTGCTCATGGACACTTCGATGCCACCAGTCACTGAACAGCATATTGAACTCACCATCATAATGAAAAGGCTCCTTCTCTCCTTCACCCACTTCCACTATAAGTGAACCATACAACCCTGCTGATCTTTGCATCCCATAGTGGCCATGATAAAAGAATGTACCTGCCTACAATCACATTATAATATATTTTTACATTACTACTCAAGTAATTAAGAAAATGCAAAAATTGCATACCTACTAGTTAGGTAAACTCATGCATAATTTCCTAGAAGCTATAATTCGACAAACTGAATTGAATCGAATAGTATTTTCAAGTTTTTTGTAAAATTTACAAAAAATCTTGAGTGAATCATATATTTAGTATATGACTCATATATTTAGTAAGAAACTTAAGAGAAATAGTAATGTCATATAAATTTTAAAACTGTTAAATTGTTCAGCTTCCTATAAACCTCGAGTGAATCATTTGGCAGAAATGAATTTTTACCTTGTCAACTTTGAACCTGTAAGTATAGGTTTCCCCAGGGTTGATAGCACATTGTGAGATGGATGCAGTTCCATCTGACCATGGAGTTCCAAACTGAAAATCATCAAAAACAACCCTCTTTCTCCTTAATTTCAACAAAACCAGCAAATACACAAAAATATTCAATAATTAGAATCTCGATATACATACACCCAATGGTATCGAAAATTCTTCAAATTACCCCTAAAATTTAATGTTTTCTACAACAAATTAATCGATTTTTGCAACTAGCTCCCTCGAGTAAAATCCTCAGTATGCCACTGGATAAACGTACCTGTCTAATGCCATGCCAATGGATGGCCACTCCTTCAGTAGAAAGCTTATTAGTAAGGTCAACATGAATGGTATCTCCAGCTCTAGCTCTAATAGTAGGACCTGGAAACTGACCATTTATGCCCATGACCACATTCTCCACACAGTCAGGAGACCAGAACATGTTTTCCACTGCCCATTTGAAGTGTCTGACCTTAGTACCATAACATGGTTGTAATTGAAAAACTAGAGAATAATAAGAAAAAATGACCAGGATGATCTTAGGATGAACTAAAAGAGATTTAAGGTGTTTATGGAATTCTCCCATCATGTCGTTTTTAGGATAATTGAAGGGAGAGTTTTAATAAGAATGAACCGTTGAGTACATATAAAGCAGAGTAGATGCCGGAATGTATAGTTTATTATGGTGCCTGTCAGGTTAGACTAATACTGATGCTTTGCCAACAGTAATAGTAGGGCATGTGACATGTGTTCGATTCCCGATGCCAATAGAAGAATTTTGCTGATGGGTAATTTATAAATCTAAGTCTCATATAAGTGACGGTCGTAGAAGCTTGCCTGATCTGTAATGGTGACGGAAACAAGAGTTACCTGGATTTGTCTCCACTCAAAAGCAAAGAAAAATAATTTGATGCTTTTTTTCTTTATTGTCGCATTGGGCAAAGAAGCTCTTGCATAAAGTTAGAATATATTCTTGGGGTTTTCTTTACCAGAGAGCATTATTAAAATGCTTGTTAAACAAATGTAATAGGTAAGTGACAAAGATAAAAATAATATATAAAACAAATAATAGGAAAAGCTTATACTTTAGGGTCTAAGTAGGTATAAATTTATTCATGGTTTTCAATGTAATTTTCATAGTCTTCTGTGATAAGAAGACGACTTTTGTACTTTCTTCTTGACCCAAATTGTCAATGTTCAGAGAATTCGATGCTGAAATTAGCGAGACAGCAGTACATTGATAATATTATAGTGGCAACCGATTCACTCATAGCCGGTGAAGGGATTATCAAAGAACAAATTGATAGTAATATTTGTTCTATAGCCTTAGCTGCTTGTGATCGACTAGCTATCAGTGTGTCCGGAATTTAAAACAGAGTTGTAGACCAACTGGCAAAAGAAGGTCTGGAAGGAAGGAAAAACATAGTCTTTTGGGGAAATGTCCCAAGGAGTTTTAATAGCAAACTCCAGCAGCTTATTTTGGATGAATGTAATTATGACATGAATATTGTAAACTGTACTACTAGTCGGCATCCCAGCTAAAGACTCGGAAAGACTTGGTTGTATTTTGTTGCTCCTTTTTATAAGTATAATGAAAAGTATTTATTCACCGGAAAAAAGAAAAAAAGAAAAAATAGAATTCGATGTTCATTTCTAATAGAATAATGGTTTCGCTATGTTGAATGATTTTAGTGGTTATCCTGGTCTCTATGCCCTAAGGATATATTTTTAGCCAGATGTAGCATTTCCAACATTTGGATCCTTTATCTTTTCTAATGTGACTTGTATCTGAGTATACAACATTAGATAGTAGAGGGCAGTGGGGTTTGAACCGAGGGAAATGACGCATAAGGTTGGGTGCAAGGCAATACGGCAGGAGCAAAACGCGGGGTAGAATAGTTTTGCAAGGCATATGTGTTCCCACAATATGCTACATGGTGGGAATTACAAAGTCCGAAATCAAAGTCAAGGTCTAAAGGTTTAGTCAAGCGAGAGAAATTAAGGACCGTCTATCTAAGCAAATCAAGAGCTAAAGCAACCGTAAAACACAGATCTAATATATTCAGTTCTATTTATAACTCAGGTTAAGGAATCAAATTGAAATAAGCTACTTAAACTTAAACCAAAATACTTCTTATTAAAAGATAAAAGACGAGCAACATTTTAGTTTAAATTTTAGAGACATCTCAGTATAACTATTATTTACTTTTTATCTCTCACTTTCAGCCTCCATATTCCACTTCTATTCTTTCATCATTGTGTCTCATCTGTTGAGCAAACTTATGCACATCCACTATTACCTAAGTTGCATCGTCATTTGATTTTAATTCCTACATAATGTTTTTCTATTTTCAATATAAATTTTTAGTTGAAAACTCTACTAACTATTACTATTATCAATTAGAACAAAGTATTTTTAAGAAGGTCAAAACCAAACCTAATCAAACTAAACCAAACTGAATCACAATTGGAGAAGTTCAATTTAAAACCCTTACCTATCAGAAGTGATTATGTTGTTTCAAATACAATTCGATTCAATTTAAGCCCAGAACTAAATTGAATCAAAAAATAAATATTCATATGAAGCATGACCTAATTGACTATGTTTACAAGTTGGTCAACTAAGGTCATATTTGATCAACACAATTGATAAAGAGTTGACCAAAAGGAAAGCTAATCAACTATAGTCCTAGTGGTAGTAAACTAGGTTTCTAGAATCTGCATGATATGTCCCATGTATTATCCTATTGATGTATGTTCACCCTACGTTATAGTAGAGCTTATATTTAAACTCGTAGTAGGATATTATGTATAAAAAAGAGAGTTCATATGTGTACCTAAATATATCTTATGATAAATTGAATTTATTGTCCACTTTCCTTATTTTGTTACCCTAAGTTTATTTAGGTTCTTTGCTAAAATTAACAAGTATCTTTTCTTTTCTTTTTTTCTCTTACCGTTGGTTGTTTACGCTATGATAATTGATTTTTCTAATAACTTTTATATTATGGCATGATAATTTTTTATTAGGAAATACTTAACAAAATATATATAATAACATCGCTTCATTTAAGAAAGAAAGAAAATATTTAAGAGAGAAAAAATATACCCATATATTTAGGAGTATTAATAGAAAATTTTAAATATAAATTCCTTAACTTCATACCCATATGAAGAGGTCATAGGCTAACTACTCCGGCCCATGACCGACCTCTCCCAACCCCAAACCGACCTATTCGATCCGATCCGTGACCATCATGGACTGATGATTCCTAGATGCTTTATCAGTATAAAGGGTAACCCCACAACAGTACAAGTCCCTAAGATATCCCCATTTAACCGAGTCTATATCCAGAACAGGTCAGTCCCTCTCCCAGACGGTGATGTCTTTCATGCAAGTGTGAGAACATAGGCAAGAAGACATATTTGTTAAAATTTCACTAACTCACTTCTAGTGGGAATTCAAGAACACATTTGAAAAGGATACGTGATGATTTGACACATTGCAAGGGTGCATAATTATAAAACTATTATCATGATAATTTCAACTTATGGTTATTAATGGTTTTTAGCAACAGCTGATAGTAGGAGCTGAGGGTTGTAATCACTGGCCAATTGAAATGAATAACGATTAGTCTGCAAAAAATTAATATTAATGGAAAAAGAGAAGATAATTATATTATAATTTTTCAGAAAGAGGAAAATCATTTTCTGTATTTTTTGTTGATATTTTCCACAATAATTGTCATTAGCAGTGGCGGATGATTGTTATCGCCAGCATCACCAGTCCTCCAAGCAACTAGTATCTACAATTATTATGAAAACTGCTATGATATCATTTGATAGTTGTAAAGAAAAAAAAAATGTATATACATATATATATATATATAATATATATATAACATATTTTTCCCGAAACAAGCACATCCTAATAAACCTAGCGCTTTCTGATAAAATATAATGACATGACTATGATACGATTAACGACCTAACCATATGTACAAATACCGCGTAATAAAAATAAATACGATTATAATATAAATTAATTATTTGTTATATATTTTAATTTTATATATTTTCAACAACTGACACAAATACAAATTTCCCCCCTATATACTAATAATATATACAGTATGTACTATGTGATATAAGATGCAAATACTGTCTTTTCCTTTTCCTTTTTCTAGGGTGAATTGGCTTCAAAATAAACGTTGTACGATCAAGAACCTGAGTGCAAAACGAAAACGAATCCAACATAATACACAACAGGAGAAATACCATTGTAATACAAATAAATATAAATACAATTGTAATATAAATTAATTATTTGTGATGTATTTCAATTTTATATACTTTCTACAACTGATACAAACACAAATTACCACCTCAATACCTTAATGATATATATGGTATGTACAGTGTGATGTAAGATGCAAATATTTTCTTTTTTTTCTTTTTTATTTTGTAGGGTAGAGGTGGCTTCACAATAAAACGTTGTATATTTTGATTGGTTGTAAATATGAATAAATAAAAATTGCATCAATGATATTTGGTAAAGAAGCTTTCATAACATAATGAGTCAAACTATATTAGTTCAAGGATCAGTTCTAAACTGAAAACCAATTCAATTCAACGCAGGCTTAAATCGGCCTTTGAACGCTCAAGCTTCAAAAGCCCACCCTATTCAACCATTTAGGCCCATTAAATCAGCGAATTGACCTGCAACAAGTTGAAATTACTTATTTTAAACCCAGGTTCACTCTTATGGTTCACTTCAGTTTGACTTGACACCACCATAAAACCATTCTGGTCCAACCTTTATTTAACCCTGATTGAACCACGAATGAACCCAATTTTATCATTTTAACCTTTGACTCTCTTATTTATTCAAATTAACTATCAAGGCCAGATTTGACAACATTGCTTAAAATTATATGTAAATTGGTACTTTTTGATTATATATCCAACTTAATTAATTAATGAGTGAAGTAAACATTAGAATGCGTATTCCTTGTAATAAAAAATTACATGAAGTAAATAGTAAAACAGAAGTTTCCAACCTATTTCTAATAATAATCATTCTTATGTAAAAAATATTTATTTATTATTTATTATTTCATTTCAGATTGTCAATGGGTCATTACGCGTTAGAGTATCATATCAAATATTGCCATTACGCCACTAATATAACTTTATAAACAACTGGTGTATTTTAGCTTTTATATTTATTCCCAAACAATTTTATTCTAAAATATATTCTTTTACGGGTATCACCAAAGTTGTTTCTAATAATTGAAAACAATAAATACACCAATTATCTAAGCTTAATAGAAACCTATATATAAAATAAAATTACATACCTATCCTAAAACTTTAGAAAAATCTCCCTAAAAAAATGGTTGCAGGGTGGGCAATATTTCACCTTACCATATTTTCTTTTCTATTCTTTTCTTTTTGTTTTTTTTTTTTCTAAATTCACCTTACCGATTTAGTCAATGTTACATAGTTATAGCTAGTAGTGGTGCCAAGACGATCCAGCCCGAAACCGTCAGTTCACAGGCTCAGCCACGATGTAACTATGACTAGCTCGTGAGGGGGTGGTTTCAAGCCGGTTGGGCCTTTAAATCAGTTTTTTTTATTTTTAACATTTATTTTTTTATTAATTTCTTTTTTTAAAATATGTTGATAATTTCTAATAATGTAATCCCTTTTCTCTTTTTTTAGTGTACTAATTCGTTAATAATTTTTAATTTTTTTATCAATTTCCGACTTTAATGTGATTCCAACATTTTTATTTTTTTCTCTTAAATTTTTTTTTCCTCGTATTTAAGTCCTCAACATTTAATAAGTTTTACAAAAGGGATTTACATTAACTGAAATTGAATTTTTCATTTATCTTTAACACATAATTAACTTATGATTAATCATCTATTATTAGTTTGATAATATTATTTTTTAAAAATTGTTATTCACCATCGCAAATAAAATAATTTTGATATGCAATGACCTCCTAGATATTATCCAATTATTTTTTCCAACTTAATAACCTTTTTTGTCTCTTTTTTTTCTTTTTTTTTTAGGAGTAAACTGACTGGGCTGACCCGTCAATTCAGTGGCGAGCCTATCTAATGGATCGTGACTTACCGATTCGAGCATTTCGAGGGGAGGAGGGGAAGGGTTCGGGCCAAGTTGGTTCGAGGCCCGCTCAAGCCGATTCGTGGTTTGGAACCGACCCTTACCTAGGTCTAGTTATAACTATACAACACTACTGCATACTAAACCTATATAGGCCATATTCCTCCATGTTTCAAATTGCAGTTTAAACCTATGGGCTGACAAATTACTTCAACCCAGTTTATTTTATAACATGATAAGTAGATATGAAAATTTTTTTTTTCTTTGGTCGATACATGTTTGTAGTCTATATCTCAAATTTAACAACTTTTGTCGAAATGGAAATAAATCATTATAAAGTAAAACAAAGGAAAGGAAATTAGTGGTGAAATATTATATTTATTTCTTGCTTTAGACATGAATAATGGAAATGAAAGGAAATACAGAATTTTTTTTTTCTTAGTTCACTAATACAAATGAAATAAAAAAGAAGAGAAAAAGAATAATCATTAGTCATGATTATCCTTCAAGATATATAATAGGGTTTCACTTCCCCTTTTTCTAAGGATACTTTTTTGTAGCGTTTTAAATTTTTAACCCATTTTCTTTGGAGAAATAAAAAATTACTCATTTTTTTTGTCTTCTTTTGTTTGCCAATTTTTATATGAGCAATCAATTTTATAACTTCATGGACAATTGGTCCTTTTATACAGGTATGAATGCTATTTTAGAGCATACGAATTGAAAATCCTACATATTAATGTATGTATATATATATATATATATATTAATAAATATGCATCTGCGTCTTAAGTTCTATAAAAATTAAAATATTCATGATAATTGTGACATTATCATTTGGTAAGATAAAGAATGCTCAAATTTCAGTTCAATGGAGTCTGATAGATGTTGACAAGGTTTATGTTAATAGGGCACTTTAGATATGGGCCCCTCAAGCCCGACTGAATTAATCGCGTCTCATGGCCTAAGGCTCACCCCTGTGGGCCTCAGCCCTCAACCTGAATGAACTAAGCCTAATAAGCCCCGCAACGGCTGCAACGTACAAGATAAGGATGAAACAACCATGTCCTAAATAAATGGGACACATCATGCACCACAACTCTACTCTCCTACACTTGCAGAAGAAGATCTCTCCCGCTAACTGACCTCTAAATGCTGGCTCCACTTCTTCTATAAATACCAAGTGGCTACTTAACGGTAAAGTTCTCCATGCTCTACGTACTAAGCCTGTGTATTACCCTCAAGCATTCTATACTTTCAAAAGCTCATTGCGAACTTAAGCATTGAAATAGCCATGCCAAACAATCCCCTGACGTCCCCTCACCATATCTTGTTTTGCACGCCCATTACATGCATAATCCAAATGACTACCGGCAAGAACTTTAAGATGACATTTGGTACCATCTGTAGGAAGAATTGATTTCCTATACCTAAAACCTTAAACACATCAAATGCATACCCCTCAAGCAATCCTTTTGATATCATGTCCCAACGCAACAGACAAAAAAACCAACAATTGGTAAACAACCAACCTAGGTGCAATCAGCCCCTCCCAAGGGTTGTACTGGAGGAGAGAATTGAACACTTGGCAAAGGAGTATGCTATGCATAACAGGATGCTCCACACTCGCCTAAATAAAGTAGAGCGGTACAGCGCGAAAACTCACTACCCTAAAACTTTAAATGCTTGCATTACGCGAAATACCCAATTGTACCAACAAAATGGCAGGGATCAACAACCTGATTTGCCATTGCATCAGCAGTTAGTAAGATCTACGGCTACCCATGATCGAGCTCTAGCTTGCAACGAGCAAGAAGCCGACTCGCAAGGAGTACAGGCTCACTCGACTACACAACAAGCTCACTAGGCAGACAATGCTGACCTAAACAAGATCCATGCTATGTTAAGGTGACTCTTCGAGCAACAAGGGAGTAAGCCTACTGGAGACGCCAAGCTAGTCACCAGCAATAAGATCCCCTTAACCAGGGGTGTCTAGGACAAAGTGCTGCCTCCTAATAGCAAACTTTCATTGCTAGACCAGTACGATAGCACGAGCGACCCCGATGACCATCTTCTCTACTTTTACACCCTCATGAACCTTCACAGTTATATAATGCAAACCGTAACCAAGAACAAACAGGACCGGTAGCTAAATGGGTCCAAACTTGCAGAAAGCTCAAAAAGGATTAATGGGAGAAAGTGTGAAAGGGTAAAAATTGAAGATTAAAGTAATAAGCAAAACCTACAAACGGTTATAAAGGATATGACACACCAATGGAACTTCCGAGAACTCACGACTCAATTCAATATAGCGCACGAATTGGTCTAGTGAGATTACTCGCCACCTAGCCTTGCTTAAGGGAAGGATAAAAATGATGCTGAGAGTAAACAAATAATATTTAAGTAAGGAAGAAAAAGTACTCAAAGAGTGTATATTAAGAATGATCTTATCTCTTACAGTTACAAGTATAAGAGTATTTATATCCATAAGTTAGGATAACTTACCTAAAAAGGGAAAAAATAAAAAGGGTATTTCCTAAGGAAGTAATGCACAAGATACAAAAAGCTAAAAATGAATATGCAAAAAAAAAAAAAACAATCATTGGTGCAACGGATTCTATACATAATACTGTACAAATGGCGATGCTACATTAGCAAGGTCATTAGAAGATGCGGATAAAAAAGTATAGACAGATGGACTTGTCCAAGCAAGGATGACTTAGTCAGTCCAAACTCTCTCTTTCGGCTTCTTGGCAAAGAATTGCCTAGTAATTGGACAGCTCAACGTTAGAGAGTAATCATCAACTCGGCATATTGTAAAAAAATAGGCAGTCATACAATACGGCATGAAGGGTGACTCGGCAAGGAAGTACTCAACTTCGGTAAGGGTTGGTTGAATAGAAGGACTCGTCATGCTAGCCCCTCTAGTCCTTGAGCTCAGCTGCGGGTCAAAGATCCAATAACTTGATTCCCATCAGTTATGGGGATGCTATAATGTGTAAGGCCTTACCAGGCACTCTAAGGAAGGCAGCTTAGACGTAGTTTAACCTCTTCCTTGACAATTCCACTGGCTCCTTTGATGAGTTGGCACAAATGTTCAGCCTCCATTTCAGGCTTAACAAGCCTTTGTCCAAGGACACATCATCCGTACACCTAAAAAGGTAGGGTGAATGCAAGTCCCTACACAACTTCGTAACCCAGTTCAATAACGCCATGGTCAAAATCTCCCAAATCAATGAGGGAGTCGCTATCCATACTGCTTAACTCGGCACCCTACCCTCGGGAGATTTCTTCCGATCGCTTGCAAAGAGCAAGCCAAAGATCATAGTCAACTTTTAGAACAATGCCCAAAAGTACATCAACTAGGAAGACAACATTCGCGCCAGGCACAACGCCAACTGAAAAAGGTCAGGCAGAAAGCAAGATAGGGAAAAATTGTCCATAAAGGATCGCTTTGGTAGCAGGATGGCAAGCAAACCAAAGGGGGAAAGCTCTAAGAAGAAGAAGCGTCGAGTCAACCTAACCCTCCCCCACTTAAGGTAACCTCAGCAAAGGGAAACATCCGTTGCACACAAGAACTCTCCTAATCTAGGTAGGTCAAAACACCACTGACTTGACCCCCCTTAGGGTAACATCGGCAAAGGGAAACGTCCCTTACACGAAGAAACTCTCCTATTTTGGGCAGGTTAGAACGCCACCAACCTGACCTCCTTCAGGGTAACCTCTATAAGGGGAAACACCCTTTGTACAAAGGAACTCCTACATTCTAGGCAGGCCGAAACGCTACTGATCCGACCCCCTTTAGGGTTACTTCGACATAAGGAGATACCCCTTACATGAAGGAATCCACCCAACAGTTAACCTCAATAAGGATCAACTTCCCTTGGATAGAGGAATTCTCAAGCAGATACATTTAAAGACAAACAAAGAATAAGAGAGGATGTTTCAAAAACATTTATCTATTTATTCCTTGATTGTTTAATTATAGAGCAAAGGCTGGCATCCCAGCCCTATTTACATTAATTTAAAAAAAATAAAATAAAATAAAACTCCGCTATCTCCTAGGACTAGCTAACTTTAGTAATTCAGAAAAATCCAAAGTATCTATCTGTTCAGAGCGTTGATCCGCAAGTGCTTTAGGTGGTAGGCCCTAACTTAAAGCAAGGCCTGAGGAATACGAATCAAGAGTGACAAAAGGATCCTCCACAAACAGATTCTCTCTAGGAATACCTTAAGGGGCGGCCTCCTACTGAGCTGCTGGGGCAAAAGCGGATGTAAAAACACTTTGCCCAACCCTAACAATAGACGGAGCACCTGCAATCTCAATAGCCGCTCGGGTGACCTCCTCCTCACATGTTAGGGCTTCCCTCTTCTTAGAAAAGGTTAGGGAATCCAGGAAGTCAAGGAAACTAAGATCAAGGTCCGGATAATGGGAAAGAACCTCCTTCCTTGTGTAGCACACAAAGTCCGTAGTCAGGTCCTCTAACCCATCCAACCAGCCATTGATCTTCCGGTAGTCCGCGACGGCCTTCTTAACAGCAACATCACTAAAGACCTTACCGATCTCTATCTTGGAGATGATCTCCTCCATCTCTAAAACCTTTCCTCGCAACGCCCAAACTTCTTACTTTAACCTGACCTTCAAATTGGCAAACTCTAATGAAGTGGCTCTAATACCTTTACACTCGGACACTTTCATTGCTAACTCGATTTGAAGCCTAGTTACCAACACCCTCAGTTCAGCATTCTCCTTTTCGAGTTGGGGCCTAGCTTCACCCTCCTCATCTAACCTCCAAGAGAGGTGAGCCTTCAGGTCCTCTACCTTTTTGGCTACCCTCTTAGCCCTATCCCTCTCCCGCTCCGAGTCTTTTAGCCTGGCCTTAAGCTTCGTTACCTGTACGATAGAGTAGCGCAAGCGCCTATTAGCTTTGGTGAATTTTTTCAAGTACCTCTTACTAGAAGTCTCAGCCTCCAACAAGTACTTATAGTACCAACACAGCTCCTCCCAAAAGCCCTTTACCTCTTTATAGGCGACATTAAACTTGTTCGGTTGAAGTAGCACTTGGTCGTAGTTCTACAAATAAAAAATGGAGCTTACCGTTAATACAACTACCACATAAAAGCACAACAACACAGGGGCAACGAAAACTTACCTGCTGCATCAGCGTGCTCAAGTGGCCCACTATCTGTATAGGGTCGTCCCCACCCTTCTAGGAGAGCCCTTCGATGATAGCTTAATCATCAGGGGTGTAAGACCCCATCAAAGCTTGGTAATTAAGTGACCGGTGCTGTAGTATTAGATCGTTAGCACGAACCTCCCACTTCGGCTTAAAGAGCTTCCCCAAACCCTCTACATCTCCGACTTAAGGGCTGCCCTCAATAGCTCATCATCCCGCAAAGTGTATGACACTTCCTAGAATGAGTTTGGCCCTATCTTCATTAACCTAAAGTTGCTAAGGACTTTAAAAAATGCATCCCACATGTCATCAACGCTCTGATAAGGATGAGCCATCGGCTACTCATTCTACTTCCCCTTGCCTAATTGCGCCCTCGACAGAGCCTTTTGTTTCTTCACCACAAGACCTAGCTCCCCAAACATTTCAGGAACCTTGCACTTCTGGCTTGCAGCTTGAGAAAGGGCGGCCCCTTCTGCAATCTCTTCATCCCTCGCCCTTAGAGGGGAAAGCACTTGTACATCAGGCCCTTCTATCTTGGTGCCTTCATTGTCGATGATGATAGGCTCGGTTAAAGGTATGGAGGTAGGAGTAGGCAAAGCCACACCCAAGGGCTCTACATCTACCGGCTCGTCCTAGATGCCCAACGGAATCCCTTGAAGAACAGACCCTGACCGTACCTTACTGGTCTCGTCAGGCTCTGACTTCGGCCTTACTACATTTACCTTTGACGAGTCCACCTTGGTTCATGCCTAATGCCTACTCATCAGGTCATCTACAGATGGATGAGGTATCCTCGGGGCCAAATTTTTGCTTACAAGAAACCCGATCGAAATTTAGAAAAGGAAAGCAAGAACAAAGCAAAAGAAACTACTACTACCATCTGCAAAACACCACCATAACCAGCATCACCAAGGAGGTCGTCCCATCCTATAGGCATTGGATGAAGCACCTCGACACTAGCACAACAAACATAAGCATATAAAAATAAAACTACATCTTCAATCCACTTTTCCGCTATAGCTTTCTTCATGTTGGGGAAGAGCTCGGAGATCGGGCATCAGAAATACCTCTCCATGGTCTCCGTAACGTTAATCTCCTGACCATCTCTCAACGCCATGAAGGCCAAGATCTTTTGCGTGACCTCGGAGTCACTGGGATTAAGCCTCTTCTCACCTCCGGAATGGACTATTCGGGTCTAAAAATTTACCTCCTTGAGCAGTTCAACCACCACATACTTGTCTTGCCAGCCTTTGATCGAGTCCACAAGGCCGTAGAATAGCTTCTTCCTTAAGCGCAACTGGAGGTAAGGCCATCCCCCAACACTCTTTTACATGTATAAGCGACAGAAGAGCTTAGGTGATGAGAATCTGCTTCTAACTATATCCAAGCTGAAGTAAACCTTCTCGAAGTTGAGGCCTGTCAATGCTTTTCAAGGCCAAACTGAAGCCAGAAGGATGAGAGGTAGGAAGATAGATACTCAGCATCAAGTATGTCATCAGCCGTGGTGTCGAGATACCATAAGACCAAGTACTAAAGACCAAAGAACCACTCGGTACAGCACCAAGAGACTCGTACCGACTAATTCTAGAACTCGACAATTATGGGCTAATCTTTCTAGTGTCTTGGCTAAACACTGCAAGACTTCAGAGACTCTTTCCTGAACCCATACATCCAACTGCCGATCTCGTCCAGTTCAGATACTACTCTTTCCAGGACATGCTGAGTGAATGCATCCCGACTTCCTCTGTAAAACACACAGTTTTATATTTTTGTATATGTTTTCCTTTATTTTATTTATAGGCCCAATTCTTTAGAGTTTAAAGCCTTGTACATTATTTATAGTTTTTGCTACTAAGGTTAAGGACTTGCTATTAATAGTAATATCTGTAAACATCATAGATATACATAGACGTCAATATACGAAATCAGATAGAAAAGTATATTTCTGCGTTTTGGAATTTTTTTTCCTTTTTTAGCAAGGATACTCTTGAGCTAGAATTTGCCGAATTATCGAGTATCAATTAAAATCTTTAATCTCTCATACGTTCTTATTGATCCTGACCTTAAGATTGCAGTGAACCTCTTCATTTGAACTGATTAATAAGTTGCATCTAACCTTCATTTGAATCCCGAGTAACATTTAGTGTTCATGAGTTGTATTGAATCCTATTTTAAGCTCAAACCCCTGATTATGTTTATATCTTGGTGAGTTATACCCATTCTCATTCACCGTCGAAACCAACTATCTCATTTCTTGTCCGTCAAACCCATTCGACCCATTCTGGGTTTTTCGAGATCCATTGTTATTTCTTCAATCCTTATCACCAAGTATTCATAGAGTGCCTAAAAAGCTTTCAGTACCCTCCATCCATTAGGAGGGACCTGCGATGGACTACAGTGGCGATAGTTGAAGAACTCCTTCTTGAAGCAACTGGGAGGGAAGTGTTGCCCAAACTCCAAGCACTTCTTAAAGACTGCAAAGCACCTTCGCGACAACAGGACCATACCGTTCGTCCCTATTCGATAACCTAATTTGCCACTCAGGGATCGCCTCTATAAGAAAGTTGTTGATAATGCAACTGGATGCAAATTGCCTACCCTTATTTACACGGCCATTAGGCCCCTTACCCGTATCAAGAGCATCAAACAAATCCGTCATGGGGAGTAAAGGAATGTCTACATATACATCCCTAGGGATAGCATTAATAATTCTGGCCTTATCTAGTGACTCCATGGCTATCCTCGTATGTTGGTCGAGTTGTGCTAGTGACGAGACCTCGCCCTTGCATGCTTGAGGGGGATCATTCCTTATAGACTTCGAACTAGAGAATTACAATGATGAAAGGAACCAGTCTCATCCCTGTTGGTTGACATGGCAGTAGTACTCGTTCAAGAAAAGAAAAGAGGCTTTAAAAAAGTTTGAACAATTTTGAAAAAAGTTTAGAGTCTGATAATGGTAGAATAAAGAGATTGCAGAAAAGGGGTCTCTCATTAGGATCATCCTATTTATAGGCAAATTGCCTAGGAAGTCGTACAAGCTGTTATAGGGATCCATATAAGCACGAATCCCTTGAAATGTTGTGTAGCAGACATGTAGAAAGCATTTTGATTGAATGACCACCTTTGAAAGGCAAAACATATTTAGCTGCATGCTAGTTTACTATAGTACAACACCTATCATGTCACATTTAATACACGGGATATAGGTAGGCAAAAATCATATTTTGAAAAAAAGTTCCTTTGATAAGAAGCTTCTTTAAGGCCCATCCGACTTCCACTTGGTCGGCCTAATAAAGGCATGACATAGTTGCATCTGCTTAGTCCTCGTTGAGTATTATTCAAATAGACCGATTCATAACCTTGAAGCACTAATTCAATAAATCATAAGGGTGTCCTACTCTAATACTCCAACCTAAGCTTCGCTTGAAGCTCCAGTACTCTGCTTCAAAACTCCTGTCCACTCCTGTTCATCTCGCTTAAGATATTTTTGGTTTGGGTATCCGTTATCTCGATTACCTCCACCTCGGCCACCTTCTAGGCCGGCCGTATGCGTCCACCACGTCAACCCCATAACGCTAGGTTGGATTCCTCTACGTCAAATTAGTCATGCCTTAACAGCCTATATATCCCTTCGCCTTCCCTTTGCCTTGGCAATGAGACTGTGGAGGGGCAAGTGTTAACAGGACACTTTAGACATGAACCCCCTAAGCCCAATTGGATCAATCGCATCTCATGGCCTAAGGCTTACCTCTGTAGGCCCTGACCCTAAACCCGAATGGACCAAGCCCAATAAGCCCTATAACAATTACAAGCCATATCCTGAATAAGTGAGACATGTTGAGCACCATAACTCTATTTTCCTACACTTGCGAGAGAAGATATCTCCTGCTAATTGACCTCTAAATACCAGCTCCACTCCGTCTATAAATACCAAGTGGCTACTCAACAATAAAGTTATCTATACTTTGCATACTAAGCCTGCATATTACCCTCAAGTATTCTATAAGAGCCTACCGCTAACTTAAGTATCAGAGTAGCTATGCCGGATAATCCCCCGATGTCCCTTCATAGTATCTTGTTTTGCAAGTCCATTACGCGCATAATCGAAATGACTACTTGCAAGAACTTTAAGACGACAGTTTGTATGATAGATGTTGTGTTATGTACTTATTTTCAACTAAATCCCTTGGTTGTTTGTGAATGGTTGATGAAATTTACATTAGTGATTCAAAATGTTATTTAAATGTCGATGTAAGTTAAGTTTATTATAATTTAGTGGCATCAATAATAGTTTATCAACGAAATGGATCGAATTCAAATTTCTCCTCCTTCCAATTGTAATAACATAGTTGGCTTAGGGAGAAAAAAAAATGATGCACATTGCATCAGAGAAATGAAGGGAAATTAAAATAAATTAAACAGTTTAATGTATGTTATTAGTGAAATACAACTTCAGTCCACAATGAAAAACTAAATAGATGGTTATGAGCTTGTGGTGGGAGGGTAGAAGCCTTTTAAAGCATCTAAAAGTTCAAGACTCTATCACTTTCTTCCCCCCTCCCCCCCCCCAACCAGCTTTGCCACCTCTCTACCTAATTATATATATCTTGATTTTTATTCCTTTTTACAACTCAAACTATGCCTGTCAAAGAAGTTAATACTGCTCAATTCTGTATGATTTGATGCCATATGCTAACAACTACGTTATCAAAGAGAAAAAAAACATCTTCTTTATTCTTACATGGTTTGCTTGATTATTAACTTTTCTTCCATAATATGCAATTTGATTCGTAAATTTTTATGTGTACCTTTCGATTTTTTTCCATATTTAAGTTTTATGTAAAACTGGACATCTTTGCTTTTAGTTTCTTTCCTAAATTCTCCGATTGATATCTCATTCATTTTGCTTATTAGCAAATGGTAAGTTATTTGATGAAGTGAGTTAAATTTTATTAGCAGATATGTATTTTAAATACTAAATGTATATTGTATTTCTATGATTATATATTTTTTCTTCCACTTTTCAACTATTTATACATTTTCTTCTTAAAATTATCGATTGGGAATACAGTGGGATTGAATAATTATGTGATATAAATTTAATGAATATTTTTTATTTAATTTCCATTTAAAATTTTACTATCTCAAAAAACAAGAGTGTGGCATATGATAATTTTAAAAAAAATAAGGATAATGATACTAAGTGATTACTTTAATTTTAACAAAATCAAGTGTTATAGATCTAATGGGCATGCATCAACGAATGATAGTAGATTGTGACGGTGTGTGTGATCAAATAAGTATAATTTAATATTGAAAACTAAAATATAAATGTATTACATTTATCAACATAGTATAATTGATCACGGTATCAACATATCAAAGTAAGGGGAAAAAGAGGATTTTATAGAGATGGACGATGGTGGGTAATTCTTGTAAGGGTGGTGACCGGTTTTACTTTTTGTTTAGCAAACATCGTCCAAAATTATTCCCTTTCAAGTCTGCAGGATTATTTTTGGCAAGACAAAATATGTACAAGAAATTAAAAATTCTAAAAAAATCACCAAAATGTGTTTGTTCACTTGTTACAGTCTTACATATATAGATTGTTTCAAACGAACCCCCTTAACCCATATATATTCTTATGTAATTATATCTTCTGAAAAATCATATGTTGTACGGTGTAAAAGTCGAATAGTCCAGTCCTTCTTGATTAAGGTTTGGGTTTTAAAATGCGGTTCAGTGGTAAGTTTTTCAACCGTATTAAGTATTTGGATTTTTCTACTGTCAACCCGTTTTAATAGACATTACATTTAGATTATTAAATTGTTATTTTTAATAATTTAATTTTAATAGATATTAAATTTAAAATATTATAAAAAATTATTCCGAGCTCATCGAAATAAAGAATGGAGGGGGGCAGTCAGTATGGTTGGTTGGGCTGCTTTTTACGGGGATTAAGTGTTTTGGATTCAACCGAACAATGGTGGTTCATTGGTTATAGGCCTATATGCCTACAGGGGTTCTAGACTGGGCTTTAGGTTGGGTGCTCCCTCCATGCCCTGGAAAAAGCAAATAGCATCGACTTAGCTTTTTCAAAATAAGGCATTTACTTATTTGGATAATCCCAAAAAGAAACAATAAGCTGAAATTTACATAGTTAAGATTCGATTTTCATATAATTTTTTCAGATAGTGTTCACGATTATATAAACTTTATAAATTATATCAATACCCCATTCTTGTACAATACATACTTATATGCCTTTTTCTAAACTCCCATGTGATACAAAAACTAACATATCATTACTAAATTAACTTTATTCATAATTTATTAAAAATTTTATCCATAATTATGTACATATAAATATCAACGTTTTTTATTATAGTAATATTTAATATGTGTATATATATATTTCAAAAACTATAGTATCATAAAGTAAAGTAGTTAAAAGCCGATAATTTGGGAAGAATTTGCAAATTTATTTTAATTATATTACAAATTGCAATTTGGCATAGAAAATTACTCATACCACTCACTTTAATTACCCAAAAATTGGAAACAAAAAAAAACCTTTCCTTTTTTCCCGCAAACCAAGAGTCGACCAAATCCAATACCTAGTTTGGCAACACGATCAATGGTACATCCCGACTAATTCATTACGCACTGGTCCCACCAGTCCTGGCGGATAACGACCAAACAATTACTTTTTCTTTCTTTTTCTAGCCCCACCTTGTTATGGACCAACTCTACCCCTACGAACCCACGTTTCCGTTGCGTATCAGACGTCACACAACGCATAGCTTTGACACCTTCAGGGAAGCGAGGGCATATGCGGTATTATGTCATATCAGCAAGGCCAAAACTATAAATGTAAAAATATTGGCGATACACGGCGTAACCCACAGCGATCGAGGGAGGACGGAGCCACACCATATTTGAGAAATTCTACTGTTTTCTCCATTAATAACGTCCGTTATTTTATTATTCATTTTTATATTTTTAAATGTAAATATTTGAATGAATTTTCTGACACTGCCATCTCAAGCGTGCGTTTCGGTTAGCGAGGTAACTGATGGTGTAAATTATCAAATACGGGCGTCCGCATGGGACTTGAGTAGTGATGCGTTCTTATCAACGGTCAGTGGGAAGTTCAGCCACTTGTAAAGATCTGAATAGGTCGATAAGAAAGGGCATGATTTTTCTTTTCTTTTCTTTTTTCTCTTAAATTTCAATTACACAGCTCTATATTTGTTTTACCTGCCTGTAACGTATATATATATATATATAAAAGAGAGAGAGAACGATACTTTTATCCTCTAATGAATATCTTAAACAATAAAAATAATAAAATATGGTACTCGTATATTCTTATTATTTTATCCAACAATAAAAATAGTAAAATAAGACATAAAAGTATATTTTTTTTAAAGTTTAAGTTCCCAATTTTAAAGATAGATGATTTAAGATATACTCAAAGGTGTACGTAAATGTTTTTGTAATTTATCGTTTTTTTTTCAACCATTTAAGTTCCCAATTTTTTCTTTAATAGTAATTTTGTGCCTAGAAGCTAGTGAGATTTTCTGGCGACTTTATAGTTACCGAAAGAAAACAGTTATAATTGTAGGTGTAAGTAAAGGAAAACGCTAAGAAGAGCCATGATAATATTAACATAAATTAAAGAAAATTTATAATTCTTATGCACTTCTTTTTTAATAAGATACTAGCAATCGACATACTCACGTTTTGTGTGAAAAAATTAAATTTAACTAACATAAAAAATAATGTATAATTGACTAGGATATTTATGAAAATATAAAAAAAAAAAGAGAAAAAAAACAATAATATTAATACATTAAAAATCCATGAATAATTAAAATTATAAGAATAAAGTAGCAGTAATATACTAAAAGTCCTTGAAGAATAAACTAGACAAAGAATTGAGGAAAAAAAAACTAACAAATTTGTATGAATAAGTAATATGTAAGAGTTAAAGAAATAGAAAATAGAAAACATAGGAAATGATGATTAAATATTTTACTTCTTTGAAATATGCTAAAAAGGTTTATTATTATCCGATCATATTTGAATTCTTTTAGATAATGGAAAATATATTGATGTAGAGATATTCGAAACCTTTCAAATCCGTTGAAGAAGAAGGTTTGTTACAATCTTACTAACTTTGATTTACCCCTTATCACCAAAAAGATAAGGAACAACAACCTCTATTTACCTCCTACTAACAAAGAGATAAGGATGAAAGTAGAGCATGTATCACAATTTTGGGGATTTCAAATACATTTAAAATTGGAAAATATAAAATATATAGTTAAAAGAGATATAAAATAAAAGTATATAATTAATTAAATTATAGGAATGGTCACCAATCTAAGAAAGAAAAAAATTTACATAAGTGGAGCTAAAGCTGCATATAAAAGGAAAAGGAAATGAATAATAATAGTAATATATTATCAATTTACTTATCTAAGTAAGACTAAAAATTTTGTAATTACTTATAATTTCTTCATCAAATATACGGTAATGTGCTTATGAAAACGTAATCAAGAATTTTTTAGTCCAGTAATGAGAATAGTTCATTTTTTCATGGTTACAAAAAAGATGCAATTATATAAGGAATGTTAAATTATGGATAATAGTTGACTCCTTATTGAATTAACAACCTTAAATTTCATTTAATATGTATTATGTTATTCACAACAACTTTAATAACTTGGGTCTATATAGTGGTAAAGTTAAGTAATCATTAATAGGCTACCATATTGAAATTACAATTTAAATAGGTTCTTTTTTCTTTTCTTTCTTTTTTCTTAACTTTCACAAATATAAAAAGAATAAACTGATATTATATATAACGATTGACAGACATTCATAAAAATGTATGAGAAAAAATATGAAATATACAATGACAATAATCCATTAATTATTGATCAAATAAAAATAATCTTACACAACAATAGAGGAGATATAAATTAAGATTTTTCAATATTGAGAAAATATATAACTACATAGCTAAATACATGTAAGAGTAAAAATTAGAAATACAAAAAAAGAAAAAAGTTTAGTATGAAAGCTAGTGAAAAGTATTAACAAATAATAATCTACATGAATAATTTGCCTTTTTTAATGCAATGACTATATTGCTAATTATATATTATTTGCTTCATCTCGCAAATTGTTGTATGCTTGTAAAAATAGTAAAAAACACAATGAATTGTTTATAATTTAGAGGAGTTATTTATAGAAACTAATGGATTGAAATTATATCAAATAGTGACTAATAACTTAATGAAAAACTAAATAATAATCAATAACAAAAATAAATAAATAAATCTCATAAATAGAGTATTCTTTCTTTTCCCCCCTTTTTTTTAAATTCATAATGTTGATAGGATATTTTGGATATAAACCTCTAAGCCTGTGCCAACCTTACTGCTTTTATGGCATAGGCCATGCCCCTTCGAATTCGGCCTTCCACCCTATCGACCTTGGTTGAAGCCGATAACACAGCCCACCCAACTACAATGATCACCTACTGTCAAAAGACTACATATAAGATTGAATGACTAAGTTAATAACTATCTTCTATATTTGTGGAACACGTCGAACGTTACAACTCCACCACCCAACACTTACGAACGTGACTTTTGCTCATTAACTCCTCTCTAACTGTTGGCTCAACTTCTCTATAAATACAAGGGCATTACCCAACGATAAACTAATTGGTAATTTATATATTATAGCCCACTTTTACCTTCGAGTACTCTTATTCTCCTTACATACTAATCTCACTCAAGTATTAAAATGGTCACGCCAGATAATTCCCTAATGCCCCTTATTGTTCTTTGTCTTGCAGGCTCTTTGTCATGCAAAGCCCATTCTTAGCTAAATCTCTACTAACTAATATGCAAAGACGATATTCGACACCGTCTGTGGGAATCAAATCTGATTTTCTACCCAAATGTGTACTAAACACTTACCTAAACACCACCACTGATTCAAAATATGTTTCATGTTCTTGAAAGCAATTAGTTGGTAAATAACCAACTTGCCAACAATTAGCCCCTAGATAGCAGGGAGATACTTGAAACATGTTTGGAGCACGCAGGGCACCTACTTGAGGAATTTGCAACCCAAAATAGGGAGCTCTACGCCCGCTTGGAAGACACTGAGAGGTACAACAGGCATACCTACCCATCAGAAGCATCCAATGCATGTACTAGACATAACCTACAACAATAGTAGGTATGGTCTGTACCTACCTATAACCACGCTCTTGCTAGCAATAAGCAGGTAACCAACTCCCATAAAGCACTGGCACATTCTATAGTACGTTAAGCTCATTTGACAGACAATGTCAACTTCAACGAGCTTCGTGCTATTATGAGAAGGCTCTCCAAGTAGTAAGGGAGCAAGGCAGCTAACGACGCCAGGTTTGTCAACGGCAATAAAACCTCCCTTCACTAAGGGTATCTAAGATGAAGTGTTGCCTTTAAACAACAAGCTTCTTACCTTGGACTAATACGATGGCACCGGTGATCTTAATGATCACCTCCTCCACTTCTACTCCCTTGTGAACCTTTACAGTCATAAGGATGCCATTTTATGCAAGGCTTTCCTAGGTATGCAGAGGAAAGCAGCTTGAACGTGGTTTAACCACTTGCTTAAGAACTTCATTGACTCATTTGACAAGCTGGTACAGAGGTTTAGCCTCCACTTCAAGGCTAATGAGCCCTTATCTAAGGATACGTCGCCCTTGTATTTGACTAGGCAGAGTCAAGGGAAGACTTTACTCGAATACGTAGCCCAATTCAACAATGTCGTTGTTAAGATCCCTCAATAGCATGAAGGAGTAACAGTGCATGCTACGTAGCTCAACAGAAGACCTGCAGGGGACTTCTTTTGTTCGCTTACAAAGACTAAACCTAAGACCCTGGCTAAATTCTAAAATAAGGCCCAAAAATACATAGACCAAGAGGACAATATTTGCACCAAGTGCAATGCCCACTAAGAAAGGTTGGGCAACAAAAAGGATAAAGAAAGATTGTCCTTAAAAGATCGCTTCAATGGTAAGACACTAAGTAAAGTCGAAGGGGAAGGCTCGTGCAATAAAAAGAGTACGACCTGAGCAGAACCCACTTCCCCCTTCCATCTATACATAGCATACCCCTCTAAACTGACTAATCGTGCAAGTCTTTGCTAAAGGGTATAATAGAGGTTTGCTGTAAAAGCTCCTTAAGATGAAGGGGAATCCTAATCGTTGGAACTTGGACAAATATTGTCAATTCCACAACGATCACAGCCACACAACAGATGAGTGCTTCCAGCTAAAGAACGCAATTGAATATACTATCCAACAGAGCTTCTTTGGCAAGTATGTGGCCCAATAGAAGAATGACAACCGTTCCAATGATAATGAAGATAGGGCATCTCGAAGGTAGTGAACCGAGGGTGCTCGAGCAGAATAGAACAAAGATTGCCATAATGACCGAACCCCCAATGGCATCATCAACATAATCATCGGAAGGTCACACCTAGGGAGTCGGCCAAGCACCAACAATTCGATTAACGCCTCATCCAAGGTGTTGCATGTTTGGGAGAATAGGCAAAGGTTAATACTTAGATCTCTTTCTCTAACAAGGATCTAAACGAGGTAGATACCCCTCATTAAGATGCCCTCGTAATAGGGGTGAAGATTGCAAATTTCGAGATTCTCAAGATTATGGTAGACACCAACAACTCCACTAACATCCTCTCCTTACATATGTACAAAAGGATGAGGAGCAAGTTGCCCATCAAGATGAATCCTTACCACCATAATCTCATTAGCTTCAATGGGAGTGTCATACCTTAAAGCTAAAGAGTTGTAATAGTCTCGCTGTACAAACCATTTTATGATAAAAGTTGACCTTACAGTCGCTATATTAAACTCAATTTACACAAGACGTCCACGACTAACCTGCTTTAAAGTAAATAATTTACAAATTAAACATATTATTTACTTACTAAAATATGAAAAATACATACTATGATTTAAATATCTTGTGTAATGTTTATAAGATTTAGTAATACAATCTTAGTTTACTTAAGTAATACATGAATTGATATCAAAAGATTTATAGATAAGATTTAAACTTCAAGAGTGTAACCGATCCTCAATTTTATATTCTTACTCCCTAAGATCCAATAGTTGCCAACTTTAGGGTAGTTATAAAGCCGCTTCACAGCTAGCACTTGCAACAACATCTATAGGGATGTAAGCAACCAACTACTCAATAAGTTAGGACAGAGACATAAGATTACACATCAAGTATAGGCAGGGTTATCAATTAGTTATTTAAATACAATACAATAAATAAATGCCATTGCACAACGTTTTCCAATTTGTTGTGAGATTAGAGAAATTATACTTACTTTAATCCAAGTGGAGGAGTTTAGTGCACATTCAACAGCTCACTACCAAATCTAGGCTTATGCCACGGAAATACAACTCCTCCTGCAATTACCTTTGAACTACTGCTTAACCTTATCTTTTGTCACTTAGTTTGACAAAGAAGAAGAAAAGACCATTATGCTTTCCAACACTATTCCTTCTGAAGGAGCTGGTATTTGGTCAAAGAACCCTAAATGTTTCCCTTAATAGGTTAAAATGCCTGACTGGTTAATTTTGCAAGCCATATATTATTAAGTCCAATTAAGGTAATCAATCCATATCACGTAATAGAAAACAATTGCAAATCAGTACGGCAACCCAATAGTACACAATACATTTAAGAATACGTACACATAGGCATGCATACAATCAAACTACTTACTGGCACAAACAAGTGTAATCTTAAGCCTTTAAGTATTATTAATCGATACTTCAAAATACAATAACGTATTGATGCCAAACTTACCTGAACTTCTCGCATGCTTACTGAAGGTGCGACTCGCTCCATGCCTTCGTTGATGATCTTTATACTGCAAATATTATTTTAGTGTTCATATAACTATTATTTATATATAAGCTTTATTCTGTAATTAAGATTATTATCTTTGGTTGAGGGTTTTACTATATCTAATTATTCAGGTTTTTAAGTCTTTTATGATTATCCTCATTTTAAGCTAAATTTTGAATTTGCTTCTTATGCCAATTCTGATTCAGCCTCTGAATCAGGTTCTAGTTTATCTTTTGATTACCCTTTATTTATAATCCTTATAAATGTCTTCTACCCTTTTTCTTACAATTTTATTCAAGTGAATTTAACCTTTTGTTCATATCTTAATTAACTCTTTAATATACTTTTATTGGTGCTAATTATGATTCTACGTCTGAATCAGATTGTAATTCGAGAATTGTCCATATTTTAATATAACGTCTCATATATATATATATATATATATATATCTCAGACTCGATGCTCGTCGTCCAGTAAGTTCAAAGTGAATATGAGGCTAAAGACAATACTATGGCAAGGTACTTAGAGAAAGTGAGAAGCCTTTTAACCAAGTTCCCTTCGTGGACCATCATCAAGATTCCTTGAACCGAAAACTCAACTATAGATTATAATGCAAACTGTAACCAATAATAGACAAGATTAGTTGTTGAATGAGTCTAAGCTTACCAAAAGCTCAAAATGGAAGTAGTGGGGAACTTGTAAAATGACAATTACAAATGAAGAAGTAAGCAAAACCCATGAACAACTCTAGAGGATATGACACACCAATGGAACTTCCGAGGACTCATAACGCAATTCGATATGACGTACGAATCGGTGAGGTGAGGTTACTCGCCACCTAGCCTTACTCAAGGGTTAATATAAGAGTGATGTTGAGAGTAAAAAAAGTGTTTATGCAAAGAAGAAAGCATAAAAGTGTATTAATGGTAATTTGAATTCTTATTGTAGCTATAAGTACAAGGGTATTTATACCCATAAGTTAAGGCAACTTGCCTAAAAAGGGAAAGGACAAAATGACATTTTCTAAGGAAGTAATGTATAAGATACAAAAGGTAAAAATGAATATACAAGGAAAACAATCATTAGTGTAATAGATTATACACATGATACTGTACACGTGACGATACTATATTGGCAAAGTAATTAGAAGATGCGGACAAAAAAGTATAGATAGCTTGCTTATCCAAACAGGGGTAGCTTAGTCAATCCGGAGTTTCTCTATCTCGGTTTCTCAATAAGGAAGATGCCGAGTGATTAGATGGCTTGGGAATAAGTGAGTATTCTTTAATTCAGCGCACTACAGAGAGAGGGGTAGTCATTTGGTTCGGCATAATGGGTGACTCGACAAGGAAGTACTTAACCTCAGTAGGAGTTGGCTGGAACAAGAGGATTCGTCTTACCAGTTCTTTTAGTCCTCAAGCTTGGCTACGGGTTAGTGGTCTAGTAGCTTGATTTCCATCATTTCCCCTGGGTTATTTTGGATTTAGGATCAAATCCAAATGGTCTTCATTCAGTTTTCTGTTAGGGTTATACGAACTAAGATTGGCAATGTTGAAGGTGTCAGAAACTCCATAGTCCTCGAGTAATTCCATTCTATAGGAATTATCATTGATCTTTTGGAATATTCTAAAATGTCTTTCAGCTCTTGTAAATAATTTGTTCTTCCTTTTGTTTGGGAATCGTTTCTTATTGAGGTGTAGTCATACCAAGTTGCCTAGCTGGAATTGTCTAACTGTCCTACATTTTGTCTTCTCTTATATTTTGCCGGCTACTTGATTGATGTACCAAGTAACTTTATCATAGATGTATTAAAGAGATTGTACTCTAGCCCTCACGTCAGGGTCTTCTTACGCGGGTACAAGTACAGGGGTGTAATCGAGGGGCAACTCAGGATTGAGACCATAGACCACTTCAAAAGGAGTTTACTTAGTAGTATCATATATTATTCAGTTGTAGGCGAACTCGATCACTGGCAAGTAGGCTTCCCAATCAACCATGTTCTTTCCTATTGCAGCTCGAAGCAGTGATCCCAAAGTGCGATTAACCAACTCTATTTGGTCGTCAGTTTGGAGGTGATAGGAAGTACTAAATAGTAATTTGGTCCTCACCTGATACCACAAGGTCCTCCAAAAGTGGTTGAAGCACTTTGGATCCCTATTGGAGTCTACACTTCTCGATACATCGTGTAACCGTACAATCTCTTATAAGAAAAGAGAAACACTAGCCGAAGCATTGTTAATTTTGAGTTGGGCATGAAGTATGCTATTTTGCTAAACCAATCCATGATGATCATTATAGAATATTTGCCTTAAGTAATCCGTTGTTGTCCGAGGACAAAGCCTATGCTTAATTTAGTCTATGGCTTCATCGGAACTGGTAAGGGCATTACTTTACCTTACTTGGCTTGACACTTAACCCTCTTGAACACAACACAGTTTTCGACAATTCAATGTACATCTCTCTTCATACTCGGCTAGAAGAAGCGACCATTCAATAGTTCACAAGTCCTTCCTTCTCCAAAATATCTGGGGAGTCCTCTACTATAGGTTTCCTTAATCAATAATTTCAGCAGTGAATATGTCGGCATGTATAATTTTCCACCTTGGAATAAGTAGCTATCCTCTACATAATACTCATCCACTGTTCTTCCATCAGCGCATTGCATGATTATGGGTCCAATGTATGGATCCCTAAAATACTATTCTTTGATACTCGTAAACCTAAACAGCCTAGCTTATAGTTCTATTAAAAGCGCATGTCTCCTTAAAAAAGCATCTACAACTATGTTACTCTTTCCCTGCTTATATTTAATCACAAAACTAAATCCTTTAAGGAATTCAACCATCTTGCTCACCACTTCGATAACTTCATCTGACTTCGGAGGTACTTCAGAGATTTATGGTCAGTGTAGATGACAAACTCTCTCGGCAATAGATAATGCTACCAAATTTGCAGTGCTTAGATCAATGCCAAAAGTTTTTTGTCATATATGGAATAATTCAATTCCAGTCCTCTAAGCTTTTCATTATGGAAGGCAATGGATTGGCCTTCCCGCATTAGGATAGTGCCTATTCCAATGCCTAACATATCACATTCCAACTCAAATATTCTTTCAAAGTCAGGTAGAATCAATACAGAAGTGGAGATTAACCTCTCTTTTATCTTGGCAAAGCTCTTTTCCTCCCTTTCTCCCCATCGGAAGTTTTTTTTTTTTTTTTTTTGTTAGCTTAGTAAGTAGTGTGGTGAGGGTATTAAAATTCTTAATGAATCGTCTATAAAACAAAGCTAGTCCATGGAAACTTCTCACATTGGCACAAGTAATGAGAGTTAACCACTGTACGATTGCTCAGATCTTCTCATCATCCACTCATAGGTCTCCTCCACTGATTGTATAGTCTAAGAATACCACTTCTTCCTAACAAAAGCAACACTTTTTAAGATTACCAAATAGTCTTTCGGCATCAAGGATATCTAATACTTCTCGGAGATATTTGTAGTTGTAGATATCTAATTTTTATCCTCTTTATTTTATTTTATTTCCTTAATAGTACCTAAATTAGGAAAACAAAAAAAAAGGAAATTAAAGAAAACCCAAAAAATAAAGAAATTCATAAAAAAAAGAATTTTAGAAAAATACAAAAATAAGAAAAAGCACAAAAAATTAAAAATTTTGGAAAAATATCAAAAATAGAAAATTTAGAAATAAAAAAAAGTAAAAAGAAATTTAGAAAATTGAAAAAATTACAAAAAATTCAAAAATTGAAAAAAAAAGATTTTAGGAAATAATATTTTATTATGGTAGATTTTCAAATAGGTTTGGAAATTGAGCCGTTGAACCTGGGTTTAGATTTAAATATAACTTAGGCTGACCAAGTCCATATATGAAATTTAATTACATATATAAATAAGGTACAGGTTAACAACCTAATGGATAAGCACATGGACATTGGCATTAGGTTTAGTTAGAGGTTTTAGGCTTGAATCTTAGAGGGAACATATAAAATTTTTTTCATAATTTTCATCACATCAAGGACTGCCACGTATCAGGATTTGGTTGTACCACGTGTCAATTGGGATTGGATGATGTATTGATGTAGCACTACGTGTCAGCCACGTTAGCTGCCACATGCCATGTCAGCTGCCACATGTCACGTGATGACACATGGTAGGTCAAGGTTAGTCGGGTTGGCTGATGTAGCACCACGTCAGCACTTTCCCTCTTTTTTACCCAGTTTTCCATCATTTTCTCCAAACTTTCCTCCACTTTCCTAATCAAGAATAGCCCATCCCCTTCACTTTGGAGCCACTTTTCGCACAAATTTCATACACATACACATGCGTAATTCCTTACTCTACTTGTGTTTATCATATAGCCTACTCTGAATTAGACCCAATAACACGTCCAAATTTAGAAAAAAAGAGAATTCAAATTGAGCTCCAAAATTCAAGAAAAATTGGATTTTTGAGCATTTTGCATTCAACGCCGATTTGAGCTTTCCATAGTTTTTGGGTTGAATTCGTATATAAAAGGGGTGTTGGGAGAGCTCATTATAGACAACAAATCACACATAAGCACTTGCAAGCTCTCTCTCTCTTCTTTCTCTCGTCTTCCCTCTCTAACCGTAACTTTCTCTCTCTTTCTATTCGAGTCCCTTTCTCTTTAGCCCAACACCACAGCCTACCACCCTAGCTAGCTCCACCACCGCATAAGCTCCAAAACCTGACCACCCTCAACTACCACCGTGGCTCCTAGCCACCCAACTAAACAACCACTACTGAACCCCTTCCCTCTCGAACCACTACCTCTAACTCTCTTCAACCCAAACCAACCTTACGGCTGAATTCCCTACAACTTAAAACCCCACACCTAACATCTCTTTCATACCTAACCACCTAACCAAACATCACCACTTAAACACCACCACCATCAAACACCACCTAAGCAACTACCCAAGCCATGGCAGCCTCTCTACCCCCCTATCTCCAATAAAATACATATGAAACACTCTTCACCCACAAAAAATACTGCCTGAATCACCTTAAATCGCCCTTTTCCACTGCTGTTGAAAGTGAAGTTGAAGACGACCTGAACTCGACTCGGATCTGCGCTTCGACTCGAGATCCACTCCAGCTAATCCGACTTACGCCTCTTTCCTTGTTTGAACCAATTTCAATCCGCATTTATTTATTTATTTTTTTTACTCATTTTTTTTTGTCCAAATGTAAATGTAAAGAAAAAAGAAGAAAAAGGAAAAAAAAAGGAATAATGAAAAAAGAAAAAGAAGTTTATTTAGTTAATTTTTTTAGTTTAATAAAAAATAAATAGAAAAATAAAAAAAATAAAAATAAATGAAAATAAAGTAAAAGTAGAGATAAATAAATAAATAGTTAGGGAATAAAGATTTTTTTTAACACTTAGAAAAATCAAGCTTTCAAAAATTTAAAAAAAAAAATTGGATTCTTTTCAAATTTAAGGCGTTTTAGAATTTTTCAAAAAAAAATAAAAGGCTAATCTAGGACCTTCTCCTTTTAGATATTTTCTTAAATAAATCAAATTGAGTAAAATATAAACTCAATCATTTTTTTTTTAAACAAAATCAACTTACTAAAGTTTTCATAAAAGAGCTGCATACGTTTGATCTTGAGTAAGAGGTACGTTGACACTTTCTAGGTGACGGATAAAATAAAAAAAAATCTAATTTTCCTTTTTTTTAATTTATATTACTTAAGTGATCCAATCAGAAGTAAATAATAATCGAGTTTTGTCTTTTAAAATTAAAAAGTGATTTTTAAGATTAAGGTTAAATTTGGAAAGTCAATGATACTTGTAAGGGTTTAAAAATCATACTCCTGAATCTAGATCTCTTGTTTTAAAAACCGTTTTACAAAATCAGCTTTTTATTGAAAGACTAGTGGCTAAGTTATAACTAATCTACTAAATTTGTTATAACTTAACTCTTCTTCCCAACTTCAGTTGGGTGGTAACTTCAAAATATTTTCATAATATAAAAAACTAATTTTCTTTAAACTTTAGTCGAAGGTCAGTATTAAATAGGTAGGGTTTAATATTAATTGGTTTAGAGAAAAATAATTTTATAAAAAACCAAGAGGTGAAAAACTAGGCTTAACAGTAGTAACTCGACATGTCGGCATTGTAAACCAATATGTCGTTAAAGTACACTACGACATACTTTCCAATCAGATGTCTTAACATGTGGTTCATCGATCGCATGAAAGTGCTTTGGCATTCAACAGGCCGAATGGCATAACCATCCACTCATAGAGTCCATGATGAGTTTTGAATACAGTCTTCCATTCGTCTCCTAGCCTCATGCGAATTTGATGGTAACCAAACTTAAGATCAATTTTGCCGAAAAGATTGGCTCTACTCAATTTATCTAGCATATCTTTCAACCTTGGGATAGGATACCTATACTTTATAGTAATCTTGTTCACGGTACGGCTGTCTACACACATCTGCCAGGTTCCATCCTTCTTTGGCACTAAAAGGGCTGATATAGCATAAGGGCTGAGGCTTTCCTTTACATATCCTCTTTCTAGTAACTCATTGACTTATCGTTAGAGCTTAGTGGCCTATTTGGGATTCATCTGATAGGTAGGCTTATTCGGTAATGCGACACTAGGTATTAAGTCAATGTAGTGCTCTATGCTTCAAGTTGGGGGCAACACCTCAACTAATTGCTTTGGGAATGGATCGGCATATACGTCTAATAACTCTTTGATTTCCTAAGATAGTTCACCCTGCTCTTGTATTTCTAATAGACACCTAACCAATATGAAGGTTGTCTCGTTAGCATTGATGGTTTTTTTGGAGCTCGACTTTACTCATTACCATAGCCTTTTTTTATCGTGAGCAAGTTTTGTCTATAACTTGTTAACTTCTCTCGGCTGCATTAGACTTAGTGTGATCTTCCAGTCATCATTCTCAAATATGTATATGTTCTTATAGCTGTTATGGATAACTCTTGTATCAAACAACCATAGTTTACCTAGTAACATGTAGGAAGTATACATGGGAAGTACGTCACAAAGAATCTGGTTTGAGTAATTTCCTATAGTGATTGGCAATAGTATTTGCTAAATAACATATAATGCTCTTTTCTCACTCAACGAGTGCAATTTGTACAGTCTCGGATGTACAATAGTCGGCAACTTTAGTTTTCAAATAAGATTAGCTGATGCCACATTGGTGTAGCTTCCACTATCCATAATGAAGGCGCACACTTGATCATTCACCTTACAGGTGGTATAGAACAAATTCTCTCTCTACTCCTCTTCTCGTAAGGATTTCATGTTCATAGTGCATCGGACAATCATGAGTAAATTGTCCAAGTCCTCAACAAACATGTCCTTCCTAATCAACTCTTTCTCAGTAAAGACCTCCTCTTCCTTGGGTTCCTCATCTGTACTGTCTACTTCTAGCATTGGGGCATCTCCCTTGATGACCATTGTCCTACGATTTGAGTACTGAGTAGCCATATGTTCGAATCCTTGGTACTTAAAGCACTCGATCTGACTTGTCTTCTTCCAGACTCTTGCCCCTTCTTATAAGTTTAAGTCGGCACTTCACCATCAGGTTGGCCTTTCTGCTTAGCTTAGACATCAATCTTTCAGCTCGGTTCGATACTCGACTGAACTTGGTGGCTTGCCTGTCCAAGTCGGCTAGTCGGCATCTTGGTCGTTAATTGGCTCCTCCTTTGCCTTTCTACTCGCTAGGCAATCCTAATAGCTTATCCATTGTGTCAAATCATTAGAGCTCCACAATGCCTTAAGTGTCTCCTCTTAATCCAACAATGAATCTTAAGATTGTTTGGGCTGGTGATTCCTTTACTTCGCAATAGACCATAAGCATATGAAATTCTTGAACATATTCATCAACAATTCGGCTTCCTTATCTCAACTCTTGAAGTCGAGTGAAAGTATCTTGAAGATAAGTTTCCGACACAAATTTATTTCTAAGTATTCTCTTCATTTTAAGCCAAGTATTAATCTCTTGATAACCTTCTCATCTCTTTATGGCCTGGAAATTCTTTCACCATATAACAGCATATTCAAAGAAGTTAACAGCAGTAATTCTCACTTTCTCGTAATCCTCATAATAATAATAATAAAAAACACGCTCTACCTTTTCTTCCCACTCCAAATATTCATCAGCATTCCTAGATCCATTGAAGCTCGGAATCCGAAGTTTCACATAGTCAGATGCTCTAGGGACTCGTACATGCTCTTCTTTGAAATATGCTTCCTTGTCCTCTTCATTAAGCTCTCTCAGGTCTATCATTCACCTTACTTATCTGCCTACTCCTTCACCTCGAACTAGTTGAGCTGGGTTCTAACCTCTAATAGGTTGAGCAGCTTGTAGGGTATTTTGTATGACCTCGTAGGTCAGCAAGACAACGCATGAACACCTTGGGTTAAATCTATCAAAAGGTTAATCACCTCATCAAGTTTCTCGTCAGTGCTTCTAGGTGTTCCTTGAAACTGTCGTTCATGGTGGATAACTCCACTATTGTGATCTCCCATACAAATATTCATATTCGGGTCTATCATTTTCTCTATAGATTTAAAGTTCAAACAAATACTTCAGGAAATTAACAGTTGACAACATAGCACTCAAATGAACACAATAACTTATTCTGTTTCACACATGTAGAACAGAACTTCAAAAATACCAATAACTTAAACAAAACCTCTACTCTAATACTAAGATGATGTGAACCATGACTAAGAACAGACAATGCCAATCGCTAATTGGGTCTAAGCTTGCGGATAGCTCAAAACAAAAGTGGTGGGGAACGTGCAAAATGATAATTACAAATGAAGAAGTAAGCAAAACCCACGAATAACTTTAGAGGATATGATGCAGCATTAGAATTTCTGAAGACTCATAATACAATTCGATATGACGTACGAATCGATAAGGTAAGGTTACTCGCTACCTAGCCTTGCTTAAAAGTTACGATAAGAGTGATATTAAGAGTAAATAAAGTGTTTACGTAAGGAAGAAAACACAAAAGTATATTAATAGTAATCTAAATTCTAGTTCTAGCTATAAGTATAAGGGCATTTATACTCATAAGTTAAGGCAACTTGCCTAAAAAGAAAAAAGACAAAAAAGTTCTTTTCATAAGAAAGTAATATAGAAAATACAAAAGGTAAAAATGAATATATAGGGAAAACAATCTTTAGTACAACGGATTCTACACATGATATTGTATACGTGGCGATGCTACATTGGCAAGGCTGTTAAAAGATGCGGACAAAAAATTACGAATAGCTTACTTGTCCGAATAGGGGTGGCTTAGTCAGTTCAGAGTTTCTCTATCTCAGCTTTTCGGTAAGGAAGATGTTGAGTGATTGGATAGCTTGGGTGTAAGTGAGTATTCTTCGATTCAATGCACTGCAAAGAGCTGGGTAGTCATTCGACTCGGCATAAAGGGTGACTCAGCAAGGAAGTACTTAGCCTCGACAAGGGTCGACTGGAACAGGAGGATTTGTCTTGCCAGCCTTTCTAAACCTCGAGCTCAACTACGGGTCAATAGTTTGATAGCTCGATTCTCATCAAATTGGTTGTCCAAGCTTATCTTCAAGGGATACAGAAGCCCGAGGTAAAGGATGGGAAAATTTTCTTAGAGTACTTGCCAAAGAAGAATATAACTCCTAGCTTGATTGGAGTTATAGAACTTATGGCATCACCATCTAAGCCGAGTTAGATGGATCCCATCTAGAGTTACTTAGAGCAAGGCACGCTCCTAGAAGACAGGAAGGAGGTAAAGAAGTTAAGATACCACGCCACCAACTAAACGTTGGTCGACGATGTCTTATACCATAGGGGAATCGACATTCCCTTACTTAGATGGCTCTAAGAAGACAAGGGCCTGCACGTTACAGAAGAGCTATAAGTTAAAGTATGTAGCAACCACATCCAATCCTAAGCCCTCTACATTCAAGCTTTGTGGCTCAGGTATTATGAGCTAACCATGAGGTAAGATACCAAAGTAGTAACTTAGAAGTGCCCCTAATGCTAGACGTACGCACCAATTAGTCATACCCTTAATACCAATCTCTAACCTCTAACTAGTCCGCGGTTGTTTACCTAGTAAGGCATGGACATTCTCGGTGCCTTCCCCAAGGCCTTGAGAGGTCGGCAATACATCATTGTAGCCGTTGACTACTTTACCAAGTAGGTTAAGGCTGAAGCTGTGGCCAAGATCACCAAGAGAAGCATTGAGTCGTTTGTTTAGAACAACATCCTCTCTAGATTTAGGTTCTCTTATGCCCTCATCATAGACAACTAGCATCAATTTGATAACCTTAAGTTTAGAGAATTCTGCATTAAGCACCACATCACGCCGCACTTCACATTGGTTGCCCACCCTTAGTCTAATGGGCAAGTTGAAGCAACTAATCGGGTCATTCTCAAAGCCTGAAGAAGAAAGTAGACCAGGGTCAGGGCGCTTGGGTAGATGAGCTACCTAATATTTTATGAGGATACAAGACCACCCATCGCACCTTTATAGGTAAAACCCCTTTTTGCCTAGCATTTGGGTTGGAGGTATTTCTCACCATCGAGCTAAAGCTTCCTAACATTCAAACTCAAAGTTTTAACACAATCCTCAATAAGTCTTTACTATAGGCTAGCGTCGACATTATAGAAGAGGTCAAAGACATTGTTGTAACTCGGGTAACCACTTATGATGCGTATCCAGGGTTGAACATACGGAGAGGCACCACAACGAAGCAAGTGAAAAAAAAAAACAAAAAAATTTAGTAATTCCGAGCAACTACCGAATGGATATGACACACCATTCAATTCTACTCGACTTATAATCCACCAGATATGACACATCGGTCCGAACTAAAGGGTTACTCGCCACTACTCCTTACTAAAGGGAATAGATAAGAGTTGAATGATAACAAGAACACTAAGGTTGCTCAAATAAATAATTTTGTATTGAAGAGATGATTGTTGTCCACATACAAGAAAGTGGGGGTTTATATACCTGTCCATTAGGGTTACTTTGCATGTATGAAAAGACAAAGGAGTATTCTACAACTAAGTTACATAAAACATACTAAAAAGAGTAAAAGAGACAAAGAATATTCAATGTGAAAAAGAAAGAATCATTTTGGAATACTGTATCAAAAGACTCGTATCGTTTGGTGTCTAGATGGGAGAAATATGGTACAAGATAGGCAGAAACAGAGTAATGCTTGTGGTCAAGGGTTGACTTGATGTGGACTAGGTTGGGGACTGATTAGTTCTTCTAAAGAGAAGTTAGCTTGATTAGGGGCCAAATGCTTATGGTCGAATCGAGAGTTCGCCTTGGCTACTCTTAGGCTGTCTTTTAGGATAAAGCATTGCTATTGAACAAAGGCAGATCTAATGCATGTAAGGATCTGATAGTTAGGTCGATAGAAGATCAACTCGGGATAAGATTCCCCATCTTGGCTATGGCTTAGGCTTAGAGGTAATATCCTCCGAGTGAGTACTTGAAGTCCTCTATTGAAGTCTTTTAACTCGATTGCATGTAATTGGTCTGAGGGGTTAATTCCTATCACCTACTTGGGGGTCAAAAAGATTTGTCCACAAATCTAAAGCGGCCTCTGCTCTTTCTTTTGGGGCGCTTACAAGGTCTTCTTCTATTGGTTAGTGAGGGGTCGGATTGGATACATTGAAGGTGGAAGAAACTCCATAGTCATCAGGCAACTCGATTTAGTAAGCATTGCGGTTGATTTTCTTTAGGACCTTGAATGGAGCATTAGGTCGAGGAGATAGCTTGTTTTGTCTTAAGTATAGGAATCATTCTCAACTGAGATGTATCCATACCAAGTGTCTTGGATGAAAAGAAACAGTTTCGTGGCCTTGGCTACCAATTTCTTGCTGTCTCTGATTGAACTTGGCAATCTTCCTGGTTATAGACTAGTGTAGCTCATGAATTCCTGGGCTCGGTCGACTCCCGATTGACTCTCTTCAATAACAGCTAAGGTATTGATCATATCTAGAGGAATAGCAAAGTTAAGGCCATAGACAACCTTAAATGTGGTATTCCTAATAGTGCTAAGGACAGTTCGATTGTATGCAAACTCCATAACTGGGAAGCACAGATCCCAATCCCTCAAGTTCTTTCCAACGATAGCTTTGAGTAGATTATCTCGAATCTTATTTACCACTTCAGTCTGGCCATCAATCCGAGGGTAGCTATTAAAGCTGAATACAAGTTTAGTTTCAAGTCTTCTCCAAAGAGTCTTCCAAAAATAGTTCAAAAATTTTGTATCCCAATCTGAGACAATAGTCTTTGGTACTCCATGTAGTCGGATAACCTCTTGCAAAAACAAATTAACAATATATAAGGCATTGTTAGTTTGATGGCATAGAATACAATGTATCATATTACTAAAGCGGTCCACTGCAACCAAAATAGAATCTTTCCCTCTAGATGTTTGAAGTAACCTTAGGACAAAGTGATGGGAATTAGGCTACCGGACCAGTAACCAATAGTTGAGCCCAAGGACTAGAAGACCGGCAAGACAAATTGCCTTATTCCAACCGATTCCTACCGAGGCCAAGTACTTCTTTATTGAGTCACCCTTCATACCGAGCCGAATAACTACCTGTTTCTTTGTAGTGTGTTGAATTGAAGAATACTCACTTATGCTCAAGCTATCCAATCACTCGGCATCTTCTTTGCTAAGAAGCCGAAATAGAAAGACTCCGAGCTAACTAAGCTACCCCTGCTTGAACAAATAAGCTGTCCGTACTTTTTTGTCTACATCTTCTAATAACCTTACCAATGTAGTATGGCCACGTGTATAGTATCGCCACGTGTATAGTATCATGTGTAGAATTCGTTGTACCAATGATTGTTTTTCTTGTATATTTATTTTTACCCTTTGTATCTTATACATTACTTCCTTAAGAAATGCCCTTTTGTCTTTTCCTTTTTTAGGCAAGTTACCCTAACTTATGAGTATAAATATCCTTGTACTTGTAGCTAGAACCAGAATTCAGATTACCATTAATACACTTTTGTGTTTTCTTCCTTGTGTAAACACTATGTTTACTCTCAGCATCACTCTTATCCTAACTCTTGAGCAAGACTAGGTGGTGAGTAACCTCACCAGACCGATTCGTGCATCATATTAAATTATGCAGTGAGTCTTCGGAAGTTCCATTGGTGCGTCATATCTTCTAAAGCTGTTCATGGGTTTTGCTTACTTTTTCATTCATAATTATCATTTCGTACGTTCCCCACCACTTCCATTTTGAGCTTTCCATAAGCTTAAATCTATTCAGCGACCGGCCTTATTTGTTCTTAGTCACAATTTGCATCATTTTAATATCAGAGCGGAGGTTTTGTTTGAGCTGTTGGTATTTTTGAAGTTTTATTATACTCTATTCTACGTGTATCGGAGCATGTTATTATGTTCATTTGAGTGTTGTATTGTTAACTATTAATTTCCTAAAGTGTTTATTTGAACTTTGAATTTGTAGAGAAAATGACAGACCTGAGTATGAATATTAATATAGGAGATGACAATAGTAGAGTTGTCCACCATAGACGACAATCTCAAGGAACACCTAGAATCATTAACGAGAAACTTGATGAGGTGGCTAACCTCTTGGTGGATTTTGGCCCGAGCTATCGTGTGTTGTCTTATTGACCCATTGAAGCTGTGCAAAATACCCCACAAGCTGGTCGACCTGTTAGAGGTTAGAACCTAGCTCAACCAGTTCAAGGTAGAGGAGTAGGCGGACGAGTAAGGCGAATGATAGACTTGAGAGAGCTTGATGAAAAGGACAAGGAAGAGTATTTCGAAGAAGAACATGTACGAGTCCCTAGAGCATTTGACCATGTGAAGCTTTGGATTCCGAGCTTTAATGGATCTAAGAATACTGATGAATATTTGGAGTAGGAAAGAAGGTGGAGCATGTTTTTAATTATTATCATTACAAGGATTACGAAAAAGTGAGAACTGCTCCTATTAAGTTCTTTGGATATGTTGCCATATGGTAGAAGAATTTTTAGGCTATAAGAAGATGAGAGGGCTACCGATAGATTAATATTTGGCCTAAGATAAAGAGAATACTTAAAAACAGATTCGTGCTAGAAACTTATTTTCAAGATACTTTTACTTTACTTTGAGAGTTAAGATAAGAAGGATGGACTATTGACGAGTATGTTCAAGAAATTCATATGCTTATGGTCTATTGCGAAGTGAAGGAACCACAAACCCAAACAATCTCAAGATTCATTGTTAGGTTAAGAGGAGACACTCGAGACATTGTAGAGCTCTAATGATTTGACACAATGGATGAAGTTGTTAGGATTGTCCAGTGAGTAGAAAGGCAAAGGAGAAGCTGATTAACAACTAGGATGCCGACTAGTTGACTCGAACAAGTAAGCCACCGAGCTTAGTTGAGTACAGAGCCGAGCTGAAAGATTGATGTCTAAGTCGAATAGAAAGGTCGACCCGATGGTAAAGTGTTGGCCTAAACTTATGAGAATGGATAACGGCCTGGTAAGAAGATGAGCCAGATCAAGTGCTTCAAGTGCTAAGAATTCAAACATATAGTTGCTCAGTGCACGAATTGCGGGGCAATAGTCATCAAGGGAGATGCTTCGATGCTAGAAGTAAATAGTACAGAAGAGGAACTTGAGAAGAAGGAGGTCTCTGCCAAGAAAGAAAATGTCAATAAAGAATTGATTGAGGAAGACATGTTTGTTGAGGACTTGGATAAGTTATACATGGTTGTTTGATGCACCATGAACATGGAATCCTCACGAGAGGGGGAGTAGAGAAAGAATTTATTCAGACCACCTATAAAGTGAATGATTAGATTTGCACCTTCATCGTGGATAGTAGAAGTTGCATTAATGTTGCATCAATCGATCTCATTTCAAAACTAAAGTTACTAACTGTTGCACATCCGAAGCCGTACAAATTGCACTAGTTGAGTGAGAAAAGAGCATTACATGTTACTTGGCAATTACTATTGATGATCACTATAGGGAATTACTCAAACTAGATTCTCTACTATGTGCTACTCATGTATGCTTCCTATGTATTATTAAGTAGACCATAGTTGTTTGATAGAAGCATTATCCATGATGACTATAAGAAAATGTATATGTTCGAGAAGGATGATCGGAAGATCACACTAAACCCGATGCTGCCAAGAGAAGTTAACAAGTTATAGACAAAACTTGCTCGTAGATCGAAAAAGGCTTTGGTAATGAGTAAAGCCGAGCTTCGAGAAGCCATCAATGCTAACGAGCCAACCTTTATGTTGGTCAAGCGCCTATTAAAAATATATGAGTGGGGTGAACTACCCTAGGAAATTAAGGAGTTGCTAGACGAGTATGCCAATCCATTCCCCAAATAGTTACCTAAGGGGTTGCCCCCTAACTCGAGGCATAGAGTACTGTATTGACTTAATACCTAATGCCGCATTGCCAAATAAGCCCACCTATTGGATGAATCCTAAATAGGCTACTGAGCTTTAACTATAAGTTAATAAGTTGCTAAAGAGAGGATAAGTGAAGGAAAACCTCAGCCTTTATGTTGTATTAGCTCTTCTAGTATTGAAGAAGGATAGAAACTGGCGAATATGTGTAGACAACTACGTCGTGAACAATACTACTATCAAGTACATGTATCTTATCTTGAGGTTAGAAGATATGTTGGATGAACTGAGTGGAGCCAAGATTTTCAACAAGATTCATCCTAAGTCTGGTTACCATCAAATTCACATGAGGTTAGGAAACGAATGGAAGATTGTATTCAAAACTCGGCATGGACTCTATGAGTGGATATTTTTGCCATTTGGCCTATTAAATGCCCCAAGCACTTTCATGCGATTGATGAACCATGCATTAAGACATTTGATTGGAAAGTGTGTCATGGTGTACTTTAGCGACATATTAGTCTATAGTGTCGATATGTCGAGTTACTACAAACATCTTTGAGAAGTATTGGATATCCTCCGTGCTGAGAGACTATTCGGCAATCTAAAAAAGTATTGCTTTTGCTAGGAGGAAGTGGTATACTTAGGTTACGTAGTCAGTAGAGGAAGCCTACAAGTGGATGATGAGAAGATCTAAGCAATTGTAGAATAGTTGACTCCTATTATTTGTGCCGATGTAAGAAGTTTTCATGGACTGGTTTCATTCTATAAACTATTTATCAAGAATTTCAACACCCAAAACGTACCACTTTCTGAGCTAACAAAGAAAAACACCGACTTCCAATGGAGAAAAGGAGAGGAGAAGAGCTTTGCTGAGATAAAAGAGAGGTTGACCTTCGCCCCGGTGCTAGTTTTACCTAATTTTAAAAGAATATTTAAGCTAGAATGTGATGCGTCAGGCATTGGAATAGGTGTTGTCCTAATGCAGGAAAGTCAACCCATTGCCTTCTATAATGAAAAGCTTAGAGGACTACAGTCGAATTACTTCGTGTATGACAAAGAACTCTTGGCGCTGATCCAAGTATTGCAAGTTTGGTAGTATTATCTACTGCCAAGAGAGTTTGTCATCTACATTGACCATAAATCCTTTAAAGTTAGACGAAGTTATCAAAACGGTAGGCGAAATGAGCTGAATTCCTTGAAGGATTCAATTTCGTAATTAACTACAAGTAAGGAAAGAGCAACATAGTTGTAGATGTTTTTTTAAGGAGACATGTGCTTTTAATCGAACTGTAAGCTAAGCTGTTTGTGTTTGCAAGTATTACAGAATAGTATTATAAGGATTTACACTTTGGGTCCATAATCATGCCATGAGCTGATGGAAGAACAGTGGATAAGTATCATATGGAGGATGGTTACTTGTTCCGAGGTGGAAAATTATACGTGCTGACCTATTCATTACAAGAATTATTGATCAGGGAAGCCCACAATGGAGTCCTCCGGACATTTTGGAGAAAGAAGGACCTGTAAATTATTGAATGGTTGCTTCTTCTCGTCGAGAATGAAGAGAGACGTGCATTGAGTTATTGAAAGTTGTGCTCTGTGCAAAAGGACTAAGTGTCGAGCCAAGCCAAGCAAAATAAGGTAAAGTAATGCCTTTACTAATTCCAACAAAATCGTAGACTGAATTGAGTATGGACTTTGTCCTCGAACTACCATGGACTACTTGAGGCAAAGATTCGATAATGGTCATCGTAAATTAGTTCAGCAAAATGGTACATTTCGTACCCTACTAAAAAACTAATGATGTTTCAGCTATTGCTTCTCTTTTCTTGCAGGAGATTGTGTGGTTATACGGCGTGCCAAGAAGTGTAGTTTTCGACAATGATCCAAAGTTCTTAAGCCACTTTTGGAGGACCTTGTGGCATTGGATGGAGACCAAACTACTATTTAGTAATTCCTGTCAACCCTAAACTGATGGCTAAATAGAGGTGATTAATCGCACTTTGGGATTACTGCTCTGAGCTATAGTAGGAAAAAACTTGGTTGATTTGGACGTCTGCTTGCTAGTGGTCTAGTTTGCCTACAACCGGACAGTGCATGACACCACTAAGTAGACTCCTTCAATGGACTAGCGGTTTTGGTTTCCTCGAAGTGACCTGATAATCTTTCTCTATGGGCTTTCTTGATCAATAGCTTACATGTAGAGTAGTTTGGAATTATAGCCTATGGTCCTTGAGCAGATAGCCGTCCTTAAGATAATATCCTGCAACAACTACCCATTTACGGTACTGTTCAACAACTGGACGAAAGTGAGGGTTAGTAGCATATTGCTCACTGATGAGTGAGAATCTCAATAATTTTGTTTGCAAGCTAGTTAGCAAAGTTTGCCATTGTGACAAAGCATCGATGACCACATTTGCACTTCTCTTCTTATGTCGAATGATGTACGAGAACCCCTCCATAAACTCCAACCACTTGGCCTGTCTATTTGAGAGTTTGTTCTGACTGCCAAGATGCTTCGATGATTCATGGTCAGTGCAAATAACTAACTTTCATAGTAGCAGATAGTGTTGCCAAATAGTAAGGGCTCGGAAAACAGAGTATAACTCCTTTTCATATACAAAATAGTTTAGGGCTAGGCTACTTAGTTTTTCACTGTGGTAGGCGATGGGTCGTCACTCCTGCATTAGGATAGCACTAGTTTCAACTCCCGACACATCATATTCAAATTCGAAGGTTTTATCGAAATTTGGCGGTGATAGGATAGGTACCAAGGTTAGTTTTTCCTTAATCTCTCTAAAGGTCTGTTCGATTCGGTTACTCCACTTGAACCCTTCACTCTTTTTTATCAACTCGGTCAATAGGGCAACTATTGTATTGAAGTCTTTAATAAATCGCCTATAAAAGCAAGCTAGGCCGTGAAAACTTCGAACCTTAATAACACTCTTCAGCGTCTACCATTCTAGAATAGCTCGGGTCTTTTCCTCATCTGCTTGGATTCCTTTCCTTGATGTTACAAAACCTAAGAATATCACTTCTCTCTAACAGAACATACACTTCTTCATATTTCCATATAACTTCTTGGTTCGCAAAATACTAAATACTTCGCAAAGATGTTGAACATAGTCATTAAGGTTGGCATTGTATATCAATATATTATTAAAGTATACAATTACCATCTTGTAATTAGGGGCCGCATTACATGGTTCATTAACCTTATGAACATGCGTAGTGCATTGGTAAGTCCGAATGGCATAACCAACTATTTGTAGAGTTTATACCTAGTTTTAAAGGCAATCTTCCATTTATCACTCGGCTTCATGTGAATTTGGTGGTAGCCACTTCACAAATCAATTTTTGAAAATATTTTAGCGCTATGAAGCTTATCTAACATATCATTAAGCATTACTATCGGGTATCTATACTTGATAGTAATTCTACTGATTACTCGACTATCGATGCACATACACCATGAACCATTTTTCTTTAGAACGAGTAAAGCTTGTATAGCATAAGGGCTCATGTTCTCCCTCACATATCCTCGCTCTATGAGTTTGTCTACCTGTCTTTTTAGCTTGACAGCCTACTTACGGTGCAACCTACTTAAGGTTCATCCTGTATGCAGGTTGGTTTAGTAGGGCGCTTGGCTATAGCTTAATATAATGCTCTATGCTTCGGATTGGCGGTAGTCCTTTAGGCAGTTCTTCCAGAAACAGGTCAAAAAAACTCATTTAATAAGCTTCGAATCTCTTTTGGGACATCCTGTAATTCCTTCACCTCTAACAATTTCCTAACTAATGGGAACATGAGTTCATCAACCTTCTCAGTAGATTGGAGCTCTCTATGGCTCATTACTAAGGCTTTTTTTCTTACTAGCTCGGGTAAGCTAGTTATGGGTTTCATTTACTTGGGACGGGGTCAGAGGTTGCAATACAATCTTCCTTCCATCCCTAACAAAGGTATAAGTGCTCTTATCCCATTGTATGTAGCACATCGATCAAACAACTAAGGTTATCCAAGCAGTAAATGTGAAGCTTCCACATGGATAACATTACACACTACTTTATCCCTATACACATTCCCAACGCTGAATGGCACGGCCACTTGTTCAATCATATGTAAAGCACTTTTATCATGAAGCCAATGTCGCCTATAAGGTCAAAGATGCTTTGAGGTCAGCAAACCTAACCTCTACATAAAGGATTGCACAACCACATTAGTACAACTCCCTCCATCCACTATAATCGTAAATAATTAGCCTTTGACAGTACACTTAGTATGGAACAGATTTTCCCTCTAGTCCTCCTCAGGGTTCGACAAGGAATTTAGTACTTGTCTTGGGACTAGGGTCATCACTTTTCTCTGGTCGTCATAACACAAGTCTCCTCTTCCTCTTTAACCTTAGGCTTTGCAACATCTTTTTTCTTGGGTTCGCTCTTGTTGGTACCAGCTATTACATCTCTTCAAAGTAATATGATGCGTTAGTTCGGACACTCAGCGGCCATATGTTCGAAGTCCAAGCATTTAAAGCACTTTACCTCACTAGTCTTTCGTCCAAAGGTCTACCCTTTCTCATATACTCTTAAGGTGGGCCTAACCTCAGCTTAGCCTTACCAGTTTTCTCGATTGTCATCAGGTCGGTCATTCCTATCCTCGGCTTAACTTGAACAGGTCTACATGGTACTGTGACTCGCGAGAAAGTCGGCCTAGGTCGGTTCGGAACACTCCTCCTTTACCTTTCGACCCTCTATGCTATCTTGATGGCCTCTTCCAAATTATAAAACCTTTATACTTCCATGATATTGCGAATCTCATACTTAAGTCTAGAAATGAACCTCGACATAGTGCGAGCCTCTAATTCTTTTACGTTGGCTTGGATCATTAACATCTAGAAGTCTCTCACATATCATCAACAGATTGGCTTTCTTAGTGAAGCTCCTGTAACTTTGCAAATGTATCTTGTAGGCAAGTCTCGGGTACAAGTTTACCTCTTAACAACCTTTTCATCTCATCCCAAGTTCTAACACCCCGTCTTCCATTTCTTACTCTGGTTGCATTTAGATTTTTCTACCATATAGTAACATACCCAATAACTCTAATGTAACACGTTAAACTTTGACCGCATCTTCATACCTATAACATTCAAATACCTTCTTGACGTTTTCTTCCCACTCTAAGTATTTATTTGCATCTACACTTTCACTCAAGGGCAGGATTTGCATCTTGACATTCTCTAGCCCTTGAGGGACTTGGTGTTCTCGTTCTTGTGCTCAGTAATAATTAACTTCTTCTTCTTCACCAAACCTTTTAACACCCAACTGCTCATCATCTTCCCCAATCTCCTCCAACTCCAGTCTTCGTCTAGTAGCTTGATTTGCTACTCCTTCAGCTTGTAGCAGTTGAATTGGGCAATTGGTTCAATTACCTTGGCCATAGTATCTCTCAGGGGTATCTTCCTATAAGTTTGCTGCTATACACCTTGGGATTGTTGTTTGTTAACTTGCATTGCGGTGACTAGACTCTTAATAAGGTTTGTGAGTTTATCAAGTTTATCATCAACCGACCCTGAGGTTTTACTACCATTATGACCAAGACCAAGTTAAGCACCATTACTCTGGTCAAAATAACTCCCTGAACACTTGAATCATAATGGTGTGGTACTTCTTAAACGGATTAACAATTTCAATACTTGATAGTCACTCTAATAAAATATAAATAGATTTGCTCTATGTACGTAATGAGAAACAGAGTAAAAACTAATTAACAATGAAACCACTCTTGCTGTCACACCAACACACTGCAATAGTTACTGAAGGAACTCATTAGCCATTAACAGTAAAGCGAATCAAAACTTCACATACTCTCTCGCGAAACCGTGCTTTGATACTGTTGAAGCTGATGTGTCTCTAAGGTCGAACACATGGAGAGATACTACAATGAAGCAAGCGAAAAACAATAGAAAAAGTTAGCAAGTTCGAGCAGTTATCGAATGGATATGACATACTGTCACGCCCCGAAGCAGCAGAGTCGTAACAGCCTCGCCGTGTAAACCATCCTAAGATAGAAGTTAGCCTTACAACCGCTATCTTAGACCTGATCTACACAAGGCTTCCATAACTAACCCGCTTTGAAGTAGACAGTTTGTAATTTAAATAAATCATTTACCTATAAAAGTGAGGAATTATATATATATTATAATTCAGTTATTGCAGTTAAAGTTTGCAATATTTTTCTATAGTATTTTTCTATATTATTACATCATTCGGAAATGAAAAATAATAAAAACTTATACCTTAAAAATATGTGTTTATTCTTCAATAATTTTCCTCACTCCCCAAGATCCAGCAGTTGCTAGCTTTAGAGTAGTTGTTGCCGCTTCTTAGCCAGCACCTGCACGACGTCTATAGGGATGTGAGCAACCACAGCTCAGTAAGTTAGGACGGAGGACTTAAAACTATACCATACACACAACAAGGTTTTCAATCACTTATTAGGTGCAATGCATGTGCAAACAAATGCCATCGCACGACGTTGTCCGGCCTGTCGTGAAATTAGAGAAATTACGCCCGCTCTAATCCGGGTTGAGGAGTTGCCGTTAATGCAACAGCTCACGACCAAACCCAGGCTTGTGTAATGGAGACCTTGCTCCTCCCGTGACTACCTTCGAACCACTGTCTTCACCCTCACCGTGACCTCCTCTCCTGTCACTTAGTTCGACTGAGGATGAAGAAGGGACCATTATGCAATCCTGCGCTTTCCCTTCCGAAGGGGTCGGTATTTGGTCGGAAAGTCCTAAGTTCCCCTAACGGGTTGCCATGCATGTCCAATTATGATTACTGGTCGGATATTTAATTAAGTCTAGTTTAGGGTGATCAATCCTTTCATACAAGTTATACAATATGTGCTAGAGCAACAAACAGAATCATAGTATCACCTATAATCAAGCACATGCACACATTCTCTATCTAACAAGCACAACCAAGCATAATCTTAAGCCTCCAAAATACAGCATCGTATTAATCCCAACTTACCTCGACTCCTCGCTCACTTACTCGAGGTCTGATTTGCTCAGGCCATCGCTGATCATCCCTATAACACGAACGTGGTTTCAATATTTCATATAATATTATAAGTTCATCTTATCCTATAACGCTTATTGTTAGGTTTTGTTTAAGGTTTAATATGCCTAATTATCTAGGTATTAAGTCTTTTATAATTATTTTAGGTTTGGGTTTAGGTTCGGGTTCCGCATCGATTTCTAAATTAGATTCTAGTTCGATTTCTAGGTACTGTTTTGTACCCGGACCCTAGAAATTTGTTTCAACTCATAATGTGAAACCAACCACATTATTTCCAGATACACTAAATACGATTACTACCCCTAGTCAGCATTTTATTCCATCCGGTACACTTCAATCCGTATTAGTGTACCAAATTTACTCATGTTGTGAGAAATTTTTACATTTTTCATCTAATTACCTAATATTGAATTTCGTTTCAGATTTGTTATGTTCTGATTTTCATTATTTTATTATCTAATTAAACCTAATTTTTCCATATTTATTAATTTTTAATTCTACATATTCCTAATTTTTTACATTTACCACATAACACCTTCATTACTTATACTTAACACTCCATACACTAGGATCAGGTTTCCACATCAGAGATTAACATCTCTAAACATCTAATTACTATCTAAATCAGTAATTAATATCCTAATCACCTAATTAACTCTAAATTACCCAATTTTTCCATCATTTTAGGGCTAAAAATTAACTTAAAATTTTTTAAAATTAAATTTAAAGAAATGGCTTCATAGCACTGTTCTATATCACATGAGCATCCTACAGAAAAAAATTGAGCTCCAAACTACACTCCTAAGGTCATTTATTTCTAAACCGAAATGTGTTCGGTTTTGCATGATTTCTTAAGGGCCCTATATTACGAGACATGTTTTCATCTAAATAATATTTTTCCTACAAACTACATACAAAAATATCCTAGAATAACAAAATTCATAATTTTATAATTATATTTACTATTTTTACAAAATTTCACAAGAATCGGGCTGGAATTTGGACTCACCGGTTTGGGTGGCTCCGGCCACCACGGGCCGCCGTGGCCTTATCGGCCGGCCTGGGCGCTGTCACCACTGTATGGTGGTGGTGGCCGTCCACTCCCAACTCTTCGTCTGGTGTGGGTTCCCTTTAAAATCCCTAACCGCATAATTTTTCTTATTTTTTTTATTTTCTGGATTTTCTCTCGAATTTTCAACTCTATCTAATTTTTTTCTGATTTATATCTATCCAAATGAGCTTCTGAATTTTTCTTGCTATTTATAGACGATATTTGTAATTATTATGCATTAATTTGACAAGACTTTGTCCAATTTCATTGATTTTTGGCTTTTAAATTGTTCAATTTTTATTGGCCAATTTTTCTTTTTCTGAACACGACCTGATCTTGCATCAACTTATCCTCTTCTAATTTTTTTTCTAATTTTTCCATAATTATTTTATATTTTTCTTTAATTATTTGCTTAGTTTTCGGCCAATTTAGGTAATTACGCGTATTTTTATCTACACATAAATACATGTAGGGTACACGTGAACATTCCTAAATATAATTTTGGTCATTCTAAAATTTTTAGTATACATATAATCTATCTCTAGTAGTTTATTAGTTATTAGATTAGACTTTTTGCCTTTTTAGTAATTAGCAATTATTATGCTTAAAATTTGAAAATTTTATAGTCTCCTATTTTACTATTTATTTTCTTAAATTTAAGTTTACGGGGTCATTTTTACTAATATTTCTCTCAATAGTTTATAATTTGGGTGTGATAGGATCCTTTAGCCGATCGCCCTAAATCTTGGGTTCTAAGTTCAATCCTACGGTTATTTAGCTGAACTTTGGGGTTTACACATACCACTCGATCCTACTCAGCTTACAATCTACCTAATATGACACACTGGTCTGAATTGAAGAGTTACCCACCACTACTCCTTGCTAAAGAGAATAGATAAGAGTTAAATGATAATGAGAACACTAAGATTGCTCAAATGAATAATTCTGTATTGAAGAGATGATTGTCATCTGCATACAAGAAAATGTGGGTTTATATATCCGTTCATTAGGGTTACTTTACATGTATGAAAAGACAAAAGAGTATTTTACAACTAGGTTACATAAAACATACTAGAAAGGGTAAAAGAGACAGAATATTTAGTGTGAAAAAGAAAGAATCATTCTAGAATACTGTGTCAAAAGACATGTATCGCTTGGCAACTAGATGGGAGAAATATGGTATAAGGTAGGTGGAAATAGAGTAATGCTTGTGGTCAGGAGCTAACCTGATGTAAACCAGGTTGGGAACCAATTAGTTCTTCTGAAGAGAAGTTAGCTTGATTTGGGTCCAGATGCTTGTAGTTGGATTGAGAGTTCACCTCAGCTACTCTTAAGCTATCTCCTAGGATAAAGTGTTGTTGTTGAATAGGAGCGGATCTGACGCATGTAAGGGTTTAATAGTCAGGTCAGTAGGAGATTAACTCAAGATAGGAATCCTCGTCTCGGCTATGGTCTAAAGCCAGTATCCTCTAAGCGAGTCCTTGAAGTCCTCTAGCTTGATTGCGTATGATCGGTCAAAGAGGTTAATTCCTATCACAAAGACACATTTAAAGTGAGATACAAACGTTGCCCCTATGTCATCTTTGGTGGTGATTAATGATGCACTGTTACCATGTAGTTGGAATGCTTTACTTCTCTATCTTTAAATCCATGTTGTTTGCTGAAAAAAAAAAGGGTGTTTTTATCACCATAAAGTAACCAATTGACCCTTCAATGTTGGTGCCAAAATATTTCCTCTCTAACCCATAAATCATCTAATTCCACTTGAATTATGTCCTCTTCTTCTAACGCATCAGCAGTATTATGTTTCTAAAGATTAAAGAGCTAGGCTTTAAGTTGTTCAATGCACTTACTGCTATTTGGAAATGCTTGTTTACCCTAAGCATAAAGCCTTATCCTGCATAACACCATAACATTCATCAGCTCAACAAGAGTATTTATCTGTGTAGTAGAATCTTACACTTTTTGAATAATTTCGCCATACTCCATGGATGTCCTCCATAAGTTCTTAAAATGGAACTTTCTTCTATAAGCAACATCCTTCAAATCAGTGTAAATAAGCAGTACAGCATGATTTGAGGCTAGAATTAGCTCATGAAAGATGTGTGTTAGGAAACCTTATCCTCCAATCATTAGATACAAAGCACCTATCGATCGTCTCCTTAGCATGAATACCATTCCTTCTTACACCTTGCTAGGTAAACATCTATCCATGGAAACTAACGTTATGTAGTTGAGCAGCATGCACCTTCTCTTGAAAAGTTGTAATTTGATTTCTATTTCTAGGTCTATCGCCTAACTTCTCACTATCATTAAGAATCTCACTAAAATCACCAACACATAACTAAGGCCCATGTCCAACAGTGGAGATATGAATTAAATCATCCCATAGCATCTTTTTCTCTCTAAAGTTGCACAGCGTATAACACCAAGTAAAAAAGCCCAATAAAGATCCATTAGAATAAGAGACCTCTATATGAATAAACCAATTTCAACTTTCCAATATACATACTGTTACATTAATGGACCACCATAATGCTAATCCACTTCTTAATCCAATTGGAGGTACATAATAGCTCCTCGAATATTTTCTCCTAGCACGATACCTCTAATTCAGTATTGTTGTTTTTTGTTTCAATGAGGAAAATAATTGATGGATTATGACTCTGGATTAGGTTAGAAAGATGACAAATTGTTAAGGTTGATCCGAACCTTTGACAATTCTACGATAAGAAGATCATGGTGACTCGATGGTTGTTAAGGGCCATGTTACGCTCCAGAGTGAAAGTTTTGCTATGTAAACCAATCTAAGATAGTAATTGACTTCATAATTGCTATTGTAGATACAATTTACATGAGTCGTTCACAACCGCTCGCTTTGAAGTAAACAATTTGTATCAGGTTATCGATAAATTATACAAATTTTTAAGTCATGCTTATCTAGATATATATATTGTCTTAAGATTTCAGGAGATATGTATACAACATAATAGTTTAGATAAATAAAATGTCACATGTTCGACCTCTCATATTTGTGAGTCATTCGCAAAACTCTCAAAGACATTGTTGATCAGCTAGTTTGATCCTCACTTCCCAGAGTTCTTCAAAAGGTACTAACCTTTAGATAATTGTAACACAGCATTTAGATTGTTACCTATAAGAAAATTTATAAGGGTATGAACAACTAACGGTTCAGTAAATAGGGATGGAGACATAAAATTATATAATAAATACAAGTAAGGTTCTCAAGAAATTTTAACCGCTCTAATCTAGGTTTGAAGAATTTCAATGCATATGCAATAGTTTATAACTAAACCCAGGTTTGTGCCATGGATGCACTATTCCCTCCATGACTATCCTCTAAACTACTACCCTCATCTTTACCGTAACATCATCTCCTTCCATTTAGTTTGACTAAGGATGAAGAAGAGACCATTATACTACAATGCTATCCATTTTGAAGGTATTGGTATTTGGTCGGAGAATCTTAGTTGTCCCCAAAATGATTGCAATGCATATCTAATTAAGGTATTCAGGTCGAATATAACTAAGTCTAGTTTAGGGTGATCAAATAATTTCACTCCATACAAATCATAACAACCCACTACAGCAAAACATAAGTATTCAACCAAATAATTAGAGATATATAAGCATGCACATAAGCATCTACCTACAAGCACAACAAACACAATCTTAAGTCTCTAAGTATCGTAATATAGTATGCCAAAATACAATAATGTATTGATTCCAACTTACCTAAAGCCTCCAATTTGATTACTCAAGCTTGATATAAAGTTAAATCATCGCCACTTGCTTCTATAATATGAATACCCTTTAAGTATTTATACTTTTATTATATATATGCTTCAAATCATAATTTTACCCCATTTGTCCAAGTTTTGTATTACTTGTAACTGAACCAATCCTAAATTAGTTTCTGAATTAAGTTTTAGTTCAGTTGTTGATTACAATTTTGATTCATAAACCCTAAGAACTCCTCCTAGTCCAATATGTGGAACTACTAAATTTACTCTTGATGTGAGATTAACATACATTTTTCATAAAATTTCCTCAACTTATATTCCAAATTAGATTTATATGATATTTCTAAGATTATAATATTATCAAATTAACCTAACTTTTTCTACTTATTTAACTTCCCAGCTTTACATATAAATTATTTTCACATAATTACCATATAATACACATAATACATACATTTAACATCTCAAACACTATAAATACCAGCTTTCATTAGCAACCAACATTCCAAGATGTCCAATTACACCTTAAATAAGAATTTATATCAAATTAGCCTTAAATCATAAAATAAACTTAAAATATTACCTTTTATTTATGATTTTAAGGCTTAAAAATTAAGTAAAATTAAAAAAAAATTAATAAAATCTCTTTATAGCACTATAATATATATCCTAACAATAGACATAAAAAATTTGGGATCAAAATTATATCATTAAGGTTATTTAAATCGAAAACGAAAATCAACTCGAATTTAGTAATTTCTTAAGAGTAGTAAATCCTGAGATTTAATTTTGTCAAATTGATATTTTCCTTAATCTACATACAAAAATAGCCTAGAATAATGATTTTGATAATTTTCTCCATTACTTTGATATTTTTAATAATTTAGACAAAATCAAGTAAGAAATTTGACTCACTTAATCGAATAGCTTCCAATCACTACCGGTGACTCCCACTGTGTCGGCAACCCCTAGTTATGGCTCTACCATCAGGTGGTGTTGGCCGTTTCATTTTAAGTGGTCATTGAACGTACGTTCTCTTTACAAGTCTTAAATGTATACTACTTGTTTAAATTTTTCTAAAATACTCTCTCTCCTCTTCTAAACTTCTCTCAAATTTTTTTAGCTTCCTTACTATTTAAAATGAATTATGGTAGGTCTCTTCTATATTTATATATGTGTTTGAGGATTTTTCTTGAATTTTTGGGTGCTAAGAATCTATTTTCTTTTTCCTTTTTACTTTCTAATTATCCTAATCCTATTTGTTGATTTTCCAACTTGATTTCCCTACTTGCTACACTTATTATTTAGACAATTCTACACTTTTCAGCATTTTTCTTTGATTAATTTAGCATTATTTTAACATATATTAGGTATTTTAAGTAATTTCGTGTATTTCTACTTATGCATAAATACATATATAATAAAAATAAATAACGGGTAATATACATATAACTTAATATTATAATATTTCATTATTTATTTTCTTAAACTGAAACTTACACGATCATTTTTACTAATATTCCTAATTTTATCGTAACATTTGATTTTAATCGGATAATTTACTTAATTGTCCTGAATTTTACATATCGAACTCCAAACATCTGATTGCGAAATTTACAAACTAGCCGTTGCTGTGCTACATGAGGTAAGAAACTCTTAATGTGATGCTGCAACATTGCTGAATCGATTGTAACCATGCTGAACATGGAGGTTTTTTGCACACATCTCTTCATTTTCTTTTTGATTCCCTTAGAGTATATCCAAGATAAAGAACCCTTCGCTTTAACATCAACTTCTACTGTCATCTTAAAACGCTTCATCACTTCATTAGACATGGTTGATCTCTCTCTTTTAAGGTGAAGTCTATCAAAACTTTTTGATAAATCATGTGTTTGTACTTCCACTGGATTTGTAGTAGTAGAATTATGCATAACCAAAGACTTATCTCCTACACAATCTTCAACGTCATCAGAAAAAGTAATAGTAGGAGAAATCTCCCTAGTAGTGGGCATCGTGACACCCAGCAATTGAGTATTTTCGGGTTGGAGACAGGGGAGGGTTAAAGGAAGGACAGTAGATGGCAGAGGAAAATTTGCTGCTGCTAAGGATTCATGAATGTTTAGAGGTAAAGGGGAAAAAGGAGGAGTCGCCATGAGGGGAACAGAGTGTGGTAGAAATGGGGAAGGGGAGTCAATCCAGATGTGATTGGGCAAGCGAGGCACAGTAGCACCAATGACAGACATCAACGGTAGAGGTTTGAGAAACTGGTAAGTCATGTAGTGAAGGTATAGTGTGGTTATATGGGGATAATTTTGAAGGAACACAGGTCTCAATATGGATAGGACAAGAGAGTTCGGTAGAGCTGATGATGACATTGCTTAAAACAGGGATAGTTGTGGAATGAGGCACCAAGAGGCAGGATAAAGATCCAAGTGTGTTAAAGCTTGCATTAATATCACGACTTTGTACAAATTGGCATTAGACTTATCAACTGTCGTCAATCCATTTGCACTGCCATAATTATGAGTAGTGTCTCCAAAATCTCTTAACTGGTAAAGCTCTTAAAAAAGATCCATAGTTCACGGATGAATCACATATATCTTGAGTACTACATTGTTTCATCAGATGTCCCAATGGACCACGTCTAAAACAAAACTCCGAAAGGCGTTCATAACAGAACTGAACCCAGTATTTGTCCCCCTGTTTTCGGTTTACCCAAGCACCTGACCGTAAGGGCTTAGCACGATCAATTCAAACTCTTAACTTGTAGAAAACTCATCTGAACACTAGAATCTGTTTTTGATTGGATCTACTGCCACATCTAAACCTGCCAAAGCACCCAACCTATTTGCATTGGTAATTGATAGGTGTTCTAATTGGAGTCCATGGATTTGAAGCCAAAAAAAAAAAAAAAGGAATCGAATGAGATATCCTGCACCCTCATCCCTTGTTTCTATTCTTCCAATGCAATGACACATCACCGACCAAGGTCCTTCAATAAAAACAGCAGAAGATGTACTGCAATTGTCAAAGGCCAGTAGGTAAAGATTTGTGCCAAGACAAGAAATTTTCACTCCACCATAGTCCTTCCATGCTCTCTTCAAGAAATTGCTAACCCCTGCTTGTTGAGAGATTCGTTTGAGATTATTTTTCCAACTATGAGAATTTCTTGTTGATTGATTAGTTCAACGTTTTCCTCCAAGTCCACAGGTAGAGAATCATCCACAGGCGTGTTGGAGCACGAAGGCGCTTTGTTTGACCCAAAAGGACCAAACATGAATCTGCTGTAGTACGGTAAACAAAGTAAACGACACTACATTAGGAGAACAGAGCATACAACAGAAATACGAGAGGGTAACTAGAGAAAAAGGAACAAAACTACACTACAGGATAAAACAAGTGATACACTGGGAGAAACAGACAGGAAAAGGATTCGCAGAACAATTACAAGACAAACCTAACCTATGCAGCAGCAGCAGCAGCACCGCAAGAAACACTTACGACAGATAAACAAGAAGCTACGTGAGAAGCTATGTAGCGAAGGCAAAAGGAAGGAAAGAAAAGGAAAGACGACATAAAGTGAAATCAATAAGCCTTAGTTAGTTATTTCATCTCCATGATGAAACATCATCAATGAGGAAAGGTGGATGAACATGATGTAACTGCCCGATAAATGCCATGTAAACCACGTAACTTCCGCAGAGAAAGTGGAGATATTTTCACGCGTGGAGAGAACTTTTCCTCCTATGTAATACCTTATCAAGCATCGTTGTTTCCCGTCACCAATTAATAAGCCCTTTTAAGTTCAAAAGTCGGAAAGCCATTTAAGTACAAGTCTACTGTGTTTTATTTCCCATGGCACGACAACCAAACCTCCGATAAATTATCAGCCCATTAGCCTATATAATACCTTATCATGCAATGTTGTTTAATAACACTAGGATTGGGTCTTTCACATGAACAATTAATAAGTTCAAAGTTCAAAACTTGAAAAGCGATTCAAGTACGAGTGATTCTACTATATATTTTTTCCTTTTAATTCTTATTCCTTATTAAACAGTACCGATATGGTATAAAGAACCGTGTTTGTTGTTTGATGTATGCTAAGTGCCAACTCACTTGTTTCTTTATGATTCAGTTGGTAAAGTTTTAACGTAACACTTGAATCAAAGAAACTAATCTCATTTTGAAAAGACGTTGGATAGTTTTGCAATCACATCCTTATAATTTGAAATTAAAAAAATAATAATAATAACAAAGATGTTTATGTTTATATTTATATCTAACTCTATAACGCAAAATTTTACTGAAAATAAGAATCATTATTTTATTATTTTATATTTCTAGACATCCATATTTGGAGTAAGTCACCTCTTGCCATAAATAATTAGCTGTTTCCTCAATTAATTTATTTACTATTTATTTCATTGATGCATTTCAATGAAACGCAGGAAGTTATTAATTCTTTCCATTATTCGACAGATATGGAATTTACTATCTTTCTTAATAACCCAGTGTAAAGATCTTATTTTATTTGATTGAACTAAAAATGAATAAGTATATCATCTATTGACATTTATATTATTAAAGTGTAAACTTTACATATTTAAAAATATCATATTAATCTATATTATTAATAGAGATTGATACAAAAGTTATAATTAGATATTGCTTGGAAAGGTGGAAAGGAAGTTATGGCTATTAATTAGTTGTTCATTACTATGGTTTTATTGAAATGTACATTTAATCTTCTGTTATAAAAGATAAGTATTACACAAAGAAAAACTGTATTAAAAAAAAAAAACTCCCATAAACGATCTATTTAAATAATTATTTAGTATTTATAACATGGAGATGCTATTATTATCTATATCTATATCTTTTATATTATTGAAGTCTTAAGAGTTTTGTATAACCACTTCTAATTTATTATCTCGAAAATTATCTATTTAGCCTTAATATGATATTATTTAATGAAAATATTAATACTAAAATAAGTTTTTTAAATTATAAATATTATATATTATGGATAAATTGGTCAACTTCGTTACATTTTTTTTCCCTCCCTCCCTCACTTCTTTTCATCTCAAACTTTTTTTCCCTATATGCTATTTTACTCCACATATTTGATTTTCAATTCTTTCCTCTATTTTGTTCCAATTTTCTAGTATTTTCTCCTTTTGTTTCTCTAAATTTACTTTTCATTTCTTTTTTTTTTCTTGCTCAAAGAATTAACTTTTAGTTTCAAATAATAGAAAACCATGGCTAGACATTTAAGTTGAATATTTCCATAGATCATCATCCATAATCTTGAACAAAAATATTTTTACGGTTTCCATATTATTATACAAGATCATTTCAATAATTTTTTGTACTTTAGATTACTTTTACTTAAAACAATTATGGTCTTTAATAATAGTTATTATCTTTTGCAAGCAATATATGTAAGTAGGTTATTTTAATAATAGTTTTATATAAATTTATTAAATCGTTATATTTAATTTTTATATTGTTAGTGTACACACACATATATATATATATGTATACGTTTTTCACCTTTTCTTACTTTATATGCTTTTTCTTTTAACATTTTACATAATTATATTTTATCATTGGTATAGCCATTAGAGAATCGTTAAAAACTATAAAAAAATCAAGTAAACCACGATAATAGAAACAATCCTAATCCTTAATTGCTAAATCAAAACATAGGATAAAATTGGATGAAGAATCCAAATTACGAAATTGCATATCGTACTCGATTAGAATTATAAACATCAAACCTTGGGAATATCTATATTATTAAAATTCTTTAAGTCTTAAGTAATTATCACTTATTTTTTCATAAAATTTTATTAAATACTCTTAAAACTATTATACTATTCAATGACATAAAAATAATTAAAAAAGTATTATAGTAAAATTCTAAATCACTTGTTTTTAACCTTATTAACCCAAATTTTTTTACGGTCTTGTCCTTAATTTTTAAGGAATTAATACTGTCTTTCATCTTACCATTAATTTATTTTTATTTAAATTTAAATTATTAAATAAAATATGACCAATTCTTTTAAAATAATAGATAAAACTATAAAGTCTCTCAATTAACCAATTATCAATGTTTTTTCTTTCACTCTCCTATTATTCTTTCCTTATCCTTCTCTTTCCTTATTAACTCACTATTAATATTATCTTCTTCACTTCTCCATTACTCCCTCCTCATTCTTCCTCTCTCCTATTATTCTTTCCTTATCCTTCCCTTTCCTTATCAACTCACTATTAATATTATCTTCTTCACTTCTCCATTATTCCCTCCTCATTCTTCCTCTCTCCTACGTTTCCTTTTAACTTTTCTTTAACCGTTATAATTCGTCTTTTTTCTCATGATTTCATTCAATTGACAACCTACTATTATTTATACATAAGACATAAAGTTTCAATATGTAATGGAAATTGATAAAGTTTAGTTAAAAATTTAAAATATTTAAATATAATGTTAATAATGCTGATGCTGAATAAAATAATAATTACATGTAATTTACTCTAAAATCAATTCATACCTCTATTTTTGAAAAATAGGATATGACATAATTTAGTCAAAATAAAAGTATAATAATTGATGAAATCGAGACATGAATTAAAAGGGAAAATTTCATTACTATTTATATTGATAACAACATTCTCATGCAATTTTTCTTTCCTTCTTATTTTTTTATACTAATATATAATTATTCTAATGTGTCATTTTTTCCATGATTCTAGATTTTTATTTATTTATTTATTTTGGGATAACTTAATTAGGTAGAGATGATCCATGATACAAGGATTTGAACATAAGATTTTCTATTTTGATACCATATTATAACTAATATAGTAATCGTTTTATTTAAAACCTTAAATTTATAAATATGACATAGCTATTATATTTATTATATAATAGTCTAATTTCTTTCTATTTTGATCATTCTTTTTTATCTTCATAATTTAAGGAGAAAATAAATGAATTTTAACTTGAAATATATTTACTCATTTTATTTTCTTTAATTTCCACCGTTCATTTGGGTTACCTAACAAGTAAATTATTCCATATCTGATTTCTACCAACCATGTACTGCGATGTTTAAGATCAGGCCAGATTAGACTTTTGACATGATTTTATCGAACCAATTACATTGCCAAGCTCTTGTCTTTAAGTCGACAAACTATCTGGCTTAAACTTCAGTTCAGCTATGACCGGTAAAATTCGAGTGATTACAACTAATCAAATTCGAATGGATATTGATCCAAATTCAAATATTTGTTTCCAGAATTGCAAACGAGCCTTATACGGCTAAACTTTTAAAAGCTCGAGTTCGGTTGAAGGTTGACTTATATTATCAAGTGTAAATGAGTTAGAGGTCATGAGATTAAATATTATATTATAAATAATATGTATAATATAAATTTAATGTAATATATTTTTAGAGTTTTTGGAATTAGTCAACATAGTCTCGTGAGAATGCTCCCAAGGTTGTGAGTTTACGTGAACTGGACTTTAGTTTGTTGATAAATTGAACTCCAATTCCATTAACATAGTATTTGATTTAAAGAACTAGATTAGATAAAAAAAATTAGATATAATAAATATAAAAAAGATTGGATAGTATAAATTTATTATATTATATTTAGTTTGTACAGTATCGAATATAAAATTTATATTAAAAAATTAATTATTTATATTATAAAATAAATAATTTTTTGTAATATTTAATAAAAATAATATTCATTAATTTAATATTATAATATGAAGAGGTATTTTTAGAATTATAAAATATTTTTTATTTTTATTCATTAAATTTCATTTTCATACCATAGTACAGATGAAATAAAATTTAGATATTTATCTGGTTCATCAATTTAATTATCAAGAAATTTATAAATTAAATATAAGATAAAATCTTTTATCTAATTTAGTATTATAAAAATATACTACTAAAAATTACCTAAGCTTAAAGCAAGCTCAATGCATGTGAATGTGACTAATGAGTAACTTAATTTATTTATAACCTTATTTGTTTGATTACATTCTTCAAAGCATAACATTATACTATTGATTTCAGATTCTTTATATTTTTATTTTCTCCATTTTTCTTAATATATATATTTAGATTTTTAAAATATTATATAATATCATTATAACAAATCTTTGTTATAATTTAAATAATTAAATATATGTAATAATATTTTAACGGATAAACCAAGAGAAATTGCGATAATATTAAACGGGAAGAGCTCACCAGAGTGACAATAAAAACGACCACACCACAACGCAACACATATTCTAAAAAATACCTAGTTTTTTACGGAGAGACATGACGTTATGGGTTTATATAAATGATATCACTCCATTTTGTCCCTCGTAGTCCATTGAGAGTTACTACAAGTCAGAGAGAACGAGAGAGAAGGGTAGAATCATTTTTTTACCACATCACTTTCCTCCGTCATTATCAGGTGCCTACCACAACAGTCACTGACCTTCTCTTTTGTCTCTCATTTCAGGGTTTCTACCTCCATTTTCAGGTAGTTTTCTTACCTACAAACTCCAAAATGACTACCATGTCCTCTTCTTGAACGTTTACTAGTTCTTCTTTTGGTTCATTAAAGCTTTCTTTGTACAGTTTTAGTTGAACTTTTTATTTTTATTGGTGGGTTTCTTTTGGTTTTTTGTTATCTGTAATGTAGTTTAACTTTGAGTAAGACCCTAATTTTTTTATTCTTTTAGATTGTTTTTTCTTTTTCTTTGATCTGCAGTTACCTTTCAATTTATTTTTCCTCCTCCATTAGGGGAAAAATCAGAATCTCTAAGTGATATCTTTTTCTATTTATTATTTTTATTTTAACTTTTACCTTATGCAAAAAGAAAAAGAAAGAAAAAGACCCGAAAACCTTCTTTGCCTTTTCTTGTTAGCACATTTTTTGGGTTTTCCTCGAACTACATTATCAGTAAAATTTCACTGTACTTTTCACCGTACATGCAGTTTTCATTTGTGTTTAAAGGCGACCAAACCCTAGCCTCTCAAGGGTTTTAAGTGTATTTTATTGTTCTTTTACTGTCAGTTTATGTCATTATGCGATCTTTTAGTACTTGTCTTTTATTTAGGGTTTCTGGGTCATATATCCATGACATCTCCTGTAATGTTTCCTGTAAATGGTTTGTTATGAGCACATGCATGTAGATATATGATATATTTGCTTTGATATTTTGTGTCTCTGGTTAAAAATGACGTGGTCTGTCCTTGTTTTGCTCAGTGATTCTGTTTTTTATTTTATTTTTTTAATTTTTATCTATGTAAACTTTATTTATTTTATTTATTTATTTATTTTTTGCATACAGGTTAATGCTCCTCGTTTTAGGCTTAATTTTGTAAATACGTTCTTGCATTTTTTTTTTTTTTTTTACTCGGATTCTGCTTGCCGAGTTGCATATCTTGTAGTACGTAGCAGCCTAGACAGATTCCGAGGTAATCTGGTGCTTAATAATGGTTTTTGTGTGTTTGTTTCACGGAAATGTTTTCCGGGTTTTTCTTTATCAACATTATTTGTTGAACATCTGCAGAAGTCTTAAGAGCATGTTGATTTTAGTGGTTTTTTACCAGTAAGTGCAGAAATTTCTATGGGTAAAATGAGGAAAATCATTTTCCTATTTTCTTTTCGAAATGGAAACCATTTTGCACATTCCATTGATATTTTCCACGATTGCACCATCCCTTTCTGTTAGCAACCTATGACATTATACAATAATATTTTGACAATTCTAGGGCATCTGTTTTAACTAATGTTAGAATAAAGTTCCGAGAACATTTCTCGTGAATGTAGTTTTGTTTTGTGGACATCTTACCATTGTGCTTTACTTCTGAAGATTTTTGCTTATTTTTATTTATTTATTTTTTGGCCTACTTCATGAGGCTGGTCGAGTCGACACTGTGAAGACTCTGTTGTATGAGTACTATGCTGTTTTCCTGCTACTTGATGTCTGCCTTTTGGTTCTCTACAATAAACGATTGTTGGTGGATTTGTAGTACAAAGTCATTTGTGTACCCCAAATGCAACTTAGAATATACCTGCTGTTGATAGTGGTCCATCAGCTACATTTCTCTTAGCAATTTTCTCTGCCATTAGTAGCTTTGATATTTTTGCCATTAAAAGCATTCACATTGTTACATATCCTTATAGTCATTATTGGTTTTTACCTTCAAATTCCTGATCCAGGAGGAAGTTTATTGTCTGTTTCTATTGTATCATGTTAATAAAACTGGAGCTGATGGGTGTTATGCATTTCAATTTGTCTTTCAGATCTTTTAGAACTCTTATTCTTTGCTTTTACCACTGTGGTTCACTGTTATACTTTAATATGCAGGTTTCTCTCGGTGATATCCATTGTTCACAGCTCTATTTTATTATTAGGGATGAATTTTAAAATTTCTTTTTCATATTGGTGTGGAGGTCCTTGACTTGCACCACTACTTGGAGCTGAATTACTTTCACAAGGTCACTTGGCAATTTCATTGATTTTTTCCCCTATACGATCTCTTGTTTTCTATATATTGAGCAGTTGTTTTATGTTCATAGGATAAGTTATGGATGTTGCTGATCCAAATGGAAATGGGGCACACTTGCCTCCTCCGCCACCAGTTGTCCCTCTGGACGTTGTTCCAGAGCGAGCGGTAGACATTGCTCCTGAACCTGTCAAGAAGAAGGTTGCACGGGTTCCAATCCCTCGAAAAGGACTTGGTTCTAAAGGCACGAGGATCGCATTGCTAACAAATCACTTCAAAGTTAACATTTCCAATGTTGAGGGGCAATTCTTTCACTATTGTGTATGTACTATGTTTCATTGCTTGTATTTGCGGTCCTGTCACCGAGTTGTCCTAAAATTATAGGAGTAGACTCAAATTTATTCACTGTGATAGGTCACTATTTCTTATGAAGATGGCCGTCCGGTCGATGGCAAGGGTGGTGGAAGAAGAGTAATGGACAAAGTGAAGGAAACATACAGCAGTGAGCTAGATGGGAAGGAGTTTGCATATGATGGAGAGAAAAGCTTGTTTACTGTTGGACCCCTCCCACGCAACAAACTTTCATTCACTGTTGTTCTTGAGGATGTCACTTCAAGCAGGTATCTACACACAGGATCTGAGCCTTTTTATGTTGCTAAAGCATAACACCTGCTTTTGTTGTACAGAAACAATGGAAATGCAAGTCCTGATGGACATGGAAGTCCAAATGCGGCTGATGCTAAGAGATTGCGTCGTCCATATCGCTCAAAGACCTTTAATGTGGAGATCAGTTTTGCTTCGAAGATTCCAATGCAGTCCATTGCTAATGCTCTTAGAGGGCAGGAATCCGAGAATTCTCAGGAAGCATTCAGAGTGCTTGATATCATTTTGAGGCAGCATGCGGCAAAACAGTGAGCATAATCTCTTTCAAGCTTCTAATTTGTATTTATCCATTTTTTGCAGCCAACTTAAAGCTCAAAACGTGGCTTGATTCAGGGGCTGCCTGCTTGTACGACAGTCATTTTTCCATAACAATCCCCGGAACTTTGTTGATGTCACTGGCGGTGTCCTTGGTTGCAGGGGATTTCATTCTAGTTTTAGAACTAGCCAAGGAGGATTGTCTCTAAATATTGGTGAATTATGAAGCATCTTTTGTTTGGTTGTTTACTCTGATGTTTTGCTCACACTGTCATTTTCCCAGACGCATCGACGACGATGATAATACAACCTGGTCCAGTGGTGGATTTTTTGCTCTCAAACCAAAGTGTCCAAGACCCCTTTTCTATTGATTGGGCTAAGGTAAATCCATGGACTAAATGGTTTAGAAAGGTACTTTTCTAGTTTTTAATTAATTACAATACCCATCATTTTCCTCTCAGGCAAAGAAGACGCTCAAGAACCTGAGGATCAAGGCAAGCCCTACCAATACTGAGTACAAGATAACTGGCTTGAGTGAAAAATGTTGCAAAGAACAACTGTATGTCTTCGTAGTCCTGTGCATCTCAATGTTCTTTATCTTTTCACTTTGACTTTTATTCTAGATTGATGCTTGGGAAGGATTGCCCCAACCTCGTGCCATCTCCATGCTTTACTGAAATGCAATGTTATCATATTGCAGATTTTCTTTAAAGCAGAAAGGTACTGATGAGCCGCTCGAAGTGACCGTCTATGACTATTTTGTCAATCATCGTCATATCGACTTACGCTATTCGAGAGATTTGCCCTGTATCAATGTTGGAAAGCCAAAACGCCCTACTTATATTCCCATTGAGGTATGTGCTGGTTATTTTTTTGGTTAGTATGGATTATTTTGTTGTCATATGCTACAGGAACTGAACAGCATTCTTTTCATAAATCCAATCTCTTTTTCTTTGCAGCTGTGTACTCTTTTATCTTTACAAAGATACACGAAAGCATTAACCAATTTTCAAAGGGCGGCCTTGGTTGAAAAATCAAGAACAAAACCACAAGAAAGGATGAGAGTTTTATCAGAGGTACTCGTCTTGTATGAATGTTTATTCCATTCTATCGGTTAATATTGTCCTTTCCATTTGTTTTAATGTTTTGTGGTTCCTCAACAGGCTTTGAAAACCAGCAATTATGGTTCTGAACCTATGTTACGTTCCTGTGGAGTTTCTATCAGCACTCAATTTACTGAAGTTGAAGGACGCGTTCTACCAGCTCCCAAGGTATTCTTGTTCCTTTTAATCATGATAGAAATTAAATGAAGTATGGTTATATTAAGCATGGTTATTTGTCTGTTCAGTTGAAAGTTGGGAATGGAGAAGATTTTTTCCCTCGTAACGGTAGATGGAACTTCAATAATAAGGTTAGTGGGGCTCTTACCACCTTGCTGGCTACCTCCTGGATTGACTTAGCTCACAATGTCTTAAATGTCTCATCAGAAATTGGTGGAGCCATCAAAAATAGAAAAATGGGCTGTTGTAAATTTCTCTGCCAGATGTGATGTACGTGGACTAATTAGAGATCTCATCAAATGTGGGAACATGAAAGGGATTGTAAGTTCTTATATTGTAGAAGTCTCTCTGTGATCATACTGAGTACTGATGCTATCTAATGGAAACATTTGTTCCACTTTCTACTTTATATTCCTTGATAATTTTTAATTGAAAATTTTTTGTTGTGCAGTATATAGAGCAACCATTCGATGTTTTTGAAGAAAACCCTCAATACAGACGTGCCCCACCACTTGTCCGTGTGGAGAAAATGTTTGAGGAAGTACAGAACAAACTTCCTGGACCACCAAAATTCCTTCTCTGTTTACTACCTGAGAGGAAAAATTCTGAACTCTACGGTCAGAGATTTTGATTAAGTTCTTAGTGGATGCAAATTTCTTTTCCACGTTTTTTTGTAGTGGTCCTGACACTATTTTTCCTTGCCAGGTCCCTGGAAGAAAAAAAATCTTTCTGATTTTGGAATTGTGACACAGTGCATTGCTCCAGGAAGGATCAATGATCAATATCTGACCAATGTTCTTCTGAAGATCAATGCAAAAGTATCGGTGTCACTTTTCATTCTCTAACATCCTTGTTTGTGACAATCTATTAATAGATGATATTTACTCCATTAGTTATTCTAATTTTCATTTTTTCAGGAACCTATGTTTTCTATCCTTTTTCTTTTTGTAAAAAGACTGATTCTATTGCTATATTTTAATTTGCTTAAAAGGTACTAATTTTTTTTTCTGGATCAAACAGAAAATTTACCCTTGATCCTATTTCACATTCCAAACTTGATATTCGAACTTGGATTGCTGAAGATAATTGATTGTTTTGTTGTAACCATTGTCTTGATCTTTGCTTAACTGATATTTCTTTGTTCCTTGCAGCTTGGTGGTTTGAATTCCATGCTGGCTGTCGAACAGTCACCTACTATTCCATTGATTTCAAGGGTCCCAACAATAATTCTTGGGATGGATGTTTCTCATGGATCACCTGGGCAAACTGATATACCATCCATTGCTGCGGTAGAATCTCGTTCCAATTCTGCCCGTCTTCACTTTTGTGCTATCTTTGGACAGTTGTAATTATCATATCTATCTGGTTATCTGGAACTTTAGGTTGTTAGCTCCCGCCAGTGGCCATTGATTTCTCGCTATCGTGCTGCTGTGCGCACTCAGTCCCCCAAGGTGGAAATGATTGACTCTTTGTTCAAAAAAGTATCTGATACTGAGGATGAAGGCATTATTAGGTGAGTTCTGCTTTCTAACAATGCGTTTCTACTTCTCAAGGTGGCACGATGTCAAAAAATTTGTGATCTTAGAATTTCTGAGCAGATTCTGTGGCAGTTGTTTTTTATCCTCTAAATGATTGTGCCATAATTGCTTTATTTAGGGAACTTCTGCTTGATTTTTATGTGAGCTCTGGAAAAAGAAAACCTGAACATATCATCATATTCAGGTAATTTGATGTTTTGACATTAAGCATCCTGTACTGGAAATAGTTTGACTCTTGTCGATCACTCTGCCTGTAAATCTCTGTTTCTCTGTCTTGCTGACAATATGCACTACCTATAATCCCATTCATATATGTTTCATTGTTGATATCAGGGATGGGGTGAGCGAGTCTCAGTTTAACCAAGTTCTTAATATTGAACTTGACCAAATCATTGAGGTTGGCTTTAAGATTTTTCCTCAATGATGGACTTGCAAATTTGTTTTAAGAATTTCATTAGTTACAGATTTGGAATTCCGTAGGCTTGCAAGTTTTTGGATGAGAAATGGTCCCCCAAGTTTACTGTAATTATAGCTCAAAAGAATCACCATACGAAGTTCTTCCAAGCTGGATCTCCGGACAATGTTCCTCCTGGTAAATTCCCCCTTGCTTTCTTTTGATATTTGCATGTGGAATTATCTTTCTGACATTTTTGTTTCACAGGAACCATCATTGATAATAAAATCTGTCATCCTCGGAACAATGACTTCTATCTCTGTGCACATGCTGGAATGATTGTAAGTAACAGGGACTCTATTTTTTCTCTATAATTGCTTGATTTCAGAGATTGGTCAAAACACCCACCCCAAACCCCACCCTCCCTCACCCCCCTTTCTCTCCTTCCTCTTTTGTTTTATTTCCCTATCCCATTCGAGTGCAGGAGAACCATGACAACATGATTGTATGATTTTTCTTTTTGTTCAGACGAGACTCAATAATGTGGGTTATTTCACTTTTGGATGTTGAGAACTGTACTAGGACCTTGTAATTAGTCATTTAAGTTTTTATACAAGATTTTCAGGTTTCATGGAAGTAGGAAACATGGATTTATCTCCATAAAAACCTTTTTCCATGGCAAGGTCTTATGGTTTTGTTAGCTTGTAGCAATGGACTAACTTTACTATAGAGTGATCCCTAGGTCAATGATTATTTTTTGGCTTTTCTACTGAAGTTGTAGCTTGATACTTGGCCATCTTAGAGTGCAAAGGGTATACCTTTGTTTTTGTAGATGGTTCAAAAGAATGATGGAATCTTCTTCTGTAATTTGCAGGGGACAACACGTCCGACCCACTATCATGTGTTGTTAGATGAGATTGGATTTTCACCGGATGAACTCCAGGAGCTTGTGCACTCTCTGTCGTATGTGTAAGTATAACCTTTCTGAGTTCTGACCGTAATTTGTTTGGTAGCTGTACTTCTTTGGTTATCTTATGAATGTTGGAATTTCAGTTACCAAAGAAGCACAACAGCGATCTCTGTTGGTAAGTTACTTGATCTTGCTAGCAGAAATAGACAGTTATGATCTTTTTGTGGATATTAGGTGGTTCTGTAATTATCTTATATTTGGTAGGGTCTTAGGTGGTTCCGATCACATTTCACAGCAATGATTTTGCGTGCACTATTCTTTATTCTGACCTCTTGCTTTCTACTCTGCAGTGGCACCAATTTGCTATGCTCATTTAGCAGCAACCCAAGTGGGCCAGTTCATGAAATTTGAGGAGGCTTCTGAAACATCCTCAAGCCATGGTGGTGTAAATGCTGCGGGCCCTGTTCCTGTCCCTCAACTGCCCAAGTTGCAGGACAGTGTTTCCAGCTCCATGTTTTTCTGTTAAGGTTTTAGTGCTTAGGCTGCAATACTGCATGTGTTTTCCTTGGACCTCTTTGTTTTTGAGCCAAATATTGGCTGGGATCCGAATCAATCCGCCTTTTTTGCGGTGGCTTGTTGAAGCTATCCTTCTGGTGGATTTGTTCCGCCCACCTCTTGAGGTTTTATGAAGCCTCCTGGTGTACATAGCAAGCATGTTGGATTTTGATGTTCTCTCTTCCTGTATGGACAGAGGAACATGCTGTTTATAGTTGATGGCTATCACTCTTATCCTTTTGAGGGGCTTGATTATGTTGGGTTCACCTCTCTCTTCTTTTCTTGGTTTTACGATTCACGAACATGGAATGTAAGTTGGGTGAGATAAGGTGAAAATACGGCTATATTTTCTGGAATTTAGTTCAGTAAGAAAAGCATGCATCTTCTGGTGCCATCGAACATTATATAATTAACCTGGAGAACAATCCAACTACTTTTGAATGACTAGGAGGGAACTACATTTTACTAGGTGAGTATATTTTAAGATAATGGTGCAAACAGAGGGAAAAATGTATGTACTTTTGAGATAGTAGTGTAAACTCGGGATAACAAGCACAGGGGCAAATGATTAATGGGGATAAAGTTAGTATGAGTATTTGGGCTTTGATATCTTCGTTGTGAGTATCCCTATTATGAAAGGATGAGTATCCTTATTATAAAAGAATAGAATAAACTTTTTAAACGAGACAATGAAATTAAACGTTTTAAATGAGAATGAAAATTTCGTTATATTTGTTATGGTGCTAGAATAATAATATTAAGGTATTAAATTTAATTTTGCTTTTATCTCAGTGTTTAAACTTTATGTTTTATTTAATTTTAGTACTTTCACTCTTCATGAAACAGACAAGTATTTTTTGTGATCGTCGTTATAAAGGAAAAATTAATTTATTTCATTTAAAAAATTTGATTAGTAAAATAAACTATCTTAAAGTTTAGGTGTATTAAGAAAAAAAAAAAAGAAAATTTGAGTATTTCTATTATTTTTATCCTTAATTAATGTAACACTGATTTGATATCTGGCAGATAGTTCTAGCATTGTTGGAAATACTGCGTGGATATCCTGCGGATCCTCTTCTGCTTTTGCAAACCTATGTAACCAAAGGTTCTTTTCTTCCATTTCCTTCAGGAAAAAATGCTGTCTCCTTTTTAAGTTGCTGATTCTGTCGAGCGATGGCTTTGTAGATTTGTCTCGTTATGTAAGAGATATTTGTACGAGTAGCATTTACTACTGCTATCTCAACTATATTTGTAACTTGTCGGTATTACTTTTGATATTCGCTTTCAAAGTCCATATGCATGATATAAAGACCTGTCTTCCGAGAGCGCCCTGCGGTTTAAAGTCCCTACGGGAGCAACTTAACGTTCCTTTGGCTACGGGACAATCCTTCAGGCTATCCTAATGGGACGGTTGATATGTGAGAAGGATTTTGGATTGTATTCTCTTTTCCATACTTGGAAGCATTTTATAAGTTGAAAAATATCCTAACTGACGATTTTTCGCCATGATTCTGATCTTCATGGAGCCGAATCGCAATTCCAGAAGGTACATAAATAGCCATACTTGTATTACCAGACTCCATTGCAGGTAGGAAGTGCGATTATTCTACTGATATTTAAATTCTCCAATATTGATATTTACTTTTACTTGCATGTAACCAATACTATAGAAAATCTGAAATTCTAGAGGGCCTTTGTAAGTGAAAGTTGGCCTGGGCTGGTTTTTGGCTGCCTGTCAGGTCCGAAGTGGGACCCAACATGGCTGGTCCATCGTGGGCGGTGACTTACCGAGGTTTAGTGGTTGCCTATTGCATTGCACAATCGGGGAGTGAGAATTCCTTCTCTGTGCCTTTTTCCGGTTCTTCATTCTTCACGCAAGCACATTTACACGTGTCTATATATTCTAAGAAAGTGATGAATTTTTCAAGCTCTCTACAACATCATGTTGCATTTTGTTGTATCGTATTATTAAAAAAACCCGAAATTTTAGATTTTGAGGTATTAAGTTGATTGCAAATGTTAAGAATTACGAATGAGTCGTATACTATAATGGAAAACTAATTTCACTTCCTGTGACGTCCTCGGGATACGTGATACATGCAATCTGTAAGTCCATGATGAAATGCATGGACTATTGTAAAGAACCTCATGTTTTTCCAAGGTTAGGGGAAATCATGAGGTTCAAAAAAGCAATTAATGAATACAAACAAGTTAGAGAAAAAAAAAAAAAAAAGAACGTGTCAACAGTGTTCGGAATACTTATTTAATTATTAATATCCATGTATTTGACCATTGTCTATTTTATTGTGCTAGTAAAGAAATTAGTGAGGCATCAAAGTAATCATTTTTTCCATCTCTCATTATGCTTATGCTGATCACTCGCTTAGCAATTATTTGTAAGAGCAGTCATACTCCTATTTAAGTTTCTTGCTGTCAAAAATGTTCATTTAATGAAAATTTGAGACATCTCCCTACCCCCCCCCCCCCTTTACGGTCTTCTAGCTTCTATCTATTTTTGTGTAAAATGTCTTTCCAAGTCATCGAAATTTTCTCTGGGATGGATAACAATTCAACTACAATGTGAACACATAAAAAAGGGTGCAAGGGTTAATAAAAATATCAATAGGATGATATGTAAAAAAAGATGTAACCGATAGAATAGAGCTCGAGCTAATCTTAGTAATCTATATTTCTCGAGCCAAGATGAGTAGGAGAGTAATCTTTAAAGGGATAAATGTAACTAGTGGCAGGTTACCACAAGAAAAGGTTACAATAATCCTCACATAGAGAAGGTCTTTGACGGATGAGACGGGGGGGAAAAAACCTAGAAAAAAAGAGAAGCTCTAACATTCTCCATAACAATATGGAAAAAAAATAAATAAATAAAAGAATTTTTCCTATGCAAATTTAGATATCACGGACAATAATATTATAGGTTGGGATCCTTTAGGGACAACAATTTTGAAACATTGAATTTTCATTCAAAGGAAGGGATTTTTTTTTTCTTGATATATTTCACACTAACAAATATATCAAGAAAATTTATGTTTATCGTGTTTATTATGTTTTGTAAAACATAGGTACTAAAGTGAAAAAAGACAAAACAAAAGTACCTAAAACATAATTTACCTCTTAATTTATTGCGTCTTCTCCTACCCAACTAAAAAAATAAACATAAAAGACATGGACTTAATATAAACGAGTTTTTTCTTTAGCACATTTGGATTCTACGTGGCATAATAGTATAGGTTGTGACACATTGGGGACAACAATCTTGTGATGGGGAATTTCATTCCAAAGAGGGAGTCTCTTTTCTCTTTGGTAATGGTATGTTTTTTGTTGATAAATATGCTGAGAAAATTTGGGTTTACCATATTTTGTGAAACACAAATATTTTAGTGTGAAAAATAAAAATGCAGGTATTTAAAGTGAAAGAGAGCAAAAGCATAGGTACCCAAAAAGTAATTGACCACTTGATTCATTGTGTCTTCTCCTACCCAACGAAGAAGGGGGAAGACAAAAACAATATAGAAGATATTCACTTAGATACAAAAGATTGAAAAAAGAAATCTAATAACAAATTAGGCCAACATTAAGTGTTTATTTGTCTATTAAAATATGATAAAATAAAAATTTCCAGAATTAAATAGCTATCCATTCTTATATTTGAACAAATAAATAATCAACAAAACTTTCGAATTTTTGGGGTGAAATAGTTGTGGAAGATAAGATGGTTTTTCTATATCTCGGTCAACACTCCTTGTTACTCCACGATTTTCCAAAATATGAGTTTTGGAGATTTTCCAATTTGCCGAAATTTTGTGTGTGATGGATAACGATTCAAGTACAATGTAAACGCATCCAAAGGAGGTACAGATGGCCTGATCATATATAGTTAGTTAATAATATATCAAAATTTCAATATGATGATAAGTACAAAAAGAGGTAAACCTGAATAAATGACCCAATTGGAAGAGCATTGCTCTAGCTAATCTTGACAATCTATACTCCCAAGCTAAGCATGAAGGTAATCTTTATAGGCATAAATGTATTTAGTGATAAGTAAAATCGTGTAAGGGTCTGTTTCCAACCGTAAATCAATTTAACACCAAAATGGTTAAATCTAAATTGCCTCTGAACCAGTGGGTCAGCCCACCATTTAACTGGTGAGTCGGTCCCATTAGTTCACCCTCTTAAAAAAAAAGAAGAAGTGAAAGATAGAGAGAGAGAGAAGTAAGACTATTAAGTCGGAAAAAATAATTGGATGATATTTATTAAATCATGACATATTAAGGTTACCATTTTTGCGATAGTAAATGATAATTTTCTAAAAATAATACGATTAAGCTAATAATAGAGGATTAATTATAAATTAATTATGTGTTAAGAATGAGTGGAAAATTCAATTTATGTTAATAATTTTCTGAAAATAATATGATCAAATTAATAATAGAAGATTAATTATAAGTTAATTATATATTAAGAATGAATGGAAAATTCAATTTACATTAATGTAAATTATTTTTGAAAAATTTGTTAAATGTTAAAAACTTGAATATGGAGAAAAGATAAAATTTGAGAGGAAAAAAATAAAAAAAAAGCTGAAACTACATTAAGTTAGAAATTAATAAAAATTTAAAAATTATTACTAAATTAGTAAAATAAAAAAAAAAAGAGAAATGGGGTCACATTTGAGAAAAAAAATACACAAAAGTAGGAACTTGATTAAATTGAAAACTAATGAAAAATTAGAAATTATTAAAATTAATAAAAAATAAAAATTAATAAAATTACTAAAAAAATTAAATATTAAAATTAAAAAAAGACCATTGAATCAGTTGAATTAGCTTAGAACTATGACCAATCAAACCAATTACGATTTAGCTTTCATTTGGCCTGTGAATTGGCTCGTGAATTGATAGTTTTGAGTCGAGTTCTGGCCGGTTTGGCTCGATGAGCATAACTAGTGATAGGTTACAATAATCCTTACATAGAGAAGGTATTTGACGAAGCAGTCTTAAGGGGGAAAGGAAAAAGGAAAAGAGAAAGCCCTAAAACATTTCATAATAGTATGAAACAAAATAAATGAGCTTTTTCATTGGTAAATTTAGATACTATATGGTATAATAATATTATAAGCTAGGTATACTAGAGACAACAATCTTGAGATGATGAATTTTTCATTTGGATGAAATGATATCTTTTTTCTATGGTATATTTTATGCTAATAGATATACTAGGAAAATTTGAGTTTATCGTATTTTGTAAAAAACAAGTACCTTAAGTGTGAAAATAAAAAACACGGGCATCCAAAGTAAAAAGGGGCAAAAACACATATACCTAAAATGTAACTTACCCTTTAATTTATTGCATATTCTCCTACCCAACAAAAAAAATTAATATAAAAGACATATACTTAGTTACACAAGACTTAAAAAAAGAAATTCAATTGCAAATCAGGCTAAATTGAGGGTTTATATATGTCTATTAGGAGATAATAAAATTAAGATTTCCAAAATTAAGTAATATTTATTTTTATATTTGAATAAATAACTAACCCACAACAGGGGAAAATCATTGTGGAAGATAAGATGATTTTTTTATATCTCTATGAATGCTCCTTATTAATCTATGATTTTAGCAAAACATGAGTTTCTGAAATTAATAATTAAAGTATAATGTAAACACACACAAAGGTGTGTATGGTATGGATCGCTTGATCACTTATTGATAGTTACTAAAATATCAAAATTTCAATATAATTATAAGTGCAAAAAAAAAAGAAAAAGAAAAAGAAAACAAAAAATGTAACCCATATCATAGTGACCCTACTGGAAGGCAGAGCTCTAGGTAATCTTGACAATCCACATTCCTTGAGAGAGGAGCAAGAAAGTAACATTTAAAGGGATATATGTAGAGAGTGGTTGGTTAAATAGGTTATAATAATTTATGTAATTACATAAAGAAGGTGTTTGAGCAAGGAGACAAAAGGGCAAAAAAAAAAAAAAAAAACACTCCAATGAGTTTCATAAAGGTATGGAAATGCATAAAGGAGTTTTTATTTTTTTGACAAATTTAAATATCACATGTTATAATATTATAGATCGAAACAAATTTATTTCACTTGGAAGAAAGAGTCTCTTTTTTCCTTGGTAATGATAAGTTTTATAATCATAGATACACTAAGAAAATTTGGATTTACTATATCATGTGAAACATAGGTATTTAAGTATAAAAAAATAAAAACACAAGTATTCAAGACTAAAAAAAAGAAATTTAATTATAAATTAAGCCAAGATAGAGGTAAGGAGGTACAATATGAGTATGATATAAGGTTTTACTCATACTCTACTTTATATGTATAGGTTCGCAAATTTTGCTGCCTATACTCTACTTTATGTCATTTTAGAACTACTTTATACTTTATATTTTATAAATTGTACAGAGTATATGGTACCTTATGGCACTTGTAATTCTTTTTTTTTTTTCCTTATAAATTTTAATATAGCTAATATCTATTTATTTTCGTTTCCTTTCCTTTCCTTCCCTATACCCTATGGTAATGTTTGATTGTAAGGCTTGAACTATACTGAATAAAGAGAATTGGATAAAACAAGTATAAGGGGGGATTAGATAGTACAAACTTATTGTACAATATTGGGTATGTATAGTATTGGATAAAAAATTTATAATATAAAATTAATTATTTATATTATAAAATAAATAATTTTTTTGTAATATTTAATTAAAATGATACTCATTATCTTAATAATATAGCATAAAGGTAATTTTTGAAAATGAAAAATAATTTTTGTTTTTGTCTAGTGAATTTTATTTTTGTATTATGATATAGATGAGACAAAATTTAAATATTTTGTTCCATCTATCAACCTAATTTTTGTTTAGTTACTACGCAAATTTATAAACCAAATATGAGATAAATTTTTTTGTCTAGTTTAGTACCATAAAAATTACACAATTAAACGCTACTTATATCTCGTATCTTCTAAACATATAATTTATTTTTCTTTTTGATAATTTTCTTCACCAATCATTATTATACAAACATATCAATTTAAGTGAAATCTTAATCTGGACTTTAAATACTATATAAATAATTGTAAATTAGACTCATTTGAGGGGCTGAATTATTTTGGCAATAAAAATATTCCTAAATTAAAAATTATAATATTTTAATTTATAGTCAATATCTATAAGGACGCTCTATGCATCACAATTACTAAATTTTCATCTATCGACTAAATCTTTTTCAAACCTAGTTCAAACTCTAATATTGAATAATGGAAAAAAAAGGTATAAACACTAATCTCGAATAAATTTTGACTTGAATAATATAATATAGATTTATTATGAAATATTTTTTACATGTAAAACAAATAAATTATTGCATTAAAAGAAAGTAAATTAATAACATATTTTGTTTAGGTGGCTTCACAAATTCTTTTTTTTTTTTAACTTTAGTAGAGTTGCATATAGTAAATGGGGAAGATGGAGTTGAAAGAAAATATAGTAAAGAAAAGATTAATGAGGAAGAGATTGACATGAGGACATCGTGTTCAATTTAAGATTTCTCATGGGCTACATTTTGTTATTTTTATAAAGTCCATATAAATGAAATAATATTATTTTTTATTTATTAATTTTATTTAATTATTATTATAAGATAGGTACAAGTTATTCTAGTACTTATACCCTATATATTTCACAATACTGTTTCTAGAATGAATACATGATACTTTAACCTCGTATTCATATCCTATCTTATAAGTATATGTTCTAAGAAATTATCACTCAGAACTCATCTTATGACTTTAAATACCTACTCGATCGAGTAATGTCTGGGTGGGTATCATGTGCTCACACTTAGGCTAAGAGTGAGGTTTATTTGTTTATTACGAGATGGAAAAAAAAAATAAAGATTTCTAGATTTAAATAACTATTATGTCTTATATTTGAGCAAATAACTAATCAAAAAAAATTTTGGTGTTTTTTTTTTTTTTTGGAAAATCATTGTAGAAGTGACATGAAGTGAGTGAGAACCACCAAGTGAATTGGTTCGTAGGAATAGCATGGTTAGTGAGTCAATGTCGTATTTTATAGGGAGTTAACTACTAGGTACTAGGTATTAAGTACTAAATTAATCGAGTTTTTCTTAACTTAAGTGATCGATAATTCAATTAAAAAGGGGTAAAAGCTAATTAATGGGGTAAAAGCTAATTAATATGTTAAACACTAAACTAAATATTCTAGTTACACTATGAGGGTTTTGAGTCTTTGAGATAAAATGAATCAAGTTGAGGTTTATAAATCTATTTTCATTTGAATCAATGCAATGCCTTGATGTGGAAGTTGAAATTTGATTAAATGGAATTTAAATAAATTCACTATAACTCATCCCACCTTTTGGAGCAGCAGAGTTTCGATTATAGCAAAAATCGTTCTATCAATACGATTTAATGCAGATGCAAGTTCTATAGTTTTCTTTTTCTATTCATATATGATAACATTTGATCCACGGAACATGAAACCACCAAAAAATCGCATAATTATCCACTTTGATTGATATGCCTTCAAAGTTTTATCCCTTAATATTGTACTCAGATATTATTTGGCGAAATCCATTATAACTATTTTGTTAGAATAGGTGAGTATAAAACTGTGGAATCGTATTACGACAAAATGAAATCGATGACAATGATATATTTTTGTGGGTTGTAAGGCCTCTTTGGTTTTCATAATCGCTTAATGAATGGTGATGTATCGGGTTAGATTACAATAATCTAACATAGTTTTCGTGGCCTTGTCGTGGTCTCTTTCTCTTTCTGCAGAGGAATATTTAATTTGCATGAAAGAACCTAAACGGAACGGCAAGGGCAACCCCGGAGGAACTAGATGTACGAATATATGTTTGTATAACAAGAGAAAGTCAATAAGCCAATGAAATATAATCTTCCATTAAAAAAAAAAAAAGCAGAAATGAAATGTAATCCAACCGATTGAATTGGCTTCAAACAAACTGATTCAATGGACACATCTTGGCCGAAATCAATTTCTAGTAAAAAATGGGGAAAAGTTAGTACGCCCTTTTGTCTCTAGAGAAGAGGAATATTCCATCCATTGCAGCATCTTATGAAGGCATCTAGTTAATGTACAAATTGAATCAATAAAGGAGATAAATTATATTTAGGTTGATTGAAATCCCCCTAAGAAATAAATCCAAAGAGAAAGGTAAATGCATAAAGTCTTCCACTAAGTTGTAAGGACTAAATTTAGTGATTCGATTCATGACATCCATAATTTATCGATTGAGATGGGGGTATATATTATTTCTTGATTTTGGATTCATCACCCAAAAACCCAAATAATTAAAAGCTCTAATTTCATGAGCACGTATATAATATACAAAAAAAGAAGAAGAAAAACGTATAGTTAGGTCATTCATGTGCAACTACGAGAGAATTCAATTTCATGGTGATTTATAAGTAACTAGTTAACATCTTGTGCAATGTATGACTTTCCTTTTGTGAAGATAAAAATCTAGTGAAAGATTGTCATGATTTACATGTTAATAACTTTACATTTGAAAGATTATGTGAACACAATTATTTAAGTATATAAATATATTACTTACAACGGAATTACCAATGGAATTACTATTCTAGATAGAAATATGGACTAATTATGTCCCCATGACTTAAACCATATTTCCAATCTCATTAAGTATATGGATTTATGAATTTAATTAAAACCTATATATCTCTATGACAAGCTCTTTCATAAATTTAAGTTATATTCACCACGAGTTATTAGTACCCTTCTAAATATCTTTTAACTTTATCTAACTAAAAGTGTTGGCCAAACACTAATTAACTAGACGATTACTCAATAATTAATATTGAATCGAGTTATTCAAACAATAATTCATTAAATACATTAATGCAAAACACAATATGTAATAAGTGCAATCTCTTAATATAAAACGCCAAAGAATCAAGACATCAAATAAAATTCAAGGAATAGAAAATACTTTCGTAAGTGTCTTCAAATTCAGCACTTGATATGAAATTAGTATTACCTTGAAACATTTGAAATCTGAGAAGATCCTCTAGTGTGCTATAACAAAGGTTATAGTGCTCTAAAATTTAAAACAACATACTGTGATAGAAAGATGAAAATTCTGTTCAATCTTTATTATACTATGCTACTATCTTTTTAAAATTAGGCTACTATCTTAAAGCTTAAGATGTTGTTTTCCCACTTTTTTCAACTAAGCTCTCTTCCTTTTATCCATGCTATTAGTCCATGTCCTTTTCTTATTGGGAATATAGGCTCTTGTCTATTTATTATTTTTGGATTAACAAATGGATAAACCTTATTATTTTCGAATTTTATCGATAGAGATTGAGATAATTCATTCCGTTGCGTGATACCTGTAAGACAAAAAAAAGTGATTACAAGGAGAGTATCGGAGGATATCCCGATGCGATTATTTCAATACTTAAATTAATATGATGATTATAAATAAAAATCTTAACGGAGAATTATAAAAAACAGAACCTCTTACCTGAAAATCTTATCCATTATTTATAATAGATTGACCTAAATTAAATCTAAACTAGATTATTGGAGCTTATGATTTATCAGTTTTGGACTTAGAAAGCTTATATCCTAAAAAGCAATAGCCCCAAGAGAAGGCAAAATCCACCAATGAGAACATGACTGCGAATTATTGCCAAATAAAGGTTACTGGACTTTTCTGTAATATTGCTGTGATGCTTTGCCAATTCCTTTTCCACGTGGGCCATTGAATATGACAAAGGGCTGACATCTGCTTTCCATTTTGGGCTTGTACATTCGACACGCATGAAATAAGCATCTGACTTCAGAATATCTCGCATGAACATGCTATGGATAACACCAATTTAACTCTAGGAAAATCACAATATATAACTCCAGTTGCTGCTTCTCTCTCTCTCTCTCTCTCTCTCTCTCTCTCTCTCTCTCTCTCTCTTTTAATATTTTTTTAAATCAGCTGCTGTGGACGCGCATATTTTGATGCTCTGTTTCGGCCTGATGGATTTGCGCGGGTTGCTGTTCGTATGGACCGGAGCTGGAGTAGTTCGAGTGAAATTCAGCAGCTGCTTGGCCTTGTGTTGGTTGAAGCACTCGGCTGCTGCGTGGAGTTGCTGTGATGTTTTTGAATGCCATAAGCTGCTGCAAGTTGGAGCTCTCTGCTGTTCACGTGCTACTGCTGCTGAAGTTACTTGGAATTCTCTGCCAGTTGCTGTTCTGCTGCAGGGAGTAGCTCGTGTTGCTCTAGAAGTGGGTGCTTCAGCTGCTGTTCAAGTGCAGCTACCTTGCGTGCCTCAGCTGGAGAGTTGGAGCTGCTTCATGGCTGATTCTTGGAGAGGCTCAGTGCTGGTTGCAGCTGTTGGAGTGCTTGACAAACTGCCGTCACGGTGGAGCTTGGCAAACTTGGTTCTCGGCCTGCTGTCACGTGCCGTTTTGTTCAGGTTATCAAGCGCCAAGTGGGATGCTGCGGTCCTTGGATGTTCGGTGTAGTTTTAGTGTGCTGCTCAATTCACTAGGAGTTGCTGCTACTTGGTTTTATCTAGCGCCCACTTGGATGAATTGAATTGCTCGGACAGATTTTTAATGTGCTGCTGCAATTGTGTGGAAATCTGCAGCTCACGGATCCTCTGGCTCGTGCTTTGATACAAGGAGCTGCAGTGGAGTGTTGGAGTGCAGCTCAGTTCGTCCTTTTCCAAGAGTAAAATCGCATCCGCTGCTGCTATTTCGATCAAAACTCCCAGTAGTCAACCTGGCCTTATGTCTACTCGGTTAAAGCTACTTGGACAGCTTGGATGAGTGGACAGCAGCTAGGCTTGTTGCTGTTGCAGCTGGTGTTTGGCGTATGAAGCTTGTAATGAATTGCTCTGTTCTGTTGTTTGGAGTGGAAGTCCACGGCTTGGTCACTTCTGCTGCAGTTAAACATCAGCAACTCAACTCGGATTGGAATGTTGCTGCATGTTACCTGACAGATAAACCAAAAGCAAGTGATGAGCTGATATGGTTATGCAAACTAAAATAGATTAAGTCGGCCTCGACAAGGAATTGTAAGATGAAAAATAAATTGGGTGAAAGCACAAGTTGCTTGTGGAGAGTGCCAAATGAGCTGTCGCAGTTGTACAGTATACTTAGCAAATGGACTTCAACTAATAGGCTGCCGTTGTTCCCCAATTGAGATCATGACACTTGTATCCACTCTCTGCCTGCAACTGTAGAGGCGTCATGTTTTGGACTGTTTAGAGTGGGCTGTTTGATGTTGAAATGTTCAGTAGTCATGGAAACCATAATTGGCCAAGTCATGGATCAAACTGCAGCACCATTTCAAACCATAATTAGCCAAGATACGTCAGTTCGATAGTTTCCACTTCACTCTCCACTCAAAAGCAATTCGATAACATATAATATAAAAGGAAAGGCACTTGAAAAGATGATAGTCCTATACTTCAAAAGCATCAAATTGTACCGAAGTTTCTATTCTAAAAATTGGTTATATTTGAAATTAAAACCAGTAAAATACATAACCCACTTAAGCTTTATTTTTTATCTTTTAGTTAAGATTTTTAAATAATTGATCCAAAATATATATTTATTAAATTTTAAGCATAATTTGTAATAATTGTACTAATACATGTACGAATGTGTGCCATTTTGATAGAGATAAATTTGTAATTTTATACATTTATAAAAAAGATAAGATGATTTTTATACATCTCAATGAATACTCCTTATTACTCCATGATTTTAGCAAAATATGAATTTTGGAGATTTTCCATATTGTTAAAATTTTTCTGTAGGATGTATAACAATTCAATTACAATATAAACACACATAAAAGAGTGCAAGTTATGGAGAAAATATCAAAATTCCAATATGACCAAGAAGATGTAGCTTGTATCGTAACAATTGAATTGGAAGAGTAGAGCTCTAGCTAATCTTAGCAATCTAGATTCTTCGAACTAGGCTAAGCATGAAAGTAATCTTTAAAGGGATAAGTGTATTCATTTCGTACGGATGGACCCTAATCGTATAACTTTAGGGAGAGAAAGAGAGGAGGAGTAGGGGGGTAAAGGGCAGAATCAACCTAATTAATTAAGTTTATTAAAATCACCAAGGAGAAAATATCCTTTTATTGTTTTAATTATATTACATCTTATATATGTAAACAGATTTTGCTAATGATTTGATATAGATATAAGTATTGTACCATTTCTTTTTAAGATGACTTTATCTTATTATTTCACTAATAATGCTAAAAAAAAATCATTTTGAATATAAATTATTACACAATCAATTATTCAACAATCTACATTCATTTTTGAAATAGTCATTCTAAAAAAGTTATTAAACTAAATCATATAATTGGTATTAGTAATCAATAGTCTATGTGATAGACTAGAGTATATGTATTGTAGACAATATGATAATTATTTATAATATATTACTAATAAAAAAAAGCAATCTAGAAGAAATTTTTTCAATTAAATATGATTTTTAATTAGTGAATTTAATAGTATTGGTTATTATAAAAAAAATTTAATAAATTCAAAAAGATAAATATCATAAATTCATCTTAAAAAAGTAATATAATAAACATAAACATAAAATTTGAGCTCATGATCTTTTGTTTATAAGCTAAATATTTAACCACTAAGCTACACTTAATTTCATGCTATATTTTGCCCTTTAGAATATATACTAATATATAGTTTTTCCTTTTCTAAAAATTTTTAAAATTAATATTTTTTCCTCGGGTTAGAGGAGTTGGGGGCCCCAACCCCCTCCTCTCTCTCTAACTAAACCCCTATTCAAAAGCTAAGTTAAAAGATATTTATATACAAGTTACAACTATAGTATACGTAGAGAGTAAATTAGAGGATATTTTGAAGGACTTTAAGTAAACTTGACTCAGAAAATGTTTCAAAGGGTTATTCAGAAGATGACTCAAAGGCGAACTCAGGTATAAGTCAACCTAAAATAATCCCAAAACCTAAACACTTAAGAATGATAACTTCTCAAATTGAGACTAATGAACTTAATTCTTAGAATAATAAGTTGAACATTGATACTTCATAACTTTTATAAATATTGAATTTTTTTTTTTGTAATATAGAAACTTTTAACAAAGGAATGCTCTACAATTGCATCTAAGTTGAGTAGCGAATAATTCTACTGGGATTTATGCTCTATTGTATTTTGGAGTACCATTTCAAAACACTTTGAAGACTAAGAGTACATTTGTTTATGGTTGTAATTAGTTGCTTGTATGTATGCAATGTGTGTCTCTCTTACTGAAATGTAGATCGGGAGTTGAACAATGTGTTGTGGGTTGTTGTTTGTAATTTCTTGCGTCATACCTTAAACTAGAGAGTCGTAATAACCTCGTCATGTAAACCAACTTAAGTTAGAAGCTAGCTACTTAATTGTTAACGTAGGTATAGCTTATACAAGGTGTTTACCACTTCACTACTTTGAGTCATCCAATTTTGAGTCTAACAGATATTAACCTATGATGTAACTTTTCAAAATAGCTTTGGAAAATAATCTTATAGCCTAAATGACAAGAAAAATCAAGCTTTCTAAATCATTTGGAGTATAAAATCTCAATTTTCAATAAAAAGTTATAAAAGTAAATTGATCTGAGAAAATAGAGCGATTAGTAAAGGGTTTATAAAAAGTCGCAGGTTAATAGGGCATAACGATATCCATAATTGAAAACTAAATGGTTACTAGTAGAGATCCTAAAGTTAGTAAAGCCAAGAAATATATAAGAATACAGCCCATTAGTCTTGAATCTCACCTTCGACCTCGTTCTTTAGTCTTCTAGAACTTGGTGTTATATTGGCTAGTCTACTGGAAACTTGCAAAACAGCCATAGAGGAGTGAGTGATAATTTGCTCAGTAAGTGGGATAGAAACAATAACATATATCTAATATCAAGCAACCAGGGTTTTAAGAAAGGTTCATTAGATGCAATGTACATTTAAGCAAATGCTATTGCATAACGTTGACCGGTTGTCGTAAGACAAATTGTGCCTGCTTTAATCTAGGTTTTGAGGAGTTTGATGTCGTGCATTTCATAGATTGGAACCAAATTGAGGCTTGTGCAATGAAGAAACATGCTTTGTTCGAGACTACCTTCGAATTATAGTCCCTAACCTTGGAATTATAGTCCCCAACCTTGCTATAACTTCATCTCCTGTTACTTAGGTTAACTAAGGATAGGGAAATGACCATTTCTGCTATCTTCATTGAAGAGTCTGCATTTATCTTGAGAATCCTAATCGTTTCTCTTAATAGGTTATCATGTAAGTTCGGTTAGTAGTTAAGTTGAGTTTGTGTCATATTGCTTTTGGGGTAATTAAGTAATTTTAAACAATCTAAAGTAAATAATATCATGAAATAATCAATACATGAGTCCAGCATTCAAAATAGTACAACCATATTCAAGTGCATAAGTTGCATATGCACTACTAACTGACTTATAACCACAAACAAGACATATATTAAGGCTTCCAAGTATTCTTAAATAATATTTCAAAATATGGTGAAACACTGATCCCACTTACTTAGAACTCAATCGCTTGCTAACTTATCTTTGTTAGTGATCCTTCAATATTTGCCTCAATTCAATACTTTATTCTGCATGAAAATTATGAAATATTACTAATTTACGCGTTTATATAAGTATTAAGTGATTTAATTGCTAGTTTATTGTCTTATATATTAAGTATTAAAAGTTTAATATAGTGCTATAAGTATATTTTACCTTTATTACCTTTGGAGTTATGTCTTGAGTCATTACGCTTTCAATGTATTCAACTAGAGAAGCCTCTTAGCTACCCTCTGCATCACATAAGTATTGAGATTCTCAACCAATTCAGCCTTTGAGTCAATTTTTGAGGTTGGTAAATACCCAAGATTGTTCCATAAACACTCTTTGAGTTAATTTCTGAGTTAGATTACCCTTGAAGTTCTTCTACTAAAAATTTTTGAGTTATTTCCTGAGCAATATCAGAGTTAAGGTTTTAATCAGATTATACTTTGAATTATCTTTTGAATCTAATAACTGTCACGCCCCGAACAAGAAGAGTCATAACAGTCCCGTCGTATAAACTAATCTAAGATAGAAGCCGATCTCACAGCTGCTATCGTAGACGCAGTTCACATAAGGCACACAACTTAACCAGCTTGAAACGTCTGTTCTGACACCTGTTAATAACCAAACCTGTGGTAAAGCTTTTACAAGATACTTGTTCTATACAACCTGCTATTTAGTACCACAACAGTATTTAAACAAACGTTTCTCGTCCAAAGGTAAAGTTTACAATCAGAGTTTATTAAAAACCACAGGTTTTTGCGATCCATATACAATAAGTTAGAAAACTAGTGGGCTTCCAGGGAATTCCCAATTAGTTTTCCTCAAAACTTAAAGACAAAGTCAAGAGCTCAGGTTCAGTTAATTCCTCGATCCTCACTTTCCCACACAGTAGCATACTAACCTGGGAACGGTGGTACCTAAACATTTTGTCTTTACTCAACACCTGCAAAAGAGTCTGTAGGGATGTGAGCACAACTAGCTCAGTAAGTGGGACGGAGTTAGAAGAGTATTGTACAATCACAAATAAGGTTAATAATCATGATGAAATGCAATGCAATCACTCAAATGAAAACATCGCACAGTGTTATCCGATCCACTGTGAGGTTAGAGAAATTACATCCACTCCAACCCGGATTGAGGAGTTTCATCGCGACTCAAGTCAAACCAAACCCAAGCTTGTGCAATGGAGAACACCCTCCTCCCATGACCGCCTTCGAACCACGGCTCCTAACGTTGCCGCGACTTCCTCGCCTGTAACTAAGGATGGGGAAAGGACCATTTCAGCTATCCTTATCGAAGGAAGTCGGTATTTGGCCTAACACTTTTAATCGTTTCCCCTAACGGGTGATTATGCATGTCCAATTACATTTTAGTCGAATAACTGTTAGTGTTAATCAGGGGAGACCAACAAATTCACATAATACAGAATCCACGCAAATATGCAGAACAGCATACCAAGGAGTTGAACTCCTGTTACAACTGAGTATCATTCACACACACAACATGCGCATAATCATCTAATTACAAACACAACCAGAAGTACTCTTGGGTCCTCGGATACTTTAAATAGTACCCAAACAAGCGGTGAAGCCACAATCTCAACTTACTTGTTTAGATGTTTGTTATTGCTGACTTGAATTGCCAACCGTCTTTGTATTGGAAGGTCCTAATTACACAAAAGACTCAAATTCAGTTTTCATAATAATTATGAAAACATTAGGGTTTAATCTAAAATGGTTATATTTATATATATATATATATTATTTCCATAATATACAGTCATGTTATTACTATTTATCGAATTAAATTATTAATTATTGATACTGTACATCATATATACTATTACGTATTGTATATCGTTTTGATCGTATCGAAACATACTTTTTATTTATTAATTCACGTTTTGATTTCGGTAAGGTTACCAAAATGTATATATTCTTGAATATGATATAGTTATAGGCTAAATTACTTAAGCTTGTCCGATTTTAATAAAATTAGTGTAATTGAGTTCGTATAAACCTAACGACACATTTTACGAATCCTGTTTAGAGATGGCTTTTAACGAGTAGTTTGAGTTTTTAATACAATTATACATAATTATATAAAAATGATCGTATTATGCGTAATTTACAGATTTAAATTATATTTTATCTAATTTGTCCTTATATTGTAACAATATAAGTATTATTCAATTCTAATACACCTAAAGTGTATCCCGATTAGAAAATATTAATAAATATAATAAAAATCTCCATTTAATCCAATCTGATCAGCAATCCTATATATAGTTTTTATTTAACTATTTAATTCATTTTATCCTATTAATATTACAAATACACCCCGACTTGTAATTTAAGCTATTTTACTTAATAAATTTGTAATAAATAGTTCGGATTACCAAATAATTCCCCGAAAATTTTTTATAGACTTCTAAAAATATAGGGAATTCCATTATCACTTGGTTTCAAGTTTTCGACCTATTGCATATATTTTCATATTGACGATTTTACCCCTAAATTATGATAAATTATCTAATTATAATTCTTTTAGCACCAAATTAATTTCAATCTGACTCAATACTATTAATATTTATTATAGATTAGTACATGTCCATTTCATCAATTAATTTCATAATTTCCTATTAAATTCATAATTTCAGCCTATTTTTGAGCTAATTTCAAGCCTAAAAATTCAATAAATATTAAAGTTATTCAAATCAAAATTTGGGCTATATAGAAATTACCTATATATCATGCACATCCTACAAAAAAATTTTCAACTAGAAACAACATTATTTAGTATATTTATTTTACATTTATACATTCGGGTGAACAGTAGATGTCTTAATAAAGTATATTAAATATTACAAATTTTTCAAAAATAAAAATATCACATGAAAGCATTTTAAAATAACCTAAGTGCAATTTTTTTCATAATTTTCTGGGTGGATTTACTAATTTTTAAAAATTCTTGAAAAACAGGGCAAGAATTTGACCTTACTGCTCTTGGGTGCTCCGGTGGCCGGCGGTGGTTGGGCAGTTGTCGGACGGTCTGCGCGATGGGTGGACCATGTAGGGTTAGCTGGGTTTCACAGCAGAACCACTTTAGGTTATGGTTCTTCACTTTCACGAAATTTCCTCTGTTTTTTCTAAATTTCTTTTTATTTTCTATGATTTTTTTTCTAATTTTTCTTTTTCTTGTTTGTAGTTCCAAAAGATGTAAAGTGATTTGTTCAATAGATTTATAGTGGTTTAGGTCGGTTCTTTTTTTTTAATATTTTTTCTTGCTTTTTCCTTCATTAATTGCAAGTAGGAGGTGGCATTGGCTTGTAAATTCACCTTTTGATTCAAAAATTGTCCAGCTTTGATGTTTTCTAGCAATTTCCATGCGTGAATCAGCAATTGGAAGGCTTTTGGATAATATTTTGCAATTTTTTTTAGGTATTTTGAGTATATTTTATTAATGCTTAATTATTTACTTAATATACGAGTATATATTCCTTGTGAATATCACGTGTAATATATAACTATACTCATATAATTAAGTTTCTAGTATATCTTTTATTTTTAGGATATTTTCTAAATTTAATTTCATGAATTCAACACAATAAATATATAATTACATAATTTAGGGTTAATTTACTGGTATAATTATTGTTTATACCAAGTATACTAGTAAAATTACGTGTATTTTTATATAGTAAATTATACTATATTATCTCATTTTATAGCTCAATTAACTTATTTTTAAGTTCTCGTTGCAATCTAAGTTCGATTTTAGGAGTTCCGAACATTTTAATGCTATATTAAATATTCCAACTTCTAAGGGCAAAATTGGGATTTTGGGTCAATGTTATTAAAATCTAACTTTACTGTAATATCTCGACTAACTTTTTTATTCTAGTCGTAAAGTTTGGGCTTAATTGAATAAGTTTCCCTAAAAGTCCTAAATCTAAGCTCGGTTGTCATAAACTCAATTTTGAGAGCTTATAATAACTGCTTAAGATTTCCTACAAATTACCTTTTGAAACAATTTTCGAGTGCTTACACTCATATATTTTCACTTTAAGTGCCCTCTACAGCACCTTTTTAACCAACCGTATAATTTACTCAACTTTTAGATCTTTTGGTAGAATATCCTCTAAGCCCAATTAACTTCAAATTCCTTAAGAGTTTACCCTCTAACTTTGCCTTTGAGTTTCTCCTGTTCTAATTTCCTCACAAGAACTCCCTCTAACTTAGCTTCCGAATTAGGTCCTAATAGAAATTTTCACTCAATAAACCTCTGAGTTATCATCTAACTCTACTTAAGCATTTCATAATTGGTAGATTTGTACATTCCTTTCCCAAAACTAAGTACCAAAAACACACTAACAGTATGTTCAACACCAAGACACTCCATTATTTCATTAGAGCTTCATTTTTCCCACAATAACAACACCTATTGATAAGAGTACATATTGTAAAACTCAACCATATAATATCATATGCTCTTGAAATTCACAACTCTTATTTGCAAACTCTAATCCAATAACTCCAGTATACAATCACCACTCCATTTATCACCTAAACTTAAAATCCATGTGAGGTTCTTAGGAAAAAGGTAATTTTCACTAAAATCACTATTTTAAACATAATTTAGGACTCAAAAATCAAATAAAAATTTAGAAAATAGTTTTATGAAAAATCTCTTCATAGTACTTCAATATTAATATAGAGTAGTTTGTAGAAAAATTTTAAAAGAGAAACTACGTCGTTAGACATTTATTTCAATATTGAAAATTGGGTTTTATTTATTTCTTAAGAATGGGTATTGTAGCTATTAAATTTTTGAAAAATAATATTTTTTATAAATTTTACATACAAAAATATGTAGGAATAAATTTTTCTAAATTTTTTGGATAATTTTTATATTTTTAATAATTTTTGAAAAATCAAATAAAAAAGAACCTTATCGAAACTAGCCGTTTTGGCTACTATCGCCGGCTAATTCCTTGTCGGCTGAGCTAGGCGAGGCAGCTAGTACTACCTGGTGAAGGCGACTAGTTTCCAGAAACCTCCCTTGTTCATGCACTCTCCAATACCTGGTTTACGTATTGATATTTGTATATTTTCTATAATTTCCTTCTTCAATCCTCAAAACCCCAACTGATTTTTCTCACATTCTACTTTGCATGTAGAATTCTTCGAGAGAGTATTTCTGAATTTTTAGGACTCAAAAGATGTTGAAATGATTTTTTTTCTCTCTCTTCCAAGAATTTTAGCTTTTGACTATTTAATTTGCATGGTTAACTTGACTTAAATCACTAACACCAGTCCAATTCAACTCTACATGCCTAAATAACTACATCTAACTACCTAAACTTAATTATGATTTTTTTTATTAATTTCTTATAAATTTATTTAGCTTAAAATGCTATTATTTGGACATTTTAATGAATTCTAGGTATATATTCATACTTAATAATTACAAGTAGTTATTTTAGGTCACATAGTAGTTTTATTACTTATATAATTTATCTTTAAAAATTTATGAACTATTGAAATTTATTTTATACATTTATGATAAATAATATGTATATAGTTAAATTACACTATTTTAGCTATATTATTTTTATTTTATTATATTATATTTCTAATATCTAAGTTCTCCTTGACTAATGTTCCAAGTCTACTTATAAATTTTTAAGTCATTCGAGTTAGTTTTACTGACACTTTTAATTACTTGCTTGAACAACTACATGAAATTATGAGACATACACTTTGACTAGTTTGCTTGAGATTAAGTTATCACCCCTTAATTGAAATTAATCAAACTCGATCTATAACTTAATTTAACATGCATTGTAACCTATTAGGTGAAGTGATGGGATTATTTGGCTAAATGTTGACCTCTTCGAAAGATAGTAAGAGTTGGTTTTCTTCTTATCCTTAGTTGAAATTAAGTGAAAGAAGAGAAGTTACAGTAAAGTTGAGGTTAATGATTTGAAAATGGTCATGAAAGGGGGGTGTTCTCCATTACACAAGCTTAAATTTTGGCTTAATTTGTTGTTTATGTTAAAAGCTCTTTAATCTAAATTAAAGCGAGTGTAATTTATCTAATCTTACAATGAATTGGACAACGTTGTGTAATAGCATTTGATTTGTTGCATTTCATCTAATCAAATGTTTGATAACCTTCCTATCTTTAATTTTGTGCTATGGTATCTTTATTTCACTTACTAAGCTAGTTGTTATTCATATCTCTATATATTTTGTTATAGGTTATAACTAGAGTTGCATAGCTACACTTATCCCTATGTTAGTAGCCGATTAGGCTAGAGAGTAAGGCTAAATAAAAAATCAAGCTAGAAATTTGTCTTTTTTGTAGTTATTTTGGTCTATTTTGAAATTAATTAGGTCCCTTCAAGTGACCTGATAGTTTTGAATAATGGTATCTGTTATGTATTACAAACAAATAAAACCTGTAGACATCTTGTAATTATATGTATTGTATATATATGTCTATTGGAAGTAGGTTAACGGGTAATTTGAAGGCACAATCATGATTTTACGGAATTGTTGATTTCGCCTTGAAGGGGTAGAGTTGCAATTCCATTCCACTCGCATTACTTGTATTGCCTTAAAATTATTTATTTAACATTGAAATAAATTATGATATACATTAATTAAGGGTATTTTTGATAATTTATACTATTTATGCATTTAATGTAATTCCATTCTAATCCATTTCGTGATGTTTCTAAGAAAGGGATATTTCATGCCATTCCTTATTCTATTCCAATCCAATCTATTCCATTCCATTCCAAACTTTTCATGTATATCAAACATAACATGAGTAGAATACTTAGGGTAATGTCATGATTTATATTTTAATTTTATCACTTTTTATAATTATACATTTAAAGTTTTAACTTATCTAATTATATACTTAGTTAAACTTCTAATTGTCACTGTCTACATCTTAGTTAATTGCAATTCACATTATTAATGTAGCTAGTATGATCAGCTAAGGTGGTGGCTCCTACGACCTTAGTGAGGTCATGCAACTCTCTTAGGGCTGTGGACTACCACTTATAGGGAATTCACAATCCATATTTTTGTAGAGAGTGATTTGTGGTCACTTGTCAAAAGTCGTGCGACCTCCTTAAGGCCATTACATTGGTTAGTTGTATTGATTGAAACAACAGTGTGAATTAGAATTAATTAAGGTGTAGATGATGATAAAATTTTAATTAGGTGTATAATTAGATAAATTGAAAACTTAAATATATAATTGCAAAAATTGATGAAGTTAGAGATGCAAATTGTGACATTGACCCTTGAATGCTTTATAGTGATTGATTTGAGTATGCCTTCTATGAACCAAGTTTATGATAGCAGCAGTGAGGTTAGCTTTTATCTTAGGATAATCATACGGTGAGGTTGTAACAACTCATATGCTTAAGGCCTAATATATTTTTAGAGATTATAATTTATTCTATATGATGCATGAAAATTATTATGTAATCACATAAAATTTTAATATATATATATATTTATTTATTTATTTCATGTAATTATAATGTAGTACTTATTACATTTTTATAGATATGTATTGTTAGTATGTTCATTACGATAATCGTTTTAGTAATTTTGTTATTTTTATCCATTAATATATCTTAAATCATTGACCATACAAAGTGTGGGGGTTTACTTAGTTTTTAATAAAAATCAAATATTTATTAATGTATAATTTTTTGCTCGTCTATATTTTATTAGAAAATCTTATAGATAAGTTAAACTATGTATAGAATAATAATAAAAATATAATATTGGTGAGAATTTCATACCATTTTATTATCTAAAATAGTAATATGTCAGATAAATATTTAAAAGGAACATAAATATATAGACTAACATGTTGTCATTCTCACTAAATTGAGGAAAAGATATCTAAATTATACTAATAGGTGCCCAAAGTCAAGTCAGCACATTAGACACGACTTGTCAATAGTAGATATTATACGTTTAATGTTATTGGTTGTCTTATATATGAATGAATATAAATAGTCTCTATAATTAAGACCATTATACATCCTATTTATAAGATGCCATACTTTGGTACCATTAAACACATTCTTAGTTGTAAACAATATGATTATGGGGTGTGGCATGAAGTATCTAGAAAATTATCATGAGTAAAAATAGAATCCATTATGGTGTGGCTTTTTGGTTGGGAAAAGAGTGATTCATAAGTTGTTAACAATGTTAAAATATATTGAATCTATGTTATCCTGAAAAGCAAGTTAATAATTAAACTTTATCTCATGATATGTAATAATTTAATTAGTATATCATTTGACAAAGAGGTTTAAAATTGATTCATTGTGCTTTGATTCACAACCTTTTTTCAATCATAATGTACCAATAATTATTGCTAGATTGATATCTTGGCTTATTTATAAAACATGTTGTTTTTATGTATAAGCAAAGGAGAGTCAAAGAGAGATGTATTTTCTTCCATTCACTAACAAAAGAGACGGCGTATTTTATATCTCACTTGAACTTGTATAAAAAAAGGTGATTTTCTTACACTTAATTTCGTTTTAAGTATTATTAGTGAATGATACACTTGCATTGCATTCGTAAAAATGATAAAAATGTTTGGATATATAGAAAAATACCAATAATATATTTTTATAAAATCAAAATTATAATAAATTTTCCTTTAAGAAAAGTAATAAATGCTGACCAAATAAAACATATAATGAAATTTTCAAATAATCATAACATTGAATAATTAAAATAATTAATAAAGAAAATGATAATAATTGTAAAAATAAGTATAATATAAAATGATAACTGTATAATTGAAAAGATTTGTGAGTTAAAAATGGCATTTAAGAAGTTTATAAATTAGATTTGGATTTGGATTTTTTTTTAAATAACTATTATGATTAAAACTTTAAGATATATATGGTATTTAGAAAAATGGTTTCCATTAATAGATAAATGATACATATGGATCCAATAATAAATTTTGTCCAATGTTCTCTCTCTTTTTTTGTTTTTTTCCCCCTTTTCGTAAAGCTCCTCGAGTTTATGGACCACAAAATCTAACAGACATGTCTGGCTGTAACAGACAACAAATTTTAATTTATCGCATCTTCTCCTATAAAAGACATGGACTCGGTTACATAAGACTACAAAAGGTAATTTATTTACAAATTAGGCTAAGATTGAAGGTTTATTTGTCTATTAGAAGATGATAAAATAAAAATTTTCATTCTAATATTTGAACAAACAAATAACTAACAAAAATGAGGTGATTTTTTTATATCTCGATGATTACTCCTTATTACTTTTCAAGTTGCCGAAATTTTCTCTGGATGGATAACAATTCAACTAATTTAAACACACATCATATGGTTAGTTGATGAAATATCAAAATTTCAATGCGACGATAACTACAAAAGGTATAGACCAAATTGGAAGGGCAGAACGATATCTAATCTTTACAATCCAGATCTCCTCAGCCAAGAGAAGCACGAAAGTAATCTTTTTTAGATAAAATCTGAAAAAAACAAAAAAAAAATGAAAAGCTCTGCCCAAGCGAATTTGAATAATTTCCAAATTCAAAGGCCGCCCGAGGTGAATACAACCCCTTCAGCCTGCCACTGAGGTGGAAAAAATATGCGAACATGCCTCGTAAAAGCAAGAACCACCATGCTGTAACAGACGCTTCATCGGTCAGAAAATAAAACCTCAAATCTCTTATTAAAAACCTTAAAAAAGAAAAAAAAATAAAATCCGAATATATGATTATTGTAACCTTCTCTATGTTTTCTTTTTGGCTTTTCTTTTCTTTCTTTTTTTCCTTTTTCGGTGTTTTTGACATCAAAATTATTTACAAGTTACAATCAAGGGAGGAAACTGGCATATCATAACACAAGGGATGGAACCTGTCAAGCATGCAGAAAATGGCATCCATTTTGACAGGATAACAAAGATCACATCACCCTGAGTTCAGTTAGCGAGTGCAGAGCCCAGCACCCCCGGACCAAGAAATGTACAATGGACAGGAGGGGTACTATGTTTTCCTCTTGTGACACATCCAAAAGCAGGTCTAAAGATCAGTTCGTCATGTTGCCAAAATGGTGTTCCAAAACTGCAATGGTGAATGCCATTTACAAACAAAAACGAACCTCAACTGTTCCTCTCTTTAGCACGAAAATCTTCCAAGCAGCGGTACTCTTCGGTGAGTATTTTCTCTAGTTCTGGATTTTTCTTCAGAGTATCCTTCTGGTTATGTTGTCCACCGTAATGGTGAAATGCCCTACAACAATAAAGATAGTTATTAATGAATAGCTCACATATTCAGATTTTCCTAATAACATGAAAATTATGTGGATTGCTATGTAACTTGATCTATTCTTTTAAGTCCAAACAAAGGATGCGGAAAATCGAATCAGCATATCATACAGCTAGAGTAGTCACCAGCCCTCAAGAAAGCTCAAGGTTAATCCATGGAACAGAATCAGCAAAGTGCTGTGACCGACATTAGTTAAAATCTCTTCAAAATTTCATGCACGTCCTTCTTTGCTTTTCTACCCACAGTAAAACATTATTAAAATATCAACAAATAATCTCGAGACAAATCATAATTTTTTTTTTTTTTTTCTGTGGGGTAGTTAAAACAAACGGTAATCTAGATTAAAGCCAATAAATATAAACTACATCTGTTTCTTTCCCTCAAAGCTAATACTAGATTTCATTTTTCAGTTTCCAAGTTTTTCTGCCGGATAATGACTCTTATAATGTGATATCTTAAAAAAAAAAAAAAAAAAAAGTCAGTATCCAATTTTATTTTTTACTTTATTCTTTTATTGATCAAGAGGCAGTTACAACAATTTTGAAAATCATGCCACTAAAATTTGAGAAAGATCCTATCAACTGAGATATTCAATTTACAGTTTCCAAATATCTACCTGATGTAAATCCTATCTTCCTCTGCAAGAAACAGTTAACCCAGACTATTATTTACTCCAAAAAAAAAAAAAAAAAAAAGGAAAACTGGAAAGGTAGCATCTTAAGGCAGCATTTTGCTTGCCAAATAATGAGGCACTTTCAAACTCCTTTTACCTCAATTTTTCACAAAATATTATGTGGAAAAGGTAAAACCATAACAGGATGGGCTACAACAGGACCTGATTACTACATTTGTTGCCACATTGACAATGGAATGTAGCAGGTAATTCTAACAGCAGGAACGCTCCTTTTTCTCTTGTTCATAAGACAGTTGTGCCAGATATATTACCTATGTGTTCTATGTGTTACTAAGAAGTGTGTGCAATTGTTGTACGTGTTTTTACATATTGTTTTACAGTATTTAAAGATGGTATAATCTTTCCTGTTAGATACAAAGCAAATACTTCTTCCTCTCGCATTCGCTTACGCCCATTTGTGCAATAATTCTAGTGCATGCACAATTGGATCATGTGTGTGCACTTGTGTGTTTGTTTATGCAATGTATCAAAATGCAGAGAGGGATTGTATTAAGAGAAAGGAAATGCTGGTAAGCTAAATAATTTTATGTTTTCTGGAGGTGTATTTGCAAGAGTAAAGCTAGTAGAATTTTTTTTTTTTCCCTTTTTCTTTTGGTTTTTCCTTTCACCTAGGTAATGAAGAAAACTCACAGACAAAGGATAACTGTTCATAGTTTTAACAGTTTCCACCGTGCATGAAGTCCTCTATTGAAGCAAAGATAGGTAGATAAAAGTTACCAGTATTTTTCAAGGCCGTATAAGTTGCCCTTGTGATAGAAGTCAAGTGTGAGCTTTTCGAAGTCCTTGTAAAGTTCCTCATTGAATTCCTTCTCCAGGCCGTAGCTACAATTGCAAAATAAAAAGTTACATAAGAGAAGAAGAAAATGCATATTGACTTCTTGTTTAAATTATACAATCTTGAATTTTCTAAAAAAATATAAGCTAAAAAAGGAACTAGAGAATAAAAAAAAAAAAGAAAGAAAGAAAGAAAGAAATAGGATAGCAGCATCCACAGTGAGAAGGACAGTTCTGGACACTACCAATGTTGTTCTTGCAAAGTTGCAAGTAAAGAGACTAAAGAGGGGATGGATGAGACGTGATCTAACAAAGACAAGGAAGTTGGGCACCAATCTTAGTTAATTTTTTTCCCATTATTATTATTTCTTTTTTGCTGCTATTTTCTTTTTAGAAATTTTGCTATACAATGAGTGTTTTTCTGGGTATGTATCTCATGTTTTATAGTGATCCCCTGAATATTAATCAAGGTAGATAATAGCAACAACAGCAGAGCAGCTAAAATCGAGAACGTAGTCTAAGCTAAAACTGAAAGGTAATCTATGAATATCATCATACAAGAAAAACCCATGCTAGTTATAGTAACTTTAAGAAAAAACGTAGCATTTATGGCTTGTTGGTAAGTGATAAATTACCATAAGTCTGTAGGTTTCGATTCCACTAAAAAGAGTATCTTTTGATAGACTTGCATGAATCTTGCGGCCATGTCCTTGGGATTGCTTTGGACTGGGGCCATGTACTCTCCATTAAAAAGAGACCCTTCAATCTGTTACAAGATTGAATTGGTCTGGGAAGTAGCATGCAGTCTGGTTTTATGACTAGTAAAAACTAAAATAAGCATGTGCTATTATCTTCTGAAGTATTACCAAATGCATCCAGTGAGTATCCAAAAAATACAACTACTATGATATTGCTTGAGATGAAATTTATACTAGTACCTATAAAACCTGAAAAGACACTCTAGTCCATAATTGTAATTAGCAGCTGCATCTTCAAGTGCAAGTTTCCGAAATTCATCGTACATAGAAGGCACAAACATGTTCCTGAGAAAGTATGACCAAAATCTGTACAATGTGTTCATTTCCTGCACAAAATTATCAAAAAACTCCATAAACAACATAACCAAGATACTTAAAATGCCAAGAAATTAGGAAATGGAATATTTGCTCATCAGATAAAAGTACTTTTAGATAGAAAAGCAATATCTTATTAGATAAAATTCAACTCCATACACACAAAAAAAGCATTTTTCTTCAATTTTCAACACCAGACAAGTTTGCTGCTCACATAAGGTTCCTACACCAAAAGCCTTAAAACTAGACACCACCAAGCTCCATTCAGATCCTCTATACACAATAGTAGTTGAGAAATATTTGAAGCAGAGTCATAGAGAACTAACCTCACTACAACCAATTCCCTTATTCTTCCTCTCGTTTAGGCACCGTTTATGAAACTTCAAGTACCTGACAAGGGAAAAAAATTTAAGATCATGTTTATTTTACAATGCCAATTTAACAGATTAAGATCACTTACTTCTGCTGCTTAAAACCATTTTGCTCTAAGAGTTGATGGCTTGGGTGCTGGAATGGTGGAAACGGCTTGGGCATTGAACCCACGGGTGGACTACTTCCAGAGAGATTCCCTTGTGGTGAACCGCTCAATTTTGATTTTAACCTGTTGGAGCAGTAATAAGCCTCCTTCAGACATAGGACATGTGAAAGTAAAATACAAAAAAATATTATTATTATTATTGTTATCATTTTGGCACGACGTTTAATTATTTAGCAATTATTTAGATAGCGTGGTAGGGAAAATCAGTTGTTAAGGAAGCAAAGTACAATTATCTGGAAGCAAAAGAAAAGGTATTTACAAACATGTAGGCCTTCAAGATAAATTAATAAAAGACATGATCATCACAAGCAATATTCTCAACCAACCCCTGGTAATCAGGAGGGATAGACCCAAAGTAAAAACCAACTGAATTGCTTGGTGGACTCTCTGATATGGTTCCAGGATTTTTGAAGTTGCTGGAGAAAAACCGCTGATTGCTTGAAGAATGTTGCTTAGGAGCATTTTTATTTTGCTTCTTCCGCAAATTAGCATTTCCAGATTCTCCCATAGTATTGTTTCCACCAGAATGCTCCCCAGCCTTCAAATGTGATCCCTTTGTCCTCCGACGATGGGAATCCTTGCTTTTTAATTGCTGTGAGCAGAGGATATGTCAGAACAAGGACCTCGTCAATTTTAGAAGAGAAATGAAAAAATGTAAAGAGTGTGCCCCCTAACCTGCTCAAAGTAGAACAGACCGTCATCTATTGTAGTAGCAAGCTCCTTAGATATTGATGTTGATTTTTTCCTACCAGCTGCAGATCTTTCATCCATGCTGCTATTCTGGAACATTAAGGAGGAATCAATTCTTGCAAAATGGCAAGATAAAATGGAGTTGATCTATTGTAACAAGCTGACAGCCCTACTATAGTCCTAATTAGAAATTAGAAATTACAAACTACACAAACTCAATCTTTAAACAATGAAAAAAAAAAGAGAGCACATCATGAATTCAATTAAAAAGAGAAAAGAATGCTGCATGAACAAACCATGGTTAGGAAGACCCACTACTGCCATGAAATGCGAGCAGAGTTTTGATAGCAAACAACCCTCTAATCCCAAGAGGAAGTGAGAATATGTTCTCAACATTTAACATAGAGAGCCCATGATGCAGATCTCACTACGACTGACAGGTTATGTAGTGTTATCTAAGTTAGAGACAGTTGGATCAAAAATGGCAAAAGATTTTCAGGTCTAATGACTATTGAAATTGTCTCTATCAAAAGGATTTACATGAGCAATAGAGAATTTAGAGTTCCTATTTCCCTGTGAATACTAGCAGCATATCAGGATGTAGGTACTTAAACCATGCCATGAAAAAAACAAATAATTATCAATAAAAGAAGAAGAAAACATTGAAGCATTAAATACAACATCAAGCAAACTCCAACTTCTGCATTCTCAAATGGATGCTACATAAAGTTTTGTGATAAAGGATCTTTAATCACTAAAACGATTTTCTGGCCAGAAAAAATCACAAAAAATTTCTCAAAATTTGTGCCACTGGCAATACCTGGGTTACAATCACGAGTCTCTGAACATCATCATCACAGACTGCTGCTTCATCATCTTCATCGTCAATTCTTTGGTGAACATAGACCACAAAATGCAGAGAGACATATTAGCAGCATAAAATTACCCATAGGTAGGCCGTTTAGAAAGAAGGCCACAAATGATTAATTCGATATTATAATATTAGAGTATCAACTAAAAGACACCACAAAACAAGAATAAAATAAGAAGCCTCCACAAGCACCAAGGACTACAAGATGTCCCCAGAATAACAGAATATAGAGATAAGAAGGCTTTTGTTATCAGTTTACTAAAGCTTCAGCAGATTCCTCTAATTGTGGCACTAGAAGATAAGGAAAAAAACTTCTCTACTGCAACACCCCAGAAAAGTCCTAAACCAATGAAGCAATCAAACTGTGTTACTTAGTAACCAACTAGGGAGATTTATTTAGGAACAATGTGAGGTCATATCTTCCCACAATCCCAACACTTAATATAATAATAACGCGAAAAAAAAAAAAAATGATTTACAATGAGGCCATCGAGGGCTGTGTACCCACACCCAAAACATGTTAAAAAGTAAGAAATAAGGTCAAGCAAGTCAATAAACACCTATGAAATCTTGGTCAGGTTTTTCGTGTACAAAACTAACTATTAGTGTGACTACAGATCTCTCCTCCTCATCTATATGTTTGTATCCTTCTTTGTAGTTCATGCCTTTCTTGGGGATCCTCGTTATCCATGAAAAGCTGGTTTTTTGACTAATCCCTTTCACTCAGAAAACCAGCCAAACATGAAATTTGAAGTTGCTCTTACCCTACTCCAAGAATAAAAGCAGAAAGCAACGACCGAAGAGCAGACAGTTTCACATAATATGCATATAAACCCATTTTTACTGAAACAAAAATTTTTAGCAAAATTTACTATATAGAACAATACTTTAATTGTCCTCCAACCAATCTCCAATCTTTTTCATTTTGATAATCCTGCTGTCCAATTCCACTCTTCGTGTACAAACATTTTCGAATTGCGTAATAATATAAGGTAGGAATAGAATTGCAATTTTTAATAAATAACATAAACAAGTAATAACTTTTCCTCATAGTTCCTTTAAGATCCCAGTGGGTAAATATAAAAATATGTTAGAAACTACTTAAGAATAGCTATTACTTTTACCCTATAAGGAAATTGCAATTCCTCATTTCATGGTAAGCAATTCCATGAAATAATTATTCCACTAATCAAATGCAAGAATAGTTTCGAAAGGGAGAAATAGTTATTATATTCCATCCTTATAAAACCAATCAAACATATTATTAAGGAAAAGAACCACAGTAGAAAATTACTCAATGGTCTTACCAAAATATTCTACTTCCCACGAGGATTCTCTATACGAGAGCGGGACCAACTTAATCGCTAAATTACTGATACCTCCAGTGCACTAGGTCTCTAAGGAATCCAGTTCCATCTAACCATCTAGACAACTCAAAAAATTTCAGGAAAATATACACATACTGACCAGCCCAAAAATGCAAAGAAGGAAAAAAAAAAAAAGCCAAAGAGAATAACCCCACAAGTCCAGGAACATCAAAATCATAGGGTTATTGAACTGTGTCATTAACCACACAACGCTTCAATGGCTAATTAATGTCTATTACTTCTCTTCTTAGTCTCTTTGCAGACCAGTACTGGATTATCCATTTAAACCAAGGAAGGAGCAAATAACTTTTCCAAGTATTTAAATACCCTCATTAGCCTTGATATGATTGCTCATGCAAGTACAGCTCACTGAAAAAATACCCTGTAGCCAAATAAGCATCTCAGAAATTACTTCAACAGTATTTTATTTACTGATGCAACGGACAACCAAATAATGGTATTCAGTAACAAATACTCTGGAAAAGGTACATAACTAGTAGCCGCATTACAAGAGACAAGAATAAAAGCTAGAAAATTATGCTGTACCTTTTAGTTGTGGAAAAATCATTCTCGTTATGTGTTTTGTGTTCAAGCTCCAATTCTTCATCAAGCATAAAAGTAGTTGCAAAATCTCTTGGCAAGTCACCTTCATTTTGAGTAAGCTTTTCCTGTGGTCTTTCTATGCTCTGGGATGCACATGCAGATGATCTTTTGCTTTGAGCACCTGTCAAATGCCCTGGGCTTCGAGATGTAGACATAATGACAGTGCAGGCAGACTGGGAACTTAATTTTTGACTTGGATTATGATCTCTATCAACAGGAGTATTATTGGTTCCTTGAGATATGCTGAAAGTCTTGTTTTCACCCACTTCATTGCTGTCACAAGAAGAAACATTTCCAGCAGGTTGAGGCTCAGTCGCTAAAGATCCAACACTGGTATGAATCCATTTTGACCACTCATCACGTTTCCTCAGTTTGTCACCCTGGAACATTAGCAATCAAGCAGCAAATGAGCAGGCTGCATATGCATTCGGACCCTCCATCACAAGAAAAAAAGATAAGTTTTATTCAAGTTGATAAAAGAAATAGGCTGCACAGTCAAAGTGAAAGATGTTATCTGAATATCATCCTCTTGCTTCAAGAATTTGTTTCCCCACTAAAGAGAAGTTGCATTAGTTTGGAAACATTGCTGAATCACTAAAAAGTGCACGTTGGAAATCTTTGTTTTTTTTTTTTTTCTTTTTTTTTGCCAGAAGCATCTTTGGTTTGTTAAAACACCATTGATAGCATAAATGGCATTGAGGATTCAAAATATCTATTTCTTTTTTGTGGGGGGAAATTTATACTCCGAATATCTTATTTTTAGTAGTATGACTTAATGAAAGAATCACCCAGAGTGGGGGAAAAAGGAGTCATAAGCCTTAACAAAGCACGTCGCTCGGACACAGAGGCCAAACAGATTCCAAATGTTCACCTATACTTTATTTATTTTTTTTCCTTCTTCTTTGGGGTAAGTACCTTTACTTCGACATTACTAGAGCTCTGCAAAGCATGGAGGATAAATTGTATGTCTGTGCACATTCTTTTCACCTGAATCCATGTGAAAAGTAAAGCTATTAGAAACCGGAATATCACTTCCATCATATGCACAAACATTTGCCAAGAAGTACTTTACACTCATTTCCTCGTATTTGAGAAGAACTTCCAGATAGAAATAGAGGGAAAAGACAAATATCTGGAACCAACAAAATAGTCGATCATAAGGGGACAGAACTTTTTTGGTCAAGAATTCCACATTCCCTTTCACGATTCCTCAGCTGTGAATTCGGGGGTTTGGGGGGTGGATAATTGAGGGAAAATAGAAACAAACACGCACACACAAAGAGAACATGCTATATTGGTGAAGAAATAGAGCAGTATACTATACCCTATTAAATCTGGCAATATGGACTACAGATACCCATCCCTCATCATCCATCAATGAAATTAAGTAATGGTCCTTCTGCAAATTTTCATCACTGCCATAAGAACATGTCAGTAGTTTATAAGAGCATAGACTCTGCAGACAGTTTGTGAAGGATAAATATGACAAATTTAAAGTCATACAGTCATCTTCTCAACAAAACAACCTTTCTTCATTGGGCATACTGTATAAGAATATGAAAACACATGGGTCAGTAGTGAGAGTCAGTAGAACAAGGCCATAGCTAAAACAACCATCAACCAAAACATTGCTCAGAATTTTTACAGTGACAATTCTTAAAATTTTGTTAGCAAATAGTCTTTCTTGAATTTTCCATGTTTATAATATATATACACATATAAACAAAATTGTTCCTTCTAAATTCATTTTTTAACATTTAGCAGTACTAGGGTGTGAAGTATCAAAAAATAAAATGGACTCTAGAATGCAAAAATTTTAGGTTCTTTGATCATCCAATACCTGAAGTAATAGTCAACCTGTTTGATAATGTTAGTCTTCAAAGCCAACATATCTGGAGGCAGCAAGGGCAAACCTGGATCCACAGGAGGCGGAATAAACTGCGGAAGTTGTGGTCCTCTGACAGAACCAGAAGCATCAACGGGAACATAGCATATTGTTGCAGCCCCTGCAATGAAACAAGCTCCCATTTTAGAAAGAAGAGGACAAACCTAGTAAAGGTATTTTTCTGAGAATGTATTCGCTATGCTTTTCCTCATTCTTGAGAAGGATTAGATATATTCTGCATGATAAAATTGGCTTCAAACAATTACCAGGATATGCCGAACCAATCATGTAGTCAGGAACTGAACCATAGAAAGGGGGCCTTAAAAAAACCCTAGGCCCAACAAACGGCTGCATGGGGATGTTTTCTCCATGACCAAATGCTCGCTGAGGAGGCCATGCATAATTCAAAGGAGCACCAGCTTGCTGAAAAGTTGGTCTTCTATTAGAATAATTGACAGCATAGGATGTTGGCTCTCCTTGAGGTGCAGGTTGAAGATTTATGTTGGGATCAGTAACATAAGCTGGAGAAACCAATGGCTGCAGCAGTGTCTCAGTTCCAGAGTTGACCAAAGGAGTTTCAGCATTGGGAAATGGCCCAAGTTGGGGCTGGTAAGCATATCCCGGAACTGCCATATGTGCTGGAGGAGCCACAGCATGATATGGAGGATGAGGTTGATAATAAGCTATGGGCATTTCATATGGAGGTGCTGCATTCGTGTTGCTTCTCAGGCCTCTATGATGACGAGTAAACGGACGCTTAGGATTGTTAGAATTTCTGAACCCTTGCATTTTCATCTGCCCAACCAGTCCCTGCCCCTATCATAAAAATATAAAAGGTTAGGCTGAAACGTGAAACAAATATCAGCCACCACGGCAAATGTTCATGTAGAGGCTGACTAAGAAAAGACATAGGAGCCAAGGTTCTTTTAATGGCAACATCTAGCAAATTGACCATTTGAACAAGTTGATCACCCAGAGGCTGTTCAAATAGCATACTATTCTGGAGAAAAATATTGATTGGCCAAAAGATATATGGAGATAACATTAAAAATAAAACCAGGAGAAGCATCCTTGAACATAATCATGGTCTCAGCAAATATGACTGCCATTCTCTAATTTAAAGATACCAAAGTCTTTGCTGGTTGAATTTTATGCAAGTAAACTAGTCATCAACTCATTCCACATGCAGGAAGCTCACAACAACATGCAGCAAGCTACAAATATTATTAAACTATATAAAGATAAAGCATCTGTCATTTAAAATAGACTTATATATAATAAAAAGATCATGGGAATTGAGGAAAATAGCAATAAATGCTAATAACTAGTGGGAATCTTTCCTTACTTTTGCAAATTACATGTAAGGAAATACAAGAAAATATTACATGAATTTGATATACTAGGTGACAGACACTTAGTATAGTTTGCTATTAGAATTATTACGGCAAGTCAAGTTGCAGGTCTTTTAGCATTGCTCTGATGAAATATAGCTGTTTAGCAAGGTATCTAGCGATATAGTGAGTATAGAAGTGTAAAGTTAATCACTTGATGGATAAGTCTAGCATAATTATTCCTTTTGTTTGGAGAGTGAGGAGCTGAAGCTCCAGGATTTAGGAGCAAATTTCCTCTAGGGCATGTGTTTCTGTGTGAAGTTAGTGCTTAAGGGATTATTCAATAAACCTAATCTCAATTCCTATCAATAGGTCATACATACTGAATCCTTGCCAGAAAAGACTAAGAAAGAAAATTGAATTGTTGAAGAAACAGATGGAGGAGCTTAGAGAGACAGAAAATTTAAGTTCAAATACAAATATAAATTTAAAGATGGTTCACAACTTGAATTTGATGATGCAGAAGCTCCTTCAATCACAGATAGAAGGGAAGCAAGAGCTTTGATAACAACATGGAAGCTAGCTCGCGACAAGAGACAGTTTTAGATGAAACTGACTCATCTGATCAAGGTAGTGATGTCCTCTAGTCAAGCGATTTAGTCAAAGACAAAGACAATTCAACTTAAACTAATTGCAAGCCAGTCATTTGGAAGAAGTTTATTTCTAGTATTGGACCTTTCCAGAGATGAAAGTTCAAGTGGCTTTCATTTGTATGGAATCAATCGGTTCAGAGTTTTATTGCAAAAGCTACCGCACAAAACATGGTTAATGCTAACTCGCAGACTGCTACAAAGATATAGTGGGAGGGAACCTTTAATCCGCATGAAAGTAATTGGCAATAAGATAAGAACATGCCAAAGGTTGCATGGACAAACTCAAGTCTCTTGTGGCTCAAGTACTATGATTGCTGAAAGATCAATTGAGAGAATATTGCCTTCATGGATTGACAGATGAAATTAGGCATAGGGGCTGTACACATTCTCTGGTGACTTCGGCTAGAGTAATTGACCTTTCACTTGACGTCAAAGAAGAAATGCATTGAGCAAGGAGCTTGCTTGTATCATGTCCTAGTGAAGTTGGAAAGTTCTGCTTTCATGTAGAATAATTTTGATGGTGGAGAATTTCAACAAGGGAACTGATCTAATTGGTTTGAAAGTCAACTGGATCATTTTGATGTATGTTATGTTATGATGAAATCAGGACCAGTGGCCAACCTACAGCAAATTCAATTCGGCCCATGATCTCAAACAATAGAGACTCAAATAAATAAATATGTACATATGTATGTTTGTATCTATATATATATATATATAAGAAAAAAAAAAGTGAACAAAGAAAGGGCTTATGCTATCTTGTGATCAACCATTCCACCCACTTCATCAATCAAAGAAGTTGTTAGGCAATATGACTTTAGTAGATGAATGTGTCAATAAGGTGTTGATGAAAAGATGCTAGAAGAAGAAGGACTCAAAGGTGACTAAATTGATCAAGAGGAGAAAAGGATAAAGTTGAGATGTTGGCTCTTTTATTTTTCACCTTAAGGACAAGGTGAATGTGTAAGGGGATGGCATTAACAAATCCTTAGTATGGTTAGCTATTAGTATTAGTATGTAAGCAAAGCTATAGTCTTCCGGTTCTGATGGAATGTAGCCATGCGGCAAAATTCATGTCATATTGAGAATAAAAAAAGAGTTGAGCTGGTCAGTAAGGGGATCATTTTAGCATTTTCATTCCTTCTTTGTTAGAATTCTGATGATCCGAAGCTCTGATGTGTCTGTCATGGGCTCCTACCGGTATGCTAGTGAACTTGTCGATATGTCACTCCAAATGCCAACTCATCCAACATCAATGACTTCTCTCTTAAAAACAATATGGAATTGACACAAGTATACACATTTCTGCTGCTTTTAGTCTTCTTCCTGGCTCTAGTTTTCCATGTCAAAAGTAGTGAACGAGTTCAGCCATCCGGTGCCAGAATTGAAAAAAAGACCTCATCAACATTCATCTTTAACATAAAAACATTATTACACAACAAAAGTTTATATAAAAAGATTGCACAATTTGGAACATGAGCATAATAGATGTAATGTATGAGTGAGGGGCAATTCACCAACTCCCTCATCAACATATTACTAGGCAAGATCAAAAAGCAAACTCCTAAATGGAGGCTGTTAAAAATCAAGATAGACAAGAGAAGCTCCTAATATCTCATTTTGTATACGAGAATGGTCTAGAATAGAATAGATTTAAATCAAATAGATTGGCATGGAATTGAATCAGTAGTAGAATGATAGATTCATTTGTATGTTTGAAAACGTATATGGAATTGTTGATTCCATGACAATATTATAGAATGGTAAAGAAATGCATATATAATAATATATATAGAAAACACTCTTAATTATTAGATATTATAATTATTCGAACGTTAAGTTAATAATTTTTAATTGATGACAAATAATGGGGACAGAATGAAATTGCAATTCCCTCTCATCAAAGGCAAATTAAATTCCACTAAAAGTTAGAATCACCAATTTCAAATAATTGTAATTCTGCCTGCTAAAAACACTTTTAAACGTGAGAAGAGAAATAAAAACTAAAATTATGATTCCATATTGATATATTCCTGAATACCAAACATGATATGAGGATATGCTAATCAAAGTGCTAGCAACGGCAACCAGAAAGAGAGAACCTCATACAAGGGTTAGAATAGACTCTAAAACAAGTAAAAGAGAAAAAAAGTAAGTGATGGAAATGGTAGGATAAGTGATTAATAGTTGAAAAAAGCATTCCTAAGTTAGACATTGTAAGTTAATATAAGCAACTCTTTGTCTTGCTAGTATCTTTAGTTGGGGTTTGGGATTCCCCAAATAAACTAAGTTTCTCTTCCTCCAAATGCAATGGATTGAGGCAGCAAGACCACTCTCTACTTAGTAGGGTGAGCAAGACATTGTGGCAAGGAGACCTTGAGTAACTCCTTGCTACAATTGATAAGTGGCTAGAGAACCCATGGAAATAGTAATTACTCTAAACTGGCATAGTAAAGGGGAAATTGAACAAAATCTAATGGTTTTCTTGCCCATTTGCATAAAAATAACAAGTCATGGAAGTACTAATTCCAAACAAGTAAGATCGTCTTAAGTTTAAGAGGTTCTTGAGCCACCCTAGCTAAAAGGGAAAAAGGGCTATAGTTTTTGCACCATACTATTTTTTCCTTAAGGAATGTGTGGCATGTAGGTTGAGAAAGCTTTATATACACCCCTAGTAGAGAAAGCTCTATATGAGTACAAGTGAGCTTGTCCAACTGATCGGGCAGTGGGTTAAGGCTAGGAGGAATATCAACGGAATTCCATAAGTCCCCACTAAAAAGACCTCAATAAGTTTTCTCAATAAAAGAACATAGATAGACAAGTTAGCAATTTGTCTAGAACTAGGTATGAGCTCCAAGAGACACATTAGCAGCCAAAAGTTTGAATACAAAAACCATCCCCAACTTTCCACAAAACACTTGTTTTAGCCATGGCTCAAGCCTTAAGAGCTTCTTCCAATTCCATGAGCAAATAAGAGGAACATGAGCTGCTCAAAAATTATTTCCCTTAAGGAATTTTGTGTACCTAATCCACTCACAAACTTCGTAGCGCTCGTTTCCAAAACTTCCATATGTTTGAGTTGGGCCAATGTACTCCATAATTCTAAATTGGGTACACTTTAACCTCATTCCATCATTGGAATGAAAACACTATCCTATCGACCTTTAGCTTTTGAGGAGATGTTGAGTCGTCCACTCTGAAGAAAATTTTACATAAGACTCTTGTACTCCCTTGATTAGATACCTAAGCAACATGAATATAGATGCCCAACAAACTTGTAAGGAAAAACAATTAACTCAATGAGTTGTAACCAACCAAAGAAAGAAAGGAAGTTGGACGTCTAAGAATTCAATTGAGCTAAAGTTTTATCCGCAAGTGCATCACAATCTTCTCTCTTCAACTTATGTGCAATGATAGGGACACCAAGACAGAGCATGGAAAGGGCACCTTCTTGGAATCCAAGAATGCCTAGAATAGCTTCTTCTTCAAGAGTACCAACATTGCTAAACAAGCTTTGTCCCCTAATTGCTCCAAGGCTTGAAATTTCGTTAAATTTGCAAAGAAAATCCTTTGCGTCAAATAGAAGGAACACGACCCTTGCAAAAAAGCCATAAAGCCTCAACAAAAGATTGTGTGTGCTAGTGTATTTTCCTTGCATCTCCAATGGAAAAGGAAACATGTGGATATGCACTTACGATGAAGCATCCTGGATAGTAATCCATATCAAGGATGAATAAGAATGATAGAAGGGATCGCCATGCCTAAGATCCCTTAAGCTAGAGAAATAGCCCACAAATATATTGATGGAAGACTTAGGAATTGTGAAACATTCAGTTAACAACCTCATAAAGTGAGATGGGAAACCTATGTAACAAAGCACTTCTTCTAAGAATCTCCAATAGAAAATGTCACATGTCTTAACCATATCTACCTTCAAAGCACATCTAGGGAAGCATTACTGATATGATAACCATGTACCAACTTTTGCACAATAAGATATTATTAGTGCTCCTTCTATTTGGCATAAACACTAATTGCTCTCTCCACAGTTGAGTGCATTACATCCTTCATCCTCAAAGCCAAAAACTTGAAAATAACTTTGTACAGTTTGTTCCAACAAGCAACAAGGCTAAAGTACTTCACTAGGTTTGCTACTTTAGGTACAAGAGTGAGGATAGTACCATTTTGTCTCCTTAAGAAGGAAACTCGAAGATAGAAACTTATTTACCATTGTTACATAATAAATATAATAATTTACACGATACTTCTAAACTTAAATTTTTAAATCAAGCGATTGTAGTACTACTCATGACATGATATGGTTCATACCATATCTATAAACTTAAATTTTTCGATAAAAATGGTTATGGTACTAATCATAATATAGTATCAGATCCAAGTTCAAACCCCCATAATTGTTAAAATTGCTAATCTTTGAGTTTACGATTTTAAGAGATTCTTCCGAATTTACAATTTTAAGAGATTCTTCCGAATTAACTTGGGTATAAAATAATTTTCTTATAAAAACGTACGTCTTTAATCAATTTTATATGTCAAAATTAGTAAAAGCTTATATCTTTAACCAAGTTTACTAATTCTACATGCATGAGTTGAATAGATTAAAACTAAAAATATAACTAGGCTTTTACTAAACTATTAACTATTAAGACAATAAATTATTTTTCCTATCTTATTTTGATTTTTTTTTCCCTTTTTCTCTCTCTTCTAATTCCTTGTTCAATATTCATAACCTTCATTCGTGTCTCAATTTTAATAAAAAAGTTCATAAGAAAAATTATATATTTAAATTTATACTGTTAGTAACTCAAAATAAATTAAAAAAAGTTGGTTCTTCTTCAATTTATCGCTTTTTTCAAAGAAAAAATGGGAAGAAATTCAATTCTGATTCTACTCCAACTTCTTCCATAAATTTTAGATTAAAGATTAATAATTTTTAAGGAAAAATAATTCAGTTTCTTTATTTCTATACTTCCATCACATATTTCAGTTTTTCTTTATAACTATTATAAGTATATTTATAGTTTTTTAAATCTATTTTGCATTGGTTATAAAAACTTACGTTTCTAAGTTGTAATTTTACGTTCTAATTCCATAGATCCTCTGGCAATTTTAAGTAAAATTATGAGTTTGACAACCTTATGAACCCTATAGTCATTCATCCCCATACTAAGTTCTTCACTTGATGGACTCTAATCAAATTTCAACCCACAAGCGAGGGAGAGCGTTACGTAATAGTCTAGACCGTATTTATATGTTAAAGCTTTTAAACGAAACAATTGTGGTTTATCTTTGAGTTTACACCATTAATAAGCCTAGCAAACTTAAAGAATTTAGCCAAGTACCTATCAAGTCCAAGCACTTTCTCATTGGATACAAAAAGAAAGCTTCCTTGACTTCTTCATTGGAGAATGGGGCACTAAGCAACTCAATGTGGTCATTATTGATTTTGCAAATTATGAGTTCCTCTAATTTAGTTGGATTCGAGGGAGTTACATTTTCTTCATGAAAAAGTCGCATAAAAAACCCCACAACTTCATCATGGGCTTATGAATTTCCACAACTTCCATCTCATCATCCTTTACAAAGGAATAAATAGCATTCACATTAAGCCTTTGTTTCAAGGATTTGTGGAAATAAGAGGTATTTTATCTACCAACTTGAGAAGCTTAATCCTTACTTTTCACTATCTCTCCATGTCAATGAACATAAGATAAATATTTGATGCATAAGGGTTGCTTTTTTCTTAGGCCACATACATCCCAAATAAGTTAATGGCATTTTTTTATTGGTTTTGGTACTACCAATATTATTGTGAATTAATTTCTTTTTGGATAAATATTGTGAATAAATATCAACTAACACACCCAATATACATACTACAGTTAGGTTCAATCTATTGCAATTAGTTTATAATACAAATTATTGGAAGTTTCATAATTTTAAATAACTACTTCAACAAGCTTGCTTTTATATCGACAATAGGTGGCCAAACTCATTTTCCACCACCATCTTAGAAGTGCAAGCCAGAGGAAAACTAAAGCTACAATACAAAGGGTGTTTGCAGGAGAAAAATTATTATCTTGGATAAGTTAAGATTTAAAGATTTATGTTAAGAGTTTACCCGTTTACTTTATGAGATTAAGTGGCAAAACTAAGTCCATGTAACAATATTTTCGGATAATAAGTTGATTTAATAATTTCTCAAGAGAAAACACAAATATTTCTACGATGCTTCTATACTCTTTTAAGAACAATATTCTCATGTCCTCTACACATTACTACAAATGGCACATCCAACTAATGATTTTTTCTTTACATAATATTTTGGAACTTCTATGGAAGTAGGCACAACCTAGAAAAGGGAAAAGAAACTTTAAGAATAGCCAAGGTAACTTTTATCTACTATGGAGAAAGTAAATACATGGTTTACTAGCAATTGAATTTGTTAATAACTAAAATTGTATCATTACTTCTAATGATTGTTGATAACATAAATTCCTTTTTTTCTTCTTTTGCCCAATTTTTCTACAACTTAATTGTGTTAAAAAGTAGCAACCAATGACTAAACATGGCAATAGCGATTGTTGGTCCATATTGAAAGCCACTGAGAGATAAGTGTAATTATTTAAAACTTTTTAACTTACCTCTAGCCTTGTAATGTAATCTTATAGTAGTTATGTTCGTAGATTGAATATTTAACTATTCTTTCTTTCTTTCTTTGTTTTTTGTGGCTTTTTTTTTTTTGGAAGGGGGGAGGGGGTGGGGTTTAATGTGTTACAACTTTGGGGGTAAGGATAATCAAATTAGGTTCGAGGGATCAATGTTCATATCATTAAATTACAACCGCCTTGATAATACTTATCTGTACTTCTATGGTTCAACGCCAAAGGAAGGAAATCATTTGTCTAAAACCAATTATTGCATTAGTAAAAAGGATTTTCCATCCCATAGTTTTCCACATCCTCCAATGGCATTTATAAATGAAAAGGCAAAATATAGTGCACTAGTTGAATTTTCATCATAAATGTTTATGCGCAATTGAATAGAATAACAACATGAACACCAATCAAGGGCAAGCCACCAAGCAATGTATTATCTATCTAAAGAGATTGGGAAGAGTTTTCCATGAAACAAATGCGCCATAACTAGCAATTATTTATGGTTAATGCTAATTAATATGTGCACCGTTACTTACCAAAGCACAAGTACAACGTCATCACCTTTAATGGCTTCCATACATGTGTAATGCATATCCAATGTAGTTGCCTTATAAAGCATGAATACCAAACAGATTACACGAAATAGTTGCAATAAACATGAAAACGAGTAGATAAACATTACCAAAATAATTAAATATACAACCATTTTTAGGCAACGGAATACTGGAATTGCGATGATCATGTAAATGAATATATCGATCCAAAATCACTAAACCTGAGCGCTTGACACTGGAGAAGGCGGAGCAACCCCACCAGAGTCCGTAGGTGACCTTGCAGTGGTCTCCACGCTTTTTGCACGCTGCAGATCATCCCCAAGAGCCGGCCACTTGTCAGCACCCATCACCGAGGCATCTGCACTGCTGCCTTCGGTCACCGGAGTCTTCCAAGGTGACTTGGGACCACCAAGCTCCTTATGATCATCACCATTATCATTTTCAGCCATTAACATATCCTTTGATCTCAACAAAAACCCCAATTCCACAATCAATCCAACTCAAAAAGAAACCAAAAGAAGCTACTTCAACTCAATCAAACTACAAAATTTACTTAAAGAAGTGCAAATATTCCAGTAAATTTATTGACTTTGAAGTAGAAGATATCAACTTTGACAAGAGTTTAAGTGATATTACAAAAGGTCTTCCTCAAGATTAGAACTTTATAATACCCATCAAGTTCATGATTGCGTTTAACGTACAAAGACTCAAACTTTAAGCTGTTTTAAGCTAATGATCAATATAAAGCCATGAACTTTTGAAAGGGTTTTAGGAAGATTAGGGTTTTAGGTTTATAGCAAATGAGCCAAGTGATTGGACAAGGGTTTGAGTACGCATTCGACGGTTGCAGAGACAGTGAGTGAGAGAAGGCAACTGGTTGTGGTTGGTGTTTTGGTTTTGGTTTTGGTTTTGCTGGTTTATATTAGACCTTGTTTTTTGCCATCTCCAGTGAGTTTGTCCTTGGTTGGTGATGTGTTTCAAAGGTCAAAAGGAGGGTAAATGATGTGAATGTAGTAAAAACAGTGGTGTGTTTTGATAGGAAAATTTCGGAGAATGTGTTTTTTGTTTTTTTGTTTTTTATAAGTTAGGATAATTGTTTTTGTTGCTTCGTGTAAGAAAGTTGACGGAACCCAAGGGTTTAAGATTATTGTAATGAAAAATAGTGAGAATACGGGCTTTGGTTTGAAAATGAAATATGGGCCTAGACCTAGGCCCACTTGGAATTAACAGAGGAGGAAAGGGACAAAAGTGTTGTTACTTTGCCTTGGATCGGATGCCTATCCGGTTTGTTTTTCAAGCCATTCCATAGAGGACGCATAAAGTGCCAAAGTTGACGCACTTTTGATTAATCCTCTTAAAAGTCTTGCTATGTTTTTTCCTTTTTGTTTTTTGGTTTTCCCTTGTAAACTACCCCGAGCATTTTAAACATTGATCACATATAGATAAATTTTCATAAGATGTTTGGTGGACTTCATACAAGAAAATTATGATAATTAGTTCTTAATTACATTATCTATTATTCTATTCGGTTGGTGAAATTATTATTTCATGAGATTACTTATTATATTATGAAATAAGGAATTATAATTTCTTTATTGAACTAATGGAATAACTATTCTTTAATAATTTCTAGCAAATTTAGAAATCTACCATGAAACCTCACAAAAATAATTATTATTTCTATATTCCATTTCTTAAAAATTATACTTATATTCTTACCTAAATTAATTCAGCAAACCAAGATGTGTTATCGAGCTTTCAAATTGTGACTTACCGCTCTATGATTTTTTTAAGTATGTGCATATAAAATTATCAATACATATACTCTTTTCACTAATAGCACTGGAAGTGAAAAACTATTTAGATGATATTTAAATATTTTTAAAAATAATAAAGATATGTGTAAGTACAAAAATACATTTACATTTATGTTTTTTTTTTTAACTATGCATAAGGTAATTGATCTTGATGGGTGACCATCTAACACTTATTTGGAAACTGAAGATTCAACATGAAGAGGATGGGTACCAATTTGAGATGTCTAAGATCAATCATGAAATTGAACAAAAATAGATTATGCTTTTCACAATTTCATGTGTGCAACCATAGACTAATATATCATATCATGTAGATCAATGATTGTACAATGTTTTATGTACCTTGATTTAAATATATTGAGCTTTATAAGATTAAACCATGGATTTGTGACTTATTAAATTTTGTATCATTATAAATAAGCAAGTAGACCATTTAATACAAAATTAAAGACTCCATCTACCTAATAAAATGGTGGAAATCAACATGGTGGCTAAAAGAAAAGTTTTTAAGTGAATTAAAAATCTCGAATGAAGTGAAAGAGACAGCAATTAGAGTCTACGTCAGCTATGAGTGCTCCTCGTTAATGAGAGCATTCTCTCTCAGTAGCTAGGAGTCTTTTAACACTTGTCGTGTGCCACGTTTTTTAGTCATCATGTGCAAGAATATTCCACTTTCTCTTTACTATAACAAACTTCATCATTCATTCTTAGTCTCTGTACGGTTTTGTAGCTAGTATTCCAGAAAGCCCTGAAAATATATTTCATCTCGTTCTGCTTTTGTTTGTTTTCTCATTCGAAATACCAAAAAAAAAAAAATCAAACGAAATTTATCTAAATTCAATAAAATTGCAAGAAAAGATAATAGAAATCTTTTGTTTCCAGCTTCATTTCTTTGCTTTGCGTTTCTTGAAGGCATTGGTTTTACAATAATCCGTTGTTTTCCTTTTCTTCTTCCTGTTCAGAGATTGGATCATGATCTTTTCGTTTACAAATCTGCAGTCAGCGAACAGATCGTTAGCACTTGTCATTTCATTTCTTCTTCTCGTTATTTTTTAAGTTGGAAATTTACTTGTTATGCAGTGTAAAGAATAATGAGCTTCAACAAAGGTAAAGAGACATCAAATGTGTATAAGTCTGACAGTGAATGGGAGGATTGTTTGGATCTTTTGATTAAAGGAGGAGATGGACAAGTGAAAGAGATTCTACTGATTGGGCGAGTGGTAGTAGAAAAACCCTTGAACATTGGTGATGAGTATTCTGAGGAAAGCTTGGCAAGATTATGGAAAGGTAACTTTCAATCCAATAGGAACTAACAAATTTCTGATTGAATTTAGTTCTCTGGGTATGATGAGAGCAATAGAGACTGATGGCCCTTGGTTAGTTTCAGGCTACATTATGATTCTAAAGGAATAGGAGGAGGCGATTGATGATATAGAACTTAAAGAGGCCGTGTTCTAGGTACAAATTCATGGAGTTAAGCTGGACCAGATGACAAAGGAAAATGCAGAACTTATTGGACTATTCTAGGTAAGATTATTGATGCGGAACCAATAAAGCTTGAATGTGAGACTTGTAGAAGTTTTGTAAGGGTTAGAGTAGTAATGGATGTGCCAGAACCACTGAACAAAAATGTGGATTAATAGAATTAGAATTAGAGGAGAGAGATATAAAATTTCTTTCAAGCACGAAAAACTTTCGGATTTTTATTTTACTTGTGGAAGATTGAGGCATATGGCGAAGCAATGTAGTGTGAAGGAAGGGTCAAGTGGTGGTTTCGGACTGGGGTTAAGAGCAGTAGCTGCTCAGGGAGGTTTTTGGTTGACAGGGAGCAATATGGGAGATAGCAGCTTGAACAGGAAGACAACTCTTGAGGTTGGTAGAGGTAATATCAAGGGAGAAGCCTTGCCTGCCAGAGTCTTGAAGCCAATGTCAACAAAATCTAACTTAAAAACCTATCAAAAACCCTTTCCTTACAAGAATTTAACAACCTGGAAACTACCAGCATTTCACGAGACGTTATCCCATCAGCAGACCTTACCCTTTCGCCACAAAAAACAAACGAAAAAATAAATCTGTCATCACCTAAAACACTTGCTGTGAGACTTGTGTAAGTGAGATCCCCATCGATATACTTTGTTGAATTTACCCCTGAAGGTAAAGAAGATGAAAAAGAGGAAAATCAATCCCTAGCATTAGTAGCAAAAGAGTCAGATGAGCAGAAGCAGGTAGTACCAACTTTAAGACATCTTAATATTAAAAGAAAAAGACGATGAGATGGAAAATGAAGTGAAGGAACAAAAAATGAATGAGCGTACTGTCGAGTTGGAGACGGAAAAACAGTTCGCTTTGGGTTGTTGTAATAAGCAAGTTAATAAGAAAAAGAAAAATAAAAAATCTGGAACGATACATGAATGGAAGTAAACTTGTGGAAGTTGAAGCGAAGGAATTTGAAGATAATCTCTCATTAGGCATTGGTGGTTAGCCTTAAATAGCCGCACGGAAGCCATGATGCTTATGAGTTGGAATTTTCAAGAAATTGGTCTAACCTTGACAATTTGGAAGCTTGAAGGGCTAATTAATAAATTCAATCCTAATGTGGTGTATCCTTTTCATCTTCTCATGACCCAAAAGTTCTTCCACCACATGGCGGCATATATTGAGAACTTAACAATAGTAGTTCTTATTTTCTCATTTTATCATAATGGTAATACTCAAAAACTTGCTCTACCTTCTCCTCCCAATCCAAGTATTCCACACTTTTAGAGCCATTAAAGCTTGAAATCTGAAGTTTCACATGGTGGATTGCTCGAGGTGCTCAAGTTTTCTCTTCATCTTCAACATCATCCACATCATCTAATACTAAGATGATGCAGATTGGAGATAGGCACAGAAAAGGTTGATCTTAGGGATGAGTCTAAACTTGTCAAAAGCTTAAAATGAGTGATGGGAAGTGCACAAAAAAAAAAAAAGAAAGAGAGAGAAAATAAGCAAACCTACGAATAGCTCCAAAGGATGTGATACACTAGTAGAACTTTCAAAGACTCACGGCATAATCGATATGACACACAAGTTGGTCTAATAAGGTTACTCGCTACCTAGCCTTACTTAAAGGTTAAGATAAGAGTGAAGAAAGAGCAAACAAGTTAATGAGAGCAATGTTCACAAAAAGGAAATATCCAGCATATTGATGATGATGAGATGATGTAGCTACATGTATGTATGTATACCTGAGAAACTAAGGCAACTAGTCTAAAAATGAAAATGACAAAAAGGATAGTACCAGAAAGAAGTTATGTACAAGAAATAATAAAGAGTACAATGGGAAAATACAACTAAAATGAATATTCTGTACGAAGGATTTTGGCACATGGTTGCTTGGATATGTGGCTTACTATGGGTGGATGACTTTCTGGTAGAAAAGACAATTTTGTACGGTCAACTTGATTTCTATTGAGCCAAGGTACTAAGCAAAGGTGTTAAGCAGGAGCTCCGAACAAATGTGGGCTCAGACAAAGAGAAGTAGTTAAAGACATGTGCTATTACGCTCCGAAGTCGCAGAGTCGCAATAGTCCCGCTGTGTAAACCATTCTATGATAGTAACTGACCTCACAATGCCTACCATAGATATGACCTACACAAGGCGTCGACGACTCTTCGCTTTGAAGTAAACAGTCCGATTAACAATTAAACTACAATTATGATAAATAGTACAAATTTCTAATAACATGTACAATATTATATATATATGTCCACAGAGCTTTCCAGGAAGTTTTGCATCACATAACAGTTTACTAGATTACAGAATAACTACCAGTCTTTCATTCTTAATTACATGGTCACTCTAGTTAAACACTATACTAAGTAACTTGATCCTCACACTCCTGGCTTCCAACAGACTAACCTCTGGGTAATTGTAAGGCGGCATAGTGTTTTGAGTGTTCAGAAATCAGAACCTGCAAAAGGATCTATAAGGGTATGAGCAACTACAGCTCAGTAAGTTGAATTAGAGACTCATGAATGCATACAAGCATAAACAGGGTTATCAAACAATTATTTTTATGCAATGCAGCATTCAAGTGTCATCGCACAACGTAGTCCGGTCCGTTATGAAATCAGAGAAATTTCACCCGCTCCAATCCGGGTTGAGGAGTTTCTATGTTATGCAGCAGCTCACAACCAAACCCAGGCTTGTGCAATGGAGACCTCGCTCCTCCCGCGACTACCTTCAAACCATTGACTTCACCCTCGCCGCGACCTCCTCTCTTGTCACTTAGTTCGACTAAGGATGAAGAAGGGACCATTTTGCAATCCTACGCTATCCCTTTCGAAGGGGTCGTATTTGGTTGGAGAATCCTATAATCCCCTAACGGGTTGCAATGCATGACATTATTAATTATTTGGGGTCGACTAATATTAAATTCCGTTTAGGGTGGTCAAACAATTTCATACCAATTCAATCAGTCACAGAATCACTCACAATACAAATTTAGCACGAATTCAGATACATCAAATACATGCGTAAACTACTTAAAATCATAATCATATACAAGCCTAATACTTAAAATTTACGGTTTCATATTCTAAATTATATTTTAATTCATTTTTGTCCGTGTATGCCCATGACGTCCTAATGATTCGTGTACTCTATTTCGGTGTTCAAATCCTAAATAAGATTTTAAACTTTGATTTCTAAGCCTGAAATATGCTCGAATCCTAATGTGAAATTAATCACATTAAGCTCAAGTGTCCAAATATCCTATTAGGTCGTAATTTGGTATTCTAATCTATTTGGTACACGTTAACCCTAATTGCGGTATCGGATTTATTCCCTATATGTAAAAATCTTACATTTTGAGACTTTTTCTTAAGATTAATTGTTATTTTCAGATTTATTATTTTTCTGATTTCTATTATAATATTATCTAAATAACTTTATTTTTTTAGATTTATTAATTTACAATATTACATATTACTAATTTCTTATATTACTTACCTAATTTCCCTAATTAACCATACTTAATACCTAAAGGCTAGGATTAGGGTTCCACTTCAGAGATTAACATCCTTAAACATATAATTAATATCCTAATCAGTAATTAACATCCTAATCACCTAATTAACCCTAATCACCCAATTTTCCATCATTATAAGGCTAAAAATTAACTTAAAAATTTCGAAAGTTAATTTTAAAAAAATGACTTCATAGCACTGTTCTTCATCATATGAGCATCCTACAGAAAAATTTTGAACTCCAAACTATACCTCTAAGTATATTTATTTTCCGGTTTAGTCATGCTCGGTTTTGAGCAATTTGTTAGGGACCCTATAATTACAGATTTAATTAAACGTAATCAATATTTTTCCCTAAATCTACATACAATAAAACCTCAGAATAACAAGTTTCATAATTTTCTGGGCAAAATAACTAATTTTACAAAATTATTCAAAATCAGGTCATTTAAGAGACTAACCCGTCCAAAGCTTTCTAGCCGTCCAAGCCCGGTCCAAGGTTGTCGGCCGGTCCAGGTGGTGGTTCTAGTGTAGGGTGGTGGTGGTGGTTCGGTCCCAGGTGGTGGTGAGTGGTTCGTTTGATTCACTTGCCTAATCTGCACAGTTTTTTTTTTCTGGATTTTCTCTCGATTTTTTCAGTGTTTCAATTTTTTTCAGATCCTAAACTGAGCACATGACTTCTGGAAATTTTTTCCTTATTTATAGACAATTGTAGCAATTAATTTGCATTAATTTGATAAGACTTTACCCAAATTTCTCGATTTTTGGCTTTTAGGTTGTCCAAATTTTATTGGTTAATTTTTCTTTTTCTGGTTTGAACCTGCCACGACCTGATCTTGGTTTAGCTTATCATCCTCTGATTTTTTCTAATTTTTCTATAATTATTTTATAATTTTCTTTAATTTTTTGCCAATTTAGGTAAATACGCGTATTTTTTATCTATACGTAAATACATGTGATGTACACGTGAACATTCTTAACTATTATTTTGGTCATTCTAAAATTTTTAGTATACATATAATCTATCTCTAGTAATTTGTTAGTTATTTCATTACACTTTTCGCATTTTCGGTAATCAATACTTATTATGCTTAGAATTTGAAAATTTTATAGTCTCCTATTTTATTACTTATTTTCTTAAATTCAAGTTTATGGGGTCAGTTTTACTAATATTTCTCTCAATAGTTTATAATTTGAGTTTGATCGGATCCTTTAACCGATCGCCCTAAACCTTGGGTTCTAAGTTCAGCCCTACGGTTGCTTTGCTTTGCTTGGCTTGGCTTTAGGGCTTACATGTGTGAGGTATCTCATCATCTTGGTACGCATGTTGCTGAGTTAGAGGCCAATTCGGACATGTCGAGCAAGAGTAAATGGAAAGGTTGAGCTATCAGTAAAGCTTTCATTTGGTCGGTAGATGATTTTTGAAAGATATGCAGTCATTCGGCTCGGCGTATAAAGTTAGTCAGCAGCAACGAGTAATTCAGCCCTAGTAAGAGTTAGTTGAAGTAGGAGGATTTACTACATTAGTCCCTCTAGTCCTTTGGCTCGATTATGGGTTAAGGCTCAGTAACCTGATTCTTATCAGGGGTCATAAGTACCCCTTTGTTGATTGCTAGCTTAAATTAAAGATAATTAAACTATTTTTTGCTTTTATTTTGTTACTGTTACTGTTACTGTTACATTATATGCATGTGAATATTTTGGGCTTAGCATCTGTGTGTGTTTGTGCACTCGTATTAAACTTCGGCTCATTATTCTAATTTTTTTTTTTATAGCTGTAGGTCAATTCGATAAATTTACAACAAGTGTGGAAATTGCTATCTTCGACTTGGGAAAGAGAGGCGATTAGTTCAGTAAGTTGTAGAAGATTAAGATCTAGTTATTTATATGTTTGTAGCTAAAGTGACTCGCATCTGAGTTACTTGAATTGATGTATATGGAGAATTATTGTTTTATACCTAATAAGTGGTTATTACAAGTGGTTTTAGAGATTGTAATTAGTTTTAAAGCCTTAATATGTTTTTTATTAGTAGGGACATGTGATGAGTTATAGCACTCTCCGATTCTGGAGCATTACATAATCAATTAGCAACAGGTAATTACAGGTTAGTACACTTAAGATTAATAGTCATAGGCGTAAAAAGATTAGGTAGAAAGAAATTAGGTACAAAGGTTATAATTATATTAGTAGGCAAAAGTTGGTGAGATCCTAGAAAAGGAACAATAGCTACTATAGAAGTAAACATGAGTGACAATAAAGGTATATTTTATATTTCCCCAAATTTTCTAACATCCTTGAAGGATTTTACTCGATATATAGAAATAGGAGTACAAACTAAAGGATATCACATAAGAGTTGGTAATAATCTAATATTACATATAGGGTTTATAGAAAGATTATTAAATAATGTAAGTACGGAATTTAATTTAAGTATTAATGGGATTATAGAAAGCATGAAAAGTAAAGGTATAAGATTAATAAAACCAATAGAATATAGTCTAAAAATTTTAGTAGGAGAAAGTTGGAATATTAGTAAATTTTTTGAAAATGATAAAAATATTATATCTCTAGAAGATTATATAACATATGAAAATGGTTATATTTAGTTCATATGTTCCTATAAATTTACCGAACAATGATAATAACTCATTAGAAAATAAAATAGAAAGGAATGATAGAAATATAGAAACATATTTAATAGATTTAGAAATAGAAGATATAGATAATATTTTAATAGCAGAATATGAAGAAGAATTTTTAGATGAATATAAAAAATTACTAGGATATAGAGATAATGTAAATGAAGAAAGTGATGAAGAAGATTTTGAAGACAAATATAAAAAAGAAAATATTAAAAAATGGATTAAAGAAGAACTTAGAAGGAAAGAATTTGAAATGGTAGAATTAAGATTATTAGATGAAAAAATTCTAGATTAATATAAAGATGATCAAATTAGTATAGTTGAATTAGATATTAGTATAATAAGTAGTAAAGTAGGCAAATAATTAGTGGAACACAGTAGTTCAAGTAACATAACAAGTCTAGTTCTATAAATTTATAATTCAGGTAATGTACCAAAATCACCATATACAGCTTATGATACAAAAATGGAAAATAAATATGTTAGTAAAGGTAAAAAAATTAGATTTTACACAAGATCTTAAAAAAATACATAAATAGTGGTAAAATGTTGAATCTCTCAGTACATGATTCTCAATTATGGCCAGAAGAAATAGCTAAGTGGAAAAATTTAATAGTATAAGACTATCTTAGATAAGATTTTGACTACATAGCAGATGAAATGTTTAGATACTTAAAAACATACTTAGGCCCAATTGATATAGTAGCATGGGAAAGGCATAAAGAACAGTTTTCACAAAAATTTCAACAACTTACAAGTTATGGAGCAAATCCATATAATTTTGTAAATATAATAGAAGAATTATTAATAGGTATGAGTCTAAATAGAGGAAGAATAACACAGCAGTTTAATAACATTAGAAGGTTAGAACAATTACAACTTAAAGATTAGATGAATGTTATATTTTTCTTAAGAGATTATTATTATTACATAGAATTAGCAAAATGTTTTTTTTTATAAAGCAATAATACAAAAATTAATATTAAAATTACCAAGAGCTTTAGGAAAAGAAATAAAGCAAAAATGGGATAATGAAATGAAAATGTCAGAAGATAGCCACATATATAATATAGCCGTAACTATAAAATTTATTGTAGATAGGTTAGCAGATAAATATACATTTCTACAAATACAAAAATAACTAAAAGGTAATTATTCTTTTTGTAAAAATATATATACACCTTAGCAATATGAACATAGACAAAGGAAGAGAATACCTAGAAAATATAATAGAAATAAAAGGAAAACAAAGAAATATTATCTTAGGAAAACTTCAGCAAGAAAGCCATTTCTTAATAAAGCCAAGCATGTTGGAAAATTTAATAAGAATAGAAATTATAAAAATAAGATAACATGTTCTACTTATGGAGAAACAAGATATTTATGTAGAGATTGTAGAAAAAGGAATTCTTTACCTAATAAAAATTCAACTTTAGTAGAATGTATAAATAAAGATTTAGTCGAAATAAACAATGACATAAGTGAAACAGAATATATTTTTAGTATAGTAAGTTATGAAGATCAAGTAGAAAAATTTGATACGAGAGTCTAAATGAATTCATAGAATCAATCTCAAAGATTAATTTAGAACAAGAAATTTTCGAATATATAGATAATAGTTTAGAATGCTAACATGATTAGAAAAATAATAAAGGCAATTTCAATAGCCATGTGCATTCTGTAAAAAGTATCCTAGTATGAACCTTAGATATCATTGTCAATTATGTTATATAGAATATTGTAAATTTTGTCTAGAAAAAACAGAAGCATAAATCCATGATTTTAATATACAAACTTGGTAATATAATAGAAATCGTTAAGATGAAGAAATAGACAAATCAATAGAAAGAAGATTAAGAATTTTAGAAATAAGTGTAGATAAAATAGAAGATAGATTAGGTAAGTAACCAGCTATATTAGAAGATAAAATGAATAAGGTAGTATAAGAAGTTCCCACAATGATAGAACTATTAAGTAAAGATTTAACAAATATGAGAGTTCTTCAAAATTAGTAATAACATTAATAGACACAAAATGTAATGAAGTAACTATAGATAGTAAAATTATCCCTAAATAGTTCATAGAAGATACTAAACCCTAACTATTTTAAAAGATGGATGGGAAAATGTTTTGTTACAATGAATGTATTAAAAAAATTAAAATAAAATTTAGAAAAAATTTACAAGAATATACAAAAGATTATGATTTAATTTTTGCATATGTAAGATATTTAAATCTATCTAATACACAATTTATTACAGGTTTATCCTTCTATAGAAAGATATTAGACAATTAATAGTAACACAAGAAGATATGTAGTTATTAGAATATGATAAGATTTTATATATACCAAAGCTAGTAGGGAAGCATGGTGGCACCTTTGTACTTTAGAAAAATTTTCAAACTTAGAAAATTTCTCAAATAATGGTAGAAATTTTTAAAAAATATATAAGAAGTATGTTTGTTAGAAAAAAAATTCCTAGATATAGAAATCCTAGATATAGAAAAAATTTATAATTTGTTAGAAGTAGGAGAACTAGAAATAAATAGATTATTGAGCAAATTAGAAAAAGAAAAGATAATGGGAGAAAATCCCTAAAAATATTGAGATAAGAATAAAGTAGAATGTAAGCTTAGAATTAAAAATCCAAATTTAACTATAAAAAGTTAGAAAATAAAAGCTGCTAATGAGGAAATTAAAGATTTTGAAATGTATATAAAAGATTTAGAAGAATTAAAGGTAATTAGAAGGTCAGAATCTAAACATAGAAGTCTAACATTTGTAGTTAGAAAGCATAGTGAAATAGGAAAAAGTAAAATAATAATAAATTATAAAAGAGTAAATGATAATATTGAAGATAACTCATATGATATGTTAGATAAGACTTAGCTGATAAATAGTATACAAGGAAGCCAATGGATTAGTAAATTTGATTGTAAAAGTAGATTTCGGCAAGTTAGAATGGCTCCAAAAAGTATAGAATGGATAGCTTTTACATGTCCATTGAGTCGTTATGAATGGTTAGTTATAATTTTTTGACTTAAAAATGCTCCATGATTTTTAATAAATATAAAGAATTTATTTGTGTATATATAGATGATATACTTGTACATTAAAAAACTCGAAAAGAATATATAAGTTATTTAAAATTTGTTCTATGAGAGTTCATTAAGAATGGTACAGTAATTAGCAAAAATAAGGTAGTAATGTTTAGAAAGAATATAGAATTTTTAGGAACAAAGTAGGAGAAGGTAGAATAAAATTACAAAAACATATTGGTAGAAAAATTTTAGAATTTCCCAATAAGATAGAAGATACAAAGAAATTGCAACAATTCTTAAGACTATTAAATTATGCTAGGCCATTTATTAAAGATTTAAGTAAATTAGTAAAACAAGTCTAAAGGGCCAAAAGCATTTTAATTTAAAAGATGAAAAATTAGTAAAAGAAATCAAAGCAAGAGTAGAAAAGTTACCCCTATTAAAATTATCATTAGATATAGATTATTTAATAATAGAGACAAATGGTTGTGAAAAAGGATGAGAGCTGTTTTAAAAGCCAAACCCTATAAATATGTAGCCAAAGAAACTAAAAAATATCTAGATATGGTACTGGAAATTTTAAAGAAAAAGGATTTGTTAGTAGTATAGATGCAGAATTATTAGCAGTAACTTATGCATTAAATTGTTTTAAGCTGTTCATAATAAATAAAAAATAAATATTAGTAAGAATCGATTGTGAAGTAATTGTAAAATTTCATAATAATATGAATAATAAAAAAAAGTAGTACTAGGAGATGGTGTAGATTCTTAGACAAGATAATTAATAGTAGATATAAAGTAATTTATGAGCATATTAAGAGAAATGATAATAGTACGGTCATATTTTAAGCAGGCTAACAATATAATCTAACATTGCAGGTATGAAAGAAGTTTAAATCAGACTAATAAGGCTCAAAGTTTTTCCCCTTTAGTGTAGTTTAAAATTTAACAAGCTAGATAATTTAGAAATAAGTAAAGTAAAAAGTATTATTATAGATAATTTGTGAGTAGCATCAAATCCACAATAAAAACTTAACAGTATAAATGCTTTAGTATACTACTTTAGTCAGAATTGAAAACCCAATAGATATAATTACTATGCAGTATTTAATAGTAGATAGAATGGTATCTATAAATCTTCGGGTAAAGTTCGGAAAGTAACCCAAGATTTTCCTAATCCCTTATTTAAAGGTTTCATAACTTTAGAAAATGAATTTGATTTTGCTAAACGGTATATAGGCCATACTTATTATATAGAACCTATAGTTAAACAAATTGCATCCACTTCATTTGTAGAAAGAAAAGCTAGGTATAAATAGAAAACTCCTTAGTAACAAGGATATCCCCCAGCTCCCAGAAATCTAAAAAGTTACTCTCGTATGGTTAAAAAAGACACTACACATTCTTTACAATTTTGTAGACATTGTGAAATAAATATGAAAACAATAGTAAGTTTAAATGAACAAATACAAATGAAAGAAAGAATGAATGAAGAATGAACTCAAGCTTGCAGATTGTTTAATGAAAAATTACAAAGAAACACAAAGAGAATTAATAGACTATGGAATGGTTAAAAAAATTGTTTTTTAATTTGATAATCTATATACATTTTTTTAAAGTAGAAAATTACAAATTATAATTTTTGAATACATGAGAAACCCAGAGTTAATTAACATGATAGATGTTGAATTTATTTCTGCTCCACCTGAGCCTATTCGATTATTAATTGTACATAATAAACATCACACACACATATATATATATATATATATATATATTGGTAAATATAATATGACTAATCAAGTAGAAAGTTTTGATAATATGGAAAATGAATATTCTAATAAATATTGTACAAAGCCTTTTATTAAACAATTCCAAAAACATAGAAGTTATATTTTTTACAAAAATGTTTTCTTTGATGAGAAAATCCATACATTTTTTTGGGAGAAACCTCTATTTCCAAAATATTTACCTAAATACTTAGAACAATTCCTATGGAAGAAAGAGAGAAGACCAAGCATTGGGAAAATTTTAAGGATGAGGATGCTCCTTACACGTCACAAGATGATGAAAATTACCATGTGTTAGTGGATGTAAAAGGCTTCGAGTCATGAGAATCTTTTTTCTAGGCATATGACCAATAAGGATCTGTCGAAAGTAGATTTTTTTATATTTTTTCAGTATAGCCTTTTCTCTATTGGCAGGAAAATAATACAATTATTTGTATAATGTTTATTATTTTATTAGAAATATGACAATAGCTATAAAGCTTACTTGTACAAATTTGTTTTAGACTTTTTTGCCCTTCTTTTGGTATCTAATGCAAGGGTATGCCCATTTCATTGGAAATTTTGTAAATATTATAAATAAGCTTGTAACCTCACTAACAAAGGACATGTACACATTTGTATACAATCTTCTATGTAAGTAAAATTCTCTCTTTGTACATTCTCTTTCTTAAACTTCTTTAAGGGTTAGGGAAAATCTAAAAGGAATGAGTAGCTAATGGGAAAATTATGGACACCAAAAATATTTTTCCTTCCTTCATCATCTTAAGTATGCTCTAGGGTTGCCTCCTCATGAGAATCCTCCTTATCAAAATAGGATGATTTTCTCTTCCATTATCCTCAGTATGCTCTTGAGTTGCCTCACCATGAGGATCTTCTCCATTAGAAAAAGGATGATTATGTAGACAACCTTATCTTCCTTTGAGTTAGGAATTCTATCTTTTAAACATCGATATTCCAATAGACAAAATACCCATTTAGGCTATTTAAGGGAAGCAGGTGAGGGATATAAGGTCTGAAAAGATAGATAGAATGTCTCCGAGACACTAACCCCCTTAGTCATTCTAGAAAAAAAAATCCATAGGGTAACAATGGTTATAACTTAACCATTTTCCTAAGGAGTTCAAAAATTTGTCTAGAAGTATCTCCCCATGAAGCGAAAGTTTTGAGTAAGAGAAGTACCATGCTAGTCATTATTGAAAAAAGTATACTCTCTTGTTTTGCTAACCAATATTTATACACTTATTTGTTTTCTTCACCGAGCATTAACTCCTTAGCTTGTCAAAGATCAAAGAGCAAAAGGGATCTCCTTCCCTTAAAGTTTTCTTCACCAAGCATTAACTCTTCAGCTTATTAAAACTTAAGGAGCAAAAGGGATCTCCTTCCTTTAGTGGTAGAAGTTATACTCATACTTTTATAGAAGACAGTTTTTATATCATGAGTATACACGTGATATAAAAATTTTAGATAATCCTATTAAACCGCTTATAGAGTCTTGACAATATATAGCTAAACATATCTCATACTTTTAATCAATACCTCTAACTTAGAAAGAAATTATTTGTGTAACAAAATACAAATATGGAAGAATATATGGCATATCTCATGTCCCATGTCTAGGTTTGGAAGCTTAACCCAAACTTAGACATGATTTTGATTGTATTTAAACGGGTTTGACCCATTGACGTCTCGTTTCATATTTTTTCATATACTAACCCGTTTAAATCGTATCATGTCGTGCCTAAGTTCATTATGTTTGGGTGCTAAATTGCCAGCCTTAGCTATTACTACTATTAGTAAGTGATTAGAATTGTGTTGCCTGTAGAGTTGCTATATAGTTGAGTTGAAGTATTATTGTTTTTGTGGAGTTGCTATTGTTGTTTTTGAGTAGTCGAATTACTAGGTCGAAGTGTAGAGTTGTTGTCCTGAGTTGTTTCCAATGCAAGTATTATGTGTTTGTTGCTTTTCAAGTTGTTTACAATGGTTTTTGATCGTTTGTTAATGTTATTAGAATCAAAGTTGCAACATCCATAGTAAGAATGACAGATCTAAGTGTTCATAAAGGCATAATAGATGCTAAAAGTTATGTTGTTGGTAAAGGATATCATGGTCAATAAACATCGAGGAGACTGATGAGCAGATGCACAATTTGACCACTGTAATGGCTAACTTGGCCATCACCATATAGAAGTTGGTGGAGATGAGGCCACCAAATGTTGCTTTTATTGTTGACCGAGCTCCTTTAGTCGATGAGTGAGTGAATCTAGTACAAGTTGAGTAAGTCAATGGAGTGAGCTGATTCGATTTTTGTATTCATTTATCTTATTTTATTACTACTGGATTGAGATTTCATATAAATAAACTTTTATGTTATTTTCTATTAGTTCCTAAGTTATTTTATTTGAGAGACTTCTTTGACAGGATTGCTTCAAAGGTTATTGATCTTTAAGATTTGTCTTACTAATCTATTGTCCGTGATAGACTATGGCAACTTATCGTTTGATTTGGATTATGAGTAATACTATAATATCCATAGTATTTTCCGTTAATTTTGCCTGTGATTGTGTAATCTTTAAATATTCAAGAGGCAATCTTGCATTGAATTAAGTGGAAGAAGATTTCACTAAGCAAGATATTCAACATACAAATTTGATCGTCCATGAGTATATCTAGTGTTTGTAGGAAACGACTATAGCATCTAAATGTCTTTGTTGTTACAATTCTTGGAAACAGTTGCACACATTCTTTAACATGAAAATATGCATTAAAGGTTTAACATTTTGTCAAATTGCTCTTAGACATGCTTTATACCATGTTCAATTTTTTGTTTTGTCAATAACTTCATTGTAAGTCCTGCAATGAGAAGTTCAGAATCAATATGTAAAGTTTAAGATGATCGAATAAATTCTCCAATTGAATCTAAATTTTATGACAAAGTTAGAAATATTAGTAAAAGTACTCTGTAAGTTTGAATTTATAAAAATAAGTAATCAAATAATTAAATCCTATAATATTAAATTATAAGCATATTACCTGTTATTTATCGACAATGTATAAAACGAATTCTAATAACTAACGAATCGACAAAAATAAATCATATATACACTAAAAACCATAAAATAACATAAATAATATTTAGAAGTATTTACTTATACTATACATGTATTTATGTGTAAGTAAAAAATCTAAAATTAATTAAAATAATCAAAATATGCTAAAATAATACTAAATAATTAAAGAAAATCATGAAAAAAAAGAAAAAGTGTAGAAATGTCTAGATTCAAGTCATGGCAAATCTAGGATCAAGTAGAAAAAAAATTATCCAATCAAATTTACCCAACTAAAAAGCAAAAAAAAAAAAAAAAAAAAAAAGAGGGATAAGAGACATTTGACTATCTAAAAACCAAAAGGAAGCTAGAAACCCCTCTATAAAATCAGAAACCCTTCACCACAATTCATTTTAGTCAGATTGTCATCTACGAAAAATAGAGAGAAACTAGAAAGTGAAAGTTAAGTGTATTTATAAAAACTAGCAAAAATTAGTATATAACTAGGGCTTAAAGAGAGAACCCACAACCAACAACAACCACCACCACCACCACTATACTTTACCACTACCACCTAAGTCAACTAACACACTTGGAGTTACCCCTGGTGGCTGGAAGTTGATCGGATAGGTAAGTTTAATCTTCAATCTGATTTTGTTTAATTTATAAAAATTATTAAATGTGTTTACAAAATTATTAAATTTGGTATTTTAAGATTTTTATGTATGTAGATTTAAGGTAAAATATTAGTTTGATAAATGTAGATTTGTAAATATGTGGTACTTAAAAAATCTTGAAACCCGACCCTATTTTTGATTTAGAAACAAATAGCCTTGATAGTGTAATTTTTAGCTCAAAATTTTTGTGTAGGCTACTTAGAATATCTAAAATAATAATATGAAGAAGTTTTTTTAGAAATTAATTTTTGAAATTTTTAGTTAATTTTTAGGCCTTTAAAATCATATATATATATATATAGCAATTTTAGGCTAAATTAGTTATTAAATGTATAATTACTAGCTTAGTATGTAATTAGATGTTTTAAGATATTACTATCTAATGTAGTATGATATTTTATAGTATTTAGAGTTTTAGATGTAATTATTATGCATATTATGTGGTGTATATATATGTAAACTAATAATATGTGGAATTGGAAATGTAATAAGTAGAAAATATTAGGTTAAAATTAATAATATAATAATAATAGTAAAATACAATAAATCTGATATGAAACTTAAATTTAGATAATTATATAAAAAATATAAATTTTTCTTACATTGAGAGTGAATTTGATAGTTAAATTAGGTTAAGAGTATACCATACAGATTAGAATACTGGTTAGAAACCATATACAATATCTAAGATAGTCGAATATAATAAAATTAATTTCACATTATGGTTTGAAATAAGTTCTTAGGTTCCCATATAATACCATAATTGAAAACTCAATTAGAACCTGAATGAGAAATCGATTTAAAAACTAGCCTAAAATAAATCGATAATAAATAATATATATATATATATATATATTTGGAAAATTGAGTTAAAACATAATTTAAAGCCTATATTTCATAAGGATATAAATACTAAAAGAGTATTTATATTATAAGACATGCGGAGACAAGTTGACTTGCAGCAAGTCGAGTGAGCGAACTAAAGATTTCAAGTTAGGTTTAATACATCGCTGTATTTTAGAGTGCTATATTACTCGAAGGCTAAGAATTACATGTGATTGTGCTTGTAAGTAGTTATATATGCATGTGCTTGTGTATCTCTAATTATTTGCTGAAAAACGATGTTATATTTTGGTGGTTTGTTGTGAATTGTGTGAAGTGAGATTATTTGATTACCTTAAACTAAACTTAATTTCAGTCGGTCTTAATACCTTAATTGGACATACATTATAACCCTTTAGGGGATAGTTAAGATTTTCTAACCAAATACTGATACATTCGAAAAAGATATTGCTAGATGGTATAATAATCTTTTCTTCATTCTTGATTGAACTAAATGACAACAAGGAGGCTCATGATAAGGATAAGGGCAATAGTTCGAAGGACAGTCATGAGAGGAGTGGTATCTCTATTGTACAAACCTAGGTTTGGTTATGACTTATTGGATAAACATTGAAACTCATCAACCTAGATTAGAGTAGGTAAAATTACTCTAATTTCATAACAAACTGGACCACAATACATGATGGCATTTGCATGTTGCATTACATATAATTAATTGTTTGAAAACCCAATTTATATTTGTAATACATTCTTAAGTCTCCATTTCAACTTACTGAGTTATTGGTTACTCATACCCTTATAGATTTTCTTGCAGGTATTGATTGAGATGCTATGTTATAGTTATCTTGAGATTAGTCTCCTTTTTGAAGTGTTTTAAGGAAGTGAGAATCAACTAGTTGAACAATCAAGTTCTCTAATGTTTTACTAAAGTTCTCTAATGTTTTACTATCATTCTTAGGTTTATGTACTGGTCTTATAATACTTTACTTATCTTACTAATATGGTATGTAAATATTTCTTGGGATTGTAAGACATTATAAGTATTTTTATGTAAATATGACTTAAAGTTTCTAGTTATAATTATGAATTTTATCTATAGTTATGAATGAGTTATTTACTTCAAAGAAAGAATTCGTAAATGGTTTGTGTAAAACATATCTATAATAAGGATTGTGAGGTCTGTTATCATCATAGGTTGGTTTATATGGTCGAACTGTTGCAACTTCGTTGTTTTGAAGCATAACATTCATAGCATTTATGGGGTAAAAGAAATAACAGAAAATAAGGAATTTAAAAGGATTTCTTAAGATTCTAGCTCAAAATGTTATTGAAGATCTTAAGAGTCTTGGGATAGCTAACGGGAATCAAATAAAAGAGAAGATGGAGACTTATTTTTACCTTTTGTTTTGCATACTGTTTCATCGTTTATTGAAATTATGCTTATTCAAACTTGATGTGGAAGACAATTTCAAAGGGTAAAGGGATGGTATTCTAAGAGATGACAAAGGTAACATGATATAGGTATAATGATCATTTTTTTTTTCCGTCCATCTATTAACTGTATTGAACTTGTATGCTTGGAGAGGTGTTCACTACATGTTTCAAATTTTTAGATAATTAAGGAACAAAAAGGGACACATAGAGGCAAATAAAGAGTGTTGTCCTTAAGAGTCTTACATGCGCTATACTCGGTTCGCTAAGAATTAGTGTGAACTCTCCTATGATACAACTAAGTATGATATTAAGAATAAAATCATAACAATCTTTTTATTATCTTTGATGACCATACAATTTGAACTTTGAAAGGATGATGTTCTTTTTCTGTTTTGATGTAGCATGTATGAGAATTTTATAAAAAAAAAATTAATAACTGCGAAAAAATTGTGTAAAATATGTCTGAAAAATAACCACTTATAGTCAAACAACCATTCATCAAATTCCTAGTGTTGTAACCCTTTATAAGGATATGATATTTGAGAATAACTAATTATTTATCATTAGATTAAGTTTATGGCAATCATAAACCCATTATGACTATCCATAATGAAACTACACAACTCTTGGACTTGAATCATTATACTTATTTGCTCAAAATCTCAAAAGTAACATCGGTCCATTGTAGAGTTCAACTGACTATAGAGGATTACGGATAGAATTATAGCCATGATCTCGAATGTAATCTTCATATTGTCATAAAATTATGCCAGATGGTCAAGATCATGACTATGGTCTTGATTGTGCTTGCCCAAACTCTCATGGGAGTCATACCAGCTAAAGAATTACAAGTTCACACTCATGCTTCTCCAATTGCTCACGACTTTAATTCATTAGTGAGATACACTACTTAAACATGAGCGTGTTCACGACCAGGTTTGTGAAGTAATATAGGAGTTGTACTAAGCCTTAGTTAATATTAGCTTTATTCATTTTACTGATTGAGTTGCATATTAGCCTTAGTAAATATAGTTTACAGCACATGTAGAATAGTTAGTTAAGTTTGTTAGGATAACGGTAGGTATAAATGCCCCGTAACCGACTGTGTTAGATGAGTTGAGTCATTTTTTCTTCCATCAATTACTTCCGACTTTACTCTATTTTCCCTTATCTCCTTCGTGTTGATGTATCATTCTTTGGATATCAATAAACTTCACAAGGTTCTCATATTTGCTTTTCCTTACTTTAGATTAAGTAATCCCTCACTTTTCCATCGCTAACTTATATAATTGGTACTTTATATTCAACAATACAATATTACAAACATTTAAGTAGAGCTAAACTATCTGATGGAGACAAAATTACTTTCCACATCCGCTGTCACATAGAACATATGAAGCCACATATATTGAACAAGGAAGATGCTACTTGATTTGAAGGGTAACTAGGTAAGCTTACTTATATTTAGAGAGAATAAAGCGTTACTAGCTTGCTAACAAGGCAATAATCACCTAAAAAGATTTTCATTGTCAGAACAATTCTTCCCTCGATAGAGCCATTCAAAAAATTGTTCTAACAAATAATCTCAGTAATAGGGAACTTTCGCATTTCATCTGCTTAGTGGGGTTTAATGGTTATTTTTGTAAAAGTTCTTGCTGTACCTTTATGTTTTTAATCTACTTTTAAGCGTTGGCAAGTTTCTATTTTTTATATGCTAAGGCTTTACAGTGTAGTGGTCTGCTCCCTCTGTTCACAGGTTGCAGTTCCCTTTTGTATTGGCTTGTGTGTGGGTAGTAGTATTATCCCGTTTATTTTCTTGTACTATTTTTCATTTTTAAGGGAATAATATTCCCTTTAGAAAAATCTTTAACAAACGAAACATAATTTCATTTTACATCATATTTTGAAACAAACTATAGGTTAGAATCTTAAATTCTATTGAAATACATGCAGCTGTAAATTTTTATTGGCTGGATGTGGATATACAAATTGAAATAACACATTTCACATATATTGGAGAAATAGTTTTTTGGTTTTCGACAATTCACCCTCTTTTAACTAGCATATGATGTCTTGAGTATCCTTATAAATCCAAGAGGAAAGCTTTTGAAATTTAGATTATCTTATTTGGTTTTATGGAGGCAATGCTTTTAGACATGGGATGACTCAGTTGGTGAGTTTTTTTTAGTAACATGTATGCTCTTTTACACGGGATTCAATTCAAAATCTCAATTTATAGTGTTATATTTGTTCTTTGATTGTTGGTTCCCAGTCCCTTTAAATACTAAAAAAGAGAAAATTTTCTAGAATTATGAAGAGCTGCTAAAACTCCATACATGATTAAACTTATTGGGTTATAAATTTATAGTTTAAAAGCCCCGTAGATGTAAAAGGAAATTTAAATTGTATAATGGTGAGGAGTTAGATTTAGAAAATTCGAGAAAAAGAGAATCAATCTTAAAAGATTTAAAAGAACATTAGAAAGGAAGTTAGATTAATGATATGTTTAGTGAATTTATTTTGTGAATAACACTCGGTATGGATTCAATATTCACATGCAACAAAGCCACTTCTCCATGTAATTTGATACACTTTTTTTTTTTTTTTTTTCTTAGATCCCTTTCTAGCTATCCTTCCTACACGTTTGAATTAATCTTGAAGTAGAAACAACTAAACTCCTTTTTATTTTATAACTGAAGGATCGTGAAAAGAAAAGATGATGATTTATGAAATTCTATTATTTAACCTTCCATGTGAAACATATTCTATTTTCAAATTCGAACATTAAATCGCTAGCTATTTAAAAATCTTTCACATTCTTAGTTAGGCGTTTTTTAATTGAGTCTTTTTTATTACTTCTCTAGCTTTAATAATCGCTGGCCATAGAATATAAATTATTTTCTTCCTAATGGTAAAGGTATTAACAAGGTCTGTCATAGCACCCTTTAGCCTTAATCTAGCAGGTAGAGTAGCACAACCATCGCATTTGATTCATTCTATCCAGATCGGTCTTTAGAGCAGTAAGCAATTAAAGTTTCTATATGGAAGTGTGCAGTTTTCTTTTAAGGGCAATTGGGATAGAAATGGAATGGGAACTTAGTTATTGTATGGCAGGATATATAACATAATGACATATTTGCCTATGATAATTATTATGTATAATTAGACTATGGGGACAACTGCTTAAATGCCAAGGCCGCTGTCATAAACAATGATCATTAATTGTAAAAATAACAAAGTTCAGATAATTAACTTTATCCATTTTTGTAATTAATTTTCTGAAATTTACCAATTTTTATAATTAATTATCCGAAATTTAAAATGTCAATTTACTAACTATAAATTTTTTAAACTCATTTATAATACCTAAATTAGATAATTTATTGAAAAAATGTAATGTTAAGTGTTTAATTACAAAAATGGGTAAATTTTAGTTAATTAATTATTAAAATAGATAAATTTAAGATAAAAAATTAAAGCTTTAAAACTATGTCATTTTACCTCTATATATATATAGAGAGAGATAGAGAGAGAGAGCTAATAATGGATATGGGCCGAGAAGAGAAACCCACATAAAGGCCCATATTTGTGGAAAATGAAAATAAAAGATAATTTAATTGTAAACGACTCCGGTTTCTTTCTCACCCTGTGCAGATTCAAAGCAAAACCCCCGAAGAAACCCTAGCGGGATTCCTTCACCTTCCGGCTCCATCAATGGCGAGGAATAAAAGTTCGGTTCCGAACCAAGCACGTCCGGTCAAAGAAGAAGCTGATTCATCAGAAGAAAATTCCTCCTCGGGAGAAGAAGAAGAAATAGAGATAGAAGAAGAAGTAGAAGAAGAGGTAGAAGTAGAAGAGGAGGAAGAAGAAGAAGAAGGAGATGGAAAATCCGCATCGTCAGAAGAAGAGGAAGAATCAGAAGAAGAGTCAGAATCTTCCTCCTCCTCCTCCGAAGAAGACGAAACCTCGAAGCTTGAATCCATAAAATCACTTCTAACACCCTTTACGAAAGACCAACTCATCACGATTCTCAAAGAAGCTTCTTCTCAAAACCCTAGCATTCTCTGCGGACTCATCAAGACCGCTGAATCCGATCCAATTCACCGAAAAATTTTCGTCCACGGGCTTGGCTGGGATGTAACCAACGAAACCCTAACTGCAGCCTTCAAACCATATGGTCAAATCGAAGAGTGCAATGTTGTAACGGATAAAGCCACGGGGCGGTGTAAAGGTTATGGCTTTGTGTTGTTTAAAACCCGAATTGGAGCGAAAAAAGCTCTCAAGGAGCCTCAAAAAAGGATTGGGAAGGGCAATAGAGTTGCTTCATGTCAATTGGCGTCCGCAAAGTCTTTGGCATCGAACAGCAATGCAGGGAATGTGGGATCGGTGATTGTTCCAACGAGTAGGAAGATGTATATAGCTAATGTAGGACCTCAGATTAGCGTGGAGAAGCTGAGGGCCTTTTTTGCAAAGTTTGGGGAGATTGAGAGTGGACCAACCGGTATGGATAAGGTTAGTGGCAAGTTTCGGGGTTTTGCAATAATTGTGTTCAAGACTGTGGAAGGAATGAAGAAAGCATTGCAAGAACCTGTTAAGGACTTTGAAGGTTGTAAGCTGCAATGCTCGGTTTTTATTGAAAAGAACACCAAACAGAGTAATGCCAATGTGAATGTAGGTGGTAGCGGTGGTAGCCTGTCGATGGGTTTGAGTAGTGTTGGCATGCAAAGTTTGCCATTTGGATTGAATCAGGGATTGGTCGGCCAGGGTCTTAACCCAGGTGCAGTTCTTTTAGGGCAAAATCCTGGATTGACCGTGATGAATCCGCTTTTGGGCATTGGAGCAGGTTCGGGGTTGAACCCTGCTGCATTGCATGCTTCACATCCTGGGCCAGATTCAACATCCTTGACTAGGAATGCTGCCAGCCCTGTGGGGTTATCCGGAGGTGTGCAGCAGGACATTAGTAGTATGAGCCCAGGTTTAGCCAGCAATTATGGTTCCCAGTCTTCCTTGCAAGGGTTGGGTGTTTATTACAGTGCTCAGCCTGGGCAGAGTTCCGCTTCGGGAGGAGGGTTGGGAAAGGGACAATCTGGTGGAGCTGGATCTGGGGGGAATGCATCAACATTCTATGGACGGTAATGGTAGGTGTGTTACTTGATTTTATGATCATTTGTTGTGGTATGCTTGTTTAATCTCCTGAACAATGTGTTCATACTGTGCCTTGTGCAATTTTATGGCACGTTTCATGCTCAAAATATTTATTTTGTCTGTTATATCTCCTTGGCGTCCATTGTTCTTCTAGAGGTTGATTCAGCTAACATGATTGAAATTCATGGTTTACTTGAATCTATCAAGTGTTAGCTCGCATTGGTGAATTGGAAGTAGTATGACTTGAATTGTCATGAGGTTGATGCTGATTTTGATTTCCTCTTTAAAAAAGAGGATTAAAGCAAAACAATGTAATGAACACTGTGGAGATCAATCAGATAATTGGGATACTGAAATTTTGATGCAGAGAAAAAATTCATTTTAGTTTAATGATTGTTCTTAGGCTACCGAGAACCCTTTTCTGTCTTCCCCCACCCCTTCCCCTCACTCTTCCCGAGACGAGATTTAGCATTTTTGAACCACAAAATACTCGGTTACCACTTCGGTTGTAAGTGTAACCATCCTGCAATGCGTTTTCCATTTCAGTTGTAAGTAACCATGTGTAGCCATCCGGCTATTAAGGATATTACAGAAAAAAAAAAAAAAACTATTAAGGATATTGCGGAAAGAAATAATATTTCTTTTTTTGTGTAATTATTTTTTCTTTTTACTTTGGACGCCCGGAATGCATTTGCATCTTCTAATACTATTTAAAGGGTGAAGGATGAGTTTTTGTGTACCACGTGAAATCATCAAATCAATTCCTTTGTCTTAAAGAAAATGAGTCGATCATGTTATCTATGCATGATAATAAATTATAATTCAAAGTTTTTGTACAATTTTATAGTTCATTTTTTTAAATATATATTTTTTTTCCTTGGTAGTAAGAATCTCAATATGCATCCTTTTGTTAGAGGATTGTTTTATATTCTTAGGCATCTGGTTGCGTTACTAGTAGCATATAATTTTGAAAGCTTTTCATGTCCTTACATCAAGTGATGGAACTTTTTGAATAATTACAATTTTTGTACAATTGGACGCAGACCACCATAACTCTTTGCATGATGTTTAAATACTATATTGTGAAAAATTGGAACTTTTCTAGGTGATACTTCATTTTATGAAAACCATTCAATTGGCACGTAAAATTGGTATACGTTAATGAAAAAATTTTAAATTACCATCATGCTGCTATTGGATCGGGTTAATGCACTTGTTGTAGGTTGTCTAGGAAGAAATTCTGCACTCTAAGCCCCTTTCCCTTTATTATCCTCTCTTTCAAATTTACCTATTTTGAGTGCTTGAAGGGCTATTTAGAGAGAACCCTTAGATCTCATAGGAATGACGTTAATTTAATGGAAAATTCAGACTAGTCTTCTTTATTTTCTGATCAATATATGGTCCTTACAACACACGAGCAGTTACATAACTGCTTGTCCAAATCTCTTCTTTTTCTTTTTCTGACACATACATGAACATATAACTGCCCACAACCTACACGCCACATCATCCCTTTATTTGACTAACACATTTGACCACAGAACCTAATGCACACCAGCACACGTGTAACAATAACAAAAGGCCACTACACAGACAAACAACATGAGACGTACACAAACAACTTGTTAGTACTACTATACAAATAAAACATGACATAAACACATTACGTCAAGTACCTACGTTATCTTCTTTATTCTCCTTCCTTCGCACATAAACATGCTTAAAGGGAGTGTTTCTATAATCCTCTTCAACTGATGGATTGGTGGTAACATTACTCTCCCCTTCAAGTACGCGTGTGACATCATGCACGAAAGTGGGGTGTTGCTGCATCAACATATCGACATCTTCCCAAGTAGCTTCTGTTGGTGAAATAACTTCCCAATGAACAAGTACTTCCATTGTGGAAGCCATCTTTCATGAATCGAGAATTGCCTTTGGAGTTGGAATAACATGGCCTTGATGTGTGAGGGGAAGAGTTGGCTGAGCAGGAAGTGTTGCATGAAACTTTTTAAGACAAGAAACATGGAGTACCGGGTGGATACGGACTGATTCTGGAAGTTGTAAGCGATATGTGACTCTGCCAATTTCTCCTGTAATTGCAAATGGCCCATAGAATCGCGGAAATAACTTGTAATGTAGATCAAGCATTTTTGCCATGTAGAATGGGAAAGGAAACGAGTGAAAGTGAGTTTTGAGTTTTTTTTCGTCATTTTCTTGCATGGTGGAGCAGAGGGTGGAACTACCATGATGTGTCGGACTAACACCCTCAATATGTCGGACTAATACGAACAATATGTCCACAAAAAGTGGGGGAGTACGGTGTTACTCATGGGGTAAGACAAGCCTGATGAGAATTTTGTTGCCTACATGAAGGTCGTCAGGATTTCTTTCATTCTCTTACATATTTTCCAATCCCTACTTCTCATTCAATTGAGGGTGAGCTTGAAATTGGTGCAAGTACATATATATTGTAAAAAGTAAATAGAGCCTTCGTAACGTTGTACGCCCATCAAGCATTTTAAATATTGACTTTCACCTCATCGGACAATCAAGAGGTAAAACTTGAATTTTATCGTTGTGGCTCCTATAGCAAATGTAGAACTCGACTAGCTTCTTTTTGAAAGTACGGATGGCGTTTATTGTGTATCGAATTATTGTAATGTGAGGTTTCAATCAACAAATCTAAGGGCCTGCATTTACCCCCAAGTTAAAAATGTCGCAAACAAATCAGACATGGAATATGTTTCTGTTGCAGATCAGATTCGATGCATGCTTTAGTGGTTTGATTGAAGTTCTGGTGTTGGAAGAATTATCGCAACATATGTTGAACACCCTTTGTATTTTATATGCATGAACGCTGTCGAGGATATTGGTGGTCCGTTTTCTGCATTGTCGACTTAAGGATTTGGGTCCACTGGAGACAGTTTGTATCATTTACGATGTTGGTAAGCGTGGGAATGGGTCCTTGACTGAATATAGAAAATTCTAGTTACATATCATCCTTGCAATATTTAATATAAATAAAAACTCGAAATTCAATTAATATATAGACAAAAATATTCCTTATCAAGATTACCATTTGTCATAGAGGGTGGTTGTGTTATTGTGCGAGGCATCAAATTGAGTTCCAGGTGTTTCATATTGATAATGGCCGAGAATATCCGTTGATTCTCTGAAACCCCAGGTAGGAAGGTAAGGAATCTAGGATTCCTGAATTGATTCATCAATTTTGTTAAATTCTTGGATGGAGTGAGCCATGTATGCTTGTTCACCAGGTGGATCAACAAATAACCGTGAGTCCTGTAACTCATTTATTGGTTTTGGTTTCCGCTACCTGGTATCTGTAGGGAGACATAAAATAAAAAGAATGGTATAGCTTTGGGAGTTGGAATATCGTTGTTTAAGAAGACGGATTGTGTAAATGTTTACAGAAGAGTAGCAAAGCATGTAGGAAGAAATTATGTATATGGCTGTGTACATATAGTGTCGTCAAAGACATGGGCGTGTTTTGAAAAAATGCTCCCATGTCAATACAAAACGTGGGCACATTGCGTAGAAGGAGCCCATGTTACGGTCAATGTGGGCATGTTGGTATAGAACATGCCCAAGTTTGTGTTGACAAGCCTACTTTAGGGCTTGTTTTTTAGTTCGATTGACGTTGTGCTATTAGATAGATTGAACCATTATAATGTGGTCTTGTTCATGTTGGTTCTTACCCAACTTAAAAACAAGTTAGGTGGAAACCGAGCCCATGTTACAGTCAGATGTTTAAATAGTGCTGTCACAGGCAAACCAAATTCTTCAAGAACACCTCGAAAGTTATTTATTTGGCTAAGTTCATATAGGTGATAGGATTAGGTAATAAGGACATTTCCAATGTGAAAAATCACTTTTAAAGTGATCTCAAATATCTAAGACAAGAAGATGCATAAAAGGCTTTGGTAGGAGGGCTAAGGGTAATGGTAGTATAAAGGGATAGTCTTGAGGGCATTCATATTACCTTTGAGATTTTACGGGATGGCTTTTGATTTTGATAAAGCTACATAAACATGGGTTTGATTCACATTTCATGTTCACGCTTGGTACTAAAAAATTGGCTTAAAATTCTTTGTATATACATTCAAATAACTATTGGCCATATTTCTCTCTTTTTGAGAAATCAAAGAAGTTATGCAAGAGTTTTGTCGAGCTTGCTCAATATTGAAGAAAAGTGATGAAGGAAGAGTTGAAGGTATGGGGGCAAAGGAAGGATTAGGGAGGCTTTCATTTAAAAGGGTTGTACATGGACATTAGGACAATGTGCTCATGTTGGTGTCTAACGGTCCAAATGAATATAGCTAAGTTGGATTTTGATGTGCTTAATGTTAGTTTTTTTTTTTTAACATTTAGGCAACAACATGCCAATGTTGGATTCTAACGTGGGCATGTTGATTCCCTTCCAACTAAAAAGGAAAAAAAAAAAAGGTAGATAAGAAATAATAAGCCCTTGTTTGATTGTAATGTGGGCTTATTGGTTCATACCCAATTTATTTTTTAGTTAAGTGAGGACAAACATAAGTTTGTCTATTTTAAATGTGTCGTCTTAGGATTTTTGCCAGTATAGATTAGATTTTGCAAAAGAGAGCACAATGAGGTAATGCTAAAATATTATTCAGCGTGATCACTTTGATATTTAAGTTAGTTAAGTGTCACGAGTGTTTGAAGGCAATAACTAAGCTTAAATGCGCAAAATATCAAGTAGTTTACCATTGGATGATGGTCTTGTATTTGGAAAAGAGTGGTGCTGGTAGTTAGAGAGAAATTAGTGAGTAGAGCCACTTCTATAAGCATTGGAAAGTGGGATCATGGTATCCAACATGTTCTGTATATGTAAGAGGTGGTTGTTTGACTTAGTTTTTCAGCCTTATATGTAGTCTTCTAACCGTTAAAGGCTTCCTATAATTGGACAAGTAGTGTTCTAAGGTTGAGTCGAGGGCGGTTTGTCATAGACTGTAAGCATTATCAGATCAGGATAAACTTAAGGAGCCCATGTTCAACCCTTCACAATCTTATTACCATGGTAAAGGCAAGGAAAAGAGAAAGATGGACTTCTCAAGCATATGGTTGATCTAATCTACAGGTGTTAGTGTTAATGTTATTATGCCAATGTGACGATGATGGAGTTTAGGATGAGGTGAAGACGTCCAAGATGGCGAAGGCTGAGGCAAAAACATCCAAGCTGGTGTGGATTAAGGCGAAGATATTCGAGCTAAATGTCATTAGGGTTAAGCAGGTACGACATATCCGAATAGACTGCCTTCAGTGCAGAGGCGAATGCAACAATTCCAAAGTGGGATGCAGGAGGTCCGACCTCTATGGTCATCAAGGTGTAAGAATAGTTGGCCCTCCGTCTAGTTAAAGCAAAGCACATGTACGCCGAGCCATATGAGTGAACCGAAGTGAAGATACCAAGGCCTACGGTAAGTGCTCTAAGCTAAGGCAAGAATATGGTAGGTCATGCATCTTAAGGTAGAGTTACAAAGTAGAGGCATTGAGTAGACTAGACTGAACTAAGTTGATCAATGCCCCAGTTTATACAATCTGTTTGATTTGAGGTGTAATGCTATCGGAGTGTCAGACAATTCTTCTCGTGGAAGTTGAAGTGGCCTTAAGGAAACTTCCTATGGAAGTAACTTTTCAAATTCTTACTTTACTTTTCTCGTTTTCAGTACATTTAATATGATGTGATAAGTGTTCTATCACAGTAGATTTGCATGCAACTGCATGCCTTTTGTCTTTTGAATATAGCTATCTGATCAAAACTGTCCCTACATGTTCGCATCACAGCATTTCAAGGGATTTATGCTTATACGAATCCTTATAACCACCAATACACTTCCCAAAGTGTTCGGCCTATAAATACCTTGGTTGTTTAGAGAAAGCACCTTTTCGCAATTCCTTACAGTAGATTTCATTCTCTCTTTTTGTCAATCTTCTTCGAAACTCTTTCTCTTATAAAATTTTCTTCAAAGTTCACTCGCTTTTGCTTTACTATCGATCATGTCAAGCAATATGGGTGAGACGCCATCAGATGCATCAATATATAATATTACTAACTCCAAGACCATAAGGAGTAATCCTCCACCCAAAGGAGAGGACGAAGTCACATCATTAACACAACTTAACAACGCTACAAGAATGGCGATGGAGGCATTGGATAGGGCCTACCTGATCAATGCCATCCCAAAGGACCCTTACATGTATATTCCTTTACTAGTAGTTAGAGATTTATTTGAAGTGCCTGAGAAGGGTCCGAGCGACCAAGTTAGTAAGAGTAAGGCCTCTACTCTCATCTAGGTTTTGAGGAATTTTGTAGTTGAGTCAATTCAGGGTTGGAGCATACGGGTGCCAAGGAGGGAGGAAAGGATGCCCTTATTGATAAGGAGGCACTTTGTCATGTTTGAGAAGTGTTTGAAATATGGGCAGCACCTCTCGCAACTTTGAGAAGGAGTTTTTCAACGTTCATCAGTACAGTCCGACGCAAGTCCCTTCGAATGGGTAGAGGGTGTTAAAGGCTTTCCAAGAGCTATGTGAATACTTTGTGATAAAGGCCACCCCTAAGCTTTTCAACTACTTATACATGTAGAAAAGCAAAGGTGGATGGCCATACCTCTAGCCTCGTTTGGGGAAGAAGCTATTTTATGGCCTTACAAACTCCATTAAGGGCTAGTAGGATGATTACCTGATGGTTAAGATGCAAAAGGATGCAAACTTCTAGACAAGATGGATCGAACTGGTTCGAACGAGGGCCCAAAATGAGCTTAAGCTCAATGATGCCAAGGCCATGAGGGAGATTCAAGCCTTCACAGCACTCAAACACGATAATGAAATAAATGCCACAGAGACGGTAGAAAGATACTTAAGTATTCGATTTCTAAGCTCTTTCCTAGTATAAAGAAGGCCATGGTGAAGAAATGGGTAGAAGGTACAGGTTCGTTTTTTACAAACAGCTTCATCTATCATGCTAATGTGTAAAGTTGTGCTTCATCCAACATCTTATTCAAGAGGAATAAGGGTTGGGGGGGAGGGGGGTTGTGCTGGTCACGGTAGAGTTGGCGAATGGTAGTACTTTGTATTTTGCCTTTGTTTCATTAAAGCCAACTACAAAGGCCTTCGACCCTAAGGGCATGGCCATAGAGTCGTGGTTAAAGGTTGAGGAGACCAGTAGGATTAAGCCAACTACTCTACCTTAGAGGATTCCTCTTGGTCTCCAAATAGAGCCATTGGCTATCAATCTTCTAAGTGTGGCCCTTCTTTCCATTGCTTTTATCCCTACCTCTATGCCCAATACTGTGGAGGATAAACCCACTGATACTGATAAGCCGGACGCAGTGATGCTTATCCCTTTCGATAGGGGTAGGGAGGAGAAGGTCGAGGTTAGCGCCCTATCTAGGATAGCTGGTCAAAAGAGAAAGGCCTTTGAAACTGTTGGGGATACAAAACCTAGGGCTAAGAAGAAGAAGCCAATAGGGAAGACTCCCTTAAGTAAAGTGACTTGGTATAAGCAACTGATGGCTTACCCCTATAAGCATATTGATGAGCTTAGGGACTAATTTTTTTTATATTCTTAACAAGTTTAAGTTCTTAAGGATCGAGCCAGACTCATTCAAGGATGTGTCATGTGTCTTTCGAAATGAAGATCTTTGCCTTCATACTTCTTAAGTTGAGAACAAAAGGGTTAGAAGGAACCTTCTAAGGTTGAAGTGAGAGATCTAAGGCAACAACATTTTGTTACGACATCGGACTCTCATCTATTAGGCTTCACTAGGGTCTTATACCCCTAATAACTAGGCCATCCTTGAAGAGCTATCGAGGGTAGGTAGAGGCAATCCTATAGAGATGACGAGTCACTTAAGCTCACTCATCTGGTAAGTAAGCTTTCGCCTCTTCCATTGATGTCTTTTCTTGTCATCATTAATCTAATCTTAATTGACATTTTTTTAAAGTACCACAACCAGGTATTGGTCCATCTAATCAACTACAATGCCGTATAGAAAGAGGTAAAGGTATTTAAGCGATGTTATCTAGTGCCGAAAAGGGCCTAAAGGAGGTAATGTCATCTTCTAATAAGTATATGGATAAGTTCATCAAAGTTGATCGACGCCTACGTTGCTCTTATATGCAAGTAGCTGGGCTCAAGGAAAGTTTACAAGATACAAAGCAGGAAAGGACTGCTATTGAAGAGAATGCTAGGGAAGTCGGTGACTTGAGGACTCAACTTGAGGATGAGTAGAAAGCTAAGGCCCAACTCTTCTAAAAACTAGACAAAGAGAGGGAAACTAAGGTCAATCTCGAGAGAGAGAATGCCAAGCTGAAGGCATCGGTCTCTTAGCTACAAATTAAACTAGTAATGAAGGCGTCAAAATGTGACAATACTAAAGCTACATCGCTAGAGCTGGCTAGTCAAAAAGTCGAGTTGAAACAGTAAATCAAGGAACTCTAGGGAAAAGCTTCAAAGATGGAGGAAGTCATCTCTAAATTAGAGAGTGGGGAGGTTCTCAATGAAGCCGCTACTAAGAAAGCCATCACCAATTTTCAAAAGACGGGGCAGTGGTTGGAAGAGTTGGAGGACATCTCCACCAAGTGTGCTCGTTATACAAAGAAGGAGGTGCTCTCTCATTTTCCCGAGCTCGACCTGAGCTTCTTTGTTTTTCTAGATGCCCCTAACTTTTTGGGAGAAGAAGGCTGCTCAAGCGTGAGAGAGAGAAGCTGCTCAAGTAACTACCAAGGTTTAAGGTACCCCTTCTATTGCCAGGTTTGGCTAAGACACTTCTGCATCCACTTTTACCCTAGCAACTTAGCAAGAGATCACCCCTGGAGGTGCTTCTCAGGGTGATCAAGGTCAGGGTAATCCTCCTCCCGACCCTAGTCAGTAGCTTTTGACCCTTTCCGTAGCCTAGGGCCAGTCATCTTTGGGGCCATTAGCGAACCAACCCTCCAAACAGATTGAAGCGTTGCCAGAGTTTGCTAATCCAAAGCAATAATGATCCCTAACTTAGTAATGGAAATTGAATTTTTTCATGTACTTTGTTTTTGGTACTTCAACTCTTGTTGAATGCTTTTTGCTTTCTTACTCAGTTTATTGTAACATGGTCTGATACTTATTGTACAAGGGGTGTTATCTCTTGCTTAAGTTATTCTAAGGGGATTGGGTCGGTGGCGTTTTGACTTGCCTAGTTAATAGGAGTTCCTTAAGAGAGGGGTGTTTCCCCTTACAAAGGTTACCTAAGAGGGGTCAGGTCAATAGCGCTCTAACTTGCCTAGTAATTAGGAGTTCCTTAAGGTAAAGGATGTTTCCCCTTATTAAGGTTATCTGAGGATGTTAAGTTGATGGCATCCTAACTTGCCCAGCAAATGAGAATTCCTCAAGGTGGGAGTATTTCTCTTTATTGAGGTTACCTAAGGGAGTCAAGTCAATGGCATTCCGACTTGCCCAACTAATAGGAGTTCCTTAAGGTAGGGAGTATTTCTCTTTACTAAGGTTACCCAAGAGGGTCAAGTCGGTAGCGCTCCTATCTAGTAAGAGTTTCTTAAGGTAAGGGGTATTTCCCTTCACTAAGGTTACCCGAAAGGGTTAAGTCGGTAACGTTCCAACCTACCCGACTAGTAGGAGTTCCTCAAGGTAAAGGGTATTTCCCCTTACTAAAGTTACCCAAGGGATCAGGTTGGTAGCATTTTGATTTGCTCGGCTAAGGGGTTTGTTCACCCTTTAATGGTTGAGACTTAATATGAGCGTAAGAGAGATAAGCAAATAACTGATGCAAAATCCAAACTTTCATTCATAATTTTGAAACAATTTGCATGATCGTACATTAATCAAAGTAAAGCCAAAGGTTATCAGTGTTCCATATGCGTGAGATGAGCTCGCTCTCCAATCTTTCTAATATGTATGCTCCATTACCTAAGTTTTCTCTGATTTTAACCAAGTCTTCCTAATTGGAGGCCAATTTGCCCTATCCTTCTCATGAACCCGTGGCCTATAGCTTTCAGAAAACCAAGTCGTTGACCTTGTACTCTTTTGTCTAACCTTCTAATCATAGTATCTAGTTACTTAATGCCAATAAGCAGTTACCCAAGCTACAGCAAGGTCTTTAATTTCTTCATGTCAACACTAACCTATAATAAGGACTCATTGAGGATGGCATTGAAGCTTTGAGTTTAGATGTTAGGAAGCTTGAGCTCGATGAGAAGGGTTACCTCTGATCCAAACATTAGGTGAAAAGGAGTTTCACTTATAAAGGTGCAGTGGGTGATCATGTATCCCCATAAAATGTTGGGTAACTCATCTACCTAAGTGCCTTGGGCTTGGTCTACTCTTTTCTTCAAGCTTTCAAGAATGACCCGATTGGTTGCTTCGATCCAATCGTTCGATTAAGGGTGGGCGACTGATGTAAAATGCGGCATGATATAGCGCTTAGAGTAGAATTCTTTAAACTTAAGGTTATCAAACTGCTACCCATTGTCCATAATGAGGGCATATGGGACCCTAAATCAGGGGAGGATGTTTTGAACAAAGGACTCAACACTCCTCTCGATAATCTTTACCGCAACTTTGACCTCAACTTACTTGGTGAAGTAGTCATAGATGACGACGACGACGACGACGACGACGACGAACTATCAACCTCCCAAGGCCTTGGGAAAGGCATCGAGGATGTCAATACCCCACTAGGCGAACAACCATGGATTGGTTTGTAGTAAGGGCACTTCTAGGCTACGACCTTAGTATCTTGCCTCATGATGGGCCAACAGTATCCGAGCCATAAAGTCTAAATGTAGAGGGCTTAAGATTGAATGTGGTTACTACACACTCTAACGTGCAACTCTTCCATAACGCGTAAGCCCTCGTCTTCTCGAAAGCATCTGAGTAGGGGAAGGTTGACAACCCTACAGTACAAGACACCATCAACTAACATTTAGTTTATGATGTGGTATCTCAACTTCTTTACCTCTCTTCTATCTTCTAAGAGCGTGTCTTGCTCCAAGTACTTCCAGATAGGATCTATCCAGCTCGAATTTGATGGTGATGTTGTAATTTCTAAGACTTCTACCAAACCTGGAGTTATGCTCTTCTCTAGTAAGTACTCAATAAAGATCTTCCTATCCTTTATTTCAAGCTTTTGTATCTTAGTAAATGTAAGCTTAGATAGCTAATTTGCTACTGAGTTTTCAAGTTGGGGGATCTTCATGATGGTTTATGAAGGGAACTCAACTAGAAGGCTCTCTATCTTCTCCAAGTATCTTGCCATAGCTTTGTATTCACCTCGAACTTACTGGATGACTAGCATAGAGTCCAAGAACACTAGTAAATGCTCGATGTCAATCTCCTTGGCCAATTCAAGACTAGCTATCAAGGCTTTGTGTTCGGATTCATTGTTGCCGGTATTAAGCCTGAATTTGAGGGCATAATAGACTGTGATCTTATGCAATCCAGTCAGAAAGAGATCCGTACCTTTACCCCCCAAACTAAATGATCCATCAATGTGGAGAGTCTATACCGGTTTGTCATCGCCTAGTGGTGTTTCCTCCTCTCCTGTATATTCAACCATAAAGTTAGCTAGTACTTGTACCTTCTACATCGTTTGTAGCTGATATTGGATTCCATACATGCTCAGCTCCATCGCATACTTCACCATCCATCCAAATGCATCTAACTTTTGTAGCATCGTGTACAACGACTGGTTTATAAGCACAATGATCTAGTTCACCTGGAAGTAAGGCCTTAATTAACATATAATTGCTAGGGAAAACTTCTCTGTTCAAATATACCCGTCCTCAAGCCCATAGACTATATGGTTAACATAGTATACTGGCCTGTACTGTCTCTTATCTGCTTTGACCAGTACAAATGAGAGTGCCCAGTTACTTATGGCCAGGTATAGATACAGGTCCTCCCCTAAAACAAGCTTGGAGAGGATAAGGAGGTACATCAAAGTCTTGCAGCTACTTGAAGGCTACTATTCACTTAAGAGTCCATTAAAAACCCTTAGGATTCTTGAGGATTTTGAAGAACTTAATGCATTGGTCCGCACTATTGGAGAAAAACTTGCTCAGCACGGCTACCATGCCGGTGAGCTTCTATACATCTCAAACCAAGTTAAGGGGCTTCATATGCCTAATGGCATGTATCTTCTTAGGGTTGGCCTCAATAGCTCTTTGAGTGACTAAGAAGCCAGGCAATTTACTTAAGCCGACCCCAAGCACACACTTTTGGGGGTTCAGCTTCATGTCATGTCTTCTCATCTGGTCGAAGGCTTCCTAGAGGTCCATAACATGATCGTGGGACTGCTTGCTCTTGATAATTATGTCATCGATGTACACCTCCATGTTGCGCCTGATATAAAGCTTAAGCAACTTCATCACCATTCATTAATATGTTACCCATAGCATTTTTTAAGCCAAAGAGCATGACCATGTAACAATACATACTAAAGTCGATGACGAAGGAGGTGTCAACTTTATCCTTCGGGTCCATTTTTATCTGGTTGTAACTCAAGAAAGCATCCATAAAACTCAATAGAGCATGTCTCAAAGTTGAGTTAACCAATTAGTTGATCTTAGGGAAAGGGAAGCAGTCTTTTGAGCAAGTTTTGTTGAGGTTAGTATAATTGACATACATGCGCCACTTTTCAAACTTCTTCTTAACTAGCACTATATTTGCTAGCCAGGTCAGATACTTCTTCTCCTTCACAAAGTTAGCCTTCAACAGCTTCTACATTTCTTCTTCGATCACAACCTACCTTTTTAAGGCAAAAGTGTCTCTTTTTCTGCTTAACAAGTCGCATAGTAGACTCTATATTGAGGTTATCGATTGCCAAGTTAAAGGAGATCCCAAGTATGTCAAATGCCAACCAGGCAAACCTATTGAATTGACTTGTAGGAGGGCAACTATCTCGTCTTTCACCTTAGAAAGAGTCTCAATCCTAACCTTAGTGGTCTGGTCGGGAAAAGGGTTAATTTGCAGTTCTTCGGTTTTTTTTGCCTAGCTTGTCTCTCTTAGTCAACTTCTCCTACAAGCCAGTCTCTAAAGTGAAGACTCTGTCAGCTCTAGTAGCCTTGACATAGAGCTCTTGAGAGAGCTTATATTCATATCTGCATATTCTTACCCCAGCTAGAGTCAAGAATTTGGCCTTTAAGTGAAGGGATGATGTAATAACCTAAAACACATTCAAACTTGGCTGTCCTAAGCCAGCATTATAGGTAGATGGGTAGTCGATCACAATGAACTCTACTAGTCATCATGCAACATTGTCGCCATCGCTAAGTTCCATATCGAAGGTGATGATTCCTTTAGCTCAAATAGTACTCCCATTGAAGCTGATGAGATTATGATGGTATGGCTTCATCTTAATGGGCATCTTATGATAAGGATCAATGATCGATCACGAACTCCCAAACCCGAGGGTTCGTTCAAATGGTTCACCGAGCTATTTGAGGTAAGTTAAGCACTGAGAGGTAGTGCTTACCCCAATTAGACCTACCGAGCTACTTTACTTCCTACATCATCTAAGAAGCTGGCAAGGTGACCAACCAACATGTCGAGCTAATCTCTCCATCATACAACATTCCCAACATCGAATTAGAATATTGTTAACCTGACCATTACCAAAGCTAGGTTAACAATTGCCAAGAGTTAACTACTTAAAGCCGACCTAAATTTGAGTCTCTCCTAAGCCAACCCTTGTCCAGTTTCAGCAATCAGAGCTGCCAAATTGCTGTTGCTGACTAGACCTAATCAAGGTTTGCCCTTGCTCTGCTCACAGTGTTATTAAGACCATAAAATGAGCAAAATTACACACGTGTGCTATTCTTTTCTAACATCTATATTGTCGTTATTGTCAACGGATATTCTTTTTGCACGATTACATTGATATTTTTGTAAATTATTCTCTTTTTCCTTTACTAATAGGAATCTTTTTTGTAATTTGCTCTCACCTAGGATTTAGCCTAATCAAGTCATATAAATACTTGTATATTGTAATTTGCTACTTACTCTCAAGTTAAGTCTTCTGCTGCTTACTCTCGAGCTAATCTTATGTAACTCTTTAAGCGTAGACTAGTGGCGAGAATATCCAACCACACTTGTAAGTCATATCATGTATGTCTTGAACCCGTATGAAGCGTTAGTGTATCATATCCAACATCGGTGCATGAGAACCATTGCCCAACCTTCAAATATCATTTACTTTTTCGAGCCATATCACTGCTCAGACCCATCCCTTAGTTATACGTGATCTTGGGTTTGTGTACTCATCCATGAATCCATATCATCTTAGTATCAAAGCTTAGTTATGTTTAAAGCTAGATTCTATTACTGTGTTCTTTGAGTGGTTTGTTACTATCCTCATGTATTAGAGGTTCTGTTGCTAACTTAGGATTTTAGAAGTTGAGAAGAGTTCTATGCTTTGTTTTCCCTTGTTTCCTATACGTAAAAACAGAGTGTGGTTGCTTGTTTGTTCACTGTGTATAGTTGTAGTAATAGTGGGACTAGTAGTTATTGTTCTATTGCTGTCGTTTCTAGAGAGAACTTTGAGTGGTGCTTTAAAGATCCATTTTTCTAAGTTAACCAACAATGTTAGATTTAAGTGTTCAAAGAACTCTAGGAAACTAAGAAAGTGATACTCGACATGGCTAAAGCCAAGAAGGAAGCTTCACACCTTAATTAGTAGGTAACCGCTTGGATAAGCTTACCAACCTGGTAGTCGGTTTGGTGACAGTTATCTAAGAAGATAGATAATAAGCTAAAAAAAAAATCACTAGAGGATGTGAGCAATAAGAACCAGGCAATGGTCAATTTGGTCGAGTTAATGCCCCAACCCAATTGCTTCGAGCTAAGGGAATGGCTAAGGATACTAGACAAAGGCTAGCACTTGAAGAAATTGATAAAGAAGAGGAAAGAGACGACAAAGTAAAGGAGTACTACGAGCTTGAAGAAAAAAACGTATGAGCCCCCAAAGTTTAAGGTTCCAAGTTTTTCTAGGAATAGTGATGCCAAGGACTATCTAGATTGAGTAGATGGGATTGAAAAGTAGTTTCAATGCTACAACATACCTGACAATGCAAAGGTTAGACTTGTTGTGTTGAAGTTTACTAGTTATGCCGCCCTATAATAGAAGAACTTATAAGCCACTCGAAGAAGAGAAGGAGAATAAGAGATTAGGAGTTGAGATGAAATGAAGAGGGTTATGTAGAGAAGGTTTGTGCTAAACTATTATTAGCAAGATACCTTCAAAAGATTACAGGAGCTGAGGCAAGGAAGGTCAAGTGTAGACACTTATGTTAAGGAATTCCAAATGTTAATAATCTAATGTGAAGTAGTGGAGCTAGAGGACCAAACTATATCTCAGTTGATCGATGAATTGCAGTATGAGATTAGGGGTATCCTAGAAATCCTAGATATTGGAACACTTGATAACACAGTCTGAGTTGACCAGAGGATAAAAAGGTGCCGAACAAGAAGGTTCTAACCACTCGTCAACTGACTTAGTAATAGTTAATCAGTTCCGAGCATACCTGTGCAAACGAAACTAAGTAAGGTTTCCAAGGTCCGACCTACTCAAACTACTCGAGTAAAGGAGAAGGAATGCCTAAGAAAGTTTGAGAAAGGCCAGAGTTTAGGAAGGAAGACGAGTGAGATCAAGTATTTCAAATGTCAAGACTTTGAACACATGGCCGACTAAAGGAGAAGGAACCCCTAAGGAAGTTTGAGAAGGGCTAGAGTTTAGGAAGGAAGATGAGTGAGATCAAGTGTTTCAAATACCAAGGCTTTGAATACATGGCTGCTCAATGTCCAAATAGAAAAACTATAGTGATCCAAGGTGAGATGCTAACTATTGAAGTTGATAGTATTAATAAGGAAGTAGAGGAAATGAAAGAGGACAAATAGGTTGAATTGTCCAAGGAAGAAGTTATCTACAGTGAGGAAGGCAACTTTATACTAGCCACTTTAGTGTTGAGAAGGATGATAAGTGTCAGTCTTGTGCCTGAAGATGAACAGAGGGAAAATATCTTCCATATTTGATGTAAGGTGAATGAGTCCCTATGTGTGCTGATCATTGACATTGAGAGTTGCACTAATGCAACCTCTGCATTTATGGTTTAGTAATTAAAATTGTCAACTAAGCCCCACCTAAAGCTTTATAAGCTTCATTGGGTCAATGATAAAGGAACCCTATAGGTGAACAAATAGATGTCTATGCCAATCTACATTAGCAGTTATAGAGATAAAGTACTTTGTGATGTACTACCTATAAGTGCGTCCCATATTGTGCTTGGGCGACCAAGGATGTTTGATCGAGCAATTATATATGATGAAAGAAGGAATACATGTTTTGTGGAGCATGATGACAGGAAGATGAAATTAATTCCTATAATTACTGAACAAATAAAGCTCATGCAGTCTCAACTAAGCTGAACCTTGAAGAAAGAGGCTCTAGTACTAACCCGATCCAAGCTGAAAAAGGAGATAGAGCTCGAAGGACCGACCTATCTACTAGTCCGAAGAATTCTTGAGATGAGACCCGAGTAGAATGAGCAACCTGCCGAGGTAAAAAATCTTACTAGAAGAGTTTTCTGACCTGTTTCCAAAGGAGCTATCAAAAGGTCTACCCCTAATTCAAGGCATTGAGCATGCAATTGACCTACAGCTAAGAGCCGTACTACTGAACAAGCTTGCCTACAAATGAAACCTGAACAGGCCGTCGAACTGCAAAAGCAAATCGATGAGTTGATGGAGAGGGGGTATGTACGTAAATCCCTTAGCCTATGTACCATGCTGGCCTTATTAGAGCCAAAGAAAGATAGATCTTGAAGAATGTATATAGATAGCCGAATAATTAATCACATTACCATCAAGTATAGATATCCTATACCAATACTTGATGATATGTTAGATGAGCTGAATGGAGCGAAAGTGTTCTTCAAGATCGACCTTAAATTTAGATACCATCAAATTCGAATACGCAAGGGTGATGAATAAAAGACTGCATTCAAGATACGACATGGTCTATATGAATGGCCTGTGATGCCATTTGGATTGTCCAATGTGCTGAGCACATTTATGCACTTGATGAATCATGTGCTTCAAGAATTAATAAGGAAGTTTATCGTGGTTTATTTTGATGGCATTCTAATATACAGCCCTGACTAAGAGACTCACCATAAGCATCTCCAAAGATTCTTTACAAAACTCCGAGCTGAACAGCTCTACGCCAATTTGAAGAAATGTGAATTTTGCTTACCCGAGGTGATCTTCTTAGGGTTTGTTATGAGTAGAGGTGGTATCTGAGTTGATGATGAGAAAATAAGAGCGATGATAAAATGACTTGTGCCGGCCTATTCTACAAACATGAGAAGTTTCCACAGCTTGGCATCATTCTATCATAGATTTGTAAAGAATTTCATTACAATTACAACCCCACTTATCGAACTATTAAAGAAGAGAGTTGAATTCAAATGGGGAGAGAAAGAGAAGAGGAGTTTTGAGAATATAAAAGAAAGGCTAACTACAAGCCTCATCTTAGTTTTGCTAAACTTTGACAAAGTTTTTAAAGTGGACTGTGATGCGTCCAAACTAAGCATAGGTACCGTACTAATGCAAAAAGGACGACCTATTGCTTACTTTAGTGAGAAACTTCAAGGAGCTACACTCAACTATCTGTATATGACAAAGAGTTTTACTCTTTAATCCACCTTAACAATGTGGCAACATTATTTGCTACCCAAGGAGTTTGTAATATACACCAATCATGAATCTTTGAGATATCTAAAGAGCTAACCTAAGTTGTCTTGGAGGCAAGTCAAATGGGTGTTGAGTTCATGGAAGGTTTTTTTATGTCATAAAATACAAGAATAGAAAAAACAATGTAATGGCTGACGCCTTATTGAGATGACATTCTCTCTTGACAAAGCTACAAACCAGGCTGATTGGCTTTTCAACAATAAAGAATTTCTATGCTAAGGACCCTATACTTTGGTCCAATCTATGCCTAGTATGAGGAAAGATGGACACTAGATAACTATCACAGAGAAGATAGATACTTATTTAGAAAGAGGAGGCTATGTATCCCGACCTGCTCTATGAGAGAATTGCTAGTATGCGAGGCACATAGAGAAGGATTAACAGGACACTATGGCTAGCACCAAACTCATGAAGTACAATCTATGAGATTCTTTTGGCCTAAAATGATGAGAGATATTCAATCCGTGTTGGAAAGATGTGTGACCTGTTGGAAGGCGAAGAGTTGAGCCGAGTTGAGTAAGACTACTATCTACCCTTGCCCATTCCGACCAAACCCTAGTCTAAGCTAAATATGGACTTCATATTAGGATTACCAAGGATAACTCAAGGGAAGGATTCCATCATGGTGGTCGTAGATCGATTTAGTAAGATAGTACATTTCGTGCCTTGGTCCAAAACTAACGATACTTCGGCTATCTCTTTTCTTTTCTTCCAAGAAGTAATCAAGCTTCATGTCGCGCGTTGAACCATTATTTCGAACCGAGACCCTAAGTTCATGAGCCACTTTTGGAAGACATTATGGAGACAAATGGGAACCAAGCTATTGTATAGTACATCCAGCCATCCACAAACCGATGGGCAGATCGAGGTTGCCAATAGAACCATGGAAACTTTGCTATAAGATGCTATTGGATGAAACATGGCTTATTGGAATATGTGTATACCAATCATTGAGTTTGCTTACAGTAGGACCGCCTACAGTGTGACAAACATGTTTCCATTCGAGGTTGCTTATAGGTTCAGCCTTGAGCTCCCTATGGACTAAGCACCTTAACCGAGACCTGATGATGACCAATTAGCTACACAAAGAGTCAAGGCCATCAAAGTCATCCACCAAAACGTGGTAGAGCAATTAAGTTGAGCTACTACTGAGCTCAAGAGGTGAAGCTAAAGACGGAAGAAGAGAAAGTTTCAACCTAGTGATCTACTCTAGATCCACCTCAGTAAGGAGTGATTCCCGAATTTGAGGAGGAACAAGTTATCCCCTAGGGCTAACAGACCTTCCAAAGTGCTTGAAATGATAAATTATAATGCTTATATGATCAAACTACTTGAAGGATATGGAGTCTTAAACTCCTTTAACATTGCCAATCTCCAACCTTACACTCCCAAGGATGAGCAACCTAGAGTTGAGTTAGATTTGATCCCAAATCTCAAACAACTTGGAGGGGATGATAGGGATCAAGGACCGATCACACGCTTCCAAACCCGAAAGCTCACTCAAATGGTTTGCTAAGTTGTCTGAGGTGAGTTAAGGACTAAGGAGTAGTCCTTACCTTAGTCAAACCTACCGAATTAATTCATTTCCTACATTATCTAAGAAGCCGCCGAGGTGACCAGCCAACGTGCTAAGCCAACCTCTCCATCATGTAACATTCCAGCATCAAATCAAAATATTGTCAACCTGACCACTGCCGAAGCTGGGCTAACAGCTGCTAAGAGCTAACTATTGAACATGGGGTTCATTATTTGATTTTGATGAGAACAAGACAAAATGTGTATAATTAAACTTATTGATTTTGATGAGAACAAAACAAAAAAGGTATATATCTAAACATGTTTTTTAAGAGAACAAAATAAGTGGATGATTAAATTAAGTATTATTTGATTATATTGAGATAATTAAATAAGATCAATTAATTTGCTTAATGATTAAATATATCAATTATCTCTACAAGAAATTTAATCTTTTAAATGGTGATCAAATGATCTTGAAGTTACATTGCAAAGAGTATTTTTTTGTTATGTGTTAAAAGAATTTTTAGGTGATATTTGGTCTATCGAGTTTACAGTTCAAGGAAAAAACTGGCTGACGGTATAAAACCCTGAAAAACATAAAGAAAAGCTCACTGGCCTCAAAGAGCTGGCTTATTGGGTCACTTGCTGGTTATCATGCCAGTAGAGTATTTTGTTACTGACTTGCCAATAGTTCAAGGTATTGGCATGCTGGTAAGTCTTGTCTAACTAGTTGTTGAAGCATTTAATGCACTGTAACGGGAAGAATTGAATAAGATGATATAAGTGCTCAACAACCTAACCAAGGACTAAAGAGAACTAATCTTTTGCTGCAATATTTCAACATTCTTTTGTGTTCTTATTTTCTATTGTTTTCATTGTCTCTTGTACCTTAATTTGCCAATATTTAAAGGGAGTTGAAGTATTGTGCTTGTAAGCTATTAGTTGCAAAGTATTAAGAGTTAAAAACACTACACTAGTAATTCTTCAGATTGAGTTTTTGTGTTGTGAGTTGAGATTGACTTTTGTGTTATGAGTTGAGATCGTGATTTGTGTTGAGATCGTGATTTGTGTTGAGAGTTATGAGTATGAAACTTATGTAATCAAGTTTGTGTTTGTATAGCTTTTGGAGCTTGGATTGAGAAATCAATAAAGTGGTGTCAAGTCTTCAATTGGAGGCATTGTGTGTCCGTAGAGACTAGGAGGCAGTCTAAACTCCACATTATATCCATACTTGATCTTCTTTATCCCTATCTCTTTTAATTTCCACACTTATTATTGTTTTATTATTATCTTGATTACTCTTATTATTGCATTTAGTTGTTTATATTGGAAAATAATTGCAATTTGTCTTTAAAAACTCAATTCACCCCACCCTCCCCCCCCCCCCCCCCCTCTTCTTAAGTTTAACCTAGTGTTCTTCATCAACTACTCGAATGTGAGTCTCCCCTAAGTCAACCCTTGTCTAATCCCAACAATCAGAGCTGTCAAACTACTAATGCTAACTAGACTTAATCAAGGCCTACCCTTACTCGGCTTGCAGTGTTATTGGGACTACATAATGAGCAAAATAATGCATGTACTGTCCTTACTATCAATAGATATTCTTTTTACACAATTACATTGATACCCTTGTAAATTATTCTCTTTTTCCTTTACCAATAAGAATCATTTTTGTAATTTACTCTCACTTAAGATTTACCCTAATTGAGTCATATAAATACTTGTACATTATAATAGCCGCAACAGTTATCAGATTGAACTTTTCAAACATATTCTCTCGAGCTAAGTATTCTACTACTTACTCTCGACCTACTCTTATCTAGCCCTTTGAGCGCAGACTAGCAGCGAGTAACCTCCAGCTACACTTGTATGTCAAATCAAGTGTGTCCTAAGCTCATGTGAGGCGTCGGTGTGTCATATTCAACATCAGTATACGAGAACCCCTTCTTAATCTTAGACTATCATTTACTTTTTAGAGCCATCTCGCATCCGGACCCATCCCTTGATTAAGCGTGATATTTATTACGCCCCGAAGCGGTAGAATCGTAGCAGTCCCGCAGTGTAAACCATTCTAAGATAGAAGTTAGCCTTACAACCGCTATCTTAGACCTGATCTACACAAGGCGTCCACGACTAACCCGCTTTGAAGTAAACAATTTGTAATTTAAATAAATCATTTACCTAAGAAAGTGAGGAAATACATATATACACTATAATTTAGTTATTACATTATTCAAAAATGAAAAATTCTAAAATAAAAGCTTAAACCTTAAAAATATGTATTTATTCTTCAAATGTTTTTCCTCACTCTCCAAGATCCAGCAGTTGTTAGCTTCAAAATAGTTGTTTGCTGTTTCTTAGTTAGCACCTGCACGACGTCTATAGGGATGTGAGCAACCATAACTCAGTAAGTTAAAATGGAGGACTTAAAACTATACCATAAACGCAACAAGGTTTTCAATCAACTTATTAGGTGCAATGTATGTTCAAGCAAATGCCATCGCACGACGTCGTCCAGCCCGTCGTGAGATTAGAGAAATTGCGCTCGCTCTAATCCAGGTTGAGGAGTTGCCGTTAATGCAACAGCGCATGACCAAACTCAGGCTTGTGTAATGGAGACATCACTCCTCCCGCCACTGCCTTCGAACCATTGTCTTTACCCTCGTTACGACCTCCTCTCCCGTCACTTAGTTCGACTAAGGATGAAGAAGGGACCATTATGCAATCCTGCACTATCCCTTTCGAAGGGATCGGTATTTAGCCGGAGAGTCCTAAGTTCCCCTAATGGGTTGCCATGTAGGTTCGATTATGATTATAGGTCGTATATTTGATTAGGTTCAATTTAGAATAATCAATCATTTCATACAAACCATACAATACAAGCCAGAACAACAGATAGAATCATAGCATTACTCATAATCAAGCACATGCATACATCCAACTATCTAACAAGCACAACCAAGCATAATCTTAAGCTTTCAAAATACAGCAACGTATTAATCCCAACTTACCTCGACACCTTGCTCACTCACTTATTCGAGGTTCGACTTACTCAGGCCATCGCCGAACATCCCTATAACACAAACATGATTTCAATTTTTTATATAACTATTATAGGTTCATTTTATCCTATAACGCTTATTGTTATATTTTGTTTAGGGTTTAATATGCCTAATTATCTAGGTCTTAAGTCTTTTACAATTATTCTAGGTTTGGGGTTTGGTTCGGGTTCGGTTTCGGCATCGATTTCTAAATCAGGTTCTAGTTTGATTTCTAAGTATTGTTTTATACTTGAATTTTAGAAATTCGCTTTAACCAGTAATGTGAAATTAATCATATTACTTCCTGATCTCCTAAATGCCATCATTATCTCTAATTAGTATTTTATTCCATCCGGTGCACTTAAATCCTTATTAGTATACCGAATTTACTTCTGATATGAAAATTTTTTACATTTTTTATACAATTACATAAATTCAAGTTTTCTATCGGTTTTATTATATATCCCTATCATTTATATAATATCAATTTTTATCCTAATATTTTCTATTTATTATATTTCCAATAATTACATATTATGTATTATTACCTATTGTGTATATAATACACTTCTAATATTTCTATCACTCTAATTACCATCTCTAAACATCAATTATCATTTCAAAATGTCTAAATTCATCCTAAATCAGGTTTTACGTCTAATTATCCCAATTTACAAAATTAACTTACAATTTACTAATTTTTCCACATTACTTATTTACTACATAATTAATATAATAATTATATTTAACACCCTAAATGCTACAAGTATCATACTCCATCAGATTTCAACATCCTAAAACATATACTTATTCACTAAATCAGTAATTAACTATTTAATTACTTAATTAACCATTTAATTATTTAATTAACCCTAAATTACTCATTTTAGGCCTCATTTTATGACCTAAAAATTATCTAAAATTTTAAAAAATTAATTTTTGAAAATGAGCTTTATAGCACTATTCTATATCATCTAAGTAATCTACACAAAAATTTTGAGCTCAAAACTACACTCTTAAAGTCATTTATTTCTAAATCGAAACATGCTAGGTTTTGTATGATTTCTTAAAGACTATATATCATGGGACATATTTTTATCAAAATAATATTTTCCCTAAAAATTACATACAAAAATATTCAAAAATAACAAGTTTCATAATTTTCTAAGAATATTTACTATTTTTACAAAATTACACAAAATTGGGCTAGAAATCGAACTCACCGATTTTGGTGGCTCCAGCCACCGCCGGTGGACATGGGTGTGTTGGCCCACCTAGGCGGTGCCACCACTGTGTAGTAGTGGTGGCCGTCCACTCTCAGATGCTCATCAGGTCTGGGTTCTCTTTTGTAGCCCTAACTGCACAGTTTTCCTTTTCTTTTTTTTTTCTCTAGTTTTTCCCTTGAATTTTCGAGTCTATCTATTTTTCTCAAATCTCTAACTGTCCAATTGAGTTTCTGAATTTTTCTTGCTATTTATAGGGCTTTAGGGAAATTATTGTGTATTAATTTGATTATACAATTACTTTATCTTTTTTCAATTTGACTTTTGTGTTGTTCTAATTTAATTGGCTAATTTTTTTTTCTTATTTTTCCCAGCTACCACGACCTATATCTGGATCATTCTTTATTTTTGCTGATTTTTCTTTATTTTTCCTTAATTAATTATGAATTTTCTTTAATTATCTAGTATTATTTTAGCACATTACGCGTATTTTAAGTAATTACGCGTATTTCTACATACATGTAAATTCATATATAGTACAAATAAATATTCCTAAATATTTTTAGGTTATTTTATGATTTTTAGTTTACATATAATTTATCTCTAGCGATTCGTTAATTACCGGAATGCATTTTACGTATTTTCAATAAATAACGAGTTATATATTTAAAATTTAGAATTTTTATATTCTTTTATTTTATTGCTTATTTTCTTAAATTCAAACTTACAGGATCATTTTACTAATATTTCTAACTTTACTTTATAATTTAGGCTCGATCGGGTTTTTCAACCGATCGAAACCTTGAATTGCTAGTTTTGGGGCTTACATTCTACCCTCTTTTAAAATAGTTTCGTCCTCGAAACTACTGTATATCTATGTATTGCCTACTTACTAGAATTGAGAGTTTATATATTGTTACTACTTTAAAAATCGAAGAAACCACAAGTAATGCTTTTTCTTCACAACATTAAGCTCTACTTTAGTTTCTAAGTCTAAACTTTTGTCCGGTCGTATCCTTACTTATTCCATGTCTCAACTCTTGAACTTCTGAACCTAATTATCTAGTATTTTTGTGGGTTACTTCATAGCCTTAAAAGCCATCTTCCATTATATAGAACTATCTTCAAATGAACTTCTGTGTAGTTCTCTAATTAAGTGTTCAAATTACTTTCTGATTAACATTCCACTTCTTCTCTACTTGGACCTTTGCTCGATCTCTTAATTTTCCTTCCTTTGCATTCCCTATCTTAGTATCAATCAGGGCTTATTTCATCACCGTAGTACAATTTAGAACTGTTACGCCCCAAAGCGGCAGAGTCGTATTGTACTATCTTATAATTTAGCTTTACGTAATCACAACTCTATGGAACATGTATGAAAGCCCTTGAGCTTAGGAGTAAGTGATTGGTCCTTGATCCTTATCATTTCCTTCAGGTTGTTTGAGATTTGGGATAAAATCTGGTTCAGCTTCAGGTTGGTCATCCTCGAGTGTGTAAGGTTGGAGATCAGCAATGTTAAAAGAGTCCGAGACTCCATATCCTTCAGGGAATTCAATCCTATAAACATTAAGATTGATCTTTTCAATTGCTCTATAACCTTTTGGTGTATAGCTTTGATGGCCTCGACTCTTTCTGTGACTAGCCGATCGTCATCAAGCCTTTACTAGGGTAATTGGTCCATCAGGAGCTCAAAATTGAATCTATAGGCGACCTCGAATAGAGATATGTTAGTTACATTGTAAGCGGTCCTATTTTAGGCGAATTCAATGATTGTCAAACACATATCCCAATTAGCTATGTTTCTTCTGATAACAACCCATAGCAAAGTTCCTACAACTCAATTAACAACTTCGATCTGTCCATCGGTTTGTGGATGGCAGGATGTACTATACGATAGCTTATTTTTCATTCGCCTCCAAAAGTAGCTCATGAACTTAGGATTTTTATCCGAAATAATGGTTCTGAGCACATCATGAAGCTTAATCACCTCCTGCAAGAAAAGAAAAGAGATAGGCGAAGCGCCATTAGTTTTGGAGTAAGGTACTAAATGTGTCATCTTACTAAACCGATCCACAACCACTATGATAGAGTCCTTCCCTCAAGACATCCTTGGCAATCCTAGCATGAAGTCCACACTTAACTCGAGCTATGGTTTGGTTGGGACAAGCAAGGGTAGGTAATGTCCTTGCTTAGATTGGCTCTTTGCCTTCTTGCAAGTCATATACCTTTTTAGGACGGATTGTACGTCTCTCATCATTCTTGGCCAAAAGAATCTCACAGACAGTACTTCAAGGGTTCAACGCTAGCCAAAATGTCTTGTTAATCCTCCTTCATACGCCTTGCACACCAGTAATTCTCTTATGGAGTAAGTTGGGATACATAGCCTCCTCTTCCTGAATAGATATCCATTTTCCTTGTGATAGATGTCTAATGTTCGTCCTTCCTCATATTGGGTACAGATAGGACCAAAGTGTAGGTCCTCAATATATAATTCCCCTATGGTTGAAAAACCAAGTAACCTTGTTTACAGCTCAATCAGGAAGGTCTATCATCTCAATAAGGTGTCGACCACTACATTGTTTCTTTCATTCTTGTATTTTACGATATAAGAAAATCCCTCCATGAACTCTACCCATTTAGCTTATCTTTAGGAAAACTTCTGTTAGGCTTTAGATATCTTAAGGATTTATGGTCAGTGTAGACCGCAAATTCCTTAAGTAATAGATAGTGTTGCCATACCATCAAGGCTCGAATTAAGAAGTAAAACTCTTTGTCATAGACAAAGTAGTTGAGTGTAACTCCTCGAAGTTTTTCACTGAAGTAAATAATAGGTCGGCCTTCTTGCATCAACACAACACATATGCCTAGTTCGAATTCATTACACTCGACTTCAAACATCTCGTCAAAGCTCAACAGAGCTAAGACGAGGGTTGTGATTAACCTCTCTTTTACTTCCTCAAAACTCTTCCGCTCCTTCTCTCCCCATCTGAATTCAACATTTTTCTTAGAGAGTTCGATGAGTAGGGCCAGAAATTCTTTATGAACCTACGATAGAATAATGCCAGGCTATAAAAACTCCTCACATCGACAAAATCAATTGGCTCGGGCCATTCTATGATCACTCTTATTTTCTCATCATCGACTTAAATACCACCTTCACTCATAACAAAACCCCAAGAAGATCACCTTGGATCAAAAAAGTCTCACTTCTTCAGATTGGCATAAAGTTGTTCAGCTCGAAGTTTCATGAAGACTCTTAGGAGATGCTCCTAGTGAGTCTTTAACTCGGGGCTATACACCAAAATGCCATCAAAGTAAACTATTACAAATCTTCCTAATAATTCTTAAAGCACATGATTCACCAAGCACATTAATGTGCTCGACACGTTGGATAGCTTGAATGCCATCACAAACCATTCATATAAACCATGTCATGTCTTGAATGCGGTCTTCCACTCATCATCTTCACACATTCGGATCTGATGGTATCTAAATTTGAGTTGATCTTGGAGAACACTTTTGGTCTACTTAACTTATCTACCATGTTATCGAGTCTAGGTATGGGATACCTGTACTTGATGGTGATTCAATTGATTGCTCAGCTATTAATACACATTCTCCCAAAACCATCCTTCTTCGACACTAACAAGGTTGGAATGGCACAAAGAGCTAAGAGACTAACGTACATAACCTTTCTTCATAAGGTCGTCTACTTGCCTTTGCAACCTATCAGCCTATTCAAGGTTTAGCCTATAGGCAGGCTTGTTTGGCAATGTAACTCCTGGCTGCAGGTTAATTACATGCTTAACACCTCGGATTGGGGATAGACCCTTCAGTAGCTCCTCCAAAAACAGGTCAATAAATTACTCTAATAAGTTTTTGACCTCGGCAGGTAACTCTTCCTTAGACTTTAACTTTAGAATTCTTTAGACCAGTAGATAGGTCAGTCTTTCAAGCTCCATCTTTCTCTTCAATTTAGCTTGGGTCAATACCAAAGCCTCCTTTGTCAGGGCTTGACTCAGTTGGGACTGCATAACCTTCACTTGTTCGACAATCATAGGACTTAATTCATCCTTCTTCCTTCATTCTCTATAGAACATGTATTCCTCCTTCCATCGTACATAACTACTCAATTAAACATCCATGGTCATCCAAGTAGAATGTGAGACACACTCATGGGCAGCACATCATGGAGCACTTTATCTTGATACTTGCCAATGCGGATTAGTATAAACACCTATTTGTTCACTTATAGAGCTCCCTTATCACTAAGCCAGTGAAGCTTATAAGGTCTCGGGTGGGGCATGGTTGGTAATTTCAACTGTTGGACCATAAATGTCAAGGCTACATTAATACAACTCTTACTGTCAACAATCAGCATGCATAGTAAATCATTCACCTTGCATCTAATATAAAAGAGATTTTCTCTTTGTTCATCTTCAGGTACAACACCGACACTCATTATCCTCCTCAACACTAAAGCAGTTGGCATAAAGTTGCCTTCCTCACTATCGATGATTTCCTCCTTAGATAACTCAGTCTGTCTGTCTGTCCTCATTCAACTCCTCTACTTCCTCATTAGTATTATCAACCTCAACGGTCAGCGCTCTACCTCTGATCACCATTATTTGCCTGTTCAGATACTAAGCAACTATGTGTCCAAATCCTTGGCATTTGAAACGCTTGATCTCATTCGTTTTCCTCCTTAAACTCTAGCCTTTCTCAAACTTCCTTGAGGGTTTCTTCTCCTTTACTCGGATAGTATAAGTAAGTCGGGTCATAGTAGCCTTGCTTGTTTCTACTCGCACAGGTCTGCTCAAAATAGGTCGGCTACTGCCAAGACGGCTAACTGGTGGTCAGAATCTTCCTATTTGGCACCTTTCTATCCTTTGGGCGGCTCAGATTGTATCATTAAGCATTCTAAGGTCCAAGGTTTCCAGAACATCCCCAATCTCATACTTCAGCCCACTAATAAATCAAGATACGGTTCAGTCTTCTGGCTCTACAACTTTACATTAGATCATTGACATTTGGAATTCCTTAACGTAAGCATCTACACTCGATCCTCCTCATCTCAGTTCTTGCAATCTTTTCAAGGCATCATGTAGATAATGGCTCGACATAAACCTTCTCTGCATGACTTTCTTTATTTCATCCCAACTCCTAATTTCTCATTCTCCTTCCCTTCTTCTAGTGGCTTGTAAGTTCTTTTACCATAAGGTAGCATAACTAATGAACTCCAACACTGTAAGTCTAACCTTTGCATTATTGGGCATTTCATGGCATTCAAACTGCTTTTCAATCTGATCTATCCAATCTAAGTAGTCCTCGGCATCACTACTTCTAAAGAAACTCGAAATATGCATCCTCAATCCTTCAACTCTATGGGCTCGTACATTTCTTTCCTCAAGCTCATAGTATTCCTTTACCTCGTCATCTCTTTCTGCTTCCTCCTTAATCTCTTTAAGTGCTAGCCTCCGTAATATCCTTACCAATTCCTTCAGCTCGGGGTAGTTAAGTTGGGGCATTAACTCAGCTAAACTAACCATTGTCCTTGCTGCTTGTATTCTCTAATAGGTTTATTTTTAGCTCGCTACCTATCTTCTTAGATAACAGTCACTAGATTAACTATCAAGTTAGTAAGCTTATCCAAGCAGTCACCCACTAACTGAGGTAAGAAGCTTCCTTCTTATCCTTGGTCATGTCAAGTACCACTTTCTTGGTTTCTCAAAGTTCCTTGAACATTAGAATTTGACATTGTTGGTTACTTCACAATGACAATCACAAAACAAACAAATAGTCAACTACACTCTGTTTTACGTATCGAAAACAGGGGAAAATAGAATATAGAACACTTCTCAATTGCTAAACTTTAAAGCTAACAATAGAATCGTTACCTCAGGGGAGCATTAACAAATTACTCAAAAAACACAGTAGTAGAATCCAGCTTCGAACATAGCTAAGCTTTAATACCAAGATGATACGGATTCGTAAATGAACACACGGGTCCAATATTACGTGTAACCAAATGGGGTGAGTCTAAGCTACGAGATAACTTGAAAAGTAAATGATAGTCGAAGGATGAGTAAGGATTCCCGTACATCGATCATGGATATGACATACTAATGCCTTATATGGGTTCGGGTCATACTTGATATGATGTACAAGTATAGCCGAAGGTCACTTGCCAGTAGTCTATGCTTGAACGGGCTAAATAAGAGTAAGTAAAAATGACACTTAGCTCAAGAGAGAGTAAAAAGGTCTACTGTATTCTTCTATTTATTGATGATGCAATTATTACATTTTACGAGTATTTATAGTCCCTTGTTAAGGTAAGTCCTAAGTTACAGAAATTACAAAAGAAAAAAAAAATCCTTATTTACTAAACAAAAGGAGAATAGTTTATAGGGAAATGAAATCGTGCAAAAGAATGTCTTCTATCAAAAAAGATAGTATGGTTGTCAAAAAGGACAGCGTGCGTATGTTTTACTCAGTCTGCGATTCTGACAATATTGTAAGCTGAGCAGGGGTGGTCTTTTGATTAAGTCTATTCAACGTTGACAATTTAGCGCCCTGATGGCTAGGGTTGGACAGGGGTTAGATCGGGGGAAACTCATATTTGAGTCGACTTCAACTGGTTGGCCCTTCACAATTGTTAACTCGGCCTCAATACTTTAGAGATGGCTATTTTCTTGATTTGGTGCTTAGACTGGGATACGGGGAGGGGTCAGCTTTAAGTAGGCTAATCACCTCGGCAGCTTCTTAGATGGTGTGGAGAGCGAAATAGCTCGATAGATTAAACAGAGGAAAATACTAATCCTCAACACTTATCTCTTCTCAGACAGCTTGGCAAACTGTGTACGAAAGCCCTCAAGCTTAGGAACAAGTGATCGGTCCTTGGTCCCTATCATTCAGGCATCTTCAGTTCACCCCCTCCAAGGTGCCTTATCCCTATCATCATCAAAATGATTGTTGTTCCTCTACTAGGCCACGTATTCACCAAAGAAGCCCTGCTAAATAGCATATTTGATTACATTCTTCAACTGGAAGCATTTATTAATGATGTAACCATGGTTACCGTAGAACCAGTAGTGTTTATCCAAGTTTTGATGTCTAGGATTCCCCTTCATCTTAAGGGTCATCGTAGTAGGTTTCTATACTTCATCTCGGAATAGACTTAAGCAATGGGTCAATTCAAAGGGGTGTGCTACGTGTAAATGGGAAGGAGAAGTGGATGTCACTCAGCTTGACACTTCTTACTGCTCAAGCCTTCCTCTTTGGTTTACTTAACGCTCTACTACCGAGGAGATCCTTGACGAACAATCTTTCCTTATCCATGTTTCCACTTGACCTCTTTATGTCAACGTCGCACCTCGCGTAAATATTATCTTCCTAGTCTATGTATTTCTAGGCTTTATTCCAAAAATCAGTTAGGGTCTTCGACTTGCTCTTTATAAATGATTAGAAGAAGTTTCTCGAAAGTTAGATATCGAGCTAAGTAGCATATACAACTACTCCCTTGTCCAATTGAGAGATCTTGACCATGACATTGTTGAAATAGGCCACAAACTCGTGCAGAGTTTCGCATTTACTTTGCATGATCAGGTACATAGACGATATATCCTCGGATGGGGGCTTGTTAGCCCTAAAGTGGAGGCTAAACATCTACACTAGCTTGTCAAATGAGCCAATGGAGTTCTTAAGCAAGTAGTTGAATCATGCCTAAGTTACTTTCCTCAAAGTGCTCAAGAAAGCTTTGCACATTATGGTGTCCCTTTGACCATAAAGGTTCATGAGGGTACAGAAATGTAGGAGGTGATCATTAAGATCATCAATGCCATTCTATTGGTCCAGGGTTGGAAGCTTACTATTATGAAGCAACACTTTGTCTTAGATACCCTTAGTGAAGGGGGTTTTATTGCTAACGACTAACCCAATGTCGCTAACTACCTTGCTCCTTTACTGTACAGAGAGCCTTCTCACCATTACATAAAGCTCATTGAGGTCAACATCATCCGCTAGATGAATGAGCTCAGCATGTTGCAGAGTGTGCTAGTACTTCGTAAGAGTTGGCTACCTACTCATTTCCAACCAAGGCTCGATCGCGAGTAGCTACAGACCTTACAGGCTATTGCTATATGAAAGGATCAAGTTCCTGATCCCTACCATTCTGGTGTTGTTGGTGGTAGTTGTTTTGCCTAATGCGGGCATTAGAAACTTCAAAGGGGGTAGGTTTGTGCGCTACCCCTCTCGGCTTCCTCAAGGTGAGCGCAAAGCAACTTGTTTTAAGTAACCAACTTCTTAATCAAGCACTCTAAGCACTCCTCTAACATTTCCCTTGGGAGGGGCTAGTTCTTAGCAGGTTAGTTATTTACTAACTAGTGGTTCTCAAGGTTGCTAGCACAAGACATGGTGGTCAAAAGTGGTGTTTAGGGAAGAGTTTAGTGTGTTTAGGTAGGAACTTAGATTGGCTTCCCACAGAAGATGCCAAATGTAGTCTTGAGATCTTTGCCAGCATAGATTAAACTTTACGTAAGTAGAAAAGCATGCAAAAGAAAGCATAATAAGAGGCTGCTAAGGGCATTATCTAACGTAGCCACTCTGTTTACTTAAGAGCAATAAGTAAGCTTAAGTACGCAAAGTATTAAGTAGTCTACCATTAAGTAATAGTTTTCTATTTATAGAGGAGTAGTATCAGCAGTTGAAGAGAAGTTAGTGGACAAAGCTACTTCTGCAAGCATCGAAAAATAGGATCATGGTATCCAACATGTTTCGTATATATAGAAGATGATTATTTAATTTAGTCTTTCAGCCTTATTTAGAGTCTTATAGCTATTAGAGACTTTTTATATTAGACAAGCCGTGTTCTACGCTTAGGTCGAAAGCAACTTGTCATAGACTATGAGCATTATCAGATCGGGATGGACCTAATGAGCTCATATCCAAAAGGCCTTATCAACAGAATGATTTGGTGTACCTAACAGCACAAAGTAGGTAAATCGAAACTAGAAACAAGTCTACATTATAATCTAAATGTGACCACGACATTTGTGATTTGGGCTTGTTTTGGGTCAATGTACCTACACTCTTTTTAAGAATGTACTCACATCTTCAAAAGCCCTATATATCCACAACCATACATATACTTTCTCCCTACTTACTACCTCTACTGTTATAAGCATTAACATACTCTCTTCTCTTAAACACCGATATTTTAACTCCCGATGTTATATCCTTATTTTATGTTCTCATACGGATGACAAGTAAAAGAAACCAAAAGCCATCGAATGTGACTCCTGGTTGATTACTAACCCGTATGGTGGACAACGATACTCGGTTTACCCTAACTAAAGATTCACAAATTTGATAAATCAATTTGATTCCCTACCCCCACACTGGAGGTTCTTGAGAATCAACCCTAAAATGAACCTGTGGGACAGTACCAATACGGAACTCCTAGAACACAATTTGGTGTTTGGCAAAACATACGACTACCATCCATGTCAAGCAGTAATATTAGTGAGATATGTTTCTTGTCTATATAATAATTGAATTTCCAGTTTATATTTATACTAAAAAACCGGAAGAATCAAACACAACTACAAATCTATATTCTTGGTTAAGGACCCATTCCCACACCTATCGACACCATAAGCATTACAGACTCTGTCTCCACTAGACCCAAATCCTCAAGTTAATGAAGTAGAAAGTGGATCACCATAGTTTAGCAATACTTTGTACAGTTCCCCGATGTTGAAACCGCAGCTTTGACTTGCACGAAAGACTTGTTTTCAAATCCCGATCCGGTATCGGTCACCTAAAGCGACAAATTGAAATGCACCAAAAGAGAGGTGATGTCTTAATGAAGGTAGATCTAAGGCCCGATGCTTCAACATCGGCTCCTGGTACGAACAACCCTAGAGAATTCGTTTTCAACAACAGGGATGCTTGGGACGTTCTTGTGCTGATGATGGCTGCAATAGGTATATCTTTGCATGCTGCAAGGTATCTCTGTTTTGGAAAGTGGGCAAAGAAGAGGCTACAACCCAATATCAACGTGCAGGTCGACAAACCCTAAAATGCGATATGATGAAAGTTTTTCGAAGGAGGTGTCAAGCTCTCAAGGAATAGCTATCAAGCCTCCGATGGAGGTGCATAATTCACATGTTTAATTTACAACCTTCAATTGTATGTTTCTGTTTTAGTTGGAAAATATAACTACCATAGATTCATCTTATGTATTTGCAGTGTGTATAAGTCCCCGGTGATTGCCATTGACAATGGTTACATGTGCATTATGGTGCAAAAGATCGATGATCGGTGGATGCTGTAGAAGAGGATCATATCTCTTATTTCCTTTCTGGAATCCCCTGTGGGGCAAGCTATCGCCTCTAATATCATCGACGTTGTTTGTGTTTATAATGTAAAAAGGGCGTTCATCATAGCCTATGATAATTCCTTAAACGCGACAGCTTCATTTAGACCACTGAAGCATGTGTTGAATCTGATCTACAATGAAAACCGCTTCCTTGTTCAATGTGTTCGCTACATTTTTGAACTTGGCGGTAGATGTAGTCTTGAGACTTATGGTTTGAAACCTCACACTACAAGGATTCGATACGAAATAAATGTCCTGCCGACAAAAAGAAGCTCGCTGACTTTTATAATTGCTATAGAAGCCACAGCGGCAAGACTCAGGTTCCACCTCTCAATTGCCTGATGAGGTGAAATTGAACATTCAGAATGCTCGATGGGGCCTACGACGTCAAGAAGGCTCTCTCTACTTTTTTTTACAACATATGCAAACTTACTCCTACTCTCGAGCTCACTTTCGGTCAAATGAGAAATAAAGATTGGAAGATACGTAAGAGAATGAAGGAGATCTTAAAAGCCTTTTTACTGGCGACAAAACTCTTGTTCGGCTCTTAATACCCTACGGGCAACGACATATGCTCTTAACTTATGCTTGAAGAACTCAAGACTGATTTCTACTTGTTTCCTTTTTAATTCTACGTGGCAACAATTCTTGATCCACGTTATAAGTTTGTTGCCACTCGAATTCTCCTCTAGAAATTCAAGTGAAATGGAGGGTGGATAATGCTGACTATGAATCAGTTGCGCTTGATATTGAGGTCCTGAATATATTTTAAAACTTCTTACACGATCCATTGGGGAAGAGTGGGGTATCTATCCTAACCACCATATCTTAGCAGTCATTCAAGCGGCACACATTTTAAATGAAGCAAAGAGATCACATAAAGCAGCTAGGATGTTGGGAACAGTACTGATGTCGGCTCGGAATATGGTGAGCTGTTAGTACACGAGGTGTAACGTTGAATAGAAGTGGAAGAGGATGATAATGGAAAAGATAAATATGATGTCTTCGCCTGAAGGTCAAGTACGGCACAAATGATGCAAGTTCTTTCCCTAGTGGTATGGTTCATTCTAGCACTTCCAACTTTGACGATCTCATCTGAGTTCCCTTTCAGTTTAAGCGGGTAAGTTCTTAACGCCACCACCTTTCGATGATGAACCAATTCTTGAATCGTCAATTCAACTAACCCAGCTCGAGTCCAGTTCAACCAGCAATTCAAAATTGGTTCAGCCCAATACTTAAATCTAGTTGATGCAAAATTAATAAAATTTAACAATTGGATTATTACTAAGCATATAGATATCTCAAAATATATATATATATATATATATTCCTCCAAAATTAAGTTAACTTATTTTCAAATCTATCTTATAAATTTCCTACCGGATCACAGCAATACATAAAAGGTAATGTAAGCAAAAATTAAAAAAAAAAAAGTTATATACTAAATTACTTGCTTTATCACTCCGTGTCCTGTAATGCGATGCCATCCACAGCACAGAATTTTATCGGTCTACCACAAAGCTATAAAAGAAGGCTTTATTTGTCGTGAAAACATTATAAATAAAATTCTAAACCGACAAATAAAGTAGCGATGCTTGAGTATTTGAAGAAAAACGATTTCATATCTCATTAAACTTCTAAAATCTTTATTCAACCTCAAGTGTTTAACTTTTTTTTTTTTTTTCCAATTACATTTATGATCACAATTTGATGGATGGGGATTTGAACCTGATTCATCCACTGAAATATTAATATTTATACTATTATACTATAATAGTCTTAATTCCAAGTGTTTAACTTTAAATATACTCTCCCTCTATTTTAAATGTTTAAATAGTTTAAGTAAAATAAAATAACAAGGAAAAGCAAACAATTGTATAGATATATTATTGTATTGTATAAATATACAACACATATAAAAAGATCATACAAAAACTAATTGAAAATAAAAAGGAAGTTGTTCGATTCAAATACATGGTTTAGTTTGATTTTATCTTCTCAAGTAAATTGCAAAGACCTGGATTGTTTGAAACCTTTGTTAAATGGAATTGAAATATAATAGAACCACACAACGTGGTTGGATTCAATTCTTGGTTTAATTTGATTCTATGAATAGTCTTAACAAAAAGATATTATTAGCTTGTAATTCTATATCATACATAGCAGTGAAACTTTTAAAGATTTTTATGATATGATCAAGGATACTGCGTGTACCTTATAAGAGCCTAAAAGAATAATGTTTCTAAAATTGTGGAGTATATTTAAAGTTTATCTATCCATTTATGAAGAAATGAACTTAATAATGTAAAACCTATGTAAGCTATATTATCAACAAAAATTGGAACACAAACTATAGTTGAAGGGAAGATTACAAGCAAAACCAAAAAAACCCAACATGATATAATGATAAGATAATCTCACGTTAAATAATCTACGCGCCGTTTTCACAATATCAATTGAAAGAAAATTGTTACTCAAGCAGCATAAAGACATCTGTCCAACAAAAAAGCAACATAAAAATAAATTCAACATGAAAATTAAAATATACATATGGTGCATATTTGCTCCTTTCAAAATAAGTTTTAATAATTAATTTCTTTTTCCCAACTAGGCCACCCTTCGGCCCTTTGTAGGCTAGTCCCTCTATTAATAGATAGTCTGAAACATTTGTTAACTTTCTAATCAAGGAAACCTCTTTAGCTTAGCAATATTGTTATAGGCTTTATTTGAAAATATAAAAGTTACACTACTAGAAATTTTAAGCAGTGATTAGAGACATCCTACATCCACGAGCAAAGAAACTCTTTTGTGTCATGTGGAATTTAAGACCTAGGTGATGTGTTTAGATTGGATTTAGATCCTCTAAATTACTCTATCTATAATCTTTTATATTTGTTCATTTAAAATACCATCACATGTAATTAATGATTAAGATTATAAATGAAAGATAATTTCATAAAATACTTCAAAAAATCTTATCAATCTACACTTTAGTTAAAATATTTTAGAGAATTCATTTCCATCCATACCTAATAAAGCACTTGAGGTATAACAAAACCATTAATGATGTACGGTTAGTCCTTAAAGATCTATAGATCTAATGGTTACCAATAAGTTTGCCCATGAAAGTAAGAAAATTAAATAAAGAAACATGAAAAAATGAAAAAAAAAATAAATAAATAAAGGAAACAACAACAATGGTCTGATAACTTTTGTATTGTGTGGCTATTATTGATGATCGATTACGTACAATGTAGAGAAATTTTAATTTGATTACACGTGAAGGAATTATTTTAGAGAGGGACGTTGGAGGAATGAGCAAGTTTGATGTCTTTTATGCGTGCGTGTAACAATCAATGATTGATTTTTATGCTCTTAATCTACTCTTGGCTTATCCTTCACTTGTTCGATGTTTGATCTTCTGTAGAGTCATTTCAACAGAATAACAACGTCGTTGTAAAACTTATCAATATTTTGAATATTGCAAATAAGGAGGAGATTTCTATATAAAAGATTTGAACTTTAATTTTGAAATTAGTTGAAGCTAAGATAGATACATTAGATAAGTAATTAGTGAGAGCTGTTGAATCATTTTTAATGATTAGTTGATAGTAAAGCTTTCTTTTCGTTACAAAATGCATGAGCTTTAGGCTCCATTTTGGACCAACTCATGGCCAATTGTTTATATGACTAGTTGATCTTTAATATAAGAGATCTCTCTTCTTTTAAAATAAGTCAATTCTTATTAAGCATCATTAAAGACATATGAGGGCAAACGAGGCTCAAATAAACTTCAAAAATTTTTTTTAAGTTTATTTTTCAAATGTAAGATAATAAAATAAAATTGAGAAAATAAAAATCAATTAAATGATCCTTATTCAAACTTATTAAACCAAATCTTTATAAATATTTCAAGAAAAGAAAATTTTATTTATTTATTTATTTTTTCTGAACTTTATCGAATCTTTATAAATATTTCAAGAAAAGTAACTTTTATTTATTTTTTTATTTTTTTTCTAAACTTTATTGCTAGTACACCAAACTAGCTAACGCCATCAAATAAAACTCAATTATCAAAATAGGATCCGTGAGAGAATTGTTAGGACACGTCTTTCACGATTCGCCCTTTTCAAACTCCGTATCGGAAAAATGTATCCAGCTTGGATCGTGTCGGATGCCTACGCCTCCGTCCAATTCCGAGTACTTTCTGTCAAGTGTCGGCTCAGACAAACTCTGCCGCCAAAAGTACATAAGGATACTTACACATCAACAAACAGTCTAATTAGAGACTTCCATTGAAAAGGGCATCGTTGAAATTTGTGGTATTATGATCGTGTCAAATATCTACTGGAACCCGGTGAAATTTGATATTGATATTGACACTCCTCACGCACACACACACACAATTTCTACAAGATAGAAGTTTTGTGTGGATTTTGAACTTATCATGGAGGAGAATGGTCATGGAAGTCCACTTGTGGAGAAGAAGTACCACGAAAGCTGTCCAGGTTGTGAGGTCGATCGTCTCAAGGAACAAAACAGAGGTGTTCCTTATAAGGACTTGTCCTATATTTGGATTGTCTCTCTCTGCACGGGTTAGTCCTTTGCACTCACTCACTGTGTTAATTATTTTCTTCGTAATCTCCTGTTTATTTATTACAAGGTAAGACAGAACTAGAGTTCGTAAGAGATAAGGTATTGATAAGATAATGAATACATTTAGCATTTTCATGGTTGTTACTAACTACCTTTAGCGGTCGGCCACTGCCTTCATCTTATATCATCGGCTAAAAGGCATTGTTATTTGCATACTATCATTTGCAGCCTTTTGAAATTATTACATAATTTTTTGACAACTAAATAAGTTTTATTATAATAAATTATGATAAAAGTATGAATAAGTTTTCCACGTAACATAACCACCCTAGGTCACAATTGCAAAAAACCTATTTTCATGAGATACAATATTGGCACAAAGGAGATATAGTAAGCTACAGTTTAAGAAGGGGGTAATCCAAATATGGATATGGATATCTATTTATTTGCCGGAATACATTTTTATCAGTTGATTGCATTTAACATGTATAGAATTGAATCTGCCTTGGATAGAATATGCACATTGGATGTGCGGTTTCCGATACGTACAAAACGTGTTTGATACACACCCGTAGTATCGTTGATCAACGTTTTTGAATCTTGTGCATGTTTGATTTTGGTCTTGTCTCTTCCTTACTAATCCGGTTGATCAATCTATTAAGCTTAGTACCACAAACCATCTTATCTCAGAAGTTTAAGGATGTAGACTTGGTATGGGTTTTATGTTTATTAGTTGACACAATCAAGATTTTTCGAGTATTTCTGATGAGCTAGCTCAGTTGCATGAAATTACCTTCATTGATGTTCATGAAAACTGCTGCGCTTATGCATTTTGGGGCAAATGACAGTTGACACGATGTCTACTGATTTGTTAGTGTAGACCATCTTATCTAAGAAGTTTAAGGCTGTAGACTTGGTATGGGTTTTATATTTCTTACTTGACACGATCAAGATTTTTCAAGTATTGCTGATAAGCTAGCTCAGTTGCATGAGATTACCTTTATTGATTTTCATGAAAACTGCTGCACTTATGCATTTCAGGGCAAATGACAGTTGATGCAATGTCTACTGATTTGTTAGTGTAGTGTATTATAATGTAGCTTTCTTTTCTATTAAGTCCCCGAGAGCCGGTTGACATAAATGCACTGAATTGCGTTGCATGAGCAGCAGACCATTGGCAAACTAAGATAGTGGAGAAGATATCATGGTTCCTTGGGAAATGATTTTTTCACATATGAACTGTATCTTTATTAGTTCTGCATTAACTTGGAGTTTTCGATTCCTTAGGGTGGTCCTCAGCAATTATTTCATTCTTAAATAATGCAACAATAGGGTTAGGGTTAGTTCAATTTTCCTACTTATATGGATAAATTCTACACTGACCACATTTCAAACAGCCATTGAACTGTGTTTGGCACATTTACTTTGAGATTTTAGGTCGAGATTTATTAAGGGGTCCGATGGAGAAGCTTTAAGGACCACTATTATTTTGATTAAGTGGGTTTATGAAGGACCTTTCCCTTTACAAACTCTTCTTTTGCAACTTGAAATGGGAGTAATTTCAGTGGAACTACTCTAGGAGTGACAATCTCTCACAATTATCAATCATCTAGCAAATTCTTTCTATTGAAACCATAATTGTAGTCTCGGTGCATACATGGTCAGTCTGTTGTTCGATTCGAATTTTTCTTTGTACATGCACTTGCTAATTATATTAAGTGATCATCCTCTTCTGTTTTTCAGCTTTGCCGATACAATCCCTGTTTCCTTTCTTGTACTTCATGGTATGTTTACTGTCCTTCATTTACTTGTATCCTGGTTTAGCATGGACCCAGTTTCACAGTGGCTATATATTAACTGCTTAGCACATTATAAGCTTCTTTGGTATATTATACTAAATCAATGATTTTGTGGCATAAGGTCTGTTAGTATTACTTCCTCATTGCATCTTCTGTTAATAATTTGCATCAATTCTCAGATCAGAGACTTTCAGATTGCAAAGACCGAGGAAGATATTGGCTTCTATGCTGGATTTGTTGGTAAATAAGCGTTTCATCATTTCCATTTAATAAAAAGGATATATCTTCTCATGCTTTAGGTGCTGTATATATAGACATGGATTTGAATCAAGTACTTTTAATGAGGATGTTTTTTGCAGGTTCTTCGTTCATGGTTGGAAGAGCTTTAACATCTGTCTTCTGGGGAGTTATAGCAGATCGATATGGTCGAAGACCGGTCATCATGATTGGGACATTTTCAGTGTAAGCCTTGTCATTTAATATATATATGCCTCTTCATTTTACTATCAGCTTGCTAATTGTCCAGGATCTTTCAACATATGTTTTTCACAGGGTTGTTCTCAACATTTTATTTGGCCTCAGTACAAGCTTCTGGATGGCAGTTGTTATACGTTTTCTTCTTGGGTGCTTCAATAGTCTTCTCGGTACCATTAGGGTATGGTTTCTCTTGCACTTAGCTTAGCAAACATCATACTTGTCCACAATGAATGAAATTCATGAAAATCTGTTAGGTACTCTAAATTATGGCTTTGGAGTATTTGTTCATTTTGTCCAGTACAAAATTTTCGACTTCTGTACATTTTTCTTGCATTTTCTTTCAGGCATATGCTTCTGAAGTTTGCAGACAGGAACATCGGGCTTTTGCATTGTCAGTTGTAAGGAGCTATTGTCTAGCTTGTTTTGGGTCACTTGTAACTCAAGTTGTTCCTAGTATGTGGCACTATAATTTACTGCTTTTCCTCAGGTTAGTACATCCCGAGGAATAGGACTGATAATTGGACCTGCCATTGGAGGTTTTCTGGCACAAGTATGAAGCACGTTTCTCATTACCTTTGCTTGATCTCCATCCAAAGTGAAAAAAAACACTTGCATATTTTGCCGTGAGAGTTTACTTGATGGTTTAGTTTATTTAAATGTGCCAGCAGGATTTAGTTAGTGATTACACTATAGTCAGTTAGTTGAGCAAGGACATTCTTCCTCGGGCAATTATCTGTCAAATTTAACTCCACAACCATCTAAAAGCTTAGCTTGCAGATATGGTGTTTGATTTAGTATTTATCATTTAACCCTTTCTCACTTGTGAATTGGGCCTTATGATGAAAGCCCATCACGGTTTGAAGGAAGAAGCAAGGATGGAACCTAGGACCTCCTCCAACACCGTGTTTAATATAACTCCACAGCCCACTAATGTAAAAGTTTAAGCTTGTGGATATGATATGTACTTTAATATTCATTACTTAACATTACCAAACCGAAGGTGTTATCTAGGTCTGAGTTACGATACAATACTCATGCCATTCCTTATATCTGGTCAATTTGAATTACAAGAAATGTCGGGGTTGTTTTCAGAATTATAACTTTTCCTATCTTGTCAATAATTGTTTTCTCATCTTTTTCTTGCTAAACTCTCCAAAACGTTCTGATTCACAAATGATAATAGCCTGCAGAAAAATATCCAAATCTGTTCACACAAAGCTCAATCTTTGGCAGGTATTTTAATGTAAATTTATTAGTACGTCTCAAGGAATTTTGTTCTGCCTCACTAATTATGCGTTCCAGATTACAATATTGGTCTTGCTGTTTAACATGTCTGCCATTTTTGCAGATTTCCTTACTTGTTGCCATGCCTCGTAATATCCATATATGCTGCAGGGGTATTTATTTCTTGCTGGTGGCTACCTGTAAGTTTCAATTGCCATGCTTTCATGATGCTTTCACACTTATAAAGAATTCTGTAAAGACAATATATCTGGAATTAGATATCTTCTTCAATGAAAATATTACTTGTACAGAACAAGAATGACATACGACAGTGATGTTGTCTCAACTCTTAACCAATGCCTTGTTTGCTAGATTAACATTTGAGTTTGGTGAGATTAGGCACTAGCTGAACATGCTTTAAGCACCACACCCTTTCTTCATATATTTCTGTGGATTGGCAATCTTTTTCATCTCTTCTCGGGGAAATAGTGCTTTTTTTTACTTTTGGGGAAATAATACAAGTCTGAACATGCCAAAGGAAAATCCTACCCCAATCCTAAGCAAAATGTTAAGTTGCTATATTTCTTGATAAGTCACTGATGGTCGTGTTACCTTTTTTGTAATGCAGGAAACTCTTCACATGCATAAAAGCACAGTTGACAAAAATGAGGGATCTCCTGTTGTGGATACATCAACTGATGCATCTTGCAGGACAGGAGATTTGAGAGAAGTTGAAGAACCAAAAACATCTAATCAGGATAGTCTTCTTAAGAATTGGCCCTTGATGTCAACCATTATTGTGTATTGTGTCTTTTCACTTCAAGAGATTGCCTACTCCGAGGTGAGGTTACCTCATTTTGATTACCTGTCTCTTCGGTGTTGATATATTATAATGCTTTTGTAGATATACTCTACCTCCTCATCTACTTTTTAGAATCTATGGTTATCGCTATTTAACGTAATTTTGCTAATACCAAAGTATAAGGCATGTTCTAAAATGAATAGGGATGGAACTGGATGGGATGGGATGGGAAGATAAAATCTGATGTGATATGGTATTATAAGCAAAATGAGTTGAATTTTTTTTTTCAATTCGGGACAGTTACCAGGTCAACCCAGTCCAAGCCTCTAACTTAGTATAAACAAGTGCAACTTCATCCACCCCATACCTGCCTTTTCCTTTCAGGGTTCATATAAAACATAGAAGAGGATAAAAACTATCCACACTTCCCTATGGCCATCCAACCGTTGCCTGAGAGAAAGATATAACTGTCTTTTCATCATTAAATTCTAATAACAAAATATCTGCTTCTAATAACATTGTAATTTCTTAAGTTCATATTGTATTGATAGTAACACTCCATATGAAAATCTAATGTCTTGTCAGAGTAACCTTGTTCTTTTTTGTGTCCGCTATTCCTACTAATTGAATCTGAAATTTATAATTAATTCAATGGCCTAAATTCTGATATTCACCATGTTAATGCTGGCACACAGATTTTTTCACTATGGGCTGTCAGTGATCAAAAACATGGAGGGCTTGGCTTCACATCTCAAGATGTTGGTGAAGTCCTGGCACTATCGGGTGTGCATTCCTTCAATCTATGTACTAATTGCTTTATGCATTAAATATATCTGAAAGAAGAGAGGGGAATGAAACATTCCGATGATGTCTGGTCTTATCATCATTATATTCATTTATAAACTTTTCCATAATGTCATTTAACACAGGGTGGTGCACTTTGATTTGAGAAAGTTTGCTCTTCCTTTCAGATTTTCAGATAATTGGCAACTTAAAGAAAATGAAACAACCTATGCTTCTTTTGTCCTGAAATATCTAATTTTCTTGACATGCTATCTTTAACTCATTAAGAAATTACTGTTACAAGCTCTTGTTTATCCAGTTATCTTACACTTAAATAGTTGCTTAATTACATTATATACCAGAACTTAACTAATGATGGAAAGATGTGCTCAGGGTTAGGTCTGTTACTATTTCAACTTCTGTTCTATCCAAGGATTGAGAAGATTCTTGGGCCAATCATGGTCACACGGTTGTCAGCTGTAATTTCTTGTCATCTTACAAATTTGTACTCCCCACTATCATTTTCATTGTGTTTTATATAGGGAGTAACTGGCATATGATTTCGTATTTTCCCTCAGGCAATTTCTATTCCTCTGCTCTCGGCTTACCCTTACATGGCAATGCTCACTGGGCTGATTCTTCATATAATGATAAATCTTGCATCAATGTTGAGGAATGCTCTTTCTGTAAGCAAATTCTGAACCAACCTTGTTCATGAGCTGAAAGTACATGGTGTAGTTGCCATTAGATGCCATGTGAGTATATCATTATAGAGTGCCTAGAAATATGTCAATATTAAATTTGACTGGTTTTTCTAAGAATAGATTTGCCCCGATCCCTTTGAGCTTTACTACTTCATTCTAGGAAAGTGATTGATTCCTCTAATGTAATTCTTAAGGACATTATAAGGCAAAAAATCCACTGTTGCACTTCAACTTTGCAGTAGTTTCAGCGTCCTTTTGTATGATACATGTGTGTTGTTTGTTTGGATGTAAGATTTCCTTGCTGCTGTTTTATAATAGTTAATCATTCCCAAGTGAAATGACTTCTCAGAGATATTATCATTTACAATAATCAGCTCATAGATCGAACACTTTGCAGGTTTCTATTGTAACAGGAATATTCATAATGATCAACAATGCAGTTGTAAGTTTCATTATTATTGTTATTTTTATTATTGCTTTTTTGTGTTCTTTTGGGTGAAGTTCTCCAATATCTCAATCAAGCAGACTCTTTCTTGAGAGCCTTGATTGACCTGGTATTTTTATTGTAGCCACAACATCAAAGAGGAGCTGCTAATGGCATTTCTATGACTGCAATGTCCATTTCTAAAGCCTTCGGCCCCGCAGGAGGTGGTGCACTGTAAGTGCAGTGTACAAGTAATATATTGAATGGTGAAATGTATCCATTCTTCTGCTGCATTACTACCTAGACTGTTCACAGTCTGCAATTTAGCATTTTCATGATAAATGATGTATGTTCGGAGCCCCAAGGATATTAACTTCAAATCTTCCTCTAAGAACCAGTAGTGACTAAGGCCTTAGCCTGAAAATATTCTTTGCAAGAGGTTGGATATTCTTGCCTAGAAGGTAAAGAGTAAAAAACTAGGTTACCCAGTTTTACTCAGTTTTTCCATCACTTTCTAAAACACCTTCATTTTGGCATGTTACTATTTCTAAATGTGCTTCCAGTGCAACCTTCCTACAATGCAGGCACTCAACTCAAACACGACAGGAAAAATGGATTTGAAATTAGTTTCACAGGCAATATCCTTAATTATATCACCTTTTGATTATTCAAAAGAATTTGAAAGGGTGACGTTGTTTATGCATAGTGAATGGTTCATGTGCTTTTCTGTAGTGGGTAGTTAGCTTCACAGTTTAGATATTAACAGCAACCATGAGCAAATCCAAACTAGTCCCTCTCATACTGAAAACTAACAACAAACAGGAAAAAATTTCATGGATATGAAGGATGGCACCGGATCCCAAAATAATTTTTGTAGCCTAGAGGTTCCTTCGATAGATGGCACTTTGCAATTAGCAGAACCTGGTGCCATATAGGTATTTTGCATCGTAGAATTTCTCTGTTGCCAGTTCTCCTACTCTTGAATTAGTCTTTGGAAAAAAAAAAAAAAAGTTACTCAATTCAATCTCATAACTTGGCTTTCAAGCTACTAGATATAGGAATCTAATAAAATTAAAGATGGCAACATAATTAAGAAAAAGATCTAGTTAAACACTATCTAAGTCTCATAGAATCCTAAACAAACTCGAATACCAATCAAAATCTGCCAAATCTCAAAATAAAGCATTTGAAGAACTTACATGAGATCTTCGTGATTCCAGATTGAAACCCCTTGTGTAATCCTAATGTTGCTTCAAATTTTCTATCTCTAGCTTGTGTACGAGTGGAAGAGTGCTTCATCCACAAAATTATTTCAGTAGGGCTATTGATAGTAGAATATGATCAATTCATGTGTCTGTAAATGGATGTAACTTATTATAAATGTCATCAGTTTTTCAGTTTTAACTTCTTTTCTGAAATTTACAGCTTTTCACTGGCCCAGAAGCGACAGGTTGCTTCCTTTCTTCCAGGTACCAAGTTCACGATGTTGTTCCGTTTGTCATTTGCTACAATGTGCATGCGGTTGAAACCACCTTCTCTCTTCTAATATTCAAAGCTTGTCACCAGTATATTTTAATTAGAACTTAAATCAGCCCTTGTCTATCGAAAAACAAAAATGATCCAAATGGTGTGAGGCTCTTGTGAATTTCATAAAATTGAAAGCTACCTTTGGCATAGTATTAGCATATGTTTCTTTCCTACCTGTGATAGTCATAGTTCGTGAATGGTATATGCTTTTTGACTTATTGAGTTGCCTATCGGTACCGCAGTGACTTATTGTATGATTTATCTTAATAATGCAGGGGATCAGATGGTGTTTTTTGTATTGAACCTGCTAATGCTTATTGGCTTGCTTTTGACTTTCAAGCCTTTCCTGGCACAGCCAGGTGAATGAAGAGCATCTTGAACTCAAAGAAGAATTAGTTTCTGTAAATTCCTCAAAGTTTGTTATGCTTCCAGCACAGAGAACGGTGTTTCATATCTGATAGGAAGCATATATACAAGTCTTACATATGATGCACAAAGGAATTATATATATGTACCTGGGAATACATTATAGAATAAAGAGTAAATTAATGTGGTACCTCTTCAAAACTATCAAAATTATGTCGAACCGTTTGGATTTTTAAACAGCAACTAAACCCTGAAAACGTTGGCATTGGAAAGTTCCTCCTCTAATATAGTAGAAAGGCAGTCTTTCGTAATAAGTTATAATTATAATTATTTGTTAAGACTAATTCCTCACATGTTTTGGGGTTTTCATAACTGATTTTCTATTTAAATAGTTAATATGAGTTGTATATGCTAGTGAATTGGCATATAAATATATATATATATATATATATATTATATACTTTCACATCTTGACAGAACAGATTGAATTGATATTACTTTGGGAGAAAAAATTTGTGATGTCAACATTTGAAGGAGTGCTAAATGCAGTAAATTTGAAATTTCAAATGTCGCTGTAATTTTGATAGCTTAAAGGTAGTATCACTTTGATTAACCTTGTAATAAAAGGAGAGGGCATTTTGCACTAGTATTGCTCTTTCCTTAATCACAGTGGAAAACAGTGATGCTGTATGTGCAGATGATAAATCCAACTAGGAGGGCTCAGACATTCAATACTATCATGGGGTGGCATGTGAGTGTAAGATTTTGAGATGAAATTCCTAAAGCAGGCACACATTTTAGCTTCCAGAACTTAAGATTGTAGCAAGCGATGGTCCTGCATACAAGGTTCCTTGCAAGCTGCAATTCCTAAGCCAGAAAGTTGAAGGTTATAGGAAAGACATCCTTGTATTCTGCAATAGACAACATCAGCCTTATTGATTTATTTTACATGAAATGTTTTAGGTGACAACCAAGTACATGGTGGCTAGAACTAAGCCATGGTTGTTAAAGAATGGCACAATCACGGACTTTTCCCCAGCGGCTTTTCTTGGTTCCATTAGTTCTATTTGCATCCGAGCTAGCTGATCTAAGACGCTCTTCGATCCTCTTTGCCCTTCTTCTGCATCAGAATAGGTCACTTATAGTTTACATTGTGCGATGTGGTTGATATCCTCTATGATGTAAGTCAAAATAGCCAAAAGACATAGTTTCATATGCCCAAAAGCTGCAGAAGCTGCAACATTCATTGATGGCAAAGCCGAGCCGTATTGATGTATATTGATGAAAAGTGAAAAACAGATAAGTGATGATATACTCAACAACGTTAATGAAGATTTGTCTCTTCACGAGACACAAATATAATCATACTGGTCTAAGATTAGTGTTTTCACAATGAGAAAATTACAATTTTTAATTCTTAAACTTTACCATTTTTTCTAATTGATTTCTTCAATCTTTTTTTTTTTTCTATTTCAGTCTTCAAAATTTGTAAAAGAGTAGTCCTTTAGTGAATCATTAGTTATTCTATTAACGGATGACTTTTTTTTTTTTTTTTTTTGCAAATTTTTGTAAACTTTAAGAATTAAAGTAGAAAAAAATCAATGAGAATTCAATTTAAAAATAAAAAATAAAAAAATTTTGAGGACTAAAAGTATATGAGATGTAAGGACTACATCAAGAAAGTGTTAGCCATAAATTTTAAATTCATAACCAATTAAATTAAAAACCTTAGCGATATTATGATTCAGATTTTCTTATCTATCCTTGAAAATTTTAATGATGATTAAATGGAAAATAAAAATAAATTAGATAAAACAAAGAAGAAAATTTGAAATTAATACCAAAATATTCATTTCATAATTTCCTTTAATAAATCAATTACACACATAAAAAAAAAATTGCAAAACAGATCATAATCTTTTTCCGTCGCACGTGATGCATATGGTTTCAAATATAATTAGCACTACGGGAAAATGTTGTTGTAGTGGAAAAGAAATTTGTAAAGACATCATTAAAACTGCTTTTGAAAACAAAACGGGGAAAAAATCTGCTTTCTTAAAAATTCCAAAAAAAAAAACAGTTTTCAATAAAAAAATTTGTTTACATGTTCATTTCATTAAAGTTTTTCTGAAATAATATTTTTGATTGTTAAAAAATGGAAAACTTTAAAAAGCTGTTAGCAATAGACAATAATAAAATTCTTAAAAAGTAAGAAGAAATATTACCGAGAACCAAGAGTCCTGTGTCGTCACCAAGAAAATTCGACGTAAAAACATATTTAATTACGTCGAATTCTCCATGCAAAATTTGTACGGTTATTATAAAATTTGGAATTCAATTAATGGAAGCAATATTGATATACAATTATGGAAATAAATAAATAAATATATATATATATATAAAGAAGCATGTATTAATATGAGATGCTTAAACTTTTAGTATGTCCTTAATTTTACACAAGTTAGTAAATTTTACTTCCTCATAAACAATTGTTTTCACTTAGATCGTGCCGTTTTTTTTTTCAAAGACAACAAAGTTAATATTGATACGTAAAAAATCCATTCAACATGATATATAACAATTTTTAAAGTCCATACACATAATTTGAAAAAAAAAAAATTAATGTATATATATCATTTTAGAACTTTAAACTTCATAAGTATAATCAGAAACTCATCAAAGTACATAGTTTAGTAAATGCATAAATATATTATCCCTTATCTTCATATACAATTTCCGTACGGTATATATCTTCCACACTGTTGAAATTTGAAAATAGGTGATAATAGAATCAAATGTACGTCGACCTTCCACTAATATGTATGCATCTAATGTCTTTTGAAAATTTTTTTAATATAGTAATGACTATGGTTACTTTTAAATTTAATAAATCACCCTAATAATAGTAAAAAGAAGCTTTTTACAGCCTCATAAAAAGGGCCAATAGTTTCATTTTCCTACCAACAGTTTCATTTTTACTAATTAATAAGCATCTAAATTGGAGTGATTCACTTAACTCTCATGTATTTTGCCTAGGCAAATAAGAGTCCCTCCAAAAGAGAAGGAATGCTTGAAGACTCTGCCAACAACCTCTACTACCTAGCCGAATAAAGCATTTGGGACAAATTATCCATATTGCTTATAAAAAGAAGTGGCAGATCTTCTCTATACAACAGTTATTAAGAGTCAAGGGAAAAGGTTAGTAAAAACCCTCTTAACTATTTTTTCAACCAAAACAAAAAGTTTATCGTTAGAGTACTAACACCTAGACAATCACGCATTTGTTAGTTGTAAACTAAAGCTTTCACAGGTACATGTAAATCTTGACGTTGATAGAAATACAGGGGACTTTGAATAATTTTTTAAACATGTTCCTTTTATGATTTAATTAAATTTAGGATTTTGAAGTCGCCTTTCGAAAAGTTCAAAAGCAATCGACAAAAATTCCCAAAATGTATAGGATTAAATCATTGCTTTAGGAAAATTTATGACTCAACTACGAAATAAAAATATTCCAGGAAATTTGGTAACCATTTCCTTACAACTTTTGATGTCTTATACTTTAATAATATATAGATGATATATTTTTAAAGAATTTTCTTTAAGGCTCCATTAGGAATTTGTTTCGATTTTATAGTGCTCAAAGTCAAATTACAGTTGGGCTATATAAAGGTCGCACGAAGAAAAGAATCCTAATTTAAGAATGTTGAGAAAATGACTGCGAATTACACTAACTTGAGAAGTTGCTGAAGAATCAATATCTTTAGTAAAAGGCTGAAAGGCACTTGTGATCGATTGGCCATCACAGTGACGAGATGCCATTTTAATCTTTTCCAAAGTTCAAAGCATTATTCTTCTAGCAAAATCCTCCTCGAAGCTTTTTATTTAGATCCTTTGTTCAGCCTGTCCATGTGAATGATGGATGGGCCAATGGAAACGAAAGAAAAAGGAAGGAGAAAAAGCCTAAGTCCTAACAGACCCTGTTATGTTACTGAAGCAAAATCCTCTTCAGATTTGATTCAATTCCGATCGAACCTTGGCTAATTGGCCAAAACCAAAAGATTACGGAATATCATCAACCTGCATGACCAATGTAGAGAGATTTTCTTACCAACGGAACAATCGAGATCCATCTCTAGATCTCTTCATAGACTGTTGATAGAAATTCTCTGGTCAATAATTGCCGGATACAGTTCTCTTGGTTTACATCGATGGACTACCAGAGGGGTCCCCCATCCAAACGAGAAAAGGAGCAAGAACATGAGTGAGAAATTGCCAGGCAAACCCAGGAAGAATAACATCTTCCCATTGCTGTTGATCATCATCTACAGTCGATCATCACCTCATTTCCTTGGAGACCAGAAAAGAAACCGCATATATGTAGAAAGAGACAGCCTTTCATCAATCAAGAGAAACTTTGAACTTATATATTAGTCATAACATGGGGTTACTGCAGGATGAGATTTTGATTGGGGATTAGAGAACGCCAGCTGCATTCCTATTTCAGCAGACACTAGCTTTTCAGGTGAGCTCATACATTACGTAGGCTGGAAAGCCCACAAACAGTCAGGCAAGTGGAGCATCAACCCCAGGATGGATGCTGTTACTAATCCTCACAAAGATCCTAACAACCGAGATAGCACTAATCGTCAATCCATACACCAGGCTTTACATCCCTTTCAAGGATTTACTATATTAGCTAGGATGAATTTCAAAATACCTAGATGTCCTAAGATTGCTTTTGTCAATGTTGACTCATGGCCTCCCAAGAATTTGGGACTATAAGCAGAGATAGCATAAACTGCTAGGTTTACCAATTTCCAAAAGTAGCTTTTGAGAGTACCCCATCAAGATGAAAACCATCGCCCAGGTGGAATTCAAGGAAGATTTAGATAGGAAGGAGTTCTTTCACATATGGAAAATTGACAATTGAGGAACTCATCATGGAAAGAAAGAATTCACAGAGAAGATATTATAGGAAACTTCCAAGAGAAACAACGATAAATAAGGTAAAACATCTTAATTCCCCATCTGTTCTATGTCCATGTATTGAAACACAAAGAAAAGGCCCAAGAAAAATGTGACATCCAACTACACTAAACAATAGACAGAGCAGACAAGAGACTACTAGGAAGAGTGCCACATGATGATGCAAACAGAGAGAAACAGCCACCCAAAAAAAAGTTAATTAAGTACCAAATGATGAGGTCCTAATATAATGAAAATCTCATCAACTTATCTGCCCTGCTTTTTTTTTTCTTTTTCATTTCTTTTGTTTTAGAAGATGAGTTTGAGTGAGTCCTCACTTGGCCATCATGACTTTCACGAACTCCTCATAGTTGATCTGGCCATCGCCATCGACATCTGCTTCACGGATCATCTCATCAACCTCCTCATCAGTCAGCTTCTCACCAAGATTTGTCATGACATGACGGAGCTCAGCAGCAGAAATGAAGCCATTCTGATCCTTGTCAAAAACACGGAAAGCTTCTTTGAGCTCCTCCTCTGAGTCAGTATCCTTCATCTTTCTAGCCATCAAGTTAAGGAACTCTGGGAAATCAATGGTACCATTGCCATCAGCATCAACCTCATTGATCATGTCCTGGAGCTCTGCTTCAGTTGGGTTTTGTCCCAGTGACCTCATAACAGTCCCAAGCTCCTTAGTAGTGATACAACCTATAACAAACAATTAGAACGCTGTCACATCAGCTTAATATCAGGCCAATGGATAAGTTGAATTCCTTCTGCTTCCTCTTCTCCCAATGTATAAAAGTGCCATTATAATCATGGATTCTGTCATAATGGATGCAAACAGCAGGTATTAATTTAAATGTACAAGTTTCCTTTCTCAAGGGGGGAAAAAAAAGAAAACACATGCAAGGTGCCTTGAAATTTACCTAAAGATCACAATATATTGGAACCCTTCTTCTGTTCAAATAAAAATTCAAATCTTATTTAGTAATAACTCCAGCAGTTCCCAATTTTCACCTTAGGAAGAAAATGTCATGGTAGTAGTCTCTTTCAAATAGAAAGAATAACTTGACATCCAGGCAAATGGCAGCATTGATTCTTAGGATCCTAGGGTCATTTTCTGTACTCAAATCCTAACCTAAAAACCTTTTGAGGGTTGACCAAATCCACAACCCACAAAACCCTTGAAAAGAAATGAACCCCCATCTCTCAATTGCAACTTATCAAGCAACATGACATAAATATGAGACACCTTTGGAAAGACAGAAAGTTCGTTATTTGTGAACCTTAAGCGTCATCATACACACATTGTCTCACCAGTCCAACTCAAGGCTGGTTAGCTTACAACCGGGATATCAATTAAAGACACTGAATACAGGTGAACTACTATCTATTCAGTTGCATCAATCCCATGAAGCACAGGGATTCTAAAAAAAGCCCAGCTAGATCAGAGCCCTATATAACTTTCCAACAAAATGTTACACCACTTGCATCTTTCCTTCTATAAGTTTCCAATCACAAGTGTGCAGCAACATGTTGCGCCCTTATTTGCAAGAAAAACACGTCAACACAAGTCAGGGGCACACACATGCCCACGTCATGCTTGTGGAAATGAACTTTTGAATTTCAAAGGCGCAAAGAGATGTCACGGATTAATTTGTGCATTGAATCCCAAACATGTTAAAATAAAAGCAGGAAAGACTACGGATAGAAACTAAAATGCTCATCGATGATGATCTCCGCGTACATCACCCCATGTCCGCACATACAACGCAAAGCTTAATAAAATGGCATAATCGTGAATCTAAACCACACCACAGCAATCGTGACACATACACAATAACATAGGGCAAACAAGCAGCTATTATAAATACGAAAACAACCTGACCCAAATCTCTGAATCACCTTAAAATCGCAAATTCACAAACAATCGGACCTCGCAAACCCTAAACGAATCGAGCTTGAAAACCTAATGCACTAAAACACCACAAAAACAATCCTTACAGCTAAATTAAAGATGGAGATCTCTGCTTTCACCCAAAATTCAATGAGAACACCACATTTATTCTGCAAGTGGAAGAACTCAGCTCAAAAATCGAATCAGAACAAGTACATCAAAAACGAAACTGCATATAAAGACGTAGATCTAAACGAATTCTTAATATGAATAAGAAATCGCAAAGAAAGAATCAAATTGCAACAGATCTAGAGAGAGAGAGAGAGAGAGAGAGAGAGAGAGAGAGAGACCGTCGCCATCCTTGTCGAAGAGGCTGAAAGCTTCCTTGAACTCGGAGATCTGGTCGTCGGTGAGTTGATCCGCCATAGTCGCGTCGAGTCGGGGGTAGGGAGAGAGAATGAGGTGTTGGTGGTGATCTGGTCTTGGTTACTAGTAGTACAGAGCCTGGGATTTTTCTGATTTGATTGTGTGCGTGTGTTTATGTTTTTTCCGTTAATTTAATAGAGATGAGACCATCTTGAGTGGCTGTATGTAATGAATGATTACAAAAAGAAAAAAAAAAAAAGCAAGGTATCTTATTCTCTCTCCACCTTCACGTAATCTTTTAAAATTTTTATTATTTTCTTCTCTTTTCTTGGTAATAAAACATAAAAAAATAAAAAAGATACTAATCATTTGATCTTGACTCTATGTAAATGAAATCAAGTGCAACAATTGTACCAATTATGCGCTCGAAAAAAGATATATAGATTTTTCCTTATGGTTTTCGCAGATATGTTCTGATGAATACTCGATCGAGTAATCAATTTTTTATCTACTGGATCATTGATCTATGAGGAACGAGATAGCAAAGTAGAAAATATAAGTTTGGAATCCTTTTTCTCTTTATCAAAGCATCCCCATCTGCATTCCCTTCTCGCGTACGGTTCTTACTCCAACTTGGCTAGGATTTACTCTCGATCAATCCTATCCTGTGCATTAGCATCCTTAATGCTAGCGTTGATTTCCCTTAACACAGGCTAACCCATTAAGTGGTTTCCATTGAATCAATAAATTCCTTTTTAGGAACGATTTAACTTTTTCGAACATACACTATATTAAATGATAACTCTCTATCTAAGAGTCTTTATTTTATAAATAAAACTTGAAACTTAATTCATATATGTTCGTTAAAGATCAACTTCAAACTATGAATTGATTTAGCTCAACCTATTAGAGGATAGGTTTGAATTATCAAAAGGTCTTAATAATTTGCCACTCAAAAATCGACAAATTGAGCAATTGGTTCAAGGCAAACCACATCCAACCTTTAAAAAAACAAAAAACCCAACACTCATATGCATGCTTTAGCCAAGAAAGGGGACAAAAAATCGTGTATATATATATATATACATAAATATTATAATATAGGCATATATGTAATACATACACCGACACACATGATGAATTTATGGAAATGCTTTTAAGTTCCAGCTTTTAATTATTGCTTCGAGACACTATATATGTCATGCATAATTGTTAAACGAGAAATTTTCGATCTTTTAAAACTTCTCTCACTTTATTTATCATCACTCGATATTTTAATATTAAACTAACATCAAGTTTATACGATTTAAATCAATTATTTTGAAAAAAAAAATTAAATAAAAAATAATGGTAAATTATTTACGCATCTATATATTTAATGTATATGTACGCATAAACTAATACGATAATCTAGAAAAAAAAATGATATAAATAGAAGAGAATATGGAAAATTGTTTACAGGAAAATTGGAAAAATGCAAAAGGAATTTCTTAGTAAAATTTAAAAAAGAAAGAAAGAAAGAAACAGTGTAAGGCCAACAGGCCAACAAACCAACTCTATCATGTTGCCTCAAAGGGCCAAGCCTAGTTCAATTGAGGGCCGGCTTGTGAACCAATGAGTCATGGTCAGTTTAGCCTAATGACTACATCTAGACACATAGGCATTACAACTAGTTCAACAATGGCTATTTCATGAAGTTTGCCAACAAACTCTCACCTAATTTATTCACAACTGATCAAATATTCCCTGGATTATTAGAATAACGATAGTAAGTTAGATGCATTAGGTAGAATCTTCAAGTTCATTGTGATTATTCTTTTTATGTCTACTTTTCTCTTTTTTCCTTCTTGCTTGTTTCTTCTATGGGGCGGCTTTTCTTTTTAACTTAAAGATTTATTCTCTAGTTCTCTCATTTGAAATTTTAAGTTATTCTACGAATTATTTCTTAAATTTGTCTTTATACTTCTTGGATTTTGGCTTATTTCCTTTTCTCAGTATTTATCTCATCAAAGTTAAACATTATCATGTTGTTAAAAATTAAGGATGTGTTTTGCTTTCCTAAGAATTTCTCTGTTCCATCTCTTTTCTCATAGATTGCTTTTTGTTTAGGTTTTGTACTTGATCCTTGCTCTTCCCCTTATGCCTATTTAGTTCCTCTCCCATTTCATCATTTTTTTTATCAAGTATGTTCAATTATGAATAGATATGTTCCCCTTAATATAGGTTGTTGTTTCCTCATTTGTTTGGATTCTTTGTTTTTTCCCACCTTTAAATTGTAATCATATTTCTTTAGAGGAACTTATGCAAGAGCTCAAGAACTTCCCCAAATTGCCAAAGGCTCCCCCACTTAAAAGATTGATGGGAAGTAATACCTATAAAAAGTTTTGTAATATATATTGGAGATCTTTAGAGCCTGTTTACTTCGCTGAACGAAATAAGAGAGAAATGGAATTAGTATTATGATATAATGGAATAAAGTCGTAATAAATCCATAGTTTATATAACCTTGTTCACTTGGATATCATTAAATTAATATCACTTGGTTTACTTCACACAAAATTGATAAAGGAATAAAACTAGAATGAGTGATATAAAGACTAAATTGTCCTTGATTTATTTATAAGATAATTAAAAAAAATAAATTTGTCTCAATTGAAACCCTAATTCAATGTACAGAGCTTGTCTGAGTCTTACATAACTCAAGGATAAGTGTAGACACCTCATTTTTACAGTTTTATTTTAGTATTTTTATTTAGCTAGGTTAAAGAAAAAGAAAAAGAAAAAGAAAAAAAAAAGAAAAGAAAATTAAATAATTAAAAAAATAATAATAAATAAATAAATATAAAATGTCAAGTCATATCGAGTTAATTCGAATCAAGACAAATTGTTTAAAGTTAAATCAGATAATGATATACGTTCAATTTAGTAAATTCTAAGTCATTAAAGAATTGGGCTTCATTAAAATATTTTTTAGTCAAGTCTGATATAAATTTAATTTTTATCTAATTTATATTGGGCTAAAATAGACTTAAAATTTATTAAGTAGGTTATCGGGCTAAATTAAATCAGACTGAGTTAGGCTCGAAAGATAGAAAATCCAAATTAAAATAAGATTTCTAGAAACTAAATTAAATCTTCAAAGAATTTAAATCGCATTTTCTGTATCTAGAATTCATTATCATATATTTTGTATTTAGGGCTTGTTGAGATCAAATCTACATCTAAAAATATACAAAAAATTCAATTGTGTGGCTTATAAATAGCAAGTCGATGGTAAAGTTTAAAAATGTTTTTTTTTTTTTTTACAATCCCTAATACACCAACATATACTTACACCTACATGTTTTCACAATCACTATCCATCGATTACTCACAATCCATTAACAACCTACTTCACAAACACTTCACTTCCATCACTTGAAACACTCGACAGACACACACAAACACACTACACAAATGCACCCACACTAACACAAAGTCACGTACGCTACTCGCTTTACACTAACACGTTCAGGTCCCTCACACTCATCCACACACTACCCTTTCGTCCACAGTACACATGACATACGTTAACACCAATCACAACTTACACTTGCTTACACCGTCTTACATGCACACACTCATCACAGTCCACACATAACACAAACATAGCCACATACTGAGCACAATCACACACTTGGTTGGTTCATCGACGTCACTTGGTCATAAACACAACACATACAACCACGTTGTACGTCATCCGCAGCCATGATCATAATCATAACTATACACAATCACGATCAAATTTCATACTAAGCAAGCGAATGTAGTCTAGGGGATCACGATACAATCAACACGAATACGCCGATCACGTACGACTCAACTCGTTTGGGTAAAAAGACATATATATATTATTTATTTTTGTTTTATTAGTTAATTTAATAATTTTACTAATTTTTTTCTTTAGTACAATTATTCTTTTATCATATCGTTGACTATATTTTTTCAATAATTGTCATTTTTTTTATTAATTTAGTTAAATTGCATTTTTTGAAAAATCACATATCTTTTCTCGAAGATCCGTATTTTCAATATCTTAGTATATCTTGCATGTAGGATTTAGGAAAAATATTTTTGACACATAATGATTTTTTTTGAATTAATAAAATCTTAACCGGAGTTTTCAAAAAGAATTGTTAGGTTGGGTTTTTTAAAATAGATTTGTGAAATTAGATCTTTTAGGTTTTTTAAAATGATAAATTGTTAAATAAACATAAATCTAGCTTAATTTTCAAATTAAGAGAAATTCACCCACTAATTTTTTTATAAATAGAACTACATTGATTTGATCCTAACTAATAGATACATAGACACTTTTGAAGCAATCATATAAAAAAAATTTAAAAAAATTGTTGAAAAATTCGATATAAAAAATTCATTTTAGTTACACTTTTGCATATTTATATATATATTAGTATTTTTAGAAAAAAAAAAGTAAAGCCTATTAAGTTTTTTATTTTTATTTTACATAGTAACTAAGTCTTAATAGGTTAGCCTCCGAACTTAGTTTCTTTTGGTTAATTTTCTAAAAATCGATTTTTTAGAAAATCCGCAGATTAGTGACTAAATTAGAATTTTTCCACCGGAAAACCCTAATTTCATTTTTTACCAGTTTAACTGGTTGGCAACTCTAATTTTTTTAAAAAATATTTTTTTAAAGAAAAATGTTTTTCCTCAATTTAATATCGAGTAATTTATATTAAGCAAGCTGAACTTAATATTAATTAAATTAAGGAAAATTGAAATAGAGCTCAACAATAAGAGGAAGTATCCTAAGATTTTCAACATCATTGACGATGGAGAGGAAGTAAGAGTAAGGATACAAAAGGATGATGATTTCGAGTTCATTCTCAATACATGTTAGTCAATGGGGTCAATTAAGACTGTCTTGTCAATGATCTTACATGTGAAGTAGGAGTTTCGAGGTAAGTAATGTCGAGCCCTATTTCATTTTTTTTTTAATTTAACCTATATTAAGCTCATTCCACTTAATATAGATTACTAAATGTAAAATTAAGAAAAATAACATTTTTCTTAAAAAAATGTTTTAAAAACATATTTTGAAAAATAACTTAGAGTCACAAATAAGTTAAATTGATAAAAAAAAAAGTCAAATTAGAGTTTTTGAGTTGGAAAACCCTAATTTAACCATTAGTATACAAATAATCTAAAAAAAATAATTTTTTAGAAAATTTAAGCAAAAAATCTAAGCTCAAAGGTTAACCTATGAAGATTAAGTCATTATGTAAAAATAAAAACAACTAATAAGCTTTTATTTTTAATAATTTTTCTAAAAAAGCCAAAATATATAAAGAGATACAAAAATGTAATCAAAACGAATTTCTTAATAAATTTTATTACAAATTTTCAAAAAAAAATTTATATATATTTATATATATGGTTGCCCCAAAGGTATGTACGTATCCACTAGTTAGAATTAAACCAACGTAGTTCTAATTAAATCAACGTAGTTCTATTTTTTTAATAAAAAAGATTTAATAAGTTGATTCTTTTTAATTTAAAAATCGAGCCAAATTTACGTTATTTAACGGTTATTATTTAAAAAAAAAACTAAAAAGATATAATCTTCATGAATCTATTTTAAAAAGATCTAACTAACTAATTTTTTTAGAAAGACTTCAATTAAGATTTTTATTTAAAAAAAAACCACTATGTACCAAAATTTATTTTTCTAAACCTTAAATGTAAGATTTATGTGAATATACTAAGATATGAAATTTAAATACACCTCTTTACCAAAGATATAAATCTTGGAAAAGATATGTATCTTTATCAAAAAAATGCAATATGCAATTTATCTAAAAAAATACAATTAATCTAAAAATTGCAAATTTATCTAATTAAAACACATGACAAATAATTTATGCTAAAATTATTAAACCACTTGCATGAAGAAAAAAAAAGTTAGTAAAATAAAGCTATTAATTAAAAACAAAATAAATGAATGAATAAAACAACTTACCCAATTACCTAAGTGGGTCGGATCACTACAATCAGGTCGGACTCAGATTGGATCAAGAGATGTACAATGTTGTGAGTTGGGTTCTTCGGGGCTAAGTAATTCCAACGATCGTTAAGGCGTTTCGAGCACCAATTTGAGTGAGGGATTTAAGTTCTATGACAAAGTTATTGGTGAAACTTTTTTTTGGTATACGTGCCATGGCTTAAAGTGATGATTTGGACTCTTTTTGTTAATGGTCAACAATTAGGCATCAAGCTTAGTTAGGGTGTACTGTAGTGGGTCATGGGTTACTGTTCGTGCATAGGCGTCATGCATACTGCTTGTGTATGGGCATCATGCATGCACTTGTACCGCTATTGTAAGGACATACGCATGATTGGGGACTACCATAGAGTTGCGTGAGCATGTGTGTGTAATTGTAGACTACACGTACAGATGTCGTATGTTGACTCGATGTGTGTTATGACATGCATGGAGTGAAGCTGTCAAACTCAGTGTGTGTACTATGAAGTGTGGCTTTGGTGTATGTGCTGTAAAGTGCTAAACTCAAACGTACATAAGAGCATAGATCAATGCGCACCGAACTCAGTGTAATGTGAAGCTACTGAACGTATATGACATGGATGTATGTAGAGCTTATGTATGTTCTGTCCCATATGTATGCGTGGTCTGTGTTTGATTTTGTGGCATGTATAGGTGAACTGGATTCTAGCGTATATGCGTGTGAACCAAATTCTAGTGTATATAGTCTATACGTGTATGTGAGTGAGTAAGACGTGAATTATGTGTATAGGAATTGTGTGTAGGATGTGAAATGGTCTAATGTAGGGGATATAGATTGGTTTGGTTTGTGGCTTGTGTGTTGTGAAAAAACTCTAAAAATTTTACAACCAAAAACCACTATTTAGAAATGATTAATTTTGAATCCTTTAGATCTTTTTAATAAGGATTTAATCTTAACAAATCCAATATTCATAAGATACAATAATACCCAATTTAGATCTGTCAATTTCTTGAATAATTCCTTCAAAATTTAATCCAATCCACTTTCATGACCAAGTTTCTAGAAACTCCACATTCTATCTAGGCTTTCTATATTGAACTTGACTCAATCCAACTTGTTTTAAATTGGCCATGACCTTTTAATGTAGCCTAAAATATGCACACTTACCCATTTAATAAATCTTGAGTCTATTCTAATTAGTCCAATATAAATTGGATAAAAATTTGCTTTATATTGTTGGACTATTTTTTAAAATTAAGCTCAATCATTTAAAAACTCGAATTTATTAAATTGTATGTACATCTTCAACCGTTGTCTAATCTGACCCTAAATTGATTGACTTACTGACTTAATTCGGATACTTTATATATTTTTTCTTTTTTTCAATTATTTTTTCATCTTTTATTTTATTTTATTTTTTCTTTAATTTTTTAATTTTTTTGTTGGCCTAAAATAAATGAAAAACTCCTAACATAAAGAGTGACAAAAATGAAGTGTCTATAACTGCTCTTTTTTTAAGCAAAATTTGATTAAAACTTTGTTACAAAGGCAAAAGAGATACTCATTTTTACTAAATGCTGGTCTTAATTGATAAGATGAGGATTGCTGACTTAAATGATCGGTTGAACAGTGTCAGATCTTAAATGAATGAGATAAAAGAACACCAACTTGAAAGGTTAATGCAAAGAATAAAGGGCTCATCTTGAAAGGATGGGGCAAAAGGACAAAAGGCCTGTCTTAAAAGGACAGGGTAAAAGAATAGAAGGCTTGGGGCAAAAAAATAGGGAGCCTATCTTAAAAGGATATGGTAAAGGAATAGAAGACTCATCTTGAAAAGATGGGGCAAAAGGACAAAGGGCCTATCTTGAAATGATATGGCAATAAGATTAAAGGAGCTAGTCTTAAAAGGATAGAACAAAAGAACAAGGGGCTTATCTTGAAAGAATAAGGCAAAAAGTTAGGGGGCCTATCTTGAAAGGATAAGGCAAAAAAAAAAAAAAAAAGGGCTTGTCTTGAAAGAACATGACAAAAGGGATAAAGGGCTTGTCTTAAAAGGACGGGGAAAAAAGATAGGGCCTATCTTGAAAGGATAGAGCAAAAAGATTAGAGAAACCTATCTTAAAATGACAAGGCAAAAAGATAGGGGCTTGTCTTAAAAGGACGAGGTAAAAAAACAAGAAGCCTATCTTGAAAAGGCAGGGCAAAAGGTTAGGAGGCCTATCTTAAAATGATAGGGCAAAATTAGGAGGCTTGTCTTAAAAAGATGGGGCAAAAAAGATAGGGGCCTGTCTTGAAATAATAGGGCAATATGATTAAAGGGGCCCATCTTAAAAGGACGGGGTAAAAAAATAAGAGCTCTGTCTTAAAAGAACATAGTAAAAGGTTAGGGAGCCTATCTTAAAAGGATAGGACAAAAGATTAGGGAGGCTGTCTTGAAAGGACAAGGTGAAAGATTAGGAACCTGTCTTAAAAGGATAAGGTAAACAACTAAAGGTCAATTGACTTGTTTTAGATTGGTAAATGATCCAAAGAGAATAGATCTCTTTAAGATTTTCAAAAAAAAAAAAATTTCAATTTTTCTAACTATCTTGGTTAAGGACTTTAAGATTATTTTACTTAAGAATAGAAAATTTCGCAGATAACATCCAATTGACATATCTTGTAGACATATCTTGTATCGACTCCCGATATTCACTCATTTAGATATCAAAACGTCATCAAGGTATTTTGTTAATATTACTTCATAATCGCGCTCTTTTATGGAATAGAGTATTCTTCTCTTATAGAATCCAATCATGATTAAAACTTTTACCTGGTGAGTCTTTTATTCATACCATGCTTATGTCTTGATTCTGTTTTTGTTGTTACTGGTTTTCAATTTCCATCTCTATGATTCTTTAAAAAAATAAACCTCTTTTCAAAAAACAAGGTTAAATCATCGAGAGCATTCGACTTCAATTTATTTGGTAATTTAAGTTCATTGGTAAGTGTTTGGTGTTTAAGTGTGTAAAGCTAAGAAACACGATATACAAGGATTTATTGGTGAAGTGTTTGTCAATCAATGAAGCTCTTGATGATTTAATCATGTTTTTTGAAAAGGAGATTTATTTTTTAAAAGAATCATAGAGATGGTAATTTAAGTTCATTGATAAGTGTTTAATGTTTAAGTATGTGAAGCTAAGAGACACGATATACAAGGATTTATTAGTGAAGTGTTTGTTGGTTGATGACCATCCAAATCCGAAAACATTCATGGATATCAACTTTGCTTGCAAATGATGAAGGATTAACCACAAACAAATTCTCAAGAAAAAATGGAATCTTTATTAAACTCAGTATTCCATAGGTAATACAATTTAACAACATCGGAATTCATAGGACCTCTTAAATCAGGACCATTCATTTATGTTAACATTAATGCACCTCCCGATAATACCCTCTTTACCACACAAGGGCCTTCATAATTCAAAGCAAATTTTCCCTTAGGGTCTTTTACATTCGGCAACACTTTCTTCAATACCAAATCTCCTTCCTTGAATTACCTAGAGCGTACTTTCTTATCAAAAGCTCGAACTATCCTTTGTTGGTAATACTGATCATAACATACTGTTACAAGCCTCCTTTCATTTAGGAGATTCAAATGCTCAATTCGCTTCCTCACCCACTCTACTTCATGGAGGTGAATTTCTACTAGCACTCAGAATGAAGGTATTTCTACTTCTATCGGTAATACTGCTTCAATTCCATATACCAATGAATAAAGTATTGCACCTATAGAGGTTCTAACTAAGGTTCTATAAGCTATGAGAGGAAAGGAGAGTATTTCATGCCAGTCTTTATAAGTGATTACTGCAATTCTTGGGCTTCGTCTACTCCGGATTAACTTTCTTCAATAGCTACTGGGGTACCAATTATATCCAAGGGAATGGTAAGGTTAAGGCCATAGACGACCTCAAATGGGGTTTTCCTAATAGTGCTATAGACAGTTCGATCGTATGTAAACTCCACAACTGGTAGGCACATATCCCAATCCTACAAGTTCTTTCCCATAACAATACTGAGTAAAATATCTAACGTCATGTTTACTACTTCAGTTTGGCCATTAATCTGAGGGTGACTACTGGAGCTAAATACAAGTTTAGTTTCAAGTCTTCTCCAAAGAGACTTCTAAAAATAGCTGAAAAATTTTGTGTCCTAATCTAAAACAATAGTTTTTGGTACTCTATGTAGTTGGATAATCTCCTACAAAAACATATCAATTATATATAAGGCATCGTTAGTCCGATGGTACGGAATGAAGTATGCTATCTTGCTGAAGCGGTCCACTATAACAAAAATAAAGTCCTTCCCTTTAGTGTCTAAGGCAACCTTAAGACAAAGTCTATGCTATGGTCGACCCAAGGTAAAATGGGCGTTGGTAATAGCATGTACTCTCTGTGGGGTTCTCTCTTCCCCTTAACATGCTTGCAGACTTCATAACTACTAACTACCTTATGGACATCTTTGGCCAGACCAAGCCAATAAATGTTTCCTTTCAACATATTGGCTGTCTTGGTCTCCTCGAAATGACCAAATAATCTTCTACTATGAGCTTCCCTAATCAACAGCTCACGTGTGAAACAGTTTAGTATACATAGCCTTCGATCCTTGAGTAAGTAGCCATTATTGAGATAATATCCCTTAACAGCAATTCCATCTTTATATTGTTCTATGATAAGGCTAAAATGAGAATCATGAGCATAATGCTCAGTAATTAGTGAGAATCCCAATAATTTTATTTATAAAGTGGTTACCAAAGTTTGCCATCGTGATAGAGCATTGGCAACCACATTTGCGTTTCCTTTCTTATGCCAAATGACGTATGGGAATCCCTCCATAAACTCTAAAAACTTGGCCTGTCTCTTCGAAAATTTGTTCTAACTCCCAAGATGATTCAATGATTTGTGGTCAGTATAAATAATGAACTATTGTGGTAGCAAGTAATGTTGCCAAATAGTGAGGGCTCGAAAAAGGGAGTACAACTCCTTCTCGTATACAAAATAGTTCAGGGTAGGACCATTAAGTTTCTCACTATGGAAGGTGATGGGTTGTCGCTGTTGCATCAGGACAGCACCAATTCCAACTCTCAATGCATCACATTCTAGTTCAAAGGGCTCATCAAAATTTTGCAGTGACAAGATAGGTACCAAGGTAAGTTTTTCCTTAATCTCTTTAAAGCTCTGCTCAGCTCAGTCATTCCACCCGAATCCTTCACTCTTCTTAATCAACTCAGTCAATGGGGCGACTATGGTACTGAAGTCCTTAATAAATCATCTATAGAAAGAAGCTAAGGCATGGAAACTTTGGATCTCCTTGACATTCTTCAACATTGGTCATTCCAAGACAACTTAGATCTTCTTCTCATCTGCTTGGATTCCTTCCCCTGATATTACAAACCTTAGGAATATCACTTCTCTCTAGTAGAACATGCATTTCTTTACATTCCCATATAGCTTCTTGATTTGAAAAATATCAAACACTCCACAAAGATATCGAACGTGGTTATTTAGGTCGGCATTGTATACCAACATATCGTCAAAGTACATGACCACACATTTCCCAATTAGATGGTGCATTATATGGTTCATCAACCTTATGAATGTGCTTAATGCGTTAGTAAGCCCAAACGGCATAACCAACCATTCGTAGAGTCCGTTTTTAGTCTTAAAGGCAATTTTCCATTCATCGCTCGGCCTCATGCGATTTGGTGGTAGCTATTCTGCAGATCAATGTTCGAAAATATTTTAGCGCCATCAAGCTCATCTAACATATCATCGAGCCTCAGTATCGGGTATTTGTACCTGACAGTAATTCTATTGATTGCTCAGCTGTCGATGCACATGTGCCATGAACCATCTTTCTTTGGAATGAGCAGAGTTGGTATAACACAAGGGCTCATGCTCTCCCTCACATACCCTCATTCTATAAGCTCGTCCACCTACCTCTTCAGCTCAACAACCTGCTTAAGGTTCATCCTATATGTGGGTTGGTTTGAAAGGGCGGTGCCTAGCTGCAGGTTAATACAATGCTCTATGCCTTGAACTGGAGGCAGTCCTCTAAGCGATTTTTCTAGAAATAGGTTAAAAAACTCATTTAGCAAGCTTCGGATCTCTTTTAGAACATCCTATAATTCCCTCATTTCCAACAATCTCCTAACCAACAGGAACACGGGTTCATTAGCCTTTTCAACAGATCGAAGCTCTCTTCAACTCATCACTAAGGCTTTCTTCTTACTAGCGCTGGTAAGCTGATTATAGGCTTTAGTTACTTAGGACGGGGTTAGAAGTTGCAACACAATCTTCCTCCCATCCTTGATAAAGGCATAGGTGTTCTTATACCCGTCATGAGTAACACATCGGTCAAACAACCAAGGTCATCCAAGTAGTAGATGTAAAGCTTCTATGGGAACGACATCATATACCACTTCGTCCATGTATACATTTCTAATATTGAACAGTATGGTCACTTGTTCAATTACGTACAAAGTACCCTTATCATTAAGCCAATGTAACTTATAAGGTTAGGAATGCTTTGAGGTTGGTAGACCCAACCTTTGCACAAAGGATTGCGTCCATCCACTATGATTGCGCATAATTGGCCTTCGATGGTACTCTTGGTATGGAACAAATTCTCTCTTTGGTCCTCCATAGAGTTTGGCAAGGAACTCAAGACTAGAGTCATTATTTCTCCCTGGTTAGTATAGACATAAGTCTCCTCTTCCTCTTCAGTTTCAGGTTTTCCAACATCTTCTTCCTTCTTGGGCTCACTCTCGCCAGTACTATCCACTACATTTCTTTGGAGCACCATAACCGGTCGGTTCAAACACTCAGTGGCCATATGTCTGAAGCTTAAGTATTTAAAGCACTTTACCTCACTGGTCTTTCGTCCGAAAGTCTGCCCTTTCTAATATGTCTTTGGGGTCAACCTACTTTCGACTCGACCTTATTAGTTTCCTCGGCTGTCTTCAGGTCAATCATTCCTATGCTTAGCCCTATATGGCCTCCTCGGCTCTGCTTAAGCAAATCAGCACGATATTGGTACTTACGATAATGTCTACCCAGGTCGGCTTGGAACACTTATCTTCTACCTTTTAACCCTTTGTGCTATCTTAATGGCCTCTTCCAGTGTATAAAACCTCTATATTTCTATGATTTTGCGAATCTCATACTTGAGCCTAGAAACAAATCTTGATACTATACAAGCTTTTGGTTCTTTTATGTCGACTCGGATCATTAGCATCGGGAACTCCCTGACGTAGTCATTAACAAATCGACTTCCTTGGTGAAGCTCCTGCAATTTTGTAAACGTATCTTATAGGTAAGTTAGGGGTATAAATTTGCCTTTTAACAATATTTTCATCCCATCCTAAGTTCTAACACCTCGTCTTCTATCTCTTACTCTAACTGCATTCAGATTCTTCCACCACATATTGGCATACGCAATAAAGTCCAATGCAGCATGTTGGACTTTGACTACATCCTCATACCCATAACATTCAAATACTTTCTTAACCTTCTCTTCTCACTCCAAGTATTCATCCGTGTCTCCACTTCTACCAAAAGGTGGGATTTGCACCTTAATGTTATCTAGCCCTCGAGGAACCCAATGTCCTTATCCTTGCGCCTGGTAATAGTCTACCTCTTCTTCACCAAACTCTTTAACATCCAGCTCCTCATTATTCCCTAATCTCCCCCAACTCTAGTCTTCATCTAACGGCTTGGTCTACTACTCCTCCAGCTCATAGTGGTTAAATTGGGTAATTAGTTCGATTGCCTTTGCCGTAGTATCTCTCAAAGGCATCTTCCTATGGGTTTTGTTGTCGTACACCTTTGAATTGTTGTCTATTAACTTGCATTATGGTGACTAATAAGGTTTGTAAGTCTATCAAGTTTGTTATCAACTAATACTAGGGTGTTACTACCATTATGACTACAACCAGATTGAGCACTACTGCCCTAGTCACCAATAACTCCTTGAATACTTGAATTGGACATGGTACAGTACTTCTCAAATGAATTAACAACTTGCTAATAACTATAATACCTGATGGCCACTCAAATAGAATAGAAACAAACTTGCTCTGTTTTCGTAATGGGAAACAAAGTAGAAACCAAGTAACAATGAAACTACACTTACCGTCACATAAATATATTGTAGTAGCTACAAAAGGAACACAACAACCACTAACAATAAAATGAACCAAAACTTTACTGACACTTCACATATTCCCTCGCAGAACCATGTTCTAATACCTGCGAAGCTGATGCATCTCCATAGTCGAACATACGGAGAGACACCACAACGAAACAACCCAAAACAAACAAGGAAAAAGGTTAACAAAGTCCGGGTAGTTACCGAATGGATATGACACACTACTCAATCCTATTCAGCCTACAATCTACTGAATATGACATAACGGTTTGAACTGAAAGTTTACCTACCATTACTCCTTACTAAAGGGAATAGATAAGAGTTAAGAGATAATGAGAATACTAGGGTTGCCAACTGAATAATTCTATATTGAAAGTTTTACCTGCCATTACTCCTTACTAAAGAGAATAGATAAGAGTTAAGAGATAACAAGAATACTAGGGTTTCCAACTGAATAATTCTGTATTGAAAGTTTATCTTACGTATAAGGAAGTAGGGGCTTATATACCAGCCCACCAGGGTTACGTTACATGTATGAAAAGACAAAAAGGGTATTTTGCACTTAGGTTACATGAAACATACTAAAAGGGGTAAAAAAGATAAAGAATATTCAGTATGGAAAGAAAGAATCATTTTGGAATATTGTGTTAGAAGATATGTATCGCTTAGTGGTTAGTCGTTAGGAATATGTTACAAAGTAAGCAGAAACAAGAGGACGTTGCAGTCAAAGGCCGACTCGATCTGGTTCAGGTCAGGGACCAATTAGTTCTAAAAAGAAGTTAGCTTACTTCAAGGTCGGAAGCCTGTAGTCGGGTCGGGAGCTCACCTTAGCTATTCTTTGGCTGTCTCTTGGAGTAAAATGTTGCTGTTAAACAAGGGTGGATCTAACGCATGTAAGGATCTGATAGTCAAGTCTGTTGGAAATCAGCTCAGGGTAGAAATCCCGTTTCGGCTATAGCCTAAAGCTAGAATCTTTCAAGCGAGTCCTTGGAGTCCTCTAGCTCGGTTGTACGTGATCAGTCTAAGAGGCTGATTCCTATTAATGGGTGGTTATTTTGATCCGAATTTGGTAGGGGATTAGAGTCTCTCGACATAGCTATCGATGTTATAGGTCTGACTAAGTTGCTAATATTGACAACGTTTACAGTAACTCCTTTCGCTTTGTTAGAGAATCTCGTGAGTGACATCTTCTTCTCAATTGCTTCATGATTAGGAAGCTTCTGGTAGAAATAACTTCTTCAATTCGACACCTTAAGGCCACAATCTTTGCAAAGTTAGAGGTAGGATGACCTACTAGATGTTGGTAATATGGGCTTCCAAGAGTATTAATAAAAGCAAAGGCCATATCCTTTTTTGTTAAGGGAGGAGTTAACCTAGCTACCATGTCCCTCCATCTTTAAGCATACTCTTTAAAGTTTTCCTTAGCCTTCTTTCACATATTGTTCAAATCCTACATGGATGGGGTTACCTCGATATTGAACTTATACTGGTTATAGAAAAGCCGGGCTAACTTATCCCATGTATCAATCTCATTAATGTCCAGTTGGGCATACCAAATCAAGGTGTGCTTGGTCAAGTTATCCTGGAAAGTTTAAACCATCACTTTATCATATTTTGTATATTTTTCCATCTTTCTGATGCACAGCCTGGTGTAAAGCTTCAGGCAGCCGGTCCTATCATATTTCTCGAAATCTAGAACTTTAAACTTTTCCAAGAAGTCATCGTCTTCATACGTCAGCAAATTGACCATTCCCTTACTCAAGCCTATTAACCATTTCCAGGTTTTTCATTTTCTCAATCAACTTTTGCATAAACTTTCTTTCCATCTCTTTGTGTTTTTCCTTAATCTCCTTCTTTAACATCTCAGCATTGGGGATTGATTCTACATCTTCCAGTTCAGGGGGAGGGGTCACTTCTGCATTCAATTCAGGTTGACTTGAGACGCTTGGCGATCATTGAGACTTCTAATAGCCTGAATGAGAGCCTGAATTTATTCAAACATCTTGATCATGTTTTCTTCCAAGGATACGACTCTTAAGTCAGGCTCGGTTTAGCTAATGTTTCCATTGCCATAAGTTAATATTCTTGCTTTGGAACGAGTGAATATCAAGCTTCTAACAAAGTTTACTCATTTAGGCAATATCTTCAAAATCTTATAAAGACTTAAGTTTAAACATTTTTGTCAATTAAAATTTATTATTATTAATTTTTGTTTTGTTTTTTTTATTTATATATTTTTTGTGTTTTTTGACTTTTTTTTTTTGCTCTAAAAGGTAACTATCAAAGGAAAAAAAAATAAAAAATGAGCAAAAGACTGTGTAACCAGTAAAGACCTATATTTAATAAAGCTGCAAATTTATTAATAATCATAAAATTAAGCTTAAACAATGGATTAAAAACACACCTAACTAATCTTCTTAAAAAAAATCATATATCTACAAAAGCCGATGAATCTGGTTAGGGCAGGTTTCACAGGATTGATACTGTTCTAACTTTCCAAGTCTATATTAGATAAAACATGAGATTACATGATTATTTACAAAAAAAAAAATGAAAATACTAAATTTACAATAAGGCTACATATGACATGAATAATTTTGCAGCTCTTTCAAGTCTTTTAAATTATGCAACTTTTTACTCACTATGAAATATTATAAAAAACACACATATAATACAAGAAACAGAAATGGTTGTATGGAAACAAGCATTAATATAAAAATATATATATATAAAAAATTAATACAGTATGCTATACATGTATGTAATGCAATATAGGAATTATTATGAACCCGCAGCCAAGAATATACCTATATATAAGTAGATTAAAAAAAAATTAAATGAGGCTCATAGATACTTATATATAAGGGTACTAATTCTTTTAATTTCGCTTTCTTTGAAAAAGAAGACCTAATCGACCGTGGATTATAATAATAAAATTTTTCCTATAATTTAACAATAACTAACCCCTTTTTTTCAAAAAAAAAAAAAATTATGTAAGAAGGTATGGTCTATGGGTCACTGGCTCTGTAGCCTTAAGTATTTTTTAAGAAAAACCAAATGGGTTACATTAAGCATTAGTGGGCTCGCCTATCACTGCTAGGTAGGAGTAAATACCCCAACGACTTAAAGGTTACATAATGGTAACTTGTCTTAGGTTTCTAAGATGGTCTAGGTGTAAGCTCTAAAGCTAAGCCAATTGACCGTAAGATCGAACTTAGGATATGAGGTTTTGGGCGATCGGTTAAAAAATCCGATTAAACCCAAATTATAAACTATTAAGAGAAATATTAGTAAAAATGACCCCGTAAACTTAAATTTAAGAAAATAAGTAGCAAAATAGGAGACTATAAAATTTTCAAATTTTAAGTATAATAATTGCTAATTACCGAAAAGACGAAAAGTGTAATCAAATAACTAAGAAATTATTAGAGATAGATTATATGTATACTAAAAATTTTAGAATGACTAAAATAATAATTAGGAATGTTCACCTATACCCCACATGTATTTACATGTAAATAAAAATATGTGAAATTACCTATATTGGCAAAAAACTAAGTAAATAATTAAAAAAATTATAAATTAATTATGGAAAAATCAGAAAAAATTAGAAGAGGATAAGATGAATCAAGATGAGGTCGTGGCAGGTCCAAATCTACAAAATAAAAATCAACCAATAAAAATTAGACAACCTAAAAGCCAAAAATCAAGGAAAAATGGGCAAAGTCTTGTCAAATTAATGCATATTAATTACAACCAATGTCTATAAATAAGGGAAAAATTTCCAGAAGCCATTTGGTCAGTTTAACATTTGGGAAAAATAAGAACACTAAAAAAATCGAGAGAAAATCTAGAAAATAAAAAAAAAAAGGGAAAACTGTGCAGATTGGGTAAGTGAGCTAAACCCACCACTTACCACCACCTGGGATCAAACCACCACTACCACCCTACATTAGAACCACCGCCTGAGCCGGCCGACAACCTTGGACCGGGTTTGGACGGCCAGAAAGCTTCGAACAGGTTAATCTCTTATTTACCTTGATTTTTGAATAATTTTGTAAAATTAGTTATTTTGCCCAGAAAATTATGAAACTTGTTATTCTTAGGTTTTATTGTATGTAGATTTAGGAAAAAATATTTATTTAGTTTAATTATGTCTAAAAATATAGGGTCCTTAACAAATTGTTCAAAACTGAGCATGATTAGAACCGAAAATAAATAGGCTTAGGAGTGTAGTTTGGAGCTCAAATTTTTTTTGTAGGATGCTCATATGATATAGAATAGTGCTATGAAGCCATTTTTTTAAAATTAATTTTTGAAATTTTTAAGTTAATTTTTAGCCCTAAAATGATGGAAAAATTGGGTGATTTGGGGTTAATTAGGTAATTAAGATGTTAATTACTGATTTAGATATTAATTAGATGTTTAGGCATGTTAATCTCTGATGTGGAACCCTAATCCTAACCTTTGGAGTATTAAGTATGGTTAATTTAGGAAATTAAGTAATTAATATAAGAAATTAGTAATATGTGAAATTGTAAATTAATAAATCTAAAAAAATTAGGGTTATTTAGATAATATTAGAGTAAAAATCAGAATAATATTACAGCTAAATTCAAAGTGAATTTTAGGTAATTATATAAAAAAGTAAGATTTTCTCACATCGGGGAAAAATCCGATACCCTAATTAGGACTAGCGTGTACCGAATAGCCTAGAATACTAAATTAAGACCCAATAGGATATTTGAATACTTGAGCTTAATGTGATGAAGTTCACATTAGGATTCGAGTATGTTTAGGACTTAGAAATCGAACTAAAACCTAATCTAGAAATTGATGCGGAAACTGAACCCGAACCTAACCCCAAACCTAGAATAATTATAAAAGACTTAAGACCTAAATAATTACGTATATTAAACCCTAAATAAAATATAACAATAAGTGTTATAGGAGAAAATGAACCTATAATCATTATATGAAAACTGAAACCACGATTGTGTTATAGGGATGATCGGCAATGGCCTGAGCAAGTCGAACCTCGAGTGAGTGAGTGAGGAGTCGAGGTAAGTTGGGATTAATACAATACTGTATTTTGGGAGGCTTAAGATTATGCTTGGTTGTGCTTATTAGATAGTTAGATGTGTGCATGTGCTTGATTATGGGTGATGCTATGATTCTATTTGTTGCTCTAACATGAATTGTATGATTTGCATGAAATGATTGATCACCCTAAACTGGACTTAATCTAATATATGACCAGTAATCGGAATCGGACATGCATGGTAACCCGTTAGGGGAACTTAGGACTCTCCGGCCAAATACCGACCCCTTCGAAAGGGATAGCGCAGGATTGTAAAATGGTCATTCCTTTATCCTCAGTCGAACTAAGTGACAGGAGAGGAGGTCGCGGCGAGGGTGAAGACAGTGGTTCGAAGGTAGTCGCGGGAGGAGCAAGGTCTCCATTACACAAGCCTAGGTTTGGTCGTGAGCTGTTGCATTAACGGCAACTCCTCAATCCTGGTTAGAGCGGGCGCAATTTCTCTAATCTCACAACGGGCCGGACAACGTCGTGTGATGGCATTTGCTTGTACATGCATTGCACCTAATAAGTGATTGAAAACCTTGTTGTGTGTATGGTATAGTTTTAAGTCCTCCGTCCTAACTTACTGAGCTGTGGTTGCTCACATCCCTATAGATGTCGTGCAGGTGCTGGCTAAGAAGCTGCAAACAACTACCCTGAAGCTAGCAACTGCTGGATCCTGGGGAGTGAGGAAAAACTTTTAGAATAAACACACATATTTTAAGGTCGAAGTTTTTATTTTAGAATTAATTTTCATTTTTAAATAATGTAATAACTGAATTGAAGTGTATATATATATAAATTTTCTCACTTTCTTAGGTGAATGATCTATTTAAATTACAAACTGTATACTTCAAAGCGGGTCAGTTGTGGACGCCTTTTGTAGATCAAGTCTAAGATAGCGGTTGTAAGGCCAACTTCTATCTTAGGATGGTTTACACGGCGGGGCTGTTACGACTCTGCCGCTTCGGGGCGTGACATATCCTATAAACTAACCCATAAAACACTTTGAGAGTTGAGCGACATAAGGGTAAGGATACTTTGGGCTCATTCTTTAAAGGAGGTCTACTTTAAATGTGAAACATAGATTGAAATGAAGTTGGGCATTCATTTTAGAATCTTAAACACGATTATCTCTTGTTCACTCCGTTGGACCAATTTGGAGTATTTTCAAATTTAAACCCTACCAAGAACTCCCTCACGATAGGACAATTTGGATGTTAGGGTCACTGATTAGAAGATAAAGGTAAAATTGGTCTATGCTTGCTTAAGTAACCTTTATTCAAAAATGATTTTTATCTTTGATAAATTATTTTTCGTTGCAATAAAGAAGAGCCAACCCCTTTTCGAACATCTTAAACTTATACATACCTTACTTGAGCCCAAACAATAGAAATCAATGAATTTAGGGCCTTGAATCGCTTAAAGGGCAAAAACTGGGAAATGGAGACAATCATTCTTAGGGCCAAAAGCAAAGAAAGAACAACAAGAGATAGTGGGGAAAACTAAAAGAAGAAAAAGACGAAGAACAAAAGAGCCCAAAGAATTGGGCTTGAGTGTAAGACGAAAGCCCCAAGAGAACTTACCTATGTTGAATCTAAATTGAAAAGTCGAGAATCAAAGCCTAAATAGCCCCAAAAACACCAGGCCATGAATCACATTCTAAAGCTCAAAAACCCAAAATCTCTATATCCACTCCGAAGCCTCTCTTACTTATGTTGAATCACACAAGGCTTTCTTACCTACAATACTACCCTTATACAGTAAAAGTTCTTCCAATCTTAAAAAATAATCTATCTTTAATAAAAATTGTTTTTGAAGCTAGGGTAAGCATACTTCTAATTTTTCCTTAAGATTCTCGACTTGTGCATCTGGGATAAATAAAAATATTTCTTTCAAAATAAGCTTCCTCATTAGGCATTTTTGAAGCCTTTTGACTAAAAACGTAAATTCATAATGTTGAACAAAAAAAGACCTAATGGATTGATCAAAGTGTATTACTTACAAAATGTATCATAATTTTTGGAATTATAGTCAAGAGTAAAATCTAGACCGAGAGCTAGCAAGGAAGCCTTCTTTGACAAAACTAATCACGGGTTACCTTTTCCTTAGGAAGGGAATGTTTAAAATCACAAAGACCTACAAAGGAGCCTAACATCAAAGTTAAGGGCATCAAGAAACCTTACATGATTACCAAAGAAAGGCATGGTTATAAACTTTTTCCTTAAATAAGAATTTATAACTGCTGGCAAACTTAAAAAAAAAAAAGGAGATAAGAAAAATAAAAGAGAAGAGAGAGAAAGTAAAGGCTTGTCACAAGTTTTTTATCTAATCCATATCGACTCAACTAGCTAAGCTTTCAATTCACATCATTCGTTTCCTTTCCAACATAGTCACATTTTGTAAATTGACCTTAGTAGTCTATATCATTTCTTTCCTAATTGTAGTTTTTAATATCCTTTAACTCTTTTTCAAATCAAGGGGCCTATCCTTATTTCCTTTTTCATAAACAGGTGTTTTTCAACAATTTCCCTTTAAATACTTTTCCAAGTCAAGAAGTCTTTTAAAACTGGTTGCTTTCCTTACTTTCATCAACTTCCCTTAGGGTTTTAGTTAGCTCTTGCAACATTAAGCCATTCTTTTTCTTTTCAAGGTTCTAGCCAGCCTTTAGGGCGCTGTCCTATCTTTCTAGGGTTCTAGCTAACTCTTAGAGCGCTAACACACTCTTTTATTCTTTTTAGGGTTCCAATTAACCTTTAGGACGTTGTCCCATCTTTAAAGTTCTAGCTAGCTTTTAGAGCACTAACCCATTCTTTTATCCTTTCTAGAATTCTAGCCCGCCTTTAGGGCGCTATCTTGTTTTTTTAAGGCTCTAACCAGCTTTTATAGTGCTGACCCACTCTTCTATTCTTTTGGGGTTCTAATAAGCCTTTAAGGTACTGTCTTGTCCTTCATTTTTAGGGTTCTAGCTAACTCTCAAAGTACTGACCCAGTCCTTTATTCCTTTTAGGGCTTTAGTTAGCCTTTTAGGCATTGTCCTTTCTTCTATTTTTTAAGGTTCTAGCTAACTCTTATAGTGCGAACCCACTCCTTTATTCTTTTTAAGGTTCTAACCAGCTTTTAAGGCGTTATCCCATCTTTTGTTTTTAGGTTTCTAGTTAACTCTTACAGCGCTGACCTACTCTTTTATTCTTTTTTAGGGTTTTAGTTAGCCTTTAAGGCATTGTCCCATCATCCATTTTTAGGGTTCTCGTTAGCTCTTAGAGTACTGACACACTCATTTATTCTTTTCAGGGTTCCAATTAGCCTTTAGGGCATTGTCTCGTCTTTCATTTTTAAGGTTTTAACTAGCTTTTACAGTACTGACCCCACTTTTTTTCCCTTTAGAGTTTTAGCCACCCTTTAGGGCTTTATCCCGTCTTTCTAGGGTTTTAGCCAACTTTCAAAGCGTTACCCCTTCTTTCATAATTTTCCTTTAAGGTTTTTAACAAGCCCATAAGGCTCTCACCTTACCTATTCCTTGTAGCAAGCTCATAGGGTGCTTCTCTTCATGAATTTCTTTTTAGCAAGCCTATAGAGCGCTTTCCTTTAGTATTTTCTCCCTAATAAGCCCATAGGGCAATTCCTTTCATCCTTAATTTCCTTTAGCAAGCCCATAGGATGGTTCTCTTCACCAAGTTCTCTTAGTAAGCCCGTTGGGCACTTACTTTTACCAATTTCTCCCAAGCGAGCCCATAGGGTGCTTCTCTTCATCGAATTCTCTCAAGTGAGCCCATTCCTTTCATCTTCTATTCTCTTAGCAAGCCTGTTGGGCGCTTTCTTTCACTAATTTCTCTTAAGCGAGCTCATAGGGCGCTTCTCCTCATCAAATCCTCTTAGTAAGCCCAAAGGGTACTTTCTTTCATCATTAATTCCTTTTAATGACCTCGTAGGGTACTTTCTTTTACCAATTCCTTTCGAGCAAGCCTAAAGAGCGCTTTCTCTCATCATCAATTTCATTTAAGATTGCTAGTCTACCAAAGACACTCTTGCTTAGGATAGTCAGCTCAAAGAAGCACTTCTAGGTTTATCTTGAATCGATTCTAGTTTAAGGTTGCTAGTCCCCAAGAGATGCTCTTGCCTAGGTTAGTGAGCTTAAAAGAGCATGACCAGGTTTTTCAGATTGATTCTAGTTTAGGGTTGCTAATTTCTGAGAGACACTCCCGTCTAGGTTAATCAGCTTAGAAGAGCACGATCACGTTTTCCAAATCGATTCTAGCTTAAGATTACTAGTCCTCAAGAGATGCTCCTATTTAGGTTAGTTAGCTCAATGGGGCACTACCAGGTTTCAATTCAAGGTCTTAGTCAACTCAAGGAGTACTTACCCATTTCATTCAGTTTAGGGTCTTAACCAGTTTAAGGAACACTTTGCCCGTTTCACCTTGGTTAGTTAGCTCATTAGGGATGACCAAGTTTTCGACATCTCTTTAAGGTTTTAGCTAGCATAAGGAGTGTTTTGCTAGTCACATCTTAATTAGCTAGCTCATTAGGGCACAACTAGGTTTTCAATATTTCTTTTAGGGTCTTAAATAGCTAAAGGAGCGCTTCGCTCGTTCTCGCCTCACTCGTTCTCGCCTAGGTTAGTCAACTCATAGGGGCATGACCAAACCTTCAACATCTCTTTAGGATTTTAGCCAGGTTAAGAAGTGCTTTGCTTGCCTCATCTTGGTTAGTCAACTCATAGAGATACTATCAAGTTTTCAACATCTTTAAGGTTTTAGCTAATTCAAGAAGCGCTTACTCGTTTACCTTGGTTCGTTAGCTCATAAGAGCACAACCAAGCTTCAATTTCTCTTAAATCTTTCGGCTAGCTCTTAGAAAGCCTCCTCTCTCTTTTCACTATCCACCAAAACCCCCAGTCAAATGAACCTAGGGTAGCTAGCTAAGGTACTCCTTAAGATAAATTCTACTCTTGAGGCAAAAACAATATCTCTTTTGTCTTTGTAATAAAGTTTTTGCTCAAACTTCACTACAAAGAAAGGCAATTGTAGGCCCCATTTTTGCCCCCTTTTTATTTTTTCAAAATTTTTAAAATGAGATTAATGGTCCTAAATTAGGAAAAATGCAAAAAAAAAAGAAAATTAAGAAAACCTAAAAAATAAGAAATTTAGAAAATACAAAAAAAAAAATAAAACAAGTCAAAAAAAGAAATAGAAAATTTGAGAAAAGCAAAAAGAAAAAACAAAAAGAAAAAAATAAAGGATTTAGGAAATTTAGAAAATAATAATAAAGTTTTAGAAAGTTTAATAGAATCGAGTTTTTAATAAAAAGGAAAGGAGTATTAGACTTGGGCTTAGATTTGAATTTAATTTAGGATAACTTTATTCATAATTGCACATATGAATAAGGCACATGCCAACAGTTTAATAGATAAACACTTGAACTTGTATTGGGTTTGGCTTAGAGGTTAGGGGTTGGATTCTCATTAAGGGTAGAAAATGCCTTTTCTTCTTTTCCATAGCACATGATGCCATATGTTAAGATGTCATCGTGCCATGTATCTACAATAGGATACGTGGGATAGATACACATACGTGCACATTACGGCTACATGTTGATACTTAGCATAACACATATTACCATGTATCACTACGTGGCGTCACATGTATCAGCCACGTATGTGACACATCATTGGCAACGTGTCTTTTGGGACACGTGGCACTTTCTCATTTGTTGATGCAACTGACGTGGCGCCACGTTAGTACTTTCCTTTTTCTTTCTCCGCATTTCCCCATATTTTCTTGCACTTTCTTTCTTGGTCAGCCAATTTCAACGTAAATTTTAGGCAATTTATCGTTGCAATCTCACCAAATTAATGGTGAAATTGCAAAATAGGCATAGCCTACTATGCATTGAATCCAAAAACCTAGTTGGATTCACTTGTTCGACCATTTAAAGTCGAGATTGAAAAATGGAAAAAAGGAGATAAATTTGCTATTATCATTATTTTTCAATGGATCCATCTCATACAAAGTGTCCACTTTAGAATTACACCAAAACACACAAATACGACCACTCCCTAACCTCTCTGTCTCGAACCTACAAACACATGCACGTCTCTAGCATGCCACACACATACTAACATCAACCACCAACCGAACCATTAATCTCATTGAACACTCTATTGTGACCTCAACCAAACTCTTAACCATTTACGAACATACAGCCAACCGTACAACAACCCCCACGCTACAATACACGTATAGACGATTAGCTACATCCTCGCACATTGTCTCATCCACCTTTAATCTCCATACCATACATGATGCCCTCACACACTGAACTAACCGTCTCAATGACCCCTTTCTCTCAACCAACACAACTCGAACCATCCATGATAAACACAACAACAAGCCACTCTCCTTCTTTTCTACGACCACATCTTAACCCAGATCCACTTGTAACCTACTAATGACCCTCGACACTCCAATTTTACTATGTGACCACTTTCTCTCCCAACATTACACCATCCCTCTCCATCAACCTAAGCCCTAAACCCATTCCATAGCCAACAATCTACACTTGGCGCCAGCTCTAACACTCCACATGAAACTCAGTCCCTCATCTTACAATGATACAACCAACACGGCAGCCTTTATTCGCCTACACACGTTGTCCGCATCGATTATCCACTCCTCGCCAAACATAGCACTTCACACTGAGCACTTCACCAATGCCTAAACGTCCACACAACAGCCAATTACCCTTACGTTACTGCTCTATCTTCACTTTGCATGCCAATCCTCTCTTACATACTCCTTCTTCATCCTTACGACCCACCACTGCAACAACTACCACTTAAATTGCCATAAAAACCTAAGGTGTTGAACCCAACCCCCTTGAACCCAATTAGAAATACACAAAAGTCTATTTTCCTACTCAATTTAGTGCATGAATCGAATTAAAACACCCTTTCCAAGCTACTGTGTGTGACCTAAACCAAATTTAACACCCGACCTGAACCGACTGACTTGAATCCAATGCACTGACCTAAGTTTAACCCATACGCCAAACTCTGATCCAAGTTTGATCGGGCTTTATTCCTTGTTTTGTAGTTTGGTTATTATAATCTATTTATTTTATATATTAGTGTAATGTGTAATTGTAAATTAAAGAGAAAAAAAAATAGAAAAAGGAAAAAAAAAAGAAGTAAGAAAAAAGAAAAAAAGAAGAAAAAGAAAAAGAAACAAAAAAAAGGTAGAATAGCTTAGTTTTGTTTTATTTTTTTAATTATTTATTCACTCATTTTCGGTTAAGGTTTAAATAAAATAATAATAATAAAATAAAAATAAAAATAAGTAGATGAGAAAATAAAAATCACTTAGAAAATCAATTTTCCAATAAAATAAAAATAAATCAACTATTTTTCCAAACTAGGGCACTTTAGAATTTCCAAAAATAAAAACCCTAATTAGAACCCTTTAGAAATTTCCTTAAATAAATCAAAATGGGTTCAAAACATAAATTTGACATATTGTCAAAATTAAAAAAAAAAACTAACACAATACTCCTCTCCTATGATAGTGGGTACGTAGGTACTCGTACATACGAGACAACTTAAAATATGAAAAGTTTTCCTTTTTCAATCTTTGTAAATATTTGTTCAATTTGATTAATTTATTCTCCTATGATATGATTTGTTGTTTGGAAATTGAAAAGGATATTATTGAAAAGCAAAATTAAATTTGGAAAGTTAAAAAGCGGTACTTGTTTAGGGTTTAATAGCATAGCCGCTGAATCCAGATCTTTAGTTTTAAAACTATTTTGAAATTTGGTTTTATCGAAAGATTAGTAGCTAAATTATAAATAATTCACCCAATTGCTTATAATTTAACTCTTTTTCCTAACTCCGATTGGGTGGTAACTCCAAAAATATTTTTAGAATATAAAAGAACCAATTTTCTTTAAACCTTAGTCGAGGGTCAATATTAAACAAGTAGCGTTTAATATTGATCAGTTTAAAGAAACCTCATTTATAAAAATTGGAAGGAAAAAAACCAGGCTTGACATGAATTACTTCTTTAGGGCATTGCTCTTTTTGTCTTTTCCATCTTTGGGCAAGTTGTGTTAATTTCTCAGATGTACATACCTACTGTACATGTAACCGCATTTGACTACTACTACATTTAATATCATCAATATACTGAATATTCCCCTTTTGTAAACATTGCTCTTATTAGCTTGTTTACTCCTTCACTCTTATCTTATCCCTTGAGCAAGACTATGTAGTAAGTAACCTCATCGGAACATCTCATGCATAATATCAAGTTGTGTTGTAAGTCCTCGGAAGTTCCGTTGATGCATTATATTCTTTGGAGTTGTTCGTAGGTTACTTATCTTCTTCTTTTTTTTTTCTGTTTTCTCACATGCTTCCTCTCACTCATTTCAAGCTTTCGGTAGACTTGGACCCACCCTGACAATCGACCTTGTCTGCTTTTGGCTATAGTCTGCACCACCAATAGATTCTTTTATAGGTATAGACTAGATGTTGCGATATAGTAACCCTCGAGTTAGTAGCAGAAGCAGCAAGAATTAAGGAGTGAGGAAATGAACAAAAGACCTAACTGGATACATGAAGCTTTTGGAGTCCTTTCCTACTATCTCTTTTGGGTCTGATATATAAATATTGATATATAGTCTTTTAGGAAAGCGGTTGGGCTACCTTAGGTAATTCAATTGATTTTAAATATATATATATATTATAACTAATCTACTATGTTATGTAAGATAAATTCGGATAAGCAAGCTTTGTAAATGTAAGTGTTGAAGTCTTTTCATAGGATAAATGTTTTATGATGTGATGAGCTGTTTGCTTCAAACCAAGTTAATCATATTTGTCTTGTATAAGTTAGGTTTATGATAGTAGCTTTGAGATCAACTTTTATCTTTGGATAGTTTACGTAGCAAGATTGTTGTGACTATGCCACTTTAGCGTATGACAATTTTTAGTTGGTAATGTTATTTTACACATGTTATAGAACTTTATGTTTTGTCTCATATTTTGTGTGTCCATTTTATAAACCCTTGAGTGATTTTAAATAAGATTGTGAGTTTAACAATCTTGACTATTAGAAAAGGGATTTATAATATAATTTAGTATACTTAATTGTAATTGGCACTAAATTAATAAATGTTATAATAACCCAATTAAAACTCCCATGGAGGTACTATTTGCTTTGACGCCAAACGTCCCAAATTTTGTCTTTTTATGCAGTTGCATACCAGGAGATCATCTATTGTTACCTCTTGAGCACATTTAACCTTAGAGTTCAGGTGAACTCCAAGCCATTACACCAAAAAGGAATCTTGATTAGAGTTTCATCACCTTTTATTTAAGGGATATTACAATTTGCTTTCCAAATTAGCACCCTTATAAGTTTCGTTATATAGGCCTAAAATTACAACAGGCGAGAACTTCACCCTTATGGCTAGTGATTACTCTAATACCACCTTTGTAATGACTTGACTAAAGCTCCTTCCATTGGTTTATTCTTCACTTTCTTGTCAAACATCGCATAGTCTTATCTCTTGGTATAGCGGCTTCTTTGGATGTTACCCATCAATCCCTCCCAAGTGCACATAACTTTGGAATTCTAATTAACTTCAATATACTATAAGACATATTGATTATTAGAGTTATGTCACATTCAATTTAAGGGATATTATAAATATTAGGCTATACTACTAAATATGTGCACTTTTTACTATTAATGGATCATAATAAATGTTAAGGACTACTGCTTATTATTGACCAATAATAAAGTCTTACTTAATTAGGGTCTTTTATAGGAGAAAAATAAGGAGACTAATTATAGTTTGTAAATGTTGTTTATAGACACTTAATTTTTGCCCCCTTTATTTTTATTTTTATTTTTATTATTTCATTTTTTTTCTTTTCTTAATAGACCCTAAATTAGGAAAAACACAAAAAAAAAGGAAATTAAAGAAAACCTAAAAAAATTAAGAAATTTAGAAAAAATAAGAATTTTAGAAAAATACAAAAAATTCAAAAGTAAGAAAAAGCATAAGAAATACAAAAAATTTGAGAAATTTAGAAAATAAGAAAATTTGAAAAAATTTAGAAAAGTGAAAAATTACAAAAAATTGAAAAATTGAAAAATTTAGAAAATAACATTTTATTAGGATAGATTTTTAATTTTGAAGTAAATTTAAAAGTTAGACTGTTAGGCTTAGGCTTAGATTTGAATCTAGCCTACGTAGACCTAATCCATATGTACAATTTAATTGTACGTCAAGATTGGTCAAGTCGGTTGACGTGGTGCCACATAAGCACTTTCCCTCTTTTTCTCTCCTCTTTCTCGCAGTTTCCTTCTTTTTTCGTAAACTTTCTCGCCTTGAACACAACCAATCAGCCCTCTTCTTCATCATTTTAACCCCTTTCAAACTGCAATTTCGCCAAATTAATGGTGAAATTGCAAACTAGAGATGGGCTTCTTTGAATCAAACACAAGAGCAAGACTAAATTCATCCATTTTGATGCTCAAATCGGCTCTCAAAAATGGAAAAAAATCGTAATTTCAGCCATTTACACTTTACTCCAATTTGAACTTTCCTTTGTTTTTAGGTTCAATTTAATTATAAATTGGGTGTTAGGAGATGTTCAGAGACACACACAACTAGAGACAAGCAGGAAATTCACTCGACAAACTCTCTCTCTCTCATTTTCTCTCTCTAAACCACGACTCTCTTTGCCTTCGATTCTCTCTCTCTACTCAACTTCGAGTAGAGCTACCACCTTCATTAGCTTCCCCAGTTGTACATTCTCAAAACCGACTAACCCCACGCCCCGTCGTACCCCTTAGTTACCTTACTGAACTACCAACGCATAACCTTAACCACCGTAACCTACCCCACTTGAACTAGCATCTTCAACTCTCTTTAACCCAAACTAACACCACCACAACACTCCTCAACATGCAAAACCACTGAACCAATACCTACCTCTCGCCTAGCAACTCCAGAACACAAACACCTAAGACCACCGCCAGCTACCACTTCGTACCACCCTCTAAACCGCCTCCGACCACCACAACACTTTGCCAACCCCCCTATCCCCAATAAGAAACACACGAAACACCCTTTACCCCCTTGATTTGGCCATTAGAACGTCCAAAACTGCCCTCTGCTACCGCTACTGTTGAAGACAGTGGAAACTAACCCAACTCGACTAATTAGACCTAACCAAATCGATCGACCTGCTTCAGGTCTGACCTGCGCATCCAGCTACATCCGAACCTTTTTTTATTTTATATATTTATTATTTGTTTTATTTATTTATCCATGTAAATGTAATCAAATCAAAAAAGAAAAAAAGAACGAAAAAGAAAAAAAGAAAAAAAGAAAGAGAAGAAAAACAAAAAGAGAAAAAGAGAAAAAAGGGAGTAATTTATTTATTTATTTTATTTTAATAGAAATAGATATAATAAGTATAAAATAAATAGGATAATATAATAAAAATAAAAATAAATAAATAGGTTAGTGAACAAAAATCGTTTTGACACTTAGAAAAATTGAGTTTTCTAAAAATAAATGGACCTTTTTCCAAATTAAGATTATTTTAGAGTTTCCAAAAATAAAATACCGATTAAGACCTTTTAGGAGAATTTCCTTGAATAAATTGAACTGGGTAAAAATATAAATCTAACATTTTTTGAAAAATTAAAATTAAACCACCCACTAAAGTTTTTTATGAAAGAACTATGTACGTCTGATCCCGAATAGTGAGTAAGTATGCATTTACGGAGCGACGATAAAAATAATAAAACCTAATTTTCCTTTATCCTAAATTATTTAAGTTGTCCAATTGGAGTAATTAATTAAGTTTCGTCTTATGAAATAAAAAAAAAAGTGATTTTTAAATTTAAAGTTAAATTTGGAAAGTCAATAATACTCGTAAGGATTTAAAATTCCTAACCCCCAGATCCATGATCTCTGGTTTCAAAAACTGTTTTACAAAATTGGTTTTTCTTATTAGACTAGTAGCTAAGTAATAACCAATCTACTCAATTGGTTATAATTTAACTATTTTTCCCAATTTTAGTTGGGTGGCAACTCTAAATTTGTTTTCAAAATAAAAAGGACCGGTTTTCTTTAAATGCTAGTCGAGAACAAGTATTAAATAGGTAGAGTTTAATACTGATTGGTATAAAGAAGATATAATTTTATACAAGAACCGAGAGGGTGAAAAACCAGGCTCGACACTATCAATAGCTTCCATGAATCTCTTCTCTACTTAATAATAAATGAGTGTCTTTCAATAGTTAATTTTGCCCATTATTATTAAAAAAAAGGCTTGATATTGATAAATATACTATTAGAGGGGTATTTTTACCTTAAATTAATAAGTTTAACCAGTATTGTTAAACCTGAATTCACCTACTTAGTCTAACCTAATTAGATCTCACTCCTTCATAAAACCCATCTAACTTGTCCATGTCGTCCCTTTTACCCTCATTAATAGTGACCCTTGTTCGACTAATTGACCAATTGATCTAACCTAGTTCCTATAATAAACCACTAAGTTTTTTCGGATTAAAATATATTATTTTTTCTAAAAAACACACCAATTTGCTTAAAAAAATAAATATAGATCAAAGAAAAACAAAAAAAAGAGCTATAAAAAGTTATCAACTTGTAATTATCAAATATATAGGTAATTTTTATTATTTTATAAATATATATGAATTGTATTATAATATTTTTGTTAACCTCAGTTCAATTTTAGTTCGAACCCGGCTAAACCTCTCAACCTTTAACCTCTTCTCACCTTTGGGTCAACTTTCTGGTCCACATTTGAGTTTGACTATATATAAGGGTCTTTTAGGGCAAAAGGTAAAGAAGATTGTCAACTGTTTGTGTAAAACTCAATGAGTGCCATTCAATAATTAATTTTCACCCTATAAGTTTAACTATATGTAGACTTACAAAATTAAAATCATTAACATACAGATCCTTTACATATGTAAATCTCAACAAATTTTCACTGAGATTTGTGATAAGATCATACATGCTAGATAATGTATTAGCCAGGTATTCTCATTAGCTTACTTGTACTAAATGATATATGTAGAGGTTTTAATTGATTTCACCTACTTAACATGTGAAACCTCAAAAATTTTTAAATAATACATTTTATTGGTCTTAGACATACGCTAACAAACTTTTTTTTTTTTGGAGTTACTTTAAATTTTGTGTGCTTGTTTGTTGTGTTTTAATTCTTACTCGTCTTACGTTTTAGGAATCTTGAAATCTATTTACATAATAATTTATACATTTCTTTAATATTATTAATTATAGCATGTTTTTGTGATTTATTTATTTTACAAGTTACCTATTAGTTTAGTTTCTTACAATTAAACTGTGAGACTTCATGATTAAGTATCCCACTTGAATTGTGAAAACTTGTGGTACTAGTTTATAACACCATGGTTGTGAACACCTTGTCAATATAAATTTAAAACTTTTGAACCAACTGGTTGAAGTAGACCCATTAGTGTTTATTGGTTTAACTATTCATTATTTTTGGCTTAAGGCATTATAAATGGTATCAGAGCGGTGTCTCTTTACATGCTTCCAAGATAACCTATAGATAGGGGTAGCCTAAACTGTACACCAAAACGGGGGAAATATCTATGCCCAATTGTAAAGTCTCACGACATAGATGTCGCATGTTTGGAAAGGGAGGGAGAATGTGAGATTCTATAGTTAAGTATCCCATATGAATTGTAGGAGGTGTAGTAGTAGTTTATAAGCTTATGGTTATAAACACCTTGTCAATATAAGCTTAAAAATTTTAGGCTAAGTAGTTGAAATGAATCCATTAATGTTTATTGATTTAGCTCTTCATTACTTTTGGCTTAAGTGTTACATAAGCTCATAAGATAAATTATTTTAAGAGGAGAATCATGATTTGGATAACGAGTTAGATATCTACTCAACTTGTTCTTTGTAGCCTTTTAATTCAACTTTGTAGGATATCACCATCGTACTAATTGCACTAAAACTAATTTTAATATGGATTCTTGTATCTATTGCTCTTCTTTCTCCTCTTCTCTCACTTCTCTAATAACTAGGGACCTTATATCCCATTTCTAGAATTTCACTTGCCTTTTTGATGAACTATGGCCTTAAAAACCTTTTCTCTGCACCTATGACTTCGATTCCAATTTGCTATAAGGTTTAATCCATCCAAAAACTTGATGAGAGTGTCATATGGGCTGAGACTAATGAGGTGTTTACTTAGGGGAATGGCAATTCCATCCCCTCCCCCTTTATTCCATATGTCTCCTTTATTACCATGTTTAGTTAGTTTTTTGCCTTGTAAATGCAAATTGCATCGAATCTGGATTCCTAAAAAGTTTAAATCACAATTCTTTCCTTCACCCATGAATCCCAATGTAGACTTCATAATTTTTTTGTCTTCCCAAAATGCCCTCAAAATCATCTTCTACCTCGATCTTTCTCAACATCATCTTTTTGCCTTATCACTCTCTATCCTTCCTCTCTCTCTCTCTCATCTTCAAGTTTCCTCTTCTTCTTCCAATTCTATTCCCTCTCTCTCTCTCTCTTAAACCCCCCAAAACAATAAAGAAACCAAAATCCCCAACAACAGTGAAAAAACCCAAAACCTAAACAACCTCATCAAACCACAACAATAAGGAGAATGCATACCTAGATATGTGACACTTTGAAGGATTAGTACCAACTCCTAGAACAGGTTGGTCATGGTAGTTTTGACATAATCTAATAATGCTTCTACTTGTAGACACCTCATTTTTGTCACTCTTTATATTAGGAGTTTTTTATTTTTTATTTTCTGGGCCAATAAAAAATTTTCAAAAATTTAAAAATTAAAGAATAATAAAGTAATAAAATAAAAGATGAAAAAAATTGAAAAAAGAAAAAGTATATAAAATGTCTGAGTTGAGTCAGTTAGTCAATCAATTGTTTAATTTGACCTTAAATATATAAAATGTCTGAGCTGAGTCAGTTAGTCAATCAATTTAGGGTCAAATTAAACAATAGTTGAAGATGTATATACAATTTAATAAATTCGAGTTTTTAAATGATTGAGCTTCATTTTTAAAAATAATCGAACAAAATATAAAGCGGATTTTTATCCGATTTATATTGAGCTAATTAGATTAGACTTAGAATTTATTAAAAGGGTGAGCGTATGTACTTTGGGCTATGTTAAAAGGCCATGGTTAATTTAAAATAAGTTGGATTGAGTTGAGCTCAAAATAGAAATCCCAAATAAAATGTAGAGTTTTCAGAAATTTAGTCTTGAAAGTGAATTGGATTAACTCTTGAAGCAATTATTTGAGAAATTAACAAATCTAAATCGAGTATTATCATTTCTTATGAATATTGAATTTGTCAAGATTGAATCTTTATTAAAAAGATCCAAAAGATTCAAATTACTTGTTTATAGATAGTGGTTTTTAGTTGTAAAATTTTTAGAGTTTTTTCACAACACACAAGCTACAAACTAGATCAATTTACGCCCCTCACACTAGACCAATTCACATCCCGCACACAATTCTTATATACATAATTCACATCTCACTCACTCACATATATGCATAGACTACACTTGTTAGAATCTAGTTCATACATACATGCTAGAATCCAATTCACCCATACACGCCACAAAGTCAAACACAAACCATACATATATACGGTAGAGCACGGACAAACTCCATGCACGTCTACGTAATACATGTCTAAGAGCTCTACATACTCTTACGTATGTCCAAGTCCAACACTTTACACCACATATATCGAGGCCACGCTTTATAGCACATACACCAAATCTAGTAGCCTCACTTTACACACATCACAGTATACATCTAGTCAACGTACAACATTTGCACGTCCAGTCTACGATTACACGCACATCCTTACATAACTTAACGGCAGTCCCTGATCATATGCATGTCCTTACAGTAGTAGTATTAACAATACGCACGACACCCACACACAAGTAGCATGCATGACGCCCACGCATGAACAATAACCCACTATAGTGCGCCCCGACTGATCTCGATGCCTAACTGTTGACCACCAACTAAAAGAGCCTTAATCATCACTTCAAGCCACAACACATGCACCAAACAAAGTTTAATCAATAATTTTGTCATGGAAATTGAATCCCCCACTCAAATTGGTGGTCGGAACGCCTTAAAGATCATTGGAATTACTTAGCCTTGAAGAACTCGACTCGTACCCTTTTGGAGCTCCTTGATCCAACTGGCTTAGGTAGTTAAGTAAGTTGTTTTATTCATTTATTTATTTTGTTTTTAATTAATAGTTTTATTTTACTGACTTTTTTTTTCTTAGTGCAGGTGATTTAATAATTTTAACATAAATTATATGTCATGCGTTTTAATTAGATAAATTTCATTTTTCAGATGAATTGCATATTGCATTTTTTTTTCTCAAAATTGCATTTTTTAAGATTAAGATATGTATCTTTTCTAGGATTTGTATCTTTGGTAAAGCGATGTATCTAAATTTTATATCTTAGTAGATCTATATAAATCTTACATTTAATGTCTAGAAATATAATTTTTGGTACATCGTTTTTTTTTAAATAAAAATATTAGATGAAATCTTTTCAAAAGATTTAGTTAGTTAGTTTTTTTTAAATAAATTCATGAAGACTAGATCTTTTTAGTTTTTTTTTTAAATAATAAATCGTTAAATAAGGTAAATGTGGCTCAATTTTTTAAATTAAAAAGAATCAACCTATTGAATCTTTTTGAAAAAAAAGAATTGGTTGATTTAATTCCGACTGGCGAGTACGTAGATACTTCCAAAGCAACCATATATAAAAAAGATATATATAATTTTTTTTGAAAATTCGTAATAAAAATTATCAAGAAATTCATCTTGATTACATTTTTATATCTCTTTACAAATTTTGATATTTTTAGAAAAATTATAACAATAAGAAACAATTATTTTTTTTTACATGATGACTTAGTTTTAATAAATTAGTCTCCAAGCTTAAATCTTATTGTTAAATTTTCTAAAAAATTATTTTTTTTTAGAATATTTGTAGACTAGTAGTTAAATTAGAGGTTTTCCATCCAAAAACCTTAATTTGACTTTTTTTACTAGTTTAACTGGTTAGAGATTTTGAGTTATTTTTGAAAATATTTTTTTAAGAAAAACATTTTTTTTATTAATTTTATGTCGTGTAATCTGTATTAAGTGAGCTAGGTTTAATATAAATTAAATTAAGAAAAACCGAAATAGGGTTCAACATAATTGATAAGTCCACTAGGGAACCTAATGGGCTAGTCATGTAAAAAAAATAATTAAGGGGCTTTCATTTTTTTTCTTTTTTATATACATATTGTAATATAGTTATATTAATCGAGTTTTAGTGATGCAAGCCTTTAGGAAAAGCTTGGCCTAATGGGTCGTGTGGCAGGGATTCAGGGGGGTTTTAATTATTTTTCTTTTTAAAAAAAATCATATGTGTGCTTAGACGTGCTCGGACCTAGTGTCACGCCCCAAAGTGGTAGAGTCGTAACAACCCCGCCGTGTAAACCATCATAAGATAGAAGTTGGCCTTACAACCGCTATCTTAGACCTGATCTACACAAGGCGTCCACGATTAACCCACTTTGAAGTAAATAGTTTGAAATTTAAATAATTCATTTACCTAAGAAAGTGAGAAAAGTTATATATAATTACTATAATTCAGTTATTACATTAATCAGAAATGAAAAGTAATAACATATGTGTTGATTCTTTAATGTTTTTCCTCACTCCCTAGGATCCAGCAGTTGCTAGCTTCAGAGTAGTTGTTTGTCGCTTCTTACCTAGCACCTGCACGATGTCTATAGGGATGTGAGTAACCACAGCTCAGTAAGTTAGGATGGGGGACTTAAAACTATACCATACACACAACAAGGTTTTCAATCACTTATTAGGTGCAATACATGTGCAAGTAAATGTCATCACACGACATTGTCCAGCCCATCGTGAGATTAGAGAAATTGCGCCCAATCTAATCCGGGTTGAAGAGTTTCCGTTAATGCAACAGCTCACGACCAAACCCAGGCTTGTGTAATGGAGACCTTGCTCCTCCCGTGACTACCTTCGAACTATTGTCTTCACCCTCACCGCGACCTCCTCTCCTGTCACTTAGTTCGACTGAGGATAAAGAAGGGACCATTTTGCAATCCTGCGCTATCCCTTTCAAAGGGGTCGGTATTTGGCCGGAGAGTCCTAAGTTCCCCTAACGGGTTTCCATGCATGTCCGATTATGATTACTGGTTATATATTTGATTAAGTCCAGTTTAGGGCGATCAATCATTTCATGCAAATCATACAATGCATGCTAGAGCAACAAACAGAATCATAGCATCACCCATAATCAAGCACATGCACACATCTAAGTATCTAACAAGCACAACCAAGCATAATCTCAAGCCTCCTAAAATACAGCATTGTATTAATCCTAACTTATCTCGACTCCTCGCTCACTCACTCGAGGTCCGACTTGCTCAGGCCATCGCCGATCATTCCTATAACACAAATGTGGTTTCAGTTTTCATATAATGATTATAGGTTCATTTTATCCTATAACGCTTATTGTTAGGTTTTGTTTAGGGTTTACTATGCCTAATTTTCTAGGTCTTAAGTCTTTTATAATTATTCTAGGTTTGGGGTTAGGTTTGGGTTTGGTTTCCACATCGATTTCTAAATTAGGTTTTAGTTCGCTTTCTAAGTAATGTTTTATATTCCAACCTAGAAATTGGTTTCAACTCATAATGTGAAATTAATCACATTACTTCCCGATCTCCAAAATATCTTTATTACCCCTAATCAGTATTTTATTTCATCCGGTACACTTATATCCTTATTAGTGTACCGAATTTACTCCTAATGTGATAAATTTTTACATTTTTCATATAATTACATAAATTCAAGTTTCTTATCAGATTTATTATGTACATAATGCACTTCTAATATTTCTATCACTTTAATTACCATCCCTAAACATCAATTATCATTTCAAAATGTCTAAATTCATCCTAAATCAGATTTTACTCCTAATTTTCCTAATTTACAAAAAAAATTTTGGGCTCGAAACTACACTCCTAAGGTCATTTATTTCTAAACCGAAACATGTTCGGTTTTGTATGATTTCTTAAGGACCCTATATCACGAGACATATTTTTATCAAAATAACATTTTTCCTAAAAACTACATACAAAAATATTCTGGAATAACAAATTTCATAATTTTATAATAATATTTACTATTTTTACAAAATTACACAAAATCGGGCTGGAAATCGGACTTACCGATCTTGGTGGCTCCGGCCACCTTGGCTTTATCGGCAGGCTTGGGCGCTTCCACCACCTTGTGGTGGTGGTGGCCGTCCACTTCTAGCTGCTCGTCTGGTGAGGTTTCCCTTTAAAAGCCCTAATTGCACAGTTTTTCTTATTTTTTTTCTAACTCGAATTTTTCTCTCAATTTTTGCCTCTCTCTATTTTTATTACTTTTCAAACTTCCCAAATGAGCTCTGTGATTTTTCCTGCTATTTATAGGGTTTTAGGGGATTTATTGTGCATTAAATGAGACAAGACAATTGCCTTATCCCTTAATTTTTGGCTTTTATGTTGTCTTAATTTAATTGGCCGAATTTTGTCTTATTTTCCCTACTGCCATGACTCAATTCTGGATCATTCATGATTTTTTCTGATTTTTTTTTCCTTAATTAATTATGAATTTTCTTTAAGTATTTAGTATTATTTTAGCACATTACGCGTATTTATACTTACATGTAAATTCATATATAGTACAAATAAATATTTTTAAATATTATTTAGGTTATTTTATGATTTTTAGTATACATATAATTTATCTCTAGTGATTCGTCAATTATCGAAATGCAGTTTACATATTTTCGATAAATGACGCATTATATACTTAAAATTTGAAACTTTTATAGTCTTTTATTTTATTGCTTATTTTCTTAAATTCAAGTTTACGGGGTCATTTTTACGAATATTTCTCTTAATAGTTTATAATTTGAGTTTGATCGGATTCTTTAACCGATCGCCCAAAACCTTATTTTCTAATTTCACTCCTATAGTCAATTGGCTTAGCTTTAGAGCTTACAGGATATAGTTTGCTTCTTCTCATTTTAAGCCTTTTAAAAGTGAGTTACTAATTTCTTAAAGAGAAGTCTATTTTTTATTTGCCCAGGGTGAACATTGGCTTTGCCCCTCGGTTCCTCAAATCATGCTCTAGTATTTGACTTTGTGTTTTGGCTTGGTTTATGATTGGGCTTAGCTTTCTAAGTAGACTAAGGGTTTTGGTCAGGCTACTTTTATGGGCTAAGAATTATATTTGGGTCAGCTGGCTTAATGGGCTGTGGTTTGTGTTCGGATTGGTTGCCTGGCCAAGTGGCTTGTATTTGGTTAAGTTGCCCGAATGGGACTAAAATTGGTGTTTAGATTAAATGGGCCAAAGGATTAGTGTTTTAGGTAGGTTGCTTGAATGGGCCTAAGGTTAGTGTTTAGATTGAATGGGCCAAGGGGCTAATGTTTTCGGTAGGTTGCCTAAATGGGCTTAAGGTTGGTGTTTGGATTAAATAGGCCAAGGGCCTAGTGTTTAGGTTGAAGGGGTCAAAGGGCTCGTGTTAACTTCCTTAATAGGCTGAAGGGCCTTGTATGGGTTGGAAACTAAGTATTTGGGTTGGTTACTTAAGTGGGCCAAAGGCCTGAGCTTATGTTGGCTTCTTGAACCCATAAGGATTTATAGCCGTTAGCAACTTTTCTTTTCATTTTTATTTTTTCAATTTTTCTTTCTTTTTTTTTTTTACTTTTTTTTCTTTTTTTTTTATTAGAGAGAAAAAGATAAAGTTTTATTTTACAGAAAATAAGAAAATTGTTTATAAATAAGGATGATGATTTTCAGGGTTCTATTTATAAGTTTATGAGATTTTACATTTCCCAACATAAGAGGGAATAATGGTCAATTAAATGCCTATTGAAGGACTATTTACAAAGAAGGGAATGCTGAAGAATGAGGAATGCTAAAGAATGAAGAATGATAAACTAAAGAGAACTTTTATTATTGCAAAAGATCAAAATAAATAAAAAAAGCAAAAAATCTAACATTTATTCTAGAATTTGACATTTATTCTAAGCCCTTTAAATGTGAATTGGAAAAAACTCTACATTGAGTCTCATATATGAGCCTTAAGGCCCTTTATCATCTCATAGGTATCTCTAATGACCTGTATCAGAAGGGACCTTAAGGCTCGATTATGAGCTTTAGAACACTTAAGCTTTTCCTTCAGGTAGGCAATCTCATATTTCAATAGCTGCTCACGAATCCTAGATATGTCCTGTGGCCTATCATTCCCCCATTGGTTTGCTTGGCCGTCTGCCATTCTTAGGCCTACACATTTAATGGACAAGAATCAATCATCAATGCAATAAAAGAAAGTACGTGGAAATATGCAAATGTTAGGATCGTTTGGGTTAATTCATTACTTCCTTAACTTGCAACCCTCCTGTTATTTTAAAAAAACTTGATTATATCAAAACTCTTGAACAATTAGTAGATTTGTAATTCTTAAGATTAGTATATTAAGTTAAGCTTGAAGGAGAGTATATATAATTAGGGTGATTTCTAAAAGGTTTTTAAACTCTATGACCTTATTTGTTTTTAGAAAATACTTTTATTGGTCACATCAAGCTTAAGTAAGGTGGCTTAATCAACTCCAAGCGATAGTTATCCCACTATACCCAGAGCTTACACAATGGCCCCCCTCCTTACATCTTTGATGTAGCAAATGATTCCCTCATGTCGTAATGCACGTTATATGATAATCAAAGCTAAGTATATACATGAAATTAATAACAAATAAACAAACAGATAAATAAATGAACCAATGAATAAATAACATGGGTATTTTGAAGAGTAATTTGAATTTCAAAAAGCATTTTAAGTGGTTGACCCTCTTGACTTCTTTAGTGGGTGGAGTCGCCAAGCCGTCAAGCCTGGTTTTTTTTTTCTCTTGATTTTTATAAATATATCTTTTTTAAACCGATCAATATTAAACCCTAACCGTTTAATATTAACTCTCGACTAGGGTTTAAAAAAAATCCTGATTCTTTTATATTTTGAAAATACTTTTGGAGTCACCACTCGACTAAAGTCAGGAAAAAGAGTTAAATTATAACCAATTGGCTACTGGTCTTTCGATAAAACCAAATTTTAAAACGGTTTTAAAACTAGAGATTTAGATCCGAGGAATATCCTATTAAACCCTAAACGAGTACCACTTTTAAACTTTCCAAATTTAATTTTTCTTTTCAATAATACGCTTTTTCAATTTCTAAATAGCAAATCATATCACAAGTGACTAAATTAATTAAATTGAACAAATATTTACACAGATGGAAAAAAGAAAACTTTCTATATTTTAAGTCGCCTCGCACATATAAGTGCCTATGTATTTGCTATTTGGGACTAAACTTCTATAGTTCGTTTAGTAAGACTTCACTGTGTTAGTTTTGCTTTAATTTTGAAAATACATCAGATTTATGTTTTTAACCCATTTCGATTTATTTAAGGAAATTTCTAAAGGAACTTAATTGGGCTTTTTATTTTCGAAAATTTTAAAATGCTCTAGTTTGGAAAAATGGTTGATTTATTTTTATTTTACTGGAACATTGATTTTCTAAGTAATTTTTATTTTCTAATCTACTTATTTTTTTATTTAAGCCTTAATAAAAAATGAGTGAATAAATAATTTTAAACAAAACAAAACAAAGTTATTCTACCTTTATTTTTTGTTTCTTTTTCCTCTATTTTTTAATTTTTTCTTCCTTTTTTTTGGTTTTTTTTTTCACTTTAATTTACAATTACACATTACACTAATATATAAAAATAAATAAATTACAATAATTGAACTACAAAACAAGGGACAAAGCCGAATTAAGCTTAAATCAAAGCCGGGCATGTGGGTTAGACCTAGGTTAGTACGTTAGATTCGGGTTACTAGGTTTAGGTTGGATGTGTTGGGTGCTGGATTTGGGTTAGGTCATGCACTGCAGCTTGGAGAGTGTATTTCAATTCAATTCAACCACCACATTGAGTAGGAAAACAAACTTTTGTATATTTCTATGTGTGTGTGTGGGGGGGGGGGAGGGGGGTTAGGTTCAATGCCTTGGGTTTTTATGGTGGTTTAGGTGGTGGTTGTTGCAATGGTGGGTCGTAAGGATGAAGACGCAGTGTATGAGAGAGGATCAATGTACAAAGTGAAGATGGAGCATGACGTAAGGGTAATCAGTTATTGTGCGGACGTTTGGGCATTGGTGAAGTGCTCGGTGTAAAGTGCTATATTGAGCAAGGAGTAGACAACAAATGTGGACGGTATGTGTAGGTAAACAAGGGCTACTGTGTTGGTTGTATCATTGTAGATGAGCGACTAAGTCTTATGTGGTGTATTGGAGCTCGTACCGAGTGTGGATTGTTAGCTATGGAATGGGTTTAGGGCTCGGGTTGATGGAGAGGGATGTGTCGAGCTTGGTTTTTCACCCTTTTGGTTCTTTTATAAAATTAGGTCTTATCTAAACCAATCAGTACTAAACCCTACCCATTCAATACTAATCCTCGACTAAGGTTTAAAGAAAACCATTTTTTCAACTTGAAAAGATTTAGAGTAGTCATCCGACCGAAGTTGGGAAAAAGAGTTAAGTTATAACCAATTGAGTAGATTGGTTATAGCTTAGCTACTGATCTATTAATTAAAAAAAAAAACAATTTACAAAACGTTTTTTTTTTAAACTAGAGATTTAGGTCCAGGTGCTAATTTATTAATCCCTAAATGAGTACCACTTTTTAATTGTCCGAATTTAACTTTGCTTTTCAAATATATTCTTTTTAATTTCTAAAACAGCTAATTATAATACACGCGACTAAATTGATCAATGTACATAAATATCAAAAAATGGAAAAAATAAAACTTTCTATATTTTAAGTCGCCCCATGACGTTTGGGTGTCAACGTACACGCTATTTAGAATCAAACTTCCATAGTTCGTTCACAAAAAATATAATGGGTTGATTGATTTTAATTTTGGAAAAATGCTGGGTTTATGTTTTTATCCATTTTGATTTATTTGAGAAATTTCCTAACGGTCCTAAGTTGGTTTTATTTTGGAAAACCTAAAGTGTCATAATTTGGAAATGATCTGTTTTACTTTTATTTATTATTGAAAAAACATGTTTTTCTAAGTGGTAAAACGTTTTTTCTTTATTATATATTTTTTTATTATCATCATTTTTTATTTTTATATTTTTTATTGTTTTTATTACTTATCATTTTTTTTTGTTAAAATGTAAAAATAACTAAAAATAAAATAAAATACTTCCTCTTCTTTTTTTTTTCATTTTTCTTCCTTTTCGGTTTTTCTTCTCTTTTTTTCTTTTTTCCTTCTTTCTTTTCTATTTTCTTTTTGTCAATTACAATTACAAAGCATCACACCATAAAAATAAATTACAACAAGAAAAAGAAAAGAAAAAAAATTAAAATAAACAAAAGATTGGCCAGATTAAAACTGAAGGGAAGGGGTGCGAGTCGGATCCTTAACTCGAAGCCAGGTCGGATTGGGTTTAGATCAGGTTAAATCCGGGTCGCTTCTTACGACTAATGTAGCGTGATGGAGGCCATTTCGATAAGTTTTTGAAGGGGGTGAATATGGCTTTATGTTGGAGTTATTAGACTTTGGGGGGTATTTTCAATGTTGCTGTGTTTGGTGGCCGTCTAGTAGTGGTCACAGCATTGGGGGTGGCTGTATGGTGAGTAGTGGGTCAAGAGGGTGCACTAGTCCAACGGCGCGGTTGGGGATTGAGAGGTGTTGGTTGGTCTGGTTGTTGGGGGAGGGGCGCAATCTTGTGACAGTGATGCGGTCGTACATATAGGGGGCCGATCATACGATAGTGGTACGGTTGAATGTTTATGGGCCGTGTGGCGGTAGTCATGTGCAATTGTGGGGGAGAGAAAAGGCTGTCACAAGTTTGATGGTATATTCGAAGGCTTTGGATGTTATGTTGGTTAGGGTAATCGTATGACAGTAGGTTGGTGTGTTTATGTATGGTAGAGTATGTTTGGTTTTGCGTTACGGGATTTGGCGTCGTATGTGTGTGTGTGTGTGTGTGTGTGTGGGGGGGGGGGGGGGGGGGGGGGGGGGGGGGGGGGGGGGGGGGGGGGGGGGGGGGGTGAGAGTGAATGTAAGAAGGGGTATGTATGTTAGGGGGGGTGCAGAGGAGGGGGGGTGGGGAATTGGGGGAGAACAAGATGTATGTACTGTGGTAGTGTTGCAAGGAGAGGGGGATGGATATTGTGGAAAAAGAAGGAGTCCCCATGTACTCGTAGAGTTTTTGTAATCAATCAAAATCCCACTGTGATATTTAATTTGATATTGTTTCCCCCTTACTTAAGTGTTTTTCTCCCCCCTTATTTTTTATGAAATGAAAACCTTCCTAACCCCCCCTTATGTGTTTATTTTTTTTTTTTCTTTTATAGATGAGGAAATGAAGAACAAAAGAGGAAAGAGAAGAAAGAAAAAAAAAAGGAAAGAAATTTTGTTGTCGCGACAAATTACAACGCGCTACGTATCACAATTAAACATGTGGCCCAGTGATATCTTGACACGTAGCAATATGTGGAAAAAAGAAAAAGATAAAAAAACCATCCTCATGCCTCCAATGAGTTTCGAACTCCTGTCCTCTAGTTTAATTCAATGCCTTAGTCCAAATGCTTTACTGATAGGTTGTTGGCCTATACCTTGTTCGTATGTGTAATTAAATTGCACATATGGACCACGTCAACTTGGGCTTTATTTACATTAAAATCCTATCTTATTTAAATAGCTTAAAAAAATTATCGTTTTCTAAATTCCTTATTTTTTTAAAAAAAAAATTGTGTAACTTTTCAAATTTCTTATATATTTTCCTAAATTTTTTCTATTTTTTGTATTTTTCTAAATTTCTTATTTTTTGTGTTTTTCGTGTTTTCCTATTTTTTTATATTTTTCTAAAATTCCTATTTTTTCCCAATTTCTTCATTTTTTTGGGTTTTCTTAAATTTCTTTTTTTTTTTTAATTTTTTGTAATTTAGAACCCTATAATCTAATTTGAAAAATAAAAAGAGGGGGCAAAATTAGGTGTCTATAGGATGGTATGGTGTTGAGAGAGAAAGTGGTTGCATAGTGAAGATGGAGTGTTGAAGGTCGTGGGTGGGTTGCAAGTGGTCGTAGTGAAGAAGGAGAGTGGCTTGTTATCGTGTGTGTTGTGGATGGTTCGGGTTGTATTAGTAGAGAGAGAGGCGTCGTATAAGAGGGTTGGTTCGGTGTGTAGGGGCGTCGACGTGTGGTGTGGAGATTGAAGGTAAATGAGGTAATGTGCAAAGATGTGGGGGATCATCCGTGTGTATATTGTAGTGTGGGGACTATCGTACAGTTGGTTGTATGTTGGTGAATGGCTAAGAGTTTGGTTGAGGTCACAGTGGAGTGTTTAATGAGATTTATGGTTCTATTGGTGGTTGATGTTAATGTGTATGTGGCATGCTAAAGACATATACGTGTTTGTGGGTTTGAGAGAAAGAAGTCAAGGAGTGGTTGTATTTATGTGTTTTGGTACGATTCCAAAGTGGACCCTTTATATGAGATGGTTCCATTGAAAAATAATGATAACAACAGATTTATCTCCCTTTTCCATTTTTCAGTCTCAGCTTTGAATGGTCAAATGAGTGAATTCAACCAGATTTTTGGATTCAATTCATAGAAGGCTATGATTGTTCTACAATTTCACCATTAATTTGGTGAAATTGCAATAATAAATTGCCTAAAATTGATGTTGAAATCGGTCGACCAAGAAAGAAAGTGCAAGAAAACATAGGGAAAATGCGATAAACACGGAGAAAGAGAAAGGAAAGTGCTGACGTGGCACCACATAAGTTGCATCAGCAAATGAGAAAGTGCTATGTATCCTGAAAGATACGTAGCCGATGATGTGTCGCGTACATAGCTAACACATGTTATGCCATGTGGTGACACGTAGTACATCGCATGGTGACACATGGCGACGCGTATCATGCTACGTGTCAACACATGACCGTGGTTTGCACATGTGTGTGATAGTGCCATGAATCCTACAGTGCACACGTAGCGTGATGACATCTTGGCAAGTGGCATCATGTGCTGTGGAAAAAAACAAAAGGCTTTTTTTACCTTTGATGAGAATCGAACCCTTAACCTTCACACCAAACTCACTGTAAGTCTAAACATTTATCCATTAAACCGTTGGTCTATATTTTTTTTATATGTACAATTAAATTGCATATATGGATAAGGTCATCCTAGTCTAGATTCAAATCTAATCCCAAGCCTAATGACTCTCTCTTTTTTATTAAAAACTCAATTATATTAAACTATTCAAATTTTTTTTATTATTTTCTAAATTTCCTAAATCCTCTATTTTTTAAAATTTTTTTTAGCTTTTCTCAAATTTTCTATTTCTTTTTTGGCTTTTTCTATTTTTTTATATTTTTCTAAATTTCTTATTTTTTGGGTTTTGTTAATTTTCTAATTTTTCTGGTATTTTTCCTAATTTAAGACCCTTTATCTTATTCTAAAAATTTTGAAAAAATAAAAAAGGGTACAAAAATGGGGTATCTACAATGTACAAGGATTATAAAAGTGTAAATATGAACATTCAAGGTAAAGTAATGATTAAGTGCAACAAATTCTCCAAGTGGGCTTAGATACTTAGTAGCAATGTATTAGTGATGCCCTTTTAAAGATACAAACAAAATAGTACGATCAAGATAGGTAACCGAACAAGATATAGACTTGTCCGAGAAGGAGTGGCTACGAACATGTGTTGGATCTCTGGTCCTCTCGACACTAATGTTGCCAAGCCTGGGGTCGGCCCGGTCATAACCAATTGGTACTATATGAAGGGGCAAGCTGCAAGCACAAGATTTATCTAGTTGGCATATAATCTCTAAGAGATGTATAGTCACTCGGCTTAACATAAGGAATTGGTAGCAGCATGGATCAACTCAGCTTCGATAGAAGTCAGTTGGAGCAAGAGAATTCACCTTGTTAGTCCTTTAAGACCTCGGGCTTAGTTGTAGGTTAAAGGTCCAGTAGCCCGATTCCTATCATTCTCTCCTAGTTGATTTAGATTTAGGATTAAATCCAACTGGTCTTTGTTCAATTCTCCTTTAAGGTAATAAGGACTAAGGTCGGCAATGTTGAAAGTGTTTGAGACCCCATAATGTTTAAGTAGTTCCAATCTATAGGCGTTATCATTGATCTTCTAGAGGATTCTGAAAAGGCCTTTAGATCAAGTAGACAATTTTTTCATTCTCTTGCTTAGGAATCTCTCCTTGCTCAAGTGCAACCATACTAGGTCTCCAGTTCGAAACCATATTGACTTCTTCTCCTTAGCTTTTTCTCGCATTTCCTTTATAGATTGGGCAATTTACTGAGTAACTTTATCATATATGTGTTGTAAGGATTTTGCTTGGGCTCTTGTGTCAGCGTCTTCTTACTCAGATATAAGCACAGGAGTGTGATCAAGGGGCAACTTAGGATTAAAGCCATAGACAACTTCAAAAGGGGTCTGCTTGGTGGTTTCATGCACTATACGGTAGTAAGCGAAATCTATCATGGGCAAACAGATGTCCCAATCAGCTAAGTTCTTCCCTACTATAGGTCGAAGCAGTGATCCCAAAGTACAACCAATCACCTTTATTTAGCCATCAGTTAGGGAGTGACAAAAGGTATAGTATAGTAGTTTAGTCCCCTTTCGATGCCATAGGGTTCTCCAGAAATGGCTTCAGAACTTTACATCCCTATCTAAGGCTATTCTCCTCGGTACGTCGTGTAGCCAAACAATTTCATATAAAAAAAAGAAAAGTAATAGCCGAAGCATCGTTAGTCTTAGAATGGAGCACAAAGTGTGACATCTTATTAAATCTATCTATGACAACCATTACCGAATCTTTCCTTCAAGCAATCCTTGGTAATCTGAAGACAAAGTTTATACTTAACTCAATCTAGGGTTTGGTCAAGACAGGCAAAGGCATTGCCTTCCCTTGTATGTTTCGCCATTTGGCCCTCTTGCACACAACACAACCCTTGACAATTCGATACACATCTCGGCTAAAAGAATCATTCACTTAGCAGCTCATATGTTCTTCTTTCCTCAAAATGTCTGACAAGTCCTCCATTGTAGGCTTCCCCGATAAGGAACTCCCTTATAGAACAAATCAACATGAACAACTTTCTACTTTGGAATAAGTAACCTTCTTCTATATGATAATCACTAATTGCTCTTCCATCGGCACAACGCTTAAGTATGGGTCCGAAGTGTAGGTCCTAAGAATATTGCTTTTTGATACTTGCAAACCCAAACAACTTGGTCTACAATTTGGTCAAAAGCGTATGTCTCCTTAAAAGGGCATCTGCTACTTCGTTACTTTTACCTTGTTTATATTTGATCATAAAGTTGAATCCTTTAAGGAATTCAATCCACCTTACTTGTTGCTTTAACAATTTGATCTAACTTCAAAGATACCTCAAGGACTTATGATCGATATAGATGGCAAACTCTCTTAACAATAGATAATGCTGCCACACTTGCAGTACTTAGATAAGAGGTGAAAGTTCTTTATCATATATGGAGTAGTTCAATTAAGGTCCTCTAAGCTTCTCATTGTAGTAAGCAATTGGTCAGCCTTCTTACATTAAGACAATGCCTATACCAATGCTCGATACATCACATTCCAACTCAAATATCTTCTTAAAGTTCGATAAAGCTAACAAAGGGGCAGAATTCAACTTTGTCATAACTTCATCAAAACGTCTTTCTTCCTTTTCTCCCTACTTAAATTCAAAGTTATTCTTCGTTAGCTCGATTAGGGGTGTGGTTATGGTATTAAAATTCCTTATAAATCTTCTATAAAAGGATGCTAGTTAGTGAGTTGCATCTAATGCTCATTTGAATCCCGAGTGACATTTAGTATCCGTGAGTTGTATCGAACCCTATTTTGAGCTCAACTCTCAATTGTGTTTATGTCTTGGTGCATGATATCCATACACATTCACTATCAAAACCCCCATTTTACTTCTTATTCTTTATACTTACTTAAACCTTGATTACCCATTTTGGTTTCAACTCGTTGTGTACACTCTGAGTCATTACATCGTGGTATCAAAGCGCAACTTTGGGAAGACACATATGTTAATGTTCTTCAAAGTTTAGTTCATGGTTTCAACATTTCTCTTTATCATCATTCTGTAGTATAGTGAGTTATTCAAGTTCTTAGTAGTAATATCTGGGTTATTGCTAGTTGCATTTTGTTACGATAGTATCTGTAAAATTATCTTAGTGGTGGTTCTAAGTGGAGTACAATTGAGTGTATCACGTATTTGTTCAATTTTCTTTGAAAATTATTGTACAAACAAGAAGGCTTATAGACAATGTCAATAACAGTAGAGATAGTCCTCGCGGAAGTTTGAGGCAACGTATTGACAACTTAGAATATCATATTTAGAATCTCACTAACTCTATTCAAGAGCTTATCGATTTAGTCATAGGCCATAAATGTGTTGTCCTAGATAGAAGAAAGGAACAAACACTCACCATTAGAAGTGGCTTTAACAAGCTTAATAAAGATGAATAACAGCTATGAAGGGCTGCTAAGTTGAGAAGGATAGAAAACCCACTCGTATCGTGAAGAAGTAATGATAGTAGTATTGATTTCAAGGAAAATCAAGGAGCTTGAAGAAGAGAGTTGAGGTTGAGAAGAAATATGGTCGAGCAAAGCTTTAACAAAAGTGGCCAATTCGAGGTGAACCGACCAGTTCAGAATGCAAGGGATAAACCCTAAACACATAGCTGGGGACTTGACAACATCAAGCTTAAACTGCCAACTTTTAATGGAAGTAGCTAACTTGAAGAGTTCCTTGACTAGATTCTTCGAGTCATGAAGTTGTTTGAATGCTATAAATGTAATGACCAGATACAAGTTAAGCTAACTTCATTATCCCTTATTAAATATGTAATCTTTTGGTAGGATAAGTTAGTAGCTAAGCAAGATGCTGAAGGAGAAGAGCTGATTCGAACTTGGAGATACTTATGAAAAGATTGATGAACTAACGCTTTGTGCCAACATACTTCAAGCAAGAGATGCTCCATACTTTCTAACACTTGAGGCAAGGTCAAAACACTATTGAAGAGTATCTACAAGAGTTTAAGACCTTAATGATAAGATGTGATATTGTTGAGCCATAAGACCACACCATTACTGGGTTTCTAAGTGGACTCCAAGACGACATTGTCGATATAGTTGAATTATCACCGTTTAACTCATTAGATGAGCTGATCAATTTGGCATTGAGAGTAGAAAGATAGAGGAAGAGAAGGCATTAGAGGCCGACTAACCGACTTCAATAAATCAACCTTGAATCTAAGAGGTATACCCAAAGAAAGGGACTAGAGAAGAAGATTGAGAAAGGTGAGTTTAGTCAACTTAATCAAGCGAAGACAAAGAAGGTAGAGAAAGAGAAAGTACCCGATACCAAGGCTCGAGAAGTTAAATGCTTCAAGTGCTTAGGTTACAGGCATATTGCTTCTCAATGTTTGTATAAAAGGGTCACGACCTTAAAGGGCAAAGGACCCAAGGCTTAAGTAGAGAGTCAAAGTGACAAGAGTTCAAGAGACGAGTTAATAAAAGAAAATGTCTGTGTTGAAAATCTAGATGAACTCTTAGCCATGACAAGCCAACCCGAAAGCAGATCTCAAACAAAGGGAAAACTTATTTCATATTTGATGCTTAGTGAATAGGAAGACTTGTTCCCTAGTTGTTGATGGAGGAAGCTGCACCAACGTCGTTTCTGCCAAGCTAGTAGAGAAGATGAAGATGCCAATGCCGACCTACTTACATCCTCGACCTTATGGATTGAAGTGGTTTAATGACAAGGGTATGGTCCATGTGCATAAAAGAGTTCAAATAGCATTCAAGGCTGAACAATACAAAGATGAGATTGACTTCGATGTAATACCTATGAACGCAGCAAATTTACTTCTTGACTGACTTTAGGAGTATAATTGAAAAGTGGTCCATGATGGTTTCCTTAACACTTACACAGTTCGAAAGGATGGAAAGAGCGATTGCTTGACCCCCATGAATGTTAAGGAAATCTAGAGCCATTCGGTACCCATGGTGAGGAGAAAAAGGAAGAGAAGTTTCTTCGACATCTAAGCCCGTACTCATTATTTAACGTTAAGGACGACTTTTTTTGGGACCCATGACAATAATAGGAATCAGCCTACAATGATCCCCAAGTTGAGGATGATATGTTGGGATCCGAGTCTAACCAATAAGATGTGGAGGACTATCAACTCTTATTGAAGTCGTACTAATAGCAGAAGGTCGAGGAAAATTGGTACCATTCAGCAACCAACCTATCATCTATCAAGAAGCCAAGAGACCACATAGCCGAGGTCTCAAGGCCATAGGTCTACTTGATATCGTAGAACTCAGCAACTGTAGGTTAACCTATCAGGTATCTCGGCAAAGCATTGCAGGACTTCAAGAGTTCCTAACCAAACTCAGACATTTAGCTGCTAACCTCGCCTAGTTCAAATCTTGCTCCTTCTAAGACAGCTCGAATGACTGCATGTCGAATTCTTCTACTAAATTTATAGTTTTGTATTCTTGTACATATTTTCTTTATTTTAATTATGGGCCTATTCTTTAGGGTTTAAGGCCTTGTATATTATTTATAGTTTTGCTATTAGGATTTTAGCACCTACTATAAATAACAACATGTGTAAGCAACTAAATAGCAAAAATATACATATGGTGATTACACTTGGAACTTTCCTCTTTCGAGTAAGGTTATCCTTGAGCTCTTAAAGCTTACATTTGCCAGATTATTGAGTGTTGATTAACCCTTAATCTTTTTTGTGTTTTTGTTAATCTTGACCTTAAGATTGTAGTGAACCTCTTATTTAAGCCAATTAGTAAGTTGCATCTAACCTTCATTTGAATCTCAAGTGACATTTAGTGTTCGTAAGTTATATCAAACCCTATTTTGAGCTTAACCCTTAATTGTGTGTATGTCTTAGTGTGTGATATCCATATGCATTCATTGTCCAAAACCCCCATTTTACTTCTTATTCTTCATACCCACTTGAACCCCAACTACCTATTTTGGTTTCAACCTACTACATACACTCCGAGCTGTAACAAGTTTGGTAAGACTTAAGAGCTAAGAGATTAAAAGAAAGTATTACTTAACAAGTGTACAAGAGTGAATTTAAAAAGGGACATTTCTATTAAAGGTATTTCAATAAAGACGATGTAGGGACTATGAATTGGAGAAATGAAGTATAAATGTGACTTAGTATCAGATAGTGAAGTATGAGTTGATGCAATATATATATTTATATATATACACACACATATAAAGGGAGAGAGAGAGAGAGATCTTGAACCAAAGAAGGAACCGTTTCTTATTGAATTTGACCTTATCATATGTTATGCCGTGAAGTGACAGAGTCATAATGTGTAAATCAACCTATGATAGTAACTAACCTTACAGTTGCTATCATAAAAACGATTTACATAAGGCATTTACAACTCCTCACTTTGAAGTAAATAACTCATTCAAGATTAAAAATAAACTTTACATATGGAGATAGACAATTTAAGTCATATTTATATAGATATACTTATATTATCTTATGATCCTAGGAAATATTTACATACTATAGAATCATGGTAAGTAAAATATTACAAGACCATTACATAAACCTAAGACTTACTAAGAAAAACTCTAAAAGACTTAATTGTTTAGCCAGTTTGATTCTTACTCCCTTAAGGCACTTTAAAAAAGAAACTAACCTCGGGATAATTATGGTTGGCATCTTAGTTAGTATTTGCAAGAAAATCTATAAGGTTATGAACAATCAATAGCTTAGTAAGTTGAGATGGAGACTTAATAATGTATAACAAACACAAATAGGGTTTTCAAATAATTAATTAAATGCATATAGCATGCAAATGCCAGCACACAATGTGGTTCGATCCGTTACCAACCCAGATTTGTGTAATGGAGATACCATTCCCCCCCCCCCCCCCCCCCCAATGACTATCTTTCAAACCATTGCCTTCATCCTTATCATGACCTCTCTCCTATCACTTAGTTCGGCTAACAATGAAAAAAAGACCATTATGTTATCCAATGCTATCTTTTTCGAAGCTCTCGGTATTTTAGAGAATCCTAACCATCCCCTAAAGGGTTGTAATACATGTCTAATTAGGGTATTTAGGTTAGTTCCAATTAAGTTTAGTTTAGGGTGACTAAACAATCTCACACCATTCAATTTACAACATACTGGCACAACATGTCATCAATATTCAGCAAGTAATCATAGACACATAAGTACATGCACATATGGCTACTTATAAACATAATTACGTACAATCCTAAGCTTCTGAGTATTTTAAAATAGTACTCTAAAATATAGCTATGTATTGAACCTAACTTACCTAAAATCATCGATTTGCTCACTCGACTTATTATAAGTCAACTCATATTAACGTGTCCTATAATATAAATATTCTTTTAATATTTATACCCTTTTAACATAGAGGCTTAAATTATGATTTTTCTTGATTATCCAAGTTATAGATATTATTTATTACCTATCTATTCTAGCTTAATTTCGGATTTAGGAGCTGAATCCGTTTCTAATTTAAGTTCTAATTCTGTTTTTTATTATGAGTTTTACACGTATACCCTAAGAACTTGTTTTCGAATTGTTATGTGAAATTAACTACATGAAACTTACGTATCCTAAATCTTAGATTTAACTCCTAACTAGTATTTTAGTCCGTGTAGTAAATTTGATTCCTAATTTAACTAACGAATTTACTCCTGATGTGGGAAAATTGTACATTTTTCATATAATTACCTAAATTTAAGTTTCATATTATTATTATTATTATCATCATCAATTTTAACCTAATATTTTCTACTTATTAAATTTTCAATTTCACATATTATTAATTTACACATAATCACCACATAATACACGTGATAATTATATCTAACAATCTAATTACTGCAAAAATCATACTATATAAGAAATTAACATCTTAAAACATCTAATTACATACTAAATTAGTATTTATACATTTAATTACTAAATTAAGCCTAAAATCACTCTTTATATATAATTTAAAGGCCTAAAAATTTCAAAAATTAATTTCTAAATAATCTCTTCATAGCATGTTTTCAATACTCTAAATAACCTATACAAAAATTTTGAGCTCAAAACTATACTATTAAAATTGTTTGTTTGTAAATCGAAAATTAGCTCAAGTTTCAAGATTTCTTAAACACTATATATTTTCATATCTAAATTCATTAAAGTAATACTTTTCCCTAAATCTACATATATAAAAACCTCAAAATACAAAATTTCATAATATTCTATGTTAATTTGATATTTTAAATAAATTAAACAAATTTGGATATAAAATTTGACTTACTTGATTGGGTGGCTTCTAGTCACTTGTGACAGCTCTAGAGGTATCATCAAGCAGGGCCGGTGGTTTTAAGGTGTGGTGATGGTGGCCATGTTGTTTCAGTTGGCTGTTGGTCATGAGTTTCCTTTATAAGCTCTAATTATACACTAATTTTACAAATTTTTCTAAAATTTCTTAAGTTTGTAATACCTTAGAAAGGAGTCTAGTAATTTTGCCTAAAATCTTCATATTACATGTATACTCATGATGTAAAGACCACTTTGCAAGTTAGAGATATAAGGCTCTAACTAGTAAGTTTGTAAGGGTGCTTATTCAATTTACATACATCTGCATATATATATATATATTATCTATATATCTACAAGCGATTCATGTCACGCCCCAAACAAGAAGAGTCATAACAGTCCCGCCATGTAAATTAATCTAAGATAGAAGCTGACCTCACAGCTGCTATCGTAGACGCAGTTTACATAAGGCGCACAACTCAACCAGTTTGAAACGTCTGTTCTGTCATCTGTTAATATCCAAACCTATGATAGAGCTTATATAAAATACTTGTTCTATACAATCTGCTGTTTAGTACCACAACAGTAATTATACAAACATTTCACATCCAAGGGTAAGGTTTACAATCAGAGTTTATTAAAAACCACAAGTTTACAATTTATATATAATAAGTTAGAAAATTAGTGGGCTTCCAGGGAATTCCCATTTAGTTTTCTTCTAAAACTTAAAGACAAGACAAAAGTTCAGGTTTAGTTAAATTCCTCGATCTTCACTTTCCCACACAGTAGCACACTAACCTGAGAACGGTGGTACCTGAAAATCTTTGCCTTCACTCAACACCTGCAAAAGAGTCTGTAGGGGTGTGAGCACAACTAGCTCAGTAAGTGGGGCGGAGTCAGAAGAGTACTTTACAGTCACAAATAAGGTTAATAATTATGATGAAATGCAATGCAATCACTCAAATGAAAACATCGCACAGTGTTAACCGGTCTACTGTGAGGTTAGAGAAATTTCATCCGCTCTAACCCGGATTGAGGAGTTTCATCGCGACTCAAGTCAGACCAAACCCAGGCTTGTGCAATGGGGAACACCCCCCTCCCATGACCGCCTTCGAACCACGGCCCCCAACCTTGCCACGACCTCCTCGCCTATCACTTAGTTTAACTAAGGGTGGGGAAATGACCATTTCAGCTATCCTTATTGAAGGAAGTCGGTATTTGGCCTAACACTCTTATTCGTTTCCCCTAACGGGTGATTATGCATGACCAATTACACTTTAGTAGAATAACCGTTAATGTTAATCAGGGGGTGACCAATAAGTTCACACAATACAGAATCCATGCAAATATGCAGAACAGCACACCAAGGAGTTGAACTCCTGTCACAACAGAGTATCATTCACACACATAGCATGCGCATAATCATCTAACTACAAACACAACCAGAAGTACTCTTGGATCTCCGGATACTTTTAAATAGTACCCAAACAGCGGCGAAGCTACCATCCTAACTTACTTGTTTAGATGTTCGCTCTTGCTGACTTGAATTGTCAACCGTCTTTGGAAGGTCCTAATTACACAAAAGGTTCAAATTTAGTTTTCGTAATAATTATGAAAACATTAGGGTTTAATCTATAATGGTTATATATATATATTATTTTCATAATATACAGTCATGTTATTACTATATATTGAATTAAATTATTAATAATTATAATAAAAATTTTCATTAATCCCATCTGATCATCAATCCTTTATATAGCTTTTGGTTAATTCATTTTAGCCTATTAATATTACAATTATACCCCAACTTGTAATTTAAGCTATTTTACTTGATAAATTCGTAATAAATAGTTCGAGTTACCAAATAATTCCCCAAAAATTTCTATGGACTTATAAAAATATAGGGAATTCAGTTATCACTTGGTTTCAAGTTTCCGACCTATTGCCTATTTTTTCATATTGACAATTTTACCCCTAAATTTGATAAATTATCCAATTATAATTCTTTTAGCATCCAATTAATTTCAATCCGACTCATTACTATTACTATTCATAATAGATCAGTACATATCCATTTCATCAATTAATTTCATAATTTCCTTTTAAATTTATAATTTCAGCCTATTTTCGAGCTAATTTCAGGCCTAAAAATTCAATAAATATTTAAATTATTCAAATCAAAATTCGGGCTACGTAGCAATTACCTATATATCATATATATTCTACATAAAAATTTTCAGCTAGAAACAACATCATATAGTACATTTATTTCATAAATATATATTCGGATGAACAGTAGATTTCTTAATAAAGTATATTAAATATTACGAATTTTGAAAAAATAAAAATATCACATGAAAGCATGTTTAAAATAACCTAATTATAATTTTTTTCATAATTTTCTGGGCGGATTTACTAATTTTTAAAAATTATTGAAAAACAGAGCAAGAATTTGACCTTGCTGTTCTTGGGTGCTCCGGTGGCCGGCGGCGGTAGGGCGGTTTTCGGACGGCCGGCGCAGTGGGTGGACTATGTGGGGTTGGCTGGGTTTCACAGCAGATCTAGTCTAGGTTAGGGTTCTACACTTTCACGTAATTTCCCCTGTTTTTTCTAAATTTCTTTTTATTTTCTACAATTTTTTCTAATTTTTCTTTCGGTTGTTCTTTATTCCAAACTGCTAAATGTTTTCAATTTGAAGGTGTTGGCTTTTTATAGAGTCTCTAAGTCGGTTAAGGGATTTTTTTTAATTATTTTAGATTTTTCTTTCTAGTTTTTTTTTTTCCTAAGCATGGGTGGCCTAATGTTGTGAATTTACTTTTGAGTCAGCATTCCTATCCTATTTTCCTGCCATGCTTCATCATCCAGCAAATCTCTAATGTATTTGATTAATTTTCCTTTTTCTTTTATTAAATAATTACTTAAATGTAGATATTATGTTAAAATTAGTTATTTAATTAATTTACAAGTTTATACCCTATGTAAATAACATGTGAAATATATAACTTTATTCATATAATTAAGTTTCTAGTATATCTTTTATTTTTAGGATATGTTCTAAAGTCAATTTCATGAATTTAACACAATATATATATATAATTACTCAATTTTAAGTTAATTTGTGAGTATAATTATTATTTGTACCGGATATACTAAAAAATTACGTGTATTTTTTATAGTAAATTATATTACAATATCTCATTTTATAGCTCAATTAACTTATCTCTAAGTTCTCGTTGCAATCTAAGTTCAATTTTAGGAGTTCTGAACATTTTAAGGCTTTAGTAAATATTCCAATTTCTAAGGGCAAAATTGGGATTTCGGGTCGTTATTACTAAAATCTAACTTCACTATAATATCTTGACTAACTTTTTCATTCTAGTCACAAAGTTTGGGCTTAATTGGATAAGTTACCCTAGAAGCCCTAAATCTGAGCTCGGTTGTCCTAAACTCAATTTTGGGAGCTTATAATTCAATAATCTATAATCACCAGAATTGCAGAGAGTTGAAATCACCCATCAAATAATAAGAAAGGATATTTATAACTTAACAATCATAAAACTACTAAATACCTTAAAAGTTTAATTCAACTATATCACTTGCTTTCCTAAACTTATATTTTACTTTCTCAGCTTAATGGAGTGCTCTACACTCGAATCCTAGCCCAACTCCAACTTTATAAGACTTGCAAAAGAAACTATTTGGGGGGTGGGAAGGGTAAGCTACGTCTAGCTTAGTGAGTAACATTCCTTACCTTCTAACAAACAATATCAAATAAGTTATTAATCAAACCTATGAATGCATGGAAAAGCATATGTAATGCAACGGTATAGACAGTCTGCCAATAACTATATACAACATGATTTTCATGCCCATTATCGTCCGGGCTAGGAAGTATTTAGGTACGTCAGGACCTAGGTGTCTACATCTAATACAAAATATCTTAACAATATAACTACCCTCAGTAGTAAACATTGCTCGGCTTTAAGTAGAATACAGCACTCCTTGGAGCCAAGTAGTTTCCAAAGGTCAAGGCAAGAACATGTCGTACGAAATACGTCGTACGATAAACAATCACAATACATAATATTAGTATGGATTCATCCAAGTATGATTTCCTGCTCTACTGCGTAGTGCTAACGCCCTTTTACTCATGCTGTAAGATGTAATGCCTGTCCAATTTAATTATAAGCTAAATATTTATTAATTCTGGATTCATGGGATGGTCAAGTAAGTATATTCCAAATACTCTAATGCCCTACGTTCTAATGCAATAAACAAGGGTGGTTGAAATATGTTAAGATATTTTGCAAGTATAGTTTAACTAAAACAAGCATATACAAGTTCTCAAATACCCCAACATGCATCAAGTTCAATTATCATATATAATTAAATAGTACACTAACTATAAGTACAAAACAAAGTAAAATAGGGGGTGATATACTCACTTAGCCTTGAAGTTAAGTATTCCCAATAATCCTCGCTAGTCTCAAACTTAGTATCCCCAATCATCTGACTAAGGTAACTAAAGTAAATAAAACTCATCTTAAATGTAATTTATTCACTAACCTTTCTATAATTTTCCTATTTTCACTTATTTCATAACTTAGTCATAACTTTCTTATTTTAAGTTAGAATTTCGCACATTTGGTGAGGCTATTTTTAGGTTTTTGGGTCAGCAAGGTTTCGGTTTGGGCCTTGCAAGTTCATAGGCCCAAAGGATGAGTTTGGTCACTTTAGGGCTTGGGCCTAGTTTTGGGCTTTGGGCATAATTTTGGGTGTTAGGCCTTACACTTAACCTTTTGGGCCTATATTTATGTATTTTAAGTTTAAGTTTCTAATCAAATTCCATAACTTTTAGTTTGAGCCTTAGTGTTACTCTTGTTGGCTTAAATGGGCCATTTTTACTAGTTTAAGACCTTTACTTACTAAGGGGCTTATAAGGGATGGCTTTTAATGAGCTTTTGGACTTAATCAGCCTTTAATATTTTATTTTATGAGCCTTTTAATTTAGGGTTTAGATCTAGTCACTAAGTTGTTAGGCTCTATTCTTCGTTCTTTTAAGGGCTTTTGGGCTTGTCTTGCATTTTAGGGTCTTGAGCTCAACTCCACTTATGATTTTAAGCTTAAGCCCCATTGAAGGCCTTAAGATAAGTTCATTTTCTATTAGGATTTAAATTTGGTTCTTTTCGTTTATTGGGTTCCTAATTGTATTTCTAAGGCCTTAATCACTAACTAAGCTAGTTTAAGCTTAATTTGCACTCTAGGACCCTAAATTTAATTCCAACTTATTCTAACGAGCTAAATATCCTAATGGGTTCATTAAATAACCCATTTTACTAAGTGTTTCATATCTGGTTCATTTCATTAGTAAGGTTCCCAACACTATTCCTAAGGCCTTAATCATCAAATTAACTGGTTTAGGCTATTAACTCATCATTACCTTACTTTAACTTGGTTAATTACATCATAAATCATACTTAACACTAAATAATTATTTTATCAAGGTAATAAATCAAAATTTATAGATTTGAAACTTTCATGAAAGTGGAGGCTAAATAGAGTTCTTCTAGGCCTTCCTTCAACTTCTTCCATCCAACACTTATTGTAGTGTATTTCCTTATTTTAATCACATTTTTACACTAACAACGCCACCTAACATGGAGAAAACAAGATGGATACATATTAAGGAGGGGGCGGCATGGATGGTACTTAAGGTTTCATAGAGTTTAATCAACATCTTTTCAAGTTATTTACATAAAACTATCTCTTACACCTCTAGACTACAATTAGCAAACTAAGTACATAAATGAATGTATAATTACAAGGCTCTAAAATGATGTGTACATGATTAAAACATATTTATATAATATTCCTAATCTTAAACTCTCAAGATATCATAGGTATAACTTATGTGAATAAGAAAGTCAAGTCGGGTGAATTTTACATTGAACTGGCTTGCATGAGTTCCAACTTTTTCACTTAAAAATGAAGTCGAAACTTACTCTTTTGAGGGCAAATGTTTTTCGACAAGAAACCAAGGTGTGTATGTGATATTTTAGTGGTGGTGAGTGGTGTGTGGTAGTGGTAAGAACAAAAGGCGCTAATGTGCGCAGGGGGAGTCTAACTGCTCCTTTTGTTTTCTTCCCCTTTTCCTTTAGTTTTTGTTTAGGTTTCTTGAAAGTGTTTTTTAGAGTTTTCTATGCGTAAAGAATGGTGTCAAATGAAGGTTTGGGAGGGGTGAAATGGTAGATTAAACGGGAGAAGAGGTGACTATTTTGGGATAAGGGTACATGGTCCTCACTTTGTACTATTGTACCTTGTTTGTTTTTTGCTAAATGAGGAGGGATTTTGTCTCCTTAAGGACAAGTGTTCTTTAATTATCAATTAATCCTTTGTCATTTGTTTTTAATTGAGTTTTCCTTGCTACTAATTAAGATGTAATGCGAGTTGGTAAATGGATTAAAGTGTGATTAAGCTAATTAACTGAAATTGTACTTAATTAAGCGATTTAGTCCTAATTAGGGTCTTCCCATATTTTATCACTTTAATTAAGTTCATTAACCTATATTACTTCATTTGTTAGTGTCCTTTATTATTTAGGATCGATTAAGGTTTTTGGACCACGTATAAGGCTAGTAATTTAAGCTTTCTAAGCTATTAGAGAAATTATTTACAATTAATAAATAATTTTGGGATATACTTAAGGTTTATTAGTTGAATTAGGGTTTTGAACTTCCAATTAAGATTTTACTAAGTCTATTGATATTTTCCAATCATTTTAAAGTTTCTTATGTATCAAGAGTTTTACACGTACGATTAAAGTTTTAAGGTTTTACTCTCTTTAGGGTTTTCTGACTTTATTACTTAAGGTTCATAACTTATTATTTAGGGTTGAATTGTTTAATTTATGGATTTTATTATTATATATTGAGCGGTTCTAAGGATTATTTATTAACTCCTATATGTAATACCAAGTTTGAATCCAAAAGTTTACGAGCTTCATATTGTCTCCCCAAGTATAAGGTTAGCCTCATTAAGGAGATATTTTCATATAATTTCTTTGGCATTATATGATTAATCACTCTTGATTTATAGTTAATTATGATGTAAATCCTTGATCAGTGAAATAAGTTTCTTAATCTTAATTACTCGAACACTTGACATAAATTAGGTGTATTTTAGGGCTTAATATGTCAAATTAAGTTGGTCAAGTTTATTAGGTCATCTTATTTAATTATTTTAAGGAATTAAGACAATTATTGCTGTTCGAGTATGTTTTAAAGGTATAGTCACCTCGTTTCAACCCTCCCCCCCCCCCCCTTTATTTTTTCAAAATTTTTTAGAATAGGATAAAGGGTCCTAAATTAAGAAAAATGTAAAAAAATAGAAAATTAAGAAAGCAAAAAAAAAAAAGAAGAAGAAGAAGAAATCTAGGAAATACAAAAAAATAGAAATTTTAAAAAATTACAAAAAATTGAAAGGTCACAAAAAATAGGAAAAATTGAGGATTTAAGAAATTTAGAAAATAATAAATTTTTAGATAAGTTTAATAAAATAGAATTTAAAAAAAAATAAGAAGATGACCGTTAGGCCTGAACTTAAGATTTGAATTTAGCTTAGGCTAACTCAGTCCATGTGTGCAATTTAATTACATATACAGATAGGGTACAAGTCAATGGCCTAATAGATAAGCATTTGGATTTGGCATTATACTAAGCTTAAGGTCAAAGGTTTAAATCTCATTTGAGGCTGAAACTGTCTTTTGCTTTTTTATCTAAAACACATAACACATGATGCCACATGCTAGGACGTCATTACGCTATGTGTCCACTACGGGATACGTGGCATCGTTACACACAAATGCATACCATGGTTACGTGTCGACATGTAGCATGATACATGTTGTTACATGGTGTGACACGTATTAGCTACGTATAAGACACATCATTAGCCACGTGTCTTCCAGGACACGTACCACTTTCTCATTTGTTGATGCGGTTGACGTAGTGCCACGTTAGCACTTCTTTTCTCTTTCTCCCCATTTCTTACATTTTCTCCAGAAATCTCACACATTCCATCCTTGGTCAGTTTACTTTAACCCCAATTTCAAGCCATTTTTTGTTACAATTTCACTAAATTGATGGCAGATTGGCAAACTAGACATAGTCTACTTTAGATTAGGGTAATTTCACTAAATTGATGGCAGATTGGCAAACTAGACATAGTCTACTTTAGATTAGGGTAAAAAAACATGACTAAATACAATCATTTAAGGACATTGAATTGGCTATGAAAAATGAAAAAGAAAGAAAGAAAGAAAGCGTGAAAAGTTAGACACGCATTGAATCCAATTCTTTTTTCCAAATTCACAACACAGCATACATTGCAAAAGAGATCCACCATCTTTGTTTGACCTAAATCTTTTTTGACCCACTAACCCTCATCTTCTTTCTCTCACTAGCACACACGCGGGGACTGATCTCTCTCTTTCGTTGACTCATTCTATCTCCTCACGACAAGCATAATGAACCCTTTGACAACACTCTAACCAAGCACCTACCGTAACCGTTCCACCCATGACATATGACTGACCAAACATCCCTATTGCAGCATGCCCCACTCCATTGCCCATGACCCTTTCTCGTATACCACAGTACTCCCCAACTCCAACAATGTCACCCTTCTCTCTCTCTCTGGTTCTTGACCGTAAATCAAACACCAACTGCATTACACCAATACATACCCACTTCACACATAAATCAATCGCTGCCCGATCTAGACACATATAGACTCATAACCATACCTTTGATCAGTTACCAACTCTACCGCACCATCCCACTTCAACATGCCCAAACCACATCTATCGCCGACAACACTAAACACACACACAACAGCACCACTCCTACTCCCTTTGCATGATATGCACTGAACCTACACTCCACACTCATTAACACTCGAACCAATGTCTATGCAGGGCCACTGTCCTCCATTGCTATGACCCAATGAAGACCCCAACACATATTGTCTTGAATTCGTACATTAAACCATGACACACACAATCTATAACCCAAACTCCACGCAATAGCATCATCAGACCCTAACTTTTCCTAACAAACCTATAACCAACAGTCCTTTCACTGGACATATGTCGTTACATGCCCAAAACTTGTTATTGCATGGAACCACACACATGACCCACTTATGAATCTCTTTCATGCGACCCACCATCACGATAACCACTACCCAAACCGCCACAAAAACCCAAGGTGTTGAACATAACCCCCTTAAACCTAATGAGAAGTACATAAAAGTTTGTGTTCCCACTCAATTTGGTGGCTAAATCATACTAAAGCACCCTCTCCAAGTTGTTACGCGTGACTTGACTTGAACCACAAGTGACCCATTGGAGGTCCAACCCAAACTGCCCTAAGACCTGACCCTGAACTACTCCCGAGCTGATCGACTTGTACTATAAGCTTAAGTCTGATACTTATCCTGATTTTTTATTTATTTGTTTTGTAGCTTTTTATTTTATTTATTTGTCTTTGTCAATTATTTTAAAAAGAATAATATTAAAAAAAAAAGAAGAAAACAAAAGAAAAAGAGAAAAAGAGGAAAAGAAAAAGAAAAGGGAAAAGAAAAAAAGAGAGAGAAAAGAAGAATGAGTTTAATTTAATTTAATTTTTTTTTGTTTTAGGGATAAATTAATCTTAAGAAAATAAAAAAAAAGGAAAAATAGTAAATAAATATAAATATAAATATAAATAAATTATTAAATAAATGGATTTTTTGTCACTTAGAAAATCTTTTTTAAAAAAAAAAATAAATCCATTTTTTTCAAAACTAGGGTGTTTCAGAATTTCTAGAAAATAAAACCCTAATTAAGACCCTTAGAAAATTTTCTTAAATAAATTGAAACGGTTAAAAACGTAAACCCGACCTTTTTTAAAAAAATAAAATCAATTCAACCCATTAAAGTTTTTGTTGAACGAACTACGAAAATCCAATCCCAAATAACAAGTAAGTAAGCACCCGTACATACGAAATGACTTAAAATATGGAAAATTTTCTCTTTTTTTTTTCATTTTTTGTAAATAATTGATCATTTTATCTTTCTTAGAATTCAATTAAATTGCATGTAGATAGATTTCATTATAAGGGTATATTTGAAAAGCAAATTTAAATTCGGAAAGTTAAAAAGTGATATTCGTTTGGGATTTAATACAATAGCCTTCGGATCTAAATATTTAGTTTTAAAACAGTTATAAAAATTGGTTTTATCGATAGACTGATAGCTAAATTATAATCAATCTACCTAATTAATTATAACTTAACTCTTTTTCTTGACTTTGATTGAGTGGCAACTCTAAAAACGTTTCCAAAGTTAAAAGAAGCTGTTTTCTTTAAATTCTAGTTAAGAGAGGTATTAAATTGATAGGGTTTAATATTAATCAGTTTAAAAAATATTTATTTATAAAAACCAGAAGGAAAAAAAACCAAGCTCAACAAGATGATAGATTAGGGTTTTAAGGCAATTAAGCGATTAGTCTCCAATAAATGAATAGTTTTACTATTTAATTAGAGTACACTAGTTGGATTAAGGTTTTCGATTATAGATTAGGGTTTTACAATTTAAAGGCTCGCAAGTATTAAGATTTCAATTAGGATTTTAGAGTTCTAAGGTTCATTTAAGAGCTATAGTATTCGTTTTAAGGTTTTGAATTTATTGTTCCGGTTACCTATACTAATATTTATTTTTAGTTTAGCTTACCTTTTATCATTTTCAAAGGGGCTCTCCTAGACTTTAACTATCAATCTCCTTCCCATTGAGGTTTGGTGTTAGTTTCATTAGATTAGGTTGACCTTAGGAGTTAACATTAGTTATTAGCATTTGTTTATAGGATTTTAGGGCATTTGAGTGTGGGGGGTCAAACTAGGGTTAAGACTGCCATTTAGAGTTTTAGGGTTTTACATTAGGGTTTTTTAGCGTAGTTTCTCAGGTTTAGGATTACTTATCTTGCTAACATTAAGGGTATCTTTTGGAAGATTCTATGAACTTTCAACGCCTATTCTAAGAAATTTACGAGGTTTACAAAGTCTTTCTTTCTAGTCTCCCTCTATTTTTTCTAGATGACTAACTAACCAAAATGAATTATGGTAAGTGATTTTTAATTTTATAGAGGGGTTTAGGGTTTATTTTGATTTTTAGGTGACCAAGTATCCCTTATCTTTACTTCTTTTTACTTTCTAATTATCCTATTTTAATTAGTTAATTGTGTTCTAGTAAATCCTGGCATGCCATGACCACTTCTAGAGAATTCCTCGTTTTCTAGCATTTTTTTTTTATGAATTTTCTTTAATTATTTAACATCATTTTAGGTTATTTTAGGTATTTTAAGTAATTTTGAATATTTTTACCTACATGTAAATACATATATGTACAAGTAAATACTCCTAAATATTATTTATGTTATTTTATGATTTTTAGTGTGTACATAATTTATTTTTATCGATTCTTTATTTATCGAAACTCGTTTTATGCATTTTCGATAAATAATTGGTAATATGCTCATAATTCAATATTATAATATTTAATTATTTTATTACTTATTTTCCTAAATTTAAACTTACGGGATTATTTTTACTAATATTTCTAGCTTAATCGTTAAATTTAGACTCGATTGGACAACTTAACCAATTGCCCTCAATTTTACGTATCGATTTCAAATTTTTAATTTTAGAGCTTACATCATACACTATGAGTTAGAAGATTATTGTTTTTCTCCTACTAATGAAATGGTAAGTAAAGTATGTTAATGAGGGTTGATCATTTAAGGATATAAGCTTGAAGAAGTTAAAAGATCAGTAGAGGTTTTCCATTGGGGTCCCTCAATCAATAGATTTTAGCTGGTTGTTAGTAGTTTCAAATAGAAAAGAAAGAACCAGTAATCCTAACCATGGTGTTAGTAGTTTCGGATAGAAAGAAAGAACCAATAATCCTGACCAATAGTCTTATTCAATTTGAGCTTAGTTTGAGTATTGTGACAAGCAAGAAATATCAAGTACTAGAAATGGAAATATGTTACTTCCATAGATATTATGCTCAACTTACAAGATAAATACTTTAATAGTGGAGATTGGAATCATAATATCCATAAAAGCAATAAAATTAGTTAAGAGTTACTAGTGTTGAAGGAGTAGATGCTCTTCTAAGCACTGTTCACAGATAGATAAGGAATTGGAGATACTAAGGAACCTAATAATACTACTACAGTTGCTCGGATATCCGCTGTGGAAGATATAAAGAATGATGAAAAGGATTTTGCTAATTGAATGGAAAAGTATTACTATGATGACTCTACAGTGATTTTAGGAGTTGAAGATTAAAAAGAAATGAAGAACTTATGACAAGTACGTATTCAGATGTCTCATTTTTAGGTAGCAATTAAAGTGTGAGTTAAACTTATTTAATTAAATTCCAAGTTCTAGGAAGAAAAGAAATCGATTAATAATCACAAGAATAGTATATAGATATCTCAGAAGATACATATAAAAGGATGAATTGCAATTGCAGCGTTGATACAAATGTGCTCATTCTCTATAATTAAAAGTATGAGATTGAAAGGGGAATTAAAATGATTGGAATTGCCTTCATTTAGTGAAGATGAAACTTCTACTAGAGGAAAGGAACCAACTTAGAAAGTCATAGAATAAGATTAAGGTAGAATTTTGGGGTAAGATAGAAAAGGTGAATTACAGTTTGTTGTTATTGAAGAATGTAACAAAAATAAAGATAGAATTGGGAGATTGAAGGTTTTAGGAATTACCAAAAGTATTGGATCTACTAGAACTATGTAAATGTCTAAACGTAGTCTTGAAGATTTGTCTAGTATAACTTCACATCAAAAATTTAACTTAATAGTTAAGTTAGTTCCAAGGACAAAACTTTTAGTTGAAGTTCCAAAATTGAGTGTTACAAATAGAACTTTAGAAATTAAAGAAGCAATCATGAGAACTATTAGATAAGGGATTTACATGCTCAAGTATTCTTTGCAAAGGATACATATATTATTTAAAGGAAACTATATATGGCACTATGAAGCTGAAAAATAGGATATTGGGTGATAAATAAAGTGATTATTAAGAATAAGTTTCTATTACCTTAAATTTACTAATGGTTTGTTTAGTTGCAAGGAGTGATTATGTTTTTCAAATCTATTTAAGGTCAAGATATCATTAATTACGAGTAAGCCAAAGGATGTCCCTAAAACTATGTTCAGGACACAAAACGGATACTATGAATTTATAGGTGTACCTTTTGGGATTAGCCAAAAGTACTGGCTATACTTTGGGATTTGCTTAATCATATAGATCAACCATATCTGGAAAGGTTGTTATGATATTCATCAATAGTATTCCGATTTACTCAAGAACTAAGGAAGAGCATGTAAGGCATTTAAGGTTGATATTGTAAAAGTTAAGCAATAATAAGTTGTAAGTCAAATTAAACAAATGTGATTTCTGGATTAGATCATATTTCTTTCATTAAACTTATTGTACCTAAAGAAGGGATTTATGTGAATACTGGAATTGTTAAAACAGTGATAGAATAGAGATAGTTGACAATCATTACTAGCAAAGAAGATCTATGGATGTAATCAAGTGTATAATGGACATATCAAGCAACAATATACTTCATATGAGTAATAGCAACAGGTAGTCAAACATAGCAATGGCAAAACCTATGACAATCAAAACTCTTCTATATTGAGTCTCTTGTTTTGTTAATTATTGAAGTACATCACGTCATATCATGTCTTCTTAAGTAATGAGCTTATGTTGATATCTTTTTTCTTAAGGAGTCTAATGATCAAGAGTCACATTTCATTCTTATTGAATTGAGTTAAGTTGCGTTGAGTTGATCCAAATTGCCAACCATCTCATTTGAGCTCCAAATGGAGAAAAGTCAAGATTTTCCAAATCTATTTCTGTCGACCTTGTATTAGGCTATATGAAGGAATAAGTAAATAATTACAATAGTAATACAACTATTGTAGGAAAAAAGAGATGAATAGAAGGAAAGATTAGTAATGTATGGCACATGGTGGACCAATGTTATTAATGATCATAAGTCAAGCTTAGGAGTAGGTAATGTAGAGAATAAAATAGAAGATAAATTAGCAAGAGCATTCGAATGGTTATGATGCTAAGTTATGAGATGGATAGTATAATCAGACTAGAAAGATATAAACGATATCAAATATGAAATACAAGAGAAAATGGGACAAAAAATTAGAAAGATAGATAAAGTCAATTAGGAAGCTCAATTAGAAGATGATTCACAAGATGTGAAATGAATTGCCACTTTAAAGTTTATATATATATATATATATATATATATTCCATCTTAGGAAAAGATTAGGGATGCGATAGTTTCGAGAATAAAACTATTTGTAGGGGAATAGAGTATAAGAGCCCATAAAAAATTGGTTAGTAAGCTTACGATTGGAGGGTCTGGATTTGGCAAGTAAAAAATTAGAGTGTTCATGAAAGTTGTTTAATTGAAAAATCTAAATTTTACAACAAAGTTAGGAAAATTAGTAAACATGACCTCGTAATTTTAGATTTAAGGAAATAAAATAATTAAACATTATATTAATAAGATATATGTATATTATTTTTTATTTATCGAATAAGCATTAAACAGGTTTCGATAATTAATTAATCACTAAAGATAAGTTATGTGCACACTAAGAATCATAAAATGACATGAAAAATATTTAGGAGTGTTAATTTGTATTAAAAACATTTTTACATGTAGGAAAATATACCAAAAATTACTTAAAATATCTAAAATATATTAAATTAATTAAAAAAATATTTGTAAATAATTAACCAAAATCAAGTGGCAACCAGGAAACTCAAGGATTAGGATGGGGCAACCTAAACAAGTGAGCATAAGGCATGAAAAGCAAATATAGAACACATAAGGATTTGCGATGGGGGAAGAAATGGACACATGTATCCTTTACAAACTTCAACTAACCTCAAACTCTAACCCTCACCAATAGTAATTTCAATAAGATTAGTACTTAGGAAAATTTGAGAGGAGTGAAAAAAAAGTGAAAGAATAAACCTAGGCAAAACATACAAAATATAGTGCAAATCAAGTAAAAATAAGAGTCGATGGTATAAGGAGTTACTAGAAACAAAATAAGACCAAAGTCTAAAGGAAGACCTACTACCTAAGCTGATTGATAACCATTTGATGGCAAGTAGTGGTTTTAATGATGGTTTCCAATGAGTTTGAAATTTGCTTCGATTTTTGCTTAAATTAGTAAAAATACCAAATTTTCTTGAAAAATTATGGAAAAAAATGTTTTCTGAAGTATTTTTTTTAATGTAGATTCTAGGAAAAATGCTATTTTATTGAAATTAAGTCTCAAAATATATCACTCTAGAGAAATCACTAAAGTCAAGCCGATTTCGCTTTCATTTTTAAAGACCTTAAATGTTATTTCGGCTCTAAAATTTTTCTGTAAAACATCTCTTCTATGAATTAAATGATTATGAAGAGTCTTTCATGAAAACTATTTTTCATATATTTATTTGACTTGTAGGCCCTAAAATCTTATTAAATAGCCATTTATCAAAATATATTTAGTGATTTTCTAAGAAACTAACCAAGATTCTAATTTAGGGTGTATTCTGATATGTTGTAATGTTGAATAATGTTGAGAGATGAATTTTGTGGTGTTGGGAGTATTGGATTTGAATGTTGTATATTTGAGGTTGGTATATGTGTAATATGTGAAGTATTCAAATACTGGAGTCAAGTGTAGTTTGATTCAAATTGAAGTGGAAATGGGTAATATGATGTACTTGAATTTGGTTGTGAATAAACTTATGGGGATTTGTGCTAAAATATAGTGAGCTTTCAAATTAAAGGCTGATTCAAAAGCTGGATCAAAGACAGGATGTATAGAGTGAACTAGAAAGTTGATCAGAACATAATTTAGAAACTTTATATACTTAAAATGAAGTTAGATAAACTTTAAAGAATGGATTAGAAGATGTTTTAAGGTTTATGAATAAAACTACAATTAAAGGCTAAATAAGAAACTGAATCGGAAGCAGAAGGTAAAGTAAAGACTAACTTAGAGCAAACCTAATTATAAAAGACCTAGAATGTGACATACTAAGTAAAGTATAACATTAAACTAAAGATATAATAATCTGAGTTATAAAATAAAGCCTATATGTAATAATTGTATGAATACTAAAATGATATTTCTATTATAGGGGTTAGCAATAAATGCACAAAATAAATCACACCATAATGGGTAAGTGAAAAAGTCCATTTAAGTTTGGGATCAATACATAACCATATTTTGGAATACGATTTTAGAGTAATCGTAGGCTTAAGATTATATATAGTTGTGCACATAGGTAGCTTGAATGTGCATATGCCTGTGTGTGAGTGTTTCTAAGCGTGATTATATACTACTAGCTTGCTGGTTTGGATTGTGATTGTTTATATTGTGTGATAATAATTTATCACCTTAAATTGGACTTATGATATACAACTTGATATCTTAACTAGAGATGTATTACAACCCATTAGGGGACACTTAGGTTTCTTTAGCTAAATACCGATACCTTTAAAAAGGATAGCATTATAGCACAATGGTTACTTCTTCATCTTTAGTTGAATTAAGTGATAAAAAAAGAGATCGCTGTAAGGATGGAGGCAATAGTTTGAAGGGTAGTCGTGAGAGGAGGGATATCTCCATTACACAAGCTTAGGTTTAGTTGTAAGCTATTACATGTGTATTGAAACTCCTCCAACCCAAATTAGAGAGACAGAATTTCTCTAATCTCATGATGAACTAGATAACGTCATGGGATGGTATGTGTTTGTTACATTGTATTTAAATAAATGTTTGATAACTTTGTTTGTGCTTGACATATAGTCTTATGTCTTTATCCTAACTTATTGAGCGGTTAGTTGTTCACATTCCTATAGATATCTTCTGTAGATGTTAATTAGGAAGCCTAATATTACAACCCTAAAGATTAGTGACTACTAAATCCTAGGGAGTGAGGATATAAATTAGAGAACAATTGAACTTCTGAAGTGATTATTCTCATTTACCAATCTTGTGGTATCAAACTATGTCCATATTAAACAAACCATGTTATTAAATCTTGTAAATTATACTTGATTATCTGAATTTTAATGCATATTTTAAAACTTCCATAGGCAAAATCATATTATTTGAGTGGAGTGATGAATGTGAACAAAGTTTCCAAGAAATGAAATATCGATCGATTTCTATACCAATACTTATTTTACCAGATCTAAGTAAATCTTATTGTGTATATAGTGATGGTTCTAAAAGTGGACCGAGATGTATATTAATGCAAGATAGGAAAGTGGTAGCATATGCATTTAGACAACTGAGGCCCCATGAGATGAACTATTTAACTCATGATTTAGAATTAGCAACTATAGTGTTTGCTTTAAAAATCTGGAGACATTACTTATATAAGTAACATTGTGAGATATACACAGATCATAAAGGTTTGAAATATTTCTATACTAAAAAAGAGTTGAACTTGAGACAAAGACGTTGGTTGGAACTAATCAAAGATTATGATTTAACCATCAATTATCATCCTAGTAAAACCAATGTCGTAGTTGATGTGTTGAGTCACAAGAACTATGAACAAGTAGCTTCATTACTCACTACTCAACGTGAATTGATCAAAGAATTTGAAAAATTGGAAATTAAGTTTAGATGGCATGAAGCTGGGGCACAATTGATGAGTATAGTAGTGTAACCAACCCTGATTAAAACAATTAAGCTTCAACAAGATGAGGACCAAGGATTAAATGAAATTAAGGAAAAGTTAAATACAGGTTGAAGTACCTAACTTTAAAATTGATGCTAAAGGTGTATTAAGATATAAGAATATAGTTTATGTGCTAGGTGATTCAAAGTTGAGGAATGAAATTATGATTGAAGCACATGATACAGGTTACACATTGCATCCTGGTAGGAATAAGATATACTGTGATTTGAAATCATTGTTTTGGTGGAAAGGCATAAAAAAGGATGTAGCACAATAGGTGGGTAGCTGCAATACATGCCAACAAGTGAAAGCAAAACATAAAAAACCTAGTGGTTTATTGCAATCTTAAGAAATACCTCAATAGAAATGGGATCATATTACAATGGATTTTGTAATAAGACTCCCAAAGACCAAATCAAGTTACGATTCAATTTGGGTTGTTATAGGTAGATTAACAAAGTGTGCTCACTTCTTACCCTATCAAACTTGTGATTCAATGAAAAAGTTGGCATAATTGTATATTAGAGAGATCGTTAGACTACATGGTGTACCAATAAGCATTGTATCAAATAAAGACAACCAATTTGTATCGAAATTCTGAGAAAATTTACATCAATCTTTAGGAACTAAACTACAGTTTAGTACAACCTATCATCCACAAATCGACGAACAGTCAGAAAGAGTTATTCAAACACTCGAAAATATGTTAAGAGGTTGTATTTTGGACTTCAATGGCGACTAAGATTAGTATTTGCCATTGGTGGAGTTTGCTTATAACAATAGTTATCAAGCAACAATTCAGATGACACTGTATGTAGCTTTTTATGGAAGGAAATGTTTATCACCACTATATTGAGAAAATGTTTTATACACAATGATAAGACCTGATATGATTAAACAGATGAATGATACAGTTAAAATAATACGACAAATGATGAAAGTAGCACAGGATCAACACAAAAGTTAGGCTGATTTGAAAAGAAAACCGATAAAATTTGCTATATGAGATCATGTGTATATAAAGATAAGTCCATTGAAGGGATTTAAGCGTTTCAGTACTATAGGAAAGTTAAGACCTCGATATATTGGATCCTTTGAAATCTTAGAAAGAATTAGAAATGTTGTGTATTAAATTGCTTTACCACTGAGTTTAGCTAGATATCATGACAAATTCCATGTGTTAATGTTACGAAAGTTCGTAAAGAATTTAGATATTGTTATCGAATTAAAACTAGTAGACTTACAAGAAGAATATATTGTCAAGGAAAAGCCAATTGAGATCTGGAATACCAAATTTAGAAGTTAAGAAATTGAGAAATGGAGTATGTTAAAGTTTATTGGGGTAGCGAACTAACAGTAGAGCTAACTTGGGAATCGAAGTCAGCAATGCAAAATCGTTACCCGACAATCTTCAAAGAACAATGTAAGCCTCTAAAATTATGTATATAACAACCGAGCTTAGATTTAGTGCTTTTAGGGAAAGTTATTTGATTGAACCCAAACTTTATGACTAAGATAGAAAAGTGAAACGAAGTGACATAGTGGAGTTAGATTTTAAAAATAATTACCAGAAATCCCAATTTTACACTTAGAAGTAAGATTATTTAATATACTAGTAAAATGCTTGGAACCCCAAAAATCAAGCTCATATTTCAACGAGAACTTAGAGATAAATTAATTAAGCTCCAAAATGAGATAATATAGTATAATTTACTAAATGAATATACTTATATTTTTATGAGTATACCCGGTATATATAATAATTATACTCATAAATTAACCCTAAATTACGTAATTATATATATATTTTGTTGAATTCATGAAATTAACTAAGAATCATATCCTAAAAATAAAAAGATATGCTAGAAACTTAATTATACGAGTATAGTTGTATATTACACATGGTATATACACTTGATATATATATTCGTATATTACTAAATAACTAAATATTAATTAAATATACCTAAAATGCTAAAAAAGGTGCAAATCCTATCCTACAAACTTCAATTGCAATTGGATTTTGCTGAGAACTATCGTGGTAGATTGTGAAACTCAGAATTTGATGAATCAAAAGTAAATCCGCCCAAAAGAGATACCTCCTACTTGAATTGAATGAGGGAAAAGTAAAGAGAAAATAAGAAAAAAATCAATGAGGATAGCAATTGACCTAAACAATTATAAAAAGGACTTAAGACATCACTTTGCAACTTTAGAAACCAAATATACTTAAAGGAAATTAGGGAAAAGAAAGTGTAAAAATAGAAAAGAAAATAAGAAAAACAAAGCATACATCGAGCTAGGTTAGTTCCTAGGAATCTCGATGTTCTGCTGTTGAGCCACTTCACCACTAAAGAGCACCCCCAGTGTTTAGGGCTTTTGACGTACCCCCATCACCCCATGGCCATTGGGAGACCCAAGAACACGAAGGTCAACTCTTTGCCTTATTTTTCATTAATTCATAAAAAGTATTTAAACTACCTAAAAAATTATGAAAAAATTTATGGTTAAGTTATTTTGAACATGATTTCATGTGATATTTTTATTTTTGAAAAATTTGTAATAATTAGTATACTTGCTTAATAAAACTACTATTCATCCAAAATTTGAATTGTAAAATAAATGTCCTAAATGATGTTGTTTGTAGCTTAAATTTTTTGTGTAGGATGTATATGATTTATAAATAATTTCTATATAACTTGAATTTTAATTTGAATATTTTTAAAATTTATTGCATTTTTTAGCCTAAAAATAGCTTGAGAATAGGTTGAAATTTTGAAATAAATAAGAAATTATGAAATTAAATGATAAAATGGACATGTACCAATCTCTAGTGAATAATAATAATGTTGGATTAGATTGAAATTAATTTGGTGTAAAAAGGATCATAATTTAGTTAATAAATAGGCAATAGGTTGGAAACTTTAAACTAAATAATAGTTAAGTTTCCCATATTTTTAGGAGTTTATAAAAATTTTGGGGGGATTATTTGTTGATCCAAACTATTTATTACGAATTTATGTAGTAAAATGACTTAAATTATAAGTCGGGACGTATTTTTAGTAATAATAGGTTAAAATTAATTAAATAGTTAAATAAAGACTATGTATGGGGTTGTTAATCAAATTAGATAAAAAGGGCATTTTTTTTTATATTTACTCATATTTTCTTATCGGGATACGTTATAAATATGTTAGGGCTAGATAACACTCATATTATAGTATTATATAGATAAATCAGGGAGAATACAGTTTAATAACGTAAATTATGATAATATTTATATAGATACACATAACTGTATTTAAAAACTCGAACTATTGATTAAAAGTAATTTCTAAAAGCATAATCTGTAACTCATGTTATTAGGTCTGTACAAACCCAACAACACTAATTTTATTAAAATTAAACAATCTTAGGTAATATAATCTATAACTCTATAATATTTTAGAATGTGTGTATTTCAGTAACCCTACCAGAATTAAAACATGATTTAATAAATTAAAAGTGCATTTTGATACGATCGAAACGGTATATAATACGTAATAGTATAAATTTCATATATTATCAATAATTAACAACTTTACTCAATATATAATAATAATACAACTATACATTATTGGGATAATATATTTATATATAACCGTGTTAAATCAAACCCTAATGTTTTTGTAATTATTACGAAAACTGAATTTGGGTTTTCTATGTATATAGGATCTCCCAATGAACATATTGTTGATGACTTGAGTCTGTCGTAGTGAGCATCTGAACAAGTAAGTTGGGATTGTAATTTCACCGCTTATTGGGGATAGTGTATTAAAGTATTTGGAGACTTAAGAGAACTTCTGGTTGTGTTTATAGTTAGTTGACTGTACACATGCCGTGTGTTTGTATGATACTCATTTGTGATAAGAGTTAAACTTTTTGGTATGCTGTTTTGCATGTTCGTATTGTTTCTGTATTGTATGAATTTGTTTGGCCATCCTTGATTAAAACTAATGTCTATTTTACTAAAACAAAACTGGACATGCATAACACCTATTAGGGGAAAATATTAAGAGTGTCACACCAAATACCAACTTCTTTCAATGAGGATAGCTGAAACGGTCCTTTTCTCATTTTTAGTCGAACTAAGTGATAGGCGAAGAGGTTGCGACAAAGGTGGGGGCTGTGGTTCAAAGGCAGTCAATGGAGGAGGGTGTTTTACATTACACAAGCTTGGGTTTGGTCTGATTTGAGTCATGATACAACTCCTCAATCTAGGTTAGAGTAGATGTAATTTCTTTAACCTTATAGTGGACTGGATAATATTATCCAATGTCTCATTTAATTGACTACATTGCATTTCATCATAATTAATAACCTTGCTTGTGATAGTTTGATACTCTTCTAACTCCGTCTTACTTACTAAACTAGTTGTACTCACATCCCTATAAACTCTTTTGCAGGTACTGAGTGAAGACGAGGATGTTCCGATATTGCAAACCTTAGGTTAGTATGCTGATGACTGGGAAAATGAGGGATGAAGAAACAACTGAACCTGGGCTTTTGACCTTTCTTTTGTCTTTTCTTTTGAATTTTGAAGAAACTAATTGGGAATTCCCTAAGATGCTAACTAGTTTCCTAACTTTTGTAACAAACGTTTTGGCTTTTTGATAAACTCTTATTATACACTTTAACTTTGGAAGCGAAATGTTTATATAAATGCTATTGTAGTATGAGATAACAAGTTGTCTAGAATAGGTATTTTGTAAAGCTCTACAACAAGTTTAGTTATTAATAAGTATCAAAACAGATATTTCAAATTAATTGAGTTATGCATGCCTTGTGTGAATTGTATCTACGATAATAGCTATGAGATCAGTTTTTATCTTAGGTTAGTTTATACAATGAGATTATTATGACTCCTCCTATTCGGGGTGTGACATAATGTATTCTTCATTTTACCTGTCTTGTTCTATCTATGCTTTAACTAGAGTTAGGCTTTGCGCTTTCCTCTATTATAGGCCCTTCTATTAAACTTCTTGGTAGGCCATTCCTTATCCAGTTCATGAACCACAAGCTAATGTCCCGTCCATTCCTTGCTTATAGGCCATATGTTTCTCCATCCACCTTTGTGCATCCCTACAATCTCACAACATTGGAGAGTTTGTTTTGACTAAATTATTTCCTTAATCCCTCTTATTATTGATCCATCTATTTCTTAACAAGTCAACCTACATTAACTAATTGGTTTTTGTTTTCCAACATACCTTGGCCAAGTTTGCTTTATTCCCTTTCCTCAAAATCTAGATTCCTCAACTTCCCAACTCCTTAAGTTTTGCACCCTTTTTCCAAGCTACTCCATAGAATTTATTTTTCTCATCTAAAGATCCCTAGAAGAACTTTCTAATAGTTTTCTCCACTTCATTAAGGAAACCGGCAAGTAACTTATGGACTTGCATATAGTAGCTTAAAATACCTTCTAAGACAGATTTTATCAGGCATTATCTTCCCGCCTGACTCAATTTGTTTGCTTTCCATCCATTAAGCTTTCCTCTAATCTTCTCTAAAATAAAATCCACATCCTTTCTTCTAATTTTTCCATTCTTTGTAATAAGGTAACCCATATACACTCTAAGCTCATTTGCTTCAAATAAATAACATGCCATTTTTATGTCCCTCATAAACCTTTCTTCTACCTTGCTTGAGAAGATGATCTTTGACTTTTCCTTATTAATTCTCTGTCCTTATAATTCCCCAAAGGACTCCATAAGAAGCAACATATTGGAAACATTATCTATTGAGGCCTCACCAAATAGTAAGATATCATTTGCAAAAGAGCAGGTGGGAGAAGCTACATTTCAAACCCCTTAGTTTAATAGGTCTCCACCATTTTTCCTCTATCCAAGCTTGAATCCATTTGCTTAGAAGTTCCATAGCGATAATGAAAATGTAAAGGGACATTGGGTTAAAATGGCAACATCTCTCCATTAATAATAACTAAGAAAAATGAACTTGCAAAGCCAGAATTGATCAACTTAGTCCAACTTTTAAGGAAGTTTAGGTTATCTAGGGCCACTTTGATTAAGTCCCACTCTATTTTGTCATAAACCTTTTAAATGTCAAGTTTTAATAAGACTTAGGCTTCCCCTTCCCTTACCTCACCTTCTTTTTTTTCTTACCCTTCCTTTTTCTTGAAAACCTTTCCGTAATCTCTCTTAACAGGATAGCATTATTAGCAATACATCTACTTGGTATAAAGCTAGCCTGGGTAAGGCTTATAATCCTATCTAAGATAGGTTTCATATGCCTAAAGATAACTTTGGTGATGATCTTGTATAAAGTAGAGCAAAGGCTTATGGGCCTGAAATCCTTCATGTTATTTACTTCGATCATTTTTGGAATCAAAACAACCGGTGTTTTATTAAGGTCTTTCTTGACTTTTTGGTTTTTAAAGGCTTCTAACACTTCATTAACCACCGAATCCCCTACCACTTCCCACATCTCTTGTATGGGTACCCATTAGCTCCTAGGGATTTATCTGGCCCAATGTTCTTCAGAGCTAAGAGGATTTCTTCCCTAATTATTGGGCATTCGAGATCATTTTTCTCTTTTGGAGAGAGCGTTGTTCCTCTAAAGTTCAGAAGGTTAAGCTTTAATGGCACATCAATCTTTTTCGACTTAAAGAGTTTTCTATAGTAGCTAACTATATGTTTTCTAATTTGCTCCTCTTCCATTGTCTAATTACCCTCTTGATCACAAAGGCCACAAATTCTTGACTTTGATCTCCTTGTAAGGGTATTTAAATGAAAATATTAGTGTTGTGTTCCCCCTTAATGATCCAATTTGTTCTAAACTTATTTGCCCATAAGATTTCCTCATTCTATTAGAGTTAGTACAGCTCTTATCTAATGAGGTTATATCTATTTAGAATCTCCTGGGAAGGCTTTCAGATCAATACCCTCTCCATTGTTTCTAGAGCTTCAATGATCTATTTTTTCTTTTTTAGAATAATGCAAAAAACCTCCTTATTTCATTCCCTTAGCTTCTTAGTAAACATTTCCAAGTCTTTGTCGAGGTTTATGAAGTTCCTAAGCTAATGCCCCTCAATAAAATGTTTAAATTTGGGGTAATTCAGCTACGTGGCTTGAAACCTAAAAGGCCTACGGTTGTTAGAAGTCACTGGGTACGTGTTTGAGTTAAAGAGAATAGGCCCGTGGTTGGATTAGGAATGGTTTAGATGAAAAAAGCTTGGACTTTGAGAAAAGATTCATCTAATTTGAGTTGACCCAGGCATGATCAATATAGGATTTCTTCAGACCTACAATATTTCTACTCATATTATTGCATGTGTAAGGTGGACCAACATACCACGAGTCCATCATCTTGCCTTTGTTCATGCAATATTATATAACTTTACCTTATATTGGTTCGTTTTCGCCCCACCCCACTTTTCTTCATTAGATACTATATCATTGAAATCATCAATAATAATCTATGACCCTTTAGACATTTTGCAACATTTTCTAGATTATGCCATAGCTTTTTCCTTTCGTTCAATTTTAGACTAGCATATATAGCAAAGCAAAAAAAAAAAAAAAAAGGAAAGTTAAATTGAGGTACATTCATTTCCATGTGCATCTCTTACAAAGATGTAAAAAGGCTAACAACTTCCACTCTTTAGACATCTTACGTTACAATGATTTCCCCACTTAGGCTCATGGTTTTAACACAGATCATGTTACTAAACTCCAACTTATCTTGAACCAACGCTACACTCCCACTTCCTATCCTTGTTTTTAATAGAATAAGAACATCTAGATCATAGATCCTTTTCAGACCCCTTATTGCATTTCTCCCGTTCTCTGCTCTAACTCCTCCAGTATTTTGTGACAAAATCTTAAAAGGCATATGTCTAGTGATGTGTATAATTTCTTTTAAAAATAAATTTTCAATAAAAAACACTTTGGCAAGAGAATAGGGTCATATACTGTAGTAAAAATAATTAGTGAAACCATATCATTCTTAGGAATTGGAAACTAAGTATTAAATTATTTCAATTTTTTTCTTGATTAGACGATCAAAACAGATTGATGAGACAAATTAAAACAAAAGAAACTAATTAACTATGAATGCAAATGAACTAATAATAAAATATTAATGTCACAAGGAAAGAATTCACTAATAATAGTATAGGATCTTAACATAACATATATCAATTCAAACAATTAAGGACAAGTACTACACTAATTACAATATTACATGAAAACTAGCACATTGATTTTATTTAGTGCCTAAGAGATATGACTCTCCTATCAATTCGCATTCAATTTAATCAAAATTTAGGTTTTTGCAACTTTCAATTGCATAACTCACTTAATCACAATTTACATAAATTAGGAACAGTAAAATATTGGAGTTCAACAAGTAATCTATATGAAATAAAGTTCTACTATATCATTTAAACAAAAATTTAGAAAGTTGAAATAAAATAAAATATCAACTAATCAAGGGAAAGTCACATGTACTTTGTACACTTAACTAAAATATATATACTCCCATTTTTTATCTCTCCAAGCATCATAATTCAAAGTAAATGCATATTACATCTACCTCTTCCCTAATCATCCCCCTTTGTATTGATTTTCATTAGAGGATTTATTTTATTCTTTGCTCTTCTTCTTTTTTTTTTTTTTTCCAATTGAGTTCGAGCAATTTCATCGGTCAGTAAGTCTTAAGCTAGACAGCTTTAGGCTAATAGGTATTAAAACTCCCTTTTGAATCATCCACTTACTCTATTATTTATTTAAGCACAATTAGTTTGATTAAGTCCATCGGCAACAGAATTCAAATCTTGCTCTTCTAAGGAATCAAAGCGAATCTATACCAACTTCTCTTTACATAAGTAACGGGAAAGAATCCTGCTCTTTTAGAGGACTAAGGTCGATCCTTACCAACGTATACAATTTATTTACCAAATTGATTTTTTTTTATCTCCAATTATTTTGATTTTTTAAGAGATTTTCAAGAAATAAGTTTCATTTGTTCATTTACTATAAATTATAAGACTCTAGCAACTTCTAAGGGGTGAGTATACATTAAAGTAAACTTAAAATTACAAGTATCTAAGTCATAATAAGTTACATTATCCTACTTCTAAGTCTTAAATCAAAGCTTAAATAACATGTGACTAAACCTAACATAGATTTCACAATTCAACTCTAGTTAATTGCTAAAAGTTCATGAGTGATCAAATAAAATTAAGTGCAAACAATAGAAAAAATTTAACTAAAAAGTTGCTTTTTTATAAAAGTGTAAATTGATTTTAAAATGTATATGTACAATGAAATGGTATTTCATGCAACAATGTAAATTTAAGTGCAAGATTTTCAAATAACCACTTACAAGGACTAAAAATATAACAGTTAATTAGCATCAAGATATAACACTTCAGTTCATCTCTATCACTTTGACTTCAAAACAAATACATGTCACGCCCCGAAGTGGTAGGGTCGTAATAACCCCACTGTGTAAACCATCCTAAGATAGAAATTGGCCTTATAACTGCTATCTTAGACCTGATCTACACAAGGCGTCCACGACTAACCCATTTTGAAGTAAACAGTTTGTAATTTAAATAAATCATTTACCTATAAAAGTGAGGAATTATATATATATATGTTATAATTTAGTTATTGCAGTTAAAGTTTACAATATTTCTCTATAATATATTTCCTAGTTATTATATTATTCAGAAATGAAAAATAATTCTAAAATAAAAACTTAGACCTTAAAAATATGTTTTTGTTCTTCAAATATTTTTCCTCACTCTCTAGGATCCAGCAATTGCTAGCTTCAGAGTAGTTGTTTGCCGCTTCTTAGCCAGTACCTGCACGACGTCTATAGGGATGTGAGCAACCACAGCTCAGTAAGTTAGGATGGAGGACTTAAAATTATACCATACACATAACGAGGTTTTCAATAATTTATTAGATGTAATGCATGTGTAAGAAAATGCCATCACACGACGTTGTCCGGCCCGTCGTGAGATTAGATAAATTGTGCCCGCTCTAATTCGGGTTGAGGAGTTGCCGTTAATGCAACAGCTCATGACCAAACCCAGGCTTGTGTAATGGAGATCTCGCTCCTCCCGCGACTACCTTCGAACCACTGTCTTCACCCTCACTGCGGCCTCCTCTCCTGTTACTTAGTTCGACTGAGGATGAAGAAGGGACCATTTTGCAATTCTGCGCTATCCCTTTCGAAGGGGTCGGTATTTGGCCGGAGAATCCTAAGTTCCCCTAACGGGTTGCCATGCATGTCCGATTATGATTACTGGTTGTATATTAGATTAAGTTCAGTTTAAGGTGATCAATCATTTCATACAAGTCATACAATACATAACAAAGCAACAAACAGAATTATAATATCACCCATATCAAGTACATGCACACAACCAACTATCTAACAAGCACAACCAAGCATAATCTCAAGCCTCCAAAATACAGCAGTGCATTAATTCCTAACTTACCTCTACTCCTCGCTCACTCACTCGAGGTCCGACTTGCTCAGGCCATCGCCTATCATCCCTATAACATAAACGTAGTTTCAATTTTCATATAATGATTATAGGTTCATTTTCTCTTATAAAACTTATTGTTATGTTTTATTTAGAGTTTAATATACGTAATTATCTAGGTCTTAAGTCTTTTATAATTATTCTAGGTTTGGGGTTAGGTTCGGGTTCGGTTTTCGCATCAATTTCTAAATTAGGTTTTAGTTCGATTTCTAAGTCCTAAACATGCTCGAATCCTAATATGAAATTAATCACACTAAGCTCAAGTATTCAAATATCCCATTGGGTCTTAATTTAGTATTCTAAGTTATTCGGTACACGTTAGTCCTAATTAGGGTATCGGATTTTTCCCTGATGTGAGAAAATCTTATTTTTTTATATAATTACCTAAAATTCACTTTGAATTCAGCTGTAATATTATCTAAATAACCCTAATTTTTTAGATTTATTCATTTACAATTTCACATATTACTAATTTCTTATATTAATTACCTAATTTCCTAAATTAACCATACTTAATACTCCAAAGGTTATGATTAGGGTTCCACATCAAAGATTAACATCCTTAAACATTTAATTAATATCTAAATCAGTAATTAACACCTTAATTACCTAATTAACCCCAAATCATCCAATTTTTCCATCATTTTAGGGCTAAAAATTAACTTAAAAATTTCAAAAATTAATTTTTAAAAAATGACTTCATAGCACTATTCTATATCATATGAGCATCCTACAGAAAAAAATTTGAGCTCCAAACTACACTCCTAAACTTATTTATTTTCGGTTCTAATCATGCTCGATTTTGAACAATTTGTTAAGGACCCTATATTTTCAGACATAATTAAACTAAATAAATATTTTTCCCTAAATCTACATACAATAAAACCTAAGAATAACAAGTTTCATAATTTTCTGGGTAAAATAACTAATTTTACAAAATTATTCAAAAATTGGGGTAAATAAGAGACTAACTAGTTCGAAGCTTTCTGGCCGTCCAAACCCGGTCCAAGGTTGTCAGCCGGCCCGGGCGGTGGTTCTAATGTAGGATGGTAGTGGTGGTTCGATCCCAAGTGGTGGTGAGTGGTGGGTTTAGCTCACTTGCCTAATCTGCATAGTTCTTTTTTTTTTTTCTGGATTTTCTCTCGATTTTTTCAGTGTTCCTATTTTTCCCAAATGCTAAACTGACCAAATGACTTCTAGAAAATTTTCCCTTATTTATAGACATTGGTTGTAATTAATATGCATTAATTTGACAAGACTTTGCCCATTTTTCCTTGATTTTTGGCTTTTAGGTTGTCTAATTTTTATTGGCTGATTTTTCTTTTGCAGATTTGGACCTGTCATGACCTGATCTTGATTTATCTTATCCTCTTCTGATTTTTTCTGATTTTTCCATAATTAATTTATAATTTTCTTTAATTATTTACTTAGTTTTTGGCCAATTTAGGTAATTTTGTGTATTTTTATCTACACGTAAATACATGTGGGGCACACATGAACATTCCTAATTATTATTTTAGTCGTTATAAAATTTTTAGTATACATATAATCTATCTCTAATAATTTCTTAGTTATTTGATTACACTTTTCGCCTTTTCGGTAATTAGCAATTATTATGCTTAAAATTTGAAAATTTTATAGTCTCCTATTGTACTACTTAGTTTCTTAAATTTAAGTTTACGGGGTCATTTTTACTAATATTTCTCTTAATAGTTTATAATTTGGGTTTGATTGGATTCTTTAACCGATCGCCCAAAACCTCATATCCTAAGTTCGATCTTACGGTCAATTGGCTTAGCTTTAGGCCTTACAATACCTCACTCACAACTTTAGGATAAACAATGTCATCATTATTAAACAAAATAAAAGTATAAAGAAAAGTAAGAAACGAGACTCCCCAAGAGTGATGAGCGACTTGCTGGTTAAATTACCTTGTCTACAGTAAACATGATCTTACTAACCTTAGCTAAACAAAATCCTATAATCTATACACTTAACAGAGATATCAAAGACACTAAGCAAAAAAAAAAAAAAAAGAAAAGAAATTGCAAAATAAACAAGAAAAATAAAGAGATAATGGGCTACCTACCACCAAGTGCTTATTTTAAAGTTTTCAGCTTAACTTTCCTCTTTTTAATCATGGTGGCTTAAACCTTTGAGGCTTTCTCCTTTTAGCACTCGAATCTTTCTTGATCGACTCCCGACTCCTTCCATTGCTAGCCTCATCACCATCAATTGCTTTTAATAGCTAGTCAAAAGAGATATCACTAGAAACATAAGACTCTTCTCGTTTTTTAGATTTTCAAACATGCGGCTAGATCTCCTCATCTCCTACTTGCAACACAATCCCCTGTTCTTTCACATCAATGAGGGCTTCAACTGTCGCTAAGAATAGATGCTCAAAGATCAGTGTTGTATGCCCATCATCTCTTGTATCCATCACCACAAAATCAGTGGGAAACTTATATCAACTAATTTGCACCATCACATCCACATATATCCTTCGAGTTGCTTTTGGAGAATATCTGCCATCCTAAGGACCATATCTATACCTTTCAACATACTCCCTAGATTTAGTTTTTCCATCAACTTAAAAGACATGAGATTTACTGCAACACCTAAATCACACAAAGCACTTGAAATAAACCGACCAATAATGGTGTACAAAATAGTTATTCTTCCTGGATCATTTGTCTTTGGGAGTACATAATCCAATTTTAAGTCCATGTCCTTTTGAATTGGTGAGATCATTTTACCAATATGCTCTTGGTGTATCTATCGTGCTCACTCTTTAGACATCTCAGCTAAATCATTGACTTTATTACTCTCAATTATTTCCAAACAACCTCTTTCACTTGCAATCTCGGCTTTCGCCAACCTTACTCTCTCATGTCCATCATCTTTAATGTCCTCTACCACTTCATTCTCTCCATCATCACTTCAATAAGGAGCTAACACTAGATGATCATAAGAGCTCACCTGGAAGTGCTCCTCATTCCTTTTTACATCTTTGATTTCCTTAACAACTTCACAAAAACTCAGCACTAAATCTCCTTTAATGAAACCCTCCTCAACCAGCTTCTTTGTCATTACATTACCCCAACTGTTTCGGGTTCTAATCTCAATCACATACTCATCAGTTAGGATCCCATTCTCTTTAAACTCAATGGTGTTAAATTCTTTTCCTCTCACACTTGATGGTTCTATTTGCTCCCTTGGATTTCTCTATGTGGTGCTTAGTAGCGAAACTTGAGGGTGGCTACTAAGCATCTAGGAGATTTGACCCATTTGCTTTTCCAAGTTATGAATAGTGGCATCTTGATTTTGAAATTTCATATCATCCCTCTAAATGAAATTAGTCATGAGCTCCTTCATACCCGATTTCTTCTCCTAGTGTAGCTAGAGGGCTATGAAAAGTTGGGTAGTGCTTTATAAGCATTTTGATCCTCTCACCAGGAGAGGTTTGGATGATTCCTCCAACTAAGGTTGTAGGTGTTCGAGTATGGGTTATAGTTCCCTTTATTAAAATTGTTAACAAAGTTAACATGTTCGAAATAGTCGATGTACGTTTGGCTTCAATTCCCAAGAAGAAATGAAGATCACCAAGATCTTTCATGGCGAAGTGCATACACAGTCGTTGAATGAAAGGAGATGAGAGGAGACAGAGGCGGGACGGTAGTCCTGAGAAAGATCCTGCTGCGAATTGCTCTGTGGCAGGACAGGTAAGAGGTTAACAGCGGCAAGGATAGGAGACTGAACCATATACTCATGCTCGCATACAGAGCTGAGGGAAATCTTATTTGACAGTCTATTGTATCGTAGGCACCTTTATAGATGGTGCATACTACTGGTGGACTGTAACCAGAGCTCTTGGCAATAAGAAGGTTACCCAATTGGCTCATATGACCAATGAAAGCTGTAACTTGTGCTGACAACTATGATACCTCACTACCTCATGTACTCCAATAGCTCTCCTAAGCATTGCTTGATCTGTCTATTAGCTATATTTGATGCCATCTTCTTAATTACCCCATAAGCATCTTCTACTCTATTACTTATTAAAGCTCTTCTAGAGGCTGCATTAATCATTGTACAAAGTTAGGTTCCTAAGCTATTACAGAATGTTTGCACTTGAAGCTATATAAGAAGCCCATGATGAGGATACCTCCTTAGAATCTCCTTGTAACTTTCCTACGCCTCATATAAGGATTTACCTTCGTATCGCATGAAGGATGTGAGTTGCTTTTAAGTTTGGCAATACGGGTAGGAAGGAAAAACCGAGTGAGAAATTTTTGAGCTAATTGATCATAAGTAGTAACTGAGTCAGACAAGAGCAAGTTAAGCCAACTCTTTGCCTTATCCCTCAACGAAAATAGAAATAATCAGAGGTGAATGACATCTTCTGAAACACTATTATTTTTAAAGGTCTTACATATCTAAAGGAAATTCTAGATGTGTTCATTGGAATCCTCATGTAAAGATCTTTCAAATTGGTTAGCTTGCATCATTTGTATCAATGCAGGCTTAAGTTCAAAGTTGTTAGCCTGGATTCTAGGGCACACAATACTAAGTGCCGCTCATTGAACAGTAGTCTTAAAGGGCTCGATTATTTTCTTCGTTTTGATTTCCATTTTCATTATTTTTAGCCGTGATCTCTATTGGCTCTTAATTTAAGTGAACGTGTTCTTATCTAAACCTATTGAAAGTGTGTTTAATCTTGGGATCAAAGATCAACAATTCCAAGTTCACACTTCTAGTCCTACTCACACTGTTATGGGGAAATTAGTTAATATTTTGGATTGAAATAAGATAAAAATGAAAAGAAACTAAAAATCTATTCTAGATGCAAAATACTTTAATCTATTGAAAAGCAATGAGATCTAATATAGTGACACTATGATGAATTTAAACAACCAATCAAAAAGTTAACCAAAATTTATTATGAACACTAGCCTGATGAACTAAATTTTTCACCCTATCGAATGTGATGTCCTCCAACTAATGTAGTAAAAATTGAACATGCTCTGGAAAATGAAAATAAGACTATGCTCCAGTGAATGGGACATGCTGATGACTTTTGCCTAACTAAACTCCAATGAACAAGACTGTGCTCTGGAATGTGTACCGATGCTAATATATTAACACAATGCAAACCTAGAAGTTAAAACCTGCTTTGTGATGGAAATCATTGACTACAATTCCTTGTGATGAGTTGAATTAAAGCTCCTGGATGTTGGTCGGTAGCGACGTTTGGTGGAGCTCCAGGCCATATGTGGACAAGAATGGACAATGGCGAATTGAAAGTTCTATGGATGCGACCTGAAAACACAAAAACTATTAACGAGCTAAGAACTAAAACTAACGAATTCGAGCAAAGAAAAATTACTGGAAAAACTACTATTAATGCAATTAATAAAAACTAATCAAGATGCCTGAAAACTAAAATTTCGATAATGCTGCGAATTTAAATAACTAACTAACATAAAAGAAAAATGCCAAGTCTAAAAATAAAATTGAAAATCCAATATTAGTTTAGCGTAATCCTTGATAACGACGTTAAAAACTATGTATACAATTTTTTTTTAAAAATAATTTTTCAATAAAAAATACTTTGATGAGTGAATCGAGCCACATATTATAGTAAAAATAACTAATGAAACAGGTAGTTTTCAGAGATTAGAAATTAAGTATTAAATTATTTTTATTATTTTCTTAACTAGGTAATCAAAATGAAATGATGAAATAAATTAAAATAAAAAGAACTAATTAACTATAAATGCGAATAGACTAAAAATAAAATATTAAAATCACGAGAAAAGAATTCACTAGGAATCTCAACAAAGCCGTCATCTAACGAATTAATATACATCCGTAAAATATGATAAAATTAATTAATTGATCTTTAATTAGATTTACAAGGCTCACTTCTCCTTTGAGTTGATTTTGTCCTGATTATAACAAAAACATTCATTTTGAATAGTTTATTTATAATCTCCTGATTTGTAGTAAATTTCTTTTTATAAAATTTACTAGTCTAATTAATATCAAGGTTTATGTATGTTTTTATGTTATAAAAATTAATACTAATCGCATTACAAACTTTAATCCTAAAACTAATTCTAAGTGTATGTTTTCATATCAACAATTGAATCAATTTTATTTCAATTTCATATGAATTATTTATTTTCTTTTGAGTTTTTTAAGCTTTATTCATAAAAACACTATTGGCCAAACAATAGGATTACGAATTATGAAATCAGTTAATTAAAATTCTAATATATTAAATAATAATATATAATAAAGTTACGTAATGACTAAATTATCAAACCATATTAAAATCTCATTAAATTTAATTAGTTCATAGCAAAAGTAAAGATTATACAAAAGAATTAAAAAAAAATTACAAATCTTGAAAGTAAAAAAATTAAAAAACTAGATTATAATTCTTATAGGACAAATCTGATTTCAAATCTAATCTTCTTTTGACTTTTCTGTGCGTCACGATGAACCCTAAAATTTTCCTTCCTTTCTCCCCTGCGTGCGGCTCCGTAAGTTGGATGAATCGTGAAACTATGAATCTCTTTTCCACCTTTTCTGTGTAGCTACAGAAATTGGATAAGCCGAAAAGCATCCCATCATTGTGGCTGAAGACATATATTAACTATCGATCGCTCCTTTTTCGTGCCGACGTTCTATTCTTCTTCTTTTTTTTTTTTTTATTATTATTATTATTATAAAAGAATCCAAATGCGCATGTGATTTGCTTAACAATAGATGGGCTCCTGGCATGAATTTTATGTTGGCTTTGGACATTGACGTTATGGACTTGCAATTACATATTATGCATGGGCTTTAATGAAATAAATATTGGGCTGTGATTCAAGCATGCCTAATCCAGACGTGAAAGCCATTCTCCCTGGGTTGATCTTCAATATCAATTCAAAATTATTACACTTAAATTAACTTATATATATATATATATATATATTCTAAATCCATAAAATTTCTTGTCAAAAACATAAAAAATACACACATAAATGTAATATAAAGTTGAGATAAAATATATAAAATTTATACTTATTATTTAATACCCATATCTTATATACCCATTAAAAAACAGTTTAAAATAAAGACTATAAATTCATGCCACGCAGACAATCCTTCTATTTGGCTCCTCCTTATCACTTTCGCTCTTAGCTAGGCCGGTCTTGTTTTGATCATCATCAATAGGGGATTTGTTCATCTAGTGTTGCATCTCTTCATTGTTCATCACTTGAAACATTGGGAAGATTGGCAAGTTTGGCAGCACACTTTTCATTATGGGAATATTCTCTATGATCTACCTACATGTCGGAATCCACATCTCTAGCACACTTAGCGGGTTTCGGATGGTCATCTCCCTAGTCATTAAGATGGTGATCTCCGCTTCTCTTGTGATGTGAATCCTTATTATTGCCTCTTTCGATGTTATGCTTCCTTACGGTTCTGTTATCTTGCACGTTACTTCTACCATCCATGCTCTCCTCCTTCCTTGATTGATCAACCATCTCGCACTCATTAGTTCCACAAGTATGTTTGTCAAGCTGCTGCTCAAGTGCACTTGCCAAGTCCTTGATCTGTTGTTCATCTCATTGCATTGATGAGTTTGGATGAAGGATTCTTATTGCTATGTTGATTCTTACTACTCTCTCCATATTTTCTTGTGACTTTTTGGTATACAAAAGGTTTACTCTATTTTCCTTTTTATGATCTGTATTAGCCTTCTCTTGTTTTTAATGTCTTAAAGGCGAAACTGCTATGGTTAATCCCTTCAAGCATTGCTTCATTTTCCTTCACAGCCGTCATGTTACTTATCAAAACTTCGTGTCCTTTCGTTATCCTTTGTCTTGTAACTTGTCTTCTGACTCGTTACTTCCCTAGATTTGTTTCCTCTACGTACCCTCTTCTTCCCTTCTCTTATGGAAGGGTTTCTAAAATACGATCGTCCATCATTACCCGTACATCCTGCTGCCCTATTATGTGATGATTTCTTTCTTCTTTGGACATATATCCAATCACCAAAGCTTTCTTCGATTTTTGTCCTCCATATTTTATTCTAGCTATAAATTTTTTTATCTTTTTGCTATACTGTTCTCCGCTTATGAAGCCAACTCTTCTACTACACTTGTCTCCTTCTTATTAGTGTATTGCTCCAGATCTTCATCATTATTCTCTTTGTCGAATTTGCTATTGTTTGAATTAGTCTTTGTCATTGCCCCATCCTTTTTGTCAAATCCACAGGCTTTCTCCGGGTGGCCTACAGATCCATAATTAGTACATAAGGTGGCCAAACCTTCACACTAAACCTTATATTTAATACCATTAATGTAGATTGAGTGTACGAGTGGGATGGAGAAATCTACTTGAATATAATGCCACAGAAATCTACCTCTTTCGACTTTGGTAGTACAAAGATCATATCTTAGAATCGTACCTAATGCACTTCCGATTTTGCTCATGCCTACATTTGAAAAGTATTCAACTAGCAAACCATAAATTCTTGCCCAAACTGCAATAGTTTTGAAACCCGCCATCGAGGTTATAAAATTAGGTTTCCACCTTCTGATAGCTAAGAAAAAACCATTTATAAACCATGAACCCCCTCTAACAACCTACTGAATATCCTCCTCTTCATGAAAGGAAATAAGATAGAAACCATTCCCCGTACTTATCATCTTCACAATTCTTCCTTTTCACATGTTTGACGACTTTGAATGTAGAAGTTTGTACCTTACATTCGGTTCCATAATCTTAACTATTATGGTCTTCTCCCATGGCTTTCTCATGTCCTTCCTTTCTCTGGATGAAAGATTTATACTGTTAATACCCCTAGCAATTTCCACTATGTCGTGATCTTTCCCCTTTTGCAATGTCTTCCTCCTCTATCACATCCAAATCTTCTCGTTCATTTTATAGAATAGAATGAGAAGAAATTGAATTGGAATTCTATAAAGAATGAAATAAATATATAATACATATTACTTTATTTAATTAAATTTATAAGTAATTTAAGAATAAATATGTAATATAATTTTAATGATTAAATTATTCTTAATTTATTTTTTTCTCGACTAATCATAAAATTATAGATGATTGGCGATGATGATAGTGAGTTAATGATGGTAATGGTAGTGATGATTATGGTAGAGGATGGTAGTGGCGGTGGCGATGGCGATGGCGATGATAGTAATAATTGTGGTGACTATGGTAGTGTTTGGTAATCGTGACGACGACGACGACGATACAGTATTAATAATAGTAGAAAATCATAATTTTTTAGTTGAATTAAAAAATTCTTATTAATTGAGTTTAAATAATAAGAATTATTAATTTTATAATAAAAGAAACTAAATAAACATCATAATAATGAATAAAAAAAATGGAATTCCAATTCCATCAAATCAATATGTCATAAAGGATTTTACTTAAAAAAAAATAAAAAGACTTCCCCACATAGGAGTTCGGAGTATTTTTCAAAATCTTATCCCTATATGATACTTTGATGTCTTCTTTTTGAACCAATTTCGTGATATGATTGCTGTTATTACTCGTCTAACTCGAGAACTCAGAATCATATACTTTGCTTTTCTTATTTCTTTTTCGAAAATCATCCTTAGACTGTTCCTTTGCATGTCCTTCGAACTTCCCTCCATTTTTTAGGAAACCATCGTTTTTACTATTTAGGCTTTAAAACAAAAACACCTTATTATGTTATATTTTAAAAATGAAAGGTATAATATTTTTATTTTTTCCTATATCATTAATATTTTGATAATTTTGATATGATTTATAATTATATAATATTTATTAATTTTGATAATAAATATATAAATTTTTTAATTTTAATTTATTAATATTTATCAAATTAATTCTAAAAAGCAAAAACCTTGTCAATGAAGCACTTACTGGACAAAAAGTAGAAACCTTTATTTGTGAACGTGAAGCACTCACACGACCTAGAGAGGCTAGACAGTAGAAACCCAAGACGACCACTTGGCGCCTGTACGGTGAAACGGTTTGAATCATTATGGATGAACTTTCGAATGCGTTCTCCGTATTAGAACTCGACGCCGACGACGATCGTGTCGTCGCCGTTACTTCCACTTCTTCTTCCTCCTCCCAAAACGGCACCGCCGCCACTTCAGGTCCTATCCCTATCTCCTTCGTTTTCTTCTTCTTTACTTATAGTAACCTCACTCGTCACTTCGAGTTCAGTTCATTGTTTGTTTCGAATAATACTGTGAATGCCAGGGTTTTGTCAACTGTGCTAGAAGATGTCTACTTAAGAGAACTACCGAAGCATTTTTGGAGCACTAGTGCTTGTGGCGGACATTTAATCGGTTTAATTTAGTTGATTGGATCGATTTTGGTTCTGATTGTGATTTTCGGTTATGTAGAAAGGGAAAAGAAAGGTCAGGATACTGGTGGCGATGTGGCGACAGAGGACGGTGAACAGAATGGGGATATCCAGGTGAAGCCTCCACCCGAGTACAGGCAGCCCCTTGTATGGATAGATTTGGAAATGACTGGTATGCTTCTAGTATTAGTATATCGGATTATGAAATGCATAGCTCGACTTGTCTTAAGAAATCGATACCTGTTGTCTAATGACGTACAACTTTCTTAAATTAAAAAGAAAACGTAGGGCAAGTAGTAGACTTGTAAATTTTGTAAAAATGGTGTCGGTCAAGTATCGTGACTCTTCTATGTTTGTGCATTTGCCCTATCAACTTTAGTGTAGTGTACCGTGAACATAGACATCAACTATGGCCAATGGTATCTCTAGTGGCATCTAATGGTGGGTTGGGAAGGAATTTACGTTTTGAACTTAGTAGTCTGAGTGCAGTTTTGAAAGTTGAGGGAGTTACAACTGTAAAAATGTGAAAGTTAAGGTGTCAGAGTACACAATTACCCCAATACACAATCCATAAGATGGCTATTTCTTTGTCTAGATAGTATGGGAGGCTTCGTTTGCATAAAATATTTCGTCATATCCTATTTTGTTCTATCATATCCTTTCTTTTACATATTCTACTGCTTCCAATCTTGATATGCAAAGGTCATAGTGCGGACAAAATGGTTGTGTTAACTTTAAGCCCTTACTTGTACAAGAAAAACATTTGGATAAGGTTGTGTACATAAAATGCTTGATATTATTGTGCAATTGTCACAACTTACAGAATCTTGGATTTCCTAACAATATTACTGGGCATGGCTTGCTTCTTACACTTCTGCTCCTTGTTCAATGCAGGTTTAAATGTCGAAGTTGATAGGATACTTGAAATTGCTTGTATAGTAACTGATGGGAATTTGACTAAATCCATTGAGGTATCCTTCTTTTAAGGGTTTGCGTGCTATTTCTGTCGGTTACATGCTCCTTTAGGGAAAAAGTGGTTTTCTTCACATATCTAGAATTTAACTTCTGTTTTTGCTTTGACTGATTCAGAGTCATGATTCGTGTAGTGCTTTCTGGGAAAAAATTATGACTTGAAATTTTAGTTCTTCCAAGTATTCCTGATGATTTATCAATGGGTGGGTAGACATTTTTTGTTTTATGTGGTCAATGTCTATACATGCATGCATACTAGATATGTTTATATGTACATATGTTTTAATTATCGTCTAATTTTGCTTGAGCTCTCTTGGCTCATTTATAGGCTAGGTATTTTCTTCTTCTTTTTTTTTTTTTTTTGAGTAAATACATACAGACTAGGTACTTCTTCTACTTGTAATGGATATTTGTTTCTTTTACTAGGGTCCAGATCTTGTCATTCATCAGAGCCAGGAATGTCTAGACAGAATGGGAGAATGGTGTCAAAGTCATCATGCAGCAAGTGGTAAGCAGCAGTTTTTTTCCTTTTTTTTTTTTTGATCCTGAAGCAACTCTTGATCCATTTAAATTATTCCATTAAAACTAGACTGAGAAATTAAATATAATCCCAGGGTTGACGAAGAAAGTGATTCATAGTACTATAACAGAGAGAGAAGCTGAACTGCAGGTTTGTTAGAATGTACTTCACTGTAGACTGCAGTTTTAGTTTGTAGGGTACTGTGCCTTTATTTTCTGATTTGATATGAGTTATGCTATATTCGTGCTTTCCACTATAAATTTTTATTCTTAGTTTTATTGAGATCGTTTTTCTTCATTTTGAGGAAAATATTTAGTGCAACTTCGTTGGTGATGAAAAAGAAGAAACATTCAGTAGAAACTTGTTCATGGATTTGATAATTAAACTTGTTGAATGGCTGCTAGAAAAGGTAGAAGCTGCTTCTTAGGTTTTTGAATAATATGGAATGTTTGCCTTGCTTGTGATTCCTTCTTTTCTTTTCCATTTTTATTTTTGGGTGTGGGTAAATCAGTAAATTGTGTCAAGTGAGAAAATATGTGCTGCCACTTAAAGCATGAGGAAGGTGATACATAGCCAACTCTATTTTAGAAACAAAAGGGAGAGACTTCACAAGATAAGCTCTGAAGAAACTAGAGTCAACGAAACTTAATGCCTGACATTAAATTGAAACAAAGGATGAGGTCCCTCTAGTTGATGCTGAAGCTAGAGATCTTTGCTACCATGTCTGACTCAGTTTTTCATTATTCAAATACAATAAACTGAAGCTGCTAAGACCACTCTCCAAGTGGGGCTTCAGATGAAGCATTGGCTTGTAATCCAGCGGTAGTTGCCAAGAGAAGAAAGATGGAGACAATTCAACTTTGTGTACACATTGTTCCAAACTTGAGAAGAATGGGCACATTCTTACATCATGTTGCTATTGCTATAACATCACTTGCCAATGTTTGTGAGGTGCCAAGAAAATACTCAAAAACATGTTTATTTTTAATTGTGAAATATAGGTTTTTGTTGGCAAATTGCCCTGTGCCCTGGCAGTGCACATCATATGCTCTTAGTTGTAGGTCTGGGGTTCAAAACCAATCACAACTTATTAAAATATATAGGTTGCAGTCATCTTGATTTTGTCCATAGTATTTGCTTAAATACAATCAAACTTCATATGTGAAGTGAAGCCAGCGAACATGCAACCCAGAGCATGCTTAAGAGGCCTCTATGGGTCAGTTTTCTGTCACTATACAGTTGGATAACTTGCATTTCCATTACATCTATAGGTTGACCATGAACTCTGATGCTGTTTATATGCCTGCAATCAAATTGTGCAGCAAGTTATTTGTGATGAAGCTAGGGCCCAACCATAGTGGATGTATGATGGACAGTGCAAAAAGAGTTGGACATTAATTTTAGAAGAAAAAGGATAAGTAAAGGGAGGAAATGGTGAATTTTCTTCTTTTTGATAAGAAAAACATGATATTTCTACTCCAGAGATCTACAAGATTCTCTTTAAGCAGTAATTTAGAAAATGTCAGAGTGACATAATTCAATTTTCGGCTCTGATAATTGTATGCACAAATCCTTGAATGTACTGAATCTGACATATTGTTGGTGTATCCAAACTGACATATTAGTGGTGTATCTCTGGATGTTTTAGGATCCTATTTTCATTTGCATGCATTACTAATAATCACTCTTTTATTAGCAACAACAATAATCACTCTTACTAAATTGTGAGGCTTTTTATATTTTTTTAATCTTATTGATGTTTTTCTTTTCATTTTTTCTTTTAATCAATCAGGTGATGGAATTTGTGAAGAACAATGTGGGCACTTACACGCCTTTATTAGCTGGGAATTCTGTATATGTTGATTTTCTTTTTCTGAAGGTAAGAAAGAAAAGGATCTTCTTGTCTGCTGCCACATACATATGATCATTGCTTCAAAACCAAACAATTATGTTTTACACAGGCTTACCTTGCAATTTATTTATTTTTCTATCTCTAGTGTAGCACTTTTGGGGGTGGATGATATTGCATTCTAATTGAATTCTTGCCTAAGGTCTCGATCTTTGAATTTTCCTGTCAACTATGTAAGCCATGTATTGTTAAATTATGTTTGATAAAGCTTCTTGATGCATCCTGAGAAATTCTAATTTTATGTTGAAAATTTATTGATTGATCTTGTCTACATCTCAGTTCATGTGGGCTTTAAGGTTTTAAATACCTGTAGGGCTCAAGATACTTCACTTGATAATAGCATCCAACACTTCGTAATATAGTTTTTGAAAAATAGACATAAAACCATGCTAGTATATGTAAGTTTTAAGTCTTTTTGACTGATAGCGAAGTAATTGGTATTCCTGTGATTAGTTTAATAGGATCAATCTGTATTAATTGATTGCCTCCAATTATGTTGTTGCTAGCAAATACCATTTTGTTTTTGGATATTCCAAGTTTTTCTCATCGATTTCAACTTAATTCAACTGAAAAATTGTGTCATATGTATAGAACTAGGTTTCAGTAAATATTAGTTGATATTCTGAAATATTCCCGTGTGATTGAATGGAAAGATAGATAGACAAGTAAATCCTATGAACATATCAAATATTTTCAAATGATTGTTTAGCATTCATGCAAATGATAGCAAAAGAGAGGAATTCGGCCACATTAAAATTACCCTTTGGAAAGGTAGGTCTGATATCCTGAAACTTAAATAAAAAAAAGCGCAGATTACTATGGACTTAAATTTTACATAGAAATGGAGTGTTGATTGATTTAGTTTTATCTAGTAGGTATAATTGTTAGTTATTTTGTTATTTGATGTTATGTTAGTTTGGATTTACTGATAGACAAATATCTCATTATATCCTTTCCCTTTTTTTTATATTTTCTTATCCTATGTAATCTGATATCCGTCATGGACATAAACATGATCAATAACATGAATAAAGTGAGTTTCAGAAAGAATTACTTTTTCTTGACAGAGCAAGAGGGTTATTGATTCAATTCCGCACTCTATCATTTTACTCTCTGATTAAAAATTGAATTGCTCCACTTAACAGTTTTTAATCAATTCCTCAGCTTACAAGAAAGGTGAGGATTAAAAAAAATAAGAAAAGTGATGTTTAACAACAAACACAAAGCTGCATGAGTATTTTCTAGCTTATGCAGGGGAGTGATAATGCATTATTGGTGGGGCTTTATATTCATTATTTATTACTTCTTCATACTTGTAAGGCTGATACATTGATTAAGGCTTATTAGTGGATCAATTAAATGGATGATGAGACATTGGTATAGGGGTTCGAATTTGAGACCTCTTACTCTGGTATTATATTAAATTTAGACCATTTGATGGGCTTCAATGAATGTCTCAGCCCAAATATGAGAGGCACTAAATAATAAATATCAAACCACACAAGTATCTGTTGTAGTTTAAGCTTTTAGATGAATCGTTTTCCTTCATTTTATTTAGATATGGTTATTGAGAAAGAAGACAACCTTAAATGAACTACAGACAAAAATTGCAGTTGCTGTTCAATGTACTGGTAGTTTTTTCTTGATGTTGTAACACTTTGAAAATTACATTTTTTAGATTGAAGAATATCCATATTGTAGCAAAGCATGGAGCTAAATACTTGAATTTTTTGCTCATTCTTGTTTTAAATAGATTTCTTTGCAAATTAGTCTCATGACAACCTTGATTTTGGCATGATTGGTTGTTGATTCTTTCTCTAATAAGGTCTAACATTTATGGACTATTTTCATGACAACGTTTATGGTCTAACATACATGCAGAAGTACATGCCAGAGCTTGCAAGTCTTTTTTCACATGTACTGGTGGATGTTAGCAGTATCAAGGCTCTTTGTATCCGATGGTTTCCTCGAGGTAAGTGTAGATGCATTTGTTTGTAATAAATGTCATGTGAATGGTGTCATGCTCATGTGAGCAATAAGGGTTAGCATTGGCTCGAAGGAAATGGATGGTATAGAGATGGGTTAGAGAGGAGGAATAAAAATTTTCAGCAAGCCACATCACTATGACAGGTAAATGGGATGTGAGACTCAGGGAATAATTAAGTGCATAGTATCAAGAACCATGAGAATAATTAAATGACAAGAGTCCTAGGCATGTTTGAGATGGCTTAAAGTCATAAAAGGAATTGTGTATCTAGGAACCACAAGTAAAGCTGGTAAATACTTAAGCCTGTTGAGAAGGACTAAGATTGGATGGAGCAGTCTTAAGGAATCTTATTCCGAGCTTACCAATTCAAAGGTCTCTATATAATCCCAAAACAAGCCTAATGATCTTTATCCTATAACTAATCCTATAGTTAGCCTATATTGGCATAGGGCTTGATCTATGGTTACAACTTTGCTTCTCTACAATAAGTTAATAGAACCTTTTCATGTCAAATGTAGTTTGTCTCTTAGATCAATCAATCCACTGCTTCAAAATTCTTTCTTTCTGGGACATATAATTAATTGTATCTTATATTTCAAGCTTGGATTGGTTTCAACGTAGGAATGGCTGGTCAAGACACCATGTGGTCATCTCTCATTGAGCTTCTGTGGAGTGACTATTAATTGTTGGCATAGGACTATTACCTTTGAAAGTTTGATATGTGGCTGATCCTTAAAACAATATTAAAGAAAAGCATGGGGTCTCATGTGCTTGGGAGACAAGTAATCACTAGGCCTTACCAAGGAATGAAATGGGTACGTTGAAATTATCAAATAAAGGGGTACAACATAAGTTAGATGATGTAGCTAAACTGTGAAGCAGCCACTGCAGATATGACTCGCCACACTAACACTGCATGTCTTAGTTCACAACTTGATGTGATGCACCAGCTGAGAGCTAAGGTTTACTTGCCACACACCTCACTACTAGGGAATGATAAGAGCATTGAAAACTTGGAGATGTAAACTCACAAGCTGACACAAGGAATATTCACTAAATTATGAAGATGACTGATGCGGCTTACAAGAAGCAGTTTTATTTATATGTACCATTTAGGGCAACTTGCTAAAAGAAGAAAAGACAAAAACAGTTACGTCAAAACAGAAAACAAAGTGTGTTTAATCTGGACAAAAATGGAAAAATATTAAAAGAATCTTCATTGGATGATGTGCACTGATGGTCTTCCGATTCACGTGTTGTGTTGGCATTGGATGATCTCTTTGGTAGAAAATGACAAACTAGTATGGCTGTGGCTTCTAGAAACATGATGGAGAGAAGTCTTTGGACAGGTCGGCAACAGGTTCGAAGAAGTCAGGAAGAGGTCGGACAGCTTTTTAGGTTGGTAAGCCGAGCTGTTTGGACTCTAACCAGGTTGGCTTGATTTTCGGGTACGGGCTTGACAGCTTGGGCACATGTCAGGGCGCTCAAGTAGGTTGGCAGTTGGTGAAGGGAGGCATTCTGTAAGTAGGTTGCCTCATCCTTGGCTGGTTGAGTGTTGAGAATCCTTTTGGCTAAGCTCTGGAGACCTCGGAGTTGGGCTCTTGTGATGGGATCGGAGCTTGGAACAGCAATGGAAGAGGTCGGAGTCCCATAAGGGTTGAAAAAATCTTGCAAGAGACTTCAGAAGTTGTATTCATCATGGTTGAACACCAGTTTTTGATAGTCGATCTTTTTCTTTTTTTCTACCTTTCTTTATTTCTCATTACTTTTTTACCCTTTTTTGGTGGTCACTGCTACTTCGTTTATAAGGTCATATGTGGTTTTTTACCTTTCAAGTATCAGAACCTATATGCTTCCCTTCTTAATTGACCCTTCTCATAATTTAAAGAAGGCTTATAAGTTGTCGGTACATGATGAATGGAATTTCCTTGTAGATCAGAAGAAAGCCCCTGCTAAAGAAAACAAACACAGAGCCATGGATGATATCAGAGAGAGCATAATGGAGCTGAGGTACTACAAGGAGAATATATTTAAGGCACCCAGGTCCAGGAAATGATGCATTCGTTCCTATTTCTTTTTCAACCCCTGATTGCTTTTTGAAGAGGTCTAATTTTAAGGCACCCTGTATGATCGTGCACTTTTTTTGAGGATCAATGCTAACTGTAAGCATGCCTCAATTTTTTTATAGATTATATATGATCCTTCTCAACTGGAGATTGTATAACCCAAAGGTATCTGAATTCTGCCTATTGTAGATTCTTTCAATTCTAGTTCCTTATTAGATTTTCTCGGACATTGTTTTGACTTTCAAAAGCAAAGCATCATCATTGTAACTTAGACATTCACTCCACTGTTCATGTTTTAGTCGAACAATAGTAAAGTAATAGCCGAAACCAACATGAAGTAGGGACGCTATGTTGAAACCCCCAATTTTTGAACTTTATCTATGATATGGATATTCAAGCTCTAGAGGTTTTCTTAACCACCTGGTGTCTTATATGGTTACCTTATTTATAATATTTAGGCTAACAAGAGAGGAATAATTGTCATTCGACTCCACATTTAAAAGCCATTCTTTAAAATTTCTTTTATAACCACTTGATAACCGCATTTATAAACTTCATGCATGCTTAGGTGTCATTCTATTTTCCCATATTCTCCCACCTTCCATGTAATTGTTTTTCATTATGAAAACCAATCCTCATCGTTACTCTTTAAATTATCCGAAGCATACATTTCCATGGTAGATGCTTTTTATGCACATACTACTGCACTTTATTCCCAAAACCTACCTGATCCACCATTTTCTCTTCCTTTCTCTCCCAGTATTTTAGACTCTCTAACTTCCCTGTAAAGAAACAACATATATTCGTTAATTTTCAAATTGACTGTGGTACACATTATCGATTTCCAACGGGGATAAACAATTGAAAAAAAAATAAAGATCTACTTTGTTTCAATTCGAATGAGAAAATAATAATAAAAAAAAAACTGTTTCAAACGCAAATTTGAAAATTTTTCTATGAATTTTCAAAAGAATCACTTCAATTAAAGTGATGAGTATTACTCAAATCTCGAGCTAAAGGATAATCCCTTTTGTTACTGAAAATATTTAACTTCAGTATATATTATCAAATGTTGTTTATATGAATATTTTATATGTATACACATATATTAACTTATAATATAAATGATTCTACGTGGTTTATTTGCTTTATAAAACAATACGAATACATGTTACTTCTTATATACTTTTTGTTTTATAGAATAAATTAGAATGGATATTAGATTAAATAATTCATAGTCACTTAGAAACATGAAATTTTATGTTTGATTTTATTTGATTTTTTATTTTTTTTGTTTGGGGGGGGGGATATTAGATTACTTAGTTTGTCAATAGCCAAATCAAGTATATAGTTGTGTATATCTACATTATCTATATCTATATTTATATCATTAAGTGAAAACATAAGTGTTTTGGACAACACATCCTTGACATCCCTAAAATTACATATATGTCATTTTATACTATTTATATTTAAAACAAATTAATAGGTATTTTATTGAAGGATCTTTTTGAAATCTAGCTACACAATCCACATCCTTGACATCCCTAAAATTACATATATGTCAATGTATACTATTTATATTTAAAACAAATTAATAGGTATTTTATTGAAGGATCTTTTTGAAATTTAGCTATACAATGCAATTACTTTTCATAGTTACTTATTTTAAGTAAGTATAGATTACTCCATAATCATTCATATTTATCTTATATTTTACCTCTGTATATCAATATTATTAAGAGAGTACATCCCTTGATTGGCACATATTATTATGGGATCGTCTAACCCATCATCCGACCATTCAATTAACTAATAGAAATCAATATAATTGGTATTTTAAGGATTTGATCATTATTAGATAGAATATGAGCTATTCAATAAATTACGGGATTGCCCATTAAAAGAACTTTACTATAGAATTTTTCTACATAACTTATAGTTTTAATTTTTTTTAGTGTACTTTTAACCCAATGACTCCTATTCAACCACCTCTTGCACGTTCTTTTGTATAATAAATTACTAGACAATATTAACTACTGTCCCCCGGTTACGGGACCATAGAATTTTCCAATGACATATAGTTTTAATATTTTTCTTTTTAAAATAATTCATGAACTGTTATACATGATAAAATTAAGAGACAATGCTGATTTATTTCAAAATCAGTTATGTTATTATACACGTAGCTTATCATTTTTTATCTTTGTTTTACCTTTTCTTTTGCTAATAACTTTTAGGCGTAATTTTTTTCTTTTAGAATCATTAATATTTATATAAGTAGGCATGTATTACACTTTTAATGTTTATGCTTCACCTGCTAGTTCAACATAAAGTAACTTTGACGTATGCGTTCATTAGTATGATTCAGCTCTGCTATTTGATTAATGCCATGGTATTTGTGCATGTATGTTTTTCCCCTGAAAGGGAGTCAGCAGGATGTTGCTGCTTTTATTTGGTTTCATAGTTCAAGATCTTTATTTACTAGATTATGTTGTTCAAAAGTTGCGTAGATGCTCGAGTCATTTTCCTTTTGATTTTCATAGAAGACGATGCTAAGTAGTGCGAGGGTAACATACGTTACGGCCGGAAAAAGACTTTGGGCCCGCACATATAGAACAAAATAGCCCATTCGAAGTCGATTCCGTGAGTTGCATTCCTTCTTGCGATGAGGTCTATATGTTGCGGGTGGAAGAGTCTGGTAACCATGGTGGTCTGGGCGTGACGTGTAATGGCGATCTGTCGTTTACTTGCCTTATGCGGCCAAAACCTGCAAGTTGTCGAATATCAATAAATAACAAGAGTGTCTTTATTCTCTTTATTTACAGGAATGTAGGGAAGTTACGAGTATGAATGCCTTACTGCTAATACCTTCCCTGCATATTCATCTAACTTGCATTCATCTATTACGTCAAGACTAGTATTATCTTCTCCATCAAAACATCCGATGAAATGATAGGGATCCAAGATGAAGTCCGCGTCGCATAAAAAAAAAAAAAAAAGGGGATTGCAGCATTGTGGATCCCAATGATAAGAGACATTGCAGCTAACATTCTCTGATTTACTTGAAACGAAAGCAGAAAGAAATCGTATGGAAGGATAATGAGATTGTAAGAGGAACTATTTTGCAATACATTCTTTTTCGCATTTAATCATTCCTCGTGATATTACACAAACAACAATGTCGAACAGCTTTCACAACAATAATCTGGCAAAATCGCAGATACAGACAAGACATTACACCACCACGAGAACGCAGTTGCATTCGCTCCCTTAACACACAACTGTCTACTTCTTTTCTTGCATGTCTTCCTCTGTTTTCCATACGATGTCATTGAGGTTGTTTGAAAGATTCTTGTAGAACTGTGAAACAGGAACACATGAGATTAGTCACAAAGAATATGTATATAAGGATAAAAAACTTATTCTTTGGATCATTTTGAGAGTACAGATAAATAGGAAAATTCAGCATATGATAACAAGTTTACTCAATGCGTTCGGAAGAGTACAACAACAGTTTGATGAAATCGAGCATCAGAATTGAGTAAAGGCTGTTTTTGTCGATGATATGACTCCATTAGATTTGATAGGATCTGCGTAGTGTGTGTTAGTTTGTGGGCTTGGTACGTGTATATGAGCTGGGCTCTAGCTAAAACTACTAGTTATCCTATTAGTTATATAAATAAGGAGAGTGTGTGAGATAAGGGGGGAGATATGGTATGTTAAAAAAAAAAAAAAAGAGAAGAAAAAATTTACGTGAATTGGTAGTGCGAGCATGTGGTCATGGAACTAGCGAGCTTAGAGCTCATGGCTCTCATATGAGAGAAAATTAGGGTCTTGTAATCAACTTTCTTCCACAATTCAATAAAATTACTTCAGTTTTCTTTGTTCATTAGCTGTGGGTGCATGTGAAGATTAAATTTATTTGGATACAGGTTGTGTTGCCGATTTAGCTAAATTTACTTTCCATTCAAGTTATGTTTCCGAAATTCTTTGTTTAAAAAATGTTGATATTTCGGCAAGTCTAATGTGGTAAAACCGAACATGGAGAATAATAAACCAAATAGGATTTCAATAAATGTATAAAATTAGGCTAAAGGAGAACATCAAACCTTATGGAATTCCAAAGTGTCTCCTTTTGCTTTCCGAACTTCAACCATATGAAGTGATGGTGCCACTTGGAATATCTGATAGAAATACAACAATATAAGCTAAGGGATGATAACAGCAAATTGACCTCAACTCTCTAACAATGCGTTTCGATTCACATTACCTCTGTGGCAATATTTAAATTTCCCTTTCTGCCAGCTTTTACATTTTCAAGTCGCATCTGAAGCACAAGAGGATATTTTATCAGAATTGCCAATGATTCTCAAATCTCATCACATAACTAGAATTGTTTTCTATATTAGTGTACAGGTATGAAAAGGCATCTATATTACAAACCCCCAACATCCTTTCACCCCCACTTGATTATTCAAATCCCACTTCTAAGGGTTTCGTTGGTTTAGTTTATGAACTAAACACAACATGACATGGGTTAGCCGAATTCCTCACCTTGTAATTCTTCTTGCAAACATCAAAACCAAGCGGTTTTGCAGCTAGTTCAATCTTGTTAATTATTTCATTTGCAGGAGAACGGGATGTGAATCTTGTTTCTCTTTTGAATCCCTGCACATAGTGTGGTCAAGTTATTAATAAAGATAGAAAGTTGACACCCCTATATCACTAGAGGATGAATGGAAAACAAAATCCATAGAGGTCTTCAAACAATTGCCTCCTTTCAAAATCTTACGACTAACCTCTCAATATCTATACCGGCCATAAGAAGGAACGATCACGTTGCAATTTTTGCTCTGTGATCCAACTAAGGTAAATAATCTTATTGTTTGATCTTAGCCTACTTATTTTTCGAGACATATAAGTTGTTAGCACTTGTCTTGTATGCCTAGTCCCTGTCCCTCTCTTCTTCGTGCGATCTCATGTTTCCAGGATACTCCTTAATGACAGATGGAAGCTAATTTATTTAGTGCTTAAATTCCTAAAATAATCTCTTAAATAGCAGTAGCATGGCACATAAGTATACCTCTTAGCCATGTTTTCTGACTAAAAAAGGATTTAGAAATCTCTCCATGCAAATCAAGAAGATCCTCTCAGATTTCTTTAACAGAGAAGAAAGAATACGTTTTGCTATCCAGTTCTTCCTTTCATATCACCATCACCAGTTTCATCATAGGACCAAAAAAAAAAATAAAAAAAAATTACAAGTTCTAAGGAGATATCTCTTAGTCAAAGTATCAGGAAACTATCAACTTCTACCATCCTATACTGTACACACTGTTTGACAGACATACCTGCTCTGCATCAAACAAGTTCCCGAGGTTTAGGCCTTTTGACATAGAAATTAGATCAAACGCATTCATAGGTGTTGGCTGTTCCTCTTTCTTCTCTGTCACGTGGTGCTCCTATTGCAACAAAAAGATCGTTACATTTTCTGATACAAGTTTATGATGCAAAGGAAAATTTCATATAAATTATAAACCGTTGGTTTCATTGTAGTAGTAGTCAACTCACTTCTGAGTCTTTGAAGACAGCTTCGACATCATCCAGGTTTGTATCCTCATTCTCATCAAACACGGGAGGTTTATAATCTTTACTGAACCATTCATCTTCCAAAATTTCAGGAATGGTTAAGCGCTGCCAGTAAAAAAAGCATATCAGATATGATAATAAAATTTAGCATATATAATGCTTATTCATATTCATTGAGATGAGCACAAAATAATGCAACAAAACTGTTTCTTTCTTCTTCATCTTCTTCTTCTTCTTTTTATTTTTATAATTTTTTTTTTTTTTTTTTGGGGTAGAGAACGAAACAGGCTGAGCTATGTTTCACAGAATAAAAGATCTATTCAATGGCATTATAGATGTGAAAGCTGCAAATGCAATTGCCCCATTCATCTAATAGTCAACACCAAGTTAATGAGCTTTAACTTTCAAATCATTTGCACAATTCAACAGTGTCAAATCAGGAAGTCTGAGTTCCAATCCTTGTATTGCTATCCAACCCTTATTTAATTGAGAGGTCCACTTGATGGATTTCAATGAAAATCTCAACCCACAAGTGAATTAGAGTTTTAAGTAAAGAAATCTAAAAATCTGCATTACGAAAAATCAACATAAGAGTTGCTCCCCTTCATTTTACTTTATGAAAAGTGATTTATTTAAGCAGTCTGTACAGGGAGAGGTTTTATAGCACTAGGCCAAAATGTCAGGCGAGAAATAGAGGAAAAGTTACAGGATGCTTAAAATATTGCACATGGGTACTCATTCATTGCCAACAATCTCAATGCATAATGAATAGTAGGTCAATGTAAAAAATAGTTTATGGTTTTTTCTAATTTCCAGCTGTCGGCATAGATCCACCTCAAGATATGTTTATGTCTCAAATAAGTTAAAATGTCTAGCCATTAAAATTTCATATGCGGGACATAAAATAAAGCAGGAGAAAATTCACTAACAGTCATTGGGTTTGGATCTAATATTCTTGTTATCAATCTCCTTGCACCAAAAGACAGCCATGGTGGGCAAGTGAAATCTGCACTTGAGATCTGCACAAATGTGATGAAATCAGACAACAATGCACGTGTAAAACTAAGATTAGAGGGAGTATGAGAACACTATGAAATCATTTTTTGCTCACTTTCTTATACAGGTTCATGAGATTGGAATCGTCGAAAGGCAAATAACCTGCAAGCAATACAAAGAGTATTACTCCACATGACCACAAGTCCGCGGTCGCCCCATCATAGCCTCTATCATTGAGGACCTAAACAGTGAGATGGTAAATTACTGAAGCATTGAACCAGAGATTTTCAAAATAGATAACAAGAGGGAGTAGTCATCCAGACCTCGGGAGCAACGTAATTTGGAGTTCCGCAAGAAGTGTGAAATAGGCCATCATCCTGCCAAGCAAATCAACATTAAGAGCTGATTGTGAAGTATAAACAACAATGATAAAACTAATGCCCTTTTTATTGTTGCAAGAAAGGACAAAGTTTCCAAATGGATAGAGGAAGAGAAACAAGGGGAAGAAAAATGAAAAAGAGGATTGTTTCATTACTAATCTACATGAACAATAGTCTAGCAAACTTGATGTTGGCACTCTAGTTTCACTTGCATTGACTGCTAATTTTGGCAAGCAAAATCTAATGAAGTTGCTTTCAGTAGATATTCTTGGTTGCATTAATATATTTAAACAGTATGTATCGATCTTGTAGCCTAACAATAAATATGTGCTTGTCTTTCCAACATGAGAGAACGGTAACAAGTTTGTGCATAAGGATATTGTGCACAGTGCACACTACTTCAAACTGAACTTCAGTGATGTAGTTAAGAAACATGACAGCGTACTACATATGAACATGACAAAGTAATACACATGCAATGCATAAGATATGAAAGAAGTTTATAAGTTGAAACAATCTCATTTTTATTGATTTAATTTGTAGATTTATAACATGATGAGGGCATTTTACATGGAAAAAAAAATTTCAAGTGGCTATATGGTCTCTGGATAAATAGTCTCCATTTTATTCATCTTATATGTTTTCAAAAGGTGTACTGACAAAATAAAGAGTCAAATTTCCTTGTATAGAAACACCTATTTTTTTATGAATGGTGTATAATCTCTAATTAAGCTTAAAAACCATGGTTCTCACAGTAAGAAATCATTTTGTCAACATTTTGCCAAAGGCCCAAATGGCCATAATTACCCGAACTTGTTGTGACAGTGCACTTAGCCCAAAATCTGAAACTTTGAGGTTTCCATAAGCATCCAAAAGTAGATTTTCCGGCTTCAAGTCTCTATGATAAACACCTCTGCTATGGCAATAATCAACGGCATTAATAAGCTGCTGGAAGTACCTTCGTGCTTCATCTTCACCCATCCTTCCATGGTTTACCTACAACATGATAAATCATTGCTGATGTGAAGACAGGAAACCAGCTCTAGAGAAACTTCGTTCATTCTAAGTACAAAATTTAATGAAGAAAATATCATGACATGCAAATGGGTACTTATCCACATTGAGATTGTGCCCGAATGAAATAAGATGTTGCCATATTATGGCAGGAAACAGTTAAAAGAAAATAATGTAGACATGACATGGATATGAATTAAATTTGGCAGGATTACACATCATGATTGATTTTCATTCACAGAATATGGATCCAAAGCCACTTGAGACAGAAAAATAGACTCAATAAAAGCTAAGAGAAAAGGAGACTTACAATTTTATCAAAAAGCTCTCCCCCTGTAATAAACTCTAAAACTATGTATATCTTTGTCTTGCTGCCCATAACCTGCATTAGAAAATAATTCAGGGGAAAAACAAAAAAAGAAGAAGAGATCTTAGGATCTATCTTTCCACTTACTGTAAATTAATTAATCTGTTTTTTCAAGAGCATTCAGTAATACAGAATCAGTCCCTATTATCAATTCTAAGTGCAGCAGTTTGATGTACAAACAGCTAAATGGATGAAAAGATCAACTGAACTTATATCCTCTCCCAACAAAAAGAAGAAGAATTTCCTGTGTAGCAGGAAGTCCTTGTGTAAGCATCAAAGCACAATAATGCTCTTGTTACCAGGATATCTGCTCTATATCATGTAAGAATTCACTTATTTGCTAGCATTATGATAATGAGGCAAATAGTCATTTTGTCTTATCCTAGGTCGGAAAATCCTAGTTACAAGAAGCTCCAATAACCTTCATGGAAAAAAACTTATATCCTGATTAGGGAGGATTGCAGTGGCAACTACTTGAAAAATGATATAGTTTTGAACCATCTTTATTATAATATTCGAAGAATGGAAGTACTGGAGATCATTGGATCAAAATCTACAGCTTTAATCAACCGTGCATCTCCTGAGAAGTGGTTTTGCTTGAAGTAGACATAAAATGTGTGTGTGGAAATAAATGTGAAAAGGGCTCTATGGATCTAAAAGCTAAAAGGGTTTGCAAAATACTCGACTAAGAAGATTTTCTGCTACATCAGAATTAAAAAAGGCAGTCCTTGAACATTTCTCCAAATTGAAATCCCTCCTAAGAAAGAATCATTGGTCAATTTGAAGAAGCTTTCATACATGCATATAGAGACACACATGCACATGAGCACATACATAGACAAACATGTACATTTGTAGAGTGGCAGAGAGAAAGGAGTGGAGGAAGGAGAGCGGCACACGCCGGGGGGGATTTTGGGTGGGGGTGGACATGGGAGGCGTGGGGGGGAGGGGGGATGTGTGGGGGTTGCAAACCTCATATAGGCGAACCACATTTGGATGCCTTATTAGCTTCATAGTTGCTATCTCACGTCTGATCTGAAATGAAAAAACAGTCCATAAATAAAGTGCTGAACATGTTTCAATCAATCTTTGACAGAGAACATGGTCAAGTGATTCTGAATCTGTAATAAAAGTGTAAAATGATTTTAAAGCTCTAATTATGTTGCGACCTTACTTAAACAGCATATATTTCCAAAGTCATAAAGAAAGAAAAAAAGGACCATAATCTGTTGAAATGCGTCAAGAGAAAGTCCAATTTCAAAATAAGATTCATCAAATATACCTGTTCTGCCATCTTATGCTTCAGAACTTTCTCTTTATCAAGTATCTTGAGAGCAACAGCTTCAGTAGTCTCAGAATTTCTTGCAAATTTGACTTTTGCAAACGTTCCCTCACCAATTGTCCTCCCCACTTCATATTTACCCACACGTCGCTTGATCGGTGCATTCATTGTTGATTACCTTTCCACACAGCTAGAGTCCTCTGATATATATACAAATACAAACGTGAGCTTGCAAGTCCAATGGAAGTTGCCAGAGCAGATTAAGTCAAGATGCTGGCGAGAATAAAAGAAATGAGCTTTTACGATGTAAGAAGAGTACTTTAGACAAAGCTTATGTGTAAATAGCACCGTGCCAAGCAACAAATACTTGATTGATAAACCGACAAAAGCGAATTCATAATCCAAGCAAATAATTGATCTTACCAAACAAAATCACCAATAGATGAAAAATACTTGATCTATCACAGACAATTACGAAAGCACAAAAACATGACACAACTATAATTAGTCCTATTGTTTCTAGATTATCAGTAAAATTAGCAAAACTTGGATATACTGGTATAAATTTTAACAGAATCTTCAGTGAAGTGATAGATCTACAAGGTAAAACCAAAAACTTAACCAGGGATGCGCAGAACTTGAACCCGAATTAAAATATCACTAAAACAAAAGACAAGGAACAAGACTTCCGTTTCAATAGAACTGACAAACATTTTATAAATTAAAAACACCTTCTTTGCAACACAAGACTTTGAATTTCTCTGTTTTTGTATGTTTGTGTCAGGAAGAAGAAGAATTCCAGCAGCAGTGCAGCCGTAATGACATAAAACCAGCTGACATGGTGACTACATTTGTCAATTCATCAAATTTCATGTCAAGAAACAAGAGAGCCCAGGATATACCAAAACATTTTCTCCTAGTATCTGAACAAATGGGAAAAATGAAATACCCAAAACCCATATCCAGAATTAAGCAATACAAACAATTTTTTCATGAAAAATAAAACTAAGCCGAACTCTATATTTCACCTCAGAGACTCATGGAAACTGAAGGGAGAAGGAAAAAATACAAAAGATGGGTCTAAGCTAGACGATCATATATGTACACCATCATTTTGTACAACAAATACCGTATAGTGCATGGTATATATTTTGTACTTACACTGTTGAGGTTTGATGATTCTTGGAATATTTTATGAAAAATATGAAGCAAGCTTCGGTTACTTAATAGAGAGAAACAGAAGAGAGATTCAGACGACGATGATGAATCATCTTATTCTTGGCTGCTTTATTATCCATGTCTTTTAAATAATAATACAGTCCGACCAGACACATGTGCACGTGTTATTTACTGCAGTCTCTCGCTGCTCGTATTACTTTTGACGTTACCTTGTAATGTAAGAAGATATTTCACGTGACCTCCTGCGTACTTAACCCGGACGTTGTCGACCAAGAGTTTCCCTTGCGTTACATCCACCCTTATCGTGACGCTGCCTGTAGCCGGTTACCTGTCTACTGTTAGCTCGCGTCGGGTATCTGACGAGGGCCTAAACAAGAAATTTTTATAAATAATTATATATTTTATGAAAAGTAAATGTTCAAAAATTGTATATCGACTTCCTTTAGCCTTTAATAAGTCGCTCTCCTAGTTCTCCATTCGAGATGGGAAAAATCTCAGCGGGGGCATCGGGTTGGGTGACTATTAATACCTTCAAGTAAAATTTTAAATTAATATCTAATTAATTAGCTAATTATTACTAATATCTAATTGCTAGCATTAACGTCTAACTACTTATATGAAAAGAAAACTAGATTACCGACCTACTTGTTTTTTTTCTTTTTTTCAAACTAATTCTAATACTCTAGCTCATAATAGATGTAGGACTAAAAAACTAAAATAGGAATGATTAATTTAAATACACAATACTCAAGATGGGGGATTTAAAAAGAAAAGTTAAAAATTGAAAAACTCAAAAAGAAACAAATAAAACTTGAGAAATTATTTTTACACTTTTTCCTTTTTAAGATCGTCACACTCCGAAGCGACAGAATCGTAACAGTCCCGCCGTATAAACTATCCTAAGATAGAAGTTAGCCTTACAACCGTTATCTTATACCTGATTTACACAAGGCATCCACGACTAACCCGCTTTGAAATAAACAGTTTGTAATTTAAATAAATCATGTACCTAAGAAAGCGAGGAAATATATATATACACTATCATTAAATTATTGAAATTCAAGTTTATAATAATTCTCCGTAACATATTTCCTAGTTATACAAGTAATAAAATATATGTTGATTCTTCAATGTTTTTTCTCACTTCCCAGGATCCAGCAGTTGCTAGCTTCAGAGTAGTTGTTGCCGCTTTTTAGCCAGCATCTACACAATGTCTATAGGGATTTGAGCAACCACAGCTCAGTAAGTTAGGATGGAGTACTTAAAACTATACCATAAACACAACAAGGTTTTCAATCAACTTATTAGGTGCAATGCATATGCAAGCAAATACCATCGCACGACGTTGTCCGGCCCGTTGTGAGATTAGAGAAATTGCGCCTGCTCTAATCCGGGTTGAGGAGTTGCCATTAATGCAACAGCTCACGACCAAACCTAGGCTTGTGTAATGGAGACCTCGCTCCTCTCGCGACTACCTTCGAACCATTGTCTTCACCCTCGCCGCGACCTCCTCTCCTGTCATTTAGTTCGACTAAGAATGAAGAAGGGACTATTTTGCAATCCTGCGCTATCCCTTTTGAAGGGGTTGGTATTTGGCCGGAGAGTCCTAAGTTCCCCTTAACAGGTTACCATGCATATCCGATTATGATTGTTGGTCAAATATTTGATTAAGTCCAGTTTAGGGTGATCAATCATTTTATACAAATCATACAATACATGCTAGAGTAACAAACAGAATCATAGTATCACCCATAATCAAGCACATGCACATATCCAACTATCTAACAAGCACAACCAAGCATAATCTCAAGCCTCCCAAAATACAGCATTGTATTAATCCCAACTTATCTCGACTCGTCGCTCACTCACTTGAGGTCCGACTTGCTCAGTTCATCGCCGATCATCCCTATAACACAAACGTGGTTTCAGTTTTCATATAATAATTATAGGTTCATTTTCTCCTATAACGCTTATTGTTATGTTTTATTTAGGGTTTAATATACGTAATTATCTAGGTCTTAAGTCTTTTATAATTATTCTAGGTTTGGGGTTAGGTTCGGGTTCGGTTTCCGCATCAATTTCTAAATTAGGTTTTAGTTCGATTTCTAAGTCCTAAACATGCTCGAATCCTAATGTAAAATTAATCACATTAAGCTCGAGTATTTAAATATCCTATTGGGTCTTAATTTAGTATTTTAAGCTATTTGGTACACGCTAGTCCTAATTAAGGTATCGGATTTATCCTCGATATGAGAAAATCTTACTTTTTTTTTATATAATTACCTAAAATTCAATCTTAATTCAGCTGTAATATTATTCTGATTTTCACTTTAATATTATCTAAATAACCCTAATTTTTTAGATTTATTAATTTACAATTTCACATATTACTAATTTCTTATATTAATTACCTAATTTCCTAAATTAACCATACTTAATACTCCAAAGGTTAGGATTAGGGTTCCACATAAGAGATTAACATCCCTAAATATCTAATTACTATCTAAATCAGTAATTAATATCTTAATAACCTAATTAACCCAAATTACCCAATTTTTCCATCATTTTAGGGCTAAAAATTAACTTAAAAATTTTGAAAATTAATTTTAAAAAAATGGCTCCATAATACTGTTCTATATCACATGAGCATCCTACAGAAAAAAAATTGAGCTTCAAATTACACTCTAAGCCTATTTATTTTCCATTCTAATCATACTCGGTTTTGCACGATTTCTTAAGGACCTTATATTTTCAGACGTGATTAAACTAAATCACTATTTTTCCCTAAATCTACATACAATAAAATCTCAGAATAACAAGTTTCATAATTTTCTAAAACTATTTACTATTTTTACAAAATTACACAAGAATCGGGCTGGAAATCGGACTCACAAGTCTGGGTGGCTCTGGCCACCGCCGGCTGCCGTGGCATTGTCGGCCGGCCTGGGCATTGCCACCACCATGTGGTGGTGGTGGCCATCCACTCCCAGCTGCTAGTCGGGTTTGGGTTCTCCTTTGTGGCCCTAACTATACAGTTTTCCTTTTCTTTTTTTTTTCTTGGGTTTTTCTCTCAATTTTCGCCTCTCCTTAATTTTCTTTGATTTCTAATTATCCAAATGAGCTTCTGAATTTTTCTTGCTATTTATAGAGCTTTAGTGTAATTATTGTGTATTAATTAGACATGACTTTACCCAATTTTCTTGATTTTTGGCTTTTGTGTTATCTAATTTTAATTGGTTAATTTTTATTTTGTGGATTTTGACCTGCCACAACCTGATTTGGATCATTATTGATTTTTCCTGATTTTTTATTAATTAATTATGAATTTTCTTTAATTATTTAGTATAATTTTAGCACATTTCACGTATTTTAAGTAATTACGCGTATTTATACCTATATGTAAATTCATATATAGTACACATAAATATTCCTAAATATTATTTAGGTCATTTTATAATTTTTAGTATACATATAATTTATTTCTAGCGATGCATTTTACGCATTTTTGATAAATAACGAGTTATATACTTAAAATTTGAAAATTTTGTAGTCTCCTATTTTATTACTTATTTTCTTAAATTCAAACTTACAGGATCGGTTTACTAATATTTTTAGCTTTACTTTATAATGTAGGCTCGATTAAGTCTTTCAACCGATCGAAACCTCGGATTGCTTAGTTGTGGGGCTTACAAAAACTATGTTTGGGAAGAGGGAAAAGGAGACGAAATAATAGGGAAGGAAAGAATTGAAAGGATAAAAAATATAATTCCTTTGTTTTATTAAGAGAGGGATCAGGGAGGGAAAGAATGATATGAGAATCAAATCCCTTAGACTTACATGTTTTTATTTCCTTCCAAAATGAAGAGAAAATGGAGGGAAAATAAAATTAGAATTGTAATTCCACATCTATCCTTCTTTCACTTACCTTAATGTTTTCCTTTATTTTTTTTCATCGGTATATTTATAATTTATGTTACACTCTAATCTATGTTTTGAAAAGCCGTTTTTCAATTCATTTGGAAAGTTAATTATGTGCAAAAAGCATAAAGTTAGTTGTCCAAAAGCCAACTTTATGGTCCAACTAAAAATCACTTTTAGAGGAATCGATTTCATCAACATATTGAAATTCGTCCTAAGAGTCGATTTTAGTGCAACGTTAAACTCGGCTTTTGAAAAGCCGAATTTAACTTAAATAGTTAAATTTTGTTTTTCAAAAACCATTTATATTAGAAAAACTCCCTAAATTCTTTTTGCACTTCATTCATGTTCTCAAATACAAATGTACTACAAAATACATGTAATCCAAAAATACTTTACGGCATTGAAAACACATTCATTGCATAATATATCTTGTCCTTAAATCCAAGTTTTCTCACCGATAACTCCAATGCACAATTTATATGAAACTTTCGTAACTTAGCCCAAATAAAAACAATAAAATGGAACAATGAAAAGAGATTACATACATATTTAAATAGATATCCAAATTTTCACTAGCTTAAGGTAATAAATATGCAATCGTTTACAATAGCTATCTAAAATGAATAAGTATATATCAATATGACTATCTAAAGGTGTCTCTATTGGCTACGCCTATAGGTACGTACATCCACCTGATCATTTGTCTGACTACTAGGTTGTGGTTATATCAACTTTTCACAATCTAGCTGAGTCATCTATGAGCCATCTTAACCTAATTAACTTTGTGGATAGGACAGTTGCATAGGCATTAGAGGAGGGTCGACCTATGTTAGCCCTTCACCGATATCTCCGGCTAGTTTTACAGGTCGTCTCTTGAAGGGTGCTAAAGGTGTCTAAGAAGGATTGTTGGAACTATCCCTTATGGCAAGTGTTTGATACTAAAATAAAAGCTGTATAGGAGATCCGTGGGGTGATAAGTGTTGGGGTGAGTCATCCTCCGATGACCATGCATCTTTGATCTATAGTTATGCTTGCCTATACGTGCTTTACCTTGTCCACGGCCTCGACCCCCATCCTTACAACATCTTCCCTGGGGTACATCTTTTGGTGGGGAGTTATCCCCCTCTGCATCGAGGCTTGACATTTATGCATTATTTGGCTCCCACAACATGACACCTTGAATTTGCTTGGTAATCATGCTAATACCTGGTTGCTCGATAAGAATATCCTCGTATGTCATATGTGGTAGTTGGTTAATGAAATCCATTTGCAAAAATAAAAGATTAAACGATTAACTATTAAAGCAAGATAATGTGAAAGAAGCATAGGATAAGTGACAATGTACTAAGTATCCTACCATAGTCGCGGTTTGGCTAATGTATCGCCTTATCTTCAGTTGGTATCAAGCATCATAACTAAATCTACTCTCACATGTGCTCCCTCTAGGTATGGTATTGGGACAATCATGTTCTAACAATTCGTCTACTCTTCCAACCAACGCATGTGCTTGATAGCTAAGTTCATCTTAGTCTAACCATGTAGATCAATATTGTGGAGTTGAATGAGGATGTTGATATACTTTATTACCCCCTGCACATTGTTGAATTGTAACAGTTCATAGTCGGGAAACTATAGTTTGATGATGTGGAAACATATCAATGGTACATATGTTGTCCATATCTCTTGTTCGACTAAACAATAGGCTGGTAATGGGGAGATAGCATCATGCACATAAGGCACCCAAACAACCTGGAGAAAATGCAAGTAATGGGATGTTGTAACATATAGCATCAAATGTAAATTAGTAGATGAAAGTAGCCTTGAATACTTGATCTATAATTTGCCAAACAAATGCGTCATAATACTAGTAGACCACATGAGTGGACAGCTAGGTCACATCAAGTTCAACACCCCATCTACTCATTAGAGTTCGATCCTTAATAGGTGAGGTATTGAGCCTGAATTTTTTCGGTTTTTATTAATTTTCCTTAATTCGATCAATATTAAATCTTATTTATTTAATATTAACCCTTAATTAAGAATTAAGGAAAACCCAGGTTTTAAACATGTTTTGAAAAATATTTGGAGTTACCACCTAACTGAGGTTAGGAAAAGGTTTAGATTAAAACTAATTGGTTATATTGATTTTAAACTAGACATTGGACCAAGTGAATATCAATTTTAAAAGATGATTTTTTGAAAACTAAATATTTGAGTCAGAAGTCTAATCTATTAGACACTAATAAGTATCATTTTTAATTTTTCGAATTTAAATTTACCTTTCAATATACCCTTATAATTAGAATTTCTAGTTTATAAGTAAGAAAATAACAAATCATGTCTATTTATAAAAAGGATAAATTGATAAATAAATGAATTAATTAAAGGGGAAAAAAATAAATTTTCCCTATTTTAAGTTGCCATGTAATTGTGTAAGAGTGCCTATATACCCGTTATTCTAGATTAAACTTTCATAGTTTGTTCATTTATAAAACTTTAATGTTTTTGTTTATTTTAATTTTTGAAAACGAATGGATTTATGTTCTTTAACTATTTAATTTCATTCAAGGAAAATTCTAAAAAGGGGGTCATAATTTGGTATTTATTTATGAAAAGAAAATCTAAAAGAAGACTAAATTTTTGAAAAGATTTATTAGATTTTATTTATAAAAATAAATTTTTCTAAGTGATAAGATAAAATTATTTAAATATACTCTATTGATGCATTTTAGTCAAAATAAATAAATAAACAAGGGAAGAAAAAAAATTGTATAAAAAAAGTTTTATTATTCCAAAGTTAGCCGTCTTAGATTTTTTTTACTTTTTTCTAGTTTTTTTTTCTTTTAAGATAACAAATTATAAAAGAGAAAACAAACCAATAAGGGTTAATCAAGGTAAGGGGTGTAGTTTGGTTTTCCAAGTCAAATTCGGGTTGTCCTTCCTAGTTACGTGCCATGCATGTGACTAGCTTAAAGAAGAATTTCAGCGTCTGCAAGGGTGTAGTAAAGGTGAATCCAGGTAGCAAAATGAAGGGGAAGAGGTTGTTTTATGAGTATTTTATTGGGAAATATGGGGTTTTGGAAGATGCATCGGCTAATGATGGCTATTTGGGTAGAGTTACAATTTGGATGGTAGTAGTGGTAGTAGATGTATTCGAGTGGTGGTGGTTGCGACTCGAAAGGGTACTGGGACTTGGGTTTTTGGATGTCACAAGTACGGTCGTAGCATCAATTTTAGCCGTAGAGTAGTGGAGGTAGTGTTTCTAGAAGGTGATCGTAGCCAACTAGGGTTTGGTGGTTGAAGAGCTTAAGGTTACAGAAGGCATTGAGAATGGTGGTGTTAGGAAGCTTAGGACTTAGGCAAGCTCCTTGTGTAGTTATTTTTGCTTGAAATGCACTACACAAGAGTAATGAATTAAAGAGAGAGAGTCGCGTCCTAAAGAGAGAAACTTAGGATTATGTGTATTTGAGAGCTTGGGGATGAGAAGTTGATGATGGGAAGTGAAGAAGGAGTATCTATTTATCCTTTTTTTAGAGGCATGAATAAGCTTGGAAAGTGAATATCCATCTCGGATTTAAGTGCCAATTCAAGTTAATTTTTGGTTAAAAACGTATCTCTGTCCTTATTAAGAAGATCAAATGTAACACTTAATTTTTAATGAAATGCTCGAATTAAGTAAAATCGAAATTGGAGGAAAACTTAGGTATTCAAACTTTTTTCGATCTTCTATTGCCATTTTGGCACTTCAAATCATTGAATTTAGACATGTTCTTAGGTGGAATACAAACTAGGCCATGTGATTTACATAATATCACCATTAATTTGGTGAAGACGTATAAAAAAGACGATAAAAAATTGCCTTGAAAGTGGATAAGTAAATTGAGCATACTCAAGAAAAGAAAGGAAAATTTCAGGGCTAGCTAGTAAAGTGTTGATTTGTGGCAAAAAAAAAAAAAAAATCAAGAAAATAATGTCCAGCACTTACAACAGGTTTTGAACCCAGCCTTTTTCTCATTAATTAATTACAACCAAATTTATTTATTTAAACATCTTAAACCACCCTTAATTCAAAAAGGCCAATTCAAGCCTAACTAAACCTGCTCTCAATTATTTACAATGCAACATCTTGTAAAGGTAAGTTAAGTACATGTATATGAAAATCAATTTTTCAAATTGAAACCAATTTAACGGTTTAATGAGCTTTGGTTTGTTGCTCATATGGTTAATTCAAAAAATTGATTTTTTCATAAATCAACTAATTTAAGTCCATTGAAACTTAAATTAATTTCATTTTTACGAACAAAAAAAATTTAATATTAACTGTGGTCAAAATATTAAATCTTCAGAAAAATTTAGCATTCGTAAATACAACTCAGAATTGTTAAATAATATATGTATACTTTGACCTTATTTAACCCCTAAAAATGAAATTAACTTATTCCATGTGACCCAACAACTTAAAACTTGTCTTAAAAACTCTAAATTTTCTTTTCTTTTCTTTTTTTTTTTTAATTTTTTTCTTTGCTTTTTTTTTTCCCAATTAAGACCATTTTTCTTTATTCTAAAGAGAACTAAAATTACAAGGAGGACAAAAATGTGGTGTTTACAGTCATGATACATGATGGGAATTAAACTACCAGGCTCCTAACCCACAACCGAGCTTGAGGACTAGAGAAATTGGCACGGCGAATCCTTATGTTCCAACCAACCTTTTTCGAAGCGAGTACCTCCTTGTTGAGTCACCTTTAGTGCCATACCGTATGACCGCCTATTGTTGTGTGGTATGACGAGTTAACAATTACTCTCTATTGCCGAGTTGACTAATTACTTGGCTTCTTCCTTGACAAGAAGCTAAGAGAGAAAGCTGAACTGACTAGGCCATCCCTACCTGAATAAACCTATGCGTCCGTACTTTTTGTGCACATCTCCTAATGACCTCACTAATGGAGCATAACGACATCGCCAATACCGCATCGCTACGTGTATAGTATCACATATAGAATCCTTAGCACCAATGATTATTTTTCTTGTATATTCATTTTTGCCCCTTTATAACACATACATTACCCTCCTTAAGAAATGTCCTTTTTGTCTTTTTTCTTTTAGGCAAGTTACCCTAGTTTGCAAGTATAAATACTCTTGTACTTATAGTTGTAAGACAGCAGATAATCTTCAATACACCTTTGAGTACCGTCCTCCCTGCATAAACATTGTTGTTTACTCTCGGTATCACTTTTATCCTTTCCCTTAAGTAAGGTTAGGTGGCAAGTAATCTCATTGACCCAATTCATACGTTACATTGAATTGTGCCGAAATCCTTAGAAGTTCCATTGGTACGTCATATCCTTTAGAACTGTTCGTGGGTTTTGCTTACTGTTTTCGTCCTTTGTTTTCACCCTTTTGTACCTTTCCCCATTGACTCTTTTCAAGCTTTCTGCAAGCTCAGACTCATTCAGCAACTGGCTTGGTCTATTCTTAATCATAGTTCGCATCATTTAAGTATCAGAGCGAAGGTTTTGTGTAAACTATAGTTAACTCTTCTTGGATTTCTATTATACTCTGTTTTTGCCTGTTTGAAACAGAATCAGTTATTGAGTTCATTTGACTGCAGCATTATTAGTTGTTCACTTTTTGAAGTGTTTGTTTAAATTCTGAATCTATAAGGAAAAATGACAAATCCAAATATGAATGTTGGTACCGGTAATGATAGTGGAGTTGTCCACCATGGATGTCAGTCTCAAGGAACTCCTAGAAGCATTGACAAGAGACTTGATGAGGTAGCTAACCTCTTGATAGATCTGACCCAAGCTATTCATCATTGTCTTGCCGACCTACTAAGGCCACACAAAACACTCCATAATCTGCTTAACCTATTAAAGGTCAAAATCCAACTCGACCATTTCGAGGTGGAGGAGTTGGCGGACGAGCAAGGCGAAGGATAGACCTAAGAGAGCTTTATGAAGAGGAAGAAAAGTATTTTGAAGATGAGCATGTATGAGCCCCCAAAGCATTCGACCATGTGAAACTTCGGATTCTAAGTTTCAATAGGTCTGGGAATATCGACGAATGCTTGGATTGAGAAGAGGAGATGGAGCGTATGTTTGGTTATTATCAATATAAGGATTACGAGAAAGTGAGGACTGCTGCTATTGAATTTTCTGGATACGCTACTATGTAGTGGAAGAATTTTCAGGCCATGAGAAGAAGAGAGGGATACCGAGAGATTACTACTTAGCCCAAAAATGAAAAGGGTGCTCAAAAATAGATTTATGCCGGAAACATATCGCCAAGATACTTTTACACAGCTTCAGGAGCTATGACAAGTAGGCTGGATTGTTGATGAATATATTCAAGAATTCTAAATGCTTATGATAAGATGTGAAATGGAGGAACCACCTGCCCGAATAGTTTCAAGGTTTGTCACTGGGTTGAGAGGAGACATCCGAGACATTATGGAACTCTAATGATTTCACACAATAGATGAAGTTGTTAGGATTGCCCAACGGGTAGAGAAGCAAAGAAGAAGCCGAGTAGCAACCAGAGTGCCGACTAGTCGACCAGGACAAGTAAGTAACCGGACACTACCAAGTACTAAGCTGAGAAGTAGGATAGATGTCAAAACCGAGTAGAAAAGTCAGTCCGAAGATCTAGTACTGACTCGAACATATGGGAAAGGGCAAAGGTCTAGTAGGAAGACTAGTCGGATTAAATGCTTCAAGTACTAGGGGTTCGGACACATGGTTGTTCAGCGCCCAAATCGAAGAACAATAGTCATTAAGGGAGACACCCTGAAGTTAGATGTAGTGAGTACGAATGAGGAACCCGAGGAAGAGGAGGTTCCTACTAAGAATGAGAATGCCAAAAAAGAGTTGATCGAGGAAGACGTATATGTTGAGGACTGATGGTTATTCGACGCACTATGAGCGTGGAACCCGCATGAAAGGAGGAGCAGAGAGAGAACTTATTTCATATCACCTGTAAGGTGAATGAATAGACATGCGCTATCATCATAGATAATGAGAGCTGCATTAATATGGCATCAGCCGACCTCATCTTAAAACTGAGGTTGCCAATTGTTGAGTATTCGAAGCCATATAAGTTGCAATGGTTAAGTGATAAGGAAGCATTATATGTCACTTGACAAAACTAGTGCCGATAACTACTAGTAATTACTTTGACCAGATTCTCTACATCATATTATCCATGTACACTTCTCATGTGTTGCTAGGAAGACTGTGACTGTTTGATAAGAGAGTCATCCATGACGGTTATAGGAATACCTACATGTTCGAGAAGGATGATCGGAAGATCATGCCGAATTCTATGCTGCCGAAAGAGGTTCACAAGCTACAGAGGAAACTTGCTCGCGGATCGAAGAAGGCTTTGGTGATGAGTAGAACCAAGCTTCGAGAGGCCATTAACGCCAATAAGCCGACCCTTCTATTAGTCAGGCGACTACTGGAAATAAAGGAGTAGAATGATTTACCCCAAGAGGTAAAGGAACTGTTAGATGAATATGCTAACCTATTCCTAGAAAAGTTGCTAGCAGGGTTGCCCCTCGACCCGAGGTATAGAGCACTATCTTGACTTAGTACCTGGTGCTGTACTGCCAAATAAGCTAGCTTATCGCATAAATCCTAAGCAAGTTTCTAAGCTTCAACGTTAAGTCAATGACTTGCTAAAAAGAGCATACGTGAGAGAGAGTTTTAACACTTGTGTTATGCCTGTACTTCTAGTACCGAAGAAGGATAGAACCTGACAGATGTGTGTTGACAGTCAAGCTGTAAACAAAATCACGATTAAATACAGTTATTCGATCCTGAGACTAAAAGACATGCTAAAGGAATTGGGTGGAGCCAAAATTTTCAACAAGATCAATCTCAAGTCCAGCTACCATTAAATTTGCATGAAGCTTGGAGATGAGTGGAAGATTGCATTCAAAACTCGACATAGGCTTTACCAGTGGATGGTTATGCCCTTCGGCTTGTCGAATGCCTCTAGCATCTTCATGAGACTTATGAACCATATGCTGAGATATCTTATTGGGAAATGTGTTGTAATGTACTTCGATGACATCTTAATCTACAGTATCGACATGCCAAGTCACTGTGAAGACATCAAAGCAGTCTTAGATATTCTCCGTGCCGAGAGATTATTCAGCAACCTAAAGAAATGTTGCTTTTACCAGCATGAAGTGGTATTCTTAGGCTATGTAGTCAGTAGAGAAGGCTTGCGAGTCAATGATGAGAAGATTTGAGCAATTGTTGAATGGTCAACCCCTGCTATTTGTGCCGACGTGAGAAGTTTCCATGGATTGACTTCGTTTTACTGAAGGTTCATTAGGAACTTCAGTACCCTCATTGCACCACTTATTAAATTAACGAGGAAAAACATCGATTTTTGATGAGGAGGAAGGGAAGATAGGAGTTTTGCCATGGTAAACGAGAAGTTGACCTCTGCCCCAGTATTAATACTCCTTGACTTTGACAAAATTTTTTAGCTAGAATGCAACTCATTAGGCATTGGAATAGATGTTGTCCTGATATAGGAAGGACAACCAATTGCTTTCTACAATGAGAAGCTTTGAGGACCCCAGTTAAATTACTCTATATATGATAAAAAACTCTTGCCACTAATTCAAGCTCTATAAGTGTAGCAGTATTATCTACTGCCAAGAGAATTTGTCATATATACTGAACACGAATCATTACGGTACCTCCAGAGTTAGACCAAACTGTCTAAGCAGTAGGCGAGATGGGTTGAATTCCTTGAAGGATTCAATTTGTGATCAAGTACAAGCAAGGAAAGAGTAATGTAGTTACAGATGCTTTATCAAGGAGGCATGCACTCTTATTGGAATCGTATACCAGACTGTTTGGTTTTGCAAATATCAATACTTTAAAGATCCATACTTTGGACCAATAATTTCAAGATGCATAGATGGGAGAATAGTGGACGAGTATCATGTACAGGATGGATATCTGTTTCGAGGAGGAAAACTGTACGTATCAACTTATTCCTTATGGGAATTATCAATTAGGGAAGCCCACTGTGGAGGACTCTTTGGACATTTTGGAGAGAGAAGGGTTTGTGAACTAGTGAATGGCCGATTCTTTTGGCCGAAAATGTGAAGAGATGTACACCGACTAGTCAAAAGTTGTGCTATGTGCAAAAAGACCAAGTGCCAAGCTAAACAAGGGAAGGCAATGCCCTTACCTATTCCGATAAGGCCATGGACTGAACTAAGCAGGGACTTTATTCTCGGACTGTCGAGAACTACCTGAGGAAATGATTCTCCAATGGTCGTTGTAGATCAGTCGATAAGATGGCACACTTTGTGTCTTGTACCAAAACTAACAACGCTTTGGCTATTACTTTTTTTTTTCTTACAAGAGGTTGTGCAAATATACGGTGTGCTGAGGAGTGTAGTCTCCGACAGAGACCCGAAGTTTTTAAGTCATTTCTGGAGAATCCTTTGGCGTCAATTGGGAACCAAATTACTCTTTAGTACCTCCTATCACCCCCAAACTGATGGCCAAACAGAGGTGTTTAATCATACTTTGGGTTTACTGCTTCAAGCTGCAGTCAACAAGAACTTGGTCGATTAGCACGTTTGTCTACTAGTGATCGAGTTTGCTTACAACCGAACTGTACATGACACCACTGAGTAGACCCTCTTCAAAGTGGTCTACGGATTTAATCCTGAGTTGCCCCTCGACTATGCCCCTGTACTTGCACTCGCGCAAGAGGATCCCGGCGCCTTAGCTAGGGTACAATCCCTTCAGCACATCTATGATAAGGTCACTTGGCACATTAACTAAGCTGCCAGAAGAATGCTTGAAAAGATTAAGGGTTAGTCAGAAAAACAATTTTAGCTGAGAGACTTGGTATGGCTACACCTCAGTAAGGAATGATTCTTAAACAAGAGGAGAAACAAATTATCTGTAAGAGTGGAAGGACCTTTTAAAATTCTCCAGAAAATCAACGACAACACCTATAGGTTAGAATTGCTTAAGGACTATGGGGTTTTTGACACCTTCAACATCACCGACCTCAATCCATATCACTCCGATGGAGAATTGGGCAAACACCATCCAGATTTGATCCTAAATCCAAAACAACCTGAAGGGAACGATAGGAATCAAGCTACCGGGCTCCTGACCCACAACCGAGCTCAAGGATTATAGGGGTTGGCACGACAAATCCTTATGTTCCAACCAACCCCTACCGAGGCCGATTACCTCCTTGTCGAGTCACTTTTAGTGTTATGCCATATGACCGCCCATTGTTGTGTGGTATGCCGGGTTAACGATTACTCTCTGTTGTCGAGTCAACCAATTATTTGGCCTCTTCCTTGCCAAGAAGCCAAAGGAGAAAGCCAGACTGACTAGGCCATCCTTGCTCGGACAAACCCATGCGTCTGTACTTTTTGTCTGCATCTCCTCATGACTTCGCTAATGCTGCATTGCTATGTATACAGTTTCACATGTATAATCTGTAGCATCAATGATTATTTTCCTTATATTTTCATTTTTTACCCTTTATAACATGTACATTATGCTCCTTAGGAAATGTCCTTTTTGTCTTTTCTCTTTTGTAGTTTGCGGGTATAAATACCCTTGTACTTGTAGTTATAAGACATCAGATAATCTTCAATACACCTTTGAATACCTTCGTCCCTGTGTAAACACTGTTGTTTACTCTCAGCATCGCTCTTATCCTTTCCCTTAAGCATGCGTTACATTGAATTGTGCTGTGAGTCCTCGAAAGTTCCATTAGTGTGTCATATCTTTTGGAGCTGTTCGTAGGTTTTGCTTACTGTTTTCATCCTTTGTTTTTACTCTTTCATACCTTTCCCCATTGACTCTTTTCTAAGTTTCTACAAGCTTGAACCTATTTAGCGATCAGCCTTATCTATTCTTGGTCATAGTTTGCATCAATATGTTTGCGTACAAAGGCAATATACGGGAAATACCCCCATGCCCAAACCTAAAGCACCACTAACATCTCGCTGATCTCCCTAACATTGTTATGGGATGCTAGACAAAGCTATTGATACAAACAAGCTAAGCATGTTACTTCCCATAAGTACTCTTCAGCGGCCTCAAGATTAGCTAGAAGTGGGAGGAACATAGGGTAAACTTAGTTGGATGACTTGTCTGAGAATAACATCCCACCAATAAGCTACAAGATGTGAGCTTAAGTATATCGTTGGATGCTAATGTCATTTGTTCCCTCTAAAACATCATTGAAATGAGTCTTCAACCATGTCAAGCTCAAGTAACCCCTTTTAATATGACCTGGCAAAGGGTATTAACCCAAAAGTTGGTAGCAAATATCTACCCAACCCCTATATGTCCTACTAGTCATAGGACGTCCATCTATTAGGAGATCGATAAGAAGTGCAATATCCTGAAGCGTCACGGTTAACTCTTTAGTATGGAAGTAGAATTTATGCATCTCCTGTCTTTAGTGCTCCACTAAAGCAGTGATCAGACGTCAATCAAGGGAAATCAATGGAACTTGCTTCAGCCCCAGAAATCTTAACTATTGGTAGTATGGGATCATCCGCTTGTCTATTGGGATCTTAACTCCATCTAGTTGCCAGAAGATCACCTCGCATCAACGACATTTGAGCCAGTTACTCTCTTACATATATTGTAAGCTCCAGAGCTAAGCCAATTGACCGTAGGATTGAACTTAGAACATAAGTTTTGGACGATCGGTTAAGGAATCCGATTAAATCCCAAATTTATAAATTATTGAGAGAAATATTAGTAAAAATGACCCCGTAAACTTGAATTTAAGAAAATAAGTAATAAAATAGGAGACTATAAAATTTTCAAATTTTAAGCATAATAAGTATTAATTACCGAAAATGCAAAAAGTGCAATGAAATAACTCATAAATTACTAGAGATAGATTATATGTATATTAAAAATTTTAGAATGACCAAATTAATAATTAGGAATGTTCACGTGTACCCCATATATATTTACGTATAGATAAAAATATGCGTAATTACCTGAATTGGCCAAAAACTAATCAAATAATTAAAGAAAATTATAAAATAATTATGAAAAAATTAGAAAAAATCAGAAGAGGATAAGATGAAGCAAGATTAGGTCGTGGCAGGTCCAAAGCGGCAAAAAAAAAAATTAGCCAATAAAAATGAGACAACCTAAAAGCCAAAAATTAAGGAAAATGGCCAAAGTCTTATCAAATTAATGCACATTAATTACAAAAAATGTCTATAAATAAGGGAAAAATTTCCAAAAGTCATTTGGTCAGTTTAGCATTTGGAAAAAATAGGAGCACTGAAAAAATCGAGAGAAAATCCAGAAAATAAAAAAAAAAGGAAAACTATGCAGATTGGGCACGTAAGCTAAACCCACCACTCACCACCACCTGGGACCGAACCACCACCACCACCTGGGACCGAACCACCACCACCACCCTACACTAGAACCATTGCCTGGACCGGCCGACAACCTTGGACCGGGCTTGGACAGCCAGAAAGCTTTGGATCGGTTAGTCTCTTAAATGACCTAATTTTGAATAATTTTGTAAAATTAGTTATTTTGCCCATAAAATTATGAAACTTGTTATTATGAGGTTTTATTGTATGTAGATTTAGGGAAAAATATTGATTCAGTTTAATTACATTTGAAATTATAGGGTTCTTAACAAATTGCACAAAACCGAGCATGATTAAACCGGAAAATAAATAGGCTTAGAAGTGTAGTTTGGAGCTAAAAAATTTTCTGTAGGATGCTCATATGATGTAGAACAATGCTATGAAGCCATTTTTTTAAAATTAATTTTCAAAATTTTTAAGTTAATTTTTAGCCCTAAAATGATGGAAAAATTGAGTGATTTGGGGTTAATTAGGTGATTAAGATGTTAATTACTGATTTAGATAGTAATTAGATGTTTAGAGATATTAATCTTTGATATGGAAACCTAATCCTAGTCTATGAAGTGTTAAGTGTAAGTAATGAAGGTGTTATGTGTAAGTAATGAAGGTGTTATGTGATAAATGTAGAAAATTAGGAATATGTAGAATTAAAAATTTAATAAATATGAAAAATTAGGTTTAATTAGATAATAAAATAATGAAAATCCGAACATAACAAATCTGAAACAAAATTCAATTTTAGGTAATTATATGAAAAATGTAAAAATTTCTCACAACATGAGTAAATTCGGTACACTAATACGGATTTAAGTGTACCGGATGGAATAAAATGCTGACTAGGGGTAGTAATTGTATTTAGGAGATCGGGAAGTAATGTGATTAATTTCACATTATGGGTTGAAATAGATTTCTAGGGTTGAAATCTAAAACATTACTTAGAAATCGAACTAAAAACCTAATTTAGAAATCGATGCGAAAACCAAACCTGAACCTAACCCCAAACCTAAAATAATTATAAAAGACTTACTACCTAGATAATTAGGCATTGTAAACCTTAAACAAAACCTAACAATAAGCGTTATAGGATAAAATAAACTTATAATAGTTATATCAAAAGCCAAAACCACGTTTGTGTTATAGGGATGATCGGCGACGGCCTGAGCAAATCGGACCTCGAGTGAGTGAGCGAGAAGTCAAGGTAAGTTGGGATTAATACGATGCTGTATTTTGGAGGCTTAAGATTATGCTTGGTTGTGCTTGTTAGATAGTTGAATGTGTGCATGTGTTTGATTATGAGTGATGCTATGATTCTGTTTGTTGCTCTGGCACATATTGTATGATTTGTATGAAAGGATTGATCACCCTCAACTGGACTTAATCAAATATCCGACCAGTAATCATAATCGGACATGCATGGCAACCCGTTAGGGGAACTTAGGACTCTGTGGCTAAATACTGGCCCCTTCGGAGGGGATAGCGCAGGATTGCAAAATGGTCCCTTCTTCATCCTCAGTCGAACTAAGTGACAGGATAGGAGGTCGCGGCGAGGGTGAAGACAGTGGTTCGAAGGTAGTCGCGGGAGGAGTAAGGTCTCCATTACACAAGCCTAGGTTTGGTTATGAGCTGTTGCATTAACGGCAACTCCTCAACCCGGATTAGAGCGGGCGCAATTTCTCTAATCTCACGACGGGCCGGACAACGTCGTGCGATGGCATTTGCTTGCACATGCATTGCATCTAATAAGTGATTGAAAACCTTGTTGTGTTTCTGGTATAGTTTTAAGTCCTCCGTCCCTACTTACTGAGCTGTAGTTGCTAAAATCCCTATAGACATCGTGCAGGTGCTGGCTAAGAAGCGGCCACAACTACTCTAAAGCTGACAACTGCTGGATCCTGGGGAGTGAGGAAAAATATTGAAGAACGAACATATATTTTCAAGGTTTAAGCTTTTACTTTAGAACTTCTTGTTTTTTTTAATAACGTAATAACTAGGAAATATATTTCGAAGAAACATTGCAAACGATAATTGTAATCACTAAATTATAGTGAATATATATATTTCCTCACTTTCTTAGATAAATGATTTATTTAAATTACAAACTATTTACTTCAAAGCGGGTTAGTCGTTGACGCTTTGTATAGATCAGGTCTAAGATAGCGGTTGTAAGGCCAACTTCTATCTTAGGGTGGTTTACACGGCGAGACTGTTACGATTCTGCCGCTTCGAGGCATGACATATATCCTATAAGATAACTAATTATAAATAAGAACAAAGGTTACCTGACCACTCCACACCACCTCAAATCTATGGAAGGGCTACCTGGTAACAAGTGACCTATTCGAAGGTCTTAGATCTATGTGTACCTAACAAACGAAAGTAGAATAACTAAGTTACTACAACAAGAACTACTTGATAAAGCATAAATGAAAAGTCAAAACAAGCAAGGTTAAAACGAAAAAAATACACATAAGCATAACAAAGACAACACAGCTGACTAGTAATGAGTATACCAATAGATACATAAGAGGATTGTTGTGAATTTCGCTAGGGATATCTTCGCTTATTATGGCCTTGGCCATCGCATAAGCATGAGTAACCAAGAGACCTCTCCTAAATGTCCATCTCATTCTGAAATCATTTTCCTGGCTTCCCTTAATTTCTAATTTTGTCAATAGTTATGATCGGGTGTTACATACGAATGTTAAGTGGGGGCCTAATAAGCTCTTAATTGACCGCACTTTATATAGTTATTTTTGGTGATTTTTCCTTGAAATTTGAGTTTATTTCAAGAAAATGATACTTAATTAAGTAAAATCTTAATTTCTAGGTTTTGGAACGATTGGTGGAAGAAAACAAAAAAAATAGAAACAAGTTTTACTTAAATTAGAGTTAAAATGAATAAGTTTTGAAGCGACATGACTTCGTCAATTATAGTAAAGAATTTTGAGCAGAGAAGAGTCATTCATAATAAGTGACATGACCTGGGTGACACGTCCATTTCCTACGTTGTGTCATTTGTAGATTTGATCAAGATTCGTTAAGATATCGCACATCTATTAGGCACGGCCAAGTGAGACAATCGTGTCACTAAGTCATGTCATTTAAAACAACTTAATGAAATCCGTATCTCCTATGTGAAGGCTCCTTAGGGATTTTTTCCAAAACTTTTTAGATAACTTTTTAAGAGACTTAAAAGGGGCAGAATACTCAAGAGAGTGATGCCCTCTAAGATCCAAGATTTAATATTCAAGATTCTTTATTAATTTCATGGATTTTTCTATGTTTTCTTTACATTTTATTCAAGATTATTTCTTTATCATGAATACAGAGTAGATTTATTGTATTTAGGTTTTGTGGAATGTAGAATTTTTATGTGACATTGAGTTTTCTTAGATCTAATAAAGATTTTTAATTTCTTTGGTTCAATTATGCGTGCTTAATTGTTTTAGATTGATATTTCTTAGGGTATTGATCTAAAATCTGATATAATGCAAAAGAATCAAGAGATTTTTTGTATAATTAGATCTATGCATAATTGATGAAGATTCTTACAAGTTTAGAGATAAATTGCAAAGTCTTTCCAGATCTTGATTTATATTGTTAGATATTTCGTTGTTCTTTAATACGATATTTGATTATATTATTAAGAAGAGATTCTAATAGGTAATCTAAAGATTATGGTTAATAGACTTGGAAAGTTATTCTCTTTTCTAGAGAATTCTGGTCAATGAATTTAGAGATTAAGTTAGATTATCTTTAGTAAAAGTTACGTATCTAATTCTAGGGGAAGTAAGATCTAGGTACAACAATAAATCTTGAGTTAATTTTCAATATAATTACTTTCTTATTAATTTATTTAGTTGAGTCTTTATTAATTTTTAGATTAGTTGTTGGCAATAATTTAGAATAAATTCTTTAAGTTTCTTGAATTCAAATTTTATTGGTTAGATAATAAGGAGATAGTTAGTATCAATACTCATAGTCCATGTGGGAACTACATCCATTCTTTTCAACTATACTACTAAATTGATAGGTATGCTTACCTAATACCAGGGCTACTCAAACTTATCAACATAAGGTATGAAGGAACATGCGTAAACTTGCAACTGATGTTGCCATGTATACTGGTGACCTACATGTGAAGCACAATCCACTCGCATCTTCCCCATTACCGCCATCACGAAAGAATAAGGAATCTTATGGGTTTGCTACTTGTTTCAAGCATACCGACGTGTCTTTAGTGCAATTGTGTGACTATTTGTATCCTTTTACCCATGCATGGTAAGTTGAGGAGTGGTTATAACCTCGAATACCTATTCGTTGTAGTCGAAGATGAAAACACGGTGGTCACCAATTACTGAGCGCTACCTATCAAACTTCTTTTATGCAAATTTTGTCAACACTTTATCTTGTCCCATTTCCGTAGAAATCTCAATAATCCTTTTATCAAAATAATCATTACAATTGTAAAACGTGTTCATGATTAGTACAACAATAAGCAAGTTCCTAGCATGTTTAAGGGCATTATTGTAACTCTCAGCAATATTAGTGGTACCAATACTAAAACAAGCCACAATCATTGTATGCCAATGTCCACATCTTTGAGTGTAAGCCATAGAAGTATGGTTTAGTGTGAGGACTCATCGTACGGGCTTCATCATAGTATCTATGAAACATACAGGGTTATACTTGAAATGCATCCCTTCTATTAATTCCCTACACTGTTTGTTTTTAGCTTGGGTATTGAAGTTGCTTGCTACATAGCGAATGCACCAACGCCATGACCAACCATTTGACCACACTGCATTCTCGCCTTTAATAACGAACTTCATGTTAGCATGGCGGTTAGATATCAAGCATATGTTTGTATGATCTTTTATTACGTACTTCGACACATACTTTAAAAACCACCCCCAACTATCTTGATACTCCTCATTTACCAATGCAAACCTTAATGGTATGATGTGGTTTGCATCGTTTATCCCAATCACAATGAGAAGCTTATGTTTAAATTTTGTGTATAGAAATGTTCCATCAATCATGATCACTGGCTCAAAAGAAAGGAAATTAACTATTAGACAACGATCTTATTTATGAAGGTATTACGTAAAATTTATAAATCAAGCAGAATATATCATCATACCTGTAATGGATTAACGCTTGAACACATGATACAAAAGCCTATAGCACTCTATTGAAAAAGACATGGCTTAGAGTGTTGCTTTCTATTTACTTTCGCTTAACCATCATACTTAGATTTGCCTCTTGCATGTCATATAGCAATTTAGGGAGCACTTCATAGGAAACCGAGCACTTGCTATAAACCTTTTCAATTGCCCTACACTTGGCCTTCCAAACTCTCCTAAGGTGAACAATGTATCTAAATTACTTACAGATTATTGCTTATAGATGTTTTATCTTAACACTCGGGGATTCTCATATCTCCATAATAATATATCGAGACAAGGTGGTCAATTCCTAATTATGGATGGTACTAGCTAACAGTAGGGTTAACATACGTGTATAGACCCTTAAATCGAGTGATCACAAAGCAACGAGCTTACTTTTCAAGGCATGTCCGAAGCCTCCATTTACAACCTTTATTGTTATCAGTGCATTTAATGGACCATATTTTTGGCTCTAACTTCACCATAACATTCATTACATGATGCATTTTAACTGCATATTGTAAGTGCTCTATTTTTTTTTTTAAAAAAAACTGCATACTGACCTTGAATTCATCACTGAAGCTTCAATCATTCATACTATACTTAAGCGAATCTTAGCAACTATCCACAAGAATAGTATATAATGGCATAGGTTTCAAATTTCCGACTATATCTGCATGTGTTAAGAACTTACTCCGCCAATCATTCACCTTCTCAGACCTACATGTCTCATTTGAGTTTTGAAGCCAATCCTCGTTTATCCGATTATGAATATCAAATTCCATATCATCTTAATCCTCCAATACTTCTTCACATGTTATGTTGTTTTCAATATCCATCTCTCCATTAGTTTCATTTGTAATATTAATATTAGGTTTAGCAAAGCCTTGTTTACCATATACTTCTTGGGTAGTTAAGATAGGTTGGGACTCATGCACATGATTTTCTACCTACCCTTCAATATTATTCTCTTACAATACATTGAACTCAATAGTAATAGGCAAATTAACCTCTTAAATTTCAACATACACCTTAGCAGAATTGTAAACCCTACCACCTTAGCAGAATTGTAAACCCTACTATGTCCCTAGTATGATACTAACATTTGATGAACATCATAGTCATCGTTCATTGGTATAGCACAAAAGTAATCCCTACTAGCTCCAACAAAGGATACAAATGGATCAACTCAACTTGATGAGTTGTTAAATCAAATTGAAGATGACTACAAATAATACTGCCAACTGTTCATAACTTGCCCTATACAAAACCTTAACTATAGTCATTGACTGCCTATCATAACAAATTGCATTTTCCTTTCCATTTGTGTAACAAATCATACGTACTTTAGCCATTTTCTGACTTATCTACATTCAACAAATAATTTTTACACAAGTCCACATTAGTATCACACCATCCCCAAAGATGGCTTTTGAACAGCAATACGACCAATGTTCAATTATACATAGGAAAGAGATATTTAAAAGTTACACAACTAACCTATGTACTGCATTACTTATATACCACATTTTAATTATACTATGTTATATAGTCTAATTATACCATAAATATACATACATGTATTACATTATACCTTCTAACTACACATACTCATACTACATTATAGGTTCTAATTGCACACACACATACTACGTTATAGCTTCTAATTGCACACAAATAAATTACAAAACAAATTCTAATACATACACATATACTACATGTATTACAAGTTTTAATACATGCACATACACTATATTACATACGCAAATGCTAATCATGTATTCTAGTTATACTACGATTACATATAGTTTCTCCCCCTTTTCCTAGATTATATACATTCCATATATACATGTATGTATACATATATACTTTTTTTTTTTCTTTTTCGAATTATGTATGTACATGTTGAAAAATGTGAAACAATCATACACAATAACAAAACCTAATACTCAATAGCTAATAACATGTAATATATCATAAGAAAATTCAAATCAATGAAAAAATTACCTTCGCACACCTAAATTTTCCAAGAGAGAGAAAGAGGTTGAAACTTATGAAAATGTTCCAAAAAATAACCAAATCTAAGCATAGTGCGTATCTCAAAGTGATGAAAATGCAATTTCCATGCTCGAATTGAAAAAAAAAAAAAGAAAGCACTCAAGTGAGGAGAATCAAGGCAATGAATCACTTAGGGTTTACTTTAGAGAGATAAACTATAGTTCGTAATAGAGAAGAAAAAGCAGCTTGTGTTTGTTTTAAGCCTCGATAGAAATGGCCTTTTGAAGAAAACTTGGCTTTTTAATAGAGCAAATTTGGCTTTCCAAAAGTTGCTTCTATTGCAATTTGCTATAGATTTGGTTTATGAAAAGCAGAATTTAGTGTTACACAAATTTGACTTTTCAAGAATTAAATTTATTTGCTGTATTTTTGAGATAATTTTTATAGCGGTCATATTTTTGGGTTTTTTTTTTCCCTTTTCCTAACATAAAGTAAAAAATCAGATCCCTCATAGTTCTTTCTCCTCATATTCTATCCTTCCACATTCATTCAATCCTAATTCCTCTCCCTATACCAAACATAGTGTAAGTGTATAGCAATTTTAAGTTAGAAAACACTCAATGGCATATCTAGATTATTCTTAAGACCAAATAATAAAAAGTTTTCATTTTTTTGTGCACTTGAATTTTCATGAACTATATAACTAAGGGAAGGAAAGAAGAGGGGAGGGAAAGTGAGAATTCTAAGGACCCTTCCCTTGTTTAGGAAAAGATAGGAAAGGAAAAGGGAATGTGATGAATTTTGAAGGGAAAACATTTCCTTAAACCCATAAGAATCATTCTCTTAAAATGTAGAGATAATTGGAAGGAATTATTTCAAATTTATAATCTTAACTTTAAAATAAAAGTACATTTTAATGTTTTAAGGACTTTTATGACATTTTGCTATAATAAGAATTCATATTATTAATTTTCCCTCCACTTTCCTTCCTTCTTTATACAAATAAAAGAATATATAATTTTTTCCATGCACTTCATTTCCTTTCAAATTCATTTCTCTCACTTTCATTCTCCCCTAATGTCTTCCCTCTCCCCAAACATAATGTAAGGGAACCACTTAAAATTGTCAAATTTTCCTTTATATGCACTTTTCTTTTATTAATTTTTATAGTTTCCAATAGTGTGTAGTATAGATAAGTTTACACTTACTTGTTACGGATTTCACTTCACTTTAAAATCTTTAAATGGCAAAAAAATAATTTACATGAACGCATATGGAACAAGAATGTGATAGAACACTTTGTTACAAATATGCTCACAGAAATGTGGAAATTTACAATGGAGATTAAAAGAAATGTCTATAAAATTATCACAAATATATACACGTGTTTCTTGAAATAGTAAAATTATATTAATGGTAATAGAAAAACTACTATTGGTGTTCTTTAAAACACTCATATTATACATATATATATATATATTCCTTTGAATATATACATTATATTTGCATAAGTAAGCATACAATTGAATATTTTTCCTCTACAAAAAGGAAAAGAAAAGCGAACTTTTCATTATTGTCAGTATTAAAATCTGAAGATATTTGAAATCAATTATTGGTTTATCCGGTACAAACGAATTCAATCAATTTTGCAACTATAAGCAATAATGATATAAATTATGAGATGCAACATATTATTAATAATGATTTTAAAAATAGTGAAAAAGCTGAAAAGGGTATCTTTTATTGTGATTCATCTCATATATATTTGATTCGAATAATGAGGTTATTGTGTCGTAGGTTGTTACGGTCTGGATTGACATGCCTTGCTCATAAAAACGAATTGCAAAGACTCGAGATTGGGCCGTTGAGTACCTTTTAGCAAAACATTCACTAAAATTATGCGAATATTTATTATTAGGATATATTGGTTGGTTATCTTTTGCTAGAAAGGAAATGTTAAAAGGTGATATAGAAAAAAAATCAAATAAAAGTTTTAAAAACCTTTCGATATATGTACTTTTCAATAATTTGTTGTCAGTTTTGAAATGTTTCATATATTATTTACCCTTGTGCCTTTAATAAATGCTCTAAAGATATTGGTTAATGATACTCTTAATAAAAAATATTATTGATGGTTCATTTCAAGTATGGGTTCCCAAGCTTTTGAGATCAACCCATGAACCTAACTAGTCCCTTGGGAGAAAAGGACAAAAAAGGATAGATGATACATACAGAAGTAGCTACCTACTCGATAACTGACCATATGACCTTATAAGGATTTGCTATTGAGGAACCAATACTTATGAGGGTTACTTGGTAGATGCTTGACAATTATAACCCTCCTTTACTCCTTATTTAAGGTAGCTGGATTCCTTAGTTCCAATGTTCTTTTGATTGCTCAATAGTACTTCCCTCTCACATTTATGGGTAAGCTAGATCCAATTGATTAGAGAAAATTCCTTAAGCTCTCATTAGAAAGTTTGTATTATGTTCTCCTTAAGCTAATTTGAGCATCAAAATAGCCACATCGGAGTAACCTCTAGTGTCCCTCTTAACACATGTGTGTTACTTATGTTAGGCCAACCTAACTTTACCAGTTGAGGAATTCTTCTTGGCTAAGTTCAAAAACCTCGATGTGAAAACTAAACACTACCTAGTATCATGTAGTTGATAGAAGGTTATTTTCCATTTGAGCTTCTCTTTTCATTGTTCTATTTCATATTATTTTGCCTTGTGATTAGAATTATATATTAGGGATGTGTAACTTGAAATTTTCTTAGATATAGTTAAGAAAAGTTCATGATTCAAATTTGGAGCATAGCTTATATTCGATCTTTAATGTTTAGATACCACACACATAAGCCTTCACCAAGGAACCAAAGAATTGTAAAGATACCCTACATTTTGCTATTGTAGATGAGATACCTTATACATATAGTAGAAAAAATTTTAGTCAATATAATTAAATGTAATAAATATTAATATATATTTTAGAATTTCATCTCATAGTGATGTTTGTTATGACTTAGTGGGCCATATACCTATCTCATATTAGCAAAGGTTCTACAATGAGTATTAGATGTCGTATTGTAGGATCTAGTTCTAAATTTTTTAAATTTCCACTACTAAGAGCTTTTTTTATAGTATCTATAAAAAGCTAATTTGGTAATTAGATTTGGTTCAATTTCATGTTATAGATAAAATCTTTGGGCTATGGGGTTTAGGCAATTGGACCCATTTATCAAGGGCATCTTTTAGAAAGATCTAATTTAGTAAGCTTGAAATAGTGATCACCAAATTGATTAGATCTCTCTTGAACTTTTTCTATTGGCATACACGTTTAATAGGTTTTTCAATAAGCTTATTTACAAAACTATTAGGTATGAACCATACTAAGCCCATTAAAGAATCCATTTACATTAAATCCACAAATAAGGAGTTATAAATGAATTAATATTTGTTGCATTTTATATATCGATTGTCAAAATAATCTAATGAATGTCATTGAATATTCATCTCGATCATTGATCTTTGAAGTCATGAGACGATCGAGAATAAGTATTAAAATCTATATAGTTGTGCTCTCTTCTCCTCATTTGAGATTTGAAAGATTAGGGAAATACTATTGTGATATTGAAGTCTTCTTCTAAAAGATCAAACCAACAATCTCACAAAGAACGATCAAGAACACTTATCTATCATGCATGTTCAAAGCTATTATCACATGTTCTTCCTCACGCCCTTCTCTGATTGCAACCCTCTACATGTCATCAAATTAAGGCTTCTTCACGATTATTTAAAGCATAACACTTCTAAACTTATATACAATTCACCAACTACAGTACCACCCCATACATATTCTAACTTCCAATGTATTTTGCATTTTATTTTTATATGGAAAATAGGCTATACATATCTTGTAAGATATGCTTGAAAAATATTAAATCATCTAAACATTCATTATGCCCACAATTAACGCTGAGTAACCAAAAGAGGAGTAAGTCAATTTTAGATCTCATTTATTTATACAATCTAAAAGTGAAACCTATAAAATGATAATTGTTGAGTTTGGAATTTTTTCAGTTTTTATAATTTCTCTTAACTCGATTTATATTGAACCTTATACCCATTCAATATAGATCCTCAACTGAGGATTAAGAAAAACTTAGTTTTCATTTGATTTTGAAAAAGAAAAATGGAGTTACTACCTAACTGAGCTTGGAAAAAAAGAAAGAAATGTTAAGTTATAATTAATTTTGTAGATCGGTTATAACTTAACTATTGCGCCGCGATAAAATCACTTTTGAAAAATGATTTTTTGAAACCAAATAATTTAAGTTGGAGGGTTAATTTAGTAAACCCTAACAGGTAGTACTTTAACCTTTTGAATTTAATTTAATTTTTTAAATGATCCTTCTAACTAATTCTAAATTTACAATTAAAGAAAATTAATTTGTTTACAAAAAATAAAGAAGAAACTAAGAAATTAAGTTTATTTATAAAAAAGAAAAATAAAAAGAATTTCTTATTTTAAGTCGCTCCGTAGATGTCTACATATCCTTTAGTAAGGATCAGATTTTTCATAGTTCGTTTATCAAAATTTTAATTTATAGATTTATTTTAATTTTGAAAATTGGTCAAATTTATGTCTTTGAACTGTTTTATTTTTTACTTGAGAAAAATCTCTAATAAGAGCCTTTAAGTTTTCAAATGATTATTTTTGAAAAATTCTAAGAAAGAGTCCTAATTTTGAAAAGGATTAATTAAGAACTTTTACTTTGGAAAATAATTCATCTAGGTGATAAAACTCTTTTATTTACTTATTTATTTTTCTATGCACTTAAAATACTTTGTTCATACACATTTTAGTTGAAAATAGAAAGAGAAAAAACATTTTAAAAGAAAGAAAATAAAACAAAATAAAATAAAAATCTTTTCTTTTTCTTATAGTTTTTATTATTATTAATTTTTGGTTATAATAAAATGAAAAAAAAAAGGCAAAACAAATGAAATACAAAAAGGAAAGAATTGGACCTGGGTAGGAACTAGGATCACGGGTCAGACATGGGTGAAGGTCATGGACTTGGAGCAGATTTTGGGTCCTGGGTCGGGTCGTCTGTTCCGTGCACGTGATCTGGCGCGAGAGAGAGAGAGAGAGAGAGAACGCCACAAAGGGGTTGCTCCCGGTCTTAGGGCCTCTTTTCGAGAGGGTAAAATTACCTACATGAGAAACTCATTGACAAAAAGTCCATTGGTGGTGGTGCTTTGGTCCGACATGGTGGTTTCATGACTGCCGAAGTTGTGCTAGTATGGGGTAGAGAGAGAAATGGTTCACACAGCTTGGTGTGGCAGCTTTCAAGGAGGGAGAGTATGTCTACCCGGGGTTTTTGAGGGCTGCGATACAGCCGTGGCAGTGGAGTGGAACGAAACGCGATGGAGTTGGATGTTTTGTGCGGTGGTCGTCGCCACGAAACCCTAGGTGGTAGGTGGCGCTCCTAAGGGCTACAGCAAGGGTTGAGAGGGATCTTGTTAGAAAACTTACCTCGTAGGGATTACTCCCATGGTGGTGTTTTACTTCATTAATCGCTATGGGAGTCGAACTGCTAGAGAGAGAGTGGGAGCTCGTGGGTAAGGGTTTTAGTGAGAGAAAGCTTGAAATTGTGGTCTTGGAGGGGATTTCGAGTTACGTTTGATGGTCAAACGAATCCCAAATGCCTTATTTATATTGTTCTATGTTGAACCAAGCTTGGGAAGGTAAAAACGAAGTTAATTTCGAGCTTCGTGATAAATGGTTATTTTGACCACATTCAGTTTGAATTCCTTGATATTAGATGAAATACTTGATGAAATGGAGTCACTGATTGTTCATTTTTACTCAAATATCAGTTAGAAACTTCAAATCTCATTACGGAAGCTTGAATTACAAAAGAAGCTCGGAGAAAAACAAGCACTTTCATCTTTTTCTGAAACTTCAATTCGATTTTTGACCTAATTATTTTTGACCTAATTAATGAATGTATGAAGGTGTGTTTTTGAATTCAATGTGCAGTACTGTAAGTGTACTTTGCGATTTCAGCATTAATTGGGTGAATCGCGAAGAAAAAAGGGATCAAAATCAACGCCAAAGTGAGCACCCCCAAGCTAAATTGTCCGAAGAAAAAGAAGCAAATAACGGAAAGAAAAAGAAAAGTGATGTTGACGTAATGCCACGTCAGTCGCATAGACCAATGACCAGTTGCATAATGCATGGTAGTAAGGCAGAAATAAAAAAAATTAATAAAAATAAAATGGAAAGCATAAATGTCTGAGTATTAAACCTAAGACGTTTAACTTATTCATCTTATCAAGACTAAGTGTACTATGAAATGCAATGTTGGCTTATACTTTAAAGATTTGTACAATTAAATTTTATTTAAGCTATAAACCAACCTAAATATTTTATAAAATAAAAACTACTTAAATAAAAAATAAATTAATCTAAATTTAATAATCTTAACATAACTCTAAATCGTTATTTTTCTTTAAAACTACTTACCTAAAAGTTTATTTTTCTTAAGAAATTCTATCTTTCTATTTTCTTTATTTCATTTTTTCTCTTTTTTCTCTTTTTCTTTATTTTTCTAAAATTTCTATTTTTTGTGCTTTTTCTAATTTTTCATTTTTTTTTGGTTTTTTTTTTGTATTTTCTATTATTTTTATTTTTCTTCTAAATTAACATCCTTTTCTTTATTTAAAGAAAATTATAAAAAGTATAAAGAGAAAAAATAGGGTATTTACAATAATACATATTGATAACATGCAAACATTATTAAAACTTACACCTTTAAGATAAAATATTGGGTAAAGACTTATACCTATCTACTCCAGAACTTAGCATCCCACTAGTTATTAAATCTTGTAATTTATACAATTTTTATATGGTGGGATATGTTCCAAGATAGATTATATATGTTGTAAAGTGCACTATGATTCAATATCTAAAACCTACTCTAAGGAATGAGATAAAAGCTTAAAGGATTTAACCTTTCATCTATCATAGTTTACCCTGCTACTTACTTACTTATGTTATCTAAGGCTTTAGTTTAGAACTTTCCATATATACATATATATATATATATCTTTTTTCCTTATATTTTATTTAGATAATTCTTTATTTTTATTATATATCCATTAGAAAACAAAAAGGTGATTCAATGGAAATTGCACCATCTCTATAATGGGTAAATGTCTAGTTTTTCCCTAAAGTTGTGAAAAAAAAAAATGGCTCCTATGTTGACTTTGGTGCAAGTATAATGGACCTAAATAACTTAGTTAAGCATTAAAAACTTGTTTGAATTTCTGCATAAACTTATAGGACATAAATGATTTAATTAAAACATAAAAGACTTGATTGACTTTTAACTTGAATATAAAGATTTTTAATATACTTCCTATATTTTATCTTTAAATTGGAGTGATTTTATATATTTTAATACTTAATTTTGGAACTACCTATTACACACATATTATAGTAAATTCCAATTATCTTTGTTACTTTTAAGAGGTATGAATAAGGATACAAGTAGGCAAGTCATTATAAAGTACTTGACTTGTCGTATATGCTAATTTCTCTATAATGTAATGTCCTATAGGGTCTTAGGATATGTTTGGGTATTATCTCATAACCTTTTGGGTTTTAAGTTGGGTTTTTGGATTTAAATAAGACCTAATGGAAACCTAACTTGAAAAAAATAAATAATATAATAATATATAACTTATAGTTGGAATACGTAAGTACTCTTTGTAGTTGGTAAAAGTTTGTGCTCTTACTGATTTATTTATTTATTTTGCTATAAGTACTTTTAGTTATTTAAGGTGTAAAAAATTTATGCTTTTAGAGAATATATAACTTACAATTGGAATTCATATATCCTCTTTATCCTTAATAACAACCCATGGATTTCTTAACCAAGAAACTACATAAATCTTATGCCAATTGGGCAATGTGCTAATCAATCTTTTGATGTTGGATCTTAAATTATGTACATAATTCATAACATTAAGTTTGCTTCATGTTCTAATGAAATAAGATAAAGTCTTATAATGTTTGACCAATATTTTTCAATTAACATGGTAGGTAAGTTGGATTTCATGTCCCTTAAGATCTTAATAGCGTAGATTTTTAGTAGATGATTAAATACCATACAAAGTACTTTATACGTTTGGGAAACCTTAAAGGGTACAAGGTTCGTTTAGGTTTCATAAAACTTATCCCAAACCCGCCTTGAGTACATCTATAAATATGTAAACAAACATGATAACATAGATTGGTTTTATTTATTTATAATTGAATTGTTTGGATTTCTTTTGTTTAACCTTTTACTATTAAATTGAAATTGTACAACTTATGTTTGTATGTAAGTCGAGTTAAAATGATATAGTATTAAATTTGAGCATGATCTTAAGCTCAATTAGGAATTTTGAAGCTCAAACTTATTTGAACAGAGAGTTTTGAATTTAAGTTCAACTTAAACTAGCATTAAATAAACTTGCACTCAATTTGATCAATCTCATTTAGATATTCGTCTAAGTAATTTTTTTTCTTCCAATTGAAGTAATATTGATAATTAAACTCGACTAACATTTAAACTTAACTTTAGCAGCACTTTTGTCAAAAAAATTAGCATGGCTAGATTTGCATGACAGTTAATCTCAATATCAAGAAGCTTGAGTTGATCTTAATAAAACATTTAAGTGTTTTGACCTCAAGTTAACTATTATAGAATCAAGTTTAAGTAAATGATATGCCAAACTAGAGTAGCTCTTAAGTAAGTTTAGCTCACTTACATTAGTATAACTTTATGTATACTCTTAATGTGATATGGATACTAAGGAAAGGAACATATGGCAACCGATATTGTATAAATTAAGGGGTAGGTCCGAACCGCAAGATGGTTCAACAAACTAAATGATAGTCGAGAGTTGAGTAGAGCTTTCATGCATCAACGATGAATATGACGTACCAACACCTTATATGAGCTCGAGTTATACTTGACATGATGCATAAGCACAACAAAAGGTTGCTCACCACTAGTTTACACTCAAATGGCTTAGGTAAGAGCACTTCAAGGTGTCAACTCTCTAGGAAAGGAATAACATAAGCTTAAGAAAGAGAACAAAGAAGTTTCTATTATCAACGACCGATGATATGGCTATTATAATGGATAGTATATATATGGCCCAATTAAGGCAAGAAATAAGTTACTAAAAATTACAAGAAAAGATACCTACTACAAAAAAAGATACCTACTACAAATGGGAAAAAAATACTATGTAAGGGTAAATTTGTAAAACAGAGAAAAGAATATTCTAGTACAAAGGATAATATGAATGTCAGAAGATGGGATATGTATCAATTGCTTAATTCGTAGTCTTAAGTATATGTGTAGTTCCTAGCTGAACTGTTGTGGTCAACATCAAGGAGATAATTCGGTGGCTTGAAGCTCGGAGATTGTTTGCTCGAACTTTGTAAGATGGACAGATCAGCATTAAAAGGTTGACTTGGCATTAGGTTAGTCGCTTCTTCACTGGCCTCTTCAAGGGGTTTTGTAATAAAGGAGAGAGAGTCAGAATGAAGGGGCTTAAGAGGTCTGGCAAATTAGATCGAAGGAATTTCTGCTCTCCATGTGTCTACTCCTCCAAAATAGCTTGATGGGCCAAGTCGGTAAGTCTATGACTTAAGATCAAGCTATTGGGTCCTAATTCTTATCGTCCCCTCTAGTTGTTCGAGATTTTGGATCAAATCTTGCTTAAGTTAAGGTTACTCGTCCTCGAGTATGTATGTGTAGAGATCAACAACGTTGAAAGAGTTTGAAACTCCATACTCCTTGGGAAGCTTAACCTTGTAAGCATTTTAGTTGATCTTCTCAACCACTTTGACTCGGAGATAACTTGCTTTTCCTCAAGCCTAGGGACTAGTCCTTACTAAGATAGATCCAAACTGGATTACATGGCTAGAAGTCTCTAATCTTTTGTCCTTAGCCTCGCTTTTCAAGCTTCAAAGCAACTCCAGTTAGATGCTTTACTACTTTCTAGTGCATTACCTTGATGGCCTTTTATTGGTTGACAGCTTATTGATCCTCGAGTACCTAATCAAGTGGAAGCTCAGGGTTGAAATTGTAGGCAACCTCAAATGGCGACTTACTCTTGATATTGTATGTAGTCTTGTTATAAGCAAACTCAATTATGGGCAGACACAAATCCCAATTGATTTGGTTTAATCCAACAGCAACTTAAAGCAATGTCTCTAGTGTCCGATTGATAGCTTCTATCTGTCTATCCATCTGAAGATGGTAGGATGCACTGAACATCAACTTAGTACCTAGTTGCTTCTATAGTATCTTCCAAAAATGACTAAAGAACTTAGGATCTTAGTCAAACACTATAGTTCAGGGTACTCTATGCAACTTGACCACTTCCTGCAAAAAGAGAATAGAAATAGCTAAAGCATTATCAGTTTGAGCACATGGCACAAAGTATGCCATTTATTGAATCAATCCACAACCACCATGATAGAATCCTTCCCACAGGACGTCCTCGATAAACTCAATACAAAATCTATACTTAGCTTGACCATGGTTTGGTCAGGATAGGCAAAGGCATAAATTATCCTTATTCAGTTCAACTCTTAGCCTCTCTATAAGTAGCATACCTTTCAAGCATAGCTTATACATCTCGCATTATCCTTGGCCAAAAGAACCTAAAAGAGAATACTTCATAGGTCCTATGCTTGCCAAAATGGCTAGATCTCCACCATGCGCTTCGCGTACAAATAGTTCACACATAGACAATGTCGGGATACACAACTTTCCTTTTTCTGAACAAGTATATGTCCGCTCTATAATAATCATCAATAGCTCAAGCCTCTCCACATCTAGCGTAGATCAAACCAAAGTATAGATCTTTGACATATGAGTTCTTGATTACTAAAAACCCAAGGAATCTCGTTTAGAGCTCAATCAAGAAGGTATGTTATCATGACAGGGTATTGGCCACTACATTGTTCTTGTCATTCTTATACTTGACAACATAAGAAAGCCCCTCCATAAATTCAACCCATTTGGCTTGTCATTTAGATAAATTAGGTTAGCCCTTCAGATACCTTAACAACTCATAGTCGATATAAACCACAAATTCCAATGGAAGTAGGTAGTGTCGCCAAACTGTTAGAGCTCAAATTAGGGAATAGAACTTCTTGTCATATACTAAGCAATTGAGTGTAGCTTCTCAAAGCTTTTGCTAAAGTAGGCAATAGGTTGGCTTTCTTGAATTAGTACGGCACTTATGCCTAATCTAGATGCATTGCATTTTACCTCAAATACTTTGTCTAAGTTTGGGAGAATTAGGATAGGAGCATTAGTCAACTTCTTTATCACCTCTTCAAAGCTTTGATGCTCTTTCTCTCCCCATCTAAACTCGACGTTCTTCTGAGATAGCTCAGTAAGAAGGGTTAGATGGTGCTGAAATTCTTTATGAAGCAATGGTAAAATGATGTTAGGCCATGGAAGCTTTGGATGTCAATAGAATAGGTTAACACTAGCCATTCGGTAATCTCTCTTATGTTCTCCTCATCAACTCATATTTCTCCTTCACTTACAACAAAACCCAAGAAAATTACTTCATTTTGGTAAAAGTTACTCTTCTTAAGTTTGTGTATATCTTTACAACTTGAAGTTTAGAGAAAACAACTCATAGGTGCTCACAATGTGTCTTTAGGTTAGGGTTGTAAATAAGAATATTATCAAAGTAAATAACAACAAACTTTCTAATCAATTCTCGAAGCACATGGTTCATAAGCTTCATGAATATGCCCAGTGCACTTGATAATCTGAATGACATCACAAGCAATTCATACAATCCATAATAAGTTTTGAATGTGGTCTTCCACTCATCTCCTTCCCACATTCGGATTTAATGATATCTAAACTTCAAATCGATCTAAGAGAAAATTTTTGTTCTGTACAACTCGTCGAACATGTCATCAAATTAGGTTATAGGATGTTTATACTTAGTAGTGATTTTGTTGATAACTCGGCTGTCTATACACATTTACCATGTGCTACCTTTCTTTGAGACTAACAAAGGCTTAAGGATTCCTCAACATATCCTCTCTCTGTCAGTTCATCAACCTGCCTCTAAAGTTTGGCAACTTACTTAGGATTTAATCGATATGCTGGTTTTTTTGAAAGTGCAACTGATAACTCTAATTTTAAACATATTTCATATGGTGATTTTATAGTATTTTCCTCATATTTTTTGTTTTCTTTTAAGAAATTGATACTTAATTGAGTAAAATTTTGATTTTTAGGTTTGAGCGCGTTCTATGATCGAAAACGAAGAAAATGAATCAAATTTCACTCAAATCAGAGTTCGAATGAAGAAGTTATGAAATTTTGAAATTGTGCAGAACATTTTGCCTTAGTGCAGAAAGTTATACGACCTGGGACACGGTCATGTCCCAGGTCGTGTCTAATAACGAAAACAAAATCCTTTTGATAGACTATAAAAGGACATATTAGGGTTTCAAAAGACAGGAGAGACATTACATGATTCTTCATCCAGGTGAAAATAGAACTCCTCCTATATCTCGCTTTCAAACTCTCCATACAAGTGTAGATTTACCCTTCGGCCATTGACTTTGCTAATTCCATTTCATTGATGCATAACTTCCATAGTTTCTCTCCTTATCATGCCACTTATCAAATTCATGTAGCCTAAACTTCTTCGTTTTGTTTGCTTTTAACTTAGATGCGGTTGTCATTGGGGGTTTTGAACTTTTCACCGCAAAGACATGTTCCAAATGATTTCTTGACAGTTTTGGTTCAAAAATTGGTAGCTTTTCTTTGAAAGATTTTAACCTAAGATCCTTTGGCTTGTAGAGTGGATCAATCCCCTTCTTGTCCACAATGGATTCATGAACTTCTACTTGAGTTGCTACTTCTCCACGATTGGGCTTAATCACCAAATTGTCATCTCCCTTTTGCAAACAATAGCTTGAGGAATCTTTGGCTAGCGTTTCCTACATACATGTAGATGTAATGACATTAGTGGCATTAATATTGTGACTTATGTCCTCTGAGTCAAGAAATTTAGGCGCCGCTGCCGGAGATTTTCGCTATTAGGAACACTAGTTGCTTTATTACTTTAACCATTTTTTTTTCTTTTGTTTTCATTGTTTATTTTCATTAGCTAGAGCTGCAATTGATTCTATATTTCCTACCCTTGCAGTCAATGACTTGAAGTAACTCGGAAGATTTGGTAGAACTTGATCCTGAAATTGAGAGAACTGCCCTTCAAAATTTGAAATCATGACCTAGACAAAGTGTGGTGACCATTGACGACAAGTCAATCGTTGAAATCAAGGAAGAAGGTGAAGAGACCAACACTCAATCCATCGAGCAGGAAAATCCACCACACATGGCTAACAACGGGAATGAAGCAAATCGAACCATGTTCAATTATTCAAGGCCTACACTTATTGGAGCTAACTCTAGCATCGCAAGGCCAACCGTCGAGCTAACAACTTCCAAATTGCACCTAACATTATACAGATGGTGTAACAATATGTTCAGTTTGACGGTCTCCAAGATGAAGATCCCAATGCCCACATCTCTAGCTTTCTAGAGATTTGTGATACTTTTAAAATCAACAGAGCCACGGATGATGCCATCCGACTGCGGCTATTTCCTTTCTCCTTGAAGGGTAGAGCAAAACAATGGTTAACTCTCTACCATAAAATTCAATTACAACTTGGAATGAATTGGTAGAGAAATTTTTGAAAAAGTATTTTCCACCCGCAAAGACCGCTAAACTTCGGAATGATATTTCTTGTTTTGCTCAATTGGAAGCGGAGACGCTATATGATACATGGGAGTGGTTTAAGGACTTACTCAGGAGCTACCCACATCATGGCCTCCCACTATGGATGCAGATTCAGACCTTTTACAATGGTCTCAATTTATCCACTAGATAGATGATTGATGCATCCGCAGGAGGTACTTTGAACACAAAGACACCTGAGCAAGCACAAAACCTGATTGAAGGAATAGCGATGAACAATTATTAGTGGGAAAGCACTAGAGCCAAACAAAAGGCTATGGGAATTTATGATGTGGACTTGACCACTGCTTTGGCAGCCAAGGTGGACTTATTAAGTAAAAAGATTGATGCACTCTCAGTTGGCCCTCAACAAGTGCAATCAGATGTAAGTAATTTTGGTATGCAGGGGTATGGAGCACTTGCACAATTAGAATAGGTTGATTATCTAGAAAATACACCCAAGCAACAAAATAACCCCTACAACAACACTTATAATCCAGGATGGCGGAATCACCCCAATTTCTCATGGGGAAATCAAAACCAAGGCCAACCGAAGACCAACTTTGGCCCACCTGGATTCCAGAGACCATTCCCACCTCCTCTTCCTCAAGAAAAGAAGTCCAATGTGGAAGAACTTCTCACAAAATATATTCAAGGCAATGAGACTCGCTTATCCAACATTGAATCATCGTTGAGAAATCAAGAGTCTTCCAATCGCAATCTTGAGAATCAAATTGGTCAACTTGCAAAAATGATCTCTGAGAAGCAACATAGGACACTCCCAGGGAATACCGAGGTCAATCCTAGAGAACATGTTAATGCTGTGACCTTGAGAAGTGGTAGAAAACTGCAAGTGGAGAAGAAGGATGGTGAGGAAGTAGTTAAGAAAGAAGTGGAAGTCAACCGTAAGGAAGATGCAAAGCCACTAAAATCAAAAGAAAGTATGGAATCGCCAAAAGTGAAGGAGTATAAGCCTCCCATCCCTTACCTGCAGTGCCTTAAGCAAAGTTACACCGATCAAAATAAGGAATTCGGTAAATTGCTTGATGTTTTCAAACAATTACACATTAACTCACTTCTTGTTGATGTCATCTTGCAGATGCTAAAGTATGCGAAATTTTTAAAAGATCTTCTATTGAACAAGAGGAAGTTGGAGGAGCTTACAACCGTCACATTAAACGAGGAATGTTCGGCACTTATCCAGAAAAAGCTGCTACAAAAATTAAAAGATCCAGGGAGTTTCACTATTCCTTATATGCTTGGCAATTTGTTAGTAGATAATGCTTTGGTAGACTTAGGAACCAGTATATATTTGATGCCGTATAAATTATTCAAAAAGCTAGGGTTAGGAGAACCTAAATTAACGCGCATGAGCCTTCAATTAGCCGATAGGCCTATCACATACCCTAGAGGCATCATAGAGGATGTTTTAGTGCAAGTAGACAAATTCATCTTTCCGGTGGATTTTGTTATACTTGATATAGATGAAGATATTAAGGTGCCAATCATTTTAGGTCGACCCTTCCTAGCCACTGCTAAGGCTGTTTTTGATGTTAGTGAGTATAAGTTGATATTACAGGTCAGGGATGATGAAATAGTTTTTAAAACTCCAGAGGCAACGAATAAATTTCTTGACTCAGAGGACATAAGTCACAATGTTAATGCCACTAATGTCATTACATCTACATGTATGCAGGAAACGCTTGCCAAAGATTCCTCAAGCTATTGCTTGCAAAAGGGAGATGAAAATTTGGTGATTAAGCCCAATCGTGCAGAAGTAGCAACTCAAATAGAAGTTCATGAATCCATTGTGGACAAGAAGGGGATTGATCTACTCTACAAGCCAAAGGATCTTAGGTTAAAATCTTTCAAAGAGAAGCCACCAATTTTGGAACCAAAACTGTCAAGAAATCATTTGGAACATGTCTTTGCGGTGAAAAGTTCAAAACCCCCAATGACAACCGCATCTAAGTTAAAAGTAAACAAAACGAAGAAGTTTAGGCTACATGAATTTGATAAGTGGCATGATAAGGAGAGAAACTATGGAAGTTATGCATCAATGAAATGGAATTGGCAAGGTCGATGGCCGAAGGGTAAATCTACACTTGTATGGAGAGTTTGAAAGCGAGATACAGGAGGAGTTCTATTTCCACCTGGATGAAGAATCATGTATTACAAGACGTATCTCGTCGAGCTATTGACGTTAACTATAGCGCTTCTTGGGAGGCAACCCATGTCTAACTTTGCTTACACTTTAGTTCTTTAAGTTTATTTCATTTTATTTTTCTTTTATCTAACTTTGCTTTGCTTCTTTTATTTGTTTTAATTTTAGTCATAGGCTTGTCCCTTTTAATTTCATTTTTTATTCTTCTCTTTAGTTTTCTTTTTCTTATTTTTCTAGTTTAATTACTTTTACTTCTTTAAGTTTATTTTATTTTTAAATTAAATTCATGATTAAAAAAAGAGGGAAAAAAAGTTACACGGGCAAGGGACACGGTCGTGTCCCAGCCCGTGTCCGTCCAGACTCCACACGACACACACAAATTTTACACGGGCAAGGGATACGGTCGTGTCCCAGGCCATGTCGACCCAAACTCACACGATTTTTGCACACGACCGTTTTATTTAAATTAAACACACTCTTTCACACACTTCCACACATCAACACTTATTTCTTTTCTCTTCTCTTCTTCTTCTCCTCACGATTTACTTTTCATCAACACATTTCTTCATCAAATCCAACCCGATTCAATGTTTCTTCTCAGGTCGTCAATGGAAAATCATGAAAAGTAGATTGTTTGAAGGAGGTCCACATCTATTACATCATGTTCTAATCATGAGGGCACTATTATCGAGCTACTAGCCACTCTTTCTCTACTAGAATATCTTGTGCTTCAAGGCAGGGAAGTATTACTTTCTTTTTCAATACATGTATTTCCTTTTTCCCTATGATGTTTTTCCTTGTTTGATATCTTACTATTGTGCTTTCTTAGTTGTACATTGAGGACAATGTACATTATTAAGTGTGAGGAAGGGATATATATGAATTTGTTACTGTTTAGGAGACCAATTATTTACATTTGACTCAATTAATTTTTAAGTTAACTTGCAATAGGTGATTAACAAGTGTTTCGCCAAATTAACTCTTTCATCTTGATTATTATTGATCTTATTATACTTTACTAGAATTGATTAGTCAAATTTGTGGAAGGCAAAGTTACGAGTTATTTAACTTAGGATTTTAAGACTTGAGATTAGAGCAACATCACTAGTTGTGAGTTATTCATGGTTATTTTTAAATTTACTTTTATGTATACTCTTCTCTTAGAAATTTTTAAGAGTCCTATAATTTTTAGCAAACAAACAAATGAAATTCTTCTTTTGAGAAACCCTTGAAAAATCACAACGATTGGAGGTCCAAAGTAATAACAAGTGTAAGAATAGAAAAAATTGGTAAGGATTCGTCTTGGTCCATCAGAAGAGCAAGATTGAGTCCCAATGCCAATTCAAATGAAAAATAAAAATTGATATGGATCAGCCTTAGTTCGTCAGAAGAGCAAGATTCTTTCCCGCTATCAGTATAAGGAATAAGTTGGTATGGATTGGTCTTGGTCCGTAAGAAGAGCGAGATTCTTTCCCGCTACCAACGCAATTGTGCTTAAATAAGGTAAATTTAAAAGACCTCTCAACAAAAGCATGAACTAGGGGGATGATCAGAGGAAGAGTGGATGTAAAATGTGTTTGTTTTAGATTATGGTGCTTAGTGAGATGGAAGAGAGAATTGTATACACTTTAATCAAATGGACAAAAATTTTATGACTGTTTCTCGGTTGGCGAGATGTTAAATCTAATTTTTAGTTTAAGAATCCTCGGTTAAATGACTTGAGTAAACTTTGATTTTCATAAATTAACTAGTGAACTCTAGTATTAAGTATTGTTGGAGCATTCGAATATGGTCAGATGAAATTGGTTGACTTTATTATTGCAAGTTAGTTGAGAATGATTTTCTTACTTTTCTTCGGGTCAAGTATATTTGTTCACCGGTTTCTTAAATAGTGATAAATTTTGTTTAGCGTTTATTGTCCCGAAAGTTTTGTTTTGATTTATTTGCTTGAGGGCAAGCAAATGCTCAAGTGTTGCTTTCCCACTGATAATTGTTCATCGCTATTCCTTCAATCAGGTTTTGTGCTTGCTCAAGTGTTTTTGTGTTCAAAGTACCGCCTGCAGATGCATCAATCATCTGTCTCGTAGATAAATTGAGACCATTATAGAAGGTCTGAATCTGCATCCATAATGGAAGACCATGATGTGGGCACCTCCTAAGTAAGTCTTTGAATTGCTCCTAAGTATCATATAGAGTCTCTGCTTCCAATTGAGCAAAATAAGAAATATCATTCCGAAGTTTAGCGGTCTTTGCAGGTGGGAAATATTTCTCTAAAAATTTCTCTACCAATTCATTCCAACTTGTGATTGAATTTCGTGGTAGAGAGTTCAACCACTGTTTTGCTCTACCCCTCAAGGAGAAAGGGAATAGCCACAGTCGGATGGCATCATCTGTGGCTCCATTGATTTTAAAAGTATTACAAATCTCTAAAAAGTATTACAAATCTCTAAAAAGCTAAAGATGTGGGCATTGGGATCTGCATCTTGGAGACCGTCAAACTGAACATATTGTTGCACCATTTGTATAATGTTAGGTGCAATTTGGAAGTTGTTAGCTGCAATGGTTGGCCTTGCGATGCTAGAGTCAGCTCCAATAAGTGTAGGCCTTGAATAATTAGACATGGTCCGATTTGCTTCATTCCTGTTGTTAGCCATGTGTGGTGGATCTTCCTGCTCGATGAATTGAGTGTTGGCCTTTTCACTTTCTTCCTTGATTTCAACGATTGACTCGTCGTCAATGGTCGCCACACTTTGTCTAGGTCGTGATTTCAAATTTTGAAGGGCAGTTTTCTCAATTTTAGGATCAAGTTCTACCAAATCTTCTGGGTTACTTCAAGTCATGCACTGCAAAGGTAAGAAATATAAAATCAATTGCAGCTCTAGCTAATGAAAATAAATAATGAAAACAAAAGAAAAAAAAATGGTTAAAGTAATAAAGCAACTATTGTTCTTAATATCGAAAATCCCCGGCAGCGGCGCCAAAAACTTGATATGAGGCAAGTGCACCTATCAGTTTTAATATAGCGGATGTAAGTCCGAGTCGATCTCTCAGAGACTTCGAGTACTAATATTAACCTTAGCTTTATTATTTAACCGGAAAATTATGAAAGTTTGAATTAATTAAAAAATACTAAAATTAACAAACTACTTTAATTAAAAGGCTTAATTAAGCAATTGAAAAAACGATAAAATCAAGAACGACTTCAAGAAAGTAATAACGTATTTAGGAATTATTTGCCCTAGAGCTAATCATGTGATCGCTTAAAATATATTCAATTCGGTTTCTATTATTCTTGACCGGAGGGATTCACAACTAAAGTTAATACCTTTCTCAAGCATATTAACCCTAATCCTAAATTATTTACCGGGATCTCTTCACTTAATAATATAATTTAGAATTGCATTAATATATAATGAATTCCCACACAATTAATTAACTTTCCGAAAGAAACATGTATCTTATCTCTAAGTATACATGTAATCCTTTTAAATTATGTAAACATCTAATTATACATGTAATTTCTCAATCAACATGCATAATATCATATATTGATATTCTAGAAATATCAATCAATAATTAACGACATAATTGAATCAAGTAAAGATAGAAACTTTATTGAGAATTCTAAATCAATCCAAGAATCACATGAAACCCTAGGTTCCATAATCCTAAATACTCGAATTCTAAGCTATCATAATGAATCTAAAAATGAGTTTCATCAATAATATACAATAAAACATGGAAACCCCTTTTGATTGATGAACAGTCTCTCTAATCTTGAAGTTGATGTTGTTCCGCCTCTTTCTTGATGTTGTTCCTTAAGTCTCTTTCTCTTCTCTTGTGTCTCTCTGTTTCTGTAATGTCTCTCATATCTTTTGAAACCCTAATATGTCCTTTTATAGTGTATCAAAAGGATTCTGTTTTCGTCACTAGACACAACCTGGGAGATGACCGTGTCCCCAGGTCATGTAACTTTCTGCACTAAGGCAAAATTTTCTACACAACTTCAAAATTTCATAACTTCTTCATTTGAACTCCGATTTGAGTGAAATTTGATTCCTTTTCTTCGTTTTTGATCATAGAACACATTCAAACCTAGAAATCAAAATTTTACTCAATTAAGTATCAATTTCTTTAAAGAAAACCAAAAATGTGAGGAAAATACTATAATATCACCATATGAAATATGTTTAAAATCCGAGTTATCAAATTTCCCCACACTTGAGCATTTGCTTGTCCTCAAGCAAATAAATCAAAACAAAACTTTCAGGACAAGAAACGTTAAACAAAATTTATCACTATTTAAGAAACTGGTGAACAAATACACTTAACCCGAAGAAAAGTAAGAAAATCATTCTCAACTAACTTGCAATAATAAAGTCAACCAATTTCATCTGACCATATTTGAATGCTCTAACAATACTTAATACTAAAGTTCACTAGTTAATTTATGAAAATCAAAGTTTACCCAAGTCATTTAACCAGGGATTCTTAAACTAAAAATTGGATTTAATGTCTCGTCAGCCGAGAAAGAGTCATAAAAATTTTGTCCATTTGACTAAAGTGTATACAATTCTCTCTTCCATATCACCAAGCACCATAATCTAAAACAAACACATTTTACATCAACTCTTCCTCTGATCATCCCCCTAGTTCATGCTTTTGTTGAGAGGTCTTTTAAATTTACCTTATTTAAGCACAATTGCGTTGATAGTGGGAAAGAATCTAGCTCTTCTGACTGACCAAAACCGATCCATACCAACGTATTCCTTATATTGATTGTAGGAAAGAATCTTGCTTTGGTAGACTTAGGAGCCAGTATAAATTTGATGTCGTATAAATTGTTCAAAAAGCTAGGGTTAGGAGAACCTAAATTAACGCGCATGAGCCTTCAATTAGCCGATAGGTCTATCACATACCCTAGAGGCATCATAGAGGATGTTTTAGTGCAAGTAGACAAATTCATCTTTCCGGTGGATTTTGTTATACTTGATATAGATGAAGATATTGAGGTGCCAATCATTTTAGGTCGACCCTTCCTAGCCACTGCTAAGGCTGTTTTTGATGTTAGTGAGCATAAGTTGATATTACGGATCGGGAATGATGAAATAGTTTTTAAAACTCCAAAGGCAATGAATAAATTTCTTGACTCAGAGGACATAAGTCACAATGTTAATGCCACTAATGTCATTACATCTACATGTATGCAGGAAATGCTTGCCAAAGATTCCTCAAGCTATTGCTTGCAAAAGGGATATGGAAATTTGGTGATTAAGCCCAATTATGCAAAAATGGTAGCTCAAACAGAAGTTCATGAATCCAGTATGGACAAGAAAGGGATTGATCCACTCCACAAGCCAAAGGATCTTAGGTTAAAATCTTTCAAAGAGAAGCCACTAAGTTTGGAACCAAAACTGTCAAGAAATCATTTGGAACATGTCTTTGCGGTGAAAAGTTCAAAACCCCCAATGACAACCGCATCTAAGTTAAAAGAAAACAAAACGAAGAAGTTTAGGCTACATGAATTTGATAAGTAGCATGATAAGGAGAGAAACTATGGAAGTTATGCGTCAATGAAATGGAATTGGCAAGGTCGATGGCCAAAGGGTAAATTTACACTTGTATGGAGAGTTCGAAAGCGAGATACAGGAGGAGTTCTATTTCCACCTAGATGAAGAATCATGAATTACAAGACGTATCCCGTCGAGCTATTGACGTTAACTATAGCGCTTCTTGGGAGGCAACCCATGTCTAACTTTGCTTACACTTTAGTTTTTTAAGTTTATTTCATTTTATTTTTCTTTTATCTAACTTTGCTTTGCTTCTTTTATTTGTTTTAATTTTAGTCATAGGCTTGTCCCTTTTAATTTCATTTTTTATTCTTCTCTTTAGTTTTCTTTTTCTTATTTTTCTAGTTTAATTACTTTTATTTCTTTAAGTTTCTTTTATTTTTAAATTAAATTCATGATTAAAGAAAAAAAAATTTAACACGGGCGAAGGACATGGTCGTGTCCCAGCCCGTATCCATCCAGACCTTCAAAAAAATTACCCACCCACAGAAAGTTACACGGGCGTTTGACATAGTCGTGTCTCCAGCCCGTGTCCGCCCAGACTTTGATCTTACTCCGTGGGCATAGAAAGTTACACGGACGAGGGACACGGTCATGTCCCCAGCCCGTGTGTTCCCAGAATTTTCCACCCGTGCACAGAGAGTTACACGGTCGTGTCCCAGCCCGTGCCCGACCAGACTCCACACAACTCACACAGATTGTTACACGGGCAAGGGACACGGTCATGTCCCAGCCCGTGTCGACCCAAACTTACACAATTTTTGCACACGCTCGTTTTATTTAAATTAAACACGCACTCTCTCACACACCTCCATACATCAACACATTTCTTCATCAAATCCAACCCGATTCAATGTTTCTTCTCAGGTCGTCAATGGAAAATCGTGAAAAATAGATCGTTTGAAGGAGGTCCACATCTGTTACATCATGTTCTAATCATAAGGGCACTATTGTCGAGCTACTAGCCACTCTTTCTCCACTAGAGTATCTTATGCCTCAAGGCAGGGAAGTATTAGTTTCTTTTTCAATACATATTTTCCTTTTTCCCTATGATGTTTTTCCTTGTTTGATATCTTGCTATTGTGCTTTCTTAGTCATACATTGGGACAATGTACATTATTAAGTGTGGGGAAGGGATATATATGAATTTGTTACTGTTTAAGAGACCAATTATTCATATTGGACCCAATTAATTTTTAAGTTAACTTGCAATAGGTGATTAACAAGTGTTTCGCCAAATTAACTATTTCATCTTGATTATTATTGATCTTATTATACTTTACTAGAATTGATTAGTCAAATTTGTAAAGGGCAAAGTTACGAGTTATTTAGCTTAGGATTTTAAAATTTGAGATTGGAGCAACATCATTAGTTGAGAGTTAGGCATGGTTATTTTTAAAATTTACTTTTATGTATACTTTTCTCTTAAAAATTTTTAAGAGTCCTATAATTTTTAGCAAACAAACAAATGAAATTCTTTTTTTGAGAAACCCTTGAAAAATCACAATGATTGGAGGTCAAAAGTAATAACAAGTGTAAGAATAAAAAAAATTGGTAAGGATTTGTCTTGGTCCGTCAGAAGAGCGAGATTGAGTCCCAATGCCAATTCAAATGAAAAAAAAAAATTGATATGGATTGGCCTTGGTCCGTCAGAAGAGCTTCCCGCTATCAATATAAGGAATAAGTTGGTATGGATTAGTCTTAGTCCGTCAGAAGAGCGAGATTCTTTCCCGTTACCAACACAATTGTGCTTAAATAAGGTAAATTTAAAAGACCTCTCAACAAAAGCATGAACTAGGGAGATGATCAGAGGAAGAGTGGATGTAAAATGTGTTTGTTTTAGATTATGGTGCTTGGTGAGATGGAAGAGAGAATTGTATACACTTTAGTCAAATGGATAAAATTTTTATGACTCTTTCTCGGTTGGCGAGATGTTAAATCCAATTTTTAGTTTAAGAATCGTTGGTTAAATGACTTGGGTAAACTTTGATTTTCATAAATTAACTAGTGAACTCTAGTATTAAGTATTGTTGGAGCATTCGAATATGGTCAGATGAAATTGGTTGACTTTATTATTGCAAGTTAGTTGAGAATGATTTTCTTACTTTTCTTCGGGTTAAGTGTATTTGTTCATCAGTTTCTTAAATAGTGGTAAATTTTGTTTAACGTTTCTTGTCCTGAAATTTTTGTTTGGATTTATTTGCTTGAGGACAAGCAAATGCTCAAGTGTGGGGAAATTTGATAACGCTAATTTTAAACATATTTCATAGAGTAATTTTATAGTATTTTCCTCACATTTTTTGTTTTCTTTAAAGAAATTGATACTTAATTGAGTAAAATTTTTATTTCTAGGTTTGAACGCGTTCTATAATCGAAAATGAAGAAAATGAATCAAATTTCACTCAAATCGGAGTTCAAATGAAGAAGTTATGAAATTTTGAAGTTGTGTAGAAAATTTTACCTTATTACAGAAAGTTACAACCTAGGGACACGGTCATGTCCCAGGTTGTGTCTAGTGACGAAAATAGAATCCTTTTGATACACTATAAAAAGGACATATTAGGGTTTCAAAAGACAGGAGAGACATTACAGAAACGGAGAGACACAAGAGAAGAGAAAGAGACTTAAGGAACAACATCAAGAAAGAGCGGAACAACATCAAGAAAGAGCGGAACAACATCAACTTCAAGATTAAAGAGATTGTTCATCAATCAAAAAGGGTTTTCATGTTTTATTTTATATTATTGATGAAACTCGTTTTTAGATTCATTATGATAGCTTAGAATTTAAGTATTTAGGATTATGGAACCTAGGGTTTCATGTGATTCTTGGATTGATTTAGAAATTTCAATAAAGTTTATATTTTTACTTGATTCAATTATGCCGTTAATTATTGATTGATATTTCTAGAATATCAATATATGATATTATGTATGTTAATTGAGAAATTGCATGTGTAATTAGATATTTACATAATTGAAGAGAATTACATGTATACTTAGAGATAAGATACATGTTTCTTCCGGAAAGTTAATTATTTGTATGGGAATTCATTATACATTAATACAATTCTAAATTATATTACTAAGTGAAGAGATTTCGGTGAATAATTTAGGATTAGGGTTAATATGCTTGAGAAAGGTATTAACTTTAGTTGTGAATTCCTCTGGTTAAGAATAATAGAAACCAAATTGAATATATTTTAAGCGATCACATGATTAACTCTAGGGAAAATAATTCCTAAATACGTTATTACTTTCTTGAAGTCGTTCTTGATTTTATCGCTTTTTCAATTGCTTAATTAAGTCTTATAAATAAGTTAGTTTGTTAATTTTAGTATTTTTAATTAATTCAACTTTCATAATTTTCCGGTTAGATAATAAAGCTAAGGTTAATATTAGTACTCGAAGTCTCTGAGGAATCGACTTGGACTCACATCCGCTATATTAAAAATGGTAGGTACACTTGTCTCATATCAGCAACTCTTAGCTATAAATTAATTGCATGCTTAATTCCTCGAATTAGAGGTAAACCCTTAGGTAGCTCATTAGGGAACAAGTTGGTAAATTCATACAATAGATTCTTTACCTCAGTAAGTAGATCGGGATCTAGGGCTTTCAGCTTGAGTATTCTTTAAGTCAATAGAGAGGTTGGTAATTTTAACTTCAATTCCTTTTATAGCTCTACATGGGTAATTATTAAGGTCTACTTGTCCAAATTTCGGCTAAGTTGAGCTTACATAAACTTGATGTACTCGTAAGACATGGGACTTTGTCTCACTCTTCTTCCGTTATGCTTAAAAGAACAAATGTTCCTCTTCCCATCATAGATTACATGTCAATCAAACATCCATGATCTCCTAAGTAAAATATGTGAAGTACACATAAGCAACACATCATAAGGAACCTTATCTTGATACTTTCATGACAACTTGCTTAATCACTTGTAAAGCTTCCTTATCACTAAGCCAATGCAGTTTGTAAGGTTTAAGGTAGAGTATAGTCGATAACTTCAATTGCTAAACCATAAACTCAAATGCCGCGTTAATGTGATTGCCATTGTCAACAATAAGACCACATAATGTCCCATTAAGCTTACAATCGATGTAGAACAAGCTCTCTCACTGTTCGCCTTCTAATATTAGACTTACATGCATCACTCATCTTAGTACCATGGTTGCGGGCATGAAATTACCTTCTTTGTTATATATAACTTCCTCCTCCTCGGATAGGTCGATCTACCTAGATTCTTTTGGTTCTTCAATTTCTTTATTAGTGCTTTCAACCTTAAGGGTAGGCATTTGTCCCTTTACTCTCATTGTCCTTCTATTTAGGCATTGAGCTGCCATGTGTCTGAATCCTTGGCACTTAAAACACTTGATCTCGCTTGTCTTTCTTCTTGAGCTACGTCCTTTCTCAAATCTCCTTGAGTTTTCTTTTTCCTCAACTAGGGCAACGAGCCATGATTGGACTTCACTAGTCCTACTTGACTCCGATCGTACAAAGCTGCACAAAATAGATAGGAAACTTGATTAATAGGAGCTCAAGATCTACTCATTCGACATCATTGTATCCTCTAGGTTTCTTAGATTGCTTCATCTAGAGTGGCAATGTCCCTCATCTCTATAATAGCTCCAATCTCATACCTCAACCTACTAATAAACTTAGAGATAGTTTGGTCTTCGAGCTCTATCACTTCACAACGAATCATCAACAATTGAAATTCTTTTATATAGGCATCAACACTCAAGCCTCCTTACCTCAACTCCTGTAACTTTTTGAATGTGTCTTACAGATAGTAGCTCGGCATAAATCTCTTATTCATCTCTCTTTTCATCTCATCCCATTCCCTAATTTATCTCTCTCCTTCTCTTCATTAGGTGACTTACAAGTTCTTCCACCATAAGGTGACATATCTAGTGAATTCTAGCACAACCAGTCTTACCTTAACATTCTCAAGTACTTTATGATACTCAAACTACTTTTCTATCTTGTCAACCCAGTCCAAATAATTCCCAACATCACCACTTCTGGAAAAACTCGGAATCTACGTTTTCAAGCCTTCTACTTTAACAGTTAAAACATTTCTTTATTCTATTGCATAATATTCTTATTCCTCATTGCCCAATTCCTCACCTTCCTACTTTATCTCATCCATGGCAAGTCTTTGTCAAGTAATCCTATCTACTCCTCCAACTTGATGGGGGTAGAACTAAGAAATTAACTCAACTAGGTCATCTATGGCCCCATTCAAGTATTGTATCCATTCAGCCTCTATTTGGGTCGCCGTTAAGTCATTGCTTGTCTTCATGTATGGAAATCACTAGGTTAGTCATGGTTACCAATTTGGTAAGTTTATTCAGCCTTTCATTCACAAACTGGGATGTATAACTCCTTTGATGGCCTTGACCATTCCGAGCACCACTTTCTTAATTTCTAAAGGCTCCTTGAATGTTAAAGTCTAACGTTGTTTGATATTTCAATATACTAACTCTTCTAATTAAAACAACTAGACCTTAACTCAAAAATCTTCATCAAAACTCTTCTTCAATCAACTCCTCAATATTTCATACCCTAACTACTACTAAACAACACTCCAGATGGTTGTAAGTAAACAAATCCTACACATTCCGTTTTGTGAGTTGAGAAACAGGAGAATACAAAACAATTTCACACTCATTGTCCACAACTCAAAGTATTATGCTAATACCCACTACATGTTACAACAATAGTTTAGATCCTAATACGATCCTATTCATACAACACAACTTTAGCAGAAGCACTCAAGAACACCAAAACGCCAGAAACTTACATGAATGTAGCTAAGCTCTAATACCAAGATGATATGGACACAGGGGAAAGGAACACATGACGACCGACATCACAAGAACTAGGAGGTGGGTCCAAATTACAAGATGGTTTGAAAAGCTAAATGATAATTGAGGGTTAAGTAGAGGTTCTCGTGCATCGATGATAAATATAATGCATCAACACCTCACACGAGCTCAAGTTATACTCAATATGACGCACAAGCATAAAAGAGGTTGCTCGCTGCTAGTCCACGCTCAAATGACCTAAGTAAAAACACTTAAAGGTCTCAACTCTCTAGGAAAGGAAGAACAAAAGCTCAAGAAAGAAAACAAAGAAGTTTCTATTATCAATAACTAATGATACGGCTATTACAATGGAGAGTATATATGTGGGCCAATTCAAGCAAGTCCCACGTTACTAAAAATTACAAGAAAAAAAACTTACCAGAAATGGGAAACAAATACTATGTAAGGTAAATCTACAAAACAAAGAAAAGACTATTCTGGCACAAAGGACAATACATGTGTCAGAAGATAGGGCACGTATCAATTGCTTAATTCGTGGTCCTAGGTGATAGGAATCAGGCTATTGGACCTTTGACCTGCAACCGAACCCAAGGACTGGAAGGGCTAACAAGGTGGATCCTCCTACTCCAGCCAACTCTTGTTAAAGTTGAGTATCTCTCTACCAAGTCATCCCGTATGTCGAGCCAAATGACTGCTCATCTCTCCAAAGTAAACCGAATTGTAGATTGCCGAAATAATAGCCAAGCCATTCTTGAGTACTCACTCACGTCTAAGTTGACCAAATCTTCGGCCTTACCCTTACCGAGATGTCGAGAGAGCGACCCTGGACTGATCCTTAATCACCCCTGCTTGGACTAGCAATCTGATCAAACTCTTCTACCCACATTCTCCAATGACCTCACTAATGTATCGCCACCACGTATACAGGACTACATGTAGAATCTGCCATACTAATTATTACTTTTCTTGAATATTCATTTTTACCCTTTTGTATTCTTATGCATTACTTCTTTAGGATAATACTCTTTTGTCTTTTCCTTTTTAAGCATATTGGCCTAAATTCTCTAGTATAAATACTCCTTGTATTTGTAGCTATAAACATCATATTGAACATTAATACACTTGAAATTTTCCCCTTGTAAACAATGCTTTGTTTACATTCATCTCATTCTTTTCCTAATCCTTAAATAAGGCTAGGTAGTGAGTAACCTCACCGGACCACCTCGTACATCATATCAAGTTATGCCGTAAGTCCTCGGAAGTTCCATTGGTATGTCATATACATTGGAGTTGTTTGTGAGTTTTTGCTTACTTTTCATTTGCTTCATTCTTTCGCACATTCCCCATCACTTCCATTTTCAAGCTTTCAATAGGCTTAGACCCATTCAGCGACTAACTTTATCGATTATCTATTCTTAGTCACGGTTCGCACCATCTTGGTATCAGAGTTAGGGTTTTGTTTGAGTTGTAGTTTCTTTGTTATACTCTAGTTTGCCTCTGTAAAGTAGAGTAAGTTACTGTATTCATCTTAACTGTTGTGTTTGTTGGCTGTTTAGTTTCTTTTTTGGAGAAATGACGGATCGAAGTATAAATGTTGGTGTTGGAGATGACAATAGGAAAGTTGTGCACCATGGTTGACAGTCTCAAAGAACTCCTAGGAGCACTGATGAGAGACTTGATGAGGTAGCTAACTTCTTGGTAGATTTGACTCAAGTTATTTATGTATTAGCTTACCGACTGATTGAGGCTATACAAAATACCCCATAAGTTGCTCAACCTGTTAGAGGTCAGAACCCAGCTCGACAAGTTCAAGGTAAAGGAGTAAGTAAATGAGTAAGACGAAGGATAGACTTAAGGAAACTAGATGTAGAGAGCAAGGAAGAGTATTTTTAAGAAGAGTGAGCTCGAGATCGAGCCCCTAGGGTATCTAACTATGTGAAACTTCGGATTCCAAGCTTTAATAGACTTGGAATGCTGATAAATATTTGGAATGGGAAGAGAAAGTAAAGCATATTTTTTATTATTATCAGTATGAAGATTACGAGAAAGTGAAAATTGCTATTGTTGAGTTCTTTAGATATGCTGCCATTTGGTGGAAGAATTTTCAGGCTATGAAGAGGCGAGAAGGCTATCGAGAGATTAATAATTAACTCGAAATAAAGAGAATCCTTAGAAACAGGTTCGTACCGGATACTTATCTGTAAGATACCTTTATTCGACTTTAGGAGTTAAGACAAGGAGGCCAAAGAGTATGTCCAAGAATTATAAATGCTTACGACTCAATGTGAAGTGGAGGAACCACCAGCACAAACAATCTCTAGGTTCCTTACTGGATTAAGAGGTGATATTCGAGACATTGTAAAATTCCAATGATTTACTGCAATGGAAGAAACCATTAGAATAGCCTAACAAGTAAAAAGGCAAATAAGAAGTCGAGTACTAACCAGAATGCTGACTAATTGGCCTAGACAGGGAAGACACCGGGCTTAGTGAAGTACCGAACTAACCTAAAAGGTACATGTTTGAGCTGAGTAGAAAGGCTAACTTAACAATGATGTACTAACCTGAACTTATGAGAAAGAGCAAGGATCAGGCAGGAAGACGAGTCAGATTAAGTGCTTCAAGTGCCAAGGGTTCGAACATATGGCTGCTCTGTGCCCAAACTGAAGGACTATGGACATCAAAGGAGATGTCCTGAAGCTAAAGGTAGAAAGTACTAATGAGGAACCTGAGGAGGAGAGCACTGCCAAGAAAGAATTGATCGAAGAGGATGTGTTCACTGATGACTTAAACCAATTGGCCTGAGTTGTCCTATGTACAATGAACATCAAACCCTCATGAGAAGAGGAGCAGAAGGAGAACTTGTTTCATACCACTTGTAGAGTTAATAATCGGGTAAGCACATTAATTGTTGATAACGGAAGTTATACCAATGTGGTATTGACCGATCCGGTCACAAGGTTAAAATTGCCGACCATGGTTGTCAAAATCACGGTTTTACTATTCATTTGAATGTATAGAATTGTATAGAATCCTACAAAACTGGTAAATCATAAACTTGTAGAATTGTATAAGAAAGTTTATAACTTCACTAAAAGTCTACACATAAATGATTTTATATTTATTTTAACTAAGAAAAACATTATAAAATCACAAACTCGTAGAAACGTATTTTTTACTCACGATTTTAACAACCATGTTGTCGACTATTGCATACCCGAGGCTATACAAGCTGCATTAGCTGAGTAAGAAAGTAACACTACATGTCACCCGACAAGTACTACTGCCGATCACTATTGAACATTACTCAAACAAAATTCTCTATGATGTATTGCTTATGTGTGCCTCACACGTGTTACTTGGTTGGCCATGGCTATTTAATAGGAGGTTATCCATGACGGGTACAAAAACACATATATGTTCAAGAAGGATAGCCGAAAGATTACACCAAACCCGATACCGTTGAGAGAAGTTAACAAATTACAAACTAAACTTGCTTGCAAAACAAAGAAGGCTCTGGTGATGAGTAAAGCTAAACTTCGAGAGGCCATCTATGCTAATGACCAGACCTTTATGTTGGTTAGGTGCTTACTAGAGATGAGGGACCGAGGTGAGTTACCTTAGGAAGTGAGAGCACTACTGGACAAATATGCCAATATATTCCTAGACGAGTTACCCGAAGGGTTGCCCTTACTATGAAGCATAGAACACTACATTAACTCAATACTCGATGTCGCCTTGCCAAAGAAGCTTACCCATCAAATGAGTCCCGAACAGGCTTCTGAACAACAACAACAAGTCAATGATTCATTAGAGAGAAGCTATGTTAAGGAAAGTCTTAGCCCTTACGCTGTACCAACGCTTCTAGTGTTGAAAAAAGATGGAACCTAATAGATGTGTGTAGATAGCCGAGTCATGAACAAGATTACAATCAAATACATGTATCATATTATGAGGTTAGAAGATCTACTGGATGAATTGAGTAGAGCCAAGATCTTCAGCAAAATTGATCTTAAGTTTGGCTACCATCAAATCCGCATGAGGTAAAGAATGAGTGAAAAACTACGCTCAAGACTCGATATGGACTTTATGAATGGATGGTCATGCCCTTTGGCTTGTTGAATGCCTTGAGCACTTTCATGAAACTGATGAAACATATACTAAGACAGCTAACAGGGAAGTGTGTCATAGTGTACTTTGATGATATCTTATTCTACAATGCCAACAGGCTGAGTCATTGTGAAAATCTCTGAGCCATACTGAATGTTCTCCATATCGAGAGATTATTCGATAACCTTAAGAACTATTGTTTTTGGAAAGAGAAAGTGGTATTCTTGGGCTACAAAGTAAGTAGAGGAGGCTTATGAGTGGACTGTGAGAAAATCCGAGCAATAGTCAAATAGCTGACTCCTACTACTTATATTGACATAAGAAGTTTCCATGGACTAGCTTCATTCTACAGAAGATTCATCAGGAATTTCAGCACCCTTACCGCACCACTTGCTAAGCTAATAAAGAAGAAGATCAACTTTCGATAGGGAGAAAAGGAAGAGAGGAGTTTTGTCGAGGTAAAGGAAAGATTGATCTTTGTCCTGGTGCTAGTTTTACCTGGCTTCGAGAAAATATTTGAACTCGCTTGTGACACATTTTGCATTGGGATAAGCTCTATCTTAATGTAGGAAGGCCAACCAATTTCCTTCCACAGTGAGTAGCTTAGAGGACTTCAGCTAAACTAATCTATATGTGACAAAGAATTCTTGGCATTAATCTGAGCACTGCATGTATGGCAACATTATCTACTACCGAGGGTGTTTGTCATCTATATTGACCATGAGTCCCTGAGATACCTTTGAAGTCAAACCAAGTTGTTGAAGCAACATGCGAGATGGGTTGAATTTCTTAAATGATTCGATTTTGTAATAAAATAAAAACAAGGGAAGATAAACGTAGTTATAGATGCTCTTTCGAGGAGGTATGCACTCCTGACTAAACTATAGATCAGATTGTTTGAGTTTACCAGCATTAAGTAGTAGTACCTCGGGGATCTATACTTTGGACCCATATTTGCACATTATATCGATAGAAGGACAGTAGACAAGTATCATATGGAAGAAGGATACCTGTTCCGATGAGGGAAGTTGTGTGTGATGGCCTGTTCACTTCGGGAGCTATTGATCAAGGAAGCCCATAATGGAGGACTGTCCAGATACTTTAAGGAGAAAAGAACATATGAATTGCTGAGTGGTTAATTCATTTAGTAGAGAATGAGGCGAGATATGTACTAAGTTATTAAAAGCTATACTATGTACAAGAGGGCTAAGTGCTGAGCTAAGTAAGGAAAAGCAATGCCGTTGCCTGTTCTAATAAAGCTATGGACCAAATTGAGCATGGACAAGTTTAGCAAGATGGCACACTTGATGCCTTATTCCAAGACTAATGATGCTTCAGCTATTACTTCTCTTTTCTTATAAGGGATTGTACGGTTATATGGCGTGCCAAGGAGTATAGTGTTTGATAGAGAACTGAAGCTCTTGAGCCATTTCTGAAGAACCTTATGGTGTTAGATGGGGACTAAACTACTATTCATTACTTCCTATCATCCTTAAACTAATGGCCAAATAGAGGTGGTTAATTGCACTTTAGGATCACTGTTCCAAGCTACAATGGGCAAGAACTTGGCTGACTAAGACGTTTGCCTGCCAGTGTTCAAATTCGCTTATAACTGGATAATGCACGACACCATTAAGCAAACCCCCTTCGAAGTGGTCTATGGTTTTAATCCCAAGTTTCCCATTGATTATACCCTTATATCTATGCCTGTGTAAGATAACCCTGACACAAGAGCTAGAACACAATCCTTTCAACACATCTACAACAAAGTCACTCAGCACATCGACTAAGCCACTAAGCATATGTGAGAGAAGACTAAAGGCGGGATGGCTAAATATTTTCAACCAAGAGACTTGGTAAGGCTATGCTTAAGCAAAGAGAGGTTTTCGAGCAAGAGAATGAACAAACTATCCCTAAGGGCTAATGAACCTTTCAAAATTCTTTAGAAAATCAATGACAATGCCTATAAATTGGAGTTGCCTGAGGACTATGGGGTTTCTAATACCTTTAACATTACCAACCTTAATCCATATTACTTTGACAGAGAGTTGACCAGAGACCATTCGGATTTGATTCCAAATCCAAATTAACCTGAAGGGAATGATAGGAATTAGGCTACTAGGTCTTTGACTTGTAACCAAGCCCAAGGATTGGAAGGGCTACTAAGGTGGATCCTCCTACTCCAACTGACTCCTGCCAAAGCCGAGTATCTCTTTACCGAGTCATCTTGTAAGCTAAACCGAATGACTGCCTATTTCTTTGAAGTAAACCGAATTGTAGATTATTGAGATAACAACTAAGCCATTCTCAAGTACTCACTCATGTCCGAGCTAACCAACTACTCAGCCTTACCTTTGCTGAGATGCTAAGAGAGTGACCCCGGACTGATCCTTAATCACCCTTGCTTGAACCAACAACCTGATCAAACTCTTCTACCTACATTCTCCAATGGCCTTGCCAATGTATCATTGCTACATGTACAGGACCATATGTAGAATTTACCACACTAATCATTACTTTTTTTTTAATATTCATTTTTACCTTTTTATATTCTTGTACATTACTTATTTAAGGTAGTACTCTTTTTGTCTTTTCCTTTTAAGGCATATTGCCTTAAATTCTCAAGTATAAATACTTCTTGTATTTGTAGCTATAAACATCATATTGAACTTTAATACACTTAACATTTTCCCTTCGTAAAAAATGTTTTGTTTATATTCATCTCACTCTTATCCTAATCCTTAAATAAGGCTAGGTGGCGAGTAACTTCACCGGACCGTCTTGTACGTCATATCAAGTTTTGCCATGACTCCTCGAAAGTTCCATTGGTACGTCATATCCATTGGGGCTGTTTGTGAGTTTTTGCTTACTTTTCATTTGCTTTATTCTTTCGCACATTCCCAATCGCTTCTTTCTTTAAGCTTTCAGTAAGCTTAGACTCATTCAATGACCAACCTTATCTATTCTTGGTCACAGTTTGCATTATTAGGTATGCGATGGTTCTGACCTGAACTGTTGTGGTTGGCATTAAGGAGATAACTCGGTAGCTCGAAGACTGCCTACTTAGACTTGGTGAGCTTAGCAAATTGGCATTGGAAGGTTAGCTTGGCATTAGGTTGGTTACTTCTTCGTTGGCCTCTTCAAGGTGTCTTGTGACAAGGGAGAGAGATATCAGAGTGAAAAGGCTCGGGAGGTCTAGTAAATCAAATTAGAGGAATTGTTGCTTTTCATGTATTCATGATAAGTATAAATCACTTTACACTTTTAGGCACTTTTAGGCATAAATTGACCATAATTGTATTTATTTCTCGAGCTCTTAGTACTTAATTATGTAATATATCAATTTCGAACAATTCAAGAGTAAGGAGATGATATTTATTCAAGACAAAGTGAAGAGAAGATGAAATTACATAAGAATAAGGAGATTTAGAGCAATCATAGGGGTAATAAGAAAAGATTTAAGTGCCTAATACTCGTCATTCCCTCCATTATGGGCTTAATTAAGGGAGTGACCATAGCTAAAGCTATTTTTCCACCTATTCATCATGGCCATGACTCCACCTCAAAAGGAAGATCATGCCCTTAATCATAGGTGTGATAAGGTGGAACATTTGCAATGAAAAGATCACTCCTTGAGTCATGAGTGTAATGAGAGTGGACATGACTATTCTTTTCTAACTTTATTGTATGAACTGGTGAGCGGAATTGGTCTTAACACTAGGGGGTATCTTGAAGTGATGTATTTCGAGCCTTTTAGTGGGAAAAATATAAATACACTACAATTTTCAGACAATGGATAAAAATAAGAAAAAAGTAATCAAGAACATTAGATCATACATCATATATCATATCACATCATCAAAAAGACAATACATGTATTCGTTCATCGTTGTACCCATCGTATTTCTATTTTCGGTATAGTTTCTAAGGGTTGTATCGTATTTTTCTCAGAATTACTTGAGAGAGGTGATGAGAATTCATCATTCGTGTGTTATAAAGATTTCTACAGTAGAATTCAAAATAGGTTTGTATCATTCTACTTGTCTTATGTTAATTCTACATTTTGTTTATACGTTTTGTTTCTTCGTCATGTGTAAATAGTAATTTATGACTTGCTACTTTCACTTAGTATGATCAAGTGCATGGAATAGTAGTTTCCTTATGTTTATTATTCTTGATGAATTGAACTTAATTAATCTAAGTACGGTGTAGTGCGCGACATTAACTTCGGCTAGATTTCAATAAAATATATCAAGAGACAATTTTATTGAATAGATCTAATTCATTGGAACACCTTACTCTTGATAGTAGAGATATTATTAGAAAAGTTACTGTATTCTTAGGGAAATTAACAAATTAACATATCATTAATGCGATCTGAGTTGGCTATTAATTCAAAAGAAATTTTAATAGGCACAGTTATGATTAATATTGAACCTATGGTTCATTATTTGATTTTAATGAGAATAAAACAAAAATATATATATCTAAACATGTTTTTGAAGAGAACAAAATAAATGGATGATTAAACTAAGTATTATTTGATTATATTGAGGTAATTGAATAAGATTGATTAATTTGCTTAATGATTAAATGTATCAATTATCTCTACTAGAAATTTAATCTTTTAAGGTATGATCAAATGATCTTGAAGTAGATTGCAAAGAGTATCTATTTGTTGTATGTTAAAAGAATTTTTAGGTGATATTTGGCCTATCAGGTTGATGGTATAAAGCCCTAAAAAACACAAAGAAAAGCTCACGGCTTAGAGGAGCCGGCTTGCCGATTCACTTTCCGGTAGAGTATTTTTTTACTAGTTTACTAGTAGTTCAAAGTACCGATATACTGGTAAATCTGATAGAACTACCCATTGAAGCATTTAATGTACTGTAACGAAAAGAATTGAATGAGAATGCTTAATAACCTGACCAAAGACAATAAAGAACGGATCTTTTGTTGCAATATTCCAACATTCTTTTATGTTCTTATTGTCTATTGTTCTCTTTTCTCTTGTATCTTAATTTACCAATATTTAGAATGTAGTACTTGTAAGCTATTAATTGCAAAGCATTGAGAGTTAAAAGTATTATACCAAAAATCTTTAAGATTGAGTTTTGTATTATGAGTTGAGATTATGATTTGTGTTGAGAGTTATGAGTGTGAAATTTGTGTAATTAAGTTTGTGCTTGTGTAGCTCTTGGAACTTAGATTGAAAAATCAATAAAGTAGTGTGAAGTCCTTGATTGGAGGCATTATGTATTTGTGAAGACTAAGGGGCAGTCCAAACTCCACGTTATATCTGGGCTTGATATTTTTTATCTCTATCTCTTTTATTTTTTGCACTTATTATTGTTTTATTATTACTTTAATTACTCTTATTATTGCATTTAGTTGTTTATTGAAAAAGAATTGCAATTTTTCCTTAAAACTCAATTTACCTCCCCTCTTGAGTTTAGCCTAGTGCTCTTTAATTAGAAGTGGGTAATTTTGAGAAGAATACTTACATGCTAGTGATTTACTATAGATAACAATTATAGGATAAGATTAATGGTGATATTATGCTATGTGGTGAAGCAAGTCTGCATATTAAGTGTAGTGTTAGTAATTGTTTTTGTAACCACTGTGTTAGTTGGCATTAGCTTGTGGATTAATGTAGTTTAGTCAATAATTTAGAGTTTTAATAATTAATCACTTAATAAATTGGATTATTAGATAATAGGAAGGTTAATTAGTATTAGTGTTTGTATCCATTCCCAATGGAGACAAATTTATACTCAATCATGCTATAAAGCGATAGATACATTGCTTGTTGTATCAATTTAAAAATAGAATATAGGTTTATAAATTTTAAAATTCAAAAGCTTTAATTAGAGGTGATTAGTCCACTCTCCCAAAATAACTCGATGGGCTAAGTTGGTAAGCCTACAAGTTAAAGACCGAATGATTAGGCCTTGATCCATATCATTGATGTAACGCTCCAAGCCAAAAGTAGTGAATAAACTAAGCTAACAAATATAAACAAGCCTATTAACTACTTGGCCTAAAAGTTGCAACCTTATATTAAGAAGATATTCACCACTATAGCCTTATAAACTAATACCACAATCGCTCACAATTCACATAAAACACTTATTATGGGTCATTACAGTCTCTCCCTACCCTCCAACCCCAACACCCTCTCTTAAATACGTGACATCCTTGCCATGAGATCCTACGATTGGGCTTAGATTTTCTTTCTTTTTAGTGTATGATTTAGGCCACCATTTATTTATAGGTCATCTTAGAAGTATACTAAGAGTCACAGCTTAGAGATACTCTTTGTTCTTCTTGGACTTGTTTTCTAAACTAGAGTTAGACTCGAATGATTCACTTATTAATAGGAAGCCAACTCTGATACCATTTGTAATGCTCTATACTAAAAGCAATGAATAAACCGAGTCAACAAACACAAATAAGCTCATTAACCACTTGGCTCAAAAGTTGCAACATTGTGTTGACAAGGTATTTATTACCATGATTTTATAAATTAGTACCATAATTCATGTAAAATACTTAATCATGGGGTATTACACTTAAATGATTGCAAATAAATATTTAAAGAATCATATTATTTTCACTTTGACATATCCTTTAGAAAAATTTTCATCATTTTTTTTTACATCATTTTTATTTGTATATCTTCCAATCATACACTTTATAAATAAGTAAAAGGAAAAAAATGGATGTCTATTAATTTTAAGTGTGAGAGTCTTTATCGATGAGGAAAAACTTTACATATGAGCTTAGTAAAGAAACACACTTGTTAGCTTGGCACCATATCCAACCTAAAACATTAAGGTCTTAAGTTAATGAGTTTTCTACACTTATAATATCATCATTTAACCTATATCTTTGCAATGTGGGATTCTTTTTTCAATTAACCCACATTTATATCCTCCATAAGGTAATAATCTCCTTCTTAAATGTAAGCCTCTTCTATATTAGGCTTAGGTCTTACTCCTTTTCAAGGGAAAATCTCTTTGGGCCTCATTAAGAGCTCATTATTGATTCCACTAAACTCATTCATGAGCGGCCAATAACCTACATACTTACCTTATGTCATGGGTTTCACCTAAGTTACCATGACAATTGGTGGATTTATTCCATCGCCATCCTAGCTAAATCATAAACTTTAGTATCACTTGTTAGGATAAAAAAGTCTTCATTATTGGTGAAAAAAATCTGAATATGAAGATCTAGTAAAGGAATAAACTCGTGCGCTTAACATCATATTCAACCAAAAGTTTTAAGGTATTAGGTTAGTAGGATCTCTCCATTTATATATCCTTTATTTAACACATATATTTTAAATGTAAGATTATTTTTTCACCTATCCTATAGTTGTATCTTAATAATTAAGGATCCTTCATATATAACAATATATAATTAAATGAGATTAAAAAAAGAACATGATGCGCGGCAGAATTTTAATGGACAATGAACAGTAGTCAAATGCAACTACTGGGCCTTTTTAAATGCAAAAAACTAGAACACAATATGGGAAATTTTCTTTTTTTGATTTTTTCATTCATAATTTGTAATAAACTTGTACATGCACGTATAATAGCCTTCCCGAGACCCTAACACACAAAGGAAAAATTTGGTCGTTTCTAGAACCTTCTAGCATACTCTAGCATGTGTACTATTTTTTTTTTTTTTTTGCGGTTTTCTAGTTTTTTCTTTTCGTGATATATTTGTTAATTCTACATTCTAATTTCTAGTTACCATATTTTGCCATGTAACATAACAGACCACCATTTAAAGACACAAAAACTTGTTTAACCTCCATAAATGCCCATTAGGAGACTACCCTTTGGTGGACCCTCCCATACACCGTTCAATTTCCCAGCGCGTGGGATACAAGAGGCATTGACACTTCTTACCAAGGATAAGAAAATCGATCTTCCACATGTGAATCCAGTCATGCATAGTATATTTTACGATGTGCTTCCATGTGGAAGTTCCAAAGATTGTGGTTTGTACAAACATTAGAAAGGTAGAGGATTACGAGAGATTTATAGTTAAAAAAAACATACGAAAGCAATATAGCATCAATAGGGTTCGTATGCTTTTATGATTAAATCATCTGTGTTTTTCTTTTTTCCTTTTTTAAAAACAAAATCATCATATGTTCTTTCCATTATACAATAACCAATGCTCTATTAAAATCCCACTTAATACACATATCATCCCAAAAAGGCCCAAAATCGTACACATATACTCATAATACCCTTGGTCAAATACTTAAAATCCTCTCTTTCTTTTCAAATCTTAACCCAAAAAGCCCAAAATCAAAGAATAAAAAGGTACTTGGGGTTTGTTGTTTTGCGTTTTCCGTTTATATGCGTGACTTAGGGGTCCCTTTTAGGGTTAGGAAAATATTGCATAGACCTTTAATAAGTATCTGATAATTATCTAACGAATAAAATTAAATGTTATGGCTTCATTAAAAGAAAAGACATTCTTCAAATACCATGGAGGTCTCCTTTAGGAACTCTGTGGTGGTCTGGTAGCCAAGTGTGACAGTGGACTTGTAAAAAAAAAAAAAAAAAAAAAACCCTATCTAATGTTGGCAACGAGGGCCACCTAATGTTAAAATTAGTAAGGAAAGTTTTTAAAGGAAGAGAATTAGAGTATTTAAGTATTTCAAGTGTGTAAAGGAGTGCTTGAGAGATGATCCTTACATTTGTGGTTTACACTTTATTTATATGATATGAAACTTACTTATCATGGATATATATCAAACAAGAATTAACTTGTATATAACTTGGGCATGGGGGCATGTTCAATATGAGAAAGGATAACTCCTTTCTACCGTTTGCTAAATCTCGAGAAGTGAGATTTTCCCACCAACATGAGTAATCACCATAGCCTAGACGGCTAGACTCATAGAACATATCATAAGCTCTTACAGAACATTTAATGAGGGGAGAGAAAGAAGCTGAGTAGGGTAGCTATACCCTTCAGCCTAGGTGCCAAGCACTTAGTGTGCTTGGGGTCTCATGGTCAAAATGGACTTGTCAGGTTAAGGACTAGCTACCCTAAGGACATCATTGGAGACTTCCCATTTCTTCTATTGGCTAAGGTCGAAGGAGTGCTTAGTGCTACACTAAGTATGCCGTGCAGGTACTCGACATATCGATTGTCTATCTATGTTTAAGTCTAGCTAGCCCATTTTTTAGGGCCTGAGTAAGTTGTCCAAATAAGGAGGGATTGAGATTTTGGCCTTGAGGGGTGCTTAAGGAATCTAAACATCAAAAACTTGGGCTTGGCCTCTAGGGCTAGAGTCAAAAAAGCCTACTAACAACATAACAACATGTACAAATGTTAAAGACACATTATAATTTTCTTTCTATAATTTTAAAACATATTCTATAATGTTTGTACTATATATTCTAGTATGTTAATATTTAGTTACTACATGGTAGTATGAGATCATGAATGGTCCTTAACTTGTCATGCATGACAATTGAGTGGTGTAAAGAAGTCGAAAAGAAAGAGAAAGTGAGAGATAGGATAATGGAGAAGCCTTCCTGCGTACGGATGTTGCAAGTAAACTTTTCAATCAATTAGTTTAAGTTAATTTATTGCAAACAAAGTTATCTATTGGTTAATCTACCAATTAATAATATGTATATATTTATGTATATATATATATATAAATCTTAAGCAAGTAATCTATATAGGTGTTCTACAAAACAAACTATGGTTTTTTTATTATTATTATAGATATTCGTCAAATCTGAAAGTTTTCAAAGCGTATGCTTTCTTCTCACATGGGATGCTACAAGTTTTGTCCAAAACATATTATATTAAATATTTGAAATGTACACCCCACACCGCAAAATCATACTCATCGACTAGTATGTTAATTAATGAACAAAAAAAAAAAAAAAAAAAAAAAACAGTGTCGAAACTTGACCTTTGTTTTTTTTAATCTTTTCAAAATTTTCCAATACAATTTTGAATCTTTTCAAAAGAATCGGTTATATTCCATAACTTATTTTATTTGGATGTTAGCAATGAACATGACATACGGAATATCATATCGGAAAGGAAGAAACATGAAAAATATTTTAGAAATTAATGATCTATTTGGGTATTTTATTTTATAATCATATCATATTTTGATTAATTGTCTCATTATATACCAATTTTTTATTTATTTATTTACATGTTGTATCATAATAAAGTAAGAAAAGTTAACATCTTTATTTTACATAATTTCAATTAGACTTATAAATGAGTTTCAATCAATATAATACAGTCTCAAACTTGAACTCGAATTCTATTTAAAATTTTAAAATCAAAGGTTTACTTCAACTTAATTAATTTGACATTAAACTTGACTTAAAATAATATTTTATGAATTCAAACTCAATCTGTTAAACTCGTTTCAGCTTAATTATTGTTAAAATATATTATCATTATAATTAAATTATATCTATATTCTACTAATAATTATTCATAATTTGAGCTTAATCTGGTTGGTAAGTTAAATCGAGCAAAAATATTATAAAACCCTATCTCGACTAGCTCGACCAGTTTAGCCGGGTTCAGAAATATTGATTGCATTAGGGAGCAAAGAAGTGACGCTTTCGTACGTTGTTCATTGTCATCTGGCTACATCCAAGTAGCGGTTTTTCCAAGAATGTTGAGCCAAGTACATGAGTCATGTTCAGCCAAATAATCTTTTGTATCCGCAAATTTAAGCCGTAAAAATGGAAGCCAAGATAAAGAATCACTCTGACTTTGTTGTCTTATCATGGACAGACTCGGACATGTCTAGTAGCCATCCATATTTGGGTGGTCGACAATTAACGGTCTAGCTGCGCAAAGTGCGTCCAATGCAAGATCAGGCCCCACAATCTTGAAATCATAGTACTCAATAATTGAATCTTGGTTCCAGTACTCCATGTTTTCTAGTACGGTTCCGCTAATCATGCGAATGCAATAGGGGGAACTGGACAGTTGAAAACACATAAAATTCATCTATTAGTTGATCGTTTAGCATGTAGGAGTATACTTGAATTCAGATGATTGGTGCAACATTTACAACACAGCGCGAAGGCACCACTTATATACTAGGGTAGAAGTATACGGAACTGGACGGGGGCCCTAACTAGCCTGAACCATCGGCATTGGATCATTGGTTCCCCCAACATTATGATTGAGATGAGGAAAAGAAATAGGTGAAAAAAAAAAAAACAAAGAGAGAAAGAGAAGAAAAAAAATATAGAAGAATATAAATGGAAGGCAAATACTTATTTGAATAAAAAGAAAATAGAAATAAATGATTGTGGATGGAGAATGTATTAGATATTTTTATTAAGCTCAGTAAAGTACCAAAAAACTTTTAAAATTTCATAATTGCTTTTTAGTAAAAGAAAACAGTCAAGTAAATTTATATATTCTCATTTCCAGACCTATAAAAAATTTTAAATAAAGTTTTCTTTTCCGCTACTTTTCCTTCATTCTCTAAACAAGAGGAAGAAATTAAGAAAGAAATGTTTCCTCCATAATTCTTTCCCTTCTTTTTCTTTCTTTCAATCCAAACATGATGTAAAAGAAAAATCTCCACTAGACTGCCCTTCATTTTGGTGTTACTTCATAAGAATCGACGCTTTGACCGATTTCAAATCACACTATTAGCCTCTCTTTTGTTTGTTTCCTATTTTCCATAACAACGCAAGTCCTCCTTCACCTACCTCTCTATTTTGCATATTTATTGCCTTAGTGGAAATCAAATAGTGTAACAAATAAAAAATAAACAATTGAATATTTTGGATTTATCTCATTAAAATGCTATAAAATTGTATTATATCATCATTTATGAATAATATAGATTTATAGAAGTACTACTCCCTTTACATATTTATGTGTCTGAAATAAAAAAGACATCACAAGTACTATTGCATGAAAAAAATAATAAAAGAATAGAACAAAACCATTAGAACATACATAATTCATCATTTACAAACATCAATATTTTTCACATATTTTAAAAAAATTTATAATTACTTATAACTCGTACTGTAATTACCATTAGTTCTTTTCATACAGCGCTACTCTTACATGTCAAATTAAAATAATTATTCCCTCATCCTCCTTCAAACCTTAAGATATTGAATTAGGAGATTGGAATGGAGAAAAATATCGAGTCTAAGAACTAGAGGGAGATGGAGACGTTGACTTTTTTTAATGTTTCATTGATTGTAATGCTTTGCAATAAAGTACTTTCAATTTTGAAAATTAGTACTGAAAATTTTCAAAGTTAACTGTGTATTGTAATCAATAACATTCTTGACATCTTAAATTACAATGAATTATCTATTACCCAATTTACTGTAGGTCATTCAATTACTTGAACTCTAACATCAATTAAAGCCTTTTTAAGTGACACATATACCTAAGTAAGTCACTACACTAAAGTTTAATTAGTAACAAGTAGTTCATGCATGTTAAGGACTTCAAAAACTTACATATAACCGATGCAAATAGTGAGATAGAAAGTTAAGGTATGCAACATGTATATATATATTTATATATATCTTTGGAAATTTCCATACATTTTTAAGTTTAAAAACATTATATTTTGTTGAAGTGAAAATGAATGAAACATTATATAAATCCTCATGTTCATCTCTCGTTAACTCTTGAACTCTATATTCTCCTTTATTTCAATCATTTGCTTCATTTATCAAAAATTAGAAAAAGAAAGAATGGTATAAGTAGCATCAAAGAAAAGCATATTAATGTTTGATTATAATGCCTCTGCCATAAAGGATGTCATTCCCCAAACTAGAGAGTCATAACAACCTTGCAATGTAAACTAACTCAAGTTAGAAGCTAGCCACTTTAGTTGCAAACTAGAGAATTGTAGCAGCTCTGCCATGTAAATCAACCTATCGATTACGAGTTAGCCATAAGCTAAGAGCTAGCCACTAACGCCACTAACGTAGGTATACCTTACACAAAACGTTTATTACTTCCCCACTTTAAGCCATCTAATTCTAAATCTAATAAATATCAACTTGTGATGTAACTTTTTAAAATAGTTTCAGAAAATAAACTTGTGACTCAAATGACCGAGAAAATTTAACCTTTATAAATCATTTATAGTATAAAATGTTAATTTCAACAAAAATTCTAAAAGTAAGTTGATATGAGAAAATAAAGCAATTAGCAAAGGGTTTATAAAAGTTTACAAATTTATAAAGCATAGTAACGGCATCTATAGTTAAAAACTAAAGGGTCACAAATAAAGACCCTATTAGTTTCCATACAAGTTAATAAATTCGATGAATAATTAAAAACACAGTCCATTAGTCTTGAATCTTACTCCCCGTCTATGTTATCTAGTCTTTTGGAACTTGATGTAATACTAGTAAGTCTACTGGAAACCTATAGAATAGCTACAAGGGAATGAGCGACAACTTGCTCAATAAATGGAACAAAGAAAATAATACTTATCTAACATCACGTAACCAAGGTTTTCAAGCAAGGTTAATTAGATATAATACATGTTCAAGAAAATATCATCGCACAGTATTAATCAAACGTTGTAAGATTAAAGAAGTTATGCCAGCTTTAATCCAGGTTTTGAGGAGTTTGACTCTATGCACTTCACTAATCAAAACCAAATCAGAACTTATGCAATAGAGAAACATGCTCCATCGAGACTAACTTCAAACCATGGTTTTCAATCTTAACACAACTCCCTCTTCTGTCACTTAGTTCGATTAAGGGTAAGGAAAAGACCATTTCTACTATCCTCATTGAAGGGTTCATGTTTGACCCAAGAATCCTAGTCATTTCTCTTAGTAGGTTGTGATGCGAGTTATTACGCCTTAAAGTCATAGAGTCGTAACAGTCCCACTGTGTAAATCATTCTATGATAGTAACTGGCCTCATAGTATCTACCATAGACACGATCTACACAAAGCGTCAACGACTCCTCGCTTTGAAGTAAACAATCCAATTAAGTATTTAACTACAAATATAGTAATTATCACAAATTTTTAATAACTATACAGAATTATATGTAAAGTCCACAGAACTTTTCAGAAAACTCTACATAAACATAACGATTTGCTAATTTATATAACAACTATTAGTTTTTCATTCTTAAACTATAAGGGATACTTTAGCTACACATCCATTGTTAAGCAAATTGATCCCCACACCCTTAGCTTCAAAAGATCTAACTTCTAGATAATTGTAAGGTGACATAATACTTGAAGTATTCAGAAATCAAGACCTGCAAAAGGATCTATAAGGGTATGAGCAACTACAGCTCAGTAATTTGAATTGGAGACTCATGAATGTATATAAACACAAACAAGATTATCAAGTAATTATTTTCATGCAATGCAACAAGCAAGTATCATCACATAATGTAATCCGGTCTGTTGCGAAATTAGAGGAATTTCACTCGCTTTAATCTAGGTTGAGAAGTTTTCATATTATGCAATAGCTCACAACCAAACTCAAGCTTGTGCAATGGAGACACCGCTCCTCTCGCGACTACCTTTAAACCATTGACTTTACCTTCACCGCGACCTCCTCTTCTGTCATTTAGTTTGACCAAAGATGAAGAAGGGACTATTATATAATCCTACGCTATCCCTTTCGAAGGGGTCGGTATTTGGTTGGAGAATCCTAATAATCCCCTAATAGGTTGCAATGCATGACATTTTAGGTCATTAGAGTCAAGTAAGATTAAATTTCATTTAGGGTGTTCAAACAATTTCACACCAGTTCAATCATAGCACAAAATTAATCCATTACAAATTTCAGTATGAATTCAGATATATCAAACACATGCGTAAACTACTTACAATTACAACCATATACAATCCAAAGTCTCCGAATACTATAAAATAATACTCTAATATAGTAAATAATAACTCAACTTACTTGAAATTTCTCCGTCGCCCGATCACTTAATTGCAAGCCGATTTGTCTCTAGGTATTCTATAATACAAATAAGTCTTTTTAGTACTTATACTTTAATAATTCATATTCTAAGTTATAATTTAACTCATTTTTTTATGTATACCTGTTATTTACTAATGATTCATTTTACCATATTTCGAGGTTCAGTTTCTAAATTAGATTCTAGTTTTGATTCTGAAATCTTAAATATGCTTGAATCCTAATGTGAAATTAATCACATTAAGCTCAAGTATTCTAATATCATATTGGGTCTCAATTTAGTGTTCTAAACTGTTCGGTACACCTAATCCTAATTGGGGTATCGGATTTATTCCCGATGTGAGAAAATCTTACATTTTTTATACAATTACCTAAAATTTAAATTTTGTTTCAGATTTATTATATTTTAATTTTTATTATTATATTATCTAATTAAACCTAATTTTTCATATTTATTAAATTTTCAATTCTACATATTCTTAATTTTCTACAATTACCACATAATTCCTTCATTAATTACACTTAACACTCCAAAAGCTAGGATTAGGTTCCACATCAGAGATTAACATTCCTAATCATCTAATTAATATCTAAATCAATAATTAATATCTTAATCACCTAATTAACCCAAAATTATCCAATTTTTCTATTACTTTAGGGCTGAAAATTTATCTAAAAATTTCAAAAATTAAATTTAGAAAAATGGCTTCATAGCACTATTCTATATCACTTAATCATTCTATAGAAAAAATTTGAGCTCTAAATTTAACTCCTAAACCTATTTATTTCTAATCCTAATTATGCTCGATTTTGCTTAATTTCTTAAGAACCTTATATTTTTAGACGTGATTACACTTAATCACTATTTTCCCCTAAATCTACATATAATAAAACCTCAGAATAATAAATTTTATAATTTTCTAAGCAAAATAAATAATTTTTTGAAATTACACAAAATCGGAGCAAATGAGAGACTTACCCTGCCCAATAACTTTTGGCCTTTCAACACTAGTCCAGGTTTGTCGGCCGGTCCAGGCGGTAGGTTTGGAGTGGGGTAGTAGTGGTAGCTCAGTCCCAAGTGGTAGTGGTGTATAAGTTTATGCTAGTTAGCTCTTACTGCATAGATTTCCTTCTTCTTTTTTTAACCCTAGTTTTTCTTTTGAAATTTCGATGTTCTCTATTTTTTTCTGATTTCTAACTATCTAAAGGAGTTCTATAATTTTTTTCTCTATTTATGGAGCTTTTTGATAATTATTGTGCATTTAATTGGATAAGATATTTCTCAAATCCCTTAATTTTTTTCTTTTACGTTGCTTGATTTTGATTGGTTAATTTTTCTTCTTCCCTTCCTAACTTGCCATAACCAAATCCACATCATTCCTTATTCCTTTGATTTTTTTTCTTAACTAATTTATAATTTTTTTAATTATTTTATAAGTTTTTAGACAATTTAAGTAATTTCGGGTATTTTTATCTACGCTTAAATATATATGGGGTATATGTGAACATTCCTAATTATTATTTAGGCCATTCTATAATTTTTAGTATATATATAATCTATCTCTAGTAATTTATTAGTTATTAGATTACACTTTTCGCCTTTTCGATAATTAACAATTATTATACTTAAAATTTAAAAATTTTATAGTCTCCTATTTTATTACTTATTTTTTTAAATTCAAGTTTACGGATCATTTTTACTAATACTATTCATAGTTTATAATTTGGGTTTGATCAGATCCTTTAACCTATCGTCTTAAATTTTATATTCTAAATTCAATTCTACAATTATTTGGCTTAACGTTATGGTTTACACGAGTCTAGTTAGTAGTTAGGTCGAGTTTGAATTAGCTTTTCTCTTAAGGTGATTAAGCAATTTTACACAATTCAATCAACACAATACCATAAAGTAATCGATACAGAAAGTACAACACTCCATAATAGCAATACAATATCTAAACACATGCACTACACACACATAGGCTATTAATCTACAATCACAAATAAAACATATACTAAGATATCCAAGTATTTTTAAATAATACTCCAAATTACAGTGAAGTATTGATCTCACTGACTTGGAACTTAATTACTTGCTAATATGGTTGTTCACTTGTCCTTATGGGTGATCCCTTGATATTAATGTAAGCCCTGTAACTATAGAATCGAACTTAATATGTAAAGTTTAGAGAAATCGGCTAAAAAATCCAATCGAGCCTAAATTATAAAAAAAAGTTAAAAATATTAGTGAAAGTAATCTCGTAAGTTTGAATTTATAAAAATAAGCAATAGAATATTATAATATCAAATTTTAAGTATATTACTTATTATTTATCGGAAATACATAAAATGAATTTCGATAAGTAACGAGTCGTTGGGGATAAATTATATACACATTAAAAATTATAGAATAACATAAATAATATTTAAGAGTATTTAATTGTACTCCATACGTATTTATGTGTAGGTAAAAATACGTGAAATTATCTAAAATACTTACAAATTATAAAAAAATAATTTAAAAAATCAGAGAAGTAAGGAATTATCCAAATTTGGGTTGTAATAGTTGGAGGAAGAGAGAAAAAAAAATGACCAATTAAATTCACATACTTAAAAAAGCAAATCGAAAGAGATAAAGCACATGTCAACCCTAATTAATGTACTAAAATTTCGCAAGAGTCCTATTAATAGCCAAACTCCACCAGAAGCTAATTTGGTCAATTTAGGATCTTAGAAAATTAGAGAGAACTAAAATTAAGAAAGAATTAGGATTTTACAAAAAATTATAAAAAATCTGTATAATAAAAGTGGTTGGATCGAACCCACGAAGAATCACCACCACTTGGAACCAAACTACCGCTGCTGTTGCCATTACCACCACACTCCAAACCTAATGCCTGGACCAACTGACACACCTTAAATCACCACTAGTGGCTGGAAGTCCAAAACTCTAGTGAGTTTCAAATTCTAGCCAATTTTGTATAATTTATTAACATTATTAATTTTATCCAGAAAATTATAAATTTTATTATTCTGATATTTTATTATATTTAGATTTAGGGAAAATATTAATTATGTTTAATTACATCTAGAAATATAGGGTGTTTAAAAAATCATGCAAAATCAAGCGTGTTTTAAGTTAAAAATAAATAGGTATAGGAGTATAGTTTTAGACTTAAATTTTTTTTTATAGACTAATTAGGTTATATAGAACAATGTCATGAAGCCCCGTTTTTCATAAATTAATTTTTGGAATTTTTAAGCCCTTAAAATATGTATATAATTAGGGATTTTTAGGGTTAATTAACAATTAATTAAACAATTACTAATTTAGTATATAATTAGGGATTTTAAGATGTTCATATCTGATATGGTATGATCGTTGTGATGTTTAGGGTATTAGACATGATTATTAGGGATATTATGTAATAAATATAAATAATTTGATATGTGAAATTGGAATTATGGTAAATATAAAATATTAGGTTAAATTGGATAATATAACAATAATATTAATACGTATTAAATCTGGTGCAAAACTTAAATTTATGAAATTATATGAAAAATGTAAAATTTAATCATATTAGAAGTAAATTCGGTATACTAATGAGAATTTGAATGTATTGAGTATATTAGAATACTGATTTAGGACTAAATGTGATATTTAGGATTCTCCATCTTAAAGTGATTAATTTCACATTAGTGTTCCGATTGCATTTTTAGGATTTATGTATAATACTAGTAGTTGAACTGATTTAGAACCTAAATCGAAATTGGATTCGAAAACCGAACCCTAAACTAACTTATGATGAATTAATAATAACTAATATGTATATAGGAAGAATTGAGTTAAATTATAACCTAGAATATATATATATATATAACTAAAGAGTGTATTTATATTCTAGGACATATAGAGAAGGGTCGACTTATGACTGGTTAAGTGAGTGACCAAGGATTCCAAGTAAGTTGGGTTTAATACTTCGTCATATTTTGGAGTATTATTTTAGAGTACTTTGAGACTTAGGATTGTATTTAATTGTATTTGTAAGTAGTTATGTATGCATGTGTTTAGGTATTTAATTTCGATGTTGTACTCTCTATTGTGTTGGATAATTGATGTAAATGGTAAGGTGTTAAATTGTTTGATCACCCTAAATCGTACCTAACTATAACTGACCTAAATATTTTAATTTGACATGCATTGTAATCCTTTAAAGGATCATTAAGGTTCTCCAACCAAACACTAACACTTTCGAAAAAAATAGTGCTAGATAGCATAATGGTCTTTTCTTTATTCTTAGCCAAACTAAGTAATAGGAAAAGAGGTCACGGTAAGGATGAGGGCATTGGTTCAAAGGATAGTCTTAGGGGAAGCAGTGTCTCCATTGTATAAACTTGTGTTTAGTTGTGAGCCGTTGCATTAACAGAAACTCCTTAACCTGGATTAGAGCGGGTAAAATTATTTTGATTTCACAACAAATCGACCACGTTGTGTGATGGTACTTGCTGGTTACATTATAGACAATTAATTGTTTGATAACCTTGTTAATGTTTGTTATACTTTCATAAGTTTCCAATTTAACTTACCGAGTTGTGGTTGCTCATACTCTTATAGATTCTCTTACAAGTTCTGACTTCTAATTACTATGCCACGATACAATTATCCCGAGATCAATTCTCTTTTGTAATTAGGGGGAGTAAGGATCAAATGGCTATACGATCAAGTTTTTTTTTTTTTTCCTTTATGTCTTAATAGTACTTTTAGGTTTATGAACTGACATGTAAGATGTAACTTAGCTGAATACTATAGTATGTATAAGTTCTTGGGATTTTAAGACATTATGGGTGTGAATATATATATATATATATATATATATGAATGATGGTTCTAAATTTTTATGTAAATTTTAGCTTATATTTTAATTGAATTGTTTACTTCAAAATGAGAAGTCATGGATACTTTATGTAAATTAAATCTATGGTAGGAACTGTAAAATCAGTTATTATCATAGGTTGGTTTAAACAGTAGAACTGTTACGATTCTGTAGTTTTGAGATTGTAATAATTAATCTTGATATATTACTTTTATTTTGCATATAAATTATGAAATACTACTAATTTACTTGTCTATATAAGAATTAGGTTGATTGATTGTTGGTTTACTATGTCCTAAGTATTGGAAGTTTAGAATAGTGCTATAAGTTTATGTTACCTTCTAGGCTATCCCTTAAGTTAAGATGTCCTTGAAATATTTATTAAAGAAGCTTTTGAGATATTCTCTATACCTCTTAGGCATTGAAGTCACTACAAACTCAACCTTTGCATCAATCTCTAAGAGGTTGGTAAATCTCCAAGATTTTCAATAAACACTTTCTGAGCTAAGGCACCTTTGAAGTCTTTAAACTGGAAGCTTCTGAGTAATCCCCTAAGCCACATTAGGGTTAAGGTGTTAGCTAGTTTAACATTTGAATCATCCTTTAAGTTTGATAAATACCTAAGATGTCCTATGAATTTCCTTTTGATGCAACTTCTAAGTGCTCATACTTATGAATTTCGCTTCAAGTACAATCTAAGGCATCTTATAAATTGATTGTGCAGTCTACTCAATTTTTTATCTTTTGACAAAATGTCCTTTAGGTTACCATCTAAACCTCATGAGCATTGAAGTTCATAATCGATTTGATCTCTAAGTTTGATGAGTATCCTAAAATCTTTAATGAACACCCTCTGATACAACTTCTAAGTGTTTACATCTCTATAATTATTCTAAATATTACTTTAAGTTACCTTCTGACTAAATTGTTGTGTTTACTAAGATTTAAATTTCCTAACAGAAAATCCTCTAAGCTATCGTTTGAGTTTAGTTAGTTTTACAATTTCAAAGAATTTACCCTCTAAATTTACCATCTGACTTAGCCTTTAAGATTCCCCTGTTTCACCACTCACTCATAATCTTACCTCTGATTTAGCTTCTAAGTGAATATTTAACAGAACCTTTGCCCCTAACTTCCTTTAAGTTATCCTCTGTTGTATACTAACTTCCTATAATCAATTGATTTGTTCATTTTTCTCTTAAGTTTTAGTTTAATAAACCTAGTCAATACTTCATTACTTCTCATAATCCTTATCTCACGCATCAATGCTCACAAATTCTCAAATTATCATACTATCAAGTTATACATATAAGTGCCATATACTTGATTTTGTTAATTTCTTCTAATAAGACCCCTTTCAATAGCACCCATATATCATAAAATATATCAATAATCAGTGAAGCTAAGAATCTAAGTGAGGTCCTTACGAAAACTACACTTTTTTTTCCCCAAAAATACCATTTTAATCATAATTTAGGGCTCAAAATTCATTAAAAATTATAGAAAATAATTTTGTAAAAAATCTCTTCATAGCAATTTAGTATAAATATAGGATAGGTTACAAAAAAATTACGAAGGCAAAAGTATATCATTAGACCTATTTATTTCAAAATCGAAAATTGCTCAATTTCATTGATTTTTTAAGGACATTATTGCAACTACTAAATTTGTACAAAATGATATTTTTTTTCTAGATTTTATATACAAAAATATGTAGGAATAAGTTTTTGTGTAATTTTCTGAACAATTTTTATATTTTTAATAATTTTAAGAAATTTAGCCTAAAATTGGACTTCACCGAAGTTGGAAGCTCCAACCACCAGTAGTAGCTGCTACCTTGTCATCCAACCCAGACAATAAGTCCACTATTGACTGGTGGTGGCCACTTATCCCTAGCATCTCTCTATCCGTGCATACTCCATTAAGCTTAAATTGCATTGGATTTTTGTATATTTTCCCTAATTTACTTATTTAATTTCCAAACCCTAAACTAAATTTCTCTAGATCTTAAACTTCATACTCTACACAATGGAGAGTGTTTCAGATTTTTCCAGAGCTTAAAAGTTACATAAATGAATTTTTCTCTATCTCCCTTTAAGAAAATTTGGCTTTTAAACCCCTACCTAACATTTGTTTATAAGGACCCCACACGCTTAAGATAAGAATTTCCTAACTATCCTAACAGTGTTCATAATTTTTTTTTTTATCAATTTTAATGAATTTCCTTAGCTTTGTTTAGCTTAAAATACAATTATTTGGATATTTCAGTTAATTATAGGTGTATATTTCAGTTAATTATTTGGATATACATAATAATTATGGATGACATATATATGTATATTCTATATGTTATTTTATGTTACATAATATTTTATGTTACGTAATATTTTATAACTCATATAGTTTATCTCTAAAATTTTACGAACTATCGAAGTTTATTTTACATATTTACAATAAATAATACATAATATAATTAAATTGTATTATTTTAGCTATATTATTTTTATCTTATTAAATTTTTAATATCCAAGTCCATGAGGTGTCTTTGACAAATATTTCAAGTCTACTTGTAAATTTTTAAGTCTTTTGAGTTAATTTTACTAATATCCTAAATTATTTGTTTGAATAATTACGTGAAATTATGGAGCTCATAAAGTGTAAGTCCTAAATGTAAGCTCTATAGCTATAGGATCGGACTTAATACGTAAAGTTTAGGGTGATCGGCTAAAAGATCCAATTGAACCTAAATTATAAAATAAAACTAAAAATATTAGTAAAAGTTATCCCGTAAGTTTGAATTTAAAAAAATAGGTAATAAAATAAAATAAAATAAAATAATATAAAATTTTCAAATTTTAAGTATATTATTTGTTATTTATCGGAAATGCATAAAATGCATTTTGATAACTAATAAATTACTAGATATAAATTATATGTACATTAAAAATCATAAATTAATTTAAATAATATTTAAGAGTATTTATTTGTACTATATATGAATTTATATGTAGGGAGAAATATGTTTAATTACTTAAAATATACAAAATATGCTAAAATGAAGCTAATTAATTAAATAAAATTCATAAATAATTAAGAAAAATAAGGAATGATCCAGATTTAGGTCGTAGCACTTGGGGAAAAGAAGAAAAAAATTAGTCAATTAAATTAAAACAATAAAAAAGGTAATTTGGAACAGGATAAAGTAATTGTCTAATCAATTTAATATACTATAATTTCTTTAGGGCTCCATAAATACCCAAAAAAATTTCAAAAATTTATTTGGATAGTTAGAAGAGTAGAAAAAATAGAGAGGGTTAAAATAAGAGAGTTAGGGTTAGTTTTCAAAAATTAGACAAAAATATATGCAATTGGAGCTTATAAGGAGATCCTAAACCAGATAACCACCTATGAGTGGACTGCTACTACCACCACACGGTGGTGGCAATACCCAGACTGGTCGACAAGGCCTCGCTGGCCGAAGCAGCTAACACGAGTAAGTTTCGATTTCTACTTGATTTTGCTTAAATTGTTAAAAATATAAAAAATGTTTGGAAAATTACGAAACTTGTTATTCTAGAATATTTTAGTATGTGTATTTAGGAAAAAAATTTATTTTAATAATTTTGTATCTAGAAATATATTGTTTTTAAGAAACCATGCAAACTAGAGTTTTGTTCGATTTAGAAATAAATAGGTTTAGGAGTGTAGTTTTGGACTCAAAATTTTTTTGTAGACTACTTAGGTGATATAGAACATTTTCACAAAGCCCTTTTTCAAAAATTTATTTTCAAAAATTTAGATGATTTTTAAGCCTTAAAATGATGTATAAAATGGGTATATTAGGGCTAATTAAGTAATTAACTATATAATTATTGATTTAGTGCATAATTATATGTTTTAAGATATAAAAATCTGATGAAGTATGATACTTGTAGCATTAGGTTGTTAAATGTAATTATTAGGGTATTATATAGTATATATGCAATAAGTAAAAATGGTATGTTTTAAATTAATTTTGTAAATTAGGGTAATTAGGAGTAAAATTTGACTTGTGATGAATTTAGATATTTTGAGATGTTAGTTGATATTGGGAGATAATATTTAGAGTGATAGAAATGTTATATGTGTATATTATGTACATAATAAGTAATAATATATAATATGAAAAATTGAAAATATAATAAATAGAAAATATTATAATAAAATAGATATTATACTAATAATAGAAATATATATAAAATCTAGTAGATGACTTAAATTTAGGTAATTATATGAAAAATGTAAAATTTGTTTCACATCAAGAGTAAGTTCGGTACACTAATAAAGATTTAAGTGTATTAGGTAGTATAAAATATTGACTTAAAACCCAATGAGATATTTAGGATTCTCGAGCCTAATGTGATTAATTTCACATTAGGTTTTGGATCGTATTTTTAAGCTTTATGTATAATACCCTTAATTGGAATTGCTTTAGAACCAAAGTTAGAATCGAATTCGGAAACCAAACCCTAAACTAACCTAGGATGAATTAATAATAACTAATATGTCTATAGGAAGAATTAAGTTAAATTATAATCTAGAGTGTATATATATATATCATCAAAATATAAATACTAAAGAGTGCATTGATATTATAGGACACATAGAGACTAGTCAACCTGCGATTGGCTGAGTGAGCAATTAAGGATACTAAGTAAGTTAGAATTAATACATTAATGTATTTTGAAGTATTAATTCGTAGTACTTGGAGGCTTGAAACTGTATTAGATAGTTCTTGTTAGATAGTTAGTTATGCATATGTGCTTATTTTGAGCTGCTAATATGATTACAGTTTTGTTACTTTAGCTTGTATTTGTATGATTTGTTTGAAATGATTGAACACCTTAAACTGGATTTAATTAAATATTTGGCTCATAAATTTAAACTGGATTTGCATAGCAACCCATTAAAAGAAAATTAGGATTCTCTAGCTAAATACCGATCCCTTCAAAAAGGATATCATTGGATAGCATAATCAATCCTTTCTTTATCCTTAGTCAAACTAAGTGACAAGTGAGGAGGTCACGGTAAAAGTGAAGTCAATTGTTTGAAGGTAGTCGTAGAAAGAGCAGACTTTCCATTACACAAGCTTGGGTTTAATCGTAAGCTGTTGCATTAATGGAAACTCCTCAACCCGAATAAGAACAGGTACAATTTCTCTAATCTCATGATAAGCCGGATAATGTCGCGTAATGTCATTTGCTTGAACATACATTGTACTTGATAATTTGGTTGATAACCTTGTTTGTGTTTGCGATATAGTTTTAAGTCTCGGTCCCAACTTACTGAGTTGTATTTGCTTATATCCCTATAAACTTTGTTACAAGTGATAGCTAGGAAGCGGATTATAATTACCTTAAAGCTAATAACTGTGAGATCTTGAGGAATGAGAATATAAACTGAAGGTTAGATATACTTTCAAGTATAAATCACTCTTTAAAGCTTCTAGTATTAATAACTGTTACAACTCTGTCGCTTCAAGACATGATACAAAGAAGTTGAAAATATTAATAATATATAGAAATATAAATACATGAGATATTTTGGAGGGTTGTGTGGCATAGCTTATGTGTGTGTCGTGTTTGTACAAATTCTTGAACCTTAACCTTTGTTTTATAGGCATGTGTTTTTTTTTTCAAACTTTATGCCTATTTTCCCATTTGTATTTACAAGCATTTTCACAAGTGACTAAATCCTATTGCATTCTTGCCTACCATTTGTAGGTCTCACGTGCATTTTTTGACTTTTGGTTTCTTTCTTTTTTTAACTTTTTTGGAAAACATGTTATAGATTTGGCGAATCCATAAGTTAAGGGGGTTAAGCAACCCTTAATTCATTGACCTAATGGGTCTAGGGGTAAGTTGAGAGTCAATTGCCAAGGCTATAATGGGTCGTCAACCTAACGGGTTGGTTTAATACCAAGACATGGTTCCAACCCCATTTGTACCCATGTATGTATGGAACAAAGTGAACAACCCTTGAATATTTTCTTCCTTAAAAACCTCAACTTTTTTAAGGCTACTAAAAACCAAATGTATTTTGTGTAGAAGTTAGAAAAAAGGAGATCATATACCTTCATTTTCTTAGATGTCTTGTAGGGCATATGCAAAGAAAAAAATGATTCATTTTTACCCTATAAGTCCTAAGTCGAGATTTTTGGAAAAAAGCCTAACAGGTGTAATAGAATATTGACTACAAGAAGGAAGAATTTATCTAGTATCAACATTAACTTAGCTATCTCATTGTAGCGACCACTTCCCCTTAATAGAAAAAGTTACTAGTGTTGGGGAATTATTAGGGATCATCTTAGAAATTTGTTGGTGGATTTAGAAAGAAATTACACTTTGCTTCTGGGTTGGAGGCAAAGCAATGGAGTGTATTTTATGGGCTAAATCCTACCTCTCCAAGACTTAAATTCTTTGTTTAGTTTGCTTTAGGACTTACTACAACTCTTAGAATTAGATATAGTTAGACTTTATAGGAGTAACCTTGGTACACTAGGTAAATTAATTGTTGTTTTGTCTATATAAGATAAGGGTAAGGAGGTAAAGAGGGATGATATGTGACTCTAACATCCCTACCTTGAAAATTTTGGAACTAAAACCTACCTTGTAGAACCTTAAAACTAGCTTAGAACCAGTATCCTATAAAACTAATAAGATACAAAGTACCATGTGGAATTTATAATTTTATGTATTTTCCCATAAATTTTAAGTTTATATGTTTATTTAAAAAAGTAATCTATATATGATACACAAGTCTTTTATATGCAAAAACTATGAAACTTCTAGTAAAGCACAATAACTTGTAATACATAAAAGTAATATTTTATATCTTTGTTATTTTATTATATAATATTAAATAAAACATATGGAACTAATAGAAAATTGGAATATCATATATAAGAGCTTTAGATTAAGGTTTATATTAAACTTAGGTTGTTTCTCTTTAACATAAATGTAATAGATTTTTTTTATTACTTTCTAAACTAAAAAGCTACAAGCTTATTTTTCATTCATTAATATATATTCTATTATTTAATAAACTCTATAAGATAGGTATTAGGTGCCTTAAAATCTATACCCTAAAGATAAGTGAGTAATCCTATCATATAGAGCACTTTCTCCAAACCTACTTGATCAGGTAGGTTCCGAGTTTCAGGTTTTGGATAGTAATTTCCTAGAACCTATTCTCATAAGTAGGGTATAGGTAAAAAATTTGGGTGCCCTATACCTACTCTAAAACCTGTACATCGAAGCATATAGAGTAAATGTTCTAGGTTCCCATCCTATATTAGCAAGTAAATAAAACTAATATATAAACGATATCATCTCATTAAAATATAGTAAAGCCCTACCTATGTAAGCTCCAAAACTAAGCCAATTGACCGTAGGATTGAACTTAGAGCATAAGTTTTGGACGATCGGTTAAGGAATCCGATTAAACCCCAAATTATAAACTATTGAGAGAAATATTAGTAAAAATGATCCCGTAAACTTGAATTTAAGAAAATAAGTAATAAAATAAGAGACTATAAAATTTTCAAATTTTAAGCATAATAATTACTAATTACTGAAAAGGCAAAAAATGTAATCTAATAACTAATAAATTACTAGAGATAGATTATATGTATACTAAAAATAATAGAATGACTTAAATAATATTTAAGAATATTTATTTGTACTATATATGAATTTACATATAAGTATAAATAGGCGTAATTACTTAAAATACGTGAAATGTGCTAAAATAATACTAAAGGCTAAAAGAAAATTCATAATTAATTAAGAAAAAATCAAGAAAATTAGGAAAAATCATGAATCATCTAGAATTGGGTTGTGGCAGCTGGGAAAAATAAGAAAAAATTCAGCCAATTAGAATAAGCCAACATAAAAGCCAAAAATCAAGGGATAAGGCAATTGTCTTGTCCCATTTAATGCATAATAAATCTCCTAAAGCCCTATAAATAGCAGGAAAAATTAAGAAACTCATTTGGATAGTTAGAAATCAGAAAAAATTAGGGAGAGATGAAAATTGAGAGAAAAATTCGGTTTAGAAAAAAAATTAGAAAAACCGTGCAATTAGGGCTTTCAAAGGGAACCCACACCAGACGAGGAGCTGGGAGTGGATGGCCACCACCAACACATGGTGGTGGCAGCACCCAGGCCGGACGAAAAGGCCACGGCAGCCGGCAGTGGCCGGAGCCACCCAGATCGGTGAGTCCGATTTCCAGCCCGATTTTGTGTAATTTTGTAAAAATAGTAAATATTATTAGAAAATTATGAATTTTTTTATTCTGGGATATTTTTGTATGTAGTTTGCAGGAAAAATATTATTTTGATGAAAACATGCCCCGTAATATATGATCCTTAAGAAATCATGCAAAACTGAGCACATTTCAGTTTAGAAATAAATGACCTTAGGAGTGTAGTTTGGAGCTTAATTTTTTTCTGTAGGATGCTCATGTGATATAGAATAGTGCTATGAAGCCATTTTTTTAAAATTAATTTTTTAAATTTTTAAGTTAATTTTTAGCCCTAAAATGATGGAAAAATTGGGTAATTTGGAGTTAATTAAGTAATTAAATTATTAATTACTGACTTAGTGAATAAGTAGATGTTTAGGGATGTTGAAATCTGATGGATAATGATACTTGTAGCATTTAGGGTGTTAGATGTAATTATTAGGTTAATTATGTAGTAAATAAGTAATATGGAAAAATAGTACATTTTAAGTTAATTTTGTAAATTAGGGTAATTACGAGTAAAATCTGATTTAGGATGAATTTATACATTTTGAAATGATAATTGATGTTTAGAGATGATAATTAGAGTGTTATAAATATTAGAAGTGTAATATATACATAAAAGGTAATAATACATAATAGGTAATTATTGGAAATATAATAAATAGGAAATATTATAATAAAAATTGATATTGTGATAATAATAAAAATGTACAATAAATCTGATAGGAAATTTGAATTTATGTAATTATATGAAAAATGTAAAAATTTCTCACATTAGGAGTGAATTCGGTACACCAATAAGGATATAAGTGTACCGAGTGAAATAAAATACTAACTAAGGGTAATGATGGTATTTACGAGATCGGGAAATAATGTGATTAATTTCAAATTATGGGTTGAAACGAATTTCTAGGGTTAAAATATAAAACACTACGTAGAAATCGAACTATAACCTAATTTAGAAATCGATGCGAAAACCGAACCCGAACCTAACCCCAAACCTAAATAATTGTAAAAGATGTAAGACCTAGATAATTAGGCATATTAAACCCTAAACAAAACGTAACAATAAGTGTTATAGGATAAAATGAACCTATAATAGTTATATGAAAAGCTGAAACCACGTTTGTGTTATAGGGATGATCGGCGGTGGCCTGATCAAATCGGACCTCAAGTGAATGAGCGAGGAGTCGAGGTAAGTTGGGATTAATACAATGCTGTATTTTAGGAGACTTGAGATTATGCTTGGTTGTGCTTGTTAGATAATTGGATGTGCGCACGTGCTTGATTATGGGTGATGCTATGATTCTGTTTGTTGCTCTAGCATGTATTGTATGATTTGCATGAAATGATTGATCACCCTAAACTAGACTTAATCAAATATATGACCAGTAATCATAATCGGACATGCATAGCAACCCGTTAGGGGAACTTAGAACTCTCCGACCAAATACCGACCCCTTCGAAAGGGATAGCGCAGGATTGCAAAATGGTTCCTTCTTTATCCTCAGTCGAACTAAGTGATAGGAGAGGAGGTCGCGGCGAGGGTGAAGACAGTGGTTCGAAGGTAGTCACAGGAGGAGCAAGGTCTCCATTACACAAGCCTGAGTTTGGTTGTGAGCTATTGCATTAACGGCAACTCCTTAACCCGGATTAGAGCGGGCGCAATTTCTCTAATCTCACGACGAGCCGGACAACGTCGTGCGATGGCATTTGCTTGCACATGCATTGCACTTAATAAGTGATTGAAAACTTTGTTGTGTGTATGGTATAGTTTTAAGTCCTCCGTCCTAACTTACTGAGCTGTGGTCGCTCACATCCCTATAGACATCGTGCAGGTGTTGGCTAAGAAGCGGCCACAACTACTCTGAAGCTAGCAACTGCTGGATCCTGGGGAGTGAGGAAAAATATTGAAGAACGAACATATATTTTTAAGGTTTAAGCTTTTACTTTAGAACTTCTCATTTTTTTTTAATAATGTAATAACTAGGAAATATATTTCGGAGAAACATTGCAAACGATAATTGTAATCACTAAATTATAGTGAATATATGTATTTCCTCACTTTCTTAGAGGAATGATTTATTTAAATTACAAACTGTTTACTTCAAAGCGGGTTAGTTGTTGACGCCTTGTGTAGATCAAGTCTAAGATAGCGGTTGTAAGGCCAACTTCTATTTTAGAGTGGTTTACACGGCGGGACTGTTACGACTCTGCCGCTTCGGGGCGTGACAACCTATAGGAAAACCTAAATTAAATGCTTGTTAATCCCTTCCTTTCCATCTATCATCTTTAATCTTTACTTCATTGTTGTTTTCTTTCTATTATTTCCTTCTTTACTGAATCTATCATCTAGTATAGTTCAAAAAAGGGAATTTGAGTACTTAATTTCTACTTCTAGCTCTACCTACAAGTACAAGGTATGTCTATTACTTGTTCTCTATATTAGAATCGTTTCTTTAATTTATATTTGACAAAAGATTTGGTATTATAACTAGAGTAAAATTTGATTTTCTAACAGTATAAGGAGATTGTTTTATTGATTTAGGTACCTTAAGGAAGAAAAATATTTTTATTTAAATTTATGTTTTGTTTAGTTTTCCATGTAATGTGTCTTCATTTTGTCATGGTTAATTATTTAATCTTATATTATCATCACATTTTAATAAACATTATAAATCTCATGTTAAGTATGATATTTACTGCTTTCTTTTTTAAAAAAATTGTATGCTTATTTTCTTAAAGAATGTTTAAAAAATTATTCATAATAATAACGGTTAAATAATCATTTAAGAAATAAAAAATTGGTTGGAAATAAACTTAAATGGACTCCATTCATTGTATCATTTGAAAAATTGGCTAAATTAAGCAATTGCTTTTGAAAAAAAAAATGATTAGGTTTGTTTTATATTTTGTAAAAACAATCATATTAAAATTTATAAGAAAAATTATTTAAAAAAAATTAAAAGTTCTATAAGGTTCCATGTATCCTATATAATCTACAAGATACAAAATATAAGGTGATTCTAGAGTACCATATGATAGGGTATAGGTAGTAAAGTTTCGAAACTTATACCCACAGAGTAGGATATAAGTAGAACATATATCTTGCCCATCATTTATCCACTCAGCTCTACCATACCCTATATACCTTAAACTACACGTTTTAGGGTGGTTACATGATATAAAGATATAGTAGGTGAATCCTATTGTATGAGAGTAGATTTCAAAAATTGCTACTTAGAACTTCCCTTATAACTGTCAATACTCATCCACAACCTACTTGGTTGAGTAGCCCATTTCTAAAGTGTGAAGCCAAGAAATGATCATTCCTATCCTTATTAGTACTTATCATCAGTTGTTATAATGATGACAAGTACCCTACTAAAACTTGGGGCTTGCTTTACATTATATGGTTAGTTAAATTTCATATGGGTACCAAAGGTTTTGGGGTAGATTATAATTCCAATTTTCCACAACTAACTGATTAGTGCTTCTATTTAATTAAATAGGTGCATCTATACCTAATTTTGCGATAGCATTTCATGATAAATCGTTTGAAGGCATATGATCAAGGATATGATTTATGCTTTTATGAAAATCATTTGACCAAATTGTTGAAAATTATTAGGTTAATGAATGTGCTACCAAATAATTCAAAAGTTGATAAATTGTTGGATAATTCACCTCTATTTTATAGTGTAAAAGAGTAGTAAAATAAGATTTATAAGTTTTAGATGATATCTAGTACCGTTTAGAACCTATAAGATACAGGTTTTAAGGTGATTTTTCTATGTTGTAGAATAGGTTTTGCTTTTAGGGTTTGAGAACTTATAAAATAGAATACAAATAAGATTTTATATCTTATCCACTTAATACCTACATATCTTAATGCTAGCATAGACTTCTATTCTTCTTGAAAAGGAAGAAATGATTTCTTTTATAAACCATTTAAAACTATATATTTAGAAAAATCGTGATTTTATTATTCATTTAAATACATAAAATCGATAAAATAATATAAAATTATATAAAATCGATAAAATCGTAAGTTTATAGAATCATAAATTAAAATTTATAATTACACCAAAAGTTTGTATATAAACGATCTTATATTTATTTTAACTAAAAAAAATATTATAAAATTACAAACTTATAGAATTATATTTTTAATTTATGAATTTAACAATTATGCGCCTCCCATAACTATAATATTTGGAACGTTCTGACCAAACAAAATCGAATGACGTTTTCAATGGAAGAAAGCACGCAAAAAACAATATCTGTTTTGGAATAATTCCACCACAACCACTTTCTCGATAATGTCATTATGTTGTATCCGTGGACTAACAAACATAAGAGTGTTCAGATTAACATAAATTATAAGTAAATGATTGTAGGCCAAACAATGTTTTACCCGTTTTATTTCGTGTGCATGTTATAAATTATTTAACTTTCATACGGTGTACATATTTTATATAGTATCTTATCTTTGTGTCATATTATCTTGCAGAAAAGAAGAGAAACGAAATTAAGCAAATCATCCAACTAAAACTAAAAACTCGAATTTGTTTAGTTGGCGAGCCGCTAGTGTATCATAACCTTTTTATTTCTTCCATCTGACAATCTTTATTTTGCCGAAAATTTGACTCCTCGTGATAGAAAATTAATAAACATTAAAATAAATCTTGAGAAGATTTTACGTGATAATATGAAGACCAAGCATGCCAACTTGTGTTAAATTAGTCCCATTTAGTCACTCTCATTTAAAAACAAAAATACCGAATAAAACTGATAAAAGTAAAAATTGTTGTAACATAATAGTATAAATATCAATGTCCTCAGGCATGGACCCTTTTCTGTGGTGAATTCTTGCAAAAATCAAAGAAAGATTGAAAAAAAAAAAAAAAAACACGGGCTAAGTTTACAGCCACGAACCTGCCCATAGTCATGCTTGACAAATTATTTTGACTTTGTATTTTGTAATATTGCCTTGTATCTTATAATCTTACAAGGATATTTATACATTTTCCTTATTTATCTATTTTACGCTCGTGTTCCTTGGTTGTTGTGGGTTCAAAATAAATATCTTTGTAACATTATTTTGAGGAGAGTTCTTTTAATAATTGAATCCAAGAAACCTTATGAGTGCCTTATGTATTTCCATGTCTTATCAATTTAGGTATTAAATTGTGGCCATAAACCACCTTCTTTAATTTGTTCATCATGCATCATATCAAATGTATAAATCCAAAACCTAACTATTATAATTTATAAGTTATATTGAATTATAGTTGTAATTTAATTGATCTTTAAGATTATAAATGATATCGATTCAAGGAATTAATCAAATCTAATTTATTTATTGAGTTGGTAAGTCATATCCGGTTTAATATTTCTCCATATCCCTCATTTTTAGTTGCTATTTAAACAAAAAAAATCCACAAAATTATTTCTTTTCGTTATTTAAACCTATAGATCCCAACTTTATTTGCCTGCACTCAATCCATATCACTATTCTTCTCCTGTAACCTATACGAACAAAACTTTCATACTCCCTTTCAACATGTACCCCACCATCATTACCTCACAGTCCTCGGCGAGGATTAAATTATAATATAAAACCAAATCTTTCAACTTATAAATTATTAAACAGCTATCTCTGAATTCCATAAAAAGTAATTCCATCTTTTCATAACTCTTAAAAATATGCAATTATTTGAACGGTCACTATTATCTTATGGATTGCTTACATTTTTTTCAAAGATTATAAGAAAAGTAAAGTTACATAACTAGAATTTAGAAGATATGTCCATACTAAAACAATAGTAACCTAATGTTTAGAATCACCCTCTTCGTTTTTTACATTATTTCATATTTTGTCTAGCTAAGACGATTAATCGGGTTTGCTTTAATATTTTAGAACGCGTACGTCCTAGTTGCATGATCCAACGGATGCCCGATGCTTTACAAGTACCGTTGGACAATTTCTCAAGCCAAAATATTAAAGTAGTGAAACCTATTTATAATCGATCCGTAATGTTCCGTTGTCACCAAATCTAGTTTCACCCCTCCGTCTTATCATTTATTTCACACTACTTAAACGTGATAGCGGCCTGACAAATCAGCACGCTGAACGCAGGAAGTGTCCTAAATCCCGCATGACTGACAAACATCCATGAATAAGAATAATAATAATAATAATAATAATAATAATAATAATAATAATTCAGTAAAACAAGAAATTATTATGTAAGGCCATGAATATTATCCGCAGTGACACAAACACTGATCTTATTCAGACAAGGATAAGTGCAACTCTTCAAGTTATGGAGGCAAAGCCTGAATAATCAGGAGAAGTTCCAAGAAACGTCCCTTTCATTAACCGACCATAACATGGGTCAGAGAAAAGGTTTACAAAAAAAAAAAAAAAAAAAAAGAAAGAAAAGAAAGAAAGAAGCTTTGGAGTCGCTCCACCACACCACATGAATCGTGAAATGAAATGGTCCTAAAAGCCAAAGTGATTTAGAGGATATGAGGATTCTTCGAAGCAGCCAACTTCCATTATTTGCTTGCTTTCTTCACACTTTTTGTCTGCTTCTCAATTATGTCATTTATTGGTTGCAAAATTCTATCAAAAGACTCTTCAAAAGCATCCAGACCAAAGGGTGATAGTAATCGAACTAAACATCTCTCGGTCAAGTCGGTACTGTTTAGTAGTTTTGTTGTTTGCTTCTCACGAAATATGTTGCAAGAAGAAATTAACGCAATCACACATTTAGAAACAATTTCATATCACATTCATTCACACAGCAAGATTCCCTACATGTCCTAATGCCACCACCTCATACCGATATTTTGTATTTTGTAATTTTCTTCTTTTTCTGGTATCCTAAAGTTCCCAGCCCATTCAGTCAAGGCCCACACAACAGCCCACAAGCCCGACCTCCTTCACTGATTCAAACTCTTCTGCCGACAGCTGTGTTCCACGAGTGTAAACATGACTTGCTCCTCACACGTATGATCACTTTCCCTTTCTTCCATCTCTAAAACACCCCGTCGACTCGAAACCCTAGAAGCCATAGTTACAACCTTATCCCGATCCTCAATCAATATCGTGTTAACTTGTTGGTTCGCATGATAATATATACATCACGTGAAGACGAAGCGTTTCCACATCCCACATTTTGGTGTGGTGGTGGAAGAAACAGGAACATCGCTTTGAATAAGTTTCCGATCCTTTGGATCAACATATTTATCGTTGATAAGGGCGTTTCTTTAGTCTATGAACAGGCTTTGAGAGACTTAGGTTTCCCCATAAGTAGAGATCCACTCAACCATATGAGATCAAGCATTTCCCTGTCCCTTCTTGGAAAATAAGATCCTTCCACGATTGTGTTTTTAACTTCGACTTACAAATAAATGTAGTTATATTTTCGAAAAGATTTTATGCGCATGATTGGCTTAGACTCTGGAATTTCAAGATGTTTATATGTTTACAAAATTGCGGAAGACTTCTGCCAAAAAAACAACAAAAATTCACTGCATTTGTTTTTTGGGAGGAGATGGACTTGATCAATCGAATATGGGCCTTTATCTAATGGACATGATAACCTGAATACAAATGTACCGGCAACAAGAACAGACGCTAACAGCCTATCTGATATCTGCTTGCCGTTCATCAAGAAAATTCACAAATGAGGTGCTCCTGTTTCCTCCATGATGTGTTTGATTTAGTGCGCTTTTATATGATTCCATAGCTTCGATTGAGGAATCAGAAACTAACTCTTATAATCAAACGGATGAAAGGGAGCTCCCTAACAGCCCAAAAACATTATCAAGGAAATGGTAGTCTCATCAACCTTGCTAACAACTTCTGTGTCCTCAGGGCTCTACACGCAAAGAATAGCATTACTGAATCCCACCAGAAGGTAAAACGGATACCACAATAACCAATATTACAACCACAAACTTCAAATAATTATTCTATTGACCGCATACCTGCTAGTTTTGCAACCTCAAACACGCCATTTGAAAGTTTAACCTCAACTCAATCAAAACATGTCAATCAAAAAGGTTTGGAGATTTTTGATACAATCTTACTACAGGCACTCCAATTTAGTATACTCTATTGCTTACGGTTTGATACAGGGACTTAAGCTGTGTGTTCCATTTATCTATGGCAGTATACTTCTTCATTCCCTTGGACCTGTGTTGAATTGAGGAAAAAAAATTGACTTATAAATCCATAAGAAAGAGAACGAATGAATGTCTTGGGCCATAAAAATCAAGATTTCATTAGAAAAGAAATAACCAACCTGTCACCACGCTCCAATAGACGATTTACTTGATCAATATGCCCATCAATGCGATTGTCCAAAATTAAAGACACTAACAACTGTTCAACATCTTTTTCTGGCACATTAAGCTCCTGAAAGTAGAATATTTAGCGAAGAATGAATGATATAGAAAGACTAAAGCACCAAACATCATATTGACAGAGATCAGCATAAGTTAACAATAACCCACACACTTTTTTTAAAAGATCAGATTGCAACTAGATTAAGGAATAAAATCTATTTTTAAGCAACTAGCCACTATGTCTCAACACCACCTGACAATTTTACTTTGAAAAGACACTTTTAAGTACCGCAAGACCACAGGCCTTACCTGCGATATGAACGGGATACGAATCCTTGTGTAAGGCTTAATAAGTTTAAGTAGCACTTGTGTTCTGATGTTCTTCAAGAGATCTTCAATGTAATTGCGAATGAATGGATCATCCATAATAGTTCTTCTGTTACTCTAATCAAGCCCACAGAGAAAAATTAGCTCAAACAGAAAACAATTAAGTACAAGGGAAAAAAAAAAAAAAAAAAACTATTACCTTAAGAATTTTCTCGAACTCCAGAATCTCATTACGTTGGTATGCTGCTATCAGATTCGTCATGGCCAAAATCTCACGGTCATTCTTGTAGGGCTTTGCCTCTTGACCATCGAATGGATTAACTTGAGATTCCATTAACATATTAGCCAAAACCAAATATCTGCCCGGAGATTTGCAAAGTTAAACAGGGTCTTGACTGTCCAGATACATCCATAAGATCTGAAATGACTACACTAGGAGCATATTTATCAACAAGCTTGGTTGTGACTCATCTGTATTTTATCACCATTCATTCTGTACATTGCAGAGTGGCTTTGAGTTCAAGTCCACATGTCGTATCAACATATCAGCTCATACATAAGAACTAATTTTGAAATATCATGTATCTTCAAGTTTAATTTTTAAAACAAATCGCGTATTGTCCCCCAACTTATTAGGATAGCAGGGAGAAGTAATCTAACCATAATACATAATACAGATGTTTATCCTATAATTACCATATGAAAGACTTCCGAAAACTAATAACAGGCATGCCTGAGAAACCAATCTAATAAACAATGAGCCATAAAGTAGAATAAAAAAAAAACCAGAATAGTCATTTAATTTACTGCTGTCCCTTGTATATCAGAAGTAGCTTCATTGAAAATATCAGCATCAATTCAAGATAAGCGTTTCATGTGCCACTAAAATATTTGAACTGCCCTCCTTTCACCTTCTCCCTTTGTGCCACTTACAAAAAATTCTCCCTTCTTTCTATTTGTCAGTGAAGCATTTCTTAGAGGGAGAAAAAAAAAGAGAGATTGATCACACATCCATCAAGAAATGCAAATTTAACTAGAGCTTTCATAACTCGTCCATCTGTCTCACATACACAAGCACCATGGCATCATCAGGTTCTACTCATTGTTGCTGTTGCTGTTCTTGCTTTTTTTTTTTGGGGGGGGGGGGGGGGGGGGTGGTTGTGGGGTTGGTGTGTTTGGGGCTGGGTTGTTAGATTATAATATTTGCATAGCCCAAATAAACATATTATGTGATGAATAAAAGGCATAGATTTTTCATTTCACCACAACAAACTTCGAGCATAAAGGAGAGATAACAGGGTGAACATACTTGAGACACTGTATACGCCTTTGGTTCCCAGCCTCATCATAGTTTTTGAAGGCTTCAAAAAAATCTGTGGCTGCCTCTCCCCACTGGCGCTCAGCCATGTGCATCTTGCCCCCACACTCCCGAATTATGCCCATTATCCTTGGATGGGGTATAGCAGACTTAATTGCAAGTGCTTTCTGATACAGTTGCTGCAGAGCAATAGGGTGCAAACAATCATCATCAATTAGGACACTAAATATTGTGCCGATTAACATGAAATGAAGTTCAGTAAAAATAAATGTACAGTACTAAGGTGCTTAAAGTCAAGGCAGTATAGCTAAATCAAGCAGCTCCTCAAAATAATATTCTCTCATAGGTAGAGTAGGATGATAGACAAGCACTCTCCTCCGTTTTTTTTTTTTTTTCTTTTTTTTTTTTTTGTGTGTTTGGTGAATTGGGTTTTTTAGGTTTTGGGGGGCAGGGGGTGGGTGTGGGGTGTTGGAGTTGTGGGGGGTTTCTACTTGTATCCACAATCCGTATTGTGCATATAGAAGGCATAAGAAGATAGAAAATGGTTCTTGAATAAAATACTTTCCTTCCCCTTGGACCAGTTTTTTTCTATTTTGGGGTTGCTTGGTAAGGATACTTCTCATTCTTTTTCTCCATCCAGTAACACGTCTTGCAAAGAACAAATACATTTTACACCTTCTCAATAGGTCAAGAGATAAATCAAAAACATGTAATAACAAAAAAGGTGAGAAGAGTTAAGAGCAAATAACTTTGAAGGTGAATGAATCTGCTAGCAGCATTTATGGTTGCCTTGCGATGAAATAACACCACCACAGCATAAAAGCATGGCTCTATTAGTCCCCACATTATAAGCAAGAGTAGCATTCCCATGATTAGGTAAACCAAATATCAATCTCATAGTAGCATAGAGAATAGCAGCATGTTCAAGTGTAGCACACTCCCATGCTTATGAAAAAGAATTACTCAATTGTCGATGCAGGAGAAAGAGTTGTTAAAACCCTCATTTGAGAATTCAAATGCTTGTCCATTACCTATTCAGTACTTCTACGTGTACAATTCAATGAGAAAGAAAAGCACCTTTGGCAGCGCCGTACGTTACATCTTATCCTTATCTCTTCCTTCTTTATGTGGGTCAACAAGGATCAATGACCCGTTCCTTTTGCACTAATGAAAAGATCAATCCATCAATAATGACTGGAAAGCAAGGTATACACACACCATCTTTGCCATTTCCACTTTCATTGTCAACACAGATTTCCCCTTCATGCAACTAAAAATAGCCCAACCTTCAAGGTTTGTCTTGAATACACAAGTCTTTTCAAAGCCTAGTCACTAGACCACAAAGCTTTGTATCATCATGACTAGAGCGCCAATCAATTCTAACTTAGACTAATCATAGGAACCATCGGGGTAGCTACATAGCCCATAATTTTTCAGCATAGGTCAAACTATTGGAAGAAAATGGAAAAAGAAAACCAAGTAGTATTAGAGAAACTAGCAGACTACTCACTAAATATATACAAATAGGTGCAAATTCTGATCATCACAACCCACTTGCTTCTCCCGCTCCTTGCTTGCAGAGTGGCATACCCAAAAAAAAAAAAGAAGAAGAAGAGAGAGGGAAATAGGAAGACTACCAACTAATAGTCTTAAAAATTTTCCCTATTTTGGCTTCCGTAGGTTATATATACCAGCAAATTGTCATATTTTGCTTATTGCTTCAAACCATTCACGCAGTTCAGCTATCTCCATGTTGAAGAAACTTCAAGATCAAAGCCCAAAAGCAAGAGCTGCTTTATCAAAAACTTGAGTTGAATTGGTTCTTCCCCACCATGGCAATGACACTTAAATTGAAATGAAACAAGGAAAAAAAGCACTGGACATTTACACGAAAGGAGAAAACACCTGGCAGCTGATTGAGATAAATTTGAAATGGATTAAAGAGCGAAGAGCACATCTATCCAAAGAGAAAAGACTCACTCTCTTTAAGTACCACTATATTCAAGGCACTCAGAGTTGCCAAGAATTTTTCCTTTCTAATTTGGTAACTTAAAATGTATTGACATATGTGGAGTACATTTAGAGTGATAAAAAAAATGCCAAGCTGAAATGTTAAACTGCCTGTACGAATTATGAGAGTACTACATGGAATTACATTCCAAACGCAGATTGTAGTTCAACCAGACCCAAGGAAAACCAAATTGAGAGGCTAAATGGATATATATTACAGCACATCTAGCCAACTCAAGTTGGGGGATTAGATCCTAGACCAATTGAATCGTGTTCCATCCATTAGGATGGACTGTTGCAGTGAGTAATTTCCTACTTTCTTCCACAAACAAATCACAGAGGATTTGAAAGATGCAGTAACTAGTCATCCATGGATTACATCAGCCCATTGAGCATCTGAAAATGGGCAAGAAAGGCAACAAATGACAACAATCCAGAAATTTGCTAATTATGCTCAAGAGAAAAAGGGATGGCTACAATCCTCCACAGCATTATTGCAGAAAAAGCATAAGGGGTTACATAGAGTAACCTAAGCAATAGAGGTGCCAAAAAATACAAAGACATATAGCAAAGATTATTGTTGGGATGCATTAATGATGCATTCAAACACCATTTTGCAAGCCAAAATAATTGAGCAAACACTTGTATCAGGGAGCATTACCTAGTTAATCAGACTGTTGATCCTACAAAGAGTATATGCAAAAGCTCACAGGGCTTTTTTAGGGCCCCCTTGCAGTCTACCTGCTTTCTCGGTATACTTTCTTTTGTACATTCTTTTCTATTAATGAATTTACTAACCTTATGCAAAACAACAAATAGTTAATGAGACGTTGCGCAAGAACCTGTCATGAAAACAACACTTTAAAATTATGATAGCATTCCTTTTGGAAAGAGAAATGATGAAGTGGTGCCACCTATATCTTTAATATACTTTAGCTTTTCAGGAGGCAACCAAAAATAAATAAATAAATTGAAGATGAAAGGAATTACTCCTCTTAGACAATGTAGGAATATGAATCTTAGATTTCAAAAGAAATCTTCTTGATAGAGAATGGAGCAAAAGACTCATTTCCTGAGAAGATTGGAGAATGTGTTCTTGACTTGTCTCAGATGTGGCAGAATAAGATTGGATTTAGATTTAAAAGAGATAGGTTTGATGGAAGATCTGGCAAATCTCCTAGTTCAATACAATAGGGAAACACTACTTTCAGTTGAAAACTTTCTGCCCTCATCTGACCCCAACATTATTCCAAAAAGAGTGCTGCATCCAGAAGATCTTTTTGATAGGAAATGGAGCACATGACCCCATCTCAAGATTATAAAAACTTGGAAAATCAGACTTGACAAGCACATGGAGTTTAAATAGGGAACCTATTCTCTATTAAGTGTGTTTTTTTTTTTGGATGAAATCTCTATTATTAGTTCCTACGATTGGTTAATGCAAGATTTATTCAGAAGGAAAGCGCTCTCTAAACTCACCTTTGACAAAGCCTCCAGAAAGTATTTTGACCCTAAAAATCTCCAAAAATGGAGGCGAACATTATTTAACTGGTGCTTTCTGTCTAGAAACAAAGAAGAGTATGTCAATCATCTTACATCGTAAATGGACATCCCAACTTTTTTGTAGTCTGCTAAAAAACCTAAGTTTGCCAGTGAAGGCACAAGAATTACAGAGACAACTACAACAATGACAAGGATACTCTAAGACTTAAATCCCACTAGGTGAGGTCAGCTACAAGGATCCTATTTGGCATTATGCTCTAATATTAAATATGCCATATGATGTTTAATTGATCCCTCATTCTATTGGTCAGTTTAACAGAGGGGGAACATAAGAGGTTTCGAAATAGGCTATCCACCACATGTGGAACTTGGAAATCCTGGTCTAACTTGCTGCTTTTCATCAAGGATGAGATCCCCTGGTACCATTCTAGTCATAAGTTTATCTTTATAGATTAGAGAAAATCTTTCTATGAAATAAATAAAGGAAAATGGATACTAAATGTTATCCTGCCCTTCTTGGTATATCCTTTTTCAGGGATAATGACACATCTAACAATTACCACCTGATCTCTGAATTTTTGAGATGCTATAGGCAGGCAAAAATTCCAAACCAGCCAATAATTTGTCACAAATCATTCTTTTGAAAAAAGTAATTCACAAAATAAAGTAGCAATCAAAATACAGGAAAAAGGGAAAGGCATTTGGCAAAACAGAGCAAACATATTTAAGAAAAAACTATTACAAGCTAGTAATCCAGAACTTAGTTAAAACAATAAGCATGCATGAAATTCATTCCCCACCTTAAGCTTCTTATTGTTCTTGGTCTCCGTGTACATTTGAATCTCAATTGCATAGACCTCCAAAAGTTGACTGCCTTTCTTGTGATCATCCGAACCATCTTCCCGTTGACAGGATTTATGCAGTTCCTTCAATATCTAGTTATTTACAAGTAACAATTACTAAAATCAGACTCAAGAATCAACAATTGAAGTTAAGAAGAAATTGTCCAATTAGAATACCTTGCTCATCCTCCCATATTCACCCATATCAAACCAAATCTTGCAGAGTTTAAGATTGGTCTTGAACCAAAGTCGCTGTGCAAAGGAAAGTTAAAAGGACACTTGAGGAAGAGGCAATTTTCAGAAATATTAGCAGAAATAGAAATTGGAAAAAAATAACATAAAAGAGAAGGTGAGACAATCACCTCATTCTTTGCCTCTTCAAGAGCTTTCAGAGTTGTTTGATAAAACGCTTGCAGGAGACTAAAATTCTGACTAGCTGATCCAGATACAAAGTCCATGATATTGTTTATACATTTTTCACTATAATTCCTAGTCACTGCTGATTTAATATATGTTAACATCTCTCTATAAGACTCCATCATTTCTTTATATTTCCCTAGTCGATAATAAAGCTTGACAGTTTGCTTTAGAGCTTTGAATCCCCTGAGGATGCAAAGAAAGTATTATGAGAAAAAAATTATAACCATATCCACAATTGTTTAACTTAATGGAAATATATTAAAAGGGGTGGTTTCTTTTAAATATTACAATAAGGTACATGCTTCCTCTCCAAATAAAGAAGTTTTCAATGAAAAATGAAAACCCATCATTCACATAAGAATTTATTCGCGGAAAAACCTAGCACTTGGTGGTTGTTGTGCTTCACCCTTAAGGGTGTATTCACTATTTCGTGACTCTAGTCATTGTAGTGCCTTTATAATTTTGTTTTGTTTCACCCTTGAAGGTGTCTTTGACCGTCTTTTCACTACAGGAATATTTCCTTTATATAATTCTTTTATTAATTAATTTTTTTTTAAGATAAAAAAAGGCTCATCTGACCCAAAAACCAGCACCGTTAAACATTGCAAAACCCAATCAAACAAACATATACCTTCTTATTTCCATTACCGGAAACATATGATACAACATGAATAGATGCATGACAACTATCAGAAATTTAGGATGGGGAAACAGCTAATAATATATAAAGGGATATATACCTAGCTATCATTTCATCACTCCATATAAAGTAGTATGTTAAATTTATATCCATAACCAATGCTCTAAAAAGAAGCTAACCAATAGGTATGGTGATTGCATTTTATATTTTGACACTTAATCTCTTGAGAGCTAAAACATTGATAAAGGCCCATCATGTGGGATCAAACAAATGAGGAATTCATGAGCTCCTAACCCAATACCAATTGATCTAAAAAACGAACCCGTAGATAGTAGCCACTTTTCTTTCTTCTTCTTGTGGGTGTTGGGGGGGGTGTTGTGGGGTGGACTTGCAACCCCTTATATTTGTTTCATGTGCACTTAATCCTTAATTTTTTAAATTGAGTATTTAGACCTCCATATCTTTGAAATGCGTGCTTTCAAACCCTTTTCACTATTTTTCGCTTGCATAAAATAATAAATAAAATGACGAAGTCATTATGGACTAATTACCTACAAGCACAAGAACAACCCTACAAAATTGACATACCAGATAAGTACCTTGTGAAATACAGGCAACCCAATGGAATAACCTTAATGCAGTTTGAACCCAAAAACTCATGCAATTTGTCAAAAGACCCTGTAGCCCAGGAAGGACCACCCTTTTGAGATTATAATGCAGTTATAGTATTTTATACTTCAATATAGTCAAATACTGCTACACAATGTTTTTTATTCTCACGTTACATGAATGTACTTCCATCAATTCTTTTTTCCATTATTACTCATAATGCTCTACAAAACAAGTGGCATTTATTGGAGGAGAAAGTTGGAGATTGATGACATTCAAAGATGAATTTATTACAAGACAATGCAACAATATGGAGATGGTTATGGTAGCAGTGGCTGGTTTCCTGAAAGCTTTTCCCATGAGAAGTATCTGCTTGTAGAGTTTGGGAATTGCACCCTGGAAGGGGCCTAAGGAAGAAGGCAATTTGGGGAACTTCTGCATCTTCCAACTTTTAGTGAGAGTTACTTTTATCACACACATCCAGGCTTGTTGAAGACATATTTGCACCAAGACAGACATGGTTTCTTGTCAAAACATTTGTCTAGTGCCACATAACATCACAATGCAACTTGTTTAGACTTGAAATTCGTTCTACTCTCTTTTACATAAACAGCTCAACCTCAAGGGGAGAAACAAAACAATTAAAAACAAAAATTTCAAATCAGGACTGTTCTCCATAGCCAAATTTTTCTGTACAGACTTAAGCAAGCATAGTTTCTTTCCTCATTATTTAAGCCTTCAAAGGAAACATTAAATAGATGATCTGTCAAATAAGAATGCATATAATATAATTACAACCTAACACATTGTTTTCCATCTTTTGATACCATATTAGATGTAAACTAACCGGTGATTACATCAAATTTTCCATTGGTGAAATAGATGCATCAATAAAAACCCAAAAGTGATTTCACAGGAAGAGAAACTAAACAAAACTTACTGACAACACAGGTACATAACTAAGATACTTACCACTCGGCCTTCTCAGGCTCCATCCGAACTACCTCAGCAAAACCTGCCAGTGCTCCTTCCGGATCACTTTCAATGAGACCTAATTAACAAGAAAAGGCTATCATTTAAAAGAAAATAGGCAACCACAAACAAAAGCAATAAAAAAGATCAAGATAATTGCAACACATTGGAATCAAGAAAATTAGCATATGCTTCACATTTTTGAGTTTGCTTATTGCCTTCAAAGGTTCAACTAAGGATGCCATTTAATTTTCAGGGTGGGAAAAGCGCCCCATCATCTCTCCTTACCAAATCTGGAGATATGATCAGGCCCCACAAGCCAGCCTCTAATTAAGTAGAAAATTACATCCTAGGAAAATCAAACTTGGTTCAGTAAACCCATAATGAATCCACTCCACTAGAATACTTTTTGTCTGGATTTAAGAAAAAAAGGAAAAGATCTTTCACACCTTTGTAAAAAGCAATCTACATTTCCCAGTATGAAGCGACATTCATTAAGCATGGGCATACTACAAGGAAAATGGTTCTATCTTTTTTGGAAGAAAAATCCATTTTCCTTATTTCCTATTCACTTCTGCAACACATATTAGCATTTACCTTGTGCACTTCCAACCACTAATTACTACTCGTTAGCACAACCACATTCGATTATCACACTTATCAAACATTATAAATGCATTATTGCAACATGCATTTACAATTTCGGAAGAAAATTTTCATCGAATAACTCACCCCAAGCTATTCCATCAAGAAATCAATCAATTTAGGATCAATACCTTTGGAATTGTAATATTGATTCTCAATATCAACATCCTGTTCTTCGGGCTCGTCATCCGAGTACTCAAAACCATAATCCTCCATATCCGCATCTGCAACAATCCACACAACATCACATCACATCAAACCAAACCCCAAAAAAAAAAAAAAACAAAAACAAAAACAAAAACAAAAGACAACATCTAAACCATGCCGCAAGTGACCCAAAAGTGGCTATGCAATGAACAGAATTCCACATAATTCGTAGAGATCATTTATCACCATAACTAGTAACTTTGTAACATTATGTAGCATTACTTATGGAAAATTAGTTCATCACGTATGAAAAACAATACAAGAAAAAAGAAACCCGATGAGAGAGGAAAAGAGAGAGACCTGAACCCATCGTTGGTTAGAGGAAGTAATACGAAACTCCGATAAAAATTTAAGCGACAATCGGTAGTGAAGAGTGAAGGTATGGGTTTTGTTTGTTTCGTCGATTAGATGAGACGAATGAGGAGGAGCCAGAGTGAAATCGAAAAATGAGAAAACGGTTTGATTTCAAGCTCGAGCTGAGTCGCGCACAGACATGGACAAAGAGGCATACACGCTTTTGGGTCCATGAAAAAGGGCCTAACCCACCCACGCTTGCTCTTCCTTAATGGGCTGGGCTGGTTATTTTCTACCTTCTCTCTTTTCTTCTTGTTCCAAAAATCAACCTTGCCATGCACAAAATTTAATGAATAAACTGATCCGTTTATTAATTGTCTTAATACTTTATCTAAGTGTGACCTTTTATTTTATTTGGAAATTAGATATATTGTACTTTACATGGAGAAGGGAGAATGATCTTAACTCATCGTATGAGATAACAATGATTATGTGGCTAAACCATCAAGACATTTTGATTACTTGATAAACAAATCATTAAATGGATCAACATACCAAACTATATGATTGCATACACAAAATCAAGGGTCGATAAATGGGTCAATTTATTTCTAAACAAAATTTTTAATTCATCTAAATTTGTACAATGCCATGACCATATTCCTAAATCATGTTTGGAATCGCAAACTCAGTATCTCTCAAACTATTTTTTAACAATTCAACTAGAATATATCAAAATTAAGAAAAAATTATTGATAATGAAAATATAGTAAGACTTCGTAAAACATAAGATTACTCCAAACTCGTAGTTACTTATTAATTTCATTGTTAGGAAGAGAATCTAGCTTCATTTGGATGATTAATAAGTGGATGTTTCAATTTTGCAAGAAGACTTCAAATTTATTCATTATTTTTATGATAATAAGGCTACAAATGGTAGACTCTATTGTGACTTTTGTTTATACTTCGAACTCTATTGTTGTTCGAAAGACTTTATGGTGAAGCATTTCACTTTTAGCTCAACATCTTAATGGCTCACATTGGATTGTGTTAAAGAGACTTCAATTTTAGAAGTTCTATATTTAAGAAGATTAGCGATAATGCTTCTATTAACAAAGCAATAAAGGAGTTTAATGTCTTTGCTAATGACGCTAAGCCTAATGACTTGTAACTTATGTGGCAACCTTTTTTCTTGCTCTATTAAGTAAGGTCTAAACCTAATTATGCAAAAATTTAATCACATATTAGTTAATCAAATTTGGTTATAGCTATTTCCTAACTTAGTTGCTAAGTTTTTTCCCCTTCTAATCCTTTATTTCCTTTATTATTATTATTTATTTATTTATTTTATTTTAGTATTTCTCTTTCTAGTTTTTTGTCACTCACTAAAGTTATCAAAATGGACCTTATGATGGGCTAAATAGAACTCCTTTTCCTTTCCTTTTTTTTTTTTTTTTTTTTACTTTTGGACCAACTTTGTAGATATTTTACCTATAATATCAAAACTATGAAGGTTAATGAGCCAAAGATGATTCCAACAATATATAGTTTGAATATTCTTAAGTTTACCTTTGTAAGCTGAATGTGAAGAAGGATTCTCACATCTCCTATAAGGCTATTATAGTGAGGAACAAGCTCTCACCATTCTAGTCCGCTTTTATTTTAAGAAATATTGACCTATTTAAAGAGGCACAAAGCTTTTAAAGAATACTAGCTCCTTTATGACATTAAAGAAAGAGTTTTTACAAACATTAGTTTAATGTAAATTGTCCCTTAAATGTCAAAGTAAAACATCTTTCCATAAGAAACTTATTTAACTACCGTAAGAATGCCACTCACATGCTATTTTATAGCGATGGGTTAATGGCCATTAGGGATTTAGACGCCCAATAAGATCCCTTTAATTACTTTAACTTATCATTTAATGGTAGCATCAATTGTTCCTATGATGACACAAAAGTCATCTTTATTTCTTAATCTAATGGAATACTTGCAAACCCATAAGATTGTATTTAAAGCAACTATACTTAAATTTAGGACTTAAAAAAAAAAGTATTTAATTGAACCTAAATTTTACAAGGGAGCCACAAAAGTTAGTAGAAGTGACTTGCTAAAGTTATATTTTAAAAATAATTTAATAAAACCCTAATTTTAATCTAAAAAATGTAATTATCTAATGTAAATTAAAAATCATCATAACCCCTAAATTCAAGCCATGAAATATAATGAAAAACTAAAAATAAATTATTTAAGCTATAAAATGGATAATATTAAATAAAATAATATATGAAATATACAATACACTTACAAGTATATCGATATATATAATAAATATACCCATAAATTAATCTTAAATCCCTAAAAAAAAAGTCTAATATAAGTAGTAAGTCTAAAAAATTAACAAGAAAATATATTCTGAAAATTAATAATATGAGTAAAACATAATTAAATGAATATGATTACTCATTACATGTACCAAGTATATAAGATATATATGCATATTAACAGAACTTCTATAAATTAATATATTATACATAAAATGTTAAAATTACATTAAAATATTAACTAAAACTCATGTAAAAATCAAAGAAAAAATCTAGATTTAGGAAGGATTCACCATAACATTCTAGAAACGATTGCATTGCTGAATTACAAGTAGGAATTATGAACAATTAACACCTTCTCCTACTTCTTTTTTCTTCAAAACAATAAACAAATAAGAAGGAAAAATTTATTTAATGGATAAGAAAAATGCCAATTGCCTTAGTCCAGTATAAATAGGCACTTTGACTTCATTTTACACATTTTAGAACCCTAGAACGTAAAAAAAAAAAAAAAAAAGAAATTGAGAAAAATAATTAAAAAAAAAACAAGGGAGCTACTAATCTACATTAGTTCCCAACTAAACTAGTAGTCCATTGTTAGACTTCGCTGGACCTTAACAAAATCCCCACTACCCATCACTTTCGATACTCTTCCATTGTCGTTTGTTTATCGAAGTTCCAACGAGCAATAAGTTCAAATTTTTGCCTTGTTTTTCCTTAATTTTCTAAAAATACTAAATACTTTGGGACAATCATGAAAAAAATTATTCTTAGTTTATTTTATGATGCTTTAATATTATAATTTTATTGTGGTGAAATTTTGATTATTTCATATACTTCTTTAAGAAATTGCACTATTCATTTGAATTTTTAATTCAAAAATAAATATACTAAATGGTGTTATTTTGGGCTCAAAATTTTTTTATAGAATCCTTATTACATCTAGTTTAATGGTATGTAGCCCAATTTTGATTTCACACATATTTAACATCTAGTTTAATGGTATATAACATATGTGTATATATGCATATATGAACATTATTAAAATAACTGTATAAATAATATTTCAACCAAGTTATATGATAATACAAAAAATTAGATAAAACCCTAATGTTTTTGTAAATCTAACAAAAAAAAAATTGGGTTTTAATATATCTATAGGATTCTAAGTGATCGGGAGTTTGACGTTATCGAACTACTCATGTAAGCATCTGTATAGGTGAGATTTGTGGAGACTAGAATATATGATCACTTATGATTGTAAGTAGTTGTTTGTATGTATGTTACACTTGTACTTGGTTATTGAAGTGCTTATTGGTAGTTAAGCCACATGCTTTGTTGTGTTGCTTAACCTTATGTAGTTTGTTATGAAATAAAACTATAGAAAGGACATGCATTACATCTCGTTAAGGGACAGCTAAGTTTTTTTCCAACTAGATTTTAATACCTTTGACAAGGTGCAACAAGTTAGCCATTCTCCATCTTTAGTCAAATTAAATGACATGGAAAAGGTCAAGGCAAGGTTAAGGATGTTAGTTCGAAGATAATTTCAAGAGAAGTAAAGGTCTTCATTGCGTAAGCATGGAATAGGTCATAAGAGGGCATCATAGAATTTATGATTAGCATTATGACCATTATATCATAACTCCTCAATTAAGGTTAGAACGAGTGTAATTTTTCCAACTTAGGATTGGCGATTCATGTTAATGGGTCGTGTCCTATATCTTTTGTCCCTAGTTGTATCAAATTCGTAGTAATGCTAAAGTGAGCAGAGATTATGAATAATTATGTTACAATATAATTATCATTATTCGTATCCTAATTGCGTCCTTTTATCATGTGTCATGTCGCATGTTTTCTCTTTGTAATCTTGCACATAATCATGTTGTTTCATATCTCGTGCTATCTTATCGTGTTAGCAATTGCCAGCACTACTTTAACATCACATCGAACTGGTTAATGTTGTGTGGATAACACATTACTTGCTTACACATTACATATAGTATGCTTTTACCCTTATATACCTTACTGAGTTATGGTTTATTTACTCCCTTATAGATTTGCTTGTAGGTTATGATTAACCATGCTATGTGACGATCATCACCAAGTGTGTAAAAGGGTACAGCTAGTGTTTAAGTGGGAAGAAAGTAATATTAAACTATAATTTTGGAACTTTATGGTTTCTTAAGATAGACTAGGTCTCATGGGCAATCTAATAGGATTCCTACTTTTGAGTCATTACATGTACTGTATACTTTTATAAATATTTTATTCCTAGTCTTATTGTAAATATAAGTTTGTTATTTATATATCATATATGTGGAACTATGAATGCTTCAAAGTGGTTCGTATGAGCCTATGTATGTTAGGGTTATGCTAGCGACTAAAAGGACAATTTTTGGAATAAATTTGATATACATAGCGAATTGTTACAGCTTAGTAGCTTTCAAAGTGTGACAATGGCATTGCACCCTGATGAGTTTTTTTCTAGATTTTACAAAGTGGCTTATTCTATTATTAGTTCAAATCTTATTTGTATGATAAAAAATACCTTATGCATGAGTTTTTGCTCAAAGTGTCCTAAAGTTAGCTAACTGATTTTGAGCCTGACTCATATTGCAGTGTAATTTTCAAGGCCATATTTAAGCTCCTAGTTGTCAAGTTAAAGGAATCCTCTCCTCATTGATAAGTAGAAAGCAAGCTACTTTTATTCTAAGGCATCTTATCTTCGACAACATGTTCCTAACACATGAATTAGTCTAGAATATCACCTAAACCGAGGTTCTCTAAGATACACTCTTAAAGTAGATATTTTAAAGGCTTATGATAATCTCAATTAGAAGTTCTTACACTAAATACTTTATTGCCTAAACTTTGCCATTTACTTTTAATGGTTGCTAGCCTAATGTTATTTCATACCAAGGTACTTAATCAACATCAATAGTGAGCTTGTTAGCTTTTTCCCAATTCAAGAGGAATTCATCAATTATTGAACTAATATCACCCTATCTCTTTGTTTTAGTTATAGATGTCTTTATTGGCTTCCTCAAAAAAGCAACTTCTTCGCCTAAGTTCTCTTATCACAAAAAATGCAATTGTGAGAAAATTATTAGCCTTTTGCTTTGCTAATGATTTAATGATATTTTACAAAAGAGCGTTGTCATCTATCTCTCTTAACAAATAAGCATGAACCGCTTTTGAAGAGCAATCAGTCCTAAATGGTAATAGAAAGTCTCTCTCTCTCTCTACAATATTCTTCATTTAGGAAAACAAGACATCTTAAGTTGTATTGGCTTTCAATAAGGTAGCTTACCCATTCGCAATCTTAAGGATCCTTTAGTTTCTTCCAAGCTTAAGAGAGGGAACTACTATATTTTGGTCCCTAAAATTATGATCTACATAACTAACTAGACGAGTAAATTCCCATTGAATGTGAGAAAGCTTTAACTTATCAAGTGTATTTTATTTTTTACAAATGTTTATTGGGCTTCTATTTTTATTTTACCAATGAAAGTAGTTAATTGCACTAAGCAAATGACGAGGAACTTCTTATAGAGTAAAAGCTATAGTATCTCCACAAAGGCAACCAAAAAAAAAAAAAAAAGAGATGGGACAAGTTTGCATACCCCTAACCAAACGTAGCCTTGATATTCTTAACTTGAAGCTATGGAATAAAGTCATACAATTGAAGCATGCTATGTAACCATAGTGAAAATGGATTATAGGTTAAATAGGTTTAATCAGTCTTTTTAAAAGGTAACATCGTCTGGACCTCAAAGTGCCTTTTCCTTTGTTCAGAGTTAAAGGAAGCTCCTTAAGATATGCCAGCTAGTTCGACCTTATGATAGGAATTTTGGTCCAATCACATTGTCCTAAGATTGCAGACTTGCTACCATGGATCGTCGAGCTTTATAGCTTGAATTCACTGAAGAAGAGGCTAAGTTCAGTCAAGCCACCTAGTGGGCTACCCAAGCTATCATAGGTTGATGGCAATCTCTCGAGTAAGAGAGCATAACCAACAGCCTGTTTATTCGGACCAACAATTCGGCCAACTAAACGTCGAGCTCCCTACCTAATTGGCAACATATCAATCATTCCTCGATTCAAAGCTCGTCCCCATTACATATGGGACCATAGAATGCTCCCTTACCATGTGTTCTCCGTTTTCCTAACATTATACCATCTTATAAGATATTCCTTTCTTTTTGTATTAACTATTTTAGTATGTTGTCGTATCATAATAGTTGCCTTAATTAGGTAGTGTAAATACCCAACTATTGTAATAATCACACAATCAGCAATTAAATATTCAACTTCTTCTTCTTCCTTGAACTTGTGCTTCCTTTAGTGAACTGAGTCTAAGCTTACTCTTATCTAATTCTTTTGAGTGAGAGCTAATAGGAAGTGACTTTAAGATTAGCTTATACATTATATCAAGCTAGTTCTAAATTTGTACGAGATGTTCAATGAGTTACATCCTTCAACTACTATTTAGTTTTCTAGTCATCTTGAGGTTTGGACCCTCCTTTATTGATAAGATTCAAGATATTGACCCAACCAAATATTGAAGCCTAGCCTGTATATTACTCGTCTGAATATCTCATTTGATCACTTATTTTTATTTATATTATTTAGACATTTTATTTTTTTGTATTTTTTTGTATTTTTCTTAAATTACCTTCATGCTTATTTTGTATTTACAATAATGCTACTAAAGTATCCTTTTAGTCCTTTTATTTACACGTTTACTACTATATATAAATAAAACATATAAATAGTATTTTAGCTAGACTTTGACATTTAATAAAAAACTCTTGAGACTTTTCTCTTGTAAAATTTTCCTCTATCTGCTCTTATTAGTCTCTTTAGTAAGGATTGTAGCGAGTAATTCTATTATTCGAACTGATACGTTATATCCGGTAAGTCTGAAGCCGTGTAGAATCATATTAGTGCATTATATTCAGCTAGACAACTCACTAATTTGCTAAACCCCCTATTTTGGTGTCTCTTCATATGTATAACCCTAGAAACACATGAGCTTTGCTAATATTAGAGTGCGATTCTGATAAGTGAATATGTTAGGTTCTCTGAAGTTTTTATTTGTATACTATTGATGGCCACTAGGTATCTCCAATGGCTACTCCAGTAAGTTATTGGAGATATTATGACGAGAAAACTTATTTATTAGTTTATGTCATATTATTGAAAGATTTATTAGCTAGAGACTTGATTTACGATTCCTTATGAAAGTCCTCGAGCAATATTATTTAAAGGTATCAAAACTCTATAAATGGTTGCATAAACTTATAGAGTGAAGTAGAATTTGATGTTTATTTTCTCATCTTAAGATTTCATTATATTATTGTTAATTATAAAGAGAGAGAGAGAGAGGAGCTGCGATAGGAAACCTAAAATTAAGGTTTAAAATTACGCATAAAAAGCCTCTAGAAATTGCAGGAGATTCAAGCTAGGGTTTAGAGTGGCGACTGTGTAGATTACAAAAGTGGGAACGCTCGTTGAGGATTGCTCTTGAAATCAGTCGTGTTGGTAGAGATTGAGTGGAGACATTCGATTGAGTCTCTAAGCTTGTCAGTGGTAGTCGCCGGAGCTTTGAGTGGCCATTGGCGTTTCAAGTTATGTAGTTGTAGCTATGGTCGTGTAGACTTGTGCGCGAGGTAACTGTCGTCGTGGGAGAAGAAAAGAGAAACGAGTTTCAATTTGAGTCGGTTATAACTGGGAGTCGTGTCAAGGATTAGACTTGTGAGGATTAGTCGTTGTGTTGTTTCGCAGTGGTTACGGAGGATACCAGGAGTGCTATAGTTGATTGAGGTATTCAGCAAGGGACTGTGGTTGGGGCTGTGAATCGCAACTAATTGGGAAAACTACTGGAGTTGATCATGAGATTGTCCCAATCTGTTGTAACGAAGAACGGTGTGTTTGTTTATTGGTGTGTTAAGCGTGTCGCTGTGTCCAATTAATGTGTACGCGAGTAGCTGCGCCATCGTGTGCCTTGGAGGAGTCGTGTTGGTTGTGTTTGTGTGCGTGACAAGTGAAGTGTAGTGACCAAACCCCAATCTGCTACAATCCAAACTGAGGTATAGGAAGAAGTGCCGAGCTCCCATGACGTGTTGAGTTGCCGTCCTCTGAATGCAATCTAAGTTGCAATAGTCACCGTACAGATCTAACTAATTGCTACCGAGCTGTCCTCAACCTGGTGTAGGGAAGTCCGAAGTTGCTGAGCAGAGCAATTTGTCTAGGACAGCTGTTGAGCCGAGGTGAACTATCACCGAACTAAAATTAAGGAGTTGTCCGAGTTGTTTTAGTCAGAAGCACCGAGCTAATTCAACCTAATAACCGAGCTGGTTCTAGTGTCCGAGTTGAATTGAAGTGCCGAAGTGAACTGGAGTAGTGATCCAAGCGCCGAACTACTGCGATCCAAAGTGCCGACCTGAGTAACTTTTGCCAAACTTGCCGAGCTAAAGACTCAAGTGATGAGTTGTTTTAGGGTGGAGTCCGAGGTGAGCTACGGATTTGAACTACTTTAAACTTACATGTCCGAGCTTTCTCTTGAGTGGTCTTGCATGTACCGAGCTGTTGCAACTTCTTGACCGACCTGAACTAACTCCAAGCCGCCGAGCTAGGATTGCATGACTAAGTTGTCCTGAATTTTCTGAACTACTAGTCATGCTGAACCATCCATTAGTTTCGTCCGAACTATTGTCTGTGTGTACGTGAAGGAGCCGAGGCCTTGTGATTGTGTGTGCCAAAGTGTGCCGGGGGAAATTGTATATAAGCTATCGAGTGGTGCGTATCCGAGCTGATAAAGTGCTTCGAACCGAGGTGAACTTGAGTCCCAAGCTGTGTCAGAGCTATTGGTTGAAGTGCCAAGTGAAGTAGAAGGTCCGAGCTATACAAGCATCCGAGCTGCTGTGACTAAGTATATGCCGAGCTGAATTAAGTAGCGAAAAGCTGCTGAACTAGTTGCTATTCGATCTTAGAGACTAAGCTGCTGTTTTCCTTGCCTTGCCGAGCTGAATTAAGCGTAGAGCCGAACTATTACTTGTGTGATGGAGAAGTTTCCGACCTGAACATGATATCCAGAGCTGAGCAATTCGTCTGTGCTACTACATTCCAGGTTTCTGAGCTGAGATTACATGATTGGGTTGTCAAGTGCCAGTAGAAGCGTGTTAAACTATTCTTCAATTACCGAATTGCCTTAATTGAAAATCACCAAGCCAACTTGGTCGGACAATCGTCAACCGAACTAAATTTGTGGAAGTGAACCATTGGAGCTCGAGTATTTCAATCGGTGCCCAATTAACTTGCTTAATGCCGAGCTGTCTCTAACTGTAACAAGCTAAACATCGAGTTGAAAGTGTGACGAGTTGAGATAAAGTTGTCGATGAAGGTGTGAAGTAAGGGTGAGCTATCGAGTGCACTAGAAGTGAACTGTGTGATTGTCATGCTAATTGATTGACTAAGCAAAGTACCGAGCTGCCTGTTCGTGAATAGATGCCGAACTGCTAGGAAGAGATTGAGGTAGCTGCCATTATGTGTAGAGAGAACTAAAGTGTCGAGCTGAACTTAGTATTTTTACAACTGTCGAGCTAATTAGAAATTACCATCGTGCGAACTGTATGCGAGTGTCAGATTGTAGCAGAGAGATCCCGAGCTCATTACCAAGTGCAAACTGAGCGCCATATCCAAGCTAGAGTATATGTGTGTCCGTGTGACCTTGTGAATGTCTTGATGTTCACTTACCGTGCAAGTGTTGCTCTATGTATGACTTGTCATTGCGAGCTAGAATAATTCCAAAAGTAGGCTGTGTGCCAATCGTGAACCAAGAAATTGCTACTAAGCTTTTTTTTGTGTGGCATCGAGGGTGCCGTATTCTATAGTTTCGTGATAACTTGCAAATTGCGTATATCATGCAAAGTGCAGACCGTGTAATTGTTGAGTAGCTGTGTTGAAGCCCCAAGCTAAGATTATCGAGTCTGAGCTGTTGTATTTCACAAACTACCGAGCTACTGCATGAGTAGTTAGAGTTGGCTTGTGGCTGAGCTATCACGTGCATGTGTTTTGTTGGAAGATTTTTACAATATGGAAAACAAGCTCAATTTATGCAATATGGCACCAAATAAGCTTTGCATTAAGGGAAAACTTGAATAGGGTATTATATTAATTTGTGTTAGTCACTATCCTATGAATTTTATCTTAGAAATTGTTGTTGGAAGATTGGGCTACAAAACTACCCACCATTCATATCCAAATGACTTTGTTTATAATGATGAAGTGATTTGAGTGACAAAGTAAGTAAGAATAGCATTCTCCATTGGAAAATTTCACGATGAAATTTTATTTGATGTTGCCAATATTAGAGATTGTTATATGTGTTTAGGTTCTTCATGGAAGATGAGTTATAACATAGGCCATGTGCAGCATACTTATTCCTTCATGACAAAGAATGAGTTGTGCTCCATCTTATCTCCCTAGCTAATCTTGAAGATGATTTAAGGATTGTTAAAACTTCAGTAGAGAGATGGAGGGTAAAAAAGATAATTCCAATATAGGCCATCAAAGAGGGAAAAGAAGTTAATGAAAGAGTTATTACACTATCTATGTTGACTAAAGAAGAAACTAGTTGTAAGGAAGTGAATGAGGTAATAACTGTTGAAAATGAAGCACACAAGGTTAAGCAGGATTTGGAAGTTTTACAAGTTCAAGCCCTTTAAGCTCATGTCCTGTTCAAGCCCTTTAAGCTCATGTCCTGTTCAAGCCTGCAGTTGTGTTACTTTTCATGATTAATTGCTGTTGGAACTACTTGAGGGTAATTGACAGGATACATGATGAGTGAAAGGAAAGGTGTTTAACGAAAAGCATGATCGATTGTGCTCATGATGAGTGGAAGAGAGCTAAACTATGTTTACTTTGATCATCGAGCCAAGCTATTGTAGTTTACTTTTATTTTGCTCTTGCAGTTTTGTTTTTGATCCAAGTGGAAGTTGGCGTAGTCCATTGTCAAGTTTCGAGTTGAAACTTTTTCAAAAGGGGGATGATGATATGATTCAGGGCATCGAACCTACTAAATACTAAAGCCCAACTTGTTCATTATTCGTTCGGACATCTCGTTTGATCACTTATTTTTGTTTATGTTATTTAGTCATTTTATTTCTTGTATTTTTCCTAAATTACTCTCATGCTTGAATACCATTAGGGCATCCTTTTAGTTCTTTTATTTACATGTTTACCACTATGTATAAAAAGAACACATATATAGGGTTTTACCTAGACTTTAGCATTTAATGAAAAAATCTTGAGACTTTTCTCTTAGAAAACTCTCTTATGCCTGTTTTTATTAATTCTTCTAGCAAGGATTATAGCGATCAACCTTATTACTCGAATTGGTGTGTCACATCTGACAAGTCTTATGTCATATAGGATCTTGTTGATGCGCCATATCCAACTAAATAGCTCATGAATTTACTAAAACTCCCATTTTATTTTCTTGCTCTTGTTTGTTGTGGTGTCTTTCCGTGTATATGACCTTGGAGATGCATCACTTGTGTCTTCATGTGATACCAACGCCATATGTTTATCTGCACTTGGTGTATCAATGTCTAAGAAGGAAGCTTTATTTGGTAAGATAGTGAGATAGAACTTTTGTTGGACAAAATTAACCCTACATTATTACAGTAAGGTTATGGTTGACGAAGTTTTATTTAATTGCATAAATTCTCAATAACTTCTATAGATTGTAAAAGGCTAACTATCCTCTCCTTTATCCCCACTCAAAGAAAGCTAGAAACCCTAAAGTAGTAAACCCTAAGGGCAATCACCCTTGCCCATCACCATCACCATTACCTTTTTTTCTTTTGTCCTTCTCCATTTCCCTTTTTTTCTTTCACCTTTGTCTTTATCAACCTAATAACATTGGGAGTCGCACTAATTACCTCATTACAGTTATGTTTATTTATTGACAATGTTGTCACTTCATCCCATCTTCCCATTACTGCCTATCCTCCTCACTGTTGATGTCTTCGTCACTGCCCTCTCATTCTTCTCCACAACTACTATTCCCATCTTACTCCAGCTTCATTCTCTCTCCAATGTAAGAGGTGCCTTATTTGTTTTTATTTCTTTTTTATTGTAGTTTTTGTCCTTTACATGAATGTATTCTTCAATTAGTAAACTAGTTTTCATTTTCTTTTGGAGAATTTTCTTGGAGAAAGGGGAGTTTCAACTTAAGGTGTTAAATAGATGTGTCCAATATGGACTGTAATAGGGATCAAGGACCAATCACGCATACTCGCTCCCTTTGGTTACACGTGATGTTAGGTTCGTATGTTCATCCACGAATCTGTATCATATTGGTGTTAGAGCTTACCTATGTTCGAAGCTGGATTTTGCTACTATATTCTTTGAGTAGTCTGTTATTGCTTCCCTAAGATAATGGTTTTATTGTTGGCTTTGAAGTTTAGTAGTTGAGAAGTGTTCTGAATTCCGTTTTCCCTTATTTTTGATAAGCCAAAATAGAGTATGGTTGACTGTTCATTTGTTATGAAATTGTCATTATATAGTAACCATCAATGTCAAATTCTAGTGTTCAAGGACTTTAGAAAACTAAGAAAGTGGTACTCGACATGGCCAAGGACAGAAAGGAAGCTTCTTATCTCAATCAGTGGGTAACTGCTTGAATTGGCTTGCCGACTTGGTAACTAGTCCGGTGACTGTATTTCAAGAAGATAGGTAGCAAGCTAGAAATAGCCCCACTAAGGAACGCAAGCAGTAAGGATGAGGCAATGGTTAGTTTAGCCAAGTTAATGCCTCAGCTCAACCACCCTAAGCTGAAGGAATTGGTAGGGATGCTAAACGAAGGCTAGCACTTGAAAAGATTGAGGAGGAAATAGAAGAAGATGATGAGGTAGAGGAATACTTACAACAAGCCTAAAGAAAGAAATGTATGAGCCCTTAGAGTTGAAGGATTAAGGATTTGTATTCCAGGTTTCTCTAGAAGTGGTGATGCCAAGGACTACCTAGATTGGGTAAATCATATTGAAAAGCAATTTAAATGCTACGAAGTGCCCAAAATTGCAAAGGTTAGACTTGCAGTGTTAAAGCTCACTTGTTATGCCGCCTTGTAGTAGAAGAACTTGCAAGCTACCAGAAGAAGGGAAGGAGAATGAGAATGAGAATGAGAAATTAGAAGTTGGGATGAAATGAAGAGAGTCATGCGGAGAAGGTTTGTGTCCAGCTCACTTATTATACCGCTTTGTGGTGGAAGAACTTGCAAGCTACCAGAAGAAGGGAAAGAAAATGAGAAATTAGAAGTTGGGATGAAATGAAGAAAGTTATACGGAGAAGGTTTGTGTCCAGCTATTATTTGTAGGATGCCATCAAAAGATTGGAAGAACTGAAACAAGGAGGATCGAGTATGGACACTTATGTTAAGAAATTCCAAATGTTAATGATCCGATGTGAAGTCATAGAGCCAGAAGACCAAACTGTATCTCAATTCATTAGTGGGTTGAAGTATGAGATTGGGGATGTCCTACAAATCCTGGACGTTAGAATGCTTAATGATGCAATTTGAGCCACCCAAACGATAGAAAGGCACTAAATAGGAAGATTCTGACCACTTGTCAGCCGTCCTAGCAATAGCTGACTTGTTCCGAGCAGACCTATGTAGGTAGAACCAAGCAAAGCCATTGAGACCTGACCTGCTCAGACTATCCGTGTAGAGGAGAAGGAACCCTTAAGAAAGTTTGAGAAAGGTTAGAGTTCAAGGAGGAAGACGGGTGAGATTAAGTGTTTCAAATGCTAGGGATTTGGACACATGGCCGCTTAGTATCCAAACAAGTGAATAATGGTGATCAAAGGCAAGGTGCCGACCATTGAGGTTGACAGTACTGATGAGGAAGTAAAGGAGTTGAGGGAGGAAGGAGGAATGATAGATCAAGTTGTCTGAAGAGAAAGTTATCTATATGAAGAAGGCAACTTTATGCTAACTGTTTTAATGTTGAGAAGGACAATGAGTGTCAGTCTTGTACCTAAAGATGATTAGAAAGAAAATCTCTTCTATATTGGATGCAAGGTGAATGACTCACTGTGCATGCTGATTGTTGACAATAGGAGCTATACTAATGCAGCCTCTGTATTTATGGTCCAGTAACTAAAATTGCCGACCATGCCCTACCTGAAACCTTACAAGCTTCATTGGCTTAGTGATAAAGGAGCCCTATAAATGAACAAATGGGTATCTATATCGATTTGTATTGGCAAGTGCCGAGATGAAGTGCTCTATGATGTGCTGCCTATGAGTGTGTCCCATATCCCATTTGGGCGACCATGGATGTTTGATCGAGCAGTTATATATGACAGAAGGAGGAATACATGCTTTATAGAGCATGAAGGCAAAAGGATGAAATTGAGTCCCATAACCATAAAATAGGTGAAAGTTATGCAGTCCCAATTGAGTCAAGCCCTGAAGAAGGAGGCTTTGCTATTAACTCGAGCAGAATTGAAGAGAGAAATGGAGCTCAAAGGATTGACCTATCTGCTGGTTCGAAGAATTTTAGAGTTGAGATCCAAGGAAGAGTTGCCTGCCAAGGTAAAAACTTACTAGAGGAATTTGCCGACCTATTTCCGGAAGAACTACTGAAGGGTCTACCCCTAATCCAAGGTGTCGAGCATGTAATCTACCTGCAGCCAAGAGTTATATTGCTGAACAAGGCTACCTATAGGCTGAATCCTGAATAGGCTATTGAGCTACAAAGATAAGTTGATGAAATAATGGAAAAGGGGTATGTGCGTGAGTCCCTTAGCCCCTATACCGTTCCATCCTTGTTAGTGTCGAAGAAGGATAGTTCTTAGAAAATGTATGTTGATAGTTGAGCAATCAATCAAATCAACATCAAGTACAGGTATCCCATACCTAGGCTCGATGACATGTTAGGTGAGTTAAGTAGAGCAAGAGTGTTCTCCAAGATCGAACACAAATCTGGTTACCATCACATCCAAATGGGTGAAGGTGATGAGTGGAAGATTGCATTCAAGATACGACATGATTTATATAAATGGCTTGTGATGCCATTTGAGTTGTCGAATGCACCGAACACATTATGCGTTTGATGAATCGTGTACTCCGAGAATTATTAAGAAGAATTGTAGTAGTTTACTTTGATGACATTTTGGTATACAACCTCGACTTGGAGACTCACCGAGAGCATCTTTAAAGAGTCCTCACGAAACTACGAGTTGAACAACTCTACAACAATCTGAAGAAGTGTGACTTTTTCCAATCTGAGGTGATCTTCTTGGGTTTTGTTGTGAGTGAAGGTGGCATCTAAGTCGATGATGAGAAAATAAGAGCGATCATAGAATGGCTCAAGCCAACATATTTTGCCTATATGAGGAGTTTTCATAGCATTGCATCATTCTATTGCAAGTTCATAAAGAATTTCAGTACGATTATGGCCCCACTCACCAAACTATCTAAGAAGAATGTCGAATTCAGATGGGGAGAGAAGGAGCAAAAGAGTTTTGAGGAAGTGAAATAGAGGCTAACTACAACCCCCATCTTAGCTCTATCGAGCTTTAACAAGGTGTTTGAAGTCGAGTATAATGCATCTAGACTAGGTATAGGTGCTGTACTGATGTAGGAAGGGCGACCAATTGCTTACTTTAGTAAAAAACTTTGAAGAGCTATACTCAACTATTCTATCTATGACAAGGAGTTCTACTCCTTAATCAAGCTTTTACGGTATGACAACACTATCTATTACCCAAAGAATTTGCGATCTACATTGATTATAAATCCTTAAGATATTTGAAGAGCCAACCGAAGTTGTCTCAGAGACAAGCTAAATGGGTTGAGTTCATGGAATGATTTTCTTATGTCGTAAAATACAATAATGGAAGGAACAATGTAGTGGCCGATGCCCTATCAAGATGACATACCCTCTTGACCCAGCTGCAAACAAGACTACTTGGTTTTTCAACCATAAAGGAATTATATGTTGAGGACCCACACTTTAGTCTTATCTATGCCCGATGTGAGGAAATATGAACATTAGATGACTATCACAGGGAAGACAGATACCTAATCAAGAAGAGGAGACTATGTATCCCAACTTATTTTAAGAGAGAATTATTGGTGCACGGGTATATAGAGGAGGATTAATAGGACATTTTAGCTAGTACCGAACCTTTGAAGTACTGTTTGCGAGGTTCTTTTCCCTATGAATGATAAGAGATGTGCACTCTGTACTAGAAAGATGTGCAACTTATAGGAAGGCAAAGAGCCAAGCTGAGTAAGGACATTACCTACCATTGCTTGTCCCAACTAAACCATAGTCTGAGCTAAGTATGGACTTTGTGTTAAGTTTGCTAAGGATGTTCCATGGGAAGGACTCCATCATAGTGGTTATGAATCGGTTTAACAAGATGGCACATTTTGTGCCCTACTCCAAAACTAACGATAGTTTGACTATCTCTTTTCTTTTCTTGCAGGAGGTGATCAAGCTTCACGGTGTGCTTAGAACCATTGTTTCAAGTTGAGACCCCAAATTCATAAGCTACTTTTGGAGGCCACTTTGGAGGCGAATGGGAAATAATCTATTGTACAACATATCCTACCATCCACGAACCAATGGAAAGACCGAAGTTGTCAATTGAACTATGAGAACTTTTTTACGGGTTGCTGTTGGACGAAACATTGCCAATTAGGATCTGTATCTGCTAATCATTGAATTCACCTACAATAGGACTGCCCATAGTATAACTAGCATATCTCCATTCGAGGTTGCCTATGGATTCAACCCCGAGCTCCTAATGGACCAATTACCCCAACTGAGGCTTGATGACAATTGGCTAGCCGCAGAAAGAGTCGAAGCCATCAGAGCTATGCACCAAAAGGTTGTAAAGTAATTAAGCCCAGCTAATACTAAGCTTGAGAAGCGAAGCCGAGGATGAAGAAAGAGAAAAGTTCAACCAAGTGATTTGGTTTAGATACATCTTAATAAGGAGTGGTTCCTAAACTTGAGAAAGAATAAGTTATCTCCTAGAGCCGACAGACCTTTTAAAGTGCTTGAAAAAATCAATCCTAATGCTTATAAGATTGAATTACCTAAAGGATATGGAGTTTCAAACTCCTTCAACATTGTCAATCTCCAACCTTACACTCCCAAGGACGAGTAACCTAAAGCCGAACTAGATTTGATCCCCAATCTCAAATAACCCAGAGGGAATGATAGGGGTTAAGGACCGATCACTCGCTTTCAAGCCTGAGGGCTTTCGCACATGGTCCGCCGAGCTGTTTGAGGAGAGTTAAGCACCGAAGAGCAATGTTTTCTCGAGTCTTATCTGTTGAGCTACTTCGCTCTCCACACCATCTAGGAAGCTGCTAAGGTGATTAGCTTACTTAAAGCCGACACTTCCCTGTACCCCAATCTAAGCACCAAATAAGGAAAACAGCCATCTTTAGAGTGCTAAGGCTGAGTTGACAATTGTAAAGGGTTGACTAGCCGAGGCCGACCTGAATGTGAGTTGCCCTTGATTCAACACTTATCTAGCCTTAATCGTTAGGGCACCAAATTGCCGATGCCGAATAGACCTGATCAAAGGACTGTTCGGATCATAATATTGTCATAATCGCAAACTGAGTAAAACGTGTGCATGTTGTCCTTTTTGACAATTGTACTATCCTTTCTAACAAAGCATGTTCTTTTGCATAATTTCATTTTCCTGTAAATTATTCTCTTTTTGTTTAGCAAATAAGAATCCTTTTTTTTTTTTGTAATTTCTATAACTTAAAACTTACCTTAACAGGGTACCATAAATACTTGAAAAATGTAATAGTTGGATAATAAATACACAAAAAAATACACCGAACCTCTTTACTCTCTCTTAAGTTAAGTGTCATTTTTACTTACTCTTGAGCTACTCTTATCTAGCTTATTCAAGTGTGGACTAGTGGCGAGTGAGCTTCAGCCATACTTGTACGTCATATCAAGTATGATCTAAACTTGTATGAGGTGTTGGTGCATTATATCCATCATCGGTACGCAGAAATTTCTGCTCATCCCTCGACTATCGTTTACTTTTCAAGCCATCTCGCGACTTGGACCCACCCCCTTTAATTGCGTGTGATATTGGGTCCGTATGTTCATCCATGAATCCATATTAGATTGGATTTCTAGAACTTCAATATCTTGATTTGATTGTTACTTACCATTATAGATACCCAATTTTTACCCATTTTATTTTATTTTATTTTTATGTTTTTTATTTTATTTATTCAATAGGTCTTAAATTAGTAAAAACACAAAAAAATAGGAAATTAAAGAAAACTCAAAAAATAAAGAAATTTAGACAAAACAGGAATTTTAAGAAAATACAAGAAAATTCAAAAATAAGAAATAAACAAAAAACCAAAAATAGGAAGTATAGAAAAAAAAACCCTAAAAAATAAGGAGTTTAGAAAATAAAGTTTAAAAATTTAGAAAATTGAAAAAAAAAATAAGAAAATTGAAAGAAAATAAAAAATTTTAGAAAATAACATTTTATTAAGATAGATTTTTATTTCTAATTTAGGTTTAGAAGTTGGGCCGTTGAACTTAGACTTAAATTTAAATCTAGCTTAAGTTGACTGAGCTCATATGTACAATTTAGTTGCACATATGAACAAGATATAAGCTAACGGCTTAATAAATAAGCATTGGACTTGGTTTGAGTATTGAGTAATAGGTCTTGGGTTCTAATCTTAGCAAAGGCAGGAAGGTTTTTTTTTTTTTTTTTTTTTGTTAACTAGCACATTGTCATGTGTCAGGATTTCACTATGTTACGTGTCAGGATTTCACTATGTCACGTGTCAGGTACTGACATAGTGTTACATGACATCTACATGGCCTACTATGTTAGCTACTACGTGTCACTATTCACACGTGGCAACTTTGGGTTGGTCGAGTCGATTGACATGGCGCCACGTCAACCAATTTTCTCTCTTTCCTTTTCTTTCTCCTGATTTCCTCTAATTTCCCTAGATTTTCTTACATTTTCCTTTCCCAATAGTGCACTTTGTAGGTAGATTTGATCCCGTTTTCGTTGCAATTTCATCAAATTAGTGATGAAATCGTGGAGCATACATGACCTACTGTAAATCAAACCCATTAACACGTCCCAATATAGTTAAAGGAGCATTCAAATCGCGTTCCAAAATTTGGAAAAAAAAAACTGCATTTTCGATCATTTACTCTTTACTCCAATCAGAGCTTTCCTTTGTTTCTAGGCTAATTTCGAGTATAAATATGGAGTTAGGGGATGTTCACGAACACAAGTAACTACCCACGAACGTTCACAAGCTCTCTCTCTCTTCTTTCTCTCTTTTTCTCTCTCTAGCCGCAGCTCTCTTACTTTCTCTCTCTCTTTTCGAATCTCTCTCCCTCTAGCTCACCACCACTAGCTACCACCTCAATTAGCTTCCCTACCTTGTACACTTTTAAAACCGACCAACCATATGCCTCGCCCTAGCCCCTAGCAGCTTCCTCGAACCACCCCTCCATTAAACCCTAACTACCGCGACCTTAAGCTCGAAACACCATCTTAGCCACTGTAGCAAAGCAAAACTAACCCACCACAACTCTCCCTGAACTCGAAAACACCCAACCCAACCAACTATTAGCCTCCAGCAGCTATGCTATGTGCCACCCAAACACCACCATCGATCGCCACTTCCAAAAACTACCTAGATGAGCTCTATTAATCGTAGCGTTGGCTCTACCCCATATATCCCTAATCTAAAACACACAAAATCCTCTTTTCCCCTTTGTTTTGGTAGCTAAATCGAGCAGAACCAACTCTCCTTAGCCGCTGCTTCTTCTTCTTCAACTATGACTCAATCGACCTGCCCAAGTTCAATCTGTGTGCCTAATTCGTCCGAAGTCTCTTTTTTTTATTTATTTCTTCTTATTTTTTCAATTGTTGTTGTTATTGTTGTTTGATTTTTTTTTTTCTTTTTCTCTTTCTTTATAATTGTAAATGTTAAAATAAAAAAAAAGAGAAGGAAAAGAAGGAAAAAAAACTATATAATAAGAAAAATAAAAAAGAATAGTTTATTTATTTTAGTATAGTAGAAATAGATAAAAAGAATAAATAAGATAATGTAGTAAAAAAAAGAAACAATAAGAAAAATAATTAATTAGGCTAGTGAATAATTTTTTTTATCACTTAGAAAAACATCTTTTTCAAAATAAATAAATAAATTAACCCTTTGTAAAATTAAGGCCCTTTTAAATTTTCCAAAAATAAAAATTTCAATTTAAGACCTTTATATTTTAAAATTTTCCTTAAACAAACCAAATTGAACTAAAAACGTAAATTTGACATGTTTTCCAAATTAAAATCAATTTAATCCACTGAAGTTTTCATTAAAAGAACTATGTACATCTTATCTTGAATAATGAATACGTAAGCACCTACGGGGCGACAATAAAAATAAATTAAAAAAAACTAATTTCCCGGTTTCTTTAATTTAGATTATTTTTTATCCAATTATAGTAACCAATAACCAAATTTTGTCTTTCAAAATTAAAAAAGGTGATTTTTAAGTTTAATTCTAATTTTGGAAAGTCAATAGTACTCATATAGGTTTAAAATTCCTAACCGCTAGATATACATTCTTTAGTTTCAAAAGTTGTTTTATAAATTGGTTTTAATCGTTAGACTAGTGGTCAAATTATAACCAATCCACTTACTTGGTTATAACTTAATTGTTTTTCTCGACTCCGGTTCGGTGGTGACTCTAAAATTGTTTTTAAGACAAAAAGAAACGGTTTTCTTTAAACCCTGGTCGAGGATTGGTATAAAATGGGTAGAGTTTAATACCGATTGGTTTGAAGAAAACTAATTTAAAAAAGAACCAAGAGGGTGAAAAACTAGGCTCGACAACTATTGTGCAGTGTTATTTAATATGAATGAAGCTTTTTCTTCTAATTAAGGGGGAAAAATTACTTGTATCAATTCCTAATACAATCCAACCAATATAAGATACTTTATCCGTATTCACAAATATAAACAACAGATAACTATATTACTGGTGATTGAGAAATAAGATCTTATAACGAACGTAAGAAAATAAGTAACCAATAAATATGAAAAAGTTACATATCCCTTAGGGATTGAGTTCAACTAGAAGATAAATGATTTTAATAATAAAAAATAATTATTAAACATGTGTAAATAGAAGATATATTTATGTCACTACTATGACTCTATTAAATGTCATTATCATGCCTTAAATCTACTAGGGTTTAACAACCCACTATGTATTCCACTTGAATGGTCCATTTAAGGCATCATTGTAAATTTAGAGAGTGAGTTTCTAATCAAATTTTAGACATTTCAAAATCATTATTAAATTTGAAAAATTTTGTTTGTGAATGGAAAGTTATTTGCAAATAAAGAGAAAAAGGTAACCAAAAATATCATATTGCTCATAGCACCATGTGTGTGTGTGTGTATGTGCATATATCAGAAACTTAGATAGTGAGAGTCACATACTCTTTAAAAGGAACTAGGTATGCAAGCCTACTAAAAAGAACAATTTGTAGCTTAGGCTTAAGCCATGATAACAATTTAGATAGGTATATAAGTATATGTATGATTATCCAAAATATCTTGTGGTCTTAAAAAATATCTACAACAACAAATACTAAGATAATATAAAGTCATAGAGATGGTTGCAAGTCCCTCAAATTCTCGATTCATCGTTATTAAGATGATCCCCCAAAACATTAAGATACGTATAATAATCGAAATCATATAAGAATTCATAATAGTCATCCTCAATTGAAAAGGAATTAAATGACTAAACTCTGAAGAACCTAGTACAATAGTAACTAAGTCCACATTTTGCATCCCACACAAGCTTATCTAATTTTAAGTAGGTTACGCAGTATGAGAGTACTCATGAAAACTAATTATTCTACTTAAGAAAATTATTATTAACTATTAACCCATTGGTTATTAGTTACTTGAGGTTTAGGGCCTTACATTAACTAGGGTCCATTTAGGGTATGAGCTCTAGAAGATAGTTTTCAACTTAGATATATTTTAGAGATTTGATCCTAGCTCATTATAGGGTTCATGTCTTCAAATTATTTTGAGTCTCTGGTTCTTATTAAGGCTTATAGGGTATTAGGCCCTAATTAGGTAAATAGGCTTGAGTTTAGAATTAAGCTCATTAGGTTGCTATTAGTTAATTATTTAATAGGCCTAGTCCTTTTAACTTAACTAAGTCAATTAATTAGGTTATCTACATTAGCCCCATTAGGAATTTAATTAGGTCCAATTATGGCCATTTAGCATTTAAGTCCATCTCTTTAGTTAGTTGAGGCCCATATGAGCCATGGGCCTATAAGAGGAAATGAGCCCACTAGTTTGAGGTTTGGATAGGCCCTTTAAGAGTGTTCAAATTATATTTTAAAATCCCATTATAACTATATGTATTCCAATGCATTTATTAGATCATATCATAGGCATTTTTTTTGTAATTTAAGAGAACCAATTATAGGGTTAGGCGAATTGGCTATTGATGGACTGGTTTTGAGTCATAGACCAACTTAAGAATTTAATAGGTCAATGCATGTCAAGGTCCAATTATTAATTGTTCAATGTTCACCTTCCAAATATGAGTCAAATTTACATCTTTATGATCATTTTGATCCAAAAGCCCATGTAACATACAACTTAAACCTAAAGTCATCTAAAAGCATTTGTGAACCCTAAAGTCATTCTAATAACATATAATTTATAAAATTATTCACAATGTCACTTCATAAGTAGGACATCAATAAGGAAAAGAAACTAATTATTTCCCTTTACCAATTCTAACTAACTATCTTAAGTTATCAATCTTGCTACCAAATCATAGAGTTATGATGCATATCATTAAGGACTTAAATCAACATAATATTAATATTTGGTTTTTATTTTAAACATAACATACTAGAATTTCAATTTGAATATCGATCCATGACCTCTTAACATGAATATCGCTCCATAAGTATGAATGAACATACTAACCATTATTCATGCTTTATTCGTTACTTAATTTGTTTCTTGATGCATAAATCAACACACAAAACATCATTTAATTATGTTAACACATCAAATTCATGAATCAATGGAAGAACATGCTCATACTCAATATGGTGGTTGTGGGTAGGATAAAAAGAAGGGCAAAACTAGAAAATTAACCCCAAAATCACCTACTAATCTATCTATCACTTATCTAATCACCAAGATTTATACACATGATTAACGTTGAGATTTACGAAATTAGCCTTATGTAACACCTTTAAGATCACAACCCTAGCTTGTTTTTATGGTTCCACTTGTTTAAGCTTCTTAAATCTAACATCTAGATATTAAACATCCTTAAATCATCAAGATTCACATGTTTCTCCAAATCAAACACATTTTTAGCACAAGAAACTTTAAGCATAGGAAATAGTGCTACTGCCACTGCCACTCCGATAAGTCTAATGATCCATTTATCACATCAAAGTGTTATTCATTTTATTGAATAACTTTTTTTTTCCAAAACTTTATTGAATAACTTCAAATCATTCATATCATCTAAAAAAATTTCAAAACCCACTAAAATACTATAGGATGAAGGATTTACCTTTTAAAGAATCCACTACTCTCTTTAGTAAGAAGTTAGCTGCCTTTACAATTCCAACAAGATGAAGCTTTCTCCAACTCTTCAGTTAAGATTTTATGATAAAATTAGTACCTATAATTAGATTTCAAACTTAAAATATTAAAAGCATTCAAAAGATCAAATTGAACTTATCTTCTCTTCACAAGTCCCATATCCAGGGTCCCTACATACATTAGGATGTGCTTCACTCTTCAAATCCTACATTAAGCACAAGAATTAAATTATATCGATGGGTTGTTTAAGGTAAACCCAAGGTTTTTTGGTTAGGTGGCTAAGGTTGTAGGAGGGTTTTAGACTTTTACCTTAAGGGAACATCTAGAAAAAAAAAAAGGGGGCTAATGCTTATGGGGAGTGCTGGCATGGGGTTTTAATGGGTAGGGCTTAGGATTTTTCATATACCTAAAAAAGAAATCAGACCACTTTTACACATGTCAACCTTTTACTCTCTTAACATTTTCCTTTATGCCTAAAAGATAAATTGCATTTCATCATTTATGAAAGATTTACCCTAAAACTTAAAACTTTCCTTTTAATTGGCCTTCAATACTTCTATTTAGCTTAATGATTAACTTACTGAATTTTTGGCTCTTCAAATCATTAATGTGAGACACATCACATTAGCATATATTTTGGCACTTAACATGCTCTATCAGCAGTCTTTATTTGCATTGCTTTTAACAATGTTCATCTCTTCTTCGCACTATTAAGGACTTTCATCATCTTCTGAATGTTTGTTATCTTTCATATAATTTTTTCTTCGAAAATTATAATAGTTGAAAACTAGTGATAGGGAAGGAAAACATGTAAGTTAGGTCAGACATAAGAGATAATAAAATTATACAATCTTCTCAAGGCTAGCACTTGCATTTAAAAAAAAAAATTGATCCTTTATGCGACAACCAAGGAATCAACTATCATACCTAAATATAGCAAACTACATGTTGAGCTTGATTTTTTCTTGGTTTTTTTAATAAAATTTTCCTTAATTCGATCAATATTAAACCTTATACGTTTAATATTGATCCTTGATTAAGAACTGAGGAAAACTAAAACTTTTAAACATGTTTTCAAAAACACTTGGAGTCGCCATTCGATTAAGATCAGGAAAAGGTTTATATTAAAACCAAATTGGTGGACTGGTTTTAATTTAGATACTAAGTTACAAGAAAAAACCAATTTTTTAAAAGGGTATTTTGAAAACCAAAGATCGGGTTCATAGGGCTAATCTATTAAACCCTTATGAGTACTACTACTCGTAAACCTTTTGTATAATTAGGACCTTTTAGAATTTTCAAAAATATAAACAAATCAATTTATGACCCTTTTAGAAAATTTTCATCAAATAACTCAAATCGGATAGTCACAGTGCATTTCGTATGGCGGTTGCTGGGTGTAAAAGAAGAGCGTGGCTTAGTGTTTTCAAGTGTGGTGAGCTTCGAAGTGATGTTGATTTCACTTAGTGGTGATTAAATGTGGCGATTTTGAGTAGGGGTTACAGTGACTTAGGGTTTTGCAGTGAGGAGATAGTGAAGCGACTAGGAGCTACGGCTAAGGGTGAAAGGGATTAGGTTTGAACTCTTACATCATGAGGAAGTTGTTAGGAGTAGTAGCTAACCTCAAGAGCTCTTATATGTGAAGCAAAGCTAGAGAGAGAGAGTAGTCATTGATCGGAAGCCTTAGAGAGAGAAAGTTCGATTTTCTTAGCAAGCTCCATCCCAAGAAATGAATTTTCAAAATGAATGACAAAGGATGATTAGCCTTGATTCTCGGATTTAAGGATAAATTGGTTCCTTGATGTCCTTCCTTGCTAAAAAGATCAAATGGAAGCTTTCATTTTTATCATTGAAGCTTGAATCAGGCTCAATTTGACCTATGAAATGGTTAAATGAAGAAGTGTTTTTTTTGCCAATCCATAGTATCCTAAGTTTGATTGTGATTTTTCCTTTGATTTTGTGAAAAAAAAAGGGAAATAGATAAAAAAAGCCAAAAATCGAGCACCTTAATCATATTTTCCACAACAAAGTGATGGAAAGAAGGGAAAGGGAAATAAAAGGCTGTTGACGTGGCATTAACATAGTGCGATCCAATGATGTTGTGCTACGTGTCTTGACAATACGCATGGCTCAAACACCTAGTAGAGTAGTCAACATATCATTGTGCTACATATCAAGACACGTATTACGACATGTCAAAGATGCTAACGTGGCGCCACATAGCACCACATCAGCTCGCAGCCTAACCATGAAGCGCCACATATCCCCTAACAGATACATGGCCTAATGTTACTGTAATGCGTGGTAAGTGTGCTTTATAGAAAAATAATGAGATTCAAACTCAAGATCTCTATGTCAAATGCAATGCCAAGTCAAAGTGTAGTACCAATAAGTTGTTGACCTATGCCTTATCTATATATGAAATCAAATTGCATATATGAGTTAGGTGGCTTAGGTTAGATTAATTTCTAGCCTAGGCTTAACACCCTTTATGAAAAATCTTTATTTAAGATCCAACGCAAATGATATTTAAAAAACTAAAGCTATTTAAATTTCTTATTATTATTTTAAATCATCTACTTTTTTTTCTAAATTTTTTCAATTTTGGTTTTTTCTAAATTTTCTATTTTTTGTTATTTTTAGAAATTTTCTATTTTTTTTTTGAAAATTTTCTTAATTAGGACCAGTTTTCCTATTCTAAAAAAATTAATAAAAAATAAAAATAAAAATACAAGGAGAGTAAAAATGGGGTATCTATAGTTGTTCTTCTATGTGGCAAAGTTTTAAATGAAGTTTGATTAAAACTTATTATAAAGATAAAAAGAGATGCCATTTTTGTCTTTAGGATAAAATTGCCTTAAGAAGCACTACAACTAACTAGATGTCTCAAGCTTGATTCACTAGAAATTTGGTGAATAGTGAATGGTGAAAGGTGAAAGAAAGAGAAGGCGCTTTAAGAGCTAGTTGAGACATAAAAGTGTGTTTCAGAAATGTTTAGTGCCTTAAGAGCTAACTAGAAAAAAAATCAATTTAAAACTTGGTCATGCCCTTCTGAGTTAATTAACTTAGGCAAAAGCGTTTCTAAATGACCAGCAACCCTAATTTGAAATCGGTTTGAAAACCTTATATTGCTCTTTTGAAGTCACTAACCTAAGCAAAAGTGTCTTTAAGGGCCTAGTAAACTTAAATTAAAATTGATTTGAAAGAACTTAGTTGTGGTCTCCTAAGCTAACTAATATTGGCAGGAGCATCTCCAGGGGACTAGTAACCTAAAATTAGAATCAATTTGAAAAACTTGGCCGTACTTCTTTGAGCCCACTAATGTAGGCAGGAGTATCTCTATGGGAGTAGCAACCCTTAATTGGAATTAATTTGAAAAAATCTAGCCATGCTCCTTTGATCTCGCTAACCTAGGTGGGAGCATCTCTTAGGGATCAGCAATCTTAAATTGGAATCAATTAAAAAAACCTGGTTGTACCCCCTTTAGCTCATTAAACTAGATAGGAGCGTCCCTAGGAGACTAGCAACCCTAAATTGGAATCAATTTAGACAACCTGATCATGCTCCTTTAAGCTCACTAACTTAGGCGGGAGTATCTTTTGGAGACTAGTAACCTTAAATTAAAATTGATTTGAGAAAACCTAGTTATGCTCCTTTGAGCTCACTAACCTTTACAGGGGCAACTCTTGAGGATTAGCAACCTTAAATTGGAATCAATTTAGAAAACCCAATCATGCTCCTTTAAGTTCACTAACTTAGGCAGGAATGTCTTTTGGGGACTAGCAACCCTAAATTGGAATTAATTTGAGAAAACCTAGTTATGCTCCTTTGAGCTCACTAATCTAGGTAGGGGCATCTCTCGGGGATTAGCAACCCTAAATTAGAATAGATTTAGAAAGCTTGGTCGTGCTCCTTTAAGCTCACTAACCTAGGCAAATGGGTAAAGTGCTCTTTGAGCTAACTAAAATCCTAATGAGAACCCGGTCGTACTCTTCTGAGCTGACTAAACTAGGTAAATGGGTAAAGCGCTCTTTGAGCTGACTAAGACCCGAAATGACAAATTGAAGCCTAGTCGTGCCTTCGTGAGCTAACTAACTTAGGCAAAATTGGTAAAATACTCCTTGAGCTGGCTAAGATCCTAAATGAGAAATTGAAGCCTAGTCGTGCTTTTTTGAGTTGGCTAACGTAAGTGAACGGGTGAATCACTTCTTGAGCTAGCTAAGACCCTAAATGAGAACCTAGTTGTACTCCTCTGAGCTGATTAATCTAAGCAAATGGGCGAAGTGCTCCTTGAGCTAGCTAAGACCCTAAATGAGAACCTAGTTATGTGCCTATGAGCTAACTAACCTAGGTAAATGAATGATTGCTCCTTGAGTTGGCTAAAACCCTAAATAAGAACCTAGTTATACCTTTATAAGTTGACTAACTTAGGGTCGAGCGTCTCTAAGGGACTAACAATCCTAAATTGGAATTAATTAAAAAGAACCTAGTTGTGCTCTTATAAGCTAACTAACCTAAGCGAGAGCATCTCTTAGGGACTAACGACCTAAATGAGAATCGATTTGAGAGAACCTGATTATGCTCTTTTGCGTTGACTAAATTAGAGAGGAGCGTCTTTAAGGGACTAGCAACCTTAATTTGTAATTGATTTGAAAGAACCTAGTTGCGCTCTTCTAAGCTAACTAACCTAGGTGGAGGCGTTTCTAAAGGACTAACAACTCTAAATTGGAATTTCTGTAGAAAAAGTGCCCCATAGGCTTACTAAAAACGCTGAAGAGATATAGGTGATGGGAAGCGCCCTATATGCTTGCTAAGACCTTAAGAGAGATTAGAAAAAGGGAAGCACCTTATGGGCTCATTAAAACCTTGAGAGAGATTGACAAAAGGGTAAGTACCCTATAGGCTAGCTAAGAACCCCAAAGGGTTTGATGAAATGAAGTACCATATGGACTTGCTAAGACCTTAAAACGAGTTTGGTAAAGGGAAGCACCTTATAGGTTGGTTAAGACCTTAAAAGAGATTGGTGAAGGGAAGCAACATACAGGCACTAAAAAATTGGTAAAGAGTAGTGCCCTGCGGGCTTGCTAAGATTCTAAAGAGAGTTGGGTAAAGGGAAGTGCCTCATGGGCTTGCTAAGACCCTAAAAGAGAGTTTGGTAAAAGGAAACGCCCTATGGGCTCACTAAGAAATTGGTAAAGAGAAGCACCATACGGGTAAATAGAGTTTGGTAAAGAGAAGCACCCTACGAGCTTGCTAAGACCCTAAAAGAAATTGATGAAGGAAAGTGTCCTATAGGCTCGTTGAAACCCTAAAGAGAAATTGATGAAGGGAGGCGTCTTATGCGCTCACTAAAAGATGGATTGAAGACAGGACAGTTTTCTAAAAGTTGACTTTAACCTTGAGGGAAATGTGGGTTGGGATAGTACATTATAAGCTAGCTTGAACCTTAAAGATGTGATAGTGTTGTATGAGCTAGCTAGAACCTTAAAGTTGATAAAAGACGAGGCAACGCTCTAAGAATTAGCTAGAACCCTAAAAATGATGAATGACAGGACAATACTCTAAGAGTTCGCTAGAACCCTAAAAATAATGAAAGATAAGGGCTCTAAGAGCTAGCTAAAACCTTAAGAATGATGAAAGACGAGACAATGCTCTAAGAGTTGGCTAGAACCCTAAGAATGATGAAAGATGAGACAACACTCCAAGAGTTAGCTAAAACCCTAAGAATGATAAAAGACAAGACAACGCTCTAATAGCTGGCTATAACCTTAAAAATGGGATTAAGAAATGGGCAAAGAGAGGAATGTAACCCATTTAAAAAAAAAAAAAACTTCCTAACTTGAAAATATTTATAGACAAAGAATTTGGTAAAAATCATTTAATTGACAAAAAAGGCATTAAGATTAAGTCCCTTAACGACTTAGACTAATACGATCAGCTTAAAATGTTTGACTACATTGAAAAGGAAATAGATTACCTAAATTGAAAGTTTGGCTACTTGACCCAACATGGATTTGAAAATGAGCAAAAAACTTGTGATAAGCCTTTACCTTCTCTTTCTTTTTTTCTCTTTGTCTTAATTTCTTTTCTTGAAAGTTTGCTAACGAGTATAAATTCTTATTTAAGAAGAAAGTATTATAACTAGCCCCCTTTTTCTGGTAACCACGTGAGGCATCTCAATGTCTCCTAACCTTGATGCTGAGCTTCCTAATAGAGCCTTGTGATTTCAAACATTCATTTCCTAAGAAAAAGGTAACTCATGATTAGTCTAGTTGAAGAAGACTTCCTTGCATACTCTCGGTCTAGATTTCACTCCTAATTACTATTCCAAAAATTATAGTCTAGTTTGTAAGTGATACACTTTGATCAATTGGTTAGGTCTTTTTTTGGCTCAACATTGTAGATTTAGGCTTTTAGTCAAATGGTTTTAAAAGGGATTAATGAGAATGCCTCTTTTGAAGGATTTACTTATCCAACCCTGGTGTACAAGTCAAGAACCTTTTAATAAAACAAAAAGTGTGCTTGCCCTAGTTTCAAAGATAATTTTTATTAAAGATATATTATCTTTTAAGATCAAAAAAGTTTTTATCAAGTATGGGAGGTCTTGTGGGTGGGGAGGCCTTCTAAGATTCAACATAGGTAAGAAAGTTTTTTGTTTATGATTTTGAAGCGTGATTCACAGTAGATATGGAGATGGACTTAGAATGTGATTTAAGACCTTGCTTTTTAGGGCTAGTTGGGCTTTGATTCCTAGCCTTATGACTCAATTTGGTTGCCCCTATTGAGATGTGATATATCTTTTAGGGCTTTCGTCTTACATTTAGGCCCAATTTTCTGGCCTCTTTTCTTTCTTCTTCTTATTCTTCTTCTTCTTCTTTTTAATATTTTTTTATTACCCCATTCTTTCAATTTATTTTTTTTACTTTACCTCTTTTCTTTAGGCCTTTATTGTTGAGTCTTTAACTCTAAGAGATTGAAGGCCCTAAATCCATGGATTCTGAGTATATAAGCTCGGGTGAGGTAAGTATAAGCTTGAGATGTATGATAGGTGTCAACTCTTCTTTATTTCAAAGAAAAATAATTTATCAGAAATAAAAGTCGTTTTTTAATTAATGTTATTGAAATAAGCCTAAATTAATTTTATCCTTCTCTCCTAATCAAAGACCTTAACCTCCGAATTACCTCATTGTAGGGTGGTTCTTGATAGAGTTTAGATTTTTAAATTTAAAAATTCTCCAAATTGGTCCAATGGGCTTAATAAGGGATAATCATATTTAGGATTTGAAAATGAATGCTTAACTTTATTTTAATCTACGTATTGCATTTAAAATAAACCTCCTTTAAGGAATGAGTTCAAAATATCCTTACCATTATGTCACTCAACTCTCAAAGTGTTTAAGGGTTAGTGTATGGGATGAAGTTCGCTTATTTTCATTCTAAACTTTTTAAAAGTGCGTTACCAATTTCTTAGGGAGGAATCTATATTTATTTGCCCTAAGGTAAAGATTGACTTTGCCCCCTGTCACGCCCCGAAGCGGTAGAGTCGTAACAGCCCCGCCGTGTAAACTATCCTAAGATAGAAGTTGGCCTTACAACCACTATCTTAGACCTGATTTACACAAGGCGTCCACGACTAACCCGCTTTGAAGTAAACAGTTTGTAATTTAGATAAAGCATTTACCTAAGAAAGTGAGAAAATCTATATATATGTACTATAATTCAGTTATTACATCATTAAAAAATGAATAAAATTCTAAGATAAAAAATTAGACCTTAAGAATATATATTTGTTCTTCAAATATTTTTTCTCACTCCCCAGGATCCAGCAGTTGCTAGCTTCAGAGTAGTGATTTGCCGCTTCTTAGCCAACACCTGCACGACGTCTATAGGGATATGAGCAACCACAGCTCAGTAAATTAGGACGGAGGACTTAAAACTATACACAACAAGGTTTTCAATCACTTATTAGGTGTAATGCATGTGCAAGCAAATGCCATCGCACGATGTTGTCCGGCTCGTCGTGAGATTAGAGAAATTGCGCCCGCTCTAATCCGGGTTGAGGAGTTGCCGTTAATGCAACAACTCACGACCAAACCCAGGCTTGTGTAATGGAGACCTTGCTCCTCCCGCGACTACCTTCGAACCACTGTCTTTACCCTCGCCGTGACCTCCTCTCCTATCAGTTAGTTCGACTGAGGATGAATAAGGAACCATTTTGCAATCCTGCGCTATCCTTTCCGAAGGGGTCGATATTTGGCCGGAGAGTCCTAAGTTCCCCTAACGGGTTGCCATGCATGTCAGATTTTGAGTACTGGTCGTATATTTGATTAAGTCCAGTTTAGGGTGATCAATCATTACATACAAATCATACAATATATGCCAAAACAACAAACAGAATCACAGCATCACCCATAATCAAGCACATGCACACATTCAACTATCTAACAAGCACAACCAAGCATAATCTTAAGCCTTCAAAATACAGCATCATATTAATCCCAACTTACCTCGACTCCTCGCTTACTCATTTGAGGTCCGATTTGTTTAGGCCATCGCCAATCATCCCTATAATACAAACGTGGTTTCAGCTTTTTATATAACTATTATAGGTTCGTTTTATCCTATAACGCTTATTGTTAGGTTTTTTTTAAGGTTTAATATGCCTAATTATCTAGATATTAAGTTTTTTACAATTATTCTAGGTTTGGGGTTAGGTTCAGGTTCGGTTTTCGCATCGATTTCTAAATTAGGTTTTTAGTTCGATTTCTAAGTAATGTTTTAGATTTCAACCCTAAAAATCCGTTTCAACCCATAATGTGAAATTAATCACATTACTTCCCGATCTTCTAAATACCATCATTACCCCTAGTCAGTATTTATTTTACCCGGTACACTTAAATCCATATTAGTGTACCGAATTCACTCCTAATGTGAGAAACTTTTACATTTTTCATATAATTAAATAAATTCAAGTTTCCTACCAGATTTATTATACATTTTTATTATTCTCAAAATATCAGTTTTTATTATAATATTTTCTATTTATTATATTTTTAAAAATTATATATTATGCATTATTGCCTATTATGTACATAATGCATTTCTAATATTTCTATCACTTTAATTACCATCCTTAAACATCAATTATCATTTCAAAATGTCTAAATTCATCCTAAATCATATTTTACTCTTAATTTCCCTAATTTACAAAATTAACTTAAAGTTAACTATTTTTCCTTATTAATAATTTACTACATAATTAACCTAATAATTACATCTAACACCCTAAATGCTACAAGTATCATACTCTATCAGATTTCAACATCCTAAAACATATAATTATTCACTAAATCAGTAATTAATCATTTAATTATTTAATTAACCCTAAATTATCCATTTTATGCCTCATTTTAGGGCCTAAAAATTATCTAAAAATTTATAAAATTAATTTTTGAAAACGGGATTCATAGCACTGTTCTATATCATCTAAGTAATCTACAAAAAAATTTTGGGCTCGAAACTACACTCTTAAGGTCATTTATTTCTAAACCAAAACATGCTCGGTTTTGCATGATTTCTTGAGGACCCTATATCACGAGACATATTTTCATCAAAATAATATTTTTACTACAAACTACATAAAAAAATATTCTTGAATAACAAAATTCATAATTTTCTAATAATATTTACTATTTTTACAAAATTACACAAGAATTGGGCTGGGAATTGAACTCACCGATTTGGGTGGCTCCGGCCACCGCTGGCCATCGTGGCCTTGTCTGCCGGCCTGGGCGCTGCCACCACCGTGTTGTAGTGGTGGTCGTCTACTCCCAGCTGCTTGTTTGGTGTGGGTTCCCTTTGAAAGCCCTAATTGCACAGTTTTTTCTAATTTTTTTCTAAACTGAATTTTTCTCCCAATTTTCGCCTCTCCCTAATTTTCTTTGATTTTTATCTGTCCAAATGAGCTTCTGAATTTTCCTTGCTATTTATAGGGCTTTAGGGGATTTATTGTGCATTAAATGGGACAAGACAATTGCCTTATCCCTTGATTTTTTGCTTTTATGTTATCTTAATTTAATTGGTTGATTTTTCTTTTTTAGGTTCTGACTTGCCACGACCAAATTTGCATCATTCCACACTCTTCTGATATTTTTTTTATTTTTCCACAATTAATTTATAATTTTCTTTAATTATTTACTAAGTTTTTGGCCAATTTAGGTAATTTCGTGTATTTTTATCTATACGTAAATACATGTGGGGTACATGTGAACATTCCTAATTATTATTTTGGTAATTCTAAATTTTTTAGTATACATATAATCTATCTCTAGTAATTTATTAATTATTAAATTATACTTTTCGCCTTTTCGATAATTAGCAATTATTATGTTTAAAATTTGAAAATTTTATAGTCTCCTACTTTACTGCTTATTTTCTTAAATTCACGTTTACGGGGTCATTTTTACTAATATTTCTCTCAATAGTTTATAATTTGGGGTTTGATCGGATTCCTTAACCGATCGTCCAAAACCTTATGTTCTAAGTTCAATCCTATTGTCAATTGGCTTAATTTTGGGGCTTACACCCCCCTAGTTCCTCAAAATATGCCCCAGTTTTGATACTTTTCACTTGATCTAAGTTTGAGACTTGGGTTATATTTGACTTTGTGTTTTGACTTGATTTATAGTAAGGCTTGGTTTTCTTAATAGACTAGGGGTTTTGGCTTGGCTTGGTTACCTTAATGAGTCGAGGATTGTGTTTAGGTTAACTGCTTTCACGAGTTATGGTTTATGTTCAAGTTAACTGCCTTGATGAGCCGAGGGTTAGCTACTGAATGGACCATGGTTTTTGTTTAAGTAAGCTGCTTTGATGGGTCGAGAGTTAGCTACCTAAATGGGTTGAGGGGCTTTATGTTTGGGTTATCAATCTTAATGGGCTAAGGGTTAGCTGCTTGAATGGGCTGAAGGGCTTGTGTTTAGGTTGGCTTCCTTAACAAGCAAAGTGGCTTTGTTTGGGTTGGATGCCTTAATAGGCCAAGTAGTTTGTGTTTAGGTCTGCTTATAAAAACTTGTAACCATTAGCAATTTTCTTTTATTTATTTATTTTTTTGGTGAGAGAGAAAGACAGGGTTTTATTTTACAGAAATTGAGAAATCTAAATACAAAAAGGAAGGCGATCTTGGGGTTTTATTTACAAGTCTATCGAATTTATTTACATTTCCCTAAGGGAGATAAGTTCTATTAAAGTACTTATTTACAAAAAGGGAATCCTAAAGAATGAAGAATGAAAAATTAAAGAGAACTTTTGTTATTTTGAAAAATCAAAATATAGAAAACAAGGGAAGAGGGCCTAACATTTATTCTCGACTTTTATTTGATGAAATTTATTTTAGGTCTCCTAGTTATAAACTGGAGAAACCCTAAACTAAGTTTTGCAAACGAGCTCTAAGGACTTCTAGCATTTCACAGGTTTTCCTAATGACTTGTCCAAGAAGGGTTTTTAAGGCCCGGTTGTGACCTTCAAAGCATTTGAGCTTTTCTTTTAGATAAGCGATTTCAACTTCTAATAGCTACTAACAAATCCTAGGGAAGCTTATCAGTTCTTTGTTTACTTACTTAGTCACCTGCCATTATCTAGAGGCCGAGACATTTCATGTACAAGAATTAGTTATTAATGAAACAAAAGAACGTACGTAGAAGCATGTAGATGCTATAATCGTTTGGGTTAATACATTATTTCTTTAGTTGCAACCCTACTGTTTGATTTGGTGTTTATAAAAGAATAAGTATAAAAATTGATCACATTAGTAGGGTTGCAACTTCTAGGAGTAGTGTATTAACTCAAGTCTTAAGTGTATGCGATTTGGATAAGTTCTAAAGATTCTTAAACTCTGTGACCTCACACGTTCTTGAAAAAAAGGTTCCTTAGTCATATTGAAGCTTAAGTGGGGTAACCTAATCAATCTCGAGTGGTGGTTACCCCACAACACTTGGAAACTATACAATGGCCTTGCTCCTAGGATTCTAAGATGGCTTAGGTTTAACGGTATCTATCTAACATCTTTGATGCAATAAATAATCCCCCATATCCTAAGTGGGTAGACTTCTTGAGTCTCTAATGGAGTCGTCAAGCTGTTAAGCCTGATTTTTTTTCCCGTTTTTTAATAATTTTTTTTTTTTAATTTGATCAATATTAAACCATACTCGTTTAATATTTATCCTTCATTAAGAACTAAGGAAAACTAAAACTTTTAAATACATTTTGAAAAACACTTGGATTGACTACCTGATCAAGGTTGGGAAAAGGTTTAAATTAAAACCACATGAGCGGATTTGTTTTAATCTTGACACTGAGTTATGTGAAAAAAATTGATTTTTTAAAAGGGTTTTTTGAAAACCAGAAGGCTAATCTATTAAACCTTTACGAGGTACTACTATTAACTTTTCAAAATACCCTTTAAGGAATTTAACTAATTTACAAGTAAAAAATAACATCTATCGAAAAATTATCTATAGTAGAATTTTTTTTTTCACGTCCTGTAATTGCTACGGGTGCCTATACCCATAATTGTTATGGGTGCCTATATACTTACTATTTAGGATTAGACTTTCATAGTTCGTTTATGAAAACTTTAGGTAGATGGATTGATTTTAATTTCTGAAAAAGGTCAGGTTTACATTTTTTACCCGATTTGAGTTATTTGAGGAAAATTTTCTAAAAGGGTCCTAAATTGATTTATTTATATTTTTTTTAACATTATAAAAGGTCTTAATTTTGGAAAAGGTTTAATTTATTCTTTTCTTTTTTAAAAAAAATTCTAAGTAGTGAAACATTTGTTTTATTTTTTATTATTTTATTTTATTTATTGTTATATCTTTTTTATGTTGTAATAAAAAAAAGAAAAAGAAACTAAACTTCCCTATGTTTCTCCTTCTTTCTTTTTCCTTTTTCTTTTCTTCTTTCTCTATTTATTTATTTTTTTGTTACAATTATAATTATAATGCGAGAATGAATAAATAAATATTACAAAAAAAAATAAACCGAATAAAATAGGGCTGGACGGAATGGAGCAAGGTGCGCAGGTCGAGATTCGAGTCTGGAGCGGATTTCCAAGTTAGGTTCGGACCTAGAGCTGGGTAATCGAGTCCCAATAAAAGAGAAGGAAGCAGCAATAGCACAATAGCAGTTTTGGTTGTTTTGGCCACCAAAAGGAGTAGAAGAAAGGTTTTTTGTGTGTATCTTATTGGGTTTAGAGCAATAAGCCAAGTGCTTCTCTGACTAACAGCTGTTTGAGTGGTTTTCGAAGTTGGTGGCTAGTAGCAGTTGTGGTACGTTTCATGTGATGGTTGCTAGGTGTAAAAGAAGAGTATGGCTTGGTGTTTTCAAGTGTAGTGAGGTTCGTGGTGATGTTGATTTCACTTAGTGGTGGTTAGATGTGGTGGCTTTGAGTAGGGGTTATGGTGGCTTAAGGTTTTACGGCGAGGAGATAGTAGAGCAAGTAAGAGCTACAGCTAAGGGCAAAAGGGATTAGGTTCAAACACTTACATCGTGAGGAAGCTATTAGGAATAGTAGCTAAGCTTGAGAGCTCTTGTATGTGAAGCAAAGCTAAAGAGAGAGTATGGTCGTGGGTTAGAAGCCTTAGAGAGAGAAAGTTTGATTTTGGGCTTATTGGAGGTGATTCGAAAGTTGGTTCCCATTAGGCAACGAAGGCTTGGCTCGTATTTATACTATTTGAAGTTCAATTTTCTTGGCAAGCTCCATCACAAGCAATGAATTTTCAAAATGAATGACTGGGGATGATCAGCTTTGATTCTCATATTTGAGGATGAATTGGTGTAAATTTTTGGTCAAAAACATATCCTTGATGTCCTTTCTTGCTAAAAAGATCAAATGGAAGCTTCAATTTTTATTATTGAAGCTTGAATCAAGCAAATTCAAAGTAAACGAAAATCCGAGTTCTATGGCATTTCTTGATTTTCAAGGCTCAATTTGACCCACGAAATGGTTAAATGAAGAAGCATTTTTTTCGGTCAATTTATAGTATCCCGAGTTTGACTGTGATTTTTCCTTTGCTTTTGCGAAAAAAAGGGAAATGGATCCAAAAAAGCCACAAACTAAGCACCCCCAGTATATTTTATGCGAATAAGTGATGGAAAGAAAGGAAAGGGAAAGAAAGTGGAGGAAAAGGCTATGGACGTAGCGCTATGTCAACCGTGTAATCTAATGATGTCATGCCATGTATCTTGATAAGACATGTGGCTCAAACATATGATAGAGTAGCCTGTGTGTCATTATACCATGTATCATGACATGTAGTGTGACATGTGTCAAAGATGCTAATGTAGCCACATGGTGCCACATCAACTCAGGGTCTAACCACAAAGCGCCACATATTCCCTAATAGACATAGCTCAATGGTACTGTAACACGTGGTAGGTGTGCTTTATAGAAAAACAAAAGGTACTTTGTGCCTATAGTGAGATTTGAATCCAAGATCTTTATGTCAAATGTAATGCTAAGTTAAAGTGTAGTATTAATAGACCGTTGGCCTGTGCCTTATCTATATATATAATCAAATTGTATATATAGATTAGATGGCCCGAGCTAGATTAATTTCTAACCTAGCCCAATACCCTTGATGCAAAATCTTTATTTAAGATCTAGCTTAAATGATATTTAAAAAACTAAAATTATTTAAATTTCTTATTCTTATTTTAAATTATCTACTTCTCTTTTTTTAAAAAAAAAATCTACTTTTTTTTTAGTTTTTCTTCTAAATTTTCTACTTTTTTGTATTTTTTCTAAATTTTCTATTTGTTGAAAATTTCCTCAATTATGACCGTTTTTTCTTATTCCAACAAAAATAATAATAAGTAAATAAAAATAAAAATACAAGGGGGGCAAAAAATGGAATGTCTACACTACAAATTAATGAAAACCATCCAATATTCTTCATAAGGCAAGCACTTGCACAAGAGAAGACTTGAAACCTTCATGCAACAACTAAACAATCAAATTAAAACTAAATTGAATTCTATACTTTGATTCATAATCCATTTTCAAATTGAACATTTTTAACAATTCAGATAGCTGAGCTAAAATGCTTTAAAACATTTCAGTTCAATCTAAATCTAATTAGAATTGAACTTGCTTTTTGTTTTTTCCCATTTTCCTACCTCTTTTATTGCATTACATGTAATTTGACCTTTTACTTGTTTTGATTTAAAGAAAGATAAGTACATTTTGTTCATTTTTAAACAACTATATATAAACAGGTATGAATATTATAATTTTCATACTTGAATAGTTTAGATAAATTAATAGGGGTCAAGTTACAGGACATCTGACTCGAGTTTGAGCACAAGGACTCGAGAGCTTAATGAGGTGCATTCTCCTTTCCTAACTTACACCCAAAGAATCCAAGTTGCTTCTATTTACTGATTTGCTATCACTACTGATTCGAGCTCTTCCATGCCTATCGTTGATATTTGATCTAAAGAATGTTTAGTAAACAGTTTGATACACTTGCCCAACAGCTCGACCGACCTTATTTCGGGTTGCTTAAATAACATTAGAGCTAAACTAACCCCATGAGAGCTCATAGGTCAACTTGGCAACAACTATCCTATCCATATTCCTATATTTGTTTTTGCTAGAAGCTTACCAGTGTCTATTAGCTACGTATCCAAGCCTCTCATGTAATGGAATTTGCCACCTGAAGCTTCTATTTTCTAATTTCTCTTTTGTACCCTTTAACATTCTTTATATAATACTTATTTAAGACGATACTACTTTTTGTCTGTTCTATATTTAATAGGTTTCCCTAGAATTCGTGGTGTAAATACCCTTGTGTTTTGTAGCCGCAATCATCTTTGAATCATTAAACATATAGAATCTTCTTGTGAGCCATTTTTGCTTGCTTGTCTAACTCTTATCTTAACCTTTCAGTAAGTTTAGGTGGCGAGCAACCTCATTGAACTGCTCATGCGTCATATTGAGCTAGTTAATGAGTCCACAAAGTTACATAGTGCATCATATTTGTTTGTAAGTTTTACTTGTTTTTTGTATGTTCCACCTTTCATTTCAAGCTTTCTATGAGCTTAGAACAATCCCTTAGATATGGTCGTCCTTATTAGTCCTTGGTGTGTCGTATCATAAATTGTAATGAATTAGAATAAATTAATTAATACTAAACCTGTTTATTAACCTAGCTTAACCATCTCTCTTTTTGAAACCTCTTCCTTTCCTTCATTGAACTAGAGTTGAAAATCTATTGTTATTAAATTCCATATCCATATATCCTTAACTTTCAGTTAAATAAGAATTCTCATATTTGCTATTTTCTATTATTCACACCATTATTGATGCATCACATCATGTACCCACTACCATAAGTCTACTTTTATAGATCATGTTCATAGCAATCGAAGTACTGATTTTTCAGTAGTTCTTAGAATAAAAGATTTTTGTTTTATAGATTTGTTATTTTCCCTATCTTTTTGCTATCATCCTTGTGTAAGCTATGTCATCCCCATTGTAAGATTTACCTTACTCGTCAATTTGGTATGTTTTGTTCTTCATGAGAAATCTCATTCTCCCTTAGGTAGGATAAATTGACTTTTAAAATGATGTATCGATTTATCTGGTATAATTTTTATACACCCAATTATTCATCCATGAGTTCTTTTGTATAAATTGATCCGATTGATGTAATTTTTTCTTGTTAAATGAAATCCATCTTTCTTGACAAAAAAGAAAAGAAAAATAATAAACAAAATTAAGAATCTGGAACTTTAGTGTGGATTTCGAACATATATATTTTGAAGGATAAAGGAAGGATTTTATAATGTGTTTTTATGTTTAGAAATAGTAAACTAAATATGTAGATCATGTGAAGATTCGATATTATGCGCAAATTCTAAATCGAACTACTATTGAATCAAAGATCGATATCATAATGTCATCTTACCTAAAAAAAAGATCGATATTACATACAATATGTAAAAATAGTCAAGGAATTAACAAAGAACTTGATATTGCACATGATATTCTAGTTAAAGAATGTTTACTAGAGATGTGTAATTAGGTTAAATAGGTGAACTAGCTTAGCCCATTTTGACCTATAGGTAAAATGGGCTGGGTTCATTTGGCCTGGTTTTTAAATAGGTAAAAAAACCTTGGACCTAACCCACTTAAAAAGGGTGTTGAATTAGTTGGTTTGGTTAGCAAGTTAAACGAGTTGAGTTCATTTAGCTCGATTTTTAAATGGGCTAGAAAACCTCAATCCAAACTCGTTCAAAAAGCGAGTTAAATAGATTAGCCTATAAGCCAAAACCTATTTGCACATCTCTAAATATTCAACTCAATTAAGTAACAATAATAATAGCATTTGAATAAGAGAAACAATTCTCAATATTCAATTAAAACAACTCAAAGAGTCTCAAAGGTTCAATATAAAAGGTTTAATCTTTATGAGTATATGAGAAGCCCCATTTATTAAGCTGTTCGAGATAATTAGGGACATAAAAGTAATAAAATAAGAAACAAACGTAATTGAAGTTTTCCACTACCTAGACGGACATTCGATTTGAGTACATGATTATATCATTCCAATAGCTAGCATCATTCGAATGACATTGACATCACTTGAATGTATTCGCTTAGTAAGTCTTCACTATGCCTTAAGGAAGCTTTTTTTCCTTTTTTTGCCAAAAAGGAAATTTCATTCAAACTTGAACCAAAATCCAAACAAGATGCAGAAGATACAAGACAATAGGAAAAAATAGAATCTTCTAACAGCAATTGAAGGAGTTAGGATGGGGTATATGACCACTAATCTAAAAGGCACATCCCCTTCCTTTTATTAACTGCTATCCAATATGCAAATCTATTAGCAATTCTAGCAACATTTACAAAAGAAATATATTTTAAATTGTTTTGATAAGTCTCTAATCTCTTCTATTAGAGGTTTGTTGCTCCAATGCACTAGTAAGTTTGGTCTGGATAAAGAGTCAATCACATTAATAGCATCGGATTCTACAATTAAATTAGCCCATCCTCATTCTTGGCCCACTTCCAATCCTTTCTTAATTGTTAGATGCTCTAGAGTTTCGGCATTACCTACTGCAGCCTATTTTGCAAAACTACCTACAACCTTACCCTCAATATCTCGAAATATTCCACTACTACCCTTTACATTTGAACTAGTCCACGACCCATCAACATTGCACTTTATCGTATCTTTAAGAGGAGCATGCCACAATTTTGACACATTATCACATGACTGCAAACTTGGGCAAGGACTATCTTGACATCTCACCTCTACTTTTAATTTCCATCTTTCTTATTCTTCCCAAGAAACCCTAACTAATTTAACACATGCAGTTGGATCAACAAACTTCTGCATCTTGCCTTTAAAATTAACCATGCTACTATTACACATCTTGACCCTACCTCTTTCTCCTCTGCTCTATGAAATTTCTCCACATCTCCCCTATTTAACACTAAAACCTCCCTACCTTCTCCTCTTCAATATGCCAACCTAAAGCTCCAACAGTATCAAAGCATGCTCTATACTTTCTTCTTCCCCATAAAACGAACAATTTGCCTTTTGTATAATTACCATTCTTTATAGATTTTCCATAATAGGCAAATATTTTGTAACAACTCTCCATATAAAGTGTCATACTTTAGGTTAGGTATCCAGTTGCCAAATCCTATTCTAGTCCTTTCTGGCTAGCATATCAAATGATAGGGGTCTCGTTAGGTTTACGTGGTCCAACTGTAAAGTCACAAATTTATACATTAATTTCCCTAATGTTTCCCCAAACTTATCATATGGCCAAGGGGGCGAGATCTCTTTCCTCTACAGGTAGGGGTAAATTTTTTATTACTCTTTTCTCTTCGAGCATAATTTCATTTTGAATTGTAGAAAGATTCCAACTTTAGTCTTACCTATTAATAATATCACTAACTTTCAAGTGTGACAACCTTTTTACATTATTCCTTACTATCGTCTCTAAGGATTTGCTGGTAGTTATTAGACTCTGCACGTAATAAGCTCGACATTATTCCTTACTATTGTCTCTAAGGATTTGCTGGTAGTTATTGGACTCTGTACGTAATAAGCTTGGAAAACAAGACAATGTGAGGCGATGTTGGGCTGTTATCCGGTGTGATCATTTCGATACTTAAGTCAACAATGAATACTTTGGAGAATAGAGGGTGCTTTGAGTAATAGGTAAGCTTATTATGCAGGGTGTAGAGAGATTTATCACTAGGTAGTGGACTGGTATTTATAATGAAGTGGTGCTAGTAGTTGGAGGTTAGTTAGTGCGGAGAGATCTTCTCCCATAAATATGGAAGAGTGGGATCGTGGTGTCTGACTTATCCCACTTATTTCAAACGTGGCCATTAACTTTATTCAATCCTTGTCTTGTACATTCTAGCCATTGTAAGGCTTATTAGGCTTAATTAATCTAGGCCTAAGGCTTGGGCCCATGGAGGCGAGTCCCAAGCAACAAGACGTGTTATATTAGGTCTATCTTGAGAGGCCCATGTCTAAAGAGCCCTATCAACCCTTGCCCCTCCCCCCCTTCAGAGTTTCATTGCTGAAGTGAAGGTAAGGAGAAGGGATATATGGGTTGCTCAAGCATGTAACTGATCTGACTCAAAGGGGCTCGACTTGGCGCTACAGTACTAATGTGGTAAGAGTATAAGTTTGAGTTGGAAGCCAATCGAGTCACAAATGTCCAAAGTAGTGGATACTCAAGCCGAAAATGTCCAAGGTGGGATGGAACGAGGTAGTCAGCAATTATTCCAAAGCGGAGTACCAAAGACCTAAGTGAGACTAAGCCTTAATTGGGGTATCAGAGTAGGACACCTTCACATCTTACTAGGCAAGTGTTTCAAGGCTATGAACTGGTCTGGCTAAACAATACTCATCATGGATTGAGTAAACGGAACTATACTGTGTCTTTATCATGCTGACTAGGTGGAAGTTGAATGGGCCCAAAGGAAACTTCTTGTCAAAGGAACTTTTTCAAATTGTGACCTTTAAGCAGCCATTTTCTATGCATTTAATGTGACGTGATAAGTATCATGTTATAGCAGACTTACGTACAGCTACATGCGCTTTGCCTTTTAAAGATGATCGTTCAATCTAAATTCCTTCTATGTATCTATTGCATAGCATTCCAAGGGATTCATGCTTATACAGATCTCTATAACAGCCCGTACGGCTTCTTAGATACTTTGCCTATAAATAGCAAGGTCACAACGAAAGACCACTTTTCTACAATCTATTTATTCTACCATTGCGAATTCTATCCTTACATCAAAATTTCTTCAAAAGCTTTTCAAGCTTCTTACATATCATGACCATGTTGAGTAACAGAAGTGAGACTTTCCCATCTTCATCGTTGCATGTCTTTAACTCTGAATCTACAAGGAGTAACAAAACCCCCCCCTCCCCCCCCCCCCCCCCCCCCCCCCCCCAAACAAGGGAGGACAAGGTCTTGTCGTTAGCATAACTTGATGAACCTACTAAGATGGCCGTGCAGGCGTTGGATAGGACCAGGATTATTAATGCCATCCTAAGGGATGTATATGTATACGGCCCCTACCCCCTCCGAAAGATTTGTTTGATGCTCCTAAGATGGACAAGGGGCCTAGCAATCGAGCGATCAAAAGTAAACAATTCACCCTCAGTTAGATTCTTCGTAACTTTGTTGTCGAGGCGATCCCTCGGTGGTAGATGAAGTTGCCAAGCAGGGATGAACGGGTAGCCCTATTGTTAGGGAGGCGCTTCATGGTGTTTGAGAAGTGCCTAGAGTTTGGGCAATATCTTTCTTCGAGTCACTTTGAAAAGGAACTCTTCATTTACTACTGGTGTAGTCCATTGCAGGTCCCTCCCAATAGGTAGAGGGTGTTGAAGGCTTTCCAAGTGCTCTGCGAGTATCTAGTGGTAAGAGCTACTTTCGAGCTCTTCAGCCATTTTTACATGTGAAAGAGTGTCGGGGGGGGGGGGGGGGAGGTAGCCTTACCTCCAACCGTGCCTGAGAAAGAAGCTATTCTGTAGCCTTGTAAATTCAGTGAAGGGCTAGCAGGATGAGTACATAGTGGTAGAGCTATCCAAGGAGGCAAACTTTTGGATACGGTAGACTAGGATAGTCCGAACAAGGGTGAGAAGGGGCTTGGTCCTAGTGATACAAAGGATACCCAAGAGATCTTGGCCTTCATGGTATTGAGCCGTGAGCAGGAGAAAAATGCTCCAGAGACCATAGAAAGGTATTTTCGGTATCCGATCTCCGAGCTCTTCCTTAGCATGAAGAAGACTGTGGTGAAGAAATGGGTCGAAGGTACAGGTTAATTCTACGTGCTTATGTTTATTATGCTAGTGTTGAGGTGCTTCGTTCATTGCTTGTAGGATAAGAGGACCCCCTTAGCTGTGCCGATCACAACAGAGTTTTATGAATGATAGTAGTAGTTTATTTTGATTTCATGTTCTTTTCCTTTTCTAACTTTGAATTTAATTTCTTATAGGTAATCATTTGGCTAAAAAAGTGCTTCATCCTTCTATGAATGAGTTGATGAGCTGTCGCTAGGCAAAAGTTAGGGTGACTAGCCGAAGGGCAAAAGATATATAGTCGAAGCCTAAGTTGGGGCAGACCAGCAAGGTACAATCGATGGCCATTCCTTAGGGGATTCCCATTGGTTGTAGGATGAGCTACTAGATGCAAAGCCTTTAGGCATGGCTCTACCTGCCCTTACCTTAGTCCCCTTTACCAAGCCTTTTCTTGTAGGCGACGAAGGCTTCGACATGAAGAAGCCTGATGTTTAGATGCTTTCTCTTCTGCAAGCAAAGGGATAAGAAATAGCCAAAGGGGGCACCCTACCTTAAGTAGCCAACCAAAAGAGGAAGGCTCCTAAAATGGCCAGGGAGCCAAGGCCTAAAGCTAAGAAATAAAGGCCCCTAGTGAAGGTGCCTTTGAGTTGGGGGAAATGAAATGAGTAGCCAATGGCTCATCCCTATCAGAGTGTTGATGACATAGAGGATGAATTTTTTGACGTCCTGAACAACTTTAGGTTGATGGGAATCGGGACAAACTCATTCCAAGAAGTGTCGTATACCTCTTGAGATAAAGAATCCTTGAAGGGAGCCCCTAAGGTGGAAATGAAGAAGGCCAAGGGGAAGCTTTTGAGGCCGAAGTGGGAGGTCCATGCCAACGATCTAATGCTGTAGCACCAAACACTTAGCTACTAGGTTTCAATGGGGCTTTACACCCCTGGCGATTGAGCTACCCTTGAGGGGCTCTCCAAGGAAGGTAGGGACCACCCTATGAAGATAACAGGCCACTTAAGGACGCTTATACAACCGGTGAGTCTTTGTTACACATATATTGACATACTTCACTTATCGTTGTGTTAATGGTGGCCCCTATTTTCAATTTGCAATACCACGGCTAGGTACTGCTTCAACTAAATAAATATGATGCAACTTAGAAAGAGGTAAAGGGCTTTAGGGAGGCGTTACACCAGGCTAAGAAGCATCTGCAAGAGGCAAAGTCTTTTACAAATAAGTATTTGGAAAAATTCTCTAAGGCTAATCGGCGCCTGTGTCGCTCTTCTATACAGGTATCGAAGCTTCAAGTACGGCTGAAGGATATAGGGAAGGAGAGGGATAAGGTCGAGAAGGCAACACAAAAGACCAACGACCTAAGGGGGCTCAATTAGGATAAGCAGAGGACCAAGGCTTGGCTCTTTTAGCAGCTAGACAAGGAGAGGGAGCCAAGGCCTAGGTCAAAAAAGAGAACGCCAAGCTAAAGGCATTGGTTGTAAGGCTGCAAACTGAGTAGGCAATAAAGGCATCCAAGTGCAAAAGTGCCATAGCCACTTTGCTAAAGCTGGCCAGTTTAAAGGATGGGTTAAAGCGGCAGGTTTAGGAGCTGTAAGGGAAGATTTCGGAGATGGAGGAGATCATCTCTAAAATGGAGAGTAGGGAGGTCCTCAACGATGCCATCGCTAAAAAGGTCATCACCGACTATCGGAAGACCAAAGAGTAGTTAGATGAGCTGGAAGACCTGTCCATCGATGCTACATGCTATACGAGGAAGGAAGTGCTCTCCCATTATCTCGACCTTGACCTAAGCTTCCTCGACTTCTTGGATTCCGCAACCTTCAATGAGAAGAGGGAAGCCCCGGCGTGCGAGAGGGAAGCCATTCAAGCGGCCATTAATGTACAAGGCATGCCCTCTACTGGTGGGGCCAGATAAGGCGCATCGACATCTACTTTTGCCCCAGCAGCCTAGCAAGAGGTCACTTAAAAAGCGGTTTGTCAAGATAATCAACCTCTGGGTGACCCTCTTGTTACCCCTTCCTCATAACCTTCAGTCCCCATTTCAAGTCAAGGTTAACCTCCTCAAGAGGCACCATTAGATCAGCACTTCGAGTAGATCGAGGCTTTAGATTTTTTTAGGTTACTGGAGTTAGTTGATCCAAGGTGATAGTATGTTTTTTTTTAAACACATGTATGCCAGGCCAGGATGTCGGCCTTCATTGTGTAGTTCTAGGATCAACGAATGAGAAATTTCTTGAAACATGTCCTCTTATACACTTGCTTTTTCTTTGCCTTGAAATATATTCACATACGAATTCCTTTATGTAAGAGGAGTTTACCCTTATCAAGGCTACCCGAGGAGTTTAGGTCAGTGGTGTTTTAGCATGCCCAGAAGATTAGAGTTCCTTTATGCAATGGTCGTTTTCTCTTACTGAGGTTACCTAAAGGGGTCAAGTCAGTGGCATTCCAACCTGCCTAGAAAATAGGAGTTCCTTTATATAAGGGATGTTTCTTTTTGTTGAGGTTATCTAAGGGGGTCAGGTTGGTGGCGTTTCAACCTACTCAAAAAATGGGAGTTCCTCTATACAAGGGGTGTTTCCCTTTACCGAAGTTACTCGAGAAAGTCAAGTCGGTAGTGTTTTAACTTGCTCAATAAACGATTCGTATACCTTTTCGAAGGCTAAGATGTTAACAAAAAGGAAGGAGAGAGAGAGAGAGAGAGAGAGAGAGAGAGAGAGAGAGAGAGAGAGAGAGAGAGAGAATTGATTATGAAGTAAATTATTCCATTTCATTATTCTAAAAAGATATATCCTATAATATGCTAATTAAAATAAAGCTAAAGGTTATCAGCGTTCCATGTGCATGGGATGAGCTCACCATCCAATCTTTCAGTCTGTATGCTCCACTCCCCAAGCTTTCCCTTACTCTGACGGGGTCTTCCCAATTGGGGTCCAACTTACCTTGTCCTTCGTGCGAACCTGTAGCTTCTAGCTTTCGGCACACTATGTCGCCGACATTGAACTCCTTGTGTTTGACCTTTTGGTCGTAGTACTGAGCGGCTCGATGTTGGTATGCGATTACTCAAGCTACAGCAAGGTCTCTGAATCCTTAATGGTATCGACGTCGGCTTACAATAGTGACTCGTTAAAGGTGGCATTGAAACTTCGAGTCCGGATATTAGGAAGCTCAAGTTTGATGGGGAGGATTGCTTCCGACCCGATTGCTAGGCAAAAAGGGTTTCTCTTATAAAAGTGTGATGGGTAGTCCTATACCCCTATAAGATATTGGGATGCTCATCAACCCAAGTACCCTGAGATCAGTCTACGCGCTTCTTCAGGCTATCCAAAATAATCAAATCGATTGCCTTGACCTAGCCATTTGATTGGGGGTGGACAACCAAGGTAAAGTGCAAGGTGATTTGGTTCTTGGTGTAGAACTCTTTGAACTTGGGGGTTATCAAATTATCACCTGTTGTCCATAATGAGAGCATAGGGGACACCAAATCCAGAGAGAATGTTGTTTATAACAAAACATTCAACACTTCTTTCTGTGATCCTTACCACAGCTTTGGCCTCTACCTGCTTCGTGAAGTAATCAACGGCAACAATTATGAACTGCCGTCTTACTAAAGCTTTCGGGAAGGCACCAAGAATATCAATACCTTATTATGTGAATGGTAGTAGGTTAGTAAGGGGTTAGAGGCTAGTGCTAGGTGCATAACTGAGCAGTGCACGCTTCTAGCACTACGGACACTTTTTAGGCTATAACTTTTGCATCTTGCCTCATGGTAAAACAATAATACCCGAGCTGTAGTGCTCAAAGGTAGAGGGCTTAGGACTGAATATGATTGCTGCACACTCCAGCGTATAGCTCTTCCATGACGCGCAGCCCTTCACCTTCTCAAAGGCATTGGAGTAGGGGAAAGCTCACTCCCCTACGATACAAGGCACCATTGACCAATAGATAGTTGGTGGCATGATACCAGAGCCTCTTTGCCTCCCTCCTATCATCTAAGAGTGTGCCTTACTCCAAATAACTCCAGATATGATCCATCCAGTTCAACTCTGGTGTTGCTGTAGTCAATTCCAAAACTTTAACCGAGCCTAGAGTTATACTTTTTTCTGGCAAGTATTATATAAAAATGTTGCTATCCTTTACCTCGAGCTTCCATATAATGGCAGAGGCAAGCTTGGATAGCTAATCTATTGTTGAATTCTCAAGTCAGGGAATCTTCGTGATGTCCCATGAAGGGAATTTAACACAAAAGGGCACTTCATCTTCTCAAGGTACCAAGCCATAGTGTCGTCCCTGGCCTCGTATTCACCTTGGACTTATTATATGACAAGCGTAGAGTTCGAGAAGATCTGTAAATGCTCGATGCCAATCTCCTTGGCCAATTTAAGACCGGCGATGAGGGCTTCTTATTCAGATTTGTTGTTATTAGAATCAAACCTAAACTTGAGGGAATAGCATATCGTAACCTTATGCGGGCTAGTCAGAATGAGGCCTATATACCTTCACATCCCCCCCCCCTCTCCCGAGGTGGATGATCCGTCAATGTGGAGAATTCACATTAGTTTGTTTGCCTAGTAGTGCTTCCTTCTCTCCTATATATTTTACCACAATGTCAGCTAATACTTATACTTTATAGGCCATTCATAGCTGGTACTGGATTTTGTACACACTTAATTCCATCACATACTTCATCATCCGTCCAGACACATTAGGCTTATGCAACATGGTGTGTAGTGATTGATCCGTAAAAATGATTATCTGGTGTGCTTGGAAGTAAGGCCTTAGCCGTTGTGTCATAATAATAACGACCAAGGTGAACTTTTCTGCCTAGGTGTACCTGACTTCAGGCTCGTGGAGTATATGGCTAACGTAATGTATGGGCTTATATTCCCTTACCTTTGCTCTGACCAGTACAGAGGAGAGCGCCCAATCACTCATGACTAGGTACAAAAATAGGTCCTCCCCATAGATAGGCATGGAAAGGACCAGTGGGTACGTGAAGAAGTCTTGGAGCTACTAAAAGGTAATGGCATACTCTAAAGTCTACTCAAAACCCTTCAGGTTTTTCAAGATTTTAAAGAACTCAGCGCATCTGTCAGCATTCTTTGAGATGAATTTGCTTAAAGCAGCTATCATGTTGGTGAGCTTTTGTACGTCTCGAACTGAGGCTGGAGACTTCATTCCCTTAATGGTTGTAATCTTCTTAAGGTTAGCCTTAATACCTCTTTATGTTACTAAAAAGTCAAGGAACTTATTAGATCTGATGCGGAAGATGTACTTCTGGGGGTTCAGATTCATGTTGTACGTACGCATCTAGTTTAAGGTTTGTTGGATGTCATGCCTCGAAAAGGTAAAATCGTAACAATCCCACCGTGTAAGCCATCCTAAGATAGAAACTATCCTCACAGCTACTATCCTAAACCCAGTTGACACTAAGCGTACTTAACTCTACGCCTTTGAAGCATCCAATTTGATACCTATATGATATAAACTTGTGGAGTAATCCTTTGAAATGATTTTTAAAAATAAACTTGCAATTTGACCTTATGAAAGAGTAGTAGTAAATCCACAGGTACTTGTCATTTCACATACAAACTTAAAATATTAAAAACTACCAAGCCTTTTGAGGAGTCTTGTATAGTTTTCCTTAAAAGATAAAAAGTTAATACTAAAGAAAATAACTAGCCATTTCTTGTTGCATCTCACTCCTTGTCCCAGTTCATTAGTATTCTAGTATTGGGTAAGCACTTGTAATCTATTTGAAACCTATAAAACAAATTATAGGAGAATGAGCGATAACTTGCTCAGTAAGTGGGCGAAGATAGAAGTATGCACTTAGCGCATCACAAGTAAGGTTTTCAACTAAGTTGGTTAGATGCAATGCATGTATAAGCAAATGCCATTGCACGATGTTATCCGGTCTACCATGATATCAGAGAAATTACATCTGCTTTAATTTGGGTTAAGGAGATTGATGTTACGCACTTCACGAATTGAGACCAAATTAAGGCTTATGCAATGGAGAAACACCCTTCTCTCATGACCACCTTTAAATCACAGCCCTCGACCTTTTCGCGACCTTCTCTCTTGTCATTTAGTTCAATTAAGGGTGGGGAAAGGATCATTTTAGCTATCTGCATCAAAGAGAGTCCATGCTTAGCCTAAGAATCCTAATCGTTACCCTTAGTGGGTTGCGATGCATATCAGATTAGATGTTAAGCCAAGTTTGAGTTGGTTTATTTTTAGGGTGATTAATCAAGCTCAAACGATTACAATTCAAGCATAATAATATTTATAGAACAACCATATCATGAAGCTCAGCTCCAATCATAGCAAATTAAAATCTAACCACAAACGCTGCATACGCATAAACAACTAATTATAATCAGAAGTCAATACATACTAAAGTCTCCAGATATTCTAAAATAATATCTTAAATGCTATAATGCATAGATCTCACTTACCTATTCAAATGCTCACTATGGAAGACTCAGGTTGTCAACGATCTGATCACTAGGGAATCCTAAATACATAAAACCTAAATTTAGTTTCTGTAATAGTTATAAAAACACTAGGGTTGTATCTAAAACGGCTAAATACATATATAAAGTATATTATTATTTTCCTTATATAATAATATATAGTTTTATTATATAGGTCGAGTTAAGTTATTAAGTATTAATAATATACACAATTATACTATTACGTATAATATATCGTTTCGATTGTATTGAAACATACTTTTAATCGGTTAAATCACGTTTCGATTGCGGTAGAGTTATAGTAGTACGTAAACTAATAATATTGTGGAGATATAGGTTACATTACCTAGGTTTATTTGATTTTAGTAAAAATAATGTCGTTGGATTTATATAGACCTAGCGATACATATCACGAGTCCTATTCCAAGAGATGACTTTTAATGGATGCGTATCTAAATAAATATTATTGTATTATACATATTTTATATAATTAAACTATATTTTACATAATTTGTCAACATAACTCTATAATATAGGCATTATTTAACCTTAATACACATATAATTTATTCTAATTGTTAAAATATTATTAAATATATTAAAAATTCGCTTTTCATCACATCTGACCAGTACATATATATGTAATTTTTATTTCATTATTTTTTACGTTTTAGCCTATTATTACTGAAAATACATCACGTTTCATAATTTAAGCTATTTTACTACGTAAATTCATAATAAATAACTTGGGTCATCAAATAATTTCCTGAAAATTTATATAGACTCCTAAAAATATGGGGAATTCAATCATTTCTTAGTTTCATGTTATCAATTTACCGCCTATATATTCAAATTTACAATGTTACCCTAAAATTATACTTAATTATCCAAATGTTATTCTTTTTACACAAAATTATTTTCCAACTATCTTAGCATCACTATAATTCACCAAAATTCAATATAGGTCAATTTTCCCCAATTAATTTCACAAAACCTATTTATTTCACATTTTCACCTTAATTATAGCTATTTTTTGGGCTAAAAATACAATAAACATTAAAAATACTCAAATAATAAATTGAGGTACATAAGAATTATCTATATATCATATGTATCTTACACAAAAATTTTGAGCTAGGAATTACATCATTTAGTGTATTTATTTTGAATTTCAAAATTCGGATGAATAGTATATTTGTTAAGCAAGTATATTAAATATTCTTAATTTTGTAAAAGTAAATTTACGAAATAAAGTACATCTAAAATAACCTAGGAGTTAATTTTTTTTTATATTTTTCCTAATTAATTTAATAACTTTTCAAAAATAGAGAAAAACATGATAAAAACTTAGAATCTGAGTTTATCAAAGCTTCGGCCATTGTTGGTCGATGGTGGCTCTATTAGGAGGCGATAGGGCTTTATGTCAGGTCATTGAATGGTCGAAGAACTATCCTAACTCGGTCTTTGCTCTGTTTTTGGAGAATTTTTTTCTAAAATGTTTTGATTTCCTAAATTTTTCTCTCCAATTTTCTATAGGTGTTTTAGGTTCTAAAGTTTCTAATGTATGTCCTGGTATTGCTTTTATACTAGTTTAGGTATCTTCTAGATTCCTTTTTTTATTTCCATAATTATCTTATTATGTTGTATAGCATGAGGTGTCTAATTGTAATCTTTTACCCTTTTAATTCATCACTTTAATCCACACGAAGATGCCATGCAATTTTCCAACAAATTCCAAGTCGGTTGGTTAAAATTTAGATAAGTTTAGATTGATTTTTAATGAATTTATTGATATTTTATATAAATTACATTAGTATTTAGTATAATTCTTAGTATACATATATATATATATCTTATGTATATATATCACACGTATCATATAACTATACTTGTATAACTATGTTTCTAAAACATCTTTTATTTTTAAGGTATATTTCTTATTTATATTTTTATGAATTTAACGCATATTATATGTAATTATGTAATTTCATATTAATTTACAAGTATAATTATTATAAATATCAGGTACACTCATAAAAATACTTATATATTTATATAGTAAATTATACCATATTATTTCATTTTATAGCTTAATTAATTTATCTTTAAGTTTTCATCGCATTCCAAACTCAATTTTAGGGGTTCCAACCAATTTTTTACTATATTAAGTTATCATACTTCTAAGAGCAAAATTGAGATTTTGGGAAAATAGGGTTATTATTTTCAAAATCTAATTTCACCGAGTCATTTCAACTAAGTTTTCTATTTTAGTTGTAAAATTGGGGCTCAATTGGATAACTTTTCTCGAAAGCCTTAAATTTATGTACAATTGCCCTAAATTTGACTTTAAAGTCTCATGTAAAGTAGATTCTCACTATTTTAATTATATTCTTGATATTCTTATTATATTATGAATTTCCAAACATATGGAAGTTTCTTGATTAGGATTATCGTGTTTCTTATAAGTTTCTAGCATAATCGGTTTATTTTCCCGAATGCCTTAGATCAACTATTGACCTTAATCATACAAGGATAGAGCTTTACTCTAATACTTAGATATTCATGTCTTGATTGCTAATTTATGGGATATTACATTGGAGATCCATGACATGGTCATCCAGCTTCTGGCTCTTGACAATCATGTTATCGACGTACATCTCCATATTTCGCCCGATCTAGGGCTTAAGCAATTTCATCACCATTCATTGGTATGTAGCCTTAGGGTTTTTTTAGGCTGAACAGCATCACGATGTAGCAAGACATGCCATAGTTGGTGACAAAGGAGGTATGGACTTTGCCCTTCGAATCTATTTTGATATGGCTATACCCCGAAATGGCATCCATAAAGCTTAGCAGAGTGTGTCCCAAAGTGGAATCAATAAGTTGTTTGATCCTCGAGTTGAGGAAACAGTCTTTAGGGCAAGCTTTATTGAGGTCAGTGTGATCGACGTAAATTCACCACTTCTTATTCTTCTTCTCGACTAGCACCATGTTTGCTAGCCAGGTGGGGTACTTTTCCTTCCTTATGAAGCCAGCCTTAAGCAGCTTTTGTACTTCTTCCTTAATCTCGAACTGCCTCTCTAAAGCAAAATGCCTCTTTTTCTACTTGGCAGGTTGTTCCGTGATGTTGATATTGAGGCTATGGGTTGCTAGGTTGGGTGAGATTCCGAATATGTCTAATGTCGAACAAGCGAACATATCTAAATTTGCCCATAAGAGAGCAACAATTTCATCCTTCACTTTGGGTGGCGTCTCAATCCCGACTTTCATGGTTTGCTTAGGCAAAAGTTTGATCTAGACTTCTTCCATTTTTTCCCCTGGCTCATCCCTCTCAGTTGACTTCACCTGTGGGCTGGTCTCTAAAGTAAACATGCCATCTCCTCGAGCGACCCTAACATATAGCTCTTGTGAGAGCCTTTAATCACACCTGCATTCCCACCCCAATCAAGGTCGGAAATTTGGCCTTTAGATGAAGGGAAGATGAGATCACCTTGAACACATTTAGGTTCGATCTTCCCAAGAGCGCATTATAGGGGGAAGGGCAATCAATCATGACGAATTTTACAAGTCATCACACCACGTGGTCGTCATCACCAAGCTCCATGTCTAATGTGATGATCCCCTTAGCTCAGACCATATTACCATTGAAGCTGATCAGATTATGGTGATATAGCTTCATTTTCACTGGCAGCTTCTTTTGCATCCTCTTGTAAATATGGAGGAAAAGCATATCGGTGGAACTACCAGTGTCCACTATAATCTTTAGGACCTCAAAATTTAAGATCCTTACCCCTATTACTAGGGCATTTTGATGGGGTGCATTAACCCCTTCAAAGTTTTCATTCGAGAACGAGATGGAAGCGTCCGGCTTCTGTCTCTTCTTTCTTACGGCCAACACTTTTGATGGGGCGTTAATTGAGTTGCAAGTGCTCAGCCAACTCCCGGGGTGTGCCCTCCCTCCAATAATTACGTTAATAATATCATTAGGGATATAGTCATTACGGTAGTCATTGTTCTGTTTGGTAGGGGTGTTATTGGTCCATCCCTTCCGAGGTATCCTATCTCCATCATCATTATAACAGTCATCGTTCCTTAGATGAGCCAACATATTCATTGAAGAAGCTGCGTTGAATAACGTATTCAATGGCATTCTTCAACTCAAAGCATTCTTTGGTGGTATAGCCGTAGTTATCGTGGAACTGACAATACTTATCAGAGTTCCGACAGTTGGAGTTTCTCCGTATTTTCTACGGTCTTTGGAGCAAATTCCAATGCTTCACCTCAGTGTAGACCTAAGCAATGGGTCTATTCAGGGGTATGTGATGTGTGTAAATAAGAGGTGGGAACGGGTCGCGCTCGGCTCGCCACTTCTTCTTTCTGGATTTCTCCCCCTCCAATCTACTCAGCAACCTATCGCCAAAGTGATCATTCACGGACAATTTTTCCTTATCTTGCTTTTCGCCTAACCTTTCTCGATCGGTGTCGTGCCTGACATAAATGTTGTCTTCCTAGTCGATGTACTTCTAAGTTTTGTTCTAAAAGTCAACTAGGGTCTTCAGCTTGCTCTTCGTAAGCGATTAAAAGAAGTCTCCCAAAGGTCGGATGCAAAGCCGAGTAGCATGGACAACAACCCCCTCATCCAGCTACGGGATCTCGATTACGACATTGTTGAACCAGTTCACGTAGTCACACAAGGACTCGCCTTCGCCTAGCCTTATGAGGTACAAGGATGATGTATCCTTAGATGAAGGCTTACTAGCCCTGAAGTGAAGACCGAATCTTCATGCCAACTCATCAAAGGAACTAATGGAATTGTCAAAGAGATTATTAAACCACATCTAAGTTGCCTTCCTCAAGGTGCTTGGGAAGGCCTTGTGTAAACCCAAAGTTCAGCTAAGTAACCGTAGGATTGAACTTAGAACCCAAGGTTTAGGGTAATCGACTAAAGGATCCGATCACACCCAAATTATAAACTATTGAGAGAAATATTAGTAAAAATGACCCTGTAAACTTAAATTTAAGAAAATAAATAGTAAAATAGTAGACTATAAAATTTTCAAATTTTAAGCAAAATAGGTATTAATCATCGAAAATGCGAAAAGTATAATGAAATAACTAATAAATTACTAGAGATAAATTATATGTATACTAAAAATTTAAGAATTACCAAAATAATATTTAGGAATGTTCACGTGTACCCCACATGTATTTACGTGTAGATAAAAATACGCGTAATTACCTAAACTAGCCTAAAACTAAGAAAAAAATTAAAGAAAAATACAAAATAATTATAGAAAAAATCAGAAAATCTGAAGAGGATAAGCCGCAACAAGATAAGGTCATGGTCAGCAAGAAAAAAAATAACCAATAAGAATTTGACAAACAAAAAGCCAAAAATCATGGAATTGGTGCAAAATCCCATCAAATTAATGCACATTAATTTCTATAATTGTCTATAAATAGGGGAAAAAATTCCAGAAGTCCTTTGGTTAGTTTATGATTTGAGAAAAATCAAAACACCGAAAAAATCGAGAGAAAATCTAGAAAAAAAAAAAGAAAACTGTGTAGTTAGGGATTTTAAAGGGAACCCACACCAGACGAGGAGCTAGGAGTGGACGGCCACCACCAACACACGGTGGTGGCAGCGCCCATTCCGGCCGACAAGGCCACGGCGGCCCGCGGTTGCCAAAGCCACCCAAACCGGTGAGTCAAAATTCCAGCCCAATTCTTGTGAAATATTGTAAAAATAGTAAATATAATTAGAAAATTATGAATTTTGTTATTCTGGGATATTTTTGTATGTAGTTTGTAGGAAAAATATTATTTAGATGAAAAAATATCCCGCAATATAGGGTCCTTAAGAAATCATGCAAAACCGAGCACATTTCGGTTTAGAAATAAATGACCTTAGGAGTGTAGTTTGGAGCTCAATTTTTTTTCTGTAGGATGCTCACGTGATATAGAACAGTGCTATGAAGCCATTTTTTTAAAATTAATTTTCAAAATTTTTAAGTTAATTTTTAGCCCTAAAATGATGGTAAAATTGGGTGATTTAGGGTTAATTAGGTGATTAGGATGTTAATTACTGATTGAGATAGTAATTAGATGTTTAGGGATGTCAATCTCTGATGTGGAAACCTAATCCTAGTCTATGGAGTGTTAAGTGTAAGTAATGAAGGTGTTATGTGGTAAATGTAGAAAATGAGGAATATGTAGAATTAAAAATTAATAAATATGGAAAAATTAGGTTTAATTAGATAATAAAATAATGAAAATCAGAACATAACAAATCTGAAACAAAATTCAATTTTAGGTAATTATATGAAAAATGTAAAAATTTCTTACAACATGAGTAAATTCGGTACACTAATACGGATTTAAGTGTACCGGATGGAATAAAAGCTAACTAGGAGTAGTGATCGTATTTAGGGTATCTGGAAATAATGTGGTTAGTTTCACATTATGAGTTGAAACAAATTTCTAGGGTCCGGGTACAAAACAGTACCTAAAAATCGAACTAGAATCTAATTTAGAAATCGATGCGGAACCCGAACCTAAACCCAAACCTAAAATAATTATAAAAGACTTAATACCTAGATAATCAGGCATATTAAACCTTAAACAAAACCTAACAATAAGCGTTATAGGATAAGATGAACTTATAATATTATATGAAATACTGAAACCACGTTCGTGTTATAGGAGTGATCGGCGATGGCCTGAGCAAATCGGACCTCGAGTGAGTGAGCGAGGAGTCAAGGTAAGTTGGGATTAATACGATACTGTATTTTGGAGGTTTAAGATTATGCTTGGTTGTGCTTGTTAGATAGAGAATGTGTGCATGTGCTTGATTATGGGTGATGCTATGGTTCTGTTTGTTGCTCTGGTACATATTGTATGACTTGTATGAAAGGATTGATCACCCTAAACTGGACTTAATTAAATATCCGACCAGTAATCATAATCGGACATACATGGCAACCCGTTAGGGGAACTTAGGACTCTCCGGCCAAATACCGACCCCTTCGGAAGGGATAGCGCAGGATTGCAAAATAGTCCCTTCTTCATCCTCAGTCGAACTAAGTGACAGGAGAGGAGGTCGCGGCGAGGGTGAAGACAGTGATTCGAAGGTAGTCACGGGAGGAGCAAGGTCTCCATTACACAAGCCTGGGTTTGGTCGTGAGCTGTTGCATTAACGGCAACTCCTCAACCCGGATTAGAGCGGGCGTAATTTCTTTAATTTCACGACGAGCCGGACAACGTCGTGTGATGGCATTTGCTTGCACATGCATTGCACCTAATAAGTTATTGAAAACCTTATTGTGTGTATGGTATAGTTTTAAGTCCTCCGTCCTAACTTACTGAGCTGTGGTTGCTCACATCCCTATAGACGTCGTGTAGGTGCTGGCTAAAAAGCTGCAACAACTACTCTGAAGCTAGCAACTGCTGAATCCTGGGGAGTGAGGAAAAATATTGAAGAATAAACACATATTTTTAAGGTCTAAGTTTTTATTTTAGAATTATTTTTCATTTTCGAATGATATAATACTAAGGAATATACTATAGATAAATGTTGTAAACTTTAACTGCAATAACTGAATTATAACATATATATAATTCCTCACTTTTATAGGTAAATGATTTATTTAAATTACAAACTGTCTACTTCAAAGCGGGTTAGTTGTGGACGCCTTGTGTAGATCAGGTCTAAAATAGCGGTTGTAAGGCCAACTTCTATCTTAGGATGGTTTACACGGCGGGGCTGTTACGACTTTGCCGCTTAGGGGCGTGACAGTTCTAAATTGGTATCAGAGCATAGTTTTACTGAACTCGCTTTGAAATGAACAATTAAAAGAATTAGACACTTTAGGAGTACATTGAGAGTGGGTAGAAATAAAGGGATATTAAAGTAACGAACTACAAATTATAGGATAAGTAGTAACTGTAACGCTACATTAAGATAGGCGTTAATCAAAGTTAACTCTGATGATGGGATCATATAGAGAAATTGGTGATTAGTTGAGGTGAGTAGTTGAGATGATTCAAGTGGAATGAAGAAGAATCCATAATGAAATCCAGAATTGAGATATGGAGAACAATATGATAATTGATTAAGTTGGAATATGTTATTGAGGAGCTTGTTATCGAAGTTACGTTGTAATTGATGAGACTTATGGATGATAATAGAGATTAATCTGAGTTTTAACATAATGGAGATCATGTGATATGACTTGATGACTAAGGATGGTTTGGAAGTGAAAGATTGTAACTTAGATGACGTTAATGAGATATGTGTAATAAAGATAGAAGAGAGATACTCTATTCTGCTAGTACAACTTATACTTCGACTAACACATCATATATCCTTGGATGATTAACCCCAAAAATTTATTAAATTGCTTTCACATTCTCTTGGATTAGTTGGAGTAGGTTAAGATCATATACAATATGAGAAGATAATATATGAGATGATGATTGATAATAGTATTGAGGAGTTTAGTAACGATAAGGTATTAGGATGATTACTCTTTCTGATTTTCCTATTGCAGTATATTGTCCTGAATCCCCAAATGGAAATGATACTCAATGAATGAGAAGATGAATGTGGTGGAAATTAGAATGATGAATACAATATATTAGTGGGTTATATTTTGTCAAGAGTGAGGATTGATCATATGATTGGTTATTCATATAAGTTAAGATCCTATTGATCTTTTAATAGATATAGTTGTACTCATTGATGGATGCGCATCCTTTGGATATGTACATATGCTATAACGTATTATATACTTGTAAGTAAGAATGTAAACGGGGATTGGATGCATCTTAGGTGGTCGATTATGGAAGTGTCTTGTATATGCAAGAATTGGTGGTTTATTGAAGTGATTTAGGCTGAATGAAGTGTAATCTTTGAGTTGATATAGAGTTGAGATGTGACGAATATTGATAGAACTGATTATTAGGATATATTAATATTGTAGATGAAATTCCTAAGAAGATTATTGATGAATTTGTATTGTAATTGGTGAGATATGATGAGGTGACGAGACTTATGAATAATGGTAGAAATCAATTTAAGTTTGGGAATAAGAGAGATATGATGATATGCACTAAAAATTAAGGTGAATCCGAAACTTATAGGATTTCTGAGATAATCTCAGCTTTGGTGTTTGGTATAAATACGAGGTAGTATAATCTGAAGTAAAATAAAGCATGGTTTGGAAATGAATTTTAAGAAGACAAATTATTGAGAGGGAAAAGTTAGAAACTGATTCAGAAATGAATCAAAACCTATACTAGAGATATAAGTAAAACCTAATTTAGGAGTAAATTTTGTATAGAATGAGAATATGCGATATACGAGATGATAAATGATGACAATAATAAGGAGTCTGATAATGATAAGGTATATGAAGTGAACGTTATTTCTGATTTTTTTATGGAAGTATAAAGTACCAAATCAACAAGTGGAAATGATATTGAATTAATTAGAAGACAAATATAGTGGAATTCTTTTGAATGAACAATTGTTATAAGTAATTTAAATTATGGATATGGTATGATAGTTGATCATGTTTTCTTAAGAATTGGAATTGATCCTACATTAGTTATTTATATATGTGGATATCCAAACGATCTTTTAATGGATGTAACTGTGCTTCTCGATGAAGTGTATTATTTTGGATATGTGCAAATGCAATAATGATTGACATATTTGTAGCTAAGAGTGTAACAAAGATCGAATGTATTTTGGTGGTCAATCTTGGAAGTCTTTTATATGTGTAAGAACAGTAGAAGGAATAGTACTATGAGGTTATAATCAAACTAAGAATTTTTAGGTCTTTAATGAATCATGAATTAAAGAATTATAATTTGGAGTGATAATTAAGTATGAGTGAAGCCAAATGAATATGAAATGGATAATGAGATCCTCATGTAGTGTTAAGGCAAGTGGAATTATATTATTATATGGTCCTTATAGTTGATTATAGGAGATGGATAGTTATTAAATGGTACATGATAAATGAAGTAAGATTGCTACGTAAACTACAATTGAATAAATATCCAAACACCCTAAAATATTAGTAGGATGAGTAACAAGCGACAGTAGAGACGAAATTAAAGTAACCAGTTGGAGACAATTAGGACTTTTGATCAAAAGTTACTTAGTTATCCTAAGGACCCATCTAGCAAGGCATAACTCTCTAGAAAGTAAATTTTATGAGACAGTCATCTATTAGTATACTAATTAGAATAAGGAATGTTGATTACAGATAGTATTTAAGGATCTGAGCTTAAAAGAATTAGAAGATAAGTAATGATTTTAGATCCTCACTGTAGAATATGCAAATGGACGAAATGCAAGTACAAGGATGATATTAAGGTATTCATTCCATATAAGTTAGAAACTAGTGAATGGACAAGGATTTTAAGATAATTGAGATTATCGTTACCTATTAGTTTAGAATTTATATTGAAGAAAGGATATTAATCCATAGAATCATAGGATATGATGGAAATGGAATTTAAAAAGGAAAGTTACTGATGGTAGATTATGAGAAGTTTATTCATATCTATAAAGAAGAGACTGAAGAAAATATCACTAAGTACTGAATCTAGTAGTAACATATAAGAGTTTAAATGTATTTCTAAAGATTATTCTGTGGATGTTTGAATTTCATGACTAAGTCAATCAAGAATCAAACCTATGATTGAAACTCTGTATTGGACGTTGTAAATGGGACTTAAAGAGTTAGAAGGGTAACTATCAAATTCTAGAATAATGTTAGATTGGAAGAGCATCAAGATATGATCAGTGCACTAATTGTAGTCTTAGAATCAGGAGAAAGAAATACATGCCAACCATATATGGAAACACTTGTGGTGGTATCCATCAATAGTATTTTGATATACAAAATATCTGGGGACAGCATTATTGAAGTTGAGTGATCAAAATAGTATATTGAAATGGAAGACATGTGATTTTCGAAAAAGAGATTACGTTTTCATTAGTTCGTTATATTTGGATAAGAGATTTTGGTGGATATTAGAAATATTGAATTAATGATTAGAGGAAAAATCTGTTGAGGTAATCTAGTAAACAAAGAAGCTATGAAGCTACAATGTACTTCATATTAGCAATTGCAATAGGTAATCTAACGGGAACATGGCAAATCTGAATTGTCCAATTGTTGTTGTTGAGTCTCATGTCTTATCGATGTGGTCAGTGTATCTTGTTGTGTCATGTCTTGTCCAGTAATAATCTCAATACTGTTTCTTTTGCTGAGTCTGTCAATCAAAAGTTATATTCATCCTCCTTGAGTCAAGTCAAGTCAAGTCAAATTGAGTTGTTAACCATCTCATTTGAATCCAAGATGGAGAAGCGTTAAGATTTGCCAAATTGCTTCTGTTGATCCTATGCTAAGCTTTATGAAGAACAAATGAGAAGCTAAGATAGTAGTATCATCATTTTGAATAGAAGATTATGGATGAGAGGAAAGGTGATGATATGAAGTAAATGTAGAATCGCTAATGATCATAAATAAAACTTAAGAAACAATTAAATAAGGAATAAATGGAGAATAAACCAATAAAAAAATTTGCAAAATCGTAAAGCTAAGTTATAAGATAATACGATGTGATTAAGAGACTACAGCGATGAAATAAGCCCTGATCGATACTAAGATAAGGAAGGCAAACGAAGGAAATTAAGAGATCGGGCAAAGGATCAAATAGAGAAAAAATGAAATGTTAATTGAAAGCAATTAAGGAACTTAATTAATAGATTACACAAAAGTCTCGTTTGATGATAACTCAGTAGAATGGAAGACGGGAGTTAAGGATATAAAGTAACCCCCAAAAATACTGGATAATCAGGTTCAGAAGTTCAAGAGTTGAGACACGAAATAAGTAAAGATACGACCTGATGAAGGTCTAGACTTAGAAATTTAAGTAGAGCTAAATGTACTATCAATCCTAGCAAGTAAGCAATACATAGGTATACAGTAGTTTCGAGGACGAAACTATTTTTAAGGGGGGTAGAATGTAAGCCCCAAAGTTCAGCTAAGTAACCGTAGGATTGAACTTAGAACCCAAGGTTTAGGGCGATCGGCTAAAGGATCCGATCACACCCAAATTATAAACTATTGAGAGAAATATTAGTAAAAATGACCCCGTAAACTTAAATTTAAGAAAATAAATAGTAAAATAGGAGACTATAAAATTTTCAAATTTTAAGCATAATAGGTTTTAATCATCAAAAATGCGAAAAGTATAATGAAATAACTAATAAATTACTAGAGATAGATTATATGTATACTAAAAATTTTAGAATGACCAAAATAATATTTAGGAATGTTCATGTGTACCTCACATGTATTTACGTGTAGATAAAAATACGCGTAATTACCTAAATTAGCCTAAAACTAAGCAAAAAATTAAAGAAAAATACAAAATAATTATAGAAAAAATCAAAAAAATCTGAAGAGGATAAGCCGCAACAAAATAAGGTCGTGGTCAGCAAGAAAAAAAATAACCAATAAGAATTTGACAAACAAAAAGCCAAAATTCATGGAATTGGTGCAAAATCCCATCAAATTAATGCACATTAATTTCTATAATTGTCTATAAATAGGGGGAAAAATTCCAGAAGTCCTTTGGTCAGTTTATGATTTGAGAAAAATCAAAACACCGAAAAAATCGAGAGAAAATCCAGAAAAAAAAAAAAAAAAGAAAACTGTGCAGTTAGGGATTTTAAAGGGAACCCACACCAGACGAGGAGTTAGGAGTGGACGGCCACCACCAACACACGATGGTGGCAGCGCCCATTCCGGTCGATAAGGCCACGGCGGCCCGCGGTTGCCAAAGCCACCCAAACCGGTGAGTCCAAATTCCAGCTCAATTCTTGTGAAATTTTGTAAAAATAGTAAATATAATTAGAAAATTATGAATTTTGTTATTCTAAGATATTTTTGTATGTATTTTGTAGGAAAAATATTATTTAGATGAAAAAATATCCCGCAATATAGGGTCCTTAAGAAATCATGCAAAACCGAGCACATTTCGGTTTAGAAATAAATGACCTTAAGAGTGTAGTTTGGAGCTCAATTTTTTTTCTGTAGGATGCTCACGTGATATAGAACAGTGCTATGAAGCCATTTTTTTAAAATTAATTTTCAAAATTTTTAAGTTAATTTTTAGCCCTAAAATGATGGTAAAATTGGGTGATTTAGGGTTAATTAGGTGATTAGGATGTTAATTACTGATTGAGATAGTAATTAGATGTTTAGGGATGTCAATCTCTGATGTGGAAACCTAATCCTAGTCTATGGAGTGTTAAGTGTAAGTAATGAAGGTGTTATGTGGTAAATGTAGAAAATGAGGAATATGTAGAATTAAAAATTAATAAATATGGAAAAATTAGGTTTAATTAGATAATAAAATAATGAAAATCAGAACATAACAAATCTGAAACAAAATTCAATTTTAGGTAATTATATGAAAAATGTAAAAATTTCTTACAACATGAGTAAATTCGGTACACTAATACGGATTTAAGTGTACCGGATGGAATAAAAGCTAACTAGGAGTAGTGATCGTATTTAGGGTATCTGGAAATAATGTGGTTAGTTTCACATTATGAGTTGAAACAAATTTCTAGGGTCCGGGTACAAAACAGTACCTAAAAATCGAACTAGAATCTAATTTAGAAATCGATGCGGAACCCGAACCTAAACCCAAACCTAAAATAATTATAAAAGACTTAATACCTAGATAATCAGGCATATTAAACCTTAAACAAAACCTAACAATAAGCGTTATAGGATAAGATGAACTTATAATATTATATGAAATACTGAAACCACGTTCGTGTTATAGGAGTGATCGGCGATGGCCTGAGCAAATCGGACCTCGAGTAAGTGAGCGAGGAGTCAAGGTAAGTTGGGATTAATACGATACTGTATTTTGGAGGTTTAAGATTATGCTTGGTTGTGCTTGTTAGATAGAGAATGTGTGCATGTACTTGATTATGGGTGATGCTATGGTTCTGTTTGTTGCTCTGGTACATATTGTATGACTTGTATGAAAGGATTGATCACCCTAAACTGGACTTAATTAAATATCCGACCAGTAATCATAATCGGACATACATGGCAACCCGTTAGGGGAACTTAGGACTCTCCGGCCAAATACCGACCCCTTCGGAAGGGATAGCGCAGGATTGCAAAATGGTCCCTTCTTCATCCTCAGTCGAACTAAGTGACAGGAGAGGAGGTCGCGGCGAGGGTGAAGACAGTGGTTCGAAGGTAGTCACGGGAGGAGCAAGGTCTCCATTACACAAGCCTGGGTTTGGTCGTGAGCTGTTGCATTAACGGCAACTCCTCAACCCGGATTAAAGCGGGCGTAATTTCTCTAATTTCACGACGAGCCGGACAACGTCGTGCGATGGCATTTGCTTGCACATGCATTGCACCTAATAAGTTATTGAAAACCTTATTGTGTGTATGGTATAGTTTTAAGTCCTCCGTCCTAACTTACTGAGCTGTGGTTGCTCACATCCCTATAGAAGTCGTGCAGGTGCTGGCTAAGAAGCGGCAACAACTACTCTGAAGTTAGCAACTGCTGGATCCTGGGGAGTGAGGAAAAATATTGAAGAATAAACACATATTTTTAAAGTCTAATTTTTTATTTTAGAATTATTTTTCATTTTCGAATGATATAATACTAAGGAATATACTATAGATAAATGTTGTAAACTTTAACTGCAATAACTGAATTATAACATATATATAATTCCTCACTTTTATAGGTAAATGATTTATTTAAATTACAAACTGTCTACTTCAAAGCGGGTTAGTTGTGGACGCCTTGTGTAGATCAGGTCTAAGATAGCGGTTGTAAGGCCAATTTCTATCTTAGGATGGTTTACACGGCGGGGCTGTTACGACTCTGCCGCTTCGGGGCATGACACCTTGTACATTATAGCATCCCATAACTATGGAGGTTCATGAGGATGCAAAAGTGGAGAAGGTGATCATTAGGGTCACTCGTACCATCATACTGGTCTAAGGATGGAAGTTTGCCATTAGGAGACAACACTTCATCCTGGATACCCTTCGTGAAGGGGGTCTTATTGTTGGAAACCAGCCTAACTTCATCAGCTACCTTACTCTCGTATTGCTTAAAGAGCCGCCTTACCATGACGCTAAGCTCATTCAAGTCGGCATCTTCTACTAGGGGAGCTCAACGTATAGTTGAATGAGCCTGAACTCCCTATAAGTCAACTTCTTGCCTGTTCCTAGCTAGAGGTCGATTGCAGGTAGCCGCAGACTTTACTGGCTGTTGCTATAAGGGTAGATCAAGATCAAGTTGTTGATCTCTATCATTCTGCTGCTATTACCAGAGGTTGTTCTACCTAGTATAGGCATTCGAACTTCAAGGGGGTAGGTTTATGCGCTATGCCGCTCTGCTTCTTTTAAGCAAGCAAGGAGTAGTCTGTTATGCACAACATATTCCTCAACCTAACGTTCTATGCACTTCAGGCACTCATTCAGCACAATCCTTAGGAGAGGCTGGTTGCCTATAAGTTGGTTATTTACTAACCGATGGTTCTCTTGCTCGTTATGGTGAGATATAATGTTAGAGGAATTGTTTGTAATGTTTTTGAGGCTTTAAGTGTAAGAATTCAATTTCCCACAAATGGCACCAAATGTTGTCTTTGAGGATTTTCTTATAGTTATTAAGCTCTACACGTAATAAGTTTGCAAAACAAAACACTACAAAAGGATGTCAGGATGTTGTCCAACGTGACTACTCTAATACTTAAATTAACGATAAATACTTTACAGGATAAAGGGTACTTTAAGTAATAGGTAAGCTTATCATACAGGATATAGAGAAATTTACAGTTAAGTTCTGAACTGTTATTTATAGTGAAGTGGTACCGATAGTTAAAGGTTAATTAATAGGGAGAGATCTTCTCCCATAAATATAAGAGAGTGAGATCGTAGTGTACGACGTGCCCCACTTACTCCAGATGTGGCTTTTAACTTTATTTGATCCTTATCTTGTACATTTTAATTATTATAAGACTTACTAGACTTGATCAATCCAAGCCTAAGGCTTGAGCCCATAAAGATGATCCCCAAGCGACAAAACATATTAGATCAGGTCGAGCTTGAGAAATTCATGTCTAAAGAGTCCTATCAATACTTACCAAGCAACAATTCAAAAGTTCAAGAGTCACCTATCTTTCTACATCGAGATTGTCTCCTATTTCTATTCTCGAAACAACTTCCCTAAATAGAACATCCCTTTCTTTTAATGCACTAGACCAAGCCCATGAGGATCCCCAACCCACCCCTTTCCCTTTCCCTTCTTCACAAATCGTACATCAACCTCAAGGAAGATTTTTTATTTTTTTTTCTTTATTCTTTTTTTTTTTTTTTCCAAGCTCAGGGAAGCATTTGAATGAGGTAATTTTGTTTGAACATCCCTTTGGGCCATTCGCACAGTCATTTCAAATCGGGCTTCCTCCTTACCCTGTCATATTGCTTTTCGGGCAACATATGCGATGCACGTGGGGGCCAAACCACATTACAAAAGAACCACATTTTACAATCCAATCAGTATCCCTCATGAACCATAGAAATTAGTTTCACTTATTACATAAACGTTTTCAAAATTAGACATTTTCGTGTGATTAATATTAGCATATTACAAATGGGTTTGACTTATATGAAGGTAAAAATAATTGATATATATCTATAATGAGTATCCCAAGCAACCTACTTACAGTTGAAAATAAAAATATAACAGAAGGAAACTTTCCAAATTTTCTATGGCCGCTACCACATTTAATAACGCAAACAAACGCATAAAACAGTAAAATGTTACTTATTTCAATATCTTAACAAATTTATCTAGAAATCCGTTATACTTTTCCATATAATACATATTATATAAACAAATTTTATAAATCCTAATTTTTATAATTTTAGTTCCTCCAGCTCATGCGTTGATAAAAACCTAAAGAAATCGAAAATCGAACATTGCCCTCCCTATAAAAATCGCATGAAAATAAGTCCACCTAGTCCTACTGACAAAAGCTTTTACTGGGGGGAACATAACATGCCTGAGCTCTCAGGAAGATCCGACATGCTACGCTATCCCAGTTACTAGACTAGGATCCAGATATGCGAATACCAGAATCCACTCTCCTGCGCATGCCCCATTAATTAAGAGAACCATCAAATTGTAGCTGCAGGCAGGCCGCAAGTGAATGAAACCGCAGCTTCAACACTTTTAAAACCAGCAAAAACTAGACGGCGACGACGAGACAACAAAGTAGGTTTAGAATGATAGGTCTGTATGTAGCAACTAATATTTCAGCCAAAGTTTGTCCAGTAACATTGTTCTGCAGGGAGGGTAATAAAGATTAAACAAAGAGTGCACAAGGGAATCCATAAATCATAGGAAATGGAAGACAGACATCATGATATAGAATTCCAAACTGATATAGGCCTGTCCATGTCAAAATGCCCCCAGTATACAGCCACAATGGATTCCTGGAATGGAGATCTCAGTGACTTTAGGGGCAAACCGTAAATAAATTTTGACCAGTTCAGGGTACATCCACATAGAATCAATCAGCATCCATCTCCTCCAATGCCAACTTAGCTGCAGCTTTTGCTTCCTCCAACAGATCTTCAGGTACCTGGTATTTCACTGCAACAATCAGTGAACCATACAACTTCCACCCTTATGTCCTCTAACCGCATTCAAAGGACTGAAGTAAGTGGAAACACACTATTTTATTTGACCAATAAGCTGAAGGAAAGGGATCTAACAAGGATACAAACAGAAAATTGTGGACATTTCAAGAAAAATGGCATGGTAGCGGGGAACAATATACCTTCTCATGCTGTCGCTTTGATTCATCACAGACCCAGCTCATTTCTAATTCAAAGGCTTTGTCCTTGGCCTCATCATGTACTTTGTAAATGCTGCATATACACATAACATCAGTTCAATTTCATTGTATCATTGCTTCCAATCCCACTGTCATTTAATTAGTTCAAAGCTGAGAAGATAGTCGTTGCTACACACAAAAAATAATAATAATAATAATAATAATAATAATAATACATAAAGAAAATAAAGTTTTCAGCACGATACTTACATTTTAGCTACTTCAATTACCCCTTCTCTGCAGGTCATCTCCGAAAGCTTTAACTTTTCTATTTCTCTGTCACAACAAACCAATAAAATTGTTAAGATAATAGTCCTGGTTACCGTTACCAATTATGTCTAAAAATGTACAGGTAGAAATCCATGTGGGCACCATAGTTTAAGAATTATATTTAAATCGACGAAATTCTGTGATAGCTCATCATATCACTCACAATAATATTGGATCCCCAGTAACAATCTCATAAACTCTTGAACCACTTCAGGATAGGTTATCTCTATTTAATACATAAAAACACACATGGCACACCAAGTTAAGTGCACACAGCAAGTCCATTCAATGGATAGCCATGGCCTCTCTGTAAAGCTTTTTCAGGTCTTGACATATAGGCCCCTCAATAAAAGACAGAAAACTGGATAAGCTAGAAGAAACAAAGCCTTCTATTGCTACCCCAGCCAACCAATTATTCCTCCAAGATAATGTACACAATAATATCTCACTAATTACAATTTTTTTTGATAAATCACTAATTACATTTCATAATTACAGAAACTAAATAAAACACCACTTCCTCTTTTCTCCTTGATTTCCCTCTTCTTTTCTTTCTTTAGGTAAAAAGCTATCATCGTGTTCCTTTCAAGTGGAAATTTAAAACACAAACATTTACTAAGCTTGAATTGACTCGGATCTTGTCACTCATCCACCGGCTTTCAAGATTGTGAGCTTTTAGGATTCGATTGGTTTACCTTTTTATCATTTTTGTAGTATCTTTTTAACACCTATTTGAATGTTACATCTGCCAAAAATACGACACCAAAAAAATGAAAATATAATTACATATATGCCCTTATTTTAAGAATCAAATACCCAACATATCTTTATATGTTTTAATTCTTTTATCATTTACTTTATTCCTTTTACACAAATATCCTTTTCCAATGTAAAAAATATATATTTTAATATCTTTTAAAAGTAACTAAATTTTCACTTCTCAATTCTCACACTTTAATCACCTATATCAAAATTATGAGATAGTTTTAGATAATATATAGATAAAATAACTTTCTAAAAGCTATATTTCAAACTAATACAGATCAAATACATATTTGATACAGACCCAAAAAAAAAAAAAAAAAAAAAGAAAGGAACAATCTAAAAAGAACCTTAATAGTTTATTCCTTTCTTTCTTCAGCAGTCCCTTATATATTTCTCTAAAACTTTTCCTACTTAAAACTTCCCCCAAAATATATAATCTCTTATTGTGTTTTATAAGATTTTCTCCTTTTTCCAAGACAGATTTGTATACTTCTCTAAAACTTTTCCCTCCAAATCATTTCTCCCATAACGTGCAAGCTCTTATTATGTTATATAAGATGTTCTTGAACCTTTCTTGTTATCAACACTTCCATAAGAATAACTTTTTTCATCTTGTTTATGCAATTGAAATTGACACTACGCTCAAACTACAAGTAATTTCTCTAGTCAAGCTTGAAGTTTAAAATATCTGAGTCATTGAACTTAATTATTCATGAGTATGGGTACCTTTTTAGAAAAATGTCAAAACATATTGACCCTTCACATATTTTCCACTTTCCAAAATCCTGAGTCTTCAGCACAACTTTCTTTTTGCAAACCTATCTGACAAATCTCTCCCTCTCTCTTACACACACAAGCATAAATGCTGCTAAGTCAAGGTCACGAAAAATTGAGCATGAGCTCCAAATCTTAAAGTGCAAATTCAGCACAAAGTTGCACCTGATCGGCTTGAAGCTTGAATTAATTAGGTTCAATCTTCACAAAAATTATATTTCTAGTATTTCGATCTATATCACAAAATTAAGCTTTGTTTAAACATAAGCTTGACTTGGGTTCAATTAAGAGCCTTCTAAACTAATTATTAGAAGCTTGAGTTCAACTTGAGTAATTATGAGTGGGCCAAAGTAGTTTGCTTGCTGGTTTGACTAATTCATGCCCTTCTACATAGACTTAAGACACTCGCAGATCATGGAGGTATAAGTTCATAGGTCCATTGCATATTTGGATCTTGTAGCAGCCCTTGCTCATTATAGGACCTAGTGAAACACAACTCAAATTTCAGCTCTATGAGAAAAATTCCACCAATTTGAGCTTTGTCAACTATGATTTAGAACTAAGCTCAAGCTGAAGAAAAGCTTAGTTAGCTTGGAGGTCGAGATATGCATCGTTATCGCCCCTTCTTAAGACAGTTATATCCTTAATTACAACACTTATTTGTCAATAGGGCATCCCAGAAGCAATTTGACAGAGAAAAAGACTCGTTAGAAAGTTTTAAACTAATCCAAGAAGGTGCCTTTCTTTCTCTTGGACCAACTACAAGGAAATAAACCAAGGAAGCACAATATAATGTGAAAATCAAAGGTTCTGACCAAGTCATTCAATAAGCAGTGCCATTGGTAATTTTATATGATATCTTCATCTTGCCATTTTGAGCTTTAACATCAAAACTAAATGAATCCTGGCAATCGAAAAACACAATAACGATATATATCAATTCTGATAACTGATAGATACCAAATACATCGCCTTACGTTTTAGCAGCTTGCTTTCCTTTACCAATTGCAGCACCAAAATATCTCTGCAGTCAATGCAGTGGTGAAGTTGGTCAACCAGAATACATGGTAAATGAGGAGAGTATCCCGTAGTTTCCCATAATTTCAATTTACAGAAAACTAAACACCATCAGTATTAGAGCTAATAGTGAAACAAATTAGAACAGTCAACTTACATATGAGATGCCAGAGGGTTCAACCATGTAAAGTTGAGGTCCATCTCTGTCATAACCTCCAAGAATCACCCCACAACCAAATGGCCTGCACAATCAATTGTTCCATAGTGCATTCAGTTGAAAGTACATCAATGATCACTGGGATGGAAACCAGGCAGCAATATTTTAGGTAACGTTATCTTAACCTGAGCCACCAATAGAGAGTGCACAAATGCACATAGCTAGCAACACGTTCAGCAAGTTCCTTAACAGGAATGGCTTCCCCATATATCCTGCAAGAGAAGAGACAATGATCACAAATTAAAGACTTAGCAATGGACAAACTTTTTTTTTTGGGGGGGGGGGGTATGTACTAACTCCCATACTTCATACCCGAGCACCTGACAAGTGTCATATATAGGATTGAATAATGTCATTGTACTAATTATGCATGAATACTGAGTTGAGAATATATAATCATACTGCATACGTTGAAAACAGGACCAATGGAAAATGCTTTACTATTAGAACATGGTTGAAAATTACTGCAGCATACTAATACAGCAGGTCCAAGATTCATTCAATGCCAAGATCCACTTAAATACTCAAGGTTAAGAGATTTGCAGTAAACCCTTACTTAACATAAAAAACTAATCCTGAAAATGCCAATTGCAAGACCGAACAGGAGCCAGAGGTTGCAACTAGGACTAAGCATGGTTTTTCTTTTTCCTCTTTTTTGTTAAGTAGGAGCAGATAAGTTGGACATAAACCACTGTTGCTAGAAGGTTTGGCTTTTCGACAAACCTTTCATAATTAGTTGCTTCAGACTTTGCACGTGCAACAATTTGTCTCCCATCTGCTGCCAATCCAGCAACAGCCTAATTTGTAAAGAAAACAGAATGGTTATTCAAATGCACCAATTACTTCATACATGCAAAAATGGACTATTTTGGCAATTACTTTCATAACACATATGCAGTAATCCGGAGAAGACTATCAAAAATCAAAGCCAACATGATAACTATGTTTATACTGCAAAGATAAGAGTCTTAAAGTATCTACGGTAACTGAGCACAATGACACTAGTCTTCAATAGATAGCCCAAAAAACCAATTTGAGCTTCCTGACAGAACACACTAAGGCACTTGAGCTTCTCATGAAAGAGTAGAAAGAAAACCTCTCTTCTAAGAAACTGTTCCTCCCCTTTCTCCCTTTGCACTCAATAAACTTTGTGACCTTTCAGAGGATTCTTCCCTGTTAGCTCCAAGCAAAAACAAGGTGAAACCAAATCTCCCCATGCCACAACATACAGCATTTACACTATTATCTAGTCTAAGCTAACCACTTCGTTATTAAAGTTGATACTGGAATTGCTCAAAGATAGCAACTTTATGGAAGATTAAAAAAGCAAATTTATCATCTTGCCAAGTTAAATATTATCACGACGACATTCACAAATGCATCTTAATCAGACGATCCGAGAAAGCAAATTTATCATTTTTCAGCTCTACAATCAATTGACAGCCTAGCAATAAGAACAACAAAGAGGGTGAAAATTTTACCATGCCAGAATGCCGGTGAACAGAATGAATTCTCCGATTAGAACCAGGCAACATCATCTTCGATGTAATCAACTTCTCCACGCCCTAATTTAACATTTAAAAGGCACCACGAAACCAAACAATATCACACGCTAATATCAAAATGAAGAACAACACGACCTATTACTTAAAACCTACCAATACGATACCGTCTTTGCACTTGATTCCAATAACGGTACTGCAGAACAACACAGGAAAAAAAAATCTCAATACAACAATTTCAAATTAATATTACAAAAAAACCCTAGGATTTTGTACTGAATTGAAAACTTCATAAAAGAGGATAGAGACAGAGAAAGAAAGATAGGGGGAGAGAGTGAGGACCCGCTGTTATCGACGGCTTTGGCAGCGTATTCGATCTGGAAGACACGGCCATCGGGAGAAAAAGTGGTGACCGAGAGGTCATAACCTGTTCCTATGCTGCTCATTTTTCTCTCTCTATATATAAAGTTGTTCTTCTTGTGGTGTTGGTGCTTATTCAGTGAGGGGGTGTTGGTGCTTATTCAGTGAGGGGGTGTTGGTCTGGGAAGTGAAGAAGAGGAATAACAAGAAATAAGAAGGAAAAGAGCTCCTTTTTCCTTTGCATTTCTTGAATATCAAGACAGAACCGGGCGGAGGAGCTGAACTGGACTGGACTGGACCGGATTGTCACAGTGAAAGAGAGAAAGAAACAGGAGTGGAATCGTGGCGGCGTAAACGGGCCGAGTGTGAGTTCGGGACTTTGCATTGAAGACGGGCTGGGCTTAAGCATCGATTTTCGTTTCGATATTTTCCAAAACCCACAAGAATTAAAAAAAAAAAAAGAGAGAAAAAGAAAAACCGCAAGGTTATATATATATAATATAGTAATGACAAACTATAGGAAATTTTATTGAGAAATTTTGTTCAAAATCTAAAATAAACTAATAATATTTTTTAGAATGCTATCCCCACTCGAACCAAGACAGAACTTTTACTTGTTCAAATAACAATTAAAGTAAAACAGGGTCAGGAACAACGAATCTCTTTATGATAAACAGATCCATTTTGCAAGTTGGTTATTACGGGTAGTTCCTACAAAGGATCCACACAAGGAAAAGCACTTGCCATTCGTTGGTTATTAGGGGCATCCCGAAAACGTCCGGGTCGAAATATGGCTTTCAAATTAAGTTCCGAATTAGTGGATGCTGTCAAAGGGAGTGGCGATGCCATACGCAAAAAGGAAGAGACTCATAGAATGGCAGAGGCAAATAGAGCTTTTGCGCATTTTCGTTAATCCATGAGCAGAGGATCTATGTGTCTATAAAGACAAGTCATTTATTTTTTATTAAATACACAATTTTTAAGAAAATTTCTCACCATTTATCATTTATATATCTATATATACATATATATACACACACTAACAGACGATACATTCACGATAAGTGTATAGATTAAACAATATTAAGTTTATATATTTAAAAGGTTACTATTATTTATTCTGTAAAAAATCATAATTTTTGTTGTTAATATTGGTTTTATTGATAATTTTAAATTTTAATATATATAGTTCTTTAGTGATACATTATAAATTTATTATTGTTTATCTATTTTTTCTTTTTACTACATGAATTCGATTATTTTGAGAACCCATGCATTGGTTTTTATATTAAGTAAAGCTATTTAAACTTTTTAATACCTTATGTTCGAAATTTTTGGAATATTTCTCATTAATTATTATTCTATTACTTTCAATAAGTCTCATGCTTTTTTATATTATCATTATCATCTGTTTATTTCAATCAATATTCCTGGTGTGTAGAGGAGAGAGAGAGAGGAGATTAGAGTATTAGGAACATAAGAGAGAGAAACAGAAGATAAAGATGAATGGTAGGGTTAAAGGAAATTATCATAAAATTTATCATAATAATCATATAATTATTTTTATGGTATGAAAAACATAAACTTTTAAGAATATTTTATGAAATTTTATTAGAAAAAAAAAAGTGAAAACAGTTACTTAAACATTAATTGGCTTTAATACTATGGATACAAACCATATTTTTCCAAAAACTTTTCATTTCTAACGACCTGGGAAGATCCAACTTAATAGTTAAAGTGCTAGGCTTAAGTTATAAAAGTTTGATTCTCCTTAAAAGCAAGTTAAGAGAATTCTCTTTTATCAATTTTTAGGCATGCTTAAACTTATTCTCTTTGACATACATAGGCATTTGCTAGTAAGGACATGAACAATTATCACTAAAAAAGAAACACATACAATTCGAAAATAATAAATAATAAGACATGAAACAAAAGGCACCTAATCTCATAGTATCATGCAATAAGATTCCTTTAAATACTACATCAGTTGTGACACATTTGTGAAGAAAACATCTCATTGTATATCATGAGCATATTTAGTTAGCTAGTTAGTTGTTGCATTTCTTTTCCTCCAAATATGACTAACATAAACCTTAATCTCTTATGTTAATATCTTTGTCCATGATTATATCATTTCAAGTGTTCCACTTGACAACAATTATAGATAAGTACCTTAAAATCATTAGAGAATTTGTTTCAATAAAGATTCTTATAAAATTATATTGCCTACATAATTCAAGTTCTCTAACAAGAGCTTTTTGTTTAATGGATTGATAGATTTATAACTTGAAGTAAATCCAAAACACCTATTCACTTAACTAAGATTAAGATACCATCAACATTTAGTTTGACAACATCATCCTTAAGATTAGCCTAAGACAAAGTATGAATCTTATTTTTTCTTGGTGGTTTTGTTATACTAGAGAATAGAGCCCCATCATCCTTTATCTGTTTTGAAGTATGGTACCCCCCAAATTTACAAGATTATCTATAATATAATTAACTAGAATCTTGGAGAATCTATTGAAATTTGTATACTTTTGATTACTTCATTCACCTTACAAATAGGAATGAGCAGGTAATCCTGTTGTATAAAGTATCTACCCAGACCTTACTCCATCAGTTAGGTTTTAGGTAGGCAAAAAAGATCATAAGGGAGGTTTTGGATGGTAATTTCACGGAATCTACTTTCATAATGTAAAGAATGAGTAAAATGTCAGTATACACTATATCTAACCTAAAACTTGTACTTTAAAATATATAGAATATAGATTTTACGGTATTATATATCTAACCTGTAATAACAATTAAATAATACTAATAAATAAAAAATTAATATTATTACATTTTCTTAATCTTAAATAAAACAACAACAAAAACCTAACTTATAATAAATAGTGAACACTCTTGCATCTATTTTCTTCTCTCTTTCTCTCTTCTTTTTCTTTTTTTTTTTTTTGGTAAAACTTTTTTCGTTTTACTATCCCATTTTTATGCTGTTTTCTTCCTCCTCTACTAATACCTACCTAGTAAGTTAATAAAAATATCTTAATACATCTAAATTATAGTAAAGAGTGGCTAGGGTTTCCAAAGTTAAGGTTTTTAAAAAAAATTACAAATGACGGATACAAAACAAAGATAAGTGGATGCCACTAGTGTTATGAGCTGTCTAGTTCAAAAGCTAATGGTGTATCCGAGTTAAGTTAGAAAATGGGTAGGCTTACGCATAGGCCTTAAAGTAATGGGTTATTGTCCTTATTATAGTAAGACTATATTATGTGTTATGTAATTGACCAGAAAAAATAGAAAAGACAAAAAATAAAAAATATATAAAAATAAACAAAATACAATAAATGGTAGGTGATGTAGCAATACTATTTGGAATATTTTACAAGGTTATAACCTTAGGTATGGGGATGATTATGTATATAATAGTAATTCCTTTACAAAGAAGAAAACAACAAAAATATTCCCCCCATTATCGCATGTGAACATTTTCTATGTGATGTATGTAATTTGATGTTCCTTCTTCATTGAGTGCGATCAGTGACATTTAATTTTTCCCTGCATCATTTCATATCAAAGCCATTGGGTTCACAAAGATGAGTGATGGCACTTGAGACTTCAAGAGTATGGAAGACACCCCATACAACTTCATGAAAGAACAAATTGATGGGTAGATTTCCACCTTCAAAGATACCCTACAGAAGTAGCAAGACACAATTGATAAGCATGTTATTACCATGTTAGAGATGTAACATTAGATAAGTGAAGTATTGAGGAAATCTAAGCTTCAATCTCCTTCGAGTGTAGGTAATATGGAACAACATCTAGAGTGCCAACTACTAGAATACCTATTGGTGCTAAGAGGGGAAGCTATGGTGCTTGCAAGAAATAACAACTTAGATTTTCCAATATCAACAGAAGAAGATTTCAAATCTCAGGGTTATAAAGCAACCTTATATTTCCTTATTAAAGGTGCTCCTTCACAACTTAAGGTACAAGGCTCTATAGTAGTACCAAGCTTATATAAATGCTAGGAATTCTTAAACTCCACTAAGTTAGGAAGAGTTAGAAGTTGGCCTAAATGACAGATTTGGAGATAAGGGTTATTCTAACATATTAGCAAAATTAATCAAGTTGTAATAGATTAGTATATTACAAGAGTGTATGGAAACATTTGAGCTAATGATTACACAAGTTCAATTCCAGACACTTATCAGATTAGCTTCTTCTTGTATGACCTCAACCCTGAAATCTAGTAACCTATTTGCATGTTCCAACTTAATACCCTACATGAAGCTTATACTATTGCCTAACTTTAGGAAGCTACCAATTCAGCCTTGAAATTTTCTCTCATTAACTATGAGCCCAGCTCTTAAAATAACCTTTTTTCACCCTTTAACTGATCATATTTACCTAGTACCTCAAACAACAACTGTTATTCTTTCCCTTCTAACCAAAACACTTACAACTTTACACTTAACCGACCTTTATTACCAACACCTATTGCTCAGCCTAATCTACTTATAAGGTCCCAAAATCTACTACAAAAAGAAGTCAAAAGAATGACACCAACTGAACTTGATGAGAAAAGAAGCAAACGTTTATGTTTTTAGTGTTATGAAGCTTATACCCTTGCTTATAGATATCAACAAAAGAAACGTAATGCCATTGTACTAACTCCCAATGATAATGATGACTTTTGATGTTGTAGATAGGGAAATAGATGTTGAATTAGAAGGTTGAGTTAGCTATCTTGACATTGTATACCCTTCATGGAGACCATTATGATAATGAAGGATCGTATATACAAGTATTTAGATTCTATAAGAAAAGGAAAATTGGAATATTGGTTAATTCGAGCAATCCACTAAACTTTATTGATTCTAAGTTGGTTAAAGGTTTGCATTGTGAGACTACACCCATTAAACCACTTAAAGTGGCTGTGGCTGATGGCTCCCATCTAGAGAGCACATTGTTGATATTTTACTTTATGTGGGTTATGCAAAGAGTGGAATATAAGGTTGATATGTATATCTTACCCTTGGGAAGTGATGAGATTGTACTTAGACTACCTTAACTAAGTAATCTGGGGACCATTCATTGGAACTTTAAGACATTGACAATGAGTTATCTGAGGAATGGACTGCCATGTTTGCTGCAGGGTGGTTTGGGGTAGACTAAATTAGAGTGCGTAGATGAGAAGTATTTCACCAAGACACTTAGAAATGAGTGTACTGCAAATACCATATAGTGCTGGATGGTTAGTGCCAAATTAATGCAAGATGATGTAAGTGATGAGCAACGAATTTTACATCTATAATTGGTTGACTTATTAGAAGAACTTGTTCAAATGCCTCCTAATAGAAGACATGGTAATCAAATTTCTTTATAACTAGGTGTAAGGTTAGTAAATTTGAGACCCTATTGTTATTTCGCCCAACAGAAAACTATGCTTGAGGAAACTATTAAAGAGATGCTACAATAAGAGTCCATATGTTTTACTAACCATACAAATTTCCTAGTCGGATGAGAAACAAGGGGTGGCTATGTTTAGCAAGTTGGACTTATGATTTAGTCATCGCCAGATCCAGATGCATAAGATGATGCTTTCAAAATGGCTTTTAAAACACGTGATGGACATTACGAGTTTTTAGTTATGCCCTTGAGGCTAACTAATGCTCTAACAACTTTTTAGAGCTTGATGAATGATATATTTAGGGAATTCCAACAAAAAATTGTTTTAATCTTTTTTTATGACATCCTTATTTATAGTAGAGATATAGCATTACAAGTTCAACACTTACAACAAGTTTTTCAGGTGCTTATGAATCACAAGTTGTATTTGAAAAGGAGTAAGTGTGTTTTTGGCAATCCTATGTAGAGTACTTTGGTCATATAATTTTGAAAGAGGGAATAGTTATAGATCCTAAAAAGATTGAAGCTATTGCTTCTTGGCTAACTCCTAAGACACTAAAACAATTACAAGGTTTTTTTAAATTGGTTGGATATTATCGAAGATTTACTAAGGATAATGAAGAGTTAAGCAAACCCTTGACTAAGTTGTTAGAAAAGGACTGGTTTAAATGGGGTGTAGTTGCCGATGAAGCATTTCAGAAAGTAAAAACAATACTTACCTGCTCTCTGGTTTTGAGTTTACCTGACTTCACTTGGCTGTTTATCATAGAAACTGATGCGAGTAGCAAAGCAATGGGTGTTGTCCTTCTACAAGATCAACATCCTATGGCTTATATGAGTAAGACCTTTTCTTTGAGGTAGCAATCACTTTCTGTTTATGAAAAAGAATTGTTAGCTTTGATATTTTGCTATTGAAAAGTATAAACACTTTCTTATAAGGAGGCACTTTATTATAAAAATAGACCATCAGAGTCTTAAATTTTAATTGGAACAATGATTTTCCCATCACTATCAACATAAGTGGCTCATTAAGCTAATGGGCCTAAATTATGAGATTTAATATAAACAGGGCAGCACTAATGTTACAGTTAATGCATTGTTACACAAATAGGAAGTTACACTTATACACTTAATTACCTTATCTTTATCCAAAGATCTTATCCCTTCAAGTTAGGAGCATGATCCTCATCTTGTTTAAGCTAAACACTAATTGATGTAAGGTAAACAGATCGGTGTGTTCCACTTAGATAAGGGTAACTTGCAAAGAAAAGGCAAGCTAGTAGTGTAAAGAATCTTACTCTTAAGCAACAACTTTTGAATACTATCATGATAGTCCTATATAAAGACATTTAGGCGCCACTATTACCTATAAGAGACTTGTTATTATGTTATATTGGAAGGGGATGCAAAAGGATGTTTGATAATTTCATAAGTGTGAAGTGTGTCAACGCTTTAAATATGAAAACATAGTCAATCCGGGTTTGCTACAACCATTGCCAATGCTTAAAGGGGTTTAGATGTATGTCGGTTTGGATTTTATAGATGGGATCCCTAAATCACTGGAGAAGGATGTCATTATGACCATTGTTGATTGATTTAGCAAATATGCACACTTTATTGGCTTGACTCATCTCTATATTACTACTATGGTTACTCAACATTACTTGGACCATGTCTACAAACTTCATTGCTTCCTTAATTTGATTATCAGTGATAGGGACACTATCTTCATGAGTGATTTATGGAAAGAGTTTTTTAGGTTATAGGGGGTAGAAATTAAGATGTCAACAGCTTACCATCTTCAAACGGAGGTGGTAAATCGGTATCTTAAAACTTATTTACACTGCATGATAGGAGATCAACCCAAACAATGGTTTCACAATCTTTCCCTTATTGAGTGGTGATATAATACTAGCTTCCACTCTTCCCTGGGTATGAACCCATTTGAAGCCGTATATGGCTTTCCAATACTAATTCTTTTTCCCTATGTAATGGGGCACTCTTCTAATACAGCAATAGACACCATTCTTACAGACAAGGAAAGTATGATTTGTACATTACATTTTCATCTAAAGAGGGTTAGAGATCATATGAGGAAGCTTACAAACAAATACAGGACTGAACTACAGTTTCTTGTTGGTAACTGTGTATGGCTAAAACTTCAACCATACTAACAATAGAATGTTAGGGCTTAGAAGTTGTCTAAACTTAGGGCCAAATACTTTCATCCCTTTAAAATAATTCATAAGGTTGGAAAAGTCACTATACTTCAGATCTGCTTGCTAATGTGCTGATTCACCCCACTTTTCATGTCTCTCAACTGAAGCCTTGTCTCTCTCCTTTAGTTATCATATACGTCCCTCTACCATAGGGTGCTTTGTATTCTAACCTCGAGCTACATACAATCTTGGATTGTTAGATGGTCAAACGAAGACGTATTGCAAATACAAAAGTGTTAGTTCAATGGGATATCTTTGATAAGTCAGAAGCTATGTAGGAATACCTATCGGATCTTCATCGTTGTTATCCAAATTCACCCTTATGGTCAAGGGTTCTTGAAGATAGGGTTATTGATACATCTAAATTGCAACAAAGTGTACTTAGGGTTTCAAAAGAAATTACAAAGGATGGAGACAAGACAAAGATAAGTGGATGCTATAAGTGTTATGAGTTGTTGGGTTCAAAATTTAGTCGTGTCCCTGAGTTAAGTTAGGAAATGGGCAATGTAAGTCTCGCAATCAGTTACTTAAGGTTCGATTTATAAAACGTAAGACAATCAAGCAAAGTATTCGGTTCAACTCAAATTTTATGATAAAACTAAAAATATTAGTAAAAGTGATCCCGTGAATTTGGATTTAGTAAAATAAGCAACAAAATAATTAAATGATCTAATATTGAATTATATGTAAATTTCTCGTTATTTATCGGAAATACATAAAATAAGTTTCGATAACTAATGATTTGATAAAGATAAATTATATGCACATTAAAAATCATAAAATAACTTAAATAATATTTTTAAATATTTATTTGTACCATATATGTATTTATATGTAGGCAAAAATGTGCAGAATTACTTATAATACCTTAAATATGCTAAAATAATACTAAATAATTAAATAAAATTCATAAATAATTTTTAAAAAAATCAATAAAAATAAATATAATTCTAGAAATGAGGCGTGACAAGTTTGAATTGAATAAGAAAAAGTAAACCAATAAAATTAAGCTAAGCAGAAAGTGAAAAAGTAAGAGATAAAAGACACTTGATTAGGAAAAATTGGAAGAAAAATCCCAAACCCAACTATAAATTCACCAAGCCACTTCTAAAACCTCATTTGGTCAGTTTAGCATAAAAAAAAAATTAGGGAGACGAAAGAAGAGAGGAAAAACCAATTTTAGCAAAATTAGATAAAATAGTGTATATTTAGGGCTTATAAAGGGAACCTATATCTAATGACCACCTAGAGAGGAACGACCACCATCAATAGATAGTGGACCCTACGTCTAGAGCTTTAGATAATGGTGGAGCCACTGCTGGTAGTTGGAAGCTTGTCGATTGATGAGTTTTGATTTCCCTTCCAAAGTTGTTTAATTTAGTAAACATATTAAATATGGATGGAAAATTATGAAATTTGGTTTCCTTTGGTATTTTTACATGTAAAATTAGAATATCAAATCATTTTTTAAAAATTATAAGTGATTATATAGGGTCCTTAAGAATAGACCTAATTCTAACGAATATTTTAGAAATTTTCAAAAATAGTAAACAATGTTATTTTGAGCTAATTTTTCGTGTACATATTCCTTGTATGATATAATTGATTTACATAAAAATATTTTTTGGTAAAATATACTTTTAGTATTTATTGATATTATTTTGTTGAATCTACCATGTTTTTCATATGAAAGAAATAATACGTTTTTAGTTAAATTCCTTAATGAATATGATTTGTAATGACTTCTAAAACTTAGTTATGATTTTGGAAATATTCAGTTTGAATCTTATAATTTATTTGGTCATTTACCTAATTTAAGCTAATTTTTAGCAAAATCAGACATAAAATCAATATAACAAAAAATAATATATATTAAACTATCTTAGTACTTTTCATGATCATAATATAACAACCATAATTTACTGAGTATAGTATATTTTCCGTGACTTTAGTAGAGTTTAAGGCATTAGTTGTGTGTATTATGCATAATATGTACTAAATATGTAGGTAAATGGTATATTTTAGGTTAATTTTATAATTTAGGATTAGTTTGGTTTATATTCTGATGTAGGATGAATTTTGATGTCTTGGAATGTTAGTTGATGATAAGAGATATAAATTATGGTATTAGAGAGGTTAGATGTATACTTTATATATAAATTAAGTAATAATAAGTAATATGTGAAATAAGAAGATTAAATAAGTGAAGAATATTAAGTTAAATTGATAATATTACAATAATAAGAGAATATTATAAATCTAGCTTGAAAGGTAAATTTGAGAAATTAAGCGAAAATATAAGTTATTCTTACATCGGGAGTTGATTCAGTAGTTAAATTAGGAACATAGTATATCCTACTGATCGAAATACTGATTGGGAGCTACTTAGATTTAGAATACCTAAGCATAGTTAGATGAATTTTACATTTTACATTTTAGTCTGGGAAGAATTACTAAGGTTCACAAATAAAAACAATAATCTAAAGTTAAAACAAAACTAAATTTAGAAGTAAAAACAGAATTAGAGTTAATATAAGTATATTAAATAGTAAGTCAAAAACCTAAATCAAAGATTAGATTATATTCGTCAAATAAACCATAAGAAAATATTAAAAGGCATTTAAAAGGCTTATAAACAAAGGGTAATGAAAAGGTAAATTAGAACCTAATTCAAAAGCTAAATCAAAATCGAAATAAAAAGCAAATTCAAAATTTAACAGAACAAGAGAAGTAATCCCGATAGACCTAAACCTAAATCACTAAATATAGTAAGACCCTTAACTAAAAATAATCATAATCATAATCTATACTATAAAATAAAACATATCTATAGTAATTATATGAGAACTAAAACAACCTTGTATTATATGGATTATAAGCGATAGCCCATGCTAATCGTATCTTGATTAAGCAAGTGAGAAGTCCAGGTAAGTTGAGATTAATACATTACTGTATTTCAAAGTACTAATTTATAGTATTCGAAGGCTTGAAATTGTACTTAGTTGTGTTTGCTAGATAGTTGACAGTATACATGCCTATATGTGCTTATTTTTTAGTTTGATGATATGATTCTGATTTGCTGCTGTAGCTTATATTTATGTGATTTGTTTAAAATGATTGAACACCTTAAATAAGATCTAAATTAAATATATGACTTGAAATTCTAAATCGGACTTACATAGCAACCCATTGGAGAAACATTAGGGTTTTCCTGCCAAATACCGACCCTTTAAAAGGAATAGCACTGGATAGCATAATTGGTTCTTTCTTCATCCTTAATCAAATTAAGTGATAAATAAGGAAGTCGTGGTAAGGGTGAAATCAATAGTTCGAAGGTAGTTGCAGGAAGAACGGTGTCTTCATTGCACAAGGTTGGGTTTAGTCATAAGTTGTTGCATTAAATGGAAACTCTTCAACCTGGATTAGAGCGGGTGTAATTTCTCTAATCTTACGACGGGTTGGATAAAGTCATACGATGGCATTTGCTTGTATATGTATTGTATCTAACTAATTTGGTTAATAAACCTGTTTGTTTTTTATGTATAGTTTTAAGTCTCTGTCCTAACTTACTATGTGGTTGGTTGTTCATATCCCTATAAATGTTATCGTAGGTGCTAATGATACATGGCAAGTGCACCTATCAGTTTTAATATAGCGGATGTGAGTCCGAGTCGATCCCTTAGAGATTTCTAATGTTAATATTAACCTTAACTCTATTATCTAACTGGAAAATTGTGATGACTTGAATGAATTAAAAATACTAAAATTAACAAATTGACCTAATTATGAGACTTGATTAAGCAATTTAAAAAGTGATAAAATTAAGAACGACTTCAAGAAGGCCAATAATGTATTTAGGAATTATTTTTCCTAGTATTTAATATGTGACCACTTAAAATGTATCCAATTCAATCTCTATTATTCTTGACTGGAGGGATTCATAATTATAGTTAACACCTTTCTCAAGCATATTAACTCTAATCATAAATTATTTACCGGAATCTTTTCACTTAGTAATATAATTCAGAATCGCATTAATGTATAATGAATTCCCATACAAAAGAACAACTTTTCGGAAGAAACATGTATCTTATCTCTAGGTACACATATAATTTTCTCCAATTATGTCAAGATCCCATTATTCATGTGATTTCTCACTCATTATGCATAATATCATAGATTGATGCTCTAGAAATATCAATTAACAATTAAATAACATAATTGAATCAAGAAAAGATAGAAACTTTATTGAAAATCATCAATTAATCTAATAGTCACATGAAACCTTAGGTTCCACAATCTTAAATACAAGAATTTTAAACTATCATAATGAAACTAAAAATGAATTGCAACAAAATCAATAAATAAAACATGAGAAACCCCTTTTGTTAATGATAAATCTCTTCAATCTTGAAGTTGAGTGTTGCTTTTGCCTTTTCCTACTCCTTTTCTTTAAGTCTCTTCTCTTTTGAATGTTCAAGTGTGAAACCCTAGTAAGTCTTTTTATAATGTATTGTAAGGTTTCGGTTTTCGTCACTAGATACAGCTTAGGATACAGTTGTGTCCCCGGGTCATGTAACTTTCTGACCTTGGCAAATCTTCCTGGATGGATACAGCTTAGGGATACAATTGTGTCCCAGACTATGTAACTTTTTGGCCAAAATTCCTATTGTCTATGTAACTTCATAACTCATTTATTTGAACTCCAAATTGAGTGAAACTTAATTCATTTTCTTCGTTTTCAATCCGAGAATGTGTTCAAACCTTGAAATAAAAAATTTACTCAATTAAGTATTAATTTCTTTAAAAAAAACCAAAAATAAGGAAAATACTATAAAATTACCATGTGAAATGTATTTAAAATAAGAGTTATCAACTAACTAAGAAGTGATCATATAACTACCCTAAAGCTAGCAATTGCTGGATCCAAGGGAGTGAGGATAAAAATCTGATGATCAATTATACTTTCAAGTTTGGATTCTATTTTTAAAGCTTTTAATAATAATTTATATATTTCTTAATTAGATTATGATTAGGCTATTAAATCTTGTAAATATACTCAAATTATTTTAATGAAAATATGTTTTTTTTTATAAATAATTTCATCGGTAAATAACAAGTTTATTTATGAACTGTTTACTTCAAAACGGGTTAATCGTTGACGCTTTGTGTAAATCAGGTCTAGGATAACAGTTAAAAGGTTGGCTTCTATTAAAGAATAGTTTGTATGCTAAGACTATTACAACTCTGCTATTTTGGGGCGTGATAGATAGGCTTATACATGGGCTTATGCATAGGTCTTAGAGTAATGGGTTAACATCCTCATTACAGTAGGACTACATTGTGTGTTATGTAATAGACTAGAAAAAATAAAAAAAAAAAGACAAAAAATTTAAAAAATATATAAATATACACAAAATATAAAAATAAAATAAATAATAGGTGATGTGGCAATACTATTTGGAATATTCCTTAGTTACACGGTTATAGCCTTGGGGGATCAAAAGATACTGTATATAATACTAATTCCTTCATAGAAAAGAAAACAACAAAAATGTTTCCCCCATTATCGTGCATGAACGTTTCGTATGTGTTGTGTATAATTTGATGTTCCTTCTTCATTGAGTGCAATTGTTGATATTAAATTTTTCCTTGCATCATATCTCAATTCTTAATTTATCTTCCAATGTATTTTATTATAATTACTTAACACATAACTTTTATATTTAGTGTATAATAATTTTATGATTTGATAAGGACTTTATTTTACTGATTTGAAAAGAAAATATTAAAAGAATACTTTAGCATGACCTAATTAAGGGTTAAACATTTCTAATTATAGAAATATTTCCTATTCTACTTACTAAATTTTTATATTGTTACAATTAAATATATTGCAAGTATAAGGATCTTTCAAATTATTAATATTTGATCCATTAATGTAGTTCAAGTCTAATATCGATTATGCGTATGCACAATACTTCAAAGGAAGATAAAGTTAAAAAAGAAAATACAGGCTCTACAGGATACCATAGTACCTGTAGAATTTATATGGTATGGGTATGAGGTAGTTCCAAGATATCATATGCCGGAAACAAAAATTGTTGAACTTATACCTATAAGTTAAGATATGAGTAAGATGCCATAACCTACTCACCCTACACCTGCTCAACCTTAACTATAAAGGGTTAAACATTAAAGTAGAAATAAAAACTCTTATATCACATTTGGTATACAAGAATGGTTTTGAATGGAATGGAATGAAGACTAAAAGGACAAATATTTTGCTGTATTTGGAAATGTTCATGGAATTAAATTTAATGCATATATAGTAATAATTATGAAAAATGTTCTTAATTATTAAATTTCATAATTAGGTTAAAGATTGAATAAGTAATTTTAATTAATAATAATTAATAAAAGAAGAGTAGAATTACGATTTCACTTTCTTAAATATAGAATAGAATTCCTCCTTAAAGCCTAATTGCAATTTTACTTTCTAAATGAGCTTCCAAACACGAGGGAAAGGAACGAAATCCAAAAATGCGATTTGTTTTCGATTAGTTCCTGCATGTCAAATGTAACATTATATGATTTGAAATATTTCCAGCTTTACTTTTAAGTACTTTAACATGACATTTATGGGTGATATGTTTGATGTTACACCCCAAGTGCTTTTATCATAATAGTCCCACCATGCATACTAAAGGTCTTTAATAGCATATGGCCTATAATTATAATTACACCATTGATATACACAAGATTTCACATTACAGTTGAAAATTAGTGGAAGTGAAGTACACCCATGAATAACCCCGTAAAAACAATGCATAATTGATCTTAAAGAGTTGTTTAATAAAGTGAATTATGCCTTTGTCTAGTGCTTATCGAACTATATGATATATTTAATAGCCAACTTAGTTGATATAACCTCACTACCACTTCCCTAGTCTAAGCTTTTGAAATTTTAACATATGAAAGAAATCTATAGGAGTGTAAATGAAAACACAAGTTCCATAAGTGATAAGTGATAAGCATCATAAATGAGTGAGCAAGACAAATCAAGTCCTTTTAAAGTATAATACAACAATCAAAGTGTCATTCGCACGACTTTAATCGGTATGTCGTGAGATTAGAGAAATTAACCTTACTCTAGCTTAGGTTTCGAGGAGTTTTCACTTATTTGCCATCAAATCCTCCTCCCACTCAAAGATTATGTAATGGCTTCCCCTTTTTCCCTTTTATAACAATTTCGGGCTATCCGCCGTGATAACTTCTCAACCTAGATGACTATCTCCTCTCTTATTACTAGCTCTACAAGGTTAAAAAGAAGGAAACGGTTGTGTTTCCTCATCACATGGGTGGTTTTCAATAGGAGTCATACAATAATGCAGAAGGTGCAATGTATGAACAATGCATGTGCCCATTATTAAGGTTAAGTAAGGATTAAGTTAAGCATAAAATGGAAATCGAGCGATATAATCATTCCATAATGTTATAATAATAAACGCGAGTAATCCACACTAAGCAGGTAGACTTAATTACTATAAGCATGACAACTATATACGCACAAGCAGTTAATTATTAGCACAAACAATATAACAACTTATAAACTCGCAATCCCATAGCTAAAACTGTTGTGAAGCGAATCACTTATTTGGGTAGCGGAGTGCTTAATATCTCTTAAGTGTGAGAATTTTATTTTTATGGTTCAATTCCAAGTGGTCAATTTATGGCGTTAGTGAAAGTAACTCGATTAAGTCAATATTTCACGATTAGGTCATAGCAATTAGTCGAAGACACTTCATGGGCTCGGAATATAAAAGTATAATAAAATAATAATATTATAGCTAAATATAGATAATTTTCCTATAATATATTATATTACATGTATTGGAAACATGCGATTTAAGTAACAAAAATTAACTAAATCGCAAAGATAAATTATTTGGACTATAAAATTATAAACCGATATGTGAAAGTGGTATATGCACTTTGGTTATAATTACTAAATAAAAATATGCACCAAAAAATACATTTAATTAGCTAAAAATTAATAAGAAAAATAATAAAAATGATTAAAATAGTGGAATTAAAAGGCTTAAGGTGTTGATTATCCTTAGACAGGTGTTAGTAGAAAAAACTAAGTATAGATACCTAGCAACTTGAGTTAGAGGGGGACACTAAAGGGGGTTTGAGGAGAGAGAAAATTATTTCTTCTCCATGTTAATCTAGAAAACTTCAAAATGCTCTCTGTAAAGGTCCTTTTAGTATCTTAGGATTATAGAAAAAATTATGGATAAAGTAGGAAGCTTAGGGAAAAATTATGGAAAAGTTCAACAATTGTGTAAACCAAGCAAATTCTTGAAGTGTAGGTTAGTAGAGCTTTTAGATGCAAACTACCACTACCACCCAATAGTAAAAGGAGTAGCTAGATGGGCCAACAAAGAGGTGGCCAAATGGCCAAGTTTCCAATGAGTAAAATTTTTTTCCAGTTTTTGTATATTTTATAAATATTAATTTAAGTAAAAAAAAAATTGAAAAAAATTTACTCCCAATTATTTTTACATGTACAATTTGAGAAAAATATCAAATTGTGAAAATTTTATGTGGGTATATACTATCATTAACAAATCATCTAAATCCACATTGACTTCGAAGTTATTTTAAATGACCTTAATGTCCCCTTTGATTACTTAAGAAAAATTAGGCGTAAAACAATATATGATTAAAAATAAAAATACGAAGTAAATAGAGAATGGGGATGAGAATTTTAAGCAAGAGATTTATAATGCTTCGGCCTTATATCTACTGTACTCTTCTAGCTCCACTGTTGGGGACCCAGCTATCCATACCAGTATCATTCCACTATTTACGTTTCATTATTTTCAATAAGAAAAAACAATTATAAGCCTTTCTACTCTATCTTACTAGGCTGCCCTTACTTATATACAAATCTACAGAAATTTGATTCTTTCCTCTAACACAAAACCTATCACACAAATAATTGTGTTTACAATAATAATGAGAACCGAATACAATGATCCTTTCAATTAAAGTAAAGGATAAAATCGTAATATAAAACTAGAATAGATAGGTTGTCCTTGAATTAGGTTTGAAATATGGCTCTGAATTTTGTCGAGCATGAAGCTTTCAGAAAACGTATGCAACTTTGATTTGATGATCTCTATCTCGAAAAATTTGAACTTATCTCCTTTTATATCTTCTAATACAATGTATCTTTTTTGAATCTTGGATAATTCTAGGTAGCTTTGAAAGAATGTTGACTTATTTGTTGATAGATGTGATCCCTTAAAATGTGGAAGCCAAATCATAGTCAAAGTTGAATTCAATTTAAACGTTCTATTGTTGCTCTTTTATTTGAAGAAAACTGCAAGTATTCCTAAACAATTACACTGGTTTCTTCTCGTGTTTCTCCAGTATAATACTCGAAAATTGAGTCCTTTTTAAAAATAAATATTTCCTAAGATTTTAGAGCAAATCTTGATGCTTGATACATTCAAATTTTTGAACCTTGAAGCTTTTAGAATAATCTTGCTATTATATTATTTGTAAGTATTCTAGCAAGTTTGGTATAATTAAGTAAATATGTTTTGAAAATATTTGTATAATAGCTCCTTTGAATCTAATAAAATTTGCATCAACAAAATAAAATTCATCCTCATCCTAATATATCCTCTTGCAGCTTTCTTGTTTTGAATTCAAATAAAATCTAAATTGAACTCCTTAAGATTCTCTATATATCTTGATTATAATTCTTTAAAAATCTCGTCAAAACTCTAACAAAAATGCCTCTAATAAAGTATGCCCACTGTTATGAGGTATCATATCTAATTAAACTTTATCCTTAAAATAAACATTTTAATTCCAACATAATCCCCGTAGATTTAATTAGCTAACTTTGTGGAACATGTTAGATACATTATCCAAATATATCCAAATATATCCAACAAGCAAAATCAAGCCTTGAAACACTTATAAGCCCATAATACTTCTTGAAATATTCAGCTTTGTAATTCCTGATATTATACTTGAGGTTCTGAATTTATCTCTACATTTGGTTCTGATTTTCAAAATCAGTACTAAGACAAAATTCTTATCTCTTGCTCATTTACTTGCACACTCAATAAACTTGTTAAATATCTTTACTTTTTTTGTTATCATCAAAATATTTATGAAAGAACTCAACATATATAACAGAATGCTATGTATATAAATATTTTCTATAATTTTTCTTATTTTTTTAGCCTTTTTATAAAAAAAAATGCTATTTTCAAAGTTTTTGTGCAATTATTAAGAAAAATAATTTGTTCCTATTTTAGAGCTAGTTTAAGTTATATCTTACTATAGTGAATGGTATAGAGTTAAGTAGATGTGAATAAAAGTACAGATGTACCATGAGGGGTAATTTTGGATACATCTTAACAAAGGGAAAGTATGGGAGTTTAAACGTTTAAGTGATAATGTATTAATAAGTTTGGTGAAAAAGTTAAATAGATGTTGGAAGAATTGGAAGTAAGATGTTGGAATGAGTCACTTAGTGAAAATATGTAATTGGGACTTAGTCAAAGACTTTGACGGAAGGTTCGTATGATGGTTTGTCAGAAGGTTGATCTAGAAAAATAGGGACTTAAGGCTAGAGGCTTATCAAAAAGCTTAGTTGGTGAGAAAAGCCTAGCTAAAATAACATCAGAAACTTATCCAGAAGGTTGGTTGATCGATTATAAAAGTGTTAAAGACTTGTCTAGAAGGTTGTCTAGTGAAGGAAACCTAGTTGAAATAATGTCGAAAACTTGATTAGAAGGTTGATTGGTGCAAGAGACATAATTATAACAACCATATAGGCTTGGTCAAAAGGTTACTAGTATAAGGAGACTTGTGTTAGAGACTTTGTTAGAGGGTTCCTGGAGTAAAACTTAGTATTAGACACATTTTCAGAATCTTGGTTAGAGACTTCAATAATAAGTTAAGTACTTAATAAATAACCTAACATACTTCCTTAAGTCCTTTCACAACCACATTTAAACCACTAAAATGAGCTTATATAATTTATATTTAGCAAAAACTAAAGTAATTGAATTGAACATTTAGGGAATGAGTTGTAGTAGACTACATCAATATGTAAGATAATTGGGTGTCGTATGTTAAGGTAAGTTGGATAAATGCTTACTACTTTTCAAAGTACTATCTTAGAATACTTAGAGGCTTTAGTATGTGTTATTTATGGTTGTAGTTTAGTTGATTATACATATCTAGCTTTTCTAACGTCTCATTAGGAGGCCTAGTAGTTTTACTTAAAATCTTCATATCACGCGTGTACCTATGATATAAAACTGCCTTGCAAGTCAAAGATTGCAGGCTCTAACTAAAGAGTTTCTAAGAGTGCTTATTCATTCTTCATACATCTGCTTAACTATATATATATATTTATATTTATATTTATATATGTATGTATATAAATCTATAAGTAATCGAACAATCTACAACCACCAGAACCGTAGAGAGTCGAAATCATCTACCAAACAATAAGAAAGGCTATCTATATCCCAATAATCATAAAGCTACTAAATACCTCAAAAGTTTAATTCGACTATACTACTTGCTTTTCTAAACTTATATTCTACTTTCTCAGCCCAATGAAGTACTCTACACTCGAATCTTAGCTTAGCCTTAGGTTTGTAAGACTTGTAAAAGAAACTATTGAAGGGTAAGTTAAATCTAGCTTAGTGAGTAACCTTCTTACCTTACCATCAAGATGATAACAAGCAAGTTTTTTTACAAACATATGAATGCATGCACAACCATATGTAATGCAAACAGTGTATACAGTCGGTCGATAATTGCATACAGTACAATTTTATGCCTACCAATACCCAGGTTATGAAGTATTTAGGCATGTTAGGACCTAAGTATCCACATCCAATATGAGCTCTCTTAGCAATATGAGCTCTCTTAGCAGTAGATACGGCTCAGCCTTAAGTAGAAGGCGATACTCCCTAAAGTTAAGTAGATTTCAAAGGTCAAGGTAAGAACATATTACGCGGATACATCATCTGATAAACAATCACAACATATAATATCAACATAGATCCATTTATGCATGATCTCTCGCTCTACTATATAGTGCTGAGACCTTTTAACTTATGTAATAAGATCCAATGCATGTCCAGTTTAATTAAAGGCAAAATATTTATTAATTCAGGTTCATAAGATGACCAAGTAAATACATTCTAGATACTCCAAAACCCTGAGTTCTAATGAAACAAACAAGGGTGTTTGAAATATCTTATGATGTATTGCAAGCAAGAGTTAACCAAAGTAAGCATATATAAGTTTTCATATACCCTAACATGTAACAAATTCAATTATCAAATATAATTAGATGGTGTACTAGGTAAAAGCACATAACAGAGTAAAATAAGGGATGGTATACTCACTCAGCTTGAAGTCTAATATTCCCAGTAGTATCATAGATCACCTAAGTAAGGTAACTAAAGTAAATAAAACTCATCTTAAACATATTATATTCACTAGCTTCGCTATAATTTCTCTATTTCCACTTATTTCGTATCTTGATCATAACTTTCTAATTTTAAGTCGGAATTTCATGTTCTTATAGTTGATTTTCATTGTTTTTTAGTGTTCTTTCATTTTGTGAGGTTCTTTTTGGGTGTTTAGACTTGTAATAATTTTGTCTACGTCAAATAAGTTCGTTAATCAATGATGTTTATTTGAGTACTTTAGGATTTAGGCACAGTTTTAGGCTTTGTGCTTAATTTTGGGTATTGGGCCCTATTTAGGTATTTTAAATTTAAGTTTTTGATTAAATTCCATAACTTTTAATTTGGGCCTTAATGTTACTCTTGTAGGCCTAAATAGACCCTTTTTACTTGTTTAAGGCCTTAACCTATTAAGAGGCCTAAAGGAGATGGCTTTAATAGGCTTTTAGACTTAATAGACCTTTTATATATCCATTTCTAAGGCTTTTAATTTAGGGTTCAAATCTCATCACTAAGTTATTGAGCTTTATTCCTGGTTCTCTTAAGAGCTTTTAGGCTTATTTTGTATTTTAGATCCTTAAGCCCACTAAAGGCCTTAAGATAAGTCCATTTTCTATTAGGATTCATATATGGTTTTTTTTTCATTTATTGGGCTCCTAATCATATTTCTAAGGCTTTAATAACTAACTAAGCTAGTTTAGGTTTAATTTGCATTCTAAAACCCTGGGCTAAATATCTTAATGGGTCTGCTAGATCTGGTTCATTTTATTAATGAGGTTTCTAACACTATCCTTAAGGCCTTAATCACTAACTTAACTAATTTAGGCTATTAACTCACATTACCCAACTTAACTTGGTTAATTAAGTCCTAAACCATATTTAATACTAAATAATCATGTTATTAAACTAACAAATCAAAATTTATAGATTTAAAACTTTCATGAAAGTGGCAATCAAGTAAGGTCCTTTTAGGCTTTCTTTCAACTTTTTCCATCAACACTTATTGTAATATACTTTCCTTGTTGTCAATCACATTTCTACTTGTTTTAAGCTAATATAATCATCTAACATGGAGAAAAAAAGATGAATACATATCAAGGAGGGGGCAGCATGGATGGTACTTAGGGTTTTATGGAGTTTTATTCAACATCTTTTCAGTTATCTACATAGTAACTATTCTTATACCTTAGAATATAAATACAAACTAGTTAATACATAATGAATATGTAATTATTAGGCACTAAAATGATACATATATGATTATAACATATTTATGTAGTATTTATAATCTTAAATTCTCAAGATATCATAGATAAAACTAGTGTAAATAGAAAACTTAAGTTAGGTGAGTTTTACCTTAGACTAATATATACGAGCTCTAACTTTTCCACTCAAAAACGAAATCAAAATGTGTTTCTTTGGGTATACAAGTTTGTCAGTGGGAAACTAAAATGTATGTGTGACATTTTGGTGGTGGTGGTTTGTGATTTGATGGTGTGTGATGGTGGTAGTGCCAAAAGGCATTGATGTGTATAGGGACCTCCGACAACTCCTTTTATTTTCTTCCCTTTTTTCCTTTGGTTTTGGTTTGCGTTCCTTAAGAGTATTTCCTAAGGTTTTCTAAGAGTTAAGAATGAGGTTAAATGAGGGTTTTAAATGGGTAAAATGGTAGATATTAAAGGTAGATTAAGGGAAAAAAAGGTAGCTATTTTGGGATAAAGGTACATAGTCCCCTCTTAGTACTATTGTACCTTGTTTACTTTTTGCTAAATGAGGGAAGATTCTGTCTCCTTAAGGACAAGTGTCCTTTAATTCCCAATTAATCCTTTGTCTTTTGTTCTTAATTGAGTTTAACTTGCTACTAATTAAAATGTAATGAGAGTTGGTAGATAGATTAAAGGGTAATTTAGCTAATTAATTGCAATTGTACTTAATTAAACAATTTAGGCCTAAGTAGAGTGTAACTAGGGTCTTACCATATTTTATCTTTTTAATTAAGTTTATTAACCTATATTACTTTGTTTGTTATGATCCTTTATTATATAGGATCGATTAGTGTTTTCGGATTACGTATGAGGTTGGTGATTTAAGGTTCCCTAGCAATTGGAGAAATCATTTGCAAGTAAAATTTTACTCATTCTATTGATATTTTCTCATTGTTTTAAGGTTTCCAAAGTATTAAGGGTTTTAGGGTTTTTACTCTCTTTAAGGGTTTTAAGGTTCCCAATTAATCCTTTTTCTTTTGTTCTTAATTAAGTTTAACTTGCTACTAATTAAGATGTAATGAAAGTTAGTAGATAGATTAAAGGGTAATTTTGCTAATTAATTGCAATTATACTTAATTAAACAATAGGCCTAATTAGAGTATAACTAAGGTTTTGCCATATTTTATCTTTTTAATTAAGTTCATTAACCTATATTACTTCGTTTGTTATGATCCTTTATTATACAGGACCGATTAGTGTTTTTGGATTGCATATGAGGTTGGTGATTTAAAGTTTCTTAGCAATTGGAGAAATTATTTGCAATTAAGATTTTACTCAGTCTATTGATATTTTCTTGTCGTTTTAAGGTTTCCTACGTATTAAGGGTTTTAGGGTTTTACTCTTTTTAGGGTTTTTCGACTTATAACTTAAGGTTTGTGATTTATTATTTAGGATTGAATAATTTTATTTATGGATTTTATTATTATATATTAAGTGGTTATGGGGATTACTTATTAACTCATGTATCTGACTCCGAGTTCGGATCCAAAAGTTTATGGGGTTCATATTGTCTTCTTAAGTATAAAGTTGGTATTATTAAGGAGATATTTTCATATAATTCCTTTAGTTTTATATGATTAATCACTCTTGACTTATAATTAATTATGATGTAAAACCCGATTAGAGAATTATGGTGTAATTAAGTTTTTTAATCTTAATTACTTGTATACTTGACACAAATTAAGGGCATTTTATGGCTTAATATGTCAAATTAAGTTGTTTAAACCCATTAGGTTATCTTTAATTATTTTAAGGAATTGGGATAATTATTACTGTTCGAGTACATTTTAGAGAGTAGATTAGGGTTTTAAGGCAATTAAACAACTAGTCTCTGATTAATGAATAGTTTTACTATTTAATTAGAGTACACTAGTCGGATTAGGATTTTCTGTTACGCCTCGAAGTCACAGAGTCGCAACAGTCCTGCTGTGTAAACCATTCTATGATAGTAATTGGCCTCACAGTAACTACCATAGACATAATTTACGCAAAGTGCCGACAACTCCTCGTTTTGAAGTAAACAGTCTAATTAAATGTTTAACTACATTTATAGTAAATATCACAAATTTTGAATAAACATATATAATTATATATAAAGTCTACAGAACTTCCTAGGAAATTTTACATATACACAACAGTTCACTAATTTACATAATAATTATCAGTTTTTCATCCTCCAACCTATAAAGGACATTCTCACTACACATCACTATTAAGTAAATTTATCCTCATACCCCTGGCTTCAAAAGAACTAATCTCTGGATAATTGTAAGGCGGCATAATACTTGAAGTATCAGAAATCAGGACCTGCAAAATGATCTATAGGGGTATGAACAACTACAGCTCAGTAAGTTGAATTGGAGACTCATGAGAGTATTTAAACACAAACAAGATTGTCAAGCAATTATTTTAATGCAATGCAACAATCAAGTGTTATCGCACAACGTAGTCCAGTCTATTGAGAAATCAGAGAAATTTCACCCTCTTTAATTCGGGTTGAGGAGTTTCCATGTTATGCAGCAGCTCACAACCAAACCCAGGCTTGTGCAATGGAGACCTCGCTCCTCCCGCGACTACCTTCGAACCATTAACTTTACCTTCGCCGCAACCTCCTCTCCTATCACTTAGTTTGACTAAGGATGAAGAAGAGATAATTTTGCAATCTTGCTCTATCCCTTTCGAAGGGGTCGGTATTTGGTTGGAAAATCCTATGATCCCCTAACGGGTTGCAATGCATGACATTTTTTTTTTGTTATTAGAGTCAAATAAGATTAAATTTCATTTAGGGTGTTCAAACAATTTCACACCAATTCAATCAATCACATCACAAATTTCAACATGCATTCAGATACATCTAACACATGCGTAGATTACTTATAATCACAACCATATACAATCCTAAGTCTCCGAGTACCATAAAATGGTACTCTAATACAGTAAGTAATAACCCAACTTACTAGAAGTTTCTCAATCACTCGATCACTCGATTACAAACCGATTCATCTTTGGATATCCTATAATACAAATAGGTCTTTTTAGTTCTTACACTTTAATGATTCACATTCTAAGTTATAATTTAGTTTATTTTTCCCATGTATACCTATTATTTACTAATGATTCATTCTACCCTATTTCGGGGTTCGGTTCCTAAGTTAGATTTTAGTTTAGATTCTAGAATCTTATATATACTCGAATCCTAATGTGAAATTAATCACATTAAGCTCGATTATTCTAATATCCTATTGGATCCTAATTTAGTATTTTAAACTATTTAGTACACGATAATCCTAATTGGGGTATCGGATTTATTTCCGATGTGAGAAATTTTTACAATTTTTTGTACAATTACTTAAAATTAAATTTTATTTCAAATTTATTATATTCAAATTTATATTATTATATTATCTAATTAAACCTAATTTTTATAATATTTCTAATTTTCTATAATTAGCACATAATTCCTTCATTACTTACATTTAATACTCCAAATGCTAAGATTAGGTTTCCACATCAGAGATTAACATCCTTAACCCTCTAATTATTATCTAAATCAGTAACTAGTGTCTTAATCACCTAATTAACTCAAAATTACCCAATTTTCCCATCATTTTAGGGTTAAAAATTAACTTAAAAATTTCCAAAATTAATTCTAAAAAAATGGCTTTATAGCACTGTTCTATATCATTTAAGCATTTTATAGAAAAATTTGAGCTCCAAACTACACTTCTAAGCCTATTTATTTCTAGTTCTAATCATACTTGGTTTTGCTTAATTTGTTAAAAACCCTATATTTTCAGATGTGATTAAACTAAATCACTATTTTTTCCTAAATCTACATACAATAAAACCTCAAAATAATAAGTTCCATGATTTTCTAGGTAAAATAACTAATTTTAAAAAATTTACAACACTGGAGACTCACTCGGTCCGATGGCTTTTGGCCTTCCAACATTTGTCCAGGTGTGTCGGTTGGTCCAGGGAGTGGGTCTGGAGTGGGGTGGCGGTGATGGCTCGGTCCCATGTGGTGCTAGTGTATGGGTTTGGCTCACTAGCCTTATTCGCACGGTTTTCCTATTCTTTCTTTTTTTTTTTCTGGTTTTTCCCTTGAATTTTCGAAGCTCTCTATTTTTCTCTGATTTCTAACTGTCCAAAGGAGCTCTGTAAATTTTCTCCCTATTTATAGAAATTTTTGGTAATTAATATGTATTAAATGAGATAAGACATTGTCCAAATCCCTTAATTTTTAGCTTTTGTGTTACTTAATTCTAATTGGATAATTTTTCTTCTTCAACTCCTAACTTGCCACAACTAAATATTCATCATTCCCCATCCCTCTGATTTTTTTCTAATTTTTTTTCTCAAGTAATTAATGATTTTCTTTAATTATTTACTAAGTTTTTGGCCAATTTAAGTCATTTCACGTATTTTTACCTACATGTAAATATATATGGGGTACATGTGAACATTCCTAATTATTATTTAGGTCGTTCTATGATTTTTAGTATACATATAATCTATCTATAGTGTAGACACCTAATTTTTGCTCCTCTGAAATCCTAATTTTTACTTTTACAAAAAGGGTCCTAATTCAAAAAAATATAAAAAATAAAAAAAATTAATAAAAGATAATAAAAATTAACAAATAATGAAAATACTAAAAAAATAAGAAAAGGAAAAATCATAAAGATTTTATAGATTTTTAGAAAGTAATTTATATTAGGAATAATTAGTTTTAGTATTAATGTTAGTTTTAGTTTACTTAAAAATTTTATTTTAGGGAATCAGATAGTTTAAATATAATTTAATGGTAATAAATGTCAAGATACAGACTAATGGCCGAATGGATAAGTGGCGGAGTAATTGGGTGAATTTAGTTGGAAGTTTGAGTCTCAGCAAGCACTTATGTCTTTATTCTTTTGTCTTTACATAAGTAAGATTTAAAATCGGATTCATATCTAATCGAATCATATGAATATTAGTTAAATCAGATTTGCATTAAATTTGAATCTAATTTAATTAACGAATCAAATATAATTAGATATGATATGATATGATTTGGTCAGAATATATAAACACTTCATGAAGTCAGGAAGGAGAAAACAGAAGAGAAAAATATGAAGGAGAAAACAGAAGAGAAAAATATGATTTGGTCAGAATATATAAACACTTCACGAAGTCAGGATGGAGAAAACAGAAGAGAAAAAGAAAGAGTTCACAAATTCCTGACGTAATTTAATCCTAATTCCCTGACGCCATCCGAATTACTAGGATCCTTCGCAAGTCAACCGAGTAGCAATCTAACTTCACCTAGCTGAATTCAACGTCTAATTCCATTGTCCCCTAACTGCGAACACAAATTCGAATCTAGCCCCTTCACACATCCAAATCTAATCAACGAAGTCTATGCTCCATCGATCCAGCAGATGCCAAAGGAATTCCAATTTGCGCCACAGTGCTTATGTCGCAACAATCCGAAGCCTGAAGAACATCCGAAGTCCATGTCCCATTCACAATCCAATCATCACGACAACGATTACACACAGCCGCAAACGAACTTGCCTCTCCTAGCACATCTACTGCGGATCGTTGCTATACAAAAGAATTCAGGTTTGGTTTCTTTTCTTTTTCTTTGTTATTATTTATTTATTGTTATATTATATTATTATTTTATTAGATCTGATTTAGTATAGATTATGTATATAATAGTTTAAGATATTTCTTTTGACATTAGTTTTCTCTATTATATAGATTAGATAATAATTTAAGTGAATGGTTATTTAATAATAGTTACATGAGTATAAATGTATATACATATTACTTTAGGGATTGTTAAGATTATTTTTTATTATGTATATACACATTATTATATTTTCTTAGTTAACATAATATATAATATGACTTTATGCATTTTAGTATTCGTTCTTATATGAAGAGTATTATATAGAATTAGTTTATTTTGGTAGATAGTTATATATATTAGTTTAGTGGCTGCTAGAATTAGTTATCTTTTTAAGATTTGACTTTACTTAAGGATTTATCATATAGAAATTGTTTTTCTTTAAATAAAAATTAATAAAAGACTCTTTTAAAAATAGTACTTTTAGGGAGTTTTTATAAAAATAATCACATAAGAGTTAGGATCCCTTTAGATTTTTTTTTTATTTTTTTTAATTTTTAAACTCAATCAATTAAAACGTAAATTCGATCGGTTTTTAAAATTAAAATGAATCAACACACTAAATTTTTTAGAAAGAACTACGATCGTCTGATCCCGACTAGCGGGTACGTAAGCACCTTTAGGGCAACGATAAAATATATAGAAACTTATGTCCCTCTTTTTTCTCTCTTTTGATTTTATTTATTTATTTATTTTTATTTTAAATATTATAATTAGAAAAATAATCCTGATTTCGGTAAATAGATAGTAGTACCAGTCAAGGGTTTAATAGGTTAGCCCCCGAATTCAAAACTCTCTGATTCTTTATTAAAATTGAAATAAAAGATCGGTAGCTAAATTGTAACCAATCAACTCAATTGGTTACGGTTTCTTTTCTTTTCGCAACTCTAGTCGGGTAGTGACTCTAAAAATAATTTTCAATAAAAAACCGGAATTTCTCAATTTCTTTAGTTGAGAATTAATATTGAATGAGTTAGGGTTTAGTATTAATCAAGAAATGAGAAATCAATTTTTAAATAAAAAAACTGAAAAATCAGGCTCGACATATAGTAATTTATTAGTTATTAGATTACACTTTTCGCCTTTTCGATGATTAATAATTATTATACTTAAAATTTGAAAATTTTATAGTCTCCTATTTTATTATTTATTTTCTTAAACTTAAGTTTATGGGGTCATTTTTACTAATATTTCTATTCATAGTTTATAATTTAGGTTTAATCGAATCATTTAACCGATCATCCTAAACTTTATGTTATAAGTTCAATCTTACGGTCACTTAACTTAACTTTAGGGCTTATATTTTCAATTGTAGATTAAGGTTTTATAATTTAAAGGCTCGTACGTATTAAGGTTTCAATTAAATTTTAGTATTTAAAGGTTCATTTAAGCAATATAGTATTCGTTTTAAGGTTTTGAATTCGTTTCTAGGGTTATCTATACCAATATTCATTTTGGGTTTAACTTACCTTGTATTGGTTTTAGAAAACGCTCATGGAATTTGATTATTAGTCTCTTTTCCATTAGTCTTTAGGGTTAGTTTCGTTAGATTAAGTTGACCTTAGGAATTAACATTAGTTATTGGCATTTGTTTATAGGATTTGAGGACTTTTGAGTATAGGAGTCAAACTATGGCTTGGATTGCCGTTGAGGGTTTTAGGAGTTTGAGTTTGAATTTTTTAGAGTAGTTTTTTAAGTTCAAGGTTAGTTATCCTGCCAACACTAAGGGTATCTTTTAGGAAATCTTATTAACTTCCAATCCTTATTTAAGAAATTTTTAGGGTTTATAACACCTATGGTTGAATGTTGTTTTACTACTGTATGAGCTGAGCTTTGTATATTGTTTGTTTAGTGATACTGCTTAGATTGGACTATTTAAAATTAATTGATTGTCCTGAAAATAATATAACTTAAACTCGACCTAATCTTTAACCTAACATGTATCATAAACCATTGACGAAACGACTAGGATTCTCGAGACGACTAAGACCCTTTCATGAGGATAGCTAAAATGGTCCTTTTCCAATTCTTAGTAAACTAATTGATAAAAGAGGAGGTCGTGGTAAGGTTGAGGATCGTGGTTTGAAGATAGTATCCAATAGAGGGTGTTCTCCATTACACAAGCTCCAATTTAGTTTTAATTCATGTATGAGACATCAAACTCCTCAACCTATATTAGGGCGAGCACAATTTTCTTTAATCTCACGATGAATAGGACAACATCATGCAATGGTACTTATTTGTACATACATTTCATCTAACTAATTTGATTAAAACCCTCAGTTGTCTTATGCTGAATGTATACCTCTATTTCCATCCTACTTACTAAGCAAGTTGCCGTTCACTCCTTTATAGTTTGTTTTATAGGTTCAAATTAGATTTGCAAGCACAATTACAGAATGGTGTCAAAGAGTGAGGATTAAGAAGAGTTGGTTGAACTCTTATTTTGTTTATTGATTTTGCTAACCTTAAAAAAAACTACTCAAGTCTCCTCAAATGTCCCAATAGTTCTCAATATCTGGTTTGTATACTAAGTAACATGAAAGTGGATTTTGTAATTATTCTTTCAGAAAATCAAACTACAATTTTGTTTTGATAATTATTTTAAAAAGATTATACCATTGGTTTGTAATAGACAAGTATCAAATTGGATGCTTCAAAGCGATTAAGTCAAGTACGGCTAGTATGGACTAGGTCTATGATAGCAGCTGTAAGGTTAACTTTTATTTTATTAGAGTTCACAGAGTAAGATTGTTGTGATTCCATCACTTTGAGGTATGACAACGGGTAATCATAAAAGCCCTATAAAATAAGCTTCAAGTTGATTGTATATAAATGGAGATATTTCTAAAAGACTTTCTTTAAAAGGTTTTGAATAAGGTTCTCAAATAAGTTTTGGTTAAGGTTTTAAAATAATTACTTAAATTAGTGTAGACACCTAATTTTTGCTCACCTCAAGTTTATCTTTGATTTTAGAAAAAAAAAGGCTAATATATGATTTTTTTTTTTAAAAAAAGAAAAAATAAAGCAAAACCTAAAAAATGAAAAATTAGAAAAAATAACTTGAAAAAATTAATGAGAATATCCAAAATAAAAAACCCAAAAAAATCATAAAAGTGTCATGTGTTGGTTAGTTTGAGGCTGAAATAATTTTCTATGATATAAAACAATTTTTGAAGTAAAAATAAGCATATGCAATTTGACCAAATTTGAAACTTTAAATAAAAAATGGGCATTTGTTGAAAATCAATTTTTCTTGCCCTAGTTTGACTTACTCATTTTGAAATATTTTAAAAATACACATTTTTAAGAGATTATAGCTTTAAACCATGCCTCAATCGGAATTAAAATAAGCATTTTAGGACCATTTAAAGTTTTTAATAAAAGTTGAACATATGTAGAAACGATATATCCTAATTTAGTTAAATTGGAAAAATTTTAAAAATATTTTTATTGCACTTCATATTTACTTCAATAAGGAAGTGCAATTTTCTAAGAGTTAGGTAATTAATTAATCATTTTTAGGAAGCTTTTAAAAAGAATAAAATAATGAATCGCATTAATCAACGAAGTAGAAGAGGAAAAAAGAGAAGAATAGAAAATAAGAAGAAAAACAGCAAAAAGAAAAAAAGGAAAAAAACTAAAAATAAAAAAAGAAGAAAAGGGCATGATACATGTCAAACTGTTTGTGATGACACTTATCACCACTTGTGATACGCTACATGACACCAATTTTTGGTCACCACGTAGCATCATTAAGGAGACACCATGTGGCACTTTTTTGGTTCCACATGGCACCTTGGGTCAAACTTGGACCCATGACTATTATCTTCCCCCACTTTAGTTGTCGAAGCACTAAGTTTACAATTGAAATGGCAAATTTTTGCCATATTATACTAGGATTTTTCTATTCAATTTTATCTATTTTTTGTGCATCTAAAATCATAAAAAAAAATGGAATGGAAAAGGGCACAAAGAATACAATTTGGACGTGTTTAATTTTTGAACTTTTATTAAAGGAAAGTACATAAGAAAAAAAAATGATAAAATTAGGTAACTTGTACATGTAATGTATATATGCACCATTATTGAATTTGCTAAATTAGATCTTTTTTACACAAACCCATAACAAAATAGGATCATGGAATATATAATAAGACATTGTAGGATATTTTTTCATCTTTAATTTCCAAGAAATCAATAAAAAATGTGATAAAATCATATCAAAAAAGGAAAAATAGCTATTTGTGCTTCCATGAATAAAATTAAAAAAAGATTCATTTTTCTTATCAAATAAGGATATTTCTTCAGCCTCAATCAAAACTTCATGCTATAAATAGGACCTCATAATATTCATTCTAACACATACAGCTACACATACCATTAACAAACTCCCATATTCAAGAAATCATCTCTTTCTCTCTCTAAAAGCTCTACCTCATGCACCCCTTCTCTCTCTTCAATTCCCTCACTCTGGAAGGCAAATTGAAGTAAACCAAAAACATGAAAATGTTCCTCACTCTCTAAAGATTAAAACCCATCAGTCAATTTCATTTAGTTATGCTCTTTAAAAATTTAATTTTAATTTGAATTAAGATTATCCAATTCCAAGGTTTGCTCATGAAATTTCATGGTTTTTAAGGAAAATTGGAGATCTTATGCTTAAGATTTATAGAATTTGATTGAGGGCTTTTGAAGATCAATGCATTAGGAGTTGGGAACCATTGCCACCTCACCAAGATTGGTCTAAAAGCAATCAAAGCAACCATTGGTTTACCAGCGTGTGAGATAAGTTTCTTTTTCCTTGTTGGTTATTATTCAAATTGTTTGTTTGATGCAAATTTGATCCATAATTCATAAAATAAATTATTTGTGCAATTTGTATAATAATGTACCTTGTTGTAAAATTAATTTATTAAATTAGGCATAATTTATGTAATCTACAAGATAATATATAATATAGCAATATGTTGTGAAATATGACATGCTTAGTTTTTTAGTTTTATAATATATTGTAATTTATAATTTGTAATATAGAATTATAGTATGATAAAATATGTATTTTTATAATAGGTGACATATAACGTGTATATTAAATAATTATGTGACATATGATATGTGAATAATAAATGTGACAACTGGTATGAAATCAACATTTTCATGAACTTTATAATTACTAGTGTAATATAGTTTTTTATATGTAAATTAATAATGTAATGTGAAAAAGATAATAATAGATAGTTTTGTAACAAAATGGATAATTGGTAAATCTTAATTATTGAATGGAATTTGTATGTGTACTATAAAATATATAATATTGATATGTTATGGCATAGTGTAGTTTTGTTTAATTGATTGAGGTGGATAATTGTATAATATGACACAATGATACAACTATAAAGTATGTTCATGATTTATAATCTTGTAAAATCTAATAAAGTGATAATATGATGTATTTACATGATGGTATGTAATATTGATAATGTACATAACACTTGTAATTGAATTACAATAAAATATATGAATGTGTACATAAATTGTTGATCATTAGTACATTTGTAATATATTGATAACATGTGATTGTATATATGTAATAAGTGATTTTATGTGATGGCTAATATTTATTGTACTTGTAATATATGATGGTGTATTCATATTGTCTAAGGGAATGCTTTCAAAATCAAAAAGAGTTTTTCTTTATAATATTGCTTTCTTACACTTAGAAAAGTGATTTTTGTAAATAAAAATTCTAATTGGACTGTTTTCAAAGTTAGGAATTCTACAGATTTATTTTAAAGATGGACAAAAATTGTTTCTTTTTAACAAATTGATTAAAATTTAATAACTTAAAGTGGAATATTTTGTAAATAAAATTGACTAGTCGATTAAATTTTTCATAAAATATCTTTTAAAGTTATGTGAGCTCGATCTTAGGTAACAGATATATAGGCATTTCAAGTGGCCTTAAAAAATGTAAAATAGCTAATTTTTTTACATCCTTAATAGAAAACCTCTTTTTTATTTTGAAAAAACTCATGAAAAATTAAAAGCTCAATTTTTTAGTTTATGGATTTATTTTATGGCTACCATAAAGATTTTAATAGGTTAGCCTCCAAATTCATGCTCTTCAATTTCCTTTTTACTAAAACCTTTCTAGAAAAAACCCTGTAGACCGATAGTTGAAATTAAGGTCTATCTACTCATTGACTTTAATTTTACTCTTTTCCTAACCTAGTTAAGTAGGGACTCCATTTTCTTAAAAATATATATTTTTTTCAAAATTTAAACTTTTTCTTAATCTAATTGAGAGACTTATATTAAATTGGATTCATATATTGAAAGCAATGCAATTGAGAAATGTCAAAGATACTTGGTTTCATAGTGGTTGATACCATTGGTTCATTGGTATGAAAACAAAATAGTTAGTGACTTTGTATTTCCTTGAGAAAGTCTATATGGTTAGGATGGGAAAAGAGGTCTTGAAATGTATATGTACTTGATAATAAAGAAAAACATGATTTAGTTAATGTGAAATTGATAAGCTAGTTAATTGGTAATATTTTGGTTTGTATTTTTTTCTATTGTTAGTTAGAGATTTTTAAATAAAAGGAGTTGAGTTTTTAAAAGAAGTGACAAAAGATAGTCATTATTTACCGCGAAAGGTGAGAAATGATTACCTTTTCAAAGTTATGTAAAATTGTTATTATAAAGTTCATGAAAAATAGGGGTTAGATACGTAATTGATTATAGTTGAACTTATATATAGGGATGGGTTAAAATAATGAGTAATTAAATTTTATATCATGCAAAAATCTTAGTATTAATAGGGAAGTAGTGATAATATATAGAGTTTAGTATCAGCTTTCATTTTAGAAATATAATATTGAATGGAAATTTGATATTTTATTAAGAAATAAGGCCAAATAAATAAGAAAATTAGAAAGGACTTCAATAAATGGCAACTATAGTTTCTAAAAATCATATTGGAGATAAGAAACTCTCGTGAAAAGTTTGGAGAATTTAGAAGGTTAATGGCTAGGGTTTTGTGATTTTTGTTCAAAATAGGTGTTTTTTTTACATAATTAGTAAAAATTTCCCATAAATATAAAAAATACTAAATGTGTAAAATTAAATATAAGAAAAATACCATAGAGGTGTACTTACAAAGGACCTATAGTTAAAGGCTCAATTTTGACGTTCTCTTTATCTTATAGTAAATACTTCTTTTACTTATAACTATCTTTGTTTCTTATAGTCCATTTATGAAGTTAATTAAAATATATTTGCCTTTATTTATTGATATAATGTTCTGTTTGATAGATTTTTGTTCATTTCTTTACTAGTTTTGTAATTAAATTATTCGTTTTATAGTCTAATTAGCTTGGTAAACCTAATTTTACTAATTGTTTGGTATTTTAGGTCAATTCCTATATATTGGTGTCATTTAGGGTTGTGAGATTAATAACCAAAACTTTATTTTAGGTTTCTAAAAGCCAAGGCTTTTGGACCTTTATCCTTATGTTTACTTGGAATAGGTGAAATTCCAACAAATAGATTGATTTGATTCTAATATTATATTATTTATTTACATATATTAAACAATATTTTTTATTAAATTAATTATCATGGGCTAATCAAAAGTTAATACATATAACAAAAGCAAAATAAGATTTTTATAAACTTGATATAATTTCTCTTTTGAAAATGTTGAAAAAGTTAAGGGCTTAAGTGGAGAAAAATAAGGTTACGGACTCAATAGAAAATTTACAAATTTTGAATACCAAAAATGCATTTTTTCTCATTCATAATTGATATTCATAACATTATATATAATCTTAATACACATAAATGAAGTTATAGAAATACGGCAAGTAGACTATTTCATATATGATTATTTATATAAATTTATATATTTGTATGAATGAAATATAACATTTAGCATATACTGTAGAATCTCACGTTTAATAACAATACATCTTATAATGTGTCATTATTAGACAATTACATTTATTTAATGGATGTAACATGCAATACCGGAAAAGTAGACGTTTAACCATCAATATTTATCACTTTTCCTCATTGTCTTTTTCTATTCAAATTCTCAATGTTTTCTAATGTTTACAAATTAGGATCCCCATTGATGCCGTTAAGTTTTCCATCCATATTAAAGACTCTGACAGTATTAGATGCAGCAATATACATAATTAAAACAAATAAAATAATTAAATATATCTTAAATAAAAATTAAATGTAATAAAAAATTCAAAAAATACGAAAAGACAAAACCCTGGCCTTGGGGTCATCGTGTTTGGTTTCAAGGGAAAAAAGGATTTTTCAATTTTTTATTACTTTTACTATTTTACTTAATTATATAATTTTTAAAGCCTATATTTTTCATGAATCAGGCATCACCACTTGTTGATTGTGAATGTTAAAGTCTTAATTAATACACATAAAATATTGAGGATTCAAACATGGGAAAAAATAAGGATTTGAATAGAAAAATGATTAATTACTAAGAAACAAAGGTGTAATATTTATATGTAAGGATTAATTAGTTGCTTGAGTGCCCATTGGGCATGTCTTGTGATAGACTTTACTTATTGGGCTTTTGTCCAAACGGGAATGGAGTATCAACAATGATAAAATGCACTTCTCATTGTTTATAAAAGAAAGGTCCTAGCAGTATTTTTAAGTTTCCCATTAAAATTTTGTTTCAAATGGACCGTTTTTTTTTAAATGGCTTCCCGAAGTTCTCTAAATTACTCCTTTTTTTTTTTTTTTCCTTTTTTCCCCATAGAACAATCATTCATTTGATTATAGAACTAAAAACTCAGGTAACATCCTAGAAAAAAAAATATATAAAGATACATGGCGACAGTTTTAAGTCAAATGTTACATTTCTTAAATTGGAAATGGGTTTCAGTAACTTTTGAACGAAGAAAATCTACGAAGAGAATAAATAGCGACCACAGAAAATAACTGCACAAAAGTAGAAGACTACTAAAAAAATTAAAACAAAATAAACTAGGCCCAAATTTTGAAGACAAAAATAAAAGTGGTGAACCGAGTGAAAAGCGGGATAGTAACGAAGTAGTAGTGGTGATCTCCAGTTGAATTTTACAAGTGTCAGTTTCTTGTTGGTCTAGGAATGATCCATCAAGGTGGATGAGTTTCAGATAATTTTTGCAACCTTTTCTATATATTTTTATTATGTTAAGTAATAAATATATTTACTAGTATTTTTATTATATTCTGTAATCAAGTATATTAATTATAGAGAGAATTACACACGGAAGAATAAATGTTTGTGAGTAAATTCATTCAAGAGATCAAACTATTAAGAAATTAAAATAGAGAATAACAACGTTAATTCATATTGACGTGCGGCACAATATTGGATGTTGATATGGAATATTAGATACACGTGTTATCTGATATGTTATTTCGGAATTTAAAAAATAAAAAATAAAAAATGGCCAACCAAAATAATAGAAAAGGAAAACCTAAAACACATATCGTACGTTAAATACAAACATCAAAGGGAGAGGAATACAGGCCGCATATGCTAGTGCAACCCTAATCCATGGAGAAACAAATTGAAAGATGAATCAAACTCTCCCTGAAATCGTAAGGAATCACAGCATCGAAAACATTTCATTTCTTGCTAAGTTTTCTCTCACTTTTCATTTAATATTTCTCCATGTCAAAAATTTGATCTTGTTTGATCATTGTCTATCCAATCTATCCAATTTTTCCCCTACATGCATGCATCGATGACAATTAAAAATCAAATGTTGATTTTTCTGTGATATTGTTTTTTGTAGTTATGTTAATGGTTTTCTTTTTTTTTTTTTTTTTTTTTTTTACTAGGAATTGTTGACAATCATCTTTGTGGTGCTATAAAAATGTTCAATAAAATTCTTCAATGATATATTGCTCAAATATTTTTGGTCTATTAATTTGAAGGAATATCGATTCCATTTAGTTAATTAGATTCCTAAATTTCTCTCTCGCTATGAAAACTTTTTAACAAGGCTTCTAATGGCAAGAAAAATGGGTATCTTTTTTAATTAGCAAGAGCTACCACTAGCTATCCCGAGGAAAAAGAGGTTGTGTGATTATTCAAATGATATTTTCTCGATTTTATTTTATTTTATTTGAAGATGTTATGCAGAACTTTATTCGATTAATTTTTCTCTTGTAAATTTTTGTAATCTTTTGCAATATTGCATTCTTTATTTTTGTGAAAAGATTTGCAAATTTAGTGTAGACGGAGGAATTGCATGCTAGAAGAATTTGATGAGGAGCTTATTGATGCAAGACTTCGCCGCTTGTTGTAAACAATCAGTAGTAGTTTTAATTAATTGACATGTAGTTATTGAAGCTGTACCAATTACTATAAATGAGTAACTTTTATTTACAATATGGAAATACTAGAATTGGAAATACTAGAATAAAAACAAGTCTTAGCATTTTAACCCTTGGGAGGCCCCCACTCAATTTTTTTTTTTTTTTAATTTTAGCCATTTCCTTAGAAAATAGAGGGGGGAAATTTTTGATAAGTGTAATATACAGTACTCGATTTATATTTTTTGTATTAGATGGAGAAAAAAAGAGAGTCAATATTCCATGTTAAATAACACGTAGTTAACCCTTTTTTGTTTTTTATTTTTAATTCCAAAATGACATATTGTATCTAATATTTCATGTTAGCATCTAATATTGTGCTGTTATCTGCTATGTCGGTGTGAATTAACACTGTTACAACTATAGTGTAATGGCATCTTTTGCTTAGTTAATTAATCAAACGTTTATCCTTTTATTTTTTAACTTCTTAGTAGTTTTGATCTCCTAGATGAATTTACTTCTAAATGTTTATCCCTTGGTAGGTTATTCTCCCATTAATTATATTATTTTACCGAATTAATCATTATAAATCAATCAAAAGCCGATAGGTGAAAAGCTGATGGAAATCCTATTTTGTAACAATTAAAAACATTGAAGCTCATTTAGGGGGGAAAAAATGGTTGGTGATTCAAATAGAATAATAGGTAAATATTAAAGGCAAAATTTTATAATTTTCTCTAATTTATAAACTTGGTCAAAGGGTTGGTCCCAGCTTGAAACTGGCCTGGAATCAACTTCATGCCCTTTAAAATAAAAATAAAGAGAATAAATAAAACTTGAAGAATGACTCAAGAACTGTAAGTTGGAGTTTCCAAAATGGCCAATTTTAGAACCAGCTCAAAACCAGATAAAGAGTACAAAGAACTATGGGAAACGAAGGTAAATTAGACTAATAAGTCAACTAAAGCCTAGCATCAGCAAGAATTTGGTTGGCAGGAGAGTGTGGGCTTTGTAAAGCATTTCCCAAGCAAGCTGATTTGCGAACTCTCCACAAGCAGAAGACCGTTGTTGCTAACGTCGAACACCAAGTTGAGATCCTAGAACGGGGAGTGCATGATAGGAAGCGCGTTGTAGCTGCACTCCACGATCTAAAGGAAGATGGGCAGTTTTAACTTATCACAAGTACAACTCCAGACCAGGTTTCAACAGAGTAAGGGCAAGAGAAGAACAAGTGGACGTGACGTGGTCCTTGGTATTTAATTACATAAGTAACATGTAGTGGATGAGACTATGCTATGGCCCTGTCAAAAGTTTGTAATTTAGGCAAGCCAAAAGGCAAAATGCATGTCTAGGAAGGATTGATTTGTTCCAAACTACAAAGAACCATGGAACACGTGGTGGGGTTGGGGGCAAAAAATTATAGCCAGACTTAATCGAGTACTCCCCAACGCGAATGCATCCATTTGAATACATCTAGATGGGACCGGTGATAGTAGTAGGGATTGGCCTTAAATTAATGAGCAAAGGCGCGCGTGAAGAGGAAGGCCAGATTGTGCAATTTCCCGTACACTATATACCATGTCAAGGGGACCTATCAGAAGCTAATAATCAAACCATAGAGAGATGGATAATTCGTCCCTAACTTGCCAACAGAAGGCATCACAGGCCAGCAGACGAAGTTTAAAAAGTTTCTTTCTAGTCCAAGAACATACTGCTAGCATCTTAGTTGACCAGAAGCTTCCGCCATTTAGATACGCTATACCCATATTACTCTCCATAGCCTCCTTTATCACGTACACTGCAAACTACTTTTCCATCTAACCTTTGCTTTATTTGATACATTTGGTCTTCCATTCCAAAGGAAATTCCTCATTTTTTGCTCAACTTGGTTGATGACTGCTTTGGGGAGGAGAAAGATAGAGGCCGAATATACTTGCATTGAGAAGAGAACCGGCTTTATCAATTGAAGGCGGCCTGCATAGGATAGAAACTTGAATGTCCTATTTGATTGCTTCTTATATTTGTTATTTATTATTATTATTATCATTATTATTTATATATTCATCAGAGTTTCGCTATTTATTATTATTATTACTACTTATTTGTTTATTCTTTTAGTGAGGTTTTTGTGGCTGCAAAGATTTTCATGTCCTATTTGTTTGCTTCTTAATTCAATGTCTTGTCTTATTCATTTTAGATTTCCACCCTCTTATGATAGGAATCAACCTATTGGACCTTTAACCCATAGTTGAAGCGTATTCTCATGTTCCAACCAAATCCTACTGAAGCTAAGCTAATCTTCGCTACAAACCAATTCCTTATGCCAAGCTGAGATATCCAGCACACATTTGCTATGACTCCTCTACCCAAATGGACCCACCCCTACTTGGTAACCTTCATCCCACCTATACCATTAGCCAATTTCCACCAAAAGTGTCTCCAATAAGCTGTCACCACATGTCCAAACCCACGTAAAAGGATTCTATTGCACTACCATTTATTATTTTCTATACATTACTTCTTTAAGATAAGACCCCTTTTTGTCTTTTCCATTTTAGATAGGTTACTCTAGTTTTACAAGTATAAATACTCTTTGTATATGTAGCTACACGATCTTATCATCATCATTAATATACTGAATATATTTCCTTTTTTATGTGAATATTGCTTGTTTGCTTACTTCACTCTCATCTTAGCCCTTAAGGAAGACTATATGGCAAATAAACTCATTGGACCATCTCGTGCATCATATCGAGTTGTGTTGTGAGTTCTCGAAAGTTCCACTGGTGCGTCATATTCATTAGAGCTGTTTGTGGGTTTGCTTGATTTTACCTTTCCCCATTGCTTTTTACATATTTCCATCACCTTTTTCGAGTTTTTTGCAAGCTTGGATTCATCTCGGTGATCAACCTTATCTATTCTTAGTTATGGTTTTGCATCATCTTAGTATTAGAGCAACGATTTCATTTGGGTAAGTTGTACTTGGATATTTGTGAAGTAGTGTTCGTTGTTGTAGTATGTCAAAGTTGTGTAGAGATTCACCGCTGTGCTTAAGTAAGTAAAAGAGTGTAGTAGTTTATTTTCGTGCATACTTTGTTTTGCTTTTTTTCGAGAATACAAATACAAAGCAAGTTTTAATTGAATTTATTGTTCATCAGTATAGTTATTGTGTTTGTAAGTTCACTAGACATTTGTGTGGAGAGTATGCGCATTGTTTAGTTTAGATGAATAGTGTCAATTGTATCTTAAGTTCGAAGTTTGAAACTAAATTTGTCGAAGAAAATGACAGAAAGTATTAATGCTAGTACTTGGGTTGACAATAGTGGTGTTGTCCACTATGGCCAACAACCTTAAGCCATCTCCAGCATTACGGTACAGATGCAAGACTTGATGAGGTGGCCAATCTCTTAGTTGATTTAATCAAAGTTATTAATGCACTAGCCTATCGACTTGCTAAGATTACACAGAATACCCCATAAGCTACTCGACCTGCTAGAGGACAAAACCTAGCTTGACAAGTCCAAGATAAAGGAGTAAGAAGACGAGTGTGACAAAGGATTGATTTGGGTAATATGGATAATGAAGAAGAAGAAGAGTACGAAGAAGAAGAAGAACAAGTTAGAACATCTCAAGCTACCGACCATGTGAAGCTTTAGATTCTGAACTTTAATAGTTTTGGGAGTACAGATAACTGTCTAGATTGGGAAGAGAAAGTTGAATGCATATTTGATTATTACCAGTATGAGGACCGAGAGAAGGTGAAGACTGATATAGAGGGGGTAAATACTTGGCCTGAGATGAAGAGGATACTCATGAATAGGTTTGTTCCAAATACTTATTTACAAGATACTTTTGCTTATCTTCAAGAGTTGAAGCGAGGAGGCTAAATTATTGATGAATATGTTCAAAAATTTCTGATACTCATGATTTGCTGTGAAGTAGATGAACTACCGACCCAAATAGTATCTAGATTTCTCACTAAATTGAGAGGTGATATCCAAGTTGTTGTGGAGCTTTAATAGTTTACTACGTTAGATAAGGCTATATAAATAACCCAACGAGTGGAGAAACAAAAGAGAAGTAGAATGCCGATCTGACCCTTAATAAGCCTACTTAGTCAGTCATGTTGACCTATTTAAGGAAGTTACCAAGCTCAATTAAATACTGAGCTAACCAGAAGGGTAGATGTCTGAGCCAAATAGAAGGGTCGACCTGATGGTAACATGCCGATAAGAACGTATGAGAAGGGATAAGGGTCTAGAAGGAAGACAAGCCAGATCAAGTGCTTCAAATGTTAAGGGTTTGGGCACATGGCTACTCGGTATCCGAACCGAAGGACTATAATCATCAATAGAGATGTCTTGAAGATCGAAGTAGATAGTACTGATAAGGAGCCTGAAGACGAGGTTTTTCCCAAGAAGGAGACTACTCGGGAGGATGAATTGATAAAAGAGAATGTGTTTGCCAAAGACTTGGACAAGCTGACCTTAGTTATCTGACATGCAATGAGTATAGAACCCTCTATTAAGGAAGAGTAGAGAGAGAATTTGTTTAATATTGCATGCAAGGTGAATGATTAGGTTTGTGCACTCATAGTGGATAATAGGAGCTGCACTAATATTGATAAGGATCAAATCTCTGATACCAATATGATAAGGATCAAAATAAGAAAAGAAACAACAGTGGATCTGGAACGAACGAGCAGGAATGGGTATTTAAAAGAAAAATGGCTACAAAGAACAGGAAAGGTTTTGATAGTAAATGTGGATGGATATAACTCACCAAGACACAAACACAATTAAGGGGTTTGAGCTCGAAATAGAGTTCGATACGACTCACGAATACTAAATGTTGCTCGGGGTTTCAAATGAAGGTTAGATGCGACTCACTAACCAATTCAAATGAAGGGGTTCAAGACAATTTGAGAACAATAGAGATAAGAATGTAGGGACGATTAAAGAGTCTAATCAACACTCGATAATCAGGCAAATGCTAGCTCAAGTATAGCCTTGCTCGAAAGAGGAAAGATTCACTCTGTCTAGGAATATACTTTCTGTCTGTATATATCTCTCTGTCTCTTACAGTACAAATGTTATTATTTATAGCAAGTCTTAAACCATAATGGCAAAACTGTAAATAACGTACAAGGTCTTAAACCCTAAAGAATCGGGCCCATCAATAAAATGAAGGAAAATATGTACAAGAATACAAAACTGTGCATTTTACAGAACTTGGCATGTGGTCACTCGGCATGACTTGGGAGGAGTAGTATTTGAATCGGACGGGGTCGGCAGTTAGATGTACGGGTTCGGGAAAGGGTCCCTGACTTCTCATGTGGCTTGGCCGAGACACCAAAGAGGTCAGTCCATAATTGTCGAGTGCTAGAATTAGTTGGCATTAATCTCTCGAGGATATATCGAGTGGTTCTTTGGTCACAAGTCTTCAACTGTGTAATCTCTCGTCTTCTCAGCAAACGATAGGCTTGTTATCGAGTAACTCCTTTTCTTCCCTTTAGCCTTCTGTAATTTGTTAAGCTTTAACCTTGAACTGTTCGGCTTCGGGTTAGAACAGGTTGGCATCTTCTTCTAAAGGGTCGATGTCGACTTCGGAGGGGTCGGCCTCAGCATGGACATAGTCGGAAGCTGATTCCCGTCATTACCGTGGGTTTAAAAGGAAGTCGTTCTCGATGCTAAGTGTTGAGCATAGGCTGGGATGCCGAATAAGCTTCTTTTCCCTTTTCTCTTCACCATGGGTGCTGAGTGTCTCTAGATTTCCTCAACACTTATGGGGGTTAAGCAATAGCTCTTCCATCCTTCTAAACAGTGTAAGTGTTAAGGAAATCGTCATGGATCACTCTCTAGTCATACTCTCAAGGTTGGCCAAGAAGTAAATTCATGACATTCATAGTGACCACATCAAATTCAATCTCGTCTTCGTACTATCTCGCCTTGAATGCAATCCAAGCACGCTTATATACATAGACCATACCCTTTTCATTAAACCATTTCAATCCATAGGGTCGGGGGTGCGCGATAGGTTGGAAATTTCATCTTTTCCACTAGCTCAGTAAAGATGATGTTGGTGCAGCTACCTCCATTGATAACCAGGGAACAGGTCTTCCCATTCACTAAGCACTGCATGTGAAATAAATTTTCCCTTTGTCCAGGATCTGCCTTTAGGTGAGCTCGTGTCACCATAACCAAGAGTTTATTAAGGTCCTTAAGATAGACATCTTCTTCTATCAACTGGTCGTCTAAGCTCTTATCACTCTGACTCTCAATTTAAGCCTCGGGCCCTTTACCCTTCAAGACCATGACCCTTTTATTGAGGCATTGGGATATAATGTGTCCATAGCCTAAGCATTTGAAGTTCTTCACTTCTAGGGCCTTGTTGTCGGATGCCTTCTCTTTCTCGACAATCTTTTTCTTGGCATGGGTTGGTCAGCTAGGCTTTCCTTTCTTTATATTCTTTTCTTGCCTTCTTTCGACGCACCTCTCAAGCTCAGGGCTGCCTTGTTGAGGTCGACTACTCAACCTCTAATGCCTTCTTCTCCTCTGCCTCTTTACTTTTAATGCCAAATTAATTAGCTCGTCCAGAGATTTGAACGGTTGCAATTCAACTATATTGGCAATGTCGTCTCGGAGTTCACTCAGGAATCTAGCAATGGTGCGATCTTGTGGCTTAGTAATCTCACATCTCATCATTAAGGTCTCAAACTCTTGTAAATACTCTTTAATAGTATTTCAACCTTATCTTGGGTGTTGGAAAGCATGGAGCATCTCTTGCTTGAAGTAAGTTGGCACAAAACGCTAATTCAATAATCGTTTCATAAGCCTCTAAGTTCTAATCAGCTCTTCTCCTTCAGCATCTCGCTTAGCAACCAACTTATCCCACTAAACGCTTGCATATTCAATAAGGGATGATGAATCCAGCATAACATTTGCTTGATCATCGCACTTATAGCACTCGAATAACTTCTCAACTTGGGGAACTTAGTCAAAAAACTCTTCAGGTTGGCTACTTCTATCTAAGGTCGGCAGTTTCAGCTTGACATTGTCAATTCCTCAACTAAGTGCTCGGGGTTCATTCGTTGCATTTTGAGCTGGTCGATTCACCTCAATTCAACCACTTCTGTTAAAGCTCTGCTCAGCCATGTTCCTTCTTGGCTTTAGTTCTCTTCCCTGGGTTTCCTGATTTGTTTCGGAGTCAACACTCTTACCATTTCTCTTTCTCGGCACTGGATGGTTTTCTCTTCTTCTCGGCTCGGCAGCTCTTCTCAGCTGTCGCTCATCATGATCAAGTTCATTAGAACCACTTCCACTTGTGAGTGTTCTCTCCTTTCTTTCCTCTTGACCATCTCGTCTGCGGCCTCTGAATAACTTAGTGAGTTATTGGATAAAGTCAGTGAGATTCTAAATTTGATATTCTAAGTTGTCAATACGTTGCCTTAAGCTTCTGTGAGGACTATCACTAGTGTTATTAACACCATCCTCCGACATTCTTGTTCGTACAATAATTGACCAGAGAATTGAACAAACAACAAAACACAATAACGATAACCCAGAAACAACCACTACTTAGCTTCTGTAACCACTACTATTGACAAACAGTTACTATGAACAGTACACTACAATATAGAACAATGATTAACAGAAATGTTAGAACTACAAATCTACTTTAAAGAACACTAATATTCGTGTCTCCCCAATGCTCTGATACCAATATGATGAGGATCAAATCTCTGATAACAATATGATAAGGATTAAAATAAGAAAAGAAATGACAGAGGATTTGGAACAAACGAGCAAGAATGGGTATTACAAAGAAAAATACAAAATCAAGGGGGTTAAGCTCGAAATAGAGTTCAATATGACTCATGAACACCAAATGTTGCTCGGGGTTTCAAATGAAGGTTAGATGCGACTCATTAATCGGTTCGAGTGAAAGGGTTCACGACAATCTGAAAACAATACTGATAAGAACACGAGGACAATTAAAGAGTCTAATCAACACTCGATAATTTGGCAAATGTTAACTTAAGTATAGCCTTACTCGAAAGAGGGAAGATTCACTCTGTTTGGGAATATACTTTCTGTTTATATATATCTCTTTGTCTTTGTCTAATTCTGTCTCTTACAGTACAAATGTTGCTATTTATAGCAAGTCCTAAACCCTAGTAGTAAAATTGTAAATAACATACAAGGCCTTAAACTCTAAAGAATCGAGCCCATAAATAAAATGAAGGAAAACCTGTATAAGAATACAAAACTGTACGTTTTACAAAACTCGGCATGTGATCACTTGACATGACTTGGGAGGAGTAGTATCTGAACCGGATAGGGTCGGTAGTTGGATGTACGAGTTCAAGAAAAGGTCCCTGACTTCTCATGTGGCTTGGCCGAGACACCCAAGAGGTTGGTCCATAATTGCTGAGTGCTGGAATTAGTTGGCATTAGTCTCTTGGGGACATATTGAGTGGTTCTTTAGTCTCGAGTCCTCAATTGTGTAATCTCTTGTCTTCTTGACAAATGATAGGCTTATTGTCAAGTTGCTCCTTTTCTTCCTTTGTTAGGCCTCGACAAAAGCTATTTGTCCTTGGCCCTAAACTGTTCGGCCTCAAGTTAGAATAGGTCAGCATCTTCTTCTAAAGGGTTGGCGTCGGCTTCAGATGGGCCAACCTCGGTATGGACGTAGTCAGAGGCCGATTCCCATCAAATATGGCATTTGTCAACCTGATTAAGAAACTCAAGTTACCAATTATCTCACATCTAAAGCCGTACAAGTTGCATTGGCTAAATGAGAGGAGAGCACTACATGTTACCCAATAAGTGTTGCTGTCGATCTCTATCGGGAAATATTTTGATAAAATTCTCTCTAACGTGCTACCTATGTATGCATCTCATATTTTGCTAGGCCAACCTTGGTTTTTTGACTGAAAAGTTATACATGATGGATTTAGGAGCACCTACGTATTCGAAAAAGATGGGAGGAAGATTACTTTGAATACTATGACGTCGAGTTAAGTTAGCAAGCTACAAACTAAACTTGCTTAAGTATCTAAGAAGACCTTGATTCTGAGTAGAGTCGAGCTCTGAGAAGCTATAAGGGCCAATATACCTAATTTTATATTGGTCGGGAAGACATTAGAGTTAAAGAAGCAGATTGAGCTGCTTCAAGAAGCTAGGGAGCTATTTGATAAATATGTCGACTTATTTCTTAAACAATTGCCCAAGAGAATACCCCCTCTTAGAGGCATTGAACACTGTATTGACTTGATACCCGATGTTACCCTATCAAACAAACCAACTTATCGGATAAACCCCAAATAAGCTATTGAACTTCAAAGAAAAGTCAATGAACTACTTAAAAAAGGATATGTGAAGGAGTCTCTTAGCCCCTATGTTGTGCCGGTACTCTTTGTATCAAAGAAAGATGGTACCTAGCGAATGTACGTCGATAGCAGAGCTATAAACAAGATCGCGATCAAGTACCAGTACCCTATTCCCACATTAAAGGACATGTTAGATGAACTAAGTGGAGCTAGAGTTTTTAGTAAAATTGATTTGAAGTCTGGCTACCATCAAATCCGAATGAGATTAGGAGATAAATGAAAACTTGCCTTTAAAACTCGACATGGACTTTAAGAGTGGATGGTTATGCCTTTTGGCCTATTAAATGCTCTGAACACTTTCATGCATTTAATGAACCATCTGCTGAGAAATCTGATTGGAAAATGTATCGTGATGTACTTCGATGACATCTTTGTATATAGTATCGACCTATCGAGTTACTGTAAGCATCTCTGTGCAGTACTCGATGTACTTCGAGCCAAAAGGTTATTTGGCCACTTAAAGGAGTGTCGTTTCTACCAAGAGAAAGTGATATTTTTAGGTTATATAGTTGGTAGAGGCAACTTGCAAATCAACAATGAGAAGATCCAAGCTATTGTCGAGTAGCCAAATGCAACCACTTGTGCCGAGATGAAAAGTTTCCATAAACTGACATTTTTTTATTGAAGATTCATTAGAAATTTCAGTACCATTGTTGCACCCCTTACTAAGTTGATGAAGAAGAACATTGAATTCAATAGGGAGAAAAAGAGGAGAGAAGTTTTGGTGATGCCTAATTAGCCTTGACTTCAAGAAGATATTTGAGTTGGAAGTGATGCGTCAGGAATCGGTATAGATGCTGTCTTAATGCAAAAAGGCTGACCAATTACCTACTATAGTGAGAAACTTAGAGGACCTCAACTAAACTACTCAATGTATGATAAAAAACTCCCATCCCTTATCCGAGTGATCCAAGTATAGTAGTACTATCTATTGCCAAAAGAATTTATCATTTACACAGATAATGAATCCTTGAGGCACTTAGGAGTCAAACCAAACTATCAAAGAAGCAAGCACGATGGGTTGAATTCCTGAAGGGATTCAACTTTGTAATAAAATACAAACAATGTAATTGTCGATACTTTGTCAAGAAGACATGTTCTCTTAATTAAATCGTAGACCAGGCTACTAGGGTTTGCGAGCATCAAAGAGCAGTATCCTAAAGACCCGTACTTTGGTCTTATATTTGAACGATGTGTTGATGGAAGGATAGTGCATAAGCACCATGTAGAGGGTGGCTATTTATTCGAAGGAAAATTATGTGTGCTGATCTATTCAATTTGAGAGTTGTTGGTCAGAGAAGCCCACAATAGAGGACTCTCCAATCATTTTGGAGAAAGAAGAACATGTGAGCTATTGAGGAGATGGTTCTTTTAGCCGAGAATGAGACGAGATATGCACCGAGTTATTGAGAATTGTATTACTTGCAAGAGGGCCAAATGCCAAGCCAAATAAGGGTAATGCCTTTACTTGTCCTGACTTGACCTGGATTGAGTCACTAAGAATTGCCCAAGGCAAAAACTTTGTGATGGTCGTTATGGATAGATTCAGTAAGACCGCACACTTTATGCCCTACTCCAAAACTAACGATGCTTCGGTTGATGCTTCTCCTTTTTGGTAAGAAATTGTTCAACTATACGACATGCCAAAGAGTGTAGTCTTAGGTAAAATTCCAAAGTTTCTGAGCCATTTGTAGAGGACTCTGTGGTGTCATATGAAAACTAAACTATTATTCGGGACTTCTTATCACTCCTAAATCAATGGCTAAACAGAGTTAGTCAACCGTACTTTGGGATCACAACTCTGAATTGTAGAAGAGAAGAACTTAGTTGATTAGGATGTATGTTTCCCTATAGTAGAATTCACTTACAACTAAACTATGTATGATACCACCAAGCAAACACCCTTTGCAATCATCTATGGCTTCAACCCAAAGCTACCACTTGGCCACACCCTAATGCTCATGTTTGAATAAGAAGATCCTAATGCAAAAGCCTGAGCATAGTCTCTATAACAGATCTATGAGAAAGTTGCTCAATAGATTAATCAAGCTGCCAAGAGAATGTGAGAAAGGAGTAAAGGAAGGAAGTTAGCATAATTTCAGCTTGGTGATTTAGTATAGCTGCAATTAAGCAAGGAGAGGTTCCCAAACAAAAGAAAGAACAAGTTATTCACCCATACCGAAGGCCCCTTCAAAGTACTCTACAGGATCAATGATAATGCCTACAGACTGGAACTACCTGAAGATTATGGAGTCTCTAATGCCTTTAATGTTGTCGACCTCAACCCCTATCACCTTTAAGGAGAATTGAATGAGGACCAATAGAATTTTATCCCAAATCCAAATCAATAAAGAGGGGATGATAGGAATCAACCTACTGAACCTTTAACCCGCAACTAAGCCTAAGGCCTAAGAGGATTAACAAGGCGCATTTTCATGTTCTAATTAAATCCTACTGAGGCCGAGCTAATCTTCGTTGCTGACCAATTTACGGTGAGCCATGTAACTATACATCTCTCAGTAATCGAGTACTGACTAGACATATGTTCTATTGATAGCCCGAACCCTTACACACTTGCTCAGATGTGACCAAGATGGCCTTAATCTCAGCAATATATGTGCCAAGAGGCTTAGATGTCTAGTACGAATTCCTAGTGACTCCTCTGCCCAGATGGACCCACCCCTATGCGGCAACCTTCATCCTAACTGTACCATTCGCCAGTTTCTACCAAAAGAGTCTCCAATAAACTATCTCCACATGTCTAGACCTACGTGAAAGGATTCTCTTGTGCTAATCATTGATTACTTTGAATTTTGGTTTATATCCTTTATTATTCCTTTTACATTACTTCTTTAAACTAATACTCCTTTTTGTCTTTTCCATTTTAGATAGATTGCCCAAATTTTGCAAGTATAAATACCCTTTGTATATGTAGCCGCATAATCTTATCATCATTATGAATATACTAAATATACTTCATTTTTTCGTGAATATTTCTTATTAGCTTATTTGCTTACTTCACTCTTATCCTAATCCTTAAGCAAGGCTACGTAGTAAGTAATCTCATTAGACCATCTCGTGCGTCATATCAAGTTATGCCATGAGTTTTTGTAAGTTGTACTGATGCGTCATATTCTTTGGAGTTGTTTGTAGGTGTACTTAATTTTACCTTTTCCTATTGCTTTTTGTTCATTTCCATAACCTTTTTCAAGCTTTCTACATGCTTAAACTCATCTTAGCGACCAGCCTTATCTATTATCAGTTACGATTTTGCATCACCTTATGTCTTTTACATTGATACACTTATTAACATCATCGTATTGGATATTTTGGTCAACCAAGAAGGTACTTGATTGACCTGGTGGGTGTTTTGGTCTGTTGTTGAGTCTATTCAATCTTAATCGTTACTAAAGGTTATGAATTGTATATGTAGTTTTTGGTATGTAAATTGCTACATATATTTAACTGTATTATGTATTTACCTAGTTATAAATTTGTTGGTAGCTTCTTAATATTTTCTCTATGACTACTACAGATCACTTTTCATATTTGAAGTTACTTTAGGCTTATGCTCAACTTTTAATTATTATACCGAACTTATAAGAGACAAGCTTACAAATTCCTTCAACTTCATACATTTAACACTTGACAACTCAGGAAGACAAAGAAACAAAAGAAAAGTAACCCAAAAGAAAGTATAATCAAACCAAGTAAATAGATAGATATTCAAATGCATGTACAAAACATAGTAATAAAATGAGTAAAATACAAAAGGAAGATATAAAAATCAAATCATGTATATAAGGTAAAATAGCTAAGGTAATGATTTACTTTGACTCTAAACAAACCCCTCTATTATACCCACTATAGTCATCTCGCTATCTTACGAATTATTTCCTAAAGATTTATAACCTATACTCTTTTATGATTTATTAACCTAAGTTGTTTCACTATTTACCAGCGTTAACTTTTCAATGATCCATAACCTAGCTCTGATATCACTTTAACTATAATGCTAAAAAACTTGAAACGCTACAACTCACCACGTATCTTTAGCCTTTACTGGCATGCCAGTCATAAATCTTCAACTAAAATCTTCAAACATTCACATTTTAACCTCCAAATGAGTTCACAAAATTTAATTCTCCAAACTTTTTAATAAAATTGAATACTTCAAATAAATCCATCATATTTACAATATAAAATTTTATAAATCTTCTAAACAAATATTTACAAATCAAATGAGAATTCTCCACTATTCTACTTCAACCACATAATTTGATTAGAGAAGTTACAGGTGACTTCTCGTGACTCAAGATACAATAATAAAAGTATTTACTAAAAGTCTAAGAATTGATTTAGCTAAAAACCTCAATCTTACTCAACTATACGAAGCCATTACCAACATCTCAACAACAGATACAAAAATCTGCGGCATCTCCTTAAAGTTCAAGTCATAATACTAACTTTGCCTTGACCTGTACCTGCACCTAAAAATTTGAAAAAGGATGAGTTGAAACCCAGTACGGAGATACATAATCATATGCACGTCAACAAGCATTCACAATTCCACATGCATCATAAGAAACAAATTATGCAACATGCACTAATTATTATTTTTATTTTTAAGCCAAACCGAACAACAAAAGGGTGCTCATGAAAACCAAACACCACCACTCCCACTACCTATTACCCACTACCCACTACCCCCACTACGCGCGCGCGTGTGCATACACACACACATATATATATTACCATATAATATTAGTGTTGGGTCCTTCCTAACACCATAATGATCAAGTAACTATGTATCATCTTAAATCTACCCAAATCATTTTCAAGCGTAACTTTAATTAAGACAACGTTATGTAAGGATCATCGGGGTGCTATCCTAAGGTCTAGCCCTCCCAGTTCTTTCGGCTTAGCCAAGCATAGGTAATACATAATTTTTTAACGTCTAATAATTGTTTAATCCGATTATAAGACCACACAACCAACAAGCAAGTATCATGTACTTGGTTTTGTCAACTTATAGAAATTGAAACAACTACCTCTTTAGAACCTGTTATAACACAAACAGCAAAACTCAATTCATGACCTATACTAATAGTAGAACGACATACCTTTTCTTAGTCTTTAACTTATCTAATATCATTCTTTAACTCAACATCATAACCCTCACACACTTACAGCTTATGTCACTTAAGGAACTTGGGATCACTATGATGTTAAATTGGTTTGCAAACTGGTTAAGGTAAAGAATCATGTTTAGAAAAACATTGAAAGGATTTAGGATTGAAAAACATGCTCGAAAAATTTATAAAAACCCCAAGCAACGTCGATTGCAAGGAACATGGATCATGGCATTAGATGTTAGTTCACTAGTATCCAAATGCCACGGTTGAAGGGGTATAGAAAGCCCCTGCCATCTAGACACTAAGGGGGGTGGCATCCTAATGCTAGTTGCAATTTATAGAATTCTACAAATTATAGCGACATTTCATCCCTTGATTTACAACCTTCTTTCATCGTTTATCGTAACCACCACTCTTGACTCGATTGCCCATCAATTATGCATCTCCACACTAATTTAAACAACCCATAAAAACTTAATCTCCACTAAAATTCAAATCAAACATTTGTAATCCTCATTGAAAAATCTAGAAAACAAAACATATATACCATCAACATTAATTACCTTTAGAAATTTGTTAATGGCACTTCCACCACTGAGAGTATGCTGTAGGACATACGTAGGATTACTCTAGACTTGTTTTTCATAACATCCTACAAATTAAAATGAAAATCTTAGGAGTTTCGATTGAAAACCCAATAAGGACCTATCTAAACCACCTTTCATTGACGTCTTCCTCCTTAAATTATGAAGTACGATTAAAGATCTACAATAAAACTCTCTAAAGACCTTCTCAAATTCATTTTTCTTGCTGCCCTAACCAGAAAAACAAAATTTCAATAGGATTCCCATGAAATTATTTAATAGAAAGATAATTTAAACCCTTACCTTTATTTTCTTGTGATAGATCTTTGCCAAATGTGCTAAACTTCTCGTAGATCAGCCTTCGTGCAAGAACTCTAAGCACATGAGTTACTTGTAAGTTTAAGAGTTGCAAAAAAGGGTTTTCCAAACCCTACAGGTGTTTTTATACTAAGGTTCGTGAAACATTTTCCATACCAAAAATACCCCTTCTTAAAGCTTCTAATACCCTTTAGGCTCTTATATATAAAATACCTCTATTTTCTATTTTTCTTTTATTTTTTATGCTTTTTTTCCCTTATTTCTGGTTTTACACTTTAAGTACAAAGTTTCAATCTATGGTGTCATAGGCCTTTTATATATCCACCTTTAAAGCACAATGGGGGTGGGGTCTCCATTAGCATGATATCAACCATTGAATCCTGATCAACAATGATATTGTCTATGACTTTTATGATTTTTCTTTCTGGCATAAAGGCTGCTTGTTCTTTTCCCAACTAAAGAGAAAATGACATTTCTTATCCTACTTGCCAAGATTTTAGACATGACTTCATACAACAACAAGCCATTGGCCAAAAGTCAACTAGGGACCAAAGAAATTGTTGTGTTATTTACCTCTCTTACTAGAAAGCCAAAAGCCGCCATTGCAAATGACCATCTTTTGTTGTCTTTCGAACCATTTATGGAAAATTTTATAATCGAGTCACTCAAAATGACCATATAGTATGATCAATTTAGAAAAATTATCGATTATAAAGCAATTCACTTCCGATTTATTATAAAATGGTGTCCATCAACCATAAAAGAAACTGTTGACAATTCCTCATGAAAGTGGAAGCTGCTAACAACTTTTATAAAAACTATTGTTAACGTTATTTTTTCTTATTAATAGTTTTGTTTTTTCCATTATAAATCGAGAGTGATTTATTATACATCTAGATTATTGTCAATTTCTCAAAATTGAACAAACGTACAGTTACTTTTAAGTGAAGCGACCATATAAAACCCCACATTTACTACAAGTGATGTATAACCTAATTCAAGCTAGTATCTAGTTGCCTTAAGTTCTTTTGAATGAAGTGGGAAGTAAAAATTCATTTTTAAATATAGATAATGATGGTAATTATCGAAATAAAACAATCAAAAGCAAAAAGAAGAGAGGGAGTGAAAAAGAAAACGAACCTTCTCACAGCTTTCTAAACCAAACCTGTAAAACGCAATCCTATTTCGGTTTAGGCCCCAAAGACATTGAACCGTATCATGACATTTTGCACATTCCCATCATTACTTTAGCCGGAAAAGCATGAAAACCATCTCCATTCAAAATGTTCTTAAAAGGAAATGAGACCGTAAAATATTGAAAAGTTTTGTTGGTGATCTGACTTGATAGCAACCTTTCACGTCCTGTTGATACAATACAACCCAACCCGAAACACGAACGCCCAATTTGAGCATGACCAGATTAGATGCGAATAAATCTATAGCTTAGAACTTCTGATCAATTTTACAGATTCTTGACAACGTTACATAACTATCAATGACATATATCAGAACAAAAATTTCAAGTGCTGCCCTGGGCATATCGCAAAAATTCAAACAATACAATTTCATCCATGATACATGAGGGGGGAAAAAATATTCCTGACTTTCATGTAGCATATGTTATGGGATACTGCTGTGCTCGATGAATGCATCATTGATGATAGCCCAAGATCAAACTGGACAAGGGCTGCAGCTGTATAACTGCCGATACGTTTTTGACAAAATACTCATGGTAAAGGCATCGGAGGTCTCCACTTGGAAAATTCAACTAAATCTCTATTCACGACAGATCCATTGTGGAGCCAAAAGGTTTCGGCTGACTGGTGAAAGTATCTTACTTTTCTCTGAAGCTCCCACAATATTCCACTCATTGCTGAGCATGACTCTGATTCAGACACGTAAACCCATAAGCACCGAACTTTCCTTCCATGAGATAACATCTCTTCTATAACATCATCTGATTGAACATAATCCGTCAAAATCTAAACTACGGGAATATACCTGCAGTATATTGGAAGAAGCTTAAATAGAGCAAATTGCACTACCTGGTATTGACTCTAAGTACTCCAACAACTCGGGTCCAATTCGAGTAGATGGCCACTTGATGGATATTCTTTTGTAGTCAATCACATTCTGGAAAGGCAACTCTACTTGGTCTGAGAGAAGCACTGGGACACACTCCTGTTCAGCAAATAGAGTCAGAATCCTCATGCAAGGAACATGTTTACGAGTAGGTAGATCAAGATAATTTTTTTTGGTCTGTTAGATCAAGATAAATGTTCATATAGAGAGAGAGCTAAACCAACCACAAAATAAGCCTCATAAAATCGAAGTGTCCATGACGACTCTCCACGAGGGGCGAGGCAAAACTTGGCATTTCGTAAATGTTCAAAATATTCCTTCTTTCCCAGTTTGTTGGGGCCACTGAACTGCAAATCTGGGGATTCCAACTGTTTACAACGTCAATATCCATATTTACCAAACTGCATAAATTGCAAATGCTTTTTCAAAAGGAGAGAATTGTGGGTCAACAATGATATGAAACATAATTTCATCACAGTGCACTTTGGAAAAGTTCTAACACTAAAGAAACGCGGTAACTGAATGCATCTTAAGAAATCCTATCATGATTTTTCCAAAATACACGAAAATTATATTCTCAAACTGCTTTGGCTCAATTGACAACACCTTGCAAATGCTCATTCATGCATTTTTTTAAATACAAAGAAAACCACACCACTCCAATTCATGAATGAAATGGAAATGACAATTTACAGATTCACACTCAATCAATATGGTCCTTGCGTGTAACCTAGTTATTAATGACGATTATATGTTGTTTTCTTAGCAAAACTTTGAAGCGGGCTGGGGGGGTGTGGTTGGTGGTGTGTGCAGGAAAAAGGATCAACAATAGGACCTTGAAGGTTTATGATTGACCGTCCTGACAGGATTTCTTTTTTGTAGACTCATTGAATCTCACCAAAGGTATCGCCCATGAATATACATGAAAAATTCTTTGCACAGAGTTTGTTAAGTCACTAAGCAAAATTACTTTTCAACGAAAGGGTGGACAAATGCAGCTTGGTGGAATTGAGGGGTACATACCTTTTCTGGAAATTGCTTTGCAAGCTCAATCAGCTGAAGGCGGCCAACTTTATTCTGCGCACGACCTAAAAAATTTGCCAAATATTTTCTTTTAGCTAAAGGCAAGGGCTTCACTATTACCCTGCCAGTCATATCATCGTCAACATTGCCAGGAATGATAATATCTTTCCAAGTATTGAAAGCACTTGTGTCTCTCTTATCAGTTCTGTCACCCTACACTAAAGAATATATATATAAATAAACAAACATACAGAGATCACAAACCAATTTTAATGCATAACAGTGGAACCAGACCATGTAATCAAACAAAAAAGATAATTGGACAATCCTTCTTTCATTTGTTTCATGTAAAAAAGCAAGACTGCAGCAGAACCATGAATAAGTGCCATACAAGCAGAAAGAAGAGTTTTTTCCAGGTGGTGCAAGGACCCAATTTATCTTAAATTCTTAGTTTGAAAATGGAAAGGAATCAGATGGATTTCCAACCATTAGATTCAAAATAAAAACAGATAAGATACCAAAAAAGGGACAATCCAAGTATACCCTAAATTGCACAATGCAAGTCCAAACTCCACTACAGAAGTTAAAAAATATATAGTGCTAATTAACTCCAGGGGACAAAAAAAATCATATTTAAAAACAATGACAGAGCTATGCAGAGGTTTTTACATTATAAGCATAAAACCTTGAGTAATGATATCAAATGAAAATACCTCTGGAGTGAGAATTATGGACCGATTGAGGTACTTAGCCCAAGATCTAAATAAGTGAGCTCCAGCACCACTGACAATACAGATATCAGCAGGAAAAAAAGAGACCGTGTTAATAAAATGTTAGGAGGTTACAAAACCTTAATAAATCTTAAGGGACAAAGCATTAACTGTGCACAAATCCCTATGCTAAATCCACAAAGTGAGGATACGGCTTGAGTGCTGTTGTGATCATTTCCATTCAAGTCTTTCATAACGGTATTTTTTCCCCCAGTGTTCATGTTTTTCCTTCTGTAAAGTGTTTGATTTCATTGACATACTTAAGAAGGATATATACATCATAGGTACTTCCATGTGCTTGTACAATCTCATGAAAGAATACATACCATAAGTAGGTTATGCAACTATAAACATGAAAGGATTGTGCAAATTATTAGATGCATCAACCACATTATTAACAAAGACAACTGCACCACAAGATGCATGATCCTATACAAAAGTATAGAAATGGGAATGGAAGATGATATCGTTATTCCATGCCAAAATTGCATATCAACAACCCAACTGAAACTAAAATTTAAAAGCAACAATACCTTGGGAAGACAAAAATGTGATCATGACCCCCAGACAGCCTGAAGAAAGGCATCTGACTAAGGATCTGCAATTAAATGAAACTAAATGTCGGTTACCGCCATGATTGTGCAAACTGTTTGAAGCTAAAACAAAATATTACCTTGACATAAGTCTGGTTAATATCCTTATCATTAAGGCCTCCCATCATCCGCACACACTTAGCATAAGCAGGCACAAAGAAGAAATCAGCCTCATCTTTCTTCCTTGTGCGGAATTTTGATTTCAAAAGTTGCCTATGTATTTTAACCTGCAATCATAAATCAGACATGAGTTTCTGATTTTGAAAAAGGATCTTCTGATTTATAGGTCATACATGGGGGGTAGAGCTCCAGATCAATAATGGGAACAACACAAGACATTTACGCTGGTCAAACCCACCTATGCAGATAGAGCTTAATGGTTAGTCTACAAGTTTTACAATGATGATGTAGCATTAGGATTAATCAATGTGTACAATGAACTCAATGAACAAAAACTACTCGTCCCATATCCATACAAACATTTTCTGGGTAGTTTCACATTAACTTCTTATGAATTCCTATTAAAGAAAAGCCCAGAAATATATTGTGACATAGCCAAACTAATCTATTTGATAAGATTTCTGGTGTTAATGTAAGGCAGAGCCTTGGCAAAATGATTAAGTTACTCCCTTTGTTGACATGTCAATCACATGTTCAAGGAGCAAAAATAGCATCTATGCAAAATGCAAGGATAACGCTGCATGCACATGCATCCCACCTCTCCTCCCCCTAAAATAGCTAGCATATACTTACTGCACCAGGTATGCCATCTTTTGATCTAGCGAGGAGTGTAATATAAAAGATATGTGTAAGATCTTGTAAGGAAATTGTTTGAGAAAAACATATCTTGCTTTTGTAGCATCCTTCCACACTACTTTGCTATCTACCAAGCAGCACAAACTCCAATTTTCTCTACTGCAAGGTGCTCCCACAAAGTCATGCAGTAGTTAACTAGTCTCAACTATCATTGCTTTAATTTAGTGAAAAAAGCAAAGTGTCGTATTATTTAGTCATTAACCGCTGCAAATATTGCAACTGAAGATGAATCAGCCATATAATAAGAATTTTTGCTGTCGTCTCTCACTTGAGCTCCATAAGTACAGTTCTTCGTGCAGTCCTATTACGCATCTCTGCTTACCAGCTTCATTGCTTGAATCAACAATAGATTCTCCAACATATTATGGTAGAGTACAGCACTATTTGAATATGACAATTTCTTTTCCTTCTTAGGAAAGACAAATTCTATTGACCAATGTAGGATAAGATTAAACTCATAATTCATATCACGAATTATAGTGATTTCGCTCAACTAAGAGGAAAATCACAGAAAATTACAGCAAGTGTAACCAGCAAAACCTGAATATTCTTGTAGTATATAACTATAAAATATCATTAGTCCACAAAAGTCTCATAGAGAGCAAAACAGATCCAATAAGTGCACCTCCAACCCTAACCTTGTTCTGTTCTCTCCAGATAAAATAAACACCAGTTGCAAAGACCCTCTTCCATAAAGCAACAGCCAAAACCTAACACCCTGCTAAAGATCCCCAGGTCAATTAGACGTCATTTGGCTACTTCTATGAACCTATTTTGTTATTAGGCTCAGGTACTCTCAAAGGTTTGGAAAACTTCCTCATATGCCAATGAACTTATGTTTTAACCCTTACAACAATTTGATCTTTTATAAGTGGGAACTTTTTTTTTTTTGTTGGGGGGTGGGGGGGGTGTGGTGGTGGGGGTGGTGTGTGGTTTGGGGTGGTTGGGATAAATATAAGTGGGAAAATATTAACACTTCATCAATCACACAATGATTGCAGAAAAACCTATGATCATTCATAACACCCAAGATTAAGAAAAATTTCTGAAGAAACACTCTTAAGTTCAAAAGCCCTATTGATTTTAGAAGAATCTGAGGCAAGCACCAAAACAAGAAGATTCTGGCAAGATTTTGCATCTCCATCTCATCCTCTTTGCCCAAGCACAAGCCAGGTGGAGGAAGTACTTGATTAAATATAACAATTATGTCTATAATTTTCTTGAGTAGCCTGACTTAGTGAGCCTTGATTATATGGGGATATCCTAGTGGTTAAAAGCCCAACTCAATTGACAAACTAATTGCATAATCTCCAAGGTTCGGTAGTTACTGAGGGCCCTTTCTAGATTATCTACATAATGCAAGCTATACTTGTTCAACTGTGCATGAGATGAATCCTGTATCCCAAGGCTTGCCTCCTTTCCTTATAGATAAACATACTGCCCCCCAAAACATTTTTTTGAATTAGTTCATGGGACGAGTTTGTCCAATACCATAAAGATCCTACCATCTTTTAAAGAAATGCTCAAGCCTTGCAATCAAGAGCACATAGGATATCCATTGAACTGGATTCCATGCGATCGAGGTCAATTGTATTTTAAGTGGGAGTTTGGTCGCATTGTTGAAGATGATGATTTTTTTTTTCTTTTATAAAAAAAAGACCTTATAGCTCCCAATTTCTTGGGATCCTAGTATTCAATGTAGTAGCAAAGTCAAATTCCTGGTAACTGAGAGCTACTAGGTCCCTTCTTTTGTTCTTCTTCTTCTTTTTCTTCTTTTCAATCATCATCTCTACGACTAAGCCTTCTTTGGTTAACTCATGTAATAGTATTCTAAAGAATCCAAAAATTCTATAATTACTCCATGAGGGATTGATGAGAACATTGAGTAGGTACTAGGTAATCAATACATACAGCCAAATAGCTTGCAATGCTTGGAGAATGGGAGAGAGGAATCCCATTCCGGGTCGATTTTCCTGTCACTATCGAGCATTTCCCATAAATGGTAGAAATTTGGATTCATAGGAATCGTATTCTATGTTTCCATGTAATTAACCAAACAAGGCCTAAAAGTATTTGAATTGAATTTCACCGAGTTCTATGCCAAACAAGGTCATAATAACATAACTAACAGAAAGACGTAATGCCCTAACACATTCATAAGGGAAAAAAATCTAAAAAAAAAAATAAAATTACAACTTACCTGAGTACCCCACTGACCCTTAAGACAAGCTTCGGGAGTGATCTTAACATCACGACCGTACATCAAAGCCCTAAGACCATCGATCTCATCCTCCTCGTATACGTAGATTTTGAGGGAGAGGTGGGTCCCGTACCCTCGGTGGGGCCAGGAGAGAGATCCGAAAGAGGTAACAGTGGCAGCCTTCCTATCATCGAGCGTTGCTGTTGTTGGGAGAGTGCTGCAGGGAGAGTCGAGGAGGCGAGTGAGGAAGAAAGTGGAGACTACAAGGAAGAGTGCGCCGATCTGGTGGGTGCGTGTGCAGGAAGTGGTGTGGTGGGCTTGCGTTGGGAACGTTCTAGAATATCTGTTTGCAATGCTGCCCATTTCGTGTAGTGGATGTAGGTATGTATGAGAAACGAGTGGAAGTTTGGATCGATGATTGATTCTGTAACCGAGATGGAAAGCGGGACGGGAGCGGGGAAGGGAAAAGAGAGTGGAGAAAGAGAACAAAATTAGTTTAACGTCTCTCCTGTACCCAATGGCTAACTTGCCGGGCAATTTCAGCATTTGGATAGGATGAATCACACGATACCGTATGATTTAAATTGATCGTAGAGTTTTATCACGATTAAATTTGTATTTAAGTTTTGCCCAAACTTTCGGACTAAAAAGAAACATATGTTATAAATTATTTTATATTTGTATTTTATTATATAAATATTTTTTAAAGTTATTTTCAATTAAAAATATGAAATATTTTTAACTATATATTTTTCTTATTGTATTACAACTTAAATAGATAAAAAATTACAAACTATATATAGATTTTTTTATCATCTCCCTTGAAAATTTGAACTTATGTAGTTTAAATTTATAATAATATTAATATCTATTTAAGTCATAATTATACTTAATTTAATGATATTATGTAATTTAAATTTAGTAATATTATATAATTTTTTTACTTCATCATGGTTTAAATGGATAAAAAACTATAAATATATGTGTAAATTCTTTAACTCTCTTTTTTGAAAATTTAGAAAACAATGTGATAAATTATAAAATCCACACTATTAATAATATTAATATCCATTTAATCTATAGTTTTACTTAATTTAGTAATTTTATATAAATTAAATTTTATAAATTTGATAAGATTTTACTCTACTAGAAATTTTTGTTTAGATTTAAGTTATAATTTTTTATTAAGCATGAAAATAACAAGTCATCTATCTTTATAAAATTTAAATATTATTATTGTTCTTTTCTCTCTATACTTATAAATATTTTATAAATTTAATTACAACTTTTTAATTAATAAATGGTATCAAATTTAAAATAAATGAGATATGACATAATAGTAAGAATTGTTAGTCCTTATATAAACAAGTCAAACCTACACATGAATACTTTAGGTCATGAGTTTATATTCTCATACGCGATTAATAAATATGTCATATAATGGGTTTTAGGTTTTCTAGACATGAACTCATAATATACACTATTTTATTCTTTTATTTTAGAACTTTTTTCTCATTATATTTTAAACTTATCCAATTTATTCCTATCATCTTCAAATAAATGATTTTTTAAATAATTATTAGTCAAATAGTATGATTATAAATAAATTAATAATAAATTTATTAAGTAAAATTTGGCTAGATATGACTTTTAACAATTTTAAATTCCAGGTGTAAAATTAAAAAGACATACAAAATTCACATAACGATTTTTGGTATTGTCTCAATATATTATCCATCTCTCAATCTCTTTGAAATTATACTATTTACTACCATATCATTTTAAAGATAGCGAAGTGGTAAATTACAAAAATAAAAATTTCTATTCACTATTATGTAAACTAGATATGGTACAATATAGTTATATTGTTCTATACATTTTGTATTTATGCTATCTAATTCTCGTTGTATGTTCGATTTTAGTGAATACATACTACTTGGTATCGTTTGGTTGTTGTAATTTCGTGGTACTATACAAACAAAACTTTTTGTCATTTGTTTGGTTTGCATGATAAGCTATAATATTAGGCAACAATTCAAAAATTTGTATAATATATTTAATGGTATAAAAATTTATTTCACATAGTACAAAATAAAATATTTTTAAAGTTTTAAAACTAACCCATACCAAACTTTCACATCATAATGTCAAACTTTGTTGTGGTTTATATTATGAATAGTATTTTTTGTATGAAATATCATGGATGGTTAAATATTCGAACTTTTTATATTTTCAATTATAAAAATCTATGTCCATACTGCACATGTCATAACTCGGAGGGAGATCGAGTCATGGCAATACCGTCATATGATACAAGAAGATTCGAAATCAAGTACTATACTTGATTAAGGGCCTTCGATATACTATACAAGGCATTTCACAACTATAACTTCCTCCTAATAACTAGCATCAAGTAATACCCCAACACATCATATAAAAACATATCATCTAATTAAAACTAACACAAACATACATAAAAGGGAATATGGGGTTTTCCTTTAATAAAAGTCATACAATACTATGACAAATCATTGCTAGTAGTCTAAACTACTTAATAAACTAAATATACTTAATGAATAAAAATAGAGAGTTCAAATATAAGTAAAATGTTCACTTTAGCTCTCCTCCTATTTACACTTATCAACCGCATGTTGGTATAACTAAACTTAGGCATCCTGTGGTCCAACTCTAACTAAACATTCTGCTGCAATAACAAACTATAAAGGGATAAGCTCAACTACTTAATGAGTAACTTTCCTATCTTACTAACAAACAATATCAAATAAGTTATTAATCAAGCGTATAAATACACGAATAAACATATGCAATGCAACTGTATATATAGTCAGCTGATAATTGTATATAGTATGGTTTTTACCCCGACTGTTGCTAGGGTTAGAAGTATTTTGGCATGTTAGGACCTAAGTATCCATATCCAATACAAAGTCTCTTTAACAATATTATCACCCTTAGCAGTAGATACAGCACATCCTCAAGCAGAAGGTGGTACTCCTTAGAGTTGAGTACTTCCCAAGGTTGGGACAAGAATATGCCATACAATAACAATCTTAATCTCAATACATAATATTAAATATGGATCCAATTAAGCATGATCTCCTGTTCTACTGAATGATACTGACGCCTTTGAATTCATGCTATAAGATGCAATGCATGTTTGATTTAATTAAAGGTTGAATATTTATTAGCTCAGATTCATGAGTAGCTAAACAATTATATTTAAACACTCCAAATCCTAAATTTTAATGCAGCAAGCATAGATAATGCACTCAATAAAACTATTACCCTTTATCTTAAGATATTTTACAATCAATATCAATCATAGCAAACATATACAATATCTCATATACCTCAACATGTGATAGACTCAATTATCATATGTACTTAGATAGTACACAAGCTACAAGCATACAAGTAAAATAGGAGACGCTATACTCACTCAGCCATGACACCTAACAATCACGGTAGTCCTTGATTACATCCAATTCAATATCCTCATCACTTGAAGAATACATTTAAAGTCTATGAGTGTTTTATTTGCATTAGCTATCTAGGCTTATTGCTCATTAACCCAATTTTAGTTGTTTGTGTAATTCGGATGTATTTTCTTTGTTTTAACTTTGTTTTTGTGATTTTATAGTCGTTTTCACCATTTCCAAATGTTCTTTCATTTGGTGAGGTTATTTTTAAGTACTTAGGTCAGCAAATTCTCAATTTAGGCGTTATAAGGTTATGAGCCCAAATAGTAAGTTAGGTCACTTTAGGGTTTGGGCCTAATTTTGGATCGTGGGCTTGGTTTTTTATCTTGATCCTCATACTTAATAATTTGGGCTTCCTTTTAAGTATTTTAATTAGGCTTTTTCTACCCAACACTTTCAATTCTTAATGTAGGCCTTGATGATACTCTTATGGGCAACCTAAATAGGCCTTTTTTTTTCCTATGTTTAAGGCTCTAAATCACAAAGGGGTCTATGATGGGTGTCTTGGATAGGCATTTGGGCTTAGTGGATCTCTTAATTAACTTATTCTAAGCCTTTGAAGCCATGGTTCAGATTTGGTCACTTATCCATATGGGTTTTAAAGCTAGTTCTTTTGGGCTTTTTGAGCCTATATTGCATTTTAGGGTTTTGGGTTTAAACCCGTTTATTTTTTTGGACTTAAGCTCAACATTAGCTTTAAGTTTAGCCCACTTTTATTAAGTTTAGAAATTTGGTCATTAAAGTTAAAGTGGTCATTAACACCATTTTTAAGCCTCTAATCAGTAACTAAACTAGTTAAGAGCCTTAGCTACACATTAGCTTAGTTAATTAAGTCTTAAATCATGTTTAACACTAAATGAATATGTCATTAAGCTAATAAATAATAATTTATAGATTTGGTGTCTTTGTGAAAGTAGCGGCTGATAAGTGATATTAGGGTTTCCTCTTCCATTTTCATATAGTACTTGTTTTTATGGTGATTCTACTTAAATAACCTATGTTTTTACTCATCTATAACTACAACCATAACATAACAATGTGTAGACAAGTGGTGTGGAAACATGTAAGTGGCGACATGCAAAAGAAATGGGGTGATTATCACATTACCTAGTGATTTAGTCCTAAAACCAACAATATATTACACTTTCTTACTCACTGATGTTGTAACTCTAACTAAAGTGTGCTTTTCTTCCACTAAGTAAGTTTGTTCTTCATGAAACACCCTAAAATATCTAAGTCATGGCTATAAGGTGAATATTAAACATCAAAATGTAACTTCCTAGCATCATCCTACAAGAAAAACTAACCTAGCCACTTATCGAAGCAAGGGTATGATGTCTTCCTTATGGGTGTTGTGCCATGAGCTTGTGTGTAGTGTCGAACAACAAGAGGGACGTATGTGTATAGTGTGAGGCTTGGTAGTGGGTGGTTTGGTAGTTGGGAGTATTTTAGGGTTGTGTCATTTTAGAGAGTGTTTTAAGGTTTAGAAAAATGAAGAAGAATGAGGGAGTAGGTGGTCAATGATGTGGAGGAGAGAGAGAAAGGACCAAGTGTGTATGTTTGAGGAAAAGAAGGACTTGACACAAGTGGGGACCATATATCCTCTTACTTTATTACCATTCTAGGGAAGATCTTGTCCCCTTAGGATACAAGTTATTTTAAGGCCATTAATGTTTTGTTTCTTGGTCCTTAATTATGTTTAACTTATAGTTAATTAAGATGTAAAGATAGTTGGTTATAGATTAGTGTTTGATTATGGTAATCGATAGTTGTTAAGTATAATTAGTCTAGTTAAGTGTAATTAGGATACATTTAGAGTTTGTAGAATTTTTATATTATAATTTAGTTAATCTAGGCACTTACATGTATGCCTAAGGTTTATCTAGGGTTTGATATCCGTTTATAGTAATTAGATTTGCATACGAGCTCGAAAGTTAGGATTTTAATTATTTAGTGATATCAATCACTTTTATTGTTGGATTTAAACTTATTATAAGTGTTTATTTGTCATGTTGAGATATTTGATCATTTAATTAGGGCTTAATGATCTTTTTAGGATTTTTTTTTATCATTTTAGGGTTTTTGAGGTATTAAAGTTCCTAGGGTCCTTGTTCGTTTAGTTAGGCTTTTAAGGCTTTACTCCTTTAAGGTTTTGGTCTAATGTTTAAGGTTCAATTCTTTCACCTAGGGTTTTATTTTTAAGTTTGGGTGGTTCAAGGGACTAGCTAAAGACTTCTCCATACAACTCCGCTTTTAAGTTATTGAAATCTCATAGGGTTTACAACATACACCAAGCGTTAGCATAACTTCTACCCTATATTTTTAAGGGACAATTTTTGAGTATTTTACTTAGTTCTTTAGACCTTTTTTTTTTTGCTCCAAGTAAAAGAAAAAGACTTTTTTTTTTTATATCGAGCAACCAAGTTAAAACAGCAAACTAAATATTAGATAAAAACTTTCATTTAGTCAAGTCTATGGTAACTCTTTAGTATCATACCTTTCAATATCTTTTTTTTTTTATGAGAAACCATCACATTAATAGTATGACATAGGTATTATCGAAAGTAACTAATAAAATTATATGCAATAGAACTCTTCATTCTCCTTTTTTTTTTTTTAACATTCATTCTTTTCCTAAATATTTTTTTATTCATATCCCTTCATAAATAATACTTTTTATTATGTTTTATTAACTACACTTTTTCGTTATTTAAGAGACATATCACGTATCCTTTATGAAAATGATATTTATAAAAAAGTTACGATGAAACTTTTGACATAAAACTCCACATAAATTGGTTCAAATATCTAGACACTTTATGTAGAATGGAACAAATGATACATACAAGGTATATTGGATTAAATGGTCCAAAATTACAAAATCAAGGGAATTGAGTCGGCTTTACTGATTTATTTAAGAGGAATGGAGCATGTTTCCATAAAAGATATTGGGAGTTTAAAATAATACATTGGGCTAGGTTAGGCTTATAAAGGCAGAACACAAAAAAGATCAAAAATTGTCAAAATATGCCTAGGTTACATATGGCTTCATGTACTATTAAAGAACTGTATGCAAGTAGTGATTGGTTTAAGAATAATGGAATGGTTATCTAGGAAATGGTAGAAGTGAAAGTTTTTGGAAAGACAAGTGAGTAGGTGATTTTACCATGAGGCAATTCAAGGACCTTTACATAGAAATACCTCGATAGTGGTTGATTACTTATAATCTCCTTATGAATGGGATAGTCGTAAACTTTGTTTTCAAATCTTAGATATTATTATCGCTTAAATAGGCCTTACCATACTAAGTAATGCGGTTGATGAGAAGAGGATTCTATTAAATTCTTAGAATCCAGTTAAACTTTTGGATATTTACAAACAACTTGAAGAAGTAAAAGAAATGGATAAGGGTAATCGGGCTTAGATTTGGCATTCACCATTTCCACCAAAAATTAAGTTTCTACTATGGAAGATACAACATGACAGTTTGCCCACTTCTACTAACTAAAGGAAAAGACAAATAAAAATGGATGCAAACTGTCCAAGATGTGGAGAAGGTAAAGAAAATCTCAAACACATGTCTATATGAGTGAAAAAATACATAATATAAGTAAGTTGTGGCAAAGTATAAATATAGATCGTCTGAATGTATAAGGAAATATTCTAAATTGGATTAAAATTGCTACATAAAGATAAAGGAATGGACTCGGACACATATCTGAGCTTTCACTTTTGGGTTTATGTTATGGATGCTATGGTTTTAAAGGAATCAACCTTTAGTTAATCCTCAACCAATAAATTGGGGAAATCATGAATAAATCAGAAAGCTAAGCCATGGGCACGTTTGAAAAGAGAGAGGAAGCTCTTTACATTAGAAGCAATAAAACTAAGATGGAATCCTCCTAAATTACAATGGGTTAAATTGAATATAGATGGATCAGTTAACATGAATATAGAGCAAGCCTACACAAGTGGAGCAATGAAAGACTCCATAGGGTCGTGGTTAACTAGGTTAGCTTGTAAATTAGGCAGAAAAGATATAGTAGCCACTGAGATATGAGCTATCTACTAGGGCATTCCATTATGTTTACCAAAAAATTTAAAAAATGTTGAGGTCAAATTTGATTCACAAATCGCATAATATCTTTTACAATATATTGATATTTCTAAACTCAAATATAAATGCATCCTATCAAATTGCAGAGAAAAGGCTTACTAACTAGACAAGATGTCGATCAAGGTAATTCCCTATGAATTGAATTGCGCGGTTGATTGGATGGCAAATTTTGCTCATCATCAACAAGAACCCAGTCAAATTTTTTATGAAATGCCATCCAAGATCATGTAGCACATACTGGATCAAGATCTTTGGGATATGGTATTGAAAAAGTGACAAGAAAAAGAAGAACGTTGCCTTTGCTTTTGAACTTTGATGACTGTGGTTAAGACAAGTCCGTGGTGCTTTTTGTACCCTATTTGAAAACTTAGGATCTTGTTTTGTTCTCGAATGGGTCTTTGTATTGTAGCTGTACACTAACTTATTTTGAATATTAATATAGTTATCTATTTTATTGAAAAAGGAAACTTTTCACATATAAGTGTTATATTCTCATGATTAAAAGGATTGTATTATAACTTGTTCTTTCTAAATATTAAAACATTTTATATTAACCATCTACCTGTATAAATAACGATATAAAAGTGTTTTTATATGATTGAATAATAGAGTTAATGGCAGTCTTTTAAAGATGAGTCAATTAAAATGATTTTTTATATGAATCTATTATTTACATTAATAAAAATAACTTTAAAATGAATACCGTGTATTTTATCAGTGCTTCAATCACTTTTAAGTAGGGAAAAGTAAAAAAAAAAAAATCTTTAAAATTTATTTCCTTTTCTATTTCAATCCTTATCCTTTCATTTTTCTTGTTCCAATCCTCAAAGTTTTAGATATTTGTCAAAAAAAGTCCTTCCATCACTTTCGTTAACTTTTTTCCATTAGCGAGGACATATGGCAACATTAGATTGGTCCATGCATATTTTTTTAAATAAAAAATATTAAAATGTGAAAAAAATAATAAAAATATAGAAAAATATTTAGAAATAGTAAAAATTAAACAAAAAATTAAGAAAAACATAAAAAATTTGCAAAAATTAAACATTATATCATAATGCGTGTATACACTTATATGTATATAAATTTCAAAAAGAAAAAAGCAGAAAAATAAAATAAAATAAAATAAAAGAAATTTGGCCACCTAAGGTAAGGGTGGTTAGGTGACCAATGTTCACTAAGGGGGATTACACAACCCCCAAGATATGGTCGTCAGCTACACTTTACCTTAGGTGGTCAGATTTTAGCAGGCTAAAATAGGTAGGTTGTAATCTACTTTGTCAAGTAGGTTGTGTAACCCTTGGGATGACTGTAGGGGGTCACTCACTACCCAAGGAAAATACATAATCGGGTTACGCAACTTGATGATGACCCAATTGGGTTTGTCCTCTTCTTTTTTTTTTCTTTTTAACTTAAGGCAACTATGGGTGGTTGCCCTAAAGGTCGTATGACCCACCTTCTTTGGTCGGTCGAGATTTGGCCAACCCTTGCATCAAGTGACTGGATTTCTTTTGTTTCCATTTTTTCTTTTCAAATTTATATATATAATTGTATATATAAAATATGGTATAATTTCTAATTTTTGTAAATTTTTAATTAATTTTCACAAATTTTATTATTTTTCTATATATTTTTCATTATTTTTTTAGATTTTAATATTTGGTTTATTCAAAAAAATTATACGTGGACCAATCTAATGTTGTCGTATGTCCTCACTAATAGAAAAACATTAATGTGATCGAACTTTAAATCATTGAGGCATTTTTTGGTGTAACAGTTTGAAGTATGTCAAAACTCCAAGATTAAGCATGCTTGAACTAGATCAATCTCAAGATGGGTAACCTATTGGAAAACTACTGCACTAGGGAATAAAATTATGTGGTGTTTTATGTCAAAGTGGACAATACCTCGATGGGAAGAATTCCACCTAAGTCTTTACAAGTGGTATTAGAGTAATCTACAAGCTAGAATGGCATAGTCCCTGTCTAATGGTGGTCTTGTATTGACAAGGATATCAATTTTGAAGGGGGGTTGGATTGTAATACCCCTTACATGCTAGGTTACCAAACTTTAAATTTTCTAAGCGCTTTTTAGTATAGCGGCTTGAAATACGTTGAATCTCTAAAGTTAAGCATACTCAAGCTAGATCAATTTTAAGATGGGTGACCTCCTGAGAAGCTGCTGCATCAAGGGACAACCAAAACGGATAATACCTCGATGGGAGGAATTCCGGTTGGGTCGTTACAAGAGGAAGGACTTTTTTGATAAAAATCTAAAACATTAAAGATTGAAATAAAAAAGAGTTAAATGTTAAGAACTCTTGTGCTTTTTTTCCTTTTAAGTAAAATGAAAAAAAAAACTATGTAATAAGAAAATAACAAATAAGTAAAAAACTTAAACCCTAAATCCTCATTCCCATTTTCCTTCCCTATATGCTACAGTCTCAACTCTCTTTTCTCCTTCTTTTAGCCAATGAGTCTTTGGATATTACAAGGATAATGATTATGACAATTCAATCTCACAAAAACATAATTACGTACACATTCATAACATTCACACATCATACATTTACGTTCATGTCATAGGAGAATTTGAGGAAATATTTTTATTGTTTTTCATTGAATGAGTGTTCGTGTATATATATATAAGCTTTGAACTATTTATGAACATAATAGGATTAAAACATTTATAGCTCCTGCATAAATAAGGAGCTATACAGTTGCTACAAAATGGGAGTTTGCTAAAATATAAAATAAGAATATACAAGCAATGACCAATCCCAACAAAAAGGCAGAATAAATTGTATTGGTAAGTAATACCACTTCCAGATCCCCTAATATAAGAACCGAACCCAAAAAAACTAAAAGAAAATCAATTATTGGTCCAAGCAAATCCATTTTATGTAAAATATAAAAAGATCAAAATGTCTTTCATGATTTTATTGGCATGATTGGGAAATTTTTTATGATTTATTCCTAATTTAATTAAATTAAATTCGAATCTAATAGGTTAAAATTGATGAAGGTACAATTAGTGGACCAATATCATTTTTCTCTTTATTTAAAAGATTTGAAATTATCTATTTCAAACTGATTGCGAATATTAATTATTATTACGTATACGATTTTCAATTGAATTTTTAATCTAAATTAAATAAAATCGCACTTCTCACCAACCAATCAAGAGTAGACTGGAATTTGTAGTGATTGGCTAAGCAAGAAAAAAAATAAAGAACTCATTCCTTACTTTAGAGTAAATTTAACCTTAACAATTCGAAATTACTCTTCAATCAAAGGATTTTTCCGTTTTTATTTTATTTGAGGCGAATTAAAAATTGTTTGAATTGTATAATCATGAATTACTGATATTGGTTAATGACTCAAAGCAATTTGATTATAATTCAATTCGTGAGGATCATAAGTTGAAAGCTCATATTCTTTGGTCATTGATAAGCAATTTGTTGGACAATACTCAATATAGTTACCACAAAAGATACAAATTCAGAAATCAATACTGTAATTAAGCAATCGTTTCGTTTGAATATGAGTTTCCAATTTCCTCGAGAATCTTATGATATGTTAGGAATTTGTTATGATAATCATCTACAACTAAAACATATCTTAATGCCTAAAAGTTAGATAAGATGACCTTTATGTAAGGATTATATTGCCCTTAATTTTTATGAACTACAAGATGCTCATTGAATAATAAGAAGGGAAATGAATCTCCATTTTTATAACTCTAGATATTCAAAAAGTTTTTGTAAATTCTCTTCAAAATCAAATAGAGCAAGAGTATTTTAAGTTTTAGTCGTAGTATGGGATGTGCTAAATAAAATAAACAAAAACAATACAATTAGAGATTCATTGAGATTCTCAAATTTTGAGAAAAGGATACTCATTTATTTTTATTTTTTTAGATGGGCTAAGACAAAGCTAATATGATGAATTAAAAGAGTTTCGCATTATGGAACTTTGTACTGCGCACATATCTTATACACATTCTATAGGGTCATATATGAAAAAAATGAATAAATAGAATATGAAAAAAAAAACAAGAAATGAAAGGAGATTGGATTCTATTTGTACTTTATCTAAGATTAATCTTTGTTATTCTCATCTTTTAACTTCTTGAGACTAGACTTTGGTTAGGTCTTTTAACCAACAAACAACCGACTAATCAAATCTTTCAATTATGTATTTGAAATATATTATGAAACATTAACATTATTTTTTAACGAGAAGGGACACTTTGTAAACAAATAAAAAGGAGAGATTAAATATTTATTTGTTTTAGATATAATATATTGGTTTGACAATTTTGATCTACTATTTAATTTTCTATATTCTTTGGATGATTTTTTTCAGCAATAAAATAAAAAAATATCTTTATAAGTATATATAATAATCTATACTATTAATGAAGTGGATTCATATCAATTAATCTATATGAATAGATCAATTAATCATATACTAGGCACCAGATTCGAACTGGTGACATAAGGATTTTCAGTCCTCTACTCTACCAGCTAGAGGTAAGCGTGGTTCTGTTCGTACGGTTCAATATGGTTCGCTTTTTTTTTTTTTACCGAACCAAACCTAATATAGCGGTTTTTTTTTTTAAGTTCAACCTAGCCATACGATTTAGTTCGGAAATTTTTCGAACCTAATTAACTGGTTTGGTTCGGTTTAATCTATGGTTCAAACCATTTATATTAAATTTTCACTAAACATTTTTATCTCCAATAAATATAAAATTTCAAATGGAATTTACTTAACTTAATCTTAATAATTAACATAAAATTATGATAAAAAAATAATAAGATATAAGAATTTTGATGAAATTGATGAAGATTGATAGAAAAAAAATATAAAAAGTACAAAATAATTGCATAATTTTTTTATTTAACTAAATAGTTTGGTTCAGTTTAAAACAATACAGTTCGGTTTACTTTTTCGAACCGAACTACGAATCGCTTATATATAACCAAACCTAACCGTAAACCAAATGGTTTGTAAAAAAACTGATTTTTTGGTTCAGTTTGGTTTGGTTCACGGTTCAATCTATAGTTTGTGGTTTTTTTACCCAACCCTACTACTGGCTAAGCTATCTTGACCATTACTTACGCATCATCCTCATTTTACTAGATGACTTGGTTCTATGTCAATTAAGAAGATGAAAAGGGTATTATAAAGTCTTATCCAATCTCCAAAATTTCTTTAATTTTCAAAAGTTTTAATATAATTAATGTTATTATTGATTGTAAATTGCTAAAACGAAAAGATGTTCTTTTGTACGTGTATTCTATAACTATAATATAGAATACATGTATAGATATGTCTTACTAGAAAAAAAATATATCCACTTGATACCTTTGTGAAACACAAATAAGGAGTTAAACGGTACTTTTTGGGAATAAAGGGACTTGAACCCTCACGACTCCTAAAGTTGATGGGTTTTCTTCTTACTATAAATTTCGTTGTTGTCAGTATTGACATGTAGATTAGGACTCTATCTTTACTCTTGTTCGATTAATCCACTCTTCAAAAGATTTCTCATACCATGGAGTAAATGATTTAATTAATAACTATTCGATTCTTTTTTCAACTTTGACTTGATTCACATCTTTTCATTTTCATATAAAAAAAATATGAGATTCGCATCGTCATTAATCATTTGAGATAGTATTCAATAAGTATGTATATAGGTTTATCCTTCATCTTTTCCCTTTCTAGAATTTCGATAAAAGAATTCCTTTACCAATGCAAAATACTCAACTCCATTTATTAAAATAGCTTCCATTGAGTCTCTACATGTATCCTTTATCCTTTTTTGATTCTTGCTTTATAAATCTTTTTATTACTTTATGAATCTTTGTTGTTTTGTTGGTTTTCAAAAAATAGGATTTAGCTTAAGATTACCCATTTTTTTGAATTGTAGGGTTTCTCTAAATTTGAAAGTTGTCACCTAGTAGGTTTCCATACCAAGGCTTAATAGTTAAGTACGTAGCGTCTATCAATTTTGCCGTATCCCCCCCTCCCCCTTTTCTATTTATGCTGAAATTGTTTAATTCAATTGTTTAACTCATTAGATACTGATTTGATTTCTATATAAACTATAGAAATTGGACAACTATATTGATCCAATTAGATCAGAAATGATTCTAGCATTTCTGTATCTGCAATTCAATATATATGGATATGATCTATACCACATAACATATATGTGCCTCTCGTACTATCATTTTTCTCATACAATTTTGAATATTGAAACGGTGAATTCTTTTTTTTTATTGCATTTTTGAATTCAAATAACATTTATCTGATATTTTTCACTAACTCAAGTCTATTACTTTTCATTTTATCACTCATCTTTTTTTTTTCTATTTACAATAATTTATTTTTCTATCACCTAGACTCAAATTGATAAGTATAATTGAACTAAATCGAATTTAGTAATTGAAGGAATATAGAATTTTCGAATCAGAGTAGAATCTTGTTCTATAATCGATAAACTATACATTTGGTTCTATATATTACAATTCTATATGAAGTCAAGTTTGACTAATTAAAAAAAAGAAATGGAATTCTCATTTATTTTGAAATTAATAAAATAAATGATTTGTTATACCTATTATAACTAATTAATATGTTATGTATAAAATACACATATAATTTCACCAATATGAAATTTCAATTTTTTTTTAATTATCTTATAGAAAAAAAGCTCATGCTAAGGAAAGGATAAGAATCAAAATAAAATGAAAGACACAATACAAATAAACAAAATCTCGATCATATTGAATGAGACATTCCTTTGTTGTCATTTCGAACAGAAAGTTGGAAGTAAAAATTAAAGATAAAAAAAAGAAAATATTATTAATGAAGATTAAGATATTAATTGTTGATAAACAGATAATTTATAAATAGATCAAAATTACATACCACTTTATAATTAGATATCACTATATTAATAGTTATGCTTTATTTTCTATTTTATAATAATTAAACTTATTTGATCGAATTTATTTGAAATTCAACTTTTCTATATTCAATCCATAGAAATCTATATTTATTATTAATAGCTATTATTAATAGTTAAGATTCTAAGATTAATAGAAAAGATCCTAAGAGTTTAATAAATTCCTATGCATGTACAATGCTATTTTAACCTGCTTAGCTCAGAGGTTAGAGCATTGCATTTGTAATGTGATGGTCATCAATTCAATTTCGATAGTCGGCTTTTTCTATTTATTTTGATTTTTGACATGCTTGATATTGATTTTAAAATCAAAGAAAATTGAAAAGTCTTTTTCCCCATTTTCTAAAGGTCACCGATTTATATCTATTACGTTTTATCTCAATTCGGAATAAAAAAGGGAGGAGTTATGTATATTTCTATAGAACAAATCAATATCCTGACCCTTTTTGTATATATAAATAAAAAGTAAAACAAAAAAAGAAAGATTCGAATATTGATTGATCAAATTCATCTCCTTATTCTTTAGAATACAATACTTCATATATACTTCACTTCATTGGAATTTTGCTCTTTTTTTTTATCATTTAGTTTAGCTTTATTTTATATTAGGTTTATGAAATTTCATAAAAAAAAAGGGAGTCTTTATGTTACGTTACCGAGGTCTTCGTTTAAAAAAAATACGCCGTCTAAGGGCTTTACCAGAACTAACTAGTAAAAAGCCTAGAGCGAGAAGTGATCTTAGAAACCAATTACGCTCTAAGAAAAAATCTCAATATTGTATTCATTTAGAAGAAAAACAAAAATTAAGTTTTCATTATGGCCTTACAGAACGATAATTACTTAAATACATTCATATCGCTAGAAAAGCCAAAAGGTCAACATGTTAGGTTTTACTACAATTACTTGAAATGCGTTTGAATAACATCCTTTCTGATTAGGTATGGCCTCGACTATTCCTTAAGCCTACCAATTAGTTAAATATAGACATATTTTAGTTAATGGTTATATGGCAAATATACCAAGTTATCGCTACAAACCATGAGATATTATTATGGCGAGGGATGATAAAAAATCTAGAACTATGATTCGAAATTATCTTGATTCCTACTCCTATAAGGAAGTACCAAAACATTTTACTCTTCATCCATTCCAATCTAAAGGAGTAGTCAATCAAATAATTGATAGTAAATGCATCAGTTTAAAAATAAATGAATTGCTAATTGTAGAATATTATTTTCGTCAGACTTAAACCTATTAAAAATAAATAAAATAAGAAGGGTTTGGACAATTTTACCCAGTAAAAAAGGATGCAAGGAAAGGGATAAAGATCTTATCTAGGGATCTTTTTCCCATTCATTTCTCATAGATCAGTAGGGAAATTTCATCCCTTATATGCAATTTCCAGTCTATTACGTATGCATAAGGACTAGCGAATCTATATCAAAGAAAATCCTAACTTTTAGAATAAAGATATGCATTGTTATTTGATTTAATACATTGGGGTTAGTTGTCAAGTCACAAAGCGGCAAAGTTGTAACAATCCCGTTATATAAACCATTTTAGGGTAGAAGCTGATACTTTAGCTACTATTTTAGACCTGATTTACATAAGATGTTTATGACTAACTCGTTTTAAAGTAAATAGTTCATAAATAAACATGTTATTTACCTATGAAATTATAAGAAATACATATTTATTCTAAAATAATCTCAATACATTATAAGATTTAGTGGCCTTAATATAATCTACTTAAGTAATATACAAATTAATACTAAAAATTTTAAAGATAGAATCCAAACTTGAAAGTGTAATTACTCCTCAGGTTATTATCTTTACTTTCCCAAGATCCAGCAGTTGCTAGCTTCAAGATAATTATAAGCCGCTTCCTAGCTAGCTCCTGCAACAATATTTATAAGGATGTAAGCAATCAACAGCTCAGTAAGTTGAGACGGAGACTTTAAAATATACAGTAAACACAAATAGGGTTATCAACCAAGTTAATTAGATGCAATATATGTTTAAGCAAATACCATTGCACGATTTTGTCCAGCCCGTCGTGAGATTAAAGAAATTACACCCTCTCTAATTTGGATTGAAGAGTTTCCATTAATGCAACAGCTCATAACCAAACCCAAGCTTGTACAATGGAGACGTTGCTCCTCTCATGACTACCTTTGAATCATTGACTTTACCCTTACTACGATCTCTTTACTTGTCACTTAGTTCGATTAAGGACGAAGAAGAGACCAATTATGCTATCTACTGCTATCCAGTGCTATCCCTTTTGAAGGGATTGGTATATGGTCGAACAACCCTAAATTTCCCTTAGTAGGTTGCGATGCAAGTCTGATTTAGAATTTCAAGTTATATATTTGATTAAATTCGGTTTAAGGTGTTTAATCATTTCAAACAAATTGCACAAATAGAAGCCAGAGCAGTAAATCAGAATCAAATCATTAAGCTTAGAAACAAGTACACACAGGCATGCGCACAATCAACTATCTAACAATCATATCCAAGTATAATCTCAAGCCTCTGAATACTACAAATTAGTACTCCAAAATACAGTAACGTATTAATCTTAATTTACCTGGACTCTCCACTTGCTCACTCAAGGTGCGACTTGTACATGCCATCACTAATCATTTCTATAATATAAACGTTGTTTGAGTTTTCACATAATTGACATAGATTGGTTTATCCTATAATGCTTATTGTTATCTTTAGTTTAGGGTTTTAGTGTACTTAATTATTTAGGTTTTTAAGTCTCTTATAATTATTCCTAATTTAGGCTAAGTTTTGATTCAATTTTGGAGTTGATTTCTAAATTAAGTTCTAAGTCAGGTTTCTAATTACTGGTTATACAGGAACCCTAAAAACTTGTTCCGAACCATAATATGAAATTATTTATATTATAATCGGGTATCCTAAATATTATACTTGGTTTCTAATTAATATTCTAGTTTATACGGTACACCCTAATCCTCATTTAACTACTGAATTTCTCAATGTTAGAAAATTTTACATTTTTCATATAATTATATAAATTTATATTTAATATCAAATTTATTTTATATTAATATTATTATAATATTATCACTTTTGTTATAATGTTTTCTACTCATTAATGCCCTATATTTACATATTATGTATTATTACATAATTTATCCCTAAATCACCTATTTAACATTTCTAACACTATATATATCATCCTTCATCCTCCAATAACATATCAGATGTCTAATCACGTCCTAAATAAAAAATTATATCTAATTAATCCTAAATTACCAAATTAACTTAAAATATATCATTTACCTACATATTTGGTACATATTATGTATAATAAATACAACTAATGCTTCAAACTCCAATAAAGCTATAGAAAATATATTATAATCAGTAAATTATGGTTGTTATATTATGATCATGAAAAGTACTAATGTAGTTATATATATATATATATATTATTTTCTGGTATACTGATTTTAGGTCTAATTTTGTTAAAAATTAGCTTGAATTAGGTAAATGACTAAATGAAACTATAAGATTCAAACTAAATATTTCCAAAATCATAACTAAGCTTTAGAAGTCATTACAAATTATATTTATTGAGGAATTTAATTAAAAACTTATTATTTATTTCATATGAAAAACATAGCGGATTCAACAAAATAATTTTAATAAATACTAAAAGTGTAGTTTATCAAAAATTATTTTTATGTAAATTAAATATATCATATGAGGAATATGTACACCAAAAATTAGCTTAAAATAACATTATTTACTATTTTTTAAAAAATTCATTGAAATTATGCATGTTCTTAAGGAACCTATATAAGAACTTCAAATTTGAAAAAAAAATGGTTTAATATTTTGATTCTACATGCAAAAATACCTAGTGAAACTAAATTTCATAATTTCCCATATATATTTATATTTTTACTAAATTAAACAAATTCGTAAGGGAAATAAAAACCTACCAATCGATAAGTTTCTAACCACCAGCGGTAGCTCCACCATTATCTACAGCTTTAGACGTGGGGTCCACTGTCTTTAGACGTGGGGTCCACTGTCTTTTAGTGGTGGTTGTTCCTCTCTAGGTGGTCGTCGGGTTGGGGATCTCCTAATATGCTTTATTTGCACTATAATTTTCTAATTTTTTGTAAAATTTCTCTCTCTTCTTTTCTCTCCTCTCCTTAATTTCTTCTAGATTCTAAAATGTCCAAAATGAGTTCGGATGAAGGTCTTCTATTTTTATAGTTGAGTTTAGGATTTTTTTTTTCCTCCATTTTTTCTTTGTTAAGTATCCATTATCTCTTTTTTTTTTTTTTACTTTTTTTGTTGGTTGATTTTAATTGGTTGCTTTTTATTCTCCATTTCCAGTTTGCTATGCCCTACTTCTAAACTTTTCCTCATTTTTCCATATTTATCTTGATTTTTCTTTAATTATTTATGAATTTTATTTAATTATTTAGTATTATTTTAGCATATTTCAAGTATTTTAAGTAATTTCGTGTAATTTTACCTACATTTAAATACATATATGATACAAATAAATACTCTTAAATATTATTTAAGTCATTTTATGATTTTTAGTGTACATATAATTTATCTCTATCGATACGTTAGTTATCGGAATTTATTTTAAGCATTTCTTATAAATAAAGGACAATTTATATAAAATTCAATATTAAATTAATTAATTATTTTATTACTTATTTTTCTAAATCCAAACTTATGAGATCACTTTTATTAATATTCGTAGCTTTGTTGCAAAATTTGAGCTGGATTAAACAATTTACTCAATCGCCTTAAATTCTACAAACCGAATCCCGAATAGCTGATTGTGGAGCTTACATTAGTAACATTGGTAAATTAGTTGTAGGCACAGAAAGAGAGGGATTCAAACCCTCGGCAAACAAAATCCTACATAGCAATTTCAATGCTACGCCTTGAACCACTCAACCATCTCTCCTACATAATGATTATGTCCCAACAATTAAGTGAATAGTGAGTCATTCATACTCGATTATAGTTCCACATAATTAATTAAATTATAAATCTAAAACTAAAAATTAGAAAACGAATATAAATAAAATTTTTTCATCACATCAATTTTCCTTGAACTCGATGGATAAAGATAATCTTTTTTTTAAGGAGTCTGTTTTTATATTATTTTATACTATGTGATTCCTTTTTGGGGGGATGATTTTCTTTCTCACGAGAGGTAATGAAAAGAATTATAGAATGAATTATAGAATGAATTACTATCTATGCCTAGCTTGAGGATAAATGGAAATTTTATTGATAAGACCTTTTTGATTGTAGCCAATATCTTATTACAACTAATTTTGACAACTTTAAGCGAAAAAGAGGCATTTACCTATTACAAAGATGGTGTGATTTGAATATTATTTTTTTTTATTTCACTTATCTTTTTCTTTTTTATTTTAGTTACAGTCTTAGAAGAAAGATACGTAATTTGGAATAGAAAGAAAAAAAGTTATTGAAATAAAAAAAATCTATGCTTTTTGAAGGTGAAGTTTGTTAAAAAAAAAAAAAGAAACAATCCCTTTGTCATGTATCCCTGATTAATGCAGCTTTAATTGTCGATCTAATATTGAACGAAATGTTACACTTATGAGTTATCTAGTGTGGAGGTCAATCTTACTCTATTAATACCAATAGGTAGCATAAGGGAAGAAGCATTATTCCTAAAAATCAACAACATGAAAATTTTGTTATAAATTATCCCATTTCCTTATTGAATTGAGATCAAACTTAAAAAGAGTAGTTGGGCTAGCAAACATCCATCTCGTTCGTATTTTAGACACCCATATAACCATCAAAGATTATTGAAGTGACGAATTCTTAGAAATTAAAGGGCATGGGGACAAAGAAATTGTTGAAGTTACCGTTTTCTTTTTTTTTTTTTATCTAGTATCAAATCAACATTTTAATAGTAAGAAAAGATCTTTTGTAGGAGGGTTGGTTAGAAATTTCTTGTAAAAACACTAGCCTCACTTAGTTAATAACGAGAATATTTCATTTTTTTATTCCATGTATTATTCTCATTATGCACATAAGGGAGGAGCCATATGAGGTGAAAATCTTATGTACGATTATGGAACAAAGATTTTTTGAATCTAAGATGACCGTAACGGATGTTGGCTCAATCTAAAGGAAATTATACGAAAGCTTTACAGAATTATTATGAAACTATGCGAATAGAAATTGATCATTATGATTGAAGCTATATACTCTATACTATAGGTCTTATCCACATAAGTGACGAAGAACATATAAAAGCTTTAGAATATTATTTTCGGACACTAGAATGAAACCCGTTCTTACCTCAAGCTTTTAATAATATGGCTATGATTTATCATTACGTGTGACTATCTCCACTATAGAAAAGAAAAGAACAAATCTGCTAGTAAATACTAGAAAAGAATTCCTAGGAAAAAAAAAAGGATTTCTACATATGCATTGTCTAAAAAATGATTTTTATCAACTGTACAAAAAAAAAAGGAACTTTATATCATAGAAGTTGAAACATGAAGAAATAGATATGCTTAGATACTTTATTCTATGGATAAAGAATTCAATTGATAGGGAAAGCACTGTAAAGATCCATCAGTGAGGTTTAATGCTGATCCAATAAGAACTGCTTATTTTTTTATGATATAGATATAAGAGAAAAGTTAGGAATTCACTTATGTAATAAAGTTGATCCTATAAGGTATTCAGTAGCGATATAGCATTAGATGTCAAAGATAGTAAGTGTTTTCTTTATTATGAAGAAAAGTCTTTTTCAAAGATTCTATATAAATTTTTCTATGAAAGCATGCTTTTTCGAAAGGTGGGAGAAAAGATAAAACTAAGAAAAAAAAATAAACAAATTAGTAATCAAAATTTAAATTTGGAACTCAAGGAATTGATTTTGTTTTTTTTTTTTGTTAACCCAAGAAAAAAGGGGGGATACATATATGATAAATCTTGTTCACTTAGATATGGTAGATTAAAAAATAAGACACCACAAGAATTGAATGTCAAGCCATATGAGATAGGAAACTCTTAAGTACGGTTCTAAGGGAAGGAATTGACTTACCTATTCCAACTAGGGAGAATAGGCCATTCGATAAGGAGATTCTAAAATTGTGGAGACTTAGTTCAACTAAGCTGCTGAGTATTGGAAACAAGCTATAATGCTTACTCCTGGTAATTATATTGAGGCTTAGAATTGGTTGAAGATCATAAGGCATTTCGATTAAGAACACTCTTTTTTTTTTCACTTTTCTCTATATAAATTAATCAACTGTTTTTTGTCAGCTTCATCAGTCAAATAAAACAAACCATTTATTTAGGAAAAACCAATCAAAAAATTTCATTATATCCCCTTTCTAAGATCATTTTCAATTTTTTCTGGTATTTTTTGTAGGTCGAAAGGATATGTAGATAAAGTATCGAATATCTATTTTCTGCTATTAAAACTAACTTCAAATGAATAAATAGAGATATTGGAATATTTTATTAGTAATGATTGCTCATGAAATTTTGAATACCACAATAATTAATATGTTCCTTGGAACGGAAGACACCACATCTAGGAACTTCTAATTGAGATATTAATAAACAGACTAGAAATACATGAACAAAAAAGGGTTTTTGAACCTTTGAAAAGGTTTTATAAGATTAAAAAAAAAAAGTTCGTTGAGCGCCTCATGGCTATGTCATAGAAGATCCAAACACTTGCCCAAATCGACTTTCAGATCATAATTGCTTTAGTGAATATCTAAATAAAATAGATGGGTGATAGAAGTAAAAGAAACTAATTAGAAACATCTCTCATAGATTCACTAATTATTTGATTGTTGGCGAGTTTCTTTGTATGTGTTGTCCGGAAAGAGGACTCAATGATTATTTGTTCGCCCGAACTAGAAATTAAAATTTTGGTAGATAAGGATCTCATAAAAACGTCTTTTGAGGAATGGGACAAACTGGGTCATTTCTCAAGAATAGTAGCTAAGGGTCCTGATACTACCACTTGGACCTGGAACCTGCCTGCTGATGCTTACGATTTCGATAATCATATGAGTGATTTGGAGGAGATCTCACAAAAAGTATTTAGTACACATTTCGGCTAACTTTCCATTATATTTCTTTAGCTAAGTGGTATGTTTTTTAGCAGTGCTCATTTTTCCAATTATGAAGCATGGCTAAGTGACCCTACTCACATCGGACCTAATGCCCAGGTGGTTTGGCCAATAGTGGGCCAAGAAATATTGAATGGAAATGTAGGTGGGGGGTTTTTGAGGAGTACAAATAACCTTTAGTTTTTTTTTTCCAGATTTGGTGATCATCTGGAATGATTAGTGAATTACAACTCTATTGTACCATAATTGGTGCATTAGTCTTTATAGCCTTAATGCCTTTTGCTAGTTGGTTCCATTATCATAAAGTGGTTCCAAAATTGGCTTGGTTCCAAGATGTAGAATCTATTTTGAATCATCGTCTAACGGGGTTATGAGGTTTCTTTCTTAGGCGAAGCATTAAGTATATGTGTCTTTACCAATTAACCAATTTCTAAATGCTGGAGTAGATCCTAAAGCGATCCCACTTTCTCATGAATTTATCTTGAATTGGGATCTTTTGGCTCAACTTTATCTTAGTTTTGCTAAGGGAGTAACCCCATTTTTCACCTTGAATTAGTCAAAATATGTGAAATTTATGACTTTTCGTAGAGGATTAGATCTAGTAACTAGGGATCTATAACTAACTGATATTGCTCATCATCATTTAGCTATTGCAATTCTTTTCTTAATGGCAAGTCACATGTATAGGACCAACTGGGGCATTGTGCATGGTTTATAAGATATTTTAAAGGCTCATAAAGATCCATTTATGGGCCAGGGCCATAAAGGCCTATATAAGATCCTGACAATCTCATGGCATGCTCAATTATCTCTTAACCTAGCTATGGTAGACTCTTTAACCATTATTGTAGCTCACCATATGTATTCCATGGCCCCTTATCCATATCTAGCTATTGCTTATGGTACACAATTGTCATTGTTCACGCATCACATGTGGATTGGCAGATTTCTCATAATTGGTGTTGCCGCGCATGCAACTATTTTTATGATAAGAGATTATGATCTAACTACTCGATATAATGATCTATTAGATCGTCTCCTTAAGCATTGTAATGCAATCATACCACATCTTAATTGGGTATATATATATTTTTAAGCTTTCACATTTTTGGTTTGAATATTCATAAGGATACCATAAGCGCTTTAGGGTACCCTCAAGATATGTTTTCTAATACGGCTATTCAATTAAAACCCATCTTTGCTCAATGGATACCAAACACTGATGCTTTAGCACTTAGTGCAATGGCCCCTAGTGTAACACCAAGCATAAGTTTAACTTAAGGAGATAGTGATTTAGTGGCAATAGGGGGCAAGGTTGCTTTGTTACCTATTCCACTAGGAACCATAGATTTTTTGGTACATCACATTCATGCATTTACAATTCATGTAACGGTATTGATACTCCTAAAAGGTGTTTTATTTACTCGTAGCTCTCGTTTGATACCAAATAAAGTAAGCCTTCATTTTCATTTCCCTTGTGATGGTCTTGGAAGAGGAGGAACATGTCAAGTATCTACTTGGGATCTTCTCTTTTTGGGCTTATTTTGGATGTACAATGCAATTTGTGTAGTCATATTTCATTTTAGTTGGAAAATGCAGTCAGATGTTTAAGGGAGTATAAGTGATCAAGGAATAGTAACTCATATCACAGGAGGAAACTTTGCGCAAAGTTCCATCACTATCAATAGTTGGCTCTATGATTTCTTATGAGCATAGGCATCCTAAGTAATTTAGTCTTATGGTTCTTCATTATCTACAAATGGACTTTTTTTCCTAGGTAGTCATTTTGTGGGCTTTTAGTTTAATGTTTCTATTCAACGGGCATGGTTATTGGCAAGAACTTATTGAATCCATTGTTTGGGCTCATAAAAAATTAAAAGTTGCTTGTGCTACTTAGCCTAAAGCCTTGAGCATTGTATAAGGACATGCTGTAGGAATAACCCATTACCTTCTAGGTAGAATTGCCACAACAAAGGCATTCTTCTTAGCAAGAATTAGTGTAGTAAGATAATGGCTAGGAGGATTTGAAAGGCATTATGGAATCAAGATTTCCAAGGTTTAGACAAGGCTTAGATCAAAACCCTACTACTCATTGTATTTGGTTTGGTATTGTGACCGGAAATGACTTTGAGAGTCATGATGATATTATTGAGGAACGTCTTCATCAAAAAAATTTTGCTTCTCATTTCGAGTAATTAGCAATAGTTTTTCTATGGACTTCTAGAAATCTCTTTCATGTAGCTTAGTGAGGAAATTTGAAGGTATGGCTCCAAGATCCTTTACATGTAAGACTTGTTGAACTTATGATTTATTATTTGATTTTGATGAGAAAAAAACAAAAAGTGTATATCTAAATATGTTGTTTTTTAAGAGATCAAAGCAAGTGGATGATTAAACTAATATTATTTGATTATATTGAGATAATTGAATAAGATCAATTAGCTTGCTTAATGATTAAATATATCAATTATCTCCACAAGAAATTTAATCTTTTGAGTGGTAATCAAATGGTCTTGAAGTTAGAATGTAAAGAATATTTGTTTATTGTGTATGAAAAGAATTTTCAAATGATATTTAGCCTATCGGGTTGACGACTCAAGGTAGAACCAGGCTGACGGTATAAAGCCTTGAAAAAAATAAGGAAAAACTCACTGGCCTGGAGGAACTGGCTTGCCGGTTTACTTGCTAGTAGAGTGTTTTTTATTGTCTTGCTAGTAGTTCAAAGTGTCGACATGCCGGTAGTTCAAAGTACAGTTTCAAGTAGCCGTTGGAGCATTTAATGCGTGGTAGTGGGAAGAATTTAATGAGTTGTTATAAAAGCTCAACAATCCCACTAGAGGCGCTTAACAATCCCACTAGAGGCTTTCAACATCTGATATTCTACTACAAATTTAAAAACATTCTCTCATATTCTTAAGTTTATTCTACTTCTCTTTGGTCTCATGTACACTTATTTGCTATCAAACAAAGAGAGACATAGTTGTGGTGCTTGAAAGTCCTCACATTTGTAATCTTGAGTGAAGGAAGTGATATAATTGAGTTAGTTATGTGTAAAAGAGATTGTGTAAGCTTGTGTAGCTCTTGGAGCAATTGAGTTGTGAAATCAATAAAGTGAAGTAAAGTCCTCAGTTGGAGTCATTATGTGTTTGTAGAGACTAGGGGACAGTCTGAACTCCATGGTAAATCTGGGCTTGATCTTCTTTATTCATATCTCTTTAATTATTGCATTTAGTCATTTATATCGAAAAAGAATTGTAATTTGTCCTTAAAACTCAATTTACCCCCTCCTCCTCCCCCCCTCTCTCGAGTTTAGCCTATTGTTCTTTAAGACTTATTGCTCATGCAATTTGGGATCCTCATTTTGGTTAACCGGTCGTGGAAGCTTTTACTTAAGGGGGTGCTCTTGGCTTAATGAATATCGCTTATTCTGGTGTTTATTAGTAGTGGTATACAATCAGTTTATGTAATAATGAAGATCTTTATACGGGATCCCATTTTCTATTATTTCTTTCTAAAATATTCTTAATAGCGGGATGGTTACACTTACAATCGAAATGGAAATCGAGCATTTCATGGTTAAAAAATGCTGAATCTCGTCTCAATCATCGTTTGTTAAGACTCTTTGGTGTAAGTTCTTTGGTTTGGATAGGGCATTTAGTACATGTCATTATCCTTAGGGCTAAGGGGAGAATATGTTCGATGGAATAATTTCTTAGATGTGTTATGGCATCCTGAAGGGTTAGGACCCCTTTTTACAGGTCAGTAGAATCTTTATGCCCAAAACCCTGTTTTAAGTAATCATTTATTTGAAACTTCCTAAGGATCAAGGACAACCATTTTAACCCTTCTTAAGGGATTTCATCCACAAACACAAAGTTTATAGCTGACTGATGTTACTCATCATCATTTAGCTATTGCATTTATTTTTCTTATTGCTGGTCATATGTATAGAACTAACTTCGGGATTGGGGACAGTATAAAAGATCTTTTAGGAGCACATACTCCTCTCAGGGGGTGATTAGGGTGTTGCCATAAAGGTCTTTATGATACAATCAATAATTCAATTCGTTTTCAATTAGGCCTTACTCTAGCTTCTTTTGGTGTTATTACTTCCTTAGTAGCTCAACACATGTACTCTTTACCTACTTATGCATTCGTAGCATAAGATTTTACTACTCAAGCTACCTTATATACTCATCTATCATAACCAATACATCATAGGATTCATAATGATGGGAGCTTTAGCTCATGGGGCTATATTTTTCATTAGAGATTACAATCTAGAACAGAATGAGGACAATGTATTAGCAAGAATGTTAGACCACAAAGAAGCTATCATATCCCATTTAAGTTGGCCTAGCCTCTTTTTGGGGTTCCATGCTTTGGGACTCTATGTTCATAATGATGTCATTCTTGCTTTTGGTACTCTAAAGAAACAAATCTTGATTGAACCTATATTTGCCTAATAGATATAATCTGCTCATCGTAAAAGTTCATATGGCTTCGATGTACTTTTATCTTCAATGAATAGCCAATCATTTAATGTAGGTCGAAGCATATGGTTGCCCGACTAGTTAAACGCTGTTAATGAGAATAGTAATTCACTATTCTTAACAATAAGCCTTGGAGACTTCTTAGTCCATCATGTAATTGCTCTAGGTTTACATATAGCTACATTGATCTTAGTAAAGGGTGCTTTAGATCATGTGGTTCAAAGTTAATGCCAAATAAAAAGGATTTCGGTTATAGTTTTTTGTGTGATGGTTTAGGACAACGTGGTACTTGTTATATTTCCACTTGGGAAGAATTTTATTTGGTAATTTTCTAGATGTTAAATACCATTAGATAGGTTACTTTTTATTGGCATTGGAAACATATCACATTATGGTAAGTTAACATTTCACAGTTTAATGGATCTTTCACTTATTTGATAGGATGGCTAAGAGATTATCTATGGTTAAACTCTTCACTACTTATCAATGGATATAACCCTTTTGGTATGAATAGTTTATCGATTTGGTTGTAGATGTTCTTATTTGGACATCTTGTCTGGGCTATTGGATTTATGTTCTTAATCTCCTGGAATGGATATTGGCAAGAATTGATTAAAACTTTAGCATGGGTCCATGAACGTACACCTTTGGTTAATTTGATTCAATGGAGAGATAAACCAGTGGCTCTTTCGATTGTAGAAGGAAGATTGGTTGGATTAACCCATTTTTCTATAGGTTATATGTTCACTTGTGTGACTTTCTTGGTTAATTCATTATGTGTTGTATCTGCGAGAATATCATTTCTTTGACAGAGAGGGCTATGCCTTCTCATATTTCTACATCTAAGATCTGACTTGTGTCATTGTTACTAATAGGAGAACCGAAACATTATGGCAAGGAAAAGTTTGATTCAAAGGGAAAGGAAGAGGTAAAAATTGGAACAAAAATATCATTTGATTTGTTGATCCTCAAAAAAAGAAATAAGCAAAGTTCCGTTGTTGAGTGAAAAATGGAAAATTCATGGAAAGTTACAATCCTTACGGTAAAATAGTGCACCCACACATCTTCATCGATGTTGTTTTTCGACCATAAGACCAAGAACTAATTATCGAGACTTTGGACGTTTCTAACACATACTTCGTGAAATGGTTCATGCCTATTTGTTGCCAAGGGCAACAAGATCAAGTTGGTAAGGATTAAACTATTCTTTCATTTTCATTTTTATAGTCATTTCTATGATCATCAATCATGAATGGGGCCCCTTTACTATTTTGTATAAATGGGCTATTCTATTTGCATATAGATATGGTTAAAGGGGCCCATTCAAGTCTTAATCTTCTTTGTCCATTAGTTCTCTTTCTTCTCTTTATCGTGGGGTAGAGTAACTTGGTAGCTTGCAAGGCTCATAACCTTAAGGTCATGGGTTCAAATCCCGTCTATGTAATTTTTTTTTGGTTAAAAAATTAGGTTTGACTATAGTAACTAGCAATTAATCACTAGTTTTTATTATTATCACCCTTTTTTTTGGGTTGGGTGGTGGGGTTGGTGGTAGAGTTACTCACTATATTATCATAGTCAATTATACCAAATTACTTATCCCATTAAATTAAATATATTACTTGAACCTAGGCAAATAGCGGGAAACGAACTCGCTTCTTCTCTTTGGCAAAGAGAAATTTTATCATTCGACTATATTTGCATTTTTTTGTTCTCGACTTGATATGAAGTGTCTAGATAATATTTATCTCTAACTTGGTCAGGTGCTCTCGATTTTAATTTTGAATATAGAATATATTATTATCATTACAATAACTTCTATATAATAGTAACATGTATATAATAGTCTATATATAGATTAAATAGATTTTTTATTATCTAATTAGATAAATTAAATCTAATTAGAAAAATGAATTTCATTTATATTTATATATGTATATTAGAATTTATATATATTATATAACGTTTATATCTACATTAATATTAGAATATAATTTATTCTAATATAATTCTATAGAATTTTAATTTTAATAAATATTTTATTTTCATATAAAATAAATTAGTTAAATTTCTTTAAGAATAAGAAGTTTGTTATTCAAGAAAGTTTCAAACCTACCACCTCCCTCCCCTCCCCACCAAAAAATAATTTTTTTTGTTTTCTTTAGTTCCATTTTGAAGATTTATATTGAATTTTAATGCCTCACAAACCGAAAGAATTTGTAAGAGGGATAATTTCATTTTTGGCTCTAGAATGAATAGGTTCAAGAGATGAGAGAATTAAGGATACCCATTAGAAAGACTAATCTAATCCATAATGATATATCAGAAAATACAATATTTTTATTACTTGATCAACCAGGAGAAGCAAAGGCAATGGGTACACTAATCAATAAATAGCAACTAATCCAAAAACAGCTAATTGGAAAGCGATAGTTATATTTCGAATCCTCCAAGCTACCAACAAAAAGAATTATACCATTTGATCCCTTTATTAGCCAAAAATTTGAATAAAAATGCATCATACCCTAAAAGGATTTTACCATGAATCCATTGATTCTATACAACTTATATAAACTCTTTCCTTTTTAAAGTTGTGGGTAATTTTTTGACTTATCGGAACATGATGGATGATGTAATTATCTATATATATATAGATTGGATAGATTCACACCTGATATCTTTATCTTTCTATAGATGATGATGGTATCCACTTTTATGGCCATGTTTAATTTGGTGGAATAAATATACAATAGAAATTATCGTTCAGAGAGATGGCCGAGTAGTTAATGGCTTCGGTCTTGAAAATCGGTATAGTTTGTAACAAAGAACTATCAAGGGTTCGAATCCCTCTCCTTCATTTTGCTCGGGAAGATATTTCTTTATTAGGGTTCCCTAGCTTTTTAATATCATAAAAGGAAATGGCTTAGCTAAGAGAGAGAGCTAAGCTAGAAAAAATACATTACATCTAATAGATTCGATCTAAATGAAAAGAAAGGAAAAGGAACACTTTCTTTTAGGATCACTTAATCTTACCAATATGTAGGGTGGTGGAATCAAATTGATTCTTACTACAAACATTGGGCTCCTGTATCAGTTAATCAATTAAGAAGCGTCATGAAAAGAACTGGTTCAAAATCATGATCAATTCCTTTTTCAAATCCTATTGTGGCTGCAGAATAAATGACCTATGAATAGCAATTCCTTTTATAAGTGTGCAATGAGCCCATGCAAAAGGTTTGGTTAAGATATGCTAGATTCCTCTAAGTATACAAATGGAACCTAACTAGACATGTCCTCCAATTATATCTTCTAAATTATCCATACTAACAATCCATCCCTCTCCCTCAAAGGGTTATTTTAGTAGAAAACCAAATATAACACTTGGGCTAAGGGTCAAGTTGGTAATTTTTCTTACATCTCCCCCTCCCGAAGCCTAAGTATCATATATACCGCCAAAATAAAGCGTCTTGAATACTAAAAGAAAAGCACATATACCTAACAAGATTAAGTGAATACCTAACATTGTGGTAATTTTATTTCTATCTTTCCATCCATAACCAAAGAACAGAAAAGATTCTTCAAGAGTCTCAAAGCCTAGAAGTGCATGATAAATATTGCCAAAGCCCAACATTGCTAAGGAAATTAAATAAAGTACTCTAATACAAAGTACGTAAAGGTGTCTAGAACTTCCCTACCAAGCCTTACTCCCCAAACTAGAGTAGCTAGATGGGGAAGTAAAATTAATTCTTGTTAATACATAGGCTTCTCTAGTATAAAATGAGCCACTTCAAATAGATTCATTGCTTTAGCCCAAAATATGATTAATCTGGCATGGGTTACATGAGCCCCCAATAGTTTATCGGATAAATTGATAAGTCATGCATTTCCAGTCCACCAAGTGAAACCAGTGGTTTCTTGGTCATGATTAGCTAAAGCAAAGGTCTATTAAAGAGCGTTTCCAAAGGATATAATCTCCTTAGGGAATATAAGGTTTTCATGAAGCTGATCTTAAGCCGCCATCCAAGTACAAATACCTTCGTTTAAGAGAATATTTTTGGTGTAGAAAGTTTCAAATTCAAGATCTTCCGCTACACGGATCTCCTAAGAAACGAAGTCATAGGCACTTAGGTTCAAAGCCAGACCACCTACTCCAAGAGCACTCATCCATGATAGGTTATATGTATAAATAACATAAAGAAATGTAACCAACGTTTATTGGAAAAAGCAACCCCAAAGATTTGGGACCAAAATAATTAGTGGTGACCATTGAATAAGTTTCTTCAGCTTGAGTTAAGTTAAAAGCATAGAATGTATTTGCACCATCACCATCTTCAAATAAAGTATTTTCAATGGTAACATCATGAATAACACATAGCAAAGTAGTGCGTAGTACATCGGCAACTCCTATCATATGAAACGGGTTCAATGTTCAATTATGAAACCCTTAGAAAAAGAGGATAAAGCAAAAGATAGCTGCAATACCAAAACTAGGGGCAAAGAACCAACCAGACTGACCTAATGGAAAAATCAGGAATATGGAAAGAAAAACAACAATTGGACTAAAGAATGCGATTACATTATGAGGTCGTAATTGAATAGATTGACTAAGTTCAAATTCACGTAATGTGAAACCTATTAGTCTGAAAGCACTGTAGAGAGCAACAAAAGTCCACAGGCCGCCTAATTAACACCAATAAGTAAAATCTCCTTATGCTTTAGGACCCCATAGTAACAACAAAGAATGTGATAAACTATTAATAGGAGTAGAAATTGAATCGGTTAAGAAGTTGCATCCTTCTAAATAGGAACTAGCTAATATGTGGGTACACCATGAAGTTACAAAGGTTGTACCTGTGAACCAACCTCCTAAAGCGAACTAAGCATAAGGAAAGAGGAATAGACTCAACCAACCTACAAAAATGAAACGGTCCCTACGTAACTTGTCATCCATAATATCAAATAAATCATTTTCGTCTTTGGTAAATTTACTACGGGCTATAGTCATAGTGATCCTCCTATTCAACTACTTTAACCATTTCTAAACACCTCATGACATTTTCAGTATGTTTGAGGATTCGATCATTTATATATAATTTGATTTCTCATGCATAGCTCTCTTTCATTCTAATGGGTTTCGAAGGTAAAGAAAACCTTTCTTGGTTCATAACCTAAACTAGGTAAATCTATAAACTCGATTTGGTTATTTCTTCCTATTCCTAATAAGCCCCTCAACCATAAATTGCCTTATAATTAATCGGATGAATAGAAAATTCCATAGGATAGCTTTTACAATATGAAGCAAGAAATACAATTTGAATATTTTTCTATTTATTTCATTTTTTTATTTGCAGGAAAAAGGAGAGGAGAATGGAATTTCCTATTTTTTCTAAAATAGTAAAAAAAAAATACAATATTAATTCAATACAATATTAAATAACAGAATTCAATACAATATTAGACAATATTAATAAATAATAGGAGATTTAAAATTAAAGGCTATTTTACGTATCCTCATCACATTATCATAAAAAAATATCATATGTATCGATATTGAAATATTTGGTACACGAAATCATGATCTGATAGATATCTTTGATATCGAAATTATATATATATATATATAAAAAGATATTGAAAAAAAATTGGCTCTTATATTGTAACTTTGAACAAATTGTTCTTAGTGAAGGAATGGAATCTCAATTTATTTCTTTGAAATATCTTAGGAGCAAGAAAATGGAATCGAAAATATCGACAGATTCCCGCGGAGTCAAAAAAAAACAAAGGAAATAAAAAAAGATCCACTGTTCCAATTTCATCTCTATTGAATTTGAATATCAAAATAGTGGATAGAGTTATGATTCAAAGGGTTAGGTATACTTACTTTTTCTTTTGTTAATTTCTTATTTGTCGAATGTGGAATAGTGCAAAATTGGAATATTTTGAGATTCAAAAGATGCCTTATCATTATTCATTATACTTATCATTATTTGTTATATAAAAATAAAAAAAGTCTTCATCTTGATTTTCGATTTTATAACTCTAATTACTAGAACTTATGACAATAATAACTTATCATAATCAATTTTCAAATTATAGAGATAGTTACTTTTTTTTTATTAAAATATCAACTAAAAATGGCAATATTATTGCTATTTTCTATTCTAATATGAATAATACCAATTCTAATATGAATAATACCAATGATAGAGTTTCATGAAAAAAAAAGCCCCTCATTGAATTTCAACCAATGACTTACGCCTTACCATAGCGTTACTTTACCACTGAGTTAAGGGGCCCTAATTTTTGAATCAATCAAATCACTACTATGTAGATAAAATCTCTCTAAGATCTATATATCTATATAATAATCTATATATATAGATTATATATTAAAATTCTAGATAGATATATAATTTATCGAAATAGATGATATATAGATAATTTAGCTAAATAGATGTAGTAGACCTAGAATAGCTAATGGCTCATTTAGTAAGGAAAAATTTTTATATCCTTAATTAAGGAAGGTGGTATTGTATCAAAATTGGATTTGATATTACCTACCAATTGAACGTAGATCCAAGATATTTCATCAAATAATATGATAAAGAAATTCAACTTATATCTTGAATAAAACAAATTCTTAAAGAAAAGATTTTGATAACTTCTCGATCCTTCTTTCCCAGTTCCCAGATTTCAAAATTTCTTGTTTGTTAATTTCTTGGCTTATTTTAAGATAGAGATATTTCTCTCTCATCTTAAGAAAAAAGGAGTGAATTAATGAATGAAAGTGAAAAAATGGGAGTTTAATCCGCCTTCTGGAATAGCTAAATCACTTCTTGAAAGAATCTTATATTTCAGTTCGTATTACTTCTATTTTCTTTCTATTTCTTTTTTCTATTTTATTGAAATATTCATTCTATTTTATTATTTTCTAGATAATATAGAATTAATTAATAGAGAATAATAATAATTTTTTTTCTTCAATAGTGATTAGAATTAATGATTTATGAAAAGATCTTTCGAGTTTAATTAGAACATTCTATTAACAATTTAAAAAAAAACTGTTCACACTATATCATGGGCATAGTATAATATGATGGCAGTCGGGCAAATATGCCCCCATCGTCTAGTGGTCCAAGATATCTCTCTTTCAAGGAGGCGACAAGGATTCAACTTCCCCTAGGGGTAGAGTACTATGAGAGGAAGTTGATTGTGGATTATCAATAAGCCTAGACTTGCTTCTTCCTAGGTCCATGCCCGAGCGATTAATGCAGACGGACTGTAAATTTGTTGGCAATATGTCTATGCTGGTTCAAATCTAGCTAGGCCTAAGAATTCACCGATCCACCATGAAATGATATAACCCATTTGTTCTTCAAAGATTCTGGCTTCTTAAAAAAAGAATAAAAAAGTAAAATTTTTCGATATACCCTTACCGCTTTATTTGCTTTGTTCTATTTATTTTTATTTGTTCCCAAAAATTCTAATTTTGCTAATAATCAAATTTAATATCAGCATCTTTACTTACTAATTAGAAAGTGTAAGGAAAAGAAGAAGAAAAAAGCGATTGGCTTTTTTTTATCATTTTGTTTAAAGTGATGATTGATTATCGCTCGATTTTTCAATAATGAAAACGAAAGAATTACAATGTCGCTCGCAGAAAGCACCCATTTATGGGGATATTAATATCATATCCCGCGTTGTGTTATAACAGTTATAACATGGCAATTCAAATCTAAATAGAACTAGTTTAAATGCAATCATAAGAATATTTATACTCTACTCTTTCTTTTTTATTTCCTTAGGATTGTAATTCAATTGGTCAGAGCATTGCCCTGTTAAGGCGAAAGTTGCGAGTTTGAGTCCCGTCGGTCCCAATGGAATCAAATTCAATAAAAAATACATTAATTCATATCTTCGTTTGAATTGAATGTGAAAAGGGATATAAATAGTCGAATTTGATTCCTAATGGGGATTCCTTTTAGTTTTCTTTTTTTGCTAATCCCTTTCCTTCTTTTCAATTTCACTTCTATTGTTTTTTTCTTTGTTTGTTTTTATAACCAATGGAAACTTAAGAGTGTTCAAATCATACATCATTAGATGATTCTAGAAGGAAAGTGCTAGGTTATTGAGAAAAAAAAAAAGAATGGAAAAGAAGGCTAAATTCAAATAAAAAAGAAAAGTGAAAGGGTTGTATTCGGAATCCAATTTTTGATGAGTTATGGATAAAAGATCTTCTTATGTTATACTATTCAATTCTCAACAATGAATTGATTTGATAACTTCGATATTGTTATTCATGATATTGATTTGATTCAATATCACGAAGTGTAATTCATCCCATTGAATTTACAGGCAAAAGATTTATCATCTCTATGGGATTAAATCCCAAGTTAATGCCAAATAAAACACAATGAGATCATGGAAGTAAATATGTTTGCATTTATTGCTACTGCACTCTTCATTCTAGTTCCTACTACTTTTTTACTTATAATATATGTAAAAACAGTTAGTTAAAATGATTGACTTGAATCAAACTTGATTTATTTTCTTAGTCAATGATTGAAAAAATAGAAGAAATCAAAAGGATTTAAGTCTCACATCTTAACTTAAATTAAATGACAAAATGAGTAAACTAAAATCAATAGTATAGTATTCTATGAGATTTGATCGTATGGTAGAAAGATTCATATATTTCTTTCTACCATACTCACTATTTTTATTATTGTAATCTAACGAGTTGTACTGTATAAAAAAAAAAAGGCTTGATGTAGATTAATCTACAATCTATATGTTCTTGATATACGTATTGATATATGGAATGTGCATAATATCCCAATTCTATTTCTTTACTTCATCTATTTAATTTGTCTTGATTCCCATCAATAAGAAACTTTAAGCTAAGCCTACTTAATTAGGCCCATGGTCCAGCCTTGTTGCCTCACTTTAATACCATTTAAACTTGCAGTTCTAGCCAATTTTCCCTTACAATTTCCTAATGACATGTCCTTATCATGCTACATGCATCCAGTTCTCCTTCTTTTCCTCCCTAATCGACTCGTCTTGATGAAACCTTAGATGCCTTAGCCATAGAGCTTTTATCCAAGAATGACAATTCACTAACTACTCCTTTCTTTATATCACCAACCCGTCCTTTAAAAGCCCTTGACCACAAGGGCGGGTATGGATAACACAAGCGCAAGTTGATAAGTTATTCCTAAGTAGATTCCATAACATCTATGTCATGCCATTGAACTAATACCTTTGTCTTTATTGCATGTCTAAGCTTCACTATTTTGTGTTTAAGGATGGCAATGGGTTACGGATAGGCCATGAAAGCTTATTGAGGCTATTGGATCATGTCAGAAGAGAGACAAGGTTGGAGTTGATAACTATGAAAAGTGGAGTATATAGAAGAATTAGTAGGAAGAGCCATGGTATAAACTACTTCTCCTATATGATTTATAATTTTGAAGGGGCTAAAAAACTTAGCTGATAACTTGTTGTAAGCGTATTGTCATACATTGCCTTGCCAATAGGGTTTAAGCTTAACCCAAACCTAATCACCGACCGAAAAATCATGTTCACTTCTTTTCTTGTTAGCCAATTTCTCCATTCTGTTGATAACTTGAAATTAACTTACATATTTTATAGTTATTTTGGATATTAATCTAGTAAAATTGTGGTATTTTAAGCTTAATTCATTTAATTTTTAGTTTTAAGGACTTTAAGAGTATTTTATGAACTTTCAAGGGTTTTTATCAAGCTTTGGAGATTATTTGAAGTAAAAGTATTCATCAAGGATTAAAGTGGAAGAATTTCAAGCAAGAAACGAAGATCAGTAAATAACATGATTGATACAATGGTCGTGATTCATGCCTACATTTCCCTTATCAATCCATTTCATCGAATTTTGAAGATTTTGGATCAAGTGCAAGTACACGCCCAAACATCACGATCGTGTACCTAGCCTATGGACTTGCAATAATTTTCAAATCTTTTGTTTTTGTTATGTTTTCTTTATAAATATAGGTCCACTTCTTATAAATAGATGCTCAGGCCTAGGTCTGCAATGAAAGCCGTTTTGGAGCAAGAGCTAGTAAGGTAAAGAATTAAAAGGGATTTCTCTCATCTTTTCTTTTTACTTTGTTATTAGGTCCTTGTTTTAATTTTTTAGTAAATCATTATTGTACCCCACGTTCTAGGGTGACTTTTTATTAATGAAATTGAATCCATGATTTTGCATATTGTAATCTAATAATATTTTTTTTAGTATCTATCATACCTCGAAGTAGTAAAGTTATAACAGTCCCACTATACAAATTATTTTAAAATAGAAGTTGACATTACAGCTACTATCTTAAACCCGATTTACGCAAGGCATTCACCCGCTTTAAAGTAAACAATTCACAAATTAAGCAAGATTTTTATCTAAGAAAATATGAAAAATATATAGTATAATTCAAATATTACAATAATTTCATAGCATAATCTTACCTAAGTAATGCCTTATATGATAATTGAAGATTCTAAATTAAGAACCAAAACCTTAGAAATGTATTTGTTCTTTAGTTTTTATTTCCTCACTTCTCAAGATGCAACAATTGCTAGTTTCAAGGTAGTTATATGGTTGCTTCCTAGCTGGAACTTGAAACAACATCCGTATTGATGCGAATAACCAACAACTCAATAAGTTAGGATAGGGGCTTAATACTACACATCAAGCACAAACAGAGTTATCAACCAGTTATTTTAATACAATACAACAAATGAATGTCATTGCACGACATTATCCAATCCATCTTGAAATTAGAGAAATTACACTCGCTTTAATCCAGATTGAAGAGTTTAGTATACATATCAACAACTCACGACCAAATCTAAGCTTGTGCAATGGAGACATTGCTATTCCCACGACTACTTTCGAACCATTGAATTCACTTTTACTGTGACCTCCTCTCCTATCACTTAGTTCAACTAAGGATGGAGAAGAGACCAATTATGCTATTTAGCCATATCCCTTTCGAAGGGGTCGATATTTGGCTAAAAAACCATAAAAATCTCTCTTAATGGGTTGAAATGCTTAATTGGTTAATTTTACAAGCCATATATTATTAAGTCCAATTAAAGTAATCAGTCTACATCACACAATATAAACAATTGCAAACTAGTACAGCAAACCGATAATATACAGTGCATTCAAAAACATGCACATATAGACAAGTGTACATTTAAATTACTTATAGGCACAAACAAGTATAATTTTAAGCCTCCAATTACTCTAAAATAGTACTTTAAAATATAGTGATATATTAATCCCAAACTTACTTAGAATTCCTACTTGCTTACTTAAGGTGTAACTCGTAGCAGACCATTGTCGATAATCCCTATAATACGAATGTTGTTTTAGTTCTCATATAACTAGCATAAATAGATTTTATTCTATAATTTAGATAGTTATTATCTTTAGTTTAGGATCTTACTACATTTAGGTTAAATCCTTAGTTTTAGTTTAAACTTATAATCTTACTCAATTATTCGAGTTTTATATTTCTAATAACTAGGCTAATACTAAATTAGTTTTTTTGTTCAATTTCTGAATCAATTTCGAAGTTTAGGTTCTGTTTTAGCTTTCGGTTACTGTTTTTATTCTTAAACTCTAGGAATTCCTTTTGAATCAATATATGAAATTCATTTAACTATACTTAGATATCCTAAATTTTTCTTTTAGCTTCTAACCAATATTTAGTCAATATGGTATATTATATTTCTAATCTAACTACTGAATTAGCTCTTAATGTGAGAATAACCTACGTTTTTCATATACTTTTATAAATTCACATTCCAAATCAGATTTATATCATATTCTTAATATTATGAGACAATTAATTTTTACCTAATATTTTCTATCCATTTAATTCCTATATACACATATTATATATTATTACATATTATAAATTTATATCACCTATCTAACACTTTTAACACTACATATATCATCCTTCACTACCAAATACATGTTAAGATGTCTAATGATATCCTAAATCAGAATTTATACCTAAATAATCTCTAAATCACAAAATTAATTTAACTATATCCTTTTTACCTATTATTTAGTTACACATATTTACTATATAATACACACATCTAATTCTCCAAATACCACTATCACACTACATTAACAAATAACATCCCATGATACATAATTATATACTAAATCGGTATTCACATAAAATTAACCTTAAATCATAAAATTAACTTAAAATACATCCTTTTTTCTACAATTTTAAGGCCTAAAAATTTGGTAAAATTTTAGAAAATTAAATTTTGAAAAATCTCTTCATAGCACTATTATAGACCCTCTAATAGTTTACATAAAAATTTTAAAGTCAAAACTATATCATTAAGATCATTTAAATTAATATAAAAAACTATATCAAGTTTAGTTATTTTTTTAAGAGTAATATATTTAGAAGCCTAAATTTATCAAATTGACATGTTTCCCTAAATCTACATACTAAAATATTCCCAAGTAGCAAATTTTATAATTTTCCATTATTATTTGATATTTTTAATAAATTAAAAAAAATTGAAAAGAGATTTGAACTCATCAGCGTTGCTAGCTCCGGCCACCATTGCTTTGTTGGCTAGGTTAGGTAATGCCTCCATTGTCCAATGGTAGTAGCCTTTCACTCCCAGGTTGTCATCAAGTATAGGTTCTCCTATAATGCCCTAAATATATAATATTTTGTATGTTTTGGTAAAATTGGTTTCTTCTGTCTCCTTAATCTCTCTTTAATTTTTCTGGAATCCAAACTTATCAAAATGAATTATGAAAGAGTTATTCTGAATTTAAAGAGGTGGTTAGGGTTTACTTTTAATTTATTTGTGCCAAGTGTCCTTATCTTTTCTCCTTTTCACTTTCTATTTGTCTTAATATTATTGGTTGTTATTTTTTTCTTTAATTCCTAGCATGCTACGCCTCATTTGTAGACATTTCCACACTTTTCCATATTTTTCTTGATCTTTCCTTAATTTTTGAGAACTTTATTTAATTAATTTAGTATTATTTAACATATTTTAAGTATTTTTACTTACATGTGAATGCATATGTGATACAAATAAATACTCCTAAATATTATTTAAGTTATTTTATGATTTTTAGTGTACGTATAATTTATTTCTTTCAATCCATTAATTATTGAAACTCGGTTTATGTGTTTTCGATAATATATATATAATTCAATATTATATTATTTAATCATTTTATTATTTATTTTTCTAAATTCAAACTCATAGAATCACTATTATTAATATTCTTAGTTTCATCATGAAATTTGAGCTTAGTTAGACAACTTACCCAATTACCTTAAATTTTACGTATCGAACCTTAAACACCTAGTTACAAGGTTTACAATGTCATCTTTAATTCAATATATCATCTTTAAATAAATTATTGTTATAGTATATTATAGAGCTTTCGAGAGTATGCAATCTGAATGACTCATATAATTAGGCAAAATTGGCGAACTAAAACGTTTAATAATTTGTTTTTTCAAGATCAAAGCAACCTAATAGTGAGATTCAAGAGTGTTAAGCAATCCTATGATACTCTACTCAGAAGCCATTTAGGTAGAGAGAGTTTCAAAATTAGGAATTGGCCAAGAAATGTAAGTCAGATTAGTTCATAATAGGACTCTTATGGTCCAATATAAAGACTGAAATTGAATAAGTCACTTAAAACTAGGTAGTAGATAACACCAAAGATTTACTAAGGAACACGTTTCTCCTTTAATTTAATTTAATGGTTCTACCTATTGTTCTTGTTATTGTTCATATTTTAATTTATTCCGTTTATGTTATATTTTCGTTATTTTAATTGTTTTGTTGTAGTAATATTCACTTTTCCACCTTTAATTATTCAAATATATTTTTTTATTGAAAAAGTTAGGTAACTGAAATAATTTAGGGATACAATTACTAAATAATTAGATATTGCTCCCACATATGGTTCCTCATGGGATCGATAACTCTGAATCACAATCCGTTTTAATAGGTGCACTTGCTTAAGCCACACTGTACGAGACAATCACCTATCTAAAATGTAAGTTAAATGAAATTGTAACATCCTAATCATATTTTCTCTATCAATTAAAACAGTGTCAATAGCCATGTTAGTCGAGTCCGTAGGAACATAGAGAAGCAGTAAAGAAAGAGCAAATCCATATACAACTTCAAATGGTGTCATACCGATAGTAATGTGATGACTTGTGTTATACCACCACTAGGTAAGAGATAAAAAATGATACTGATGTTTAGAATGATCCCTTTACCGATGTTTAGAATGATCCCTTATCGTGCTCCGTAGATACGTCTTCGAAAAATGATTCAATACTTTAGTCTACCAATTTGTTTAGGGATGATAGGCTGTTGACACCTTAAGTTCTACTCCTTGCAACTGAAAAAATTCTTTCCAAAAGGATCTTATAAAGACTAGATCCTGGTCACTTGCAATGGAGTGAGAAAACCCATGTAACCTGTACACATAGTTTAAGTAATTATAAGCTACTATGGCTATAGAAAATGGATGAGTCAATCCAACAAAATGGGCATATTTAGTAAGCCAGTCAATAACGACCATTATTACATCTCGGCCTTGTGACTTAAGAAGTCCTTCAATAAAGTCCATACTAACCTCCTCCCACACTCCCTTAAGCACAGGAAGTGGTTGCAGTAATCTTAGGGTAGCTACATTTTCATACTTGTAGCATTGGCACGAGTCCTTTCTAACGGAAAATTATAGCTACCCTTTTGTAAGTAGTGATGGCTGTTTAATGACCCCCTATGGATCCATCATGATAGCACTTTAGTATTGCTTCTTTAATGCAGGATCTACACCCACCACAAGTTTTACTTTCCTTCTTAAGTCATCATGATTGAAATGAAAAATTCCCATGTCCTGGCCTTTTCGTAAATGATGGTAAACATATGCCAAATACTGGTCAGCAACCCAACTCTTCCTATGTCACTCATCAATTCTACTAAAAGTGTCAAAGTGGCTAAATGATTCGATTTAACATCATTTTCCGAGATAACGCATCCGCGATTACATTTGTGACTCCTTATTTGTACCGTATCTTAAAATTCAACCACATCAATTTAGTTAAAATAACCATTACTTAAGTAAACACTTACGCCTTTGATGATCTCTTTTTATTATAAAATGTTATCTCATGATATAATGTTTCCACTTTCCCTTGTAATGATCAATGCTAACAACTTTTTTTCATACATAGATAAGGGTTGCTGCTTTAAGGATAAGGATTTGTTCATGAAGGCGATTGGGTGACGATCTTGAAGGAGTATAGCATCATCGACCTTGCCATTGGCAATAGTCTTCATGATGAAGGGACAAGAGTAATTCAGTAAACTCAACATAGGTACACAAGTACGTGCTTCCTTAAGCTTTTGGAAAGTAGCCTCAACTTTAGGTCTCCATTTAAATTGGTCTTTCTTTAAGAGTTCAATCAATGGCTTACTAATTTCTCCATATCCTCTTATAGACCTTCAATAGTAACCTGATAACCCAAGGAAGCTCCTTAACTGTCTTAGAGTGTTAGGAGCTAACCACATCAGTATAGCTTCAATCTTTTTTGGGATAGTAGCTACGCCATCCCTTGAGATGATGTGTCCTAAGTATTCCACATTAGTACTCCCAAAGACAAATTTGATCTTCTTTAAAAATACCTACTATTTCTGTAATATGACAAATACTCAATGCAAATGTTGGATATGAGTGTCTAAGTCAACATTATAAACCAAAATATTGTCAAAAAACAAAAATACAAATTTCCTCAAAAATTGTCTAAATATGTCATTCATGAACTTTGGGAAAGTTGAAGGTGCATTAGTCAACCTAAAGGGTATGACCACGAATTTATAGTAAACATCGTGAGTGTAGAAAGCTCTCTTATGCACATCTTCCATATGCATTCGGATTTGGTGATAGCCAAATCAAAAGTCTAGCTTACAAAATACAATTTCTCCCTTCAGTTCATCTAATAAGTCCTTAATAATAGTGTAGATATCTCATTTTTCTCATTTCCATTTTATTAGTTTTATTGAGCCAAGAAAATAAAAAATGAAAAAACAAAAATTGAAAAAATAAAAAATAATAAAAATGAAGGGTCAAGTCGTATCGAGTTCAGTCATATTGAGTCGAGTCATATCGAGTCCAATCGTATTGAGTTGAGTTGTAATGAGTCCAGTTGAGTCAAGTCGAGTCGTATCGAGTGAAGTTGAATCAAGTTAGGTTATTTAGTGTAGAATTGAATAATAGTGAGTAATCAATTTAGTAAATTCTAAGTCGTTAAAAGATTGGGTTTCATTAAAATATTTTAGTCTAGTTCGATATAAAATGGATTTTTATCTAATTTATATTGAGCTAGAATAAACTTAGGATTTAGCAAGTGGACTATTAGGCTAAATCCAATTAGATCGGATCGGACCCAAAAATTAAAAAGCCTAAATTAAAATAAGGTTTCTAGAAGTTAGGTTAAATCTCTAAAGAATCATTATCGAATCTTCCGTATCTGAGACATGAAAGATTCAATTGTAGGATTATAAATAGTGAGTTGACGGTGATGTTTGACACATTTTTTGACAATCCCCATACAATCATTAAAAACATACGTTTTTCTCATAATCCAATCCCCGAACACTTGATCATACCACGCACATAACCCTTCACTTACGATACACTCTACTCGCCTACATAAGGATACAATACTTCACCCTACTTCATCAGCATCACGCCTTACTCCACTACTACAATACGTCAGTACAGCATACTACAAACATACACCACAACACAACATTGAACAATCCCTAATATGCCACTACCCATTCACGCCGCACATCCCATTCACCGACTCACCCTCACATACAAATCACTGCATTAATGACAAACCCCCATACATTCAAACATTCACCGATGCTTAGTCCCAATTCACACACATACGCTGACAACCCTTCACCAACGTTCGATCCCAATTCACATATGAATACAACACTTGCACGATACATTCGCACAGCAAATTGTCTTTTGTACACGATCACAGTTAGCATTCACACACCAAGCACTCTCTACGTTGCACACACAAACTCCCACGCCTACACAACATTGCCTAGTTATGCTTATCTACTTCATTCGTCACTCTCGTTTTCGCTAGTCGCTTGATAGTTACACCAACACACACACTAGTTGTTTGATCATCACACAACGATGCATAACAAACACGAGCACCAAATCACACTATCACACATCCAACATGCAGCCACATAGTCCACTGTTACACACATTGTCGCACAGAGGCACAACATATGTCGTACGTCGTATACGAATCGCTGATCACGTGCAACTTGATTCGTTTAGGTAAAAAAAATAGTTTTATTTTATTTATTTATTTATTTTTATTTTATTAGTTAATTTAATTATCTTTTACTAATTTGTTTTTTTAATGCATTTTATTATTATTATTATTATTATTATTATTATTATTATTATTATTATTATTATTATTATTATTATTATTATCATATTGTTGGATACCTTTTAGACAATTTGAATTTTTTTGATAAATTTAGTTAGTTGAATTGCATTTTTTAGCCAAAATTGGATTTTTGAAAAATCACATATCTTTTTCTTTAGGATTCGTATCTTTGGAGAAAATACATATTTAGATCATATCTTAATGCAACTTGCATTTGGGGTTTAGAAAAGATATGTATGAAGATACGTATTTAGATTGTATCTTAATAGATTTTGCATGTAGAATTTAGAAAAGATATCTTTTGATACGTAGTGATTTTTTAAAATAAAAATAAAAAAATCTTAACAGGAGTTTTTCATAAAGATTTAGTAAGTTTAAGGTTTTCTTAGATTCGTGAAATTACTTTTTAGGTTTTTTTTTTAAATGATAATAAATATTTAAATAAATGTATACTTGGGTTAATTTTTAAAATAAAAAATTCCACCTACTAAATATTTATAAAAAAGAACTACATTGGTTTAATCTCGATTACCGGTTACGTAGGCACCTAGTGTCTAAAAAATTAATTTTTTTTTCTTTTTCTTGAAATTCGTAATAAAAAATATAAATTCATTTTATTTATATTTTGCAGATCTTTACATATTTTAGTATTTGTAGAAAAATTATAAAAATAAAGCTCATTAGTTTTTTTATTTTTTACATAGTGACTTAATCTTAATAGGTTAGCCTCTAAACTCAATTTTCTTTTGTTATTTTTCTAAAAATTATTTTTTTAGAAAATACAAGAATTAGTAGCTAAATTAAGGTTTTCTCACCTGAAAACCCTAATTTTATTTTTATTACTTAAACTAGTTAGCAACTCTAATTTTTAAAAAATATTTTTTTCAAAACATTTTTTAAGAAAAATGTTTCCTTAATTTTATGTCGAGTAATTTATATTAAGCATGCTAGACTTAATATGGATTGAATTAACGAAAATTGAAATAAAGCTCAATAGAATTGGCGACTCCATTAAGAAAGCTTGGTGGGCTAGCCATGTAAAAATTAAAAAATTAATGAGCTTTTTGTATTTTTTTTTCTTTTATTGTATTATAGTTTTATTAACTAGTTTTTAATGATATAGGCCCTAAGAAAAAAACTGACCCATTGAGCCCTTATTAGGGATTTAAGAGGGTTTTATTTTAATAACCATTTGTATACTTAGATATGGTTGGACCTAGGCCATCTTAAAAACTTAGGATGAACTGCTATTGTATAACCCTTAAGTCGTTAAGGTTTTTACCACTGCTTAGCCATGATAAGTAAACCCACTTAGGCTTCGATATAGCTTGCTAAGTTTTTTCTCCGAAAATCCTTGAAGCTACAGAGCCTAAGACCCATAGACCCTACCTTCTTACATCATTTTTTTTTTTTAAAAAAGGAGTAGTTATTTTTAAATCATAGGAAAAGCTTAATTAATACGTAGTCGGTTTATTGTCCTTTTTTAAAAAAAGCCAATAACCCTTATATATAAGTATACATAAGCTTCATTCTTTATTTTCATATATTATTTTAAAATACTTATAAATAAGGGTGCTCTTTGATCGTAGATTCATAATACTTTCTATAATTTATTAATTACAGGCTCTATTGAATTATATGTATGTGTAGTATATTGCATTTTTTATATATATTTGACTTTTTTTATGATCATTTCTATTTGATTATTTTATTTCTTTATTATATGCATTTTGGTTTTTATTGTCCCTTAGTGAGTAAAAAACGGCATAATTTCTAAAAAAAAAAATTGAAAAAGTTGCAAAATTATTAATATCATTTCCAACTTTGTTGTAAATTTAATGGTCTTATTGTAAATGGTTGCGTTATTTCATGTTTTATGTAATAAAGATATAATACGGACATGGAAAGTCAGGATGGCATCAACCTAGTGAAGCCTGTTCTAGCTAAATCCGTCGGCTCTTATAGATATAGAATTGGAGTTTTTGTAGGAAGATTAGTTAAGAGTTTCTTTTTTTTTTCTTTTAGTCCATTGTTTAAGTTCGATTTAGTGATCTCATTGTAAATGGTTGCGTCATTTCATGTTTTATGTAATATAGACATAATATGGACATGGAAAGTCAGGACAACATCAACCTAGTAAAGCCTGGCCTAGCTAAATTCGTCAGCTCTTATAGATATAAGATTTGAGTTTTTATAGGAAGATTAATTAGGAGTTTTTTTTTCTTTTAATCTATTGTATAAGTTGGATTTTATGATTATTAATAAATTTATAGCTTTATTAAATGAAAACCTTTATTGATTGTGTAGTATTTTGTTCATTTTTTTAAATTTCTTTATAGTTGTCTTTTAGATAAAAAATGAACAAAAAAATACTAATTAAAAAAAAAGAAAGAAAGGGAAGCAAACAAAAAGAATGAAAAAAAAGAAAGAAAACAAGCAATAAAAATAAAAAAAAAAAAATTTAGTTCACAAAGATGTCTAAAACTCAAGTTTTCGTTTAGGATTTTGAAGATAGCACCCAAGCGAGCAAGCTTAGCTACAAGTTCAATATTTACTCATTCTAAGGCAAGAATGTTAACTCAAGGTACTAGAAACGTTAGTTAAGCCGAACCTGACCCGAAAGTCGCAGCCTTAGAAGAAAATATGAATAAGATGGCCAAACAAATCTAGGCTCTCACTTGAGCTATTGGAATTCTCAATGACAAACAAGATTCTCAAGTCAACTCGAATCGAAATGCAGAAGCAACCCCTCTCCCTGAATTGGAAGATGAAAAATCGGCTCCCAATGCCGAGATATGAAGGAAGGAGTTTGAGGAAAAACACCGAGAGATGGAAAAGAAGTTTATGTAGAAGTTGACCGAGAAGATGAAAACCCTAGAAATGGTTAACGGGTTTGAGCTGATGAGGATGATCAATTTATCGACATATGAAGACGATGATTTCCCAAAAAGATTTAAGGTGTCAAAGTTCGAGAAGTATGATGGGACCAACTGGCTGAAGCTCTACATTAGGCTATATATCAGAAAGATGGGAAGATACACGAAGTATGATAAGGTGATGGCCTAAACCTTTCAAGATAGCTTAACTGGGCCCACCTTAACTTGGTATGCCTAATTAGATTTGAACGAGATCGATACTTGGGATAAGTTAGCTCGGGCTTTCTACAACTAATACAAGTTTAATATCAAGGTATCTCCATCCATGTGGGATTTGAATAATCTGCGAAAGAAGGCTAATGAAAGCTTTAAAGAGTATGCCTAAAGATGGAGGGGCATAGCACCTAGGGTGAGTTCACCCTTAACAGAGAAGGATCTTACTTTTGCCTTTATCAACAATCTTGGAAGCCCATACTGCTAACATCTGATAGTACACCCTACCTCTAATTTTGCAGAAATTATAGCTTAAGGGTATTAAATCAAGGAAGTTATTGCTATTGGAAGACTTCCTAATCTTGAAGTAACCGAGAAGAAGATGACTCCTATGAGATTTTCTAATAAAGCTAAAGAAGCTACTGTAAGTGTTGTCAATACCAGCAACCTTATTAGACATGCAACCTTGGTAGCCATGTTAGGAGGATCTAATCCCCCACCAAATCCGAGTCAAAATAACTGTCCACAAAAGGAGATAGCTTACCCATATTCCCATTCCTCTAAGCCAGGTTCTTGTACGACTAAGGAAGGAGAATCTACTGACATTTGAAATACCAAAGGAGGGATAAAGACTGAGAAATTATAACTTGAAGCTCCGTTGTGATTATCATTTAGGGTAAGTGGGGCAATCTATGGACCAGTACTGGAGACTTAGACATAAGATCCAGGATCTTATTGATTTAAAGTTAGTGCAATTGGATTTCATTCAAACTCCCGTTCCCAATGTGGGTAACAATCCTCTACCAGATCATAGGTGTTTAATCAACATGATCATAGCTAAAGTATTTTAGCTAGGATTGCAGATTTTTTATGAAGTTAACATGATTAAAGAGTCAAGACAGGGGGCACGGGGTCCCTTGGAATAACCTAAGCAGCAGATTAGAACATTTTGGCTTGGATATGAGCCTATTAAAGAAGAGATCCAAGAAATGAAGGTCAAAACTAGAGGGAAGAGAGGAGATTAGTTATACCATGCTCGTATGGATTTTCCACACATCCATTAGACATTCCCAGTACTAGCATGTGTTTAAGAACCTGAAATGGCCAGTACATCTAAGGCTTTGGCTTAGCAAAGTAGCATCAATCTAAATGAGAAGAAAGATATTAATGTCCCAGTTTCCTTGTGCAACTACTTCCATTTATATTAATAGGTCTCTTTAGAAAAGCAATTTTAGATCAATTAGGAGTATTTGATTTCATAATTAGTCCGATTAGTTAGCCCTTTTCTTTTAGACAATTTGAATTCACTCAATAAAATTAGTTCCTTTCTTTATTTCAATTTTTCTTTGTTATTTATTCGTATCCTTTTACTTCTTTTTTCCTTTACTCTTTAGATTTAATAAAAATGATGAACATAATGGATATCTTGTACATATAAACGATGAAAGCACCTATATCACCTTCGACCCTGCTAGGTTAGATGTTAGAGATGATATTGAGACTCCAAGCGAAATACAAGAGAGTTGGCATCAATTTGAATAGGGTAGGGTAATTATTAATGAACCGATAGTTGAAATTAATTTGGAGACAGATGAATATTCGTGAAACTTGAAAATTGGTGGTAATTTAGTGGATAATCAGAAATAGGAGTTATTACAATTATTATTAGAATACCTTGACATATTCGCCTAGTCCTATGAGGACATGCTTAGTTTGGATTCGTCCATCGTAGTTCACATGTTGCTAACAAGAGAGGATATTAAACCGAAAAAGCAAAAGTTTAGGCAGTTTAGGCCAGATATACTCTTTTAAATAAAAGAAGAAGTGAAGAAATTACTAGAAGTCAGGTTCATAGAAGTGTTGGATTACCCCAATTGGGTAGCTAATGTAATGCTAGTCCTGACGAAAAATGGGAAAGTTAGGGTATGTGTGGACTTCTAAGATTTAAACCAGGTGATACCTAAGGATAACTTTCCTTTACTGCACATTGACATATTAGTGGACAACACGGCCGAAAATCATCTTTTCTCATTTATGGATGGTTTCTCAAGATATAATCAAATCAAGATGGCAGAAGAAGATAAAATCAAAACCACCTTCGTTCCTACTTAGAGAACATTTTGTTATCATGTGATGCCTTTCGAGTTGAAGAACACTGGGGCAACTTATCAGCATGCTATGGTAGCCCTGTTCCATGACATGATGCATTAGGAAATCGAAGTTTATGTAGATGATATGATCGCCAAATCCAATGAGGGTGAAGATCATGTTGGTGTTTTGAGAAAACTATTTGAGCGGTTGAGGAAATTTCAATTGAAGCTGAATCTAGAAAAATACACCTTTGAAGTAATCTCGAGCAAATTGTTGGGTTTCATAGTCAATAGAAGAGGGAGTGAAGTGGACCTAGATAAAGTCAAGGCAATTGTAAATATGCCTGCACCAAAGATTGTAAAGGAAGTACGAGGATTGTTGGGGAGGTTAAATTACATTGCTTGGTTTGTATCACAACTAACTGATAAATGCAAATAGTTGAGGAAGAATGTAGTGATAGAATGGGGTGGAGAGTGTGAGCAAGCATTTGCTAAAATCAACGAGTATCTCATGAATCTATCAATACTAATCACTCTTACACCAGGATGATTGTTGATTCTCTACTTGACGATTCTTCTTGAATTGATAGGATGTATGTTGGGGTGGAATGATGAAATAAGTAGAAAAGAGCATTCTATATATTGCTTAAGCAAGAAGTTTATAGAAGGCAAACAAAAATACTTAAAGGTGGAAAGGATGTGTTGTGCTTTAGTATGGGTGGTGCATCAGCTTAGGCAATATACTCTCTATTACTTAGTGGAGTTACCGACAAAACGTAACCCGTTGAGGTATTTAACAGAAAAGTCAGAATTAATCGGGAGAATATTGAAGTGGCAAATGTTGCTCTTTGTATTTGATATCAAATACGTAAGTCAGAGATCAACCGAAGGGCAGGCAGTGGCCGATTAATTAGCAAAATACCCACTAAAAGATGAAAACGATGGTTCGAAAGCTCAGTTTCCAAATGAAAATGTGATGGTGGTGAATGAAATGAGTGGTGAGAAATCGGAATGGAGAATGTATTTTAATGGAGCAGCCAATGTGTTCGAATGTGGGATAGGAGCAGTACTAGTATCACCTTAGGGTAATCATTTCCTTGTGGCAGTAAGATTAGCATTTCTATATACGAACAACATAACAAAATATGAAGCTTGCATTTTAGGGCTCAATATGACACTAGACATGGGAATATAAAGGCTTGATGTGTATGAAGATTCTTCTCTTATAATTCTTTATTCTTGGGAGAATATAAGATAAAAGACAAGAAATTGATACTTTATCACGAGCATTGAAGCAGACTGATTAAAAGATGTAAACACTTAATTTTTGTCCCCATTTTATTTTTTAAAATAGGTTATAGGGTCCTAAATTAGAAAAAATGCAAAAAAATAGAAAATTAAAGAAAACTCCAAAAATAAGAGATTTAGGAAAAAATAAAAAAAATAGAAAAAAATAAGAAAACCCAAAAATATGAAGTTCAGGAAAATACAAAAAAATAGGAAAATAGGAAAAAGTGCAAAAAATAAGAAATTTAGAAAAAATAAAAAAAGGGAAAAATTTAGAAAAATGTAAAAGTAATAGAAAATAAAAAGAAAAAAGAAAAACAAGGGATTTAGAAAATAATCTTTTAGGTAATTTCAATAGAATAGATTTTTAATAAACTTAAAATAGAAGGCCGTTGGATCTGGGTTTAAATTTAAATTTTGTCTAGGTTGACCTAATCAATATATGCAATTTAATTGCGCATACGGATAAGACACAGGCTAACGACCTAATGATAAAATAATTGAACTAAATGCATGGATTACGTTAGAGGTTAGGGGTTCGAAACTCACTTGAGGCATGAGGATAGCTTTTTATCTTTTTCTTTTTTCAAGCTCCATGCATTGCCACATGGCAAAGCCTCAATAGGCTACGTGTCTAATTGCGACATGTGGCACTTTATGATTAGCCATGACAGCATACCTTCCTTCCCCTTTTTTCTTCTCCCCTTTCCTTTTTGTTTTCCTCTTTTTCCATTTAAAAAAAAAACCAGAAAGCCATACACAAGGACATTTGAAACAATGAAGGAGGAGATTCGAGAAAAAAGAAAAAGAGAAGAAAATGGGGAATTGTTTTTCAAAAACAAACACACATAATATAAGAGGGGACCCACTTTTGAAAACGGACCCTCTCTCTCTCTCTCTCTCTACTACACTCTTTCTCTCTCTACCCCCCCCTCCCTTCCCCCCTTCCCTACCCCCCAATACTTAGCCAATAAACTAGACACACTCTTACTCTTTCTTACAGACCTCTCTCTCATTGATTCTCTCTCACTCAACATACCAACGAACAAGGTAGGATTCTCTCTCTCTCTCCACTACCCTCTCACTCTTGATCTCTCTCAGTTTCCTCCCATTTACTGTACCCATGCACTCTACTCTCATTCATGCACACTGTACCCCCAAAGCCCCATATACCCACTTTTGACCATCACCTACTTGCGCAACCACTCACCGAACATCAACCCATTACCGACCTTCTCGTTGAAGCACATAGGCATGACACACCACTCTTAGCCTCCTCTCTCTCACGTACAGCCACTCCAACACGACCAGACCCTCCCTGTTACGATCCCACACATCACCGCGATTCCCTTTAGCTACTACCCAAGCACTAACCACCACTAAACCACTACCTTAGGCAGTAGCGCTTAGGCATACCCTTAAATTCTAATAGATTAGCTACGACAGTGGCTTTTCTCGCTCAATTTGGTGCATGAATTCACTTCAAGTGCATCTGTGAGTAGTTGTTACGTGCAACCCAATCTGTGACCCAAATCTAACCTACTCCTGACTTGCGACCTGCGTGGCCTAGTTCGACCTACGTCGAAAGCTTTGTCTAACCTAGTTTTGTTTTTAGCTTTCGGCTCGTTTTTTTTTTTTATTAACATAGTTGTTCATTTATTTACTTCAATATGTAATTAAAAATAGAAGAAAAGTTTAAAAAGGAAAAAAAAAGGGAAAAAAGAAAAAGAAGTAAAAAAAGAAAAAAGAAAAGAAAAAGGGAAAAGGAAAAAAAAAGAAAAAGTAGTTTACTTATTTATTTATTTATTTATTTATATATTTTTAGTTAGTTTAGTAAAATAGAAGATAAAAATAATAGTAATAAAAAATAACAATAACAAATAGATGGTAAAGTTATTTAATAACTTATAAAATTTGGTTTTTCTTCCAAGAATAAATAAAAATAATTGAACCATCTCCAAATTAGGGCCACTTTAGAGTTTTTAAAAATAAAATCCAATTTAGGACCCTTTAGGAAATTTCTCTAAATAAATCAAAATGGATAAAAACGTAAACTCGACATGTTTTTGAAATTAAAATTAATTTAACCCATTATGTTTTTCGTAAATAAATTTCGAATAACAGGTACGTAAGTATCCATACATATGCATGGGATGACTTAAAATATGGAAATTTTTTATTTATTCCCATTTTTGTAAATCGTTGTATAAATTAATTAATTTAGTCATGTATAATATGTTTAGCTGTTTAGAAAACTAAAAAAGGGTATATTTGAAAAGCAAAGTTAAATTTAAGAAGTTAAGAAGTGATACCCGTTTAGAGTTTAATAAATTAGCCTTCAGACCTATATTTCTGGTTTTAAAAAAACCGTTTTATAAAATGGTTTTTTCAATCGATGGACTGGTAGCTAAGTTATAACTAATTCACCCAATTGGTTATAACTTAACTCTTTTTCCTGACTCCGATCGGGTGGCGACTCTGATACCTTTTTAAGTTGAAAAAAAAGAGTTTTCTTTAAACCCTAGTCGATGATTGGTATTAAACGGGTAGGGTTTAGTACCGATCGGTTTAAGGAAAACCTAATTTAAAAGAACTGAGAGGTGAAAAACTAGACTCGATAAAAGATTCTAAGAAATTTCATTCACTTACATTCCAAGAATCCAAAATCAATTTGTTAATGCATTAGCTATGCTAGTATCGATGGTGCAAATCACAGATGGGATAGAAATTTAGTCTCTAAAAATTGAGGTGGAGGAAAAACTAGCTTTTTACCTAACAGTTGAAGAGAAGGAATCGAAGAAGCCTTGGTATTATGATATCAAAAAGTTATTTCGAATGGGTGAGTTCCCTGATGAAGCTAATAGAAAAGATAGAAAAGCTTTAAGGAGATTAGTTGCTTATTTTCTATTAAGTGGAGCATCATTGTACAAAAGATTAACAGACGCAACATTACTGAGGTGTGTAGATGAAGAGGAATCCGAGAAATTGATGAAAGAAGTGCATGAGGGAGTTTGTAGTCCTCATATGAATGGATACATGTTAGCCAGGAAGATTATGAGAATGGGATATTTTTGGATGACGATGGAATTCGACTGTATCAAGCACATGAAGCATTGTTGTCTGTGTTAGGTATATGCTAATAAAATCAACACTCATCCTTAATAATTGCATATGTTATTGGCTCCTTAGCCTTTCTCAATGTGGGGGATGGATATGATTAGTCCAATTTTGCCAACAACTTCAAATGGGTACAAATTCATTATAATTGCGATCGATTACTTTACCAAGTAGGTAGAAGTAGCATCGCGTGCTACGATGACCAAAGAAGTGGTAGTTAGATTTCTGAAAAGAGACATCATTGCTAGATACAATGCACCCTAGTCTATTATTACAAATAATGAGATGAATTTAAACAATAAGTTGATGATTGAAGTGTACAACCAATTTAAGATCAATAACAGAAATTCGATTCCGTACTGATCTCAGATGAATGAAATAGTTGAAGCCGCTAATAAGGATATAAAGAGGATCATTGAGAAGATGGTGATCACTTATAAAGATTGGCATGACATGCTTTCCTTTGCTCTCATGGTTTACAGAACCGCAGTCAGAACCTCTACAAGTGTAACACTTTATTCATTGGTATATGGAATTGAAGCAGTACTACTAGTGGAAGTAAAAATACCTTCATTCCGAGTATTGGTAGAAATTCAACTTGATGAAGCAGAGTGGATGAAGAAACGAATGGAGCATTTGAATCTCCTAGATGAATGAAGACTTGCAACGATATGTCATGGTTAATGCTACTAATAGCGAATGATCCGAGCCTTTAATAAGAAAGTACGCTCAAGGTACTTCAAGGAAGGAGTCTTGGTGTTGAAGAAAGTATTGCCGAATGCAAAAGACTCTAGAGGCAAATTTGCTTCAAATTATAAAGGCTCTTATGTGGTAAAAAGGGTATTATCAGGAGGTGCATTAGTGTTGACGAAAATGGATGGTCCAAAATTAAGGGCACCTGTCAATTCAAATGCAATCAAGTTGTATTATCTATGAAAACTGAGTTCAATAAAGATTCCAATTTTTTTTTTTTGTATTGTTTACAAATAAAGTTGATATCCATGAATGTTCTTGAATTTGGATGGTCATCAACCGACAAATACTTCACTAGTAAACACTTGTATACCATGTTTCTTAGCCTCATACACTGAAACATAAAGCACTTACCAATGGATTTGAGTCATCAAATAAATTGAGATCGAATGTTCTTAATGATTTAATCCAGTTTTTCAAAAAAGGATTTATTTTTCATGAACCATAGAGAGGTGGAAATTAAGACCCTATGTTGATAAAAGCAGAATCAAGGCATAAGCATGGTATGGTTAAGCAAAAGGTTTCAATCATGAAGAAAACCTTATTCCATAAAAAAGAAAAAGAAAGAAAAAGAAAAAAGAAAAAGGGAAAGAAGCAAGTATAATACTATAGTGATATTTTACGATCTGGATGAGTGAATAGCAAGAGTCAACATGAGGTATACTGATTGGTTTCTATCTGCGAATTTTCCATTCCCAAGTAAATTAAATCCTAAAAGTCCTTAAAAGAGATATTTAGGAGAATTAATAAGTTTTTTTGAAATCTTGAAGAGATTTATCCTTTTCGGATTTTCTACCAAATCAAAATAAGTCTCAAAGAGATCTATCTTTTTCGGATTATCTACCAAACCAAAATAAATCTTGAAGAGATCTATCATCTTCAAATTATCGACCAAACCAAAATAAATTTTTTGAAATCTCGGAGAAAACTAGCCTCTTTGGATTATCCGCCAAACCAAAACAAGTTAATTTCACCTCCAATGGTTTTTGCCCTATCCTTCCAAGATAGGCTCCCTTAAAATTTTTGCCCTATCCTTCTAACATAGGCCCCCTTGAAATTTTTGCTCTATTCTTCAAAGATAAGCCCTCTTAAAACTTTTGCTCCATCCTTCCAATATAGACATTCTTAAGCCTTATCCTTTCAAAATAGACTCCCTAACCTTTTGCCTTATTTTTTCAAGATAAGCATTCCTTTGCCCCATCCTTTTACGACAGGTTGTTATCCTTCATAAAACATAGCTTAGTTGATCAATTCAAAGTAAGGTTTAGCAAAAAAAGGTATCTCTGTTGTTTTTGTAGCGAAGTTCTAATCAAACTTCCCTACAAAGAAGGGCAGTTGTGGACACCTCATTTTTACTATTTCCATTTTATTAGTTTTATTGAGTCAGAAAATAAAAAATAAATAAAAATTGAAAAAATAAAAAGTAATAAAATTGAAGTGTCAAGTCGTATCAAGTCCAGTCGTATTGAGTCGAGTCGAGTTATATCAAGTATAGTAGTTATGAGTCCAATCGTATTGAGTTGAGTCGTAGTGAGTTTAGTCAAGTTAAGTCGAGTCATATTGAGTGAAGTCGAATCGAGTCGGGTCATTTAGTATCAAATCAAATAATAGCGAGTGATCAATTTAGTAAATTTTAAGTCATTAAAAAATTGGGTTTCATTAAAATATTTTAGTCTAATTTGATACAAAATGGATTTTTATCTAATTTATATTGTGTTAGAATAAACTTAAGATTTAGCAAATGGACTATTAAGCTAAATCAAATTGGATTGGATCAGATCCGGAAAATAGAAAGCCTAAATTAAAATAAGGTTTCTAGAAGCTAGGTTAAATTGCCAAAGAATTATTATCGAATCTTCTGTATCTGAGATATGAAAGATTCAATTGTAGGATTATAAATAGTGAGTCAACGGTGATGTTTGACACGTTTTTTGACAATCCCCATACAGTCATAAAAAACATACGTTTTTCTTACAATCCAATCCCCGAACACTTGATCACACCACGTACATAACCCCTCACTTACGACACACTCTAGTCGCCTACATAAGGATATGGTACTTCACCCTACTTCATCCGCATCATGCCTTACTCCACTACTACAACACGTCAGTATAGCATAATACAAACATACACCATAACACAGCATCGAACAATCCCTAATACCTCACATACAGATCACTGTACTCATGACAAACCCCATACATTCAAACATTCACCGACACCTGGTCCCAATTCATACATGCACGCTGATAGCCCTTCACCGACGCTTGATCCCAATTCACATATGAATACAGCACTTACACGATATGTCCGTATGGCATGTTGTCTCTTGCACACGATTACAATTAACATTCACACACCGAACATTCTCCTTTTGCACATGCAAACTCCCACACCTACACACCATCACTTAAGCATGCTCATATACTTCATTCATCACCCATGCTCACTTTGGTCGCCTAATAGTCGCAGCAACATACACATTAGTCATCTGATCATCATACAACAATGCATGACAAATACGAGACTGATATCAAGCAAGTGCACTTATCAGTTTTAATATAGCGGATGTGAGTCCAAGTCGATCCCTTAGAGACTTCGAGTATTAATATTAACCTTAGCGTTATTATCTAACCGGAAAATTATGAAAGTTTGAATTAATTAAAAATACTAAAATTAATAAACTACTTTAATTAAAAGACTTAATTAAGCAATTGAAAAAGCAATAAAACTAAGAACGACTTCAAGAAAGTAATAAAGTATTTAGGAATTATTTCCCCTAGAGTTAGTCATGTGATCACTTAAAATATATTCAATTCGATTTCTATTATTCTTAACCGGAGGGATTCACAACTAAAGTTAATACCTTTCTCAAGCATATTAACCCTAATCCTAAATTATTTACCGGAATCTCTTCAATTAGTAATATAATTTAGAATTGCATTAATGTATAATGAATTCTCATACAAATAATTAACTTTCCGGAAGAAACATGTATCTTATCTCTAAGTATACATGTAATTCTCTCCAATTATGTAAAGATCTAATTACACATGCAATTTCTCAATCAACATGCATAATATCATATATTGATATTCTAGAAATATCAATTAATAATTAAGCGACATAATTAAATCAAGAAAAGGTAGAAACTTTATTGAAATTTATAATTCAATCCAAGAATCACATGAAACCCTAGGTTCCATAATCCTAAATACTCGAATTCTAAGCTATCATAATGAATCTAAAAACGAGTTTCATAAAAAATGTAAAATAAAACATGAAAAACTCCTTTAATTGATGAACAATCTCTCTAATCTTGAAATTGATGTTGTTTCTGTCTCTTTTTTGATGTTCTCCTTAAGTCTCTTTCTCTTCTCTTGTGTCTCTTCATTTCTGTAATGTCTCTCATTTATCTTTTGAAACCCTAATATGTCCTTTTATAGTGTATCAAAAGATTTTCGTTTTCTTTGTCCGACACGACCTGGGACATGACCGTGTCCCCAGGTTGTGTAACTTTCTGCACCTGGCAAATTTTTCTACATGGACTGTGTAACTTCAAATCTTCATAACTTCTTCGTTTGAACTTCGAATTGAGTGAAATTTGATTCCTTTTTTTCGTTTTCAATCCTAGAATGCGTTTAAATCTAGAAATCAAAATTTTACTCAATTAAGTATCAATTTCTTTAAAGAAAACCAAAAATGTGAGGAAAATACTATAAAATCACTACATGAAATATGTTTAAAATCAGAGTTATCAAATTTCCCCACACTTGAGCATTTGCTTGTCCTCAAGCAAATAAATAAAAAAAAAAAACTTTCGGGACAAGAAACGTTAAATAAAATTTATCACTATTTTAGGAAACCGGTAAACGAATACACTTGACCTGAAGAAAAGTAAAAAAATCATTCTCGACTAACTTGCAATAATAAAGTCAACCAATTTCATCTGACCATATTCGAGTGCTCCAACAATACTTAATACTAGAGTTCACTAATTAATTTATGAAAATCAAAGTTTACCCAAGGATTCTTAAACTAAAAATTGGATTTAACATCTCGCCAACCGAGAAAGAGTCATAAAAATTTTGTCCATTTGACTAAAGTGTATACAATCCACTCATCCTCTGATCATCCCCCTAGTTCATGATTTTGTTGAAAGGTCTTTTTAAATTTACCTTATTTAAGTGCAATTGTGTTGGTAGGGGGAAAGGATCTCGCTCTTCTAACGGACCAAGATCGATCCATACCAACTTATTCCTTATATTGATAGCGGGAAAGAACCTTGCTCTTCTGACGGACCAAGGCCGATCCATATCAATTTTTTTTTTATTATTAGAATTGGCATTGGGACTCAATCTTGCTCTTCTGACAGACCAAGATGAATCCTTATCAATTTTTTCTATTCATACACTTGTTATTACTTTTGACCTCCAATCATTGTGATTTTTCAAGGGTTTCTCAAAAGAAGAATTTCATTTGTTTGTTTGCTAAAAATTATAGAACTCTTAAAATTTCCAAGAGAAAGGTATACATAAAAGTAAATTTTAAAAATAATCATGACTAACTCTCAACTAGGGATGTTGCTCCAATCTCAAGTCCTAAAGTCTGAAGCTAAATAACTCGTAACTTTGCCCTTCACAAATTTGACTAATCAATTCTAGTAAAATATAATAAGCAATAATAATCAAGATGAAACAGTTAATTTGGCTCAACACTTGTTAATCACCTATTGTAAGTTAACTTAAAAATTAATTGGATCAAATGTGAATAATTGGTCTCCTAAACAGTAACAGATTCATATATATCCCTTCCCTACACTTAATAACGTACATTGTCCTCAATGTACGACTAAGAAAGCACAATATCAAGATATCAAACAAGGAAAAACATCATAGGAAAAAGGAAATACATGTATTGAAAAAGAAACTAATACTTCCTTACTTTGAAGCATAAGATACTCTAGTGGAGAAAGAGTTGCTAGTTGCTCGACAATAGTGCCCTCATGAGTGGAAGATGATGTAATAGATTTGAACCTCCTTTGAAGAACCTCCTTTGAACAATCTACTTTTCACGATTTTCCATTGACGACCTGAGAAGAAACGTTGAATCGGGTTGGATTTGGTGAAGAAATGTGTTGATGAAAAGTAAATCGTGAGGAGAAGAAGAAGAGAAGAGAAGAGAAGAGAAAAGAAATATGTGTTGATGTATGGAAATCTGTGAAAGAGTGTGTATGTGATTAAATAAATCAGGCGTATGCTGAATCGTGTGGAGCTGGGCAGACACGGGCTGGGACACGACCGTGTCCCTTGTCTGTGTAACAATCTGTGTGTGTCGTGTGGAGTCTGGATGGATACAGGCTAGGACACGACCGTGTCCCATGCCCATGTAACTTTCTATTCCCATGTATGAAAACTAGACGGACATGGGCTGGGACACGACCGTGTCCCATGCCCGTGTAACTCTCTGAAGTCTACTGTAAAATCTGGACACATACGGGCTGGGACATGATCGTGTCCCACACCCGTGTAACTCTCTGTTTGCGGGTGGGATTTTTGGGCGCTCATGGGTGGAGACACGACCGTGTCCCTCGCCCGTGTAACTTACTGTGTGTAAGTGGCAATGCGTATACAGGCAGGGACACGACCGTGTCCCTCGCCTGTGTAACTTTCTGTGCCCATGTAGTGAACCCGAAATCTGGGCGAACACGGGCTAGGACACGACCGTATCCCACGTCCGTATAACTTTCTGTAGGTAGGCAATTTTGAAGGTCTGGATGGACACGGGCTGGGACACGACCGTGTCCCTTGCCCGTGTAACCTTTTTTTTTTTTAAGATAAAGGAAACTTAAAGAAATAAAAGTAATCAAACTAGAGAAATAAGAAAAAGAAAACTAAAGAGAAGAATAAAAATGAAATTAAAAGGGAAAAATCTTATGACTAAAATTGAAACAAATAAAAAAACAAAGCAAAGTTAGATAAAAGAAAAATAAAATGAAATAAACTTAAAGAACAAAAGTGTAAACAAAGTTAAACATGGGTTGCCTCTCAAGAAGCACTATAGTTAACGTCGACAACTCGACGGGATACTTCTTCTCATGATAGTTCTTCATCCAGGCGGAGATAGGACTTCTGCTGTATTTCGCTTTCGAACTCTCCATACAAGTGTAAATTTACCCTTCGGCCATCGACTTTACCAATTCCATTTCATTGGTGCATAACTTCCATAGTTTCTCTTCTTATCATGCCACTTATCAAATTCATATAGCCTAAACTTCTTCATTTTGTCAGCTTTTAGCTTAGATTCGGTTGTCATTGAAAGTTTTGATAGTTCGGTTTTATAAAACTTTAGCTTAATGGTTCATTTAATTTTTTGGAAATAACTAATTTTACATTTTTTGTCCATTCAATTAACATTTAAGAAAAGTTCCTAATTTATAGTATTTTATTTTTTCTTGAAAATTTGTAAGATAGAATCTAAATTAAAAAAAAATTACTGATAAATTTTATTTTTGAAAACATTTTTCTGCTTGATAAAATATTTTTTTTGAAATGTCAAAATAGTTTTATTTATATACATTTTAGTTAGGAGAAAAAAAAATATTTCAAAATATCTTTTTCTCTTTTTATTTTTCTCTCTCTTTTTTTTTCATTTTTTTTTCTTCCTATGACCCAATAACCACTACTCTAATCTGGAACTGACTTAAACCTACTCTTTCGTCCACCTTAAGTTCTTGGTTTGGCCCATCTTATTTTGACTTTAATTTTATGATTATTGGTTTTTTGTTTTATCTAATCTTATTTCACTATAAAAAAAAAGAAGCAACCGCAGTGGAGAGGGGACGTTCTAAGTTGATCTGAAGACTATTTTATGCAAGAGAAGGTGTTTTTACGAAAAATTTATTGGTGATAGTGGGTCTAAGATCTATCACGACGAATAGTGGTGGTTTTTAGGTTTTTGAATCTTGGTTGTAGGTTAGGTGGTGCATAGCTCATGTAGTGGTGATTACAGCTTAGGAGAGGATTGAATCATATGTTTAGGGATGCGATGAGTTTAGCCATGGCATCAGTTTAGATTAAAGAGTGATGGCGAGTGGTGTTTCACACAGTCACAATGATGGCACTTAGGGTTTATTGGTGGCGCCATTAGAGACCATAGTATCAAGAGATAGAGGTGGCCTTAAAGAGCTTGGAGCATGAGTAGCTTTCTAGTGAAAAAACATCTAGAATTGAGCTTGAGCTTGAGCTTAAAGAGAGAGGGAGCTCAATTAGAGAGAGAAACATCATGTATCAATGCGAAGATGATTATGGACGAAAGCTGATGATTTTGAACGATTACTGGGGGCCCTTTTGTACTTAAGCAAGCTCGAATGAACTTGGAATGAGCAATTATGATCAAATCGACCATGAATGCTCCAACTTGCAAAATATTTGATTTGAAGGAAATTGGCTTAATTTTAGGGATGTTTTAAACCTAAAGCAGATGTAGTCGCTTTAGAAAGCATATAGAAGCTTTGAAAATTACTTTAAGAACCTGGATATAATAGGTTGGGAAAAGGCTAACATCTCGGGTCCATATTTTTTTATGACTTTCAAGTGTGGATTCAATTCACAAAATGTATGGATATAAACACATTCTTAGTATGGATTAGAAGAAGGCCTTGTAATATATAAAATTTTACTATTGATTTGGTAAAATAGTGTATAAATTCGATCAAAAATTGGTCAAGAATAGAGGACACTAGGTTTGAAATGCGTAAGAAAGGGAGACAAAAAAGAAGGAAAGGGAAAGAAAATTTGTTAGCATAGCTACAAGCACCACATTGGTCATGTGGTCGAATGACATAATACTATGTATCTCAGTAGGACACTTAGCTTAATAGTTACTTAACATATGGCAATTGGTGGTGCCTTTAGAGAGAGAGAGAGAGAGAGAGAGAGAGGGGGGGGGGGGGTAGGGGCGAACGGAAAACATAAAAGGGAAAAAGGTACGAAGTGCTTAGCGTAAGGGTTGAACTTAAGATCTCTAACTCGTTTCTCTTGCTAAGACCAAGTATAATACTAGATAGGCGGCGTCACGCCCCAAAGCGATAAAGTCGTAACAGTCTCGCAATGGAAACCATTCTAGGATAGAAGCTAACCTTATAACCACTATTTTTGACCTGATTTACACAATGCATCCACAACTAACCCGCTTTGAAGTAAATAGTTCACAAATTAAACAGGTTTTTATCTAAGAAAGTATGGAAAATATATACTAGAGTTCAAATATTACAATGATTTCATAACATAATCTTACCTAAGTAATACCTTATATGATAATTGAAGATTCTAAATTAATAACCAAACCTTAGAAATGTATCTGTTCTTTAGTTTTTATTTCCTCACTTCTTAGGATCCAGCAGTAGCTAACTTCAAGGTAGTTACATAACCACTTCCTAGTTAGCATTGTGATAACATCTACACGGATGTAAGTAACCAATCACTTAGTAAGTTAGGATGGAGACTTAAAACTATACATTAAGTATAAATAGGGATATCAACCAATTATTTTAATGCAACACGACAAGTAAATGCCATTGCATAACATTATCCAGTCCATCGTGTGATTAGAAAAATTACACTCGCTCTAATCCAGATTAAGGAGTTTAGCGAACATTTTAATAGCTCACAACCACTACCTTTGAACCACTACCTTTACACTTGCTACGATCTCCTTTTTTATCGCTTAGTTTAAGTAGGGATGAAGAAGGTACCAATTATACTATCTAACACTATCCTTTTCGAAAAGGTCGGTATTTAACTAGAGAACCCTAAACGTTTCCCTTAATGGGTAGTCGTGCAGGTTCGATTTAAAATTACAAATCATATATTTAATTAAATCCAATTAAGGTGATCAATCCATATCATCCAGTACAAAATAATTGCAAACTAGTATAATAAGCTAATAGTACACAATATGTTCAAGAACATGCACACACAGACATACACATAATCAAACTATCTGTAGGCACAAACAAGTATAATTTGAAGCTTTCGAGTACTATGAAATAATACTCCAAAATATAGTCATGTATTGATGCCAAATTTACTTCAACTTCTTGCTTACTCACTTAAGTGCGACTTGTAGCAAATCATCGTTGATAATTCCTATAATATGAATGTTGTTTTAGTATTCATATAACTACTTTATATAGGCTTTATTCGATAACTTTTATTGTTATCTTCAGTTTAGGGTGTTATTATATCTAATTATTCAGGTTTTAAGTCTCCTACAATTATTTATGTTTTGAGTTAGGTTCTTATTCAAATTCTAAAGTAGGGTTAAGTTTACTTTTTGATTACCCTTTCCTTGTAATTCTTATAAATGTCCTTTAACATTTTTCTCACAATTTATTTAGGTAAATACGTAACTTTAGGTTCAAATTTTGGTTGACTCTCTAATATACTTCTATTAGTTATAATTCTGATTTCTACTTCTAAATCAAATTTTAATCTGGAGATTGCCTACATTTTTAATATAACCACTTATACATATGTGTATGTGTATATATATACACATATGTATATATAAGCTTTACATCATTAGTATTAGTTTAAAATTATAACTTTACTCATTTGTTTAAGTTAAAGCTAGTTCTAAACTGGTTTTTTATTTAATTTTTGAATTAGTTTCAGAATTAGGTTCTATTTTAACTTTTAATTACTATTTTATTTATAATATTAGGAATTCTTTTCGAATCGATATGTGAAATTTATCTAATTATATTTAAGTATCACAAATCTCTGTTTTAGCTCATAATTAGTATTTCGATTAGCATGGTACACTATATTTCTAATTTAACTATCAAATTTGTTTTTTATGTGAATATAACCTACATTTTTCGCATTATTTCTTAAATTTACATTTCAAATTAGATTTATAATATTTTCCTATTATTATAATATTATAAATCTAACGTAATATTTTTCACTTATTTAATCTTCATATTTTACATGTTACTTATTATTGCTTAATTTAGATATAAAGCATACATCTAACCTCTTCAACACTATAATTATCATCTCTCATCATCAACTAACATTTTAAGACATCTAATCACACTCTAAATCAAAATTTAAACCAAATTAATTCTAAATCATAAAATTAACTTAAATAAACTCTTTTACCTATTATTCCTTATACATATTTTTTACTTAATATGCATGAACCATACAACTAACACCTTAAATTTTCCAAATATCTTCCTACATTGGTAATTACCATCCAAGGATATCTAATTACATATTAAATAAGAATTTTCAATAAATTAACCTTAAATTACAAAATCAAGCTCACTAATTGCCTTTTATGCATGACCTTAGGGCTTAAAAATTAAATAAATTTTATAAATTTAATTTTTAAAAAATCTATTCATAAACACTTTAAATAGTGTATACAAAAATTTTGAAATCAAAACTATTTCATTAAGGTAATTTAAATTGAGATAAAAAACTAGCTTGAGTTTAATAATTTCTTAGGAGTAGTATATATCGAGACCTACTTTTATCAAATTGATATTTTTTCTTAAATATATATACAAAAATATCCCAAAATACCAAATTTCATAATTTTTCATACATATTTAATATTTTTAATAAATTACGCAAATTCAAAAGGGAAATAGGAACTCACCAATCGAAGGCCTTCCAACCACTATCAGTGAATCCACCAATGTTGGCACAACTAGGTGGTAGGTCTACTATCTGGTGGTGGTGTCTGTTCCTCTCTAGGTGATCATTGGGTTTGGGTTCGTCTTTAAGGCCCTAATTGTACACTATTTTGTCTAATTTTTCTAAAAATATTCCTTCCTCTCTTCTCTCCTCTCCATATTTATTTTTTTAGCTCTAAACTGACCAAGTGAGGCTTAGGAAGTGCTTTCTTGAATTTATAGAAGTGTCCAAGGGTGTTCTTACGTTTTTTTGTTAGATAAGTGTCTCGTTTCCCTTTTCTTTTTGCTTTCTATTTGGCTTGATTTTATTAGTTAAATTTTCATCTTCCATTTCTAAGTTGTCAGCTCTAAATCTGGATAATTCTATCCTTTCTAGTATTTTTTTTATTTTTCTTTAATTAATTAGTATTAATTTAGTATAATCTACATAATTTAAGTAATTTTATGTATTTTTACCTATACGTGAATACATATATATTACAAATAAATACTCATAAATATTATTTAAGTTCTTTTACAATTTTTAGTGTATATATAATTTATCTTTATTGATTCGTTAATTATTGAAACTTCTTTTACGTGTTTATGATAAATAATAAGTAATATATACATAAATCAATATTTTTATATTTAATTATTCATTTTTCTAAATTCAAACTCATGGAATCATTTTTACTAATATTCCTAACTTTATCGTAAAATTTGGGCTTTTTCAAATAATTTACCCAATTATCCTAAATTTTATGAATTGAACCTTAAATACTTAGTTGCAGAGCTAACAATGGCTTGTTGGCTTGTTCCTTGAATTTTTATGTAAACAAATTGTATATAGCATTTAGAAATGGCTTTGGTCTAATTAAGTTACTTAGTCTAAGCCTTTAAAGTGTACCTAACCTTATTTGTTATTTTATTCTAATGTTTTATTTTATTACTCTAAAATCTTTATTTGTATTTCTATTTTCTAAGAATTCTATTTTCCTAATTTTTTTGCATTTTTCTAATTTTTTCATATTTTTAAAAAATATTCTCTCTCTCTCTCTCTCTCTCTCTCTCTCTATATATATATATATATATATTTTAGATTTTCTGAATTTTCTTTTTTTTTTTCCTACTCATTTTTTGTATATTTTAGTTAGGACCTTTTTTTTTTTGTTCTTAAAAATTTCTAAAACTACAATGGGTAAAAATGAGATATCCACAATAGATTTAGTAGCCTAAGTTTCACAATGTGGGCTCTTGGCTAATTTGGAATTTATGAAATTCAAGGAACTCCTTAAATCTATTGATATACCAATCTTCCTTTTTCTTGTAGTACCCAATCAACCTCATTTAAGAACCTTTACTGCCACTAGTATCCTCATTAATAGAACATAAAGTAAGTTTAGCTAATTCTTCCTCAAGTGTATTGCCCATTGGTTCCTTTACTACATCTTTATCCTCTATTTCGTTAGGAGCAAGAACAATAGCATTAAGTTTCTTTTATCGACATTGATGCCTCGAGGTATATGCCTTATTGCACTAAAAATAAAGCCGCTTGCTCCTTGTCTCATCTAATTCAACAGGAGTCATTCTTTAAAATGGGTAGTTTAAAGGGTTTTATGTTTTAGTAACTTGTTTCTAGGCTAAAGCTTGATCTTAGCTAGGTTGTAGTGGTAAGGTGTTGTGGATCAGACTTAAGTTTTGTGTGTTGTGGTTCAGGGTAAGAGTATTTCGGGGAAGGTTGGTAATTTGGGTTGTTGTTGTATAGGGTTTATGGGTTGTAGCTGAAAGTGGGTAAGATGAGTAGGTTTGGTGTTAGTCAGGGTAGATTTGAGTACGGCGTTAGTGGCATCTTGCAATCGAGAAAGGGTATAAGCTTGGTGAAGGGTACTTGGTTGAAGCATTCGGATTGGGTATTGAATTTTGGGGTTGAGGCCACATAGGAAAAAAAATAATTTGGTAAGCTTTAAGTAGTTAAACTTGGGTGATTGTTTGCTCAAAAGCATCCATGTACTCTTACAAAGTTCCCTCTTATCACAACTCAATCAACTCATTGAACGGTTTTGAATATTCTTTATCACCAAAGTGGTACATCAATCTTGCTACTAATTCTTCCCAAATGATTAGGTTGTGTGAATTTCATGCATTTATATAGGTTTGAAACCATTGTAGTGCTTTATCCTCAAAGTGTAAGGTTGAAATTAAGGTTTTAAGATGTGAAGGAGTATCCTCAATATAAAAAATATAATTTTGCTTTATAAAGCTAAGTTTTGATATCATCACCTAAGAAAACTGAAAAATCTAATTGGTTTGTTCTTATAGGTGCATTCATCTCCATTGTAAGCATAGCATCAGAATTCTTGGCTAAAACTACAACTCGTACCTTACCTGTGCTAATGTTACCCAATCTACCGTCTTTGAAGAAGAAGCATTTATTGAATTTTTCAAATGCTATTGAATTTCTGATAAAGTACTAGTGTGCTTATTGATTGTTTCTTGCTGTTGTTGTAAAGTATCTTAGAATATTTTGACCCAACCTTTGATTTGCTCTACCATTACATTCCTTAAAGCATCTTCAATTCTCTTGAGTTCTTAAGTGTTGTCTATCATGATGAATATCAGAACCTAGGCTTTGATATTGGTTGTTGTAAGGAGAATGATTATCATAATTCAATCTCATAAACACTCAATTACAAACACATTCAAAACATTCACACATTCACATTCATGTTACAGGAGAATTTGGGGGAAATAAATTTGTTGTTTTTCATTGAATGAGTATTCATGTATATATATATAAGATGTACACCACCTTACCTGTCACACCCCGAAAAGGTGAAGTTGTAACAGTCCCGTCGTGTAAACTATCTTAAGATAGAAACTGTCCTTATAGTTGCTATCCTAGACTTAGTTCACACCAGACATACTCGACTCTACCCTTTTAAAGAGTCCAATTCGATACTTGTTTAATATAAACCTGTAGAGTAATCATTTGAAATAATTTGTTAAAAATAAATTTTGTCATTTGACCTTACAAAAGAGTAGTGATAAATCCCACAAGTACTTGTTATTTCACATACAAATAAAAATATTAAAAACCATCAAGCCCTTTTAGGAGTCCTATGTAGTTTTCCTTAAAAGATAAAAAGTTAATACTAAGGACAATAACCAACCATTTCTTGTTGCATCTCACTCCTCGTCCCCGTTTACTAGTGTTCTGGTGTTGGTGGGGACTTGTAATCCATTTGAAACCTGTAAAACAAACTATAAGAGGAATAAGTGACAGCTTGTTTAGTAAGTGGGGTAAAGACAGAAGTATGCACTCAACACATCATAAGTAGGGTTTTCAACCAAGTTGGTTAGATGTAATGCTTGTACAAACAAATGCCATCGCATGATATTATCCGGTCTATCATAAGATTAGAGAAATTATGCTCACTTTAATCCGGGTTAAGGAGATTAACGTCACACACTCATGGATCGAAATCAAATCGGGGCTTGTACAATGGAGAACACCCTCCTCCAATGACACCTTCAAACTATGGCCCCTAACCTTGCTACAACATCCTTCCTGACACTCAATTCGGCTAAGGGTAGGAAAATGATCATTTCAGCTATCCTCATCAAAGAGAATCCGTATTTGGCCTGAGAATCCTAGTTGTTATCTCTAGTAGGTTGCGATACATATCAAATTAGATGTTAAGTCAAGTTTAAGTTAGTTCATTTTTTCAGAGTGATTAACTAAGTTTAAACAATTCAAGCATAATAATAATTATAGAACAACCACATCATGGAGCTCAGCTCCCATCATAATAAATCGAAACCCAACCAAAAACGTTGCATACGTATAAACAGCTAACTACAATCATAAACCAATACATACTAAAGTTCTTAGATATTCTGAAATAATATCCCAAAATGTAGTACAGCATTGATCTCACTTACCTACTCAGATGCTTACTACGGAAGACTTTGGTTGTCAACAATCTGATCACTGGGGAATCCTATATACATAAAACTCAACTTTAGTTTTTGTAATAGTTACAACAACATTAAGGTTTTATCTAAAACAGTTATACATATACATATGTATATATACAAAGTATGTTATCATTTTTCTTATTTAATAATATATAATATTATTATATAAGTCAAGTTAAGTTATTAATTACTAATGTATACGTAATTATATTATTACATATAATATATCGTTTTGATCGTATTGAAATATACTTTTAATCAGTTAAACCATGTTTTGATTACGGTAGGGTTATTGTAGTATATAAATTCATAATATTATAGAGATATAGGCTATTGCAATTTACTTAATAATATCTAACATATGTAGTTTTATTACTATTTATATTATATTGTTTCTATTATATCAAAACATATTTACTATTGTTTATATTACATTTTAATTACGAAAAGATTATCATAAGACGATATTTTCCGTGATATTACGGAAAACATCTATCTTATTGCCTAAAGTGATTAAATTTTGGTAAGGTCGTGGAGTTTGTATGAACTCGACTATACAGGTTACGTGTTTGTTTAAAAGATTGTCTCTAAAGGGTATTTCTAAATCTAATATACAGATAAAACTTTGTAGCTATCAATATCCTATTGATATCATATTATGTGCACAATTTTGTTACAAAATATAATAAATCATATATACTCAAATTTTATGGAAATAATGATGTTAAATTTATAAGAATATAAAATTCAATTTTTAATAGTTTTACTAAATAATTATTACTAGAGATTTGCTTATTTTAAAAATTGGTATTAATGATATACAAGTCTTACAATTATCAATATTTTAAGTATATAATTAAAGAAAAAAAATGAAATGGTATAGATAAAATAATCGATTTAAAAAAATAATAAAATAGTAGATATCTCTACAACTATTAAATATCAATTAAAAAAACAATACTTATAATTATAAAAATAAGATTACCACAAAATATTAAGTACTCTTTTCTTCTTCTTCTTCTTTTTTCTTTTTCCCTCTTCATCTTTTTTTTTTTTCATTTTTCTTTCTTTTTTCTCTCTCTCCTTCTCCCTCCCCTCCTCTCTTTCTCCCTTGCCCCATCCCCCTCCGATTCTAAATTATTAGTTTTTGTTTAGGCCAACTTTCATCACCATTAGCAAAGGCGGTGATTTATAAATATATTATCTTTTTTTTTTTAAAGTTATTTTGGTGAATCTATTATATTTTATTGTATACTTATTCAAATCTCTAGAATAATCAAAGAATCTTCTATGACTCACTGTAAACATTATTTGAAATCACGAATTTCTTTTTTTTTTTTTCATATGTTGTTATTTCAAATGAGTTTTAACGTAATTATTAGTAACATATAATATATAGTTAAGTTATATTAATTATTTAGGACTTATTTATATACATCTTATATTTCATTTTACTCATTAATATTAATTATTAAGATCATATAATTGATTCTAAAAGATTCATCCTAAGCTATATCTAAAATTACGAAACTTTACATTATAGCAATTAGATTAAATAAACTTAATATTTCTAAGAAAGTTTCATATAAATAAGCTTAAATTGAAATATTAAAGTTATAAGATTACTTCGTTTAAATTTTCTCCTAATTATAAGAGTTCAACTTAATTCCACGAATGTTATCCTAAATCATAATTTTTAGAGTATCTTTCAAGCATTAAATTTTTCAATTAATTTCTTATTAATTTATATGATTATATATGTAATTCAAATATTCCCACACCTATAAATACTTCCAGTCAATCTAATGAAGAAGGGATATTTAACCAATTAGGTTTATACTAATTCAATTACTTTTACGTATTATCTAGTGTCATTAGTAATATTATTATATTATTATTGTATTGTTAAGATCCATATTTTTCCAATTACGAGTAACATTAGTATAAACTATTTTACACCTATTGACATAACTTATAAATATATTTTTTAAAAAATATATATATCTATACTAATCGAAAGCTAGCAAGTCGAAGTCGTGTGGCGTTATGTATTATACCTTTTTAGACTTTTGGGTTAATTTATGAGTATAATTATTATTTATACAGAGTATACTCATAAAAACACGTATATACTCATATAGTAAATTATACTATATTATCTCATTTTATAGGTTAATTAACTTATCTTTAAGTTTTTGTTACATTCCGAACTCGATTTTAGTGGTTTTGAGCAATTTTGGATTATATTAAGTAATTATGCTTCTAGGGGAAAAATTGGGGTTTTAAGTAATTATTTTCGAAATCTAACTTTACCAAATCCCTTTAACTAACTTTTCTATCTTAGTTGTAAAGTTTAGACTCAATTGGATAATTTTCTCTGAAAGCCTTAAATTTAGATATGGTTGCCTTAAATTCAACTTTAGAGTCTCGTATAAAGTAAATTCTCACTATTTTGATTATATTCTTGATATTCTTATTATATTATAGATTTCTAAACATATGGAAATTCCCCGATTAGGGTTATCATGTTTCTCATAAGTTTTTAACTTAATTGGTTTACTTCCCTAGATGCCCTAGATTAACTCTTGACTCTAATCATGTAAGGACAACATTTTGTTTATTATTCAGATGTTTGTATCTTGATTACTGATTTATGAGATATTACACTACCCCCCAAAAAGACTCAATTGAATAACAAAAAGGATTCTGCTATACGTGCTAATGCTACCTAATTGGATCATATATTATGTATTTTTTAATAATTTTTTTTTATGTTTTGTTATTTTTTTAGATTAATATAAGCTACTACATGCTACTACATAATCTTATATTTCAAGAAACTCTAAGCTAAACCCACTTAACCAGGCTCTTCACTTTAATACCATCTAAACTTGTAGTTGTAGCCAGCTACCTCCCATAATTGCTTAATGACATGTCCTTGTTGTGCCACGTGCATTTGATCTTGCCTTTAATTTCTTCTTCTTTTCCTCCTTGATCAACTTGTCTTGATGAAACCCCAAAAACCCTAGCCATAAAGGTCTAATTCAAGAATGACAATTCACTGACCACTCCTTGCTCTATATCACCACAACTCCCATTAGCCATTGACCACTAGCTTCCTCTTTGGCCATGTTCCACTACTCATTGCCTACATTTTGACCTCTCTAACTATCTCTCATGTAATGGCTCTCTGTCTTTTTCGATTTCTTTCTCCTATGCTTTCTTCTTTGATCAAACCTTAGTTAGTTGTTAGTAATCATATTATCATCGATCACTTGTTTTCAATTGATTAATTTTCATTTCGTAGCTGAAGTTACTTAAAGCTTCTATTTATGTTGTCCAGCTTGGCGAATCTTAGGTATTGTGTTTCATATCCATTACTTTTTTTTAGCCTTATGGAGTTAGTATCTATATTGTGATTGATCTTAGAGTAGAAATTACTTGAAATTCAAGGTTTTTTGGGTCTCTATTCAAGAACTAGAAAGGCACCTAAATAAAATATTTTGGTTCTCTAACCAAAACAGCTTACTTCAAAATTGCTTCATAGACTTTCTCTTCTTAAAAGTGATTTTATACATGGTCATATGTTTTTACATGTTGCAATTGTAAACCTATGTAGCTATATGCTAATATGTGAAAAGATGGATTTTCATTATGATATTTAGGATGATGAACACCTTAATTTCAATGAACAAGACCCGAATTATGATGGATAAAGCCATTCTATGTAACGGGAGAAAGTCTTGCAAAGTTGGAGTATTAGAAGTAGCAATTGCTACTCAAGATTCTCATTAGGCATCTAAAGACTGACCTATCTTTCATGAACCTGTGTGTAGGCTAAGATGAGTCCTATAAAACCTTAATCCTTTCCTAAGTAACTAGATCCGGTTAAGCCATGATTTGTGACTATACATGAAGCTCTAACAAAAGACTTCATGGTGCAAGTAGTTAAATCCTTAACATAGATGCTCCTTTTGTTTATTTATTTTATTCTATCAAAATTTTAGCTTATTGCAAGAAGAGATATACAATTTTATAAGAGGTCTAAGATATCAAACTAGTGCATATAATGATTCATTTACTTTACCGAATAGAATAACAGAGGAATGGAATTTGAATTCATTAGGAATGGGATAAAGGTGGAATGGCTATTACGTTATTCAAAGTGTAAAAAAAAATTGCAAGAAATAGACTCGTAATAAAAAGCAAATGACTAAATTACCCTAGTCTCTTTCTTTTTCTACATTAACATCTTTCTCTATTGCACATTACCAAACAAAAATCATAGCAAATATACCCATAAAAAATCCATCTTTCTCATGCTAATACCACCACTTTTGTTGAAATCATAGCAACAGTACGAATTTAGAAAAAATCCCATCTTAATGAACTTAAGTGTTTGCTCAAGCAAAACCCAAATTCTTTAATCTGAGTGACATTAAACCCAATTATCATCTTTATTTTCGGATGATTAATCATAGTCTCTACACTTGCAATTTTGAAAAAGATAATGAACATGAGTTATTATTATGGCCAACAATCCCATATGTACTTAACGAATGGATAAGGTGGTTAATTTCAGAAGTTTTTGCTGACAACAAGTAATCCCTTCTTCAAAGGTCCTTAACCGCCATCTTTAATCACCTTTCACAACCATGTCGACCATCATTCTTAGACCCTCCAAGTACTCAAAAAAAAAAAAAAAAGTTTCAAACTTTGTTTATGGTAAGTTGTGGTATGTGGTTGGCAAGTGTCCAGTAGTAGGTTTTTGGTAGTATGTATGGTGGTGCATATGTTTGATAGTAGGGATTGTGGGCGTACTGACAAAAAAATTTCCTCTTTTCGCAACAAATTGAGAAATGACCAAGGGAATTTGGAATTGGTGCTCGGGTTTATTGTAAGTGTTGGTATGTAATCGATCTTCTAGATTTGAGTAGGTATTAGAGAAGTCTGGTGGTGGTAGTCACTAGAGACATCTAGATCTTAGTGAGTGTAGGGTGGTGATAGTCTAGATCTTGGTGGTGGTTATGGTTACTAGGGAGGTCTAGCGGTGGTGGTAAGTAAGTATATTAGTAGTAGTGCACGGGTATAAGGTGATGGTGGTAAGTAGGTGTGTTGGTAGTAGTACATGGGTGTCGGGTGGTGGTTATGTATTAATGCTTGGGTGATGGTGATGGATAGTAAGAATATGTTGGCGGAGATAAAGGGAAATGATAGTCTTTTTGACAATAAATCCTAATTCTTGACTTTTACAAAGGAATCTCTATAACCGATCTTTTTAAGGAATTAGAATTCTTCGTAATTGCAATTTAAGTAAAGCGAACATGATAATAAGAGGGATATAAGGAATAAGGGAGGAATGGATTGCCCCTAAGTGAATGAGCAATAAGAGAATTATGTTTAGTTAGAAAAGTTTGTGAGTGTAGCTTTATAATTCTCCAATGTGTAGCTAATAGTTACTTCTATATATACTAGCTATTGATGTACTTGTGTTGTATGTGCAAAAATTAGTTTTTTTTTTTTTTTTGCATTTAATAAAAAAAATGAAACATATATTTATTTTAAACTTATTATAAAACATTTTGTATTTACCATTACAAATTTCACTTTTAATGTATTTATATAATTTTTAATAACTTTTTTTCAAAAATCACGAGAACCAAAGAAATTATGAAAATTGTGAAAAAAGTAGCTTTATTAGAAATTGTGAAAGGAAAGGAATAAAAAAGTGGGAGAGAGAAAAAAGGGGAAGAGAAGAAGGTATAATACAGTTTTAGAGAGTGGAAGAGAGAGACTAAATGTGAGAATTATAAGGAAAAATACTTTTAGCTATAATATAAATTATATGTAATTTAATAATACTGTTTTAGTATTAGTTTTTTTGTTAAATAATATTTAATATTAATCTAAATAATAATTTCAACTATAGTGGTTACTTAAACCTCAAAGGATTTTAATAATATAGATAACTTTTCCATTCATTTGATAATTCTAATGGTCAAGGATATACTTGCTATTATTTCTTTTTCATACCATAAAGTGTTGAGATGCTTTTTCTACAAAGCTCGTAAGAATATGCTTCATTTACCTTTTATTTCTTTTACAAGAAAAATGGCAATAGGCATGTGTGATTAATGTTCTAAGTCCAAGAAAAACATTTCATTTCTCTTGTTTTTCAATCTTTACGTTTGATTGCTATTAAGTATATAAATTTCATCAACTCATAATCTTATATTTTCTTTTTATGGTGTATTTTTCATAATGGATCATACAAGTAATGATATTACAATACAACAACATATTAATGTGGATGACAAATCTAAAATTGGTGGATCTAATGTTAATATGAGTTGAATGTGAAAAAGTACTTTTTTTTTGTAATATTTTAATTTGAAATATAATATGTATTTTTTATTGGTTTAATTTAAAATATTAAATTTTATATTAAAATTTTTTAATAAGTAAGTGGATTAGCTCATTTAATCCACCAACTTATGATGAGGTGGATTGAGTTGAAAATTCCAGCTTGTATATACAAGTAGGCTAACCAACTCACTTAACTGGTCGGCCAATATGAGTCAGGTTGGATTAGCTTTCTTATACAAATTAAACCAATGGTAACAATAGTCTATTCATTCTTCATATTAATATAATAATATTTAATAATTCTAACATTGTTATAATAACAAATGTTGAAACACTCACAACCTAAATATATAATTGAATTCTCAATATTTTTGGAAACTCCAGTGAAGTCCTTTTATTTATTAACAAAGCATTTTTTTTTTAACTTGTGGCCCACACAACATCTTAAAGTATTTTGAATTTTCAACTGGGGACAAAGCTGAACAAAAGAACGCAGAAAGCCCAAGCCCAATTTCCCATTCCAAGTTTGATTTTGCGCTTTAATTCCTTCCCGACTGAGTTGTGACATGCAAATATAAACAACAAAACCCTAAAACCCTAGAATTCATCCTTTCAGATATTTTTCATATTCTCTGTAAAGGAAGAAGAAGAAGGAGAAGATGGATCAACTAGCGGGAGCAGAAGAACGGATTGTTTCAGATAGGATCAGAAGAAAACTCAACGAAGTTAATGCAGCTGCCCAGGCCCATCTTTCTGGTGTACAAGACCATGTTAATTTCACCCTTCAGGTCCTTTCTTTTCTTCTCATTTCTACAGAACTTAGTTCAAATCAATGCAACTAGCCTCCACTTGTATAAAATTGATCGCAATTTTGATTCGCTTTCTTCTTTCTTCTTTTTTCTTTTTTTTTTTTCATTTAAATTCGTTTCTGGTGTAGTTCATACTATGGAGAAATCAACATATGGCATGCAATTGCTGCACGCAGTTGCTCTAATTGAACTATTATTGTTTGCAATATCCTCATTAGATTTGTAGCGATCATAGTATACCGCATCTAATATTATTTGACTTGGGAAATTATTAAATGCAGCAAGCATACTTCAAATGTGCTTACGAGTGCTTCGACAGGAAACGGAGGCAGGAAGAGATAAGTAGTTGCGTTGAGAATTGTAGTGTTCCTGTTGTTAGTGCCCAACAACTGGTTGAGAATGAAATGGCTAAATTTCAGGTCAGTTAGTTGGCTGTTCTATATTTGTCTTACATTGCCAAAGGTCATGATAGAGTAAGACTGGGTTTGCAAGTGTGATTAGAACAGCCAGAGGGATCCCTTTTTCTTTCCCTTTGAATATGATTTTTCTGAGTATAAGGTACTTGACTTAATCTCTTCATAGGAACGTGACGAGACTAATGCAAGATAAGGCTACAAGGTTGTCCCTTTCAATCAAGCAATAAAAATTTTCTAAAAGTCCTCCAAAACATCTGCTCATTGTGTCCCTTCAAGTAAAGAACATGTTATCTCAACCTTTTTATATTTCCTTGTTAATACACAGGAGAGATGCATTCATTACTCTACCTGGCTTTTCTTTTACTCCATTCTAGGTGGATATTGAATTGGTTCTCATCTTTTTGTAAAGTGTCCAACCTGTTTTATGAGCCTCCCCACTAAAAATTCACTATTAGATCATGTTATTCAGGAATAATCTATAAATCTCGTGGCCTAAGTTGATGGCTTCCATTGCACTTGGGAGGGGCACCTGCCTTAAGGTCTGTCCAAAGTGGTAGAGCCTACATCATAATTTGTGGTGGTGGGGCCTGCGTTTGCATTGTCTCTACCCTTTATTTATTTATTTTTTAATAATCTATAAATCTCTTGAATCTCTTATGGATGGTTTCAGCAGCTAGCCTCTGAAGTTGCCAATAATGACCCCATCCTATTTTCTTTCCACTCTACTAACTTTACTGATAAGGAGTTCCTTGGTTTTTGATTTGAAGTGGCTTTGCCACTACAAAGTAAGAAGAAGTTGACCTGCTAGGAAATGCTAAACATGTTGTATATTCCTTAAGATCCTTACATTTGTTACGTGCTTCTTCCCTGAATAATGCACCTATTGCATCAATTCCAATGTAGCATTATTCTGTTTCTTGTCTCTGAACTATCGGGCCATGAGTATGTTTTCCATGTCGAGATATTCGAACAAGTCATCTGTCAATCACAAGTTGGTCTCATTGTGCCTTATTTTGCATTTGTGAGTGAATTCAATTTGTTTGCGGCTGATAGGCTCTACTTTTTTTTTCTCTTTGCCGGTATCATTGTTTCTCTCAATTTTAATTTCTCACTCCGTTTTGTTCAACTTATAAAGCATGAACGGAAGCTTTTTTATCAGTTGTTTTGTCAGAGAAAAAGATTTATCCACTTGCTTGCTGTGTGTAAAGATTGTATTGTTCCTGTGCAATTTAATCATTACCCTCCTGAATTTACATTGATATATTCCAGATATAATGGCTTTGCCATTGTTTAGTGTTGCGTACTCCTTGTATACCTAATTCTTGCTCAGTGAAGATCACCATATTGCTACATCTTTTGCATCAGGAAAGATTGAATAGATCTTTGATGGTCTGCCAAGACAAGTTTGAGGCAGCCAAGCTCCAAAAGGTTCAAACAGATGCCATGAAAGAATTGGAATCATGTGTTGAACAGTCTATCGAAGATAGTATCAAGACGTTGCCCCATCTCGTAGATAGATTGAAGCCCGCCCTTGGGATTAGAGATTAAGTCAGAGCACGTTTTTGAATTTTAATAGCAGATGTATTTGTTATAATACATTCGGTCAATTGAGTTTTGAAATTTTTGCTGAAATTAAGAGAAACAAAAGGCAGCGCTGCAGCCGCATATTTACTACTTCTTTACGATACCTCCTGTCTGGAGGTAATTCACAAAACAACGAGAGAAAGGATTATGGTTCTTTTTATTTTCTTTCTGGGGACACGGCTAATGGTCATGCAACTTGCATCCATCCAAATATAGGAAGTATTCCATTCAGTTCCATTATAAATCATTTCTGCATGTAAAACGTGATATCAAATCTAAGTTTGAAACAATGGAAGGAATAAAGATGGAAAATAGATAAAAAGAATATATTTAATCTTTCTTCTGAAAATGTAAATTGGGATTTTTAAGATGTTATTCATCATTTGGGAAAGGAAATCAAAAGGAAAAGGAGCATTAAGGGTGAACAAGTATAAGATTAGGCATGAAATCTTTAACAGGTGTGGTTATCAAATTTTGGAATCAAAACCTATTTTGTAATAAATAAAAGTTACTACGAAAACTATACTTTGTAAAACCTAATGCAGAGGAGAATATCTTGTTATATTTTTAAAAGGACTTTTTCCATATAATTGTAACTAATATAAATTGGTAATAGATAATAATCTACTCATCTTTCAATCATGTATTTCTCATGAAAACATATATCATGAGTCAGACAATATAATTTCAAACAATTAATCTTTAAATGCTACAAAATTTGCAATCTATCATAAGGAATGTGGGAAATTAATATGACCAAAATTATCATAAAATCGAGAGAAACTAAGTGGCAGCAAAAAGAAAATAATAGGCAATAAAAGAAGGGAGGAAATCATTTTTTTTTTTTTTAATTTTTACTTTCTCCAATAGAAAATAATTGTGACCTCATCTTAATCTATGCATGCATATATATATATATTTATTAAAATCGTGAGTAAAAAATACATTTTTATGAGTTCATGATTTTATAATATTTTCTTAATTAAAATGGATGTAAAATTATTTATGTGTAAATTTTTAGTAAAGTTATGAATTTTTATATATGATTTTACAAATTTACGATTTTACCGATTTTATACGATTTTATCGATTTTATTCATTTAAATGAACAATAAAATTTCGATTTTGACAACTATGTATATATATAAATATATATATAGTTACATTCAAATATTATTACCTAGTTAAGAATTACTTTTAGGTTGGACATAGAGTACATTGTGTACCTTTGAGCATGGCCTTTAAGATGGATATAGATATCGGGACATTACTCTTGTATTATATCATATAGAAGTAGGTTTCAAAATATTAAAAATAAAACCTATTTTATAATTTTCAATACCATTGAAAACCTATTCAATTACACAAAATAAAAGAAGTTTTAAGTTGGGATAGGGTTGTCCATTAATGCTTAAATGCGTATTCAATATTTTCGTTGTTCATGGAACAGCAATTACATAATATAACCGATAGCTATTGGCTGTATAGTCCGCGGTACTTCAATCGATAACGAGCTTATAACACTATACAACTGAAGTACAGATAAAAGGTTGTTTGTTTAACAGAAAACTCAATGCCGGCATAAGAATTCAGCTGCACAACTCTTTCAAAGGACTAACAATGAGATAGGCTATAGAAAATCTAGGATTTTTCTCAGGGACAAGGCATAAAAACAATGTCCAGCTCTAGCTAACTTAAGATAAGGTTAAGCTTTTGATGGCATGGTTGACAGAGCTTCTTGTTTGTTTATTTAGCCGTCAAACTTATCAATAGCTACTTGAAGCTGATTGGTATTGTCCTCCAAACTTTTGTATCTATATTATTAAAGCGAAAATAAGGAGAATGATCTTTTTTAATTTGCCTGAATTATCCACTAATGATATTAATATTTTATATGTTTTACAATCTTAATGATTCAATTCATGTATTTAATATTATATCATTGGTCTAGAAATGCCAATCATCTCAATTCATTCTCCGTAATAAAAATGGCAAATCTATATATAGTATTTTATATTTATCTTATCATTATTATGTTTACTTTACATTCAAATTATAGTAATGCACAATGATATACAATCAAATTATAGTAAATACGCATTAAATTACAATCCTAAAAATATTTGAAAAATCAATTAAAGCACATATCATAATTCAGCTTATAGTATATTCACAATTTATCTAATCTCTCTTCTCCACTTATAGCATGTCCATAATTTTATAAACTACACACTTCTAGGAAAAATAATAATTAAAATTTAATATACATATGTATAATCATTAAATAAAATTTGCAAGCACAATGTTCTTAGGATATAATATATATTGATTTTGATATATGTAATGAAGCTATACATATTATGATGCGCTTTATATATAATGTATGTATAAACTTTAAATATAAGTCAAGTAATCGTAGGATCGAATTTAGTATATAAAATTTAGGATGATCGGTTAAAAGATCTAATCAAATTTAAATTATAAATTAAATTTAGAAATATTAGTAAAAGTAATCCGATAAGTTTGAATTTAAGAAAATAAGTAATAAAATAAGAAAATATAAAATTTTTAAATTTTAAGTATATTACTCATTATTTATCAAAAGTGCATAAAATACATTCTGATAACTTATAAATCATTAGAGATAAATTATATGTATATTAAAAATCATGGAATGACCTAAATAATATTTATAAGTACTACATATATTTACGTGTAGATAGAAATACGTAAAATTACTTAAATTGCTCGAAATTTTCTAAAAATTTACTAAATAATTAAAGAAAATTATAAAAAAATTAAGGAAAAATAAAAAAAAAATCAAAGATAGTGAATGATATAGATCTAGTTGTGGTAGTAAGGGGAAAGGAAAGAAAATATTAACCAATAAAAAATAAACAAATAAAAAGCAAAAATAGTAGAGATACGAGCCTTGTTTTGTCCAAATTAATGCACTATAATTGCTTTAAGGCCCTATAAATAGCAATAAAATTTTCAGAGCTTATTTAGTCAGTTGGGAATTGAAAAAAATTGAGAAAATCGAAATTTGAGAGAGAAATTACAAATCTTTACAAAACTGTGCAATTAATGCTTTTAGGTCGAACTCAGGAGCCACCACCACTTAGAATTGAAACAAACCACCACCACTAACCTACTCCACATTCATCGCCTGGACCAGCCGACACACCTAAACCGATGTTGAAAGCCAAAAAGCTCGCAAACCAAGTGAGTCTCAAATCTCCTTTAATTTTGCAAAATTCCTTAAAATTATTAATTATGCCTAGAAAATTATGAAATTTATTATTCTAATATTTTATTGTATGTTAATTTAAGAAAAAATAGTGGTTAAGTTTAATCACATCTGTAGATATAGGGTTCTTAAGAAATTGGATAAAACCAAATATGTTTAGAATTAGAAATAAATAGACTTAGGAGTATAGTTTAGAGCTCAAATTTTTTTTTTCTGTAAAATACTTAAGTGAATTAGAACAATGCTATGAAGCCATTTTTTTTTAAATTAATTTTCGAAAATTTTCAGTAATTTTTAGCCCTAAAATGATGAGAAAAATGAATAATTTTGGCTTAATAAAATGATTAATTACTAATTTGGAAGATAATTAGATGTTTAAGGATGTTAATCTTTAATGTAGAAACCTAATCCTAACATTTGGAGTGTTAATTGTAATTAGTATAGGAATTATGTAGTAATTGTAAGAAATTTAGTAATATGTAAAGTTGGGATTTTAATAAATATGAAATAATAGGTGAAATTGGATAATATAATAATAATAATATTAGTACAAAATAAATTTGGTACAAAAATTAATTTTAGGTAATTAGATAAAAAATGTAAGATTTTCTCACATCAGAAGTAAAATTTGGTACCATAATTAGGATTAGAGTGTATCGAATATGTTAGAATACTAAATTAAGACTTGATATGATATTAGAATGCTCGAGCTTCATGTGATTAGTTTCATATTAGGATTCGAGCGTATTTAGGATTCTTCGTAGTTAAAAATAATTTAGAACCAAAATTAAAATTTAATTTAGAAACCGAACCCCGAGCTAATATAAAATGAATCGCTAATAAATAATAGGTATATATGGAGTAGTGAGTTAAATCATAACTTAGAATATGTATCATTAAAGTAGAAGTACTAACAAAACATATTTGTATTATAGGATATATAGAGGCTAACCAACCTACAATTGAGTGATTGAGTAATCGAGAATTCTAAGTAGGTAGTGTTTATTACTTCATCGTATTTGGAGTACTATTTTAAGGTACTTAGAGACTTAGGATTGTGTATGATTGTGATCATAAATAGTTTTATATATGTGCTTGCATATCTGACTTCGTATTGGTATTTATATTGTGATTGATAACTATTATGATTGGATTGGTGTGAAATTATTTGAACACCCTAAATTGAACCTAATCCTAATTGACCTTAATATCCTAAATTGTCATGCATTGTAACCCTTTAGGGGATTATTAGGATTCTCCAACCAAACACTGATATCTTCGAAAAAGATAGCGCTGGATAACAGTTTGGTCTTTTCCTCATCCTTAGCCAAATTAAGTGACAGAAGAGGAGGTCGCGGTGAGGATGAGGGCATTAGTTTGAAGGATAGTCTTAGGCGGAGCAGTGTCTCCATTGCATAAACTTGGGTTTGGTTGTGAGTTATTGCATAACATGAAAACTCTTCAACCTAGATTAGAGCAGGTGAAATTACTCCGATTTCGCAATGAACTGAACTACGTTGTATGATGACATTTGTTTGTTGCGTTTTATGAAAATAATTGCTTGATAATCTTGTTTATCTTTGTATATATTCGTGAATTTCCAATTCAACTTACTAAGCTGTAGTTGCTCATACCTATATAGATTCTTTTGCAGGTTTTGACTTTTGATTACTCTGACTAACATACTACCCTACAACTATTCGGAGGTTAGTTCTCTTTTGAAGCCTGGGGGTATGAGGATTAGTTTGCCTAATAGTTAATTTATATCTAGAGTCTCACTAGTATCTTTAAGACCGAAAGACTGATATTTGATATGTAAACCAGCTGACTATTATGTTATGATGTAGAATCACCTGGGAATTCTATGATAATGTACATATAATTATATATATTGACTTAAAGTTTTAATATTTACTGTAACTCTAGCTAAATTTTTAATCGAACTGTTTACTACAAAGTAAGGAGTCATCGACGCCTTATGTAGATCATATTTATGATAGGCACTGTGAGGCCAATTATTATCAGAATTGGTTTATACGATGGGACTATTACGATTATGCAATTTCGGAGTATAACAACATATACTACATTGCATAATGTACTGCATAAATATGATATAACTTATTACAATATTGTATCATTGATACATACACATTACATGTATTATCTTACACTCTATGACATATTTTGTGTTATCATCAAATGTAATATACTATATCATATTCAACACATACACACATATAAATATATACTTTAAATTGTGACATAGATTAAATAAGGGTGAGTAGGTATTGAGTAGGTAGGGTATGACATCATATCCATCCTCATACCTTACTATGTAGGTACAAGTTCTAAAATTATTGTATTTGGAACTTATCTTGTGGCACTTTGGAACTATCCTATATCCTATAAAGGTATCTTATGGAATCTGTAATTTTTTCACTTTATCTTCTTTCAAAATATTATGCAAACACATAATCAATATTAAATATGTAATTACGCTAATGGACCAAATAATAATAATTTGAAATATTCTTATATTTGCAATACATTTAGTTGTAACAATGTGATATTTTGGAAGATAGAATAGAGAAGATAATATTCATGCAATTGCAAATGTTTAACTTTTGGTTGGGTCATGCTATTTTTTTTTGTCCTTTTTTTTCAAATTATCAAAATAAATTTTTTATCAAATTATAAAATTATTATACATAATACAAAAACCATATGCTGAGTAACTTCAAAATAATATATTGGACAACAAATTAAGAACTAAAATGTTTTTAAAAACTTTCTAGATTAGGATTGGTAAAAGAGGGGGGAAAAAAATGTAAAAATGAGATACTAAAAAATTAGAGAAGGTTTTACCCAAGAAAAGAAAAAAAAAAATAATAAAACAAGAAGAAGAGAAAGGGACAATATAGTAGATACAAGGCTTTTGTTGTTATTTTCTTTAATATTAAAAAAATACAAAAGTATTAATTTTTTTTATCTATTATTGTTATTCAATTATTATTATAAAGTGGGTATGGAGTACCTTAAAGCCTATACCATATATATTTTAGAGTATGGGTTTTAGATGGATATGGATTACCTTGACATCACACCCATTCCTTACCATGTGAGAGCATATTCTAAAAAATTGTTATTCGAAATATATTTTGTAACCCTTTTAACCCACTTAAAGCCTTCCTAGTGAAGCAAGGTATAGGTAGGTACCTTGTATGACAGTATTATCTACGCATCCCTAATATGAAATATCTTACTAAGCTTTTTATTATTAATTTGTGTGAAATATATTATAAAGCATATATAATATTACGTATGATACACTATTTATGAAATATTATAACATTCATTACAATAAATGTTAAGATATATATAATAACAAATAAATGCACATCACTTTTATTATATTTATGATGTCATCATTATTATTAATTACAATAATAATTCCATTTATTAATATTAATTGAGTATTCAGTTATTTATAAGACAAATTCCTCTCCCTTGAAAATGGTTAATGTTATCAAACATCAACTTTTTAACAACAGAGAGGTTTAAAAATTAAGAATTACATATTAAGATTGTTACAAGAATTAGGACATAAAGGCAGGATCTTTGGATGAAGAAGAAGAAGAAGAAGAAAGAGAAACTTTTTTTTTTCTTTTTAGTATTTTAGTGATTTCAATATTTAGGTTTTGGTTTTTGCATGCAGTTTTATAGGTTGCTCCATTAGCTTATGAAAACAAGGTTATTGTGTTGTGTTCATTTACCATCAAAGAACTAGGTCAAGTTAAAGATTAGTATACTCAACCTTGAATTTAATATGAACACTTATAATTTGAGTTTAGACTTTTGAAATATAATTAAGACTCAGTTGAGATGTTGGTAGATGGTAGTTTCCCTATGGAATTTGATATGAAGGGTATATGTGTTTGTTTACATCACTTAGGTGAGATTTATTATAAAGAAGAAACAAGATCTATTTTTGGATTAATCTATCATTTGCATTATTATTTAAGAATTGCTTTTGATAATGAATCATTACATGAAAGGTTGTAATTCAAATTCCACTAGAGATCCAACTTGACTAAAACTTGAAGTTTCCATTTTCAGGGATGCATCTTATTAATAATAGTTTTGTAATTAGATTATTGCTTTTGGTTGTTTGTTACAATGATTTAATAAGGAGTTTTTGCTAAATGGTGACATTTGTATAGTTTATAAGGGTAATAATGAAGGGATAACCACAATGTGCCATTAATCTCTCTAAGGGAAGGCTTAGATTTTTGTGACTTATAATTTAGTTATAGGTAAGACAACTATAAGAAATGTTCTAGTAGAGAGCATTTGATGGAAAACATCCTTCCCTTAGATTTTTGTGACTTATAATTTAGTTATAGGTAAGACAACTATAAGAAATGTTTTAGTAGAGAGCATTTGATGGAAAACATCCTTATCTATTACTGGGTTTTTTCTATTTGTTCTATTTTAGTATATTAGTGTAAAACTAGCAAATGGAAATTTGTCTCTTGACATATGATTTCCTCTATTGTGGTTGTTGAAGGAAAATATCTTATCTATAATGTAAACTAATGGTAAGGGTTATTGTAAATTAAGGAAAATTATGGTATGTGATAAGCTAATTAATGTCCTCATGAGTTTGTAGTTGTACATTCACATGAAATGGTATAATAAATAAATTATTATGCTCATTAATTCATTGGTCTAAGTGTAGTTTCTTTTTATTTTTCATTTCAATAGCTATGCGTGTAATTTTGAAATTTAGTAATTATTTTATATTTTAATCCACCATGTAATTCTTTTTTAATTTTTACACATTGCACATGTGCCACATCTACTAGTAAAAATAAATGCCAAAAACAAATGATGTTAGGCGGCTGGTCTCATGCATAATGGGTCCGAAATAGAGAGCCCTGCCATATATGTTGTTATGATAGATTGAGTGAGTGCCCCATACTCATAAGCATTCAATATACACAAGGCTTAAGAGGAACCATGCTAATACTTGAGGAATATAACTATTTCTTGTTTACTTATTCTTTTACATTTACAATTACAATTGAACCCAGTGGGTGTAGTACAATATATGGGTATGCTTACCTTTATTGATTGAGCAACCACTTTGGTGACTAGTTTTTGGTTTAGAACCTATAAAATCTATAAGGGAGTGAGTAAAGCAATGACTCGATAAGTGGCAAAGGATCAATCTTATACCTGAACAAGCAAGACAAATGAATCCATTCAGATTATAATGCAATAGTCAAATGTCATCTGCACGACATTGATTGGTATGTCACAAGACTAGAGAAATAAACTCCATTCTAGTCTAGGTTTCAAGGTATTTCACATTATAGCCACTTGCATATGGGTCCAACCTTGTGTTAATCTGAGGTTGTATAATGGACATCCCTTTTCGTCTGCTCTATACTAATTTCGGAATATTCGCAATAACTCCTTAACTTTGTTGGCGACCTTCTCTCCTATCACTTAATTCTATAAGATTGAAAAGGAGGAATCTACCGTATTCCCTTACTGTATGGATGGTTTTAGGAGGAGCCGTATAATGATGTAGGGTTGTAATGTCTCATGGTTTGTATTCTAAAAGGAAGTAAAGGTGTTCAACTTGGGGCTTAACGTGAAGTAAGTGGCATCAGCTAGCAGTTTATTTGTGGGATTGGGTGTTCTCTTAACGCAGGGTTAGCCTTCTTTAAGCAAATTGGTTGTGGGCTGATGCCATTCTCTTGATGATGGCCCTAATAGGCTGAAATTAGTTAGAAAGTTGGATGTCCCTTGACTTATGGAAGATGATGACAATGCTGGTTAGCATTCCTAAAGATAGAAGGGTTTGGAATAGTCTTGGGAAGACAAGAAGGGAAGAGGCTACCTCGCTCTTCGTAATCCAAGTAAATATAATAAGGCAAAGGAGGGTCGAGCACTATACGGGCACTTGTGAAGAGGGTGAACTTCTCTTCTTGTGAAAAATGATATCAGAGCATAAAGTTTTAGCTTAGAGAAGCCACCCAAATATTACCTGATGTGCTAAAAAAGAAAAGGGTAATTTTTGTTGACAACTAGGTTCATGTAGATGAAGCTTAAGAAGAGGAGCAGCCATCAAGTGGAGGGCATTGTTGCCAGAGGGGGTAGCTGTGTTGTGAACAACATTATAACACGACATTGCTTGAATATTAAGAAAAATAAAAATGTACTTCAATGGGTAGACCTTATTGTTGGGTCATTCTACAAAAGTCGATCTCTGAGGATGAAAGGAGAAGGCACGGGTGAGGCGAAGATGAGGATGAGGGGATGCTTGTAGAAGCCCTAGAGTCTTAGTATGGATAATCTTCGCATGGAGTTGGACGATGGAGTAATAAAATCGGTGATCTTAAGGGAAAGGGCAGTGACGAAGAGTTGGCCCCACGACAAGGGCATTATGGATTTATGTGGGAAAGAATGTCATAGTTCGTGTTTCGAAGGGAAGTGTAGGTGTTCAACTTGGGACTTACTATAAAGTGAGTAACATCAACTAGCAATTGGTTTATGGGGTTAGGTGTTCTCTCAAGGTGGGATTGACCTCCCATGCGCAAATTGGTCAGAATTTGATGCAGCTCTCTTAATGATGGCCATAACTGGCCAAAATCAGTTGGAGAGTTAGATATCCCTTATCTTATGAAGGATGGTGACAATATTGGTCGGTACTTCTAAAGATAGAAGGGTTTGAAATAGTCTTGAGAAGACAGGAAGGGAAAAGGCTGGCTCACTTTTCGTAATTTAAGTAAATATGATGAGGTAAATGAAGGTTAAGCATCGCACAGATACTTATGGAGGGGTTGAACCTCTCATCTTGTGACACAATGCATGTATTGTTTATTAGGCCAAGTAGTGATTAAGTTAGGTAAAAGGTGATCAAGCAATATAAATAATCCATAGCATTGTATTAGTAATTATAAGCAATTCACACTAAACAGGTAGACTCAGTTATCACAAGCATATCGATTACATATATTGCATGCGGATAAACAACTAATTACAAGTATAGGTAGTATAATGGCTTATAATCCTTTGTTAACGTAACTAAGATTATTGTAAAGTAGGCCACTTACCTGGATTGTGTGTGTTGAAAGTTTCTAGAATTTGTATAGAAATTCCTAAAAATTCACCTTTAGTTGGTCAATTTTTTAAGGTAAGCTAAACTTAGGATAAGTTTTATAGATATGTTATATTTGTAATTGGAGCTAGATAATAACTCTTTGATTTGATCCCTATAAGTTGTGTAGTTTATTATTTGTTTTCAAGAAAAGATAAGATGATTAGTTATATCTATTTATAGGTAGGTATTTAGGAAAAGTAATAAATTCTTTAATGGGATAAACAATATGTATATATAAATCTTCGAAATGTAGTATAATATATTTAATATAGAAAAAAACTAAGATATAAGGTAATTAGACCAAGATTAATATAAACAATAAAGTGACACTATAAAAATGCTTAAAATGAGAGGAATTCAATAATAACTATTATTTTGGAATTTTAGTATATAATAATATTTATTATAAATTAGACATTTAAGTAAAATCAAGCCTTAAAAGCAAGGAAATTAGAAAATATTGTGACACTTGGTAGCCATGGTACTTAGTATGAGAAAAAGTTTGGGAATTTTAGGAAGTCATTAGATAGGGTTTACAATTTTTATTTAAAATATGCATTTTTTTTAACAAAATGGGTAGAAACTTGCAACAATTATTTAAAGAAAAACCAAACAAACATATAAAATTAATTCTAGGAAAATTACCGTAGATAGATATAAGAATGATGGGCTTACATTTTAAATGCTCTTCGAAAGGATAAGGTTTGAAGCTTCTGTAGTTTTTGAATGAAAAACTATCTAAATCACCAAAGCGACGACCTTTGGCCACCATCTACCACCACAAGGCTATTGGCTCACCTTGGAGGATCTCAAATGAGAGACTATCATCTCCTTATAATATTGGAGAGCCAACAACTCAATGTGGAATGGGAAGAGGGGTAAGGGGGGTTTCCAATTCTTCCAAAAATTGCAAAATTTTTATCGATCCAAAAATTGCAAAATTTTTACCATGTGCTATTGACATGGTGAAACAAGTTGAGTTAACTTTTCATGATTTTATGACACTTGTGTGATTATAGGTGAACTATTGATATTTGTTTAATTTTTTTTTATTAAATTCATAGTTCCTTCTTTTTCCAGAGTTTCTGGATATTTTGAAAGCATGTTATAATCTTTTTGTCATTTGTAGAATTGGTTTAGAAAATTTTTAGCAATATTAGGTGATTTTATAGAGTATTTTGTCATAATTTAAATTTTTACCATATTATTTTAATAGTTTGCTACTTTTTCAGAGTATATTCCTCACTTTTTGATTGTGGAATGTCATGGTGATGTTTTACATGCAAAGGGCATGGGTCATTGTAATGCTTGTCATTGTAATGCTTCTTATCTTTGCCTATTACTTATTTACTTTACTTCATTACTAATTCACTATTTACTATCTTATTTGTTACTTTTTACTACTCATTTTTACTTTTAAGGGCAAATTGGCCTTTTTCTTACTTCTTGCTATTTTAATCATTGGTAAATTCCTTAAAGTTAACTTTTTATTTATTATCTTGCATGACTAGGTTTCAATTTAGGGTCTTAGCTGTAAACCCAACTAATTTAGCTATTTAATTGTTTGATTAAGCTCGAATACTGTATATAACTTTAGGAGTTAATAAGGCTGAGTAAGATAAAAAAATTTATTAAACTATAAAATTGAATATATTATGAGTAATAAAAATCCTAAAATTTTAATTGAAACCTAAATCGCATACAAAAACCTTAAACCCTATGTGCGCGTAAATACCTAAAATCGAACTCATAACAACTCTTTTTATGTTTCCTTATTTCTTATACTCTCTCTCTCTCTCTCTCTCTCTCTATATATATATATATATATATGTATATTCTTCTATATACTAAAAGCTACTTAATCAACCTAGATAATTAAGAATCAATTATTATTTATTATATTTTCAGTTCTCTTGATTTACCTTTATTTCTAATTAGGTACATTGTTGTTTATATCATAGTTTATCATCTTTGTTCCTATCTATAATTTTTATAGTTAGATTAGTAAATTTCTATGTTTGGAAGTAATTTTAAAAAGTCCTAAGGTTAAGATTTTATTTTAAATGTAGTCTTTAGGATTTGGATTGGATTTTGGTACTATTAAGCTAATGGTCCTCACAACTGGCAAAATGGGGTATTTTACCCCAAGAGCAAGGCTCCTACAATTGCTCATATTGCTTGTCCAAAGTAAGAATCTCCACTTTTTAGTGACTTCACTACATAAGATAGTAAATTAGTTAATAATCTGTTATCAAAGCTTATAATTACTATACAAAGGAATAAGGAAAAAAAAATTAAAGCACTAAAGCAAATTTTTTTTCCTTCCTTTTTATTCATTATTATTGACCTTTCAAAACCCCTATGTTCCTTAACTTTGCACCTATAAGAAGAGAAACCAACTTAACAATAAATAGCATGTTATTCATAAAGAATAGGATTTATGCATTGTAGGAACCAAATAAAATACTATACTATTTAGAAACCATCATAAGGATATCATAAAATATCTAGATTGAACAATTTATGGTTTATCCACTTTTAGCAATCTTAATTGATTTATTGAATGATTTAAAGAGAGAGAGAGAGAGAAAGAGATGTACCTAAGCAGAGAGCTTTGTTGAAGCAAAGTACTAAGCAATTTGCTTAGCTAAGGGGAATGAATTTAGGGGAACACTAAAACTGATTTCTTAACTAACTTTAACTTCATCCTTTTATTGTAGTTACCTTTTGAAAAGATAGCTAACACTCTAGAGTAAACACCAACATGCACACTTAACTACATCATAACACCACCACAATATAAGCACATTGAAACAATACATCACCACATACCACTATAACATCACAACATTAATAACAAAACTCACACCATGCAATACATATAGAGGTGTGCAAATGGGCTTTAGCCTGCGGCCCAGCCCGCTTAACCCGTTTTCAAAACGGGTTAGGGCCAAGATTTTTTGGCTCGTTTAAAAGTGGGCCAAATTAATCCAACCAGTTTAACCCGTGGGTCAAAGTGGGCTGGTTTGTGTTAGCCCGTTTAATAAATTTATACTTTTAGCCCGCGGGCTGGCCCATTTAACTCACTTTTTAAGTGAGTTAGGGCCAATATTTTTTAGCTTGTTTAAAAGCGGACCAAATGGGCCTGGCCCATTTAACTTGCGGGCCAAAGTGGGCCAGCGCCGGGTTGGCCTGTTTAACCCGTTTGCACTCCTCTAAATACATATATACCCTTACACTTTAGCTATATATACTAATCAAAAGAGTTAGGAGGGTCGAGGGCTACCGTATACCTTCTCTTATAAACATGTAATATAAGAGCATGCTGTAGAATCATATCAATACCTCCCCTACCAAAAGAATCCTTATCCTTAATGATAAAGTTGGGAAATTACAACTGAAAAGAAGTCTTATCTAGCAAAGTAGCCTTAGTAGGAAGTTGACCTTGGCATTGCATTAAGACTTGAGGAATAAGGTAGGGTCTAAGTTGCAAAGAGCATTGGCTAAGAATGGCAACAGGAAGTTGTTCCATAATATTAACCTCCTTAAACGAATTTTATGGTAGTTTTGATATGGAAGGGAAGGAATCAATTGTATGTTTAATAGAGACATGTGAAAAGTAGGGTAAATATGATAACTAACAAATAACCATAATTTGTAAGTTATTGGCCCAATGGTGTTCCATCCTTGAAAATGGTCAAAAGAAGCATAGATACTATTTGGAAAAAGGACTTAGCTGTGATCTGCTTATTGTAAGCTTGGCGGAAGATGGAGAAAGACCTAATCACACATTACAAATTCCAGATGTCGCTAGTGCCTATTAGCATTGTAATAAGTTATAGATTGCACATGCTTGAGATTATGATGAAGTTGTTGTAAGATAGCATCTCTAGTATGTCAAGCTTTCTATAAAGAGGAGTTCTCAATTTCTATATTAACAAATGAAGATATTGTAGGGGAGGATGACCATAGATGATTTCAAATGGAAAAAGTTTAGCAACTATGTTATGGGAAGTATTATAATGGTATTTATCCCAAGGAAGTTAAGAAGCCCATTATTTCAATTGATCACCCATCGAACATCTCAAGTAACATTACTAACATTAGTTATGGACCATAATTTGACCAAATGATAATGTAAGAGTGTTTTTGCTTGTAAACTTTTTTTCTTAATGGATAATTGTAAGTATATCTCAGAAAACTATTTGTGAAGTATGTATAGACTCATATTCCAAATATGTGCTTTATCATTAACATAACTTTTAAAAATATGCACATATTGTCGAGTCATCTCTAAGGCTCAAAAATTGTTTTTAAAAGGATCATGAGTAATGGCAGTTTTGGAGCTTAAGCAATGTTCCATAGGTATGTGCATATTTTCATGAGTTATGATGAAGTAAAATTATACTTTGATCTATCTATAGCTGATCAATAAGAATGGCAATGTATTTTCCCCCTTTTCATTAACTTGAGAATTATTGGTTGCTTTGAGTTAGTTGATTCAATAATGTATTTTTTAGTCAAGAAAGCCCCTAAATTTAATAACTTCCTTACATGATTATTTCTTCCCTTGAGAAACTATAAGATTTGTAGCGATTTTAAGTAAGACTCATATCATCTAGAAAGCAGATCTATTTGTGCAACCCAAGCCAACCTATCATCAGTCTTGAAATTAGTACATCCATCTCTAAGTCCAACAACCTCAAGTATTTTAGCTCGAGTGATTAGACAAATGCAATAAAGAATTTTCAATTGAAGACTATGCTAGGAGAGGGAGGATTTGGCTATGCATTTAAAGGATAGATCAACAAAAACACATTGGCTCCTACTACACTAAACCAAGTTGCTATAAAAAAAGCTCAAGACAGATAAGTCTCAAGGTCATAAGGAATGGCTTGTAAGTAGAACAAAATCCTATCTAACTTAAGTATCGAAGTAACCTCACTTGAACAACTTTTGGTGGTGCTTCTTAGCTTACATTTGTTACTTGTGTAGGTTGCCTTCAACCTTAACTACCTAACGAAAGTCAACCATTAACACATGATCTACAAACTCACCAAAAGAACGGCAATTAAGATCAGAATGATAATGTCAAAATTTTATTATAAGAAGAATTAATAAAATACAAAAATTGAATTTTATCTATTTTTTTTTTAGTTTGAGATTTTACATATTTTAATTTTAGTCTTTAAGTTTTCCAATTTTTATAAATGAGGACTTCTATCGAGTCTATTAAATTTTTTGTTTGCCTAAGAGCATGAACTTCTAATAGATTTACTATATTTACTTTAGTGAATTAATATTATTGAAAATGTTCAATTAAATAACATGATAAAAAACAACTAAAAAAACAAGGAAAAAAATATTTTCAACCCAATAAGCCTTTGGTTGATTACCATAAAACCTAATAATAGTCGAGCAAGGCAACGGCATCGTGGTTGGTCAAAACTTACTTACTATGGTGGGTATTTGCGACCCTCAAAATAAAAAAAAAAAAAATGAAAAATTGACTTAAAACTTGTTCGATTGAAGGTGGATCGAAAACTTTAACTATGATCCAACCGGTTGTACAATTGAATTTTCTTTTTTTCAAACTTTTTAAAAATGATAGAGAGTCATCGACTACCTTAAATAGCTTATACTACTCTCTACGATAGTTACATTGCATAATTCTTTTATAATTAGAGTTGAATAAGTGAGTTGAATGGATCGATGTAACCTCACTTGGAACAATCCAGTGACCTGACTCATCTCAAAATGTTTAACAAGAGCAGACTTTCTTTAGCCTAATGTGGCCCGTCACGAAGTGCACAATCCAACAAACCATTGGTTTGAATACCAATATTTTCTTTTCTCAATAAAGAAATTCAATTTGCTGAAGCTGCTCATGATAAGCCAAATTATAGTAGTATTCGATGGTTTTCGGAACCATCGGGAAATAGGAGAGTCTAGATGCAAAAGTGAGATCATTCATTTATTTGACAAAGTAAACATCTAATCCTTGTGGTCCCCCCCCCCCCCCCCCCCCCCCCCAAAAAAAAAAAGAGACATCTAATCCATTGTGATTTCTCTGCGTTTGATGGAAGTTATTTGTTTGATGTTACTGATGAGACGACTCGTTAAACTAGAAAAGAAACCTCTTGGCCGGTCTAGGAAACAATTCAAAAGGTGTGTTAGTGTACCTTAGAACATCCGAAGTCAATTTGCATTAGAGGGAAAAGAAACCATCATATTTTGATATCCTCCAAATGGATCTAATCTTTCCTTATAGTTCTCATCCACCGGACACTTCTTACTTTCTTCATCATCGATTAGCTGGGTTCATTATCGATGAGCCATATTGAAATAGAAATAAAAATAAATAAGATATACATCGGTTGGTTTTTCAAGCGTCGGGTTGAAATGAATATAAATCAAACACTAAATAAGTATAGACAAAGAAAGGTAATCTAAAAATACCTCCCTCAAATTGCTTGATTTCTAATAAATAACTTGGGTTTTCACTTATGGCCAACACCATTTAGCTAGGATTTTTTTGGCTTGATAAAAGAATACCGTATGAAACAATCACATATAGTATTGGAGATATAGAAAGAAAAAAAACAAAACGAAGAAAAAGCTAATATACAAATATTTATATTTATATATAGTGGTTATGGTTTTTATCAAATAGTATAGTTAGACTTGTAGAAGAACCAGTTCCAAGTCATGAATCGGCCATTGCGACTCATCAAACTGTTCTTAAACCGACGGTTTGGCCCAATAGTTCAAGGTTGAGTCAATCCGAAAAATTAAAATATATATATATATTTAATGGAAACATAATATATGTATACTATTTTTTTAATGGATTGTATATATACTATATAGAATGATTAATTTACTATAATACACATATATACTATATATTATGTTGTATATAATATATTATATATAATATAATATCATGTATTCATACTTATACGGTCCAAATGAATTATTTCGGGATTGAAAAAAATTGAACATAAAATAAAATTTTTTATTCATAAGCAACGATATGAAGTTTTATATTTAATTGAAAAACAAAAAGACGAATAGTTTATAAATTATTTATAATAAGTCAGGCTCGATTTACTCCCTTATCTCACTCCCTTATCAACTCATGAATTAGCAGTTTCAGATTGGATTAGCCTAATAAATACGTCTATGCTATACTACATCATGAAAGAAGCTATGCTAATTAGTAGAGATGAAAATAGAAGATCACAATAGCGGTTACTCTTTAAAGGTTATGCTTAATATAACATTGCAGTTAAACACAAAATGGAGAAAAATTTGAGATAGTTTTAAGTATACTTCTAAAATTATTAATTTGATGTAGATAAGCTTACAGTTCTTAAATCGTGAATTTATCATCTTATAATTTATAAAATACGCTCATATAACAAGTGGTCATTAAGATCCCACAATTCTGTAATAAGACTACAAACAATAAAATTTAAAGCACATTTATTTGATTGTATAAGAATTAGAGTGGAATAGTTATTTCTCTTCTACAAAGTTGAACTTCAGTAACGATTTGTGATATATATATCCCGGTTTTCAAAAGTTTAATCTATCTTGAAATTTCCGGCAAGGTACTTTTTGTAGATACCTAGGGTCGGGAGGTTACCTAGGATTTCAATCTTCCAAGTGTCTTGGTGTAGAGGAAAAAGACAATGCCGAGGGAGGAAAAGCAAAGTCGTATGGAAACTCATAAGTCCAACGGATCTTCTTCCACTTCACACTATTATCCGGCTTAACAAGTGCTTGAGCAACACGACTTTGAAAATTCACCAATTTCCCGATGTAGCTCGCCTCTATATTCTATCAATGCACGGAAATGATGTTGGATTTTCCATGAAAAAAGGTATTGTTTGCACACCGGTCAAGTCAATTATGTATTATTTAAGGACAAATGTAGAATAGATCTTATATATTCGATAGCTATCTTATCTAATTTTAAATTAGTTTAAAATATCCATGAAGACACGTAACAAAAAAAGATTATTCTCTTAGTCAGTTTTTTTATTTTTAACTAATTTAGATACGTATTTTTCTCCTAAACAGTCATCGAAAGAAAAAACCTTCAGAAGTTTTCTTTTATGTATATATTTATTTATTTTTTCCGTAAAATTTATAGTCCTACTCTTTCGAGTACAATCTTAAGTCAGCCATCGGAATTATCGTATTGCAAAGGTCAAATTTACTTAATTCTCGGTAGAAATCCCATGGCATTTAGTGTTGAAATATTTGTAAAACCATGGAATAAATTTTCATGGAATCTAATTTGATTTTGATTTTATTATAAGCTCAATAGTGATGTAAGAGTAGCAGATTAAAATGTGGCAACATCTTAAATTTTTGAAATTCGATTCCTTTCTATTATCAATTATTGAGATTCTTTCTTTTTATGCTAGAGATTCCAAGTTGTGCTAGCATCATAAACATAATAAAATCAGAAATTGATCATATATGATTCGCATATTCATAGTAAACAAAGATAAATCGAAAATATTCACAGGTATCTTAACATGTCAAATAGACAAAATTTTCACCTTTTCATACAATTATTAAATATCCTTTTTTCTTTTTATTTTTTTCCTTTCGAATTCATCTATTCACAGAATTTAAGATAAATTAAACAATATGATGTGACTTACATCGATAAGCTCTCGAAGAAAATTGATGAAAATTAAGTAGGATATGCTATTTGACCACCTAACAAAGACATATGAAATCACATCATAGTAATAATAATTGTATCAACTACTCAACGTATGAACAGTAAATTGATGTTTATGTCGCTTTTGTTTTGGTCAAGTTTGAATAAGAAGTTGAATAATGACTAGGTCATGAAAGGCCACATTTACATGCATTATAAGTCTACATTCTGCAATATCCACGTCAAAGTGGGTCCACAGCTGTTGGTAGACATTGAATTTCCATGACTTCTACTAAATAAAGTCTTTTTTCCAAACCCAAGTTGAAGAAATGATCCTTGCCTTTGACCGACTGCTAGATTTTTTATTCTTTATATATTTTGATGGCTTGAATTTTCCAAAAAGAATGCAAATTATGTTCATATATATTGTGGAAAAGTTGTAGTTTGGATGACTGACTTTGTTATTAATTTATTTCTAATTCATGGAAGTTTGGTGAGAGTTTTGTGCTCTAGAATTTAGCCATGGGGAACTGTTACAGAAAACCAGCAAAATGCGCTCATGCTTCCTCTAGCAATTTTCCGGGTTCGTATTAAAGTTTTAAATGCATTTCCTTTACAAGCTGAAGATTTTAGATGAATTGATACTTATTTGATCGAAATCCATCATGTTACAATTGAATTTTGAAGTTTTTGTACATAGTAATGAAGATTGTTAATCTACTCTCTCGTATTGTCATGTTTGTTCCAACCGTGAAGCAGGCAGATACTACTTCGTTAACAGATGGGCTAATTATTGAAAAGATGGATGCCGTTGATTGTCATAGTCAGTAGCTGAACATGCGATTGAATTATGGCCTATTGGCATGTGATATAAGACTCGGTGCCTCCCTTTTTTTGTCTTTCTTCCGTATGATTTGTATTTGTTGTGTGTCTGCTGTGCATATTTGGCATACGTTTCTTCTTGACATCATGGTTAGCCAAGCACTTAGAACTCGATATGATAGAACTTGGATAAGAATATGGATAGAATAACGTATTGAGCAGCGAAGGCTCTAATATCATGCTTTGAGGAGGTAAAATCATGCATTGATTTTAAGCTTGAGAAATAGTTTGTGAGTATGTGTGCATTTTCAAGAGTTATGAGGAGGTAAAATTATATCTTAATCTATCTACAGCTGTTCAATTTTCGTTGGGATGTATTTGCTGTTTGCTCCTTTTTATTAATGTAGGAATTTTTGGTTGCTTTGCGTTGCTTTTTACGTAACATGCACTGTTCACTCAGTATTGCGGGCTTTTTTTTTTTTTTTTTTTTTTTTTTTTAAATGTGGAAAGCTCCTTAATCTTAATACCTTCCTTACATGATTACTCCCTTCTCCTTTCAGAGACTAAGAAAAATTCTAGCAATTCCAAGAAAGACTCAAATCCCTCTCACCTGCATACCTATTCGAAAAACCCAAACAAACCTGTCATTAGTCCCGAAATCGCTGCATCCATCTCTAAGTCCAACAACCTCAAGGCTTTCAGCTTGAGTGATCTGAAAAATGCGACCAGGAACTTCCGGTCGGAAACTATGCTAGGAGAGGGAGGCTTCGGTTGCGTATTCAAAGGATGGATCGACGAAAACACATTGGCTCCCACAAGACCAGGAAGTGGAATTGTGGTTGCCATAAAAAAACTCAAGACGGATAGTTTTCAAGGTCATAAGGAATGGCTCGTAAGTAGAACAAGATCCTGATGCTTTCTTTCTTTCTTTATTTATTTATATTTTCGAAATCAATTACTTATATTGATTTGCATTGTTGAACTGACGTTGTATGATCTTCAAATTTGGCAGGCAGAAGTTAACTATTTGGGTCAACTTCATCATGAAAATCTAGTCAAACTTATTGGTTATTGTTCAGAGTTAGATAATAGACTTCTTGTTTACGAATTCATGCCCAAGGGAAGTTTGGAGAATCACTTGTTCAGGAGTAAGTTCCTTAGCCTCAAGATGTCCTTTGATTTCGTGTATCTTTTTCTATCTATTCAACCTATCAAGTAGACAGTTTAACTAAGTTAGTAAGAAGTTGACATAGAAATTCAAATTCTTTATTTTTATTTGAATACTATATCATATTTAATTTCACGACCGATTTATCTAAAAGTTTAAATTTGGTTAATATAGCATGCAGTTTTATATTTATTACTTAATAAAACAAAATTGATCTGCTCAAGAAAAAAAAGATCATCTTGCTCCTAACGATCTGAAGTCCATAAAACGCTCCTATGGACAATAATTGAAATATACACAATACATGTTTTTACCACATGGACATGCAGGATAAGGCATGCAAACAATCAGGAATTTTTAAGGTCTTGTCTATTTAGCACTTGCTCTTGCTCTGTGAAACAATGCCAGATTTAATTGCAATTTCGTCTTGTCTGCAGAAGGAGTACAACCTATTACCTGGACGACGCGAATGAATATCGCCGTAGACGTTGCGCGTTGTTTGTCTTTCTTACACAGTTTAGATGCCAATGTAATCTACCGTGACTTAAAGGCTTCAAACGTTCTACTTGATTCGGTACGTTAAAACAACAACATATTTGGAATTCATTGGTAATGAATAATCGAAATGGGCTGGCTAACTAATCTAGTTTGGATAATTACGCAGGATTTCAATGCAAAACTATCGGATTTTGGTTTAGCAAGGGATGGACCAACAGGAGATAAAACTCATGTATCAACTAGAGTTGTTGGCACGAGAGGTTATGCTGCACCAGAATATGTGGCAACAGGTTAGCTCTACCTACACAGAAAGCCTTTGTGTAGTTATTATTAATCAAGAAGTTCATTTTATGTATTTGCATATATTACTTTAAACTGTCACTCAGATGCGCTTAAATCTCCTAAACTTGCAAATCTCATACTTATAAAAATTGGCACCTACCTTTCCACTGGTTGCTAAAGTTTAGCAACGGCTTAAAAAACTAAACGATTTTTCAGCATCTAACCGATGATTTTAGAGATATACTTGCATTTTACTCATTTTTTCTTGAAAATGAAAGAACTCTTACTAACAAGTGATATATAATCAGGTCGATTGACACCGAAGAGCGATGTGTACAGCTTCGGTGTAGTCTTGTTAGAATTGCTCACAGGAAGACGAGCGTTGGACGATGATAGTCCTGGATCCGTTGAGGAAACTCTAGTCGACTGGGCAAAACCATTCCTGAGTGACAGCAGGCGAATCTATCGAATAATGGATACGAGGTTAGGGGGTCAGTACTCCAAGAAAGGAGCTCAAGGTGCAGCTGCTCTTGCACTCCGGTGTCTCCACACCGATCCTAGAGGTAGGCCGCTAATGGCTGATGTTCTCTCAACATTAGAGCAACTGCATACATCAAAGAAGGAATTTCCTAGGACCCCTTCTCCTAGGATGGACCATCACAGAACGAGGAACCCGAATCGCGCCCGGGTGACAACTCCATCCGCAAGGTCGAGATCAGCAGGCTTGTAAAAACATCTAGTTGTGATTTTTAGTCTATGTGCACATGTACAAAGAAGAGTACTGACAGGATTTGAATCTGAGCATGTTTGTATCAGCCAGGAATGCTTCCACTTTGTATTGTCATATCCTATTTGGAATGGTAGTCTAGTTGAAGTGATGTATAATGGATTTTTTTGGACCAATTCTTTACAAGCATGAATCATTTGATTTTTGGAAGGATTTATAAAAATAGAGGGTACAAAATTAGCTATGCCGATTGGTGATTTCCTATGCTAAACGGTAAAGATTTTTTAATTTTATCCTGCTTTTAAATGGACTTTTTATGCGCTACTACCCATATTTGGTAGACAAAACAGTGCTAGATGTTCAATCCAGTTCAGTCGTGTTATTCAAAATTGGACGATGTTGTCTTGCCTTTTCCCCTTCAGATGTTCTTTTTCATCCGGAGGTGTCATGAATATGACCATAAAGTCTGTAGTTCCTGGACAAAGAAAATTGGATTTTATAATCCTATAGCCAGTTCATGGGCGCATGAGATAAATGAGAGGAATCTAAGACAGGGACACGCTAACATCATCAAAGATGGTTGATGACCAACTTTATCTACTAACATAATATTAGGGTTATTTAGAAAATAAAAATGCACTTAAAGTATAGTAGCAGAGGTGCAACTATCATGAGGTTGTATGAAAAAAAAAAAACCCTCATCGTCAAACTAATCAAATGGAATATGAAATAATCAATAGGAAAAAAGAAAAATGAATTGACTCTATTGAAACATGAAAAACGTTTAAAAGTGACAAGATCATCATTTATGGGTAAAAGTTAGGTGGTGTTAACAAAATTCTTATTAATGCTTTGACATGCCACAAAGAGAGGATCTACATTAGAAAATCAAAACATGGATGGATAAAGGCCTAGGAAAAGGATGATTTTGAACCATGAACTGACTTAGACTAGGATTGGATAGGCTTGAACCACCGGTTAATTTATCGAGCCTAATGGGTTCAAGCGGTTTTGCCTATAGTACTTATCAAATCGGTGGGTCGACTTGTCGATTTGAGCTTAATAATAAAAAAGACCAAAAAGAAAAAGAAGAAGAAGGGAACATGGACATATTACACATAAACATGTACTAATTACTGATATAATATAATATATATTTGTAATATACTTGGAAGTGATATTAATACATTATGTAGTACATACATATAATATACTTAGACCAAGAAGTAATATAAATATACATATAGTACATATATATATATATATATAAAATATAGATATATATATATGTAAGATATATATGTATTATGTTAATATATATATATATATAATATGTATATTATACTATAGAATATATATTAATGGATATTTATATCTTTACGTAATATATTTATATATGAATTTAATACATGAATCTAAAAAGAGAAAAAGGATTTGTGGAAGCTACTTTCGGGTAAGTTACGAGTCATCACTTTGATGACTTATGAACTGACTGGCTCGGCCTGGTTCCATGCCGATTTGGCACACTTCCCTAACCTGGATGGATATGCATTTCCCATAAAAAAAAAAAAGTAAAGGGTTTTAGAGAGGTATGCATTTGGCTATAACCAAATCCATGTGGGTCGATCTAGGAATAATGAGATCTAGGAATAATGAGATGCCTTTGGAGGCTTAAGTTATTGGACTGTAAGGCTTTGAGCCTAGACCTAACCTAACATAATGGTCTGGCCCAATGCCTCTTATGGCTTGAGTCGGGTTATGAGTAATGTGATAAGAATAAAGTTATTGGGCCTTTATTCCACAATCGAGCTCGAGGACTGGAAGGGCTGGCACGGTGGATCCTTATGCTATAGTCCACTCTCACCAAAGCTGAGTATTTCCTTGCCAACCAACTCTACGTGTTGAGTTGAATGGCTACTTATTTCTCAATGATTATATGCCAAAAGATAAAATGTCGAGACAACAGCCCACCTTTGCCCGCGCCCTCGCCTTCTTATAGTCATACCCGAGCCGACCACTTGCCTAGCTTCACTCTTGTTGAGAGGTCGAGATGATGACATTAGAACAATCTTTACTCACGCTTGCTCAAACAAGCAACTTACCCATACTTTTGTCTGCATCCTCCAATGTTATTACCAATTTATCACTACTAAGTGTACATGACCATGTGTAGAATCTGTTTTACTAATAATTACTTTTCCTGAATATTCATTTTTACCCTTTTGTATTCTTATACATTACTTCTTTAAGGTAATAATTTTTTATTTTTTTCCTTTTAGGCAAATTGCCCTAACTTATTTGGTACAAATACCCCTTGTATTTGTAGTTAAACAGATAATCAGATTGACATTAATACACTTGACATTTTTCCTCTTGTAAACACTGCCTGTTTACATCTATCTCACTCTTATCAAGGCCGGGTGGCGAATAATCTCACCAAACCAATTCGTGCGTCATATTGAGTTATACTGTAAGTCCTCAAAAGTTTAATTGTACATCATATCCATTGGAGCTGTTCGTAGGTTTTGTTTACTTTTCATTTGCTTTTGTTCTTTTATACATTCCTCACCATTTCCTTTTCAAGCTTAGACCCATTTAGTGATCGGTCTTATCTATTATTGGTTGTGGTCTACACCATCTTAGTATCAAAGCAGAGGCTCTGTTTGAGTTGTGGTTTGTTTTTGAAGTTTTGTTTATATTTTATTTTTCATGTGTAAAATAGAGCAAGTTACTGTGTTTGTTTGATTGCTGTGCTTATTAGCTGTTACTTTTTTTGGTTTGTGAAAGTGTTTGCTAAATCACCTAATTGAAGAGTTTGAGCTTTGAATCTGCGAAGAAAATGACTGACCCAAGGATGAACATTGGTGTTAGAGATGACAACAGTGGAGTTGTCCACCATGGCTGACAATCTTAAGAACCCCTAGGAACACTGATGAGAGACTTAATGAGATGACTAAACTCTTAGTAGATTTAACCCGAACTGTTCATGCGTTTGCTTATCGAGCTGTTGAAGCCGTGCTTAATACCCCATAAGCTGCTTGACCAGTTTAAGGTAGCGGATAAGCAAACGAATAAGAAGAAGGATTGACTTGAGAAATTTGGAAGAAGAAGATGAGGAAGAGTATTATGAAGAAGAAGAGCGAGTGCGAGCACCCAGAGCCTTTGACCATGTGAAACTTCAGATTTCGAGTTTCAATGGGTTTGGAAGTGTGGATGAATATTTGGAATGTGAAGAAAAGGTAGAGCATGTGTTTAACTATTACCAGTAAGAGGATTACGAGAAGGTGAGAACTAATGCTATTGAATTTTCTAGATATTCTACCATATGATGGAAGAATTTTCAGGCTATGAAGAGGCAAGAAGGCTACTGAGAGATTATTACTTAGCTAGAGATGAAGAGAATACTTAGAAATAGATTTGTACTAGACACTTATCTACAAGACACTTTTACTCGGTCTTAAGAGCTGAGACAAAGAGGTTGAAAAGTTAATGAGTATGTGTAGGAATTCCAAATGCTCATGATCCGATGTAAAGTGGAGGAACCACTAGCATAAACAATCTCTAGGTTCCTTACTGAATTGAGAGGTGACATTCGAGACATTATGAAGCTCCAACAAGTTACTGTAATGGATGAAGCCATTAGAATAGCCTAACAAGTATAAAGGCAGAGAAGAAGCCTAGTACTGACTAGAATGCTGACTAGTCGACCCAAATAAGGAAGTCATCGAGCTCAGTTAAGTACCGAGTCGATTCGAAAGGTAGATGTTTGAGTTAAGTAGAAAGGTTGACCTAACAATGACGTGCCAACCCAAACTTATGAGAAATGGTAAGGATCTAGTAGGAAGATAAGCCAGATCAAGTGCCAAGGGTTTGAATATATGGCTGCTTAGTATCCGAATCAAAAGATTATGGTCATCAAGGGAAACGTCTTGAAGCTAGAGGTAGAAATTGCTGATGAGAAACCTAAGGAGGAGGTGAGCACTACCAAGAAAGAACTGATTGAAGAGGATGTGTTCGTTGAGGACTTGGACAAGTTAGCCTTAGTTATCTTATGTGTAATGAACATAGAACCCTCATGAGAGGAGGAGAAGAGGGAGAACTTGTTTTACACCACCTGTAGAGTGAAAGATCAAGTGAGCATGTTAATTGTGGATAGTGGAAGTTACACCAATATGGCATTGACATATTTGATCACAAGGTTGAAATTGCTGACTATTGCACACTTGAGGCCATATAAGTTGCATTAGTTAAGTGAGAAGGGAGCACTACATGTCACTCAGCAAGTACTACTACTGATCATTATTAGGAATTATTTCGACGAGATTCTCTGTGATGTGCTGCTTATGTGTACTTTACATGTATTTCATGACTGACCATAGCTATTTGACAGAAGAGTTATCCATGACAGATATAGGAACATGTATGTGTTCAAGAAGGATGGTAGGAAGATCACGCTAAACTCGATGCTGCCGAGAGAAGTTAATAAATTGGAAACAAAACTTACTCGCGAATTGAGGAAGACTCTGATGATGAGTAAAGCCAAGCTCCGAGAGACCCTTAAAGATAATATGCTAACCTTCATCTTGATTAAGCGATTATATGAGTTGAAGGAGTAGGGTGAACTACCCCAGGAGGTAAAGGAGTTGCTAGATGAGTATGCTGACCTGTTTCCAGAATAGTTACTTGAAGGACTGCCTCCACTCCGAGGCATAGATCACTGCATTGACTTAATACCTGGCGTCGTTTTGTCGAATAAGCCAACCTATCAAATGAGTCTCAAACAGGCTTTTGAGCTGCAACGTCAAGTCAATAAGTTACTGGAGAGAGGATATGTTAGGGGAAGTCTCAGCCCTTATGTTGTGCTGATGCTTCTAGCGTCGAAAAAAGATGGAACCCAACAGATGTGTGTAGACAATCGAATAGTGGATAAGATTACGATCAAATATAGGTATCTTATTTTGAGATTGGAAGATACGTTGGATGAATTAAGTGGAGTCAAGATCTTTAGCAAGATTGATCTCGCTTTGGCTACTATCAAATTTGCATAAGACCAGAAGATGAGTAGAAAACAGCATTCAAAACTTAACATGGACTTTATGAATGAATAGTCATGCCCTTTGACTTATTGAATGCCCTGGGTACTTTCATGAGACTGATCAACCATGTGTTAAGGCATTTGGTAGGGAAGTGTAGATCTTAGTTTATAATACTGACATACTGAGTCACTATAAACATCTTCAAACTGTATTAGATATCTTCCGTACCGAGAGATTATTCAGTAACCTTAAGAAGTGTTGTTTTTGCCAAGAGGAAGTGGTATCTTGGGCTACGTAGTAAATGGAAAAGGTTTGTGAGTGGACAACGAGAAGATCCAAGCAATCGTCGAGTGGCCAACCTCTACTACCTGTGTCGAAGTAAGAAGTTTCCATGGATTAGCTTCCTTTTATAGAAGATTCATTAGAAATTTTAGTACTCTTGCCGTACCCCTTATTGAGCTGAAAACGAAGAATATTGACTTTCACTGGGGAGAAAAGGAAGAGAGAAGTTTTGCCAAAGTGAAGGAAAGACTGACCTCCGCCCTTATGTTAGTCCTACTTGACTTCGAGAAAATATTTTAGCTAAAGTGTGATGCGTTAGGCATTAGGATAGGTATTGTCGTAATGCAGGAAGGTCGACCAATTGCCTACCATAGTAAGAAGCTTAAGGGACCTCAACTAAACTACTTCGTATATGACAAAAAGCTCTTAGCATTGATCCAAGCACCGTAAGTATGGCAGCATTATTATTGTCGAGAGAATTTGTCATCTACACTAACCATGAGTCTTTGAGGTATCTTTGAAGTCAAACGAAATTATCGAAGCAGCAAGCGAGGTGGGTTGAATTCATTGAAGGATTCAATTTCATGATAAAGTTCAAGCAGTGAAAGAGCAACGTAATTGTAGATGCTCTTTCGAGAAGGCATGTACTTTTGAATGAATTATAGATCAGATTGTCTGGTTTGCGAGTATCAAAGAACAATATTATGGGAATCCACACTTTGGGCCCATACTTATGCAATGTGTTGATGGAAGGATAGTGGACAAGTATCATATGGAGGAAGGATACTTATTTCGAGGAGGGAAATTATGCATATCGACCTATTCACTTCGGGAGTTACTGATTAGGGAAGCCCACAGTAGAGGACTATGCAGATATTTTGGGGAGAGAAGGACTTATAAACTATTGAATAGCTGTTTCTTTTGGTCGAGAATGAGATGAGATGTGCACCAAGTTATAGAAGGTTATGCTGTATGCAAAAGGGCTAAGTGCCAAACTGAACAAGGAAAAGCAATACCTTTACTTGTTTTGACGAAAACATGGGCCGACTTGAGCATGGATTTTGTTTTCGGACTATCACAAATTGCTTGAGACAAAGATTCTGTAATGGTTATCATGGATTGGTTTAGCAAGATGGCATACTTTGTGCCTTGCTTCAAAACTAACGATGCTTTGGCTATTGCTTCTCTTTTCTTGCAGGAAATTGTTAAGCTAAATGGCATGTTAAGAAGCATAGTATCAAATAAAGACCTGAAGTTCCTGAGCCATTTTTGGAGAACTTTGTGGTGACGGATGGGGACTAAACTACTATTTTGTATTTCTTATCACCCCCAAATGGATGACTAAATAGAGGTAGTCAACCTCACTTTAGGATCGCTGCTCCGAGCTATAGTAGCCAAGAACTTGGTCGATTAAGATGTTTACTTGCCAATGGTTGAATTCTCTTATAATCGAACTATACATGACACCACCAAGCAGACCTCTATTGAGGTTGTCTATGGTTTCAATCCTGAGTTGCCTCTTAATCACACCCCTATGCTTGAATCCAAGTAAGAAGACCTTGATGCAAGAGCCCGAGCATAGTCCCTTCAGCACATCTACAATAAAGTCACTCAGCAGATCGACCAAGCTACTAGAAGAATGCGAGAGAAGGCAAAAGGTAAGACAGCTAAGCAATTCCAGCCAGGAGACTTGGTGTGGCTGTACCTCAGCAAGGAAAGGTTTCCAAGTAAGAGGAGGAATAAGCTATCCGTAAGGGTTGAAGGACTTTTCAGAATCCCCTAAAAGATCAATGATAATGCCTACAGATTGGAGTTGCTCAAGGACTATGGGGTTTTTGACACCTTCAACATTGCCAACCTCAGTCTGTATCACCTCGATGGAGAGCTAATTGAAGACCATTCAGATTTGATCCCAAATCTAAATCAAACTAAAAGGAATGATAGGAATCAGGTTACTAGTCCTTTGACTCGCAGCCAAGCTTGAGGACTGGAATGGCTAACAAGGCGAATCCTCATGCTATAGCCGACTCCTACCAAAGCCGAGTATTTCCTTGTCAACTTACTCTGTGTGCTAAGCTGAATGATTGCCTATTTCTTGATAATTATGTGCTAAGAGATAGAATGTTGAGACAATAGCCCGCCTTTACCCTCTCATACTCATGCTTGAGCCGATTACATGCTTAGCTTTACTCTTGCCAAGAGGTCAAGATAATGACATCGAACCAATCTTCAATTACGCCTGCTTAAACAAGTAACTTGCTCGTATTTTTGTTCGTATCCTCCGACGGCATTGCTAATGTGTCACTACCACTTGTAAAATCTACTCCACTAACCATTACTTTTCCTAAATATTTATTTTTACCCTTTTGTATTCTTATACATTACTTCTTTAGGGTAATACCCTTTTTGGCTTTTTCCTTTTAGGCAAATTGCTCTAACTTATTGGGTATAAATACCTCTTGTATTTGTAGCCGAACAGATAATCAGATTGACATTAATATACTTGACATTTTTTCTCTCGTAAATATTGCTTGTTTATATCCATCTCACTCTTATCCTAACCCTTAAATAAGGTTAGGTGGCGAGTAACCTCACTGAACCAATTCATGCGTCATATCGAGTTGTGCCGTGAGTCTTCGGAAGTTCCATTGGTGCGTTATATTCATTGGAGCTGTTTGTGGGGTTTGCTTACTTTTTATTCGCTTTTGTTCTTTCACACATTCCTCATCATTTCCTTTTCAAGCTTTTAGCAAGCTTGGACTTATTTAGTGACCGACCTTGTCTATTCTTGACTATGGTCCACACTACCATGGTTCATTGAAATGAAGGAAAGGGATATGATATTACTTGTATCGAGGAACATACTGGTATGTTGCCCTCGAAAGATAATTAAAAAAATTGGGGGGAAAGATATTACGGGTAAGAGGCTATGAAGGCTCCTTTCAAATTGGTGCTTTTAGTTCCAAAAATTTTAACAAGGAAGGTGCCTTTTGGAAATGTGTCTTTAGTTGTAATGTCAATATAACTAAAGGTCCCTTCCCTACTACAAAAACATCACAACATACGAATAGAAGCCATTTGAACTTATTCCAAAACATACACATTATATCCTCCCTTTCCACTTAACACAACCTTTCCATTAAATCCACTCTTTCAATCATTTTTTTAAGGAAAAATCTTAAGCTAAAATCAAAGGTAATCATCTCTTTACATCGATCTACTTCAATTACACAAAATTTTTCATAAATCTTGCATGATTTAGGAATTTGTACATTTGGAACCTTAGAATTGCATGCGTTTATATTTGATTATTTTAGCCTGATTAAATGTTGCTTTTGTATGTGAATATGTATTATATATCATGTAGTTACACTATATATTGATAACTTGTATGTGGATATATAGGTTTGTCGTAGTGGAATTGAAATGTTAGTGTTTTAAACTTTGCACTCTAAGTGTTTGGTGAAATGCTTGTTAAGGAGTTGGTTAGTTTAGGTTATAGGAATGGGCATGCAATTGTGTTGATAATGTATAATGAATTATGTGCTAACTGACACAATACTTGTACAACATGTTCAATAGGGAGGAATGGAATTGTCATTCCCCTTTATTCCCTAAGCAACCCTACATTCCCTTGTTCAGTTATTATCGGGCTCCATAGAATAAGGATTCTATGGAATGTTATAGTATAGGAAAAATTGGAATTAAGACTCCTTATTGGAGGTCAAGAATTTGTAAGTTTACCGTTCATAGAACTTTTGATAAGCCTTGAATATCATGTATGAGAAAAGAATGTGTGCACCACTAAGGATGGGATCATGTCACATTTAAGGTTATGTTATTAGGGTTTGATTTAGAAAACTATATTCCCCAAACCTATCTGATTTTTTCCCAAGTGCCCTTTATAAAATTCATAAATTACAACAATTAACCTCATATAATCAAACAACAAGCCTTGACACTCCTTACCACACCTACTGTGAAGATCGCTTTAGGGCTTCTTTACAAGCCATACATCTAATTGTTGCATTAGGGTTTCTCCAAAGAGGAATGATGGTCAAGTTTCTCTACAAGCTTCACTCTAATTGATGTTGTAGGGTATCACAACAATGGCAATCGTCACCCGCAAAGTCCTTCTACTTAGTCACCCCCAAACAGTAGACGGCTTTGAAATTATAGGCCAAATCCTAAGCCAATCCCTATTGCATTCAACAATCACAAAGGAAAAGTAAGCACTATAATCTCTTTGAACATGTCCTCTATTTTATTTATTTATTTTTTTTATAGAAGGCAATCATATAGCAGTAGTTCATGAGTTTTTTTATCATTTCAAGTGTTTTATTCTCAAAGGCCTAGGAGTTGCCATGTCCTATTTTGAATAACTTATTTTCCTTCTTTTTGGTCAAAAAATGAAGAACCACTTCTAAAATTTTCACCACTAAAAAAGGAAAAAAAAAAAAGGTTTCTAAAGCTACAAAAATGAATAAATGAAAAACCTGAAAAAGATACATTTCTTCTCATAGGAACAAATAAAAGCAATTAGTTACACACTTTTTAATACATATTGATCATAATGCAATAACTTCTTTAACCAACAGTAACCATTGCCTTAATGAACAAGACTGATGAAGAACATACTTAGTCGTTTCATCTATTAAGTAGACATTCTCAAGCTCCTATTTCCAATTTTTTTTATTTCAAATTGTTCTATTGTGCCTTGCAATACAACTATTTTATAATGCTTAGGACTTGGCTATGGTATGTGATAGGAATTAGACTACTAGACCCTTAACTTGAGCCTAAGCCCAAGAACTGGAAAGCATGGTAAGGCAAATTCTCTATTTCCACACTCCAGCAAGTGAGTCAAACCTACTGCAATCTATCAACCTGATACTCTATCCGAATTGAGCCCTCTTGTATCTATCAATAGTCTCTAATTGCTTACCAAAGATGTACACAAACGACAGCTCGACTAACCTAAGTATAAACTGCCTTGGCAGTCTAGCCCCTCACCGTCTACTCAAACATAACCATGCCAACCTCTAGCTTGGTCATAGTGGTGCTGAGAACCTAATGCATATTTGTACCCACATTGTCTCGGAATGACCTCTAGGTCTATTTGGCACCTTAGCTCAGCAGTTACCGACCTGATTGTATAGTTTGTCATCTTTTGCCAGAAAGTTACCCATCTATGGAAAGTCACATATTCAAGCAATCATCTGATAAAATCCTTCGTACAAGATAGACATTTTTTCTTGATTTTCTCTTGTGCCCTTTCTCATTATTTGTACATTACTTCTTTACGAATTTACCCTTTTCAGTCATTTCCATTTATAGTTGTTGCCTTAATATTTCGGGTATAAATACTCATTATAAAGGTAGACGTATCATCATACATTAGATATTGAATATACTCTTCTCCTTTTGTGAACATCGCTTTTTATTAGCTTGTTTACTTCACTCTTATCTTAACCTTTAAGTAAATCGAGATGGCGAGTAATCTCATTAGACCATGTCATGTGTCATATTGAGTTATGCCATGAGTCATCGATAGTTCCATTGGTGTATCATATCCTTAGAATGAATTGAAGGTTTGCTAGTTTGTTCCCTTTTATTGTCCATATAACTCACTTTCCATCTTTTTTTTTTAAGCTTTCTGCAAGCTTGGACCTACCCTAATACTATTACCCTTGTTAACTCTTAGCTCTCGGCGTGGCATATCATCTTGGCATCAAAGTAGAGGTTTCGTTTGAGTAAGTTGTGTTTGAACTTTCTCGAGTAGTAGTGTTGTTTGGTAGTATATTACGAAGAGCTTAGCTATAAGTGCTTAAGTAAATAGAAGGCATATTAGTTTACTGTAGTCGTATACTTTATTTTGCCTTGTTTTGAGCAACGAAAACTAAGCAAGTTTCAATATGATTTGTTGTTCATTGGAGTAGTGTTGTATTCGTAGGTTATTTAGACGTTCATGTTGGAGAGTATGTTTACTATTTATCTTGGAGGAACCGTATCTATTTTTTTTTTGGAATATGAGTTTGTTATCGAGTTTCATCGAAGAGAATGACAAATCCAAGTGTTAATGCGGGTATTGAAGATGACAATAGCAATGTTGTCCACCTTGGATGACAAACCTAAAACACTCCCAGAATTACAGATGAACGAACTGTTCATCTATACTTTTAGACTTACTAAAGGACAAATCCTAACTCGACAAGTTCAAGGTAGAGAAGGAGGAGGACAAGTATGAAAAAGAATTGACTTAGGTGATATGGATGATGAAGGAGAAGAAGAGTACAATAAAGAAGAGGAGCAAGCTTGAGCACCTCAGGCTATGATTATGTTAAGCTTCATATTTTGAGCTTTAATGGTTTTGGAAATGCTGATAAGTATTTAGATTGGGAGGAGAAGGTTGAACACATTTTCTATTATTATCAGTACGAAGACTGTGAGAAGGTGAGAACTATTGTCGTAGAGTTTTCAGCTTATGTTACATTATGGTGGAAGAGCTTCTAAACCATGAGGAGGTAAGAAGGATATAGAGAGGTTAACATCTAGCTTGAGATGGAAAGGATTCTTAGAAATAGGTTCATACTAAATACCTACCTATAGGATACTTCTACTAGACTTCAGGACTTATGACAAGAAAACTGAACTATTGATTAGTACATTTGGGAGTTTAAAATGCTCATGATCTAATGTGAAGTGGATGAGACATAAGCCCGAATGGTATCCATATTTCTTATTAGATTAAGAAATGACATCCAAACTTCGTAGAATTTCAATAGTTAACTGCGTTGGATGTAACTATAAGAATAGCTTAGTGGGTGGAAAGATAGAGGAGGAATAGGTCGAGCCAACCTCCAATGAGTTGACTTGCTTAGTCAAGCCTACCCACTCAGGGAAATTACTGAGCTCAACAAAGTGCCAAGCCAACCAAAAGGGTAAATGTCGGAGTTGAATAGAAAGGCTGACCAACTTATGATGAAGTGCCGTTGAGAACTTGTGAGAAGGGACAATGATCTACAAGGAAGATGAGCCAGATCAAATACTTTAAATGCTAAGGATTTGGGCACATGGTAACTTAGTATTTGAATTGAAGAACCATAATTATCAAAGGAGATGTCCTGAAGCTCGACGTGTACAGCATTGATGAGGAGCCCAACGAAGAGGTTGTTCCCAAAGAGTATAACGCCCAAGAAGGAGAGCTTGTTGAAGGTGATGTGTTTGCCGAAGATTTGGACAAATTAACCTTGGTTATCTGATGTGCGAAGAGCATGGAATCCTTTATTGAGGAGGAGTAGAGAGAGAACTTATTTCACTTCACTTGCAAAGTTAATGAGCAAGTTTGTGCGCTTATAATAGACAGTGAAAATTGCATCAATGTAGCATCTTCCAACCTGATAAGGAAACTCAAGTTATCGACTATTTAACATCTAAAGCCATATAAGTTATATTGGCTAAATGAGAAGGGAACACTACATGTCACCTATCAAGTGCCGTTGCCAATCTCCATTGGCAATTACTCTAATGAAATTCTTTTTGATATGTTACCTATGTATGCTTTACATGTATTACTTGGCAGACCTTAGCTTTTTGATCGGAGGGTTATTCATGATGGTTTCAAAAACACGTGTTTGAGAAACATGTTAGGAAAATTACCCTGAATCCCATGATGCCAAGCTAAGTAAATAGACTACAAGCTAAGTTGGCTCAAGGAACAAAGAAGGCTTTGGTTCTGAATCAAGCTAACATGCAAGAGGTTCTCAAAACTGACATATTGACCTTCTTATTGGTCAAGCAACTATTAGAATTGAAGGAACAAGTTGAACTACCCCTAAAGATAAAGGAACTAATGGACGAATATACAGACCTATTTTTAGAACAATTACTAGAGGGATTATCTCCATTTTAAGGCATAGAGTATTGAATTGACTTGATACTCGGTGCTACTCTACTGAACAAACCAAATTACAGAATGAATATGACCAAGTTGCAAAGCTTTAGAAGATAGTCAATAAGCTATTAGAGAACGGGTAAGTGAGAGAAAGACTAAGTCCTTATGCTGTGCTTGTGTTACTAGTACCGAAGAGTGATGGAACCTGGCATATGTATGTGGATAGTAAAGTTGTCAACAAGATTACGATCAAATACAAATACCCTATCCTAAGGCTAGACGATATGTTGGATGAACTGAGTAGTGCAGGAGTGTAAACACATAATTTTTGCTCTCTTTATTTTTTATTTTCATTTTTCTTTCTTTTCTTAATAGGCCCCAAATCAGGAAAAACACAAAAAAGTAGGAAATTAAAGAAAACCCAAAAAAATTAAGAAATTTAGAAAAAAAAAGAAGAATTTTAGGAAAAAAAAAGGACAAAAAATAAGAAATTATAAAAACAAAGTACCAAAAAAGGAAGTATAGAAAGAAACCCTAAAAAATAAGAAGTTTATAAAATAAAGTTTGAAAATTTAGAAAATTGAAAAAATTACAAAAAATAAGAAAATTGAAAAAATAAAAGATTTGAGAAAATTCTATTTTATTAAGGTAGATTTTTTAATTTTGAAATAAGTTTAGAAATTGAGCTGTTGGGTTTGGGTTTAGATTTAAATATAGCCTAAGCTAACTTGGTCTATATGTGTAATCATATGGACAAAGCGTAGGCCAACAGCCTAATGGTTAAACACATAGACATAGTAATGGATTTGAGTGTGAGGTTTTGGATTCGAATCTTGGCAGAGGTAGGGATGCCCTTTTATTTTTGTTAACTAGCACATTGCCACATGTCAGGATCTCACTATGCCATGTGTCAGGTACGTGGCATCGTCAGGTTGGACGGCCTTACTGACGTGGTGCTACGTAGTATCCACGTAGCGTGCCACGTCAGCTTTACGTGTTACGTAAGGATATGTAACACATCGGGAGTGGTTAGGCGCCATGTTAGCCCTTTTTTTTCCCTCCCTTTCTTTCTTTTTCTATCGCTTTTCTCTCTTTCCCTTCTCTTTCCCCTTCCTTCCTTCATTTTCCTTAGATTTGCCGCACTTTCCTCCTCAAGCAGCCACCTTTGGCTCAATTTTTTATTTGCTTTTCATTGCAATTTCGCCTAATCAATGGCGAAATTACAAATTAGACATAGCTTATTGTGAATCGGTACAAAAAAGACGTCTAAATTTGGTCAATTACGCATTCAAATCGAGCTTCAAAGATTGTGAAAAAACTGAAAATTTGGCCATTCCCATTAACTTTGATCCAAGCTTAACTTTGTTTCTGTGTTAAATTCGACTATAAATTGGAGCTCATAGACCATCAACAACAGTACACAACCAGGGACAAGCTTTAGAATCAACTCCCAAACTCTCTCTCTCTCTCTTGTGACCACTTTCTCTCCCTACCGAACTCTCTCTCTCTTCGAGTCACTCCCTTTCATCACTTTCAGCCAAAGCTCACTACTACGGTCCAAACCCCTACCACTCAAGTTTCAGAAATCCATTACCCTCGTCCATCGCTGTAGCTCCTAGTCACACCACCAAACAACTACGACCGAAACCCTAATTGCCCTATCCCCTCTCCTTGGACCACCACTTCGACCCTCTTTAACCCAAACCAACCCCACAACTGAATTCCCCACGACTTAAAACCCCACACCATACTTCCCCTTCAACTCTAGCAACCCTTGACGGTACCACCCAAATACCATTGCCAGCTACTATACCCGAACACAATCCAATCTACCCTTAAACCTCGCAACACTCTTTCTACGCCGCGCCCCCCCCCCCCCCCCCCCCCCAAATATCCCTAATCTAAAACTCATGAAACCCTTCTTCCCTCTTTGATTCGGTGGCTAAACCAAGTAAAACCGACCTTAGCTGCTATTTCTAAACTTGAAAACAACTTGAATCTGCAAACCGACTCAAAGTCCGACCTGTATCCTGTCTAATATTCGGTTAGGCCCTTTTTCTTTTTTTGTTTATTTTTTGTTATTTGATTTATTTTCTTTTTTTGGTTTTGCATTATTTATTTTTATTATTTATTTATCCATCTATGTACATGTAAATGTACTCAAATGCTAAAAAAGAAGAAGAAAAAAAAGTAGTATATTTAGTTATTTATTTTTAATAAAAATTAAAAATAAATAGACTAAATAAAATAAAAATAAATAAGTAAATAGAAAGAATAAAGATTATTATTTCTTTTTATCACTTAGAAAATTGATTTTTCAAAAACAAATGAAAAATGAATCAACTATTTTTCAAATTAGGATCATTTAAAATTTCCAAAAATAAAAACCAATTTAGGACCTTTTAAGAAATTTTCGTAAATAAATCAAAATAGGTAAAAACGTAAACCTGACTATTTTAAAAACTAAAACCAACTTAACCTACTAAATTTTTCATTAAAAAGAATTACGTATATCTGATCTTGAATAGTGAGTACGTAGGCACACACGAGGCGACGATAAAAATGAAAAAACCTAATTTCCCTTTTTCTTTAGTTTAGATTATTTTGTTTATCCAATTAGAGTAACTAATAACCAAATTCTATTTTTTTAAAAAAAAATTAGAAGGTAATTTTTAAGTTTAATTCTAATTTTGGAAAGTCAATGTTTAGGCCATCCCCACTTAAGCTTGATGTGACCAATAAAAGTGTTCTTTAACAAGTGAAGTCGCATAAGATTAAGAACCTTTAAAACCAACTCTTTATGCATTCACGACATCCAGAATAAACGAATAATCAAGCAAGATGGAAATAAAACAAATAGCTTGGAGTTTCCTTGATCTCCCTTGTAATTTTCACGTATTATAAATGTAGAATTGCTGTAAATAGGTTTTATCATTATCAGACGATCTTGTAACATAGTTTCTCTTTTGTAACCTAGAAATGGCTTGTTCATCATCCAACTCTGTCTACTTTAAGGAAAAATTTGTAGGTAAGCCCATCTGCCCTAAACCCATCCAAGACCAATGGTTTTGGCACTTCAATTCAAGGGAACAAGAGACCATTTTCAGTAAGATCAGGCCCATTCTATTACTTCTTTAAGTAAAGATAGAGATTAATTTGATTAGGGTTTTGACCAACTTTTGGGAACCCGAAGAAGCGGTTTTTCGAGTTGGGCCCCACTTGATTATCCTAACACTTAAAGAATACACCTAATTACTCCAAGCCCCTTCTTTGGAAAGCATATACACCCCAAATTTGAAAATGGATCTTGTGAATGCCTTCTCAAGATGCCTAGGTATTAGAAAAATGGAAGTGAACAAAGCCTTCAGAAGCTGTAACGATAACTACATCAAATTGGAGCACTTAAAAGCATGGTTCACCATTGAACCTAAATTCAACCAACAAGGTATCTTCTGTAGCAATCTTAAAGCTTGGGGATGGAACAAGATAAAGGCCTTTATCCTGGTTGCATTTGGGGCCATCCTATTCCCTAACAAAAAGTTCCTCATACATTTCAAGGTCGCTGAGTTGGTAAGCTAATTTCTTGAAGGCAAATCATATGTCTTGACTCTCCTAGTAGAACATATCAAAAGCCTTAGTATTTTGAAAGAAAAGAATGATGGTACGCTAAAGACCAGCATGGCATTACTGATAGTATGGTTCCTGACCAACATGAATGTTATGGGCTTGACCTAATCTGAGGAGAATTTGCTCACAACATCAATTTAATCGATTCATTCGTCGATAAGGTCCATCTTCGAAAAGGAAAAAACTACATACTACTGGGTAAAAGTATTGAGAAATTTCCAAGTTGCTAATATCCTATGGACATTAAGATGGAGTAACTTCAAAAGGGTAATCCTAGTTTGCAAAAATTATCAAGCGATACCCCTAATCGGGATGAAGTTATACACAGGCTATTGTCCTAATAACATGATCAGATAATTCAGAAGTATCTAGGATATAATTTATAGACCTCTATTGGATATCATAACCTTGGATTATGAAGATCTTCAAATTTCACTGCCACAGAAAATGTCTAAACTTAAGGCAAACAAACAGTTATGGGAAATAAGAACTATCAGCCTAAGAATCAATTTAGGAGAATGGCTAAAGGAAGCAGATAAGCACCGAGTCATGAAAGAATATTTATATGATCAACTCCATAAGGCTAGGGAGATCCAGTATTAAGCACCAGAGGTCATCCAGCCCACAGTAGTTGAACTAGATCCTAAAGTCAAGATCTACATGGACTAAGTACAAGCCTGAGTAGAAATAATTTATGAAGAGTGAAACATGTAGGAGGATCTCTTTCGGGAATCAAAACAACGTTCTAAGGCCTTGGAACATCAATTGAGGTTGACCTAAAAGAAGCTCAAAGAATTTAAGGAAATGGAAGAGCCCAATTCAGGAAAAAGGAAGGGAGCCCCAGTAGGGTCTAGTATGCAGAAAAAGGGAATGTCTGTGAAACGCCAGAAGAACATTCAGAGATAGGAATAATCTTTTTTAATGTATTTTCTTTTTTCAAATAATGTAAAAGGAAAACTCCAAAAGCTACAAAAAGACAAATAAATAAATTACCACCCTGCTGGTCATTAGTCAATTATGCCTCTCTGTATCCATATGCCAAGCATTTCTTAGTTTCTCATTTATCCCTTTTAAAATATTGGTGCACTAACTTATTAAAAAGTGATCTTATCTAGGTCACCAATATAGTTCCCAAACGTCAAACCTTCTAGAGAAGTCCTATCAGAACTCGGTCAAAAACCAGAATGGCCAACCAAGGAAACACCAACAACACCAACAATGGCAATGGCAACCCTGAGGTTATTGATCCCACTGAGCTGAGGTTTCATTCTTTGGAATAAACAGTGGGGAAGATTGCAGATCAACTGAGCTTTCTTATTGATAGCATCTCTCTGCTTAGGTCTACGGTTCCATCAAATGAAGAAAGTTCCAAGGCCCGATATGGAAAGAATACTAAAGCCCCACCCCTTAAAACGAAAGAAGCTTACCCCAAGGTTAATCAGGGCTTCGAATCCTTTGAAATAAAAGGGGTATTTCCAAAGGCTAACCTAACTTTTGAGCCGAACACTTACTCATTCCCGATCAACCTAAAGCCTAAAGCTAATTAAGATAAACTGAAAGAGCTTAAGAAGCAGCTCACTCAACAAATTACTGAAAAAATGAAAATGCTTGACGGGTATGATGGATTTGACCGCGTTAGCATAATAGACTTCTCTACCTACAATTATGGAAGCTTCCCAGAAAAGTTCAAAGTACCTGACTTCAAAAAATACAACGGGACTGGATGCCTTAAGCTGCACACCCTGTTGTATGTACATAAGATGGGCAAATATGTGCAATATAACCGGCTTATGGTCCAGACCTTTCAAGATAGCTTAACTAGCCCTACTTTAACCTGGTATGCCAAATTAGACCTGAATCAGGTGAACACATGGGAAAAGCTGGCCAAAGCATTCTATGGGTAATATAGATTCAACGTCGAAGTGACACCAACCATGATAGATTTAGTTGCCCTAAGGAAGAGGCACAATGAATCTTTCAAAGAGTATTCCCAAAGGTAGAGGTCGCTAGTTGCAAGGGTATCTACCCCCGTAACTGAGAAAGAGTTAACTGCAACTTTTATCAACACTCTTGAGAGATCCTATTTCGTTAACCTAATCGGACAAGCCTCTTCAAGCTTCACAGAAGTAATGGCAACAGGGTGTCGAATTGAAAGTGCCGTCTCTTCTGGTAAGTTGCAAGAGACATCAAATAGAAGACCACCCCCTGCTAAACCTACCACCAGCAAGCCTAGAGAATCTACTGTTAGCATGGTCAATTCAAATATTAGGCTTAATACTCGGGTCTCTTTCAGGGCAAATCCTCCACCAACTTAACAACAGTATAGAAGCCAACTACGGGTTAGCAGAGCCATAAGGCAGTTCACTAGAATACCCGTTCCACTTAGTTAAGCACTTGAAAAGTTAAGGAGAGATAATTTACTCCATTCGGAAGCTCCAAGTGAAAGGTATAGGCCAAGATTTTTTTATCCTAATGCAAGATGTCAGTATCATCTAGGGTAGGTAGGCCATTTAACTGACTCGTGCTGGAGGTTGAAAAATAAAATCCAAGACTTAATTGATGAAGGTATAGTACAACTGGATTTTGTAGAGACTCCTACTCCAAACATCAACAACAACCCCTTGCCAAACCATGGTCCTATCATCAATATGATATCTAACCACTCAGATTCTACCATCAACATGATCAGTCTTAATTGAGAACCCAAGGTTTATAGATTCTACAAAAAAAGAAAAGAAGTAAATTCCATAAACTAAAAGGTACACCTTCTATGTGCCTATCGCAACAAGAGTCCTCATCGACAACATGCCATCTCTAAATGTCTATCCTTTAGCTACCCTGGATTTATTGGGCATTAATACAATCACTATCAAATCGAGTTTAACAACAGTAAAAGCTTTTGACGAATCCAGGAGAGAAATAATAGGGAAGATCGACTTACTAGTTGATATTGGCCCATAAACGTTCAGCATCCCATTCTAGGTTTTGGACATTCTAGGCGTTGGATATTCTAAGGACCTTTAATCTATTATTAGGAAGGCCTTAGATACATTCAACAAGGGCCATACCGTTAACTCTTCACCAAAAAGTTAAGTTCATCTCTAACGGCGAAGTCATCACAATTTTAGGTGACCAAAATTATGAAATCAATAAAGAGATGGCCATAGCCTATATTGGTATAGAAGAACAAGAGGACTTTGGACTCCAAATGTTTGATGAGGTGTGCATGATCACCAATTAGCAGAAGGAAGAGTAGCCGAAATTCAAAGAAGGGCAGTTTGGGACCTATGGGCTAGGATACATTCCGACCCCAATGGAAGAGTTGCAAAGAATGCAAGCCAGGGGCAAAGAAGGTGACGGGTTATATCACACTCTAATGACCTTCCCTTCATTGTCAAAAACTTTCATCCAGGCCAAAATACAGAACTCAAAGCCTATCAAAGAGGATACCTCCAGTAGAAATAAAGGGGTTGGACCCTTTGACAAGTCCTAGCACTTAAATAATTGGTTCTCCATCCTTATGAATAGCAATAAGTTTTTCCTAGGGTAAATGATGAATCATGATCCTGTATTTTATAGAATTTTGTGATAAATTACCTTTGTTCTTGAAATGATTGTATCTAAAAGAAAGTTCCTTTAAATAAAATCAAGTCTCTTTTCCTTTTACTCTTACTTTACTTACATTCTCCCTTTTACATACTTTTCTCTTTTCTATAGATCCGATGATCCAAACAAAGGCCATGGATACCTCGTGTAGATATGTGATAAAAATATTGATACCACTATTGGCCCTACTGAGTTAGTCATCTAAAGTGATGTCAATGACTATAATGACGTGCAAGAAAGTTGGCAAAAACATAAAATGAGTAAAATTTCCATTGACGAACCAATAGAGGTAATTAATGTTGGGACTAATGACAGCCCTAAGGCATTAAAGATTGGGGGAAATTTGAAAGAAGACCAAAAGGTAAAAATGACGACATTACTATCTGAGTACTAAGATGTATTCGCATGGTCTTATGAAGATATGCTTGGATTAGATCCGTCGATTGTGGTCCTTTGTTTACCCACACAAGAGGATATCAAACCTAAGAAACAAAAGTTAAGAAGGTTTCGACCGGATATCTTGTTGAAAATCAAGGAGGGAGTCAGAAAACTATTGGAAGTCAGCTTCATTGAGGTGTTTGATTATCTCGAATGGGTAGCCAAATAGTACCAGTTATGAAGAAGAATGGAAAAGTCAGAGTGTGTGTGGACTTTCAAGACCTTAATTAAGCAACCCCTAAAGATAATTTTCCTTTACCCCATATTGATGTATTGGTTGATAACACAGCTGGAAACTATATTTTCTCTTTCATGGATGGATTTTTTGGGTACAACCAAATTTGAATGGTTGAAGAAGATAAAGCTAAGACAACGTTCATGACAATTTAGGGTACGTAAAGTGATACCTTTTGGACTAAAAATGCCGAGGTAACTTATCAAAGGGCCACGGTAGCAATCTTTCATGACATGATGTACAAAGAGGTTAAAGTTTATGTTGATGATATGATTGCTAAATCTAAAGAAGGAGAAAATCATATGGAAAATCTAAGGAGATTGTTTAATAGGTTGAGAAAATTCCAATTGAAGCTCAACCTAGAGAAATGTACTTTTGAAGTAACTTCAGGGAAATTATTGGGTTTTATAATCAGCCAAAGGCGCATCAAAGTGGACCCCGATAAAGTCAAAGTGATAGTTGACCTGCCCCTGCCATACATACTCAAGGAAATTAGAGGTTTGTTAGGCCTTTTAAACTATATAGCTCGGTTCATATTCCAACTGACAGACAAGTGACGCCCTTTGTATAAGTTGTTAAAAAAGAATTCTAAGATCAATTGGGACGAAGAGTGTAAGCAGGCCTTTACAATAATTGAAGAATACCTCATGAAACCTCCAATTCTGGTAGCTCCAAAATTTGGGAAGCCTTTATTCCTATGGAGCTAGGGTATTATTGGTCAACAATGGAAAGTGATTGCATCAAACACATTAGGCATTGTCACCTTTGCCATGTTTATACAAATAAGATAAACGCCTCGTCTTAGGAATTACATGCCCTCTTAACACTATGGCCTTTCTCATTGTGGGGCATAGATATCATCAGCCCGATCACTCCAAAAACATCCAATAGGCATCACTTCATACTAGTCACCATTGACTACTTCAGCAAATGGGTTGAAGCTTCCTCTTACTCAAGCGTTACTAAAGGGGTCGTAGTTAAGTTCATTAAGAGAGACATTTTGGCCTGATATGGGACTCCAGAAACAATCATCACTGACAATAGCACCAATTTCAACAATAAGCTTATGTCAAAATCGTGCCAATAGTTTCGGATCATTCACAGGAACTCCACTCCTTATCAACCCCAAATAAATGGAGCCATTGAAGCAGCCAACAAAAACCTCAAAAGAATCATTGAAAAAATGGTTGTCACATATAAGGACTGGCATGAGACATTACCCTTTGTACACATGGCCTATCGAACTTCCATCAGAATGTCGATTGGGGCAATACTGTACTCTTTAGAATACGGTACTAAAGCACTGTTACCAGTAGAGGTCGAGATCCCATCACTTAAGGTATTATCAAAAACTCAGTTGGACGAAGCCAATTGGGTAAAGAAATGCAACGAATAGTTGAATCTAATTGATGAAAGGAGATCGGCAACCTTGTGTCATAATCAATGTTAGCAACAAAGAATGGCTTCGACCTTCAACAAAAGGTTATGACCCTTGAACCTCAAAGAAGGAGATTTGGTATTGAGAAAAGCTCTCCCCAATATACAAGACTCCAAAGGGAAATTTTCTCCTAATTACGAAGGTCCTTATGTCGTGAAGCAAGTATTATTGGGAGGGGCTTTGATTTTGTCCCAAATAGATGGCCTAGATTGGAGAGACCCTGTAAATGCTAATGCTGTAAAATTGTATTATCCATAAGAAGTTAGTGGAAATTTTACTCAAAACACGAAAATACCAATCATTTTGAACGTCATTGTGGTCTAATTTCCATTATCTATAAGCAAATTTGGTATTCTTGGCCATTGTTGTCGTTGGAATAATCACCCTCTCCATGGAAAGATCCAATTCCCTTTACTCCATTTAATTGAACCCATACATTGCAAATACGAGAGGAGTTAAGGAATGAGATCTAGAACATTGGTAATTAATGAAATTCTTTAAAATACTTTATTATGGATTGATCCCCCTCGATAGGGAGTTTTATTGTCTGTTTTTCAAGGGGAATATGAAACTTGAGTAAGTAATCATGGCAGATGAGAATAAAGCTTTTGGTTCATAAAAGTTCCAAAGAGACAAAAACAGTGGATGGCTTTCTGTATTGGGTTAGTTTCCATGATTTCTCTAAAAGAGCCGACGAAGTTTTAAATGTTCTGCATCAGGAACATCCGGGTTGATAACAAGGGACTAAAACATGAGTCAGTGATTTCTGAAGGGGCTTTTCAAAAAGGTTTGACAGTTTTAGGCGCTATCTACAAAAACCGGGTGAGTATTTCTACATAATGTTAACACACCAATTTTCGAATCTTGCACTTGCATTTAGACTAGTTTTTTACTTCCAACAATCTTTTTGAACCAACCCATAAGGAATTCACTTTCTGCATTTAATGTTTAGCCAACCTTCGAAGATACGATCCTAACTCAATTGATCCTTCCAATCTATAGGGCACTTTCCCTCACAAAGTTTCTGTCAAGCAATCCCATAGAGCACTTTTACTCTGTTCACTAAATTTTTCTCAAGCAGGTCCATAGGGCACTTACTTTCGCTAAGTTTTCTCTTAGCTAGCCCGTAGGATACTTCTCTTTGTCGATTCCTTTTGACACAACACCAAGTTTAAGGTTGCTAATACCCGAGAGATGCTCTCGTCTAAGTTAGTGAGCCTTATAAGGCACGACTAGGTTTTAGATCGATCCCGTTTTAGGGTTACTAATCCTCGAGAGACATTCTTGCTTAGGTTAATGAGCCTAGTAAGGCATGGCCAAGTTTTAAATTGATCCCAATTTAGGGTTACTAATCCTTGAGAGATGCTCCCGCCTAGGTTAGTAAGCCTAGTGAGGCATGGCTAGGTTTTAGGTCAATCCCATTTTAGAGTTGCTAATTCTTGAGAGACGCTCTCGCTTAGGTTACTGAACCTAATGAGGCACAACCAAGTTTTAGATCAATCCCAGTTTAGGGTTGCTAGTCCTTGATAGACGCTCCCTCTTAGGTTAGTGAGCCTTACGAAGTACGACCAGGTTTTAGATCGATCCTAGCTTAAGGTTGATAATCCTCAAAAGATGCTCCCCCCTAGGTTAATGAGCCTTATGAGGCATGACTAGGTTTTAGATCGATCCTATTTTAGGGTTACTAGTCTCCGAGAGACGCTCTTACCTAGGTTAGTTGGCCTAGTGAGGCACAACTAGGTTTTTGATCGATCCCAATTTAGGATTGCTAATCCCTAAGAGATGCTCCCACCTAGGTTAGTAAGCCCAGTGAGGTACAATCGGGTTTTAGATCGATCCTAATTTAAGGTTGGTAGTCCTCAAGAGATTCTCCCACCTAGGTTAGTGAGCCTAATAAGACATGACCTAGTTTTAGATCAATTCTAGCATAAGATTGTTTATCCCTTAGAGACACTCTCGCCTAGGTTAGTGAGCTTAAGAGGTACGGCCTAATTTTAGATTAATTCCAACATAAGATTGTTTGTCCCTTAGAAACATTCCTACCTAGGTTAGTGAGCTTAGAGAGGTGTGACCGGGTTTCATTTCTTCATCCAAATCGATTTTTGGATAGCATTAGTTGTTTTAGAGTCATTCTAAGGGAAAAAATTAGTGTCTCTTTGTCTTTGTAGCAAAGTTTTGTTCAAACTCCGCCACAAAAAGAGGCAACTGTAAACACCTAATTTTTGCCCCCTTTATTTTTTATTTTCATTTTTCTTTCTTTTCTCAATAGGCCCTAAATTAAGAAAAACACAAAAAAAGTAGGAAATTAAAGAAAATAAAAAAATTAAGAAATTTAGAAAAAAAATAAGAATTTCAGGAAAATACAAAAAAAAAAAGCACAAAAAATAAGAAATTAAAAAAATGTACAAAAAATAGGAAGTGTAGAAAGAAACCCTAAAAAATAAAAGTTTAGAAAATAAATTTTAAAAATTTAGAAAATTGAAAAAAATTACAAAAAATAAAACATTTTAGAAAATTTTATTTTATTAAGGTAGATTTTTTAATTTTAAAATAAGTTTAAAAGTTAAGCTATTGGGCTTGGGCTTAGATTTAAATTTAACCTAAGCTGACATGATCCATATGTGCAATTTAATTATATATATAGACAAGGCATAAGCCAATTGCCTAATAATCAAACACATGGACATAGCAATGGATTTGAGTATGAGGTCTTGCGTTTAAATCTTGGTAAAGGTAGGGAAGCCTTTTTATTTTTGTTAACTAGCACACTACCATATGTCGGGATCTCATTATGCTACGTATCCTGATATGTAGCATCGTCGGGTTAAACGACCTTACTGACGTAGCACCACGTGGCTTGCCACGTTAACGCTATGTATCACGTGAGGACACATGGTATATCGAGAGTGGTTGGGTCGGCTAACGTGGCACCACGTTTGCCCTTTTTTCCCTCCCTTTCTTTCTTTTTCTCTTTCTTTACCTCTCTTTCCCTTCTCTTTCCCCTTCCTTCATTTTCCCTAGATTTGCCGCACTTTCCTCCTTGAGGAGCCACCTTTGGTTGGATTTTTGATTCACTTTTCATTGCAATTTCACCAAATCAATAGCGAAATTGCAAATTAAACATAGCCTATTGTGAATCGGTACAAAAAACACATATAAATTCAGTCAATTACGCATTCAAATCGAGCTTCAAAGATTAGGAAAAAATTGAAAATTTGGCCATTCCCATTAAACGACCACCCTTGTCTACTGCTGTGGCTCCTAGCTACACCACCAAACAACCACTACTGAATATGATGCATCTCCAGGGTCGGACACACGGCGGAGCACCACAATGAACGAACCAAACAAGAAAAAGGTTAGCAAAGTCCGAGTAGCTACCTAATGGATATGATACACCACTTAATCTTACTCAACCAACAATGCGCTAGATGTAACACACTGGTTAGAACTAAAGGTCACTCGCCACTACTCCTTATTGATGGGAATAGATAAGAATTAAATAATAGCGATAACACTAAGGTTGCTCAAAGAGAATAATTCTGTATTAAAAGTTGGATGATTATGCATACAAGGAAAGTGATGGGGTTTATATACTTACCCACTAAGGTTATTTTGCATGTATGAAAAGATAAAAGTGTATTTTACAATTACGTTACATTAATCATACTAAAAAGGGATAAAAGGTCAAAGAATATCCAGTATAGAAAAGAAAGAATTGTTTTGGAACGTAGTGTCAGAGGGTATGTGTCACTTGATAGTTGTACGTTAGGAGTATGATATACAGACAAAAGTAGGTAGTGCTGAGAGTCAGGGGCTGACCTGATTTGGATCAGGTTGAGAGTTAATCAGCCTGGCAAAAAGATAAGCTGTCTTGAAGTCAAACATTAGTAGGTTAGGTCGATAACTTGGTAGCTCGGCTTAGCTAGTGCAGGGTTGTCTTTTGGATTAGGACTTCGCTGTTGGGCAGGAGCATGTTAGGTACACGTAAGGATCTAAGAGACAGGTTAACAGGAGGTCAGATCAGGATAGGAGTCCCCGTCTCGGCTATGGCTTAGAGCTAGTATTTTTCGTACAAGCCCTTGAAGTCTTCTAGCTCGACTTCTTGTGATCGGTCCAGGGGGTTGATTCCTATCAGAAACCCTAACTACCCTACCCCCTATCTTCGAACCACCACTTTCGACCCTCTTTAACACAAACCAACCCTACAGCTGAATTCCCCACGACTTAAAACCCCATACCATACTTCCCTTTCAACTCCACCAACCCCGATAGCACCATTTGAACACTACCGCGCTTGAACACCATCCAAACCACCCCTAAACCTCATGGAACTCTTTTTACCCCCCATATCCCCAATCTAAAACTCATGAAACCCCTCTTCCCTCTTCAATTCAGTAGCTAAACCAAGCAAAACCGACCTTGGCTACTACTGCTAAACTTGAAAATGAGAAAAAAAAAAAGAAAAAGAAAAAAAAAGTAGTTTATTTAGTTATTTATTTATTTTTAGTAAAAAGTAAAAATAAATAGAATAAATAAAATAAAAAATAATAATAAAAAATAAAAATAAAAATAAAAATAAATAAGTAAATAGAAAGAATAAAGATTATTATTTCTTTTTATCACTTAGAAAATTGATTTTTCAAAAATAAAATAAAAATAAATCATCCATTTTTCAAATTAGGATCATTTAAAATTTCTAAAAATAAAAATCAATTTAGGGTCCTTTAGGAAATTTTCTTGAATAAATCAAAATGGGTAAAAACATAAACCTATCTGTTTTAAAAACTAAAATTATCTTAACCTACTAAAGTTTTCATTAAAAAGAACTACATACATCTAATCCTGAATAGTGAGTACGTAGACACCTACAGGGCGACGATAAAAATGAAAAAACCTAATTTCTCTTTTTCTTTAGTTTAGATTATTTTGTTTATCCAATTAGAGTAACCAATAACCAAATTCTTTTTTTTTTTTCAAAATTAAAAGGTGATTTTTAAGTTTAATTCTAATTTTGAAAAATTAATTGTACTCGTGAGGGTTTAAAATTCCTAACCCCCAGATCCAAATTCTTTGGTTTTGAAAAACCATTTTGCAAAATTGGTTTTAATTGTTATACTAATGGCTAAGTTATAACCTATCCACCTAATTGGCTATAACTTAATTATTTTTCCCGATTCTGGTTAGGTGGCGACTCCAAAATTGTTTTCAAAATAAAAAGGAATGGTTTTCTTTAAAGCCTAGTCGATGATAGGTATTAAATGGGTAGGGTTTAGTATTGATCGGTTTAAAGGAGACCTATTTTATAAAAAAACTGGGAAGGTAAAAAACCAGGCTTGACAAGGAGTGTTCAGGAAAATTGATCTAAAGTCCGGATATCACCAAATTCGAAATGAGGCAAGAGGATAAGTGGAAGACTACTTTTAAGACCCGACATGACCTATATAAGTGGATAGCCATGCCATTTGGGTTATCAAACACCCTAAGCATTTTTATGTGATTAATGAACCATGTCCTAAGAGATCTAATCGAATTGTTGTTTATTTTGAAAACATCCTTGTCTACAATGTCGACCAAGCAAGTCATGTTGATCATCTATAAGCTGTTTTTAATGTCCTCTGAGCAAATAAATTGTTTTGAAATGTAAAGAAATGCTATTTCTGTCAGAAAGAGGTAATCTTCCTAGGTTACGTGGTTAATGGAGGAGGATTGACAGTTGATGGAGAAAATTCAGAGCCATTGTTAAGTGGTCGACCCTAACTTCATGTGCTAAAGTAAGGAGTTTCGATGGATTAGCATCATTATCAACACTTTATCCAAGGATTCAGTACTATAGTAACATCTCTAACTAAGCTAATAAAGAAGAATGTAGAGTTAAATTGAGGAGAGAAAGAAGAGAGGACCTCTGCCGAGGTGAAAGCAAGGTTGACCTTTACCTCAATCTTGGCTCTATCAGACTTTGATAAAGTATTTGAGCTCGAATGTGATGCATCAAGTACCAACATTGGAGTTGTGCGGATGCAAAAAAGTTGAACTATCACCTATTATATGAGAAGGTCAAAGGAGTGCAATTAAACTATTCTATTTACGACAAAGAACTGTTAGCCCTAATCAAAGCTCTTCACATATGGCAACATTATCTTCTATCAAAAGAATTTGTCATCGACATCGATCATGAGTCCTTGAGATATCTATGGAGCCAGTTTAAGCTTTCTAAACACTAAGCTTGATGGATTGAATTTCTAGAAGGTTTAATTTTGTCATCAACTACAAGTAGGGCAAGAATAATGCAATTATCGACATTTTTTCAAGAAGACATGTTCTTCTCACTGAGTTTCAGACCAAACTGTTAAGGTTTGTGAACATTAAAGGTTAATATCAGTTTGATTCTCATTTTGGTCCTATATTTGGATGATTTGAAGAAGGAAGAACAGTAGATGAATACCATGTGAAGGATGGCTACCTATTTTGAGGAGGCAAATTATGCATGCCGACTTGTTTAGTAAGAGAATTATTGTTAAGAGAAGCCCATAGTGGAGGACTTTCTGGGTACTTTGGGGAACAAAGGACATATGTGTTGCTGAATGATAGGTTCTTGTGGCTTAAAATGAAGAGTGACGTGTATTGTGTGATTAAGGGTTATGTTGTCATGCCTTAAACTCGAGGAGTTTTAATAGTCCTGTCATGTAAACTAACCTAGGCTAGAAGCTACTCTCCTTAGCTATTAACATAGGTATAGTCCATACAAGGCAAACAACGACTTAACTAGCTTTGAAGCAGTCAGATAGGCACCTATAGTATATAAGATCTATAGAGTAACATTTTACAATACATTTTATTGTATTTACAAATAGTCTAGTTCTTACACATAAACGTTATATACATCAAAAGTTCCTTAGTTTCCAAAGAAACTATACATCTCTACAGGAGGACTACATTATATATATAAATATAACAATGAGCTAGCAAATACTATAAGGCCTCCTAGGAAGACCTTATAATCCCCCCATAAAAGCAAAATAAAAGTATCATGAGCTTTAATCCCTTCGTTAGACTTCATAACTTCACTCCCCAACCTATTGCAACTAACTTAAGGATAACTGCAATGAGACATCTTTTGGCATTACTCTATACTTGCAAAATTATCTATTGGGATATGAGCTCAACTAACTTAGTAAGAAGGGATAAAGTCATAAGAATACATTATAAACATGGTTGTTTAATCATTAATTAAATGCAAATACAATAGATAAATGATATAGCATCTCATAATGTTTAACTAGTTCATTATGAAGCTCGAGTAATTTCGTACACTCTAACCTAGATTCTGAGGAGTTTCAATGTGACATTATTAGACTAAATCCAGGCTTATGTAATAGAGAGTACCCTCCTTCCTAAACAACATTCAAACTACAGATCCCAACCTTACTGCAATCCCTTCTCCTATCACTTAGTTCAACTAAGGGTAGGAAAAGGATCATTTTTGCTATCTTTAGCGAATATGTAGGTATTTAGTCCGACAACATAATCATTACCCTTATTGGGTTATCGTGAATGTCAAGCTAGATCTTTAGTCAATATTTTCTAAGAATCATCAAAATCCCTCAAACTGAAGTCTTAAATTATTTTGTCAAAACTCATCAAAGTCCTTGAAGTTCATGAATCGCTTGCTCATAAGAGCGCCATCTAATCCTTTTTAGGATCGCTTGCTCAAAAGAGTGTTGTCTTACTCCTTTCTAGGATCGCTTGCTTAAAGGAGCGCTGTCCTATTCCTTCTAGGATCACTTGCTCAAAGAAGTGTTAACCTATCTTATCTTTTGCTAAGATCGCTTGCTCAAATCAGTGCTGTCTTATTCCTTTCTAGGATCGCTTACTTAAAGGGGCATTATCCTATTTATTCCTTTTTGGATAGCTTGCTTAAAAGGAACGTTGTCTTATCTATTCCTTTTTGGATCACTTGCTCAAAAGGGATGCTATCCTATTTCTTCCTTTTTGGATCGCTTGCTTAAAGGAACGCTGTCCAGTCATTTAAAAGGTAACCTACTCATGAGGGCGCTATTTCATTTTGTCATCTTATCTTCGAAAGATCTATCCTTTCGAGCAACTCATCCTAAAAGAGATCTATTCTCTTCGAATCATCCACCAAATCAAAACAAGTTTTTTTTTTTTAAATCTCAAAGAGATCTATCTTCTTCGGATTATCTACCAAACCAAAACAAGTTTTTTTGAAATCTCGAAGAGATCTATCCTCTTCGAATTATCTACCAAATTAAAACAAGTTTTTTTTTTTTTTTGAAATCTCGAAGAGATCTATCCTCTTTGAATTATCCACCAAATTAAAACAAGTTATTTTGAAATCTCGAAGAGACCTATCCTCTTCAAATCATCTACTAAACCAAAACAAGTCTTTTTTTTTTTTTTTTGAAATCTCAAAGAGATCTATTCTCTTCAGATCATTCATCAAACCAAAACCAGTTTTTTTTTTTTTTAAATCTCGAAGAGATCTATTCTCTTTGGATCATCCATAAATCAAAACAAGAAATCTTGAAGAGATCTATTCTCTTCGAATTATCTATCAAACCAAAAGAAGTTAATTAGGCCCCCTTAAAGCTTTTGCCCTATCCTTCCAAGATAGGTACCCTAAACTTTTGCCCTATCCTTCCAAGATAAGTCCCCCTTAAAACTTTTGCCTATCCTTCTAAGATAGGCACTCTAAATCTTTAGCCCTATCCTTTCAAGATAGACCTTCTAACCTTTACCCTATCCTTTCAAGATAGACCCTCTAACCTTTGCCCTAACTTTTGCTCTATCCTTTTAAGATAGGCCCCTTATCTTTTACCTTATTCTTTTGAGGTAGGTATTCCTTTGCCCCACCCTTTTCAAGACGGGTTGTTATCCTTTACATTGACCTTTTAAGTCGATATCTTTCTTTAAGATAAAACACAATTTAGCTTATTAGTTTAAAATAGGGTTTGGCAAAAATTGGTATCTCTTTTTTCTTTGTAGTAAAGGTCTAAGCGAACTTCATTATAAAGAGGGGTAATTGTAGACACCTCATTTTTACCCATTTTTTTAGTAGTTTTATTAAGTCAAAAATATAAAAAATGAAAATAATAAAATAGTAATAAATAAATAAATAAAACGAAAATTGAAATAAAAATAAAAATAAAAATCGAGTCAAGTCAAGTCGAGTCTAGTTAAGTCGAGTCGAGTCATTTAGGGTTGAATCGGATAATGGTGAGCAATCAATTTAATAAATTTTAAGTTGTTAAAGGATCAAGCTTCGTTAAAATATTTTAATTCAATCCGATATAAAGTAGATTTTTTTTTATCTAAATTATATTATGTTAGAGTAGACTTAGGATATATTAAGTAGATTATTGGGCTAAATCAAATTGGACTAAATCGACCCCAGAAAATAGAAAACCCAAATTAAGTGGGGGTTTCTATAAACTAGGTCAAATCTTCAAAAGATCTAAATCGTATCTTCCATATCTAAGTTTATTGTCATATCTTTCAATATGAAAGATTCGGTAGTGTGAATTATAAATAGTGAGTTAACGATAATGTTTGACACGTTTTTACAATTATACACCCCCTACAGTCACAAAAATACAAGTCTACATCCATACGTTGTACGAAATCCATACATATCCATCGACAACCCACTCCAACTCAATCCTAACACAGCTACCTAACCTGATAACAATCCCATCAACGTAGACACAATAGTAGCAGCACATGTATAGCTTAGTGAATCCATGCCTAACACCACCAACGATTTGAACATTACTGAAATGAACATTGTTGGTCATTCACACTAAGGCAAGTTTCATCAATGGAATCATCATTGATCTCCAATTTCTTGTTTGATCTGTTGATCGTAGCATGCCGTGAGAAATTGGTCTGATGGCTATGGTTGTGTTCTACCCAAGATTTGATTGTGATATGTAAGTGCCTAGATTCGACCCCCTTATTATTGGATAAGTATCTAGTTTTTAATTTAGTTTCATTAATCTTTTATTTTTTGTGTTTGTTAACATGATCAGGATAGTGACTAATATGATTTTTTTTATAGGTTTTGGCATTAATTTTTATTAGTCGGTTTTTTAGCATGTTAGCATTTTTTTATTATATATATATATATAATATTGCATTTTTTTTTTTTGCATGATTAGTGTGATTTCATGGCATTAGTACTGACATGGGTGTTTGCAGGGTTAGATGTTGATTGCTTTTTCCAATTGGTTATTTTTAGTATATTTGATTAGGTATTGCATTTTTAGGAAAATTTACTAATTTTGGCACGTGTTGCATCTTTTAGTAAATTTTTATAAATAAGGTATTCTTAGGGTTTTTTTTATATATATACATATTTTTATCACTTAATTAGATTTTCATAAAAAATAAAAATCTTTACTAGGCATCTTTTCCATAATTAGGTATCTTTCTCATGATCTAGGCATTTTTCTTATGATTTAGGCATTTTATCCATAGTTAGTTATCTTTTTCATGATCTAAGCATTTTTTTTATGATTTAGGCATCTTATTCATAGTTTAAGAATCTTTTTCATAGTTTATGCTTCTTTTCTATAATTTAAACATCTTCTCCTTAGTTAAATACATTTTCTATAGTTTAAGTTTTTTTTTTCTATGATTTAGACATCTTTCTATAATTTAAGTATTTTTTCTATGATTTAAATATCTTTTCTATAGTTAGACATCCTATCCATAATTTATGTATCTTTTCTATAATTTAGGCTTCTTTTCCATGATTAGGCATATTATTAATAAATTGTTTTTTTTTCATAAACAGCACATTTTTCATGATAATTGCATATTAGTATAATTTCATAAAAGTTGCATCTTTTATTTTTTTATTTTCCTTATTTAGGTACTTTAGGATTTTTTTTAAAGTTTTGTCACATAGTCAGTTTTTCTAAAAATAAAAAACCTAACTTGAAGTATTTTAAAAATTAAGTCTTTAGTTTTTTTTTAATTGGGAATAAAAATTAGTTTTTTTTAAAGGATTTTTCTTAATAAAAATAAATTGGTTTTGAAAAATGTAAACTTGGGTCAATTTAAAAAAAAAAAAAATCAAACCACTAAATATTTTATAAATATTTTAGAAAAAAAGAACTACGTTGGTTTGATCCCAATTAGCGGGTACATAGGCATCTTTGGGACAACCGTCTGGAAAATTAAAAAAAATTCTTTCTCTTGAAATTCGCAAATTAAAAATAATAAAAAATTATTTTATTCATATTCTGTATATCTTTACATATCTTAGTATTTAAAAAAAATATATAAAAATAAAGCCCATTAATTTTTTTTATTTTTACATGATAACTTAGTCTTAATAGGTTAACTCTTGAACTTAGTTTTTCTAATTAATTTTCTAAAAATAAGTTCTTTTAGAAAATCTGCAAACTAGTGGCTAAATTTAGGTTTTTCCACCCGAAAACCTTAATTTTATTTTTTACCAGTTTAATTGGTTGGCAACTCTATTTTTTTTAAATATTTTTTTCTTCTTAATTTTATGTCAAGTAATATATATTAAATGGGCTGGGGCATAATATGGATTAAATAAAGGAAAACTGAAATATGGCTTGACATACCTTATTTTCATAATTAAGTAGGTTTATATTTTGATATAAGTAGGTTTTTTAGTTATTTATCTAATTTTTAGTTGACTTGACATAACTTCTAACTGAGTTTCTGATTAAGGTTTTGACCCAGTTTCTACTTAAAGTTCTAACTTGCCACCTTAAATTAAGTTTTTACTTAAGTTCCTAACTTACATTCTAACTTCAATATAGCTATAAAATTCTAGTATCAACTACCTTCTAGCTGAAAGCCCATTTTTAGCATAATCAAGTCATTCACTCCCAAAGTACATTGTAATATTTTTTCTAACATAGTTTTTGACTCTTCTACCACTATCACAACTTACTATTTAACTCATAAATACACTTATCTTATATTTTTAAAATTTTCACACTCTGTAATATCAAGCTATATCTACTAAGAACTTCAATTATATACACCAACTTGCAATATACTAAATATTTATTTACACTTACCTAGTGACTTAAAGATTTAATTTCAAATTCACCAAAGACAAACATTTTACTTAAAAATGATCATTTCTTAAATCATAATAATCCATTTCAAATTGTTGTAGGGTAATAGTCATATATTACACTATAGTTTTACAAAGGATCACTAAAGCTCTTTTGGAAAACACCCGTCCAACGTATTATTTCAATGAAAATGAATTTTTCCTTATAATCCAATGATATGATTTTTACAATCCAACTACATAACATTAAAATTCAACATCTTAAGAGTATAACAACAAAATTTCAAGTCAAACCTACATCAATTAGTCTTTCAATTATTTGCTTAAAATTCAGTATGCATAACATTTTTTCTTAAGGGCCCCATATCTACACTCAAAATTTTGAAAATTTAATTGAATATTTGAATTCCTTATACAAAAATTAGTGGGAACACCAAATTTCATAATTTTTTGTGATCATTTGCTATTTTCCCCTAATTTTTCATGAAATTGAAAAAATTTAACAACTTATCGAAAACATGAGCTTCAGCCACCGTTGAGAGAGGAGGGTGTGTCAGCCCAAACCACTGTTGGCCACTCCTTTAGGCGACTACCAAGTTTCGCTTCCAATTGATCGTTTTCTTCCAGAACTTACTAATTCTCAATTTCATGCAATATTTTTTCTTAATTTTATTTCTTTACTCTCTCTCTTTATTTCCTAACTTCAAGATTATTTCCAAGCTAGAAAAATGATCAAAATTTGTTCTAGATTGTAGGCGATCATTTTATATCACCATTTGAGATGCTTTATTTTTTCCTTATCCTAATTAATAAGTGTAAAAAGGCATGATGAGGTGTTAAAATGGCTAATCTCTTATCCCATGCATTCTCAATCCCATTGCCACACCTCCTACAACATTCCACAAGGCTTTCATAATTTTTAATTAATTTTCTTATATTTTTCTTTATTTATTAATTGATATTTATGCATTTTCGAGTATTTATAACAATTACCGAGTTTATATATTTATATAATAATTATACCATATGTATATATATGTTTTTTATATTTTATTTAAGGTTCAATATTAATTATATTACTTTTATAATATATTTCTAGGTGTTCATTAATTTTTGAAAACTACTTTGCGTGTAACCAATAATATAATAACGATATAGTAAATTCCTACTATTTTGACTATATTCTTAATATTTTATTATATTTTTAAATTATGAGCTTATGGGATCTCTTCAACTAATGTCCCAAGCCTATATGTAAGTTTTTAGGTTAATCAAACTAGTTTCACTAACATCCTAACTTTACTAGTTTGATTCTTATTCATTGAGTTTGGGGCTTACATGTACCATCTATAAGAAAGCAAAAAGCTAAGTAGAGTAAGGAAAGGCAATGCTTTTGCTTGCTTCAACCAAACTATGGGTTGACTTGAGTATGGTTTTATCCTCGAACTACCTTATACTACATGAGGCAAATATTTTCTAATAGTTGTCATGGATAAGTTTAGCAAAATGGCACATTTTGTGCCCTACACCAAAATTAACAATGCTTTAACTATTGCTTCTTTGTTTTTGTAGGGAATAGTTCACTTACACGGAGTGCCAAGGAGTATGGTGTCATAAAAAGACCTAAAATTCTTGAGCCATTTTTGGAGAACTCTCTGGTGTTGAATGGGAACCAAATTATTGTTCAGAATTTCTTGCCACCTCCAAAGTGATGACCAAATAAAAGTAGTCAACCACACCTTAAGATCATTGCTTTGAGTTGCAGTCAGAAAGAACTTAGCCAACTCGAACACCTGCCTGCTGGTCATAGAATTTGCTTACAACAGGACAATGTATGCCACCACTGGGCATGCCCCATTTTAAGTCATTTATGACTTCAATCCTAAGCTACCCCTTGACCATAATCTAACGCTGCCTATTGACCAAGAAGATCTAAAAGCAAGAATCAAAGCTTAGTACATCTACCAATGAGTTGCCCAATACATTAACCGAGCTGCTAGAAAATTAAAGGAGAAAGGTAAAGGAAGGAAGACCAAGCAGTTTTAGCATGCTGACCAAGTATGACTACACTTGAGTAAGGAAAGCTTTCCTAACAAGAAGAAGAACAAGCTATCTGCTAAAGCTAATAGAACCTTCAAGATCCTCCGAAAGATTAATGATAATAGTTACCAATTAGAGTTATTAGAGGACATTGGAGTATCCAATGTGCTCAATGTTGCTAACATTAGTCCCTATTGATCTGAGAAAGGCTTGAATGATAACCAACGGGATTTGACCCTAAATCCCAATCAACCTGAAAAGGATGATAGGAATCAAACCACTAAAACCCTTATCCGAGCTAGAGGATTAGAAAGCATGATAAGGTAAGTTCTCTCTTTCCGCCCCACAATAAATGAGTCAGAGCTGCTGCAGCCTGCCGACCTGATGCCCTGTCTAAGCCGAGCCCTCTTAAGCCTATCAATAATCTCTAACTACTAACTAGAGATGCACTCAAACAACAACTCAGCCAAACTGAGTATAAACTGCCCTGGCAATTCGACCCTTCACGGTCTACTTGGACATAACTATGTCCTCCAACTTAGCCATACCGGTGCCGAGAACCCAACATACATCTATAACCATGTTGTCTCAGAGCGACCTCCAGATTTACTTGGCACTTTAGCTCGCCAGTCACCGACCTGATCGTACAATTTGTCATCTTTTTCCAGAAAGTCACCCATCCATAGAAAGCTATGGGTTCGAGTAATCATCTAACAGAATCCTCCATACAAGATCGATGTTTTTTCTTGATTTTCTCTTTATGCCCTTTCTCATTCTTTGTATATTACTTCTTTAGGACTTTATCCTTTTTAGTTATTTCCATTTATAGTTGTTGCCCTAATATTTTGAGCATAAATTCCCATTTTAAAGGTAGTCACATCATCATACATCAAGTATTGAATATACTATTCTCCTTTTGTGAACATGGCTCTTTGTTAGCTTGTTAACTTTACTCTTATCCTAAACCTTAAGTAAGGCTAGATGGCAGGTAACCTCATGGAACCATCTCATGTGTCATATTGAATTGTGCTTGTGCATCATATCCTTGGACTAGATTGAGGGTTTGCTTGTTTGTTCCCTTTTATCATCCATGCGACTCACTTTCCATTTTCATTTTTCAAGCTTTTTACAAGCTTAGACCTACTTTGGTATAGTTTCCCTTGTTAACTCTAGGCATAGTGTATCAGTATGTGAGAGTTTTTCCATGAAGCTAGAAATTTACTATGTATCTCATCGCACTATTGTTCACCTCTAATTTTTTTGCTTTGAAAAATCAATTCTTGAATACAGTCTTCTTATCCTACATCATTAGAACTGATATGTTTTACTAGTATACTAATTGTAATGATGATTCGAACTTGAGAATTTATGCAAATCCTATGCCAATTTGCTCTTTATAATTCATCTAGTTAAGAAAGGTGAATTACAACTACATCTTCTAAAAACTATAGGGAGCTTCCCGAATTTCAAACACCCCTTAGCCTTGAAAGATGTTGCTCATGTAGAAATTCTTTCCGATGAAGTACTAAATTAGTCTACTGTATTGATATATACTTCTTATTTATTTGTGGTAATTTATCATATATTTTGAACTGTGTTAACTGCTAAAATATCAAATTAGTAAAGAAAAATCTCAAATCAAGCGGTAAATTATATCATCAAAATTAGTAGTATATATGAACACAACGAATGGATTTAATAACTACATTAAAGCAGAGATTTTGCATGCTATCTACATTTTTTCGCAAGGTTTAAGCTTTATATTTTTGGAAGTCGGAGGTATCGCTACAATTTATCTAGCTAAGAATACTCTTGAATATAAGTAGTCATTAAAACCAAATCGAAAAGCTAGTAGCAAATAATGCATATATCATGTTTTTTCTTTATGGTTCTAGTTTAGATTATACTAAGGTAAATAAATATAAAAAAAAAAAGCTGTCAAAGATGATTCTGTGAGCAGCAAGTGTTATATATCATCTATGTGCACAAATATCAGAATGTTTAGAGAAGCACCTTGTTGTTCGTATAATACAAGTCATCATCTTAAATGACTAGGAATTTATGTGGAAAACTTGCTAGTCCCTACACAAATGGAGCTTGTTATGTAGAAAACTTGCTATTTCCTTGCATAAGTGGAGCTTGTTTATGTATTACTTTGAAAATTCTATTTTCTCTTCAATGTATAATATCTCTGCATTAAATTGGTTAAAACCTGTTAAGTTTGTTCTCAATTTGGTTAGCATATATGTGTTTGTTGTATGCTTTTAGGGTATGTCGTCAATTAACATCTGTGTTAGTTTGGGGATTGTAATTAGAATTCTCGCACTGTGCTTTTAGACCTTTGCTTCCACTGTGTTACTTTGCAATGAGATGATGTACATAATCACTGACGATGTTAATGTGAATAATCACCTTTTAACATCATATATAAACTAATTCATATCCTTTTATCATATCACTGCCAGTGTCTTCTATGTTGACCATCTTATTTTATGTACATCCATGTAATGTAGAAGCTTACATTACCTTCACTATATGTATGTTTCCCTTTCCATAATACAGGGGCTAGCTACTTCGTTGATTAGAAAACAGGAAAAGAAAAGGAACTTAGAAGCGGCATAAACATTGCCTTGTTCAGGCATATATGTTTATATGGTAAATGAAATGCACCTTTGTGAGCGTCTACACTTTACATGGTATTATATCATTAAGGTTCCCATAAGAATAGCATGGCATGGTATTAACGTTGCACATCCGTCACTGGGTTAGAATGTATTCAATTCCCAAACTCTTTCTTGACGTGATGAAACATAGGTGGTTGGCTAGCTAAGTCGTATAGGGCAATGGCATGTATATAACCATGCATTGTATTTCTCATTCAATCTTTGTCCTTAATTGATCTATACACATATTTTTAACTGTATTTCAATGGTTAACCAACTAACTTTCCATTAGAATGAATTACGAAGGAAAAAAAAATTGCATGCTTTGTATTAGCCATGTAGCTGAAGTATTGTGAAGTCACATATCATCTTATGATCTAGTTGTTTGCTTTGGCCCTACATTCGTACCAACCACAAGTTCAATCGTATGAAATGAATTTCTACAAGCATCGAAAATATAATAAGAGGTTAGTTTACAGTGATGATGTCACTTGCATTGAGCAACTAAAGGTAGATTGATGCCCCTTTTTTAAAGTATACAAAATGTTAGAGGGTGTAAGTGAGTTAAGGGCTGGTAAACATTTGCTAATAGATGAGTAAGTGGCTATGTTCTTGCATATAATTGCTCATCATGTGAAAAACAGAGTTATCAAGCACAATTTTAAGTGATCCAAAGTAATTGTAAGCCAATACTTCCATTCCATCCTCAATGCAACACTTAACTTGAGCAATCGCCTCCTTAAGAAGCCAAAACCCATCACCAACTCTTTCTTGGATATGTGATGGAAGTGTTTCAAGCTATACCCTAATTCTCCTAAAATTAATATAGAATATTCTCATATTCCATACAAAACTCTAAGTCATATGATATTAATTGTTTTCTTCTCATGTAAAATCGTTTAGGTGCCTTGGATGGGACACACATCTCTATTAGAGTGCTAATGAAGGATAAACTGAGATATAGAACTCAAAAAAACAACATTGTGATAAATGTATTGGGTGTTTTCACCTTGAGTACGAACTTTGTGTATGTCTTGCTAGGTTGGGAGGCATCTGCAGTAGATAGTAGGGTTTTACGAGATGCAATAACCAAGTAAAATGGCCTACAAGTTACCCAAGGTATTATTTCTTTTTCTTTTTTTTTTTTTATCGAAGTTTACATTCTCCTTAGCATAAAACATCTCATTCCAAATGACCTTTTTTTTTGCATCCTTCAAACAGGCTGCTATTACCTAATAGATGGCAGTTATCTGAACTATGAAGGGCTCCTAGCACTGTTCCAAGGGCAACAATATCACCTTAATGAATGGCGTAGTAGTCATTAACCAAGAACCTTGGAATAACTTTTCAATATATGACATACTTCTACTCGTAACATGATGGAAAGGTGTTTTAGACTTCTAAAGATGAGGTAGGGTATTGTAAGAAGTTCGTCCTTTTACCCAATAAGGATCCACAAATGTATCATCCTAGCTTATTGTTTGCTACATAGCTTCACATGAATAAAGATGACATATGACCCTTTAGAGGGCAATGTTGATCATACAAAGGAGAACAACGTGGGCACGAGTGATGATTTGATTATGACACTTGGAAACAATAATGCATGGTCCACTTAAAGGTCATAACTAGCCAATGAGATGTTCAATAAGTGGAGAGCTTTGAGGAATAGAAGCACTTAGTTTTCCCTTCTATTGCAAAGACTTAAAAAATGTTGCAATGGTAGTCTGAGTAGTTTGGATTATGTATTGTTTTCATTCCAATGCTATTGTACCTATTGACTTTGGCCTACCATGTATTCGAATAAGTTTACTTTTGTGTATTCTTTTAATTTAGTATGAGTTAAGTCATCCTTGTACTGAAATTATGTGATTTGATATGTTCACTACTATGGTTTTAGGCAATTCAGTTACACTTGATCATCTACTTGGGTTATACCTTAACATACTTGGTTTACCCTTTGCTTACTACATACTTTTGTTCACTCATTGTTTATTACTTTTTTTTCTTTTAATTTATGTACTACAAGAACACATTGTTAGAGGAGGTTCAATCAACCCAAATGGAGACCAAGGTCGATAAACAAACAAATGAAAGTGGACCATTCCATAAGAAAATGCATTGGTTACGATTATGGTAGACCTATACAATAGTAGGACGCACAACGCTAAATATGGATTTCTATATGGGTACTTGAGCAAGATGAATGTGAGCCCCTAAAGTTGTGTTTAGGACAACCGAGCTTAGATTTAAGGTCATTAAGGAAAAGTTATTTTATTGAGCCCAAATTTTACGATTAAGATAGAAAAATTAGTTGAAGTGACTTAGTAAAGTTAGATTTTGAAAATATCGACCTAAAATCCTAATTTTTCCCCTAGAAGTATGATTATTTAATAAAGTACCAACTTGCTCGGAACCCCTAAAATCATGCTCGGAATACAATGAGAATTTAGAGATAAGTTAATTAAACTATAAAATGAGATAATATAGTATAATTTATTATATGAATATACACATTTTTATGAGTATATCCAGTATAAATAATAATTATACTCATAAGTTAACCTTAAATTACTTTATTATATATATTATGTGTTCAATTCATAAAAATAATTAAGAAATATATCTTAAAAATAGAATACATATTAGAAATATAATTATATGAGTATAGTTATATACTACACGTGATTATCAATAGGATATATACTTGTATATTAATAAAATAACCAAATACTAATATAATATATATAATAATAGCATTTAATCAAAAGATCCCTTAAAGCTTATCCAATGGCCTTCAAAACTGCTGAAAATTGTTGGATTCACTATAGCCTCCTTATTTTGAATTAAAGTGCTGAATCAAAAAGCAGATGGATAAACAAAAGCCACCTCTTACTTGATTAATTGCAATAAGATGTGGATGAAAAATTACAAACAAATTACAACAACCTCCAATCGACTAAAACCAATATATAAAGGGTTCCTAATACTACTTTAAACATTTTAGGACCCTAAACTAAAAAGGAAAAACAGAAAAAAAAAAAGAAAAAAAAGAAAAAAGAAAAACAGAGCAATCACTGAGTTGGACTAGTTCCTAGGGCAAACCGTGATATGCTGTGAAGCCACTCCACCACCAGATCCCCAGTGTATGGCCCTTCCGACAAACCCCTACCACCCCGTAGCTATCGGAGCACCCAAGAACGCAAAGGTTAAACTTCTACTTTGTTTTTCAATAATTTTTAAAAAATAGTAAATCTACCTAGAAAAATTTGAAAAAATTTATGTTTAGATTATTTCATACATGCTTTTGTGTGATATCTTTATTTTTGAAAATTTTGGAATATTTAATATACTTGCTTAAGAAAGTCACTATTCATCCGAATTTTGACTTTCAAAATAAATATATCAAATGATGTTGTTTTTAACTCAAAATTTTTTTATAGGATATACATGATGTATAGATAATTGCTACGTAGCCCAATTTTTTATTTGAGTATTTTTAATATTTATTGTATTTTTCATCCTAAAAATAGCTAGAAATTAGGGTGAAAATGTGAAATAAATAATATTTATGAAATTAAATGGTGAAATTGACCTATAATGATTTCTAGTGAATTATAATGATGTTAGGATAGGTTAAAAATAATTTTTTGCAAAAAGAATTATATTTGAGTAATTAAGTATAATTTAGGAGTACAAATTGTAATTTCGAATATATAGGCAATAAATCAAAAACCTAAAACCAAGTGTTGACTAAATTCCCCATATTTTTAGAAGTCTATAGAAATTTTCAGAGAATTATTGAATAACTCGAGCTATTTACTATAAATTTACATAGTAAAATGGCTTAATTTACAAATCGAAACGTATTTTTAGTAATAATAAGTTAAAATATGATAAAAAGTTGAATAAAAACTATCTATATGTGTATTGATCAGATTGGATAAAAAGTATATTTTTAATATATTTAATGATATTTTAAAACTAGGATATGTTATAGGTGTATTAGGAATAGATAATACCCTTATTATAGAGATATATTGACAAGTTAAGCAAAATATAGTTTAATAACATAAAATATGTCTAGTATGATAATATTTATTTAGATATGTATAACTGTGTTAAAAATTTGAATTACCCGTTAAAAGTCATCTCTAGAAATAGGACTCCTAATACGTTTCATTAAGTCTGTACGAATCCAACAATACTATTTTTACTAAAATTGGACGATCTTAGGTAATATAACCTTAACTCTATAATATTACTAGAATGTACATATTACGATAACTCTACAGGAATGAAAACATGACTTAACTGATTAAAAATATGTTTCGATACAATAGAAACGATATATTATACGTAATTGTATAATTACATATATTATTAATAATTAAAAACTTAACTCGATATATATATATAATAAAACCATATATTATTATGATAATATATTTTAGATATATATATATATGATCGTTTTAGATAATACCTTAATATTTTTTAATTATTACAAAAACTAAATTTGGGTTTTTGTATATATAGAATTTCTCAGTAGTTAGACAATTGACAACTTAAGTCTCCCGTATTGAGCATCTGAATAGGTAAGTTAGGATTGTAACCTTACCGTTGGTTGGGATACTGTATTAAAGTATCTAGAAGCTCAAGAGTACTTCTGTTTGTGTTTATAATTAGTTGTTTATGTGCATACTATGCATATGTTTAGTATTCAATTGTGACAGGAGTTAAACTCCTTGGTGTGCAATTTTGCCTGATCACATTGTTTCTGTATTGTATGAAATTTTTTGGTCACCCTTAATTACAACTAATAAAGATTTGACCACAACGAAACCGAACATGCATAACACCCGTTAGGGGAAACAATTATGAATATCAAGCCAAATACCGACTTCTTTTGATGAGGATAGCTGAAATGGTTCTTTCCCTATCCTTAATCGAACTAAGTAACAGGCAAGGAGGTTACAGCAAGGGTGGGGGTCATAGTTCAAAGGTAGTCATGGAAGGAGAGTATTTTCCATTGTACAAGCCTGGGTTTGGTTTGATTTAAGTTACGATAAAATTCCTTAATCCGAGTTGGAACCGATGTAATTTCTCTAACCTCACAATAGACTGGATAACATTATGCGATGTTTCATATGATTGATTGCATTGCATTTCATCATAATTAATAACCTTACTTGTGATTGTTTGGTACTCTTTTGACTTCATCCCACTTACTGAGTTAGTTGTGCTCATACCCCCATAGACTTTTTTGTAGGTACTGAGTGAAGACCAGGATCTTCAGATACTACAACCCCCCAAGTTAATGTATTATTGATTAGGAAAGTGAGGAACGAAGAATTAATTAAACCTAGGCTTTTATCTTTTCTTTTAAATTTTAAGGAAACTAATTGGGCATTCCCTAGGACACCCACTAGTTTCCTAGCTTATTGTAAATAGTCTGCAAAACCTGTGGGTTTAGTAAACTCTGATTGTAAATTATAACTCTGGATGTGAGATGTTTATAGTATTGTTGTGTTATAAGACAATATGTTATATAGAATAGGTATTTTGTAAAGTCATATTATAGGCTTGATTATTCATAGGTATCAAAACGAATGCTTCAAGATGATAGTAGCTATGAGGTCAACTTTTATCTTAGGTTAGTTTATACAGTAGGACTATTACAACTCCTCTTATTTAGAGCGTAACAATGGAGAGTAAGTATGAGCTTACCTAACAATAGATTAAAGGTCAAGCCAAATTTAGAGTCATAAATCATGACTCTCAAAGAGGATTGGAGCATCATCTACGACATGATCTATAGTAGATCAACTAGTAGGTTCGGATGGGATGACAACTGAAAAATGGTCATAGCAGAGAAACGTATGTGGGATGCATATATAGAGGTATGAAGTATTGTCTGCTCACTCAATTTCTTTTCCTACTACTTTACTAATTTCCTTATCAATATTATTCATACTATTAAGTTATTGCCAGCATAAATGTATTTATATGTAGTGACCTAACATACTTATCACTTCCACATTGATGAACCTTGGTTATAAAATACTACTACGTTACATAGAATTCAATTTTTTCATATTACTATCCTTGATTATTATTATGAATAAATGTTTTGTTGAATGAGGGAAACTAGAATTCAAGTTCTAGTTTGCTACGGCTTCAATATCAAATTGTTTAAAGAGATGGCAATATAGTTGTCATTGCTAACTTACACTTAATAGATCTCTCCCCCCCCCCCCCCCCCCCCCCCCCCCCCCCCCCCCTTTTTTTTTGACTTGTTGCAAGTATCTTGAGTGTCACATTTATTTCATAGGAATGTATTATACTCTCACCTATTATTAATAAGTTTTGGTTGGTGTTGTGCTCAAAACTTTATATTTCTTCTCCTTTATCCTTACACATAAGTTCTTCAAGTTGTTTAGGCAATACAATTCAGTATCTACCCCATGGTAAAAAACTCAAATATGCTTGAAGTTGCATTCTTCTGTATCATTTTAGTTTCATGTGAGATTCTTCTACCATTAGAAGGGAATTTTTGTGTAGATCATTGTTGATAGTGCTAGCCCTTTTTACTATTTGGTGGCATATAATAAGTAACACCTTTGTTGTTATCATTTCTAGTAATTTTACTACTCTCATGATATGTTCCTTCAGATTTATTGGCTCAATAGCTAGTTTTATTTTGTGGAGTAGCTTATATTTATAACAAGCATGATTGTTTACTGAAGCACTTAGAGGGATCTCCTTCTTTCACAAGATAATGCACAAAACAAACATTTTATGGACTGCACAAAAACTTGAAATAGCACTTGCCAACTACAAGATAGAAACTATTTGGTGAAATTTTCTCCTCTAAGAAACTATCGACCAAATTTGATACAAATAATGGATTCATGAACAAAGAAAATTGAACTCTAGAGAATCTTTAACAACCAATAAATCCTTTGTTTTGGAATGTGATAACATGTGAGGAAGTGTAGTAGAGATATAGATTTTTTTTTAAACTACCTAAAATTGGTGGAGTTTTCTTCTTGTTACAAAAGCTATGTGTTTTTCTACAAATGTTTGAAAGTAGCGGGATAATAAAATCATTTTATGTTGTTTTTTTTCATTTTCCATCATGTTAATTCTTGTTTGGCCATTTCTTATTATTTTTTCATTAGAACTACTATAAGGGTGCAAAAAAATTGATAGAGAAACCTTAGGGACCAACTACCATGCACTGGCTTCAGTTTCCTTTGATTAATGAGAAGCCGTATCTAGGTGTCTCTTGTTCTCTTCATAGAGAAGTTGATTACAATCATTTGGAAATGTTACAAAGAACAATCTCATCATGGCTATGGTAGTAGTGGTATTAGGAACGTAGGTGGGTTGGTGTTGGGTGTTAAAACATCTATCATGTCTAGTGTCCTTACCTAAAAAAGAAGCTTGATGTTGTTGCTATTGTTTTAAATATAGTATGTATGGTTAAATAGTATGGATGCACATTTTAGCATCATATATAAATGTCCATTGCACTAATTAAAATTGGGCCCGGTGGTGTGAGTAATTTTTCTAATATGTCCTTTAAGACAGATAGAAGAGATTATGAGCATTTCGTTTTGGTGGACCATGGTTTGACATGGATCAACCATCTTATGACTGAATTGAATAAACATATATGAGTATTTTAGCAAGAACCATTTGTTGGAATTTGAACAAGATGGATATATATCCTTATCATCTGATCTCATGTATCTTAGTTATATGATTTATCATATCTTCTTTCTACCATGGAAAGCATGTTAGAGCAATTGAAATTAAGTGTAAGTCAAATCAATTTCTATGCGATCCTCACATAAAAGCATCAGTAGTCTCGATGATAGGAATTAAACTACTAAACCTTTAACTCATAGCCAAGCTTAAGGCTTAGATAGACTAAAAAGATGAATTCTTCTGTTTCAGCCAACTCCTATCAAGGCCGAGTTGATTTTTGCTACTAACCCACTCCCTATGCCGAGCCGAGTAACCACATATCTCTCGATAGTTGAGTACCAACTAAACGTATGCTCTGCTGACAACCAAACCGCTTACACACTTGCTCAACCATTATTAAGCCAACCTTAAGCTCTATAACAATGGTGTCGAGAGGTTAAGAGCTTCAGTACATGTTAGAAGCCATTTCTCCTCAAATAAGCCTACCTCTCCTTAGCATTGCTGCTTGACAGCCTCTTTCCTAACCGTATCGTTTGCCAATTTCCACTATAAGCGTTTCCAATAAGCTGTTGCCATGTGTTGAAACCTACTTAAAAGGATCCTACTACATTAATTATTGATTTTTTTTATTTTTCATTTATACCCTTTTGTATTTCCTCGTACATTACTTCTTTAGGACATTAACCTTTTAGTCTTTTCCATTATAAGCAGATTACTATAATTTTTCAAGTATAAATACCCACTGTACATGTAGTTACATAATTATCTTTTCTCAGAATATTGAATTACTCTTTGTGAACATTGCTCTTGTTATCTTGTTTACTTACTCCACTCTTATCCTAACCCTTAAATAAGGCTAAGTGGTGAGTAGCCTCATCGAACCATTTTGTGTGTCATATCGAGTTGTAACATGAGTTCTCAAAAGTTCTTTAGTAAGTCATATCCTTGAAGCTATTCAAGGGTTTGCTTGTTTTACTTTTCCTATTTTTGAGTGATTCCCATTTTGTTCTTCAAGTTTTTTGCAAGCTTGGACCCACCTTAGCGACCATCCTTATTAGTTCTTCGACTCAGTTTATATCATCTTGGTATTAAAGCGGAGGTTTCATTTAGGTAAGTTGTATTTGAGTTTTTGTAAAATAGTGTTTACTGTGGTAGTGTGTTAAGGTTATGTAAAGATTCACTGAAGTGTTCACATAAGTTAAAAGGTGTAGTGGTTGATTTTACCCTATTTCGAACGCTTGAAAATGGAGCAAGTTTCAATAAGGTTTATTGTTCTTTGGGGGAGTTGTTGTGTTCACAAATTAGTTAAGCCTTCGTGAAGAAAAGTGTGTGTTTGTGTTGTTTGGCGTAAAGAACTGTATTTGTTGTTGCTTAGAATTTGAGTTTTTTATTGAGTTTATCGAAGAAAATGACAGACCCAAGTGTTAATTCTGAAATTGGGGATGACAATAGTGGTGTTATCCACCATGGCCGACAACTCTAGGGTAGCCCTAAGAGTACAGATGAAAGACTTGATTAGGTGACCAACCTCTTAACTAATTTAACTAGAGTTGTTCATCTAATGGCCTATTAACCTACTAAGGTCATGCAGAACACTCCATAAGCTACTTAATGTACTAAAGGACAGAACTCAGCTTGACAAGTTTGAGGTGAAGGTATAGGAGGCAAGTGTGACAAAGGATTAACTTAGGAGATATGGATGATGAAGGGGAAGAAGAGTATGAAGAAGAAGAAGGGCTAGCTTGAGCACCCCGAGCTATCGACCATGTGAAGCTTCAAATTCCAAGCTTTAGTGATTCTGGGAATGTAGATGAATATTTAGATTAGGAGGAAAATGTTGGGTGTGTTTTTTTATTATTACTAGTACGGGGATTGAGAGAAAGTAAAGACTACTATTGTTAAGTTCTCAAGATATGCTGCAATGTGGTAGAAGAACTTCCAAACAATGAGGCGACGGGAAGGTTATGGAGAGGTAAATACTTAGCTTAAAATGAAGAGGATACTCAGAAATAGATTTGTGCCAAATACCTTTTTGCAAGACACTTTTGCTCGGCTTTAAGAGTTGAGACAAGGAGGCCGAACTATTGATGAATATGTCCAAGAATTGTAGGTGCTTATAATATGCTATAAAGTGGATGAGCCATCAGCCCAAATAGTATCTAGATTTCTTATTGGATTAAGAGGCAACATTTGAGATGTTGTATAGCGTTAACAATTCACTACATTGGATGAGGCTATACGAATAGCCTAACAAGTGGAGAGGCAGAGGAAGAGCAAAATACCAACTTGACCCCTAATGAGCCCACCTGATTAGTTAAGCCAACTTATTCGTGGAAGTTATCGAGCTTAACCCAGTACTGAGCCAATTAGAAGGGTAGGTGTTAGAGCTGAACAAAAGAGACAACCTGATGGTGCTGTGTTAATGAAAACTCATGAGAAGGGACAAGGATCTAGGAGGAAGACGAGCTAGATCAAGTGCTTTGAATGTTTAGGGTTTGGACACATAGCTGCTTAATGTTCGAACCGATGAACTATGATTATTGAAGGAGATGTCCTTAAGCTCGAAGTGGATAGTACTAATGAGGAACTTAAAGAGGAGGTTGTTCTCAAGAAGGAAATTACTTAAAAGGATGAACTGGTTGAAGAGGATGTGTTTGTCAAAGACTTGGACAAGTTAACCGTAGTTGTTCAATGTGTGATGAGTATAGAACCCTCTACCGAAGAGGAGTAGAGAGAGAATTTGTTCCATATTACATGCAAAGATGCAAAGTGAATGAGTAGGTTTGTGCGCTCATAGTGGATAGTAAGAGCTACACCAATGTTGACTTGATTAAGAAACTAAAGTTGCCAATTATCTCACATTTGAAGTTGTACAAGTATTGCTATCGATCTCTATTAGAAATTATTCTAATGAAATTCTCTATGACGTGTTACCCATGTATACGTCTTATATTTTACTAAGCAGACCTTGGCTTTTGACCAAAGAGTTATGCATGACAAATTTAAGAACACCTATATGTTTGAGAAGGATGGGAAGAAGATTACTTTGAACCCTATGATGCCGAGTCAAGTTAATAAGCTATAAGCTAAACTTGCTCGTGGATCTAAGTAGACTTTGATTCTGAGTGGAGTTGAGCTCCAAGAAAGAGGTCATAGAGCTATTAGAAGAATATGTCGACTTGTTTCTCAAACAGTTGCCCAAGGGATTAACTCCTTTCTAAGGCATTAAGTATTGCATTGACTTAACACTCGATGTTTCCTTGCTGAACAAGCTATTGAGCTCCAAAAACAAGTTAATGAATTACTTGAGAAGGGATATGTACAGGAATCTCTTAGCCCTTATGTTGTGCTGATGCTCCTTATGCCGAAGAAGGATGATACCTAGCAAATGTGCATCGATAGCAGAGCTATAAATAAGATCATGATAAAGTACCGGAACCCTATCCTCAAACTAGAGGACATGTTAGATGAATTGAATGGAGCTAGAGTTTTTAGCAAAATTGATTTAAAGTTTGGCTACCATTAAATCTGGATGAGGTCAAGAGATGAGTAGAAAACTGCTTTCAAAACTTGGTATGGACTTTATGAGTAGATGGTTATGCCTTTTGATCTGTCAAATGCTCCAAGGATTTTCATGTGGTTAATGAACCATATGCTAAGAAATCTTATCAAGAAGTGTGTCGTAGTGTACTTTGACAACATCCTTGTATACAGTGCTAACCTACTAAGTCATTGTGAACATCTCCATACCATACTTAATATACTCTAAGTGAGAGGTGAGTTAAAGAAGTGTTGTTTTTCTCGGAAGGAAGTGATATGTTTAGGATAGGTAGTTGTGGAGGAGGCTTATGAGTCGATGATGATAAGATCCAAGCTATTGTTGAGTAGCTGACTCCAACCACTTGTGCCAAGGCAAGAAGTTTCCATAGACTAGCATCTTTTATCAAAGATTCATTAGAAATTTTAGTATCATTGTTGCGCCCCTTATTGAGTTGATAAAGAAGAACATCGAGTTCAAATGGGGAGAAAGAAAGGAGAGAAGTTTTTGTAAAGTAAAGGCAAGATTAACTTCCACACCTGTATTAGCCTTACCTGACTTCGAGAAGATATTTGAGCTGGAATGTGACATGTCAGGCATTGGTATAGGCGCTATCTTAATGTAAGAAAGCTGACTAATTACTTACCATAGCGAAAAGCTTAGATAACCTCAACTGAACTACTCAGTTATGACAAAGCACTCATCGCCCTTATTTGAGCACTCCAAGTATAGCAGTATTATCTGTTGCCAAGAGAGTTTGTCATCTATACCGATCATGAGTCTTTGAGGTATCTTTGAAGCTAGACCAAGTTATCAAAGCGGCAAGTAGGGTGGGTTAAATTCCTAAAAGGATTTAACTTAGTAATCAATTACAAACAAGGTAAGAGCAATGTAGTTATTGATGCTTTGTCAAGAAGACATCTTCTTACTAAATTACAAACCAGGTTATTGGGTTTGCAAGTATTAAGGAATAGTATCGGTAAGACCCCCACATTGGTCCTATAGTTAGGTAATGTACCAATGGAAGAAAAATAGATGAATACCATGTAGAGGATGATTATTTGTTTCAAGGTAGAAAATTATATGTGTTAACCTATTCAATCCAAAAGTTACTGGTGAGAGAAGCCCATAGTGGAGAACTCTCCAATCATTTTAGACAGAGAAGAACATATGAGTTATTGAGTAGACGGTTCTTTTGGTTAAAAATGAGACAAGATGTACACTAGTTATTGAGGGTTGTACTACTTATAAGAGGGATCAATGCTCGTCCAAACAAGGGAAAGTAATGCCTTTACCTGTCCCAACCCGACTTTAGGCTGAGTTGAGTGTAGACTTTATTCTCAAATTATCAAGAATTGTCTAAGACAAAGATTTTGTTATGGTAAAAAACTAACGATACTTTAGCTATTACTTCTCTCTTTTTACAGGAAATTGTTTGGTTACACAACGTGTCAAGAAGCATAATCTCAAACAAAGATTTAAAGTTTTTGAGTCTTTTTTGGAGGACTCTATGGCATTGTATGGGGACTAAACTTCTGTTCAGCACTTCTTATCACTCCCAAACAGATTGCCAAACAAAGGTAATCAATCATACTTTAGGATCAATGCTCCGAGCTACAGTGGGAAAGAATACGGCCGATTGAGATGTTTATTTTCCAGTAATCGAATTTGCTTACAATTGTATTGTACACAACACCACCAAGCAGACACCCTTTCAAGTAGTCTGTGGCTTTAATCCAAAGTTACCCCTTGACTACACCCCAATAACCATGACCAAACAAGAAGATCCTGATGCGGGGGCCCAAGCACAATCTCTACGGTAGATCTACGAGAAAGTTACTGGGCAAATTGACCAAGTGGCCAAGAGAATGCAAGAGAAGAGAAAGGGAGGGAAGTTTGCTTAGTTTTAGCCCAGAGATTTAGTGCAGCTGCATTTAAGTAAAGAGAGGTTTCTGAGCAAAAGAAAGAATAAGTTATGCATTCGAGTTGAAGGTCCCTTCAAAATACTTTAAAGATTCAATGACAATGCCTACAAACTAGAACTACCCAAAGCTTATGGAGTCTTTGAGACGTTTAACATTATTGACCTCAACCCTTATCCCTAAACAAGAATTGGATGAAGACCAACCAGATTTGATCTCAAATCCAAATCAACCAGGAGGGGATGATAGGAATCAAACTATTGAACCTTTAACCTATAGCTGAGCCTGAGGCCTAGAAGGACTAACAAGATGAATTATCCTATTCCAGTCGACTCTTGTCGAAGTAGAGCTGATCCTCACTATTGACCTATTCCCTACGCTGAGTTGAGTAATAATGCATCTCTCAGTAGTCAAGTACCAACTAGACGTATGCTTTATGGAAAGCCCAACCACTCATACGCTTGCTCAGCCATAACCGAGTCGACCTTAAGCTTGACAACACTGGTACCGAGAGGCCGAGAGCTCTAATACATGTCAGAAGCCATTTCTCCTCGAACTAGACCACCTCTACTCTACATCCCTACTTAGCAACCTCCATCTTGACCATATCATTCACTAGTTTCCACTAGAAGCTTCTCCAATAAGCTATCACTACATATTTAGACCCACGTGAAAGGATCTTGTTACACTAATCATTAATTTCTTTGATTTTTCATTTATACCCTTTTGTATTTCCTTATAAATTACTTCTTTAGGATATTACCCTTTTAGTTTTTTTCATTTTAGGTAGGTTGCCTTGGTTTTTCTAGTATAAATACTCACTGTATATGTAGCCGCATAATCATTTTATCTCAAAATATTAAATATACTCTTTGTGAACATTGTCTTGTTAACTTAGTTGCTTACTTCACTCTTATCCTAACCCCTAAGTAAGACTATGTGACAAGTAACCTCACAGAACCATCTCATGCATCATATCGAGTTGTGCCATGAGTTTTCGAAAGTTCCTTGGTGCATCATTTCTTTAAAGCTATTTGAAGGTTTGCCTATTTTACTTTTCTTGTTTTCACACGATTCCATTTCATTCTTCAAGCTTTCTGTAAGCTTAGACCCACCTTAGCAACCGTCCTTATCAGTCATTAGGCTTAGTTCGCATCACCCATGATTATAGTATTTCTTTGTATGAAGTTATTGAAATCAAAACTAACCTCTTAGATCCTTGCAATACTCAAGTATCTACTAAACTTAAGGTATGTCCTTTTAGATACTAGTTTCATGTAACTTTGTATAGATAATTGCTGTGTAGTTGACATTTGTTCATGTCGTATTCTTACTTTATGGATGCTTACTGTGTAACTTCTATTGTATTGCTCATTAGCTTCAATGTAATGATTTTATTTTCCATGATAATATTTCATATCCATAATAAATGGGCTAGTCATTTTATTTTATCTTCATTTCATTACTTGCAGAGCCATCCTGCTACAACTAGAGTCACCAATAAAAGCTTTCCATACTTGGTTGAATTGTTTATGATATACGTAAAGGACTATGCCATCGGCTAAGGTGCACAAAGGCCAATTATGTACTTAAGGAGATAAACAGGGAGTAAGTAGAAGCACAAGAGCTGGAAGAAGATATATCAGCACTAAAGGAAGTGGAAGTGCTATCCATCTAGCCAAAGCACGACTTGGCTTACACAAAGAGAAAGAGATCAACACGTGCAGATGAGGGAATGCCTAAAGTGAATAGAATGTTTGAGGAAAGAATTGACTTAGTACACATACTGGTAATAGATAAAACAAAAACCAACATAGAGACATCTAGGAACATCTTTGGTAATGTTAAAGGCTTAAGTCGAGCTAAAATTTATCAAGCACTTTGTAAACTTCCAAATAAGCCATATAACATAGCCATTATATATAGCTTACCACCTGGAAAGTTCTTGGACTATGTCTGAATGTATGTGTATGACATATTAAGCTACAAAAATGAAGTGTTTTTTTTTTTTTTGTGCATATGGTTGGTGACTAACCATTTTTGTGCACTACTATTGTGCAATTGTGATCAAATATGATGTTGGGTTTCTTTTTTTGATCAAGTAATATTCTGAATTACCACCTAAATTTCAATGTGGCACTTGCATTTAAGTCCATGCTGACCTCTATGACGTATATGGTGAATTCTGAAAATAGAGTATCTTGGTGTGTCTTAGTTATGTTATAGCTAGGTCCTGTTGATGTACTAACCTTACAGTTGTGCCTAGACAATGTTCGTATGGTATATATGGATTATTTATGTCATAAGAAGGTGATATTTGATGTATTGCGTTTGACATGGCAAATGAATGCCCTTATAATTTTGATCACATTGCTATTTGTTATACATTGCAGTATGTATTTTGATAGTGGCATATGAATTCCCTTATCTTGATGGTTATAATGTTCACATGTTGTATTGCTTGCAAGAAATCAATGGTTATAAGTTATTAGATCCTGTACATGAGTGTGAAGATAATATTTGGTAAAACATTAGTTAAACTCACTTGTTGCACACAATTTATAAGGGACAATAATAGTGAAGATATCTTATTATTTCATTATCTATATTTTGCCCTTGTTAAAGAAGATAGAATAATCTCTTTCTAGGGTGATAATAATATAAATGCACTGAAATGGTGTTTTTTTTGTTCTTGCCTAACCTTTGTCTTGTTACCATAACTTTCTAAAATGAAATAAATAAATTACTCCTATATAATGATTATCATAAAGTTGTTAATAAAAAATAATTACATATTGAAAAATAATGAATCAAACAAAATGTGAAGATTTAAATATATTGAATTTGACCACACATTACTTTTACAATGGATGTTCCATTAATATGCGCTTTGCATTGGTAAATAAAATAACGATTACAAGTGTTGATGATTGTTTCGTTTTGATAAGTCCTATTAATAGTAGTAGTAATAGTAGTAGTAGTAGTAGTACTAGTAGTAGTAGTAGTAGTAGTAGTAGTAGTAGTAGTAGTAGTACTAGTAGTAGTAGTAGTAGTAGCAGTAGTAGTAGTAGTAGCAGTAGTAGTAGCAGTAGTAGCAGTAGTAGTAGCAGTAGTAGTAGCAGTAGTAGCAACAATAATATAATTCAACACATTATCTTGTGAGATGATTCACGATGACAAGGTAGACAACATCCTACTTCTAAGTATGTATATGTTAAGGAAATAGGATATGAACTCATTTCTCTTGCCAGTAAAAACAACATTAGGTAAACATGGTCCAAAAAACATAACAAACATTTACAATCATTGCAAAATTGCAATCTAAAATTGGGGTTACATATAAACTACATCAAAAACCATAAGCATTGCCCCGGTTTCATTAATCGCAAATTTCATCATGCCATGCATAGATATGGCATGTCAAACCTATTTTCCCTATTGTTTGTAACATAAGTTATGACCATTGCAACATTCACGAGTAGAGGATACACTAACAGGAATCAACTCTCTAGACCGACCACATGTAGCCATGCTATAGGACTCCTGGGACTCACTTGGAGAATACTAGTTTGGAGCTCTATCCAAGACAAGAATTTCTCTCTCGACCTCTATGTTTCCTTCCTCTATCGATCTGACTACCTAGTTGTCACCTACACCGGTCCTACCGAATAGCTATACTATGACAAAATATCTAAATAGACAACCTTAAGACTGTTCGAGCTGAACTCCCAAGCTAATTACATTGGCCATTAATGTTCGACCCTAGCCCAAGTTGATTACTCTACAGCGAATGGCTAACCGAGCTCTAACCTATTCCAAATCAAGTTAGCCCCTGACTGCAAACTCCCTCTTTTGTTCATTTCTTCCAATTTGTACTATAATTCAAGATGACTAGCCACCATGCGACACATGTCTTTTGGCACAGTATTCTAGGAGGATTCTTTACTTTTTCGTATAAGATATTCTTTGTCTTTTTTTTTTTACTCCTTTTAGCATGTTTTATGTATCCTATTTGTAAAATACCTTTTATCTTTTCAAAATATTATAAACCCCCACTAAATGTATGCAAATAATCAATCTCGATAATCAGAATATTATTCAAGTTTTCCTTTAGGCAACCTTAGTGCTCTCATTATCCTTTAACTCTTATCTATTCTCTTTAGCAAGGAGCAGTAGTGAGTAACCTTATAATTCGGACTAATGAGTCACATCTGGCGAATTATAGACCGAGTAGGATCAATTGAGCTACCTAGACTTTACTAGCTTTTCTTTTGTTTCCTTTCGGTTCAGATATGTTGTGGTGCTCCTCCATGTGTTAGACTTCGAGGATACATTAGCTTCACTGGTATTAGAGCATAGTTCCGAAAGGAAGTGCATAAAGTTACAGTGAAGTTTTGGTTTGTATTTGCTGTTTGTAACTATTGTGTTCCTTCTATAGTTGCTTCAGTGTGTTCGTGTGGAGAAAGTTTAGAATTGTGAGCTGTGTAGTAAAGATTTGTGTGTTAGTAAGTGTGGTTCCATTGTTACTCTGTTCTTCACTACGGAAATAGAGTAAGTTTGTTCCTGTCCTATTTAAGTGATTCTTTGGTGTTAAAGTTATTAGTATGTTAGTTGAAGTTTTGGATAGTGAGGTGGTGTTGTTTTCCTATTTATTATATTGTTAGTCCTATTTGAAAAGTATTATACTATGTCAAAATTAAGTGTTTAGGGTGTTATTAGAGACTAGAGTAATGATGCTCAATCTAGTCGTAGTCAAAATGGTAGTAACACTCCTAAGTCATTTGATGACAAACTTGACATACTTACTAACCTTAGTGAGAGTCTAGTCATCGTGATGCAAGATACTAGGTAATAACCCTAGGGTATACCATAACGCTACCCTTCAAAAATTTTCTAAAGAGAGGCTATGGCTAAGGTGGCTAAACTAACCTCCCAGTTTGACCCCAACGAGTTAGAGAAGTTGCAAACCGAGCTACCAGACGAAGGCTAGAGTTGGAAGAGACAAAAGAGGATGATAATGAAGTAGATGTAGAGATTAACGAAGGGGAAGAAGTAGAGGTTGAAAACTATTAAGCACAAGAGCGAAGACGCTGAGCTCCTTGAGGACTTGATATTGTTAAGGTCCAAATTCTACCTTTCAGTAGAAGTAGAGATGCCAATGAATATTTGGAGTGGCACGATAAGGTCGAGAAGGTGTTTGATTGTTATGGATACGCAAAAGTTGTGAAGGTCTGACTTGCTGCACTTAAGTTCTCTGGGTATGCTACTATGTGATGGAAAAATTTGAATATAGCCAAAGTAAAGGATGAAAGACGAGGTATGAGAACTTAGGATGAGATGAAGAGGTTGTTGAGGGGTAGATTTGTGCCTAAGACCTACTTGTAGGATACATTTGCAAAGTTGCAGGAACTTTGCTAAGGAGGTCGACCTATTGATGATTACTTAAGAGAGTTCCAAATGCTTATGATCTGAGTCAACATGGAAGAACCAAAGGCTCACACAATATCGAGGTTCATTTCTGGACTCAAATATGAGATTCACAATATTGTGGAGGTATAGAGGTTCTATACCTTAGAGGAGGCAATTAAGATAGCACAAAGGGTCGAAAAACAAAGAAGAAGTACTCCAAGCTAACCTAGACCAACATTCTTTCGAGCCCTTATTTCATGCCGATTTGTTTAAGCTAAGTCAAGGAGAAGAATGATCGATCTGGCAATGGCCAAACAAGCCAATAGGGTCAAGTAGGCTAGCTGAGCCAAATTGAGGCTAGACCGACCCTAAGGACATATGAAAGAGGGTAAACTTCTAGATGAAAGACAAGCAAGGTGAAGTGCTTTAAATGCTTAGGCTTTAGACCCATGGTTGCTGAGTGCCTGAACCAATGTGTCATGGTGCTAACATATTTGCATAGTCCTTTATGTAGAGGTTATGTTTTCCGACCTTTAAACATCCTTGACCTTACAAGCTACATTGGCTTCACAATAAGAGTACTTTGCACGTAACTAAACGGGTAACTGTACCGTTCAGTGTAGGGATCGTATATAGGGATGAAGTAGTACACGATGTTGTCCCCATGAGAACTTCGTATTTGTTGCTTGGGCAACCTTAGTAGTTCGACCAATGTGTTACTCACGATGAGTACAAGAACACCTATGCCTTTGTTAAGAATGGAAAGAAGATTGCGTTGCAACCCATGACCCCAACCCAAGTAAATAAGACCCATAGTCAACTCATTTAAGGAAGTAAGAAGAAGGCCCTAGTAATGAGCTGAAGAGAACTCTCAGCTGTTGAGAAGGCTGAAGAGCCTATGTTTCTATTGATTAGAAGATTACTAGAGATGAGAGATCAAAACAATGTTCTAGATGAAATCCAAAGGCTGATTAATGAGTTTTCCAACCTATTTCCTAAGGAACTGCCTAAAGGATTGCCCCTAGTCTAAGGTATAGAAACCTGTATTAATCTATAGCTAGGTGCCAGCCTACCAAACCGACTTGCATACAAAATGAACCCTGAGCAAGCTACCAAGTTGAAAAGATGGGTGGATGAGCTCATAAAGCAGGGATATGTGAGGGAGAGCGAGAGCCCTTGTACTGTACTAACTCTATTCATCTCAAAGAAAGATGGTTCATAGCACATGTGCATTAATAGCCAAGCAATCAATCGTATCATTATCAAGTACAGATACCTAATACCATGGCTTGATGATATGTTGGATGAGCTTCACAGTGCTAAAGTATTTTCTAAGATTGATTTACAAGTGGCTATCACCAAATTCGCATAAGACCAGGAGATGAGTGGAAGACTGCCTTCAAGATTAGGCATGGTCTCTACGAATGGTTAATTATGCTATTCAGACTTACAAATGCACCAAGCACATTTATGAGGCTTATGAACCATGTGATGTGCCCTATGATCAAATGATATATGGTTATGTACTTTGATGATATATTAGTGTACATGGCTGACCTAAACAATCATGTTCAATATCTTAGAGCTATTTTTGAAATATTACAAACTGAGAAGTTATATGGGGACCTAAAGAAGTGTATGTTCTATCGGAGCGAAGTGGTTTTTTTTTTTTATATATGGTGTCAAGGGAAGCAATCCAAGAAGATGAGGAAAAGATCCAAGCTGTTCTAGAGTGGCTGACGCTGAAGAATGTCATTGAAGTTAGAAGTTTTCATGGCCTAGCTTCTTTTTATAGATGATTCATTAAAAATTTCAGTACCATAGGCGCCTCCTTAATTGAGTTGACAAAGAAGAGTGATGGGTTTAGATAGAGTGACCAAGTTGAATAGTGCTTCAAGGAGATCAAGGAGAAGCTCACCTCCACCCCTGTCCTATCATTACTAAATTTTTACAAGCCCTATAAATTGGAATGTGATGCGTCAGGCATTACAAGTGATGCTATTCTGATACAAGAATGATAACCCATCGCCTTCCACAATAAGAAGCTTAGTGGTGCTATTATGAATTGTAACCAAGAACAACAAGGCTGGTTGCTAGATGGGTCCAAGCTTGCAGAAAGCTTGAAAAGAGTTAATGGGGATAAGTACAAAAGGGTGAAAGCGAAGAATGAAAGCAAAGAATGAAAACAAGAAGCAAAACCTACGAACAGCTCCAGAGGATATGATACACCAATAGAACTTCCGAGGACTCACGGCACAATTCGATATAACATACAAATTGGTCCAACGAGATTACTCACCACCTAACCTTGCATAAGGGAAAGGATAAGAGTGATGCCGAGAGTAAATAAACAGTGTTTACGTAAGGAAGAAAGTACTCAAGTATATTGAAGGTAATCTACCTCCTTATAATTACAAGTACAAGGGTATTTATACCCGTAAGTTAAGGAAACTTGCCCAAAAGGAAAAAGACGATAAGGACATTTCCTAAAGAAGTAATGTAAACGATACAAAAGGATAAAAATGAATATAAGAGGAAAACAATCATTGGTGCTACAGATTCTACTTACGATACTGTATACGTAGTGACGATGTATTGGTGAGGTTGTTAGGAGATGCAAGAAAAAAGTACGGACATATGGGCTTATTTGAGTAGTGATGGCTTAGTTAGTTCGGATTCTCTATCTCTTGGCTTCTCGGTAAAGATGATGCCGAGTGATAAGTCGGCTCAGTACCAAAGAGTAATCATCAACTCGGCATACCATAAAATAATGGGCGGTCATATGATATGGCATTAAAGGTGACTCGATAAGGAAGTACTCGACCTTGGCAAGGGTTGGTTGAAATATAAGGATTCGTCATGCCAACCCCTCTAGTTCTCAAGCTCGACTATAGGTCAGGGGTCCCGTAGCTTGATTCCCATCATTCCCTCTTGGTTGTTTTGGATTTAAGATCAAATCCGAATGGTGTTCACTCAGTTCTTCGTCGAGGTGATATGGACTAAAGTTGGCAATGTTGAAGGCATTAGAAACCCTATAATCCTCAAGTAGTTCCAACTTGTAAGCATTGTCACTAATTTTTTTATAGAATTCTGAAAAGTCCTTCCGTTCTTGCAGATAATTTGTTCTTCCTCTTGTTTAAGAACCGTTCCTTGTTGAGGTGTAGCCATACTAAGTCTCCTAGCTGAAATTGTTTTGCCAACCTACCCTTGGTCTTTTCTTGCATTCTTCTAGCAACTTGGTCAATGTATCGAGTGACCTTGTCATAGATGTGCTAAAGAGATTATGCTCTGGCCGAAGCATTAGGGTCTTCTTGTGCGGGTGTTGGTACAATGGCGTGGTCAAGGGGCAACTTGGGATTAAATCTATAAACTACCTTAAAGAGAGTCTGCTTAGTGGTATCATGTATGGCGTGGTTATAGGCAAACTTGACCACTAGCAGGCAGACGTCCTAATCAACCAAGTTCTTGCCTACTGTAACTTGGAGCAGTGACCCCAAAGTATAATTAACCACCTCTATTTGGCCATCAGTTTAGGGGTGACATGAAGTACTAAAGAGTAATTTGGTTCCTAGCCGACGTCACAGGGTCCTCCAAAAATGGCTTAAGAACTTTGGGTCTCTGTTGGAGACTACACTCTTCAATATGCCGTGTATCCGTACAATCTCCTGTAAGAAAAGAGAAGTAATAGCTGAAGCGTCGTTAATTTTGGTGTAGGGCACAAAATGTGCCATCTTATTGAACCAATCTATGACGACCATTACAAAATTTTTGCCTCGAGCAATTCATGGCAGTCTAAAAACAAAGTCCACACTCAATTCAGTCCACAGCCTCATTGGAACAGGTAAGGGCATTGCTTTCCCTTGCTCGACTTAGCACTTGGCCTTTTTACACGTAGCACAACTTTCTACAACTCGGTGCACATCTCTTTGCATTTTTGACCAAAAGAATCGGCCATTCAATAGTTTACAGTTGTCCTCTCTCTAAAGTGCCTAAAGAGTCCTCCGCTGTGGGCTTCCCTGATTAATGATTCCCATAGGAAACAAGTCGACACACATAGTCTCCCCCCTTAGAATAGATAGCCATCCTCTACGTAATACTCATCCACTGTCCTCCCATCTACACATTGTGAAATAATTGGTCCAAAGTGTAGATCCTTAGAGTACTTTTCTTTGATACTCGCAAAACCAAACAGCTTGATCTACAGTTCTAATAAGAGCACATGCCTCCTTGAAAGAGTATTTGCAACTATATTGCTCTTTCTTTACTTGTACTTTATCACAAAATTGAACCCCCTAAGGAATTCAACCCATTTCACTTGTCGCTTCGATAACTTAGTCTGACTTTAGAGGTACCTCAGTGATTTATGGTTAGTATATATGATAAATTCTCTCAGCAGTAAGTAATGTTGCCACACTTACATTGCTCATATCAGTGCCAAAAGTTCCTTGTCAAACACAAAGTAGTTCAGCTATGGTCCTCGGAGCTTCTCACTGTAGAAGACAATTGGTCTGCCTTCTTACATCAAGACAATGCCTATTCCAACACCCGATGCATCACATTCTAGCTCAAAAATCTTGTCGAAGTCAGATAATACTAACACCAGGGCAAAGGTCAATCTTTCTTTTACATCGGCAAAACTCCTCTCTTCCCTTTCTCCTCATCAGAAGTCAATGTTATTCTTTGTAAGCTTGGTAAGTAGTACGGTGATGGTGCTGAAATTCCTGATAAACCTTCTATAAAATGAAGCTAGTTCGTGGAAACTTCTAACATCGACACAAGTAGTAAGAGTCTGCCACTGGACAATTGCTTTGATCTTCTCATCATCGAATCTTAAGCCTCCTCCATTGACTACATACCCTAAGAATACCACTTCCTCCTAGCAAAAGCAACATTTCTTCAAGTTGTCGAATAGTCTCTCGGCATAAAGGATATCCAGGACTACTTAAAGATGTTTACAGTGACTCGGCATGTCAGCACTGTAGACCAAGATGTCATCAAAGTACACCACAACATACTTCCCTATAAGATGTCGTAGCACATGGTTCATAAGTCTCATGAAAATGCTCGAGGCATTTGACAAGTCAAAAGGCATGACCATCTACTCGTAAAGTCTATGTCGAGTCTTGAACGTAGTCTTATACTCGTCTCTTGACCTCATGCAAATTTGATGGTAGCCAGACTTGAGATCAATGTTATTGAAAATCTTAGCTCCACTTAGTTCATCTAACATGTCTTCTAGCCTCGGGATCGAATACCTGTATTTGTTCGTTATTTTTTGCACAGCTCAGCTATCAACATACATCTGCCAGGTTCCATCTTTCTTCGACACTAGAAGTATAGGCACAGCATAAGGGATGAGACTCTCTCTCACATAACCTCTCTCCAGTAACTCATTGACTTGATGTTAAAGTTCAGAAGCTTTCTCTAGAATCATCTGATAAGCTAGCTTATTTAGTAGTGCAATACCAAGTACTAAGTCAATACATTGCTTTATGCCTCGAGTTGGGGGCAACCCCTCAAGTAATTGTTATGGGAATAGGTCGGCATAGTCATCTAGCAACTCTTTAATTCTAGGGAAACTCACCCTGCTCCTTCATTTCCAATAGTCGCTTGACTAACAATAGGGTCAACTCATCAACATTGATGGCCTCTCAGAGCTTGGCTCTACTCATCACCAAAGCTTTCTTCAATCCGCAATCGAGTTTTGTTTATAGCTTGTGAACTTCTCTCGGTGGCATCGGTTTCAGCGTGATCTTCCAGTCATCCTTTTCCAACATATACATGTTCCTGTAGCCGTCATGTATAACTCTCCTATCAAACAACCATGGCCTACCCAGCATTACGTAGGAAGCGCACATAGGCAGCACGTTGCAGAAGATCTAATCAGAGTAATTTGCTATAGTGATCGATAGCAGTATTTGCTAAGTGACATGTAATGCTCATTTCTCACTCAATTAGTACAACTTATATGGCCTATGATGTGCAGTAGTAGGCAGCTTCAATTTTGAAACAAGATCAATCGATGCCACATTAGTGTAACTTCTACTATCCACAATAAGAGCACACATCTGATCATTCACCTTACAAGTGGTATAAAACAAATTCTCTCTCTACTCCTCCTCTCGTGAGGGTTACACACTTATAGTGCACCGAACAACCATGAGTAATTAGTTTAAGTCCTTTGGAAATACGTCCTCCTCAATCAGGTCTTTTTCAGCAGGAACCTCTTCCTCCTCCTTGAGTTCCTCATCCATACTCTCTACTTCTAACTTTAAGATGTCTCCCTTAATGACCATTGTCCTTCGATTCGAGTACTGAGCAACCATATGTCCAAACCCTTGATACTTGAAGCACTTGATCTAGCCGGTTTTCTTACTAGACCCTTGCCCCTTCTCATTCGTTCAAGTTAGCACTACATCTTCAAGTCGGCCTTTCCGTTTGGCTCTGACATCAACTCTCTTATTTAGATCGATACTAGACTGAGCTCAGTGACTTACCCGTCCTGGTCGGCTAGTCGGCATTCTAGTCGTTACTCGACTCCTTCTTTACCTCTCCATTCACTGGGCAATCTTAATAGCTTCATCCATTGTGTCAAGTCATTGGAGCTCCACAATGTCTCGGATGTCTCCTCTTAATCCAATAATAAATCTTAAGATTGTTCGGGCTGGTGGTTCCTCCACTTTGTATCTTATCATAAGCATTTGAAATTCTTGAACATACTCATTAATAGTTCGGCCTCCTTGTCTTAGCTCCTAAAGCCGAATGAAAGTATCTTAGAGATATGTTTCCGATACGAATCTATTTCTGAGTAGTCTTTTCATCTCGGGCCAGGTGTTAATCTCTCAGTACCCCTCTCTTCTTCTCATGGCATGAAAATTCTTCCACCAAATGGTGGTATATCCGAAGAATTCAACAATAGCAGTCCTCACTTTCTCATAATCCGCATATTGATAGTAATCAAATACACACTCCACCTTCTCTTCTCAATCCAGATATTCGTCAGCATTCTCAAATCCATTGAAAGTCAGAATCCGATGCTTCACATGGTCGGATGCTATAGGGACTCGTACATGCTCCTCTTCAAAATACTCTTCTTCCTCCTCATCAAGCTCTCTTAGGTTTATCATTCGCCTTACTCATCTGCCAACTCCTCCACCTCAAACTAGCAGAGTTAAGTTCTGACCTTTAACAAGTTGAGCAACTTGTCAAGTGTTTTGCACGGCCTTAGTGGGTCGATAAGATAGGGCATGAACAACTTGGGTCGGATCTAACAAGAAGTTAGGTACCTCATCAAGTCTCTCGTCAATGCTTCTAAGAGTTCCCTGACATTGTCATTCATGGTGGACAACTCCACTATCATCACCAACACTAACATTCATACTTCGGTCTGTCATTTTTCCTTACAAATTCAAAATTCAAACAAACACTTCAGAAAGTGAATAGCTAATAACACAGCAGTCAAATAAACACAGTAACTTGCTCTGTTTCTCACACACAAAATAGAGTATAGTAGAATTTTAGAAGAACTAATTATAACTCATACAAAACCTCTGTTCTAATACCAAGATGTTGCGAACTGTGACCAAGAACAGACAAGATTGGTTACTAGATAGGTCCAAGCTTACAGAAAACCTGAAAAGAGTTAATGGGGAATAGTACAAAAGGGTGAAGCGAAGAATGAAAATGGAAAGCAAAACCCACGAACAACTCTAGAGGATATGATACACTAATGGAACTTCCGATGACTTACAGCACAATTCGATATGACACACAAATTTGTCCAATGAAGTTACTCACCACCTAACCTTGCTTAAGGGAAAGGATAAGAGTAATGCTGAGAGTAAACAAATAGTATTTACATAAGGAAGAAAGCACTCAAGTGTATTGAAAGTAATCTGCCTCCTTACAATTACAAGTACAAGGGTATTTATACTCGTAAGTTAGTACAACTTACCCAAAAGGAAAAAGACAATAAGGACATTTCCTAAAGAAGCAATGTACACGATACAAAAGGATAAAAATGAATATACGAGGAAAGCGATCATTGGTGCTACAAATTCTACATACGATACTGTATACATGGCAATGCTGCATTGGCGAGGTTGTTAGGAGATGCGAGAAAAAAGTGAAAACAGATGGGCTTATCCCAATAGGGATGGCTTAGTCAATCCGAACTCTCTATCTCTCGGCTTCTCGGTAAAGATGATGCTGAGTGATAGGTCGGCTCGACACTAGAGCATAATCATCAACTCGACATACCATAAAATAATAGGCAGTCATACAGTACGGCATTAAAGGTGACTCGACAAGGAAGTACTTAGCTTCGGCAAGAGTTGGTTGGAACATAAGGATTCGTCATGCCAGCCCCTCTAGTCCTCAGGCTCGATTACGGGTCAAAGGTCCCATAACTTGATTCCCATTAGGTGTTACCTTGAACTATTCTATGTATGAGAAAGAGTTATAGTTTCTTTTTCAATCTCTTATTGTTTGGCAACATTATTTGCTACCACAAGAGTTTGTTATTTACACTGACCATAAGTTATCGAAGCATTTTGGGAGCCAAAACAAACTATTAAAGAGGTAAGCCAAGTGGTTAGAGTTTATGGAAGGTTTCTCTTACGTGATCCAACACAAGAAAGGAAGCACTAACATGGTCGCTGATGCTTTATCATATCGGTAAACCTTATTGTCCACTTAGCAAACAAAGTTGCTGGGATTCTCACTTATCATTGAGCAATATGCTCATGATCCGCATTTTGGTCCTATTTTAGAGTAATGTCGAAATGAAGTTGTTGTTGGGGGATATTACCTTAGGGATGGCTATTTGTTTAAAGACCGAAGATTGTGCATATCAAATTGTTCCATGCTTGACCTGTTGGTTAGGGAAGCTCACAATAGTAGATTATCTGGTCATTTCGTAGAGACTTAAAAAGACAATTTGTTAAAGGAAAACTTTTACTAACTTGGTTTGGCAAAGGATGTTCATAAGGTAGTAGGAAGTTACAAGGTGTGTAAGCAAGCTAAAGAGATAAGGGAGCCTCATGGAGAGTATATGCCCCTGTTAACACCAACCTTACCTTAAGCCAACCTCAACATAGACTTTGTCCTAAGGTTGTCTCAAACATCTAAGGGAAAAGATTCTATCTTTATTGTAATGGATTGCTTCAACAAAATGGCACATTTCATCCCATGCCATCGAACTAATGATGCTTTATATATTACTGTTTTTTTTTTTTTTTTGCAAGAAGTTGTCTAAGTACATGGAGTGCCAAAGATTATTGTTTTAGATTAAGACAAAATTGTTGAGCTATTTTTAAAAAACTCTTTGGAGAAGACTTAGAACTAAACTTATGTTCAACTCCAATAGTCACTTTCAAACTAATAGCCAAACTAAAGTAGTGAACAAGATTCTAGGCAATTTACTCAGAGCTATCGTGGGAAAGAACTCGAAGGATTAGGATCTATGTCTGCCAGTTGTGAAGTTCACATACAATCAAACCATTTACAGCACCACTAGAAAGACCCTATTTGAATTTGTCTATGACCTCAACCCTACTATCCGCCTAGACCTAATCAATACCCCCACAACTACTGAAGAAAGTCAATTCGGAGTCGACCGAGCCCAAGAATTAAAGGTGCTACACCAGGTTATGATAAGGAAGATTGCTAAGTTTAATCAAAGACAATAAGAGAATAATAGTCGAGGCCGCCAAACTGTTTATTTCAAGCTAGGAGACTTAGTATGGATTTACCTTAGCCGAGAACACTTTCCATACTTGAGACAAACAAGTTATCTCTCCGAGCTGATGATCTATTCAAGATTCTGAAGAAGATCAACCACGATGCTTACTAGATCAAGATGCTTGAAGACTATGGTGTTTCCTCCACTTTCAATGTGTTTGACTTAATTTCCCACCAACTAAAAGAAGAGAATCCCGTATGTACCTTGGAAGAACAAGAACTAGAGACCACTTTAGATTTGAGGAAAAATCTTTCCAACCCCCAGGTAGATTATAGGAATCAGCCCCCTAGAGCTATCGTACGTAACCGAGCTAAAGAACTCCATGGACTTACTCAAAGAATACTAGTTTGAAGCCCCATCTAAGATGAAAGTTCTTATCCTAACCTCCATGTTTCCTTCCTCTGTCGATCTGACTACCGAGCCATCACCTGCACCAGTCCTACCGAACAGCTATACCATGATAAAATATCTGAATAGATAACCTCAAGACTATTTGAGTCAAACTCCCAAGTTGACCACATCGACTATTAATGTCCGACCCTAACCCAAATTGATTACTCTATAACGAATGGCTAACCGAGTTCCGACCTTATCTAGATCAAGTTGGCCCTTGACCGTAAACTCCCTCTTTTCTTCATTTCTTCTAATTTATACTATAATTAAGGATGACTAGCCACCATACAATACGTATATTTTGGCACGATATTCCAGGAGGATTCTTTACTTTTTCATATAGGATATTCATTGTCTCTTTTACCCTTTTTAGCATGTTTTATGTATCATATTTATAAAATACCCTTTTGTCTTTTCATACATATAAAGTAACCCTAGTGGGATGCGTATATTAACCCCTACTAAATGTATGTAAACAATCAATCTTGATAATTAGAATATTATTCAAGTCTTCCTTTGAGCAACCCTACTCTTCTCATCATCTTTTAACTCTTATCTATTCCCTTTAGTAAGGAATCGTGGCAAGTGACCCTATAGTTCGGACTACTGAATCATATCTAGCAGATTATAAGCTGAGTAGAATCAATTGGTGTATCATATCCAGTTAGTAACTACTCAGACTTTACTAGCTTTTCTTTTATTTCCTTTCGGTTCACTTACTTTGTGGTGCTCCTCTATATGTTTGACCCTAAAGATGCATCATACACAATAGCACTCATAAATTCCTTCAGCTCCTTTTAAGTGATGCACATAAGTAGTAAAGGCCTTTTCCCATTTAATGTGACAATTTCAACTCCATATGAAACTTTGTGATAACTTCCTTATGTTTCATTCAACCTATCTCCAATTGTTGAAGGCACTGGAAGACCTTCTTCCCAAACCTCAAGTTATGCTTGCATGTCAGTAGATCTATCCACTCAAATAACCTACAGATAACCCCATCCTGCATGTTACAAGGGTATTAGTTGTATAATGGTAGGGAACAAATGAACAAGGGAAAGTTAGATGTGAATCACATCCATACCCAATATTTTGGACACCTACGAAATCTTCTTCCAAAGGTTTGGGATTGCCAAGATGATATAATAGACTCATTCCTACAAAAACAAAAAACAATTTTCTCTCCCAAAACTTGAGAAGACGATGATTTAGAGGTACTAAACATGATGATGCTACCTCAACCCTTCCCTGTAGGCATTGTCTAAAATCAACTACCATCAATGGTGTAATGTTAAGATGCACCAAGGCAAAATGATTTTAAGGATTCCATAAAGCAATGACCAGCTCTATTACATCCATGAATTACAAAACCTACTATTGTAAACCCTACTTTTAACGGGCCTATGATTTGACTAAGAGTACTTCCCAAACATTCCCAAGGATCAACTATACTAAGAACTTAAGTTTACAATTAGAAATGAACTTATCTTTCCAATTCGAAAGCCTATTATTGATAAAACCCAAACTTAAAAAACTACGAGCTTTAAAGTCACTTAAGACTCTAAACCCTAAAACAATTAAGGACTTTTAACCCTAAGCAACTAATCGATAAGTTAATTTGAATAATTTCATTCAACTCTAGCAAATTTCACAATTTTATAAGAATTGAATCATAAATTACAAAACAATGCAAGAAGTAAATCATAAAACGATTTCCTATAAAATAATGCCCTTATCTTCATGCCTAAGCCTTACATATAAATAAGTAGATCAACTAATCACCTTAGATGACTTATCAATTGAAAGTTGGAATCATTTATTAATTGATAACTTATCAAAATCTAGTGATAAGACACTTTCCTTATCATCCCTTCACTTATACTACATATGGACAAATTGTCACAAGATTTCACATGTTTAACTTTAATAAATGAGATAAGACAACTCTATGCCTCAAAGGAAACCGCATGGCCGGTTTGAATAAGCAAGAAAGGGGGGCCATACTCTTGTCTTCCATCTATCAATCACTTTATCTTATACACCACTATTCACTCCTTAATGCTTACATCATCAATAGTTGCAATTGTTGATTTTTGTGTAAGTTACAAGACAACAATTTCAAGTTTCTTAAACACACATCTACCCTGTTCCCAACCGGCCACATTTTCTTATACTTCTCTCACTTTCAATTTCATTCTCACTTCCTTTTTCTCTCACTTGAAAACCAACACAAAAGTGGAAACAACCATACCCCACAAATCCTTCACTTTGCTGCCACTTTCAAGCATACTCACACTCACGTCACATTCAATTTTTTTATTGTGTCCTTCTTTTCCTACATTCAAGCTTTTCTAGGACCCTTAGAACATTCCACAAACGCCACTTCAAAGGATCCAACAACTTGGGTTTCAAAAAGGTGCAAAAGGAGGAAGTAAGATAAAGAGCATAAGTGCAACCTTTGTGCACGACCACCATACTTTTGCTTTATGGATAAGTAAGTGTATCTTTGTGTTAGTAGGTTAGTATTCATGCTAGGAGATTATAATTTCTTGAATATATGAGTATGATCTTAAGTGGTTATAACATCAAAGATCACCCTAAGAAACAATCTCATGAAACCCTTACATGAAGTTGGAAAATGAGTATGTAAAGTTAGTGTTTTGTAGAGATACTTGTTTAACACTTTGAATGGAAGATTTTAAGATGAGAAAATCTTGAAACAAGAACTTGTAGGAAAGAGGAACATGCTGGATGTGAGGATTTAATGGTCATTCGGATGATGATTTCAATTCTATTAAGTTAAACATACTCAAATCTAGACTTAAGTTAAGGAAAAATTCATCACATAAAGTTTCACGAGAAAACCAACTTTGTAAGACATGAGCTATGATGTAGAAATTGTAATAAGTATGAGATATATTATTTTCATGAAAAGTATGAGTCAAATAACCCTCTCATGGAAAAGTAGTCAAGATAAGATTTGAATACAAGTAATCTAGGTTCATAATCTAACACCTAAACTTAAGAAAATGATGAAACAAGTTAGAAAACCAAGTCGAACGTCCTCATATTCAAACCGACCAAATTTGAAACATCCTTAAAAGACTCTTAAAAATATGATAAAAGTAAGTAACAAAGTAAAAAGACCAACCAAGGCAAGTATGATAAATATATTAAGCTTAAAACTCAAAACCGAGCTTAAAACTTCCAAAACAGGCTTCATACACCAAGTTGAACCACCCTTAAATTTCTAACCAGCAACTTGACACATCAATAAGAGTTGTTTTAAGACTCTCAAGAAACCCACAAGATACTCCCTAAGCCCAACAAAGTGGTTAAATTTGAGTTAGATAAAAAACAAGCCCATTTGATAACATAAGCCCACTTAAAAGCCCAAGAAGTGGTTGATAGCCTTAGGAGTGTAAATCAAAGTTGCAAATCTAACCTTAAGGAATATTTTGAGCTTAAAAGGAAATCTTAAGACTAAGCCAAAAGAATTTCTCAGGTTATTAAAAAGCCCATTAACCATACAAAGCCCAAAAGTACTGTAAATCATGAGGACCGCTACTATTCTAACTCATGGACAAATTTGCACACCTCACTTAGAAAATCCAACCTAACCACATTAAAGTATACTCGAAAAATATGAATATTGACTATAAGATCATAAAAATCGGATTTAAAACGAAAAAATTATACGCTATTGAACTTTTAAGTAAAACTAAGAAAAGATACGAAAACTAGTCAAGAGTATAACTTAAGGGATTTTAGCTCAGTTTTCTAAGTTTATTTCAATCCCTTATAGTATTATGATTTCGATTATCAAGGGACACCATGTACGGAGATGGCTTACCCCCAAACTACTTTGACTGACCGCATGGTGAAGTGAGTAAATTCTCAATAACTCTTTACTTGATTTTGCTTATAGAAATAGATGCACCTAAACTTATATATATAAATTTGGATGCTTGTAGGATATGGGAAATGCATGTATATGGATTTGTGAACTGAATGCTATAACTTATTAATTATATAATAATAGGAATTGTTGTGGTAAATTTATACGTACGATTATATGGAATGAAATTATCTAATCACCTTGAAAAATGGGATTAACTATCTATATGATTAAGAAATAAAATGAATCATGCATTCCCCATATTGCATTCGAATAATACCAACTGCCGCTTCACACAGAAGATTAGAAGGGACACATAGGAAGACGAGCCTTCTGCAGGATTATACACTAGCTATGTCATCATTTTTATTGAGTCTCTATCCTAAGTTGATGGGCTTATTAGGCACCGGGAGACGCCAACCATCAGCAAGAGGCTGTATCTTATGGCTTTTGCTTAGGGCATGTATTTGTGGATTACGGAGGCCACCATACCGCTAGACTTGGGATTTTAAAAATACGATTTATTATTTGGTAAAGAAAGTATATAAATATATCAATATATATATATAGTTTTATTTTGGCTTAAATACAATAGTACAAATGACATAAAACCCAAGGTCTAGAATCAGGATTTTGGTTTGGGTCAGTTAATTATCTCCAAACCCCGACTATAGGAGGCATAATTATAAGTCGTATGCAGTTCCTAGGCTACTGCATGTATTGTTCGGCATACTAATTGTTCATGCATTCATATGATTGTACATCTAATAAATTTCTACCATATAGTACTGATGATGGTATTTATCTCACTAAATTTAAGCTTACACCCCGATAAATTTCTTTTATTGCAAGAAAATCTTTTCGTTAATCCAGGCCAAGGTATGCCCGTGGTAAGTCTCGTGTAAGGACGAGTTAGAGCAATCAGGGAGTGAAGAGGAAATTTTGTAATAGATTTGTAGATAACTAGTTACTTTCATACCTTTTTGTTTATAACATAGATTAAAATTTCTAATGCAATTCCCTTATGAACTACATTTGTTTCTAATATTCTTTTGGTGTGGATCTTACGAGTCCACACGTCTAGTTAATTTATACCATAAAAGTAAATTTAGTTAAATTGCTCTGTATTACATATCTATGGGCCTAGTGGTAACGTATAGTGGAATGAGCTTTGTGTGTCGTATGAAAAACCAGCAATCAACAAGGAGGTTAACAGTACACTTTTGTACGGTATACAGTGACCTACCACGACAATGATACTATTGGGTCGTGATAACTTTGCCTTGGCTACATCCCGTTAAGCTGCGGGGTAATATTATCTAAAAGCATCTAAAGTAGAATTATTTCAAGCACATGTAAAGATTGCATTTCATTTTGGTTTGTACAAAAGCATCCCCTTCTACATAGCAATATGATATTAAATCATCATAAAAGATCATACAAGGGTCCTTCTATCATAGCCAGGTTTGTAACAAAACAAGCCCATACTCATACATGTTAAATATTCAATGAGAAGATCATTGATAAATGGGTGGCACTAGGACTAATGAATCATCTCCTTACGGATAAGTTTCTTTTTGCATGATTAAGCTAGACTTGTAACTTGGAACACATCCTACTTATCCATTAAACATGTAAAACCACATTAGTAGTTAGGCATGAACCAAAAGAAGTTATCAAACCAACAGACTTAAACTAGTGCAAATTGTAACATTGCATCTATCCCCAAACTAAATTGCTTTTATCCCTCCATTGTCTAACGTCTACCAACCCAAATAAATTATTTCTCTTGCATAATGATATTACACCAAAACACAAGCATGTTGAAATTAAACCCAAAAAACAATACCAATTCATAACATCTCTTATCTCTCCAATAAGGTACTTCAACCTTCTAATCCACTTATGAAATCAACTTATGACATGAAGCAAATTGTAATTGATAGAAAACATTTGTGTAAGCTTAATAAGCAATGATGATTGCCCATTTTCAAAATCAACACCATGACCGCACCCAACCCACCAACAAAGTTTGAAAAAACAAATAAATAGTAATTGCTTTAGTCATTCCAATGGTTCAATAGAAAACTTCATCATAGAAAGTACATCGATCAATGAAAATCATGTGTGAAAATTGGACCTACACAACTGACAATGTTAAATCAAAGGTGTTCTATGCAATCATATTATGGATGGCCAACAAAAGTATGAATCTTATTTCAAGTACCATCAGAGGAATGATAGAAGAATTGGCAACAAATGTCAATCCTATTTCACTACCCCAACTCACTACAGATTTGAATACTATTTTTCTATTCGTCAAACAAACAATCCCTCCCAAAACAAAAAAAAATAAAATAAAATAATCATATTTTCAAAAACCATCACACAATCAATCCAGAACTTTGTCCGTGAAGATAACAACTTTGCTCCCGTTAACTGCACAAACATGACCATAATACTATGACAATGAATAAGCACAAACTTTGGTTATAAAGACACATCAATAAATAATAAACACGCCAGCAAAAGCACCTTCGTCACAACTTTTTCACTCTATTTTCTTTAATTACTAGGAGACATTGTGTGGAAATATTTGTTGTCATCTATTAACTATTGCCACACCTTCCATAGTACTTTACAATATGCAAGAAACCTAAAAGAGAAAAAAAAAAAAATGAGACTGCAACATCTTGTTACACCTGGCAACCTATAAAACTAGGAGTGAAGAGACGACATACCAAAAAGCAGTGAAAATCATGTACGACTTTAGTTTTGTTGGTTAGCGACTTCTGCTAGGGCTTTGTCATTGAAGTTCAGTCGATTATGGCTTGGTCTCGATAAAGGGAGGATAAATCCGACGAACAATTGTGCAATATTTAGACTAGTCGCAACCAACTTCAACGCATGATCATTATGGATTCTCTATGGTTGGGGCTTCGATAAAGGGATAGTGTAAAATGATTGGTATGCAGCATAATTTGGGGTTTTTTTCTTTCTTACTTATGCTTTTTTTATTATTTTATTCCTTCGGGGGGCATTTTAGGTATTTCACTTTCTAATAAATACGTATTTCCCGTTAGATTTTCCCAAGTAAACAGTGTCATGCCTATTCGGTTAGCTTTAAGTAAACAACGTAATTGATAATTCACATTTTATTATCCATCTATTCCATTCCCCCAACAAACATTGCAGTAATGCCAATAAATTGAAATTGGTGAGCATCCTGAAATTTATGAGCAGAAGAAAGTGTCACATGATAATGTAGTTCAGCGAATAGGAGATTTAGATAGCGATGACGACAACAACAATGACGATGATGACTATGAGCCCAAGGGAGATGAGGAAGACGACGATGACAATGATGAGAATGATGACAATAATGAGATGCCACCTGCATGTCCCATTGTGCTTGAGGTGATTGCCACTCATACTTTGCCTACAAAAATATTTGGTATGCATCTGTATACCTCGGGTTCAAGTTTAATAGAGCCAATAGTAGCCCTGATATAGACTCTAGAAATCCATTCGACAAAAACAGGAATAAGGGATGCGATTTCCCTTTTCAATTAAGGTGAAGACGATGGTTACTTAAACCTTGAAAGGGATGTAAATGAGAAGTTCAGTAACCTGCAAGCTAGTAAAGATCTTTGTATAGGTATGAGATTCAATACTAAGTAAAACTTATAAGAGCAAGTATTCCATCATTTGCTCTAAGCATAAGAACGACTGCATGCAATGCTAGGAGGGTTCATGTTTTTTGACAAATTCGTTAACCTAGTGCATGCAATGTTTCTACCCATATTGGAGGACTTCAATCTAGCTAGATAGTATAATTGGGGGTTTGCATGCCTTGCGTGATTATATAAACAACTATGCGGCTCATCGTTAGAGATTGCCTGTGAAATGGGAGGTACTGCTTTTCTACTTCAGGTATAAGTTTGTGATAGGTTCCCCTACATAGCCCCCCTACCTAGACATGGAATGGTCATCAATAGTGAGAGACCGTTAGTTACTAGGTGGTTGATTAGATAAGATACAAGGATGCACTCGACCTATGTGGTGACAACCTATCGGGATGCATTTGACAGACAAACTATGTATTAGGTATGTATTTTCCACATTTTCATGACCATCTGTTTCAATGCTTTACTTTGACACTAACTATAAAAACATGGTCCTGTAGGTCATATAGTTGTGTGGCAGCCATATCCAAACGAAATATTATAGATCTTACTTAACTTTTGCTACCATAGCTGCTACATTTGGGCAGTGTAAGTGGCACTTACTCAAGCATATGGTTCGATAATTTAGTGGATTATGGAGGATTCCACTAGCATGTGACATGGAAGAAGTTTTGCATCGTATCAACCTATTGGGCCAGACGGATGTCCACTAGATTAGACAGTATCTACCTTACATCACCACTTAGAATGATAGGCATGCTCGTGTGATTTAGATTGATAGGCCTAAAGGAGTAGAGCGTAGGTACCGATAGTGGTATAAGAGGATCGCTCATTAGTATATCAGCCAAACTAAAGTACTGCTTGGACAGTTGGGTAAACCACCTTCAACTAGGTTTATTGTTTCTACATACCATGCTTTGCTTTATCTTAATCCTCTTCTTTTTGCAGGTTGAAGAGTTCTAGCAAATTAATATCTCTCTCAACGGGACTAATTACCAAGCGGCTCGATCCTCCACGGAACATAAGATTCGGTTACTGCACGACCATCTCCCAATCACTCTCTACCCTCCACATCTAGCTCAATTTGAGGTGCAAGGACCAAACCAAGACATCTAAGTGGAGAACGACCCTCCAAATCCCCCTAAACTGGGTGAACAAACCAAGACGAGGTACGATGGACAACATTGGGGACGGGGTTGGTGTAGTGATGATACTACAGGTACATCTCATTGGGAGGGGTCGTCTGAGGGTCCATGTAGAGGCAGCATGTTTGAGACCCTAGGTTTAGAGATACAGCATAATCCCCTCTTTACACCACTAGCTCCACATCAAAAAGGGAGGAGGTTTGTCTATTCTTAAGGAGAGATTTCTTCCCAACTAGCTACCGTCAATCTATTGATGTTTTCAAAGCGAACACAACAGATGATAGAGACACAACAATCACAAGCTCCACCTATTCCAGAGGAGAAGAGACGTAGCAAGAGTCTAGTATCTAAAGTATCTCGAGTCTGCACTAGGTCTAGGAAAAGATGAGATTATATCTATTATTCATTAGACATTTATGAGCAAATGTACGGGACATTTGTATTTATGTAGAACTTAATATCAATTTAACTTCTCTACTTTCTGTCTATGTTCATGCCTTATATTTTTCTTTTTACATTATAGTAGTAATGAATAATTTTGGATTTCAAGTATGATCTATATATGCTTTGCTTGTAATTTTGATATAAGTGATTACAAGCAAGTTCGGTGTTGATGGACAATAATGTAAGTTAGATGTGGAGTTTTAGGTTTTCAATTGCGTTGCTATATTCCATTGGCTGGTTTTACTTTGTTTTGTATTTCATTGGCTAGTTTGACTTACTAGTTTTATAGTTACAGGTTTTCGTATAGGGGGTACCTTTCCAAAATGTGCTAAAACGGCCTTTTGAAAAGACATCTTTAGTAATAATGTTAATATAATCGAAGATGCTTTCTCTTCTTTTCTTTTCTTTTCTTTTTGTTTTTAAACTATTGAAGAAGGCATCTTCTAGAAAGACGTCCTTAGTTATATTAATATTTCTACTAAAGGTATCTTTTTTATTAAAATTCTCAAAATTGAAGGCTTTTTTTTTTTCTTTTAAAGGTGTCTTCACAATTCCCAATTTGTAATATCTTTTCCCTCCAATTTTTTTTTTAATTATTTTTTTGTGGGTGTGCTCCTCTTACTTATATCTATTAATGGAATCCAAGACAGATTGAATGATATGATATTAGTTGTATCAATAAACCGATGAAGAAAATTGATGAAAACTAAGTAGGATATGCCATTTGACCACCTAACAAGACATGAAATCACATCATAGTAATAACAATTGTATCGACTACTCAGAGCATGAATAGTAAATTGATGTTTACGTCGCTATTGTTTCGGTCAAGTTTGAATAAGAACTTGAACAATGACTAGGCAATGAAAGGCTATACGCACATGCATTATAAGTCTACATTCTGCAATATCCACATCAAAGTGGGTCCACAGCTGTCGGGAGCCATTGAATTTCCATGACTTCTACATAAAGAAGGCCTTTTTCCAAACCCAAGTCGAAGAAATGATCCTTGACCAACTGCTAGATTCTTTATGTTTCATATATTTTGGTGGCTTGAATTTCCCAGAAAGAACGCAAATTATGTTCATATATATTGTGGAAATGTTGTATTCTGGATGACTGATGTTATTAAATTCTTTATAATTCATGGAAGTTTGGTAAGGAGTTTTGTCCTCTAGGATTTGGCCATGGGGAACTGTTTCAGAAAACCAGCAAAATGTGCTCATGCTTCCTCTAGCAATTTTTCGGGTTCGTATTAAAATTTTAAATACATTTTGTTTACAAGTTTAAGATTTTATATTATGTGCAGCGAAATAAAATCCTAATTCCAATTTTTATTTTTTTTCTTAATGTTTAGAAGTCGTCTGATTTTAAAAAGAAATTTGATTTCACCTTTGAAAAGGCGAAATCGCAATTTCATTTCCCTATAAATATCTTTATTAATTAAATTATTTATTTAATATTGAATTTAATTATAATATTTAATAGTTAAGGACATTCTTGACAATTATTATTATATATATATTTATTTTCATTTTATAAATATTTTTAAATACGGACAAATATATTAACATTATGCTTTTCATTCCATTCCGTTTCAATCCATTCCCAACCATTCTCCTATATTAAACATGGTATTTGATAAAATGATGCTTATTCCATCGAAATCCATTATGTTACAATTGAGTTTTGAATTTTTTTTACGTAGTAGTAGAGATTGTTAATCTAATTTCTCGTATTGTCGTGTCTGTTCCAACTGTGAAGCAGGTAGATACTAGTTTGTTAACAGATGGGCTAATTATTGAAAACATGGATGCTGTTGCATTGCCATAGCCAGTAGGTGAACATGTAATTGAATTATGGCCTTTTGATATGTGATATAAGATTCAGTGTCTACTTGTCTCGTCTTTCTTTAGTATGATTTGTATCCGTTGTGTGTCTGCTGTACATATTTGTTATATGCTTTTTCTTTACATCTTTGTTATCCGAACATGTAGAACTCGATAGAAGTTAGATAAGAGTATTGATAGAATAATGAATTGAGCAGTGAAGGTTCTAAAATCATGCGTTAATTTTAAGCTTGAGAAATCGTTAATGAGCATGTGCATATTTTCAAGAGTAAAAGAGAAGTTAAAATCGTGCTTTGATATACCTGCAACTGTTCAATAACTGTCGTAATGTATTTGCCGTTTGCCCCTTTTTGTTAATGTTTGAGTTGGCTTAATTCTTGAACAAGGTCCTGTTTGGCCGTTCAGTCAGTAATGCATTTTTTGGGTCTGGAAAGCTCCTAAATCTTAATAGCTTCCTTACACGATGATTCCTTCTCCTTTCAGAAACTACGAAGATTTCTAGCAATTCCATGCAAGACTCATATCCCTCTCACCAGCATACCTACTCAAAAAACCCAAACGAACCTGTCGTTAGTCGTTAGTCCCCGAAATCGATACATCCATCTCTAAGTCCAACAACCTCAAGGCTGTCAGCTTGAGTGAACTAAAAAATGCAACCAAGAACTTCCAGTCGGAGACTATTCTAAGAGAGGGAGGCTTTGGTTGCGTATTCAAGGGATGGATCGATGAAAACACATTGGCTCCCGCAAGACCAGGAAGTGGAATTGTGGTTGCCATAGAAAAACTCAAGACAGATAGTTTTCAAGGTCATAAGAAATGGCTTGCAAGAGGAACAAGATCCTGATGCTTTCTTTTTTTCTTTCTTTTTCCTTTTTCCTTTTTCTTTATCTTTTTATGGATTTGCTTGTTGAACTGACATTGTATGGTCTTCAAATTTGGCAGGCAGAAGTCGATTTCACCATGAAAACGTAGTCAAACTTATTGGTTATTGTGCGGGGTTAGATAATAGACTTCTTGTTTATGAATTCATGTCCAAGAGAAGTTTGGAGGATCACTTGTTCAAGAGTAAGTTCCTCAGCCTCGGGATGTTTTAGATGCTTCTTTTAATTCCAGAGAATCTATATTCTTACCTCTGTTAAACTTATTTCATATTTTATTATTTATCACCTGCTCTTATTTATGGTCAGAGATTAAGCCATAACCTATTAAATGGACAGCTTAGTTAGATTGGTGAAACGATGGTCTAAAACTGACCAGATACTATACTATATCTAACTTGACAACCAGATTTAAAAGTTTAAACTTAGTCCACATAGTGTGCATTCTTATATTTATTACTTAATAGAACAAAATTGATTTCCTCAAGAAAAAGAAAATTCATCTTCCTCCTATTGATATATACAGCCCATCAAATGATCCTATAGACGATAATCAAAATGGACATAATCCATACTTTTACCACATTGACATGTAGGATAAGGCATATAAACAGTTACAAACTGTTTAGTACTTGCTCTTGTTCTGTGAAACAATGCCAGATCTAATTGCACTTTCCTCTTGTCCGCAGAAGGTGTACAACCTATTACCTGGACAACACAAAATGAATATTGCTGTAGTCGTTGCACGGGGCTTGTCTTTCTTACACAGTTTAGATGCCAATGTAATCTGCCTTGACTTAAAGGCTTCAAATATTCTACTAGATTTGGTATGTCAAAACAACAATATATTGGGGATTGATTGGTGATGAATATCGAAATGGGTTGGCTAATTAATCTAGTTAAAAAATAATTATGCAGGATTTCAATGCAAAGATATCAAATTTTGGTTTAGCAAGGAATGGACCAACAGGAGATAATTCTCATGTATCAACTAGAGTTGCTGGCACAAGAGGTTATGCTGCACCAGAATATGTGGCAACATATATAACCCAAAAACTGTAGGTTAGCTTTAGCTACACATAAGGCCTTTGTGTAGTTATTACTAATCAAGAAGTTCTTTTTATATATTTGCGTATATAACCCAAAAACTGTTCGTTAGATGCGCTTAGGTCTCCTAAACTCTCAAATCTCATAAAAATATGCACCTACTTTTCCCAATGGCTGCGGAAGTTTCCAAAACCATCACTGAAACAACCACAAGTAATGATGGTTTTAGAAGTTTAGCAACGGTTAAGGAGGTGAATGCATATTTTGAAAAACTAGAACTGATAATTTTAGAGGTATACTTGCAATTTACCCATTTTTTTCTTGAAATGAAAGAACTCTTACTAACAATTGATGAATAATCAGGTCAATTGACACCAAAGAGCGCTGTGTACTGCTTTGGTGTAGTCTTGCTAGAATTACTCACAGGAAGACGAGCATTGGATGATGACAGTCCTGGATCCTTTGAGGAAACTCTAGTTGACAGGGAAAAACCATTCCTGAGTGACAGTAGGTGAATCTTTTGATTAATGGATACAAGGTTAGGGGGTCAGTACTCCAAGAAAGGAGCTCAAGGTGCAGCTGCTCTTGCACTCCAGTGTCTCCACACCAATCCTAGAAGTAGGCCGTTAATGGCTGATGTTCTTTCAACGTTACAGCAACTCCATACATCATAGATGGAAGTCCCTAGGACCCCTTCTCCTAGGATGGACCGTCATGGGACAAGGAACCTAAATCGCACCTGGGTGACATCTCCATGTGCAAGGTCAAGATCAGCAGGCTTGTACAAAGAAGAGTAGTGACAGGATTCAAATCTCAGCGTGTGTGCATCGTCCAGGAATGCTTTCTACTTTATTTTCATATCCAAATAGGAATGATAGTCTAGTAAAAGATTGATGCATAATGGATCTTTGGACCAGTTCTTTACAAGTATGAATCATTTGATTTTTACAAATCAAATGGTACTAGATATTCGGTCCAGTTCAGTCATTTTATTCAAAATTATGCCTACCAAAGCCACTTATAGCACACAATTATGCATGTTTTAGCACTTTTATGGTGAATTTTGTTTAAGAATTAACAAATGCATGTATTTTGGATCAATTATGTCAAGATTAGGAAAAATGATCATAACTAGTTTTGAATGGCTTGCATGAAGCACATATCTTCATCTTAATTATTTCCCACTTTGATGTGTTTGAGTTGTTACACTTGTTAAGAACAAAGTGATCGCAAGCTCTAAAGCATATGCAACACAAGATGGACCAAGCCAAGGAAGTGAACTTGATTTCTGCATCTTCATGTTAAAATACACATGTATATCCATTCTTTGTCTGTAACAGCTTTTAAGTGCAAATATTTTACATGGCAGGTTAGTGCATTTGCTCTTGATCTATTCAAGTGAGCTTGGAACCTGTGGATATACACAGCAGCAGCATGTTGAGCTCATCCATGATCTGAATCGAGCTCCGAACAGCCATGGTGTGCACTCAACTCTGACCAAACTTCCTGAGATATCTTATGAGCACATAAGACCGCAGGCCGTGAACCAGGATACGCAGCAAAAGCCAAGAGCTCACACGACTGAAAGCAGCAGCTGAATAGTGAGCCTAACAAGACTCAACAACCTGACTTCCATTTAACTTAGGCCGAGAAGCTCCTCGAGCAAGTAAAACAGCAGCTGCAACATTCCACGCAATGAAACAGCAGCTCCAACTCTCCATATCAGACATGGACAGCAGCTGAAGCTTCATGTCAAGCTCTAGCATGTAGCAGACCCGAGGATGCCTTCACTCGCATAAACTGAGCAGCCACTCCACGTGACAGCTGCAATTGAATAGCAGCAGAACATCCACTCGACAGCAGCTGAGGCCAAGCAACTACTAGCTGAACCAAGCGCATGAACTGCCACATGATAGAAGCACCAAGAGATCAGCCAAGAACACCAAGCAAGCCATAATCTCAGCTGATTAAAGCACCTAACCGGGTGCTCTACTTATACATATCAAGCCAAGGTGCAGCAACACAAGCAGACCAAGAGCTCCAAATGACAAAGCCAAGCAGTTCAACACGAGCAGCAGACGTTAGCAAGAAGTCCTGGTTAATCGAAGCACCAAGATAGCTGGCTGAACTCACCTACTGAGTGCACAAGTGGAGGCCAAGTTGTCCTAGAGTAAGCTAAAACCAAGCAAGTAAAGGAGCTGCAATATTTGTGTGAAGATTCCTATTTCCCATTCATCTTGGACGGCAGAGTGTAATTCTAGGAAGGAGCAGCTGCACTTGAGGGATTACACACATTGATGCACATGAGCTGCTTATCCTCTCTTCCTGAGCACTCCAGTGGCGCTCTCCAAACTCCAGCAAGGCAAGCAGCTGTAACTTCAACCTAGACCAGACCCGTTGAGCTCAAGGATAGAGCATTTGGAATTAGAGACATAGCAATCATGGATTGGATGTGCAGATCTTCATGTCTTTGCTATGAGCTATCACAATGAGAATTGGAGTCCATTTGAAGCTCTTTTGGCACTTGACAAAGCAGAATATTTTTCAGATACATGAGTGCTAGTTAAATATAGAAGAGAAACTAATGAACTAAGAGAGATGCATTCAAGAGTCAAGCACATCCACATGAACATAATGTAAGCAACAGCAGCCTTTTGTTGTGGTAGCTGCACTATAAACCCGATCAGCCCCTTGTACAGCAAAACTGAGGAGTTTATTTGGAGAAAATGAACCAGTGGACAGCAGCCATTTGCTGCTAAGTTTAGTTGACCCGATCATGACTTGAGTTTTGTACGAAAATGGGGCCTTCTTCATAAAGTAGTATGAAAATAGGCTCCTCCAGATAAATATTACCATTATGAGGTAGCGAAGTCGCATGCTCTTCATCAATTTTTGAACTCTCAATTTAGTTATACTAAAGTCACATTGTTTACATGTGACTTCAATAGAACAAAAGAACTTGCATGTTTTCCATGTGACTTCAATATTAACTAAAGTTGCATGGACACCATACGAATTCAAACCATGCGACTTCAGCGCCCCTACCTTCACATTTGCACTCAGAATTCTCTCAAATCCGGTCAAAAAACTCTCTTGCACTTGCACTCCTCATAACACTCCAGTATTCAGCAATTGGTAAGTTACACTCACTTAATTTCGCTATGCTATTGCATTTGTCATTTTTAAAATTTTTATTCATGTCCAAGCTTAGAAAATCCAAGGTTTTGTAATGCATATGAAAATTTTGGTTCCTTTTTCTTTTTTTATATTATTTATGCAATGACATATTTATGTATTATTTTGGTATATTTTTTATTTTTTGTATTATTTTTGCAATATACATGGAAATGCAGTATAAGATTAGGTAAATGGTATATTATATATGACGTAGAATAATTGTTATTCCCGGATGGATACACTAACTGGCGACCCATGCAATAAATGGGCTGAAAATGTTTGGCTACATAAAAATCATTGTGTATGCACACAGAAACATTGTCAATAGCAGTATAGGATTGGAGTATGATAGAGAGTCAATTAAGAAGTTGAAAATGAAGGATACAAACAATAGTTATTTTCTACAAAGGATTTGCAATAGCATTGATATTGATATAACTGGTGTGGAGATTGTACACTGTCATCCTTTTTATTATCAAGGCGGAGTGTGGTATGATCCGATGCCTCTCAGAGATGATGATGATGCCAAGAACTTCATTAAGATGGTGGAAGCTTTTGGTGAAGATCGCATACAATATATATATATATATATCTGAGGACTCGTAGAACCCCGAAGGTAAATATCATTCAGGAGAACACCACAAACTTTGAAACATAATAAGTTCAATCTACTACGGGTGATATTCCAACGTATGAAGTGCTTGAACCACGTACTACATTAGAACCCATGGAGCAAGGTGAAGAAATGAATATAGATGTGAACAAAGAATAGCTTGATGCAGAATATGGGCCGATTTGGCAAAAAGACCTAACATATGATCTCGACCCGGAGAGGATTGCCATGAGTTTAGATAGCAATGATGAGGTGGATGAAGAGAAGGACGATGAGGAGGAGGATGAGGAAGATGATGATGATGATGGTAACGAGGAAGCGATCGGTGGAAGCATTGGGGTGAATGTTAAGGCGGTCGGCAGCAACATGCAAATGGTGCATCCTTCAATGAGTGCGTAGACAATGCAAGTGCTAACGCAATCCCAAGGGATGAAGATGACTTGGGGGATTGTTAGAGATTCGATTCCGTTGTTCAACATTATAGGGGATAGCGGATACATTACCTTTAAGGTGGAATAGAATGCAATATGTAGTAACACTTTAGAAATGATGAATTGAGCCCGCGAATTCGGTTTAACACGAAGGCTGAACTCCAAGAAGCCGTTAAAAACTATCACGTCAGGTACCATTGCGACTTCCAGGTTGCTGAATCGAAGAAAACTTTATGATCAATTTGTTGCACTAAGAAAGACCATGGGTGTAAGCGGAGGCTATATGCATGCAAGAAAGCACTAGTGGGGATGTTTGTTATGGCTATGCGAGAGGAACAATACATATGTGTGAATCCAGCTATGAATTAGAATCATCGATAGATTGGCAATAATGTTATGGTTAGATGCTTTATTGGTAACGTCAGAACCAATCTAGATATTACTATTGCCGACCTTGCTCAAACATGCAGAATGAGTTTGGCTATACAGTGAGTAAAAGAAGGGTATTCGAGGGCAAAAGGAAAGCTATCGAGATAGTATACGGTAATTAGGAGAAATCTTACAATGAAATTCTGAAGCACTTGAACGTAATAATGATCGCTAATCTCGAGATATAGGTGGATTTGGGGTTGAGAGGGTCTAGCAAATTAAGCGTGTCTACTTTGAAATGGTTTTTTTTGACATTCGGGTCATGTGTGAAAGCTGACTAGTGGTTTGCATAAATGGTACTTTTCTATATAGAAAGTACGGGCATAAATTGTTAGTGGCTTGTAACATGGATGGTAATAACTACATAGTGCCGTTAGCTTTTGCATTAGTCAACACAGAGTCTGAGAAGACTTAGGGGTGGTTCTCCGAAAATTGAAGCTCCATGGGGTTGGTGGCAGGCAAGAAACACTTTGTCTCATTTCCGATAGACACATTGGAAATAAAAAGGCACTCGATAATGAAATTGTGGGTTTGGAAGCCCCTTTTACAGTAGGGAGGTTCTGTATACGACTTATCCCTAGTAATTTCAACTAGAAACACAAGAACCAGGTGTACAAGAAATTAGTTACGGTTGCAGGATTGCCAGAAACACATCGCATAGTTCACATGCAACCTGTACACGACTTCACCGCCCTATAATGGTAATGGCCCTGTTTTCGTACAAAACTCATCATGACTTATGCTACCCTATTTGAGCTTCACAAGACTAATCAGAGCAGCACAAAACAGCGGCAATCGCCACAGCAGATCCTACCCACTTCTAGCAGCCAGAAGGACAAGGAGTGCCTAATTTATTTTTCATCTTATAATTCATTGCAGAGGCTAACTTGTCCTATCTTATTTTGGATGCTGACATCAGCTTATCACCTTCTTTTGTTTTGTTTGACAGCTAATGTGGGCAGTAAGTCTGAGAGTTTGCAACTAAGCACCAATAGCAAATCAGTCTAAGTTCATGAGCACCACGAGCTCAAGCAAGCCGAGACTGAAGAGACAATGGATGGAACAGCTTACTAAACTGCAATTTCCTTTAGCAGAGCAGCAGCTTCAGAACCAACACTTGATGACAGTTGCGTGCCACCTAGTATCTCGAGCACCATGCTTCCAACATCAGCCGAGCTAACCAACTGATGGAACAATCGCATGATAGCAGCAAATAGCTCCGTGGTGAACCGAGAAGACCAGAAGTAGTGAGCAATTCGCCATGGCCAAGCAGTCTATTCTTTATTTCAACTGACAGAGCTGAACTGCAGTCCACCAAGCCATCTCACTGAGCTCTTGAATGCTTACCAAGCAGACCAAGCAGCAACTCCATCCAATTACAGCATCTCACTTCTTCTTGAAACTTCAGCAGCAACCTGTGTTTTTAATTGAAGAACAAGAGTAGCTCTTGTTGTTAAAATAGCCAAGCACCGAATAAAGCTCCGGATATATGTGCATAGCTCCTGTCCAAGTTCAGCATGAATCTGAAGAAGGCCTCTCCAATTTCATTTGGAAATCACGTGGAGCTTTATTGATCGGATATTTTTTTGAGTCTCATGTTTTGACTACTTCGTAATGTTTCGACACAGGTTAGCAGAATTGCGAGAGCTAAAGACTTAAGATGCTACTGATCCATGTACAGCGCGAATACTTTGGGACACACGTTTGCTACAATGAAATAACAGAGAGCTGTCTTTGAGCCTACAGTCATCGCGTGCAGACTTCAATATTTTGTGTTTAATCATTTATTCTTGCCTGGAACGAGAGCGGCAGTCTTCAGACAAGCAATTTACAAGTAACTACAAGCGAGGGTCAACAGAGGGCTAAACACGTGTTAATGCTTTCCATTTTGAAGACCATCACAGCATTAGAAAGAAAGAAAAATATGAGAGCCCATTTGAGGAAAAAAGAAAGCCCACACGTATTCATCATTCAAGAATCCAATAACTGAAATAAAAGGGGAATATTCATCAGCCAGAAGGGGAGTCGATAGTTTATTGTAGCCTAGGTAATTAGTGCTTGTCCAGCATTTGTTATTTAGATTGAGTTAGAAATACTCAAGAGGGATTCAATAACTTGAACAAATATCTCTTGAGTTTTTGAAAAAATCCATCATAGGAATATGTAAGTTTTGACAAAATTTATGAACTCACACGCTTTATGTGATTATAAATATAATTCGGGTCGTAAAGACTTGCTCAATCCATATTTCCAACTAAAGTAGTAATCTACTTTAAGCAAGTTACTATTTATCGATAATTATAGATAAATCACCTTAGCAATAATTTATATTATAATTAAAACTTCGTTACTATAGGAGGTGGATGAGTTCTTATCAGTTTGATTAAATTCCATTTAATCAATTTCAAATATCGACTTGAGACATCTTTTTGATTCAAATGAAAATATATTTAGAAACTCAAATTGATTTTTACATCTCTTTGTATTGGATTAGTTTATTAGACTTGAGTTTCTTTTAATTCAAATTTCCATCGCTTAACTTGAAGAAAAACTCAATTAATCTAGTAATTAACACATTAGATCACTTGAGACTAACCTTATCTCTATCACTATGCTATAGGTACGATGGATATACTTATCAATTTGTTTATCAATTTAATTTTTCAAAATAGAAAGTAGACGATAGGTACCCTTGATTGTGTTAGACTCAAGTTTTCATCTTTTCCATATTTTTCATCCAGCTTTCATTCGTTTATATCATTAAGAAATCGCACTAACACTCACACAACCATCTACCTTTTCCCCTTTAGATTTTCTTTTCATCCGAAGTGATATGGATATGGCCGTAAAGTCTATTCTTCCTCGAGAAAGAAAAATGGAATATATAATTATATCGCAGTTCATGAGCACATGAGAAAATCTGGAACCTGAAGACATGGGACAAGATAGCATCATCAAAGATTGTCGATGACCAACTTTATCTACTAACAGAAGATTAGGGTTATTTAGAAAATAGAAACGCATCCAAAGTATGGTAGAAGACGTTCAACAATCATGCGGGTGTATGAAATAAAAGAAACTCATTATCAAACCAATCAAATGAAATATGAAATAATCAGTAGGAAAAAAGGAAAAATGAATTGGCCTATCATAACATGAAAAGTATTTAAAAGTAACTAAATCATCGTTTATAAGTAAAAGTTAGGTGGTGTTAACAAAACTACTATTAATGCTTTGATATATCGTAAAGAAAGGATCGATAGATTACATTAAAAAATAAAAAACATAGATGGATATACATTTCCTATAAAAAAAATAAATATATATATATATATAAACAAAAATAGAGGGTTTTAGAGAGGTGTGCAAACCGATTGGACCGCAGACCTTTGAGCCTAGGCCTACCCCAGCATTATGGGCTTTTTAATGTACGAAAAGGCCAAGCATGGGCCCAACGCCTCCTGTGGCTCAAGTTGGCCTACGAGCCATGGTTCGTATTGGCAAGTTGGGCGCTTGAAAGTTCTTCTATTTTTTATATTTACTGTCACAGTCAGATATCAACTATTGAAAGCTGTTACATCACTTATTTATTTATTTATTTAATTTAAAAGAATTAAGCTTATTAGGCTGTGCAAGTTATTAGTACTGGAGTTAGAAGTAATTGGTTTGTTTAATGACTAACTGTTGTTGCATATCAATAAGTAACCCCTCATTATTTATCCATATTTATATTTTAGATTATAATATGATGTATCTATCCACCCTTTTTAATATCACTGGAATGGGAAATCCACTAGTTAATTTAAAAAACATTAAAATCTTATACTTTTATGCTAATCATGAAGCGTTGATACTTTACTTTACTTCATGTAAGTCCTATGCATGAAAAATACTATACTATAAATAATGTATAAACAGCTATGTTGACAACTATTCACAATGAATTGGTATATTACGGGCACGAAGAGATCACAACTAAATCAAATATATGTATGAAAATATCGTACTTGATTTTATAAAATCTTTCCTAAACTCATTTAATTTGCATCACCTAGCTACTTGTATGCAAGTATTTTGACACGATGTTTACATACATTAAAAAGAAAAAAGAAAGAAAAATACTGTAAGTATGCCTCGATCCATCCCCTTCCCGAAGTCCATCCAATCATTTTTCCAACTCAAATAATGACAAAAGGACAATCGGATTCGGTTAAAACTTGAAAGACGCAGTTCTTAACGCGGACCCCACCCCAGACTCACAATAACCAACCGCGTTTATTTTATTGAGTCTTCTTCTTTATTCAGCCTTGCCCATAAACGACGAATGCTTAATCCATAAGCAATCATAATGCATCCGAAAAGTCCACAAGGAAAAAGGAAATTAGAAGCCTTTTCATACTCACACGTAAACATCATTTCACCTTCCATTCTCTCCACGCGCTTTAGTCAGCCATTTCCATTTTCCCATATATTTATTTTATATATATTCAAAATACTCGTTAGTGAATCTAAAAATAAATTTTATATAAATATTAATTATCCATTCAATAAAGAAATTTGTAAAAAAAGTTATAATTTTTTTTCTTTTCATTAATAAATGATTTCAAGACATTTTATAAACGTAATCTAATGAATTACGGCATTAATCCCATTAAAATGATTGGGTCAATTTTCTCTCTCATTGTCATCGCATAAAGAAGAAAACAGGCTCCGTCTCCTTTGTACTTTTGTCTCTGCTCCTGTCTGCGTGCTTATACCGGACTCCCTTTGAGGGAATGCTCTCGTCTTACGTCGAGCTCTTTCAAAGGAAGTCCTTCTACCATCCGATAATTTTCTCCTTCAACTCGATCTTATACCACATATACGATTCATGGGGAAGACGCTGGATCGATTGTTTCGTAGGAGTTTGAAGGTCACCAAGTTTAAGCCAACCCTAAATCTGGCCATTACTCGTCTAGTAGTCCTAAAGAAGCAGCGTGAAGTTCGGTGTTCGAATACCCGATCCGACGTCCTTCAGCTTCTTCAACTTGGCCATCACGAACGCGCACTTCTTCGGGTATTTCACGATCATGCACTTGCTCTATGCACATATGATATACATCAATATATAATTCTGCTAATCCGAGTTTGGTGTACCCGATAAGAACTGTATACGACCGGTTTGCTTATATTACCGGCGTGCTTTTTGATAGGTTGAGCATGTTGTGAAGGAGCAGAATATGTTGGACGCGTATCTGATGATGGAGAGCTACTGCAACCTCTTGATTGAAAGGACCAACCTCATTGAACAAGAAAAGTAGTTTCCTTTCCTCTCCTTTCACTCTTTCCTGCACATGAAAGTGAGTTGGGGGCACTGCAGGTCTCCGACTTGACTTGAATAAGAATTCTATAAGATATTTGGCCACGAGAAATAACTAAATACTAATAAGGGTGGCAATCAAAATTCTTTATTTCCTTGGGTAAAAACATAAATATTAATGTATTTAGATCAGATGGTCATTATCTTATCCATATTCTCGCCAACGTTGGATGCGTTATAAGCTGTACTTGTTAAACAGGTTTGCTATTCTTTATCGGATAGTATTAGCCCAAACCCGGGCCGATTAGATCCCTATTAACTTCAACAAGTGCTCCCTATGATTAACGGGCCAAGTCCTCTTGTATTTATTTTTTTCTGCAGAGAATGTCCTGAAGAGCTGAAGGAGACAATATCAACGTTGATATATGCTGCTTCGAGATGCGGCGATTTTCCAGAGCTTCAAGAGATGCGTGCAGCTTTTGCCTCTCACTACGGCAAGGAATTCGTTGCTCGTGCTGTCGAGCTGCGCAACAATTGTGCAGTGAATCCAAAGGTACACTTATTTGTGCAATCTTGACAATTTCTTACTCAGCATACTGTGGAACATTAACCGGCCATACAGTTTTACTATGCCATCTCTACAATCCATAAGGTTACAAATTATTATATATATTTATGAAAAATACCAACCATGAATTTTTAAGTTTGGAGGTAACTGGTAACATCTATAATAGAAAAAAAAAGATACGTAAATAGTGACATGCAATTTGGAGTCTTATTAGTAAATAAGAACGAGTGAAAACTTCACACATAATACACCATATGAGGAAAACTTCAAGTGTAGTGGTTACAAGAACTTCCACAATCCAATTTTCACTTGTATATGCCCATCACTCAAGAATTCAAGTGGCTTATTACTCCTATTGAAGCATCTTCCTTCAATAGAGCAAAGGTTGAATAATCTAACCACTGTTTAATCCTAGCAACCTATTTCATTATTGTTATGACATGGCAAAAGGAGTCCCAAATATTGAAGAATTGGATCGCATTTGGATCTACTTTCCTACATTTCCTACTTTTTTCATGTCATGATAAGAATGGAAGGAGTTTTCATAGCCGGATGATCCTGAACCATTGAGCTATTTTCCTCGATAAAAATAGTTGATTCTAGAATGCCATGCCCTTGAAATTCCAAGTTCATGCTTTTTCTTGGGGGCTTGCTGAATTAGCTAACATCGTTGGGTCTAGAATGTGGAATATCTTATCTAGATGTGGCAAGTTTTGTACATATAATCCTTATTCATTTAGTTATGGCATGACCATGAGATTCTGTTATATTTCTGGATAGTTCTAAAGTCAATGCAGATTTTTATGGAGGTGTGATCGAAGTGTAGAAGTTGATAAATGTAGCTCTCACGTTGGTGTGCATGGCCTAATGAATCAGGCAAAATTGTCAAGAGTTTGGTGTAAGGAGTTAAAAGGGGGGAGTTTACCATTAAAATCTACGGAAAATATTCAATTTATTCCTTAGACCACTCCCCCTCGCGTGCATGTGGCTTCACCTAGGCACAATGCATGACACACCCAGCATACAAAATGGATTGAATTGCAAAATTTTAGCAAGATAGTCTGGCATTGTATTAAATGTTATGAAATTTACGATAAAATTTGATTACATTTTTCCGCAGACTGGATGTTCTAATATGCACAAATTCACTAGTCTTCTCAAATTAACTAAGAGCCCATTTACCTCATTATAATAGCAATTACTTTTCCCCTTTATTCCCAATGGAAGAGTTATTATAATGTTTAGTTGCATCTTAAGTCTACGATAGCAATTGTACAAGGAACCTTATTACAAAAAATATTGAATCGTCATTAATTACTTAAACCAATAAATAGCTATTCAATGCTTGAAATTGATTTTTTTCACTAAATTATCCTCAATAAAATCAACAGCCATTTATAACTTATTACAGCTCTATTACATTCCTCATTAATATCTATTACATTATAACTTTATTTCATTCAAGAAAATGAATGGGTTGTAAGATTTTGTGTGGTAGAAGAGTGTATGTGAATACTTGTGATCCTAGGAAATTTGGTATTTAGCTCTGTTGGTTGGATAAATTTGCTTGTTTTGTTTCTGAAGAAAGTGAGGAAGAAACTGAATACTAAAAAATCGCTTTTCATTGATTCATTCATTTCTTGAGATCTTGCACCACTTTCTTATTATATTGGCATCAAAAGTCTATCTACTGGCAAGTTACATATTGGTTGCTCTAAGATTATGTCTGAAACATTTGAAAGAGCATGGCTATGTATTCAATTGCGGCTATATTCAGATGATACAGAAGCTGTCAACGAGGCAACCTAGCTTGGAGAACCGGATGAAGGTGATAAAAGAGATTGCTGTGGAGAATGGCGTTGCATTAAATCTTCAAGAGTCTTCCAATCTAACAGATGTATGCAGTTTATTGAGGAATAACTTCAGAAATCTGATTGTTTGAATGATTTCTACTTTAGTTTGTTAATTTTCATGCAATGATTCCAGGGACAATCAAGCCTAACTGAAAGGCCCCAGCCAACAGGTTTGGAGGGTTCATCCGGGGAAAAGGAGAAGTATGAGTTTTCTGACTCAATGAAGGCAAGGAAGTACAAAGACGTAGCTGATGCTGCACAAGCAGCTTTTGAGTCAGCTGCTTATGCTGCAGCTGCTGCAAGAGTTGCTGTGGAGCTATCACGATCTCAGGGAACTCATGATAGTGATGATGACAACAATGATGGTGCTGCAAGTGTTGAGCTACCTAATGACTCTGATACCTTAAAACCAAGGCCTGAAAGGGAATTTCATAATGAAAGTAAAGGTCAGAGCTCAATGACGCGATCAAATGTGGCAGAAATTAAACGATCTATGGCTTCCTCTAGCTCAGAATCAGGCGAGTTGGAGTTGGATTCTCAGGATACATTCAGCCAAGCTAACCAAGAGCACAAAGAAATACATTTTGATGAGTATGATGAGCCAGAAAGGTTGGGGGAAGACATAATTGATAGGAGGAACCAATGTAGATCTTCCTCTCGGAAGCAAATCCCTCCAAGATTTCAATCTGGCCTTAGTGAGGAACCGAATTACGGAGGGACTTTGTTACATGTTGCTGAAGCACCCATGCCCAGTGCAATGCAGTTGAACCTAGAGAAGAGGCCAATGTCTGTCAGGACCAGAGGGGTTCGTGGGTACTAGCATACTAGGTATTTCAAAACCCTTTCAATTGTATTTGCAGTGGCTTTTGAGTATGCATACATGCTGTTAATAATTCACATTACCATTGTTCTTGTTTTCTTTTTTGGTTTCCTATTTTGTAATCTGAAGATTAATTTTTGTGCCTCCAATGCTATGGAAAGTTGTGAGGATTATTTTAAGAGTATTGTTTATGTTTATTGGTCATAAATAAAATACGCACACAAAAGAAGTGTGCAGCTAGTGAAATTGCATAAAAACAGAAATACCAAAATGGTTTAACAACCACAACCCGGTCCATGCACATATCTAATGTGTAGGAATTGTATTAGTTAGAGAATCTTGCTGCACAAGTGTTGTACACGTGGTCCTTTGTCTGTTTTTATTATTTCCTATTTTTTGTGTTGTTATCCAAATAGTTAGTTTGTCAGAACCCTAAAAGGGACCTAATAGGATTACCTAAAATTTCCATAACATGTGTGTACCCATGATATGAAAATCATCTTGCAAGTCAGAAATTGCAAGACTCTAAATTGTAAATCACTAAGGTTAATGATTTTCAAGTAATTAATTTATTGTAACATGACATAATATAGAATTATAAATACCTATGGATGTCCGATAGCTCACAGTTCCTCAGAACCGCAGAGAATCGGTATCCCCTACCAAATAATAAGACAGATATACCAACATTATAAAACTGTAGGAAAATTAAATTATATTAAATTCTAACATGTGAATATTTTCTACAAAGCGTGTTTATGTATCACTTATAAAGATCTCAACTAATCCTAACACTAATGTACATATCTTCATCTCGCCCTCAGCACTCGAGACTTATCCCAATCCCATCGTATGTAAACCTACAAAAGAAAGACTATTGAGGAATAAGCTACAAGAGCTTAGTGAGTTATCCCTCATACTATACTGGCAAACAAGTTATCAAACAAATTATTACAACCATATGAATGCATGCGCACGCAGAATGCCAAACAATATATGCAATTGACTGGTACTGCATATAATATCGGATTTTAACGCCCTCCGAAATAAGAGTTGGAGATTCATCAGCACCAATCATGATCGAGCTCTAGCACCTGGGTTTTTACCCATAACTTTGAATTCCGTGTTTCACAAAGATACATTTTCATTTCTAAAAATTCAGTAGTTCACAAAGTCCCAGGCCTAGCGGTGAGGTGGCTCCCGCAGTCCACACTCACACCCTACAGCGGTGGTCTCTAGACACGACCCCCAGCCACCCACGGTTAGCGTCTCCGGCTCCAATAGAACCCGCGAGCCAAGGGTAAGGTCTTGTTGTACCCATGCTCCTATACGGTACTAATCAAATCATGTGGGAATCCATCCCTCCAAGGCCCTTCATTACTAACTACGTGAAGTGACGACCGGAATAAGTAATGCGATGCATAGATAATGCATGACCCTTTTAATTTAAGAAAAGCTAAATATAATTAGGTCAAATTATGAGGTGATCAATCAATATCAGCAAACCATCCAAATCATATAAAAATCAATCATACCATCAAATCATCAATTATCGTATTTAACAATATTTCTTACAATAATCAAGCAATATCAAGCACACACATATCTCGAAACCCCATGCATCAAGTTATTGATATTCAATTTAAGTGCACTAACTACAAGCATAAACAAGTATGGAGTCATCGGGAGTACTCACTTGACTATGACGACTCGCTCTAGTCGTAAGAACCAATCGGGAGATCCTCGCCCTCGTCGGGGTCACCTGATCATTACGAGATAATAAGGATAAGAAGTAGTTGACTCAACTAATGGTTCTAGATATCTATCTACCTAATTCTACTTAGATTACTATCAGCCCTTATTCGATTAAACCTAATTGCTATAATCGTACGTAACTTTTTCATTCTATTTTCAATATTTACGAATTTATAGTCGTTTTTCATCGTTTTCGAACGTACATTCACACGGTAATATTCGTTTTGGACGTTAAGACCCATGTTTCATGATATGGGCTAAATTTATTAAAATTTTTAACTATGAAAACTTAAGTACTCTTATTACTTATATTTTTATCTCTTGTTTATACTTAATGATTTAGTTAACCCTTAAATTCTTATACCTAAAAGATTTTACTTTGCTATTGCTAATTCATATACTTATATAAGTATAATCCAATTTAGAAAGTGTCTTAGGGTTTACTCAGTTAAGTACCTAATTATTATACACTCTTCTTATTTTCTCATTTTCTAAACCTACGCTTATGTCATCGCTTACATCATCTTGGCTTATGTTATGGCTTATGTCATCACTTGCTTATGTTATGGCTTCTGTCATCACTTGCTTATGTTATGGCTTCTGTCATCACTTACCTCATCGTATGATTACATAAGCCTTTCCTCATGCTTATGTCATATATATATGTATTATGTGCATATTACCTCTCCTCTTATACTTATGTATATATACCTTATACATACATATACTTATACCTATATTTAGACTATACCGTATTTATACGTGTGTACATACTCATATGCTTATACGGTTAGATACGTATTTTTATACTAAAATTCGTATGCCTAATGCTTTCCTTGAGAAAAACTTTCTAATTTCATCCTTTTGTGTTTTTATGTATATATTTAGTGTAGTATAGGTATGTATAGTTAGGTATGATCTTAAGTTAGGTTATGTACATGATAAATACTCATGTACAAAGGTTCACATACTTATACTCTTTTGGTATTTTCTTATGTGTACACACTTATAAGCATATACTCATGTCTTCCTTTCTTCTTCTTGAAAAGTTCTAATTTCTACACTTAAAGATAGAAACTTTGTTTCCTCTTCTTCAAGACAACACTAAACACATAACTACTTATCTAATATACTTAATTAACTAACTAATGAAGAAGATAAAACAAGATAAAGTAACTTAGATACATACCTTTGCTTATGTTGGAATTAAGGAGACAAAAAGGAAGATGTTGAAGGTAAAATGGAGATGGAAGCTCACGGCAATGGAGGGGGATTTTTGGTTTGTTTCTTTTGATTTGTTTTGCTTATGGAAGAAGGAGAATGGTGGGGTCTAGAAGGGAGAAGATGTGGACGGCGATTGAGAAGAAAAGGAGAAGAAAAAAAAATCAAAAAGAAAGAAAAGAAAAGTCATCATTAAGGAAGAGATATTTTCTTTATCTCTTTAGTCTTTTGTTGACTTTTCAAAATGTTGGCTTTAGTCAACATGTGTTGACTTGGTCAACTTTTGGACTTTGGTTAACATGTGTTATCTTAGTCAACATTTCTTAAGTATGTGTAATTTTGTGCACATAATGTAGTAATTAAGGGAAATTAGGGGAAAAATAAAGGAAATGAGAAGAAATGAGGTATATGATGAATTGATTAGTAAGTATGGTTGATGAGGTCTTACTTTAGGTCTTTATAGGTTATATATCTCATTTGATAAACTACTTTGGATAACAAGTGCAAAAAGTACTAATTTGAGTATTAAAGTTCACTACATATAACCTAATCTTCAACTATAACCCTAACTCCAAGTGAGACTATCTTAATCACATACTTAAGAGATAAATATAATCTATGACTCATTATCTTAGTTTCTAATGGATTACTAGAGGATTCGAATCATATAAGCATGAATGAGGGTCATATCTAACCTTTTACTAATAATTTGGCAAAATGTGAGCAATTTATTATCAATTAGGGTTTTAGGGTATATCATGATGAATTAGTGCTTTTATACCTTTAAAGTTATAGTTTTAGGATTTTTATTACTTTAGGGCACAATCTCTAATGTTTTTACACATTTAGGGTTTCATATATTCTTACGCGATTAAATCTTCGATTGTCATCTTAGGGTTTTGATGAGGTTCGAGATTTTAGGGTCTTCGTATGCGGTTAGGAGTTCAATTGATGATTTAAGATTTTTCGTGTCCACTTTAGGTTTTGGATTGAGATTTTAATTGGTTTTAAATCTTACTGACTCTTTTGAATTCAGGAAATCATTTACAGTTTGGACGTTTATTTCTATACTTAGAAAGCTAAATTCGTGAGGTTTACATAGTTAGTTAAATAAAACAATAAAGCCTTATAGTAGATATTTCCAAGTAGATCTATTTCAAGAGGATTCATCCTTATCTTCTCTAGTGGCTCTAACCACCACTACTTTGTATATATATATTGAGTTTCATGATTAATAAAAATTTGAAGAAATTTCACTTATTTTTCCCACATGATATTAGAGCTAGGCAACCCATTTTTAATACAAGATTAGTGAACCCCCAAAAGATCATGAAAAATCACCACGAGTGAGGTTTGGGTCATTAACTCCTACTAACCTTCCACCACCTAATTTTGTTTCTCAATTTATGAATACATCCATGGGATCTTTAACTACTGCAAGCCAAGCTCCTTTATCAGGTTCTAAAGAATATAGTACTTAAGAGGCGAAAAATACTATAGTGATGGCATGGTTGGTTAATTTCATGGAGTCATGAATTGGAAGAACATTCCTCTTTTGTAATATGGCAAAAGAACTATGGGAGTACTATAATATTATGATGGAATTATGGCAGGAATTAAACCTATTTTATAACATTGAACGGTCCTATAACGAGGACAACATTAAATTTAATAAAATGCTACAAAAAGATGGGATATTTGATTTCTTAGAAGGCCTTACTTCAAAGCTTGATGAAGTGCAAGGTAGACTTCTTGGCAAGAAACCTTGTCCTACCTTAAAAGAAGCTTTTTTGGTAGTATGTAGAGAGGAAAGTAGAAGACAAGTGGCACTAATACCACCAAACTAAAATTCTTCTAATTCTATGTTGGTAGCAAAATGGGAGCCAACTCGTGAAATGAAGTGGTGTGATCACTATCAGAGAGCCAATAATTCTCATGATAATTGCTGGAAACTTAATGGGAGACCTAAGTAGAGGTGTGCAGGTGTATAGGTATAGAGGTATGTAGGTGTATAGTTATATAGGTGTGCTTTGGTCCACTTGTCGACTCTTTTAACTCACTTTTTAAATAAGTTTAGGCTAAGGTTTTTTTACTCATTTTTAAAAGGGTCAAATAAGCTTAGCCTGTTTAACCTGTAAGTTAAAATGGAACAGTTTAGGTTGGCCCTTTCGTCATATTTACGTCTTTAGCTTGCAAGCTGACTCTTTTAACCCACTTTTTAAATAGGTTAGAGTCAAGGTCTTTTGGTCTGTTTAAAAAGTGAGCCAAATAAGGCCGACCCGTTTAACCCATGGGCTAAAGTGGGCTAAGTTGGGTTGAAGTGGATGTCAATGAAGATTCTAATGTGGGTATGAGCCTAACTGATCATCAAATTGCTTTGATTAAGCAGATTCTAAACAATCCTGAAGTTCAGTGTAAGCTTGAGAAAAGCAATGAGGTCACTCCATATGTGACCACAATTCAAAAAGGTAAGTGTTAGGCTTCTCCTGATTGTAATAAAAGTAGTAACCAAATTATAAACATAGGTGCTATCGATCATATGTGCAACTGACTCTCTATTTCAAGCTATTTGAATCATGTCGAAATAAGGTATGGGTTGGTAATGGAGATTATGTGATGTCAAAAGGAAAGGGATTAATCCAACTTTGTAGTTTGTGTTTGAAGGAAGTGTTGTATACTCCAGTATTATAGTATAACTTAATTTTTGTGAGTAAATTAGTTAAGAACATAATGCATAATGTGATTTTCTCTTCTATTGTTTGTACATTTCAAGACCAACTTTCAAGGATAATGATTGGCAATGTTAAAGAGAAGAATGGGCTCTACTTTCTTGGAAGTCAACTGAAATCAAAAGGTCCATCAAATTTGAGTTAGATGTGTTTCTTTCGGCTAGAGATAATAAAGATGTCATGGTGTAACATCGATGCTTAAGTCATCCAGATTTTTCTTACATGTCCAAATTGTATCCAAATTTGTTCATAAATAAAAGTATTAGAGATTTGAAATTTGAACACTATGTTGTTTCAAAATTTGCAAGAAATACTTACAATGCCCAGTAATATAAACCATTAAAATTGTTCCATGTAATCCATAGTGATATCTACGTTCCTATTAGAGTCTCAACTATGTCTGGTCACAAGTGGTTTGTTACATTCATTGATAATTACTCCAAACTCTATTGGGTTTATCTGTTAAAAGAAAAATTAGAAACGTGTTCCATCTTCAAAAATTTTCATAAATTTGTGTCAAATGTCTTTCAATCCCAAATCGAATCCTTAGATCGGGTAATGTAAAGGAATGCTTTTCTAAGGAATTTGGAAGTGATGTAAATGAACATGAGATTATTCATCAAAGCCCTTATACATATACTCCACAACGAAATGAAGTATCTGAACACAAGAACAGACACCTCCTTAAAACGACTTAATCTATGATGTTAGCAAATTAAGTTTCTCATAAATATTGGGGGAAAGTCATTCTCACTTCAACTTATCCGATTAATAGAATGTCTTCTAAAATTCTAAACTTTCAAACTCCCCTTAGCATTCTTCATGAATCATTTCCCAATACGTATGTATTTTGTTCCTTAACACCAAGAGTCTTTGGATGTGTCGTTTTTGTTTCAGATCACTCTCCTAACAAACATAAATTAGAAGGAAGAGCTCTTAAGTGTATGTTCCTTAGTTATTCTTCAGTTTAAAAAGGGTACAAACGCTTTCATCCTCCTACAAAGAGGGTAATTGTAACCTCCGATGTTGTATTTTTTGAGCATAAATCCTATTACAACACTTTGATCTCAAAAGAAATGGAGGAATCTAACAATAGTATTTGTCTTGCTCTTGTGCCTACTATCCTTAGATACACCCTAGAATCAAAAGAGAAACGTAGAAACAAGCAGTAACCAAGGAAATCTCAAGACTAATAACAAAACTCTAGAAGGTCAACAACAAAATAGTTGTGTTCATGATACTAAATCTGTCCTTGAGTTGAAAGTCTGCACTAAATTGCCGATCATCAAGTCCCAAAAGAAGGTCCAAAGCTGCTAAAGATGATTTACTAAATCATAATACAAGTTTATAACAGAATTGTAATGTATTAGAGGAGATTGGCAAGCTTGATGTTCTTATAGCTCCTAAGAAGGGAAGAAGAAATTGTTCCAAGTATCCAAATTGTGCTAGGTATCCTATATTAGATTATCTAACATATTCTAAACTATCACCATCCAATAAAGCATTTGTTACTCGTGTGGACAATGAGAATGCACCAAGAAATATCAAGGAGGTTATGTCAGATCATAGATGGAAAGAGGCCATATTGGATGAAACAAATGCATTACGAAAAAATAATACTTGGAAAGTCTATAACTTACTAAGCAAAAAGAAAGTAGTTGGTTACTGATGGGCGTTTAGTATTAAACATAGATCAGATGAGAGTGTTAAGCAATATAAGGCCTGCTTAGTTGCAAAATTAAACGGACCTTTGCTCTTGTCACAAAATTGAACTCTATCAGACTTATATTGTCTCTAGTTGCCAATCTTGATTGGCCTCTTTACCAATGAAATGCAAAGAATGGTTTCCTCAATGGAGAGTTAGATGAAGAAATATACATGCAACTTCCCCTAGGATTTGAGTTAGAGAAGGATCGAGGTAAAGTGTATAGATTAAAGAAGTCCTTATACGGATTAAAACAATCTCCTAAGCTTGGTTCAAGAAATTTAGAGATACTTTAACAAAGTTCGGTTATCAGTAAAGTCAAGTAGAGCATACCTTATTCATTAAGATAAGGCAAAATGATCAGAGGTCAATTCTCATTGTTCGTGTAGACGACATTATAATAACTAGTGATGACTTAAAGGAAATGGTTGAGTTGAAAAGGAAGATCAAAGAAAGGTTTGGAACCAAGGAACTTGGTGATTTGTAATACTTCCTTAGCATGGAAGTGGCTAGACCAAGAAAGGAATCTTCATAAATCAACTAAAGCATATTCTACATCTCTTAAGAGAAATTGGAAAGCTTAGTTGCAAGCCTATGAGTACTCCTTTACCTCAAAATTAGAAGAATTGGTTAAGGTAAAATGATGTACCTATTGATAGAGAGCAATATCAAAGGTTGATAGGGTGACTAATTTATTTTTCACTATCATGACTAGATCTTGCTTTTGTAATAATTATGGTGAGCCAATGGATGCATACACCAACCAAGCATCTTTTAGATGGTGTCTATTATATATTAAGGTATTTAAAGGGCACCTAAGTAAAGGAATATTTATAAAATGGCCAGAATGTTGAGATATTGCTACATATATTTAATGCTGATTGGGGTGAAGACAGGGTGAAGACAGGTTGGATTGCAAGTTCATAATAGGTTTTTGTACTAAGGTTTAGAGAAACCTAGTTATAGATATCTAATTTTTGCTCCTTAGTAATCTCAATTATTTTTTTATTTTTTTATTTTTTACAAAAAGGGTCCTAATTCAAAAATAAAAATAATAATAATAAAAAAATAATAATAAAAGATAAAAATAATAAAAATTAACAAATAATGACAATACCATAAAAATAAGAAAAGGAAAAATTATAAAAATTTTGTAGATTTTTAGGAAGTAACTTATATTAAGAACAAATAATTTTAGTTTTAGTTTAGTACGAATAATTATTTTAGAGAATCGAGTAGTTTAAGTACAGTTTAATTGCACTAAAAATCAAGATATATACCAATAGTCTAATGGATAAACATTAAAATATTTGAATTAGATTTAATTTGAGATCATGGGTTAAAATCTCATTAGACAATTATATGTTTTTTATTTTTCTATCTTTTATAAAAGCGAGATAAATGAACGAGATCATATCTAATCAAATCTTCTTCGTTTGAATTTGAATAGTTAAAAAATACTCGAATCTAATTTGATTTTATTAAATTAGATTTGAATTCATTCGGATCTAATTTAAGTTTTATTAAATTAGATATGAATTGATATAATTTGGCTTGGGTTTTATAAATACACACTTCCAAAGAAAAAGATCCTCCACGGTGACACATACACAGGCTCCCGAAAAGAAAAAGAAAAAAATTCTATAGTTCATCGCATTGGTTTTTCATTCGGGCACTCTGTTGCTCGTCGATTGCGCGATCAGTACACTCCGTTCGCTAACAAACGAGCAACGACGACATTCATCAAATAGCCGTCATCCCCGCCGAGCATGCTTCAAGCACCAGTATCTTGACAGAAGCATCATCCACAACCCGAACCTAATCCTTACTGCCGCAGAACCCCATACAATTAGCACCGCAACCACGATCAGCCACACAACAATCCATGAAGGCAGCAACTCATATACGCTACTTCGATAACATTGTACTTCATCTTCACCACTGCACTCCAGCAATCAACACGGACAGCAGCAGTAGCACAACTCCAACGAGTCCCTTAACCGAGCAGCAAGCAGATCGCGTACAAGTTTCTACACGCGAACCACAGCTTCATCGTAGCACCCCTACTGTCAATTGAATCTTTTCCATCAGCCGTCAACCGTCCAAAAACAGAACATGCGAATACACAATCACTGAACCAATCTTGCGCCCATCGCTGCTGCATGTAGCTCACTTCATCGAACAGCACACAGCAGCAGTGGCACACAATCCTAATCTACTGACTGTACGAGGTTCTCCAATCACAAATGCTACTGTCCGCGCCTCGACTCCGATCAATGCTCCACTGCAGTACTCCCATGGACAGCAGCAGCGCCAAACTCACAACTACAATGCTTACCGAAGTTACATGACGCTTGATCTTCAATACGCCGCAATAACGTTTGATCAGCGTCGAAAACAACACAGCACTTGCCATACCCAGTCGTACTCCTCTGCTAACTACGTTTCATCGCTGCTGCGCTCCACTGATCGTGCTCTGTCACGCCACAAGATCCGAAGGCATCTGCACAGTACAATCCAGGCGAAACTCCAGACGAACACAATTCTAGAACAGCAAGCCCCGACATCAAATTGTACACTCAACAGTCTAATATCGTCGCTGCTCAATCCTCGCCATCGTCGTGTAAGAACACTAACCCATTTTTTTTTTTATGAATTTCATTTTTATTTCTATTAAATCAAATTCAAAATGAAATAGAATTTTCATTTTCTTTGTTTTTTTTTTTCATTTTGAATTCGATTTATGTTTTCTTTTAATTCATTTTCTTTATTTCTATTTATTTTTTATTATAATTCTATTTATTTATTTATTAGATCTTATCTAATTTCTTTTTTATTCTATTTATTTCCTATTTTAATTAACGTTCAGTTTTTCCAAGTTTTATTTTCTTATTTTATTTCATTTATTTTATTCCTTTATTTATTTATTATTATCATTATATTATTAGTTCCTTAGTTATCTAATGTAGTATATGTCTATATGACTATGTTAGTTTTGGTGACTTATTAGTATTAGTTTTTTATATATTAAGTAAGTTACATGATATCACTAATTTATTTAGATAGATACTTATTAGTAGTAATGATGTGTATATATACGTATGCATCTATTAGTTTATATTTTTTTTTAGGAATTCTCATATAGAAAAATTATTTATTTTAAGAAATAAAAATTGACAAAAAAAATCTTTAAGAAAAAAAGAAAGCTATAGTATCTTAATGATTTTTTTTTTTTTAAATCACTTATGAGTTAGGACCCCTTTTAATTTTTTTTAAATAAACGTAATCGATCGAAAACATAAATCTGGTCAATTTTAAAATTAAAATGAATCAACACACTAAAGATTTTTTGAAAAAACTACGATATGTAGGCACTTTCGGGGCGACGATAAAATATGTAGAAACTTAGTTTTTTATTTATTTTTTAAATTTTATAATTAGAAAAATAATACTAATTTCGATAAATAGATAATGGTACCTGTTAGGGTTTAATAAGTTAGCTCCCGAACTCGGAACCCTCTAATTCTTCATTCAAATTGAAATTAAAGATTAGTAGTCAAATCATAATTAATCCACCCAATTGGTTACGATTTCTTTTCTTTTCCCAATTTCTATTAGGTGGCGACTTTAAAAATTATTTTTAATAAAAAACCGGAATTTCTTAATTTCTTTAGTCGAGTATTAATATTAAAAAGGTTAGACTTTAGTATTAATTAGGAAACGAGAAATTAATTTTAAACAATAGAAACCCAAAAATCAAGCTCAACACTAGTCAAATAGTGAAGTAAGAAACAATCAGTAATTGCAAGGAGTAATACCAAAGTTGAATATCAAGCCATTGCTCAAAGCTTATGTGAAGTCAATTAGTTGTAGAGGTTATTGGCAAATTTGAAGACAAAATGGAGCTACACAACATTGCATTATGATAGCAAATTAGCTATAAGTGTGCTTAAAAACCCAATATAACATGATTAAATGAAACACATAAACTTCATAAAATCTAAGATTGACAATGAAGAAATTAAATTCAAATATATTCCTACAAGAATTCAAGAGGTTGATGTCCTATCCAAAGCACTAGCTAGATAACAATTTATAGAGTTAATTCCTAAGTTAGGAATGATAGATGGATAGATATTTCGTAGCTTTCGGGGTATAGGAAATATATCAATTAGAGAAGCTTGCTGCACACCTGTTGTACACATGGTCCTTCGTTTGTTTTTATTGTTTCCTATTTTTTGTGTTATTATCCAAATAGTTAGCTAAATAAAACGATAAAGGCTTATAGTAGATATTTCTAAGTAAATTTATTTCAGGTGGATTTGTCCTTATCTTCTCTAATCGCTATAACTATTGCCACTTTGTATGTGTGTGTGTGTATTGAGCTTCATGATTAATAAAAATTTGAGGAAGTTTCACTCATTTTTTTTAACACAATGTAAGCCCCTTGAGCAACTTAGAACAAAGTCAACATTGATTACTAAACTAAGAGCTCTATGAGAGACCTAATATCTTCAAACAACAACAATTTCAACATTGAAATGGACCCAAGTAATATCTCGTGTAAGCATAAGTTTTGGCAGGCACCTCGGATAGGCGTAAGTGCGATACTGAAAAGATAAAATAAACCACCCCCTATAACATCAGTTCTTTGTACATTTTGGTAAAATACTCCAGACATAAGGAGTCTAAGCATCTATCGAAAGAAGAAAATTTTAAATATCAAAAATGAAAAAAAAAGAAAAGAAAAAAGGCTGTTCCTTCTTGGCATAATTTTAACGAGGAAAGCTGAAATTGGGAGAAAATAAGAAAACAAAGTCCTAATACTTTTGACGAGTGTAAAAAGAATCGATTGTGTGGTAATGTGAAAGTCTCAAACTGAAAGCGTATGGTGTATCTGGCTATCAAACCGACTGTGCGCCAAAATTTCCTGCGCTCGTGCACTTCTATGTTGAAGACGTTGATGGAGCATCTCTGACACCTGGTTAAAGAACTCAGAATCCCATCTGTTTATCAATAATGGATCTTCAGCATAACATACATAAATTGACGTAACTGCACTTTCCACCACCACCATTGCCACCCCAACCTGCAACATAGGGTGCCCATTCATTAGATACTTGCATCTTGTGCTCCAAAATGACAACGGTATCTAGAAAAGGTGCTTTTATTACATATCTTATATTAAGGTAACTGAAAAATTCCTCTCAATTAAGTTAAAATGTACTATTGTCCAATTATTAAAACTGGTCAAATCTTATTTAAAAGGTACATATTAATTCATCTGTAGAAAAGACCATATGACAGCAAGAGCTGCAAGTACTCTTTTTGCAGGGGGTGCCCCCGCTGGGCAGGTGAAGGAAAGTAGAAGAGAATATTTCAGAATTAAAATCAGAGGATTATCTGTAGTTATAGCTAAGATGAAGAGATGCAAAGAAATCAAGCACTCTTCCGCTCAATTCCTCAGTAGAAATGTGGATGAGTTGAAAGATAACGTGACAAATGCACCATCAATACCTTTCCAATAAATTCATGGATGAAACTACTAAGCCTGCTAAACTAGGTATAGGATGACCCTTGTATGCTTAATCTCAAGTGGATTTTTTCTTCCAACATTATGTAATAACATATCTATTTTCTTAAGGTTAAGACATTTGAATTAACAGAAAATTTTGTCTGCTAATAGTTCTTCACGCAACATATTCTTAATAAATAGTCAACTTAAACATGTGCTCATCAATTTCTGTAGGGGTAGAATGCTTTTAAAGTGTCTGCCTTGATATTTCTATGAATATGATAATTTGGCCCTCTATAAATAATCCAATCATCTCACATATGGTCACATCCTTCATATCTATAATTATGTCCCAGAAAAGCACATCTCTAACTATCCTTTGGCATAATAAATGGACTAACATGCCAACAAGGCCAGCAAAATAGAAATAGATGCAAGTATACTTACCAAAACCATACCCATTAACATTGACGTCGCCCCAACCATGACACCCCGTTCACTGGCTTTAAACCAAGCCCAAGCACCAGCACAAGTTCCACTGACAAGCCCTCCTAAGATGGTGCCCATCAACAAGACAGCACCAGAACAATCATATGCAACAAGTGCCTCAACACCAGTAGACTGAAATAACTCCCAGGCATCCCTGGCAGAGTGGTTAAAGTTTTTCCCATAGACTGCTATCTGTAAGATAAAGATAGGTCATGTACAGGTAAATATGATGATGCTCTTGTAAATTTAACTATTCATGTTTACATTGTATCTGTCCCTTAAAGCTGCCAGTTACAACTCCTGTTAAATCCAGGGCGAATCCAAGGTTTTCTAATTCTTGTCAAAAGGTCTTTATTTATTGATTTTTTCTTTCCTTTTTTTTTCTTTTTTTTTTTTTTTTTTTTTTTTTTGAAGAAACTCTTCTGAAATTTTTGGCACACTAATTTCTAAGTGTACCCCGCTGATCCCTCTCATAAGCCGCATATAGTTCTTGTGCAAGAAAAGAAAGGTAATTTTTAGAAGTGCACAACAGCAACTATTTCTATTTATAATGACCATCCAGTTAAAAACTAATTCAGATTCATTACGCTTAAGATAATAAAGTGATGACTTCACTCTTTATCTCCTTGGGCATGCCAACTTCAGTGGGTCAACACCCTCAGAGGATTAAATGTGAAAAGTGGAATAAGGTAAGAGATTAAAGAAATGCAACACAAGCAATAATGAAATAAAGAAAGTCCCACTCATAAATTTGAACTCCTGATCACGGATCAAGTTGCAGAACAGAATCTTCCATTCTGTGAATTCACTATAGCCTATCACCCACTGAAGCGCAAAATAAGATTTTTGTTTCTGTTTAAATACTCGCTTTCAAGAGAATATGGGAACACCCATCTTCCAAGGTTCCATCTTGCATTATCCTTATAATGGTTGCTGTTACTCATGCAAAAGTTAAGTCCACTCTTCACCTTTTTTCTGAAACAGAGAATCCTCATAAGCAGGCATCCCAGATCAAGTTGGTCAAATATTGATATCAACTTGGAAAGGGAAATTCATCCAAACCGAGCATCACTAGACTATTCTTTTTCAACCAGGTCCACTTGCTTGACAGGCCATCAGGGAAAATAATATATGATTGTGGATAGTGGTAACTGAATTAAAGAATAACTAGATCTTTGGAAAAACTTCAATTAAGTCATACAAGATGGATCCACCTTTTCTTGAGATAAAGAAAGTGATGATATATGAGAAAAGTCCAACAGAAAACAAGATAGATTTATGATGTGACTAATAAAGGGCAGCCATGATCAAAGATCACTTAGAATTTGAATTGAATAACTAGACACCTTTAGACATAGGTGTGGTGTGCTAGATGTGCAAAGAATTAATCATCTATAAATTTAACTACAAGAAAAAACAACACTTACACAAGAATTTGTTTGACTAACCATGTGAAGCACCTTTTACAGAAGAAATGCCCTCAGAAACACTACTTAAGGAAAGAACTATTCATAAAGCAAATATGAGATAGCGTTCTCCTCGTTACTAAGAGCAATAATGAATTGAAATAGGGGCGAGGACTAGGGCTGCAATTCAGCAGATTCAATATTGGTTTCATCATCTCATGAGAACATGTTGAACATTAAAAGGGATCATAACTGGTAATTTTCTTTTCTGGATTTGGCTGATTAAAAGGCCAGAACAAGCTATGTCACATGATTTATAGGATAAAAGACTAATCAGATTAAAGCAGAAGATTCTTCGAAGTTATACGTAGATTATACTGCAATTCAAAATTCCACATCCTGGATTGATTTATTTATTAAAAAAAAAAGCTTGACTTCTTAACCAGCATATTTGCTGAAATAACTGAAACATCATTGGTTGAAATACAAAGTTTATAATGAATTTTGCAAAATAAAGCAAAGTACACTACCAAGGGAACAGAAAAAGTACCTGTACATATGCATATTTATTGAAATAACGAACAAGGGTCTCCACAAGATGGAACAAGAAATCCACACAACACAACATACACTCATTGCTTCCAATCTTTGACCTGAATCCCCTGATCTGAGCAATTTATTAAGGAAAAAGTTAATGTGGCTAGAAGAAAGTAAACTGTCTATGAAGTAAATGTTAAAGATGACAAAGCATGCATACCTCCCAACGCAGTGTCCGAATTGCAGCTGTGAACAATGAACCATAGCAGATACTGCCAAATGATGTAGTTACAGCATACCGGAGTGAACTTTTGATTAGATTTTGAGGGATTGTTGATGATTGTCGGCCACCATGGAAGAGAACAAGGAACACCATTCCGGATACTATAACATGCACTGTGTTACAGAAAACGGCACCGGTCCAAAATAAGCTCACAGAAAGTACCTACATAAAGGAAACTTCTTTGTGGTTGTTACTTACTGCATGGAAATTCTATCAGTTTTCTTCCTTTCAAAATTATAATATTTAAAGCCAAGAATATAATCAAAGGCAAAACTTGCCAGCTCACCACGAGAAGCCACCAACGTTTGCTGTCATCCATGCTTGATGCTACGACACCAGCTGCTCCAAAGGACCATATCGCCATCCACAAGAGCACTACTATCATGAAAGAAAAAGCGATTCTTGTAACTTCTGGAAGATTCCAAACCATCTTGACAGCCTTTTGAAGCACCAACATGGTAAACGGAAGCCTGTCAAAGAACTATGTAAGATAAATCTGAGGATGACATCTGAACAAGGAAATCTATAGAGGACATACTAACTGAATAGAACAGGTGGATGAAGCTAAGTGATTTGGACATACTTTGACCCCACATATCATGGTTTCCATCATGGTAAGGAACATACAAAATTGGATGGCAAAGTGAATAGTTCTCTGCCCATTTGTTCCCTCAATGTCCAAAGAATTTCATCAAGGAAAAGGATTACAAGCAAAGTATGGCAGAATTATGTTGTAAAGACTGCAACAGAGCTGGCATGATAAGACATTCAATGCAGTAATAAGCAACAAATCATGTATTTAGTGCAAGAAACAAAGCTTGGATGAGAGGAGGTAACAAAAAGATTCATGGTCTTGTGTCTTTGATTATTATCCATCATTGGTTGCTACAACTAACTGTGCTGCCATAAAATGGAACTCCAATTGGGACTCCAATGCAAAAAGCAGTATAAAATCAGCTTCCAAGCAAGAAATATTCTGCCGAATCCATGTAATTACCAAAAAGTTATATTGCTCTTAGTGCCTTTAGGAGGCAAAGTCAATTTTATAAATTAAACCAATATTTCAACATGGAGAAAGCATATATATGTATTATAAAAATCCAAAAAATATAAAGTTACTGGCCAATATTCATAAAGTCTATAGAAAGCACAATACCTGTCGATAACGGATATAACATACAAGAATTGAATTGCAGCACCAACTGCAAAAGCTACACCACAAAAGAAGCGTTCTCCCCAAAAGCACAAGACACTAATCACAGCAAGATAAGTCGTAAGTATGTGCACGAAGACCTTCATCATTTGATTTGCCTTGGAGCCAAGTAACAACAACCAAGTCCAACCAAGAAGGGTTCCTACACCCCCAGCCACAGCATACATTGGCCAGTACTCCTCGGTCAATTCTGGACGACTATTAGCTGGTACATTGGTATACCTATCAATGTTAAGCCTATCCGATTTCTCGAACCTATTGGTTCCAAGTACCCCTAAAATAAAAGCAAAAGCAATCATATGTACAATAAATAGTGCCGACCAAAACACATCCCTCCAATGCCTTGTGGACTCAGAAGAAGCCAGTGTTTGGGTGCCGTCAGAGCTTCTTCTACTCCTTCCTACATTCTAGATAAGTACATAAACACAAATCAGGGAATAGAGTCAGTACATATCCCAACTTGATCACAACACTGGTAAATCAAAAAATGAAAAAAAAAAAAAAAAAAAACTAAAGACATAAAAAGTTAAACCAGCAACTAATTCATACGTATTGTCGCCCGAAGGTGTAATTTTGCACATTTCTATATGCTTATTTTTCATAGCAATGAGAAGCTAAAAAGTTTATCTTTTCAAACTGCTAACTAGTGTCAGGCACTTGTTAACTCGACAGGAACATACTTTTACACCTTTCTACATACTTGCCATTTCACAAACCGTGTAATCAGCAATGGAAAGATGAAAAGGTGCTTTCTTCAACCTCAAAATTAGTAGATGGGACAGCCATTAACACAATCCCCGAAACTATAAGACCAACATAGAATCGAATAGAACTAAATTGGAAAAGGTCAAAACTTTTACTTGATCAGCGATCGCAATAGAACCGGAGCCAAAAGAAACGATAGCAATTGAAGCAAAGTGAAGAGATAAAAAAGGAGTTGGAAATTTACTTGATCAGAGATCCCAAGGGAACCGGAATCGGATGAATAAACACTTTGAGAGTCGTCGCTCATTGTGAGATTTTGATCAGATGGCGGAAACTAATTACATTTTTGGAATTATTTTCAGGGTAGTCGTTCATTTCAAAGGTAAAAGGAGAGAGAGAGAGAGGGCGGAAGGAGAGAAGTCAAAAGAGGCGAATTGGACTGGAAATTGTTAGGGTTTTGGAGGAATAAAGAAATCAGTTGACAAAGGACAAGAGAAATTGGAAAACTTAACGGCTACTGGAATGGGAGTGAAATTGGGAAGAGGGTGTAATGAAAAGTTACTGTAACTGTAACAGTAACTACACTGCTGTCGACCCGGCGTGTTTGGGTTTCCAAATGCAAAAATTTCAGGAGAATCAAACGGGTCCGAATTTTCGCTTTGGCCGGATGTTTGTTGGAATTTTGGATTCCATTTTCTTTTTTTATTTTTTTTTTTTCCGATCGCTATAATGGTGAGAGATATTCCGCCTTGGATTGTCACGGTTGGACAGAAATATTTACGGAATTTTTTTACGGTAAAAGATTGATATAATCATTTATTTTATTTTTAATTTAATTATCTTTAAATTTAAATTATTAAACAAATTATAAATTTAATGATTCAAATTTAAAAATATAAAAATAAACGATAAGATAATGAGAACCAATCCGATTAAAATAGAGAATAAAATCATAAAATTTCCTAAAATTTATATCTCCCCCAGGATTTATATCGATTCAGAATTGGTAATTCAAAAGTAACTATATATAATTATTTTGATTTATAGTAAATCAACCAATTATAATAAATAAAATTTATTAACAATAAAAATAAAACAATTAATAATAAAAGTGAATTTGTTAACAGTGTTGATTTTTTATTGTGAATGAACCTTATTCACCGTAAATGCAGTAATTTTAATATAATTTAAAAATGCCTGTACCCTATAATCACTTTTATATTATACCATAAAAATTTTAATATCAAATAGATTGCTAATCCTTGAAAATATTGGTAAGTCTTAATATGTTATAATCGAATCTCAATTTCACTATATGTTTCAACAACAATTATCGGTAATAGTATTACTATTACCTATATAGAGCTTTTAATGATAATACACTTTAGATTTATATGAGCGAGAAGGAAAAAAAAAACCTTTAATTTTTTTTATTTTAGTAATTTATATCATGTATCTTTTGTAAATCATACATAACAAAATTTAGATGACTAATTCTTGAAAGAATTGGGATTTTGGACCTTAGAAAGTATAGATGAGACTTTCGTTTATAATAGTAGTGAGCCATAATAATAGTAGCTCATAGTCAAAGATGATAAAATGGAATTAGCAAATCAAGCACTTGATAGTAGGGTTAGGTTAAAAACCTGCAACTATAAATCAAATCATGAATCGAATCGGATCGAATCGAAAAATTAGTTTTTATGAACCATTCAGTTTATAGTTCAATTTAGTTATATATAAAAGATTTATGGTTTGATTCAAAAGAGTAAACCGAACTTGACTTGCACTAATTAAACAAAAAAAAATTCATACATTCTTTTATACTTTTTATATTTCTTTTCCATCAATTTTCATGGATTTCACAAATTTTTCATATCTTATTCTTTTTTATCTTATTTTTTAGCCAATTATTAAGATTAAATTAAGTGAGTTCTATCTGAAATTTCACATTTAAAAATTTTCCTTTTCTAAATTGTTCTATTTAATATGTTTTCAAATCAAAGGCCTAATTGCAATATTCTTAGTGTTTGTTATCTCTTTTCTAGTTTTTGGTATGTCTCTTTTGTTTTTTTCGTATTACTTTTGAACAAACAAATCTACGTCTCTTTCCCATTGTTGTTTATTGAAACAAAGTTTCTTATCTTCATTTCAATTAAGTTGGATTTGTTAAGATCTTGAGACTTTTTGCTAAATATCATTACATATGATAAATGTATGAAAAATTAACTAGATATATATATATATGAAAGTTTTATGAAAAAGAAAATATATTACTAAAGATAAAATTGTATAGCAAAAATTTGACATAAATAATTCAAATCATGATTCAAACCAAATTGAACCAATTTTAATTTGGTTTAAAAAATTTATAAATTAAATCATATGGTTAGATTCGATTTAAAAAAAAAAAGAACCATTATATTAGATTTAATTTAACAAGAAAAGGAAAATCATACCGACCTAAGTCATACCTACCCATACTTGATAGGATTTGTGGCCAAAGGTAGTAATGAGATGTTGTTATCCATTTATGATCTCTAACTTACGTAAGTTGATAAACAAAGACTTTAACCTTGTGTCACCTTCCTAACTTAAATGGCAGGGTAATCTATTATATATCGTTAATCATGAGTGAGATAGTATAATGTATAGAAACTCTATAACTCACTTGAATTTCATGAACCTCTCAATTGACTAATACTTATAAATGATAAGATTATCTTTTCTTTTCTTTTTTAAGAAGTAAAGAGTGAAATACAAGATTTTATGGACCTATATCTTGGTTTGATCAACCCCTTAGACTATAAAACCAATATAGTTCAATTGATTGGCATAATGAATTATCAAACGTTTTAAGGAATTATATGCAATCTAACAATTTAGGTTGCTTTATCAACCATTCTCTAACTTTGATTGATCCAATTACCCGATTCAAACTTAATGTGGTGGCTCATCAAACTCAATAAAATTATTTACTCGATTGACCAAATTAAGAAATTTAAAAGAGTAACATACAATAGAAGCATAATACTTCCCAGACTTAACTCCAATTTAATTTCTTAGAACTCATTTCCACATTTAATGTTCAAACAACTCAACGTCAACTATCATGTCTTAGCCGTTCATCAAATTTATATACATCAATTCACTCCAAGTTTATCCAAATTAGGAATTAATTTGTGTTGATGGATTGGTTATACACTTTTTCATATTAGTCTTGAGAAAACATAAAATTGAATAGGTTTAGAAATTGATTAGTTTACATTATGGTCGAATTTAATCATATTATAATTATGTCTTTTGTATTATATATCATATTAGTTTCATATTGTATCTATGTAATTATGTTGTGATCAAGTTAAATTTGATTTCACATTATCATATTATGTTGGAAATTGCAACCCCTAATTCATATGCCTATTTATATCATTTATGACTAATACCCATTTAAATATTTAATTGTTTAAATTTGAATACCTCTCTACCAATTACAACAAAACATTATCAAACATAGTAATAGAAGTTTAGTAGGTTATCAATTCTCCATTAATAGCTGAGGGTTTCAATTATGGATTTCTTCCTTTTCTCTAATCTTTTAATGAAGAATTTCAAATGGAGTTAATAATAAGAATTTACTACCCTAAATTGTTATAGAGTTTAGCTGAAGATAAGGTTCCAGCCTAAATTAATGCTTTACAAATGAATTTTGACTTTTTTTCTTTGGTTTAATTATATAAATGTGGGACTTCAATTATGTTATCATATGTATGCCACGTGATCTCGTGCAATAGATGGTAAAAGAGTGATAATTAACATTAGAGAGATGACTTAGATAGGAATGACTAGATAGAGAAGTAAGTGGTTTGAGTACTCACGTGGACAAGTGACATCTGAAGAAGCTTTAGAGCATCAATTTTATTATTCTTAAGCATTATTGAGTCATTATTAGTCTAAGTCTTATCTAATAGTCAAAAGTAGAGATTTCATGTTCTTATATTATTTCTTTGTTCTCCATCAAATTAATCTCCATATATCATCTGAAATATGGATCATAATTATTAGCTCGGAAATCAACCAAAATTAGTAATAGATTTAATCCATTATTCTAGTGTGACCAATTTATCTCTCCTGTTTCTTCCTCCTTTGAGTTAAGGTTTCTTAGGTAACTGAGTTACGCTAAAATGAATAATGGAAGCATTCACTAAAATAAGTAAGTGCTAATGGGATTTTGTACTAGAATATTAGATCAATTCTCATCTTTAGCCTTCCTTAATGTTGGGCGATACTTCTAGTTAGTTGTATATAAGTGACTAATTTTTCAGTCGTAAAGACACATTCATTTTCTAATAATATTATTAGAAAATACATTGTTATAAAAAAATTGTAAAAAAATTGGTAAGTATTAATTTTTTTATCACAACTACCATAAAGAAAACATAATGTACACTTTACCAAAAAGTTACTTATCACAATTATGATAAAGAAAAATACAGTTATCAATTATCACGAAAGAAAACAAGACTTTATCATAATATTAGAAAACGACCAAAAAAAATGGGAAAATTAGTCACCTTTATACGATTGATTGTAAGAATCTCCCCTCAACGTTTATCATATTGCTCTTACTTCCAGTAGACCCTTATTGTATCTCTCCTTCATGGTGCTAATCAAAATTAAAAAGTACAAATATTTTACATATGATCAAGTAAAAACCCAAGTTGGAATGTTTAAAGTAGAAAGTATTGCCGTTAAAGTCCAGTGACATCACTACTAGTATTCTATTGGTAGATTGAGGTTTGAATCCTCCTTTCTTGTAGTTGAAAAAAAAAAAAAAAGGTGAAAAGGATTATATGTATTAGATATAATTCACCATATAGATTAGCTATATTTATTCAAATACAATAATGAAATGCATTATCATTTAGAATATAATAAACAAAATTTTTAAATTTTTATACATATCTAAGTTTTATTAAGTGACACATCCCAATTCGAAAAGCAATATGATAGAATCTAACTAATCCTTTTGTGATCCAAATGAAAAGGTTTTGTTATTAAGACCTTACACATAGAACCATAAAGTCGATTAATAGACATGACATCGCACATAGAGATGACACAAGAAAGCACTATTGTCTTGTTTCCAATCTAATTCTTCTTATACTAGCCTGTTTTGTTAACTAAACACTACTTTAATTTTTAATGATGGTACACTTCAGATTTATATAGATGAGAAAAAGAATTGCCCTATTTTTTTTTAATTTTACTAAATTATATCATTAATCTTTTATATATTTTACCTAATAAAAGTAAAATAACTATTCTTTTTAATTGATTTTGAATTCTAAAACTTTAGAAAGTAAGGTAAGCTAACAACCTATTGTACCTATACTTTGTAATACTCTACTTGACTGAGAAGGTTTCAAATGGATATTGAAGGATACATGGTAGGCTCAAAGTATAATTTTCATGAACATACTCTCATAAGATATGGTATAACTATAGCATTTCCATACCCTGTAAACGCTTAGAACTTATGCTTTGAGATATTTTAGGTACAATGTTCTAGGGTATCTTATACCCACTTTGTTAAAATTATTATATAATAATAAATGTAAAATAACATTATATATTTACCTCCTAACTTCTACCAAAAAGGAAATAAAAAATAAATATATAAGTTATAATTCAAGCCCATCATTTATAAGGAACCTTAAAACATTTTATTACTTCATTTTTTTTTACCCCGCTTATCTCATTTGTATATTTTAATATTCTATCTCTCTTGTTTCATTCTTTTGCGGCTATTAATCTTATCTTTATTGTTATTTTCACCATACTCGTCTTGTATCTTCTTGTTACTAACACTACCTTTAGTAATTACTTCTTTGCTATCATAAGAAAAGTATAAACACTAAATTCTCATAAAAATCAAAACACAATTTTTTATTTGCTTACTTTAATTCACTTCTCTAAATACCTTAGGATTTTAATGTCCAAATAACTCAATTTAAATTCAAAATTATCATGTCTTAGTTATGTATGAAATCATTCCAAAGTTATTCAAATTAAGGGTAAGATTACAGTGGATTAGAATGTGTTGATTTTATCAATTATAAAAATATATAGAACTGAATTGATATATAAAATAATTAATTCACATTATAATCATGTTTATTCATATTATAATCATATCTTTTCCATCATATGTTGTATTAGTTTCATATTTTATCTCTATAATTGGGTTTGTCTTTGTATTATCATATCATGTTGAAAATTGTAAGCCTAATTCAAGTACCCATTTATATGACTCCACTACTTGATTCATGGGTCAAAATTAAATACCTATCTACCAATTATAGCAAAACAAAATCAAACATTTACCTATAGAAGTTTAATAGGTTATTTATAACACTATGGGCCAAAAATGGTGAATAAACCAAGCCAATAAACACAAAACGAGCTCATTAACCACGTGGTTCAAAAGTTGTAACCATGTATTGATAAGGTATTTACTGCCATGACTTTATAAACTAATACCGTAACTTTTCACAATCCATATGGGATATTTAACTATGAGGTATCATAATTTTCCCTTCTTAAATACACAATACATTGGGCAGAGATCTTCCCCTTTTTTTAGTGTGCAATTAAGATACCCTCTATTTATAGGTCATCTTAAAAGCATGTTAAGAGTCACTCCTTGGTGACACTCCTTGCAATCTTTAGATGTCTTTTCTAAACTAGAGTTAGATTCAAATCATCCACCTACTAATAATGGTCGACTCTGATAGGGCTGTAAATGAATAAAGTTACTTGATTTAGCTCATTTTAAGCTTAGCTTAACTTGGGTTAGATTAGTAAATGAGCCAAGTTTGAGCTCAAGCTGAAGCTCATTTATTTAAATGAGCTGTACTTCAGCTTCAATTCAAGCTTGCGAGTTGATTCATTTAGGTTCATGAATAAGTTTACAAGTTTTATATATATTACAAATAGTAGATATATTATATATTATATATCATATACTACATATTATGAAAATCCAAAAAACTAATATCTATATAATATATATATATATAAAGATTTAATATGTTATAAGATAATATATGATATATAATCTAATCCATGTTCACTATTCGTTAATCTATTTATTAATCTATTTTTTTTTTCATTTTGTATACTTAGGCTTGTAAGTAAGTTTAAAGTCAACTCACTTTAGGCTTAGTTCAGCTTAAGTTTGATTAGTAAATGAGCGAAACTTAAGCTTGGTTTGATTTCAAGACAAAACTTGTTTATTTATACAAGTTGAGCTTAAGCTCAATTGTAAGCTTTATAAAAACCTTGGTTTAAGCTTAAGCTTGATAATTCTTAAACTAATTGAGCTAAGCATGAGCTTTTTCTGCTCAACTTAACTTATTTGCAACCTTAAGCTTTGATACTTTTTACAATGTCCCAAGTCAAAAATAGTGAATAAATTAAGTTAATAAATACAAATGAGCTTATTTACCATTTGGTCTAAAAGTTGCAACCGTGCGTTGATAAGTGTTCACCACAATGGTCTTATAAACTATTATCACAACCTTTCACAATTTATGTGAGACATTTAATCATGGGATATCGAATGGCTTAGTGTCTTAATTATCTTTTCTAGTCTTTTAAACTGAGAATTTCAAAAGGAGTCATTATTAAAAAATGACTATCATAAATCATCACAAATTTTGAATTAGGATAAGGCTCCATGCCTAAGTTAATGCTTAAAAGATGGATTTTGACCTTTTATTTGATTGAATCCTATGAATTATGGGGATCCAGTTGTTAATGTCACGTGCGTACAATTCGAGTTTTCTACAATACATGTTTCTAAAGGAGAAGGAGTCTTATGGAAATAACATTAGAGAAAAGACTTGTAAAGGATTGATTGGGTTAAGGGACAAGCAATCTTAGTAGCTTAAACGCATGAGTGACAATTGAGCCATGTTTGATATTCAAAAATAAAGATTTCATAATCTTATATTGAACTTTTCAATTAATTATCTCAATTTTGAGATTGTGAATATATCATATTTTTTCTATTGTATGTTCTATTAGTTTCATATTGTATCTTTATAATTGTATTCTTAATTGGATTAGGTTTGACTTTGTACTATCATATCATCTTAGAAATCGTCAGTCTAATTCAAGCACCCATTTATATGACTCCAGTACCTGTTTCACTGCTCAAAATTTAAATACCTATCTACTAATTACAACAAAACATAATCAAACATTTAGCTATAAAAGTTTAGTAGGTTATATATAACGCTCCAAGCCAAAAATAGTTAATAAACTTAGCTAATGGACACAAAATGAGCTCATTAACAAGTTGACCCAAAAATTGTAACCTTATGTGAATAAAATATTTACTACCATGACCTTATAAACTAATATCATTTTCATAATCCATATGAGATACTTAACTATGAGGTAGCACAATTTTCTTCCCTTAAACATGCGACATCCTTGTTATAAAACTTTATAATGGGCTAAGATCTTCCCCCCCTTATTTCGATATACGATTTTAGACATCCTTTACCTATAAGTCATCCTGAAAGTATGCTAAAAGTTACAACCTAATAACAAACTAGAGTTATATCTAAATCACCTACCTATTAGTGGAGGTTAGCTTTAATACCATTTGCAATGCTCCATACCAAAAGTAGTAAATAAATTAATTCAACAAATACAAATGAGTCTATTAATTACTTGACCAAAAAGTTGCAACCATATATTGATAAAGTATTCACCATCATTGCTTATAAATTAGTACTAGAACCTTCCACAATTCATATGGGACACTTAACCATAAGGTGTTAGATTTTAAATTCTTAATGAATGGCTTAGTGTCTTGATTATGGATTGTTTTGCCTTTTCTAATCTTATTCACTTACAAATTTCAAAAAGAGTCATTATTCCTATATGACTATCATAAATCGTTACATATTATGAATTGGGATAAGGCTCTGTGCCTAGATTAATGTTTGATAGATGGATTGACTTTTTACTTGATTAAATTCTATGAACATAAGGATTCAGTTGTTGATGTCATATGCTATATTGTTTAAGTTTTCCATTATACATGGTTCTAAGGGAATGTCATAGAAATAACATTGAAGAGAAGACTTGTAGTGGATTGGCAAGGTTGAAGGATAAGCAATCTTAGTAGCTTAAATGTATGAGTGATAAACAAGTCTTGTTTGATATTTGAAAATAGAGATTTCATGACCTTATATTGAACTTTTGATGGATTTTTCAATTAATTATCTCAATTTTGAGATTGTGAATTTCAATTCTCAATTTCACTTTTTAAGGTCAACAATGCTACCTCATTTTACTTACAAATAATTATTTATCAAGTAGATGTATTTTTTAGTGAATGAAAAACTCACGCATATCATAAGTTACTTATTTTAAGTACAAATGCCATATAATATACCAGGCATTTGGATGAATCATTGATAATCATAATTCTTTTTCTTCTTCAATCATACTTGAAAGTCCAAATTTTTTCTGATTCAATCCCTAAAAAACAACATCACATCTACAAACAGTTGGATAGTCTAATTCTTCTTCCTCTTCTTCTTATCCTCCTTAAGATAGGTCTTTTTCTTATCTAAATCTATTGTTAGTCAATGTTGTTAGACCTGATTTAAGTAGTTGATTCGAGCATTTAAGAGGGTTAAGGGTTAAAGAATGAATCAGGTTTGACCAAGAGTTAAATGAGATTGGATTGGATCAGTCACATCCTTAGATTGGATTAAAAAGAATCTACAACATTATTATTAGTAACTAATGTATTAAAAAAAATCATACGAGGTAGTCGATATTTCCTTATAGGGTAGTGCACTTAGGAAATTCCATACTGCATTTATTGATATAAAACCTAGTTAGTAGAAATACTAGCAAAGAAATGATATTTTTAATTTTTCTAGCACTAATTGCGTGAGTAAGAGGGATTGCACCATAGATTTGTGCAAAGTTAGGATTAGAATTTGCATTTAAAAGCGGATTTGAGTGGAATTAATTTTTTTGGCCTTTGTGTTTGATTGGTGAACTTTAATTTCATAGTAGTAGTGGTAGTTGTAGTTAATTGAATAATTAGTTAAATTTAGGTGTACCTAGGGATTGCCTTTTAATTTAAACTTATTTATTTATTTTTTACCTTATATGTATTAAATTTTAAACTTATCTCACATTTTTGTAATTATTTTTTCATTTTATTTATTTTTATTTTAGTGTTTTATTCATTTTCTTATTATTTCCATACGAAAGACGAAACAACAGAATAAAGAGCAGATGCATATTGTTAAAAATTCTGAGGATAGCCAACGTCTTTGCACTTTAGTTTTATTAATGCACTTTGGTCTTCTAGTGGGTTGGCTATCCCCTTTTACCCGTTATATTCAACCAAAAAAGAAAAAAAAAATGGTCTTGAGATGTAAGTGATCATTTTGAAATATAAAAGCTAAGCGCATATGGAAAAGTCTAGTGGAGCATAAATGTTCAAAATAAAGGTAAATAATTATGAATCGTAATTGTAAACTTCTTCTTTTTTTTTTTTTTTTTGAATTCCTTCAATACTATTCTATTTTAGCAGACACAAAAACCATCTACCTCATTTATTATTATAGATGGTTATCACCATGTGAGTGAATTTCGTAAATATTATTATTTCACAAATTACTCTATCCTTTAAAAATGTAAATGCAAAAAGTCCTTATTATATAATTTTAGAAATGAAAAAGAATCCTAGTTATACTTAAAAACATAATAGAGATAGCATATTCCATTTAAAATTTTATTATTTTTCTTCAAATTAGAAGAAGAAAAGAAAAAGCCACCATCGGGGCTAAGCGTAATAGATTGTCGAACTGTATGCTCCCATGCCAGTCACCATCAGGATAAAAGCATCTAATCTCACGAGTAATGTATATACTGTCGGGTTGACAGGCAATAGCGAACGTATCCATCATGATACTTGGGCAGACATGATTTATCCGACAAAACCTTTGTGTTGGAGATAAAAATTTATCTTCTACAAGATTTACTTTTTCAAGACAACCAATAACGAAAAGCAATATGAACGCGCAAACAAATCTGAGATAGGATAATGTTGGGTTGGAAGCGAAGCTCAGCCTGAAATTTCAAATTCGGTCAATTTTAAAATTTAAAGCTTAAACTCATCATTTAGTAATATTAACTCAATTCTATTAAAGTTCATTTAACTCGATTATCCAAAAAAATATTATCATTCTAGTTAAAATAATAATGATATCTAAAGTGTGGTTCAAATTTGATTAATATTTTATAATTCTCTCAAGCTAACAACTTAACCAAGCTAAAAATTATAAAGGGTAAATTCAATCTATAAATTATTTGAGTGGCTTGCACTTGACTCAAGCTTAAGTAACTAGACAGTTGAGTTTAAATAGTCTATATAAGTAAGCTTCTTTCATTTACAAGTACCCTATAAGCAACTGTCCTTCCAAAACTAACTATTGCTCATTAATAAACAGTATTGTGTAAATTACAACTATATTTTTTATGTTTATTTCATACATACTTGCTTCCTTTTTTTTTTTTTTTTTAAATCAAGGCTTTCGATCATTCGTTAAAAAAAGAAGAAGAATATTTTTTTACCTCTAAAAGATTATTCTGCTCTTCGAAAAAATAATACAATGTTAGAAAGAATAGTAAAATAGGCTCTTATGTAAGGGCAAAATAGGCTAATAGACGAAAATATATTTTTCAATAAATTGCGGTATTAAAATGCTAAATTTTCAAAAATAAGAGATTTTCTTTTTTCTTTTTCTTTAATCAATGAAGATATGAGGTTAGACGCACTTTGTAGAGGCATATTTATATACTATTTAAATATCATAAATTTTATATTATAACCGGTATAATAGAGGGTATGGAAATCTTTTCCGTTATTAAAGGGCAATCTTAGTTGGTTAAAAACCGAAATTGTTGTCTTTTCTTTAAAAATTATACTAGCAGACGCAATATTCACGATATGTGTATAAATTAAAAAAAAAATATTATTCATTCCCTTAAGAAAGAAAACCACTTAAAAATTCTTTTATTATTTTTATTATTATAATTCATAATTTTCATTGACTCACTTGTAATACTTTTATTTATTATTTTTGTCTCATTTTGACAATAGTATTTTTACCGTTATTATGGTGCTCTTATCTTGTGGCATTGACGAAAGAACCAACACGATAAAAGAATATAAACATGTGAAAGATAACTATGAAAAGGGAAAAAAAACCTATTCCAATGAAAATCATTTAAAAAGATAAAGATGATAAATTATTTTCTTAGACAACTTAAATTGTAGATAGTGGATCAACTTTAAAAAGAGGAAACAAAAGTGGAGATCGGTAATAATAACATCTTGAGAAGATAAATTAAAAAAAATTAAGAAAAGCACATGAAAATGATCCATTTTCATTTGTGACGGTGAAAACTAATAAGCTTACAATAATATACATTATAATCGAAAATGGTAATTAAAATACATTGTAAAGGATAAATTTAGTATAAATTTAGCAAACACGCACCCGTTTTACATATGCCAAAATTAAATATAATTTTCACAAAATGTAATATAATTTAAATCATACTACGTGATTTAAAAACAATGAATTTTTTTATTTTATATCCATATAATAAAGAGCTTGAACAGTCTAAAATTTTCATATCTCTTACTTGTTAAACATAAGTAAAGTAGCAAAACTAAAATAAAATATTCTTTCGGAATAGATAAACATCGTATGAAAATTGTTTCTTTTTTTTTCGTGCCCATGCATGCTGTAACGACGAAAAGGAAAATTACCGTGCGCATGATATCATGTTCTGCTATAGTGCTCCCCTTAGGTTCTTCTTCCTCCCTATAATTTTTTTTTTTTTTTTTTCATTTTGCGAGAATAATTCTGCATAAGCATTTGAAACAACTAGGGCTTCTCATATAAGAGGGCCTTGTTTTCCTTCCTCCATTATTGTATTCCTTATTATCAACCTCCTTAGCGGTATTGCCAGGTTCAGCAATTGATTCGATCGCTTTCTGCTTCTTATTTCAATGCCGGAGATCATCATCTTTTAGTTTCTCTACTGGTGAGATGTTTTGTTTGCCCATTATCCCCTAAATTTTGTTTTTTTTTTTGGAAAAGAACATTTTTAAATCTTCACGTTTCCGCCCTTTTTTCTATTAGAGTTTTAAATTTTCTTTCTTTCATTTTTTACTTTTTTGACTTAAGTGCCTAACATTTACCTAAGTATACAAATAAGAATATTTTTGTAACCCGTCAGTTTTTCTATTCACATATCACACGTGACATCGTCTCATTGATTCATGTAATTATATTAAATAAATAGTATAATAAAATATAAATAAAAAAACTTATGAAAATTGATAAATAAGAAAAAGAAAAAGTTGTAGAAAAATAGAATCATTTTTTGGGTTCCTTGCCACGGGTGGGATGCTTCGAGTAAGTTAGGTTACAGGTAGCCACTCCGGCCACGCAAAGGCCTAACTTGGTATTGAATTGGCTTCTTTTTTAATTTCCAAAACTTTTATTTTTTTGAATTGTTATATTTTCTGAATTTTTCTTTTTTTTTTTTATTGTATCCGAATTGTGTATAATTATATTATTTAATCAAATTGATTATTTGGACTAATCAAATCGAACCATGTCTTAAAATGAATAGGAAATTTAAAACCATTAGGTAGTATTTAGTTGCATAATTTTCATTATACTGGAAGGGATAAAAAATTTTATCCTATATTTGATTTGTAAATTTATTTAGTAACTAAAAAAAAAATTAAGCGGATGAATTAGATAAAATGTATAAATTTTATCACATTTGTACTATGGTATAAAAATAAAACTCATTGGATAAAAATGAATTTTTGTATTCTCAAAAATATCTTTCCATGTTAATCAATATTATTTTATTAAATATTATAAAAAAAACTATTTATTTTATAATATAAATAATTAATTTTTTAATATAATTTTTTTTAAATACTATGCATACCAAATATGATATAATAAGTTTGTACCGTTTAATCTTCTTTGTATTTGTCTAGTTTAGTCCTTACAACCAAATGTTTCCTTGAAGTAGACTCATTTATAAATCTGTGTAAACGATAGGGAATTGAATGTATTAAAAAAATAAAATAAAAGTTTAAGAGTTGGTATGAAAAACCTTCAAATGTTGAGAACTAAAAAAATACTTTTATTTTATTTTTTCTATAAAGTCTATGATCAATATTAGAAAATGGAGAAGCTTTTTCTTAAACTTTTAACAAGAAGTATCCATTAACTAAAGATGAGTAGATACAAGGTAAGTAAGGTATGCGGTCTTATACATATCTTATAAGTATAAGTTCTAAAACCTTACTATTCGTATCCTACTTTATGACACTTTGGAGCTACTCCCTGTAGATTGTATATGGTACAAGATACAATGTAAAAGCTGCATTTTTTTTATTTTCTTATAAATTTCAATATAACTATTTCTTTCAAAATATAAAATAACCCCAAATTTTTTTTAAGGAAATCGCTCACTTTAACTAATCTTTCAAATTATGCCAATGAATGGAGTCCATCAAGGTTTATTTTTGACCAATTTTTTTTTTTTTACATGGTTCTTTAATCATCATTATTATGGATAAATTTACGAAAACATTATATAAAATATTCTTTCTATAAATAAGAATTTTATTGCAGATATATTTAAGAGAATAAATATGCCATCTAAAAAAATGAAAGCCATAAATATCTTACTTAACGTGAGATTTACAAAGTTTATTAAAATATGGATAAAAAATTATATAATCCAATAATTATAGATATAATGATAATATATGATCAAATAATTAACTATGGGAAAATAAATACATAACATGAAAAAGGGAACAAAACATAAATTCAAACTAAAATATTTTTCTTCCTTATACATTAATAAAATAATCTCTTTATACTTTACAAAAATCATATTTCACTTTAATAATAATATAGAATCTTTTATCAAATATAAAATAAAAAACTATTTCACTATAAAAAATAATTAATGAATGTACCTAGTGATTTGTAAGTGGTAAGAAATAAAAACTAAAAACTCAAATTCACTTATTTTGAACTTTACTAAATAATGAATTTAGTAAAAGAGGAAGAAGTAGAAAAAAAAATGATAATGGAGTAAAGACTAAAGACAAAAGATACATGGTAACCGACTAAGAAGCATTTAGTTTAATGTTTGTGATAAGTTAGACTTTGTTTTATTTTAGTGAGATTGTATCTTTATTTATTTAACTTTTTACACGTATTCTATCCTATAAAAATAGGTTTTGGTAAGTTACTATCAAGATCTTACCTTATGATCATAATTATTTACTCAAAACCTATCAATTCATGTTTAATCTAGATGGATATCTTATACGATAGAATTATTCGTTTATGTCTACTTTTAATAAAAACATTCAATATAATACATTTAATGAGATTTAATGCAAGATAAGCTTTAAGGAAAAAAAAATTATATATGTAGGGTAGGCCAATATTATTTTAGTTATAAATTGCTATTAATTAGATGAACCATTTTCTGTCAAGTCGTGGCCGTCATTTTGGAAAGGCTAATAATATATAACCATACAATATGTTGACGATGCAAGTCTTTCCTTGGATGTCAAAAAGGACAATTGCGAGGAAATTTTAATGGCGTGGATTTCAAGCCATAATATATGAAACCTCTGCTACATTCTATGGAAACTTCTATGACAACATATACCATTCCAACTGCTAATTTAACTTTTGGCGGCTGGCGACGAAGACCCAAACAGTAACCGTACGATATTTTATTTATTTATTTTTTTTCAAGAATGAGCTGACTTGGTCCAAACCCTTATCGCTCTCATAAATGAAGATATTATGATGCCAACCTTTTTTCATTAAATAATACAAATCATATATATATATATATATATACGTGTAAATCTAAAACGTGAATAAGTACTAATTTTGTAGGAATACCTCATGGTATTTGTAAAATATTATATTAGTTTATCTTAAAAACAAAAAAAAAAAAAAATAGCCACTACCATATCATTTGTCAAAAAAATATTAATATACTAGTTTGGATGCTAATTTACAATACGAGGGATTAGATTTGAATCCTCTGTTTTTTAGTTATAATTATATTTTTTATTTTCAGAAAAAAAACTTATCTTAATAATAAAATGGTACGTCGTGCAAAGAGGAAGGAAAAAAAAAACAAGTTTCATGGTCTTTAGTTCCTTGCGTAAACTGGCATGTTAACAAAAAGACAATTTCACGTCACCGAAAAAAGTAAAACAAAAGACAATATCCCTTATTCAAACATTTCCTTGGAAGGAGATATTACATGTGCAAGTTTATTACTAAAACCTTAAAGCTAAATTATCAACAAAATCATGGTAGATTCTTTTACGGTGGTACTTTTATTTTTTTGGATTAATTCAACTTTTTATCAAATTATTTATTTAAATTAATCCAACAATCGAGATTTAAAAATATATAAATTAATAATAAAATAAAATATTAAATCAATCTCATCAAATAACTAAACCAGACAGCAAAAGTTCTCAACAATTGTCGTTCTTTTTCAAGCCCATCAAGTAAGGCCTCAGCATAAGCCAATTGAAATTAGCTAAGTTGTCAACTTCAATAGTTGCTTGCTTTGAGTGATCACAAATTGACCTATTAGTGTTTAATTTCACCCATCCAACCAACCTTATTCTTAAAGAGTTTTATTATGCCTAGTGTACTAGAATTCACGTATCCTCCATCATATTAGCTGAGATTAGTTGAGGCGAACAATTTATTATTATGATCAGACCAGAGAGAGCATATTTTGAAAGCAAATTTATTACCAATGGGAGATTAGGAGATGATTATGATGTCGTCAAGAGGCTTTGACTTTCATATATTTATCAACATCAAACGCATGAAAAATGTATATCACTTTTAGATACTATGATTACATTCAGTAAATTCAAATTTGAAGAATTTCGTGACCTATTAGTATGAAAATTTTTACAAATTGGAAAATTTTCGCCTATAAGATTTTTTTTTTTTTTCCCAAGCCCCTCCTTACAAGAATAATTGACGGTAATCTGACATGTAAAAGGTAACTTTCAACTATGTCAATAAACTATATTTTAGAGATAAATGTTCACACCAATTTTATCTGAATAGTTATCTATAATATATATTAAAAACCCCCCACAAATACCTCTTTAATGTTTAGTATCTTTTTTATCACGACATTTTGGAATCTACAAAGTTTTCATCGATAATTATACCTGTGTTTCAATAATATCGATGTTATTTAAATGGCAAGGAATGAGAGTTCCAATATAGTCATTAAAGTGATAAAGTTTCATATTTCTCTCATTTTAACATTTAAACTTTAAATTCAAATTCGTTCATTTTAGTATCTCAACTTTTTAAATAAGACAAATTGATATTTTTGTTATAACGGCTGTTATTATAAAATAATAAAACAATAATATAAGTACAATAACTTTTATTTTATTTTCATTTTATTGCTTAAATTTTATTTTGGTACTTCAACTTTTTAAAGTAAAATAAATAGATATTCTTTATAACAAAAGTACTAATTTATCTTATTTAAAAAGTTCAAGTACCGAAATAAATAAGTTTAAAGTTTAGATATTAAAATAAAAAAATATAAAAGTTTGAGTATTTCTAATGACTTTATCCTAGTCATTAAATGTACTAAATTAGTCCATTCCCATTATGAAAGACTAAGTTATCATAGTAGATAGTTATTGTATAATAATTTATCGATGTTTTGAATTTTTAAAAGAATAATGAAGAGCTTTTATGTAATTTATATATAATTCTTTCATAATATTTATTAACTTTATGTATATAAATATATATATATATATAGTACTTGGATTACAAAAGCTTTACCTCTAATTGAATTTTAAATGACAGTAAAGTTGATGAGACGTAAAAATAGTAAAATACTTGTTGAACTGCGATTGAATAAAATGGACGTATTAATTGGATTAAACACATTCGCAAATCTAATTATTAGCGACTGCCCACTACCCCCACGACGTTAAGAACAAGGAAGTCATCCGAAACTCAATTCTATATATGGCAAATGTGCTACGTGCATTTACCATGACAATTACAAATCGATGTGTATAAACATAGCTCTAAATTTTATAGTGTTTCACTCTTGGCCTCTTGAACACTCTTTCTTGTCCTTTTTTTACTCATATATTAAACATAATACTTATTTAGACACCGGAGTGACAATATCGGAATTGTGCCATCGACAATTAACATCTTCATATTCTAACATTTCGCCCTTTGCGAAGCCAAAAGCACACTTCTAAGCTTGAAATCTCCGATTTCCTAAACTTGACTGTCAACACTTAGTATAAAAAAAATTAAATAAATCATGATTTTATTTTACTTAATGTTTCATATATTTGCGGTGTAAGAAAACCAGTAGTAATCTTAATAAAAATGGGCTTCAGTGACGCCATTGTCAATCCATTGGGCTTTCCCTCTAAGCATAATTGTGTTATGCTTATGGCGGTTTTCAAGTTCCAAAAAGATCTGTAAGGTTTACACGGTGAACTGTGAGTCCTTGGTATGGTTAAATGATTTATTGATATATTGAGAAATAAAATCGAATGCAACCCAATATATACTTAAAATATAGATCAATTATAGGTCGATAATATCATTCAAACTTTTATACGATGCTTAATTCTTTGTTCAATACAAAAATTCAACATATATTTTTATTTCATTTGATTATTGGTCTATTATCCAATGAGCAAATTAAATATTTGATGTCTTTTTCATTCAATTTTACATCTTTTTTTCAAATATTTAGTTTCTTCTACAAATAACTTTTCTCAAATGCAAATCCACCATCTTATAAGTCAATTTGTTCGTAGATTTTATTTGTAATTGTGAAAAATAATTGAATTTCCATAATCTTTTCATATGCATATACTTCTTCTCGACAATCATTATTGTGCGTACGTGTTTTCTCGTTAATCATTTCAGTTTATTGTTTTTATGTAGTTCTGGTTTGTTATATTCAATTTCTAATGGCCTTTTATTGACGAGGTAAGCAGTGCAGTAATCACGAGAGACATTAATAAAAGGTTTTGATCGCAACTACTGTGAAATTCATTCATTTGCATAAATCATCTCTTGATTTTTTTTTTTGGGTTTTCAATTATATGGTTTTTTAAAGCAGGTTCCACTATGAAATTCATTCATTTGCATCAAAACGATATTTTATTGTTACAACAACAAAATATTTGTTGCGCTACATATTCAACAGGGTAGGATTTATTCACAAATTATTGTTTTTCCAGTGTAGATGACTAAAAGCTAACATTATGGAGAAACTACCAGAAAATTTTCATTTAAAATGAGAAGCAAAATATAAATTTTGCTGCTGTTTTTTCAATCTTAATGCAAAACCCAAGCTAATGAGTAAATAAATATTAATAAAAAAGATTTTAATAGGTCACTTAAAGAACGCGGATAGATTGGTACATTAAAAAAGATATAGAAACCCTACATACTAAAACTCCACATCACGTAACTCCTCTCATAGTCTCTCCCTTCCCTCTCATACATGGCTTCCTTTTAGACAACTTTTATGCAAAATCTTTCTTAATTAAGAGGTTAATCAGTTTCCACAAGTAAAGGGAGAAGATCTCAAAGGAAAATACATCTCGTAAAGATTTTTGTTAAGTGTGGCAAAGGTTTAATAAAATTCATTTTTTTCTTCCACAATATGATTAGAGAATCACAAAGAATGGTGTTTTTACAGTCTTCTACAGGAGCTTTATGTTGTGAGAGTGGTACGATCTGTAGGAATGGTAAGTAAATATTTAAACTATAGGGTTTTTGATGTTTTGACTTATATTGTGATTAAAAAATTGTTAGGAATCAACATTGATAAAGTTTTATGTTAATTGGAGAGTTCTAAAATCATAGAATGATGTCAATGTATAAAAGAGGATTGAGCTCTTAGTGTTTGGGTGAAGGAGCAATTAATTTGATGAAGGAGTGGAAGGTTTTTTTGGAAAAGAGATATAGTTTGCAATTTGTAAACTACAAGTTGGCATCTAGATATTAATAGGTATACTATCAAGGGGAAAGGAAAAAAAAAATAAAAAACCTATAGAAAATTTTCAAAAGCCTTACTTTGTCTTCTCTAAATTTTATTTCCATTTTCAATAGATTTTAACATATTCCAAAATTGGTTTCAACAATTAAAAAAAAAAAAATGTTCTAAACATTTTTCTCTCAAGTTTTAATCTTATGGTGAGTTAAACCTTAATCATAGGTTTAAATGCGGAATAATATTTAGTGTAGTTCTAGAGGATTATTCTTAAGTTTAAAATACTAGGAAGCTAAATCCAAAGACTATATTATAGGTTGTAATTTTAGTTTTTAATTAAGTATTAATGTGTAATAAGTTTTTATATAAATGTATCAAGTTAACTACTAGTAATGACATTACTCATAGAATGTAGTTGTTCCAGATTCTAGGTATAGAGTACTTGCTTGTTTGTTGTGATTGTTAGGATGATAAAATTGAATTAAATAATTCTTAGACCTTCATTGCATTGTGTTGTGCGTGCTTGGCTAGACTTAAGGGGTTAAGAGAACCGCTAACTTGAGGTGGGACCTTAATGATTCTTGCACGATGCTATCCCTAATGAAGTTTCACTTGGAAATAATTTGGGTAGATTTAAGCGTGACTTGGTTACTTAGTTCTTAGGGTATTGGGGTGTGTGTGTCTATGTGTATTCCAGAGTCATGAGTACCCTTATATTGCTTTTTTGACTAAAAACAAAGATAATAAACTTGTACATGTTGCATTTATTATTCATTGAGATGTATGTGAATTCGTGAATTCTTGCTCATATGTATATTTTTATGTATTTCGTACTAAGTTTAGCCTTTGTTGTATAATTTTTCAAGTGCAAGTACTTAACTAAAATTTATAGAATTGTTAATTTGATACGATAACCAAGAATTCTAAGATGGGAGCAGCAAATAGGATTTTTATTGTGAGTTGATAAATTAAATTGAGAGAATTATAACGAAGGAGATCAACTTTGGGGAGGTAAGTTCAAATAAGGGATTAACATTTTAAAAAATTTAAATAAGGGATAAACGTTTCAAAAAATTCAAATGAGGGATCAAAGTTTTACAAAATGGTTTAAATAAGGAATTCATAATAGCCAATTTATAAAATTATTTGAACCATTTTATGAAACGTTGATCCTTTATATAAAAAACTTTATGAAATATTATCCCTTATTTAAACTTTTTAAAAATATTGATCCTCTATTTGAATTTATCTTCAAACGTTGATCTCTTTCATTGTAATTCTCCCAAATTAAATTAGGACAATTAGAGTTCATTATATGATATGTAAATATTTGTTTAGAAAATTTATAAAGTTTATTTTGTAGTTATATTGGATTTATTTAAAGTATTAAATTTTATTGAAACAATTATTTTGGAGATTTTAGGAAAACTTTACGCCTAACGTATCAATAGATGATATAGATATGTGGCAGGTCATAATATTGAAAAATTCTAAGGTATTATAGTTAAAGTGATATCAAAGCATACGTTCATACTCTTTAGCAAAATTAGGCAATAAATCCATAAGATGGTGAGAAGACGAGATTGGTAAAATATGGGTTAAGTTTGACCTTGAGCAAATATATGTTTTTAAAATTTAACTACATGGAATTGTTTTATTGATGTTATTCCATATTTTGGAGTTACATATTTAATTATTTTAGAGATAATAGATGCCTATAAAACCTAGTCTTGTTCAGAAGTATAAGAAATAGGAGTTGAGTATAGGTGTATATATCAAAGGATAGAATAATGTACCTGAATTATTAATCCTTATAAGACATATTATGATAGTATTGATATTAATTTCATAACTATCAATAGTAGCTAATTAATTACCAAATGCATTAAGTATTGGTTAACCAATATATATATATAAAAGCACCATTATGTAGTAAAAGACAAAACAATGGATGAGATATAAGAATAACCATAAATAGTGTTAATAAATATAGAATATAGACATTATTTATAATCCTTCATAAAAACATGGTTGACTAGCAAAATGGAAGTAATAAGAGAAAATTAAAAGAAGTACAATTAAATGATGGTTATAAATAACAAAGAGAATGGTTTACAAGACTATAAAAAATTAGGCTATAAATAATTAAATAAAAACCAATCCTTAATTAGCTAACAAGTTATTGAATGGGAAATAAATAAATGTGAAAATAATACTCATCATATAAAATTATTATGAGATTTAGTAATGGATAACTCTTTAAAGGCACATTAAATTGATTTGATTGAGAATGGTTGATTAGTAGATAATAAAATGGAAACTATTCATGAAACACCCTTGAAAACACTCTAAATTGCATGGATACACCCAACTTTTACAATTAAGCACTTTCCCCCTATAATATGCATGGTTACCAACTTTTTTTCTTTTTTTTTTTTTTTTATTTTTTGCAAAAGTGAAGGTTGATATGTTATTAAATTTCATATTATTTTTTAGACATCAAACAAGTGTCCAAATATTTTTTTGTATAATAATTATTTATTATTGATATATTCTTATGAGGTAAGCTAACTAGGTAAATTCCTAATATTTTATAATTATTTATTATCTATCTTATATTATATTTCACTTAAATAATTTTCTCTTGTTCACAGATAAAGGAGTGTTACCATATTCTACGTTTCTACTATAATTAATGATTGGCGAATGGAAATAAAAATATCAATATTTTTTTCCTACAAATTTGTGCTAATAAAAATATGAAATATCTTTTTCTAATAAATTATTTTATGTATTATTTAGTTAGATGGTGATTGATTAATTAATTAATTAAAATTTTTATTTTGGATACAGAGATTATGAGTATACATCCCCGATTTGTGAGAAAATATCAATAGTTAAAATAAACAATCTATTAATAACGTTATTTGTACATTGCTATCAAGTATTAAAAAGTTTACTATTGCAAGTTTAATCATTTACATTGGATTTACACATCAACTTCCACATTAACAAAAGAAGCGGCAACTATGCTTATTATAAGGGAGAAAGTGCTTAATTTAAAAAATTGAGGGTGTTCACGCAATTTAAGTTGTTTGTAAGGGTAGTCTATGTGATTTGCCCAACTATTAAAGTAAAGAAATAAATGAGAATTAATGTTTGGGTATAATTAAAGAAATTGTGTCATAACCATACTTGTAAACTTCAAGTTTTTAGCAAAGATATACACAAAAAGAAAAAGGGCCAATCAAGAAAGAAGAAAGAGAATGTTGACTAAGTTAATTATGAAAGAAAACCAATATATAGGATTATGAAAACACCATATATTGAATCACAATTAAAAAATAAGAATGGGATAAATAATAACAATTAGAACAAAATAAAAGTAGTCATAAAGATTAATGTAATAAATAGTCTTATTGGGCATTAAATTTGCTCGACCAATAACGATTGATTAATATAAACAAAAGAGAAGACTATTGAAAAAAGATAATAACAATAATAATAATAACAATAATTCTTATTAGTAACACCAAATAAGGAATATGATGTAAATACCATGTAACCAATAATAATCCATAATCCTCATAAGAATATTATTCACCATAAGGTAATAAAACGTAAAATTAATAAATAACAATAATGCCTACATATTGATTATAACATGCAGCATATTCCTTAATCTATCAAAATCATTGAAACAAATAGTGACTAAATAATAAAACACTTTCTTAATTTTAATGTATGAATTAAAGTCCTTCTAGGCTATCTCTCTATTAGAAGGCAATGTTACCATAATAATATCAATAGTGCTGTTACTAATAATTATTGAAAATCCTAAAAGGTAAATTAGTTATCTCATTATATTTGTGAGACCCCATCATTAAGTGTCTCATATAGATTGTAAAATGTTATAGTACTAGTTTATAAGGTTATGGTTGTAAATACCTTGTCAATATGAGTTTAAAATTTTTGGGCTAAGTGGTTGAAATGAACCTATTAGTATTTGTTGATTTGGTTATTTATTACTTTTGGCTTAAGGCATTATAAATGGTATTAGAGTAAACCTCTTGCCAGTAGGTAGATGATTCGGGTCTAATTCTAGTTTAGAGAAGATATTTGTGGAAGGTAGGGAGTGTCACTAGGGTGTGATTCCTTGCATGCTTCCAAAAAAAAAAACCTATATATAGTGGGTGGCTAGAACTGTACAATAAAAGGGGGGTGGGGGGGAAGATCTTGGTTTGATTGTGAGGTTTCACAACAAGAACGTCACGTATTTAAGGGGAACGGATTGCAAAACCTTATCATTAAGTGTCCTATTAGATTGTGAGAGGTTATGGTATTGGTTTATAAGGTTATGTTTATGAACACTTTGTCAACATAAATTTGAAACTTAGTATTGTTTTTAGCCTAGGGCATTACAATATCTCATAATTACGAAAAAAAGAAAGCACAAAACTTTTGTGGATAGAAGTTAAAGAACATAAATTTACAAATGCTAATTTTTGAGTTATAACTTAGTAGTATTAGGAAAGTAACTAGTTCAATTTTGAGTTCCTTAGGTTAAAATAAATTAAGGGATCAATATGACAAAAACATCAATATGAGAGGAGAATAATTATAAGTAAGATGACCAAAATTAGTATATCAGAGTAGTATGGTAAAAGATGAAGTTAAAAAAAAAAACAAAAAACAAAAAGAGGTACTATGTAATTGGAGATTTATGCACGCTATTAAGATACTGCATATAACATAAGGTTATTATTTGGGAGAATGATCTTATAATGAGAGAAATAACTGAATACGAAAGGGATAATCTCAAAGATAAATAATCAAGTATGTTAAGGTATAGTGGAGAAACTAATCAAAACAAGAAGCTACATAGCAGTAGAAGAAAGAGATAAGAAACGAGCATTAAGAGTTGTTTAGTGAGGTAAACTTTTGATGACAAAAGTTCTTTTAAGGGGGAGGAATATAAAACCCTGGCCAATAAGCAAATAAATATTAATAAGAAAGACTTTAATAGGCTATTTAAAGAGTGAGGGTAAATTGATCTATTAAAAAGGATTAAGAAATTTGAGATACTAAAACCTACAAATCAAATAACTCCTCTCATATTGAACTCCTTTTAGATAGAAATTTTATGTAAAATCTCTCTTAATTAAGACGTTAATCAATTTCCATAAGAGTGAAGGAGAAGATCTTAAAGGAAAATGCATTTCGTAAAGATTCTTGATAAGTGCATACGAGCTTTAATAAAATTCATTTTTTTCTCACACAATTTTATTAAAGAATTATAGAGAATGGTGCCTTTACATTGATGAAACTTTATGTTAATTTGGGAGTTTTAAAATCATAGAATGATGTTAATGTATAAAAGAGTATTGAGTTCGCGATGTTTGGGTGAAGAAGCGATTAATTTGATGAAGGAGATGAAGGTTTTTTTAGAAAAGAGACATAGTTTACAATTTGCAGACTGCAAGTTGGCGTCTAGATGCCAACAGGTATACCATCCAGATGTTAGGGGGATTAAAAAAAAAAAAGAAAATAAAACCCATAGAATATGAATTTCGTATGACGTCCTAACATTGAAGATGTTACCATCCGGACACCATATACTTAGAAAATCCCTGGAACGTTTTCAAAGGCCTCATTTTACCTTCTCCAAAATTGCTTTCCATTTTCAATAGATTTTAATATGTTCCAAAACTAGTTTCTCGTGTTTTATTCTTATGGATAGGTTAAACCTTAAATATAGATTTAAAAACATAACGATATTTGGTGTAGTTATAGAGGATTATTCTTAAGTTTAAAATACTAGGAACCTAAATCTAAAAACTATATTATAGATTGTTATTTTAGTTTTTAATTGATACAAATGTGTAATGAGTTTTTATATAAATGTATTAGGTTAAGTACCAGTAATGACATTACTCATGGAATGTAGTTGTTTTGGATTATAGGCATAGGATACTTGTCTATTTGTTGCGGTTGCTAAGCTAGATGAAAAAAGTGAATTAAATAATTATTTAACCTTAATTATACTATGTTGTGTGTACTTGGCTAGGCCCAAGGGATAGGAAGGACCGATAATCTTAGATGGCACCCAATTATCATTACGAGATGCTGTCTCGAGTGGAATCTTGTTTAAAAATGATTTGAGTAATTTAGGTGTGACTTGGTTACTTGGTTCATAGGGTATTGGCAAGACCTAACACCAATGCTATATGATATTTTATATATACATATGCTGAATTGTAAGTACCTTTATGTTGTTTGTTTCACTAAAAATAAAGATAATTAAATGGTGTATGTAGCATTTATTGTTTCTTAAGATGCATGTAAATTTGTGAATGTTTACTCATATACATGGGTTTGTGTATTTTGTATTGGGTTTTGGCTCACCTTATATAATTTTTCAAGCGCAAGTACTTGTTTAGAATTTATAGAGTTGTCGATTGGATATGATAACCAAGAATTCCAAGATGAATAGTGGCAAATAGAATTTTTATTGTGAGCTGATAAATTAAGCCAATTAGAGTTCATTACATGATCCATAAATATTTTGTTTAGAAAATTTGTAAAGTTTATTTTGTAGTTATATTAAATTTATTTGAAGCATTAGATTTTATTGAAATGGTTATTTAGAGATTTTAGGTTTAACATATCAGATTCTAGAGCGTTACACTTAATTATTTGCTTGTTGGGCTAAGTGAACTTTGAAATTGTACTTTGATATATTATATTTTGTTTCCCTTTTTAAGACATTCTGTATATAAAGGTAAGTTGTGTTGGTTTTGTAAATTATATATATTTTCAATGAGATATCAAAGAGGAGCCTGGATTACATTATTGTAGAAGACAGATAATAGGGTGAAACAAGGTGGTAGAATGAGTATAATTCCTTGCGATTTTGGTGACTAAAACAAATTTAAGTAGGAGGCAAGATCCTTAAAAACTTGAAATGGTCTTCTAAGAGGAGCTTTTGTTTTCAAATAAATGCATAAATTCCCAAAAAAAAAAAGTTAAGGGAAAGGTACATATTTGGTCCTCAATCTTTTCTGCTTTTACTAATTCAATTCTCAATCTTTAATTTTTTTTTTCTATTTCAGTAATTAATATTTTCAATTTTTGTCAAATCAATCCTTTTATTAGAAAAATGGATGGAAAACATAATAGATTTAATGAAAGGACTTATTTGATAAAAATAAAAAAGTTAACAATAGAAATTGAAAAAAAAAAGGTTGAGGATTGAATTAGAAAAAGTAACAAAGGTTAAGAATTGAATGTGTATTATCCTCCATTAAGTGTTAAATAGATTTCTATATTATATAAAAATGAAGTTCAAAGTTATAAAGGTGACTTAAAACATATGGGAAATTAATTTTCTCAAAATTCAAAATAGGTTTAGATCTTTTTTGAGTAAGATTAGGGCATATCAACACTTAACGATAGAGTGAAAATGTCAAAATTGATACATTTGGACCATTGAGAACAACCCGAACATATTGATGATGTGACCAAAAGATGGGTCATTAAAGAAAAAGTATAAATGACATTTTTTAGTACATTTAGACGATTTAAAATTTTTGCAGATTTCTATAAAAATTGACCTTTGTTGATTTAAATTGAATAAGTGTAATATTTTGATTACTTGAATTTTTGTTCCACAGAATGGATTTCCTAAATGAGTTTGCAATTATTCCGAACTCAATCAAATGATTTGTTTAAATAGTCATGTACTTTAAAAGTATTGTAACTTTTGAAATTTTTTAAAAAGGAAAAAAGTATACGTTCAGTCCTCAACCTTTACCATTTTTTAAAATTTACTCATTAGCAAATTTTTTTTTCTATTATAGTCCTTAATATAGGTACAATTAAGTAATTAAGGGGTTGGGATTTGGTTACTTTTAAAAATAAAGAATGTGATTATTTTTTTTTGCAAATAATGGATCCATTTGATTACTTTATTGTTGGCGTGAAAGTATTAGTAAATAACAATTAATAATAAGAATGGTGAAAAAACATTATGATCTAAATATCATTAATATAACTAAAAGTCATATAATTTTGAATTAATTCAGTTAAGAAAAGGGATAAAATTGTAGATTTTAAAACTTTGAATTAATTTTAAGCTTTGATTCAAGCTTGAGCTTAAACTTATTCAAGATCATTAATCTAACCAAGCAAGCTAAATTTGAGCTTTAAATTCTTTACTGAACTTAAGTTCTTATAATTTTCAAACTTGATAAAAACTCAATAGTTTGAATTTAACAATTTTTAAATGAGTTCACTCTAAGTTTTTAAAAGCTTTGCTCATTTCAAGCTCTACTATTACTCCCCAATATATACAAAACGGTAGATTTCATTTTACAAATACAATGGAGCAATAAAGGAATCAAATGTACTAAAAACATGCCTTTATAAACTAAAAATAAGGTAAAGAAAAACATTAACTCATGGTCAACTCTTATGAATCAAGGTTAAGTACAATGAAGTTCGAGATCTTTACTTAGGCTTGTAAATAATTTCACTCATACTGTTAACGAGCTCGCATGCTAATACATTATATAAAAATGATATTATATTGAAAAATATAAGATAAGATTATGCATAAAAAAGACTAGCATAATTTAAAAAATTGTTAAAAATATAAGAATGGAGAAAAAAATTACAATCTAAAGTATTATTAATATAACTAAAAATCATGTAATTTTGAATCAATTCTATTAAGAAAAGGGATAAAATGGTAGATTCTAAAACTTTGGATTAATTTCAAGCTTTAAATTTAGTTTAAGCTTAAACTTATTTAGGCTTGTCAATCTAAACAAGCTTAAGTTATAGATTTCTTAATGAGTTTAAGTTCAAGTTTATAATTTTCAGACTTGGTAAATACTCGACTTAGTTCGAATTTGATAAATTTCAAATAAGTTTAGTCTAAGCTTTTGAAAGCTCTAATATTTGCTCCTCAATATATATAAAATGGTAGATTTCGTTTCATTGGTACAATGTAGCAATTTTGGAATGTACTTAAAACATGCCTTTGTAATAAGAAAATAAGGTTAAGAAAAAAAAAAACTCATGCTCAACTTTTTTATGAATCAAGCTTGAGTACAATTGAGTTTAAGATCTTGTTTAAACTTGCAAGCAGGCTTACTTATATTATTAACAAGCTCACATGTTAATATATGATACAAAAATCATATTATATTAAAAAAATATAATATACAATTATATATAAAAAAGAGTGGTATAGTTAAAAAAACGTTAAAAATATAAGAAAAGAAAAAAAAAACCCATTACAATTAGAAGTATCATTAATATAACTAAAACTCATATAATATTGAATTAATTCTATTGGGAGAAGGTATACAATGATAGACTTTGAAACCTTGAATCAATTTCAAGTTTTAATTTGAGTTCAAGTGTAAGCTTATTTAGGTTCATTAATCTAAATAAGCTTTAGCTAAACTTTGAACTTTGTATTTCTTGATGAGTTTAAATTTGAGCTTATAATTTTTGAACTTAGTAAAAACTTAACTTAGCTCAAATTCAATATTTTTTAAATGAATTTATTCTAAGCTTTTAAAAGCTTTGCTTATTTAAAGCTTTAACATTGCTTCATGAAATATACAAAACGGTAGATTTCGTTTTACAAGCACAGTGCAACAATATGGGAATGTACTAAAAACATGCCTTTATAATAGGAAAATAAGGTATTAAAAAAATTAGCTCATACTCAGATTTTTTTACAAATGAAGCTTGAGTAAAGTAAGTTTAAGTTCTTGATTTAGAGTCATAAACAAGTTAGGTTATAATGTTAACAAGCTTGCATGCTAATATATCATACAAAAATCATATTATATTAAAGATATAATACAATATTAGTTAAATTATAAAAATATAAGAATAAATAATATAAGCTCACTAATATTACTACAAATCATATAATTTTGAAATACATTGATCTAAAGCTTTAATTTGAGTTAAAGCTTAAACTTATGTAGACTCATTCATTTAAATAAGCTCATGTCTCGACTTCCTTAACGAGTTTAAATTCAAGTTTATAATTTTTATACTTGATATTGATAAAAACTCTATTTAGTTTCAAATTTGATAATTTTCAAACAGAGTTAAAGCTTTTAAATTATGCTACTATAAAGATTTAATATTGCTCCCTAATATATACAAAACGGTAAATCTCGTTTTAGAAATACAATGGAGCAATATAGGAATGTACCATAAAAATGCCTTTTTAATCGGAAAATCAGGTAAAGAAAAACAATAGGTCATGTCCACATCTTAACCTTTTTTCACATCTTTGCCGTTAGTAAGAGTAAGGACAACAGCTGTAAAATACTATAATCTCATTGCGAAACCGGCAAAAAACCAAAAGAAAAAGAGTGAATCTCCAACGGTTAGTTACTAGCATTTATTAGGGACGAAACCCACAACTGATTTACTAAGATCGAATCCGACACGTGTCCCCTGCTGCTGCACATTCCCCATTATCGACAGCGCCGACGACGTCGGCGCAAACGCGAAGCAGAACGTCCCCTTGGAGTCCACCGGGATCATGTAGTTCCTCGCCGGTGGGACCCATTCCTTCCCTTCCTCGAACCGAAACGACAGCGTCGGGACCTCCACGCTACTGGTTCCCGAAAGATCATAGCACGTGTCGAACAACGCCACCCCGTCGGTCGACGGCAGATCCGCCGTCCCCTTAACGAACGCGTCACGCAGGGTGTTGTAAACCTCCGTCTGCAGCCTCGTGATGGCGGTTCCTGAGTCGATGATTATTCCGCCATCGCCGTTTGCATTGATGCGGAAGGAGTCCTCCGGGATGGCTAACGGTTCACCGCCGACGCTGAGTCCAGTCATACCGACGTAGAGAAAGGTGTCGACTTGGGGGTTACGTAGTAACGTAGCTGTGACTGCGTTCGGGGGCATTGTCATGTCGAAATCGAGCGTCGAAGCTGAGTCGGAGTCGCGGTCGACCAGGCAGTATGAAAATGAGGAGGAGTTGACTTGAGATGGGAACGAAAGCGAGCCACCACCGAGACCTAATAACCCTGCCGCGCCGACGAATAAGCCTTCATTACTGTGTCCACACCCGATAGCCACGTCATTGACTTTGGCGGAACCGAGAGTCATGGTCTCTGTCACAAAGTCTCCGACTGTGTAGGAGCCGTCCCCGTAGGACACCTCGTAGAGGCAAGTGCCGTTGTGACACTCGGACACGTCGAGTGACTTGCATTGTCGAGTGTCGCATGAGAGAGGTGAGAAGGAAGTAGATGAAGCGGGCTGGAAGATGGGGTCGGCTTGTTGATAGCAGTCAGCACATGGTGCACATTGGACCCAGCTGACGTCACTCCCCGTGTCGACCACCATGTAGACTTGGCTTTCTGGGACGCCGATTCCCAGTCGACAGAAGTACTCTCCGCTTCCTTGGCTTGTTCCCGACACGACCGGTCCTTGTAATTCGTCGGCTTTGACGGAGGATGCCATTAGGGCGAGATCTAGCTTGGTGGTGAGCAGGGAGACTCGGGCATTGTCGCGGGCAAGTCTGGAGAGGGTGAGGGATTTGTAGTCGGCATGAGGAGGAGGACGGAGGGCGGCGCGTGGGTAGAGTTGAAGAGAGAGGGGAGAGAGATTTCCGTTTTCTTGCTTGACATTATCCTGTAGTTGGTCGACCGGCGTCGTTTGGGTGTTATTGAGGTTGAAGACGTCGAGGGTGGTTTTGAGAGAGGAAGCGACATCTAGAATTGTGGTTTTGGGAAAGACTGAAGTTGAAGATAGGGTTCGAGAGTGGACGATAGAGGAGTGCAGTAGAAGTAGGAGAGAGAAGACGAGAGACAGGAACTGAGATGAATTCATGTCCGACATTAGATACGATGATGTCTGGATACTGTTTCCGTTTGGTTTGGACTTTTACTTATATGTAAGCAAGAGAGGAAATAACATGGATGGAGATTGAAGTGAGTTGAAGTCACGCCATGCTCGTTGGGGTGTGCTTCTTTGTGTGATCGTGTAAATGTGGTGTAAAGTGGGGTTTGTTGTCTTTGCGTTTCTTGTTTTATGTTCCCGTAACGGGTATCTAGTACTACTGTACAATTTAGCATGTAGCAATAAGATAATAAGAAAAAAATTTTAGAACAATCCAAAAGTACGTGCAAGGTTTTATTAAAAGCTATAATTATGTGGAAATTCGATACGTGATGGTACTTATAGCCATCTGTTTTGCAAGTTTAATGAAGGTAAATAATTTTTTAAGAATTTAAATAAATACGTTGGATATCTAATTTTATTTTCGTTTACTATTTTATTAATTTCGTCCGAACTATGCTCATACAATGTGCCTTGACGTTGACAAAGCGACGCAAATAATCAAATGAAAAACAAACCTTTTTGCTCTGACAGCCAAATAATAAAGCAAATTGAACAAAACAGAAATTGCAGTGTCCAAAGTTGAAAAATGGAAAATGAAGGGGTCATTATGATTTTAGAAGGGATTTGATGTGGGATTCGTCTACAGAAGCGTGGAACGGTGGACCACGACAGGACCATCATGGCTTAATGCCTTTTTTCCCGCTTACACTTTTGACCGCACATGGACCCGTCCAGCTATATATCCAACTTCACTTTAGCAATATGTTATTTAGATAATTGACTTATCTATTTTAGTAATATCCTTCATAATTTATAATATTTAAGAGTAATAAAAACAAATAAGAAGCTATATGACCTCACTAGTTTTATGTGTTATATCATTGCATGGTGATTGATTTGATAATTATTTTTTCTATTATAATTCTATATATGTATGCGTAATATCTATTCAATCTTTTTTTTTTTTTAAATTGACGATATTATTAAAAGTAGGTATTCCTATACTCTATATTTAGGATAGAAGATAGAAAAGAGAGGAAACAAATTAGAAGGAAACACCAATTTTTCTTTTATTTGGAAGAAAGAGAGAAGCAAGAAGGTGGATTTGTCAAGAAATTTTATTCTTTTAATCCACAAATATAATTGAATGTAAAAGGAAATTATATGAAATTATCTAAATTCCCTTTTAATGTTAAGAACTTTCAAAATTTTAAGGATCAACTAGTTTATAGAAAAATAGTTAATTAACTCTCCACAATTATTTATTCCCATTCCTTCGCTTGAGTAAGATTCTTCCCCTTACTTTACTTCCTTCTTAATTCTTTTCTCTTAATTTCTTTTATTCTTGTTCTTTATAAAGCCCTTCATCTATTATATGGATTAGTTAGTACGATTTGGTAAAGTTAGATTAACTTTCCAACCAAATAAAATCATAAAATATGACTTGATTCTTTTTCTGCTTTTTTGTTTTTTGTTTTTTTCCCCAAAGATATGGCTAGATTCTTTTAACATGCAATTTATTAAAATATATTTTTTTAAAAAAATCATGTTTTGTTCAATTCAGTTCAGTTTGAAACAATAATTTATCATTTTTTTCCCATCAAATAATAATTTATTATTCAAAATCTTTAATGGTTGATGGATCCACAATTTATATATAGAAGAAATTAATGAAGTTAATCTATATATTAAAATTTTGTCCTAATCATCTCAATGAGTGATCTAAGATTTTTATTCCTAGTTAAACTAAAATAGGTCAATTCATTTTTCACCCGATTCAATTTGAAAATTTGTTTTCCAAGCAAATTAGAAAAGATTATGTATTTGTTTACTGGATTCGTGCTTATAGCCTACCCTGACTTATTGGGGAAAATGATGGGCCCGGCTTCATCCTTATTGTATCTTGTAAGTGGACTAAAAAGGAAAAGTAAAGCAGAATGAATCATTAGCTAAGTGGTATGAAAATCAGTTTCTAATGAAGTGAATTAATTTGAATTCAAGGTTGTAATATGTAATGTAGATAGGTAAAAAAAAAATTATTTAGTGCTTGGAAATTAATAACTTGGTCACTTATTAGTTATTAATGTATATATTGGGGATACCTAAATCTTTCCACATTTTTCAACATTATTTATATATTTCATAGAAAAACAATTGTATAACATAGTAGTTTCGCTATTTAATAACTTTTAATAAGTATTTAGAGATATTTATTATCAATTATTATTATTATTTTCTTTTTTAGGATAGGGGTTGGATTGCAATATGAGCGTGAATGCAATTTCATTATTTATTGGCGAGCCAAACGATCTCACAAGAGATTTCATATAGATGTTCCTAATCTTCCAAGCAAGCTTCAATAAGCACTTATGTAAGCCCTAAAGTCAAGCCAAGTAACCGTAAGGTTGAACTTATAACTCAAGGTTTATGGCGATCGGTTAAAGGATCCGATCAAACCCAAATTATAAACTATTGAGAGGAATATTAGGAAAACTGACCCCGTAAACTTGAATTTAAGAAAATAAATAATAAAATAGGAGACTATAAAATTTTCAAATTTTAAGTATAATAGGTATTAATTAATGAAAATGCGAAGAGTGTAATGAAATAACTAATAAATTACTAGAGATAGATTATATGTATACTAAAAATTTTAGAATGACCAAAATAATAATTAGGAATGTTCACGTGTACACCACATGTATTTACGTGTAGATAAAAATACGCGTAATTACCTAAATTGGCCAAAAACTAAGCAAATAATTAAAGAAAATTATAAAATAATTATAAAAAAATCAGAAAAAATAAGAGGAGAATAAACTGCAACAAGATCAGGTTGTGGTCAGCAATAAAAAAAATAACCAATAAGAATTTGACAAACAAAAAGCCAAAAATCAAGGAATTGGGGTAAATCCCATCAAATTAATGCACATTAATTACTACAATTGTCTATAAATAGGGGAAAAAAATTCCAGAAGTCATTTGGTCAGTTTGGGATTTGAGAAAAATCAAAACACTGAAAAAAATCGAGAGAAATCCAGAAAATAAAAAAAAAAGAAAACTGTACAGATTAGGCAAGTAAACCAAAACCACCACCCACCACCACCTGGGACCGAACCACCACCACTACCCTACAATAGAACCACCGCCTGGACCGGTCGACAACATTGGACCGGGTTTGGACGGCCCAAAAGCTTCGAACCGGTTAGTCATTTATTAACCTGATTTTTGTATAATTTTGTAAAATTATTTAGTTTGCCCAGAAAATTATGAAACTTGTTATTATGAGGTTTTATTATATGTAGATTTAGAGAAAAATATTAATTTAGTTTAATTATGTCTGGAAATATAGGGTCCTTAACAAATTATTCAAAACCGAGCATGATTAAACCGGAAAATAAATAGGCTTAGGGATGTAGTTTGGAGTTCAAAATTTTTCTGTAGGATGCTCATATGATGTATAACAATGCTATGAAGCCATTTTTTTAAAATTAATTTTTGAAATTTTTAAGTTAATTTTTAACCCTAAAATGATGGTAAAATTGGGTGATTTAGGGTTAATTAGGTGATTAGGATGTTAATTACTGATTTGGATCTTAATTAGATGTTTAGGGAAGTTAATCTCTGCAGTGGAACCCTAATCCTAGCCTTTAGGTACTAAGTATGGTTAATTAGGGAAATTAGGTAAGTAATATAATAAATTAGTAATATGTGAAAATGTAAATTAATAAATCTAAAAAAAAAAAGATTATTTAGATAATATTATAATAGAAATCAGAAAAATAATAAATCTGAAATGACATTTAATTTTAAGTAAATATCTCAAAATGTAAGATTTTTACACACCGAGAATAAATCCGATACTCAATTAGGGTTAGCGTGTACCGAATAGTTTAGAATACCAAAATTATGACCCAATAGGATATTTGAATACCTGAGCATAATGCGATTAATATCACATTGGGATTCAAGCTTAATTACGACTTAGGAATTAAAACTAGAATCTAGTTTAGGAGCTGAACCCCGAAATAGAATATAACGAATCATTAATACGTTATAGGTATACATGAGGGAAATGAGTTATATTATGAATTAGAATAAGAATCCATAAAATATAAGTACTAAAAAAACCTATTTGTATTATAGGACACCCAGAAACAAATCAGCTCGTAACTAGAGGATCGAGCGATCGAGCAAATTCAAGTAAGTTGGGTTATTGCTTATTGTAATAGAGTACTAGTTTTGTAGTACTCGGAGACTTAGGCTTGTATATGATTGTGATTGTAAGTAGTTTACGCATGTGTTTGATGTATCTGGATTCGTGCTGAATTTGTATTGTGAGTGATTTTGTGACTGATTGAATTGGTATGAAATTGTTTGAACACCTTAAACGGAATTTAATATCAGTCGACCCCGAATAATAAATAATGTCATGCATTGCAACCCGTTAGGGGATTATAGGATTCTCCAACCAAATACCGATTCCTTTGAAAGGGATAGTGCAGGATTGCAAAATGGTCCCTTCTTCATCCTTAGTCGAACTAAGTGATAGGAGAGGAGGTCGCGGCGAGGGTGAAGTCAATGGTTCAAAGGTAGTCACGGGAGGAGCGAGGTCTCCATTGCACAAGCTTGGGTTTGGTTGTGAGCTGCTGCATAACATGGAACTCCTCAACCCGGATTGGAGCGGATGAAATTTCTCTGATTTCACAACGGACCGGATTACGTTGTGCGATGACACTTGATTATTGCATTGCATGAAAATAATTGTTGATAACCCTGTTTGTGATTGTATGCATTCATGAGTCTCCAATTCAACTTACCGAGCTGTAGTTGCTCATACCCTTATAGATCCTTTTGCAGATTCTGATTTCTGAACACTCAAAGCACTATGCTGCCCTACAATTACCCAGAGGTTAGTCTGTTGGAAGCCAGGGGTGTGAGGATCAAGTTACTTAGTATAATGTTTAACTAGAGTGACCATGTAATTAAGAATGAAAGACTGGTAGTTATGCTGTAATCTAGTAAACTCTTATGTTATGTAAAACTTCCTGGGAAGCTTGTGGACTTATATATATATAATATTGTACATATTGTTAGAAATTTGAACTATTTATCCTATTCGTAGTTTAATTGTTCATCGGACTGTTTACTTCAAATCGAGGAGTCGTCGACGCCTTGTGTAGGTCATGTCTATGGTAGGTACTGTGAGGCCAGTTACTATCATAGAATGGTTTACACGGCGGGACTGTTGCGACTTTGCGACTTCGGGGTGTAACAACTTATACCAATGACTTACGAGTATGTTGGAGCTACTTACCTACGAAATCACTGGCGATGAGATCTCTTATTCCATGATATTGATTGCTTTGACCAAAAAAGAGATTTTTGAGAGAGAGAAGGGAAGGTGGGGTTTGGTTTTTGGATAGGGGTTTTTGTTGTGTTGTTTTTTTTTGGGGGGTAAGGTTTGGGTTGGGCGGTGGTGGGGTAGGAGGGTATGTGTAGAGTTAAGGCAGATGGGAAAAAAGGGGAATCTCATGTCTTATTAAGAGAGCATGGAAAATTAATGCGTATAGAGTTATTGTATATGTTATGTAGCGTAGGGTTTGGGATGTATTTCAAGTCATAAATAAAAGAAGATAACAAAATTTGGCAATGTAATGCAATTCTTGTTGTCTTCACTTCCATTCAAACATGTAATAGCTATTTCATGATGAATGTCCATCTCTAAAAATGATAAGGATTCATGGATAATTAATAACTATCGATCAAATTGAAGTGGACCATAATTCTGATTGAATTGAACCAAACTATTACATTTGTGTTTCCTTTTTATTTGTTTTTTAATAATTCATTTTAGCCTAGAGCGGGTCTAAACAATTCGTTGGTTACATTCAAATGTTGAAGGGAATCTAGTAACTTCTTATTGAAAAATAAAAAATTGTTGATTTTTTTCTTTTTATAAAAAATTCTATCAATATTTCAGTTTGATCCCATTTACTTTTTTATCATTGTCATTTTTTATTTAAGTCTTAACTTCCACAATTTACTCTTTATTCTTCACTTTCATCTCTCATCCCCTATGCAAACTTGCATATCTTCACTATTATCGAAGATGTAAAGTTATAGTGTTATAATGCTAAGTGACTTTAATTCTTGCATAATATTACTCAATTTGAACTTCATTGTATGGTTGAAAAGTCTAATAACTACTTATACTATCATCTAGAATAAGAGTACATCTAAAAGCAGTTTGAATCTAATAGAACTAAATTGAATAATATTTGTAGTTCAGCTTAAAACCCAAAACCATTATGAGTGGCTTTGGTTATTAACGGTTTGAACTAAAACATATCAAATAAAGTTCAATTTGACTTGATCTTTAAACCAAGTTGAACCATGAACACCCCCAAATAATTATTACATAGTTGTAATTGATAGGAGCAGTGTAAGCCTAATACTTGGGAAGAAGCAATTTGGATGATGAGGAAGGTGCTCAACCTTCAAGCACCCTAACAATAGTTCTCCTACCTTGGAAGGGGCCATGGAGCCTTACTATAATCTAAGGACGACTAGAAGTTGCTCAACCTCTGAGTATCCTGCCCTTATCAGTGCCCCCATCCTGAGCGAGGCTTAAGAGCTGTAATGCATTTAGTGTGATGAAACAACTGTGAGACATCACGTAAGTAGACCCATCATAAGGTTATCGTGTGAAGACTCATGCCTTACTTGGAAAAGACTCTCTAAGCCCTAACCCAGCCGCTTAAGCTACATCTATCCTTGTCATCCACATTTGTACATGGTCTATCTAGGTTTGTTGGTAGAAAGAGAGGAAAAAGGACCTAAAAAGGGACTTTCCTAAGAATTTGTAAGTGATTCAAATACTTTGTTGCACTTACATTGGATTTTTCTCATATCACTTGAAACCTTACTTAAGTATTGGAGGAGTTACGTTGGAGAAAACTTCGAGGCACATTTTGATGAGCTAAGTGTCTTGTAGGCCCCAAAAAGCCAAATACAAGTTAGATAAAAAATTACCAATAACATTGGCATAATTATTACCACCATCAAATCGGATCAACTACCTTCATGGTAATATAAATAATAAACTAATAATATTATAAATATTAACAAATTTAAATACTTTCCAGTTAAAAATGCGATATTATGTAATAGATATAGATCAAGTATTACAACATTATACAAATAAATACCAATCATATAATAAATAAAAGTCATAATATATATTATAATCGAAATACTACTATAAATAACATTATATGAAATTATTATCTTTGATAATACATTACATAGAATACAATACAAACCTATATTAAGATTAAATATTTATTTTGTAATTAAATGTCTGTCTAGAAATTAATAATGATACTTAAATGATACATCATATAATACAAGATAATAATTATATTTATTAGAATTTTAATTTTTATATTGCTAAATTGAATAAAATTATTGATAAATAATAATAGATAATATAATATAACAAAGTGCTTGCATGATATTTATTAATATATGAAACATGACATATGATATTAATGTAAATATTGAATTATTATAAAATTAATACCTAATTTATATTGATTGATTTTGTATGTTGAGATATTTTACAATATAATGCATTTATAAATCCTTTTGCACAATTATAATACAATAAAACTAAATAATATGCAACGCAATAACTTAATTAACAAATATCTAGCAATTTATAAAGTATAAAATATTTTATTAATATGTAATTTAAGAATTGTTATGTATTTGATATACTATAAATGTTAATTATTAAAATATAATTATAGATACCTCATTTTTGTCATTTGTAGTTTTAAGAGTCTTTTAAATTAAAGAAAAGGGACCTAATTGAAAAATATAGAAAATAGAAAATGCATAAAAAAAAAAACTGAAAAAATATAAAAAGTTAAGGGAAGCAAAGCTTTTAGGCATCTAGGATTATTTTAGGGTCTTTGGGTCGCATGGAGAGGGTTATTTCATTTTTAAGGTTAAATAAAGTCAAATATGCATATGTGATTTAGAGAATATAAGTTTTTTTTTTTCTTTTTCAATAAAACCTAATATTTAGATTGAAGTTTGAGTTAATTATTTCTTATACCATGAAAAATGTTCAATTTAGCAAATTGTAGCTTTAATTGGATTTGAATTGATTAAGTTGTTTAAAAAATCAATGTTGAATTAATTGGAGGAACAACAAACCAAATCTTGAAAAATTGTCAAATCAAATTCACTTTAGAAAGTATTTTTCTCATCTGCATAATTGACTTATCTATTTATATAAGGGTATTTTTAGTTTGTAGAAAATTGGTCCAATTAGGCCTGAATCGACCCTTTTATCTAAGGCCGATTTCAAGGAAGCTAAATGAATTAATGATATTTGTTTGTACTAAATAAAAGAGGAAAAAAGACAATACAACGGGATAAATTACATGTATGGAGCATAGAGGTACAAGATTCGACTCAAACACTAGCTACATGTTCACTTGAGGGAATGGTAATTTTACTCTCCCCTTATTCTATACCTCTCTTTATTACAATGTTCACTTTACTTAAAATGTAATTCCTAAGAATCCCGATTACTTAAAAATAGGGAATCAATATTCTTTGATGAAACTTAAGAGTTGTGATTCTATGTGAAAATAACTATCATTACCCTTGTTTTTTCTTCAAGTATAGTACAATAGCGTCACTCTACCACCAAATGTCACCAGCATCCACCACCACCAAATGTCACTCGTGTTTAACATCACCAAATGTTGCCGGCATCCTGACTCACTGTTGCATCCATTAGTTACAAACTTACCACCAATTGCCATCGTCATCCATCACTACTAAATGTTGCCATCATCCACCCGAGATAGTCGGTTTGTATCCAAATTTTGGGAGAGCTTACATAGAGCTTTGGGTACAAAGTTGCAGTTTGGTATAGCCTATCATCCATAAATAGATGGGCAGTCTGAGTGAACAATTCAAACTCTAGAAGATATGTTACGAGCCTGCGTGTTGGATTTTGGAGGTGATTGGGATAAATATTTACCGTGGATAGAATTTGCCTACAATAATAGTCATCATGCAACCATACAGATGGCACCTTATGAGGCGTTATATGGGAGGAAATGCAGATCGCCACTGTATTGGGATCATGAAGAATATGCCATGATTGGACCGGATATGATTAATCAAACGAGTGAGAAGATTAAGATTGTGCGACAACGGATGAAAGAAGCTCAGGACCGTTATAAAAGTTGGGCTGATTTGAAGAGAAGACCATTGGAATTTGACATTGGTGATCATGTTTACATTAAAATAAGCCCATTCAAAGGACTTAGACGGTTTGGTTCAAGGGGAAAACTGATCCCATGATACATTGGTCCATTTGAAGTGTTGGAGAAAGTTGGCAATGTATCGTATCGAGTAGCTTTACCTCCAAGTTTATTGGGGCTATCATAATGTATTCCATGTATCCATGTTAAGAAGATTCATTAAAAACCCGAATGCAATAGTGGAAATAGAGCCAGTGGAGTTAACGAGAAATTTCCAACTGGTGAGACAACCCATAAAGATATTAGACAGTCGGGTTCAAAAGTTAAGGAATAGAGATATGGAGTATGTGAAGATTCAATGGAATGAAGGTCCAGACTTGGAGATGACTTGGGAACCAAAAGCTGCGATGATGGAGCAGTATCCATGGCTTTTCTAACTTCCAGGTTAGTAAAAGTATATAAATTATTGTATTTAGTCATTTAAGTGTAAATTATATATATAGAAGTTTTGAGGACAAAACTTTTTTGAAGGGGGGTGGAATTGTAAGCCTTAAAGCCAAGCCAAGTAACCGTAGGGTTGAACTTAGAACCCAAGGTTTAGGGCGATCGGTTAAAGGATCCGATCAAACTCAAATTATAAACTATTGAGAGGAATATTAGTAAAAATGACCCCATAAACTTGAATTTAAGAAAATAAGTAATAAAATAGGAGACTATAAAATTTTTAAATTTTAAGCATAATAAGTATTAATTACCGAAAATGCGAAAAGTGTAATGAAATAACTAATAAATTACTAGAGATAGATTATATGTATACTAAAAATTTTAGAATGACCAAAATAATAATTAAGAATGTTCACGTGTACACCACATGTATTTACGTGTAGATAAAAATACGCGTAATTATCTAAATTGGCCAAAAACTAAGCAAATAATTAAAGAAAATTATAAAATAATTATGGAAAAATTAGAAAAAAATCAGAAGAGGATAAGATGAAGTAAGATCAGGTCATAACAGGCCAAAGCTGCAAAAAAAAAAAAAGAAAGCCAATAAAAATGAGACAACTTAAAAGCAAAAAATTTAGGGAAATGGGCAAAATCTTGTCAAATTAATGCACATTAATTACAAAAAATGTTTATAAATAGGGGAAAAATTTCCAGAAGTCATTTGGTTAGTTTAGCATTTGAAAAAAATCAGAGCATTGAAAAAATTGAGAGAAAATCCAAAAAATAAAAAAGGGAAAAACTATGCAGATTGAGCACGTGAGCTAAACCCACCACTCACCACCACCTGGGACCGAACCACCACCACCACTCTACACTAGAACCACCGCTTGGACCGGCGACAACCTTGGACCGGGCTTGGACGGCCAGAAAGCTTTGGACCGATTAGTCTCTTAGATGACCCGATTTTGAATAATTTTGTAAAATTAGTTATTTTGCCCAGAAAATTATGAAAGTTGTTATTCTGAGGTTTTATTGTATGTAGATTTAGGGAAAAATATTGATTTAGTTTAATTACATCTGAAATTATAGGGTTCTTAACAAATTGCTCAAAATCGAGCATGATTAGAACCGAAAATAAATAGGCTTAGAAGTGTAGTTTATAGTTCAAAATTTTTCTGTAGGATGCTCATATGATGTAGAACAGTGCTATGAAGCCATTTTTTTAAATTTAATTTTTGAAATTTTTAAGTTAATTTTTAGCCTTATAATGATGGAAAAATTAGGTGATTTAGGGTTAATTAGGTGATTAGGATGTTAATTACTGATTGGGATATTAATTATATGTTTAAGGATGCTAATCTTTGAAGTGAAACCCTAATCCCAGCCTTTAGGTATTAAGTATGGTTAATTAGGGAAATTAGGTAAGTAATATAAGAAATTAGTAATATGTGAAAGTGTAAATTAATAAATCTAAAAAAATAAGGTTATTTAGATAATATTATAATAGAAATCAGAAAAGTAATAAATCTAAAATAACATTTAATTTTACGTAAATATATCAAAATGTAAGATTTTTACACATCGGGAATAAATCTGATGCCTCAATTAGGGTTAGCATGTACCGAATAGTTTAGAATACCAAATTACGACCCAATAGGATATTTGAATATCTGAGCGTAATGTGATTAATATCACATTGGGATTCGAGCCTATTTAAGACTTTGGAATTAAAACTAGAATCTAGTTTAGGAGTCGAACCCCGAAATAGAGTAAAACGAATCATTAAAGCGTTATAGGTATACATGGGGAAAATGAGTTACATTATAAATTAGAATAAGAATCCATAAAATATAAGTACTAAAAAGACCTATTTGTATTATAGGACATCTAGAGACAAAATCAGCTTGCGATTAAGGGATCGAGCGATCGAGCAAATCCAAGTAAGTTGGGTTATTGCTTATTGTAATTGAGTACTAGTTTGGTAGTATTCAGAGACTTAGGCTTGTATATGATTGTGATTGTAAGTAATTTGCACATGCGTTTGATGTATTTGAATTCATGCTAAATTTGTATTGTAATGATTTTGTGACTGATTGAATTGGTATGAAATTGTTTGAATACCCTAAACGGAATTTAATATCAGTCGACCCCGAATAATAAATAATGTCATGCATTGCAACCCGTTAGGGGATTATAGGATTCTCCAACCAAATACTAACCCCTTCGAAAGGGATAGCGCAGGATTGCAAAATGGTCCCTTCTTCATCCTTAGTCGAATTAAGTGACAGGAGAGGAGGTCGCAGCGAGGGTGAAGTCAATGGTTCGAAGGTAGTCACGAGAGGAGCGAGGTCTCCATTGCACAAGCCTGGGTTTGGTTATGAGCTGCTGCATAACATGGAACTCCTCAACCCGGATTGGAGCGGGTGAAATTTCTCTGATTTCACAACGGACCGGATTACGTTGTGCGATGACACTTGATTGTTGCATTGCATGAAAATAATTGTTGATAACCCTGTTTGTGATTGTATGCATTCATGAGTCTCCAATTCAACTTACTGAGCTGTAGTTGCTCATACCCTTATAGATCCTTTTGCAGGTTCTGATTTCTGAACACTCAAAGCACTATGTCGCCCTACAATTACCTAAAGTTTAGTCTGTTGGAAGCCAGGGGTGTAAGGATCAAGTTACTTAGTATAGTGTTTAACTAGAGTGACCATGTAATTAAGAATGAAAGACTGGTAGTTATTCTGTAATCTAGTAAACTCTTATGTTATGTAAAACTTCCTAGGAAGCTCTGTGGACACACACATATATATATATATATATAATATTGTACATGTTATTAGAAATTTGCACTATTTATCATAATTGTAGTTTAATTGTTAATCGGACTGTTTACTTCAAAGTGAGGAGTCGTCGACGCCTTGTGTAGGTCATGTCTATGGTAGGCACTGCGAGGCCAGTTACTATCATAGAATGGTTTACACAGCGGGATTGTTGCGACTCTGCGACTTCGGGGCGTAACACTGTCGTCATCTACTAGCACCAAATGTCGATTCACCATTGCATCTACTAGTCATAGATCTATATGAAATCTTTTCTATCGAAGCATAGGAAATAAAAAAATTTGTATTAAAATTAAGAACATTGATCGATTTTTCTTGAGAATTCAAAAGAGGGCAATAGGTTGGAATGGTAGAAGTTGAAATGTTGCTGTCATTGCTCTTTTGATATTAAGGAGTTTCTGATGTGTGTGTGTGTGAGAGAGAGAGAGAGAGAGAGAGAGAGAGAGAGAGAGAGAGAGAGAGAGAGAGAGAGAGAGAGAGAGAGAGTAGAATAAAAGAAGATAAAAAAATAAGTGAGAAATCTAGTGGTGGTTGAGGTTAATTAAAGCTGATGATTGAGTGAGATCTGGAAGAAAGAGAGATGGAAAGTTAAAAGGGTTTTCATGGTTGACGTAGAGATGTGGGATACAGTTGGACAAGGAAGAAGTCATGTGATAGGAAAAAAAAAAAAAGAAAGAAAAAGGGGTAATAATGTGTTTTTCATTTAAGTAAACAATGTTATGAGCATTCCTTTTCACTTCCATTCCCTAAGAATTGTCATTCTATTCCCTTTCTATTTTAAGTGAACGAGCCATAGGTATTTTACACCTTCATTTTCATTTTTTAAATAAATTCATGTATTGCATATTGTACATGTAAGTAATTGTTGACTTCATCTTCCTCGCGAGCTTTCCTTCCTCAATAGCTCTCATTCCCTCTTTTTTTCGTCCTTTTTTCTCTATAATTTCACTAAATTAATAGTGATATCATGAAGATTACTTAGGATACCTTGAAGAGAACCTAAGAAATCATCTTAATATACTCATTTTCCCATCTAAATATTTACTTGAAAATCGAAAAAATAAGTACCTAATATTCTAGCTTGTGTATAATCTAGCAAATCTAAGCTTCTTAAGAAGAAATCGAAGTTTTTACTTGATTTTTAATGAAATGCCATCAACTTTACCTCTCAAAATTCACTTTCCAAGCTCATTCGAGTTAGCTTACGTATTAAGGACCTTCTTTATGTTCATTTTTAGCAATAGCTTTCACTCATTCTTTCCTATTCATATTATATTGAAACTTTCTCTCTCTAAAGCTTGAGCTCTCCCTATAGCTTTTTGCTAGTCCTAAATGGTTTTTAAACAAAACTACTCGTACCATTAGCTTCCCGAAGTTACTAGCTCCTAGAAAACACCACTTGTACCATCTATCGTATGTCCTAACTTCATCATCGACCTAGGGCTTGGACTTACAGCCACCATCACAACTTCTACCAACTGTTGCATCTCACCTAAAGCCAATAACATCATTGCATTGTCTACCACCAAACACCCCTAGCTACTCCTCTTACTTACCTCGAATGACCTACCAATGGCTTTAGCTTAATATTGCTCAAAACCAATTCTACGTAGTTACCTTGCACCACCACAAAATCCACCACTTAAGACCATGGTGCTAACACAAATTGGTTTTTCGCTGTTGAGATTCTCATAAAAATCCTTTTTTGTGCTCAAATTGCCCACTAGAAATCATCATGTGAAGTTACCCAGCTGCTGTTCCTTGTTTGCGACTTGAACGCAAGAGGAGCCTCTACTTAGATCTAAAGATCCAGCCTTTCAACTTGCGTACCAACTCACAATTCGAACAAGATTTTTTCTTCTTTTTCTTTACTTACACATTCATTTTAATACTTTATTATTATTATAAAAAAATGATTTTCTCATATATACATACGTTTATTAAAAATATTTTTCTCTCTTTTATAAATTCTTTTCCTTCAAGTTTTTTTTTTTCATTTATAACTTTATTTTTCCAAAAATAAAAAATATAATAATAGAAAAACTTTCTCACTTAGAAAAACCTATTTTTTCTAACATAAAATAAATAAATTCTTTTCAAAATTAGGGCCCTTTTTATAATACTCCAAAGTGGATACTTAAAAATTAGGACCCTTTTTCTTAACTTTCCTTAAAAAACAATCACACGGATAAAAACTTAAACTTGGTCTTTTAAAAAATAAAATAAAATGAACCGTCCACTAAAGTTTTTCTACAAATGAATAGCGAAAGTTTGATTTTAAATAATGGGTATATAGGTATTTATAAGGTGACTTAAAATACGGAAAAATTCATTTCCCTTTATATACATAGATAAATATTGTTTGCTTTCTTTTCTTATAATATAGATTTATTTATCTCTTTTTTTTTTTAATAAAAGGGTTTCTTGAAGAATAAAATTATATTTGGAAGGTTAAAGTATACTTGTTTATAGTTTAATAAATTAGCTCCCGAATCTAAGAATCTTTATTTATTCGAAAATCATCTTCTAAAATTGATTTTCTTGTGGTCAAGTGATTAGGTTATAATCAGTATACCTAATTGATCATAACCTAATCGTTTTCCTATCTTTTGTTAGGTGGCAATTCCAAAAAATTTTCAAAACCTATAGAAAAATAAGGTTTTCCTTAATCCCTAGTCCAGCATTAGTATTAAACGGGCTGAGGCTTAATATTAATTAGCTTAGGGAGAATAAAACCAAAAATTCAAGCCCGATAATAATTATATAGATTGTTATGACCACATAGTTTTACCATTGTATACAAGCATATTCTTATACCATTTGAGCTATTCAATTCTTATCATTTGATATCGTTTAGCCAACTAAATAAAATAATTTTGTTTAGTCAATTAGATAAAGTAATTGCTATTTCCACCTAATTATTGTCTCAAATTTCCTTTGTAATATGTATTGCCTTATTCCATTAGGTGATGCGAACAAGAGATAAATGCAGTATAAAACTTTTTTGCATTGTATGTTGGTTTTTATGCACAAGAACTACATTAAAGCAGCATATTAGCATACATTTATTTTAATTGCATTTTTTAATTATATCACTGTCTTACATTGCCTCTCATGTTGTCATGCTACCAATGACTCATCGGAAACATCAAAGTATAATGTAGTGGTAGTATCATGCACTAATCATTTGGTAGTAATAGTAGTGATAATGGGGTGGTGGCTATGTGCAAGTGACAATAGTGATAGTGGTATAATATGGTAGAAGAGTTGGTAATGTGACAAATGTAATGGTTACCGTGATAGTGATGGTAATGGTGAAGCGTATAATGATAGCAGTGGGTATGATGTTTATGAGATGATGAAAATAATGTGGTGGTAGTCGTGATGTGAGCAACGATGGTAGCTTAGCGATAATGATTTTGTGATGGTGATGGTGACTTGGTTTGGTTTCAATATTGCATTGTTGGTAATAGTGATGGTGGTGATTGTAGTAAAGGTGATGATGGTGTATGAGGATGATGGCAATAATGGTGGTAATAGTAAGGATGAGATGGTGATGGTGAGGTGACAATGTTTGTATTAGTGAGGTAGTGGTAGAGTGTTGATTGAAAAGAAATTTAAATTTCAGGTTTTGATTGAGTAATTTTATATATTCTTGTTAAGCTTTAATCATTTCTTCTTACCTTTAATGTTGATCTATATTAGGCCCTTTCCACTTACTATATATATACCAAAACCAAAGGAAAATAATTTTTTCAAAGTATTTATTAAAATATTTGGAGTCATTACTAACTTCGATTAGAAAAATAAAAAACCATCTCTATTTGTTGAGTGTTAAGGCTACTTACGTAGAAGGCTTGACCCACCTTATTTATTTTGGTAAAAATATGAAATTTCCTTTATTTGAGATTAGGTAATATCCCAATTTCCTCTTTTCGAGATGAAGATGATCTCTACAAACACTTCAACGAAAACTCTCGAGTTTTATTAAAATGATTATACTTGTAACTAATATTTAATATGAAATTTATATCTAACCGACTAACTAATTATTACTAATATATAGAACTACTATCAAACTACATATTTTAAAAGAAAACTAAACTATTAAGTTATTATTTTTCTAATCTAATTTTGAGACATAACAATTTACGTAACCCTTTTTTAAGAACCTTATCCTCAAGGTTCTAACAAGAAAAATTTAATAAACGAATCACTAACTAATATAATTTAGTAATATTAAAAAATCATTGACAAGATTTTCAATATGTGCTTCATTCTTGAAGATTGCTAGAGCATTTTTTTTTTCTTTTAGCTCAAGATTTTCATAAGTTGCAAAGTTTAAAATTTGATTTATAAAATTTCTTTACCCATGAATTCTATGTTCATAATTGGTATTGTTTAGCATCATGATCGTCGCGGCTTTTTACTCTCTAATTAGATCTTTCATAATAACTTTTATCTTTGATATCATTGTTTGTATAAAGCCAATTATAGAAAATTGCATTTCCTCTAATATCTTGGTATTAGAATGTCCATATCCATATTTTCTCAATCATTATCTACATTAGTTTTTTGCATTAAATCCTTCACCTCTTTAGTATTATTTTTTTGTAACAAGTTGACCTATTTTATGAAAATTTTCTTTACCCATATCATCAATTGTTAGTGTAGCACCTTCATCATTTTAGTTCATTATTTGCTTTTCTTCCATACATTTCACAATTTCTTTTTGTAACCACTTAAAACTTTCCTTTAAAAATTGTATATCTTTTTTTAATTCCTTGATTTCCTTTTGCATTTTTCTCATACATTTTAACATTTGGATGATCGATTTTTCCATTTCAACTTATTCTCTTAATGAAAGCACCATTATTAAACCTACTTATATGGAAGACTCAACCAACCTTATTTCTCTTCGTAAAAATATGAAATTCTCTCTATTCGAGACTAAGATGATCTCTATAAAAGAATTTAAAAGAAACTCTTGAGTTTTATTGAAAATGATTGAGCCTTTGTAAGTTATTTATACTCTTAACTAATAGCTAATAGAAAATTAATATCTAACTGAGTAACTAATTGTTATTAATATAAAAAATTATTATCAACTAATATACTACACATTTTAGAAGAAAACTAAACTATTAAGCTATTATTTTTCTACTCTAATTTTAGGATATAACAATTTGCCCAACCCCTTTTTAAGAACCTTGTCCTCAAGGTTCTAACAAGAAAAATTCAATAAAAGAATTATTAACTAATATGATTTAGTAATATTAAAAAATCATTAACAACATCTTCAATATATGCTTCATTCTTTAATATCACTAGAGTATTTTCTTGTTATTTTAATTCAAGATTTTCATAAGTTGTAAAGTCTAAAACTTGATTTATAAAATTTCTTTGCCCATGAATTCCATGTTCATAATTAGTGTTGTTAAGCATCATGATCATTATGGCTTTTTGTTCTTTGGTTAGATCTTCCATAACAACTTCTATCTTTGATATGGTTGTTTATACAAAACTAATTATGGAAAAATGCATTTCCTCTAATATCTTGATATTGTGAATGTCCATATCCATATTTTCTTGATTATTATCCCTATTAATTTCTAGCACCAAATCTTTCACCTCTTTAGTATACTTCTTTATAATAAGTTAACTTATTTTATGAAAATTTTCTTCCCTCATATCATCAATGGTTTCTACAACTGCTTTTTATAAACGCTTAAAACTTTCCTTCAATAATTGTGTATCTTTTCGGAATTCCTTGATTTCCTCTTGCATTTTTTTCATACATTTTAACATCTACATGAGCGATTTTTTCCATTTCAACCTGTTCTCTCAATGAAAGCACCATTATTAAGCCTACTTACATAGAAGGCTTGATCTACTTTATTCTTTTTACTAAAAATATGAAATTCTCTCTATTTGAGATGAGGTAATATCCTAATTTCCTCTTTTCAAGATGAGAATGATTTCTACAAAAGAATTCAAATGAAACTCTTGAGTTTTATTGAAATTGATTAAATGATCTTATTACAATTCTTTGTAAGCTATTTATACTCTCAACTAATACCTCATATGAAATCAATATCTAACTAACTAATTAATTTTTACTAATATAAAAAACTACTATCAACTAATATCAAATTATATATTTTAAAAGAAAACTAAACTATTAAACTATTATTTTTCTAATCTAATTTTGGGACTAAACATTCAATCTAGAAAATTGGAAAATCTTATACTTGAGGACTTAAAATTTAAATCTTAAAACTATGCCACAAAAAGCCAATATTTACAAAATAATAGAGTTTAGTTTATGAATTTAAAAGGGAAATGTAATTATTTCCATTCTTACGAAAATCTTTATTTTGCAAATATTCCTTCATATATTTTACTATTTTTTATTTTAGAAAATTGTTGGTTTTTATTTTTAGAGTTGCTCTTGAAGGATACTTATGTGCTCGCTATTCAAAATTAGGCTATCGTCATTCGTGTTTCAAAGTCTTTCAAATGTATCTTTTTTAATTTTAATGTTTTCTAATTTTTATATTATTTTTAGTTTTAATTTTTTTAAATGATTTGTGCTAAGAAAATATTTGCCGAAAAACAAACTTGACAAGAAAACCTAATTTGATTGAAAACCTTAAATTATAAAAAAGAATCCCTAATTTGATTTCAAAATCCCTAATATAACCAAAAAAGCCTATTTTGATATAGAAAATTTTAATTTTATTGAAAATCCCAATTTAGTTGAAAAAAACCCTAGGTCTTGATTTAATTAGTAAATCCCTAACTTTAATGAAAATTATTAGTTTAATTAAAAAGACTAATTTCATTAGAAAAACCTTAATTTGAAACCGAGCACAATGCTTTAATTGGACTCGCTGGTTTGTAATACCTAAATGGGCTAATTAGGACTAGCTTACCCTTCCTTTGATGCAGTGGAAGGTCTATTAACTTGGCGGTTTGGTTGGTTTTGGGTTATTATTCTTAGCCTGTGAATCTATCTTCCTTATAGGGAAGAGTTGGCGAGAATTTGGGGGCATGTTTGGCACATCATGTCATCCACTAAGCTTAGAGAATGGGGATCATACCAATTGTCTTGTCCTGGAGATATAAGGATTCTGTTGTTGATCAAGTCTTGGAGTCTTGTCCATCAATGTACATCAGTTATGTTTGGCCTTAAGTGAAATTAGGAATTAGGTAGCATTTGACCCTTGTCTCATGACTCTTTATATAGATTGAGTAGGAAATTGGTTAGGTCAATCATGGAGGGATCACTTCGAGCTTTAGGTCAACCCAAAACCAAATTGAGTCACTTTAGGCTTAAGAGAGCCATACTCAAAATCTTCTATTAGCAGATTTGATGATGCTCGAATTGAAATTTCATATATAGCTTTGTTTGATCACCAGTCTTTTTGGTAAAAACATATAATGTATGTGGTTATTGGGTTAAGATAAATTTATTGGTAAAAAAATAACAATTCATTTGGAATATCATTATGATTAGCATACTAATAATATTTTTATATATTGTTATGACAGGTTAAATGCTATTATATAGTAATATAAAAGGATAAATTACACAAACCACCATTTAAAAATTTAGAAATGGCACCGACCTCAGCTTGTGAAAATGTTTGTACTTAAGGCTCCAGAAAATTTGCTTTGTGTTTTCTGTGGAAATTTCAATTAATGAAGTGACATATGGATGTTAATATGATATTTACTTAAATATTTTCAATTAATTAACTTTTAGTAAAGCTTAAAATATATAAAGAAAATTTAGAAAATAATAAGAAAAGTTATCAACAAATGTGAAGAACACAAGCGTGTATAAAAAAAATATGAAGTTTTTATTACCGTAAAAAGAAAAATTTAGCACTTATTTAGCAGAAATCAAATGTTTATGGCTTTGTACAATTTATTAGCCAATGAAAATAATGCAATGCAAGAGGTACATCTCGGGAGTTAGCAAATATATAGTGGGTAAGGTATGAAGCTTTATCCGTAGCCTATCCTATAAGTATAAGCACCCAAACTTTACTACCCGTATATTACATTGTGACACTTTCAAACTATCTTATACCTTGTATATTATAAATTGTATAAGGTATAAGATATCTTATAAAACTTATAAATTTTAATTTGGATAGTTTCTATTTTTTTTTCCTTTCCTTCCAATTTCTTTCTTTCATTTATTTTTCTTTTTTTATCATTTTTTTCACCTATCATTATTATACAAACATATCAATTTCAGTAAAATCTCTATCTCGACTTTAAATATTAATAAATAATTATAAATTGGATTTATTTGGAGGATTGACTTATTTTGGCTATATGAATATTCATAAATTACAAATTTACAATTTCTCAATTCACAGTTAGCATCTATAATAATGCTCCATGCATTTGTAAATCCTAACCTATCAAATAAATCTTTGTCAAACCTAATATAAGCTTAATTTTAGACAAGGAAAAAACGTATAAACACTAGTTTCAACTAAATCTTGACTTAGATAATATTATATAAATCTATTGTGAGATTTTTTTAAAACTTAATACAAAAAATTTATTGTATCAAAAGGAAATTAGTTAATAACATACCTTATTTAGGTGGCATAATGTAGATTTTTTCTTTTTTAACTTTAGTACAGTTGAACTTAGTAAATGAGGAAGATGGAGTGGAAATAAAATATAATAAAGAAAATATTGAGAAATAAGAGATTGACATGAGGACATTAGGTTTAGTTTTAGAGTTTTTTATGTGCTGCATTTTGTTATTTTTTTAAACCCATACAAATGAAATGATATTTTTTTTATTTATTAATTTTATTTAATTATTATTAGAAAATAGCTACAAGATATCTTAAAGTTTATACCCTATATACTTTATAATATAATTTTTAAGGTAAGTACAAGATACCTTGATATTATATTCATATCCTAATTTATAGTTATAGGTTCTGATAAATTACTATTTGAAACTTACTTTATGACCTTAAATACTTATTCGAAACTTACTTGATCGAGTAGGGTCTAAGTGAATACCTTATACAATAGGATTATCCACTCACTTCTAGTACATCCTGTCATATAGCTGGATGAACTATATTTCTTGGGGCAACCTTATAATTATATGCTGTTTTCAAGTTGAAGGGACATTTATATATTCTTAGAAATATAAATGGAAAAATGATGAATTTGAACCAGCTCATTTCCTTTCACAACTTTTTCTGCTACTTGAACTTCAGAAAAATTCGGACCGGTTTCGTTTTGTTGGCCTAAAAATAAAAACTGATAATAGTAAACTAAATGACACTAAATCGATCTTTTTTGCACGTCGACTAGGTTTGATGGACAACTTTGATTTAACGAGAAGTTGATGGTTTTTAGCATAAAGTTTCTTATAAAAAAAGAAAAGAAAAGAAAAAGGTGTTCTTGTTATTTTATGCATTTTTTTACCACTTTTTAAAAGTTGAAAACTAAACATATTTAAGTAAATAGCATGTTCGAATCCATGTATTAACGTGTAAACAAAAACTTCCATGTAAGTTGCGACGTTAACTTATTAGAGAAAAAAGACTCATTACGTATTGAGTTTTAAAAAACCGAAGTACCGTGCAACTTTTAAAGATTTTAGGGGTGATTTATATAATTTACCCACATAAAAATATAATAAATCAAAATTATAAGTAACTACTAGATAGTTATTGTAAATTAATGCATTGTAATAACTTTTTAAATTATTGAACTAGAACATCATGGTATTGAATTATACAAATAGTGTAGTTACTCTTTAAAACAAGATGCATTTATAAAAAAATTTTGAAATAATACACACATACATAGAGAATCCCTAAAATTTTATTTAGGGCAACTGCACCTGGATTTAGGACATTCGAAAAAAACTTAGCCGATTAAGTTCAAACTTTATGACTATAATAGAAAAATTAGTTGAAGTGATTTAGTGAAATTAGACTGTGAAAATGATAATCCAAAATTCTAATTTTAACTTTAAAAGTGTAATTATATAATATAACATCAAACTTATCGGAATCTCTAAAACCGAGCTTGAAATATAAAAGAGACTTAAAAATAAGTTAATTAAGTTATAAAAGGAAATAATATAATATACTATATAAATATACATATATTTTTATGAGCATACCTGGTGTATATAACAATTATACTCGTAAATTAACTCGAAATTATATAATTATAAATAATAAGCGATAAACTTATAAAAATAAATATGAAATATATCTTAAAAATAAAGAACATGCTAGAAATATGATTATATGCACATGACTACTTATTACGTGTAATGTATATATAGTATATATAATATATATACCCGTATATTAATAAAATTACTAATTTATATAAAATATATAAAAATAATCCTATTTTATCTAAAACTTCACAAATCTTATCTAAATGCTTGGGAAATTCTAGAATCAAGTCGTGGTGGCCTCCAAACAACCAAAATGATAAATTTAAAAGTAGATTGAAGACAATTTAGCCACCTCATGCTTAGATAGTTGGGAAAAAAATGAAAAAGAAAAAAAGAAAAATTCAATCGTCTCAATCTAGTATAAGAAGTGAAGAACACTAAGCTAAACTCAGGAGGAGGAGGAGGGGGATGGGGAGGGATAGTGTGGTGGTGGTGAATTGAGTATATAGAGGATAAATTGCAATTCTTTTTAAAAGTAAGCACTAAATGCAATAATAAGTATAATCAGGATAATGATAAAATAATAATAAGTGTGAAAATTAAAAGAGATAGAGATAAAGAAGATTAAGCCCAGATTTAACGTGGAATTCGAATTGCCCCTTAGTCTCTATGGGCACATAATGCCTCCAACCGAGGATTTCACATAACTTTATTGATTTCTCAATCTAAGCTCCAAGAGTTACACAAATATAAACTTGATCACACAAGTTTCACACTCATAACTCTCAACATAATTCACAATCTCTACTCACAACACAGAAACTCAATTTCAAGAATTGTTGGTGTAGTACTTTTAATGTTCAAGACTTTGCAACTAATAACTGACAAGTATTACATTTCAAATCTGTCTAAATATTAGCAAATTAGGGCACAAGAGACAATGGGAATAATAGACAATAAGAGCACAAAGGAATGTTAGAATATTATAGCAAAAGATCAGTCATTCCTGGTCTTTGGTCAAGTTATTGAGTATTTATATCATCTTATTCAATTCTTTTCGTTATAGTGCATTAAATGCTCTAGTGACTAGTTGAATCTTGGTACCTTATCATTACCAACAAGCCGGTAACAAATTGCATTACTTGCATGAACACCGACAAGTGAACTAGTATGCAGGTTCCTTGATCATAAGTGATTCCATCTCTTTATTTAGGTCACTTCACTGTCAAATTGGTAATGCTCTGGAGCCATAAACTCAGTAGGCCAAATATCACCTAAAAATACTTTTAACATATAACAAACAAATACACTTTGCAATCTAACTTCAAAATCATTTGATCATTAATCAAAAGGTTAAATTTCTTATAGAGATAATTGATATATTTAATTATTAAGCAAATTAATCGATCTTGGTAAATCTTATTTAATTACCTTAATATAATCAAATAATACTTAGTTTAATCATTTACTTATTTTGTTCTCTTAAAAAACAATATGGTTAGATATATATTTTTTGTTTTATTCTCATCAAAATCAACATGTTTAATTATACGCTTTTTGTTTTGTTCTCATTAAAATCAAATGATGAACCCTAGGACATCATATAATGATGATATCACCAAAGTTGAACTCAATTCAAATGCTAAGAATCTTTTGTTAAATACTATTATACGTTCTGAATTTTATCTATTTGCTTCTTCTGCTATAGCTAAAGATATTTGGGATACTTTGGTGCAAACTTACGAAGGTACAAAAACTATTAATGACATAAGAATTAGCTCGCTGGTTCAACAATATGAAACATTTCGAATTCTCTCTGGTGAAGAAATCAAAGGCTTTTTTAGTAAATTTACTGCTATAATTAATGAACTGTCTTTTCTTGGTAAAATTATTAGTGATGCAGATATGGTATGCAAGATGCTAAGGATTCTTCCCAAAATTTGGAATATAAAGAAAACATCCTTAGAAGAAGCTTGTAATTTGAAGACATTAACACTTAGTCAATTACGTAGTAAGCTTATGGCATATAAAATTCATTTTCTCAAATCAGAAGGCACTTTAGAAGATACAAGGAAGAGGACCATAGCTTTCAAAGCTAAAGAAACAGATACTGATTTAGAAGGAGAAGATCCATCTAAAGAAGAAGATGAGGACATGACACTACTAGCTAGAATGCTTTGGCTTAAGAAAAAGGGTAAGAAAACATTTACTAAAAGATTTACTACTAATAATAATTGGTCCATTGATGTAGGGAAGTCAATCAAGGAAAAACAAGAGAAGAAGGTAAAAAAGGAGATCATTTGCTATGAATGCAAGAAACCTGGACATATCAAATACGAATGTTCTTTGTTGATCAAGAAAATGAAGAAATTCAAGAAGAAACATAAATATCTGATGGTAACATAGAGTGATTTGGAGGATTCAGAAACTGAATAAGAAGGTTCAAAAGAATGCGAGGAAGCTAATTTATGTCTTACAACAGTCTTCGAGGTAGATTCTAAAACTGATTTTGATTTTGATTTAGATGTACCTAACGATATATGTGTTGAAATTAATAAACTCCTCAAAGCTCTTTCCAAGTGAAGCAATAAATTGTCGAAGCTTGAATTTGAGGTTAAAACATTGAAAATTGAAAAGCATCAACTTACTCAATCAAAGAAGTTGTTAGCAGATGAAAATGATTTTATGAAAAATGACCTCGAAGGTCTACATATTGCCTATGAAGCTTTAGTTAACGAGAATCTAATTTTAAAAGAAGAAATTAAGAATTTGAAAAACTGTATAGAAGTTTTATCTAAGTCAATTTAGAATACCTTTAGCAAGTTTGATAAAAGTGACAAGAAACTACAAATGTTGATTTCTAATCAAAGGATGGATAATTCAAAATCTGGACTAGGTTTTGAATTTGGAGAAACATCTAAGACAAAGAAAGAAATAGTTTTTGTTAAATTCAAAGATAAAAAGCGAGAAATGATTAAAAGTAGTGAAAACAACAAAGCGTTCAAACCTATCAGAGAGAACAATAGAAGGTTTTCTCAAAACAATAACAAATATCCTTTCAGAAGGTATAACAGAAGGTTGAACAGAGGGCATTTTAGAAAGAATCTAAACCAAAAGAAATTGGTAAGTAACAGGTATACTAAATAGAAATCTTATACTTGTTGTCTTTGTAATAAAATAGGTCATACAGAGAAATACTGTATTTACAAAAAATACAAGCTCAGTAGTAACTAAGGTACAAATCAAAACACGAGCTTGGATTCCTATGGACCCAAGCTTTACTGGGTTCGTAAAAAGATTTGATTATGCTTTGATGTGTGTAAGACTATGAGGCAAAGATCAAAGGAACATGGTATCTTGATAGTGGATGTTCAAGATACATGACCAGTGATGCTTCGTTACTTACAAATCTAGAATGGAAAGAAGATAATTATGTGGAGTTTGGTGATAATGGTAGAGGTAAAATAATTACGGTAGGATCAATTGGTTTGATACCTCATTCAATTGAAAATGTGTTGCAAGTTAAAGGAGTAAAACATAACTTATTAAGTATAAGTCAATTGTGTGATAAATGATATAGAATAGTTTTTGAACATGATAAACGTGTTGGATTTAATCAAGACAGTTTAAAGTTGTTTGAAGGTTTTGGAAAGAAGAATGTCTATCTAATTAAACCATTTGGAGTATCATTTGAAAGCTACTTTATTTTTGTAAATGATAATCTATGCTTTGGTAAGACTAGGACATGTGAATTTTCATCAACTGAAGAATTTGTCCAAAAAGAGTTTAATTTTAGGTTTACCTAAATACATGCTTATGAAAATATTCGTTGTGCTGCTTACTTGAAGAATAAAATGAATTCATCATCTCATAAGAGTAAGAAGGTTATTTCTACTTAAAGACCTATGGAGTTATTGCATTTAGATCTCTTTGGCCCTACTCGCACGTTAAGTTTAGGAAGAAATAAATATGGTCTCTCACACACTGGCCCTAACCCAATTTCATCTTTAACCAATCTAACAAACAAATCCAACTGCTGTAAAACCAAAAATCGCAACCACAATCTAGCAGCCCCACTGTAGATTCACACCCTTTACTATAACAGCACCACGATAGACAGAAGCGAACAGGGTAGCAGCAAGACGGACAGTAATGAATAGGACAGTAGCACAGCAGACAGCAGCGAACGGGATAACAGCAAGGCAGACAGCAGCAAACAAGACAGTAGCAAGGTGGACGGCAGCAAATAGGATAGCAGTAAGGCGGATAGCAGCGACATCCAGCATCGTCCCAATGCTATGGACAGTGACTCCAATACACATTCCCATTGCAGCTAGCCTCATCCGTCAACAGCAGCACACATCAAACACGTACATTGCTCCCCATACTGACGTAGTCTACTTACTGATCATCCACACTGATCGCTGTAACTGCATAAATCGCCGATCACCGAAAAAATCTGCACGATAGCGCTTTGTTGCAGTTACGTATGTTGGAGACAGTAGCCTCGTAATCAGGTTCAATTTCTATCCAAATTTTTTCTGATTTATTATACTATTATTTTGTTAGGACTTTAATGGTTTAATACAGCATATATATATGTGTGTATGTGTATATTAGTTTAAGGTATTTTTTTAGTATTAGTTTTCTTTATAATATATATTAGGTACATTATATTAATTTAGTGAATATTTATTTAATAAGTGGACATAAACATTAGATTAGGTACCGTTAAGAATGGTGTTTTATTACATATATATGTTATTATATTAATTATACTTTATTAGTTAACATAATATATGATATATGTATATGTTAATTCAGAAGTTTTAGTATTAGTTCTTATACCAGTGTATTATATGGAATTAATTTATTTTAATAGATAGTCGTATATATTAGTTTAGGGATTGTTAAGATTAATCATATCTTAAGATTTGGTTTATTACGTAGAAAGTTGTTTTTTCTTTAAATAAAAATTAATAAAAGACCCTTTTTTTAAAAAAATAGGATTGTTAGAGTATTTTTTTTTTAAAAAAACAAAAACACTCAAGAGTTAAGACTATTTAGATTTTTTTTAAACCGAATCAACTTAAACGTAAACTCGGCCAGTTTTTAAAAATTAAAATCAATCAATACACTAAGATTTTCTAAAAGAACTACGATCGTCTGATCCTGACTAGCGGGTACGTAGGTACCTTCGGGGCGACGATAAAATCTGTAAAAACTTATATTCTTTTTTCTTTTGATTTTATTTATTTATTTTTAAATATTACAATTAGAAGAATAATCCTAATTTCAGTAAATAGATAGTGGTACCCGTTAAGGGTTTAATAGGTTAGCCCTCGAACTTGAAACCCTTTGGTTCTTTATTTAAAATTGAAATCAAAAACCGGTAGCCAAATCGTAATCAATCCACCCAATTGGTTATGGTTTCTTTTTCTTTTCCCGACTTTGGTCAGGTAACAACTCCAAAAAATATTTTTAATAAAAAACCGGGATTTCTCAGTTTCTTTAGTCGATGATTAATATTGAATGGGTTAGAGTTTAGTATTAATCAGGAAATGAGAAATCAATTTTGAATAAAAGAAATCGAAAAATCAGGCTCGACATATACTCATCGCACATTGGACAACTGAGGCCAGTTTGTTGAGGTCTTCAGCAAATACATCTTCCTTAACTAGTTTAGTATTAACCTCAATCTCTTCCTCCACTTCTTCTTCCTTCTCTGGTTCTTCGTCTATGCTATTTACTTCAATCATTGAGACATCTCCCTTGATAATCATAGTCCTTTAGTTCGGACATCAAGTAGCCATGTGACCAAACTTTTAGCATTTAAAGCACTTAATCTAGCTTATCTTCTTCCTAAATCCTTGTCCCTTCTCATAAGTCCTCTGCTGCACATCATTATCAACTAGTCGGCTCTTCTATTTAGCTCTAACATTAGTTCTTTAGCTTGGCTTGGCACTTTACTGAGCTTGGTAACTTCTCTTAGTAGGTAGACTTAACTGGCCAAGTTAGCTCATTGGAGGTCAGCTTGGCCTATTCCTCCTCTATCTTTCTACTCACTAAGCTATTGTTATAGCCCCATCCGGCGTAGTGAACTGTTGAAGTTCTACGATACCTCGAATGTCACTTCTAAATCTGGTAAGAAATCTAGATATTGTTTAGGCTGATGGCTTATCTACTTTACATCAGATCATAAGCACTTAGAACTCTTGAACATACTCATCAACAGTTTGGTTTCCTTGTTGTATCTCTTGAAGTCTAGCAAAAGTATCATGTAGGTAAGTATTTGGCATGAACCTATTTATGAGAATTCTTTTCATCTCGAGCTAAGTGTTGACTTCTCTGTATCCCTCTTACCTCCTCATGGTCTAGAAGTTCTTTCACCATAATGCAGCATACCCTACGAACTCAACAACAACAATCTTTACCTTCTTACGGTCTTCATATTTGTAATAATAAAAAACATGTTCAACCTTCTCCTCCTAATCCAAGTAGTCATTAGTATCTCTAAAACCATTGAAGCTCGGAATTTGAAGCTTCACATGCTTAATAACCCTGGGTGCTTGGGCTTGCTTTCTTCTTCATTGTACTCTTCTTCTTCTCCATCATCCATATCACCTAAGTCAATCCTTCTCTATACTTGTCCTCCTACTCCTCCACCTCGAACTTATCGAGATAGGATCTGTTCTCTAGCAGGTTAAGTAGCTTGTAGAGTGTTATGCATGGCCATAACAAGTTGATAAGCTAATGCATGAACAATTATGGTCAAATCGGCTATGAGGTTAGCTATCTCATTAAGTTGTTCATTTGTGCTCCTAGAGGTATTCTTAGGTTGTCGTCCATGGTGGATAATATCGCTATTGTCATCTCCAGTACCATCATTAACACTCAGATTTGTCATTTTCTTTGACAAAGCTTAGTTATAAAGTTTGAATCTAAAAAAACATAGACACTATTCCTCCAAGCTAAACAACATATATACTCTTCTACATGAATGTCTAACTAATCAATGAACATAACAACTATTCCAATGAACAATAAACTCAAGCAAAACTTTCTCTATTTTCATACGTTCGAAATAAGGCAAATAGAGGATACAACCACAACAAACTATTGTGCATTATACTTACTCGACCACTTGCAGCTAAGCTCTATGTAACATATTATTACAATCACTACTACTCAAGAAGGTTAAAACACAACATACCTAAATGAAACTTTTACTCTGATACAAAGATGATAGTTTGTGACCAAGGACTAACAAGGGAGACCATAAAGAGGGTGGGTCCAAGCTTGCAAAAAGCTTGAAAATAAAGTAGGAAATGCATGATAAATAGGAAAGTAAACAAGTAACCCTTGAACAGCTCTAATGACATGATGCACCGGGGAACTTTCGAAGACTTATGGCTTAACTTGATGTGACATACGAATTAGTCCAATAAGGTTACTCACCACTTAGCCTTACTTAAGGGTCAGGATAAAAGTGAAGTAAGAAAACAAGCTGTGACCAACATTTACGAAAGGGAGTACATTCAATATTAGAGAATGTAAGATGATTTACGGCTACATGTACAGGGTGTTTATACTAAAAAAGTTAAGGCATCTTGCCTAAAATGGAATAAGATGAAAAAAGTAATGCCTAAAATAAGTATGTTACAAGGAATGTCCAAAGGATATAATTGAAAATACAACAAAAATGGGTATCTTATACAAAAAATTCTATTATAGGGATCCTCAGGCATGTGGCTAGTGACTAATAGTTATGTGCTTAGCAAAAGATAGATAGCTATTCAGCTAACCAAGATGTTGTTAAGCAATGATGCTATGCTGAGGTGACAGTTTAGTAGTACCAAGCTAATTAGGTGATTTTCCCAAGTGAATTCAACTTGGGTTCAAGTCAGCTATGCAGCTAGTCGAATAGGCCAAGCTATTACTTGCATGTATCTCGAGTCAACAACTAGAGACAATCAATAAGTACAAAGGGTTTTGGCTTGACCAGCGCGTTAGTTTAGTAAACTGCAACAATTCAGATTCCTCAAATGTAGTGCGTAAAGATTGAACTCGCCTAGCCATATTGTCTAGTCTTTAGGCTTAGTCAAGGTTTTGGTGATTTGATTCCTATCAAGAGTACAACTGAACTATTCTGTATATGACAAAGAACTCTTAGCATTAATCTGAGCTCTTCGCGTATGGTAACATTATCTTTTGCCAAAGGAATTTGTCATATACACAGATCATGAATCTTTGAGGTATCTATGGAGCTAATCAAAGCTTTCTAAATGCTAAGCTCAATGGATCAAATTTCCTGGAAGGGTTTAACTTCATTATCAAATACAAGCAAAGCAAGAATAATGTAGTTGCCAATGCTTTGTTAAGAAGATATGTTCTTCTCACCGAGTTACAAACCAGGCTGTTAGAGCTTGTAAGCATTAAATATCAGTATCAACAAGATTCTCACTTTGGTCTTATATTTAGACGATATGTAGAAGGAAGAATAGTGGATGAATATCATGTAGAGGATGGTTATCTATTTTGAGGAGGCAAATTGTGTGTACCAACCTATTCAATGAGGAAACTGTTGGTGAGAGAAGGCTACAGTAGAAGACTCTCTAGGCACTTTGGAGAAGATGTATAAGCTCCTGAATGACAGGTTCTTCTAGCTTAAAATGAAACGTGATGTGCATCGTGTGATTGTGGGATGTGCTATTTGTAAGAAAGCAAAAAGACGAGCAGAACAAGGGAAGGTAATGCACATCACGTTTCATTTTAAGCTAGAAGAACTTGTCAACAAGGGAAGGCAATGCCTTTACTTGTTTTGACCATACCATGGGTTGACTTGAGTATGGCTTTAATCCTTGGATTGCCCTGAGTTGCTCGAGTTAAAGATTTTGTGATGGTTGTCATTGATAGATTTAATAAGATGGCATACTTTATGCCTTGTACCAAGACTAACAATACTTCAGCTATTACTTCTTTGTTTTTGCAGGAAATAGTTTGCTTTCATGGAGTACTGAGAAGTGTGGTGTTAGATAGAGACCCAAAGTTCTCAAGCCATTTATGGTAAACTCTTTGGCGTTAGATGGGAACTAAATTATTGTTCAATACTTCTTGTCAACCTTAAATTGATGACCAAATAGAGGTTGTCAACCGTACCCTGGACTCGTTGCTTTGAACTATAGTAGGGAAGAACTTAGTCAATTGGGACATTTGCCTAACTGTGGTAGAATTTTCTTACAACAAGATAATATACACCACCACTAGATATGCCTCATTTGAGGTCCTCTACGGTTTTAATCATGAACTACCCCTTGATTGCACCTTGATGCCACCTATTGACCAAGAAGATCCAGAAGCAAGAACCAAAGCTTAGTCCATCTAGAAAATCTACCAACGAGTCACTCAGCATATTGACTAAGCTGCTAGAAAACTAAAAGAGAAAGGTAAGGGAAGGAAGACTAAGTAGTTTTAGCTTGGTGACCAAGTATGGTTACACTTGAACAAGGGGAGGTTTCCTAATAAGAAGAAGAACAAGCTATTTGCTAGAGCTAAAGGACCATTTAGGATACTTCAAAAGACAAACGACATTGCATACCAATTACAACTACCAAAAGACTTTAGAGTGTCTAGCATGTTTAATGCTTCTAACCTCTGCCCTTACTGACTTAAAGAGAACTTGGATGAGGACAAACCAAATTTGATCCCAAATCCCAATCAACTTGATGAGGATGATAGGAATCAAACCATTAGACCCCTATCTTAAGCAAGAGCCTAAGGATTAGAGAGTATATCCAAGTGAGTTCTTTCTTTATGCCCCAGAGCTGAAGAGTCTGAGCAGCTGCAGTCTGCCGACTTGATGCTCTGTCCAAATCGAACCCTCTTGTGCTTGTTGATAGTCTTTAGTAGTTGACCAGAAGTGTATTTGAACAATGGCTTAACCTATCCAACCATCTACTATGTTAACTTAAACCCAAGATATACCGAGAACATCTAAGCTAAATTCATCTTGAAAGAGTTACCTAATTAGCTTTGTACTATTGAGCTATCCACTTAGCTCGGCATCATTACTCGGCAATAGCCAAGCTAGCAGTACAATTTGTTTATTTTACTAGGAGTATGACCAGTAATCATCCAACACGTGTCCGAGCACCCTTATGATAGAATCTTCCATACAGAACATCCATTTTGTTGAACTTTCATTTATATCCTTAGGATATTCCTTATATCATACTTGTTTTGCATGTTACCCTTTTTAGTCTTTTCCATTTTAGGTAAGATGCCCTAACCTTTCGGGTATAAATACCCATTGTAAATGTAGTCGTAATATACATTTGAGATTGAATATACTTATCTTTTTGTAAGCATTGCTCTTTGTTTGCTTGTTTACTTCACTCTTATCCTAACCCTTAAGTAAGGCTAGGTGGTGAGTACCTTCATCAACTAATCAACTAACTCATGCATCATATTGAGCCGAGTCATGAGTCCTCAGTAGTTCCTTGGTGTGTAATATCCTTGGAGTAGATTGAGGTTTACTTATTTATTTCTCTATTTACGTGCATTTCCAATCCTTATTTTCATGCTTTCTACAAGCTTGGACTTATCCCTTATGATTGGCCTTGTTAGTCCTTAGCTCAACTCATATCACCGGCTATGCTAGACAACGAGCTCCCCAAAGGTTATCTCAAGTTAAAGGCGAGCTCTTTCCTTGTTGCTAGAAGGCGGAGCTTAGGGACTACAGGAAAAGACATCCTGAGTACTTAGGGTTTGGCTCGAACTGGACAAACAAGGCTGGGATGTATGCCAAGTTGGTCCTCATACATGATAGGAGGAATCCTTAACTATGTTGATCAAGCTCTTAGGTGGGCTTAGGCCTCTAGAGCCTTGGGCTAAAAGGTGACCATCGATACTTACCCTTTACTCTTCTTGGTGTTAGGGAGGCAAGGAGGGTACAGTATGCTCAGGCTAAGGAGGCTAAAGCCCCTGTGAGATACCTTGCAAGAAGAAGTGTAAGTGGCCCCAGTCGTTTTGGAGTGAGGAGTTATCGGGGGCCTTCTAAATGTGATGTTTAAAATGACCATTAAGGGGGGGTCTTTTCCAATGATGTCTTTCCTAAGCATAGTAGCTATTAATATTCTTGGAAAACATCATAATTAGGGATTAATGACGACATTTATGGTGACTCTTCACTACCATCTTGCCTTAACCATCGGATGAGTTGATAGCAACACATAGATGGCTCAAGACTTCCTTTCATTGGCTATATAAAGGCCTAATAGGGGGTAATCTTTCTTCATTCTAGCTCCATCACATTACTTTACCATTTTAAATCCTCTAAGAGTGTGACAAAACTCCTTTTTCCCTTGTAAAGTGTAGCAAATTTCTAAGTCAAAGAAGATCATACTATGAGAAAAGGCATATAAATCTAGGCTACAACCTCATGGTGGCCCCCTTGGGTACTGATTGAGGATGTAGTAGGTTGCTTAATGACTGGGGGTAGCCCTTGAGTATTGATCAAAGGGTGTACATGGACCCTTCGGTTCAATGAGAGGTGCTCAGGGATATATCTTCTAGTTATTGTAGTGTCGACACCACGATCACATGTAGTAGATGCCAGGGTGTTGCCTATCATCCATGGTGTTTCTGATACTGAGAGAGGGTACTCTAGTGGCTTTAGGGAGGTTCTTAGGCTCGAGAACATGGTGGTACATACAAGTCTACATGCTCTTTAGGTCGGTTCAATGGTAGTCGCTGTACGTACCTTTGAGTACTAAGGTAGTTTCCATTACACTTAAATCTTCCTCGAGGTTGTTTGTTGCATATTCTAATAGGTCGGCTGTCCCCTAGTTGTTTTGATGAGCAAAGAATTCTTCTTAAAGATGTTGATATCGATGTGATAGGTTTGAATACGGTGAAGGAAAAGCTCATTACCACGTCGTGCTGGACGAGCGGGACTAAGAGCTATTGGATAGAAGATTAGCCACTTGAATAGAATGTCTCCTGAAATATCTAAAATGAACCCATGGAATCCAAATGGATCCATTATCATTAACTATTCTCAAGAAAAGCTTTAACATGGTGGTCCTTTTCCTGCCATCAATAGTTCTTAAACCCAATCCACCTTTATCCTTTAGTTTACATTAGACCAGCTGATCGTATAGATCAACAAGGTGGGTTCGGGGTCTGACCAAAAGAAATCTTGAATGCTCAATTAAATGGATTTTAAGATCTTCTCTGGAAGCCTGAAAGTGGACGACCAATAGTTTTGAAGGCTTACAAGTATTGAGGAGATGAGCTCCATTCTTCCTGCATATGAAAGCAACCTTCTTTTCCAATTTCTAATTCAGCGATTGAACTTGTTAAAGAGGGGGAGATAGTCAGAGTGTCTCAATTTAGTAGATATTAGGGGTAGTCCCCAATATTTGAGAGAGAGTTACGTCTCACGGAAGCCAAAAGTACGAATGATTTTTCGTTTTGCCCTATAACTTGTAGCCAAGAATGATAGAGAGAATTTGGCTTTCTTAATCCCAAGACCTACCTAGCTGTGAAAACTAATTTATCACTTGGTTGATGGCCAACGCATTATGCATGAAGCTATATGCGAAAATGAGCACATCATCAGCATATAAACTATGATAAACATAGAGTTTATGAAATCTTCTTGAATGGGTGATTCACTTGTTGTTTACTTCCATATTAAAATAAAAAGTGGGCTAAATATTTCCATGATTAGGGTAAAAGATAGGCTCTAAGAGACCTGCCTCAAATTGCGGCCCCCTTGAAGAAGCTAGATGAAGATCCGTTAATCATAACTGCAAATGACATTATGGAGATACATTATGTAATCCATCTTACCTAACAATTTTAAGAAACTTCAAGGGTGGGTATTGAGGACAGCATCCCAAGGAATGGAGTCGTACGCCTTGTGAGTATCTAACTTAGCACAAAACGTAGGAGTTCCTTTGTCTCTATGAAAGTTATGGACTAGCCCATGAGCTAGAAGAATGTTTTCAATGATGTTCTTGCCTTTAATGAAAGTTGATTGATAGGGACCCACCAACTCATCGAGCAATTCCCTAAGTTAATTCGCCAAAATTCTTGAGATTTTCTTTACAAGCACATTGCACAATAAGATAGGTCTAAACGCCTTAAAGATCTTCGGGTTATCAACCTTTGGGATTAACTCAAGGAAAGTGGAGTTAACCCATTTTAAGAGCTCTCTCATTAAGCAATGAAGCCTTACAGATGAAGATGAAATAGAGAAGGAAGAAGAGAGACATACCCTTTCTTTCTATACAGTTACGTAGACCGTAAAGATTTCAGAATGGTAGGGAACCCTTCTAACCTTAGGGCTTAACAACGTTTTACTCACTACAGCCAGACAACCAAGAAAAGATACAACTTCTTTCTGTTGGGAAACCAAAGCAAAGGTAAACTCCATGGATGGAGCTTTGCGTTCTATTAGTAGAAAAAAGCCCTTAGAAGGCCCTTTCTTTGCCTCAGATGTGAGACCCATCTGGCTTGCTTGACGTCTGTTTTATACTAAGGAATAGGGACACTTAACATGCTTTAATTATAGCAGATAAAGGGCGAACACCCTCCACAGAGAATATGTTGAGCTACCTCAGGACTATGACTGTTAAAGTGCTCTTTAATTAAGAGAATGAATGATCTCAACCTAATGAAAAGAAAAAGGAAAGACCCCTCCACTACCAGTTGTCTAAGGAATAAAAGAAGACAGATGCTCGGGTAAAAGACTTAGAGTAGACCTACCCACTTATTTAGGAAATGAAAAAAACCCTATCTAGTAACCTCTTGACCTAAGAAGCACAAAAGATGATACCTCTGACCAGGCAGGCTTTACAAATACCTCTGCCATTCAAGATCTAAGGAAAGAGAAAGCTAGGCGAGGTGCTATTAACCCAACAGGTGAATCAATTGGGTTGGGCTAAGGAACTATGAGAACTTACTCCGATTATGTCCCTTGGAAGATTGTTGCTATAGAGAACTGAGATGCTTCAAAGCCTTATATTAGAGTTAAAACCGTCTACCAATAGAATAGAGACAACGAAAGGGGCAATAGATTTAAATCTAAAGCCAGGGAGCTTCTAAATAGTTGAGGACTTTGCCTGGATGATGATGAAGACATCTCCTGAGTAGTAGATCTTATTTTATATGGGAAAAGGTGCGATCAAGTCAACTATGCCATTTGAGCCTTAGACCGTGCAACCTCCAAAACCTGGAAGGACTTCTTGGATGAATTAAGAAACTTGAGTGGGCCATTTAGTTTATATAGAGGAAATAGATAATAGAAAATGTTTTCATCTTTTCTGTTGAAATATAATACCCTTAAAATGTTTTCTAAACGTGGTCCACCATCTAGGTATTTCGACCAAATGCTATTGATTTTAGGAGGACTATAAAGAAGTGGATGACAGCACCACTCATGGATAGTAAATGGAAAGTAGTGAGATATAATCCAATTTGTGAGAGTAAGCGTATGAAGAAGAGTGAGAATAGCCAGAATGAGACTAATCTAGTAAAGTCAGCCTTTCTTTAGGGAAAGAATCGTCAGTTAAGGCATGATGAGGAACTACTAAGAATGATGGGAAAGCAGGCAATACATACGAAAGAAAGGAAAGAAGGTAAGAGAGTCAGGATATGAAGAAGAGCTCATAGGCAAATGCAGATCTCACTCTTAAAAGAAAGCACATGCAATCGTAGGTGAGAATGAGAATCTTTGGCTTCTATGCTTGACCAATACTTATTAGAAGAGGAAGCAAGTAGTCAATTAAGAAGCTTTAGCTTTGCTATTGAGCCAGTACTTGAAGTAACTGTCATGCCTCAAAGCGGTAGAGTTGTAATAGCCGTACCATATAAATTATTGTAAGATAGAAGTTGGCCTTATAACCGCTATCCTAGACTTGATCTACACAAGTCGTCCATGACTAACCCACTTTGAAATAAACAGTTCGTAATTTCAATAAGTCATTTACTTAAGAAAATAAGAAAAGATATATATATATATAAACTAGAATTCAGTTATTACAATTAACGTTTATAACGTTGCACTATAATCTATTTCCTAGTTAATACATTATTCAGAAATGAAAAATTCTAAAATAAGAGCTTAGACCTTAAAAATATAGTTTGTTCTTCAAATGTTTTTCCTTACTCCCTAGGATCCAGCAGTTACTAGCTTTAGGGTAGTTGTAAGCCGCTTCTTAGCTAGTACCTGTAATAACGTCTATAGGGATGTGAGCAACCACAGCTCAGTAAGTCGAGAAGGAGGATTTAAAACTATACCACAAACATAAACAAGGTTATCAACCAAATTATTAGGTGTAATGAATGTTCAAGCAAATGCTATCGCACGACATTGTTTGGCTTATCGTAAGATTAGAGAAATTATGCCCGTTCTAATCCGAGTTGAGGAGTTGCCGTTAATGTAACAACTCATGACTAAACCTAAGCTTGTGCAATGGAGACACTGCTCCTCTCATGACTACCTTTGAACCATTGACTTCACCCTTGTTGTGACCTCTTCACCTGTTACTTAGTTCGACTAAGATGAAGAAGAGACCCATTATGCTATCTAGCTTTATCCCTTTTGAAGGGGTTGGTATTTGGTTGGAGAATCCTAGGTTTCCTCTAATGGGTTGCTATGTAGGTTTAATTTATGTTTACAAGTCATATATTTGATTAGGTCCAATTTAAGGTGATTAATCATTTCATAGAAATCATACAATATAAGCTAGAATAGTAAACAAAATCATAGCATTGCTCATAATCGAGCACATGCACATAGCTAACTATCTAATAAGTATAACCCGGTATAATCTTAAGTCTCTAAAATATAGCAATGTATTAATCTCAACTTACCTGAACTCCTCGTTCACTTACTCGAAGTCCAACTCGCTCAAGCTATCGCTGATCATCCCTATAATACAAACGTAGTTTCAATTTTCCATATAACTATTATAGGTTGGTTTTATCCTATAACGCTTATTGTTATCTTTTGTTTAGGGTTTAATATTCGTAATTATCTAGGTTTTAAGTCTTTTACAATTCTTCTTCAATCATGTTAAGTTTTGTTTCAATTTTCGTATCGATTTCTAAATTAGGTTTTTAATTCAGTTTTTGGTTAGAGATTTATATGTACATCCTAAGAAATCATTCCAACCCATAATGTGAAATTAATTGTATTATCTTCGAATATCCTAAATATTGTTTTTAGTCTCTAACTAATGTTTTAATCCGTGTAATACACCCGAATCCTAATTTAATTACCAAATTTACCCCCCGTTATGAGAAAATCTTACATTTTTCATATAATTACTCTAATTTAAGTTTCCTATTAGATTTGTTATATATTCCTATTATTATCATAATATCAATTCTAACCAATATTTTCCTAATTATTAATTTCTCATACTTATATATTACACATTATCACCTAATGTGTACATAATGTACAAATCTAATATTTCCATCACTTCAAATATCATCTCCTAATATCAAATAACATTCTAAATATCTAAATTCATTTCAAATCAGATTTTGAACAGAATTACCCTAAATTACCAAATTAACTTATAATTTATTATTTTTACCTATTACATATTTACTACATAATATTCTAATAATTACATCTAACACTCCAAATGCTATTAATAGCATACTCCACAAGATTTCAACATCCTAAAACATATAATTGTGCATCGAATCAGTAATTATTCATTTAATTAATTAATTAACCCTAAATTACCCATTTTATACATCATTTTAAGGCCTAAAAATTTTCAAAAATTAATTTTTGAAAAAAGAGATTCATAGCATCGTTCTATAACCCCTAAGTAGTCTACACAAAAATTTTGGGCTCAAAACCATACTCCTAAGGTCATCTATTTTTAAATTGAAACATATTCGGTTTTGCATGATTTCTTAAGGATCATATATCATGGGACATATTTTCATTAAAATAATATTTTTGCTAAAATTTGAATACAAAAATATTTTAGAATAATAAGTTTCATAATTTTTTAACTAATTTTGATAATTTTAACAATTTAAGAAAAATCAGGTAAAAATCGGAACTCACTAAAACTGGTGGCTCTAGCCATCGTCGGTGGCAATGGGTATGTCAACTTATTTGGGCGCTGCCACCACGATGTGGTGGTGGTAGCCGTCTACTCATAGCTGTTCGTTGGGTCTAAGTTCTCCTTAGAAGCCCTAACTGCACAGTTTTTTTGTAGTTTTTTGTAAAACCCTAATTTCCTCTCAATTTCACCTCTCTCTAATTTTCTAAAATTCTAGACATCCAAAATGACGATCTAAAAAATTTGGGGTATTTATAGAGATCTTGGAGAATTATTGTGCATTAAATTGATTTGACAATTGCCTTATCTCTTCTTTTTCTTACTTTCTATTTATTGTAATTTGATTGGTTGCTTTTATTTTTTCAATTCCAGATTGCCACACTAGATTCTTACTCATTTTTCTTGATTTTTTCTTAATTAATTATGAATTTTCTTTAATTACTTAGTATTATTTTAGTACATTTTTTTAAGTAATTATGCGTATTTTTACCTACATGTAAATTTATATATAGCACAAATAAATATTCTTAAATATTATTTAGGTTATTTTATGATTTTTAGTATGTATATAATTTATCTTTAGTGATTCGTTAATTATCGGAATGCATTTTATGCATTTTATGCATTTTCAATAAATAACGAATAATATACTTAAAATTTGGAAATTTTATATTCTTTTATTTTATTACTTATTTCCCTAAATTCAAACTTACGGGATCATTTTTACTAATATTTCTAGTCTTACTTTATAATTTAGGCTCAATCGAAACCCTGAGTAGCTGGTTATGGAGTTTACAGTAACTAACAATTAGCCAGGTACGTAATCAAGCTCATCTCTTATCGTAAGCGCTAAGGGGAAGTTAGAGATCAATTGAGTACGAATTCATACCTTAAGGGATCACTGAACTTATAGCCTAGAGGCTGAGGTAATGAATGAGAGGACGACTGGATAAGAAAGTCATGTGCGGAGCGGGAAGTAGTGATGAAAGTGAAATGATTATGAAGCTCACATTGGGGTTGACAATACGCTTTAGCCTCAATCAAGGGAGTAAAGTGCTTATAGATCTCATTCATTTTGCAAGATCGCTTGTTCCAGATCTGGTGTTTACGGAATTGAGGTAAGATAGACTTCCATCTTCTTTCTACTTATTTATACTTTATATAGAATTGTATCTATCTTTATCTTACTGCATCAAAGATAGATTCAACATTCAACAAGTCAAGATTCAACATTAGCTTCAGGAAGCTAAGAAGTTAGCATTTAGTTGTGGAATTGAACTCTAATCCGAATCAACTGTCGGGAATAAGAAGTTATTAAATAAGATCAAGTCTATTGCTTCTACTGTTATGGATCATCATGCGTAACTAAAGGGAAACACCCTACCATAAGAGATAGGCTTCTCTTAGGTCTACATCCTAAAGGATGGGTGGTCTATAAGATCACTCGACTAGCTTGGGTGATTCAATAAGCTACGACCATAAAAAGTGTTCAGAAAAGCAGCAGTTAATTGAGTGGGGAGCTGGGACTACTTTTGTTCCGAGTGCCTAACCTTTCGATAGCTAAGCAGTCAAACTAGAAAGATCATCTTAGTTAATAGAGCCATTATGATCTCCTTCGAAAGGTTAGATCTATGCTTAGCTATTTGATTGATAAGGAGAGGGGCAAAATACGCCATCCTATCCTCTTTCACGGGTTTCTCAGCTCACAAATCAGCCACAGCCACTGTCCTTTGATGGCTCTCCGCGTCAACAAGTTCGAATTCTGTATCTAGAGATAATCTAGCTAGTCGTCTTCCCTAGAGAGTTGGCTGTTTTAAGAGAGACCCCGGATTGGATCAGCCCTCGTTCTCACAAGAATGGTCTGCCCCAGCGGAAAGCGCCTCCACTTCAGCGAGCAAGTTGCATTCCACACGGACATTGAAAGTCGATGAAGTCGGTCTCTGTCTTCTCATCCAAGATGACTCAAAGGGAGGAGGGGAAGGCTCAGAAATAGGGTCTTACTAAGCAAGAGGGTAACGGGCAAAACAGGGCTTTTCTTTCACTCCAGAGAGCAGCTACTATAGCGGAAGAGCTACTATTGCATGAGCTAAGCCAGACAAAGGGAGATCTATTTCATAAAGAGATTAATTGATTGCCCGCCCGCTCAGCCTCGCTCCTTTCGTCTCGTCTTCTGGTGCAAATAGCAGAAATAAAGAGACTTTCGCACTGATTGCCTGCTATGAAAAAGTAAGAATGAAGTAAGATATTCGGGAAAAGACTAGATATGCCCCATACGAGACGCTATAAACTATTTTAGTCTAGTAGCTTAGCTCTTGAAGGTGGAAGCGCATAATGGAATATTAGTAGGGTTATATCTTCCATTTGAAGAGAGTTCTAAGCTCAATTACATCGACCCTCAAGTCTAAGTCTTCCAATCGAGTCCTAGGGCCATAGCCTTCATCAATACTCCTAACCTAAAACTATAAGAAATAAGAAGGAAAGACATCTCGGAATCAAGAAAGGAGAAAACGAATCAGGGAAATGGTGAAGTACATAAATAAACTCTTTATTCTAGTCCAGACCTTACAACAAAAAATAATGAATAAGGGACTGACTTCTTTATTTACAAGGATCCTGAATAAATCGCACACATGCTCCCAGGACTTCACGAAAAGAGGAGGCACGCAGGTAGGTATACCAATAGAAAGCACCGCGGGTAAGCGACGAGGGAATTCCTCTCCGAGCAGTGATGTGCCATATCCTAGAGAGAGGGCTTTACCGGTCGTTAAGATAGAGTCGGTGTCGGTAGCAGTTCTTGCTATTGTTAGGGGGATCAGGTCACCAATCGGTGACATAGTTTAGGAATTTATATCCGTAACTCCCATTCCAGTATTCGAACTGCCAACTACAGCTTTCTTTCTCTTCCCTAGTAGTCAGGGAAAGCAGGATTAGAAGGTTGAGACGGGTTGACTTACTTGCTTTTAAAAAGAGCGATGCCCAGAAAGCAGCTAAGCAAGAACTGGAAGAAAGTCACACGATACCCAAGACTCAAGGATGGAAATAGCGAAATCAGCAATAGAAGAGAAAGCCGAAGCCCTATGTGCGGAGGAGCCAACAAACTGAAGGATACCCGCATTGGAGGGAGCCCCAAGCCTATTGAATCGTATCAACCCTTAGAAGTAGCATCACCCTACCGATGAGTCTGGAGGAAAGACAGTAGCTCCCGCTTCACCAGTTCTTCGACGGCATTGAGAATTATATAAAAATAAGAAGTAAAAAGAGCAGCAAGAGGCATAATAGCCATAAACCAGAAGCAGTGCAGAAATAGGATGAGAGCTTGTCTCAGCAAGTGATTGGGATTTTCAATGAGGTGTTCGAAGTGAACAAAAGCTAGCTGGTATAAGCTTAGCAACGGCTAAGCCCAAAAGAGGGTCCTTACTAAGGCAAAGCTATGCATGTTTATCTAGGCTACTAGAAAGAACTCACAACTCAATGGGATACTTTGCTTATAGCAACTATAACTCGACTCGAAGAGTTGAGATAACTCAAAAAAAGGAAAGAGGTAACTTAACTGGAAGAGTTCACTCTACTTGGCGAGGAGGAAAGAAATGGTCTAAGGATGCATCATGTGATCATTGCCTGATGGAAGGAATCGATGTAAACCCTAAAGTTAAGCCAAGTGACCGTAGGATCGAACTTAGTACACAAAGTTTAAGACGATCGGTTAAAGAATTTGATGAAACCTAAATTATAAACTATAGTTAGAAATATTAATAAAAATGACCCCGTAAACTTAAATTTAAGAAAATAAGTAATAAAACAAGAGATTATAAAATTTTCAAATTTTAAGTATAATACTTGTTAATTATTGAAAAGGTGAAAAGTGCAATCTAATAACCAATAAATTACTAGAGATAGATTATATGTATATTAAAAATTATGGAATGACCTAAATAATAATTAGAAATGTTTACTTGTACCCTACATATATTTAGGTGTAGATAAAAATACGCGAAATTACTTAAATTGCCTAAAATTAGGTAGAAACTTATTAAATAATTAAAGAAAATTATTAAATAATTAATAAAAAATTAGAGGAATTGGGAATGACTTAGATTTGGTTGTGGTAAGTCAGGAATTAAAGAAGAAAAATTAACCAATAAAAAACAAGTAACACAAAAGGCAAAATTGAAGAGATTTGAGCATTGTCATGTCTAATTAATATATAATAATTACTACAAGGCTCTATAAATAGCAAGAAAAATTACAGAACTCATTTGGATAGTTAAAAGTTTGGAAAAATTGAGAGCATCGAAATTTAGAAAAAAAATTAGGGTTTTTAGAAATTTGCCCTAAAACTATGTAGAGGGAGCAAAAAGGTCATACCCATACACCACTACCACCCCACTCCAAAACCACCGCTTGGACTGGTCGATACACCTAAACCGATGTTGAAGGCCCAAAAGCCATCGGACTGGGTGAGTCTCACATATTCTCCAATTTTGTAAAATTTCTTAAAATTATTTATTTTACCTAGAAAATTATGAAATTTATTATTCTGAGGCTTTATTGTATGTAGATTTAGGGGAAAATAGTGATTAAGTTTAATCACATTTGTAAATATAGGGTTCTTAAGAAATTAGGCTTAGGAGTGTAGTTTGGAGCTCAAATTTTTTCTATAGAATGCTTAAGTGATATAGAATAGTGCTACGAAGCCATTTTTTAAAATTAATTTTTGAAATTTTTAAGTAATTTTTTAGCCCTAAAATGATGAAAAAATTGGGTAATTTTGGGTTAATTAGGTGATTAAGTAATTAATTACTGATTTAGATGGTAATTAGATGTTTAAGGATGTTAATCTCTGATGTGGAAACATAATCCTAGTCTTTGGAGTGTTAAGTGTAATTACTACAGGAATTATGTGATAATTGTAGGAAATTAGGAATATGTAGAATTGGAAATTAATAATTATGAAAAATTAGGTTTATTTAGATAACATAATAATAAAAATCAGTACATAATAAATCTAAAAAAAAAATTTAATTTTAGGTAATTGTATAAAAAATGTAAGCTTAATGTGATTAATTTCACATTAGGATTCGAGCGTATTTAGGATTCCTTGTAGTCAGAGACAATGTAGAATCAAAACTAGAATCTAATTTAGAAATTGAACCCTGAACTAAAGTAGAATGAATTATTAGTAAATAATAGGTATACATGGAGAAGTGAGTTAAATTATAACTTGGAATATGTATCATCAAAGTATTAGTACTAAAAAGACGTGTTTATATTATAGGATACCCAAAGACGAACCGACCTGCAATTAAGTGATTGGGTGACTGAGAATTCCAAGTAAGTTGCGTTATTACTTTACCGTATTGGAGTACTATTTTATGGTACTCGGAGACTTAGGATTGTATATGATTGTGATTGTAAGTAGTTCATGCATGTGTTTAAGCATTTAAATTCGTGTTAAAATTTGTGTTATGATTGATTGTGTATTATGATTGGATTGGTGTGAAATTATCTGAATATCCTAAATGGAATTTAATCTTATTCGACTCTAATGCCTTAAATTGTCATGCATTGCAACCCTGTAGGAGATCATTAAGATTCTCCAACCAAACACCGACACCTTTGATGAAGATAGCGCTGGATAGCAAATTGGTCTTTTCCTTATTCTTAGTTGAACTAAGTGACAAGAGAGGACATCGCGGGGAGGATGAGGGCATTGGTTTTAAGGATAGTCTTAGGAAGAGTAGTGTATCCATTGCATAAACCTGAGTTTGGTTATGAGCTGTTGCATAACATGAAAACTCTTCAACCTGGATTAGAACGGGTAAAATTTCTTTGATTTCACAATGGATTGGATTACATTGTGTGATGATACTTACTTGTTGCATTGTATGAAAATAATTGCTTGATAATCTTATTTGTATTCATATAAATTCACGAGTCTCCAATTCAACTTATTAAGCTGTAGTTGCTTATACCTGTATAGATCCTTTTACAGGTCCTGATTTCTGAATACTCTAAGTATTACGCCGCCTTACAACTATCTAGAGGTTAGTTCTTTTGAAGCTTGAGGTATGAGGATTAATTCTCCTAGTAGTTGATGTATAGCTAGAGTTTCCTTAGTAGCTTAAGAATGAAAAACTGATAGTTGATATATAAATTAGTTGATTGTTATGTTAATGTAGAATTTCCTGGGAAGTTTTGTGAAATGTACATGTAATTATATATATGTTGACTTAAAGTTCTTGTTAAATACTATAACTTTAACTCAACTCTTAACGTGATTGTTTACTTCAAAGTGAGGAGTCATCAATGCCTTGTGTAGAACATGTCTATGGTAGGTATTATTAGGCCAATTACTATCATAGAATGGTTTACATGGCAGGACTATTGCGACTCTGTGACTTTCGGGGCGTAACTGGTGGTACCAAAGCGTAAGCGACTCTTTCTGAGCTTGACTGATGCCGATTCCAATTATCATTCCTTAGAAGCTGGAGCCCCTCCTAACGACTGTATTTGAGTCTGTTCACTCCACACTCCATAGTATAAGTGATATTTGATATCCGACTGTTCGTAGAGAGATTGTAAACCGCAACTTACACTCTTTCTTGTGTGTAATGAATCATATCGAGTGAAGAACCCTACCTTACTATTGTATCAATGTGATCGGGGAAAGAGGCATTCTCTAACTTATTAGGAAAGCGCTAAAAGTATAACTCTTCAGTCATAATAAGCATAATAAATTATGTAAGGGACTTTGGGCTTTCAAAGGAGTTTACTTAAAAAAGTGGAAAAGTTATAATAGTTTACTAGACTTATTCCTTAGTTTAGATTTAGAGTTTATAAGGCGGTGGAAGAATGTCTTCTCTTCTTTCTATTCGACACATTAATTTCAACAACGATCTGGTCTATGGATATCTGATTCTCAGTCCGGATTCGGGATCTCGAACTTGAAACGAAATATCACTCTCCTCTTTCTTTTACCTTTCTCTCTATCCTGGGGCCAAACTCAAACTTTCTGGAGCTATAGCATACATTGAGCCAGCAGGGAGAGCCTTCTGGAATAGCAAAAGCCTCTATAACAGCCTCAATTCAAAGAAAAGAGAGACATTGATTTCGCCCTTCCTTGTTGAAGGGTTGGGTTTGGGTGAGCCTTTACTTGAACTTGACTTGTTATAAAGAAGGACGAATCTGCCTTTTCAATTCAATCTCCCACTTTATTTAGTCAAATATAAAGACTCTTTGTTAGCTCTTCGTGCCTCCTTGACTTCGGATTCAAACTGAACTAAGACTGAGACTGTCCAACTATAGTATAGCCGGAAGGAGCTCTTTTTGTATTGAACGTTTTTTCAAATAGCAATCCATCGCGTCGGTAATAAGACTTAGAGTAAACGAACGATTCAAGCTCCTTACAGAAGGCAGTTCAGCTTGATAACTCGATACTGTATTGACAGAACAAAACCACTCTTTCCAGTGGTCTATACTAGGTAGGTGCATCCTTAGATACATTCCCCTAGCGTCGTAGTCTGGCTGGACTGCTTACCGATTACGAAATGGAATGCTTCTCCACCAGGAAAGGAACTTCGGAAGGAAGAAAGGAAATTACAGGCAGGATAAGAACAAAGAGAATGACGGGAAGAATACTAGAATGGCTCAAAGAAAAACAAAATACATGAAATTCGTTAAAGGAAAATAAGCCTTAGACAAGAAACCAATACGATAATTATGGCTATAGAGGAACGCTTCTTGTGTGTTTCTCGAAGATTGTGGCCATTAGCTCAGGCACGTTGCTAGGGTAGAATAGCAAGCTGAGTTGAAGTTATAAGTAGACCGACCTAGGCAGGAGCCCTTTCCTGTAGCTAAGTTGAAGTTGCGCGCTGGAAGCAGGTGTCGACACTAATTAGTAGTCTTTGTTACAAAATTCCTTTTTCTTTTGTTTTTCTTCCACTTGTACTTGGGGTTACTATGCCGACCCCTAAGCCTCATACACTTCTCACTTATTGAATAAAATGAAATGAACTTTTTGTACGTACTCGTCCATCTTTCTCTTATTCCTTAATTGTTCTCATTGTCCTTTAATTGTTTTTGTTGTGATTGTCATTTTTCTTGTTTCTTTATGATCATCCATTGAGTGCTCATGAATGTAGTTGAGCATTGTTGTATGCTTTCTAAGCACATGAAGGGACTTTCCTGAACCTAGTTGTTTTCAAGCCTTTCAAGTACGTGGGGGTGTGCTTGGGGGCTTGGTTGTTGATTACTTATTTGACTGATGCGATGATTGGTGTAATTGATGCGACTATTATGGTGCTTGAGGTCCTTGAGGGGTGTGTGCTACCTAATTGGTGCATGGGATGCTGAGTTGGCAATTCGTCTGTTTGATGAATCTTAGATGTCGATTTTGTAGTTGAGACACATGGGTGCTTGTAATGGTCATTGGTGAAGTGATGCTTTACTTAACTATAGCTGCCTATAAAAGGGCTGTAAGGGTCAGTTGGTGAAGCCTTTTCCCTCTCTTTCTCATGCTTTCCTTTTCCCTTCTTCAAGTTGTTCTCAGGAGATGGCTAATCAACAATAACAAGGAAGCTGATTCGCAAGTGAAGCATCCAATATTAAGGATTGTGGAGAGTTTAAGGTCATGCATAACCCATCCCCCCTAAATAAACAGTGATGATGGCAACTAGCAATGAGTAAGCTAACTTCTTATGGGAAACAAGAAGGGCCATTGCATTGGATAGGCCTTAGTGTAAATATGCACTTGAGAAGATAGATAAGATTGTGAAGCTATGGCCAAGTAAGGACAAAGGTTAGTTCGTGACTGAAGTGGAGTACATATATGATGAGGATAGTGGCATCGAGTTTGCCTAGAGGTTTCTCAAAAGATTGATGTCTAGGAGGTAGAGAAGCTCAAGAAAGGTGATCGGGCATGTGATTATGATTATCACAAGCGCTTATTCTGCTTATACTGGAAGGTGGTAGAGATGGGTTTGCATTGACTGTTTACTCCTTTCCAATTAGAGGTCTTCAATTAGTTTTAGGTGTCACCAACTCCTCTCCATCCTAATGCATGGTAGATACTAATAGCCTTTAAGGCCTTTAGCTTTGAATATCTTACTACAATGCCCTTAGCTTTGAATGTAAACTTACATCACCTTTTTCCTTATTGTTGTTTATTCTCCATCCTTCACATATTTGATCATATTCTATTAAAGTTATTCTAAATTTTTCACACGAAGAGATCGATGGGTTGGCTATTTCAGCATTTCTTCAAGTTAAAAGGTGGGAGGAGGGAGGGGAGGGGAGGGGAGGTGTTTGGACGGGTCGCTAAGTATATTACACTAGCGAAAGGCTGGATTTTACACTCTTCTATGGTAGAAAGTTGAAGATAGACGATTGGAAGTTCTAATTTTATAAGGCAAAGTAGGTTGACAAGTTTGACTTTCTATCCAAGTAGATTAGGCCCATTCATGCATTGCTTATGAATTATTTCCAAGAGGAGGATGAAGAAGCAAAGGATTGGATCCTGGACGTGGCATGGTTCATGAATGGCTTTCATATGGAGAGAACAGTGAGGAAGTATCTCCATAAGGAGAGGTTATATGGTTGGGAGACAAGTATGAGTGGGTACGTGGCCTAAGAGAGTTGCTCGAAGTCTATTGTAGTTGTTTGCTTTAGGGGAGCTTGGAATTACTTCTCCTTAGCAGGTATTTTTGTTTGTTATGTTCATTTTCTTGTTGTACTAACTTTGTCGTTGTGTTGGTATCGTATGACTTATGTAGTGAGTCTTTTAGGGAGAAAATGATGAAGGTGAGGGAACAAAAGATGCAGGAGAAGGGAAAGAGGTCTACTAAGGAACGGAGAGAAACCTAGGTAGTAAAGAGGCGCAAAAGGAGTGCTATTAGGAAGGGGAAAGGGAAGAAGCCTATAGGTGAGGGGTCGGGAGATGTCTTGATGGAGGTGCTATTAAGAGTGGTGGTTGAGCATCAGGTAGCTATAGTGGATGCTTCGGTGGTATCTAAGTATGGGGCGCTTGCTCAAAGGGAATTAGAGAGACCTATCTTTGACCAGCCGGTGCAAGAGAGGTTGTTAGAGGATAAGACTATTGAAACTGTTCAAGCACCTAAGGCTCAGGGGGCTATTGATGCTATAGAGGTTGATGGGATGCCCAAGAGTCAACTTATGCAAGTGATTGACCTTAAGGCTAATACAGGTGGGGATGCTGAGGTATCTATGTATTGATAGGTATATGCAATTGTTGGTTCATGGCCCTTGTTGAGGGAGCATGTAGGGCTGTTTTGTGGTAAGAACTACAATGAGAGCATACTGGTTGCTTTACAGGGGCCAAGAAACACCATGAGTATGTGCCAGCATACATTTATACGCGAGTGGACTCTCCTTGATTACGTATGTCTTTGAATTTGGTATTTTTGATTAAGTCCTTTTTGGGTGCTCATTTACTCTAATGTTACTTACTTCAACCTCCTCCACAACGTTGCTAAGAGTTGAGGCGAGGGTATGATGAGCTAAAGAGGGACTTAGAAGGGGTGAGGGAGTGGACCTTGACTTTGTAAAAGGACTATAAGTAGCTTGGTGAAGAGAAGGTACGGGTTGAGTAAGAGGTAGATAAGGTCAGGTTTGAGGTTAGTGAAACAGAGAAGTGGGTCAAGGACCTGGAAGCGGCACTCATTGCTTATATTGAGGAGCTAGAGGTTGCCAGGAAGGAGGTAGAGAAAGCTAAGTAAGCAGTTAAATTTGCCAACTAAAAGGAGAGGAGGCTAAGCTTACGAAGAGGGAGGTAAAGGTAGTTAAAGGAGAGGCCAGTACTGTAAAGAGGGAGCTCAAGGAGGTTCGAGTTTAGTTTTGAGAGAGGGAGGTTGAGCTAAAAGAAAGTAGGGAGTTGATTGGGGCAGCAATGGAGAGGATATTCTAGGAGTTTAAGTTAAGGGATAGGGATGACTTTAAGGCTGTTATAGACATGGCTGGGTGGGAAGGGATGAAATTTATGAGAGAGGTAATCACGAGGAAGCAACCCCGCTTAAATCTTGACCGTCTCACCTAGTTGGAGGAGGAGGCCCTAGCAAATAAAGGAGTAGATGACAAAAAGGACTTTGATGACGAAGAGGTTGCTAAGGACGTAGAAGAAGATGGTGGCGGTGAGGAAGATGGTGTAGGTAAATGACTTAAGGGAACCTTATTTGAGCTATCGGTTCTATGTTTGTTTTTCTTTTTTGTTGTCTTTTGTTTTTCTTATCGTTTGATGTATATGAGTTGGGATGCAGGTCCTTTAACCTTTGTAACTATGGTGGATAATACCAATGGAAATTTAGTAAGTGATGTCATAGGAATCAAACCATTGAACCTTTGATCATGTCCAAGCCCCAAGAGCTAAAAAGCATGGCTAGGCGAATGCTTTCCTTAAGACTCACCACCAAGGAGTTTAAGCTAGTGTAATCTGTCGACTTAATGCCCTGGCCAAACCAAATCCTCTCGCACTCATCATTCGTCTTCAACTATTGACCTAAACTACACTTGAATGTCAGCTTCGCTCATCCGACCATTAACTTAGTTGACTTGAATCTGAGCCATTGTGAAAGTATCCAAGGTGAATTTACCTTAAAAGAATTATCTGATTGGCTTCGTATAGCCTACCTACCACCTTCGCTAAGTAAAAACCAAACTAATTATATATAATTGTCTTTTTTGCTAGAAAGCCATCCACCCATAATGAGCCACATGTCAGAGCAACCATATGACAAAATCCTTCATACAAGATGCTCATTTTGTTGTATTTTCAACTATACCCTTATTATTTCTTATACATTACTTCATTTAGGTAATACTCTTTTTAGTCTTTTCCATTTTTAAGTAGGTTGCCTTAGTTTTTTAGATACAAATACTTACTATATATATAGCCGCAATGATCTTATCATCAATATACTGAATATACTTCTTTGTGAACATTGCTCTCGTTAGCTTGTTTACTTACCTCACTATTATCCTAACCCTTAAGCGAAGCTAGGTGGCGAGTAACCTCACTAGATCACCTCGTCTATCATATAAAGTTGTGTCGTAAGTTCTTAGGAGTTCCATTGGTGTGTCATATCCTATGAAACTGTTTATAGGTTTGTTTGTGTTTTACTTTTCTTGTTGTTTTCATGCCTTTCCATCACTCTTTTCAAGCTTTCTGTAAGCTTAGACCCATTCTAGCAACTGGCCTTGTTTGGTCTTAGCTATGGTTCCGCATCATCTTGGCATCAAAGTGGATGTTTCATTTGGGTAAGTTATGTTTGAGTTTTTGTGAAGTAGTGTTTATTGTTATAGTGTATTGAGGTGGGGTGAAGATTCATTGAACACTCGAAAATAGAGCAAATTCCAGTTGGGTTTATTGTTCTTTAGAGGACTTGCTGTGTTCACAAATAGTTGAACCTTCATAAGGGATAAATGTGTGCTTGTTTGTTTAGCATAAAGCACCGTATTTGTTGTTTCTTAGAATCTGAGTTGTTACTAAGTTTATCAAAGAAAATGACAGGTGGAAGTGTTAATGTTGGAATTAGGGATGATAATAGTGGTGTTTTCTACCATGGTGGATAACCTTAAGGCACCCCTAAGAGTATAGACAAAAGACTTGATGAAGTAGCCAACCTCTTCGTTAATTTAACTAGAGTTGTTCATGAAATGGCCTATTGACTTGCTAAGGCGATGCAGAACACTCCACAAGCTGCTAAACTTATTAGGGGTCATAACATAGCTCGAGAAGTTTGAGGTAAGGGAATAGAAGGACAAGTACGACGAAAGATCGACTTGGGAGATATAGATGAAGAAGAAGAAGAAGAAGAGCGAGCTCAAGTACCTCGAGCTACTAACCATGTAAAGCTTCAGAATCCAAGCTTCAATGGTTTTAGAAGTGTAGATGATTATTTGGATTTAGAGGAGAAAGTTGAGTGTGTCTTTGATTATTACCAGTACAAGGATCGAAAGAAGGTGGGGATTGCTGTTGTTGAGTTCTCAAGATATGTTGTAATGTGATGGAAAAACTTCCAACTTATGAGGAGACAAGAAGGATTTAGGGAAGTTAATACTTAGCCTGAGATGAAGAGGATACTCAGAAATAGGTTCATACCCGATACATGCCTTCAAGACACTTTTGCTCGGCTTTAAGAGCTGAGGCAAAGAGGCCAAACTGTTAATGCCTATGTTCAAGAGTTCCAAATGCTTATGATTTGAAGTAGAGTAGATGAGTCATAAGCCCGAACAATATCGAGATTTCTTAATGGATTAAGAAATGACATCCGAGATATTGTGGAACTTTAGCAGTTCACTACAATGGATGAAGCTATATAGATAGCCCAGTAAGTAGAGAGGTAGAGAAGGAGTAGAATGCCAACCCAACCCTCACTAAACAGACCTGGTCAGTTAAGGCAACCTGCTTAAGAAAGTTACCAAGCTCAGTTAAGTACCAAGTCAACTAGAAAGGTATATGTCAAAGTTGAACAAAAGGGTCGACCTGATGGTAACGTATCACCAAGAACATACAAGAAGGGGCAACAATCTGAAAGGAAGACTAACCAAATCAAGCACTTTAAGTGCCGAGGATTTGGGCACATGGCTACTTAGTGTCCAAACCAATGGACCATGATCATTAAGGGAAATGTCTCGAAGATCAAAGTAGATAACACAGATGAGGAATCTAAAGAGGAGAAAGATGTGGGAGATGAGATTGATTTTAATACTAACCTGATTGAGGAAGATGTGTTTGCAAAGGACTTGGATAAGTTGACTCTATTGGTTTGATGTGCAATGAGCTTGGAAGCTTCTATTGAAGAGGAGCATAAAGAGAACTTATTTCACATCATCTACAAAGTGAATGATTAGGTGTGCACACTCATAGTAGATAATGGATGTTATACCAATATGGAATTTGCTAACCTGGTTAAGAAGCTTAAACTGTCGAACGAGAAGGGACCACTACATATCACTCAGCAAGTGTTGCTGCTAATCTCAATTGGAAACTATTTTGACGAAATTCTTTGTGATGTGCTAGCCATGTATGCATCATATGTGCTATTAGGTAGATATTAGCTTTTCAATCAAAGGCTTATTCATGACGGCAACATCAATACATATGTGTTTGAGAAGGATAGGAAGATGATTACATTGAACCTTATGCTGTTGAGTTAAGTTAGTAAGCTGTAAGCTAAACTTGCCTGCAGATCAAAGAAGGCTCTAATGTTGAGAGAGCCGAATTTTGAGAAGCCATTAAGGCCGATGTGCTAACTTTTTTGTTAATCAGATGACTGTTAGAATTGAATGAGCTGGGTGAATTACCCTTAGAGGTCAAAGAACTATTAGAAGAGTATACTGACCTATTCCTAAAATAGTTGCCCAAGGGATTATCCCTTTTTAGAGGCATTGAGCATTGCATTGACTTGATACGTAACGCTGCCCTACCGACAAACTAACTTATCAGATGAACGCTGAACAAGCTGTTGAACTTCAAAGACAAGTCAATGAACTACTGGAGAAAGGATATGTGAAGGAAAGTCTGAGCCCCTATAGTTTAACTGTGTTACTTGTGCCAAAGAAGGATGGAACTTAGTGTATGTGCATAGATAATAGAGCTATCAACAAGATTACGATCAAGTACCAATATCTTATCCTGAGACTAGATGATATGTTAGATGAACTGAGTGGTACGAAAGTATTCAGCAAAATAGATCTGATATCGAGACGCCACCAAATTTGAATGAGATAAGGGGATGAATGGAAGACTGCTTTCGAGACTCGACATAGCCTATATGAGTAGATGGTCATGCCTTTCGAGCTATCAAACACCCTAAGCACTTTCCTAAGGCTAATGAATCATGTTTTGAGAGATTTGATTAGGAAATTTGTTTCCATCTACTTTGACGACATCCCCGTCTATAGTGTCGACCTGACAATACATACTGACTACCTTTGTGTTGTTTTTTATGTCCTTTGAGTAGAGAGATTGTTCAGAAATTTGAAAAAAATGTTGTTTTTGTCAAGAGGAAGTGATCTTCCTAGGTAATGTGGTCAACGGAAGAAGATTGAAAGTACATGAAGAAAAGGTATAAGTTATTGTCGAGTGACCGATCTCAACCTCTTGTGTTGACGTAAGAAGTTTTCATAGATTGGCAATGTTTTACCGATGCTTTATCCAAGGATTTAGTACCATTGTAGCGCTTCTAACTAAACTTATAAAGAAGAATGTGGGGTTTAAGTAGGGAGAGAAAGAGGAGAGGAGGTTTGTTGAAATGAAAACAAGGTTGACCTCCACCCCCTTCTTGCTCTACTAGATTTTGAAAGTGTATTTGAGCTTGAATGCAATGTTGTAGGTATCGGCATCAAAGTTGTGCTAATGCAAGAAGGCTAACTTGTTGCTTATCATAGCGAGAAACTCAAGGGAGTGCAATTGAAGTATTCTATATATGACAAAGAGGTCCTAATTTGAGCTCTTCACATATGGTAGCATTATCTTCTACTAAAAGAGTTTGTCATATATACGGATCATGAGTCCTTAAGATATTTGCAAAGCCAAACCAAACTTTCCAAATGCTAAGTCTAGTGGATTGAGTTCCTAGAGGGATTTAACTTTATCATTAAGTACAAGCAAGGTGAGAACAATGTAGTTACTAACGATCAATTGAGAAGACATGTTCTTCTCACAAAGCTGTAGGCTAGATTGTTAGGTTTTGCCAACATAAAAGAGCAGTATTAGAATTATCCTCACTTTCGGCCCTATAGATAAGAACTATATAGAGGGAAGAGTAGTAAACAAGTACCGTATGGAGGATGGTTATGTGTTCAAATGTGGCAAATTATGTATGTCGACTTATTCAATGAGAAAGTTACTAGTGAGAGAAGCCCACAATGGAGGACTCTCTAAACACTTTGGAGAGCAAAGAATGTATGAGTTGTTGAATGATAGATTCTTTTGGCATAGAATGAAGCGTGACGTACATTGTGTGATTGAGAGATATGCTATTTTTAAGAAATCAAAGAGCCAAGCAGAGCAACAGAAAGCAATGCCTCTACCTATTCTGACTAAATCATGGGTTAACCAAAGTATGGACTTTGCTTAGATTACCCCATACTGCTTGAGGCAAAGATTCTATCATAGTTATTATAGAAAGGTTTAGCAAAATGGCACATTTTGTGCCTAGTACTAAAACTAACGATGCTTCAACTATTACTTCTTTGTTTTTATAAGATATAGTTCGCTTATAGAAAGTACTAAGGAATGTGGTGTCAGATTGAGACCTAAAATTTCTAAGCCATTTTTGGAGAACCCTGGCATCATATGGGAACTAAACTGCTGTTCAGCACCTCTTGCCATCCCCAAATTGACAACCAGACTGAAGTCGTCAACTGTACCCTAGGATTATTTCTCTAAGATGTAGTGATGAAGAACTTAACTAATTGGGATGTTTGCTTGCCTGTGGTCGAATTTGCTTACTATAGGACAGTATACACCATTACTAAGCAAGCCCCATTTGAAGTCATCTATGGTTTTAACCCCAAATTACCCCTTAATTACACCTCGATGCTACCCATTGACCTAGAAGATCTAAAATCAAGAACCCAAGCCCAATCCATCCAACGGATCTATCAACGAGTCACCTAACAGATTGATCAACTGGCCATAAAACTAAGGGAGAAGAGCAAAGGAAGGAAGACTAAGTAGTTTTAACCTAAAGACCAAGTGTAGTTGTACTTAAGTAAGGAAAGATTCCTTAATAAGAAGAAGAACAAATGTTTGCTTGAGCTAAAAGACTATCCAGAATACTTTAGAAGATCAATGAAAATGCATATTAATTTGAGCTTTCAAAAGACTTCAGAGTGTAAGACGTGTTTAATGTTGCCGACCTTAGCCCTTACCGACTTGAGTGAAACTTGGACAAAGACTAGCCAGATTTGACCCCAAATCCCTATTAGCCCAACGAGGATGATAGAAATCAAATTACCAAACCTGTGCTTGAGCTTGAGGGTTGGAAAGAATGGCTAAGCAAATTCTTTCCTTAAGACCTACTACTGAAGAGTCTGAGTTACTGTAATCCATTAACCTAATGCTCTGGCCGAGTTGAACCATCTCATACTTATCGTTCATCTCCAATTGCTGAATTGAATTGCACTCAAACATCAGTTCGGCTTATCTAACCATCAACTCAACCGACTTAAATCTGAGCCATACTGAAAGTATCCGAGGTGAATTTGCCTTGAAAGAATTATCTGCTTGGCTTAGTATAGTCGACTTACTACCCCTACTCAACACCTTTTCTCAGTTGAAACCAAGCTAATCATATAAAATTGTCTTTTCTAGTAGAAAGACATCCACTTATAACCATATGATCGGATCATTCATACAAGTTGCTCATTTTGTTATATTTTCAATTGTACCCTTATTATTCCTTATATAATACTTCTTTTAGATAATACTCTTTTTAGTCTTTTCCAGTTTTAGGTAGGTTGCCCTAGTTTTTTAGGTACAAATACTTGTTGTACATATAGCTGCAATGATCTTATCATAATCATCATCAATATACCGAATATACTTCTTTGTGGACATTGCTTTCGTTAGCTTGTTTACTTACCTCACTCTTATCCTAACCCTTAAACAAGGTTAAGTATTTGTAGTTTTGCTTGTGTTTTACTTTTCTTGTTGTTTTTGCACCTTTCCATTACCTTTTTTAAGTTTTCTGCAAGCTTGAAGTCACCCTAGCGATCAGCTTTGTCTATTTTCAGTTACGATTCCGTGTTAAGGTAGGCTCTCAAGAAATCATTTGAGTCTGTCAAAGGCGGCTTCACATTCATTTGTCCACTTGAATTCCAATGGGTTCTTTAGTAATTTAAAGAACTTAGAACATTTATTAGCACTCCTAGAGACAAAGTGGTTGATTGCAGCTATTCTACCCATAATGCATTGGACATCTTTGATCTTCTGAGGGTCCTTCATGTCTTGGATAGCCTTTATTTTATTAAGGTTAACCTCTATGCTATGCTCCGTAACCTTGAATCTCATATAGCCTTTATTTTATCAACTTCATTATGTACTTTTGTAGTGTGTCAAATGTTTCACATAAGTCGTCGATGTGGTGACCCTTGTCTTAACCTTTGACAATCATATCATCAACATAAACCTCAACATTCCTTTCAAGTTGGGGTTTGAAGACGACCGTTACTAACCTCTAATATGTGGCCTTGATGTTTATGAGGTTGAAGGATATTACCTTGTAACGGTAGGTTTTGGGGTTGGTGATGAAGGAGGTGTGGACTTGGTCCTCGAATGCCATGCATATCTAATTGTAGTTAGAGTACGCATCCATGAAGTTTAGTCTTACGTAGCCTAATGTGGAATTGATAAGTTAGTCGATCTAGGGAGTGGGAAGCAATCTTTAAGGCTAGTTTTGTTAAGTTTGATATAGTCGACGTACATATGCGACCTACCGTTAGATTTCTTCATGAGGAAAGTGTTTATCAACTAGGTAGGATAGCGTTCCCTATGCGTCTTTAAGGTTGTCGAGCTTGGTTTTTCACCCTTCCAATTCTTTTTATAAAATTAGGTCTTCTCTAAATCGATCAATACTAAATCTTACCCGTTTAATATTGACCCTCGAATAAAGTTTAAAGAAGATCATTTTTTCCAACTTGCAAAAATTTAGAGTCGCTACCCGATCAAAGTCAGGAAAATGGGTTAAGTTATAACCAATTGGGTAGATTGGTTATAACTTAACCCCTTTTCCCAATTTCAATCGGGTGGCGACTCTAAATCAGTAGATTGGTTATAACTTAACTACTGGTCTATCGATTAAAAAACCAAGTTATAAATATGGTTTTTTAAAAACTAAAGATTTGAATCCGGGGGCTAATTTATTATACCCTAAACGGGTTCCACTTTTAACTTTTTGAATTTAACTTCACTTTTCAAATATACCCTTTTTAATTTCTAAAAAACATCTAATTATGATACATGTGACTAAATTGATTAATTTACATAAATATCTAAAAATGGAAAAAATAAAACTTTTCATATTTTAAGTCGCCTTGTACTTGCGTACAGGTGTCTATGTATCCACTATTCGAGATCAGACTTCCGTAGTTCGTTTATAAAAAGCTTTAGTGGGTGGTTTAATTTTAATTTTTGAAAAAGGGTCGCATTTGCATTTTTACCCAGTTCAATTTATTCAAGGAAATTCTTTTAAAAGGTCCTAATTGATGTTTTATTTTTGGAAACTCTAAAATAGTCATAATTTGAAAAAAGGTTTATTTATTTTCATTTATTTTTAGAAAGCTTAATTTTTCTAAGTGTGAAAATGATTTTTGCTTACTAACCTATTTATTTATTTTTATTATATTATCTTATTTATTTTATACTTATTCTATCTATTTCTATTAAAATAAATACATAGACTACTTTCCTTCTTTCTTCCTTTTTTTCTCTTTTTGTTTTTCTTCTCTTTCTTTTTTCTTTTTCGTTCTTTTTTCTCTCTTTTTTTCCTCATTTATAACATTTACAAATAAATAGATGAATAAATCAATAAAGAAAAGAAAAACCAGATCGGCTTAGATTGGCTTCAGATCTGCTTGGAAAAATTGGATCGGCTCACTTCAGTTCATATCGACTTGGTCGGCTCACTTAAGCTTGGATCGAGTTAGAGTTAGCTTGAAAAATCTGATGGTGGTGGTTTTCGTAAAAACACCGTAAGGAATGCTATCCTAGAGAGAAAGGAACCGTGCTATAGAGAGGCAACTTCGATTTTTTTTTTCTAAAGTATTTCAAAGTTTTTTGTTGTGTTTTGAAAATGAAAAGTAAACCCCTATTTATAGGTGTCATGGTTATATTAGGGATGGAAAAAATTAAATGTAATACGATTTTCTTCCAATTTTGAATTAGACGAACCTGGACAATATGTGGTGCCAAATACATAGCTGTGCATGTATGAATGTGCTGGAGTATGTCAAAATATGTCTACCATACTTAGAAGTGAGTTGGCAAATGATGTGGCGATGATGTAGCCCGTGATGTGGCGATGACGTGGCGATGATGTAGCGATAAAGTGAGAAAAGAAAATAAAAGATACATTTTGTACCTTCCAGGGATTGAATCTAGGATCTCCAAGTGATATACAATATTAAGTTCAAATGCTTATCCAGCTATGCTATTAGTTTTTCCTTATTCATATATGTAATTAATTGCATATATAGACCAGGTCAGTCTAAGCTAGATTCAAATCTAAGCTTAAACCCAATAACTTTTTATTCAAAACTATTGAAATTAAAATTATATTCCATTTAAACAACCTAAAAATTTATTATTTTCTAAATATTCTATTTTATTTTGTGACTTTTCAAATTTCTTATTATTTTGTGTTTTTTCTAAATTTTTTTTGTTTACTTTTTCCTATTTTCCTCTTTTTTATATTTTTCGAGAATTCCTATTTTTCTAAAGTTCTTCATTTTTGGGGGGCTTTTTTAAATTTTCTATTTTTTTGAACTTTTCCTAATTTAGGACTCTATAACCTAAATTTGAAAAATAAAAGGAGGGGGAGGGGGAGGGGGAGGAGCGCCAAAAATTAGGTGTCTATAGGGGTCGGACACACAGAGAAACACCACAACGAAGCAAACTAAACACAAACAAGGAAAAAGTTAACAAAGTCCGAATAGCTATCGAATGGATATGACGCACCACTTGATCTTACTCAACTTACAATCTATCAGATATAATGCACCGGTCCAAACTAAAAGGTCACTTGCCACTATTCCTCACTAAAGGGAATAGATAAGTGTTGAATAATAATGAGAACACTAAGGTTGCTCAATGTAAGTAATTTTATATCGATTAGTTGATTGTCTACATATAAGAAAATGGGTGTTTATATATCCATTCACTAAGGTTATATGTATAAAAAGACAAAAAGGTATTTTATAATTAGGTTATATGAAACATACTAAAAAGGGTAAAAGAGACAAAATATTTAGTATGAAAAAGTAAAGAATTCTTCTGGAAAGATAGTACTTAAAGATATGTGTCACATGGTGGGTAAGAGTTAAGACTATGATATAAAGTAGGAAAAACAGAAAGTGCTAGCAATTAGGGGCTGACTTAATCTGGATTGGGTTAAGGGTCAATCAATCCTGTAGAGAAGTTAGCTATAGTTGCGTCAGATGTCTATGGTCAGCTTAGAAGCTCGGTTTGGATAGGCTTAGGTTGTCTTCTAGGATAAAGCATCGCTGCTGAACAAGAGCAGATCTGACACGAGTAAGGATTTAATAATCAGGTTGGTACGTAACCAGCTTAAGGTAGGAATCCCTGCCTTGGCTATGGCCTAGAGTTAGTATTCTCCACGTGAATCCTTAGATTCCTCTAGCTCAACTATAAGTGATGGGTCCAAGGGCTTGATTCCTATCATCTACTTGGTGGTCGGAAAGATTTACCCTCAAATCTAGAGGGGTTTCTGCTTCTTCTTCTTCTTCTTCTTCTTCTAGGGCATACACGGGGTCTTCTTCTTTTGCTGGTTGGTGAGGGATCAAATTAGACATATTGAAGGTGAAAGAAACACCTTAGTCATCAGGAAACTCAATCTAGTATGCATTGCAGTTGATCTTCTTCAGGATCTTGAACAGACCATCAGCTTGAGGAGATAGCTTGTTCTGTTTTAAGTGAGGGAATCGCTCTTGGTTGAAGTGTTTCCATATCAAGTCTCTTGGCTAGAAAGAAACAATTCGGCAACCTCAGCTACCATTCTCTTATTGTCTCTAATTAAACTTAGCAATCTTCTTGGTCACAGACTAATGTAGTTCATGTAGTTCTTGGGCTTGGTCGACTTTGGATTGACTCTCTTCAATAGTTGCTGGAGTGGCTATCATATCCAAGGGAATAGTAGGTTTAAGGCCATAGATGACCTTGAATGGGGTCTTATTAGTAGTGCTATGGACAGTTCGATGTTATGCGAACTTTACAAATGGTAGGCACATATCCTAATCCTTTAAGTTCTTTCCTATGACAACTCTGAGCAGATTACTTAGTATCTTGTTTACCACTTCAATCTAGCCATCAATTTGAGGGTGACTATTGGAGCTAAATACAAGTTTAGACCTAAGTCTTCTCCAAAGAGTCTTCCAAAAATAGCTCAAAAATTTCATGTGCCAATCTGAAACAACAGTCTTCGGTACCCTATGTAATCAAACAACCTCCTACAAAAACAAATCAACAATAAGCATTGTTAGTTCGATGGTACGCGATGAAGTGTACCATTTTGCTGAAGTGGTCTATGACAACAAATATAGAATCTTTTCCTCTAGGTATTTAGAGTAACCCTAGGACAAAGTCCATGCTGAGGTTAGCCCTAAGTAAGGTTGGTGTCGGTGGAGACATGTATTCTCCATAGGGTTCTCTATTCCCTTTAGCATACTTACACACTTTACAACTATCAACTACCTTTTGAACATCCTTAGCCAAATTAGGCCAATAAAAGTTTTCCTTCAATAGATTGGTCATCTTAGTCTCCCCAAAATAACTAGATAAGCCTCTACTATTAGCTTCCCTGATTAATAACTCATGCATGTAATAGTTTGGAATACATAGCTTGTGGTCCTTGAATAGATAGTCATCCTTAAGATAATATCCTCGAACAACTATCCCTTTTCGGCATTGTTCAACAATGGGACCAAAGTTAGGGTCAATAGCATACTGTTTAGTGATAAGTGAGAATCCCAAAAATTTTGTCTACAAAGTGGTCAGTAAAGTTTGCCATTATGACAGAGCGTCAATGACCACATTTGCGCTTCTCTTCTTCTGCCGAATGATGTACAAGAACCCTTCCATAAATTCTGGCCACTTAGCTTATCTCTTTGAGAGTTTGTTCTAACTTCCAAGATACTTTAATGATTCATAGTTAGTGTAAAAAACAAACTCTTGTGGTAGCAAATAGTATTACTAAACAATGAGGGCTCAGAAAAGGGAGTACAACTTTTTCTCGTACACAGAATAATTAAGGGTAGGACCACTAAGTTCCTCACTGTGGTAGGCGACGGGTCATTGCTCTTGCACTAAGATAGCGTAAATTCTAACTCTTGATGCATCACATTCTAATTCAAAGGGCTTATCAAAATCTGGTAATGATAGGACAGGTGCTGAGGTGAGTTTTTCCTTTATCTCTCTAAAGCTCTGTTCAGCTCTGTTGTTTCACTTGAATCCTTCACTCTTCTTTGTCAACTCGGCTAATGGGGCGGCTATTGTACTAAAGTCCTTAATAAATCTCCTATAGAAAGAAGCTAGGCCATAAAAACTTTAGACCTCAATGACATTCTTTGGTGTTGGTCATTCTAAAACAGTTCAGATCTTTTCCTCATCTACGCAGATCTCTTCCCCTTACACTACAAACCTTAGGAAAACCACCTCATTCTAGTTGAACATATGCTTCTTCACATTCCCATACAACTTCTCAGTTCGTAAAACATCAAATACGTCATGGAGATGTTGAACATGGCTATCCAAGTCTATACTATGTACCGATATGTTGTCAAAATACATGACCATACACCTTTTGATCAAAGGGCGCATCACATGGTTCATTAACCTCATGAATGTGCTCAGCACATTAGTAAGTCTAAATGGCATAATCAACCATTTGTAGAGCCCGTGCCTAGTCTTGAAGGTAGTTTTTCATTCATCGCCCAACCTTATGCAAATTTAGTAGTAGCCACTTTGTAAATCAATCTTCAAAAATATCTTAATGCCATGAAGCTCATCTAATGTATCATTGAGCCTTGGTAGTAGGTATCTGTACTTAATAGTAATTTGATTGATTTCTTAGTTATCGATGCACATGTGCCATGAACCATCTTTCTTCGGAATAAGTAGAGCCAGTACTGTACAAGGGCTCATGATGTCCCTCACATATCCTTGGTCTATGAGCTCATCCACCTATTTCTTTAGTTCGGCAGCCTACTTAGGGTTCATCCTATATGCAGGTTGGTTTGGTAGGGCGACACTTGGCTACAGATCAATACAGTGCTCTATACCTCAAACTAGAGGTAGTCCTCTAGGTAGTTCTTTTAGAAGCAGATTGGAAAATTCAGTTAGTAAGCTTTGGATCTCTTTTGGAATATTCTGTAATTCCCTAAACTCCAACAATCTCTTAACCAACATGAACATGGGTTCATCAACCTTCTCAGCAGATTAGAGCTCTCTTCAACTCATAACTAAGGCTTTCTTCTAACTAGCTTGGGTAAGCTGGTTATGAGTTTCATTTACTTGGGATAGGGTCATGGGTTGCAATACAATCTTCCTTCCATCCTTAACAAAGGCATAAGTGTTCTTATACCCATCATGAATAATACGTTCTACTGAATAACCAAGGTCATCTGAGCAGTAGATGTGAAGCTCCCATAGGGACAACATCGCAAACTACTTTATCCCTATACACATTCCCAACATTGAATGGCACAATCATTTGTTCAATCACATGCAAAGCACCTTTGTCATGAAGCCCATGCAATTTGTAAGGCCAGGGATACTTTGAGGTCAGTAGTCTCAACCTCTGGGAAAAAGACTGTGTAATAACATTAGTATAACTTCTCCCGTCCATAATGATCGTGCACAATTGGCCTTTAATGGTATACTTAGTGTAGAATGGATTCTCCTTCTAGTCTTCCTCAGAGTTTGGCAAGGAATTTAATACTCATCTCAGGACTAGGGTCATTACTGCTCTTTGGTCAGCATAGACACAAGTCTCCTCTTCCTCTTTGGCTTCGGGTTTTCTAACATACTCTTATTTCTTGGGCTCGCTCTCATCGCTGCTGTCCACTACATCTCCTCAGAGCACCATGACACATCAGTTCGGACATTCAATGGCAATTTGTCCGAAGCCCAAGCATTTAAAGCATATCACCTCACTAATCTTTCGTCTAAAGGTTTACCCTTTCTCATATACTCTTGGGGTAAGCCTAACCTCGACTTAGCTTGTTTGATCGGATCAGCCCTGCTGGCTTGCTTAGCTACTATCAGATTAGTTATTCCTATCCTTGACCCTGTATGGCCTTCTTAGCTTTGCTTGAATACGTTAGCGTAAAATTAGGGGTCGGGAAAATGTTAGCCTAAGCCGGCTTGGAACACTTTTCTTCTATTTTTCGACCCTCTATGCTATCTTTGTTACCTCTTTCAAGGTATAAAACCTCTGTACTTCCATAATATTGCGAATCTTATACATGAGCCTATAAATGAACCTTAATACTGTATAGGCCTCTAGTTCTTCCATGTCGGCTTAGATCATTAGCATCTAGAACTCTCTTACATAGTCATGAATAGATCGGCTTCCTTGGTGAAGCTCTCGCAACCTTACAAACATAGCTTGTAGGTAAGTTTCAAATACAAATCTTCCTCTTGACAACCTTTTTCATCTCATCCCAAGTTCTAACACCTTGTTTTCCATCCTTTGTTCTAGCTATGTTTAAATTTTTCCACTACATAATGGCATACCCGATAAACTCCAGAGTAGCAAGTCGAACTTTGAAATCATCCGTATACCCATAATATTCAAACACCTTCTCTACCTTCTCTTCTCACCCCAAGTATTCATCTACATCTCTACTTCCATTGAAGGGAGAAATTTAAACCTTGACATTGTCTAACCTTCATGGGACTTGGTGCCCCCGTCCCTATGCTTGGTAATGGTCAACTTTTTCTTCTTCCTTCCTAAACTCTTCAACATCCAACTCCTCATCATCTTCCTAAATCTCCTCTAACTCCAGTCTTTGTCTAATAGCTCCTCTAGCTCAAGGAGGTCGAGCTGAGCGATGGGCTCGACCAGCTTGGCCATAATTCCTCTCTTGAATATTTTTAGGTAAATTTTGCAACGGTATACCTTAGGGTTGTTGCCTATTAACTTGCATTGCTATGGCTAGACTCTCAACAAAGTTTGTGCGTCTATTAAGTTTGTTGTTGACGAACCCTGGGGTGTTACTATCATTATGACCACAACTAGGTTGAGTACTGCTACTCTGGTCATCAATAACGCCTTGAACACTCGAATCTGACATAGTACAATACTTCTCGAACAAAATAACAATTCATTAACAACTTTAGTATCTAATAGTTACTCAAACAAAATAGAAACAAATTTACTCTATTTTCGCAATGAGAAACAGAGTAAAAAGGAAATCACACTTGCTATCACACAAACACACTATAGTAGCCACGGAAGGAATACAATAACTACTAATGGTAAAGTGAACCAAAACTTCACTGCAACTTTACATACTCCCTCTTGAAACCGTGCTCTAATACTAGCAAAGTTGATGCGTCTCCGGGATCGGACACATAGAGAAACACCACAATGAAGCAAACCAAACGTAAATAAGGAAAAAGTTAGCAAAGTTCGGGCGATTACCGAATCGATATGGTGCACCACCCTACAATCGACTAGATGTGATATACCGATCTAAACTAAAGGGTCACTCGCCACTACTCCTTACTAATGGTAATATCTAAGAGTTGAATGATAATGAGAACACTAAGGTTACTCAACATAAGTAATTCTGTATCGATTAGTTGATTGTTTGCATATAAGAAAGTAGGGATTTATATACTTATTCACTAGGATTACTTTATATGTATGAAATGACAAAAGGGTATTCTACAATTAGGTTACATGAAACATACTAAAAAGGGTAAAAGAGACAAAGAATATTCAATAAGAAAAAGTAAAGAATCCTTCTAAAAAGATCGTGTCAAAAGACACGTGTCGCATGGTGGGTAAGAGTTAGGACTATGATACAAAGTAGGCAAAACAGAAAGTGTTGGCAATTAGGGACCGACATGGTCTAGATCAAGTCGGGGGTCAATCAATCTTGTAGAGAAGTCAATTGTATTAGCGTTAGATGTCTATGGTTAGCTTAGAAGGTTAGCTTATATAGACTTGGGTTGTCTTTTGGGATAAAGCATAGCTGCTGAACAGGGGTGGATTTGACACAAGTAAACATCCGATAATCAAGTTAGTAGGCAACCAGCTTAAGATAGGAATCCCTGCCTCAACTATGGCCTAGAGCTAGTATTCTCTGTATAAGTCCTTAGAGTCTTCTAGCTCGGCTACGAGCAATGGGTCTAGGGACCTGATTCCTGTTAGTTCCTCTTTGATGAACCCAACTCGAAGAAGCTTTTGTACTTATTTCTTGATGGTAGCTCGCTGCTTTAGTATAGAGTGTCTTTATTTCTATTTCACGGGGGTTGACCCACGGGTGATGTATGGCCTTAGGTATATTGATGATCTCGGGCATTTCTTTAGGGAATGTCGCAAAGACATCTGAATTGGCATAAAGGAAAGTGGTGATTTCTTCTTTTTTCCTTTATAGAAAGGGAGGTCTCTATTCAAGTAGTCTAGTTAGGGCAGTAACTGTACTAGATGACCTCGGTTGCTTTTGTTGGTTCCCCCCTTAAATTTTGCATATTGTTAAAAGCAAACTTGATGTACATGATCTTATCGTTTATAATATCATTGAAGTAAAGCGTTCGGGATAATTGCTGATTGTCGCATGCAATCCTTACTCTTGTAGGTATAGGGAACTTCATTAGAAGACATCTTTAACTAATGCACACATCAAATTTATTGGGGCTAGATTTCCTTAAAATGGCATTATAGGGGACCATGATGAACAACAACAAAATCAATCAACTATAAGGTGATGTGCTTATTATCACCCAGCCGGATAGGTAAGGTATGAAACCTTTTGCTAGGACCATCTTTCTATTGAACCTAGTGAAGCTTTACTCATAAGGCTAAACTTCTTCTTCCAACTTGTCCTTCATCTATTCGTAGGTAGAACAAAAGAGGATATCTACCAAGTTACTATTGTTTACAAATGTTTTAAGGACACTGTAGTACCTAATCTCAATGTTGATGACTAAAGGGTTGATACGGGGATACTTAATGCCCTCCTTTCATTTTTAGAAAAGGTGATATTGGTATATATTATCAGCTTCTTCGCTTAGACAAAGAGTACTTCATGTTGTTTTTTAGGAGAGTGGTCTTCATCTAATAGTCTTGGTTCACTAGTGATTGTCCTTATTTGCTTACACTTGCCCCTGTGGTTTGTATCATCAAGTGGGTTTTCTTATGGCTTACTAATGTAGCATCACTAAGTTGGGTGGGGTTGGTTTTGCTCATCAGTGACAAGGTAGTCATTGTGGCTCATGGCCCTTGTAAATAAGGCCTTCATCCATGTTGTTAAGATGCTTGCACTTATTGGTATTGTGGCTATGTGCACCATAGTAATTGCAAAAATTGCCTAATGCGGGGCCTCAGGTGTTTCTCTTATGCTAGGAGCATAGGGGAACCATTCGCAAACTTCATAGAAAACTTTGTCGAGATGGCAATTTAGCGGGGTGTAATTAGGGTAGTTGGTGAACTTTTACTTCTAGCTCTCCTAACGTTCTTTAGAGGATGAAGAGCAGTCCCTATGGAGGAGGGGGGAGGGGGGCGCAAAGTTTAGAGGTATTGTGATGCAAATCGTTCTCGAGCCTTACTCAAATGGTGTCTTCTTATGTAACATACTTCTTAGCAATGGTCATGAATTCTTCGAAGCTATCTAGTCATTGCGGTGTTATGGTCTTGAAGACTTTAATATTGGGGTCTAGGTAGAGACCTATTTCGGTCTAAACTTTGGGGATAAGGAGCTTGGTATGATTGAATCATTAAGGTAAGCTTGTAAGGTCTCATTAGAGTACTAGTGTACGTTGTGTAAAGTGAATGTATCCCTACGTAACACCTTGTTGTTAAGTAAGTGTTAATGAAATTTAGTGGCGAAGTTATCAAAAGATTGGATGGAACTACCTAAAAGTTGGTTGAACCATACTAAGAAGACTTTGGTGAGTGTGTTCGAGAATGCCTTACACATGATGGCATCAAAGAAGTAGGTGGTCATCTAGATCACTTGCACTGTCATATGTATCCATATGGGGGAGCAATACGCCTTGTGGAAGAGTTTCTTCTAAGGTAATTAGGGTGAATAGGCTTTTGCTGGTCTCTATGCTTAATTTTCAAGTAGAGGATTTAAGATGCTTTTGATTACATTGGTTGGAAGCATGTGGGATATGTTCCTTTAACTCTTGGGCATTCATATTATCTGAGTGTTTTGGTGAAGGCTTGGGGGAAAGGTGCTTCCAAATCCTGCCCATGCCAAATTGTGTACTTGATAGTGCGCCTTATCGCCATTAGTGTTTAACCGATTGTAAAAATCCTCCAGCAGATAATGTTGAAGCTAAATATGGTCATGTGGGCATACAGGGTTTGCAGGCAGAGGTATAGGTAAGCACTTAAGGCGCTTGTTGGGTTAACTAGCGAAGCTACCAGATGTGGCTTTGGGATTAATACTATCATCGGGGTTAGCCTTTTTCTTAAGTTTTTGAGTAACTGCTGATAGAAACCTTAAGCTAGCATCATTTTGGAGGACCTTTGCATTAGCCTCCATCAACTTATAGAACATTGTCTTCATCTGTCCCATCTTTGATGGTTATGGCTCCGTTTGTAACGATGGTGGTGTTGTTGTCGATTGTTCACCATTACCTAGGAATGCTAGATAAGGGTGTATGTACTTTCTCTTAACCATGATGATAGGTTTGCATAAATGGTGGGCGCCAAATGGTGATAGTGAATATCATTGATATAACTTTTAAGTAAACTCTTATTAGTCCGTTGACCGTGCGTGGTGGTGTACTTCTAAAAAGCCCCATGTAGTGTTGCCACTGAGGGCCCTCTAATGCTTAAGTTAGTGAAGAGAGTATTTAAGTTTTAGAGAGTGCGAGGGCCAATGAATTAAGAGAGTTCTTAAGAGGTGTCAAATGTCCCCTTACTTGATGGCTTTCCTTCTATTTATAGGTTAAGGAAACTGACCTGTTTGGATACGTAGCAAGAGAGAATTGGATGGAATGAAATCCCGAGTGATGGTACCATTAGTACGAGAGAGGACTTCTTTTCTTCTACTAGTTGGTAGAAACTTGGGAGATGGGCCTATTACATCAGCGTAGACGACTGCCATCACTTAGTGGCTAGATTGTAGGTTGTGTATCAAGTTATTATTCAGCATTTAATGAGGAGAGAGAGAGAGAGGTGAGGAGGGGGACGAGCCCCATTGTGCCAGATATTAGGCTCCCTGAAGGTTATCTTGGGCCATAAACGAGCTGTCTCCTTGTTATTAGAAGGTAGAGCTTAGGGACCATAGGAAAAGACTTCTTGAATGCTCAACATCCAGCCAGAGTTGAGCAGATAGGGTTGGGATGTATGTCAAGCTGGTCCTCATACATGATGGGAGGAATCCCTTAACCGTATTGATCGAGTTCTTAGGTAGGGTTGGGCCTTCGGAACCCTAAGCCAAAGGGTGACCGTCAATAAGAACAATTATAATTTGATGAGAAATGAAGTTTTATAAATCTAATGAGTAAAAGTTTCATTGTACATAATATTTAACAATTTCAAATTTTAAGTGCAATATATATATATATATATATATATATATAACTATAAGTTTAGATAGTCATATTGAGATTGCCCCTCATTTGCTTTAGTGAAATGAGACAAATTTCAAACATTTCTTCTAAATGCTGGATGATGATGAGGAGGTAAGTTACTGATCATACTAATGTTTTATAAATCTTTCACTTATTTATTGACACAGAATTAATTCAAGCCAATACATAGAAAAAGGGACCATATGTGAATATTTTTTTTTCTATTTAGTTGTCAAGAAACTAGAAGAGGATACACCAAGTTTACTTACAACTTGTCTTATCTATGTATTTTCTCTAAACAATATGGAAAAATATGTTGAATAAATTACAAATGCACTTGTTGAACCATTAATCAGGTGCTTGTAGCTCCCCCAAACTTCTATAGTGTATTTCATTTTATTACAATTTTTTTAAATGTACATATATATTTGAAATCATTATTAAAAGTTCTAACCACCCCTATCTACTTTAAGATGTTACAAACTATTTGGGGTATTTGTATATATTAAAAAGTTACTGGGAGATGAATTCTACAATTAAAAGTCTAAAGAATTCATCTATATCATATCAATAGTTTAGAAAGTACATTTGCAATTATCTAAAATATGTTTAACGATCTAATATTATTTTTTTCTTCTTCCTCCAACGAGCGCCGCATAGCAAAGTTGTATATTATTGCACTTTAGTTTTTCAGGGTTCTTTTGCTTTTCAACTAAAAGTCAGGACTTTCATGTAGTTTACAAAAAAATATTGTATTCTTTTTGCCTTTATACTTAGTGCGCAGCTTTGGAAAAGAAAAATGTTTGAATATAAAATCTCTTTATTGAAGTCATGTACTTGACTATATGCCTACAATGCATTACTTTTTCACAACTTGGAATCGTCACCGTGCATGTAAAGCTACCTGATAATGTTGTTTATTAATGACTTGGGAGAAAAGATTCTCCACGGAAGTGCTGATGGGGTCTCGACTCCACTCTCCTTGCGACATGCACTGACCAAACTTGCTAAGTTCAACATCAATTTCAAGAGCTTAATCCAATAATAACTTACATTAACCTATGATTGATTAGTTAAATGAGGTAGCTACGTCAGTGCGGATGAAAGATAAAGACAAATTATTTCCTTTTTTTATTCCAGTTAGCACTATCAATTGTTCTAGGTTCCGCTTCGAATTTAGAGGAATCTAATTATAAAAATATTCTTGGATAGATTCAATCTATTTGGTATATATAACGACACGTATTAGGAGAAAAAAAAAAAGAAAAAAGAAAAAGCGGGAAGCATAATATATGAATTCTGTCCCTTTTATATGTTTTTGTCATATAAGTATCCCAAATCCATGATTGAGTCGGCCTTAATAGATTTGTCATTAGATCGAGTTAATCATATCCATCCACATGTTTCTACCGTGTCCAACCTGTTCCAAACTTTGAAATTTAAATAACACAAGAATTCAATTGTACATTTTCAAAAGATAGCCCTACGTTATCACAGTAAATACAATGCATCTCACTATTACAATAATTAAAATTACATGTGATTGGATTATATATTTGTATTATAGGACATTTCAATCTATCAATGGAATGGAATGGACTAAATTTGGATTTTTACTTCTCAAGTTGTAACATGTAATGTAATTGAAACAGAAAAAAATTATATGTATATACACTTGAATGTGTATTCCAAATCCCTTTTTTTCTTTTTCCGTTTTGCCTTCCAGTTTATCAGTAACAAAAAAAGAGAACCGTATAGTTTAGATATCCTACAAAAGAATTATTACATGTGTTGAAATTTATCAACTATGGACAAAATGAAAAGTAAGTCATATTAATCCTAAACCCAAAAACAATTTATATAACTCATAGTGGACCTAACACATCATAGTTAATCCATATACGATCCATACGTTAGACAACTTTTCATAATGATTTAACCATTGATTATTTAGAATATTTGAATATAATTACTTTATGGATAGGTCAAATTTGATATAAAATGCATTTTGAGCCCAATCCACCACCTTTTTTTTTTATCTTGGTAAAGCAATTATTTTGTTCTTTCAGATTTAACAATCATTTGATTTAAGAAAAAAAAAATATGATTTGCAACTTGGCAACTTGTCTTCAAATCCTTTCTTCTCCTTCCATTGAAGATGTAAAGGTGAAAAACTAATGCATCTTTATATTGCAGATGATTTGCTTCTCTTTTGTAAGAAAAATTCGGGGCATCAAATGCATTCAGGACAGCTTACCGGTAGTGGGTGATACCGAGGGCAAGAGCAACACATTTTTCTCCAATGTAGACTAGCAATCTAATGAGGCCATCTTGGATACTTTGCACTTCCAGGAAGGCATTCTCCCTATTCACTACCTAGGTTCAACCCTAATTTCTACCAAGTTAAAGAAGCAAGAATGTGATGTTATACATGATAAAAATCTTGCATGGGCTTCATCTTGGACTTCCAAATTTCTTTTATTTTATTGGCCACTTGTTAATAGATACATTTAGTTTTGTTCTCCATGAAAGTGTATTAGAGTTCCATTCCCCTTCTTCCTAAGTTGGTTGTTTTGCAAATAGAACAAAAGGTGAGGGACTTCTTGTGGATTGGAAGACCTTTACCATTTCCACAAAAGAGAGAAATGGGATATAATTTGCAGTCCGAAAAAGAATACGGAGTTCTTTGGTATCATAAGATTAGCTTTGTAGAATATGGTGGTCCAAAATAAATATATTTGGTGTCTTTTGATTGGAGGGCCTTTGGTTGATTGGATTCAACTTTACTTTTGTTTTGTTTTTCCTTAATTATTACATTATAACAATTAAGGAAAGAGAAATCGAACTTAATTTATTCCATTTGGAAGATCAATATTCATACCATTATATTTCTATTGTCTTAGCTCACCTTTTGGTCGGTTAAAGTTATAGCTACTTGCTTACGGGATTGGAAGAAGATCTTTAAATTATGATTCTTGGTTTGAGGACAATTGAAATGGGAGGTGCATGATGGTCTTTGGTCAGGCTTTTGGTTGCCAATAGCTTCTTTGGACAAGACATAGTCCTTGTATTATACTTGACTCTGGTTTGCTTAGTGATGTGGGACTTTGCTCCTTCACAAATGGCATTCATGGAGTTAACCTATTGGTTTTTTTAGTGCAACTTTTAGACCGTAAGCTTCATAAGGCTGGATCCTCTTCATCTTCATATCCTCACATGGCTGCTCCCTCAATTAGGTGGCTACACCATCAAACATTGGATAGATTGGTGGGGTGGGGTATTATGATAAGCTCCACTTGTCACCTTTGCGCTTAAGGAAATGAAGATCATTCCAACTTATTTAGTTATTTATCTTTTACTGTCCCTATACGTCTCAAATATGGATGAATGTATGCGACGGCTTGAGTTGCTTAGCGAGGAGCTACCAATGGTTTAGTAGCTATAGTAGGCCCAATAAAAACGCATATTAGGACTTAGAACCTCTCTTGCAGCAGCGATCTATTGCTTATGGCGAACCAGAAATCAAATTCACCTTAGGAAGCAAATTCCTCATCTCTGCTCTCAAACCAAATTCATAGCCTATACTAGGCTTAGTCGATAGTTCTAAGTAATTTACTTTTGTTTCCCACAACGTTTTTATAGACTCTTTCTTTACAATATAGAATTATTATGTAAACCTTTTCCGTCTATGTCAGTTGTATAATCTTTCTTTTTTATGGAATTACTTATTTATCCCAAAAAAAAAAAAATAACCCACTTCAAATGACAGGTTCCAATTTCAAGAATCATTAGGAGAAAACTCAAAATCGTTACGCATGTCAGTGACTAATTCATCCATGATTTGAATGTGATAGAGCAAAAAAATGTAGACTACATAAAATATATATTCTTAGATTTTTATGTATACCCAAATCGGACAAACTTGATGCAATTAGAAACTGATCTAGTCATAATTTTTTTTCCGAAAAATATGTAGTCGTTTGGAATAAAATATTGTAATCTTTTATATATAGAAAACAATAAAAATAAAACTATTAAAGAGCATGTGATGACCTAAGCAAGAGTTCGAAGAGAAAAAGTTCGAAATTGATGAGACACAACATTTGAGTAATCACCATTAGATCATTCACTTTGTTATAATAATAATTTCATTCCCCCTTATTTCTTATGGAATTGCTATTATAGTATTTGGTTGGATTTTACTCTTGTAATAGCACTTCCAAAAGAATTGTTGTCATGAAAAAATGTTGAGTTCTTATTCTTAACTTAGAATCATGAATTGCTATTGAGTATTCCTTATCCTTAACTACCTTCTACTCCCTCATAAGATGTATCGCTATGATAGCTTGAACACAAACCACCAACACACCATACATGCACCACCATATACCACCAATCCACCATCCATGCACTACTACCAAAGACCACCATTGTACCAACACAAACCACCATCACACATTTCATACATGCTATAGACCTACTAACCCATCATCTATGCACTATAAGAGACCACTGTCTCACCAACACAAACTACCATTGCACCACCTATGAACCACTACAAACCACTTACCTACTACCTATGCACACTAAAGACTATTATCTCACCAACACAGATCACTATTGCACTACCCATATACCATCATAAACTAATAACCTACCACTTATGCACCACTAGAGACCACAATTTCAGTTCTTAGACCACTATTTTGGTTGTTGATTATCATATAAAGAAAGAGAGGGAGGCGGTGGGAGGGGAGGGCGAAGAAACAAAGTATATGCTATTTTACCTTCTTTGAACTCAAACCTATGACTTTCTTTCCATGAACTTTTAGCAATTTTATCATATATTATGGAAGAGGTAATGGAAGCATGGAAAAAGAAAACATAAGTATACATATGGAAGAAGAAGATGTTAGGGTTTCTAAAAAATACGGGCAACATGGTCATTTAAGTTCTATTATCCATATATTCTTTAATTCCTTTTTATTTAAATGAACAACTTAGTAGGTGTTATAACCTCATTTTTCTCCTACTGAATAGGCATTTTCTTACAAGCTCAATAAATTCATTGAAGTGAATGGGTAGAAATCATTTATGACCCTTTTACTTTATGGACTGGAGTTTTACTTTTTGGAATGGAATAAATGAAGAATAGAAAAGTTGTCTTAAGAATGACTTTTTCTTTTTTTTTTTCTTATTAATTATGGTATTAAATTGGAGATATAACCAAAAGTATCAATATAACCATTTTTTTTTAAATTAAGTGAAAGTTAATTAACTTCTCTCATTGACTAAGAACATAATTGTCCATCAGTTGATATTTTTATTCCTTATGGAGAAGGAATAGAAAAATATTATTATTTGCAAGGTAACAACTATTCTCTCTATAGAGGAAATAAAAAAAAGTCACCCAAAATAAAAATTTCAGACCAAATTCCAAGTAACATAGAAAGTATTGTAGAAATAATCACTTTATTCTCTTTTTATTTTCTCCAAGTAAACAGGCCATTGGATTTTAAGTGAAACACCAATTGGTATGATAAATAATAATTATTTGTCAGAGTACTTAAGTTACTGCATAAACTTTTACGTAGACGAAGATTTGCCCGATTTCTCTTCTTTTCCTTTGCAACACAAATTATGTGAAATCTGATTTTTTTACTTTTATATAGAGATATGGTAATAATGCCCCATTAATGAGCGCTCTGAAGTTTGTTGAAAGCAAATATAAAACACTTTCAATATTTTCTGATTACACATTTTATAAAATAAAAAATACAATTCGAAAATCGCAAAATGTTTGCTTCTTAGCAATTGCTTTAAGACCTCTCATCGTTTTACTCGGTAGAAAGAGGGGATAATAGAAGATTTAGTGGAAATAAGAGGATCGGAGCAAACCTTTTATTTTTTATTATTTATTTTTTCCCTTTTCACCCTTTTTCCCCCCTTTTATTGCCAAAAGGTTCGGAGAAACTATAAAATATATTTTCAATGGACAAAGATGAAAAGTTGAAATTTGATACCCTATGATTTGAAATCACGTTTACCATTATGTTCTACCCGCGCAAATGTGAATTATTAATTAGGTATAATTATCAATGGTGGGAATAAATACTATGTAGCCTCTATCGTACCATTGCATAATCTAATTAAATCATCTCAATTCTAGTCGATCCTTTTGAGTATTTTTTTTTTAATTTTTTTTATTTATATGTTTTGAGCAAACATGGATGCGTCTTGCATTGTGAAAAACTATACATTTGTAAAATGAATTGCATAGATTACCACATATCCTAATATGAAGAGATGAACGAAAAGAAAGTACACGTAATATATATAAAGAAACTAAAATATGAAGTATTATAAGAGTAAGAAATCTTAGTCATTTAGAAATTGAATTAAGAAAGAAAATGGATTTTAAAATGAAAGAAAAGGGTTGATTTGGGACTTGGTAGAGTTGACCCTAGGCCACCTAGGCCTAATCAACTCAAACTTTTAGGAGACTTACAGCAGGAGGCTTAACCAACCAAGCGATTGATTGCACAGTCAACCCATCTTCCACTCTAGACCCTAATTTTCGAAGGTTAACCTAGTAGCCCTTAATTACACCCAATTTTGCCTAAAAAATGGGATTTCTAATTTAGTATATGGAAGAAACTAAAAATAAATAAATATATATAATGAATTAGGAATTTAATTTGGAATTTTATTAAGAGTTAAAGCAAAAACCAAGTACATAATTATTGACAACTTAATCGAGTCTAATCAAACTAATATAGTATTTAAGTTTGACTTAAAAACTCAAAGTTCGACTTAAAAACTCGAAGTTCAAGCTTCCTTAGTTTGATCGAACTCTAAATTTTAGGCAAGCTCAAGAGATTTTGGCTCAATTAGCTCATTGAAACTTGAATTTTTAATAAATTTTCTTTAAATAATTTTAAATTTATTTATATTTTAAAAAAAATTGAAAATAAATTAAAAATTATACTAAACCCAATTAGGCTTGTGAGCTCAATGAGCTTAATATTCTAAAACTTAAGCTTAACTTGATTTACTACTTAAGTAGCACTATAACAAATTGGTCCTATAGCTGTTAATTATTAGTAGCAGTTTTAATAATTGGCTTCAATTTGTAAACTATAGTGGTGGCTTTCTAAAACTATAACAACAAGGCCATGAATCAATGACACTTATTAAAGCCGACACAAGATGATGTCTAATAGATATAGTAAAAAGAAAAGAAAATAATAAGTTAGAGAAGACTTGGGTTACAAAAGAAACCAAGCTAGCCCTTCATTTTAAAAAAGAAACATTCAATATTTCAATTTTAAAAGGGGTACCGTTTTATCATCAGAAAAAACGACACTGTTCTCTTAATGGTTGTTTTCTTCATAAGCTTTTTATTCTTCCCATCAACAAATGTTTTGATTGCTTCAGGTGCTCTCTCTCTCTTCTCCCTTTCTCTCGCTCTCATTATATATTTCTATTATGATCAACCCCTATGGTGCATCGTTGTATATCATCCACAACATTGTCAATCCTGTAGTATCAATTGTATAAGAGGTAGTAAGTTCTTATCAATTGTTTTTTTTTTTTTTTTCGCATTAAGGTTTTCATAAGCCAAAACTTTTCAATTTATTGTTACACTATAAGTTGATTATCACCATTGTTTAGGTCTACATTTGGCACTAATTGCCAAACCTGGATGTTTATTTTATGTTATTAGGTATCTAGTAGTCAAAATTGTATGGTTATTTGGTGCTTTGATCTTATGAGTGTGAATGTGTAGGAGTTTAGTCATAGAATATGGTGGTATTATGACTTCATTGAATTGGGATTTTTCTTAATTTTAGATGAATTACAGTAGTTACTATAGATAAGATGGGAGTATAGATGAACTGTTTGAAGAAATACCCCTCAAAATGAATTTGGCATGACAATCAAGTGTTACAAAAATTTTTCAATAAAACATCTTTTAACATGAAATGGATCTACTAAATTCAAAGATTGAATAAAACATAAGGTTAGTGATTCCTGTAGACCAAGATCTATTTCACATGGCCATTCTTTCCATGCAAATGATATTAGCATAAGCATGCTTCAACTTTTAGTATATAGAGTCACTCATAGCTCCAAACTTGTTTCTCATGATTATTGGCATATAGGGCATAGATCAAACAACATTTAATAAGTGATTTTATTCCACGCCACTCTTTTGGCAATAACAACAACATTGAAGACTGTATTGTATAATTATTTATTGTTATTTTTTTCTTCTATGTAGGAGATTCTTTTAGTGTGTTATATATAAGAGAACTTTTTACCTTTATTCTTGAAATTACCATTATTATGTTGGATCCTTGAACTAAGAATTAAACTAATTTAGGGTTTAGGAAGATAAGTAGTGACTTTCCTTAAACAATATTCTATTGATAGGCAAAGGAGGAAGAAAAAAGACCAATTCTAACCACCTACATGGAGTATCTAGTACACCAAGTAGTGAAGTTGAAGGCTAAGATGGTTGTAGCTTTACTTGGTGGAAGGTAAAGCACCTCCAGTAGCAACCATTCTAACTGTCATGCTGTAAGCAGTGAAGAAGAAAGTGAGAGCTACCATTAGATGCAATTCTATTAAGATGAGATGGAGAAAGAAAGGGGTGATACTAATCCCTTTAGTTATGTTGCACAACTAAGGTATTTTAGATCCTAAAATTGGCTTTACAAGATGCGATGCCTTGAACACAACACTCTTGGTTGTACGGCTAAAATTTCATGGGTCATTACTTGGTGCATGATGTCATGCGCAAAAGAGGTTGTGCATGGGAATCCATGCTTGATCAATCTTCTCTAAAATTATATCTAACTGTATCTTTGTGCCCTTTTATTCCAAAATTAATTTTCTAAGCATTTAATGCAATAAGACATCTTATTATGGCTTAGTAGATTTAAGGAGGATTAACATCCTTCCACATAGCTTGGAAAGCTTAAATGTAGGAGGCGTTAGAAATTTTGTGCAAAAGATTCAAGGAGGTTTGCTACTTGCAAGTTAAGCCCTTTAGAAGAGCAATTGAGTAGAAGAGTTGGCAAAATTGAATCATGTAGGGTTAGTAGAGGTTTATGCTGGACGACTTCATGCTTTAATGGTGCATTTGTTGGGAATGATGCCGATGCACTAAGTGTCCCTTTTTTCTTTTGGGTAATTTGAAACAATTGGAGTTGATGTGGATCTCTAGAATCCCTCAAACTTAGTTATGGTTGTGACCTTAGCTTAGGCTTAGAAGAGGAAGTTGTACCTCAATCATCACCATTAATAAGTAAGGAAGTTGCTATATGAGAATGAGGTGGGAGGGTGATTGAGATAAGTGAACATAAATTTTGGTCCTTTTTTGTTGATGTCAACCGGTATATGAGTTGACCTAACAAGAGATGATAGGTTGCTGAGCAAAAGGATTATGATCTTACTATCACTACATCTTTGCTTGTAGGGGATTGCTATAAGAAGAAACTACTTTAGCTAGAGTTATTTGATGATGAAGAGTTTGAAAAGGAAGATAAGATGTATAGCTATGGAGCTTTTGTCCAATGTAAGCTTAGGGACAAGCTTATTGTCTAGAGAAGGAGTAATGTCAGATATATCTTATATCAAGGGAAAAAAATCTTTATTTTGTTAAACTTTTGTTTGTATGTTCTTAAGAGATACCGTTAGGTTCATGCTTATCTTTAAAGTAGGGATTATGATCTTGTATAAACAAGTGAATGATAATATTAATAAAAGCAAGGTTATTATTTTAACTATAGTTTTAAAGAAATCAAAAGATTTTTTCTTAAATGAATCTTAAAAAAGTTGAGAGTATTCCATTAATAAGCACTTAAAACTTGAAACACCATAGGAGGTACTTTAACTAGCTATAAACATATACCAAACACTATTTTAGTAGTGAATTACCCATTGGTTAGATACTTAACTTGTACAAATGCATTTTCCATGAAAGTATATTTTTACACCATTTATCCATTAGGTTACCTTCTTTAAATTGGTAAAATAAGAAAATCTACTAACCATTTACTTTTTGGATGATAATATGCCATCATACTATTTGGTTATGAATATTATCTACATACTGCATAAGGTTATAATAAGGTTAGACAATTGGAACAATGAAAATTTCTAGTTTGTCCTATATGAATAGAATTTTGGTAATTACTTGGGTGATATTATTTATATTTTAACTAATTGACATACTCATATTGAGCTTATCTTTGATCATGTATTTTGCAAACATGGAATTTGTCTTTATAGGCACTAAACAAGCTTTCATCTTTCCTCCCCTTCCCTACCTTAAGGTTTTGACCTTTGACACCCTTCCTTGTTTTTTCTTTTTTTTTTTTTTTTGGATATGATGACCTCTTTCCTTATTGCCTCCAAATTATCCTCATGCCAAGATCCTGGTAGGGATAGCATTGAAAATAAAGGGGTATACTTGGGTGTGGTGAAGTTCTCTTATGTTGTAAGGTTATGGGGGGATGATCAAGTTTGTACATAGGCTTACCCTCATATTTTACAAAGATGCTTATTTTTGTGCTTTGAAGATGTATCATTTTAGTCACCAAGGATGCAACTTAAGTACCTTAGTCAACACATAGAAGAATAAGAAATATTTGCTTTGGAAAATAAGCTTTTGTCATATGTCAAGATTACTATAAAAGTGTATGGGGTAAATTTGCTGGAGAGCAAAAATACTCAATTCTTTTCCCATTGTTTCGAATTGGCATATGAATCATGTTTTGTGGTTGCACTCATTAATAAGTAAATGTGTCGAGATAAACTTACTAGAAGATATAAAAGAAAAGGGAGAAAGGTCATCCATGAAGATAGTTGTCAATCTAAATAAAGAACAAAGTTCTATGTCTTGAGTATGCAAATGACATGATTTAGTGTTTCTTACCTACAAATTCTTATTTTAGTACATGATAAATATGTGTTAAAAACAATTAGTGGTACTAAGCAATATTAAGATTTTTAATTTTTTTTTATCAATTTGTTACAACAGACAGGATTTGGTGACTCTATAAATGGAGTTCTTTTCTATTTGCTAGATACTTATGGTGACAAGCATCATTTTCTATCGAAGGAAGTTGTGATTATCATTTTTTCAACACATACTTTAATAAGAAGCTCTAAGACTCTATTTTTCTTAAGGTGCTTGCTTCTTAATGTCTCAATACTTATATCTTTTATTGTGATATGCATATGTCCTAATCAATGTACTCATTATATATAATTGTATTAAAGCATAATATCTTTATCGCTTTTTTTTTTCCTTAACCTAAGTCACTAAAATTTTCCACTTAACATTTTGGGTATTAAGAGAATAGTAATCTATGCATATGCTTGGAGATGGATGTTGTTCTGTCTATGCTTATTAATTTGAACTTAATAAATATATAGCTTGAATATTTATGATCCAAATTTAAATGAATTTCTATTATATCTGGAAGAGATTGATTTAACTCTTAGAGCTTGCGCTTGGTTGAAAATCATTTGGACTTGAAGTTATTAACTTCAAATAGATAGAAAAAATGCATCCTTATTTCTTGGGTTAGAAATCATAGCGGATATTTGATAATATTCAAAAGCTATAATCCTATAAAGTAAAGAAGTAGAGGTAGAAGAATTACTATAGGCAATGGTGGCAGTAGCTATGCTCATGGCATTTGAAGCCAACAAAAAGCTTACACTTGTAATGCTCTTTATGCAACCTCTTATAAGAATTAGTAGCTACATTCGACAAAAATCTATGAAAACTTTTGGTATAGATGCAAAGGTTTCTCTTTGACTTATTAACTTCATTAACTTAGTTGGTTCATCTAAGCCATTACAAGTATAGATTCATTTAAATAATCGAAAGGAGAAACCAACATGCATGATCATATAAGGTGAAGAATATACAACATTTACTCCAGTCTTTTGCTTTGTTGAACTTCTTATTAAGAAACTACTAAATATCTATAGAAAACGGAAGCAAATTACAAGTGATGTTATTAGCAGCATCAAGACAATGGCATCTTTAAGGAGGATTTACTAAATACTTAAAGTTATTTAAAAGGTTTATCTTCATTTTCTATTTTATCTTAAGTAGGAAAATGTCTTGAGAAATTTGCTAAGGAGGAACCATCAATTAATATGTCACTTTATTTTATCATCATAGAGACTCTAATTATGTAAGTGCTAATAAACAAATGATAGATGCAGGGTAAGTATAGCTTCATTGTTTGTTAATTTAGTAAATAAAAGACATGAAGTAGATAGATTTAATAAGAGTCATTTGGTTAGTTTTTGGTGAAAAGGAAAAGAAAGATGTAAATAACTTTCTTATAGTTTAATTGTCGGTTATATCATTCAATAATTCCCCTTTAGTTGCTTTATTTTTTTTCCTCTATCCCATGCTCATGTTTCAAAATTTTCTTTTTTTCTCCATAAAAATTGTCATCTCATCGCTTTGAAACATCTAATTTGCAAAAGAAATCCAAGAATTAGACTTGATAGTGAAGGCTCTTTGTTTTGATTAAGGGTTTGTTTTTATTGGAAAGAGTTACACTACTTCAATGCTTAATGCAAGACTATTTGTTTTTATTAAAAAAATAATATTGTTTAGATTAAAAAATAATATTGTTTAGTTTACTTAGGAGTATGAAGACAAAAGGGGTGATCCTTTTTTTTTGTCACCCCTTTTGTAGATGATATCAACATTATGGTTTATATATAAGATGTGTTCTATATTCAATATTAATTATATCACATTTGTATTGATGATACATTATATTTAAATTCATCCATTTCTAATTAATTTTTTTGTCTAAACTTTGTAGGTTGAAAAGAAACTTTAAGGTAGATAAAGGAAAACATTTGTCCCATTGCTTTTTCTCATGATTTTGTACTCTCATTTTCTTAGAGGTAAGATTTGCTCCTTCGTTCATTTATTTTCATTAATGCAATTATTTGATTATCTAATTTTACATATCTTATTAATTTGGGTCAGTTATATGTGTAATACAAAGGGTATGAGGTGCTATATTCATTTATTACATATCTTTGGATTGAAAAAGTGTTTCTAGAGATGAATTAATTATGATAATTGTTTGAGAATTATATATGGTTATATTATAAGTTTAGTAAAAACATAATATTAGGTTCTTAATAGAGCTAGAGACGATCCTTGAAATGTTGAAAGAATTGAGACTTCTTACCTTACATTATTGTCATCAAATAACGTTTGTATTAAATTGTTTTAGATTTTGAGCTTATATGGTTTCATTTCATGCAAACTTAGATGGAATTCAACATGAAACTCTATTCAATTGTATAAAGTTTATATATTCTTTATTCTTATGTTAGTAGATTCTTTCATTTGTACTTTAATAGATGTGTTTGTAAAAAATTTCTTTAGGATTTAATGGAGAAACACCTTGATCATTTGAATTTCATTCTTTTAATAAAATAATTGGCAATTTGAAATGTCCATTTGAACTTATTAGCTTTTTATTCATGTTAAATGAGGAAAAAGCAGTGGATTAAAGTAGTTACTATTTTAAGTCAATAATAGTAGTTTTAAAGTGATATTAAATTAGAGAAATAGTAGTGGTTTAAAGTAGCTTTTATATCATGACATTAGTGGTACTTTTAAATTGCTCATACATAATCCAACTAGGAGCTTCTTGTAAATACTATTGTATCTTGTGTATAGCTACACTTTTCAAAATTATCGCTATAGTATTATATATACCTGCTTTAGAAAAAGCATCACTAATTATACATTACTACTCCTGTATCCACAGTGGTTTTACATTGCCACTAAAAATGCTGCTAGATATATTAAAAATTTGCTACTAAAGATTGAAACTGTTGTTATATAGCTTGAGCTCAACTCAATTGTCATTGAATCAAATTTAAGTAAAACTTAAGTTGAACTCGAATAGTTTACAAATTGGCTTGATTCATTAATATCCCTAGTAATTATCAATGCTTGTTAGATGTGTGCGTTAAATTTGGAATATGAACTGATTAATGAAGGATGGCTATTAATTGATTGTTTGTTTGTGTTTGAAAATCAATACATAAGAAAATCTTTGGAATCGTTTTAGATCCATACTTTAAAAATTTATATAGGACCTGTCTTGTACTTTTAAAATCAAGTCTTCATAGATTTACCTCTTATTTTTGAAAATTGGGACTTTAGGAACTATATACTTTCAAATAACTAAATAAATAAATAAATTGACTATGGAGATTCATACTTAAAAAAAGAAAACATACTTTAGGGGGCATTAAAGGCTTATACTTCCTAAAAGTGGACTCTATAGGGCATCTACACCTACGTTTAACATTATCAAAACTTAATTCGATTGTTTTTGTTACAATTGATTATGCAAGTTGGATTCACATTAAATTGATTAATTGAATATAATATATATGTTGTACAAATTGTTTATTGTATTAGAAGTATCAAGTATGCATGTGTTAAGGTATACAATTGTATTTGCACATAGTAATTATATTTTGAGTTTTAATGTTCACCCATTTGGGAATTTCATTTCAAATATTATGAAGAACCTTATAGTTATGATTTATACTTTAGAGGAGATGATGATGCTAATCATAGTTAAGAGGAGTTTTTGATTATTTATATTAAAAAGAACAATAAGTTTGATTTAGAAGTTTTATTTGTTTCAAACAATAGTTAGTAGATCTATTGTATTTTACTTAAAATTTGGAGAATATTTCCCTATTTTTCCTTTTTCTAAATTGAAATATTATTATGAGGTTTATTAATGAAAATGATTAAAGTAATAAAGCAACTAGTGTTCTTAATATCGAAAGTCCCCAGCAACGGCGCCAAAAACTTGATATCAGGCAAGTGCACCTATCAGTTTTAATATAGCGGATGTAAATCCGAGTCGATCCCTCAGAGACTTTGAGTACTAATATTAACCTTAGCTTTATTATCTAACCGAAAAATTATGAAAGTTTGAATTAATTAAAAATACTAAAATTAACAAACTAACTTATTTATAAGACTTGACTAAGCAATTGAAAAAGCGATAAAATTAAGAACGACTTCAAGAAAGTAATAACGTATTTAGGAATTATTTCCCCTAGAGTTTAACATGTGATCGCTTAAAATATATTCAATTCGGTTTCTATTATTCTTGACCGGAGGGATTCACAATTAAAGTTAATACCTTTCTCAAGCATATTAACCCTAATCCTAAATTATTTACCGGAATCTCTTCACTTAGTAATATAATTTAGAATTGTATTAATGTATAATGAATTTCCATACAATTAATTAACTTTCCGGAAGAAACATGTATCTTATCTCTAAGTATAAATGTAATTCTCTCCAATTATGTAAAAATCTAATTACACATACAATTTCTCAATCAACATGCATAATATCATATATTGATATTCTAGAAATATCAATTAACAATTAAACAACATAATTGAATCAAGCAAAGATAGAAACTTTATTGAGAATTCTAAATCAATCCAAGAATCACATGAAACCCTAGGTTCCATAATCCTAAATATACGAATTCTAAGCTATCATAATGAATCTAAAAACGAGTTCCATCAAAAACATAAAATAAAACATGGAAAATCCCTTTAATTAATGAACAATCTCTCTAATCTTGAAGTCGGTGTTGTTCTCGCCATCTCCTTCTCCTTCTCCTTCTCCTTCTCCTCAAGTCTCTTGTCTTTTCTAATGTCTCTTTTGTCTTTTTAAAACCCTAATATGTCCTTTTATAGTGTATCAAAAGATTTTCTTTTTCTTTATCAGACACGACCTGGGACATGAGCATGTCCCCAGGTCGTGTAACTTTCTATCACTGGCCAATTTTTTCTGCATGGACTGTATAACTTCAAAACTTCATAACTTCTTCATTTTAACTCCGAATTGAGTGAAACTTGATTCGTTTTCTTCGTTTTCAATCCTAAAATGCGTTTAAACCTAGAAATCAAAATTTTACTCAATTAAGTATCAATTTCTTTAAATAAAACCAAAAATGTAAAGGAAATACTATAAAATCAACATGTGAAATATGTTTAAAATCAGAGTTATCAATACGCTCCTAATTACTTATATTTTAAAGAGTAATTTTTAGTGATTTTTCCTTGAATTTTAGTTTTTTTTTTTTTAAGAAAATAATACTTAATTGAGTAAAATCTTATTTTCTAGGTTTTGGAATGAACTATGGAAGACACAAAAAAAGAAACAAGTTTCACTCAATTTGGAGCTAAAATAAGGAAAATATGAAGTTTTGAAGATTGATATAACCAAACAATATAACTGTGTTGTTTTCAATGAAAAATTGGAGCAATTTTAAAAAAAGTTAGAAAGTTACTTAACTTAAGGACATAGTCATGTCCCTAAGTTATGTCGTTCCCAAACAAGGTGAATGCATGAAGAAATTTTAAAGCTTAAAAAGTGCTATGACTAAGTGATACAATTATGTCATCAGGTTATGTCGTTGGCAATGTTACCCTAATTTTGCACCACCCATTTAAAGCTTCTTTAAGGACTTTTTGATAAATTTATGAGAGTCCACTTTTGAGAGACTTCTAGGGCTAAACACTCAAAAGAGCAAGGAACTTCAAGACATTAAGATTCAAGATGTTACATTGATTCAATGATCTATTCTTCTACTTTTTTCTTAAATTTCATTCAACATTATTACTTTATTATGAATAGAAAGTAGATTCTTTATATCTAAGTCTTGTGGAATCTAGATTTACCATGTGGATTGGTTTTTATTAGATCTAATGAATTTCTTTAGTTTTTCTTGATTCAATTATGGGTGCTTAATTATTTAAATTAATATTTTCGCGAGTAATAATCTAAAATATTATACAAGAGAATTAAGAGATTTCTTGTATGATTAGATCTAGTTATCGTTGATGAAGATTTTTCCAAGTTTAGAGATAAATTGCAATATTTTTTTATCTTTAACATTATCTTTAAGAGAATTTGCTATGTTTTAATGTGATCTTAGGTTATGGTATTAAGAATATATTATAATAAGCGATCTTAAGATTAGGGTTAATAGACTTGAGAAAGTTATTAACTTTAATAAAAAATTCTCTCAATCAAGAAAAATAAAAATTGAATTAGATTATCTTTTGTGAAAGTCTCATGTGTAAGTTTAAGGGAAACAAAGATCTAGATACTCTATCGAATCTTGAATTACATTATAAATTGATTGCTTTCTTATTTAGTTTCTTGATTATTTATTAAATTTATTAATTGCTACAATTTAATTTAAATTCTTTAAGTATCTTGAATTTAAATTTTCCAGTTAGATAATAGAGAACTAGTTAGTATTAGTAATTATAATTTCTATGGGACAACATCTATTCTTTGAACGATATTACTAAATGATAGGTTCACTTGCCTATTTTTTGCACATCAAGTAGGTACCCTTAGACATGTTCCAACTCGTCTTAGGTAAGATGGTTACTTCGAATCCTCAAAACAAAGTTTTAAAGGTCTCGGAGTCTACTTCGAACGAGTAGTCCAGTACTTAGTTAGCTCTATAAAAAGATCAAATTTCCTTCAACTATCCCATCAATCATTCACCACTATAGATCGCCATTTTAATTCTTTGATCATTATTTCAGGCTCAAACCCATAACTTTCTCTCCATGAACTTTTAGTAATTTTATCATACATTATGGAAAGGTTGATGGAAGTACGAAAAAAGAAAATGGAAGCATACTTATAGAATAATGAATATGTTATGGTTCTAAAACTAAAGGCAACATGGTATTTAAGCTCTATTGTTGATCTATTCTTTAGTTACCTTTTTATTCAAGTGAACAATGTCATAAGTATTACGGTCATATTCTATTCCTAATAACTAGGTATTCTATTACAATCCTTTTACATTTAGTAGAGTAAATAAGCGATATATCATTTACAACCATTTTACTTTCTAGAATAAAATAGATAGAGAATGAAAGAGTTATGCTTAAGAATGACATTTACCAAGATTAAGCTAGAATAAATTCTAGTATTTATTTAATGTAATCATTTACTGTGGAAAATAATATTTCTAGTATTTATTTTACCTCACTAATTACAGTGTTAAATTGGAAATATAACCAAAACTATGGATATCCCTCTAGTTCCTTTCAAAAATAATTAAAAGTTAATTAGTTTTTCTTATTGATTAAGGACATAGTTATCTATCATTTTAATTTTTTATTCCTTATAGAAAGGTAATAAAGAATTTTCATCATTCATAAAGTAACAACTATTTTATCCAGAGAGGGAGTATGAATAAAAATTTTAGACTAAAGTTGAAGTATATAAAGTAATAGGGAGTATTATAAGGTTAGTTATTCTATTATATTTCCAATACCTTTAAGTAAAAAAACCATTAGTTTCTAAGTGAAACACAAATTGAATAATAAATAATTTGAAATCTAATTTTTAACTTTTATATAGAGATATGGTAAAAATGCTATGACACCGTGAACATTATCAAGTTGTAACAATCTGCCGTGTATATCAATTTTATACCACAAATTGTATACTCAATTGCTAGCATAACTATAAACCCAAAAAATTTTACGTTTTGGACTTATAATTCAATTTGAAGAACCATTGATACGCCTTAGGTTCAATCAGACCGAAGAAATTAAAACCGAAAAAATTTTAAGTCATAATCTTAAAAATGATTGTGAAAAACCCTAAAGATAAAGTTCAAAAAACCTTAACCGCGTACAAAAACTTTAAAACCCAATTATGCGTGACCAAAAATTAAAAATCCAAATAGAATAAAAACTCTAAACCCCAAACTCTCAAGTCATAAAACCTTATATTAAACTTCAAACATAATGAAAACCTTAAATTAAAACATTTAGCTTGAAATACGTAAATCGCATAAATTCAAGAACGAATGATAGGAGATATCTACAAATGATAATGATTAATCAAATTAATTCAATTAAGGTAATAAATTAATAGAATTACTAATTTACCTCAAATAATATATTTTCTCCAAAAATAACACTAAAATTGTAAGTGTATCTTCAAAGCTCTCAAACCCTCATAAAATCCTAAAATGTGAAAAGCCCTAAAATGAATTTGAAACTATAATTTAGCACCAAAAGGCCTAATTTAATTAATAAAATCTATTTATATAGCCACATTATTAAGTAATTACTGATAATAAACTAAATTGCTGCAACAGCCCCAATTTGCCTTTTGAAATCGTAATTAATTAGTGATAATCAATCCTAACCCTTAGAGACCCTAAATTAATTAAATAAAATGATCCAATAAGCTTGATTAACTTAATTAAATATGAATAACCCTAAATTATGCCTAACTATGGTCATCTACACTAGTAATTAGAGTCATAAGCTTAAATTACATTCCAACCATTTACATGCTTTCATGCATCATTTAGCTAAAGATAGTCATGATTAAGTATATAGGACAAGATAATTAGTTGGAAAAATAAGGGACCACTCACCTTTAGTAAACGAACCATTGCCTCAATTGGCAAAAATCATAAAAAGCAAATTGGTACCCACTTTTGCATGTACCATGCAACCAAGAATGGAAGGGCTTTATTCCCCTCTATACCTACTCATAATTAACCCATTCTTTGACCCCCTTCATTGGCATTTTACTCCATCTTCTTTCCTTAAAAAAAACCATAGAAACACTCTCTAAACACACAATCCAAAAACAAAAGAAAAACAAGAAGGAATGAAACAATAGTAAGCTTTTCGGACCTAGCTGCACACTTAAACCCCCTTAGTAGCTCTCTACCACCACCTCTAAACGACACAAAACCACTTAAATTTGAATGCTCTTTCATCCCCCTTTCTTAATGACAAACATCCTTCACTAGAGGAGTTTGTTTCGTTTATTAAAAACAAGGTGAAATGGGATCTTTCGAATTTCCCCTAAGGTAAACTTACACCTTTTCAACTTTCCTTCTAGTTTGAGTTTATGAGCATGGTTCTTAGGCCTAAAAACTAAGGAGAAAAATTATTAAAATTCCACCCTTATTTACTATGTTTACATGTCCATACATGTGCATTTTCCTAGATTTTTGGTGTAGTAAACATATTACATATAACTTTAGAAGCACATAAGTTGTAGTAAGATGATAACTTGAAAAAAAGTAGAAGAACCATCGTCATATCTTTATTCCCTTCCTAAGGCCAAAACATATATATGTATATCCCCACTATACTATAGATTTCTCATGTTTATTTTAGTAAGAAATGGTTTTAGGTGCATTTTAGTGATAGTTTGATACATGTTCTAACAAGTTAAGTATATAATGTATAGAAAGCCCTAAAAAATCATCTTAAACCACCCTAAGCATATTGAACAACATGCTGTAAAATGTTTATTAATGGGTTAATTACATGATTAATTAAAGATAATTAGGATTTAGAAATTAATCTTACAAGATAAGAGGCTAAATAAGGTCTATAGTAAGTAGTTAGGCCTAAAATGGACATTAGGTTTATAAAAACCTACGTGAGACCCAATGAACCATTAGTATCAAATTTGAAACTCATGATAAAATGGGTCATTTAATCATTTTAATAAACTATTAGGCCCATTGGATTAGCATAAAGTCAAGATATGGACCCTAAGACATGAACTAAGCCTATATTTAACTAAGAAGACCACAAACTAAGCCTTAAGCCCACTTAATTACTCATGACCAAATCTATGACTTTATAAAAAGTAGACTAAATTAGGGGCAATGATGGGCTTAAGTCCAAAAAGGCAGTAAGGTTAGGTTTATGGCCCTAAATTGTAAAATGAGCCCAAAGAGCCTTAAGAAAACTAAAATACAAGCCTAAATAATACATGACCAAATATGAACCTAGATTAAAAAAACTCAAAAGAAGATATTCAAAAGGCCTACTAAACCCTAAGGCCCATCCAAGACATCCACTATAGGCCCCCTAATGAGTTAAAACTTCCCTTTTAGGCCCATAAGAACAACACCAAGGCTTAAAGATGAAAATTTAAAGTGCTGGGTAGAAAAAAGTTCACCAAAAATACTTACAAGGAGGCTGAAAATATCAAGTCCAAGGCATAAGATCAAAAACTAAGCCTAAAACCCAAAACTAGGCTTAAACCCTAAAGTAACTAAACTTACCTTTTGGGTGCAGGAACTTATGAGACCCAAATCGAAGACTTGCTAACATTAAATCCCAAAAATGACCTTACTAAATGAAAAAACACTAAAAAACGATGAAATCGACTATAAGAATGTGAAAAACAGACTTAAAATAAAGAAGTTAAAGCGAAAACAAGTTTTAATCATACTTGAGGATTAAGGCATGCTTCAGTAATTAGGTAAACTTTTAAGGTCTTGAAGAAACCCTCTTCTAAGTACTTTCATATACATTATTATTATGTTTTAGGTGGCATGATTTCTAATTCAAGGACCCCAATGGTCAGGACAAGTAGGTGAGTAAGCTAAGTGAGGGAGTTTCAATGAACTGCAACTTCCTTGTGTTTGATAGTTGCTTTATGTTCTATTGCTTACACTTGGTTTTCTGTTAAGTGACTAGTTGTTCTGTATGCTAACATCCGTGTGATTGCCTTATTAAAATTGGTATGTTTAAATATTTGACCAAAATAATCAGATATACTTGTCGCATTTCTGTGATCAATTAGTCGCGGATTGTAATGTCTATAACTTTGCTGAGTTTTTTGAAAAATTTGATAAAATGTATTTTTAAAATGCTTTACAATCCAAAGAAAGATTTATTAGCTTAGTAAGTACATGTAGCCATCTCTTGTGACATTTTACTTATTATGGTAAAGCTAACAAATCATCTTTGGTTTATTGATAGCAAGTAGCCTAAGTTGGGACTCGTATGGTTTAGCTCATGGGGTATTATATGGATTTGTTGATTGTGAGCCCGTGGGGTGTTGTATTGATTGTATTAGTGGATAGTCTTAGATGGGATCCACCTAATTGATTAATATGGTGTTATCAACTAGGGTAATAGTCGAGTTCCATCTATTAGGACGATACCTACAAACAGCCTCATGCAGATAAGGTAAGGTGCCCTATTCAAATAAGTACAAGAGATAATTGACTTATAAACAATGTAAATCTACATCTTCCGTATTTCCAGAGTCTCACAGATATGTTGCTTGCATTCATCGCATATGCATTCATCACATATACATTCATTTCGTATGCATCTAAACTGCATGTTTGTTAATAATACTTGATAACTTGCTTGAATGGTAGTGACGAGAGACAAACTCACTAAGTTGTAATATGCTCACCCTCCCCCTATCCCCCCCAATAGTTCCTTTTTGTAGGTAACCAAAAGTTAAGAATGGGTTAAGGTCAGAGTGTAGAGTGTTCTTATAGCAGCTGATTAGATAGACAAGATTACTTTAATAAGTTGTATCAATCAAGTTACATCTTTATAATATTTAGTAAATCTTGATGTCATAGAAGTTTAATTATCTCTTCTTATTGTTTGGTAAGTGATTTCAATTGTCTACGGTCTTAGTGGACTATGGATTGTTAGGTCATCCTAATTGCTTATATAAATAAGTAAATGTAAGTAAAATAAATAAACACCCTTAGAAACTTAATAATTAGAGTCTTGCAACCTTTGATTTGCAAGGCATTCTTTATTTCATGGGTATACACGTGATATGAAGATTTTAAGAAAAATTACCAAGCCCCTTATGGGGTGTTACAATAACCCTGATATATACAAGACTCATATAACAAACCACTCTCAAGCATTCACATTTCCATATATATATATATTAACATTTATACTCATAGTAAACTTATATTTATAATAAGGCTAAGTATAGAGTATTTATAAAAGTATATAAGCATGTGATAGGACTCAAAAGTAAGAATCCAACTAGATCATCTAGATGTTCTAGTTAATCCCATAGAAAACAAAAGTTCCAAAAGCCATAGTCCTCATCAGTTCAGCCTCGCTCAAGCACAAATATACCCTTTTGCACACTTGGAGGTGGTCGTCACGAGGTATGATTACTTAAATCCTGCAGGCAAATTAATAGGGGAGTAAGCAAACCATAACTTAGTAAGGCACTGGAGGAAAAAATCATATATAAGCTAAATCTTACAAAGTATTTATAAAAGTATATAAGCATGTAATAGGACTAGAAAGTAAGAATCCACAGTAAACAAAAGTTCTAAAAGGCATAGTCCTCATCAGTTTAGCCTTACTCAAGCACAAATACACCCTTTTGCACAGTCGGGGGTGGTCATCACGAGGTATGACTACTTAAATCCTACAGGCAAATTAATAGGGGAGTAAGCAAACCATGGCTTAGTAAGGAGTAGGAGGAAAAAATCATATATAAGCTAAATCTTACAACCAAGTTATCAAGCAATTATTACATGCAATGTATGAACAAGCAATATATGAACAAGCAATATATTTTAGTCTATTAAATACAATTATTTAATATAAATATATATATGTAGTTTCACTACTACTTATAGTATATTGTTTTGATTGTATTGAAACATATATTTTATTAATTAAATTACTTTTCAATTGCAGAAAGGTTGTCGTAAGACGATATTTTTCGTAATATCATCGAAAATACCTATTTTATTATCTAAAGTTATCCAATTTTAATAAAGTTGGTATCATTGAGTTTGTTTGAACTCGATGGTATATATTACTTGTTCTTTTCAAAAAGTAATTCCTAAAGAGTATTTCTAATCCTAGCATACAAAAAGAGCTTATATAGCAAGCAATATCACATTGATATTGTATTATATAAATAAATTATATTTTTACATAACTTTACAATAAACATGAGAAATCATATATTATTTAATCCTAGCATATATATGTCATAACCCGATGTAGATAATATTGTCAAATACTACAAAATAATAAGTAATCCTATTTGATCAAAGTATGTTTAATTGTAAGTTAAACAAATAATGAACATATTATTACTAAATACATTTATCGGTCACTAATTTAAGTCATTTAAATAACAAAATTCATAATAAATAATTAGGATCACCAAATAATTCTACAAAAATTTCTATATACTCAGGAAAATATATAGAATTCAAATAGGAACTTGTTTCACGAAATTGGGTTTGTCACCTATATACATGAAATTACATTTTTTTCCTAAATCACAGTTAATTAGGCAAATTATATGAATTTTTCACCAATTTAATTCCAATCTATCCTAACATTATTAAAAACATCTAAAATTAATTGGATCCTAATTTCATTAATTATTTCCTCTAAAATCAATTTATTTCACAAATTATCCTATTTTTAGCCATTTTTAAGGCCTAAAAATGCAATAAATATTAAATATATAAAATCAAAAGTGGGATACATAGCATTGAACTAGATGTAATATGATTTACAAAAAAAATTTTGAGCTAAAAAAAAACATTTTTTAATGTATTTATTTTAAATTTGAAAATTAGAATGAATAATGTATTTATTAAGCAAGTATATAAATTATTTATAATTTTGAAAAAAATAAAACTATAGATGAAAGTACATCTAAAATAACTAAGGAATAAATTTTTTCATATTTTTCCTAATTAATTTAATATTTTTTTAAAATAGGGAAAAATATGGTAGAAACTCCAACTTGATTTCGTTGGAGCTTTAGCTACTGGAAACGGTGGAAGTGTATCAGTAGAGCTGGGCAGTGAGTACTCTAGTGGTGGCTAGTTGGGTGCAATAGTAGGTCTTAGTATGGTTGTAGAACTGTCCTAGGTTAGCAAGTTCCCCTATTTTTCTTACTTTTTTGTTTATTTTTCCGAATTTTTCTTAAGCTCTCCTAGTTGCTATAATGTATAACTTGAGTATAGGGATCATATTTATAGAGGATTGGGTTTATTAGAATTTTTTATTAATTATTAAGCAATTTTTCCCTTAATTACAAGTATAAAAATCTAAATATGAGTGTCAAATTCTTATAAATTTTCTTTTGATATAGTTACTTATCCTTTTTAAGCTACTCCACATTTAATCCAATGATATTCTAGGTTTTTTCTTATTTTTTTACAATTTTTAGATGATATTTTAAGGTATTTTGGTATTTTATAAAAATATTTAATAATTTTGTTAATATATAGGGATATATCCAATATATATATATATATATATATATTACACGTAATGAGTAATTACATGCATATAATTATATTTCTAGCATGTCTTTTATTTTTAAGATATATTTTCTATTTAATTTTTCGAATTTATCACATATTATATATAATTATATAATTTTAGATTAATTTATGGGTATATTTATTATATATACTGGATATATTCATAAAAATACACACATACTCATATAGTATATTATGCTATATTATTTCTTTTTGTAACTTAAATAACTTGTCTTTAAGTTCTCATTATATTTTTGGCTTGGTTTTAAGGGTTCCAACGGGTTTTACGTTATATCGAATAATTATACTTTTAAAACTAAAATTAGGGTTTTATGACATTATTTTTAAAATCTAACCTTACTAAATTACTTCAACTAACTTTTCTAACTTAGTTTTAATGTTTGAGTTCAATCAAATAAGTTTTTTTCTCAAAGGCCTTAAATTGCCCTAAAACTAGAAGTGGTTTTAGGGGTTTAAAAATGCCCCATTAATGAATGCTTTAAAGTTTATCAAAAGCAAATAGAAAACACTTTCCATATTATACCTTTTATAAATTAAAAAAATACAACTCAAAAATCTGAAGATGTTTGTTTCATAGCAATTGATTTGAGAACCCTTGTTGTCCTTTGTAAAAAAGGGGTATAATTAAAGATTTAGTAGAAATTAGATGATTAGAGAGACCTCTCTCTCTCTCTCTCTCTCTCTCTGTCTCTCTCTCTCTCTCTCTATTACTAAAAGAATAGGAGAAACTTCAAAGTATATTTTTAATGGACAAAGATGGAAGGCGAAATTACAAGTAGCCTCCCTAAACTTTGATTTAGGTATAGATTGACCCTTTAAACTTTTAAAGTATGGTTTTTTACCTCATAAACTTTAATAAATTGGTAATATAAAGGATATTTTCTTTTTTAGTTTAAAAATTTCACACTATGGTCAAAATTTATGGTGTTTTAAAATGCATTTTGATAAGTTTGGAGAAAGCTTGTGCACTAAAGTCAAAACTTAAAGAGATTATTCTTAACTTATGGGGGTTGTTTGCCAATTTATCAAAGTTTGAGGGGAGGAGGGTTTCAAAAACCATAATTTGAAAATTCAATGAATCAATTCACACTTAAAGTCAAAGTTTAGGAGGGTTATTTGTATTTTCCCCAAGATGAAAAGTTGAATTTCAATACCCATTCCTTATGATTTGAAATCACGTTTATCATTATGCTCTATCTGCACAAACATAAATAATTAATAATAAATCATTTGTATTCTAATCGTTTCTTTTTAAGTTTATCTCTCTCTCTCTCTCTCTATATATATATATATATATATCTTAAGCAGGCATGCACGCCTGTTGTTGTGCAAAAAAACAATATATTTGTAATTTAATAACAAAATATGAATCTCACAAATTATTATATTTCTAAATATAAAGAAGCGAATAGGGAGAATACATAAATTGTTATAAGAATAAGAAATTTTATAGTGATTTAGGAATTGAATTGAGGAAAAAAAAAATAGGTTTTGAAATAAAAGAAAAGGGAAACATTTGATTTAAACTTAGTAGAGTTAACTTAAGTCATAAGCCTAACCATCTCAAACATTTACCGAACCATAGGAGGCTTAGCCACATAAGTGATTAACTGCACAGTCAATCGATTTCCCTTTCTCAGCCCTAATTTCTCGAGGTCAACTCGATAACCCTTAGTTATAACCCAATTATGCCTAACGTAGAATTTCTAATTTGTTAAATGGGAAAAACTAAAAATAAATACGAGATATTATATATAGGGATGAGTGGATGTAGGGTAGATAAAGTTTGGAGCCTTACCTATACCTTACTATATAGGTACAAGTTCAAAAATTTGCTATCCGTACCTTATAAATTTCCATAGGAATACTTTTTTAAAATATAAAACAAATTTGACCCTCTTTTTTTTTTCTCAAAAACAATTGATTGATTTAGCTAATCTTTCAAATGACGCCAATGAATGGAGTCCATTGAGGTTTATTTCCAACCAATTTTTTTTTCCTTGAATAGTTCTTTATCCAATGTTATTATGGATGAATTAACAACAGCATTATACAAAACGTTCTTTATGTAAATAAAACATTCATTTCGTAATAATCACAATGTAGAGATATTTAAGGGAATAAGCATACCATTTTAGAAAAAGAAAGTAGTAAACATCATACTTAATGTGAGATTTACAAAGTTCATTAAAATGTGAATCAAAGATTAGCCATATTATATAATTCAATAATTATGGATGCAACAATGATATGGGATCAAACAATTAACCATATGAAAATGAAAACATAACATGGAAGTTAGAACAAAATATAAATTCAAACGAGAACACTTTTCTTCCTCTCAATACATACATTAGTGAAATAATATCCCTATACCTTAAGAAAATCATATTTCATTCTAGTAATAATACTAAATCTTTTGTTAAATATAAAATAAAGAAACTAAATGACAATGTAGTAAAGATGAAAGATAAAAAAATGGATGGGAAGGGACTACTAAGCATTTAGTTTGGCATTTCTGTTTGTTTTATTTTAATGAGATGGTATCATTTATTTATAAATTTTATTTAATTACTATTACAGGGTAAAGACTTTAAAACCTATAATCTATATACTTTAAAGTACAGATTCCAAAGTAAGTATAGGGTATCCTGACTTCTAACCTATATCTTATCCTATAAGAATAGGTTTTGAAAAATTACTACCCAAAACAGTTTTAGGGAAATTACTACCTAGAACCTTTACTTAGAACATACCTGGTCGAGTAGGGTCCAAGTGACTCACCCTTAGTTATATATGCATACATACATACATAAGCAATTACTTAATTGCTACTATTTATTGGATATGTCTGTTATCAGAAAGTGAACTAATTAATGAAGGATAATTTTAATAGATTATTTGTTGCTTATGTTTGAAAATCAATACTTGTGAAAACTATTAGAACTGTTATAGACCTATGCTTTGAAATTTTGGACTCTAAGGATCGACCTCATATTTTTTAAAATAGGACCTCATGGGTTCACCTCGTACTTTTGAAAATTGGGGCTTCAAGAACTTACTTTATACATTCAAATAAATAAATAAATAAAACAACTCTAGGGATTCATACTGCCATTCCTAATGGGCCCAAAATGTATAGTCTTGCCATGGAGATTGATTGCTTATGCAAGTTTGAGGGAGTATCCCAAGATCATAAGCATTTAATATACACAAGACTTAGAGAAAAATAATGCTAACACTTGAGGAATATAACTTTTTGTTTATTTACTTATTCTTTTACATTTACAAATACAACAAAACCCTAAAGGTATGATACAAATCTATAGTATCCTCTTTCATAGTTGTTATGTCCGCAAGTCATTGTATGACTACCCATATTATTTGAGCCATTCAACAAACTAAATTCAAAATATGAAAAAATTTGTAAAGGAGTAAGCAAAACAACAACTCAGTAAGTGGCAACAAATAAGCGTTATGCCTGAACAAGTTAGTCATTTTAGAGTAATATATAATGCAATAGTAAAGGTACTATCTACATGAAGTTGATCGATTTGTTGTGTGACTAGAGAAATTAACCTTACTCTAATATATGTTTTGAGGAGTTTTACACCATAGCCAACTACTCATGGGACCAGTTTTCCACCAATCTAAGATTGTGTAATGGACATTTCTCGTTGTCCCCTTTATACCCATTCCAGATTATCCATGATACCTTTTAACCCTAAATGGCAATCCTATCACTAAGTTTCACAAGGTAGAAAAGAAGCAAATTACAATATTTTCTTACCGTATGGGTGGTGTTAGTCGGAATCATGTAATAATACGGGATGCAATGTATGTACCAATTCTTAAGGTCCAATATTTTATTAGTCAATTTTTAAAAGGTGATCAAGCAGTATAATCATCTCCAAGCATAGTGTTAAATGCATAAGAAAAGCACTTTAGATATGTAGCAGCATGCGCACAATTAGCTAATTACAAGCACAACTTGTATAATGGCTTACAACTCCTTATTAACACAATTAAAACCGCCATAAGGCAGGTCACTTACCTAGATTGTAAGTGCTTAAGATTCTCAAAGCTTATGTAGAGAGCCCTAAAAATGAGCCTTTTGTTAGTTACTGTTAAGAATAGTTGCCTTATACTATAATTATAGTTAAATAGTTACTTTTTTACTTAACCTTTATATATTGTGTATTCTATTATTCATTTTTAAGAAAATTAATATAATATGACTATTTATATATATTTACTAATGGAACTTAGGAAGAAAAATTGATTTTTAGAAAGAACGTAAATAGTACACATAGATATATTAAGGTTCAGAATGTAGTTTAAAATAGTTGATATAAAAAAGGCTAAGATATGAAGTAATTAGTACAAAACTACTATACATAATAAAGTAACATTATAAGAAAGCTTGAAACATGAAAAGATTAGTGATTACTATTATTTAGAATTTTTTGTATATTATAATTTTTTTACTATATATTTAATATTTAAGTGAAAATTATGAAAAAAAAAAGAAAATTTAGAAAACATCTTAACAATTAGTAACAATTGTACCAAAAAATCATAATAAGTATAATAAACTATAAAAAAAAAAGTTTGGGGATTTTAGGAAGTTTATAGATATGATTTTATATTTTTTCTTTAAGATGAACATTTTTCAATAAAATGGGAAGAAACTTGCAAAAAATTATAAAAATACTAAAAATACAAACTAGTTCTAGGAAAATTACTATAAATAAATATAAGAATGAACAATTTATAGTTATAAGAGCTCCTTAAAAGGATAAAATTTTAAACTTCTAAAATTCTCAAACAAAAGATTACCCAAACCACCAAACCAATGACCTTTGACCCCCAACCATCACTACAAGGTTGTCAACCCACCTTAAAGGATTTCAAAATGAGAGAGTAACACCTCCATATAATTTTGGGGGCTAATAACTTAGCACAAAATGAAATGAAGTTTGCTAGGAGGTACTATTTATAGTGTAGGTTATTGCCTAATTTTTTTTTAAATTTCTATTGGTCTAAAAATCTTAAAATTTTTACCTACTATTACTCACATGGTGAAACATGTTTTGTTAATTTTTTAGCATTTTATGAATTATTGAGCAAGTTATTAATATTTATTTAATTTCTTTTGATTTATTTTGAAAGGCATGCTTATCTTTTCTCTAAAATTTTTTGGATATTTTGAAAGCATGTTAAAAATTTTTTTGCCATTTGTAGAAGTGGTTTGGACAATTTTTAGCAATTTAGGGTGATTTTATAAGGTATTTTATTATATTTTATCTTTTTACCCTATTATTTTAATAATTTCTTACTTTTTTAAAGTATATTCCTTATTTTTTAATTATAGCATTCATGATGATGTTCTACATGTAGAGGGCTTACCTTTGCTTACTACTTATTTGTTTACTTCATTACTAATTTACTATGTACTATCTAACTTTTACTATTTATTTTTACTTTTAGGGGCAAATTGGTCTTTTCACACGTTTTTTTTTTTTTTTGCTATTTTCATCTTAGTTAAATGCCTAAAAGTTATCTTTTTATTCTTTGCCTTATAATAATTACTCTTTTTACACTTTCTTATTTCTTATATTATCTTCTAGATATTTTAAGTTATTTAATTAATCTACATAATTAATCATTATTTGTTAATAATTTTAATTCGCTTAATCAACTCTTACATTCACTTAAGCAGATTTTATATCTTAATTTCTCATTCCTGTCTTTAATTTTATGGTTTGTTAGTAGATTTTTATATTGAGAAGTAAACCTAAAAATTTCCAAAATTAGGATTTGACTTCCAAAACCTATATTATCAAGGTTTGGATGGGATTTTAGTAATGCCAAATTGATGGCTCTCATCATACTTTCAAAAAAAAAAAGAAAGAAAGAAAATCAGACTCTAGCGCATTAAAGGTTTATACTCTTTAATACCAAACTCTAAAGGGCATTTAAGGATCTACTCTTTTGAAACTAAATGACATATATGGGTGTAGACACCCCATTTTTGCATCCTCTATAATTTTAGAGTTTTAGAATAGAGTAAAGAGTCTTAATTAAAAAAAAAGCACAAAAATAGAAAATTTAAAAAAGTACCCAAAAAATAGAAAAAAATAATTAAATACTCTTTTTAAATAGTGTAGGATTTTTTTTTTTTTAATTTGACCTTAGTATTTTTTAGGGCCTTAAATAATTAAAAGAGAAGAACGATATTGGGCTTAGGTTTATATTTGAACCTAACCTAAGCTAACTTAATCTATATATGCAATTTGATTGCATAAATAAATAAGATACAGGCCAACAACCTAATATATTTTGACTTGATATTACATATGACTTGGAGATTTTGGGTTTAATCCATGGAAGGTATAAAATACATCTTTTATTTTCTATTCTCACTTAAATACTTATCCATCCCTCGTTAATACATGTGTCTATGTTACCCATCATGTCACCATACCATGTCACCACCACATCATTGTCACGTCATGCCATGTTGCTTACTACATCATTGCCATGTCATTACCTTATCATCACCACGTCATGTTATGCAACTAGCACATCATCACCATATCATTTACTGACTTACTTCTAAGTGTAGTAGGCACACTCTTACGCATAATAGGCACACTCTTACGCATAATAGGCACACTCTTGATGTATGTTAATTTTGTTTTCCATGCGCAACTTTGTATTTAACATCACATGTTATCTATGTTCACTCAGCTCAAATATGAAAGAAAATCATACTGCATTTAATATTTTCCATCCTTAACTTGATCATGATACTTATAAATAGGAGATTCCATTTTACTATAAATCATCAACTCATCACTTATAATCACTTAAATCCATTCACAACACTGCTCTCTTTCTCTCTCTACATAACCCCTTTTTCTCTCTCTAAGATATGCGCAAGCTTGAGACTTTTTGAGTTAGAACAAGTTATGTTAGAAACTCCCTACGACAAGAGCTTTCTAACCTGACTTGATTGCTCTAGCGCTTAGCTCCAACCCATACGAACTCTAGTTTGGTCTAGCTTTGTTTTGTTTTTATTTGTGTTTTGTTATCCGTATTTTGTATTTTTATTTATTTATTCTTGTGATATAGTGTAATTGTAACTTAAAAAAAAAGGGAGGGGAGGTGGAGAAAGAGAAAAAGGATAGAGAGACATAGTTTATTTTTTTTCTTTTTTTTTATCAAAAACATAAAATAACAAAAATAAATAAAAAATAGTAAGAAAAATCATAAAAATAAATAATAATAATAAAAAAATTCTTTTTCAATAAAATAAATAAACTCTTAGAGCTTCTTGTATAATTTTATAAAAGTAAGACACCAATCTAGGACCCTTTTCTTTTAGGTGTATTTTCTATAATTCAGATATCTTTGCCATGATTCAGCCTTTTTTTCTATAATTAAGTTTCTTTTTCATGATTTAGGTATCTTTTCTATAATTAAAAATATTAGTTATTGTAATTGCATATTTAAGAAAAAGTTGTACTTAGGTATTTTAGGATTTTTTAAAAAAGTTTTATCACTTAGAAATTTTTTTCCAAATAAATAAAAATAAATGGACTTTTTTCCGAAATTAAGATATTTTACAATTTCCGCAAAAATAAAATCACCAAATTAAGACCTTTTTCTCTTAGGTGTTTTTCTTAAATAAAATGAAATGACTAAAAAACGTAAACTCGATCACTTTCTAAATTTAAAATCAACCAACCCACTCATATTTTCGTAAAAAACTACGTACATTTGATCTCGAATAGTGGGTACGTAAGCACTTGTATGTAAATATGGGACGACTTAAAATATAAAAAAATTTCTTTTTTTTCACATTTTGTAAATAATTGTTTAATTTAATTAATTTAGTTTCATTTTAATGGTTTGTAAATAATGGTATATTGAAAAGTGAAATTAAAGTCAGATAGTTAAGAAAATAGTACCCATCAAGGGTTTAGAAAAGTAGCCCTTGAACCAAAAATCTTTGGTTTTTGAACCTTTTTCTAAAAATTGGTTTTTTAAGTAGATTAGTGGTTATCTTAGATTGGTCCACCTAATCGATTAACTTAACCTTCTTTTTCTTAACTCCGATCAGGTGGTAACTCTAAAGAATTTTTAAAATACATTTAAAAATCGAATTTTTCTTAACTCCTAATCAATAGTTAGTATTAAATAGGTTAGGGTTTAATATTAATCAAGTTAAGGAAAATATTTTTAAAAAATCAAGCTCAATAAGATGGCAACTCCACTGGAAATGTCAAGAAAGCTAGCAACTTAAAAACTTTTCAAAATTAAATTTGCCTTTCAAAATACCCATATTATTTATTTATTTATTTCATGTAATATACTTGTTTTTAAGTTATTGTATTCATTTTTGTATGTAACGTAGTTAGGACATTAGAGGAATGGCTGCATTAAGGATGCAAGATAAATATAGTCAAACCTAAGCCATCTTAAGACCTTAGTATGAGAGCTATTGTGTAGGCTCTAGGCGTAGTGGGGTAACCACCATTCAGGGTTAATTAAGCTACCCTACTTAAGCTTCGATGTGACCGATAAGCTATTTCCTTGAAAATGCGCAAGGTTACAGAGTCTAAAGACCTTTAAAACCTACCTTGATTGCATATACAACTTTTAGACTAGCAAATAAATAGTAATGAGGCCTGTTACCCTCGAAAGTCAGAACTTTATTGGAATTCCATTATACCATAAAAAAAAAAGTTGTAATATACTTTCCTTATACCACCAAATATAATTTCATCCTTTCTATAGGACTTTTCCATTGTAAAATTATAGTTTCCTTGTAAATTTAGTACAAATAATATTCTTATGTAGCATTTCAATTTCCTTATATTATCATTATGGAATTCCGGTAAGGTCTTAACCTTAAACCCTTTTATATGGCCACATTACTATTTAGTCGCTGGTTATTTACAATTGCATCTATGTGCATTCATGTTTTCTTGTCTTATCTTGTTTTCAAATCAAAAGGGTTTCCCTATATATTGTAAAATAATTTTCTAGTTAAGTCATCATCTTAGAATAGGGCTATTAAATGAATACTTGTAGATTATATTATCTACCCTTTATAATAATTAAAAAAACCTTATAACTTATAAATAGTCTTCCATACATTAATAGAGAATTGGACTTAATCTATCAACTTTTTCCTGCTAAGGCCAAGCTAACAATTGTCAAGAGCTGACCATCTGAGGCCGACCAAAGAATGAGTTATGCCTAAGTCGCTCTTCGGTCCTATCCTAACTGTTTGAGCTTTCGACCTATCAACGCTGACCTTACTTGATCGGATTTCATCCCTGCTTGGATAATAGTGTCATAGGGCCCTTCAAAATGAATAAACCGAGTGTACGTTGTCCTTTCTAACATCCATATTGTCATTTCTGACAAAGCATATTCTTTTGGCATGATTACATTGCTACCCTTTTGAATTATTCTCCTTTTTCCTTAATTAGTAGGGATCCTTTTCTGTAACTTAGGACTGACCCTAATTGGATACTATAAATACTTACATATTGTAATAGTCGTAACATCAATAGACAGAGAATACATTGAACTTTTACACCTACTTAAGCTAAGTGTTTTTTTTTTTCTTACTCTTGAGCTACTCTTGTTTAGCTCATTGAGCATAGACTAGTGGCGAGTTACCTCTGGTCATACTTGTGCGTTATATCAAGTGTGATGTAAGCTTATGTGAGGTATTGGTGCATTATATCCATTATTAGTACACGAGAACTGATAGGAATCAAGCTACTGGGCCATTAACTTGTAACTGAGCCCGAGGACTAAAGAAGCTGACAAGACAAATCCTCTTGCTCCAATTGAACCCTACCAAGGCCAAGTTACTTTGAACTACTGATCAACTCCTTATGCCAAGCCGCCTATCTCTTGGAAATTATGTGTTGAATTGTTGAATGCCGAGAAAGCTGCCAACCCTTGCCTATTTGCTCAGCTATGTCCAAACCATCCAATTTCCCGGCATCACCTTTGTCGAGTAGACGAGAGATAGACCCTAGAGTAGTCAGTCACCCTTACTCGAACAAGCAATTTGATCGTACACTTTTATCCGCATCCACCAACGGCCTCTTTAATGTATCATTGTTATGTATACAAGACCACTTATAAAATCTTCTACACTAATAATTGCTTTTCTTAAATATTCATTTTACCCTTTTGTATTCTTATACATTACTTCTTTAAGGTAATAACCTTTTTTATCTTTTCCCCTTTTAGGCAAGTTACCCTAACCTTCAAGTATAAATACCCCTTGTAATTGTAGTTGCGATGATCAAATTGAACATTAATACACTTGACATTTCTCTCTCGTAAACACTACTTTGTTTACATTCATTTCACTCTTATCCTAACCCTTAAGTAAGGTTAGGTGGTAAGTAACCTCACTGGACCATCTCGTACATCATATGAAGTTGTACCATGAGTCCTTAGAAGTTCCATTGGTGTATTATATCCATTGGAGTTGTTCGTAGGTTTTTGCTCACTTTTTCATTCACATTTATCCTTTTGCACATTCTCCATCATTTCCATTTCCATTTCCATTTCCAACTTTTAGTAAGCTTGGACCTATTTAACGACCGGTCTTATCTGTTTTTTGTCATGGTTTGCATCAAGAACCCCTACTCATCCTTCAACAATCATATATTTTTTTAAGTCATCTCATAACCCAAAACCACCCTTTAGTTACGCATGATATTAAGTCCATGTGTTCATTCATGAATTTGTATCATCTTGGTATCAGAGCTTGGCTATATTCGAAGTTGGATTATGTTACTGTATTCTTTGAGTGGTTTGTTATTGTTCTCATGTGTTAAAAGCTTTATTGTTAATATTGAAGTTTAGCAGTTAGGAGGTGTTCTGTGCTCTATTTTTCCCTGTTTCCCATACACAAAAATAGAGTATGATTGTTTGTTCATTCAGCATATAGTTGTCGTAGTAATGGGAGTGGTGGTTGTTGTTATGATGTTGTCATTCATGGAAAGAACTTTAAGTAGTAAAAACATCAGTTTTATGAGTCAACCAATAAAGTCAGATTCAATTGTTTAAGGAACTTTAGGAAACCAAGAAAGTGGCGCTCGACACAACTAAGGGCAAGAAGAAAGCTTTATACCTCAATCGGTAGGTGACTGCTTAGATAGGCTTATCAACTTAGTAGCAAGTTTAGTGACTATTGTCCAAGAAGATAGACAACAAGCTAGAAATAACATTACTAGAGGACATGAGCAACAAGAGTGAAGTAATGGTCAGTTTGGCCGAGTTAATGCCTTAGCTCAACCACCTCGAATCGAAGAAATGGGTAGGGATGCCAGATGAAGGCTAGCCCTTAAAGAAATTGAGGAGGAAGGGGAAGGAAATGACGAAGCAAAAGAGTATTATGAGCCTGAAGAAAGAAAGGTACGAGACCCTAGAGTTGAAGGGTTGAGGATGCATATTTTAAGTTTTTCTAAGAGTGATGATGCTAAGGACTACCTAGATTAGATGGATGGGATTGAAAAGTAGTTTAAATGTTATGACATACCTGATAATGCAAAGGTTAAGCTTACTGTATTAGAGTTCACTGATTATGCCGCCTTATAATAGAAGAACTTGTAAGCCACTCGAAAAAGGGAAGGAGAACAAGAGATTAGGAGTTAGGATGAAATGAAGAGGATTATATGGAGAAAGTTTGTGCTGAATTATTATTTGTAGGATGCTTTTAAAAGACTGCAGGAGCTAAGGCAAGGAGTGTCGAGTGTAGACACTTATGTTAAGGAATTCCAAATGTTAATGATCCGATATGAAGTCGTAGAGATAAAGGATCAAACTGTATATTGGTTCATTGATGGATTGAAGTATGAGATTAAGGATGTCCTAGAAACCCAATGATGGGAATCAAGCTACAGGACCTCTAACCCGCAACCAAGCTTGAGGACTACAGGGGCTGGAATAATGAATCCTTATGTTCCAATCAACCCCTACTAAATTCGTGTCGTATGACCGCTCATCATTCTATGTTATGCCTAATTGATGATTACTCTAAAGCTAAGTCAACTAATCACTTGGCATCATCCTTACCAAGAAGCTGAGAGATAAAGAATCTGGATTGACTAAGCCATTCTTTCTTAAACAAGCCCACCGGTCCATACTTTTTATCCGCATCCCCTAACAACCTTGCTAATGCAGCATTGCTGCGTGTACAATATCGTATGAAGTATCTGTAATGCCAATAATTATTTTCCTTATATATTTATTTTTACCCTTTGTATCATATACATTGCTTCTTTAGGAAATTTCCTAATTGTCCTTTTCCTTTTATGCAAGTTGCCCTAACTTATGGGTATAAATGCCTTTGTACTTGTAGTTGTAACTTATTAGATTACTTTCAATATACTTGAGTTCTTTCTTCCTTACATAAACACTGCTTGTTTACTTTCAGCATCACTCTTATGCATTCCCTTAAGCAAGGTTAGGTGGCAAGCAACCTCACTAGACCAATTCATGCGTCACATCGAATTGTGTTGTGAGTTTTCAGAAGTTCCATTGGTGCATCACATCCTTTGGAGCTGTTCATAGGTTTCTGCGTATTGTTTGATTGGTCTTTGTCATTCTTTTCGTCCCTTTCCCCATTAACCCTTTTTTGGGCTTTTTACAAGCTTGATCCCATCTAATGACCGGCCTTGTCTGTTCTTGGTCAAGGTTCTCACTACCCTAGATATTGGAATGCTTGATGATGTAATATAAGCTACTTAGAGGATAGAAAGGTACCAAACAGGAGCCAATTTGGTAATAGCAGATCTATTCCGAGCAAACCTATGTGAACAAAACCAAGTAAGGCCACTGAGACCTGACCTACTCCAACTATCTAAGTAGAGGAGAAGGAACTCTTGAGAAAGTTTAAGAAAGGCTAAAGTTTAGATAGAAAGACGAGTAAGATCAAGTGTTTCAAATGCTAAGGATTTGGACACATGACCACTCGGTGTCCAAACAAATGAACAATGGTGATTCAAAGTAAAGTACCGATTGTTCAGGTCGATAGTACTAATGAGGAAGTAGAAGAGTTGAAAAAGGATAAATAAACCAAACTATCCAAGGAAGAAGTTATCTACAGTGAAGAAGGCAACTTTATGCTGGCCACTCTAGTGTTGAGAAGAACAATGAGCGTCAGTCCTATACCCAAAGATGAACAAAGGGAAAATCTCTTACATATCGGGTGTAAGGTGAACAAGTCTCTATGTGTGCTGATCATTGACAATAAGAGCTACACCAATGCAGCCTTTGCATTTATGGTCCAGCATTTATGATGTGTTACCTATGAGTGTATCCCATATTCTACTTAGGCAACCGGGGATGTTTAATTGAGTAGTTATATATGATGGGAGAAAGAATACATGTTTTGTGGAGCATGAAGGTAGGAGAATGAAATTGAGTCCTATGACTACTGAGCAGGTGAAGGTCATGCAATCTCAACTTAGCCGAACCTTGAAGATAGAGGCTCTGGTAATAACTCGTGCTAAGCTAAAAAAGGAGATGGAGTTCAAAGGACCTACTTATCTACTGGTCCAAAGAATTCTAGAGATGAGACTTGAGGAGCAAGAGTTTCTTGCCAAGGTAAAAACCTTACTAAAGGAATTTGCCAACTTGTTTCTAGAGGAATTATCAAAAGGTCTTCTCCCTGTCCGAAGCATCGAGTATGCAATTGACTTGCAACTAGGAGCTATACTGTTGAATAAACCTGTCTATAGGCTGAATCTTGAACAGGCTACCGAGCTGCAGATAAGCTGATGAAGAAAGGGTATGTATGCAAGTCCCTTAGTCTTTATACAGTGTTAGCTTTGTTAGCACTGAAAAAAGATGGTTCTTAGGGGATATGTATAGACAACCAAGTGATCAATTAAATCATCTTCAAGTACAAGTATCCCATACCTAGGTTTGATAACATGCTAAACAAATTAAGTGGAGCAAGAGTGTTCTCCAAAATCAACCTCAAATCTAGATAGCATCAGATCTGAATGTGTAAAGGAGATGAGTAGAAGACCACATTCAAAATGCACCATAGATTATATGAATAGCTTATAATGCCGTTTGGATTGCCTAATGCGCCGAGCACATTTATGTGCTTGATGAATCATGTGCGTCGAGAATTAATAGGAAAGTTTGTTATAGTTTATTTTGACATCTTGGTGTACAGTCCCGACTCAAGACTCACTACCAACATCTCTAAAGCATCTTTGCAAAACTCCAAGCTAAACAGCTCTACACAAATTTGAAGAAGTACAACTTTTACCTATTCGAGGTGATCTTCTTGGGATTCGTTGTAAGTAATGGTGGCATACGAGTTGATGAAGCATAGATAAGAGCAATTACCAAATGGCTAGTTCCAAGCACTTCGGCTAATGTGAGAAGTTTCCACGGCCTAGCATTATTCCATCACAAATTTATAAAGAATTTTAGTATGATTATGGTTCCACTAATTGAACTCTCAAAGAAAAATATTGAATTTAGATAGGGAGAGAAGGAGCAGAGGAGTTTTGAGGAAGAGAAGGATAAGCTGACTATAGCCCCTGTCTTAGCTCTGCTGAGTTGTGATAAAGTGTTGGAAGTAGAGTATGATGCGTTTGGACTAGGCATAGGTATCATGCTAATGCAAGAGAGCCGACCTATTGCTTACTTCAACGAGAAACTTTGAGAAGCTACACTCAACTATTCTATCTATAACAAGGAGTTCTACTCGTTAATCCAAGCCCTAATGGTATGGCAACACTATTTGCTGCCTAAGGAATTTGTGATCTACACCAATCATGAATCCTTGAGATATTTGAAGAGCCAACCTAAGTGAAATGGGTTAAGTTCATGGAGGAATTTTCCTATGTCGTAAAATATAAGAACAAGAAGAACAACGTAGTAGCTGACGCCTTATCGAGACAACATACCCTCCTGACTAAGCTATAAACAAGGCTCCTTGGTTTTTCAATAATAAAAAATTTATTTGTTAAGGATCGATACTTTAGTCTTATCTATGCCTGGTGCAAGAAAGGATGGATACTGGACGACTATTGTGGGGAAGATAAATATTTGTTCAGGAAGAGGAAGCTATGTATCCCTACCTATTTCATGAGTGAATTACTAGTGCACGAAGCGCATGAAGGAGGATTAATAAGACACTTTGGCTAGTGCTAAACCTATGAAGTAATATCATTAAGATTCTTTTAGCCAAGGATGATTAAAGATGTCCGATCTGTGTTGGAAAGATGTATAACTTGCTAAAAAGCAAAGAGTAGAGCAAAGCAAGGACACTATCTACCCTTACCTATCCTAACCAAATCATAGTCCGAGCTAAGTATGGACTTTATGTTAGGGTTACTAAGGATGTCTCGAGGGAAAGACTCTATCATGGTGGTTGTGGATTGTTTTAGTAAGATGGCACATTCCGTGTCTTATTCCAAAACTAATGACACTTTGGTTATCTCTTTCTCTTTTCTTGCAGGAAATAATCAAACTTCACAGAGTGCCTAAAATCATTGTTTCAAACCGAGACCCAAGGTTCATGAGCTACTTTTGGAGGACACTATGGAGGTAAATGGGAACTAAGTTATAATACAATATGTCCTGCCATCCATAAATTGATAGGCAAACTGAGGTTGTTAATAGAACAGTGGGAACTTTACTATGGGTTGTTATCAAATGGAACATGGGTGATTAGAACCTGTGCTTAGCAATCATTGAATTTGCCTACAATAGGACTGCCCACAAAGTGACAAACATGTCTCCCTTTGAGGTCGTCTATGGGTTTAACCTCGATCTCTCAATGGACCAAGCATCTCAACTAAGGCTTAATGATAAACAACCAGTCACCGAAAGAGTTAAGACCATTAGAGCCATACACCAGAAGGTTGTAGAGTAATTGAACCAAGCTACTATTAAGCTTAAGAAGCGAGGTCAAGGACGAAAGAAGAAAGAGTTTCAACCAGGCAATCTGGTCTAGATACATCTCCCAATGCCAACAGACCTTTCAAAGTGCTTGAAAAGATCAATCCTAATGCCTATAGGATTGAACTACTTGAGGGGTATGGAGTCTCAAACTCCTTTAACATTGTCAATCTCCAATCTTACACTCCCAAGGATGAGCAACTTGGAGCTAAGCTAGATTTGATCTTGAATCTCAAATAACCTGGAGTGGATAATGAAGATCAAGGACTAATCACGTGCTCCCAAACCCGAGGGCTCACTCAAATGGTTCACCGAGCTATTTGAAGTGAGTTGAGTGTTGAGGAGTAATGCATTCCCTAATCCGACCTATTGAGTTACTTCACTCTCCACTCCATCTAAGATATAGCCAACCTCACAATGCTGAGGCTAAGCTAAAAATTGTCAAGAGTTAACCATTTGAAGTCGAGTCTAGAATGAATTGGCCCTAAGTCACCCCCCCGGTCCAGTCCCAACTATCTAAACTTCCGACCTACCAACGCTGACCTTACCTAATTAGATTTCGTCCTTGCTCGAACAACAGTGTCATGGGGGCCTTAAAATGAGCAAACCTTGTGCGCTGTCCTTTCTGACATCCATACTATGCTTTCTGACAAAAGATATTCTTTTGACATAATTATATTACTATCCTTGTAAATTATTCTCCTTTTCCCTTAGCTAGTAGGGATCCTTTTCTATAATTTTTTGTAACTTAGGACTTACCTTAATTGGGTACTATAAATACCAACATATTGTAATAGCTATAACATCATTGGACTGAGAATACATTGAACTATTACACCCTTTTGAGCTTAGTATTCTTCTGCTTACTCTTGAGCTACTCTTATGTAGCCCATTAAGTAAGGACTAGTAGCAAATGACCTCCGATCATACTTGTACGTCATATCAAGTGTGACTCGAGCTTATGTAAAGCATTGGTGCGTCATATCCATTGTTAGTATATGGGAACCCTTACTCATCCTTCAACTATCGTTTACTTTTTGAGCCATCTCGCGGCTTAAACCTACCCCTTGATTACGTATGATATTGAGTCTGTGTGTTCATCCACGAATCAGTATCAATACTACTACCATCTGACCAACTAGCCTATCACTTAAGCGGTTAGGTGTATCCCTAAGTTAAATGAAGCAAGGCATTTTGAAAGACAGAATCTGAAAATTGACATAATTCTATAATGATGATCATTTGAAATAAAAGTATTATGTTTGTCCAGTATGAGCAGTCATCCAGAAATTTTTATTATTGGGCCAAATGAATGTATATTTTTGGTATCTCATTTTGAAAGTTTAGAATGAAAAGAGCCAAACTATATTTCAAACACCAACCCTTAAACACTTAAGTGTTAAGTGTCATTAATGTGAGGATTTAGACACAATCTTTAAAGGAGGTCTACCTTGAATTTGATACATGAATCAAAATGAAGATAAGCATTCATTTTTTCAATATCTTAAACATAAAATCCCTTGCCAACCCAGTTGAGCCTTTTAATGGAGTATTTCAAAATTTAGACCCTACCACCCCATAATAAGGCAATCTAAAGGTTAAGGTTATTAAAAAGGAGAAAAGGTTAAAACTAATTTGTGATTGCTTTAATCACATCAATTCAACTATAATTTTCATCATTAATAACTTATTTCCTTTGAAATGGAGAAGTGTTTATATCTTAAATACTATACACTTTAAGCTACAATCTAAAAGAAGGAATTATCACCTCTTTCTTGAGTCAAAATTAAAAAAGAAAAGAAAAAAGAGGAAAAATGAGAAATTTTGAAATGAAAAATGAAATGTATGCTCAAGAAATAGATCTACACATACAAGGTGATCAAGTTTAGAGCCCTAAAGCCCAAAAGGATATGGGGCATAAAAACCCATTCCTAAATTAAGATCCACATTTCAAATAAAGCCCCCCAAAATACAGTTAAAGCAATTAAGCTTCAAAGAAGCCGAGGCAAATACCAAAGTTTCTCCCCGAAATTTATGATCCCTAAAGAAATTGCAGCTGACACATGGCTCATGGCCTACCCATAATTCCACCCTCTTTAAAGGCCTTTTTGATTGAAGGAGATAACTTATCTTTAGTAAAAGTTGCATTTGAAATTGGGGTAAGCACAATTTTAGTTTTACCCATAAGGTTCTTGACTTATAAACCTAAGTTGAAGAGTGATTCTTTTATAAAAAATAATTTCATTATTATCTATTTATTTAAATCGATGACTAAACCTTTATTATATTATAGTTCAAAAAAGACCTAACAAATTGATCATAGCGTATCACTTGTAAAACAAACTATAATTTTTGAAATTGTAGTCTAGAGTGAAATTTAAGCTAAGAGTATGAGAAAGTTCTTTTTGACTAAGCCAATCAATTATGAGATAGCATTTTCTGACACATTTTGAAAATCATAAGTTCCATTGACATTACTGCCTTAAATGTATCAAGAGATGTTTTTTTTTAAAAAAAAAAAAGGGAGAGGATTTGTTAGACAATCATGTAGTTGTCCCTAATGCAAGAAAAGAAAAGAGTAGGCTCATCATCCATTTAGTGGCCATAAGGACCTGTGAAGAATCTATACTTGTTAGCAACTTTTTAAGAAGAAAAAAAAAAAGATTTTTTTCAAGTTATCATGGAATAAAGTTATGTTTTTGAAAAAATTGAAAATTTGCCTTTGTCATTTATTAGATTAACTTTAGGTCACATGCCATCTTTGAAAAAATTGTGAATATCCGAGTCATCCTTAAGATTAGGAATTTAGGACTGTCTTGAAAACCCAAGTTATCTTCAAGTTAAGGAACTTAAGGCCATCAATTAGTCCTTTAGGAAAAAATACTAAAACTCCAGGAGTTTTAGCTATCCTCAATTAGAAGCTTTGGTTATTTCTGATCCTAAAACTAAGTAATTGTTCTTTTAGGAACATAGCTATTCAATAGGAACCTTAGTCATTCTTGCCAAAAAGCTTTGGTTATCTTTGATCCTGAAACTAAGTAATCCTTCCATTTAAGAGCTTAGCTATTCAATAAAAACCTTAATCATTCTTGTCAAGAAGATTTAGCTATCTTTGATCTTGAAACTAAATAATCCTTCCTTTTAAGACCTTGGCTATTTAATAAAAACCTTAGTTATTCTTGTCAATAAGCTTTGGTTATCTCTAATCCTGAAACTAAGTAATCCTGAAACTAAGTAATCTTAACTATTCAATAGGAACCTTAGTCATTCTTGTTAAGAAGCTTTAGCCATCTCTGATCCTAAAACTAAGTAATCCTTCCTTTAAGGAACTTAGCTATTCAATAAGAACCTTGGTTATTCTTATTAAGAAGCTTTTAGCTATCCAAGAGTCTTAGCAATCTTTAGATTAGGAGCTCTAGCTATCTTCAATCTTGAAATTAAGTAATCCTTCCTTTTTGGAAAATAGCTATTTAATAGGAACTTTAGTTATTCATGGCAAGAAACTTTGGCTATCTTCAATCCTGAAACTAAGTAATCATTCATTTTAGGAGCTTAGCTATTTAATAGGATCCTTAATCATTCTTATCAAGAAGCTTTAGCCATCTCTAATCCTAAACCTAAGTAATCCTTCTTTTTAAGAACTTAACTATTCTATAGGAACCTTATTTATTCTTATTAGGAAACTTTGGCTATGCTCGGTCTTGAAAACCAAGTAATTCTTCTATTTAGGAACTTAGGTTATTTCATAGAAACTAAGTCTTGAAAACTGAGTAATCCTATTGTTTAGGAGCTATGGTTATTTTACAAGAACCTTAAGGAATCAAAGTTATCCTTAAATTAGGATTTTTGATCATTTAATCGTCATCCCTTGAAACTTCAAGAACCCTACTTATCCTTAGGAGCTTTGGTTATCTTTTGCTCATGTGCAGGTTACCCTTAAGGAACCTTTATTATCAAGTCAAACCTAGGAACTCTGATTATCTTTTAAAATACCTGAATCACACATCAAAGTGTCTTCCATTTTCATCACCTAAATCCCTAATGGACCAAGCTTAGGATAGTTAGCTAGTTGTAGCGCTTCTTAGGACAAATTTATCTATAAGACAAAAATAATACCTCTTTTATCTCTGTCGTAGAGTTCTATTCAAACTTTACCATAAAGAGGAACAGTTGTAAACACCTCATTTTTACTCTCTCTCTTTGCCTATAATTTTAGAGTTTTTAGAATTGGATAAATGGTCCTAATTTAAAAAAAAACGCAAAAAATAGAAAATTTAGAAAATTACAAAAAAAAAATAGAAAAAATAACAATAAAGTAGTTTTTTGGATAGTGTAGGATTTTTTTTTTAATTTAACCTTATTATTTTTTAGGAACTTAAATAACTAAAAGAGAAGAGACATATTGGGTCTAGGTTTAAATTTGAATCTAACATAGACCAGCTTGGTATATATATGTAATTTAATTATATATATGGATAAGATATAGGCCAATAGCTTAATGGTAACATACGCTGACTTGATATTGTATATAACCTAAAGATCTTGGGTTTAATCCATTAAAGGTACAAAATACATCTTTTATTTTCTTATCTCACTTAAACACTTGTCGATCCTCCATTGGTATATGCATCCATATCACCAATCACGTCGCCATATCATGTTACTACCACATCATCACTATATCGTTGCCACATCATTTATCGACTCACTTCTAAGTATGGTAGACACACTCTTACACGTAATAGGCACACTCTTGGTGCATATTAATTATGTTTTCCATGTGCAGTTTTGTATTTAGTATCACATATAGTTCAGGTTTGCTTAACCTAAACATGAAAAAAAAAAAATCATACTACATTTAATATTTTCCATCCTTAACTTGACCATGATACCTATAAATAGGGGATTCAATTTTACCACGAACCATCAACTCATTACTCACAATCATTTAAATCCACTCACAACGCTGCATTCTCTCTTTGCACGGCCCTTTTTTCTCTCTCTAGAAGTTGCACTTAGGTAATTAAGCATGTTTTCCATTGTTTAGGCTTTTTTTCTATGATTAGGTATATTAGTCATGGTAATTGCATATTTCATAAAAAGTTGCACTTAGGTATTTTATAATATTTCTAAAAGGTTTTATCACTTAGAAATTTTTTTTTCAAATAAATAAAAATGAATGGACCATTTTTTTAAAAAAAAAGGATATTTTACAATTTTCTCAAAAATAAAATCACCAAGTTAGGATATTCTTAAATAAAATGAAATGGCTAAAAGACACAAACTTAACCACTTTCCAAATTTAAAAATCTACTAACTAGCTAATATTTTTATAAAGAACTACATATATCTAATCCCACATGGTAGGTATGTAAGCACTCGTATGTAAATATAAGGCGACTTAAAATATAATTTTTTTTCATATTTTGTAAATAATTGTTTAATTTAATGAATTTAGTTGCATATAAATAGTTTATAAATAAGGGTATATTGAAAAGTGAAATTAAAATTGGAAAGTTAAAAAAATGGTAACTATCAAGGGTTTAAAAATTAGCTCTTGAATAAAAAATCTTTAGTTTTTGAACCTTTTTCTAAAAACTGGTTTTTTAAATAGACTAGTGACTAAGTTAAATCGGTCCATCCAATCAATTTAACCTAACTTTCTTTTTCCTGACTTTGGTTTGGTGGCAACTTCAAAGGATTTTTAAAATACATTTAACAACTAAATTTTTCTTAACTCTTAATTGAAACGGGTTAGGGTTTAACACTAATCAAGTTAAGAAAAATATTTTAAAAACCAGGAAAAATCAGTCTTTACAACAGATCAACACTTTTAAAACTAAACTCAATGGGTCTTGTTAGAAGTGATTGTGTATGTCAGATTCACATTAAATTGATTAATCGAACATAATATTTGGTGTTAAATTTGTTTATTGCATTAGGAGTATTAGGTATGCATATATGATTATGTTTGCACATTTTGATTATGTACTACGTTTTAATGCTCATCCATTTGGGAAATTCATTTTAGGTGATTATGAAGAACCTTATAATTATGATTATCTAGGATATGATTTATGTTCTAAAGGAGGGGAAGATGCTAATAATAGTAAAGAGGATTTTATAGATTATGTATACTAGAAAGAATGATTTGATTCGGGAGTATTATTTATTTCAGACTAGGTCAGCTGCATTTTAGTTCAAATTTAGAGAATATTTCCCTATTTTCCCTTTCGCTGAACTTAAGTATTGTTATGAGGCTTATTAATAAAGATTTGATGGACCTGTGATATTAAATATATGTTTATGTAGTTTGGTTCTAAGCTTGTATCTTTCTATTATGGTATAAGCATGCAATGGAGTTGTCGTACCTTGGTTCAGGCACGACAGACCAGGTATGTTAAGATGTGCAAATTAATGTCATGAATTTACATGAGACTCTATTCTGACTATGAAAGAGAATTTATGTAAATAAAGCGGGGTCCTGTTTGCTGTTGTCCTTAGCAATTTTCTTTCTATCTTGACTTGCTATATTTCCGATAGTTGTGCTTTGTGCTATCTATATCTTAAGATCCAGATTCTATCCCAGCAATATCCCTTATCATGTTTCCTATGTGCTACATAAATGTCAGTTTACCCCCTCTAACAATCTTCCAAGATTGAATAATGACCAAGCCATCTGCAGTTCGGTTCCTCGGGCTCATAAGCAGTGAAATGAGTTGCATTAAGAACAAACACAAAAGTCCAAATTCAGATGATTTTGCTACATTTATCATGTTGGAAAAGTTATTATCCGTCATGTTACTTATTAGCTTCTAGTTAAAAACATCAAAGGAAGAAGAACATGTTTGGGCGGTTCTTTTCTGCCCAAATTCCTGGTACAACGTTAACAGAAACAGCAAAGACTACATCTATGTGTAGAAACTATATGTAGAGGAATCAGCTATAATGTTCCTTAATCCTCCAATTGTTGAAGCCAACATGATGAACACTCCAATAACTATGCATACCTGAAATAAAAAAAATAAAAAAATTGTAACAAGTCAGTTTGCTTACTAATAATACCAATATATATCCTAGAAAAAACATGTTAAATGTTTGATGTTTTCGTAAATTAAATTACCCAGTTTATCGTCCAGTTAAGCCCGAATCTCTTGGGTTTCTTTATCACCAGCCACATGATGCTGGGAAGCTGAAACAATAGCTCCAGTCCGATTAGCTTACTATTGAAATTGTTAATCAAGAAGTACTAGAAAACACAAAATAAGGAATAGGTTCGAAGTTATTTAAAGCTTATCGTGTTATCAAAATAACACCTCTTGAACTCAATATTTTTATATAATCATTTCACTTTTATTTGATTAATTGGATCTCTTCACGGGCCTCAATAAAATTTTGGTCTATAAATGAGAGATTGTTAAGTAATAAATATAAAATGATAAAAGAGTGGTGACTTACAAAATAAGATGTAGGTGCAAATCCGAATCCACCGAAGAAACCAAGCAAGTCGCCAAAGAAAGGGAACGTAACTCCAACAAATAGTGTAAATGCTGCATTTTCAATCTATTAGATTCCATGCTGGACCATCTAGTTTCTTGAATTAGTTATGTCAAAATTGTAAGTAAGCCCTAATGTTTTGATAAGCTTTGGTTGGACCTTACAATTGAAACGTGACTTTGAAAATATGTAAACAACTCTGTACCATTACTAAAACTTTAAAACTTGTCACTGAGCAATGATTTTGGGTTATAGGCCTGTAGCGATAATTTGGGGCTTATATACATATTCGCAAAAGCTATAAGGTGAAGTCATATTTTAAGAGTTCAAAGGTCTATCCATACTTAATCAATAGTTTAGATGCCGTGAATCTGTTGCCTTCTTTGCAATAGCTTGTAAGCTTTGATTCAAATATGTAAAACGAAAATCTCACCAACAAAAGCAGAGCGAGCAACGAGTCGGAGCAAAATTCCCGGAGGAATATTGAACTTTTTTGTCATGAGCCTCTCCAGCAGATCGAAAACGGGCATAGCATAAACCTGCGAATTCACTAGTCACATATTCTGCTGTTTAACCGATGATGTCCAGACAGGACGGACCAAGCTCTGATATAACAGGGACAGAGGTTAAGTTTCAGACGTTCTTTCTACTTTGATCTAGAAACTCATACCTGATAACTGCCAATGACATGGACTACAACCATTAAATTGGCAGAGGCAATAAGCCATGCCGGTCTCTGCAAATCAATGAGGACATTATCATCAACGTCGTGTCCGAAAGCCCAGTATCCAACCATAGCAACTGGGAAATAGCAAATTGCGTTGACAAAATAGGCGCCTATTGCCCCTTTCCACATAGGTAACTTTGAAGGCTTCTCAGGAGTTGATGGGATTGTGGCTTGTATTTCAAGGACTACAGCATGGCCTGCAAATGCAAATGAGATCTGGCCAAGCGCATTGAAGACGCGGAACATGTAATCAGTAGTGCTTGTGCTCTTGTATGCATAGCTCACATCGTCTGCCCGCCCATGAGCAAGTGATCCTACCCAAGCTATAGTCGAATAACTGCAACAGGAAGGCAAACTTTCAGCTATATATATAAAGCCCCCAAGATTACAATAGTAATACTTGACAATTTTAAAGTTTCCCTTATGATATGTCAGCAAAAGAAACACGCCTTACATCCTGATGTCCGAATGAAAGCTGATTCTAAAATTATGGACATGTTTCAACAGTTTGTCTGAGGCCCTAACTAAAGCTAAGCGAGATGCAGACTGCTTGACTTATGCAACATATGCAGGGCATATTTGTTTCGTCTCTTTGCTGTCATTTTGGTATGATTTTGGTACCGGTTTGGGTATTTGGTTGAAAAAATTCCAATAAAAGAAAGAAATACCTAATATCGGATTCGGAATAGATACAAATTAGATACAGCAAGTATAGAAGAGATATAAACAAAGAGTAGATGAATCTTTTGGCTTTTCAGTGTCTGATCGTCTTTATGTATGTTTGCAAAGCCTCACATGCTCGTCGTTCATTGGGAAAACGAAAGAAAGTTCGGTTGGTTGTGGAGCTAAATTAGTCAATCAACAATCCGGTTCCTCGTCCTTGGGAGAAGGAGAAAAAGGCAGAAGATATACCTAAGAGACATTATTGCTGCTGCAAGAGAAACACCAGCAACAGAATTAAAATTGGGAAGCTGAGACAGGAAAAAGTGGAGCCCCCCAAAGATGCAAATCCAATAGGACTGCCTGAGCCGTGTGCAATTAGTGCAGGCCATCTCCACGAACTTCTTTAGGCACTTCCCACCGGTTACCATGTAAACAATATCGCACCCGACCTGGACGATCAGCTGTTGTGGGAGCACGATCCATGGACCCAATTTCTCGCCGAAGGCATGTCGACCGAGGTCTATGTATCTGTCGAAGCGAGTTCCAGGGACACATTCATGGAGTTGTATCATCTGCCACATCGTGTTTAAGGTCATGCACCAGGAAAGTACTAGTACCATTGTTCCTGGACCCCTGGAAAAAACAAAACAAAGTTGAAACCCTCCAGGGATAAAATTAATGACTTTTAGACCCATTTTTTTTATTTAATTTGTTCTAATCAAGCTTTCGTACTAATTTCAAGAGGTTACGGAAATTAGTGACTTTTTAACGTTAAATAGTGGTAAAGGATAGAGATAATAAGGTACCATCCTAAGTAAGCCATGGCATATGGTAAGCTGAGAACACCAGCACCAATCATGGCTGTTACAGTGTGAAAAGTGGAATACCACCATTTGGCTCGCCGGGCAGGATCTCCTTCGATCCATTTTTGGTCCGACGGGGACACGTCCTGCAGAAATTCAATAGATATATATATATATATATATTCGGATTATTAAGTATGCATATAGCAATCCTTTGTGCAAACTAAAGGATATAAAGGTTAAGCGGGATATGGAACTTTTCTCCCTTAATGCAAATATGAATATATTGTCTTTAACTTGCTCAGACATCTGGGTGTGAGGCGAGGAAATACAATAAAGAAAGTTACTCCTGCTAACCTTTGGAGGAGGAACAGGAGCTGAAACCATAGTTGCAACTGATGAAAATAGCACAGCAAGAAGTGTGGAAGTTTACTACTGCCCCAAGACAAGCTTATAATGTCGACGCTGACGTAAAGGGCTAATAGGGTGATATAAAGGGGAGGAAAAAAAAATAGGAAAGAAAAAGGAAAGGAAAAAAAAAAAGTGGGGGGTGGGAGAGGGGAAAGGATAGTTCGATTAGTCCTGCTTTTGCAAGTCCACTTTAATTTCATAATGAAGAAGCCTATTATTATCAAAATCTTGACAGAATAAAACTTTGTTGTGGAGACAATAGTTCCATTGAAGAGTAAAAGACCACTAAACCCTAGGTAAATAGATATAAAGCACTTAAATGCTCAGTTGTGTCCGTGTTTATCCAATATGGGGGCATTGTTATTATGCAGCATTTCAATTTTACTTTACCTACCTAGTGGGTGATTTTGGGAAGGTAAGGATAATGATGGCTGGACTGTCGGGGTTGTGTTTCTAAACGCTAAGGGTGGTGTTGGAGTAAGTTTATTGAGTTTATACGGTTTCCGGATGACGACCGATCAACAAATCCAAGACATGCTTCTAGTTTTATGGCAATTTTATTTTTTTGTTACATAAGTAATTTCATGTATCATGTATGGAACATTACCGTTGCAAGCTCCATAATTATGCTATAAAATATTTATCTATATTATTAAAATGCTTGTAGCTTTAAATAACCATCAAAACAACGTTTTAATTATTTTCACTTATTTAATCTTTGATAAATAATTTTCTTTAATACATTTGATAATAAATATAAGATAATTTAAAAATTTAAAAAAATTCCTCCAGCATTCCCTCTCCTCCATATCTCTCTCTCTCTCTTTCTTCTCTATCATTCTCACCACTTCTTATTTTTCTCCCTATCACTCTAATTTTTCTCTCTTCTTCATCTCTTATTATCTTTTATCAATATTATAATATATTTAATTATATTATATAATTTTATTTATTTTATATACACACAATGGACGAGTCATCTACTAGTATATTATTTAACCCTAATTTAATATTATTTAACAAAAACATCTACACTAAAATAGTTTTTCAAAATTATAAATATCTTACTTTATGGATAAATTTGTAAACTCTCTCTTTCTTTTTTCACTTAATTTTTCTCTTTCCTCTTTACTTTTTAACTCCAATTTTTTCTTCCTCTATCTTCTCTACCTTTTTTTTTTTTCTTTCCTTAATCTATTCTCTTATTTCCACATAAACAACTACAATTATTTTTCTTTCTCTCTTCAAATAGCATTCATTTTTCTAGTTTCCACTGGATTCTCTCACCCACATCTCATGCTTCCTATACATTTTTTTTTTCCCTATTTTGGCCAAATTTCCTACTCTTGTATTGTAAATATAAATTTATTAAGTATATATTACTATTTCATTTAAATTATATTTTATCAAATATAACATACGAGAGTACAATTTTCTGCTATCGATATTTTTTAATTATTATATTAAAACTTTTTTATATAATTTTATTTTTTCTCTTGCTATAATTAATTATGTAAATATTATAAATCAAAATTTTATATATTTAATGTTGTTAAATCTCCTGCAGCATTCGCTTGCATTATAGAATGTGAAAAAGCAGCTAGAACATTGGCTGTGGAAATAAAGCTTTGTGATGGACTCTGAAAAGTATTATATTTGTGCTTTTACGAAAGTTTACAAGTTTGGTATTGCCAGTTGTTTTGCCCAAATATTTTCGGGTATACCAACGTTAATTTAGTGATATTTTATTCCTCGTCACTTGCTTATTCTTCAAATAATGTATTATGTAGATCTAAAACTGAAATTTTTCATTGGATCTTAATATACTTAATTTGTTATTTATTCGAAACACACTTAAATAGCATTTGGTTACTAAAATTAGATAAAATAAGATAAACTGAGCAACACAACAACAAAGAGTATATGACATGATAATATTATTGTACTATATTTAGTTTGTACGACACTAAACATAGATTTTTATGATGTCTTTTATATGATACACACAAATACTAAAATCAAAGTTTGGATCCTCTAAAATTATTTTTTTCCTTAAAATTTCTAATATTATAAATCAATGGTTGTCATAGTCAATTTCTTTTCTCTAAAAAAATGATATCATAATGATATCACAAGATATTTAAAAAATCTAGATAATAAAAATTATTGATTTGTAATTTAAAAAAAAAAACTTTAGAGGATCCATTTTCCTAAACTCAGTATTGTGTTTTGATATTTATACTCTTAATATTATTTAATATTTATTTAACTACATTTTTATATTATTTAAAATGTACAAATTGTAAATATTGTGTAATATTTATACACTCAATATTATCTAATATTTATTTAATTACATTTGTATCTTTAGCACTTGTGTTTAGTGAAGTTAATTTTTTTACTATATTTTAGACGTAATAAATTTTGAGCACTTTGTCTAATCTTTTAAAACCCTTTTTTGTCTAATAATCAAGCTCAAATTGTAAACTAAATATTGGATAAAAAAATTTATTTAATTTAGTCTCATAAATTTTATGCAATCAAATGGTTCCCCTATGCCAATAATGATTTGTTATATATTCTTAACACACTTATAGAAATACATCCATAATATATGTCTACTCATCATAGTTTTTAGATTTAGCTTTACAACATTTTACAGGGAAAATATTATGAGACTTCCTTAACTTTTTAGGATTTTCTCGGTCGAGTCATAAACCTATCTAAAGATATAGTGTTTGTTTATTGAATCGAACATTTTAAGGGTGTATTTATGTTCTAATTTTTTCTTAAATACTAAATGAATATACCAAAATTGTTTCATAATTTGTTAAAAATATTTTCTAAAACTCAATTAGCATTTCTGACTAACTTGGGGGTGGGTGGGGTGTTGTGGGCGTAAATTACGTATCCTTTAGCAAGATTTGAAAGAGTTAACATTTCTTTAAATCTCTAAGGACATAAGTGTACTTTGACAAAGTTTTGGTTTCTTTGTTTTGTTTAGCAGAGAATATATATACGTATATATTTATATATACAATATACATATACACATATATATATAGATATATATTAATATTTGGTTACAATCAAAGTTCTTAAGTTATTAAAATATTTATTTAATTTCTCTAAAGGTTGTATATAATGGATTCTAGTTGTAAATAATGAAGGAAGATTATGATAGTCGCTAGCTGATAGTAGTGGCCATCAGTAATCATGAGAAATGTTAGTAGAAATCCAGACAAAGGAATTCCTCTCTTTAAAAATAAAAATCATTTTTCTCATTTCCAATTAATGTTTTATGTGATGGTTAGCTATCGGATGATTGTTGACTAATGTTAATGGTAATCCTTGTTTGTTGAATAGAAGATCTGCAACAAGTAGTAAAAATGAGTTTTGGGAGATGCCAAAATTGGTTTTAATATGGCTACGTCCATACTTAAATCAAAGCATGTGAAGGATGTGAGTAACAAGAGAAAGAGAAAGGATATAGGTAGAGTGGTAAGGCTTCTTTTTACCGAAGAGACTTGATGCTATATTCATAAAAGGATTGTTAGGCTGAATAGGGAAAGTAATAAATGTTCAAATCTCCTCTTTGACTATGATTTTGAAGAGTATCAAGGCGAGTTACATGCTAGTGACTTGTATTATCTATTAAACTTTCTCAATTAAATTCATTTGAACTATAAGTTAGTTTAGTTGATCTAGATTTGGCTAGACAATCTGAGTGTAAAGGCCTATGCTCTAAGTTAGACCTCAACGAAGGCCAGATTGAACCGTAAACTAGCCTGAGCAGGCCTTGAACCAACCTGGCCCATTAGTGATCGAGCCGAACCGTAAGGCTTTTAGGGCTTAGGCAGTTCGCTTGGACGAAATTACCGGACCCGACAGTTCAAAGGCCACCACATTTATTAAAAAAAAAAAAATTCAACCAGTCATTCCAAATCCCTCCCCCTAAACCCCTACCTTTGTTCTCTGTTTGTCAATCTTTGTAATTTATTTTTGGCACACACGTTGCAAATTTTAAATTTCAAGTTCAACTTTTAAAATTTGCGACATCGAACCACTTAAAATTTTAAATTTCAAACGACGCGTTCTCACATTTCTCAATTCTTATAAATAGCAGCTTCAGCCCTAACAGAAATACTTACTCTATAAATTACTTAAATCTCTTCAATTCTAACCATTATGCCTTCATTTTTTTTCAATTGCGAAACGTTGTTAAAAATATTTCCTTCGACTAATCACAAATGTTTGTACATAATTCTCTATTCCACTCCACTATACAAAACAATTTGTATTAAAAAATAATACTGATATACACATACCCACCATATAATTTCTGCTATATTTTCTCTTATATATTATTTTTATCTTTCACTCATAAATATTTGTACCAATGGAAAGATTTTTCCGCCGTACTTTTTCTAGTAAAAAACATAGTTTATCATCTCGTGGTAAAAGTAAGGGTAAAGGCATTGGAACTTTCAATATGTTGTCTACGCCACTACGATTTGAGGATATTCAGGTGTATTTGGATAACGAGTATAACCTGAATAAGCAAAGGACACATGATATGGTTGAGAACATGGAAGAAGAATTTATACTTTCTCTAAGCTTCGATATAAAATCTCATCGTACGAGTAATTGGGCCATACCATCTCCTTGCTTTGACATTAAACTTCAACGTATGAGTTATTAGGGTACACCACCTCACAATTTCGAACCTCTATGCATGAATATCCCTAAACGTCATGTTAGATTCAAACCTCCTTGTATGAGTGTCCTTGTATGACCCATGGGATTTGAACCCCCATGGATAAGTTACCCCACAAGTATGTTCAAGAATGAGGAGGACGAAATTGAAATTATTCCTAAAATAGAAGAGCAACATATGGGACAATGTGGGCTGGTAGTTCAAGACCATCCGGCTTAGGTATGCCCCCTAAACCCAGTAAGTTTAATATTTTTACTACTCATTTTTATAAAAATTCAGATAAAAAGGGGTAACTTGAGGGCATTTCGCAATTATTGCAACATAAGTTATTTATGGAAAACGGGAGAAGGATATGGTACCTTTAACAGGCACTTAAGGTCGAAGCATCCCGAGGAGGTAAGAATAGATAGAACGCAGCAATAGATTGCCCAAAGCGGTGGTTCATCTGGACAAATGCCAATGAGGTATGATAAAGAGATGCATAAATATAACCTGGCATAGTATCTAGCAAACATGCACCTCTTATTCAATGGGGGTGCATCAAAGTGGCAAAGTTGATACGAGCGGGAGGCATTCAACCCCAACTCGCGACAGCTTAGCCATAGAGCAATAACTCAAGCCATGCAGGAGCTCTACTACAAAGGTAAGAGGGAGCTCGCAAGTAAGTTTTCTTCCCTCGATATGTAAGTACCCATATATGTAGATATATGGACGGATCATTTTTGTAATAATTCTTATATGAGTGTTACTGTTCAATGGGTAGACGATAATTGGTAACTTAATAAATGACTATTGGCTTTATGGGTAGTTAATGATTGACATATGGCGCAAAATATTTATAAAATTATTAATGAAATTTTAAATGAATGTGGATTAGCGAGGAAAATTTTTTCTATTAGTTTTGATAATGCAATTGCTAATACTGTATCAATAACTGATTTGTAAAATTACTGTCAACCAGCATTAGGGGGATTTTTTTCCACATACGTTGTGCATATCATATTCTTAACTTGTGTGTCGAGGATGACACCATAGCTTTGTACGATAGTATAGCTCCGATCAAGAACGTCATCAAGACAATAACAGTTAAGTCATCCCTTAACCAAAAGTAGAGGAACTTCTGCATAAAGCGTGGGAAGAGACCTCGAAAGTTTAAGATGAATGTGCAACGTCGCTGGAACTCGACTTACGAGCTGTTGCATAGTACGGTTCCTTACAGCGAACTGCTATATGACTTCGCAATGTACAACATGCAAGGAGTTGACATTTTCCTCAATAACTGGGATATTTGCATCCAATTACTTAAAGTTTTGAAAGTTTTTCGTAATACTTGTAAGTCCCACAACTAGTCACTTAGGATTCCGATCGACTAAATGATCCAATCAAATCCAAATTATAAGTAAAGCTACAAATATTAATAAAAATGATCCCGTAAGTTTGAATTTAAGAAAATAAGCAATAAAATAAAAAATATAAAAATTCTAAATTTTAGGTATATAACTCGTTATTATCGAAAATACGTAAAATGCAGTCCGATAATTAACAAATCACTAGAGATAAATTATATGTATACTAAAAATCATAGAATGACCTAAATAATATTTAATAATATTTATTTGTACTATATATGAATTTACATATAGGTAGAAATACACGTAATTATTTAAAATACACGAAATGTGCTAAAATAATACTAAATAATTAAATAAAATTCATAATTAATTAAGGAAAATTCAAGAAAAATATAGAAAAATGAGGAAAAGTTCAGAAGTGGGACGTAGCAATATGAAAATTAAAGGAGGAAATCAACCAATTAAAACGCAACAAATAGAAAGTGAAAAAAAGAAGAGATAAGGCAATTGTCTTATCTAATTAATACACAATAATTTCCCTAATGCTCTATAAATAGTAAGAAAATTTTAGAAGCTCATTTGGTCAATTTAGAGAGTGATAAAAATAGAGAGGGCCAAAATGGTGAGTATTTGAATTTATTTCAAAAAAATTTCTCAAATTTGTGCAATTAGAGCCTTAGAAGAGAACCTAGACCCGACGAACATTTGAAAGTGGACGGATACCACCACCACCATACGGTGGTGGCAACGCCTAAGTGGGCCAACACACCCATGGCTACTGACGGTAGCCGAAGCTACCCAAATCGGTAAGTTCGGTTTCTAACCCTATATTGTGTAATTTTGTAAAAATAGTAAATATTCTTAGAAAATTATGAATTTTTTTATTCTGATATTTTTGTATTTAGTTTTTAGAAAAAATATTATTTTGATAAAAATATGTCCCGTGATATATGGTCGTTAAGAAATCATACAAAACCGAGCATGTTTCAATTTAGAAATAAATGACCTTAGGAGTGTATTTTTAAGCCCAAAATTTTTGTGTATACTACTTAGATGATATAAAATAGTGCTATGAATCCCATTTTCAAAAATTAATTTTTGAAATTTTTAAATCATTTTTCGGCCTTAAAATGAGGCATAAAATGGTAATTTAGGGTTAATTAAGTAATTAAATAGTTAATTACTGATTTAGTGAATAATTATATGTTTTAGGATGTTGAAATATGATGAAGTATGATACTTATAGCATTTAGGGTGTTAAATGTAATTATTAAGTTAATTATGTAGTAAATAAGTAATAGGGAAAAATAGTAAATTTTAAGTTAATTTTGTAAATTAGGGTAATTAGGTGTAAAATCTGATTTAAGATGAATTTAAACATTTTGAAATAATAATTGATGTTGAGAGATGGTAATTAGAGTGATAAAAATATTATAGTGTATTATGTACACGATAAGTGATAGTACATAATATGCAATTATTGAAAATATAATAAATAGAAAATATTAGGATAAAAATTGATATTGTATAAATAATAGGGATATATAATAAATTTGATAGAAAACTTAAATTTATGTAATTATATGAAAAATGTAAAAATTTCTTACATCAGGAGTAAATTCGGTATACTAATAAAGATTTAAGTGTATCGAGTGAAATAAAATACTGAATAGGGGTGATGATGGTATTTAGGATATTTGGAAGTAATATGATTAATTTCACATTATGAGTTGAAACAAATTTTTAGGGTTCGGGTATAAAACAATACTTAGAAATCGAACTAGAACCTAATTTAGAAATCAATGCGGAAACTGAACTCGAACCTAACCCCGAACCTAGAATAATTGTAAAAGATTTGAGAACCTAGATAACTGGATATATTAAACCCTAAACAAAACATAACAATAAGCATTATAGGATAAAACCAACCTATAATAGTTATATGAAAAACTAAAACCACGTTTGTGTTATAGGAATGATCGGTGATGACCTAAGCGAGTTGGACCTCGAGTAAGTGGGCGTAGAGTCCAGATAAGTTGGGATTAATTACGTTGCTGTATTGTGGAAGCTTAAGATTATGCTTGGTTGTGGTTGTTAGATAGTTGGTTGTATGCATGTGCTTAATTATGAGTGATGCTATGATTTTATTTTTTGTTTTGACTTGTATTATATGATTTGTATAAAATGATTGATCACCCTAAACTGGATTTCATCAAATATACGACTTGTAATCATAATTGGACCTACATGACAACCTATTAAGAGAAACCTAAGATTGCATAATGGTCCTTTCTTTATCCTTAGTCAAACTAAGTAACAAGAGAAGATGTCGCAGCGAGAGCGAAGTCAATGGTTCGAAGGTAGTCACGGGAGGAGCGATGTCTCCATTACATAAGCTGGGTTTGGTTGTAACCTATTGCATTAACCACAACTTCTTAACCCGGATTAGAGCGGGTGCAATTTCTCAATCTCATGACGAGCTGGATAACGTCGTACGATGGCATTTGCTTGAACATGCATTGCACCTAATAAGTTGGTTAATAACCTTATTATGTTTATGTTATAATTTTAAGTCCTCTATCCTAACTTACTGAGTTGTGGTAGCTCACATCCCTATAGACGTTGTGTAGATGTTGGCTAAGAAGCGGCTTATAACTACTCTAAAACTAACAACTGCTGGATCCTAAGGAGTGAGGAAAAATATTTGAAGAATAAACATATATTTTTAAGGTCTAAGCTTTTATTTTAGAATTTTTCATTTCTGAATAATGTAATAACTAGGAAATATATTACGGTGAAACACTGTAAACGTTAATTGTAATCACTGAATTATAATGTATATATATTTTCTCACTTTCTTAGGTAAATAATTTATTTAAATTACAAACGGTTTACTTCAAAGTGGGTTAGTCATGGATGCCTTGTGTAGATTAGGTCTAGGATAGCGGTTGTAAGGTCAATTTCTATCTTAGAATGGTTTACACGGCGGAGCTGTTACGATACTATTGCTTTGGGGCGTGACAATACTACTAAGACTTTTTCATAAGTTTACAAGCCTAGTGTTTACTTGTTTGTTATATCAACTGTCAATATACTTTGCATACTAGTTCAAGCCCGTAAGGACCTAAACCTGCACACATGTTTATACAATATGACATTGAAGTAGTTAACTTATTATAAAGGAATTCTTTGTATTTATCTCATAACAATTATTCTAGACCTTCGTTGTAAAATAGAATTATTGCTAATGTATTTGAAAACTTATTATGGTTATATTCAAGATCTAACGAATTCTTAAGACGTGTACAACTTGAAAGCATAGTAAGAAGTGTCGACAGCGAAGATCGACATAGAGGAGATGCTCAACTACTATTGATGAGAATCAAGCTACGAGACCTTTTACTCACAGCCAAGCATGAAGATTAAAGAGGCTGGCACGACAAATCCTTATATTACAACCAATCTATGTCGAGGCCAAGGCCGATGCCGAATACTTCCTTACCAAGTCACTTTTAATGTCGTGCCTTATGACCGCCCATTATTATGTGTTATACTAAGTTGATGGTTACTCTAATGCTAAGCCGACCAATCACTTGGCATCATCCTTGTCGAGAAGTCGAGAGATAGAGAATCTGGACTAATTAGGCCATCCTTACTCAAACAAGCCTACCTGTCCATACTTTTTGTCCACATCCCCTAATAACCTCACTAATGTAGCATCGTCACGTGTACAATATCGTATGAAGAATTTGTAGCACAAATGATTATTTTTTTTGTATATTTATTTTTATCCTTTTGTATCATATAAATTACTTCTTTAGGAAATGACTTTATTGTCTTTTCCTTTTTGGGTAAGTTGCCTTAACTTACAAGTATAAATACCCATGTACTTGTAGCTGTAACTTATCAAATTACCTTCAATAGATTTAAGTACTTTCTTCTTTACGTAAACACTGCTTATTTACTTTCGACATTACACTTAACTTTTTCCTTAAGCAAGGTTAGGTGGCAAGTGACCTTACTGGACCAATTTATGCATCATATTGAATTGTGATGTGAGTCCTCGAAAGTTTCATTGCTGCATTATATCCTATAGAGTTGTCCATGGGTTTTTACTTACTATTTCACTCGTCTTTGTCACTCTTTTCGTGTCTTTCCTCATTAACCCTTTTTTGAGCTTTCTGTAAACTTGGACCCATCCAGCGACTAGCCTTGTCTATTTTTTGTTAGAGTTCGCAACATCTTGGTATCAGAGCAAAGGTTTTGTGTGAGCTGTAGCTAGTCTTCTTAAGTTCTGTTATACTCTGTTTTGCATATGAGAAAAAAAGTCAGTTACTGTGTTCATTTGACTGTTATGTTACTGGCTATTCACTTTCTAAAGTGTTTGTTTAAATTTGATTCTATGAGGAAAAATGACAAACCCAAGTATGAATGTTAGTACTGGTGATGATAATGGAGTTGTCTACCATAGACGACAATCTTAGGGAACTCTCAGAAGTACTAATGAGAGACCTGATGAGGTAACTAACCTCTTAGTAGATTTGACCCGAGCTGTTTATGTACTATCTTGCCGACCCATTGAGGCTGCATAAAACACTCCATAAGCTGCTCAACCTGTTAGAAGTCAAAACTCGGCTCGACTGGTTCCAAGTAGAGAAGTTAGCGAACGAGTAAAGCGAAGGATATACCTAGGAGAGCTTGATAAGGAAGAATAAGAGTATTTTGAAGAAGAGCAATTATGAGTCCTTAGAGCATCCGATCATGTGAAGCTTCAGATTCTAAGTTTCAACGAATTTGGGAATGCTGATAGATATCTAGATTGCGAAGAGAAGGTGGAGCATATATTTGATTATTATCAATATAAGGATTATGAGAAAGTAAAGACTGTTGCTGTTGAATTCTTTGGATATATTGCCATGTGGTGGAAGAATTTTTAGGCCATGAGAAGAAGAGAGGGGTATTGAGAGATTAACACTTAGCTCGAGATGAAAAGAGTACTTAGAAACAAATTCGTGCTGAAAATGTATCTCTAAGATACTTTCACTTGGCTTTAGGAGCTGAGACAAGGAGGTCGAATTGTTGATGAGTATGTTCAAGAATTCCAAATGCTTATGATAAGATGCGAAGTAAAGGAACCACCAAACCAAACAGTCTCAAGATTTATTACTGGATTGAGAAGAGACATCCGAGACATTATGGAGCTCTAATGATTTGACATAATGGATGAGGTTATAAGGATTGCCCAGTGAGTGAAAAGGCAAAGAAAGAGCCAAGTAATAACCAGAACGCCGACTAGCCTACTAGGATAGGCTAGTCACCGAGCTCAATCTAGTATCGAGCCAAGTAGAAGAGCTGATGTTAAAGCCATATAGAAAGGCCGCCTTGAAGATGTAGTGCCTACCTAAACGCATGAGAAGGGGTAAGGGTCTAGTAGAAAGACCAGCCGGATCAAGTACTTCAAGTGTTAAGGGTTTAAACATATGGTTGTTCAGTATCCGAACCGAAGGATAATGGTTTTTAAGGGAGACAATCTGAAGTTAGAAGTAAGAGTACGAATGAAGAACTTGAGCAGAAGGAGGTTCCTATTGAGAAAGAACTAATTAAGGAGGAAGTGTTTCCTAAGGACTTAGACCAGTTACTTATGGTTATCCGGCACACTATGAGCATGAGACTCTCACAAGAGGAGGAGCAGAGAGAGAATTTGTTTCATACCACCTGCAAGGTAAATGATCAAATGTGTGCTCTCATTGTGGATAGTAAAAGTTGTACCAATATAGCATCGGCCGATCTTGTTTCAAAACTAAAGCTGTTGACTGTTGCACATCTTAGGCCATACAAGTTGCACTTGTTGAGTGAGAAAAGAGCATTACATGTCACTCGGCAAATACTGCTACCGATCACTATAGAGAATCACTTTGACTAGGTCCTCTATGATGTGCTACCTATGTACGCTTCCCACGTATTGCTGGGTAAATCGTGATTGTTTGACATTAGAGTTATATATGACGGCTACAGGAACACATATATGTTAGAAAAGGATGACTGAAAGATCACACTGAATCCAATGCCATCGAGAGAAGTTCATAAGCTACAGACGAAACTTGCTCACTGATCGAAGAAAGCTCTGGTGATTAGTAGAGCCAAGCTACGAAAAGCCATCAAAGTTGACGAGCCGACCCTATTATTGGTTAGGCGATTATTGATATGAAAGAGCAGGATGAGCTTCTTCAGGAAATCAAGGAGTTGCTAAATGACTATGCCGACCTATTACCAAAACAGTTACCTGAAGAGTTGCCCCCAACTCGAGGCATAGAGCACTACATTGACTTAGTACTTAGTACTGCACTGTTGAATAAGCCAGCTTATCAGATGAATCCTAAGCAGGCTTTTGAACTCCAACATCAAGTCAATGAGATGCTGGAGAGAGGTTTTGTAAGAGAGAGTCTTAACCCTTGTGTTGTGCCTGCACTTCTAACACCAAAGAAGGATTGAACATGGTGGATGTATGTTAACAGTCGAGTCGTGAACAAAATCATGATCAAATACAAATGTCCAATCCCGAGGCTAGAAGGCATGTTGGATGAACTGAGTAGAGCCAAGATTTTCAACAAGATTAATTTCAAGTCTAGCTACCATCAAATCTACATGAGGTCAAGAGATGAGTAGAAGACTGCGTTCAAGACTCAACATAGACTTTACAAATGGATGGTCATGCCCTTCGGCTTATCCAATGCCCCGAGCACTTTCATGAGACTTATGAACCTATGCTAAGATATCTCATCGAGAAGTGTATCACAGTGTACTTTGACGACATCCTGGTCTACAATATCGGCATGCCGAGTCACTGTGAACATCTCAGAGTAGTCTTAGATATCCTTCGTGCCGATAGACTATTCGATAACTTGAAGAAATGTTACTTCTACTAGGAGAGGAGGAAGTGGTATTCTTGGTGTATGTAGTCAGTGGAGGAAGCTTACTAGTCAATGATGAGAAAATCAAAGCAATTGTCAAGTGGCCGACTCTTACTACTTATGTCTATGTAAGAAGTTTCCACAGACTAGCTTTGTTTTACAGAAGGTTTATTAAGAACTTTAGCACCATCACCGCGCTACTTACCAAGCTAACAAAAAAGAACACTAACTTCCAATGGGGAGAAAGGGATGAGAGGAGCTTTGTCGACATAAAAGAAAGATTGACCTCCTCCCCGGTATTAGTACTACCAAACTTTGACAAAAATTTTTAGTTGGAATGGGATGCGTCGGGTGTTGGAATAGGTGTTGTCCTGATACAGGAAGGCCGACTAAATGCCTTCCATAGTAAGAAACTCCAAGGACCATAGCTGAACTACTCCGTATATGATAAGGAACTTTTGGTACTGATCCGAGCAATGCAAATCTGGTAACATTACTTACTACCAAAAGAATTTGTCATATATACTGACCATGAATCAATGAGGTACTTTCGAAGTCAGACCAAGTTATCAAAGCGGCAAGCAAGTTGGGTTGAATTCGTTGAAGGGTTCAATTTTATGATAAGGTACAAGTAAGGAAAAAGTAACGTAGTTGCAGATGCTTTTTCGAGGAGGCATGCACTCTTATCAAAACTTCAGACCAAGCTATTTGGTTTTGCAAGTATCAAAGAGTAATACTATAAGGATTCGCACTTTGGATCAATAATTTTGCGATGCGTCAATGGGAGGATAGTGGAAGAGTATCATATGAAGGATGGCTATCTGTTTCGAAGGGGAAGGCTGTACGTATCGACTTGTTCCCTACAGGAATTATTGATCAAGGAAGCCCACAACAAAGGCTCTCTAGATACTTTAGAGAGAGAAGGATCTGTGAACTATTGAATGGCCGATTCTTTAAGCTGAAAATATAAAGAGATGTACACCAAGTTGTAGAAAACTGTACAGTATACAGAAAGGCTAAGTGTTAAGCTAAATAAGGGAAAGTAATGCCCTCACGTATTTCGATGAGGCCATGGGCTAAACTAAGTATAGACTTTATTCTCGAACTACTGCAAACTACCTAAGGCAAAGATTTTGTAATGGTCATTGTGGATCGGTTCAATAAGATGATATACTTCATGCCCTACACCAAAACTAATGATGCTTCGACCATTGCTTCGATTTTCTTATAGGAGATTATGCGGATATAAGGCGTACCGAAGAGTATAGTCTCCGATAAAGACCCCAAGTTCTTAAGCCATTTCTGGAGAACCCTGTGGCGTCGGTTAAGAACCAAATTACTCTTTAGTATATCATGTCACCCTCAAACTGATGACCAAACAGAGGTGGTTAATCGTACTTTGGGATCACTACTTCGAGCTACAGTAAGCAAGAACTTAGTTTATTGGAACGTTTGCCCACTAATGGTCGAATTCACCTATAACCAAACCATACATGATACCACTATGCAAACTCCCTTCGAGGTGGTCTATGGATTCAATCCCGAGTTACCTCTCGATCACCCCCCTAGACCAGCACCTGCGCAAGAGGACCCTAACGCCTTGGCTAGAGCACAATCTCTATAGTACATCTATGATAAGGTCACTTGGCATATCAACCAAGCTGCCAAAAGAATGTAAGTAAGGACCAAGGGTAGGTCGGCCAAACAATTTCAGCCGAGAGACTTGGTATGGCTACACCTTAGCAAGGAACAGTTCCTAAACAAGAGAAAGAACAAATTATTTACAATAGCGAAAGGGCCTTTTAGAATCCTCTAGAAAATCAATGATAACTCCTTCAGGTTGAAACTACTTGAGGATTATAGAGTTTCTGATGCCTTCAATATTGCCAACCTCAGTCCATATCACCTTGACAGAGAATTAAGTGAATACCATTTAGATTTGATCCTAAATCCAAAACAAATCGGAGGAAGTGATAAGAATCAAGCTACGGGACCTCTAACCCGCAGCCGAACCCAAGGATTAGAGGGGCTAGTACGACGAATCCTTATGTTCCAACCAACCCCTATCCAGGTTGAGTACTTTCTTGCTGAGTCACTTTTAATGCCGTACCATATGATCGCCCATTATTCTGTGTTATGCCAAGTTGATGGTTATTCTAATGTTGAGCCGACCAATCACTCGACATCATCCTAATCGAAAAGCCAAGAATAGAGAATTCGAATTGATTAGGCTATCCCTACTCGGACAAGCCCACTTATCCTTACTTTTTGTCTGCATCCCCTAATAACCTTGCTAATGCAGCATCACTACGTATATAATATCGTATAGAGAATTTATAACACCAATGATTGTTTTCCTTATATATTCATTTTTTTCCCTTTTATATCATGTACATTGCTTTTCTAAGAAATGATCTTATTGTCTTTTTCCTTTTTAGTAAGCTGTCCTAACTTACGGGTATAAATACCTTTGTACTTGTAGCTGTAACTTATCAGATTATCTTCAATACACTTTAATACTTTATTCTTTAGGTAAACACTGCTTGTTTACTCTCAACATCACTTTTATTCTTTCCCTTAAGCAAGGTTAGGTGACAAGTAACCTCACTGGACCAATTCGTGCGTCATATCGAATTGTATTGTGAGTCATCGAAAATTCTATTGGTGTGTTATATCCTCTAAAGCTGTTCATTGGTTTTCACTTACTGTTTCATTCGTTTTTATTACTCATTTCGTACATTTCCTCATTAACCCTTTTTTGAGCTTTCTGCAAGCTTGGACCCATCTAGCAACAAGCCTTATCTGTTCTTGATCACGGTTCACAACAACTACTAAAGTCAATATAGAAGCCAATCATTAGTCTCTCTTTCACCACCTACCAAGGAGAAACATTACTCTTTTATGAATGAGCAGTTACTAATACAAAAATTGAAGAGGCAACAATCTGGTGGTCTATTATCTAAGATGCAATACTACATCAATACAAATTTTGAGTTTTTGGAAAATATCTCCATCAAGGACTTCGATATTTTAGAGTGATGGCAAAGGCATAGAAGGGACTACTCACTGTTATCTCGCATCGCTCATGAAGTGCTTGCTACTCTGGTTTCAATAGTTACTATTGAACAAGCATTTAGTATAGTAGGCCTGATCGTCGACCAACGTTAAGCTTCCCTATCTATTGTCAGTGTTGAGGTAAATACTTATACGGAAGATTGGTACAAGGCGAGCTGTAAACAATAAGAACCATGCGGGACATCAAGCAAGGAAGATAATTACTTCAATGACTGAAACTGATCTGATGGAAGCCCAAGCTCACTTGCAGGTTCCACTTCTACTCATGAATATGAATAGTTACCTTAAAATGATATATAGTAAGTTTTCTTTTTATCCTTTATGAAAAATTTTTATCATATAGAAAAATCTTTTCTTCTAATTATCAAAAAAAAAAACTAAATGGCATGGTTTTCCCAAAAGTGTTAATATAGCATTAAGTATTTCCAAATTATGATAGACTGAAATTATTTTTATTAAAAAAATTAAACTTAGATAGTCATGTATACTTTGATGTTTTTTGAAAACATAAAATTGATCAGCAAACTAAAGGTTTTCTAAAAATCCAAATCGAACTGCAGTCGTCTAATTCCGATTAAAGAATACGTAAGTACTTTATAGGCGATCGTAACATACTATAAAAAATATTTTCCCTCCAATTACTTCATTCTATTCAATTAAATTAGGACATTACGTATTCATATTGTAAGAGACTTTTTTTATGTTTTATTTTCTTTCTCTTTTTAATGTATATTTTATGGACAAATTGAAGAAAAAAAAAGTTAAAGGATTGATAAGGTGAAAAGGAAAGAAAATAATATAAAAGGAGATGGGATACGAAAAAAAAAAAAGAACCAATTCAAAAACCATAAACCAGCTTTTGAACCAGCAAGCCATATGAACCGGCCTTAGACCGCCAATTCACAAGCTAACGTCACGTTGACTCGTGAATCGACGGTCTTGTGAACCGGTGGTTCAAGGCTAAGCTGAACCAATGCCTTGGTCTACTCTGAGCAACTCATCAATGCTAATTTGGCAAGCCTAAGCTTGAAAGCTCAAGTTTAAATAGCCTATTAGGAGTTACGATCTTCAATCCTTTATCATTATTAGCTATTAGCTCTCACTAAAAGCTATTAGTAAGTCTATTCCACCAAATTAATAAGAAAGGAGTTTTGATAATTCTAAAATTTTGATTGAAATTTCAAGTAGTCCCAACAATATAACTAAGGAAATAAAAACACCCTTAATTTAAGACATTATTATTATTATTATTATTATTATTATTATTATTATTATTATTATTATTATTATTATTATTATTATTATTATAGGGTTCTATTCTCCACGAGCAAGATTGATGACCTTGCACAAAACAAAAGGTGAAATTCGGTATAATAGAAAATTTTATCGTTAGGCTAAGACCGTATCAAGAGTTTGACCACAAATGAATCTCAGACAAATGCTGTCAAATCTTCTTTTAAATGGTATATAAACAATGAGAGATTTTTTGCTAAAATTTCCCACTTACATTAGCTTATCCAAAGTTTTGGGTAGTCCAAATTCCCTTTCATTGAACGTATGTCAGCAAGTGAGAAGGAAGTTTTGTTGGTTGATGATTAGGATATATCTCAGAATCATTACTCTTAAGGCAAAAGCATAATCGTGTGGCTATACTTAGGGAATAATGATTAAAGTGACGTCAAGGGTTGGTGAGGGTCTATTCTTTGCCTTTGAGGGCCATAGCATGCCGAAAGGTGACTGCAATGCACTTTATAACCTAAAAAATGGTACTCGAAACGAAACTTCTTCCAGAAATCTGGAAATATAGTAAAAGAAAAAGTTAACGGGTGTTTATGAATACTACTTTTCCGTGAAGTGTGCAACCATAGTTTTGAAAAAATTATTCTTTTTATTTATTAATTGGCGTGATGAGATACTTATAAATAAAATCCTCAACTAAAACTTACGACATCTGCACAATAATAACAATTAGGAATTAATATATGGTATCAGGGAATTAAATCCGTACCTTAGATTCTCACTCAGCTTGAAAATGGTACAACTCGAAGTTTCAGTTTCAGTGCTTGTCATCCTACACTAAAGCTGCAAAATGGAGATGCAAGATCAATCATGTTCCCATGATATCATGAAACTTGGACAGTATTGCACGACAATAGTACGGCATTCTTTTGATGGTGGATGGTGTGGCTATGACAACCATTTGAAATGGCTAACATGAGTTTCACTTTAAAACTAGGGAAATCATTCCTTATTCACCATTAGTAATTTTCATTATTTTATAAATGGTCCACATAAAATAATTTATTTTGAAGGAATTTTTGTAATTTTCACCCAATACTATTAGTTAAATTTGATCGGTTTTCTTTCACCACCATCCTCTGATTCCTAAAACTTATTTTTCCATGAAAATTTTTTTCTTATTAACAATAACAAATATGAAAAGATTGCCTACTGATAAACACAATACTAAGAACTCGTTGGAGTTCTCTCTACTTTTTATTATATTACTTTTTCTTGATACAATTTTATAATAAGATTGCATGGTATTTATAGCTTATTGATACTACAAATAGAACATGTAACCTCTTGCTTAATTTTACACCATAAATAATAATAGTTAACTTAATATTTAGTATATACTAAATATGTGCAATTAGTTATTAAGCTTGGTTTAATTTTTAATATTGCCTCCCTTCAACCAAGCTTGCCTTCATCATCTTCAATGGCTCTTTCATCTTCAAAAATGTATCAACTTTAAATGATTTTATAAAAATATCGATTACTTGATTTTCAGAAGTATAGTATTCAATCACAATTTCTTTGTTTTTCACGAAGTCTTAAATGTAGTGACATTTAATATCAATGTGTCTACTACGATCATGAAAGATTGGATTTTTTGTCAAATTAATTGTTGATTTATTATCACAAAAAAATTTTGTAGGATTATTTTGTTAATATTGTAGCTCAGTTAACATTTTTCGTAACGAAATTGCTTGAGTGGCACAACTTTTTGCCACTATGTATTTTACTTCGACTGTTGAAAGGGTAACTACTTGTTGCTCTTTTAGATGACCATGGAAATGCTCTTGAACCAAGATGAAAAACATAACTTGATGTACTTCTTCATTTTTTCAATATCGCAACCTCAATCACTATTTGTGTATCCAACTAGTTCTATCTTATTAGCACTTGAATAAAATATTCCATCATTAATTGTGCCTTTGATATACCTTAAAATTCGCTTTGTAGCTCATAAACGAGATTGTTGTGGCAGATTCATGAATGTGCTTATTAGTCCAACTCCATAGACAATATCAGGTCTAGTTGCTATTAAGTACCTTAGATTTATGACCAATCTTCTAAAATTAGTTACATTAACCAATTCACCACTAGCTGTTTTTTCAAGTTTCAATCTTTCTTCAACTAGAATCAGTATTGGTTGCATACCTCCATCTTAAACTTCTTCAAAACATCTTCTACATATTTCTTTTGTAAGATAAAAATTCGATCATGTGTTTGCTTAACTTCAATCACTAAGAAGTAATACATTAAACCCAAGTTTGTCATTTCAAATTATACGATCATAGCCTCCTTAAATTCTACTGATAATTTAGAATTATTGCTAGTGAAGATTAAATCATCTATGTATAAACAAACAATAACAAGGTCTCCATCCTTATTGGTTTTGACATATAAGGCATGCTCATATGGGCTTCTTTGATAGCCATTGTCAATAAAATATGTATCAATATGTGTATACCATGCTCTAAGTGACTGTTTTAATCCGTAAAGTGCTTTTTTCAACCTGTAGACTTTATCTTCTTCTCCTTGTTTTACACAACCTAATGGTTACTTAATATAGACTTCTTCTCTAAGTATACCATCTAAGAAAGCAAACTTGACATCCATTTGGGATATTTTCTAATGATTTTGAGCAACAATAAAGATAATCATATGCACCATATCTAATCCAGCAACTGGAACAAAAACTTTAAAGTAATAAATTCTTAGCTTTTGTTTATACTCTTTTGCCACTAATCATGCCTTGGAACAGTCTATATCTCCATCAAGCTTGTACTTTGTCTTTTATACCCATTTAACACATTTGTTAACTATATAATTAATGTGCCTAGGAGCTTAGTTATCATTAAGACTTATTGTAGCAGATTTAAACTAATGGGTCATTCGAAATATCGAAGAAAACAAAGTAAGCAAGTCAATGAACTGACTAGAGTAGTTGACATGAAGCTGCTTGGAGGATATGACACACCAAAGGACATAACATGACTTGACACTTCACTTGATATGACACACAAGTTAATGTTAAAGTCTACACGCCACTAATCCTAAATTACTCGATATGATTAGATAAGAGTGTATGAAAATGGACTTAGAGAGAGTAATCTCATAAGAACTGTATATTTAATGTCTATTCGATAAGGTAAGATGATTTTTTGTTTTACAAGGAGAAGAAACTATTTATAATAAGTCCCTAGGATAACATTATAAATAAAGGAATTACAAAAAGGTATACATAAAAAGGAGATTTTTAGTATATACAAAAAATGTAAAAAGGTTAAACAAAAAAAAAGGAAAAAATAGTACAATGTTAGATAAAATGGACAAATGACAGCGCAACATTGGTTCCATATAAGGACTCTCTAGGTACAGCAGCTAAGTAGAATCAAGATGCGACGGCGTTAGGGACTGTTGAGATGAGGAAGGGGTGCTGCAAGTGTTGGTAGGAAGTTGAAAGAAAAACACTCAGTAGAAGGCTCTTAGCAACTAAAAGTTCGATCATTCAACACAGAGCCCTCGACAAGTGAATAGTCGACGTCAGCATAAGAGAGAGAACAGAACAGGGTGTAACCTTTTGAAGTTGTCAAGGAATTCGGCCACCATTCTTTTACATAGAGTTTCTGGTCATCGGTAGGTTATTAAGAGAGAATTCTTTGAGTGAGGAATTGGAGGCCTTGGAGATGTACGCGAGTATGAGGATCAATGGTTGGCAGCTCATCAGTTCCTCGGAGTTGTTAAAGATTTTCCCTCAAATCTTGGCCCTCTTCTTCGTCTGGTACATGGAGTATCAGATCAACCATATTAAAAGTTGTAATTACAACATATCCGTTAGGTACCTCTAGTTCATAAGCATTTTCGTTGATGCATTCAAGGATCTTAAAAGGTCCATCTGATCTAGGGGAAAGCTTGTTCGTTATCTTCCCAAGGAAACACTCCTTATTGAGGTAGACCTAGATAAGTTCTCTAGGGCTGTAAACCACTCATCTACTTCATTGGCTTTCCTGTTCCTTCTACCAAGCTACAATTTGTGCCAATTGTTTGGCAACCTTTCATGCAACTTCTGGAATTCCTCGGCGTATGCAGCCTTATTGACTTTCTCTTTATACGATTGGGCTGATAGTTATATCTAGGGGGAATTTCAAGTTAAGTCCAAAGATGACCTCAAAATGTTACCTTCTTGTTAAGCTGTGAATTAATTGGTTGTAAGCGAACTCAATGATAAGTAGGCATAGGTCCCAATCGTATAAAATCTTCTCTACAACCATTTGTAGAAGATTGCCGATTGTCCTGTTTACTACCTCGGTTTGGCCATCTGTTTGAGGGTGGCAAGAAATATTGTACAGAAGCTTAGTGCCAAGTTTCCTCCACAAGGTTTTTCAAAAGAAACTCATGAACTTCGAATCATGATTGGATGTAATACTTCTTAGAAGTCCATGCAGATGTATAATTTCTTACAAAAAGAGATTAACAATAAATAAAGCATCATTAGATCTATGGCAGGGAGTGAAGTGGCTCATCTTATTGAAAAGATTGACCACAACCATAATGGAGTCATGTCTTCTCGGTGTTTAGGGAAGGTTAAGCATGAAATCTATACTTAGTTCGATTCATGGGTGCTCAGGTATGGATAGGAGTGTGTACTTTCCGTACAAGTCTCTCCTTCCTTTTGCATATTTACACAGCTTACACCTCTCAAGAACTTGGCATACATTCCTAATTATCCTAAGTTAGTAGAAATGTTTTTTTAATATTTCAATCGTCCTCTTTTCTTTAAAATGGCTGGCTAACCCTCCAGCATGACCTTTATGAACGAGTAGTTCTCTAGCCAAACTACTTAGCACACAAACTTGCTTACCGTTCATCAAAAACCCCTAACTCAAGTAGAACCCATCCACAACGCTTCTAACATTGCACTTGGCCACTAAGGGCCTAAAATACTAGTCGTGCTCATATTGATTGAGTAAGGTACCAAATTCAAGTACCTTGGCTTGCATAGTCATAATAAGGGTATGACGACGAAAATGAATGCCTGTTACAGTGTTGGTGCTCCCTTTTTTATACCAAATGATTTAGCAAAAAGACTCCAGGAATTCAACCCATTTAGCATGATACCGAGAAAGTTTCTACCGCCTAGAAGATACTTAAGAGACTCATAATCTGAGTAGATGATGAATTCTCCTAGCAACAGATAATGTTGTTAGCTCTGTATTATTCAAACAAGGGTTTAGAACTCCTTGTTGTAGGCTAAGTAATTCATGGTAGCACTTTGGAGTTTCTCGCTGAAATAGGTAATTGGTCAGTGCTCCTGCATAAGGACAGCACTAATACCGACGTTAGACACGTCACACTCTACCTCAAAAACTTTCTCAAAATCAGATAGTGCAAGTGTCGAGCCTAGTTTTTTCTTCCCATATTTTAAATTAGTCATCTTCAAATCGATTAATATTAAATCTTACCCATTTAATATTGATCCTCGACAAGGGTTTAAAGAAAACCGATTTTTTATATTTGGAAAATGCTTTGAAGTCACCACCTGATCAGAGTCAGGAAAAAAAGTTAGTTATAACTTAGCTATCAGTTTAACGATAAAACCAATTTTATAAAACGGTTTTCTAACACGAGAGATCTGGATTTGAGGGCTATCCTATTAAACTCAAAACGGGTACCACTTTTTAACTTTCCAAATTTAATTTCACTTTTCAATAATACCCTTTTTCAATTTCTAAATGACTAATCATATCACATGTGAGTAATTTAATTAATTTACACAAATATTTGCAAAGATGGAAAAAAAAATAAAACTTTCACTATTTTAAGTCACTCCATACTTACATATGAGTGCTTATGTGTTTACTATTCGGGATCAAACTTCCGTAATTTGTTTACTAAAAACATTAGTGGGTTGAGTTGATTTTAATTTTTTAAAGGAGATCGGGTTTATGTTCTTTATCTATTTTGATTTATTTAAAGAAATTTTTTAAATGGTCATAAATTGAGGATTATTTTTAAAATAGTCCTAATCTAGAAAAAAGTTCATTTATTTTTAGAAAGTTGATTTTTTAAGTGAGAACTTTATTTTTTTATTTACTTTTTATTTTTTTTCATTTTATTTAGTTAAGACGTAAAAAATAAATAAACCAAATACTTCTTCTTCTTCTTTTTTACTTGCTTTTCTCTTCTTCTTTTTTTCTTATATACTAGTTACAAATTACAATAATAAACAAACAAAATAAAATAAAATAAAATGAATAAAAGGTAGGCCTAATCTAAAGTAATAAAGCCAAACCAAAACATTCATATATGGGTCGGACTGAGGTTACGGATCAAGTTTGTTCAAATAAATCAGGTTGAATGGTGGGTTTTAGTCGATCACTTATAGCAACTTAGATAGGGCACTTCTTAGGGTGATTTAGCTACAAAAAAGAGCGGGAAAGGAGAGTTTCATGTGTTTTGGATTAGGATTGGGTAGAGGGGGTAGGAGTTGTATCATGGCCAACATCGATAGTTTAGGAGGTAATTGGTCTTTGGGCTACTACGGTGGTTATTGGGTAATAGGTTCGGTTGCCATTAGCATTGAAAGGAGGTTGTAGATAAGGGTTTTGGAGCACCATGAGCTTAACTGTAGTGGTAGTTTGTGGTGAAAACCACTCTAGCATGGTGGTTCATGAATTGGGTTGTGGTGTATGTTTGTGGATTTGGGCTTGCGACAATTGTACGATGAGGTATGTATTCGGTGGAGAGGACTAGCCGAAGGTGATTCGGTATGTGCAACGTATGAGGATATAGATGTAGCGTGTGATGGAAAGAGAGTCAGTGGATTCAGGAAATGGGTGAAGGTGGTCAAGAGTGTAGGGGATGGACGTACGGTGAAGCGTTGATGGTGTAGTGTTCGGCCGAGGGTGGTCAATGGTTCGGCTTGGATGTAGTAGCCGTAATAGGGGCTGACGTTAGGGTTTAGTTTGCATTGCTGTTGGTATGTGCAGTGGGCGGTGCTGCACTATGTTCGAGTTGAGATTACATGAGAATGTTTGGTTATGGATTGTTCTATAGGTTTTGAGATGGATGATGGTAAAGTGAGAGATGTAAGTCGAGCGGCTGTGTGTGGTGTTTCATGGACGATGGATGGTGGGGATCATGTCTTGTGTATGGTATGTGGTTTCATGAGAGAGGGGTGGTCTAGAGTCATGTGCGTGGTTTACTGTTTCAGCATTGATAAAGAGATTTGAGAGAGAGTGGGTCCACCAGAGAGATGATCGATCTATGTATATGTTTAGGATGCATGTACGGTAACGTAATGTATGTGGCTTTGGTGAGAGAGAGAGGGCCTGAGAGAGAGTAAGCTGTCTTTTATGTTTTTGTGTGTGATGTGTAAGAAAGAGCACCCCCCTTCCTTCCCCTACATATGTATTTTCTCTTTTTTAAAACAAGAAAATGAGGGAGAAAGAAAAGGAAAGGGGAGAAGAAGGGGGGGGGGGGGGGGGGGGGGGGGGGGGGGGGAAGAAAATGCAATGTCAAGGCCAATTTATAATGTGCCATGCGTCACAATTAGATATGTAGCCTAATGATGCATTAGCATGCGACAGCTTATGGAGTGTAAAAAAGGAAAAGGATAAAAAGCATTTTTATGCCTCTAGTGAGTTTTGAATCCTTGATCCCAAACCAAACCTAAATAAAATGTCTATGTGTTTATCCATTAGGTCGTTGGCCTATATCTTGTCCATATGTATAATTAAATTATATATATAGATTAGGTCAGCTTGAACTAAATTCAAATATAAGCTCAATCCTAACGATCTTCTTCTTATTTAAATTAAAAAATTTTATTCTATTTAAACTATCTAAAAAATTATTATTTTCTAATTTCCTCAAATCTTTTATTTTTTCAATTTTTTTTCTGTATATATATATTTGTGACTTTTCAATTTTTCTAAATTTTTCCATTTTTTTGTATTTTTTCTAAATTTCTTTTTTTTTTGTGCTTTTTCCTATTTTTGTATTTTTCTAAAATTTCTTATTTTTTTAAAATTATTATTATTATTTTTGTTTTCTTTAATTTTCTATTTTTACGTATTTAAGACCCTTTAACTTATTTTTAAAAAAAAATTGAAAAATAAAAAAGGAGGTAAAAATGAGGTGTCTACAGCGAGTGTTGAAGCAGACGTCAACTAAGACTTCATATCTTCAAAACTCAGTACATCCTTTAAACACCATGAAAAATTGAACAACAAAAGAGACTTGACCATTAAGATAAGGTAAAAACAAAACATAAAAAGCACATGATAGGGGAGTCTCTGTTAAGAATACATCATTGAGGATAAGCTCTCAACTAGTGAATAAGTTTACAAATAAACAAAATAAAACAAAAGAAAGAAAACAAGTCAATCATCCTTAGCTTCCATCTCTTTATTTGAGCTGTCATCATCCTCCCCAAATAACCCTTCTTTACTCTCGTTCCTAACTCTTTATCTTGTTGTTTCTTCCTGGGTTCCTTAAGTTTCCTTTTCATCATCACTGCCTTCTTCTTTAGACCTTTCCTCCTCATCACTAGAGTCTTCTTCTTCCGACTTATCACCTATTTCTTTATCTTGTTGAGCACTTACTGGTAAGGGAACTGAAGGTTGACTTGGACCCATATTCTCTTGGGTTTAAGGATAAGAAAAATAAGTGGGGATAGCCATGCCTACTTTCGTGGCAATGTTTTTCAATAATTCAACAACCCCCTTTTGACTTTCTTTGATCTCAACCACTTCAGTTTCCAACTGCTTCAAATAGCTAACCCAGAAGCCTGATGTGGTCGGTATGAAATTTGGAACATTAGGGTTCTTAATGTCCAAGTCTTGATGAAAGACTCTTGCGATACCCTAGTGATTGAAAGGGGTTCTTGGAAGTGGTTTTGGATTAGTACAAGAGTCTCTTGGCCTATCAATAATAGGCTACTACCTCAAATTCCTAAGAATTCTCGTAGTCAGTCCTCCAACAAAAATACCCTTGCTCTTATCAAATGTTTGTCGATAAATTCCAAATGCAGTATGGATTCCCATATTCACCAGAAATCCCTTAAGTACATTACACAAGGGTAGTAAGTCATGCTCCCCTACTATCCCAAGACTCTCATGCTTCCTATAAATTATCCTGACAAGGATGTAGTAGAATACTTGAGCATTGGTTTTCTTTAAGGTTGAAGCTTTGGACTTGTTCGCCTAAAAACTACTCTCATTTGATATTTCTCTTCAAAATTCATTTACGGAAGTTTTCTAGGGAAGACTTACATGTAAGTTTTCAAACTCATCATCCTCTAACTTAGCTTGGGTATACAATGCCATAGTACGTACAAATGTCATCATATCAAAGGTGTAAGTTCTTCCAAATGCAAAGAATTTCACCTCATTTTCCATTTTCAAGCCTATATACTCATACTTAATTTTGAATTATGACAGAAAGGCTAATGTTGTTTATTTGTAGGTTTTTTCTTAAACTATGGATAACTTTAGCCATAGTTTACTCCCTAATAACCTCTATATGGCTATCTTCGACCCATACTTTCCCAACACATCCCAATATATAATGCAATGTCTCTTTATTATTTTCTTGGCAACAAATTCCTTAAATCTCTCTTTTTGTTCCACAGCCATACCAACTAGTGGAGTGACTATCCTACTTAAGCTTGCTGCATCAAATCTTCTAAGAGGAGGAAAAGGAGAACGATCAACTCTAGGCTTCTTGTGCTAAGAAGTTGTTAATGATTTCTTAGGTGACATCTGCATACATCTACGTTAGTTCAAGAAAAGAAAAATTCATGTACAATCTTATGGCAATTCAGACTAAGCATAATCATTCATACTTCCTCTAACTTACCAATATAAAGCATCTACCAACTAAACGTGATCAACTCTAGCTTATTTTTAAGTACGAATTACACAAGTGAATTCATAATGAACCTAACTTGTAACCCAAACTTCACTGAGGATTAGTATCTCCCTTATTACTATACAACATTCTAATTCACAATATCAACACATAAACACAAACAAATTCCCAAATGCCATACAACACTTCAACATACAGAAAACTAACTAGCAACACAATCTTACATAACACTTAATTACTATGATGAGACTAAATCATCAAATTAGACTTCATTATACAAATCCCCATTTCGGTAATCATCAATGGAAATTAGGGTTTAAGCTTAGCATTCTAAATTTCAGCATAAAGTCATATAAATTAGAGTCTAATTACTATATAAATACAACTACGAGTACGATCACAATACATTTACAAATCATAGTAAACACACATATATAAACCTTGAAGTTACATGAACCAAATCTATATAAATGTTGAAAAACTAAAGAAAAAGGGAAAAAGCATACCTTAGAAAGGTGTACTATGGATGAAAATGAGAGTGCAAGTGTTAGAAGTAGTTGGAATAAGGGCTAATGTTGATAAAATGGTGATGTATTTTCTTAGAAGTAGTTGGAATAAGGGCTAATGTATGCGAAATAAGGAGAGAGGGAGAGAGGGAAATTTCTTATATAGTGAGGTATCAGGGACATGATTATGGCCGTGACATGGGGCATGATGTCTCTTTCAAGTGTTATTACGGGTGTGATGACTCTCGTGATTAGTACTGTACCTAAAATTATTAAACTATCACAGCCTACAACCTTTACTAGTCACGAGCATGATGACTCCCGTAACTAGTACTGTGGTCAAAATTTCACGCGTAGCTCTTTTTGTCACTACTATGATTAAAATGGGAAATTTCCCAAGGAATTGATTACGGCTATGATAGACAGATGGATTAGCCCTATTAATCGATCACAGCTACGATTGATTCCGTGATCGATGTTGTGTTTAAAAAAATTAATACTTACCTTTTATTATAGATGTGATACATTAGCGAAATTCTTCTCTTCCCTTTGAATTGCCATGACTTCTACTCATTGTTTCATTTCTTTTTGCATTAAACAATAAACAAATACACTCAAAACAAATCAAACAAATAACAATAACAACGATTAAGTAATTTAAACTCAACAAACTTCAAAGTGCTCAAAACAAACAAACAAAATTGCTAGTTTGATCAAAGAATACATGCTTGTTTAACGTCTCAAACTTGATGTTTCCAGAGGCTTTTAGCTTCATTCCTTGACTAGAGAAGTCTCAAATCCTCCTTCCCTTAAAGTTATAGCTTAAACTTGTTCTTTTAGGTTTGCCTTAGTATTTTTTGGAAGAGATCTTGGAGCCTTTTCTAAAATTTCTTTACAATTTACCTAACTTGGTTTTTTAAGTTATGGATTAATGCTCCTTGATTTCTCAAAGTAGTTTCAATAGCCTAGTGACGTGCTTTAGAAGACTTGATAAATTGCACCATTATTTCTTCTAATGATTCTGGTTTAGCTTGAGAAGGAGGAACTTATCTTTGAAATCTGGGAGATTGCATATTTGAATCTTGTTTGTTGTTGTTACTCCACTAAAAATTTGGATGGTTCCTCTAACTTGGGTTATATGTTGCTGAATGAATCATTGTGAGGATTGATTGGGTTCCCCACATAGTCAACCTACTCTATTTGATCAATCTTTAATAAACTTATCAACTCTAAATCTGAAATTGCCAAAGCTTTGTTTTAAGCTATTGTGAGACCATCAAGCTTCCTTACCAATACCTCCACATTATGTGCTAAAGCAAAAGTAGCATCTAATTCATGTTTTCCCATTTGCCTTCTTTATCTTCCTCTTGCAGATGACCATTAATAATGGTTATTGGTCATATCTTTAAATAATTGGATACATTTCTCCAATGACTTATGGCTTAAGCTTTTACCAGAAGCTGCATCAATAAGCTGCTTGGTTATATAGTTCAAACCATTGTAGAAGGTTTGAACCTGGTGCCAATCTAGAAGTCCATGATGGGGGTACTTCCTTAACAAATCCTTCAATCTCTTCCATGCTTCATACAGAGTCTTCGAATTCATTTGACCAAAAGAAGAGATATTCGCCCTTAACTTAGTCGTTCTTGAGGGTGGGAAGTATTTCTTATAAATAGCTCAGCCATCTCTTACCAAGTATTGATGGAATTCCTTGGCATAGAGTTAAGATACTAATTAGCATTGGACCTCAATGAAAACGGAAATAGCTTAAGGTAGATAGCGTCCTTTAAAACTCCATGGATCTTAAAGGTATCATAAATCTCTAAGAATTACTGCAAATGGTTGTTAGGGTCTTCATAACTAAACCCATCAAATTTGACACATTGTTGGATCATCTGAATGATACTCGGCTTGATCTTAAAAGTATTGGCTTGAAATCTAAGCCGAGTAATGCTGGTACTAACCCCATCCAGGTTAGGTCTATAGTAATCCAACATTGTCCTTAGAGCCATAAGTAGATTGACTCCATGTTCTGGTATGATGGGTACATTGATTCCATCCCCGCCTACTGTTAGATCAACATCAGAAAATGGAAGTCTTGGGATGCCATCTTCAGGATTCACAAACTCGTGCACTCTTGGTGGGTCTAGATTCTTATTTTGATTATTCATACTTAACAACTTTGCTTTTGCTTCTCTAACTCTTGTTGATGATTTCTCCAAAATCTCTCTAATCCTTTTTAAGTTCCTTTGAACAATTCTCTCGGGCTTGGATCAAAATCTACTAATCTAATTGTACGGCTTCAGATCATAAACTGAAAATCAACAAATAAGTTGACATGAGCACAAGGATTTCAAATAAACTAATAACAAAACAAAACAAATACTAGAAGAACAGGAATCCTAATTTTCCTAATGATGATGCCGTTCCCTAGCAATGATACCAAAAAAACTTAATCACCTTTAAATAAAGCTACCAAGTCTTACAATTTAAAATCTTATATTTTATCCTTTACTTGGTTAAATATGCAAGTGTACCTATTGTTTGTTAGTATGGATAAGTATAGGGTCATCTCCACTGAGAACAGATTCAAACACTAATACCAATTATTCTTCTTATTAATTAGAAAATTGAATGATCGAATGAAGTAATTAAATAAACTTCTACAACTAAACTATACTAATTCTACGATTACACCAAGAAAATACAACAAACAAGATTATAACACGAAAACAATAAATTACAAAGCAGGTTAACTCCATCATATTAACATGAATTATAAACTATCTATCCTAACAATTACTCATTTACAAGAATTTTCTATTTATGAGTATTTTTCTTAAAATTACTCTATTCTAATCCCGATTACATTCCTTAGAATCTCTTACAGAAGAATGGACAAGTCAAGATTACATGAAAAGTTTACTAATATCCTTGAATTCCATAAAACATTTAGCGAATTTCCTAATAATAGCTCTATTAGCAAGAGTAATTTGTTCTTGACTTAGATCTACTCATTGTAATCGTTTCTCAATGTATTCCATTGAGATTTATTATAAGATTGTGTTATGCATTATATTATTTTAACTTGTATGAAGTTCTAATCACTCGAAATTGGTAATTATTAGGATAACAATAATTCAAAGTACGTTCATGTTAAAATAACTTCATGAACCCTAAATTATTACTCATACATGATAGGAAAAGAATGAACGCAGAGAAATAGGAAAAACGAAATAAAACATAATATGGGAGAAGAGATAAGAAGGAAACCCCTTTTGATTAATTTGAACAATCTTAATACGACAATACACAAACACTGGATTCTTCACAATTCTCTCAAATTTGGTAAAGAATAATACACAAACTCATATTACAATACAACTACATTAAGAACATGAAGATGATGTTATTCTTGATGATGTTGGTTCTTATCTATCCTTTGTTTAAAAATTGTGGTATATATATATATATATTCTTCTCATCAAATGACTCAAAATATATCACTTGTACACACCACTTGGTCTTAAGACATGTTATACGCACTAGTTCGTGTGAAAAAGTTAAAAAAAAAAAAAAACAATCATGTCTACTTCTATCATGCTCGTAACATAGGGTGTGATAGTCTTGGAAAACAAAAATCTATACTAATTACGGCCATGAACTCTTCATCGCCTCATCACATCTCATTACACTCATGATCGAGGGAGTAATCACCCTCTTGATTTACAATCATAGGTGTGACTGATAGGGAGATTAGAAAAACTTCCTTAATTATGCTCATGATGGAGGACGTGATCATTGCTGGCCATTCCAATCCTTCATTATCACACTTGTAGTGGATTTTATCTTGGTTTTACTTCAAGGTTTTATTCTCCTCATTGCTATGATTGCCTTAAATTGTATTGTTTTTCTTTTCTTTTTCGTAAACTCTATTTCTTTGTTCTTGAATCATTTAAAATTAATACATTACAAAATTAAGTATCAAGAACTTAAGAAATGAACACAATTATGGTCAATTTATGCCTATATGTGCTTAAAAAACGTAGAGTTATTTACCCTTATCAAACTTCTCCATAGTTAAGTTTTGCTTGTCCTTAAGCAAATACTTAAAATCAATTAACAAACTTCGTAGCTTTTTTCGATCGCATATTCGACAACACATTCCCAGACCATATTGTGTTTTTAGAATATACAAACCAATATTTTAAGACTAATCAAAGTAAAACATACTTTACCCTTACTATTTAATGATAGCTTCTAAAGGTATAAAATCAACATAGAGTCAAATAGAACAAAAGAAAATTGGTTATACTTCATCCACTTCTATAAGTATATAAAAACTCTTCAATTACTTCTTAAGAACACTAATTTAGAAGAAAAGTACATTACATCCATTTTTCCCCTATATTTCTACTTTTTTTTTTATTGAATCTATCCAAAGACAAATTTACATGTTGTATTTTTCAATTTTTTTTAGGTGGAAAAACCAAAGATTAGCAGTGGAGTCAAACATCGCTCTTTTAAGAAACCAAAACCCGCTCTTACTAACTTGGTTATAAGGATAAAAACTAACAGCAGAGTTAAACTTTACTCTTTTGAGGAATCAAAGCCGTTCCTTACTAACTCAATCCTTATATATCCTTAATGCAAAGTTATAAAGACAAAAATTAGTAGTGGGGTCAGATTTTGCTCTTTCAAGGAACCAAAGCTCGCCTTGATTAATTTAGTCTTTAAATACTTTAACTTACTTTATTTTCAAGAGATTCTTAAAAAGCATCAACAAGTGAATTATTTCATTTGCTTTTTTCATTTAAGATTAAATGAACTCGAAAAGTAAATGAAAAGTGAATATACTAATTAGTAAGTTTAAAGCACAACCAATTAACTTTGAATTAAAGACTACGATTCACTTTTAATCTCTAAATTCATTCATTAAATGGTAATTAAGTTTACTTCACTTAGATTTGATCTCAAAATTTTGATCATATACACTAAGTCCATAATAAGTGAGTAAAACGCAAAATTAGTTGTTATTTTGCCAAACTTACAATTTATTTAGTCAACTCATAACTTAAAAACAAATAAACTGCATAAATGGGAGACTTTTGATAAACGGGTCTAACCTTTTTCCACACGTAGAGAGAAATATTATCTTCAATGTTTAAGGAAAGCAAACACAGAATAGGCATAGAAAAGGAATAACTAAAAATATGAAAAACAATAAATAATAAGAATAGGACTTCCTTGATATATCAAGTTTGACCAATGCATTGGGCAATAAACCATCAAATAGTACATCCTTTAAACACCATGAAAAATTAAACAACAAAAGAGGTCTGACCAGTAAGATAAGACAAAAACAAAACATAACAAACACATGATATGTGAGTCCCCATTAAGAATACATCATTTAGGTTAAGCTCTCAACTAGTGAATAAGTATCTAAATAAACAAAATAAAACAAAAGAAAGAAAACAAGTTAGTCTTTTTTTACTTTCCTCTCTTCATTTGAGCTATCATCATCCTCCCTAAATGACTCTTCTTCACCTCATAGCCTTCGGTTCGTTGGAATGGCCACATTTTACTATAAAATGGATAATCAAGGGAAATGTGGTTATGGATTATTATGTGGAGTAATTTGCAACAAAGAATTGTGAGGGTGGCTAAGTTAGGGGGGAAGAAGGCAATGTTCCCCTTTTTTAATAATTAAATTAAACATTTGTAATATGGTTAATTTATTAAATTAATAATTTATTCATGCTACATTAGCAAATTGTGTTGGGCCTACATAAAAGGAAGGAGGGACTGTGACATTTTGAAAAAAGTGGAGTCTTAATGTCATTTAAAAAGTTCATAGTGAATGTAATTTATCCTATTCATTATCAAACTTAATGAATCAAATATGATCCAATGAGTTACATAATTCAAGAAGTTCTAGTCGTTGGTAAGTAGAGTTAGAGTTATAAACAAGAGTCAAGATTTTATATTATGGAGCTTGAGTTGGACCTAAAATTTAAGAATTCGAGCTTGATTGAGTTTAATTTTGAACTTAAAATTGACTCTAAACAACACTCAACAAGTTAGAGCTAGAGTTGATCAAGAATGTATAGGTTTGATTTATCTTGAGAAAATATATTTCTTCAAGTTAAAATAATATTTGTATCCAAACTTGAGTAACATTTAAATATAAATCAAGCTTGATTACGCTCACGAATTAGTCGAGTGAAATATTATGAAAGTTTAGTTCGACTTAGTGAACTACTTAAGTAGCTCTAGTTTGAGTTTAATCTAATTACTCCATGTTTAAACTTAAATAACTATCCAGTTAAATTCGAGTAATTTGAAGGTAAGTTTGATGCCATTTACACCCTTAGGTGAGGCACTCATTATCTTTTCTTACCATTTTCTTTGCTAAGGTCCATTGTTACTACTTGATCATAATTTATAGTAAATCTAGCTTGTTTGGGATCATTTATACTTGTTATAGTAGATTACCCTTTTGCCTCCATAATGACTTGGTATGATAAAAATCCTAATTTCTTATATTGTGTTTGGTTTAGTAGAAGAAAATACGTTTGAAAGGGGATAATTATTTTTTTCATGTTATTTTATTTTATGATTAAGAGTATTTTTATAATAAAAGTAATATTTTGAAGAATAACTTTTCCTCTAGTAAAGACAAGTAATAGAAATTTCTTATTTATTACACATTATTTGGAATAATGTTATTTAGAGTATAACATTTTACAAACTAAATGAAGCTAAAAACCGAGTGACGATTTTATTTTAGTGAATCAATAACTTGAGTCCTTTACCTTGAAAAAAAAGGAAAAAAAAAAAAACCCAAATTGCGTGATATTATTGAAGCCCATGGTCACCCATGAGGAGGTTTTAACCCGAAAGGCCGAAGCATTGTTCGGGCTCAAACAAAATTCTTAAGTTAGGAAAAGACGGCGAGAACCCAAGATGAGGCCCCCACACCCCTCCCTTCATTAATTTCCGACCACATGAGACGACGTTGTTTCGTTGGTGAGGTCTCCTTAGCAGAGAAGGAATTGAATTGAATTTTGAGTCTCAAGACCGAGTCCAGGTGGAAGTGAAATCCGCTAAACCTTCACAAATTCATTACTTTCTTAACATATCACAGCTTTCCTTCAAACCGAGTGTGCTTAAATCTCAATAATTTAATCGAATTGGGGTTTTTCATTTATCGTCATGATCGAAAAGTGTGATACCCTTTTGGATATGATCACGTTTTAGAAACTTCCAAGCGGGTTTCATTTTAAGTGGGTTTTGTTTTGTTTCTCTTTTGCTTTATTTTTGCAGAAAAAAAGATGTTGCATTTTCCTGATCCAAGCAAGCTCAAAACCAAAAAGGTAATTCAATTTTTCCGGTAATTGCATTTATTTTGTTATTATGTTTTGATCAAGTTTGTTGATTGATACTTTTGTTTGCTTTTTGGACTAGTAGTAGTTTAAAATAAAAGTCATATACTTGTGTCGGAAACATGACTACTAAAGTTTACATAGAGGATAAAAGTTTTTAAGATACTGTTGGATGTGCTGATGTAGCACACACTATATCAGCGTTCACTTTGACACTTATCGTGCTACATTAGTGACATGCAACTGGTTTTAGTAAGTTCGTTTCTTGTTTGTACTACTAAAAGTTTCCATCCTCTATTTGAATTTGGATTCAAAAGCTCGCCCTTTCTCGTATAACTTTCCTTAGTTTTATGTATACGTTGTTGCCTTCAGAGGCTTGGAGGTTTTTAGTTGTTATGGACTTGAAAGCTGAATTTTCCAATTCCCTGATGAGAATTATTGTAAACAGTAAAAAAGATGCCGGGGGATAGAAATTATTGAGTTAAACTATGCATGTGAAATTGAAAATTACCAGTCTTTCAAATCCATTTTCTGTGCAGGATCATTTTGATAATGCTTCGACAACACAGAATTTTGAAAGCTGGAGTGTTTGGTTTGCACAAATGTTTTTCGATGTACTTTTGTTTTAAACATTTGTTACAGTCAGAATTTTGTAAATGTCATATATTTCCTAGCTGTCACATTAGCTTGCAGTGGTGAAGGTAGGGAGGGGTTAAGGCCAATTGTGGGTTTAACGCATCATGGAAAGTGCTGATGGGAAAATGTAGAAAATAATTTTCATTTTCGAGGGGAAGATATTGTTTTGCCCTTGGCATTTTTCATGTTTGTTCATTGCCACTACCACTCATGCTGGGTGCTATCATTGATTTCCACCACCAATTACTACTAAAAGTCACTTCTAAACATTACTGTGTGAGATTACTAGCATAATATTCGACAATTCTAAAGAATAATCTACAAAAGATATACATAAGTCCTTGGGAAATGTCTCTGTGAGATACAAACACACTTTAGACCTTTCTTCCCCCCCACCCCCCCTTTTGGGTATGCATACTATATATTCATTTTCTTTTCCTTATTATTCGGTAAGTTGCTTTAGGTCTTTCGTACAATCATCTCTAAAGAGAACTTGTACAATTCTAATGTCTAGCTTGTGTTCGAAGATGTATTTGCTGCCCAAGACCCTGGCACATTGGAGCAACTCAAGGAGTTAAGCTCCAAACGCCGTGTCATTGAAGAAACTATCAATGAGACTAGCAGAATTACTGAGGCCATTGCAAGGGAAATGTTTGGGGGTCTTTCTTCTCAATCTCTGCAGGTGAAAATTTTCTCTTGCTTAACCATTGTTAAGAAAATATTCTGATTTGGCACTATTTTCAAATAGCTATGTTTTTTTAGCCGTCTGGATTCTATTGTTCATTTGCGTTTTATTCCTTTGGATCACTAGGATAAATAAATTAAGTGCATAGTTTTGGGCATAGGCTGTTCATTGACTATCCAACATCTTGTCTAAATTTGATGCTATGCCTAGCTTTTTAGATTTTGAGATGATGGATTCGAGGATCCATAACATTCATATTGCGGTGAATAAAATCAACTGATCAAATTGTTATGGATTTCAAGTGAAAGTCATTTATATGATTATAATGACTTACTCTAACAATGATTGACAGCAAAAGGTGTTGCTCTCATTTTTTTTTTTTGGTTCGGAATTGCATAGGATCTACAAAAACTGAGACAGTATCTGCCGTTGTTGGAAAGCTTGGTTTTCCATGTTGATGCAGCTGGTAGCAATAATCAAATGGCTCATTGGATTTCCAGCCTTAAGATACAATGGAGTAGTGCTCTTTCTGGGTCCTCTTTTTTGAATTTAATGGGTCCAAAGTTCTTCCAAGTGGATAACATCCGGTTTGAACTTGGCATGTCTCTTTATCTCTACGGGGCAATTCTTCGTAATAGGGCTTCTGAAATTGTTTCAACGGGTAAGATCTTATCCTGTCTCTGGCCTGTACTAGTTTAACCATCCATCATTGCAATTGTTTCATCTTTATCATATGCTGGCCAGATCTAGTGCAGTCTGCTACCATATTCAGAGAGGCTGCTGGAGCATTCAAGTATCTTTCCTTGGAGGTTTTCCCACATTTGGAATCTATACCTTCTGGACAGAGGCCACCTGAAGCTACTACATCACTGAATGCTGCTATGAGCCTCATTTGTTTGGCTGAAGCCCAGGTCTCTGTTCATCGGGTCTCTTAATTTCAGAGAACCATGTTATCCAACTATGAGATTAAGTCTGTCCAGCTATTTTTATGATAGAGGAATATTTCTCATTCTCAAGTGTTTGTTTGATGAGATACTAGTCAGCCTTTCTAAGGTTTTCTTGATGCCTGCTTGCTGTGATGGTTACTGATGATTCTTTGCCCTTTGATATAGGCAGTGACCATAAGGAAGGCTGAGCAGAGAAAAGCGACATCAGGTCTTCTGGCTAAGTTGCACCATGGTGTTACAGAGTTTCTTCTTGAGGCTTCCACTATCTTGTTTACAGGACCTAGAGAAATTAAAGATTCTTCCCCTTCTCTTTTGGTATGGCATAAGTTGCATGATTTTTACATTTGAAATGTATGCTTTTTTCTTCTCGTAAGCTTGATACAGGGGAATTTAGTGGGAGTAAATTGAGCAAGCTCTTCGGAATTGAGTACCTAGGTACAGTGTGATAACTTATTGGAGCCAACATTTTTATGAGAGGGAGGATAATGAGAGTTACGAATTCCAGACAACAGTCATGTTATATCTCACAAAATAAGATCATTTGAATTAGGTCTTTGATATTATTGCTTTTGACAAGTTTACTTACCTCTCCTTTGGTTGGGGGGGTTGGTGGTGGTGGTCGGTTGGGGGAGGGAAATTCATAAACTGAATGTCATTTAAGATTACATCATGATCCTGCTGTATTCACTCCCTGCCCTCAGCGTGGCTTCCTTTTATGTAGTGGGACTAGGTTTGTCATGTGTTAGTCACTTTATATTGGTTTCTTTCATCTCATAATGACTGGCAGAGTATGCACTTTTACAAATTTATATGCATTTCTATCCCTCATATTCCATTGTCTATCCACATCACAACTGAAACATTTTTAGTTAACTCATTATTTATTCATGTTCATACTAAATATGAATAAATTTATTTTTTTATTTGTCTTTCTTGGGTCTGAGACATGAGGTTGTCCATATGCTTCTGCTCTGGCATGCCCTAACCTAGGCATTTTAACTTCGTGTATCTGTTCATTTCTGTACCACTTAATATATTGCAGACCACCTCATAATATTTCAGATCATGGTCCAGGGTAGGATGTTTGGTTGATGCAACTGTGGATAGAAACCTTTAATTTGAGAGTGCAAGTGATTATTTGGCACAGAGAAATTATAAATTAAAATTTGTAATGATATTTAAAAGATAATGATGGACTAGGATTCTTTAGCAAAGATAGGTTTTTGTGCCGATGTAGATAGTTAATCAAATGTCTTGGTCCTTGCAACATGGTGGCCACACCTAAGTTTTAGGACTCAAGAATTATCACGGACATTCAGTAGAGCAATTTGCTTCTATGTTTCAGGTTTGTGATCACATTAATTAGAAATTAACGTGTCTGTATAAATGGTGTTTATGTGATAGAGATAACATAAACTTATATGTTCATGTGGCCAAATGGTAAAAGTGTTGTTATCGCTGCAAAAATTGTTGATGAATACTTAGAAGGGAGGATAAGGCTGCCTATATAAAAAATTCTGATATTTAAAAAAAAATAAAAAAAGAAAGAAAGAAAGAAGAGCCAAGGTTGAATTCAGTAAGATTTATCTGCATAGCTGTCCTCATACCTGTTCCTCAGATAGGTCAACCTTAATCTACTTGAAAAAAGATCATTTGTATGAAAATGTTTAATTAATAAAAGATATTATGTCTTTGATGGATGTTATGAAATTGATCCTATGGTCTTAGAAGTTGCTCAAATGTTTTGTTTCTAACGTGAAATTATCAGGAGGCAGCTTTATTGGAGCAGAAGTCAATTATCATCAATGAATATTATTTTGTTCGTGTAGGGAGCTAAATGTATGCCTTGCTTGTATCTAATTGACATTTATCTTGCATAAGTATCTATCTCTAGAACCTGAACTTACATTCAACCCATACATATCTATCTCACATGTGTGACTCACCAGTTTGCTTCAAGGACGAGAGTGGATTAATATAACATTAATTCTGTTGTGAATAGACAAGGGATGATTGTGGTAATTAAATTAGTTTTATGGTTAGTTCTAACAAATGGGGTCGCTGCAATATGAATTCTTCTCCTTACTGTGCACATGGGTGTAGGCTTTGGGGGCTAGCTTAGGTGTTTGAGAGGCACTAGTTTGGGTGGAGAGGATGCAATGAGTAAGCATTCTACAAAAGAAAGTAGAGAAAGGAGATGGTGCATTTTAACTTTCACATCAAGTGTGAAATCTCAGCATGAGATACATAGTGGGGAAGAATGTCTAATAAGTGGTCAAACTTGAGTCATGAGCTCAATTCTCGCTGGGTTGACTTGCTGTTCTCGACTACAGTAATATTTTGGATACCAAATACCCATGGTGGACAATTTGGATGCTGTGAGTAATCTTATTATCAATATCTGGAGCATTTTTGGCATAGAGTCTAAAATCCTATTAAAAACACACTATTTTGACATGAGACAGGTTGTAAAAAAGTTAGCCCATGTAGAATGTTAACAGCGTTTCCTATGATCTATTTGACGTTATAATATGAGTTCATGGAAGATATAAAACCCCTATTGGAGCTCTTAAGCATAGGCATGCTAAGCTGAAGGTAAAGTGAATACACAAGGAATATGGAGAAATTTTCATGGTGCTTGCTTCTGGGCGTGTTTTACATATTATGATAAAATGCTCTTAGAAGTTTCCTTGAGGATATGCTAAGTTTTAATATTTTTCAATATTGTTATTATTTTTGTTAGTTTGATGTCTTTATATCTGTACGTGCTTATTGATGTCAATCATCTGTTTCAGGAATACATATCATCATGTACTGCACTTCATGAGTTAAAAAGTCTGAAATACCTTGCTGAAGATCTGAAGGCAGCAAGCCAAGTTGGGGTTGCCATTGGGGTTCTTCATCAGGCCTTGATCAGTGTGAGAAAGAAACTTCCCACGGTGGAGTCTTGGAAAAATGTTGTCATGAAAGAAATCGACGAGGCAGCTGAGTCTCTAAGGAAGTTTGAGAATGAGAACGATTTTGTCTGGCATGAAAAGATCGCATCAGGTGATGAATTGCCAGTGCCTCAGGGAAGCAAAATTGCCACGATCATCCGATATCAGCCAACAAGACTTGAGTTGCAACTGTTTTTTAAGATTTAGGTGTACAGAATTCTTGTAAAGTTAAATCCCTTGAGAAGCTCTATAATGGGTTCTGCAGGTTGATAGTCGATATTGCTGAAAGGAAAGATAAAGGACGCAAAATTTGTTGATTCTGCCCTCAAAAACTTACCTCAAGTAATATCTTGAAGATTGTCTAGAACTAGAAAGAGGCTTTTCCTTCTGTCTTTCTTGATAACGATTTACTGCAACACTTAGGTGTCCATATATTTACACCTCAGCAGTTTGGTGGGTTCTGGGTAAGGATTGTGAATAATCCAAAGCAAGTCAGTCAACATTGAGTTTGAGCTTGATTTAGAAATCCAAAGCTGGAGCTGGAGCAAAATATTGTTCGACGAAATTCGTTTAGGTTTGATTTTTTCAGAAGTTATATATCTCTTTTTAATCAATTTTATATTAAAACTTGAACTTAACTTGAATATATATATATATATATATATACATATATATATATATATATATATAAAGTTCAATTCTAGTAAAACTAGGTCTGTAAGCTTGTTGAGTCAAATGGGTTTATATTAGATTAAGTTAAACTTAAAGTAGGTTTAAATTATACTTAAAAGTCGAGTCAAATTATACTTAGAGACAGGTTAAGTTAGATTGTGCTTCGACATTGGAGTTTTATATGAATATAAGTAAGTCTTTTTTTGAAAACTATTATAGAAAAGTGCTTCATACGAAAAATATTATTAAGAGGTACAGTGAAGGAGCATGTTATTGAAGGTATATTTAATAAATGTACCTTTAGTTTATTATGAAATTTTAGTCTGAATTGAATATGTATGTATTAAATGTGTTTTCAATTTTAAAATTCAATTGAAGGCGAATGACGTATTTAGTATATGCACTTTTAGTTTCGCTAATTACACTTAAAGTGTATGTAATAGATAGGCCTTTAGTGTATTAGTATGGTAAATAAAAATAATTTATAAATAAAAATAAATTGTTATTCAACCTAATAATTCCTCCTAATCCTATACAATTAAAACATCCATTTTCACTTACATACTACAAGTTGAATGAAAAGTTTGCTACAGAAATTGATTGTATAAAATAATAGTCAATAGAACGGTTTAACATAGATAGTAATTAGGAAAAAAATCGGTACACAGAATGATCATCTATTGACTATAGGAGTTGGTTATAGTAAAAAAATAATTGAAAATTGTAACGTTGGGGTAACTAAATAATGCCACGAACTGCGATCTTTGATGAAAATTGAACTATATTTCCAATAATCAATATATAAACAAAATTTGTTATGACTCAATGTTAATGTGAATACAATGGTGAAAAAAAGAAAAAATAAACAAAACATATCTACTGTCGCCTATGCCGTGTAAAGGTCCTCATGGTACGGGAAAGGAGTGAACGTCCTTGTTTGTCCTATGATTGTGTAGGTTGAGGCAGTAGATCATCAAGATTAAGAACCTTAAGAGGAACTGGGTTGATTGGAGAAGGCGGATGCAGCTGAGTGACACCCTTACCCATGGAGGGTTGTGTGGGGATGAAACGTCGCTTTTGAGGTGCTGGTGGAGTCGTAAGATCAAGATGACGCTAGAACTCGAGGGTCATATAAGAGCTAGATCTGGCCTTAGAGTTGGATTTGGTTCCTAAGGTGAAGGCAACTCCCAACCCAGGGTATGTACTGTATCTCCGGTTGATCTACCCGAAGATAATGGAATGATGCCCATGTGATGAGATATTGTCCTCGAGGTCTGCCTGACGACGTCTCGATTGAGTCCTGCCTCGTCAAACTCTAGCTCTGCCTCTAGATAGTGCACGAGGAGCTAGCATATTCTCATTTGTAGGTGGTCCCTACTTCTCGCCGTGGTTTATATGGGGTGGCTGCTATACACCCTCGTATTATGGGTAAAGGATGAGGTTACTATGCTACTCAACAAACTGAAGTGCCCCATTTGCAATACCCAACGCTGTAGGATAGTCAAGTGCCAATCGCACACTCATAAGCGAGTCCACTTGAAATAAGTGGGAAAAAAAGTGTCAGAATATACGATAGTAAGCATGTACGAGTATGAAAATTAATGGACGATTTCACATGTACTTACTAACCAACAGATGACAGTTCTCTAGTATGTAATATAACGCTTGGTGATTTGTTTGTACCACAGTTAGTAACTCTATCGACCCTTCAGGGACCTTGGATGTGTACTAAGAATCCATGTCTTTGCCCCCAGGCCTTGATGTATGCAGAGTGCGTATTGATCCAGTCAACATTTATCCTACCCTTGAGGTTCTACTGGTGGAGCCGCTCAAAGGTATCAACATCCTGTAAGGGGTACTGGTATCCACTAAATTGCTGATGACACTGTCTAGGAAACACCACTCAATGATGTGGAAACATATGAGTGGTACTTGGACAGTCTAAATGTGTTACCCAGCAATGCAAAAGTAAGATAGCAACTCCAGCAACTCCTAAACAACCTAACAAAAAAAAAAATTAGCAAAATAATGAGGATTAACACTTAGCTCTAACTTAAGCACAGCAAAGAGGAGAAGTTATCATAGTGTACCTGTTGTGTCATTTATATGTCAAATGCTATGCGGTACACATTTACTACATGCATCGGATGTTGAGTAATATCCAGTATTACCTTCCATCTGGTTGCCGATGGCTTATCTCCATCAATGATAAACTTGTATTGATTAAGCGAGGTGACATGTAGGAATCTATCTTAAGCCCAAACTTGAAGTAAAATCGCGGCCCTACCTAGCTCATGAGCGTCAGATGACAAAGTAGAATACGACTATCAGTACAACCATGTCAAGCAAGCACTGCCTCAACTAAATTGCCAAACTATAGAGAAATCCTACAGCAACGATAGGAACATAAGGTGAATAAAACTAGAGAATTTATCTATAAATATGAATCCCCCCATCAAGCTGAGTATGTACGCATATATGTACTATCGAACTGTCTCGTCATCTGCCTTATGGGGAAGTACTTAGAAGCGCTCTCACAACCATTTAAGAGATAAACAAACAACCTACATCTGAGCAGGCATAATGCCTAGCAATCTCTCCTCTACGTCGACTTAGCTCTCATTATCATCCGTCTTTATTCAACCCATCACAGCGAAACCCTCTACTAGAAGTTTGAATTAGACCTCAGCATCTTATAGTGTGATGGTTGCTTCTCCAGTGGGTAGGTGGAATGTGTGTATCTCGAGCCTCCATCTCTCAACTAGAGCCATAATTAGATGCTAGTCCAACATAATAAATAGAAACTGTGCTACTCCCTAAAAATTAGCCTCTCATACTTAAGGCTCTACCTTAGGATGTATGAGAATATCCTACTCATCCTTATATAAGGACATTTCGTTGTATTGCACTTGTATTACATAAGCAGCCTCTTACATAAATGATCAATGAAGTTAGCAAGTAATACAACTTTCATGAAAGATTTGAATGTACATGGAAATAATATTGCTCACCTTGCCCTCTCAGATGACCTACGAACGGTGACTGGCCTGCCTCGTGAGTACATATGGATGGATAGGTCCAGCTCCATCTATGTTGCAAACATATACAAATGTGGTTAATAGACAATTAAAAAAATTTACATCTCATTATACTTATGTATGCAATATAACATAATGCTTAGATAGAAAAGCACTATGTACTAACCTTATTAATCTCTAGACCACTCCTTCTTTTATGGCCTTCCTGCCCACATGTATTGCATTTAGTTCTGTCTGACTGCTCTTGAATATCCATCTCCATGTGATATCTCTTACGCTTAGGTTTACCTTTCTTTTGTAGTAAGTCAATGTTTGAGTGGAGAGAAGGGAAGCTAACTTGCAGCCTATTTAGCTCATCACAAATTAAGTAGATTTGAGCTTAATAACAATCTATCTGGTTTACCCACTTAAACTATAGCCCTATTGCCGATTTTCTCTCTACCCTCATACTCGTTGCAATAGCACATATGTAGGAGCAAGAGATCCTATAGATTTGCCACTTTTGATACGTGCATGTGAGGGCCTTGAAGTTAACTGTATGTATCATTCCTCCTCCCTTTAAGCTTATCCTTGTCATTTGATTGCCAGTCAAAATCTTGAAAAGACCATTTTGGAAGCCGAACGAAATGATTTTATGTGCACTTGCTTGCCCTCTCCATATTTCATACTTCTGTGTAGCATAATCATTATAGATCTTGCGAGAATCGATTACTTCCTTGGTATTCTTGTGTCCCTCCTCCCAATAGGCAACACAGTTGTAAGAAATCTTCTTCACTAATGCAGTGATGGGTTATTCACAAGTAGATTTCAAAACAAAGTTACAACTCTCGACAATATTTGATGTTATGTATCCAAAATGGTAATATTTGTCATATGCAAGCGTTTACCTGTCTAAATCAATATTATCAAACTACGCGGAAGCGTCGTCCTTAGCCTGTGCCAACTGCTTCATGAAACATTTGAATTTCCTTTCCTATGCCTAAATACTTGCAAACTATACAAGTTTCTTGCACAATTGGTTTTTGTGGGCCGTATTGAAGTTACTAGCAACATCCTGCAGATAATATCTCCAAATTGCAAATGGTGGTTACCACCTTACTGATAGATCCTTGTATGCGAAATTAATACTAGATGCTCTATTAGATATAAGACATAAAGTTTCCCCCTTCTGACCGACTATGTGCACTTTAAGCTTCCGTAGGAACTACCTCTAAGTTTTTGCCAATTTTGTGTCCATAGGAGCAAAGGCTAATGGAACTATTGAATTGTCCCCATCCATGCTGCAAGTTACCAACAACTTATGCCTATTTTTTTCGTATAAGAATGTGCCATTGACACATAAAAAAGGCTGACAGTATTTGAAGGCTTCTACATATGGCTTGAATGTCTAGAAAACCCACTTGAATTGAGACTCACCTTGCTTTAGTGAACTATTCCAACCCAAATCCACTTGTGCCCTTGGATTGCTTAATTTCATTGCATTCAATAGTCTTGGTAACTTATTATACAACTTCTCCTAGTTACCGTCTACCATTCCAATAGCCTTCCTCTTGGCCTTAAAAACCTCTTTTATTGCTTACTGTATATCTATACATGTTTTGCACATCAACTGCAAGATCAGGTATCTTAACACTAGGATTCTTCCTTACACTATTGATGAATATCCTAGCCATTATATTACAGTCAATTTGAAGATGGTCTTGGTTCATCATCAAGTTAACACAAGTATGCGAGTACCTTCTACTTTCTTTAGAAAAGCCTATAGCCTCCACTTACAACCCTCTTCTTTCTTCTTACAATAGACCACGTTTACAGTTGGTTTTGAGATCTTCACATAGAAATCATAGTGGTTCCTTATGTGGAATGACTTTACTGCATTTATGAGATCCTTCTTCATATTGAAACGCATGCCGACACTCAAGTCATTGACATTGCTGATGTTGCTGCACATTTTGTTAACATCTCTCTCAAATGTCACATAGCTACTGCTATCTTGTCCACCGGTTCATTTACTTGCAGAAATTCCTCAAACTAATTATTGGACAATACCTCACTAGTATGACGATGGGGCTTACTTAGACTGTCTTTGTGAAATGGCCGAACCGACACACTATTCCTGACAACATATGGTCTTACTTGGGGTTCTCCTAAATCTTTAGTATAGTCATCTTAGAGTTCAACATCATCTGCATCACCATCTTCATATGCCTCATCCTGTCCATCATCGTCAACATTTATGTCCTTGTGCATTCTCTTCATAGATGGATCATTTTCGTGTTCGATAATAGGACCTACTGCTTTGTCAAGCTACTCTTTTGTGATATTCACGTACCCGTACTCAGTAAAATCCATGTACGGTTCATTTGACAGATCTACATTTGTTTTCCCTACACTGGTCATTGTTGAATGCACATTGGGATCTAGAGGGATCAAATTGTCCAGCTCATGTATTTCATGCTTGGCCCAAGTACTCAATTCCTCAATGTACCTTATGTATACTTCTTAAGTACTTCATTTCCTAAAAGACTTTATAATTTCAATAAAATTCTCAACATCCTTATTGTCTCTAATGGTTGTCAACTTATCATGGAAAGATGGATGCTTGTGTATGAGTTTAACACCACTCAAGTTAACTTTGACGCATCTATAAATTCTCTGAATGAAATGAGAGAAGTTCAAATCCTTCCTAATCTTCAACTTCTTAACTGGCTCCTCGTCATACTTCGGTCCTTAGTTACCTATCATAGTATTTTCATTCGCATACATAATAATTTTCATGTAATTTGCCATTTTCACCATAGTAATACTACGATGAATCGAATATTTAAATGACATTAAAAACTTCATCTACATACCGAGTTACAGCTTAACAAAATGCATGAAGTCATTTCATTAATCTGCATCGTGTATTACTTAACTTTAACTCATTAATTCAACCCAACACATTGCAAACACTAAAAAAAAAAAAAAAAATGTAACAATTTCTATCTACATTCCAAAATTTTTCATACCCACATTCATATAATTTATCTACCGAAACATAAAAAATGCCTTAATGTAGACAAAATATAATAAATTCTTATGAAATATCAATAATTTAGATAAATTACAGTATATCTATGACTACTCAACTTATATAATACAGTAACAATTTTTCTTTTTGAAAAAAATCGCATAATGTGGATTACTACTAAGATTACAAAAAAATTTTGCGAATGCAAGTTATAGATTATTACCTGTTTCAAACATACACTTGTTTGAAAATTTGGACGAGAACTTCAACTTTGGGTTTCCTCTAATTTTCTTTATGTTTTAGATATTTTAGAAATTAGGGTAATGAAGTCTGGCTGTGCAAATTGGGCTATTTATATATGGTATACTGAAGGCATATGTATTGCATGCATTTTCAGTGTATCAGAAGTGCATATGCTTTCACTATATCATATTGATAATATTTTTCATATGAGGCCATTTTCCGTAATATTTTTTAGGAAAGAACCCATATTCATATAAAAGTCCTAACATTGACTTAGTTGTTTAACTATGGACTTATGGCTGGACCCCAACATGTTGCGAACCGTAGCTAGAAACAGATAAGGTCGATCATTGAATAAGTCCAAGCTTGCAAAAAGCTCGAAAAGAGTCAATGGGGGAAGATACAAAAGGGTGAAGATACAAAAGGGTGAAAGCAAAGGATGAAAATAGTAAGCACAACCTACGAACAACTCTAGCAGATATGATGCATCAATAGAACTTTTGAGGACTCATGGCACAATTCGATATGACGCATGAATTGGTCCAATGAGGTTACTCACCACCTACCTTGCTTAAGGGAAAGGATAAGAGCAATGTCGAGAGTAAATAACAATGTTTATGCAAGGAAGAAGGTACTCAAAAGTGTATTGAAGATTATCTGATGTCTTACAACTACAAGTACAAGGGTATTTATACCCGCAAACTAAGGCAACTTGCCTAAAAGGGAAACGACAAAAAGGACATTTCCTAAGGGGGGCAATGTACATATTGTAAAGGGGAAAAAATGAATATATAAGAAAAATAATCATTGGTACTATAGATTCTACATGTGATACTATACACGTGGCGATGCGGCATTGGTGAGGTTGTTAAGAGATACAGACAAAAAAGTACGTACAGATGGGCTTGTCCGAGTAAGGATGGTTTAATCAATCCGAATTCTCTCTCTCAGCTTCTTGGCAAAGATGATGCTAAGTGATTTTATGGCTTAGCATTGGAGAGATCTCATCTACTCGGCAACTACAGAATAATGGGTTGTCATATGGTACGGCATTAAAGGTGATTCGATAAGGAAGTACTCGGCTTCAATAGGGGTTGGTTGAAACATAAGGATTTAACATACCAGCCCCTCTAATCTGCGGGCTTGGCTACGAGTCAGTGGTCTCGTAGCTTGATTCCCATCATTCCTTCCAAGTTGTTTTGGATTTAGAATCAAATTCAAATGGTATTTGCTCAGTCCTTCGTCAGGGTGATATGGGCTAAGGTCGGCAATGTTGAAGGCGTTAGAAACTACATAGCCCTTAAGTAGCTCCAACTTGTAAGCGTTGTCACCGATTTTCTGGAGGACTCTGAAAGGTCCTTTTGCCCTTGTAGATAGCTTGTTCTTCCTTTTGTTCAGGAACTGCTCTTTGTTGAGGTGTAGCCATACTAAGTCTCCTGACTGAAATTGTATGGCCGATCGACCTTTGGTCTTTTTAGCATTCTCTTGGCAGCTTAGTCAATGTGCCGAGTGATCTTGTCATAGATGTGTTGGAAAGATTATGCTTTAGCTGAGGTGTTAGGGTCCTCTTGCGCGGGTGCTAGTACAGGGGTATGGTCGAAGGGTAACTTGGGATTGAATCTATAGGCTACCTCGAAGGGAGTTTACTTGGTGGTGTCATGTACGGTTCGGTTATAAGCGAATTCGACCACTGGTAAGCAGACGTCTCAATCAACTATATTCTTGCCTACTACAGCTTGGAGTAGTAACCCTAAAGTACGATTAACCACCTCTATTTAGCCATCGGTTTGGGGGTGACATAAGGGTATTGAAGAGAAATTTGATTCCCAACCAACGCTATAGGATTCTCTAAAAATGACTTAAGAACTTTGGGTTTTTGTCGAAGACTACACTTCTCAGTATGCTGTGTATCCGTATAACCTCCTATAAGAAAAGAGAAGTAATAGCCGAAGTGTTGTTAGTTTTGGTGCAGGGCACAAAGTGTGTCATCTTGCTGAACTAATCCTCAACGACTATTACAGAATCTTTTCCTGAGGCAGTTCTCGGCAGTCCGAGAACAAAGTCTATACTTAGCTGAGTCCACAATCTTGTTGGAACAGGTAGAGGCATTGCTTTCCCTTGGATGGCTCGACATTTAGCCTTTTTGCACACAATACAGCCTTCAACCACTTAATGCACATCTCTTCACATTTTCGGCTAAAAGAATTGGCCATTTAATAGTTCACAAGTTCTCTGTTCTCCAAAGTGTCTGGAGAGTTTGCCATTATAAGCTTCTCTGATTAATAATTCCAGTAGGCAACAAGTCGAAATACACAGTTTCCTACCTTAGAACAGATAGCCATCCTCTACATAATACTCGCTCACTGTCCTCTTATCTACGCATCGTAAAATTATTGGTCCAAAGTGTGGATCTTTAGAGTATTGTTCTTTGATATTCGTAAATCCAAACAGTCTAGTCTGCAATCCTGACAAGAGCGCATGCCTCCTTGAAAGAGCATCTGCAACTATATTGTTCTTTCTTTGCTTGTATTTGATCATAAAATTGAATCCCTCAAGGAATTCAACCCATCTTGCCCACCGTTTGGACAGTTTGGTTTGACTACGGAGGTACAGTAGTGACTTGTGATCTGTATATATAACAAATTCTCTCAATAGTAGATAGTGTTGCCACACTTGCAATGCTTGGATTAGTGCTAAGAGTTTTTTATCATATACAAAGTAATTTAACTGAGGTCTTCGAAGCTTCTCACTGTGGAAGGCAATTGCTTGTCCTTCTTACATTAGGATAGCGACTATTTCAATGCCTAACGCATCGTACTCTAGCTCAAAAATTTTGTCGAAGTTAGGGAGTATTAGTATTGGGGTAGAGGTTAACTTCTTCTTTACCTCGGTGAAACTCCTCTCCTCCCATTTTCCCTATCGGAAGTCAGTGTTTTTCTTCGTTAATTTAATAAGTGGTGCAACAAAGGTAAGAATCCAGTCTATGGAAACTTCTCACATCGGTATAAGTTATAGGGGTCAGCCATTCAACAATTACTCGGATCTTCTCATCATCGACTTGCAAGCTTTCTCCACTGACTATATAGCCTAAGAATACCACTTCATGCTGGAAAAAACAACATTTCTTTAGATTGTCAAATAATCTCTCAATATAGAGAATATCAATGACTGCTCTGATGTATTTATAGTGACTAGGCATATCGGCACTGTTGATCAGGATGTCGTTGAAGTATACTATGACACACTTCTCTATGAGATATCTCAACACATTGTTCCTAAGCCTCATAAAGGTGTTTAAGGCATTCAACAAGTCGAAGGGCATGACCATCCACTCGTAAAGTCCATGTCAAGTTTTAAATGCAGTCTTCTACTTGTCTCCTGGCCTTATGCGGATTTGATGGTAGCCGGACTTGGGATCAATCTTGCTGAAAATTTTGGCTCTACTTAGTTCATCCAGCATGTCTTCTAGTCTCGGGATCGGATACTTGTATTTAATTGTGATTTTGTTTACGGCTCGGCTGTCAACATACTTTCGCCAAGTTCCATCTTTTTTTGACACTAGAAGTGTAAGTATAGCACAAGGGTTGAGACTCTCTCTTACATATTTTTTTTCCAGCAATTCATTGACTTGACGTTGAAGCTCAGAAGTCTACTGGAGATTCATGCAAGAAGTTGGCTTGTTTGGTAGTGCAACGCCGGGTATTAAGTCAATGCAGTGTTTTATGCCTTAAGTTAGAGGCAACCCTTTAGGTAACTATTCTAAGAACAGGTCGGTATATTCATCTAATAGTTCCTTCACCTCTTGGGGTAATTCATCTTGCCCCTTCATTTCTAAAAGTTGCTTGACCAAAAGAAAGGTCAGTTCATCAGCATTAATGGCCTCTCAGAGCTCAACTTTACTCATCACTGGAGCCTTCTTTGATTCATGAGCAAGTTTCATTTGTAACTTGTGAGCCTCTCTCTGCGACATCGGATTCAGCGTGATCTTCCGATCATCCTTCACAAACATGTAGGTATTCCTATAATCGTCATGGGTGACTTTCCTATCAAACAGCCATGGTCTTCTTAATAACACGTGGGAAGCGTACATGGATAGTATGTTGTAAAGAATCTGGTCAGAGTAATGGCCGATAGTGAATGGTAGTAGTACTTATCGAGTGATTTGTAATGCTCTCTTGTCACTTAGCCATTACAACTTATATGGCTTCGAATGCTCAACAGTCGGCGATCTTAATTTTGAGACGAGGTCGACTAATGCTACATTGGTGCGGCTCCTACTATCCATGATAAGGGCGCATGTCTGTTCGTTCACCTTGCAGGTGATATGAAACTAGTTCTCTCTCTACTCCTCCTCTTATGAGGGTTCCATGCTCATAGTGCGTCAGACAACTATGAGTAGCTGGTCCAAGTCCTTAACATGCACGTCTTCTTCGATCAACTCTTTCTCGGCATTCTCATTCTTAGTAGGAACCTCCTCCTCCTCGGGTTCTTCATCCATACTTTCTACGTCTAACTTCGAGGTGTCTCCCTTAATGACCATTGTCCTTTGATTTGGGCACTGAGCAGCCATATGTTCAAACCCTTGGCACTTAAAGCAATTGATCTGGCTAGTCTTCCTACCAGACCCTTGCCCTTTTTCATACGTTCAGGTCTACACTACATCTTCGGGCTAGCTTTTTTGCTCGGCTCTAACATCTATCTTACTTCTCGACTCGGTACTCGGTAGTGTCCAGTGACTTGCCTTCCCGGTCGGCTAGTTGGTACTCTGGTCACTATTTGGCTTCTTCTTTGCCTCTCTACCCGCTAGGCAATCCTAACAGCTTCATTCATTGTATCAAATCATTAGAGTTCCACAATATCTCAAATGTCTCCTCTCAACCCAATGACAAACCTTGAAACTGTTAGGTACATGGGTCCTCCACTTCGCATCTTATCATAAACATTTGGAATTCTTGAACATATTCATCAACAGTTTGGCTTACTTATCTCAGCTCCTAAAGCCGTGTGAACGTATCTTAGAGATATGTTTCTGGCACGAATCTGTTTCTGAGCACCCTCTTCATCTCTAGCCAAGTATTAATCTCTCGATACCCCTCTCTTCTTCTCATGGCTTGAAAATTCTTCCACCACATAGAGCATATCTAGAAAATTCAACAACTGCAGTCCTCACTTTGTCGTAATCCTCATATTGGTAATAATCAAACACATGCTTCACCTTTTCTTCCCAATCTAGGTACTCGTCAATATTCCTAAACCCATTGAAACTCAAAATCTGAAGTTTTACATGGTTGGATGCTCTAGGGACTAGTACACGCTCCTCTTCAAAATACTCTTCTTCCTCCTCATCAAGCTCTTTCAGGTCTATTCTTCGCCTTACTCATCCAAAAACTCCTTTATCTCAAAATAGTCAAGCTAGGTTTTAACCTCTAACAGGGTGAGCAACTTGTAAAGTATTTTGCCCAGCCTTAGTAGGTTGGTAAGACAGTACATGAATAGCTCGAGTCAGATCTACCTAGAGGTTAACTACCTCATCGAGTCTCTCGTCAGTGCTTCTGGGAGTTCCTTGCAATTGATTCCCATGGTTGACAACTTTACTATCATCACCGGTACCAACATTCATATTCGAGTTTGTCATTTTTTCTCATAGATTCAGAATTTAAACAACCACTTTAGAAAGTAAACAACTAATAATACCACAGTTAAATGAACTCAATAACTAACTCTGTTTCAAATAGGCAAAACAGAGTATAACAGAAATCTAAGAAGAGTTAACTATAGTTCACACAAAACCTCCACTTTGATACCAAGATGTTACGAACCGTAACCAGGAAAAGATAAGGCCAGTTCTTGAATGAGTTTAAGCTTGTAGAAAGCTTGAAAAGAGTCAATAGGGAACGATATGAAAGGGTGAAAGCAAAGGATGAAAATAGTAAGCAAAACCCAAAAATAACTCCATAGGATATGACACACCAATGGAACTTCCAAGGATTCACGCCATAATTCGATATGACGCACAAATTGGTCCAATGAGGTTACTCGCCACCTAACTTTGCTTAAGGGAAAGGATAAGAGTGATGCCGAGAGTAAAAAACAGTGTTTATATAGGGAAGAAGGTACTTAAAAGTGTATTGAAGATTATCTATTGTCTTACAACTACAAGTACAAGGGTATTTATACCCATAAACTAAGGTAACTTACCTAAAAGAGAAAAGACAAAAAGGACATTTCCTAAAGGGGGCAATGTACATGTTATACAAGGGCAAAAATGAATATATAAGGAAAATAATCATTGGTGTTACAAATTCTACATGTAATATTGTACACGTGGTGATGCAGCATTGGTGAGGTCGTTAAGAGATGCAGAAAAAAAAGTATGGACAGATAGGCTTGTCCAAGTAAGGATGGCTTAATCAATCCAGATTCTCTTTTTCGGCTTCTTAGCTCTCGACAAAGATGATGCCAAGTGATTTTATGGCTCGGCATCGGAGAGTTCTCATCTACTCAACAAACTACAGAATAATGGGTTGTCATACGGCAAGGCATTAAGGAAGTACCCGGCTTCAGCAGGGGTTAGTTAGAACATAAGGATTCGACATACCAGCCCCTCTAGTCCGTGAACTTGGCTGCAAGTTAGGATCCCCGTAGCTTGATTCCCATCACCAACACGTAATAGGTCCAGTTAAGTCTATTGACAGTTTTATTAGGGGAAAAATGGGATAGGACATGACATTTCCACATCTTCTACCATGTTGCATTTGTAGTAACATCTCATGTTTCCAATAAACATACATACATGGATAAACATGAATAAACATATAAGCACAAATACAATTACAGATACACATATCTATCACCTTCCTCCTCTTTCTTATAAATGCACACATTAGTACATGTACTCTTAGATAAACACAAGCATATATACACATACAATTCTATATAACCTCTTTTAAATTGTTACTAATGTTTTGTTTTTCTATAGTTTAGAAGTGCAATAAACATTGGCATGTATTCATGTTAGGATTGGATAAAAAAACCATAAATTGCAAATCAAATTGTAAACTGAATTGAAAAAACGATTTTTTTAGCGAATTGTTTAGTTACGATTTAGTTCAATTATATATAAATAGTTAATGGTTTGATTCAGAAAAGTGAACCGAATCGAAGTATTTTGCTAAATAAAAATAATTTCATGCAAATGTTTGTTATTTTTTTAATTATTATTTATGAATTTCATCAAATTTTTCATATCTTCTTTTTCTTCGTCTTATTTTTTAGTAAATTATTAAGATTTAGTTGAGTGAATTCCATTTGAAATGTTATATTTAGAAATTTTCCTTTTCTAAATTGTCATTTTCTTATATATTTTCAAATTAATTATCTCATCTTGGTGTTTTTTACATATATCTCATTTCTTTTTCTGTTTTTAGTGTGTCTATTTTATTTTCTTCGTATTGCTTTTTGATAAGCAGCTTTACTTTCCTTCCTTGTTGCTTATTCGTTATAATAGCCTCTTATCTTTGTTCAATCAAGTTGAGCATGTTAAGATATTGTGTAATTTTTTATTAAGTATCATTACATATGATAAATATATAAGAAATTAATTGGAAATATATGAAAGTTCAACGGAAAGAAAAACATGTTATTAAAGATAAAAATGAATAACGAAAATTTGATACAAACGGTTTAAATCATTGAACCGATTTTAATTATGTTTGAAAACTTTACAAATCGAATCATATAATTAGGTTTGATTAAAAAAAAAAGCAGTTATATTAGGTTTAGTTCGGCAAGGTAGAGGGTGGGGGAGTAGGGTAGAACCTTACCAAACCGAATTGAGCCGTATACACTCCTAATTCATGGGGTATTATCTATATCATCCAATTTTTTTGAACTTTTTGGCAAAGGAAGAAAGTGATTGAAATTGAGAAGAATATCGAGTTAAAAGGGAGATGAAGATAAGGATTTATGCATTGTTTTTGTTCATTTTGCTGCTAGTGAAATATGGTATTTCAAACTTTAAAATTTATGAAAAACTTATTGAGAAAATTATGTATTGCATTCATTTTTACAATCACTTTGAGAAGACAGTTATTATTGGTTATATATGAGTATGGGTTTTGGATGTCCTTATCTTGCAATTAAATGTATGGAACCTAATCAAACTTTGGTATCGCAACCTACTTAAACATTTATATCACTTAAAAAGGGCTTAATTAACACTAAACTTTGAGCAAATAGCTAAATAAGAAAGGACTAGTTCATTGTAAGCTGATAAAATTGAGAAGACTTACATAATTGATACAAATAATTTATTAAAGTGATAAAAAAAATGATTGAAGTACATATTTTTCTTAGAAAATTATATATATATGTTTCCAAAAGTGAGAGTACTTTATAGCTTCCATATAGAAATCAATGAATTCGATATTACTTTCTATTTAGATATCGCACTTTAACATCTTAAGGTTTTGATAAAGACAAGAAAATGATTATCTTTAGAAAGTAGTAGTAGTGCCACATAAGGGGTGATTAATAGTGATTGTAGTATAGGTACTCGTAAAACCTTTTAATATGTGAAAATATCGTTGTTAGTAAATGCTGTTATTATGTACATTTTATGACTTTATTCTACTATGTATTTTTTTCATATAATTATAGTTGTGATATATTGTTTACATTTGACAAATCTGTATTTTGTTGCAAAAGGAGTAGTATCCTTATCTATCTATGGTATTTAAGTAATGATATAATAAAATTTCATTGTACTTTAATATGGTAATTCGAGCTAATTAGTTATATGCTTTTAATATGTTATGTGGGTCTGATAATTTCACATGGTTATTCAAGCAAGTAATTGATAGTGTTAGTGAAAATAACCTGAATGATCTAAAGATTTATGAGTAGATTTGAAACATTATTTGAAGATGCCTGGTAGACTTGGATTTTAAAAATATAATAAATAGTGTAATTTAGCTATATATGTATTATTTATAGTAATCGCATAGAATATGTTTCGATAGCTAGTAAAATTTAGAGATAAATTATATATATATATATATATATAATAAAATATTATGTGACATAAATAACATGTAGAGTATATGTGTATATACCATGTGTAATTTTTATGCATAAATATAAACCTATAATTAACTAAAATACTTAAAAACTACATTTTAGGCCAAAATAAGTTAACTAAAATTGAACAACACTCACAAAGCAAATGGGGTAGTTGGATGTAGATCGATTTAAGCGTAGAGTATTGTAGGATAGGTGTTTAGAAATTAGAGCAAGATATCATGCAATTTTAAGTATAGTTTTAAGGGGAATAATGCATGAAGAGAGAGAAAGGAAAATTCATTCTCCATCAACTAAGCTTTGAAAAAAAAAAATTCTTTGGAAAATCATACATGAAAATTACGATCTAGGAAAAATTCAAGTGCGTTAAATTAATCAAAGAGGAAAATTAGGGAAAAAAATTGAAAATTGGTGCGCAATTTGGAAATGTGGTAGTTTGTGAACTTGCAAAGTTTTTGGAAACTAGCCACCACCACTAAGAGATAAAGGAGGTTGTGCCTAGTTCTACTGACAAGGAGGTGGTCAGCGATGGTAGCTAGAGCAACTAGTTTCAATGAAGGCCCAAAATCTATTCTATTTTTCATAAATTTGTAAAAATATAAAAAATATCTAGAATATTATAAAAAAATTTATTCTCACATATTTTCATGTATAGAATTTAGGAAAAATATTATTTTCTACAAATTTAGTAGATATGATATACGTCCTACAAAAATCTTCAAAACTAGATGATTTTCAATACTAAAATAAGTTAGTCCAATAACGTAGTTTCGACCTCCAAATTTTTATATAAACTTCTCTATACTTATATTAAGTTGCTATGAAAATATTTTTCATGAAATTATTTTCTATATTTTTATTAATTTTTTAACTCCTAAATTGTAAATAAAATGGTAATTTTAGTATAAGTTAATATATTTTTCCTACAGACCTCACTTGGAATTTGTAGTAAGCTAGTTATTAGAGTGATTCATTATCTACTAACGTTGTTGGAGTAAATCTTAAGAGTAGGGATTACTTGTATCTAAGAAAATACCCTTATAAGTGAAGTTCGGTAGTTGTGGATTTGAATGAGAGAGTGATGATATGCTAAATGTGAAAATTTGAGAAGTAATTAAGCTGGGGTTTGTTCCATGAAGTGTTAATTTGTTATTGTGATTGAAGTTTAGGGTGGAAATGAATAAATCAATAAGTTGTATTCGGTAGAGGATAGCTTAGAGGAAGTTGAGGGTAAATATTCTATTAGATATTCACTTAAAAGCTAAATTAGAGGCAAGATTGTGAATAAGTGGTGTACTAAGGGAATCTCAAAGACTAAGTCAGAGGGAATATTTTTAAGAACTTCGGAGTTGCTGGTCTCATAGGAAAATTCAAAAAGTAAATTCTTTGAAAATTTAAAGCTATCTAAACTCAAATGATAACTTAGAGGATTTTTTGGTAAATAATTTAAATTTTATTGGACGCAACAATTTAGTCAAAAGATAACTCAAAGTAATATTTAGAGTAATTATAGATATGTAAACACTCAAAAGTTGTATCAGAGGATGTTCATTAAAGAATTTGAGATACTCATCAAACTTAAAGATTGACTCAAAGGTTTAATCTACTATGAACTTCAATGCCCATGATGTTTAGAGGGTAGCTTAGAGGATATTCTGTTAGAAAATCTAAAATTGAGTAGATTACACGAATGATTTACAAGATGCCTTATAGGGTACTTGAAGCAAAATACATGAGTGTGAGCCTTCAAAAGTTACCTTAGAGGGTAATCTATAGGACATCTTAGGTATTTATCAAACTTAGGGGATGATTTAGAGGTTAAACTTGTTAACACCTTAACCTTGATATGGCTCAAGAGATAACTTAGATGCTTCCAGTTTAAGAACTTCAAGGGTGAGCTAACTCCGAACTAAGCTTAGAAGGTATTTATCGAAAATCTTAAGGATTTACTAACCTTAGAGATTGACATAGAGGTTAAATTTTTGATGAATTTCAATGCTAAGTAGTGTAAAGGATGTTTTAGAAGCTTCTCTAGTAAATATTTCAAGGGCATCTTGACATAAGGATAGCTTAGAAGGTAATATAAACTTATAGCACTATTCTAAACTCCCAATACTTAGGGCATAGGTTAATAAACTAATGACTAATCAACTTAATTCTTACATGGAGGAGTAAATTATTAATATTTCATAATTTATATGCAGAATAAAGTATTACATCGAGATAAATATCAATGGATCACTTATAAGGACAAGTGAACAACCACGTTGGTGAGCAATTAAGTTTTAGGTAAGTGGGAGAAGTGCTTTACTTCACTTTGAAGTATTGTTTAAGGGTACTTAAAGATCTTAGTATATGTCTTATGTGTGATTATAAGCTAGTTGCTTGTGCATATGCAATGTGTGTACTTGAATATGGTTGTACTATTTTGAGTGCTGGACTTATGTATTGATTGCTTGATGATATTATTTGCTTTGGATTGTTTGAAATTTGCTTGATCACCCTAAAATTAATTTAACACAAATGCAGTTTAATGACTAACCGAACTTGCGTTGCAACCTACTAAAGAAAACAATTAGGAATCTTAAGCCAAACACGGATCTTTTGATGAGGATAGTTGAAATGGTTTTCTCTTCACCCTTAGTCAAATTAATTGACAAAAGAAGAGATCGTGGTAAGGTTGGGGACTGTAATTTGAAGTGAAGTCTTAGGCGAAGTGTGTTTTTTTATTACACAAGCCTCAATTTGGTTCCAATTTATGAAGTACATGATGTTGAGCTCCTTAACTTGAATTAGAGCAGATGTAATTTCTCTAATCTCACGATAGGCTAAATAATATCCCGTAATGATATTTGCTTATATATGCATAACATCTAACTAAACTTACTTGAAAACTCTAGTTGCTTTGTGCCATTTATGTATTATTGTCTCTATTTTACTTATTGAGCAAGCCATTACTCATTCTCCTATAGCTGTTTTGTAGGTTTCTCAATAGACTCACCAATACTATTCTAAGATCCAAAAGACTGGAGAATGGGCTCAAGAATTGAGATTCAAGACTAATAGGTTGAGTTCTTATTTATTTGTTGATTTTACTAATTTATAGGGAAACTAATAGGGATTTTACTTGTGATCCTTTAGTTTTCAACTATGAATATTGTTGTTATGCTCCGTAAACCTATGAACATTTATAAATCCTTTATTAATTACTTTATTTCCTTAGATCAATTTACTTTTTAGAACTTTTTATTGAAATTAAGATTTTGTACTTTAAATGATTTACAAAGCTTGATTTTCTCAATCATTTGAGCCATAAGTTTATTTTCCAAAACTATTTTGAAATGTTATATCACAGGTTGATATTTATTAGGTTCATAATTAGATGGCTCAAAGCGGGGAAGTAGTAAACGCCTTGTGTAAGCTATATCTATATTAGCGGCTAAAGTGGCTAGCTTCTAGCTCAGGTTGATTTATACAGCTGATCTATTATGACTTTCTAATTTGGGGCGTGACATGTTATGTAATATATTTTCAATATGTTATGCAATATGTATATTGTTTAGGTAACCAATATATAGAATTGGGATCTTGGAGAAACCTTATGTCCTTAAGAAAAGAGAACAAATACGTTACGTTAATTTACATGTCATAGAATCATGACTTGAAATTGGCTAACCTATTGATTCCCTAGAATTGACATGGAACCAGGAAACCTTGGGCCAATCCTAACTTGTCCTTTAGGGGACTTATGACCTGGTGGTTTGACTTGTATTGATTTTTGAGAAAATTATATCGAAGGAAATCAATTTGTTGGAGGTAAAGTTCACTTACAATACCGAACTTTCAACTATTTAAAATAAAGGATTTATGTTTGGTAAAGTGATTTAAATAAGGTATTTCATCGATTGGTTGCTATAACATCATTAAATTAATCTCATGTGGTTGTTATTTACCATGTATCACTCATTTGGTGCTTATATGGCTATGAAATTACAAAAAAAAGGAAAGAGTATATATATATATATATAAACATAAAAGGATTGGATTGTTTAAGGCAACCTACTTGCTTGTTAGATGGTTGCATCAACCATCTAAGGTCATGGGGGCTAGATTTATTTTTAATATGGTTTTTATTTTTATTCTTTGATTTTTTTTTAAATTTTAATTATATACATTTATTCACATATATATAATTATACTATTTAACTTTTTAATTTTCCTTTTTTTTTTTGGAGATTTTCTTGACATTTTTTTTTCATGTAATTTTTTTTATTTGTAATATCATAGCCATGTAAGCAACAAATCAACAACACGTTAGCACTAAATGTTGAATAATCGCCATATTAGATTAAGTTAATAGTGTTATAATGGTGTATTGACAAATATCTTATTAGAATCAATTTATTAAATGTTGATCCTTTATTTTAATTAGTTGAAAGTTTAATAACCTATTTAAGCTAATCTCTAAACATTTATCCCCTTTGATTAAATTTTCCCATTGATTTGGTTATCTCTATCTCGACCTTACAAACTAATATTCATTCTCTTCTACAATATATGTGAAACTTCATTTATACAGGATATCATAAGATAAGATAAATTGACCATCATATCAATATCAAATAAAATCACTTCTACACCAGAAATTCCCATGTCTTTCTTCTTCCCATGCTTTTAAAAGAAGAAACTATCATGCTTTTTTTTTTTTACCTAAAAATATAAAAAGTATCATGATTTTTAATAATGATTATATATTTTATAAAAAAATATGAAAATTTGATTTTTTTTTATTTTTATCAATTTAAAAAGCATTATAAAAGTAAAAGATAAATGGTCTCAATAATCCTATTAATTTTCTAAAATTATATATATTTATTATTTTTCAATTTTTTTTTGTAAAATTATATAGATTTTTTATTTTTCTTTATATTTTTTTTTATTTTCAATTTCATAGCCATGTAAGGACCAAATTAGCATTGTGTTAATGCTACCTAAACACTACTTGGTGACTAACCGCTATATGAGATTAACTTAATGGTTTTATAATAGTTTATTGATGGAATTATTTATTTGAATCATTTTGTCAAATTTTGACATTTTATTATAATTGGTTAAAAGTTAAATCCTATATTTCTACCTATATCCAAGTATTGATTGTTTGGGTATAACAATTTGTGTTGATTTGGTTATCGCTTTGTTAATCTTATAAACCAATAATTACTCTTTTTCATAATTTTATTAAGAGTTCATTTATGAAGGGTGTTACATGAATAATCAGTGAATAATAATTACTTTCAAAAGTATAAGGTACATTAATCTCGAAGATAAACTTATGATAGTGCTTTCTAATAGTTGAATATTTAATGAAGTATAATCATGTAGGCCCATTAACAAGGCACTTGCTATCCTGTTAAGGGAAAAAAGAGGTTATCATAATTTTCTTTAATTGGGAAAGGAAAAAAAAAAGAAGAAAAGAAAACAATCATGTCTTTTAATAATAATTGTATATTTATAAAAGAAAATGAGAAAGTTGAATTTCTTTTTTTTTTCTTTCAATAATTTAACAAGCATTACAAAGGTAAAAGTTAAATGGTCTCAATAGTCTTTTCATCTTAAGATCTTTGTCGGTATAGATTGGATTTCGCATAAGTAGAAAAGCCTGCAAAAGAGAGCACAATAGGGAGGTACTAAGTTGTTGTCTAGCGTGGCCATTTTAATACTTAAGTTAGTTAAGTGTTTGGAGAATACAAGTGCTTGAGAGCGATAAGTAGGTTTAAGTACGCAAAGTATTAAGTAGTTTACCATTGAGTAATGATTTTGTATTTATAGAGGAGTGGTGTCGGTAGCTGGAGATAAGTTAGTGAGCGGACCTACTTCTCCAAGTACTGGAAAGTGGGATCATGGAGTTTGACGTGTTCCGTATATATAGAAGGTGGTTATTTGACTTAGTCTTTCAGCCTTATATAGAGTCTTTTAGCCTTTAAAAGGTTCCTATAGTTGGATAGGCTGTGTTTTGGACTTAGGTCAATGGTGTCTTGTAATAAGTAGTGAGCCTAACAAAGTTGGAATGGGCCTAAAGAGCTTATGTTTAAAGGGCCCTACCAACACTTGCACCACTACCCCTTATCCTTACATTTTCATTGTCGTAGTGAAGGCGAAGAGAGAGGAAATATGGTCTTCTCAAGCATATAGTCGATTTGATCCAAAGGAGTTCGTCTTACAGTTGTTGTGCTGATGTAGCAATGGTGGGTTTCTGGGCTAGAGAATGGTTGATGTAAAACCCACAATTAGGTATTCAAGGTTCAGTTCGTAAAATTTAAGGTAATTGAGCAAATCGTCCAATTTGGTCTAAATTTTACGACGAAGCTAAGAATAGCAGTAAAAGTGATCCTATAAGTTTGCATTTAGGAAAATAAGTAATAAAATGATTAATTAATATAATATTGAATTTTATGAAAATTGTTCATTATTTATCGAAAACGCTTAGAACGAATTCCAATAACTTACAAATCGCTAAAGATAAATTGTATGCATACTAAAAATTATAAAATAACTTAAATAATATTTAAGAATATTTATTTATACTGTATATGAATTTATATGTAGGTAGAAATACACGAAATATGTCAAAATAAGTTTAATTAACTAAAGAAAATTATAATTAATTAAGGAAAAATGAGGAAAATTCAAGAACTAAGGCTTGACAGCTTGGTATTTAAGGAATAAAAGCAACCACTTAAATTAAGCCAAACAAAAAACAAATTTGGAAAAGGATAAGGACATTTAACAATTAAAAATTGGAAGAAAAAAAATCAAACCAACCCTATAAATACCCAAAATTTTCTAGGAGCTCATTTGATTTATTTAGAGAGCAAAAAAATTTGAGAGAATTGAAAATTTTAGGGTTAAGGTTTAATTGCAAAAAATTACAAAAATCTATACAATTAGTGTCATAAAATGGAACTACCACCCGATAGCAACCTGGGAGTGGACGGACACCACTACTACTACATGGTGGTGGTAGCACCTGGACCGGCCGATAAGGCCACGGTGGCTAGAGCCACTTATGCTGGTGAGTCCAATCTTCCTTTTAATTTTTCATATTTTGTTAAAAATACTTAGAAAATTATGAAATTTGGTATTATGGAATATTTTATATATAGTTTTTATGAAAAATATTATTTTGATAAAAGCATGTCCTGTCATATATGGTACTTAAGGAATCATGAAATATTAAGTATGTTCTAGATTATAAATGAATAGGTTTAGGAGTATAGTTTTAGACTTAAAATTTTTGCGTAGACTATTTCAGTGATATAGAACAATGTCACGAAGTCTTTTTTTCAAAAATTAATTTTTGAAATTTTTAGATAATTTTTAAGCCTTAAAATAATGTATAAAATCTGTAATTTTGGGTTAATTAGGTAATTAAATAGATAATTACTGATTTAGTGCATAATTATATGTTTTAGGATGTTGAAATCTGATAAAGTATGATATTTGTAACATTTAGGATGTTAGATGCAATTACTAAGGTATTATGTAATAAATATGTAATAGGTAAAAATTATATATTTTAAGTTAATTTTTTTATTTAAGGTAATTAGGTGTAAAATCTGATTTGGGATGAATTTAGGTATTTTAAGATGTTGATTGAAGTTAAGAGATGATATTTGAAGTGATGAGGATATTAGATGTGTATATTATGTACATAATAAGTAATAATACATAATATGTAAAATAGGAAATATAAAAAATAGAAAATATTAAAATAAAAATTGATAATATAATAATAATAAAATTATATAATAAATTTGGTAGGAAACTTAAATTAGGATAATTATATGAAAAATTTAAAATTTTCTTACTTCAGAAGTACATTTGGTAGTTAAATCAAGATTAGGATATATTGCATGGATTAGAACATTAGTTAGAGATAAAAAATGATATTTAGGATATTCGAAAATAATACGATTAATTTCACACTATAGGTTGAAACAAGTTTTTAGGGTTCGCGTATAAAACCGTACATAGAAACTAAATTAGAACCTATTTAAAAATCGATGCAAAAATTAAACCAGAACTTAACTTAAATAAAAAATAATTGTAAAAGACTTAAAAACCTTGATAGTTGGATTTATTAAACCCTAAACAAAAGATAACAATAAGCGTTATAAGATAAAACCAACCTATTGTAGTTATGTGGAAAACTAAAACAATATTTGTATTATAGGGATTTTTAGCAATAGCCAATACGAGACGCATCTCTAGGTAAGTAGGGATTAATATGTTATTGCATTTTGGAGTACTAATTTGTAGTACTTAGAGGTTTGAAATTGTATTGGACTGTTCTTATTAGATAGTTGGGTATGCACATGTACTTGTTCTAAGCTGCTGATATGATTATTGATTTGCTAGTTTGGCTTGTATTTCTGTGATTTGTTTGAAATGATTGAATACCTTAAACCAGATTTAACTGAATATTTGAATCATAAATTTAAACTAGATTTCCATAGCAACCTATTGGGGGAACATTATGATTTTCCAGCCAAATATTAACCCCTTTGAAAGGGATAGTGCTAGATGGCAAAATTGGTCCATTTTTCATCTTTAGTTGAACTGAAGGACAGGTGAGGAGGTTGTGATAACGGTGAAATCAATAGTTTGAAGGTAGTCGCAGGAAAGCGGTGTCTCCATTGTATAAGCCTGGATTTGGTCATGAGATATTGCATTCATGGAAACTCTTCAACTTGGATTAGAGTGCGTGCAATTTCTCTGATCTCATAATGGGTTGGACAACGTCATGCAATGCCATTTTTTTTAACATACATTGCACCTAATAATTTGGTTGATAACCTTGTTTGTGTTTGTTGTATGATTTTGAGTCTTCATCTCAACTTATTGAGATGTGGTTGCTCACTTCCCTATAGACGTTGTTGCAGGTACTAGCTAGGAAGCGGCCATATAATTACCCCAAAGCTAGCAACTGCTGGATCTTTGATCCTAGGGAGTGAGGATATAAATTGAAGACCAGATATACTCTCAAGTATAGATTACTCTTTAAAGCTTTTAGTATTAATTTACAAATTACTTAAGTAGATTAAGATTAAATTGCTAAATCTTGTAAAGATACTAAGGTTATTTCAATATAAGTATGTTTCTTTCTTAAGTTCATAAGTAAATAACATACTTAATTTATGAACTGTTTACTTCAAAGCGGATTAGTTGTGGACGATTTGTGTAAATCAAATATAAGATAGTGTCTGTATAGTTAGTTTTTATCTTAGAATGGTTTGCACAGCGGGATTGTTATAACTTTATCACTTTAGGGAGTGACAGTCGAGTCGAAGACGTCCAAGTTAGTGTGAAGTCAAGTACGTATAGCATATGTGAACATACGACCTTCAAGGTAGAGGTAAATGCAATAGTTTCAAAGTAGAATGCGGTAAGTCTAACCTCTTTTGTCATTGAGGTGTAAGAATGCCCTTTGTTAGGTTAGAGTAGAGTACGTATATGCTGAGCTAGATAGGCAAACCAAAGTAAGGACTCTAAGGCCTTAGGTAGGCACTCTCAGTAGAGGTGAAAATATGGCGGGTTTTGTATCTCAAGGTAAAGTCGCAGAGTAGAGGCATTGAGTAGACCAAACCGAATTGAGCTGATTAGTAGCCGAGTAGATACAATCTATTTGATTTGAGCCATAGTGTTGTTGGACTGTCAAACGAGTCTTCTCGTAGAAGTTGAAGGGGCTTCAAAGAAACTTCTCATGGAACTAAATTTTTGAAGTCTTACTTTATCGTACCCGTTTGTAGTGCCTTTAATGCTGTGTGATAGTTGTTGATGGGAATTAAGTTACGGGACCTTTGACCCGTAGCTAAGCCCGAAGATTAAAGGGGCTGGCACGACAAATCCTTATGTTCCAACTAACCCCTGTCGAAATCAAGTACTTACCTGCCGAGTCACCTTTAATACTGTACCGAATGACCGCCCTTTATTCTATGTTATGTTGAATTGATGACTACTCTAATGCAGAGCCGACCAATCACTTGACATCATCCTTGCCGAGAGGCTGAGAGATAGAGAATCCGGACTGACGAGGCCATTCTTACTCGGACAAGCCCACTCGTTCATTCCTTTTGTCTGCATCCCCTAACAACCTTGCCAATGCAGCATCGCTACGTATATAGTATCATATGGAGAATTTATAGCACCAATGATTGATTTCCTTAAATATTCATTTTTACCCTTTTATATCATATACATTACCTCTTTAGAAAATGCCCTTATTGCTTTTTCCCTTTTGGGCAAGTTGCCTTAACTTACAGGTATAAATACCCTTGCATTTGTAGCTGTAACAGCTCAGATTACCTTCAAAACACTTAAGTACTTTCTTCCTTGCGTAAATAGTGCTTGCTTATTCTCGGCATCACTCTTATCTTTTCCCTTAAGTAAAGTTAGGTGGCGAATAACCTCATTGGACCAATTCGTGCATTATATTGAATTGTACCGTGAATTCTCAGAAGTTCCTTTAGTACGTCATATCCTCTAAAACTATTCATAGGTTTTTACTTACTGTTCCATTCATCTTTATCACTCTTTCCGTACCTTTCTCCATTAACTCTTTTTCGAGCTTTCTACAAGCTTGGACCCATCCAGTGACCAACCTTATTTGTTCTTGATCACGGTTTGCACCGTCTTGGTATCAGAGCGGAGGTTTCGTGTACGTTATAGTTAGTTCTTTTAGAAGTTTCATTGTGCTCTGTTTTGCATGTGTGGAATAGAATTAGTTACTGTGTTCATTTGACTGTTGCGTTATTGGTTGTTCACTTTCTAAAGTGTTTATTTGAATTTGATTATATGAGGAAAAATGACAAATCCGAGTATGAATGTTAGTGCTGGTGATGATAGTGAAATTGTCCACCATGGACACTAATCTTAGGAAACTCCTAGAAGCATTGATGAGAGACTTGATGAGGTGGTTAATCGCTTGGTAGATCTTACTCGAATTGTTCATTTCTTGTCTTACAGATCTACTGAGGTCGAGTAAAACACTCCTTAAGCTACTCAACTTGTTAGAGGTCAGAACCTAACTCGACTAGTTTGAGGTAGGGGAGTTGGTGGATGAGTAAAGCGAAGGATAGACTTGAGAGAGCTTGATGAAGAGGAAGAAGAGTATTTTGAAGAGGAGTGTATTCTAGTCTCTAAAGTATTTGACCATATGAAGCTTCAAATTTTGAGTTTCAATGGATCTGGGAATGTTAACGAGTATTTAGACTGGGAAGAGAAGGTGGAGTGTGTATTTGATTACTATCAATATAAGGATTATGAGAAAGTTAGGATTGCTGCTATTGAATTCTTAGGATTGCTGCTATTGAATTCTTTAGATATGCTACCACGTGGTAGAAGAATTTCCAGGCCATGAGAAGAATAGAGAGGTACCAAAAGAAACATCTGGCCCAAGATGAGGAGAGTGCTCAGAAATAGATTTGTACCAGAAATGTATCTCCAAGAAACTTTCACTCAGCTTCAAGAGCTAAGACAAGAAGGCTGAACTATTGATGAGTATGTTCAAGAATTCCAAATTCTTATGATAAGATGCAAAGTAGAGGAACCACCAGCCTGAATAGTTTCGAGGTTTATTACTGGATCGAGAGGAGACATTCATGACATTATGGAGCTTCAACAATTTGACACAATGGATGAAGCTGTTAGAATTGTCCAGCAAGTAGAGAGGCAAAGAAGGAGCCGAGTAGCGAATAAAATGCCGACTAGCTAATCAGGATAGGCAAGTCATCAAGCTTAGTTTAGTATCAAACCATGTAGAATAGTTGATGTCAGAGTCAAGCAGAAAGGTTGACCTAAAGATGTAGTGCCAACCCAATGTATGAGAGGGGGTAAGGGTTTGGCAGGAAGACCAACCAAATCAAGTGCTTCAAGTGTCAAAGGTTTTGGACATATGGCTGTTTAGTGCCCAAATTGAGGGATGACGGTCATTGAGGGAGACATCCTGAAAGTAGAAGTAGAGAGTACGAATGAGGAACTTAAGGAAGAGGAGGTTCCTGCTGAGAAAGAATAGATTGAGGAGGATGTGTTTTTTGAGGACTTAGACCAATTACTCATGGTTATCTAGCACACTATGAATGTGGAACCCTCATGAGAGGAGGAGTAGAGAGAGAACTTGTTTCATACCACCTGTAAGGTAAATGATTGAGTGTGTGCTCTCATTATGGATAGTAGAAGTTGCACCAATGTAGCATCGGCAGATCTAGTTTCAAAACTGAAGCTGTCGACTGTTGCACATCCTAGGCCATACAAGTTGCATTAGTTGAGTGAGAAAGGAGCATTACATATCACTTGGCAAATACTGCTGCTAATCACTATAGGGAATTACTTTGACTAAATCCTCTACGACGTACTGCCTATGTACGCTTCCCATGTATTGCTAGGTAGGCCATGGTTATTTGACAAGAGAGTTATATATGACCACTATAGGAACATGTATATGTTGGAAAAAGATGATTAGAAGATTACACTGAATCCGATGCTGTCGAGAGAAGTTAATAAGCTATAGATGAAACTCACTCGTGGATCAAAGAAAGCTTTGGTGATGAGCAAAGCTGAGTTCCAGGAAGCCATCAATGTTAACAACCCGACCCAATTGTTGGTTAGGCAACTATTGGAAATGAAGGAGCGAGGTAATCTTCCCTAGGAAATTAAGGGGTTGTTAGATGACTATGCTGACTTGTTCCCAGAATAGTTACCCGAAAGGTTGCCCTAAACTTTAGGTGTAGAGCACTGTATTGACTTAGTACCCAGCACTGCATTGCCGAATAAGCCAGCTTATCGGATGAATCTTGAACAAGCTTCTAAACTCCAACGTCAAGTTAATGAGTTGCTGGAGAGAGGTATGTGAGAGAGAGTCTCAGCCCTTGTGTTATGCCTATACTTTTAGTGCCAAAGAAGGATGGAACCTAGCAGATGTGTGTTGACAGCCGAGTTGTGAATAAAATCATGATCAAATATAAGTATCTGATCTCGAGGCTAGAAGACATGTTAGAAGTGAAGCCAAGGTTTTCAACAAGATTGATCTCAAGTCTAACTGCCATTAAATCCGCATGAAGTCAGGAGATGAGTAGAAGATTGCGTTCAAGACTCGACATAGACTTTACGAGTAGATGGTTATGCCATTCAGCTTGTCCAATGCCCTGAGCATTTTCATGAGACTTATGAACCATGTCTCAAGACATATCATCAGGAAGTGTGTTGTGGTGTACTTTGAAGACATCCTGGTCTATAGTGCCGACATGCCGAGTCACATTGAACATCTCAAAGCAGTCTTGGATTACTTCATACTGAGAGACTATTCGGCAACTCGAAGAAATGTTGCTTTTGTTAGGAGGAAGTGGTATTCTTAGGGTAATTTTGAGCTGGAATGCGACGTATCGGGTGTTGGAATAGGCGTTGTCCTGATGCAAGAAGGCTGACCAATTGCCTTCCACAGTGAGAAGCTCTAAGGACCATAGTTGAATTACTCCATGTATGACAAGGAACTTTTGGCACTAATTCGAGCAATGCAAGTGTGGCAACGTTACTTACTATCGAGAAAATTTATCATATATATTAACCATGAATCATTGAGGTACCTCCGAAGTTAGACTAAGTTATTGAAGCAGCATGCGAAATGGGTTAAATTCCTCAAGGGGTTCAATTTTGTGATAAGGTACAAGTAAGAAAAGAGCAATGTAGTTGCAGATGCTCTTTTGAGGAGGCATGCGCTCTTATCAGAACTTTAGACCAAGCTGTTTGGTTTTGCAAGTTTAAAGAAGAGTACTCCGGGGATCCACACTTTGGATTAATAATTTCGTGATGCGTCGATGAGAGGAGAGTGGATGAGTATTATATGGAGGATGGCTATCTATTCCAAAGGGGGAGACTGTGTATGCCAACTTGTTCCCTATGGGAATTATTAATCAGGAAAGCCTACAGCGGAGGGCTCTTCGGATACTTTGGAGAGAGAAGGACCTGTGAATTATTGAATGGTTGATTCTTTTGGCCAAAAATGCGAAGAGATGTGCACCAAATTGTGGAAAGCTATACAGTGTGCAAAAAAGGCTAAGTACTAAGCCAAATAAGGGAAAGCAATCCCCCTACTTATTTTAATGAGGCCGCGGACTGAACTGAGTATGGACTTCATTCTCGGATTTCCGCAAACTGCTCAAGACAAGAATTTTGTAATGGTTGTCGTAATCAGTTCAATAAGATATCACACTTCGTGCCCTGCACCAAAACTAATGACGCTTCGGCTATTACTTATCTTTTCTTAGAGGAGATTGTACAGATACACGGTGTGTCAAGAAGTATAGTCTCCAACAGGGACTTGAAGTTTTTGAGCCATTTTTGGAGGACCCTATGGCGTCAGCTAAGAACCAAATTAGTCTTTAGTATCTCATGTTACTTCCAAACTGACGGCTAAATAGAGGTAGTTAATCGTATTTTGGGGTCATTGCTCCGAGTTGCAGTAGGCAAGAAGTTAGCTGATTGGGATGTCTGCCTACCAATATTTGAATTCGCCTATAATCGTATAGTATATGATACCACTAAGCAAACTCTCTTTGAGGTGGTCTATGAATTCAATTCCGAGTTGCCCCTCGACCACACCTTTGTACCAATACCCACGTAAGAGGACCCTAACTCCTCGGTTGGAGCATAATCTCTTCAGAACATCTATGACAAGGTCATTCGGCTAATCGACCAAGCTGCTAGAAGAATGCGAGAAAGGACCAAGGGTAAATCGACTAAACAATTTTAGCTAGGAGACTTAGTTGGCTACACTTTAGCAAGGAACGATTCTCGAACAAGAGGAAGAACAAATTATCTGCAAGAGCGGAAGGGCCTTTTAGAATCCTCTAGAAAATCAGTGACGATGCCTACAAGTTGGAACTACCTGAGGACTATGGGGTTTCTAATGCCTTCAACATTGTTGACCTCAGTTTATATGACCTTGATGGAGAACTGAGCAAACACTATTTAGATTTGATCTCAAATCCAAAATAACTTAGAGGAAGTGATGAGAATCAAGCTACGGAACCTCTGACTTATAGTCAAGCCTGAGGACTAGAGAGGTTGGTACGACGAATCCTTATTTTCCAACCAACCCTTGCCGAGGCTGAGTACTTACTTGCTGAGTCACCTTTAATGCCATGCCGAATGACCACCCTTTGTTCTATGTTATACCAAGTTGATGACTACTCTCATGCCTAGCCAACTAATTACTTGGTTAGCATCATCCTTGCTGAGAGGCCAAGAGATAGAGAATCCGGACTGACTAGGCCATTCTTACTCAGACAAGTCCACCCGTCCATTCCTTGTGTCTACATTCCCTAATAACCTTGCCAATGCAGCATCGCCACGTATATACGTGTATAGTATTATATGAAGAATCTATAGCACCAATGATTGATTTCCTTGTATATTCATTTTTACCCTCTTATATCATGTATATTACCTCTTTAGAAAATGTCCTTATTGTCTTTTCCCTTTTGGGTAAGTTGCCCTAACTCACGGGTATAAATACCCTTGTAGTTGTAGCTACAACAGCTCAGATTATCTTCAAAACGCTTAAATACTGTCATGTCTGATTTTTCAGTTTTCTTTTATTTCAAATTAATTGATTTCTCATTTATTGATTAATACTAAACCCTAACCCATTTAATATTAATCCTCGACTAAAGAAATTGAGAAATTTCAGTTTTTTATTAAAAATAATTTTTTGGAGTCGCTACCCGATCGAAGTCGGGAAAAGAAAAAGAAACCATAACCAATTGGGTGGATTGATTACGATTTGGCTATCGGTCTTTGATTTCGATTTTAATAAAGAACCAGAGGGTTCTGAATTCAAGGGCTAACCTATTAAACTCTTAATGGGTACCACTATCTATTTACCGAAATTAGGATTATTTTTCTAATTATAATTTAAAAAAATAAATAAAATTTAAAAGAAAAAAGAACCTAAGTTTAACATATTTTATTGTCGCCTCGAAAGTGCCTACGTACCCGTTAACCGGGATCAGACGATCGTAGTTCTTTCAAAAAATCTTTAATGTGTTGATTTATTTTAATTTTGAAATCCGTCTAAGTTTACGTTTTAATTTATTCAGTCTATTTTTAAAAAACCTAAAGGGTCCTAGCTCTTGAGTGTTGTTATTTAAAAAAAATGCTCTAAAAATCCTATTTTTAAAAGATCCTTTTATTAATTTTTTATTTAAAGAAAAACAATTTCTATATGATAAATCCTTAAGTAAAGCCAAATCTAAAAAGATAATTAATTTTAACAACCACTAAACTAATATATATAACTATCTAACAAAATAAAATAATTCCATATAACACACTTTATATAAAAACCAATACTAAAACTCTTAAAGTCATATCATATATTATGTTAACTAAAAACAAATCTTAATTACCCCTAAACTAATACATATATACATTTATACTCATATAACTATTACTAAATAACCATTCACATAAATTACTATCTAATCTATATAATAGAGAAAACTATTGTTAACATATACATACACATACATGTATATACAATGTTAAATATCTAAAGACAGGACAAAATACTAATATAGTATAATAATAATAATAATAATAATAATAATAATAATAATAATAATAATAATAATAATAATAATAATAATAATAATAATAATAATCATCTAAAGAAACCGAACCTGACGTCGAAGACTAGTCATCATGTTGGCGCTGATCGTGAAGTTGTGACTCAATCACCGCCCGTGTTCATGCTACGAAGACTGGCCGTAGACGTGAAGCCGAACGTATAATACCGCAAATGGTCGAATGGTCTGTACAACGGCTTGTATTAGACATTGGAATTTCAATTGGACTGCATTGGCATAAAGGAGGTCAGCACATGCAATGGGGACGTAGACTAGGTTAGCATCCGAGGCACCGTCGGTTGGGAATTATTGCGTGGTAGGGGTATTGACCAGCGAGTATCAGGCGAAGGTAAAGAAATCGATAGCACGCCGTTCAGAATTCGATTGTCCAGGGAGGGTGAAGAAATTGACAGCATGCGATGAGGCGTGGCGTTCGGTCAGGCAGTGACTGTGCGTGGACAACAATGTTCGGTTGAGTCAGGTTGCTGTAGATGACTAGGAGTGGACAGTAGTGTTCGTGGACGATCGGTCGGTAGCGACTGTGCATGGACAGCAGCGTTCGGTTGAGTCAGCGTTTATTGAAGCATTAATCGTCGGGCTAGAGATTGATATTGAAGCTGCTGCTGTTATGCTGCTGTTCGCTGCTGTGTGGCTGATGTTCTGCTGCTGTTGTGTGGCTGCTGTTCTACTGCTTTGGTTGCAGCTGCTGTTTCTATTTCTATTTCTCTCTCTTTTTTTTTTTTTTTTTGAAAATTGTATTGTTGCTGCAGGCGTGTGTAGGTTGGACAACAGGCTGTTCTTTGGCTGTAGCTGCTGTTTCTGTTTCTGTCTCTCTTTTTTTTTTTAATTCTGTTGCTGTTGTAGGCGTATGGATGTTTATATAATCTCAATCATATCATATCATATCTTGTGTAATTATATCTGATTCGGATTTTTGTCTCGCTTCTGTAAAGTTAGAAAAATAAAGACATAGATGCTTACTGAGACTCGAACCCGTGACCTCCAATTAAATCCACCCAAATACTCCGTTACTTATCCATTAGGCTGTTGGTCTGTGTCTTAACATTCATTACCATTAAATTATATTTAAATTATCCAATTCCCTAAAATAAAATTTTTAACTAAACTAAAATTAAAACTAACACTAAAACTAATTATTCCTAATATAAATTACTTCCTAAAAATCTATAAAATTTTTATAACTTTTCCTTTTCTTATTTTTTTTTTTTGGTATTTTCATTATTTGTTAATATCTTTTATTGTTTTTATCTCTTTTTTGAATTAGGACCCCTTTTTTTGTAAAAATAAAATTTATGGGCAAAAATTAGGTGTCTACAAGTACTTTCTTCCTTGTGTAAACAGTGCTTGTTTATTCTCGGCATTACTCTTATCTTTTCTTTTAAGTAAGGTTAGGTGGCGTGTAACCACATCCAACTAATTCGTGTATTATATCGAATTGTACCGTGAGTCTGCAGAAGTTCCATTGGTGCGTCATATCCTTTGGAACTGTTCATGGGTTTTTACTTACTGTTCCATTTGTCTTTATCACTATTTCTGTACCTTTCCCCATTAACCAGTTTTCTAGCTTTTTGTAAGCTTAGACCCATCCAGTAATCGGCGTTATCTGTTTTTGGTCATGGTTCACACCAGGTGTGCTGTCACAGCAGATTTGTGTGCAACTGCATATGTTTTGTCTTTTGAATGTAGCCTTCCAATCAAAACTGCCTCCATGTATTCACATTGCAATATTTCAAGGGATTTGTGCTTATACAAATCCTTATAACCACCAACATACTTCCTAAAGCATTTGGCCTATAAATACTGTAATCGTTTAGAGAAAGCACCTTTTTGTAATTTCACTTTCTCTTTTCATCAATCTTCTTTGAAACTCTTCCTCTTATAAACTTTTCTTCAAAGTTCATTCCTTTTTGCTTCCTTATCAATCATGTTAACCAACATAAGTGAGATGCCATTAGATGTGTTAAAATATAATATTACTGACTCCGAGAGTATGAGGAGTGATCCTTCCCTTGTAGGAGAGGATAAAGTGACATCATTAGCATAGCTTGACAATACCATAAGAATGGAAGTAGAGGCATTGGATAGCGCCAAGCCAATCAATACCATCCCAAAGGACCCTTATGTATACGCTCCCTTACTAGTAGCTAGAGATTTGTTTAAGGCTCCTAGGACAGGTAAGGGCTTAAGCGGTAAATTAGTAAGAGCAAGGCCTTTGCTCTTAGTTGGGTTCTAAGCAATTTTGTAGTTGAGTCAATTTCGAGCTGAAAAATATAGGTATTAAGGAGGGAGGAAAGGGTGCTCTTATTGACAGGGAGCTACTTTACCATAAGTGCTTGGAGTATCGGTAACAACTCCCTCTAAGCAACATTGAGAAGAAGCTTTTCAACTTTCATTGGTGCAGTTCGGTACAGGTCCCTTCTAATGGGTAGAGGGTATTGAAGGCTTTCTAAAGGCTGTGCAAATACTTTGTGATAATGGCTACCTCTGAGCTTTTCAACCACTTCTACATATAGAAAATCATAGGTGAGTGGTTGTACCTCTAGTCTCGTTTGAGGAAGAAGTTGTTCAGTGGCCTTACGAACTGTATGAAGGGCTGGCAAGACAATTACTTGGTGGTTAGGCTACCAGAGGAAGCAAACTTTTAGACAAGATGGATCGAATTGGTCTAAACAAAGGTCTAAAAGGAGCTTGGGCCCAATGATGCCAAAGTTTTGAGGAAGATTCAAGCCTTCATGGCCCTTAGATATGCCAATAAAATAAATGTTGTAGAAACCATAGAGAGATACTTTAAGTATCCGATCTCCGAGCTCTTCCCCAATATGAAGAAAGCTGTAGTAAAGAAATAAGTAGAAGGTATAGGTTCGTTTTTTTATGAATGGCTTCATCTGTCATACTAATTTGTAAAGTTGTGCTTCGTTTGATGTCCTTTTTAAGAGGATTAGAGAGGGGGGGGAGGTTATTCTTCCTTATCCGTATTGATTGCAATGGAGTTAGTGAATGGTAGTGTTTTGTATATTGTCTTTGTTTTGTTTTCCTTTTCCTGACTGCTTGCTTAATTCTTTGCAAGCAAGAGAGTAGCCGGGGAGATTCCTTATCCTTTGATGGACTAGTTGATTACGCGTTACTAAGCTAGGTTAAAGTAGATCACGAAGGCATCCAAACCTAAGGGCAAGGCCGTAAGGTTGAGGTTAGGGGCTAGAGAGACTGGTAGGGTTGAGCCGGCTACTCTACCTTAGGGGATTCCTCTTGGTCCTTGAGCAAAGCTATTTTGTTGATCCTATAAGTGTAGCCTTTCCTTTTACTATCTTCGTCCTTACCTCCACGCTCATTATTATGGAGGATAAGCCCGCCAGCATTGACGAGCTGAACGTAGTGATGCTTACCCCTTCTAATAGGGGTGAAGAGGAAGGGCTTGAAGTTAGTGCCTTGTTCGAAGTAGTCAAGTAAAAGAGAAAGGCCTTCGAGACTGTTGGGGAAGCGACACTTAGGGCCAAGAAGTAGAACCCTACAGGGAAGGCGCCCTTAAGTCAAGTGACCTAGTACAAGTGGCTAGCGGCTTACCCCTATAAGTGTATTGATGAGCTTGGGGATGAATTTTTTGATATCTTGAACAAGTTCAGGCTCTTAGGGATTGAGTTGGATTCGTTCAAGAACATGTCGTATGTCTTTCAAAATGAAAAGCTTTGCTTTTACACTTCCAAGGCTGAGAAAAAATGGGTTAGGGGGGAGCTCTTAAGGTCGAAGTAGGAGATCCAAGGCAACGACATCATGTTACAATACTACACTCTCAACTATTAGGCCTTATTGGGGTTTTACATCTAAGGTTTGCAATCAGGTGTTCGAGATTTGGTTCGTAAAATCTAGGGCTATCGGGTAAGTTGTTCGATTGAGTCCAAATTTTACGAATAAACTAAGAATATTAATAAAAGTGATACTATAAGTTTGGATTTAGGAAAATAAATGATAAAATAATTAATTATTATAATATTGAATTATATGTATATTACTCGTTATTTATCAAAAATATATAAAACAAGTTCCGATTACTAACAAATTAATAAAGTTAAATTATATATTCACTAAAAATTATAAAATAACTTAAACAATATTTAGGGGTATTTATTTGTATCATATATGTGTTTACGTATAGGCTAAAATACATAAAATTACTTAAAATATCCAAAATATGTTAAAGTAATACTAATTAATATAAAAATTCATAAAAAATTAAGAAAAAATGGACAAGTGTGGAAATATCTAGAAATGAGGTGTGGTATGCTAGGAATTGAAGAAAAAAAATACAACCAATTAAATTAAGATAAATAGAAAGTGAAAGAGAACGGGATAAGGGATAAATGTTACAAGAAAAATTAAAGAGAAAACCTAAGCCCTACTATAAATACAGAAAAACCTCTTCAAACCCCATTTTGGTTAGTTGAGCATTAGAAAAAAATTAAGAATAGGAGAGAAGAGAGGGAAAACTAATTTTAGAAAAATTAGACAAAATAGTATGCATATAAGGCTTATAAAAGGAAACCACATCAAACAACCATCTAGGGAGGAATGGCCACTACCACTAGACAATAGACCCCACGCCTAGAGCTGCCGACATGGGTGGAGTTACCATTGGTGGTTGGAAGCCGATTGAACAGTGAGTTTTGCTTTTCCTTCCGAATTTATTCAATTTAGTAAAAATATCAAATGTGTATAGAAAATTATGAAATTTGGTATTCTAGAATATTTTTGTATGTAGTAGATTTAGGAAAAAAATATCAATTTGATAAAATTAGGTTCAGAATATATTGCTCTTAAGAAACGATTAAACCCAAGTTAGTTTTCAATATTGAAATAAATGACCTTAATAGTATAGCTTTGAGCTCAAAATTTTTGTATAGGCTATTTAAAATATTTGAAATAGTGCTATGAACAGATTTTTCAGAAATCTATTTTTAAAATTTTTACTAATTTTTAGGCTTTAAAATAATATACAAAGTGTGTGATTTTAAGTTATTCTAGTAATTAAATGGATAATTATCGATTTAGTATATAATTAGGTGTTTTAAGATGTTAATTTTTTATGTAATATGATGTTTGTAGTATTTATGATGTTAGTTGTAATTATTAAGTATATTATGTAGTATGTATATAATAGGTAAAATGGTATATTTTAAGTTAATTTTGTAATTTGAGGTTAATTAGGTATAAATTCTAATTTAGGATATAATTAGACATTTTGATAAGTTATTAGATGATGAAGGATGATATATGTAGTGTTAGATAGATGATATAAGTTTATAATAAGTAATAATATATAATATGTGTATATATAGGAATTAATGGGTAGAAAATATTAGATAAAAATTAATGGTATTATAATATTAGAAATATGATATAAATCTGATTTGGAAGGTGAATTTACAAAATTATATGAAAAATGTAGGTTATTCTTATATCGAGAGTTAACTCTATAGTTAAATTATGAACATAGTGTACCATATGGATTAAATACTAGTTAGGAGCTAAATATGAGATTTAAGATACTCAAGTATAATGTGCTTAACGTCACATAATGGTTTTGAATGAGTTCTTAGGGTTTACGTATAAAATTCGTAATCGGAAACTAAATTAGAACCTAATTTAGAAACCAATTTGAAAACTGAATTGGAGTTTAGCGTAAATTAAGAATAATTGTAAGAGACCTAAAAACCTGAATAATTAGGTATAATAAAACCTTAAACCAAAGATGACATAAGGAATCATAGAATAAACATATATAAAATAGTTATATGAGTACTAAAACAACATTTATATTATAGGGATTGTCGGTGATGGCCTGTACGAGTCACACCTTAAGTAAGCAAGTGGGAAATCCAAGTAAGTTGGGACTAATACTTTACTGTATATTAGAGTATTGTTTTGAAGTACTTAGAGGCTTAGGATTATACTTAATTGTGTTTGTTAGATAGTTGACTATATGCATGCTTACATGTACATGTTTCTAGATTTGAGTATATGATTTCAGTTTGATGTTCTAGATTGAAAGTTGTGTGATTTGTATGAAATGCTTGAACACCTTAAACTGAATCTAACTAAATATATGACTTGTAAGTCTAAAACAGACCTACATAGCAACCTAATAAGAGAAACGTTTAGGATTCTCTAGCTAAATACCGACTTCTTTGAAAGGGATAGAGTTAAATAGTATAATGAGTCCTTTCTTCATCCTTAGTCAAACTAAGTAACATGAGAGGAGATTGCAACGAGGATAAAGTTAATGGTTGAAAGGTAGTCGTGGGAGGAGCGGTATCTCTACTGCATAGGCTTTGGTTTAGTCGTAAGCTGTTGAATTATGCAATAAACTCCCTAATCTGGATTAGAGTGAGTGAAATTTCTTTAATCTCACAACAGATGAGATAATGTCGTATGATGACATTTGTCTGTACATGCATTGCATCTAACTAATTTGGTTGATAACCCTTTTTGTGTTTAATGCATAATTTTAAATCTTCTTCCCAACTTATTGAGCGATCGGTTACTCATATCCTTATAGATATTGTTGTAGGTGTTAGCTAAGAAGCAGTTATATAACTACTTTAAAGCTAGCAATTGCTAGATCTTGGGAAGTGAGGATATAAACTTAAGGATCAATTACATTCTTAAGTTTGGATTTTATCTTTAAAAGCTTTTAGTATCAATTTATATATTACTTAAGTAGATTATGATTAAACTACTAAATCTTGTAAACATACTTGGGTTATTTTAGTATAAATATATATTTTTCATGATTTAATATGTAAATAACATATTAATTTATGAACCGTTTACTTCAAATTAGGTTAGTCATGAATGCCTTGTGTAAATAAAGTCTTAGATAGTGGTTATAAGATTGTTAGTAATGATTTCATAGGTAAATAAAGTCTATCTTATAATGGTTTACATAGCAAGACTATTATGACATTGCCATTTCAAGGTATGACATTATGCCCTTGGCGATTAACCTATCCTCAAGGAACTATCGAGGGTAGGAGGAGGTGATCTTATGGAGATGGCGAGTTTCTTGAGCTCGTTCATCCGAAAGGTAAGCCTTTGTCTTTCATACTTGATATCCTTCTTTGTTATCATTAGTTTGACCTCAGTTTGCATTTCTTTGCAATACTATGGCTAGGTATTGCTCCAGTTAAGCAACTATGATGCCCTACAGAAGAAGTAAATGGATTTTGAGTAGAGTTGACTAGGGCTAAGAAAGGCTTGAAGGAGGCAGAGTCCTCTTCCAATAAACATCTGGATAAGTTCATCAAGGTTAACCAGTGCTTGTACCACTCTTATGTGTAGGTAGTTAGGCTCAAAGGGAGGCTAAAGGATGTAGAGTAGGAGAAGATTGTTGCTGAAGAGAATGCCATGGAGGCTAGCAACCTAAGGCTTAGCTTAAGGATAGGTAGAGGACCAAGGCCTAACTCTCTTAGAAACTGGATGAGGAGAGGGAAGCTAAGACTAACCTTGAGAAAGAGAATGTTGAGTTAAGATCGAGCTGGCAATGAAGGCGTTAGAATGTGATAATGCTAAAGCTACATCATTAGAGCTAAGTAGATAGAAGGTTGAGTTGGAACATCAAATCAAGGAACTCTAAGGAAATGCTCTAGAGGTAGAGGACGTCATCTCCAAATTAGGGAGTGGGGAGGTTCTTAGTGTTGTTGCTGCCAAGAAAGCTGTCGACGATTTTCAAAAGATGGAGTAGTGGTTGGAAGAGCTAGAGGTCATCTCCATCGAGTGCGTTCACTATATAAGGAAAGAGGTGCTCTCTCATTTTCCTGAGCTTGACCTGACCTTCCTTAGTTTTTTGGATCCCCTAACTTTTTGGGAGAAGAGGGCTTCTCAAGCACGAGAGAGCAAAGCTACTCAAGCAACTATTGAGGTTTAAGGCACCTCTTTTGCTATTGGGTCCAGACAAGACACTTTTGCATCCACTTCTGCCTTAGCAACTTAGTAGGAGATCACCCCTAAGGTTACTTCTTAGGGTGATTAGAGTCAAGGTGATCCTCTTACTGATCCTAGTCAATAGCTTTCAACCCCTTCCGTGACTCAAGGTTAGTTATCTCAAAGGACATTGATGGACTAGCCTTCTAAGCAGATTGAGGTGTTAAATTTTTTGGAACTGCTAGAGTTTGCTAATCTGAGGTAGTAATATTCTCTTTCCCTAATACTTATACGCTGGGTTGAGATGCCGACCTTAATTGTATATATACTTAACTTATTAATGGAACTCAAATTCATTCATGCACTCTATTATGTACTTCAACTTTCATTAAATGCCTTTTTTAAATATATATTCTTGTTGCTTTTTTTTTTTTTTTACCTTCTTACTCGATTCCTTATAAGTGGGAGTTCCTTAAGGTAAAGGATGTTTACCTTCATTGAGGTTACTTAAGAGGCTTAGGTTGGTGGCGTTTCGACTTGTCTAATTAATGAGAGCTCCTCAGGGTAGAGACGGGAGGGGAGAGGGGAGGTGGTGGTAGTATGTGTAGAAGGGGATAAGCGGTTTCAAGATGGTGGCGTTTTGGCCTGCCTAGTAAGTGGGTGTTCCTTAGAGTAAAAGGTATTTCCTCTTATTAAGGTTACCTAAGGGGGTCAAGTTGGTGGCATTTCGACCTGCCTAGTAAGTGGGAGTACTGAGGTTACTTGAAAGGATTAGGTCGGTAGCATTCCGAACTGCTCAGTAAGTAGGTCCATTCACCTTCTAGGGGTTGGGACTTAGTATAAGAGTAGGGAAAGTAAGTAGACGTAGATAATATATGTGAAATGGAACTTTCATTCATAGTTTTGAAATAATTTACATAATGGCACATTAGTCAAAGTAAAGCAGAACGTTATTGACACTCCATGTGCTCAGGATGAGCTCGTCATCTAGTCTTTCTAATTTGTATGCTCTATTGCCCGAGTTTTCTTTAACTTTGACTAGGTCTTCCTAATTGGAGGTTAATACGACCTTGAACTCTTTATGTTTGACCTTCTGATCATAGTATTTGGTTACTCGGTACTAGTAGGTTGTTACTTGAGCTACAGAGAGGTCTTTGATTTCTTGAATAGTGTTGACATTAGCTTATAGCAGGGATTCATTAAGGATGGCTTTGAACCTTTGAGTTCAAATGTTGAGAAGCTTAAGCTCAATAAGGAGGACTACCTCTAATCCAAACATTAGGTGAAAAGGGGTTTCGCCTTTGGAGGTATGGTGGATAGTCCTGTATTCCCTCAAAATATTGGGTAGCTCATCTGCTTAGGTGCCCTAAGCTCAGTAAACTCTCTTCTTCAAGCTTTCAAGGATGACCTGATTGGCTGCTTCAACCTGATCGTTTAATTGAGGGTGGATAACTGATGTGAAGTATAGCGTGATGTAGTGCTTAGTGCAGAATTCTTTGAACTTGGGGTTATCAAATTGCCGCCCATTATCCATAATATGGGCATATGGGACCTTAAATCGAGAGAGGATGTTGTTTCAAACAAAAGACTCAACACTCTTTTTAGTAATCTTTACCATGTCTTTGACTTTGGCCTTGACCCACTTGGTGAAGTGGTCGACAACAATAATGATGAACTACCGGCCTCCCGAAGCCTTGGGGAAGGCACCAAAGATGTTAATGCCCCACTAAGCAGACAACCATAGACTGGTCAAGGGCTGAAGACTGTTGCTGGGGGCGTAATTGATGAGGGCATGCTTTTGGCATTAAGGGAACTTCTAGGCTACGACCTTGGTATCTTACCTCATGTTAGGCTAATAGTATTCAAGATGTAGAGTGCTTGGGGTTGAATGTGATTGTTATACACTTCAGTGTACAGTTCTTCCATGACATATAGGCCCTTGTCTTCTTAGGGCATCTGAACAAGGGAAGGCTGGCCTCCTACAATACAAGATTTTGTCGACCAACGTATAGTTAATGGCATGGTATCTTGGCTTCTTTGCCTCTCTTCTATCTTTTGGGAGCATGCTCTACTCCAAGTAACTTCGGGTGGGATCCATCCAGCTTGGCTCTAATGTTGATGTTATAATTTCTAAGACTTCTACTGAGCCTAGAGTTATGCTGTTCTCTAGTAAGTACTCAATAAATATCTTCTTATCCTTCACCTTGGGCTTTTGTATCCTAGTAAAGGGGAGCTTTGATAGCCAATCTACTACTGAGTTTTTGAGTCGGGGATCTTCATGATGGTCTACAAAGGGAAATCAACTAGAGTGTTCTTTACCCTCTCTAAGTATCTTGCTATAATGTTGTCCTTAACCTTGTATTCACCTCAAACTTGTTGGACAACTAGCATAGATTTTGAAAACACTTGTAAATGCTTGGCATCGATCTCCTTAGCCAATTTGAGACTGGTTATTAAAGCCCCGTATTCGAATTTATTGTTGTTGGTATCAGACTCAAACTTGAGGGCATAACATATTATGATCTTATACAGTCTGGTCAAAACAAGACCTTTCACTCCTTAAGGTGGATGATCCATTAACCTAGAGAGTCTACACCAGTTTGTTGTCACTTAGAAGTGCTTCCTCCTTTCTTATATATTTAACCACGAAGTCAACTAGCACTTGTGCCTTATAGGCCATTCTTGGCTAATATTAGATTTTGTATGCGCTTAGCTCCTTTGTACACTTTACCATCCATCCAAACACGTTTAGCTTCTACAACATCATGTACAATAGCTGGTCTGTAAATACAATGATCTAGTGCACCTGGAAGTAGGGCCTTAATCGACGTGCTGAGATAACGATGGCTAATGCAAACTTCTTTGCTCGGGTGTACCTAACCTTAGGCCCTTAGGGTATGTGGTTGACATAGTATACGGGCTAATGCTCTCCCCCATTTGCTTTGACCAGTACAAATGAGAGTGTTCAATCGCTTATGGCTAGGTATAGATACAGGTTCTCCTCTAGAATAGGCTTAGAGAGGATAAGAGGGTACGCGAGGAAGTCTTGCAGCTACTTGAAGGTTACCAGACACTTAAGAGTCCATTCAAAACTCTTAGGATTCTTGAGGATTTTAAAGAACTCAACGCATTTATTTGCACTCTTGCAGATAAACCTGCTAAACACGGCCACTATACTAGTGAGTTTCTGTATGTCTAGGACCAAGGTAAGGGGCTTCATGTCCTTAATGGTATACATTTTTTCAGGGTTGGCCTCAATACCCCTCTAAGTAACTAGTAAACCATGAAATTTACTCGAGTTGACCTTAAACACACACTTCTAGGGTTTTAGCTTCATGTCCTGTTTTCTCATCTAGTTAAAGACTTCTTGGAGGTCTTTGACATGATCGTCAAGTTACTTGCTCTTGACAATCATGTTATCGATGTATACCTTCATGTTGCACCCAATCTAGGGCTTGAATAACTTCGTCACTATTCATTGATATGTTGTTTTAGTATTTTTGAGGATAAAGGGTATGATTATGTAGTAGTACATAACGAAGTCAATGATGAAGGAGATATGGACTTCATCCTTTGGGTTCATCTTTATTTGATTGTAACCTAAGAATGCATCTATAAAACTCAGCAGAGCGTGTCCTGAAGTGGAGTCGACTAGCTAGTTGATCATGGGGCGGGGGGAAGTAGTTTTTCGGGCAGGTTTTGTTGAGGTTGATATAATTGACACACATGCAACACTTCCTAGACTTCTTCTTAATTGGCACTACATTTATTAGCTAGGTCAAGTACTTTTACTCCCTCAAGAAGCTGGCCTTTAATAGTTACTGTACTTCTTTCCCAATTACAACTTGCCTTTCTAGGGCAAAGTGTCTCTTCTTCTACTTGATAGGGTGTATAGTAGAGTCTATATTAAGGTTATAGGTTACCAGGTTGGGTGAGATCCTAGGCATGTTTGATGCCTATTAGGCAAACCAATCTAAGTTAGCCTATAGGAGGGTAACTATCTTGTCCTTCACCTTATAAGGAGTCTTAATCCCAACCTTAGTGGTCTGTTTGGGAGAGGGGTCAATTTATACTTCTTCAGTTTTCTCGTCCAACTTACTTCTCTTAATTGACTTCTCCTATGAGCCTGTTTCTAGAGAGAAGACTTCGTTGGGTTTGGTAGCCCTAACATAGAGCTCTCAAAGAGCTTTTGATCACATCTACATATTCTTACCTTGATCGGGGTTAGGAATTTGGCCTTCAAGTGAAGAGATGAGTGATGACCCTAGATGCATTTAAACTTCGTTGTACCAAGAGAGCGTTGTAGGAGGATAGGCAATTAATCATGACGAACTCTACTAGTCATTGTGTAATGTTATCGTCATCGCCAAGTTCCATGTCGAGGGTAATGATTCCCTTGGCTTGGACAGTACTCCCATTGAAGCCAAAGAGCTTCTAGTAGTATGGCTTCATATTAATGGGTAGCTTAGTTTTCATTCTTTTGTACGTATGCAAGAAGAGGATATTAGTGGAGCTGCCTTTGTCTACTATAATCTTGGGGGCCTCAAAGTTTGAGATCCTTGCCCCCTATGACCAAGGCATCTTAATGGGGGGTATCTATCCCTCTAAGTCTTTGTTAGAGAAGGAGATTAACGTGTCTAACTTTTGTCTCTTTTCTCTTACTGCCAACATCTCAAACGAGGCATTAGCCGAGCCACTAGTGTTCAGTTAGATCCTAAGGTATGGTTTACCAACTACAATGTTTATGATGTCATTAGGGGTTTGGTTATTGTGGCAATCATCATTTTGTCGGGTACCTTCGGTTTACTACCTCTGAGGTGTCGTATCCACATCATCATTGGAATGGTTGTCGTTCCTTTACTAGGCTACGTATTCACCAAAGAAGCCCCACTAAATAGTATACTTAATCGCGTTCTTCAGTTGGAAACATTCATCAATGGTGTAACCATGGTCACCATAGAACTAGTGGTATTTGTCCGAGTTCCGATGGCCAGGATTCCCCTTCATCTTAGGGGGTCGTTGTAGTAGGTTTTTATTCTTCACCTTTGAATAAACCTAGGCAATGAGTCAATGGGTCTATTCAAAGGGATGTATCGCATATAGATGGGAGAGGGAAGTGGGTTTCGTTCGGCTCAGCACTTCTTCTTACTTGAACCTTCCCCTTCTGATCTGCTTGGTGCCCTACTATTAAGGCAATCTTTGATTGACAATTTTTTCTTGTCTTACTTTCCTTTTGATCTTTCTCAGTTGGCGTCGTGCTTAGTACAAATATTGTCCCCCTATTCCATGTATTTCGAAGCCTTATTTTAGAAATTAGCTAAGTTCTTTGGCTTACTCTTCACAAGTGATTAGAAGAAGTCTCTCAAAAGTTGGATGTCGAGTCTAGCGGTATGTATAGCTACTCCCTTATCCAATGAGGGATCTCGACCACAACATTATTGAACTAGGCTACAAATTTGCATAGAGTTTCTCCTTTACTCTACCTAATTAGGTTCAAGGACGATATGTCTTTAGATGGTAGCTTGCTAGCCCTGAAGTGGAGGTGGAACTTCTGCACCAGCTCATCAAAGAAGTTGATGGAGTTCTCGGATAAGTGGTTTAACTATGTCTAAACTGCTTTCCTTAGAGTACTCGAGAAAGCCTTACACATTATGGTATCCCCATGACTGTAGAGGTTCATAAAGGTATATAAGTAGAAGAGGTGATCATCAGGATCACCGGTATTGTTATATTAGTCTAGGGTTAGAAGCTTCCTATTAGGGGGCAACACTTTGTCTTGGATGCCCCTAGTGAAGGAGATTTTATTGTTGACAACCAGCCTGACGTCATTAGTTGCTTTGCTCCCCTATTGCTCGAAGAGCCTTATCACCATTATACAGAGCTCATTAAGGTCCGCGTCATTTGTCGAATGGGCTTAGCGTACTATAGAGTGCACTAATACTTTGTGGAAGTTAGCCACCTACTTATTTCCAACTAAGGCTTGGTCGCAGGTAACCATAGACCTTATTGCCTATTGCTGTATTGGAGGATCAAGTTTTCGATCCTTGCCATTTTGCTGGTGGTGGTGGTGGTTGTTTTGCGTTTAGGCATTAGAAGCTTCAGGGGGTGAGTTTATGAGTTGCACCTTTTGGCTTGTTTAAGGTGAGTGAGGAGTAGCCTGTTTTGGGAGGCAAACTTCTTAATCAGGTACTTAGAATGCTCTAAGCGCTCCTCTTACATTTCCCTTAGGAAGGGTTGGTTTTCAATAGGTCAATTATTCACCAATTAGTGGTTCTCAAGGTTGCTAACACGATACATAAAGGTTAAAGACAGTATTTGGGAGAGTGATTAGTGTCTTTAGGTAGGAACTTAGATTAGATTCTCACAAGCGGCAGCAAATTTCGTCTTGAGATCTTTGCTGGTATAGATTAGATTTCACACAAGTAGAAAAACCTACAAAAGAGAGCACAGTTAGGAGGTGTTGGGGTGTTATCTAATGTGATCACTACGATGCTTGAGTTAATTAAGCGTTTGGAGAATATAGGTGGTTGAGAGTAATAAGTAGACTTAAGTATGCAAAGTATTAAGTAATTTATTATTAGGCAATGGTATTGTATTTATAAAAGAGTGGTATCAGCAGTTAGAGAGAAGTTAGTAGGCAGAGCCACTTTCACAAGCATTGGAGAGTGAGATCATGGTGTCTAACATGTTCTATATATATATATAGGAGATGGTTGTTTGACTTAGTTTTTTAGATTTATTCGGAGTCTTTTAGTAGTTAGAGGCTTCCTATAGTTGAATAGACCGTGTTCTAGGCTTAGCTTGAGAGCGACTTGTCATAAGTAGTGAGCTTCACAAGGTCGGGATGGGCTTAAGGAGTTTATATCCAAAAAACCCTATTAATATGTCTTATTAATTTTCTAACAAGTAAGATAACAAAATCGAATTTATATGTAAGTCTACATCCTCTTTTTTTTTTTTTTTGGGCTAAAACATGTAAATCTATATCTATCTCTTAAAGAAAACAAAGAAAGCATCAATAGATGAATGGTTCATGCCTTACATATCCAGCATTGTTAGATTCGAGTTGATTTGCTCGATTTAACTCGGTTTGATCTAATTTTTTTTATAAAATTGATTGAAGTTATCCAATTGATCTTTATTGATAATGATCCTAGTTCAACTTAGTTAACATGATGAATTTAACCTATTTCTTATAATAATCCACTTGTTTTTTTAATTAAAATATATTATTTCTTTTTTATTTTGTAGGGAATACACCAATTTACAAAAAAAAAAAAAAAAAGAATGTAAATAAAAAAAAATGTAAAAAGCTCTCAACTTTTAATTTTCAATCATGTAATAAATTTCTTTCAATTCTCAATGATATAAATCATTTTTATTATTTCATAAATAAATACGAATTATATTATAAAAAATTTATTAATCCTGTTTCAACCTATATTCTATCTCGATTGACTTTTTCAATCTTTATAACCCTTTCTCATTCTTAGATCATTCTTCTAATCAATATTTAACAATATTGTACCCAACTATTTTCCTTAATCTCGAATACTTAGTTAATAGTTTTTCAACTGCATTTTATATTTAGACCATATGTTAACCATTCTACATAAATAAGTTAACAGTAATTTCTAGTGGGGATTCTTATCCAGTATGCTTGCAAGGATGAAAATGTAATCATAAAACTGCTAGCTAATTTCCGGCCCAGTACAATATGAGGGTCCAATCGCCGAGAGTGGAGGTATATCTGCCACGTGGCAAGCAGCAAACCATAACATATATAGCATTACCAATAGCCGTCGTTTTATGCGCCTGCGGTTAAATGAAACTCCGATGGTTTCCTAGTTCGCGGGGAAGTCTTCGGAGGCGACAAGTATGTCTCTTCACTGCAACTCCTTCCACTCCTCAAACTCAAACTTACTTCACCCCAGGCCCAGGAACTTACTTAACTCTCCACCAGCTTCTCCTAACCATTTTACTCCTTCCAAGACTAACAAGAGAAAGTCCCTCTCTTACTCTTACTCCTTTGACAATAGCACCAACACTTTGAAGTTAGCAAGAAACAGGTGCTTTTATCCCGTCTCTCCTGTATTTCGTATTCCAATATCGAAGTTGTCTTAGGGATTGGAAGAGAATAGTTGAGAATATGTGTCTGTGTTATGCAGGTTTAATGGGTTTGTTCCAATTCAAGCTGTTGTTTCTGAAGAAGAAGAAGCAATGGGGTCTACCTCATCTAGCACTGCTGGTGTTTTCAAATTAACTTACTTGGAGGTATTTTCTCCGTCCTTATTATTTTTCTTTCTTGTTTTAGTGATTTAATACTCTTAAGGTTAGTGCATAAATTTTGGTGAGATGCGTGTGCATATAGGCCTCAAACCGTCAATGAATTCCCATAACTATAGTGATTTTAGCAAGGGTGAGGTAATTTCCATATTTTCGAAAATTTTGGTGAGGTAAAATCACACTTTGCTTCTGCGGTTACCATCATAGAATTTAGAGGATGTATTTGCAATAAGTGCATTTGCAATAGATTTTACCATCATAGAATTAATTACTGATTCTTAGTGTTTTTCAAATTGAGCGCACCAGGATAAAATCACTCTTTTATACGAATAAAGTTGTCCTATCCAAGCCCGCATTATATGCTTTAGGCCTACACCTAGCCATCATACCGTGGTGCACTAAACCCGTTTACTTTGATTGATTATGTAGCTATAGTTGGCTTTTATGTCTTGTGTTACTATTATAGCTGCTTTTTTTATAAAAACAAAATTGGCATTGCAACTAGTGGTAGACCAAATACAAAATCCTCTTAACATTATTATCTTTGCAATTGTTCCTTTGGAAGAGGGAATTTGAATGAAAGATGTCTTATTTGGTGGTTTGGATTCAGGGAAATAGTTGGTTGTGGGATGTAGATGGAGTGAAACTTTTGGTTGATCCCATTTTGGTGGGTAACTTGGATTTTGGGATCCCATGGCTTTATGATGCAGCCAAGAAATTTATCAAGAATTTCCAGGTATCAATGAATTAGCTCTTTTCCTTTTCTTATCTGGATTTTATTGCTTTGCTATAAGTTTGGTTTGTGCAATTGTGCTTTCTTTTTATACGTGTTCAAATTAGTTTTAGGAAATAAGTCCAATATGAATCATGATATAATTTGCTTAATTACATCCGGTTTCATCTTATACACATGCACATGTCAGTGCTTAACTGAGCTTTAAACTCTTTCAATACTTAATATGCGATCAGTATTACTTGTGCACCATCTTATGAGTCAAAAATCCATATTGATGAATATCAGTTTATTTCCATCTTAAAATCATGTTTTGCCACAATTTGTCTGTCAAGAGTTTAGTGGCATTTTCTATGAATGACTCTAGGAATTCTGCTCATCACCATTTTTAGTATTTAGCATCTCGTGGGCTGCATTGTGTGATTATTGGCAATGTGATTCTTTGAAATGTTCAATTTTGATTTGATATCAACTTCCATGCAGCTTGGGGATCTTCCTGCTATAGATTATTTGCTGATCACTCAAAGCCTAGATGACCATTGCCATTTAAAGACCTTGAAGCCATTATCTCAAATGTCTCCAAATCTGAAGGTTATTGCAACACCAAATGCCAAGTCTTTGCTAGATCTGCTTTTCAAAAATGTAAGTCTACATCTCAAGGTTCACATCTTTAGCATTGGTAGACTGTACCTGTGCTAAGCCTTAACCAGTTGCAATTTTTGTTTAGTTTTTCCTAATTTTCTTGTTAACCTACTTTGCTGCTTACTGCTTCAGTAGATTTCCTATGATTTGAAGAACTGAACTTCAGCTATCAGGTTTACTAATTTACTTTGATTAACTGGTCTTACTTCTCGATCTGCTTTATCTTGCTTAATACGGGCATCATCTGTGACGATTTATTTGGCTGCAGTTATCCAAGTAAAGATCCATGAATAAAGATTTCAAGAAGATTCTTGACATAAATTAATCTGTAATTCATGTTGTTCCTTCAAATTTCATGTTTTCTTCTGTAATTCACTGATGAAAAGATATAGATTTTTATTTGACGTGGTGAAATTCAACTGAGTTCTTACTCATATTTGCAAGTTATATTCTTCTATATTCCTTATGTGACCATAGTAGAATAACTGAACACCTCAACTATTAAGTTGATGACATAATAAATGGAGGTGAAATGACAGCACAAGGATTCAAACTCTTGATCTCCTACTTATATACCATGTTGATTTCATCTCAAGAGCAGCTGATGTGAAAACTTTGAATAGTTGTGCCTTTATTTTAGCCTCATTTAATTAAGTCATGTACTTGATGGGTTTTAGTGAAAGTTCCAGCCTTATAGTGTGGGGGGGTGGGGGGTGGTGGGAATGTCAAGTAATAAGTATAGAAATGACACTAATATACAAGCTTAATTATTTGACACGCTATATTGGTCTTTACATTCTTAACTTTGCCTTCTGACAAGTTTATTGCTTTCTACTTTGGGATGACTTGCAAGTGAGGCTGTAGCATTTCAACCATGAAATGAGTTCTCTAAAATGCTGCAGTGGTGATTTGAATTCTCTATTGCTTTTATGTGATGTTAGCTACTTCAGTCTTTTGTAGGATGTGCTCAACTTTGGTTGGTCTTGTAAATTGGTTTTCCCACTTGTAAGAGAATGGATCTATGTGCCTAGTGAAATGATACTAGCAATTATAGGCATTTTGAAAGCTGAGTTCCTGGAGCTATTGTGTTCTCCTGGATGGAACAGACAGAATATGTTGTTGATCACATTGATGAAAAGATTTTGATGTATCAAGTTCTTTCTTCATTTTTTCTTTCCCCTTTCAGAGTGCTTCTCTGTTGCTTCTTAGATTGTTTATTTTTGTTGTTCGTTGGTGTTAGCATTCAACATATCATCTAAGTTTCACTAGCATAATATGATAGTCAAGCAAGGACTCTAGGTAGAGTCTGAACGCCCTCCCAGCACTTTTTGCAACAGCTGGAATGGTCTTGTTGCAGTCACCTGAAACACTGCTGAAGTTGCTTGAGAACTGAGGAGGACTTTGGCCTCCAAATAAATTGCCTGGATATACTCGAACAACAATGTTCTGTAGAAATGATGTATTTGAGGATTTCATAAGGCTCAACATATGTGATTCCCATACTTAGTTTATATCAACTGAGGGGGACTTTGGCCTCAAAATAAATTGCCTGGATATACTTGAACTACAATGTTCCATAGAAATTATGCATTTGAGGATTTCATAAGGCTCAACATATGTGATCCCTATACTTAGTTTCAGTTTATTTCAGGTGACTTATTTAGAGCCTGGTGAAAGCTGTGAAATTGAAGGAAACACTGGGACAAAACTCAGAGTTAACGCCACTGCAGGGCCAGTCTTAGGTCCTCCATGGCAACGGCCTGAGAATGGGTAATCTTCTTATCCATGTTTTAATTTAAAAATTCTATTTGTATAGTTGCAATTTGAGTAAACCTGTCTTCCATGGGTATGTGATTTCTTTTCTGATTGCAAGCTGTAACTGATAATTCTGCAACTCTTCATTCACATGTTTTGGATTAAAAATCCTATTACATAGTTACAATTTGAGTGAAATGTTCTTTGTGGGTATGTGATTTCTTTTTTGATTCGAAGCATTGATAATTCTGCAAGTCTTACCATATTTTATCTCTATACCATGATATTTTTTAGGTATCTTGTTTCTTCAGAGAGACAAATGACTCTGTACTATGAGCCCCACTGTGTGTACAATAAAAGTTTTGTCAAGAAGGAACGGGCTGATATTGTTATCACACCAGTCATAAAGCAACTTCTTCCTAGTTTTACCCTTGTCTCAGGGCAAGAAGATGCAGTGCAACTTGCTAAATTGTTAAATGCCAAGTATGGAGTTCTATTGTTGTAGTTCAAAGCCATATTATAGTGTTTTCCTGGGAAGTAGCTTTGGAAATCCTAAATCTTCTGGGTGTTTTGTAACCTCATCTTAAAGCTTTTGATTGCAGCAAGTCCTGAAACCTATTCAAATTACTCCATTAAGTCCTGATATAACATTTGGCATACATTTATATTTTAACATTTTTTGTGACATTCAGCTTTGATGTGGATGCTGCTGCAATAAAATGTTTTAGGACTTGATTGTTGAATCCCGAAAGGTTTTGAGACTTCCAAAGCTATTTTCCTTGTTTTCCACTGTTGTTACATGTAATTTCTCCTCCGACATCTTGTCATTCAGGTATGTTGTCCCCATGAAAAATGGAGACCTCGACAGCAAGGGATTTCTTGCTAGTATAATAATGGCTGAAGGAACAATCGAATCATTCAAGGTTTGCATTCTTCTCTTGACTTCAAAAACCAGGAAGCTTTCTATGTCAATGTACTTGGAGCAAAGGGATACATCACAAGTGCATTTAAACCTTTGGCTACATGTAAAACCTCCATCTAAACATGCACATAGGCTAGGGGATTTGGATACTTTGAATTTACCTTCTCCCATGACATTATCATTGTTTTTATAATTTAAATTTTTGAAATATCTTATTATATCATTATGATATTATCATTTTTCTTATAATTTAACCGTTAATTATACATTACAACATCTTAAGAGAAATTGAGGAAAGCAAAAGAAGAAGATCCATTTTCTAAGCTGAGGACCTGGCCTCTGACTTGCCCTACAACTGTTGGGCCATGAGTCCACACCCAACCCATCCACTGAAAAAGATAAAAGATATAGCCTACAAACAAATAGATCCAATTGACACTACCTAGTCACCTGGGGCACGAAAACCATCAAGTCAGATCTAGCCCAGCCCCAACACCTAGGCAAGCTGGTGCCTGTTTCTCATTTCCTTGGCTCTGGATCATCTGGTCCAGCATGGAAACCGGCAGGTCGGAGGACCCACCCGTGTCTATATCCAGTTACTGAGGTTTTATTATTGTTAGTATTATATTGTGCTATGGTATAGAATCGAAGTCCTGCTATGGAAATTTTTGTTATTCTTGCCCTAATTGAAATCTAAAATTTGAACGTTTACCTTTCATTAACATAAGTTTGCTCTTTGAATAGAGAACTGTTGCAAGATGTTTGAAATCTTTAGCGTGACCATTTGTGGTTCGTCATCTATGAAATTTGGGAGATTAATGGATCTGCCAATCTGAAAGTAAAGTTCAATTTGGGATAATATGATTAGTATCAGGCCTCGTGTGTGATATTCAAAAGTTTCTACTGATTTGCTATCCCACCTTGTATCTTTTAAAAATATCGAAAAATTGTTATTCACAAAATTATACCTTTATTCAACAATAGGAGCGAAGTTTTCCTGTTCCTGAATGTTGTTTCTTTTCGAGTATCCTTAAATCACGTGTTGTTATATCCCACTTCAGAAGCTTTATTCCAAGAGCAATATGTGCGCATACAAGTTTATAATTCATTATTTGGAGTGGGCAGTGATATAGTGATGGGGAAACGGTTACTGTTGCAGGAGCTCTTATCTAAGAAACTACCAGATGCTCAAGTGCTTGAGCCCATCCCTGGAGAACCATTGCAAATATAGGTCCATATCAAATCAAATCTTTTCATAATCCATTAAATAGGTATTATTTTCAGCAATTTTCTTTTCCCATGCTTTCTAGTAAAGGCATTAAATCTTTGTGGGTTTGGTTTTCTGCATCTGAAATAACGGAGGCAAAGATTTGTCCTTAGTTCCTCTCAGTTAGACTCCACAACAAGAACTAAATTAACATATATAGCTTCTTATGCATCTTTTAATCATTAAATCATACATTTTACAGTAAATTTGTAAATTCATATAACGTTTATTTTGCAAGTAATGAATTTTAGAATATTCATTTAAGCTGCAAGTCTCATACCCCAAGTCTTGAAGTTGTGGCAATCCCTTATGCCTATTTGCTTGCAAGCAAAGACCATTTTTAACACTTCGTAGCATTTGTTATGCTCTTGATTTCCAAACTTCCAGTAATTAATTGATACTAGAAAACAAAGGATACTGAAAGAATAAACATGGTGAGCTGAGTTAAATACACATCTAACTTAATTAGTAGTCGAATAGGAGTAACACACTATGCTCTTGCAATATACATCAGCTTAATTAAATAAATAAATGTACGGTTGAAAGTAACGGTAATTAAATTCCAGTTTACAATTCTATTTGCTCTTATCCATTCACACTTAAAAAGAGTATTATTTTGGATTCTTGGCCCATTCTAGCCTCCTAGACTTGGTCCATGCCTCGTTCCCTTCTTGCAGCAAAAAGGTTTCTAACCGTGGATTTTTGTTTGAACTGATTAAGAAGCCATTCGAATGAAGCCCGCACCCAAGTAGATTTATTAGAAACAGTCCTTTGTATTAAACTCTAGCCACCTCATGGTCATCAAGATAATCCATACAATCAAACTTCTTGTTTTCACTTGTTTTAGTGATCTGAAACTCCACTGGTATAGTACAAGTTACATTGCCCCATTTTAGTTAAATTTTTTTGCATGTACTTATTAAGCCATCTGAATAAGGCCTGAGCTTGAGCACATTATTATAAACAATCCTTGCATTAGTCTCTAGCTACCTCATGGTTATGAAGATAATCCATGCAATTAAACTTCTTGTTTTTATAGTTCGAAACTTCACTAGTATAGTTAAAGGCCATATTTCTCCGTCTTAGTGAAATTGTATACATGTACTCGATATACTTACTTAGGCTTGTTGCTTATTGTTATCTTTAGCTATCTTGTACTTGTACTACTCCCAAAGTCTTTTTCAATGAATATTTGTTAATTAATCATTTGCCCTCTTATATTCAATTCAAGCACTAGTAGCTAGACTTTTAAGGGATTAATGGTGTTTTGCTCATTACTTAATGTTTTATAATTTATGTTAAGAGGCTTTTTCTTACAATACCAGGTTTTCTCCAAAACTTGGTTTGATTGATTTGTTTTTTTTTTTTTTTTAATTTGGCTAATTTGAAAAATTAGTACTAATCATCTAAGAGGCAATTTTCGATTTAGAGTAAGTTTTAGTAGCACGAGTTTAAATTAGAACAATGGCATTAGGTTTATTATGCAATCAATTAGTTCTAAGATTCTTTTGTTCAAATTTGAATGTTTCATTACTTGATTGACTAGTGTTGATAGGTTATTTTAGTTTAGGGCCTACCAGACCAAGCCCAATTTGATTTGGTTAGGTTGAACTTAGGCCTTCTCGATCTCCAATAACAAACCTAGCTCATTAATCGATGACCAAATCAAGATGTGCTTAGGAAGGAGATAGCTTGACCTTGGAGCAAACTAATGGCCTAGTTTCCTCGTCTAAATCGACCATTCAAAGTACCTTATGAACCCTCAATGTATTGGCCTTCAGGATGTACAACATAGTAGCCAAGCACCTCGTCCAAACATGACCTTCTTCTTATGCCATACATAAATTAGTTATAAGATTCTTTTGTTCCCTTCCTTACCTCCACACACACGCAACAACAAAAACAATAACAACAACAACAACAATAATTTTATATGTTACAACTTGAGGAGATTTAAATATTTCATTACTCGATTGATTAGTGTTGATAGGTTATTTTGGTTGAGACTCCATCAAAACCTAGCCCAATTTGATTTGGATAGGTCGGGTTGTCTAGGTCTCCTCGGTCTCTAGTACCAAACCTAGCTTGTTGGCTAATAACCCAATTGAGATGTGCTTAGGGAGGAGATAGCTTGACCTTAGAGCAAACTGATGACTTGGGTTTCCTTGTCTAAATCAACCACTCAAAGTACCATGAGAAACCTAATCTATTGGCCTTTAGGATGTACAACATAGCAGTTGAGCAACTCGTTTAGACACGACCCTCTTCTTAGGTCATACATCAATTAGTTCTAAGATTCTTTTTTCCCCACCCCTTTCCTTCTCATCCACCCCTCAACACACACACATACACACAACCTTACATGTTACAACTTGAGGAGATTTGAATGTTTCATTACTTGATTAACTAGTGTTGATGAGTTATTTTGGTTGAGGGCCCACCAAACCTAGCCCAATTTGATTTAGATAGGTCGGGTTTAGGCTTCCCTGGTCTCTAGTGCTAAACCTAACTCATTAGCTAATGACTTAATCAAGACGTGCTTAAGGAGGAAATAGCTTAACCTTGGAGCCAACTGACGGCTTAGGTTTCCTTGTCTAGATTAACCATTCAAAGTACCTTAAGAACCCCCAATAGACTAGCCTTTAGGATGTATGACATAGCAGTTGAGCACATCATCCAGACATGACCCTCTTCTTAGGCTATGCATCAATTAGTTTTAAGATTCGTTTGTTTCCTTCCTCCCCCCCGCACACACACATAACAACAACAACAACATCAACTTTATATGTTGCAACTTGATGAGATTTGAATGTTTCACTACTCGATTGACTAGTGTTGACAGGTTATTTTAGTTGAGAGTCCACTAAACTTAGCCTAATTTGATTTGGATAGGTTGGGTTATCTAGGCCTCCTCGGTCTCTAGTGCCAAACCTAGCTCATTGATCAATAACCTAATCGAGATGTGCTTAGGGAGGAGATAGCTTAACCCTAGAGCAAACTGATGACCTAGGTTTCCTTGTCCAAATCAATCACTCAAAGTACCTTAAGAACCCCTAATCTACAAGCCTTCAGGATGTACAACATAGCAGCCGAGTACCTCATTTAGACACGACCCTCTTCTTAGGTCATACATCAATTAGTTCTAAGATTCTTTTGTTCCCCACCCCTTTCCTTCTCCTCCACCCTTTAATACACACATACACACACAACTTTATATGTTACAACTTGAGGAGATTTGAATGTTTCATCACTCGATTGAATAGTTTTGATAAGTTTTTTTGGTCGACAATCCACTAGACCTAGCCTAATTTGATTTGGATAGGTTGGGTTATCTAGGCCTCCTCGGTCTCTAGTGCCAAACCTAGCTCATTGGTCAATAACCCAATCGAGATGTGCTTAGGGAGGAGATAGCTTAACCCTAGAGCAAACTGATGACCTAGGTTTCCTTGTCTAAATCAACCAGTCAAAGTACCTTGAGAATCCTTAATCTACTGGCCTTCAAGATGTACAACATAATAGTCGAGCACCTCGTTTAGACATGACCCTCTTCTTAGGCCATATAGTGCCATAATGCATTAAATGCGTAGGCCTACATGGCACCCTAAAAGTATTGTAATGAGATTACTGTAAGACTTAGAAGGGTGGCATAGCCATACCTTCATCAGAAGGTAGAACCAACTCTAAGTCCCAAGGGTTTAAGATGGGACATTTAGGGATTATGGGATAGTTATTCTTTTATTCGATTTCCCTTTCTACAAATATAGCCTTACCTTCATGTCATACAATAACTTTATTAAGCTTAATCTCATATTACTCCCTTTGTATCCCCTGAAATTGACTTAAGTATTAGAGTGCTTACTCTTAAGCAACTTCCAATGACTACTTAAATATACATTGATTGTGTTGGCCAACCCTAGGGCCCTAAAATCCTATCTTCCCATCATAGAAGGCCTAAAACTCTCTACCAGCATAGATTTAAGAATGATAACTAGCGTTAGAGAGAGGTTAGTTCAACAATTTTTCAAATGATTAGGATTTTGAGCGTTGCTATTGTTCTAACTCACTAGCTTTGACTAAAAATGCAAAGGAGTGAGCTAAGAATGGCATTGTAAATCCCATTAGAGAAATCCATCTTTTACAATAATGACCAAGTGCACTTGCTTGTGTTGGGAAAGATTGTTGCTTAAAGGAGATAGTATATGCCGAAAATACGACAAACCCAAAGAAAAGCAGGTTTGTCCCTATCGAATTTTGAGAAGCAATGATAATGGTTTTATAACTGAGATACTAGCAATTATACAAACTCTCCCACATTAGATGTATACTTTCTGACTAAGTTGTGGTGGTTCCTAAATGAGGATTAGTTTAAGAATAAGTTTGTGCATTGGATGGAACATGAATCATGGTGATAAATGAAAGGATATGAAGGAAATATATAGTTCTTGAATGGCTAGTGCATGAATCATTAATAGCTAAGATTCATTTCCCTTTTTATGCTAAAGTTATGATTATATATGGAGTTAAATTTGTTTGGAATTGGTCATGTGCATATTTTGTGATGTTATTCTTTAAATGACCTTATTATGGATACATGAGGAACAATTGATACTTGTCGGTGCTTACCTGAATAGAGCATAGAAATTATCCGCTCGCTCTTATACCCTCAATGACCCATCTCCTATAAGTTGGAAAAACAAAAGTTGGGTTGCAAGCTCCATTGAAGTTCTTCTCTCAGTCATGCAAAGTAACTTATTTTATTTTGGAAAGATTTATTTATCCATATATTTCTTAAGTTTAATATTATATGAGAAAAGTTTTAATGGTATTAATTTATTATGTGAATTGATAAGTAATACTTAAGTATTAATAAATTTTCAATGCGTGAAAATTTAAATGGTAGTTTTTTCTTAAATTTATACATTATCATTAGTATTTGTATGCCATTTATCTAAACACGGGACTTATTAGTATCAATAAATCTTTTCTCATATTGCACCTTTTTTATTCCCCTTTACGTGGATCAATACGAGGATAGGTTTAGTTGTACATTACATGCATTGGTCTAAGACGAGTTCTTCTGCAAGTAGGGAGGATGATATTTGGTCCAAGTTTTGAAGCTACTCAAAAAGTTGTGATGGTTCTTGAACGAGGATTAGTACATGAATTAGTCGGCGCATTGGGTGGAATCTGAATTAGGTGGTGCACGATTGGATATGAAGGTTATAGTTCTTGAATTGGCTAGTGCATGAATCATTAGTAGCTGGACTCAAAGTTTCTTTATGGGACGCCTAGGTTATTGTAGTTTATAAATGCCCTGTAAGAGCGGTTCCAACGAGTGATGAATATCCGTCTTCCGTTTTAAGACCATCATTGGCATGCATTATTTCGATTTCCTTGTGTTTGTCCTTGCTAATGTTTGATTACCCAGGATACTTTACCACGATTAATTCCATGCCATAGTCTATTCATCTTCTCTAAAACTACAAACGAGTCGAGTCTAGATAATAATAGTACCAAACTTGAGTTTAAACTTGATTTAGAATTTCATAACTTGAGCTTGATCAAGTTTGAAATGTTGAGTTTCAATTTGATTCAAAGTGGCATTCAATAAATTTAAGTTCAACTTTAAGCATGCTTATGCATGTCAATTTCTTTAAACGAAATTTTTTTCATTTAATTAAAATCATATTCATATCTTGACTCAACTCGAACTCATATAACATTGCACTTGACTTTGTGATTAGGCTCACGAGTTATCAAGCCAAATATTGTGAAGCCCAAATTCAATTTAATAACTACTCTAGTAGCTTGACCTTAAACTCAATTTGACTATTATTGAGTTGAACTTGAGTAAATATCAGATAGGTTTGACTTATCATACCTCTAATGCTTGATCACACTCAAAAACTATATTCTTTCTTTAGATAAAAAACATGTTAATATCTTAACTCAATTCAAATTCAATTAACATTTCAATTTGACTAAAGTATAATTAGGCTTGCTAGTAAATTGATTCATACCTTGTGAAGTTTGCTTGTCTCAATAAATTATTCGAGTAGTTCAAGCTTAAGCTATTAAGTCAAACTTGAGTAAGTCTTAAATAGGTTTAATGTATTTAAATCTCTAAACCTATCTTTGATGAATGGGTAAAGTAATTAAATTATAAATTCGGAAAAAGGTCATGGTCATAATTGTGCTTAATGGTGGAGTTTAGTTCACTTAAGTCCTTTACTCATCCTCTTATTTGTATTAAAAGAAAAGAAAAATAACATTTTAAAACTTAAAATATAATCTTCAAAAACTTAAAAAATAAAAAAGAGAAGCCCTCAAAATTATTTATTTTCTAGGTCTTCTAATATATTTATTCTTTTTTTTTTTTAATTTTTGAATATATAATTTCAAAGTTTTTAAATTATCATTTTTTTCCTTTCTGTTTTTGTACCTACCTTTTCTATTTTATTATATTTTATCTATTTTTCCAAATATTATTTTGAAAGATAACGGATAAATCACATATTGAACAAAATAAGAGGATCTCTTTACTATTATCCTTTGTAATATTACTGAAACATGTCATCCTAGTGACGAATTTACTAGATAATTGCACTCTAACTCTTCATAACATTCGCAATTTTTTCCCTTTTATCCTGTAGTTTTACTTTTTATTTTTTAAATGTGTAAAAATTTAAAAGTTCTTAATGTTACATCAAGGCATTTACGATTTTTTCTAGCACAGACCTTATAGAAGCTTCAAATGGAATATGCTTGGAATGCAACTGCACCGATTGTGCATGCCGAAAAAAGTTGGTTCAATTGTTAATTAGGTAGAAGAATATTCTGATAAATATGCTATAAACCAATTGATAATGAATAAAATAAAAGATATAAAAGTGATGATCCTATAAATATATATGGTTATAATATTATATAAGATAAACCACTGGAGAGAGAATTTTATTATTATCTTTGAGGAATCATTGGTCTCCATGATTTCCGAATTTTATTACCACCTGGATACGTTACATTGTAAACAAAAAATGATATATAGACCAGAATTCTCTGTCAAGACTTGATAACGGTTTACGTATAATTTGTACAAAATCACTGAGAAATCAAGGGATAAGATGCTTCAGCAAATAAAGTGCGTGCAAATGTCTTTAGTACTTTTACGGGCTTAAACTTAAAACTCTCAGTACATCAATTACATCTATCTCTATTTAAAATAAAAAAAAAAATTTCCCCTCAATTATGTTACCACTTAGAGAATATAGATTCAAATCTCAATAAGAGATTAATAATAATATTACTAAATTAATGTGCTTTTAGTAAATAAATAACTATTAAAAGGGTTTAAAAGCACTGAAATCATGTAATACAAGTGATGCATATATAAATGTTATGTTATCTCATTTTTCCACCTATAGAACTCACACGTCATGTGAGGAAGGAAAAGGAACTTAAGTGTTGGAGATGTATAAAGGGCGATTGTGCCAATGGGGTGGCGCGCTTACATGACCTATTTGATGAAAAAAATCTAAATAAAGGAAACTTGCAATAATCTACTTCGGTCCACCTTTGTAAGGATTGGTTATCCAGAACCAGTAGATGTCGATTCCACTGTCTTGTGATTGGGTAGGTCTTATGTCCTTTGGTTGAGTACTTCAGCTGTTTATAATGGTTGATCAAAGTTTCTCACAATACGTCATAAATAAATAAGGGTGTAAATCAACCTACTCGAAATGATGTATTGATTTCAAATTCGAATTTGAGAGCAACTTCATATTGAAATTTGAAAATTCAATCGAGTATAGAATTTTTAAAGTTTGAACTTGAGCTTAAATTTAATTGAATTAGAATTTTATGATTACGTTCGATTTTAAGTTGTAGTTAACGAGTTCAAGCTCAACTCAAATAAGCTTATCTAATGCTCAATTTCTACAAAATATTTTTTTTTTCTTTATTTTTCTTAATTAGACCTGCGAGATGTTCAAACCAAAATGTTGTAATATTCAAGCTTAGGTTGAATAATATTAAATTGAACTCTAGTATATGTACTAAATGAACTTACGTAGATGGTTGGGATTGAACGATTGATTAACCGAAGTGCGATTGCAGAATGATATGGGTTATCCCTTTAGCAATGGGATGATTCATATCGCAAATCTTAAACAACTTTTAAAATGTGTCTACTTTTGTTGATAAGGTACTTTGGGCAGAGATCCCTTAGTTCTGACTAAATCTACCAAGCTTTACTACCCTAATCTCACCTTTGTAGGCCTCGAGATTAGGACTTTAGTGACCTAGGTTTATGAAGTATTGTAACGGTCATAAACTACAAGATAAGGATGAAATAGCCGTATCTTAAATATTAGGGACATGTCGGGCACAATAGCTCTACTTTCCCACACTTGCAAGAGAAGATTTCTTCTACCAACGGATTTCCAACTGCCGGCTTCACTCTACCATAAATACCAAGCATCTACCCAATGGTAAGACTCTACAAACTTTGCATTCTAAACTTGCGCATCAAGTATTCTATTTTATCAAAAGTCCATTGCTGACTTAAGTATTGGAGTGGTCACGTTGGACAACTCTCCGGCATCCCCTCACTATGCATTGTTTTGCAAGCCCAGTATGTATAGACTTTAATCGACTACTGGCAAGAGCTGAGAAATAACATTTGGCGCTGTTTATGGGAAAGAAAATCCCTACACCTAAAATCCTAAACACACTAAACACATAATCCACATCAAGTCTTTTTACGTCATATTTCAGCACGAGGAGTAAGGAAATCAATAGTTGGTGAATAACCAACCTGGAGGCGACCAGTGCCTCGTAAGAGCTGTGCTGGAAGAATGCTTGGAGTACATGGAGCACCTGGTTAAGTAGTATACTAAGCAAAATAGGGGGCTCCGCGCTCGCCTGAACAAGGTGGAGCGTTGCAGCATACAAACTTACCACCTCAAAGCTTCAAATGCCTGCATTAGACGGGACAACATTCAGCAGCAGTAGTAAAATGGAAGGGATCAGCAACCCGATCCACCACTGTGCTAGCAGCCAGCAAGGTCTATGGCTACCTACAATCGAGCTCTAGTTGGCAACAAACAAGAAGCCGACTCATAAGGAGTTTAGGCTCATTCAGCTACATAACGAGCTCACCTAGTAGACGACGTTAACTTGAACGAGCTTCGTGCAATGGTAAAGTGGCTCTCCGAGCAGTAGGGGAGCAAGCCTGTTGGTAACACCGAGTTAGTCGTTAGCAACAAGACCCCTTTCACTAGGAGTGTTCAGGATGAAATGTTGTCCCCTAACGATAAAATTTCATCCTTGGACCAATATGATGGCATAAGCGACCCTAATGACCATCTCCTCCACTTTTACACTCTCATGAACATTCATGGTCGTAGGGATACTATACCATGCAAAGCGTTCCCAAGCATACTAAGGAAGGCAACACAGACGTGGTTTAACCACCTCTCCGATAATTCAATCACCTCCTTCAATGAGCTGTCTAGGAAGTTCAGCCTCTATTTCAGGGCTAGTAAACCCCCGTCTAAGGATACATCGTCCTTGTACCTGGTAAGGCAGGATGAAGGTGAGTCCTTGCGTAACTACATGGCCTAGTTCAATAATGTCGTGGTCGAGATCCCTTAGTTGGATGAGGGAGTCACTGTCCATGTTGCACAGATTGGCATCTCAAGAGATTTCTTTTGATCGCTTGTGAAGAGCAAGCCAAAGGCCCTAGTCGACTTCTAGAACAAAGCCCAGAAGTACATCGACAAGGAAAATAACACTCGGGCCAAGCGCGATGCCGATTGAGAAAGGTTGGGTAGAAAGTAGGATAAGGAGAAATTGTTCGTAAAAGATCACCTCGACAGAAGTATGCCGAGTAAGCTAGAGTGGGAGAGCTCTAGGAAGAAGAAGCGTCGAGAAAAGCACGACCTTCTCCCCCCTCCCATTTACGACCAGTACACACCTCTGAATAGACTCATAGCCTAGGTCTATTTTGAAGTGAAGCACCAAAACTTGCTGTAGAGGCTGCACAAAATGTGAGGAAACCCTAATCATCGAAACTTTGACAAATACTATTAGTTTTACGATGACCACAGCCATACAATTGAAGAGTACTTCCAATCGAAGAATGCCGTCAAATATGCCATTCAACGCAGCTTCTTCAATGAATATGTGGTCTACCGAAGGAATGATGAACATTCAGACGATGACACTAAGAGGGCACCTCGAAGGCGATAGATCGAAGATGCCTAAGCGGAGCGAAATAACGACCACCGCAATAATTGCGCCCCCAGTAGCGTCATAAATGTAATTATGGGGAGCCCGCATTCTGGGAGTCGACTGAGCACTAATAGCTCGGTTAATGCCCAATTGAAAGGTCAAAGCATTTCATAAATGTGTCTAAAAGTAGTAGACAAGAGTTTCAAGTGTAATATGAATCAAAGAGATATAAATCAAATAATAGGTGCAATTTGAATGCATTTTGCTGAGCGTCTTACATCTTTTTATACTCAGACAATAAGCAATCATTAAGGGATATCTATAATTGTTAGTCGACCAATTTCTCTTTCTTAATTGTATTTTTGTTTAAAAAAAACAAAAAAAGAAGTGCACTATTTTCTTCAGAAAACCTGATGCAAGGAATGTTAAGCTCTATAAAGATAACGACCATTCAAGTGTCTTAATCGATTCATATTCTAATACTCTTGGAATTGCTAGCCTTTAAACACATACCAAAATCAATATTAGTGCATTGATTAAATTAGTTAGGTCAGGTCAGATTTGATGTGAATTAAAGGATACTTATGTTCATGCGTCATGCAAGGATGGATCAGGAGGGGAGGGGTCCCGAAAGCCAGGTCAGAAAAAAATTTATTGTTAAAATTTAGAAAAAAAAAAAGGACAAAGTATGTTTTGTAGTTATTATATCTTGAAAAGCAAATCAAATTATAAAGATGAATTTGATTAAGTGGTTAATTGCATTCCTTATAAGTATGAAGCCTTCAGTTCAATTTTTATAAGAATCATTTCTTTTTATTAAGTTGTATTTATTATTTGTTTCTAAATAAGTAATTTTTTTCTCTCCTTCCTTTTTTGTTTTTGGCAATAACTAATAAAATTAAATTTTGTTTGTCAAAAAGTAATAATTAATTGCACTAACAAGTAAGTATTTTAAATGATTAATTTTAATATTAACTTAAATAAACTACACGATAGCTATCTCGGGAATAAAAAAAAAAAAAAAATTCAGCTGGACAACAAGTATTGAAATTATCGAAGCTGATCGAAGCACTCGATTTGGGGTTTAGATTGCACCTTTTCCTAATGATTTACACTGGGGCACGGGCATTAGATACTGCTCTCTCGACTTCAAGAATCCAAATTCCGCCCCCCCCGATTATATCATTTGGCCTACCCTCTTTGTACAATTTGATTTTTATTTTTCTTCGTTTTCCTTTAAGGAAGATTTGCTTATCAAAGAATATACTCTGAAGGAAAGTAAGATCACTTGATTCTTTGGAATATAACTTGCATGGAAGCACATTCTGCGTATGGTATAATTTAAAGGATATCTAGATTTTTGAAGTTAGGCTAATTGAGTAAGCTTCATATGCTAAAGGAAAAATGAATAAAACTGCCGTTAATGCTGTCCAAACAAGACTTATTATATCTATATAAATTATTTTCTCCATTTGTATGAATTTCTTAAGAATGATGAGGGAGTCGGCATTATTAGCAGAGAATAAGCAAAAAGTTGAGGTTTAACAGGACAAATGCACTACCAAATTTGACTATAATGGGATCATTATGAATGTAAACACCTCTAATAGGATTTTTCAAAGATAAATTTCTTTTTACTAAAAAAGTGGATTTTAGCTTGAGTTATTAGCCAAGACAATTAAAAAATTAAGATGATATATTTGATTAATTAATCGTTATTTTCCATCTTTTCAAATCTAAGAGTCACAATATGATTGAAGATTTGTAATTTAAATTTAAAACAACTATCAAGTGCACAACTTGAATTGAAGTTCAAGAGGCATAAAAAATAAAGAAGCGGTTACCAAGATTGCTTAAAAATCGAGACAAAAGGTCATAAAAGTAGATTAGATAAGACCAAATTATATATTTTATTTATTGTTTTTCTAGATCTTGTATTATTATTCTTTTTTTTTTTTGGCTAAAGAGAAATTTATTAATATACTAAACAAAAAGAGACTATTAAATATTTTAGGTGGTGTTGAGTCATGAGTGACACATGAAAGACTATCTAAAGGGGATGAGTGAGTAACGTGAAGGTTCTAATTTAGCTTCTAATTACCCTTTATTTAAAATTCTCATAAATGCCTTCTAACTTATTTCCTATAATCTATTTAGGTGAATATAACATCTAGTTCACATTCTGACTAACTCTTTAATATACTTCTACTTGCCTTGATTTTGATTTTGCTTTTGAATCAGGTTTTAATTTGGGTATTTTTTACATTTTGGCATAACCACTCCTAAGTTTTGTCTATAACTAGGGGGAGAGAGAGAGAGGAGGAAAGGGCTTTACATGCAAGATATTCTCAAACCTTGATCCCTAGAAGCTTACTTTACATATGAGATGCTGTTATAAACAAGAAGGCGCTAGTTTCAATCTCAATATTCATCTAACCCTTCCTCTTTGGAAGGAGCACACTCTCTTATATTGCTAATGCTTCAATAGTTTCTATATTGATGCATTAAGAGCTTGATACAACAATAGTTAATAGTTTATCTTCAAGTTTCGACCCATAACTCCCTTTGTTGCCAAACTAAAACACCCATCGACTGCTGCACCATAATTGATCTTGACAAAGTTTTGTTTCCAATTTTCTCTGTGAGTAAGCTTCTCCTTGAAACTTCAATCTTTGCTCTTCTTGATTTTGATCTCTCCCTTAGTGCCATTCTCACTCGTTTGACAATAGCAATGTAATTGGGCATTTCACTATCAAAAACATACTTATTATCAAGCTCCGTATGGATTTTTGAAGAGAATTGTTATTGGTTTATAATACCATGCTAGTAAAATCTTATCAATATTAATTAGCAACTTTTGAGTTAAATGATTGAAAAAAATTCATTAGTATTTGTCAGCATAGTTATTCACTATTTTTTGCTCACTTAAACAAACAAAAAGTATATAATATAAAATGATAAAACCCATAAATCAAATAAACAACATGGACTTGGTCACAAAAGACTTGGTCGACCACCTATCCTTATTGTTGCTATGGACTTGGTGACTACCCTTAGTTAACCATTCTTAGTTCTAAAGGACAATTTTCTTAGTTGATCTTATTTATTATGGCCATTTGCTCTTCTATCATCTCGAGCTCCCTTTTAACTCTATTTAGAACCCTAATCCTCATAAAAAGACACTAAAGATTTGTGAAAGCTAATTTGCTGTCTGGAAGTTGTACAATACTTTTCTAAGGTTATGTTTTGAAAGGTAGATTCATTAGCCTCCCTAAATAATAATAAGTCGTTTGCAAATAGTATATGGGTTAGTTTTGGACTAAATCTATTGATCTTAACTCGCTTAATATTTCCTTTCATTTTTTTCTATGTATCATAATGAAAAGTGTTTTAGCTACCAATAAAAAACATAGGGAAAGAGGGTCTCCTTATCCTGAAGGATTGATATTACTTAGGTGAAGCACATGTATACAATTTTTTTTTTCAATACATAAATATGAATTAAATGAAAATTATTACATAAATGCAAACCTTCGCATTTGAAATATGTAATATTGAAAATAATAAAAGTGTTACGTTTATGGAATATGATTTAATGTTTAGGATATAGTAGTTATCTCGTATTTAATAAATATGATATACATTAATTATATGTATGTTGTATCTATTAAATATGATATAGATAGATATACCTGTATCGGATTTAAGAGATGCGATATTAATATAATTAAATGAATGTCGCATTTTTGAAATGTGATATAAGTATTAGTATCTATACTATATTTAAACAATGCGAAATAGGCCTAGTAAATTGATAATATTTATTAAACAATTGGTAATATGTAATATTTTATTACATGTAATGGTAAACAAGTAAGACTCTCGATATTACTTGCATGCTTTCTACTTACACTTACTATAAGATTATAAGACATTGATGATAGATAACTCACGAACCTAAGTAATTTATATATCATTCAAACCTAACTCTTTCATTAAAGATTCTTGTATTTAACTCTATCATATGTTGTGGCCATATCTAACTTCATTACAAACTCAAAGTGTTTACCACTCTTGTTAAGTTTTAAAGCATGGAAGATTTCATGAATGAATTATCTTGAATGAGCTTATCTACATCAAAATCACTTTGATTTAGGGAAATGATGGTATTAAGTAATAGATGAAGCATATTTGCCAAGGTTTAGTGATGATATAATGACCTAAACGAGGGGATACACATGTATTTTTAAAATCTTGGCCTCTATATTTAAAATCAATGGTTCTAAGGATCTTTTAAAATTGGTTTCGAACTATCTATTTTTGACATTTAACAAAATAAAATATTATATTTCTTATTGATAAAAGAAAAATGAATATGCCTTAGCCTTACTAATAAAACAAACATAAACATGGAGAATGGGCAGTTTTCCTAACTTTTTTATTTTTTGAATTCTAAATACATTCAAGTTTTGAAATAGGTGGTTTTAGAGAGATAATGTATAACTGTTTTAATATTTATAAGTTATTTTTAAAAAACTAAAGATTATAAAATAGGGTTTAATTTTAATAATATAGACAATGCGACAACTTGAATGGTTTCGGCTTTATTAAAGAACTCCAATAAAGAAGCTACAATTGCTTAATCATCGGCACATATAGTGTGTGCGTGTATATATATATATATATATATATATATATATATATATATATATAGATGAATCAGAAAACGGGGGTCTGAAATCCGAGAGTAGGAAGTTTGAACTCTTAATCAGAAGTGGAGGGAGAATGAGGCATGCAGCACTATCGTAATTCTTAGACCTTGTTGATTGAAGCATGGTTTTCTTCTCTTGCTGTATCCAACCGTAAGAGAAATGCATTAACAGGTACTAAATATAACTATTTTCTCTACTCGGTTGAAGATGTACAGGGTTTTATTTAAGAATTGCACAAGTTTTTTACACCTATCATAAATATAATATTCCAAAAGATGTTAATTTTAAGAAAAATCCTACATTGGCGTTCATGAAAAAAGCATTACTCGGGTCCATTTATCTTTTTCTCCACTAGAAGGATACATCTGAAACGCGTAGTTGCGTAGGTTTCTTCTACCATTTGTAGATAATATTTTTAAAAGGAATTAAATAAGATCGATTATTATTTTAGACATGGAATAAGTCTAATAAGATTTTGGGAATAAACTATGTGAGCACGGGTAGCTGGCCTTTAGGTTACTCCAAGGGTCACATACGAATTGTTTATATTACATTGCTCAAACTGGCAACATATTCCGGCATTTATGGACATAACATTATCATCTCGTTCAACGCAATCATGTCTATCTTCATGCATAACAAACCGTGGGATATAACAACTTCAATATCTATTTCTTTTTATATGTTTTCTGTTAAATATCGATCAAATCGCTGATGTTTTAAGTCAATTACTTGAGTGCTATATATTTATGCAAAAAATTAATTAAATCTTTCACAGTACTTTAAGCGAGTTTTTAGGTTCTGTATTTATACAATTATCATACATGTTCTCTATATACATAGCCATATATATATAAACTAAACAGGGGTTTGAATAGTGAAAGTTATAAATATAAACAATTTAATTGAACTTTTGACACTTTTAAATTGAGGAGATTTTCGATCAAAATATATCGTTTCTATTTAACTGTTGGCACATATGTAGAGGTCTTAAAGGTACTTTTTTTTTTCATTTCTAAATTCATTTTAGGTTAAAAAGAATATCTCTAGTATTTCTCCTTGCACTATTAATGATCTTGATCTAAATAAAACAACTATAAAAAGAAAACTGAAAGTCATGATCTCGGGACCTATTACTATTGTAAAATTCGAGGTAGTGCCGATCTTGCGTCAAATTTTGTAAAGTTAGTGCAAATTAATCCATCTTCTTAAAAAGCACTCAGACTTATAGTTCATATGATTGTTAATGTGCTGTATTGATAAAAAGATATATTGCTGTTAACAAGTTTGTTGTTTTTAATAAATAATATATAAGTATTAATAATAGTATATCGATTTTATATTATTTATATATTATAATTTTATTAATATTTATACGAGACTAATATATGATTTGTTACATTAGTTTCATGAAAACTGCATTTTATATAGTTTTAATACCCAAAAACATGATATAGCAACTATAAAAAATAATGAATAAAATGTGTTAATTAAACTAATTGGATTTTAATTTTTCAACTTAACGTCACGAAGAAACGTTACAATGATACGTATAACTCTTCCGCTAAAAGCGAGAAACAAATCTTTGCAAACAAACAATGAAATAATGCAAATAAGAGAGAGAAATATGCAGAAAGCCATTATTACCTGGAAAATCTCAAAATCCACAAGAAACGAGGAGCATCAGTTTACTACAACAACTTTAGGGGCAAAAGAAAAACCGCAACAACGAAAAAAAAGTAATATATGAAAATCACGGAAATTCTCCATTTACTCACCTATTTCCGGAAAAATTAGATTTAAATCTTCTAAGTTTATTATTTCCTAAAGTTGCAAAATTAATGGTTGTTATTAATTAGATTTTCGAAGTATCCTATGATATTATTATAACTTCGTCCTTTTTAAAGAATTTAGATAATAATAATTATTAATTTATAATTTTATGAAATATTAAGAAACATAACTCTAGAGGATGTATTTCCAGAAAAATCTCGTGTGTTCTTAAAAGCGTTTCTTAACCCAAATTTACAAGCTACAACAAAAGTAAAAAGCAACGCAAGTAAACACGTTAACATAGAAAAGATCTATTGGACACTTAGGAAACACCAAGAGTCATAATAACAAACGTGAACCATAAAAGAGAATGATTTAATCAGGAGTTTTATATAAATATTGGTTATTTTTCAAAAAATCTTACAGAAAATAATTAATTTTAAAAAAATATATAAATATAATATACTGAAGGCACATCAAATGAATGTATTTTTATTTACTTTTTTTTTTAATATTGAAAATGCATATAGTATATACGTCTTTAGTATACTAAGTATATATATCTCAATTCGTGCGGCCACAGCTTATTCTTGCCTATATTAGTTTCTGAAATTTTTAAAATATAGTTAAACTCAAAGAAACCTATAGTTGGAGTACCGGACCATTTTTTTATGTAAGTAAAAGTCTAAAACAGGTAACAGTTTATAAGTTATAGGAATATTATTTATTTATTTTATTTTATTAATAATCAACATTATGCAATTTTTATTTTTAGGAAAAAATTTGTTACGTTATTACTTAGATTTTGTAATCGTAGATGTACTGTAAATTATATAAATTATTAATATTTTATAAAAATTTACTGTATGTTGTATAAATTTAGGATTATTTTGTATTGTGGTAGATAAGTTATATGAATGTGGATATAAATAATGTTGGAATGTAAGTGGAAATTATTGTGTGTGTATGTGTGTGTGTATATATATATATATATATATATATATATATATATTTCACGTTTTTTATTTTGTTGAGTTAAATTAGAAAGTTAAAGCTAGCTAGTTGTGTTGACGATGTAGCTTATCGAGATGATTAAGTGTATTTTGTAAAGTAGTTGCTCAGTATGTAGATGAAGATTATAATATCATCTAAATATTTGGTTTATTATGGTATTACTAGGGTAGAAATGGCAGATTACGTTGTTTATGCAAACGAAAATATAGTGATAGGTAACTAGAGGTCGGAGTATGATAAGGAGCTTGTTAAGAAGTTAAAAATTAGAAAAAATTCGAACTTCTCTTATTTCAGTCGGAGAATTTGTGGATGCGCTGCAGTTGACTCGAATGGTGTTAAACTCATGTACAGACATCCTTTTTTCCATGATGCTAGAGTTATCTATAAGTTAATGGCCATTAGAGATGATGAGGATGTTGAGAATTTTATTAAGATGATAAAGTTATTTGAGGAACGAAGTATTCAAGAAATGTATAAAAGGCACATTAGGGAATCGAGTGCCCAGAATGAGCATGAAATACATAAGGCAGATAATCCAACCCTTTTGGATCCTAATGTGTATTCAACAATTACCGATGTAGAGCAAATAAATGTGCAGTACAAGCACGTGAATATCACAGAAGAGCAGCTTGACGAAGTATTGAGTCCCATTATCGAATATAAAGAGTTTTATAATCCGTATGTAGAAAGAATGCACATAGATATAAATGTCGATGATGGGGAGAATACGGTAGATGTAGATGGTGATGAGGATGATGGGGATGTTGGTGATGAAGATGATATTGGCCTCGAAGATGACCATGTTGAGGATTTAGGAGAGGCTCAAGTGAGATCATATGTTGGCGGGAGTAGTGTGTTAGTCTGGACACTTCATAGTGATGGCCTTAGCAAGTCATACCATTAAACTGGTGAAGTATTGTTATGTAAGTAGTTTGAAGACTTTCCATAAATAAACGTACCTATTGACGGGCTTATCAAAGATCATGTCCTATTTTACAATAGTCAGTATGACGACGGTGGCTATGGAACATTCAAGAGAAATATTAATCATATGTGTAGTAATATTATCAACTTTAATGACTTGAGTATTGGTATGCGTTTTAACATAAAGAAGGATCTCATAAATACAGTTAAGTCATTCTACTTAAGGAACCATGTGAACATTTTGAAACCGAATGTATACACTATTTACTGTAAAAAGAAGGAACAGGATTGTGAGTAAAGGCTACAAGCTTGTTTGAAGAAAGTAAAGAGTTTTTTCAAAATAAAAATTCTAGAGGGTTCATACACTTATGGAATCCAATGATGAACTAGGAGCATCCTTAGCTCGATAACAACATAATGACTACGCTATTTATCAATAGTGTATGGAACAACCCTGATGTTAAGATACCTAATCTTACAGCTAACGTGCAAATTATGTATGGGTACACAGTAAGCAATAGAAGGATTTTCAAGGCCAAGCAAAAGGCTGTTGAAATGGTATACAGTAACTACGAAAAGTCGTATAATGAGTTGCTGAGACTATTAAATGCAATAAAATTGAGCTCCCGGAAATACAAGTAGATTGCGGCTTGAGTAGTTCACCAAAGCAAGGTTAATCTCAGTTCAAGTAGGTTTTCTAGACATTTGAGCCCTATATTGAAGCCTTCAAATACTATCGAGTTATTGTATGTGTTGATGGCACATTCTTATATGGAAAGTGCGGGCATAAGTTGTTGGTTACTTGTAGCATGGATGGGGACAATTCAATTGTTCCATTAGCATTTGCTCTTATTGACACAGAATTGGTAGAAACTTAGGGGTGGTTTCTACGGAAGCTTCAAGTGCATGTAGTCAGCTAGAAAGGGGAAACCTAATGTCTTGTATTTAATAGGGCATTCGGTATTGACTGTACGTACAAGGAACCATCAGTAGGCTGGTAGCCACCGTTTGCAGTTTGTAGATATTGTTTGCGGTACGTTTCTAGTAACTTCATTACGATCTACAAAAACCAGTTATGTAAGAAACTTGTATGGTTTCCAAGTGTTCAGGCACAATAGAGGAAATTCAAATGTTTCATGTAGAAGTTAGCTTAAGTTAAGGGGGACGCTCTCGTGTGGTTCAACAATGTTGATTTGGACGAGTGGACTCTCGCATATGATGGATGTTATTGTTTTAGATACATGATATCAACCATTGTCGAAAGTTATAACTTTGTTTTGAAATCAGTGCATGGATTACCCATCATTGCATTAGTGAAGAAGATATTTTACAACTGTGTTAGCTATTGGGAGGAGAGGCATAAGGATGCTAAGGAGGCAATCTATTTTGACAAGACCTACACTGATTATGCGATAAAGATGTATGAAACTTAGAAAAGGTGGGCAAGTGTACATAGAGTCATTTTATTTAGCTTCCGAAATGGCATTTTTGAGGTTTTAACTGGTAGTTGAATGACTACGATAAGATTGAAGGGAGGAGGAAGGACATATACAGTTGACTTTAGGGGCTACACTTGCACTTGTCAAAAGTGGTAAATATATACGATCCCTTGCTCTTATGCATATGTTGCTGCAATAAGTATGAGGGTGGACAACAAATCGGTAATAGGGCCATGGTATAAGTGGGCAAACCAGATAGATTGTTACCGAACTTATTTCTACCCGATTGATAACGAGCTGAACTGGCTACAAGTCAGCTTCCTTTATCTTCACCTAAATATTGACTTACTACGAAAAAAGATAAACTTAGGCATAAGCAATATCACATGAAGATGGATATTCATGAGTGGTATGACAAAACTAGATGCAGCGCATGTGGGCGGAAAAGACATAATCGGAGGAAGTGTCTGGATATTAATAAAGCTGGTACATATTCCCTTTTTATCTAAGTATTACATTGTAATGTATGCATAAGTATAATGATTGACAATTTTTTTATTTTTTGTCTACTAAACATGTTTATATATGTTCACAGGATAGATGGAGCTGAGATCAATTGATCTACATATACTTGCGAGGTAGGCTAATCACCGTTCATAAGTCGTTTAGGAGGACAGGGTAAGTAATGTCATCATCATTTCTAGTCAATTCCTTTATTATAGAGGTGTTTTTTATTAACTTAATTAGTGTTTCTTTAGGAGGTGGCTTATGCACTACGAGTGCGGCATAGTAAAATGTCATTATGTAAGGATGAGTGGGATATCCCTATATATCCTAAGGTAGAGCTTTACATACGGGAGGTTGGGTTCTGGGGAGTTGCACAACTCCCATTTATTATGTTGGATTGACATTTGATTACTGTACTTATCAAGAGATGGAGGCTCGAGACACATACGTTCTACCTACCAATTGGAGAGGTAACCATTATACTGTAGGATGTTGAGGTTCAGTTTGGACTTTCAATTGAGGAATTTACGGTGGTAGGCCGAATAGAGACTGATGATTAACAGAGCTGGGGTAATGTAGGGGAGAGACTGCTCAGTGTGAGGCTTGCTCGGATAAAGGGTGTTCGCTTATTTTTGACATAGTTATGGGAGTACTTTCGGATACTTTCCCATAGGGCTAATGACAAGACAGTTCAACAATACGTGTGTGTGTACATACTCAGCTTGATGGGAGGATTTATATTTGCGGATAAATCCTTTAGTCTTATTTACGTGATGTTCTTACTATTGTTGGAGGACTTCTTAGTAGCCGTGCAGTTTAACTAGGATAGCGCTTGATTGGCATGGTTGTACTGACAGTTGTGCTCTGCCTTATCATCCGATGTACATGAGTTAAAAGGGGTCACGATTCTACTATAGGTCTGAGCTTGGGATAGATTCCCATATGTTGCCCCCTTTAGTCATTATGGATTTATTATTGATGGGGATAGGCCATTGGCAGCTAGATGGAGAGTAGTGCAGGATACAACTCAGCATCTGATGCATGTCGTAGATACATATTACATTGCTTTTGACATGCAAACAATGCAACATGTATGATATTATAAGTTATCCTCTTTGTTGTTCTTTTCTTGGCTGTAAGTGATAACCATCGTTGTTTGATTGGTTGTTTATTTTTATTTTCTTTTTCTTTTTCTTTTTCTTTTTCTTTTACCCTTTCGGTTGTTTAGGAGCCTTATGCAAGGGAGTTGCTACAGTTATTGCATCGCTTCTGTATTTCCGGGCAATACATTTAGACTACTCGGATACCACTCATATGTTTCCACATTATTGCGTGATGCTTTCCAAACCGTATCATCCAGTAGTTCAATTTCTGCTAAAGTAGCTTACTAAAGGCATATTCATTGCATGTACTTTTAGTGTAAAAAATATAAGTAACTGAAGGTACGTTCACTTGATGCATCTTCAGACACACTTTTAGTATACAATATTCGAAAAAATTAGCTCTTTTCCATAATATTTTTCATAAAAGAACCCGTATTCATATAAAACTCTCTAATTAGGACACATTGATCAATTTGGGTGCATCTTTACATTCTTTGAGAATTTCTAAGTGAGAAACAAATTTTTGGCACTTATATTACGTGACTTGCTCTATGCCATGTTAAGGTTTCATGACTTCCATGTACAAAACTCTTATTAGTGTCTTCATGGTTTGGCTGAGTTTAATCTTATTGTATTTGAAACTATTTAGATAAAATCTTGAGTGATCAGATTCTTTTAATTGTTCAAGGTGCTAAATCGTATCACTTCAAATGCCAATCGGTTCATTTTGATTTGAACTATTCTCAAGAGCACCTAATTGTTCTTATCACATTTCACTATTTTTTTTTATACGCATCTATCACTCTAATTTTTACTTGTACGACTTAATCCAAAATTTCAAGTAAAAAAATTTTAATAAGTGAACTATAACTACATACAAGTATATTAAAAATGAAAAATTATGGATAATAATTCTCTTTAAATAAGCTCAACTTGAAACTTGTTTTGTAATTTCCCTATTAGATCATCCAGACTTAATAATAAGTTAGTAGGAAAAGGACTTATACCCTTCTAGATTGGAAGAATCTGAATTGAAGAAGGAAGAAGAGGCACGGGTAAGATAGAGTGCGAGAAATCGAGAATAGTGCAAGAGATGAGAGTGAATTTAATGAAAGTGTGAACTGAGAGTGAGATTTTTGTCTCGTATGGAGAATGGCATGAGCACTGGAAAATGGCGAGTTAATGAGCTAGGTTTGTGATGGGGCTTCATTTTTCTATTTTACCATAATGGTTGTGTTGGAGTATTTATTGACATTAAAAAAAAAAAAAATTTAAAATATGCCCCCTTTTTAAGTAGAAGGTGGTTATGTTTGGTTGGATCCAACAATTGAATCACGAATCTTCAAACCATCTATATACCAACTGAAATATTAAAAATAAAACAATAGCATTTTTTTAGTGCTGTTTGGCTCTCGGTTTTCTACGAACAGCCCTACCATCTATACCTCTACACTACTCTTACATCATATTTACAATTCCTTTTGTAAGTATCATACGATCTTACAGACATTGTTTGGTTATTTCCAGGAAATAGACTTCAACGAGATGTAATATGGTTTTATTACTAATCTATGGAGTATATTACAAATTGTTTGATGGTCGACACCAATTCTTGGCAATTTTGAAACGAGGAATGATCCTTAAAAAAAAAAAATTTATTTTCACCTGACCATTCTCGCTAAGCTCTTAATTAAAATGATCGAAAATTAGAATTATGGAATATTATTCTATAAAATTGAGTAAATGAGGGCTTAGAGTACGTGAAAGTTGTTATTTTTCCCTTTTTCAATCCATTGAAGTTGGTCTTAGTAGATGATATAATTAGCCTAAATTTTATGATCCTATGGTCTTAGTAGATGATATAATTAGCCTAAATTTTATGATCCTATCATGAGACCGTTTGATCCATCATTTGACCAATGAAATCTCCCTTGCATTAATTTCTATAACCATTTTGATAATTAGATGATGAAATAATATCATGTTTTTTTATGTAGAAATAGTTTGAAATAAAATAGATTGTAATGAAATAGAATGGAATCAGGATTGAAATTATAAATACTTTCTTATATTTGGATATGCACATGGAAAGGAATCTTGTGATTTGGATGTAATAGTATCCGTAAAAAATTCCTTAATTGATAGATACCATAATTAAGTCAAAAGATTGAATAAGCAATTTTAACTAGTAATATAAGATCAGAATCACTATTATATTTTTTAAAATGCAGAATTGAGATTCCATCATGAAACTGACAATTCTTAAAAACATAGAAAAACTAATGCAATCCGATACCATAATTTGATTTTAGATTTATTCCCACATAATAAACATGATATAAGTGGCTTTAGAGATGGAAGCTAGACCTATCGAACCCAAGAGGACATCACGGCATCGTTATTAAATGCGTTCCACCTCTTTCCTTTTCATGAACTTAACAATTATTTGCTGGTCGAACATTTGTGCATCCAGTCCTAAGGCAATAAAGGTTAAACAAAAATAAAAGCATTCAACGCACTATCCAGATAAATTACATTAATTTATGTAGGTTGAAAGCTTTCGAAATGATTGATATAGAAGTCAACCTAAACAACTCAGAACGACAATTCCCAATAAATTAAGGCCCGCTATCAAGCTCTAAAAAGTTAAATTCCACCAATGGCAATTTCCATTTGCAGTTAGCAATGCATCTACTGAAAACGAAGATGTACTCTAAGCCCTCATATATTTGTGGGTTATTTGTAGCAAAAACTATCAAAATTATAAAGTAAAAATCATCAATTTCTAAGATATTGCATTTATAACCCTTAGAAAATATTCATAAGTAATCTTGTTTGGATAAAAAAAAAAAGAAAAAAGAAAATACGCATAAAATAAATTTCCTCAAATACATTACCAAGTCAACTTTTATCAATATAGAATTGTTGTTGTTTTTTTTTTTAACGACAATTTATTACTTGATTCGATCGGTATTGACAAATGAGATATTAATTACATCAAGAAAATCTAGGGATCAAATAAAAAAAAAAATTACAATTTGAGAGCGAGAGGATTTGAACTTCAATCTATCTCAATGAGAAACTAATAGTGAGACCATTAAACTACAACATCCTTAGCAAAATAATCAAGTACTTGGTTAGATAGACAAGTAACTTAGTGAAAATAAAAATTTTCATTGAACCTTATAAATTTTTTTTTTTTTTTGGCCATCTATATTACAAATTGGGAGAGGAAGGATTCAAATCTGATTCGTTTTATTAGGAAATTGATATTCATATCACTAAGATATAATGAACTTAGCAAGTCTTATAGATTTTCCAAGCCTCAAGCAACACAATTCTATATTTTAAACCATATGAATTTCTTATTTTGAATTAGCATTTGAAAATGTGCTTTTCATAGCCATTTGATGTTTAGTGGAAAAAAAAATAAAACACAAAAATTGTTTGCTAAATAACTAGTTTATAAATTGATGCATAAGGCTGTAAATGAGTCAAGTTATTTGAGCTTGACTTATTTGAAATTCAAGTTAGCTCGAGCTTGATTAATGAACGAGCTGAGCTCGAGCTTAAACTCAAGATGAAGCTTGTTCATCTAAATGAGTTGTGCTTATGCTCTAATTCAAGTTCATGAACTTGCTCACATAGGCTCACAAGCCTAATCGGTTTGTTTAGAATCGTGAGTAGGATTACAAATTTTATATATATTATAAATATTATATATTATTAAAATTCAAAGGTCATAGGATAATATATAGTGTATAATTTAATCCTTATTTAGTAAAAGTTAATCTATTTATTTATTTTATATACTTAAGCTTGTTAATAAGATCAAGATCGATTTATTTTAAACTCGGCTTGGTTCGAATTCGATTATTAAATGAGTTGAATTTAAGTTCAAAACAAAACTCGTTTATCTAAACAAGTAGAACTTGAGCATCAATCTCAAACTCAATAAAAAAACTCAGCTTGAGCTTAATAATTTTTAAACAAGTTGACCCTAAACTTTTAAAAACTTAGTCTAATTCGGTTTGTTTGTAACCCTAATGATACAAAAGACTCCGATAAAAGAAATTCTACTTATAGAGCAATGGTATCAAAATGATGAAGGAATTTTTTTATTTTTTTTTTAAGTAGAAACCACCGGAAGTAATATTGCTTTATACTTAGTTATCAACCCATCAAGATTGGATCTTTCGAAAATCCATTGGCAAAAATAAGTTTAGTCTCTACGGGTAAGTCTATTAAATCCTAAGTTTATTTTGTGAAATTGAATTAGGTTCCAAGTGCTTATTTCCATAAAGATGATTGAGAAGATAAAATTGCCTCTTCTGTGTGATATTTTAAAGGATTTGCATTGACAAATGTTTACATCAACATAGCATAATATTTACCGCAGAATTATACATCAACATAGCAGCAACTACAGAGGCAGCACAAAAATTTAGCCGTGATCTAACACTTCACGGCATTGTACTAAAGGACTAGTATCGGTTCTTAAATATTTAGTAGGTTAACAGGCGGTACAAAAGCACAAACTGCATAGGTTTTATGGAACAACCAAAATTCGCCAGTCTATTTGCTAGTTGAGTAGCCTTCCTTGGTACATAATCGATGTCGATGTGGATTTCCTTAAAGCGGCTTGATTGTTCCCCGTAAGAAAATACAATCATGTGATATTTCCTCTGCAAACCGGCATAATCTAATTTTTTAAAAATGAATGTTGCAATACACGAGTCAATATTAATAGAGTATAGAAATATGTAAACGAAGAGCATATTGCATTCCATAAAAAGACCACCCACAACTCAACAGCCAATATGTCTACAAACCCAACCTTTTTTGTAAATCCAAATATGCGATTTCCTTCTTCATCTGGAAAAACAGTGGCAACAGCAGCTTAGGAAGTGTTATTATGTAGAGAAGCATCGGTATTCAATTTAACCTATCCCTCTGATGGTGTATTGCGACTTAACATATTGAGGGACAAACTTCTTTAATCGAAAACTCTTATGGTGACAAGCCCAAAATTCATCAACAAAAACCCAAATATGAAATCATTAATCATCTTGAAATAATTTTCTTTTCTTTCTTGTTTCTTATTTGTTCTCAAATTAGTATAACTCATTTTCTGTGACACTTGGTATCAATGTATCAGATATTTTATCCGAAAGTGGAAAAGTGTGTTTAAAAATTTAAGCATTTTTTTGTTTCAATTGTAATATTACAGTTTTTGTTTTGCCAATTACAGTTGCTCTTGAACAAAAGAGGTTCGAACTTAATCCATCCATCGAGCGACTAACATTCATAATTACAATGATTTTGGCGTATAATATTATAGCTTAACACATAACTGTCAAAAGAAACAACATATAGCAACATTGTTCTGTGCATACTTAATTAACATGCATTTAAAAGTTTTTGAGCCTATCATTCGTTTTTAGGACCACGTAATATGACTTTTGCTAACCAAACCCACACTTTCAAATATTTTAAATTAGGTGTATAGCTTTTCATAATTTTAAAGAGTGATTGCGATTTTCCTACGCGAGATTTTATTTTGTAGCTGAAATAAAAAAATAATTGTTTCTCATGAGTTGTCAGGCGAAAAACATCATTCTGATAATTTTTTTTTTTTAATTTCTACTACACCTTTTGATTGAAACTTAACTAATTTATTTAATTGATTTTCTAATTCAACTTTATATATTCAAAACATATTGAAGGCCTCATTTTTAGTTCTCAATATATATACTTTTGCATATATTTAATAGTTATATATGAAGTTAAATGGCGCCTTTTATTACGCCTGGCCTTTACTCAAACATAGTATTTTACGAATAGAATATAGTCTTAACTCGTTTTTTGTTTTGTAGGTTCATTATTGTACTGTATTAAGCTCTTAATTTGACAAACAATCATAAAGATATTCATATGTGTGCATATGTATGTATATACACATGTCATGTCAACACATAAATGCTATAAATAATTGTGATAACTAAATATATTATATATATTCTATTACATATAAACGATATATTCTTTCTTTTCTTTTATTTTTACTGCTTAGCAAATACAATGAATACTTTCGCCATAGGCCTTATTCCCCAGAATAACACTATCCTGGATTACTCACGGAAAAGCAAAATCCATCTTACAAAATTCAAAGTCAACATCTCCCACACTCCGTGATTATTGTATAAGGAAAATTGTACAAAACTCTTTAAAGGACATGAAGAAGTCAAATGAACGACGACTCAAAACCTTGCCTACAATTATATTTATTAAACACACACAAAAATTCTCGTCACAAAATTTTGAGGTTGCCCCCTGTCACCGTTTTTAACAAACCGCCGATGTATAAACCGACGAAGATGAAGTGGTAGAATTAGAAAGGACCCCTTCTTTGCCATGGCTGCACCTGTCTTCACTAGTTAAATGAGATTGTCTTTGCAGTTTCTGGATGAAAGATGTTTGAGGAACTGCGGCTTGTGGTGCAGCTGAAGCATACACTCCTGTCGGTTGAGGAGGTGTTGGTGCTGCAGGTGGTGGTACCCATATACCTCCTACAACTAGGAATTGATGCGGCGGCTGCCGTGGTGGTGCTATAATATTATCGTGATTCGCAGAACTTGGACGTTTTGCATGCAACCGATATTTCTGAAGATAAAAAGAGCAAATTAAAATGATGTTAGCTAAAACTATTATTACAACCAAATTATTAATTTTATGGCATCGACATTTTTGAAGGTGCATAAAAGCACTATCTAAAATTTTAGAGTGAATTAATTTTGACAGTTTTATCAATTGTCTTATAATTCAAACCAAATTAAAAAAAAAAAAAGAAAAGAAATTATATGTGGTTAACGCCAATTTAATTTGTATAAGTACTCACGATTGATACACATTTAGACATTACTTCAGTAGCTTAGTTTTGGAAATTTAAAATATTGCATCTTAATTAATTGTGTAACTTTGCCTAATGCAATTTAACCGTGACAAAATGGCTAAATAAAAAGGGAGATTAAAGACTAATATTAACCTGTAAATGGCTTTTGACTTCGTCATTGGTAAGGCCATCAACCTTCATTACTTCCCTAATTTGCTTGGGAGTTGCAACTGCAAAGTGCACATTCAAAATGTTAATAACAACTCTAAAGATCTAAAAACATATAATATTGTCCACAGATGTTATATTTCTTTTTTAAAAATTTAAATAATTTTTCCACAAATGTTATATTTATAACTTTAGAAAAAATAACTTTAAGATCCATTTTCCAAGATACTAGTACGAAAATTTATTTCATCAATCATAACTTACTAAAATTAAACCTTTGGAATATTTAGAAACAAATAATGCAGCTATTGCAATTCAAAAGAAAATTGAAAATATAAAATTTAATGATTAAATACGTATTTGCATATTTTTACAAAATTATAAGATATTATATAAAACACAAAAACTCATTATTGATGAAAAATTTTATTATATAACTATTCAATTAAATGCAAAAGAACCATTCCTTTCATGGAAAGGAGCCATCAGTTTAGAAAATTAAAATGTCACACAAAAAACTCTTTCTTTCAATTAGTCACATAGATAAGTCAATTTTATCTTATCACATTCCAATGCATAAAAACCTTTTTTCTTTTTTTCTTTTTGATAACGTACTTCTGTGTACATGCACAACAAGAGTACGGAGAAGGCAAATTGATGAATTTATATTACAATAATCATCACTCACTTGTTACTGTTTTTGAGTTTTGAATTATTTAATCTGAAATAAAAGGTTTTCTTATTCTTATTTTACTCCTAATATTAATGAAAAGCAAAGTAATTGCTTTGGCGAAAAAGATAACTAAATCGGTCTTATTAAAAAAAAAAATGAAACTCACACTATTATAATATGCTATTCTTTTTTTTAAAAAAAAACAAAGGAAAAATAGAAAAGTTTCTTATAAAAAACTGTGGCATGGCAAACATGGAAAGACCCATAGGTCGTACTAGCCCTCAATATTTCCTTTTTTATAAGTAATTAATGATTTAGACTTATTACCATCTGGTCCCCCGAGTTGTTGAAGGGCATCGACAAAGGATCGGTGGAGATCATGGGACCAACACCGCCTTTGCTTTCTCCGAGATTGGGTCGTACTCTGACCAAGTTGTTTGTCTTCTTTTCCGCTGCTGCTGTAACCACCGCTTGTTCCCTTATTTGTCGTAACTGTTGTATCCGCCGTGGAACTTGCTGGGCTTGGAGACGACGATGCTCTGTCTAATTTAACATTATTGCCCAACGATGCCTCGTTACTCTTTCCACTGCTTCCTTGATCTTTATTCAATGGCTTTATCACACCATCGTCATTCTTATTATTCCTATTGCTCTTCACCTCCATCACTGATCCACTACACGGAGACTCCTGTAAAATCCCATCATAATCCCGATTAATGCCAAGAAATTAATCCATCAAAAACCCTACATCGTTTTTTATTTTTTATTTTTGAAAGTTTGGATCGATATATAGACCTTATTAAAGCACAGTATCCTAAATGAAAAACGAAATCAACGGGTTTGTTTAAGAAAGTTTTGCCATGAAGAACGTGTATTTTACCTCCTTCAAAAGTAAATCTGAGGATGGATTCCATAACTGAGCAGATCTAAGCCAATCGGATTTCATCTTATCCTTGTCCTTGTCCTTGGTGGCCGGCTGTTCATGTGAACAATCTACATCATCATCGCAACCCTTTAGAGGAATGAACTCTTCCAACACGGGTTTACGTGCATCCTCCATATCTTCCTCCGTACAGTCAGATCGTTCATTCACGGGATTCATGCTCATTCCAGAAAGTTGCTTCCTACATCCCTCGATTGCTGCATTGAATTCATCACTTCAACTTATTACTTTTTCTCTAAATATGAACAGGATCCCGAGATCGGGCATCCGAGGCACTTATCATGTGAAGAAGCAAACAGAAAGAAAATTTTTGAAAAAAAAAACACTATACACTTTATAAAAAGAGAGTTCGATAGAAAGGTTAAAAGTTATCTCATCCCAACGCAATAAGAATGTGCCGGCGAGTTTCTAGAAGGGTACAGAAGCCCAAAACTTGCCCGCGGAGCTTCAACTTCAATTATTTAGGGCATGAAAGGAGGAAGATGGTTAAAAACTGTAGGGTTTATCTTTACCTTGATTTACCAACTCCAAACATAGAGGAAGTTCACGTTGGAACACCTGGATTTTGCACTTCTCCATCTCTAGAGCTTCCAGATAGCTCACCATATTCTCTCTGCAATCCATATTCGACATGTCTCCCTTTTTTAAACTTCCCTTACTATCTTGGTTCTTAATTGTGAGACAACAAACAGGGCAGCCTGCAGGCGCTTTAATAACGAAAATATGGGATTAAAGGGTATATGCGGAGAATAAACATTGACAGATCCGGAAGGCAATTGGAAGGAAACCTAAAACCTTGAATCCAAGCAGAATCTGGAATAGGAATATGTTTATCCCAAAAGGAATTATGCGAAACACGGAATTAATAGTAATAACAACGAGGAGGAGGATGAGGTATGGTGTATCGTATTCAAAACCAGGCAATTTAACGTTGATTATTAGGAACAAAGTCGAGACGTCGCGTATAGAAGGAATCTTCTTCCGCAGGGTTTAGAAGAGAGAGAGATTGATGGCAAGAGAGAGAGTGTGTGTATTTTAAAATGAGGAAAGGAATGGGAGAGAGCTGAATATTCGAGAAGGGATGCGCTTTTCGTCGCATATCTATGGGCTGGCAATGACGTCAGGTTCATCACAAAATTTTTTTCAGGATAAGATCAAAATAAAATTTGGGGTTTCTTAGCTAATGTGGTGGTGGATGTGGATGGCAACATTATCACTTCATGATGAGTTAGGGTTTTCGTTTTTGTTATTTTGTTTATTTATTTATTTATTTATTTTTTTGGAATAACCTAAAATTGCTAGCGGTTGGATTTCGTATATCCTGCACTGGCTCCCGGGGGGTGGTTCTATTGATGCCATATTCTAAATATTGTAGATGCACTTGCCAACTTGTCCCAAACAAACAAAAACAGATGCACCTTGCCTAAAATATCGAGGCCGTATAAATTGGAATATACTGGAACTTTTCTTAGATATTTTCACTACAAATGCGTTTTATTTTCCTTTTTAACTTTGCTATTTTTCTTAAATTGGCAACAATATATATTTGGCATGTGGTAAGAACATACGTCGGAGGAAAGAAATATCTTTATGAATATCTCAGTCTTTTCTAACTATATAAGCTTTATAAAAAATGGGACCACAGAAAAATTGAACATATTCTATTTATATATATATATATATATATTCTTTTACCAACTATACGAGAGGAGAGGGAAAATTCAAATCATAGTTTATTTTTTTGAAAGGTTAATGGCAATACCACGAGATTATAACAAATTTAACAATATATTCATATAAAATTTGTATGAATTATTTACAAAATAACTAGTGGTTATTATATCCTCATGACTCACATTTGTGAAATTAGATGCATTAGACTGCATGCACGACTAGGTGATAGTGATTCGATGGGCACCTTCAATTCTTTAGATGGTTACATATGGGAGTGGTGATGAAGACAACATAGGGAACCTAATGAGAAGCTCAAGCACCCAATGAAATTAACTCAAATTGAAACTTGTTTAGAGTAGCTTTTAGGTTTTTTTATTGTATGATAGGAGAGCAATTGATTGCTTGGTTCAATTTAAATTGGTTTTGGTCGAAATGAGAGGATTTTAGGGAGAAAGGCTACGGTTTACTTAGTATTGAGTAATGTGAGAAAAGTACAAATTTTTGATTGATTTTCCATGAAGTTTTTTTGTTAACCATGCTCATTGGTTTAGGAAAAAATTACAAATTTAGTACTTAACACTTTTGTACAGTTTCTATTCGAATCCTAAATATTTTAAAATTTCTATTTGATTCCTTAAAGTTTATAAAAGTTTTCAAATAAGCCCTTTGTTACTCTTACCATTAACTATAACACCTAATATTTTTTAATTGGTCCATGTATTTTTTATTAAAAAATTAATATAATATAATATATAAAAATAAAGAAAGTAATAAAAAAATTGGGAAATTTCAAAAAATAAAAAATGAAAAATTAAGTAATAAAGATAACAAAAAAAAATTAGACAAATAAAAAATAAATAGATAAAAGATAAAGACTGAAAAAGTAAAAATGATCGTTTTAATCACTCTTTGACCTTAGGGTGGCCAGAACAACCAAAAGGATGTAAAAGCTCACAACCTATACACTAAAGTGGATTGAAATAACTTATGATTAGTCATGGGTGGCAGCTCACTTTTTACGTAAGTGGCTATTATAGCTAAGTATTTAAAAAAATTGGGTTTCGCTCTTATTTTAGATTCTTTTTTTTTAATTTAGGGTTGGATGGCCACCTACCCCATTAAAGGGGTTGCACGACCCTCCTTAAGGGGGTTAATGACCAATTATAGCTAATAATAAGTCAATTCGACCTACGTTAGTATGTAGGTTGCAACTAACTACTTTTTTTTTTTAATCATTTTGATTACTCTTGATCTTAAGGTAGTTGGAAGAAAATTCTTTTATTTTTTTATTTTTTTTTTTTGCACAAATCTTTGTTAGTTGATTTTGCATTTCTTTATATATATATTTTAAAAGTTTTATTATTATTATTATTATTATTATTATTATTATTATTATTATTATTATTATTATTATTATTATTAATTTTTTAGTTATTTTATCACAGTAATTTTTTAATAAAAATATGTAAACCTATCAAAAAGTGCAACGTAATAGTTAACAAAAAAGTTCATGACAAACTAGTAAATAACTTATTTGAAAACTTTTACAAATATTGATGACTCAAATAGAAAATTTGATATTTTTAAGACTCAAATAGAAACGGTACAAAGGGTTAAGTTCTAAATTTATACTTTTCTCAAGAAAAAAAAAATCTAAAGATACAATATATTAAGAAACAACTTTAATGTGTAATTTTTACCATGAATTGCATAACATTTTGTTGAAAGAAAAATGTGTATTGTTGTTTAATAATTGAAAGTACCTTGGGTATCAAATATTTAAGAGTTCAAAGAAAATGAAAAAAAAAATAGAAATGCTTTCCAAAATTTCAGCTCAATATGTTTATGCATCATATCTTCCTACAAATAACATTTTTTCATCCAACAAAATACTATATATAATTGATAAAAAAAATAACCAAAACTAAATTTCTAAACTTAAGTAACCTACATACAACATCATATACTAACATGTGCATAAATATATAATTCTAGGATTTTTCCATGGTCCCTTTTTTGTTTTCTAGAGAACCGCTCCAACTCTTTGTATTATCCTTGATTTATATTCTTTTAAATTTAGAGTATTACACTCATTGTGAATGTAAAGATCCAGATTTAAGGGAATATAAATTAAGAAAATAATGAAAAATTGAATCGATCTTGTCAAAATAGAGGATAAGATTATAGAAATTTTCATATTTTTAGGATAATATAACACCAAATCAACAAACAAAATAAGAAAATTGTGGTTTATAAAGCAATTTAAAACAAAAGAGTTCAATACATACCAACAAATTTTGTATAATTTTTCCTTATATGTTTATTCCTACAAATAAGACAATCATTTGTAAATTGTAGGAGAAAAAAAGTAAGAAATGATAGAAAACGATTAGAGAAAGAGAGTAGCGAGGCATTTGTAATTGTTGAGCACAATGCCTAGCAACAAGAAGAAGAAGAAGAAATGAATGTTAGGTTTGATATGCAAAAATGATCTGAATGCAATAAGTGAAACAAAATGAAATCAAGAACAAAACGAGAAAATTACTTCTATGTTTAGAAAACATCAATGGAATTGTTGATTCCATTATTATAACATGTTGGACTATAACATAAGGAAAATATCATATTTTGTCTTTAAAATTTAACCATTTTTATAATTAACTAGTTAAAATTTAAAAGTACCAACTTGGTATTATAATTTTATTCATTTTGCGATCAATTACATGAATTTTGCTCGTTTTTACAAATTAACTACATGAATGTTACTAATTTTTGCAATCAACTACTTGATCTAAGTATTGTAAATGATTTTAAGAACTTTATATTGGTAGGCTGATACTTTTAAACTTTATATAGTTATTTATAAAATGGATAAAGTTCAAATATTATATATGACGTTCATCATTGTAACATATTTGGAATGGAATTGAATGTTCATATAGTGGTATAATTCTCTCAATTCATGAATTTAATAAATATATTCATATATTTATATTAGGATATATTGTGAAAGGTGACATGTGTTTTTATTGTTTTACAAAGAGCCAACTTATATATATATATATATATAATATATTTTTATGTATAGTGACCCATGTTTTTAATTTTTGTATAATACATACATAGGGACACATGTCACATTCTAAGTGATTGTTATAAGTATTAGATAATTTAAATTTATAATAAAGCTAGAAGTTAATTAAAATAAATAAATTAAACTAGGAAAAAAGAAAGAAAGGGCAAGGACAAAAAAACCACAGCACCAACACTGGCTGCTGTCCGAGGAAGAAGAAGGTTGATCGAGGATAGTCAACGGCCATAAGAGAATGAGGAGTTGCCGAAACACTGTTTATGGTGTTGCTCATGCGAACGTGGAAACTCGGGCCCAAACATGGTAATAGAAGTGACTCAACAATACCGGCACATGGCCGAATTCGGGTTTTTAATTAGGTATAATTTCAGATGAATCGAACTTAAAGTTGGGTCTTTTATGAATCTAAGGGCACCTAAGAACAGATTCATATAAATATCTGCTTTTGCTTTTCACTCTAGATCCAGATATTCTAGAGAGAGGTTGCTATTGCTCGTGGGTATGGTTAGAAAAGAAACTCATTTTTTTTTTTTATATGATTCATGTGAAATCAAAACGAGACATTAGATTTTGATTAGGAGTTCAAATTAATCCTACATATTCAAATCGGATTTTAAGTGTTAGCACTGCATTTTAATTCGCAATTTGTATCTTTTCCTACCAATTTAATTCATTTTTGGCAGTTAAATTAAATCTTAGTGTTGATTTAATCTAATTCGGCTAAAAAATAGGCAAAATTTTGATCAAAATACCTACGATTTAATCTAATCTACTCAGATGGACCTTAGGCAATAGCCATTGTTGTTGCTATGGTTTTTTCTTCCCTGCTTTTTTACTTGTTTAATTTAATTTATGTATTTTTAATTATTTTTTAGTTATATTATAAATTTAAATTATCTAATACTAATAAAAATTACTTAGAATGTGACATGTGTCCCTATGTATGTATTACACAAAAATTAAGAACACGGGTTAGTGTTTGTCAAGAAAACAAAATACATGTTTGCTCTTTTCAAAACACATAAAATATAAGATGGGCTTTTATAATTTATCTTATATGATATTACTTTCAAATTAATGTATTGTAATATATAATATGTATCATGTTGTATTAGTAATATAATAAATTTTTTACTAGTACAAATAATATCATGTAATAAAAAGAGAACCCTAATTTAAAATAGAGAATTAAATTGTCATTATGAATCCCAAATTAGCAAAAAAAAAAAAAAAAAAATAGCTCTCCAATTGAGAGTCTCTAGTAAGTGAGAATGCTAAGGGCTAAAAGATATTCATGCATTGATTGATTTAATGATTCATGAAGGATAGAGTTAGACCTAAGGCAAGGGGCAAGTCAAAATTGTGAACCATCTTGGAATCGGAAAACTGATCGCATTGTCCCAACTTGCTTAAGGGATCGATTGATTTGGTAGATCCTAGGCAAGTAATTACATTTACCTAACCTATTAGGTTTGACCCATTTTTTTTATTTTTAAGAAAGAGAAAAATGTAAAAAACAATTGAAATTCAATTGAAAACTTAAACTGATTGAAAATTTCCTATCAATAGGAGAATGACATATGCCATTCACTACATTTAGTGTGTTGTTCCTAACAACACAAGAAGTATGTTTAGTATGATATATATAGGCTTTTACTAAAAGAAATATCTTGTTCCATAGCAATATAGAACTACTTTTTATCTTTTGAATCTTCTATAACCTCTATATTTTTCATCTTGCATTCCTAATATTATAATTCAATTTAAATGCAATTGTATATAAATAAATATACATCTAATAATTATTTCATAAATGGGTTAAAGGCTTTATAGTCTTCAGGCTCCATTTTTTTTACTTTAAATATTTATTATTTCATTTTAAAATAAAATTTAATTTCTATAAAAAAAAAATTGGTTGTTACGATTCTTAAGTCCAAAAATCAACTCCTAAATTATCGATTCCTAATAACCAGTCCATGAACAGGCCTACCAAAGCTAGTATGAGTTCCAAGATTTTAGAACTTTAACCTTATTGGTCCACATATAATTCCGAGCCGATAGGAAACCATGTCGAGGCCTATATAGAGTCTTCTACAAGTTGAGGTGGGAATTTTCCTTTCATTGATTATTAATCTTAATAAGGAATTTTGTTAGTAAAATAATCTCACATAATACATACCTAATTGTTATTTTATTGTATTTCTCTACTTTGTAAAAGTTTTAAATTAAATAATATATATGTGGTAGGTGAAAACAATTATTTAAGTAAATATATAATAATGGGGCAAAATGATTAAAATTACAACTCTACCCATTTAAAGGTAAAATCAAATTTATCTTTTAAAGTTGAAATCACTTATTCAAAATTATGATTTTAACTTCTAAAAATACTTCTAGATATCGGAAAGGGAGTTGAAGTTGGAATAGCGACTTCTTTCTAAGTAGTGAAAGTAGTGAACGAGTTGAGCTGCTTGCAAATTGCTCGAACTTCGATCACTTTAAACTTAAGTCAACTCAAGCTTGATTATTAAATAAGTTAAGCTTAAGTTTAAGCTTAAAATAAAAGTTCATCAATTTAAATGAGTTAAGACTTGTGAGCAAATTCATTTAGGATTGTAAATGGGCTTATGAGCTTCATATTTATTACATATATTATATGTTTTTATAATATAAAGTATATGTAATATATAATTTACACCCAATAACTATTTTATATAATATATATAAACATATAATAGGATATGATATAATATAATATATATAATCTAATTAATATTCATAATTTATTTGTTTTTATTTTTATTCATTTTGTGTACTTAGCCTCTGCATTTAAATGAAACTCATGCAATGAGCATGGAAACAATATGAGTAGCTCACAAGTTACTCTTTGCCTAATAAGTTTGATCTATAAATAAATCAAGCTTAAATTTAAAATAAAGTTTATTTATTTAAACGAATCAAGCTTAAGTTTATAACTTTAAGACACAACAAAAATTCAACTATGCTCAAGCTTGACTATTTTTAAAATTAGCCTGAAGTTTCAAAAGCTTTACTTGACTTCTCTCCTTCACAATTATGATTTCTCTTATACCAAGCATTCTATTGGGGTTTATATTGTCCACTCACCTAGATAAAATTTATAAAAGAAATTCACTAGTATTTCAATATTTTGCTTCAAGATTTTACTAGTTGTGTTCAAATTTGTACTAGTGTACTTGTATGTCAATAATATATTAAAAACAAGGATTGGATACTAAAGTTTTTGTATTGGCTTTTTGTTGGCCCGAGAGTATATAATGTAGAATAGTAACATCTTGTAAGCGTGCGGTAGTATTAGTTCATAGTGGAAATCAATTTGGTTGATTACAGCCTGGTCGATAATGCTCCAAGAGGAGGCTAGTTCATAAGATGGAATCACTAGCTTTTTTCACCAAATCGAAAGAAACATATCATTGAAATCAGATACATTACAAAGTTCCCGATGGATGGGTTACATGATCAAGGCGCAACAGTCTAGCTAAAGGGCTTAAGGGATTACACTTCCTATGGCACATGCAGAAACTCTTTTTTTTTTCCTTGGAATGCTATCCAATTGGCACAAACATTGACCTTTCGATTTATCAAAACAAAATTACATGGAAGAATCTGTTTCCACTATGATCTTTCTCCAACCCTTCGCTTTGGCGATGAACAAAGCTTCCTTAACAGTTGAAGTCTCAGCAAAATGAGAGTCTTGGACGTCGACCATACAACTAACTGCATCCAGAAACCATCCAATATGATGTCGTTGCAACAACCCCTAGACCTGCAGTATTTTTTTTTTTTTTTTTTTCTGTTACATGCACCATCACAATTAAGCTTAACATAGTTGAATGGAGGAGGCGTCCAAGTTGTACTGTTGTTGTTGCTATTCCGACTCGCAGTTCTGTTACCTTCACAAGGTATGTTGGCGCATCCAGGAACTCCTACACACGTTACAATCGCTGAAACTCAGCCAAAGCAGTTTTGATAATAATTATCAAACTTTGGGGATGCGGCAATTTGCAGTTGAAGATGCAGTCGCATCTATGCTTCCAAATGTACCATAAACAAGTACTGATCTCTCCAACGAGGAACTTCAACCGTGGTTTACTACCTTTACAATTTTGTACCAGCGACAGCACCTATCTATCAACTGTAGTGACACTTTCAACATCAATCCGAGCTCCTAAAATCTCCATTCATATCGGCCTAGTCCATTCACATAATAGAACCATGTGTTGTAGCCCATTCACGTAACAGAACCATGTGTTTAGCAGTTTCCTCTCGGCCGTAGAAATAGCAACTTGTTGAATCCTTATTGCGCCTCTTTCGTAAGTTGGCGATGGAGTTAATGGCATTAGTAAGGAGTCAGCCACATAAAATGTTTAATTTTTGGCATTCCAAGTCAATTTCCACATATTAGCATCAATGATTTGCAAATATGATGCCTGATCTACATCCTGCACAACTCATGATCCCACTATAGCATGATATGCAGACTTGACTGAAAATTTTCCTCTACTCTCCAATGGCCAAAATACCCTATCCTCCACGTGGGTCTAACTTACCGGTATTTGATGTATTATATATTTTAATGCAACAACATTGGCAGGGAACAATTCATCAATGATTTCTCTTGCCCACTATCTATTCTGCAACAATCCATCATTCTCTATCAATTCATTCACCGTGATGAATCTCTCATTTCTCAAATAAGCGACATTCATGGGTTTCTGGCTCTCCCTATTCATAATCCAAGAATCTGACTAGATGTTCATCTTATCTCTTACACCGATCTGCCAGCAATAGTTCTCATTGATCACCTCACGCTCAACTAAAATGCTTCTCAAATCAAGGATGGCCTACCACCAATCTTCGCATTCATAAAATTATCATTTGAGAAGTAAATACCTTGTAAGACCTGCACTCATAATTGGTTAGGGGTTATTTAGCAGCCTCCAGTAAAGCTTACCCTGCATGGTATCATTAAAAGCATCAAAATCATGGAAGCCCAACCCCTCGCGGAATTTAGCCGCTGACATGTTCTTCCAGCTTCTCAAAGGAATCTAGTTACCATTGACGTCATCTCCCCACCAAAGCTTGCTAAGCATAGATTCTACATACTTGCACCGCTTTTTAGGGAATTTGAAAACTGTCATTGAGAAAGTTGGTACTGCAAATGCAACAGCCTTGGGAAGAGCTTCCTTCCCTCCTTGTGAGAGTAATGAACCTTTCCATCCCTAAATCTTTAATCCAATCTTTTCTTTAACATTAGCTAAAACAACTGCTTTGGAATGCCCACATACAGTTGGAGTACCTAGATACACACAAATCGCATTATGGAGTGGAATGCCTAGCATGTGGCTTGAATTTCTCGGTTAGTCTCTTTCTTTCATTACCATGCATTTCTGAAAATTTGCATAGGTTTTCAAGTTGAAAAAAAGTAGCAAGTTTTAATTCTTTTTTAGGAAGGGAGACTTTGGATATATGTTAGTCTTCTCGTATTTTCCATAATTTTATAATTGCAAATTATTTTTTAATTTAAAGCTTTCGCCGGGTTTTTGGTTTGGGGGTGGGGGTGATTTTTGAGAAAGTTTAAATTTTCATAGTCAATCAGTGCTCTACAATATAAAATATGTACTCTATTTTTGTTTTTGAGTTGTCTTTACATTGAATATCGGCATCATTCTTTTTCCCATTTTGATACGAGTAAGTATATGTACACACATCTATAGATAGATATAAGTATACATATGTGTATATACATGTATATATTATATATATATATATATCTATGTATGTATATTAACCACGCTACACTGGATTTATGTGTTTTTAAGAAATGAAAAACATATTGTGTATGACATTGTTTAAAAACTTTATAGATTTTCTCCATATAGTTGTTATCAAGAAGTAGTGGCACATCATTACGTGACCATCCAATATAACATCTCTCCAACTCCGACTGCATTTTGTATTTTTAACACTATATTTTGGGTAACTAGAAGCGGAAGGAAATCAAGAAAAATAAATTGAAAATATTAGAAATTTTTTTTTTTGATAATTAAAAATAACAGCGGAAATTTAAAGAAGTAAAGACAACTAGAAGTAAAGTTTTCCATTTTAAAGTGATTATGTTTCTCTCTGAGCGATGACAATAAGTAGAAATATGTTTGGGGTTAATTAAAAGAAAAAAAAGAAAAACCTTATTCAACAAAATAAAGGGTAATATTGCCTAATAAACAATTTATTTCTTCTGATTTCCTTTATATATGTTAACTAAAGATAGAAGACAAAACTATTTCCTTCCTTTTCCTTCTTATGAATCAAATACCAAATGGAGATCATATTTCTTCTTTTCCTTTTATTTCCATTAATTTCCACTCACTTCTTTCCTCAAATTTATTTAACTAATTTTTTTGCCAAAACCAGGAATAACTAAAAGCAAAAGAACGAAACTTTCAATTTTAGGTAGAATCGACTGATATTGGGAATTTTTATTTATGTTATTAAAGCTAAACCTCTTTTTTTTTAACTATCATAATCATCAAAATTTAGTGTCTTATAGGTTTAATACATTTAATATATTCCACATCTATGTATTTCGCTATTATCAATTTCCATTAGCTCTTAAACCAATTTTTCCTCAACTAATTTCTTCTCCCATTCAACCCATTTTCCCGACATACAAATTGAACTCACTACATCTATAAAAGAGAATATACCTCATTATTTGTATACCTGTATTTTCAACTTACAACTACGTACAAATTTAAACTCATTGTATATCAATAATTAAGAGCATTCCATTATTCATGTAATATCCATATTTTCAACTTAAGATATATTATTCGTATATCATGGATATTATTTATTATTCATGTAAATAAAGGTATATTATTCATTTACAACAACAGATATTATTTGCTTTTTGCCATCTTTAGATGTTATTATTTGCTATTATTTTAATTTTTTTTCCTTCTTTCTTTTTCATAGATTTTCAAACTATTTATTTATTTATTTAGCATCACTCAATTCAATTCTTGAAAGAATGCATCGGTTGCTAAGTTATAATTTTACTTTGAGAAGACTCAAAAAATTGGAAGTTGCGAAAGTTGCAAAGAGTACCCTAGGCTTCACAGAGCCCATCCAAGCTTCATCTAGTTGAATCTGGGCTTAAAGGCTCGTTAGGCCTGAACTTTGGTGTCAACCGTTTGGTATAGGCCGCCTTAACTGGATCCGTTCAAGCTTTTTGTTTGCTCAAATCTTATCCTTTTTGTATTAGACTTGTATTGCAACTACCTAAGGGTCGGGTTGTTTAGGCTTTTTCTACAACCTGATATAGCTAGATAATAATAAAAATAAAATATATAAGGGTAAATTACATGGTATTTTTTGAAAACTTTCAACCCCCACACGTCACCACCATCGGCCTCACCCCCCTCGGAACCAATAAACCCAGCCCCAAAATTTTTTTCTAATTTTGTTTTTTTAGAAAAAAATAAATTATTTACCTATATTTCCCCATTTGCCTAGTAAATTATAAGTTTTTAATGCGCATGCTCCTAGCAAATTCTTCCATTTAATGCACCATTTCCTTGCTATACGCAACCTTTTAATAACTATCATATTTCAATAATTATTAAAGCACATATCAGATTTCTATTTATGGGTTGAAGGAGTAAATGAGTTTTATAATTGCCTTTTATTTCAAATGTTACCTTAGTACATTTGATTATCCATTATTTCCAATATTACTTTATTTCAAACATTTATTTCATGCACAATTTAGATTTCCAAAATCAAAATATTTAAAAAAAATTCAAATATCTCAATAAAACAAGAATATTAAAGGAAAAAGAAAAATATGTAATAAATAATCCAAAAAAAAGGAAAGAAGATATTATAAGTATATATTATCTCATCCATAATATTTTTCTTTTATAAAAAGAAATAGATTAGATTAGATTAGCAATTACTATTTTGAATCTCGATTGTCTTCTTTAACATTGTTTTCTAAATTTTATTTCAATCAATTATTTATTTTTCTTTCTCTTTTCTCCTTTAACTTTGCATACGAATCTATTTTCAATTGGCAAATATATATATATATATATATAGTTTTGTAATTCAAATCTTAGTATATAATATAATTAATTTGAGAGAGGCACTAAATTTATTCCTTTAATAGTAAGAAGATAAGTATTCAAAAATACCATCTAATAGAATTCATATTACATTGTATTGAGATTTTATTTTCTAATAGATCTTTGTAAGATATGCAAACTTTATATAGGTATATATAATTTCATAATTCAAATTTTAATAAACAATATAATTTATTTTGAAAAAAGCACTAAATTTATTCCTTTAATATTAAGAAGATAGGTATTCAAAAATATCATTTAATATAATCTATATAACATTATGTTAAGATTTTATTTTCCAATGGATCTCTTTTAAGATTCAAAAGTTTTTAAGTTTCTTAATTGATTGTTGTAGGTAGTGAAATTGATTATATACTTCAATTTTCATTTTTTATATTATTAAAAAAGAAGGAATTTTTATTCAAATCTAATTTCAATATTATCACTTGTTGTTTTAAAAACATAGATATGATAATTTACTTAATTTGTACATAAAAAAAAAGCTTTTGTTGATACTTTCTCTCTCTCTCTCTCTCTCTCTCTCTCTCTCTCTCTCTTAAGCAATCAATTATATATATAAAACTATAAAAGCATCTTTTTAAGAGTAAGAGTTATAAAAAATTACCATAAATACAATATTACAATTTTCCATCATCATCAAACAAATGCGGTTATTATCATCATCATTTTTATTTGTAACAAGGTTAGAAAATTTTATTATAATATAATATATTATACTTTCTTTTATTTGAGACTTTTTTTTATAGTGATAATTTATGACTCCATACTACAGTTGGGCCAAAAACAACTAATCACAAATCGAACCATAAGCCTAACCAAATCGAACTGGAAAAATAGTTTTTTTTTTTTTTTTACAAACCGTTTGATTACGATTAGATTTAGTTATATATAATCGAATCGAATCATTCCATTCCATTTGATTAAACAAAAATAATCTTATGCAATTTTTTTGTTATTTTTTTCATTAATTTTTATGGATTTTATCAATAAATTCATGCAATTTTATGTAACTCTTATTTCTTTTACGGTCTTTAATGTGTTTCTTTTGTTTTCTTTATATTGCTTTTCAATGAGTAGTTTTACTTCTCCTTCTTCGTTGTTTATTCATTAGAACAAAATCTTTTATCTTTATTTAATCAAGTTAAATTTGTTAAGATCTTATATAACTTTTTGCTAAGTATGATTATGTATGATAAATATATAAGAAATTAATTGAAAATACATGAAAGTTTAATGAAAATGAAAACATATTATTGAAGATAAAAATATTCAGCGAAAATTTGAAATGAACAGTTCCAACCAGGTTCGAATTGGACAAAACCTATTTTAAATAGGTTTGAAAAATTTAGGAATCGAACCATATGACCAGGTTCGATTTAAAAAAAAAATCGAATTGTTACACTAAGTTTGATTTGGTAAAAGAGGACGAATAGTAATCGTACTGTACCGAACCAAACCACACCCACCCCTACTTTATATATTATTTTTATGTATAATTTTTATTATTTTTTTTATCTATTATGATAAGAAAGAGTGGCGAGTTAAACTTCATTGATTTCTTTTTTGATTTCACATTTTAAGGTTGTACTTTTCTTATATAATAATAACATTGAAGTAACATTGATGATGGCTCTCCTTACTTTTAAATCTTGCATTCGTCCTGACATGGACCCTCAATTTTTTTAAAAAGCCAATACTTACCCCTTTAAATAACTCTAGGCTCCATTTTGTTTTTGAGTTGCTTGTGTTACACTTCGAAGTTACAGAATTGTAATAGTCCTGCCATACAAACCATTCTATGATAATAACTGGCCTCATAATACCTATCATAGATATAATCTATACAAGAAGTCGACGACTCCTTACTTTAAAGTAAATAGTTCGATTAAGAATTTAGCTAGAGTTATAGTAAGTATTAAAACTTTAAGTCAATATATATAATTACATGTACATTACTATAGAATTTACATATGATTCTACATCATAACATAACAGTCGGCTGGTTTATATATCAAATATCAGTCTTTCAGTTTTAAAGATATTAGTGAAACTGTAGATATAAATTAACTATTAGAAAAATTGATCCTCATACCCCTAGGCTTCAAAAGAGAATTAACTTATAGATAGTTGTAGGGGCGGCATAGTAGTCAGAGTAATAAGAAGTCAGGACCTACAAAATGATTTATACGGATATGAGCAACTACAGTTCAATAAATTGAATTGGAGACTCATGAATGTATACAAGCATAATCAAGGTTATTAAGCAATTATTTTCATGAAATGCAACAAATAAGTGCCATCATACAATGTAAATTGGTCCATTATGAAATCAGAGTAATTTCACCAACTCTAATCTAAGTTGAGGAGTTTTCATGTTATGCAATAGTTTACAATCAAATCCAAGTTTGTGAAATGGAGACATTGCTCCTCCTAAAACTATCATTCAAACCAATGCCCTCATCCTCACCGCAACCTCCTCTCTTATCACTTAGTTCGACTAAGGATAAGGAATAGACCAATTTGCTATCTAATGCTATCTTTTTCGAAGGTGTCAGTGTTTGGTTGGAGAATTCTAATGATCCCCTATAGGGTTATAATGCATGTATTTTTAGAGTATTTAAGTTGATTAGGATTATAGTTGATTTAAGGTAACCAAACAATTCCACACCACTCCAATCACAACCGTCATCAAACATAATACAGATTTCAACACAAAATCAAATACACAAGCACATGCATAAACTACTTATAATTACAATCATATATAATCCTAAGTCTCCGAGTACTCTAAAATAGTACTTCAAAATACAATGAAGTATTAAACCCAACTTACTTGGAATTCTCGGTCGCTCAATAACTTAATTGAAGGTTGGTTCTCTTTCGTATATCTTATAATACAAATACGTCTTTTTAATACTTATACTTTGATGATACATATTCTAAGTTATGATTTAACTCACTTCTCCATATATACCTATTATTTACTAATGATTCATTTTACATTAACTCGAGGTTCGGTTTCTGAATTAGATTCCAATTTTAGTTATAAATTGTTTTCAATTACGAGGACTTCTAAATACGCTTAAATCCTAATGTAAAATTAATCACATTAAGCTTAAGCATTCTAACATCATAGTAGGTCTTAATTTAGTATTCTAACATATTCGGTATTCTATAATTCTAATTAGGGTATCGGATTTTACTCTCGATATAAAAAAATCTTACATTTTTTATCCAATTATCTCAAATTAATTTTTGTACCAGATTTATTTTGTACTGATATTATTATTATATTATCCAATTTAACCTATTATTTCATATTTATTAAAATCCCAACTTCACATATTACTAAATTTCCTACAATTACCACATAATTCCCATGTTAATTACAATTAACACTCCAAATATTAGAATTAGATTTCCACATTAGAGATTAACATTCTTAAATTTCTAATTACTCTTTAAGTCAATAATTAATCATTTAATCACTTAATTAATCTAAAATTACCTCTTTTCTCATCATTTTAGTGCTAAAAAATTATTTAAAATTTTCAAAAAATTATTTTTTAAAAAATGGCTTTATAGTGTTGTTCTATATTACTTAAGTATTCTATGGAAATAAAATAAAATTGAGCTCTAAATTATACTTCTAAGTCTATTTATTTATAATTCTAAACATGTTCGGTTTTGTCTAATTTCTTAAGAACCTTATATATCTACAAACATGATTAAACTTAACCACTATTTTTTATTAAATCTACATACAGTAAAACATTAGAATAATAAATTTCATAATTTTCTGAGTATAATTAATAATTTTAGGGAATTTTGCAAAATCGAAAGAGATTTTAGACTTACCTGGTTTGCGAGTTTTTTGGCTTCCAACACTGGTTCAGCTGTATCGGCCGGTCCAAACGATTGGTTTGGAGTAGGGGGTAGTGGTGGTGGTGGTATTTTAGTTCTAGATGGTAGTAATGTGTGGGTTCAGTTTATTTGCCCTAATTGCACTGATTTAGGGGAAAAAATTTCTACAACCCTAATTTCCTTCTGAACTTCTGTTCTCTTAATTTTTTTCAACTCCCAACTGATCAAATGAGCTTTGAAAATTTTCTTACTATTTATAGGGCCTTGAAGCAATTATAGTGCATTAATTTGGATAAGACAAGGCTCATATCTCTACTATTTTTTCTTTTTAAGTGTTTGTTTTTTATTAGTTAATATTTTCTTTCTTTTCCCCTTGCTACCACGACATGATCTAGAATTTCACTATCTCTTTGATTTTTTTCCTGATTTTTCCTTTATTTTTTATAATTTTCTTTAATTATTTAGTAATTTTCTATCAAATTTGGGGCAATTTAAGTAATTTCGCATATTTTTATCTACACGTAAATATATGTAAAGTATAAGTAAACAGTTCTAAATATTATTTAGGTCATTCTATAATTTGTAGTATACATATAATTTATCTCTAGCGATTTATTAGTTATGGGAGTATATTTTACGCATTTTCGATAAATAACAAGTAATATACTTAGAATTTGAAAATTTTATATTCTCTTATTTTATTAAATTTAAACTTACGAAATCACTTTTTTATTAATATTTCTAACTTTAATTTATAACTTAGATTTGATCGAATCATTTAACCGATTATCCTAAACTTTATGTACTAAATTCGATCATATGATTACTTGACTTATATTTAGGGCTTACAGCCTGTTTATGTGATAATGCAATTTGACGTAGATGTTAAATCACAAAAACAAATGCTAAATCATATTTTGTGCTGATATGGCATTTTAATGCTTTTTTCCTCAAAGTTTGGTTGGATCTAACCAAAATTTTACTCGATCGAGCATTAAAGCACTAAAACAACCTGTCTAAACCTATAACCAACTAATACCACACCTACATACCTACCTACCCCCATACCTTAATATTCAAAAATCTCTTCCAAAGTTGGAAAATCGAACTTAAGCATCTCATGAAACAATAAAATCGATTAGGGCTGGGCTTTCTTCTTTTTCTTTTTATTTTTTTCCAACGTATGTGTATTAGGGCAAAAATGTAGGTAGACAAGTGGTCTATCTATTTTTAACAACATCTTTCATTAAGGGTGTAATGCATAGGAATAATGGGACCTTGTGGTCTATTATGGGGAAACATGTGATCTTACTATTCCTATGTATAACACTCTTAGTGGAGGGTGTTGTTAAGGAATAATAAATAAGTAAACCTGGTCTAACTATCATAGCAACAGCAAAAATGTAAGTAAACAAGTGGTTTACCTATTTTTAGCAAGACTTTCCATTGAAGGTGGGTGTAACACATAAGTAGTATTTGGTTATAAGAATTAGACAAAGTAAAAAGAATTGGATGTGATGAGTATAGAAAGGATTAAACAATACAAATTTATTATATTATATTTACTTTGCATAGTATATGATACAAAATTTATATTAAAAAACTAATTATTTCTATTATAAAATAAATAATTTTTTAATATTTAATAAAAATAATATTAATTAACTCAATTTTATAATATGAAAGATATTTTAAAGAACGTAAAATATTTTTATTTTCTTATCTAGTGAATTTCATTTTTATATCATGGTATAAATATGATAAAATTTGAACTTTTTATCTAGTTTATCAATCCAAATTTTTATCTAATTAACAAATAAAGTTACAAATCAAATATAAAATAAAATTCTTTGTTCAATTTGGTATACTACGATAAGAATAGTAAGACCTTATAGTCCTTATATAAGAAATATATGGTTCTACTATTCTTACATCCAGTGTTGCCTAAATAAATAGATCGCTTGTACTACCGATTTATTTCCTCAATAAAAAAAAAAAACATGGTATTCTATTCTCACTTGGAAACGCCAAACCTATTGTACCATTTTTTTTATTCCATCCGGAGTGTGCTGGAAAATCTTTGTAGTACCATGAGAAAACCAGCTGTTCTTTTGTCACGCCGTAATCTTCCCCTAGCACAAAGAAGGGGGCACTTTTCTCTCTACTTTCTTCCATTTTTTGCCATTGTGTACCCATGAAGGTTTTGCATACATTAGTGTAGATCAATTTGAAGTATTGATCATATTGTGTTTATAAAAAATATTTGAGGACAATCATACATGCCTTAAACCTCTTAGAGGTAAAAAGCAAGATAATCATAAAATTTAATTATATGAGACTAGTTACACATAAAGAGAGAGAGAGAGAAAAAAAAAAAAAACAACTTTCATGGATCCTGATAATCTATATCATCATGCTACAAAGAGAAAACGACATATATTGATTCAAGTTAATCGAATTTCTGATAAACTGGCTAGTAAAAAAGTCTTTGACACATTGTCCAAAGTCCATCAATCTCCAACTCGTACTGTTGCTGATCTATCTTGACTATAGCCTTACCTTAACGTGTCATGATTGTGCTGAGTTATGATCTTAGTCAGGAGTCTAATATATTTTCACTATACAGAGAACTTATCATCACTCCATAGGATTATAGTGGGGCACAAGTAAGCGTAAATACACATAAATCAATAAAAAGTGTAAATTGTACGAAGTTCACAAGAAATTGGACACAAAAAATTTATGACATTTGTTATATAAAAGATAAAAATCTAGAAGAGATCTATCCTTTTCGAATTAACCAAAACGAATCTTGAAAAGATCTATTTTCTTTAGATTAGTCATTAAAGTCAAAACGAATCTCAAAGAGATCTATCCTCTTTGAGTCACCAAAGGGAAATAAGTTTTTGAAAAGATCTATTCTCTTCAAATCACAAGTTAAAATGAATCTCAAAGAAATCTATCCTCTTCGGATTATTTACCAAAACAAAGAGAAATCTTGAAGAGATCTATCCTCTTCAAATTATCTAAGTTAAGTCTAGCAAAAATGGGTATCTCTTTTGTTTTGTAACAAGGTTCTACTCGAACTTCACTATAAAGAGGGACAACTATAGACATCTCATTTTTTCCAATTTTTATTTTTTGATTAATTGAGCTAGGTTAATAAATAAATAGAAAAAGAAAAGGAAAATCAAGTCAAGTCATAGCAAGTTGAGTCATGAGTCAAGTCATGTTAAGTTGAATTGAGTTGAATTGTTAGATCAAGTAACAATATAGGCTTAATTAATTTTAAGCCAAACTAATATAGAATAAAAATTCAGTTAATTTCGGGGCTCAAATCAAGATTTATTAAATTATCGAGCTATATTTAATTGGAACAAATTGGGCCTTGGAAAAAAATAAAAAAGCCCAAAATAAATAGAGTTTCTAGAAGTTAGGGTAAATCCTTGACAAATCATAATCCTATCTTCCGTATCTTCGATACGAAAGATTTGACTGTAAGTTTATAAATAGCACATTGACAGGAAAGTTAAAAAGGGTTTTTTTTTTTTTATTAATCACACTCCTTCAAAAACATTACCTAAAACACTACGTGCTATTCCCAAAACACCATATGCCACCACCCAAAACCCTATGTGTCATTACTTAAAAACCACCATGACATTACCATAACCACCACTGCCAACGTCGCCTACATCCTCATTGTATTTCCCACTCTACCACCAAGTCGCCCCATGCATCACCTAGTTTCTTACCTAGTATCGCCCGAGTCAGTGCATGAGTCACCCAATCCATGGCTATATTGCCTAAGCCCTCGCTATGTCACCCAAATCTTCACCCATGTATGCCCAATCTTGCCTATGTTGCTCAATGATCACCCATGGTTACCCCTCGCTCACCTAGTGATCGCCTCGCTCACCTAATGCTTGCCTTCGCTCGCCCACATCACTTAGATGCTCGTTTACACTCACCCTATAATGCCTTAGTGCTTGCCCACGCTCGCCGACACTACCCATGCAATGCCTAGACGCTTGCTCATCATTGCTTAATATTGATACAATCTGATATTAAGTAAATTTTTTTATTTATTTCATTAATTTTTATTAATTTACTTTATTAGTTTTATTTTTCTTTATTAACTATTTTTTTTGTTTAAGTATAGTTTTTTTTATTATTTATTCTTATTGCAAATTTTTTATTTTCCTATAAAATTTAGTTGAATTAATTTTTTTTGAAAAATCATTTTTAATAAAATATATATATATTGACATGTAGTGTTTTTGAAAAATAAAAAATTTTAAATTGAGTTTTTTCCAAAAAGATTGAGTTTTTTTTATTTATTTAATTCAAAAAAATTAGATTTCTTAGGTTTTTTCTTCTTAAAATAATAAATTGATAAAAAAAAAATGTAAACTTGGCTCAGTTTTCAAAATAAAAATAATACACCCACTAAAAATTTTATAAAAAAAGAACTACAACTGATTTGATCCCAACTAGCGAGTACATGGGTATCTTTGGGACAACTGTCTAAAAATAAAAAGAAAAATTCCCTTTTTCTTAAAAAATTCATAATAAAAAATCATTTTCAGTCACATTATGTAAATTTAGGAATATTTTTTAATATTTTAGAAAAATTACAAAAATAAAACCCATCAATTTTTTTCTTTAATTTTCACATGATGATTTAGTCTCAATAGGTTAGCCCCAAACTTAGTTTTCTCTTGTTTAATTTTCTAAAAATTAATTTTTTTAGAATATTCGTAGACTAATGGCCAAATTAGAATTTTTCCATCCGAAAATCCTAATTTCATTTTTTATCAGTTGAATTAGTTGGCGACTCCATTTTTTTAATTTTTTAGAAAAATATTTCCTTAATTTAATATCTAGTAATTTATATTAAGTAGGCTAGTCTTAATATAGGTTAAATTAAGGAAATGAAAATAAGGCTTGATACCAACCATTTATTAACTACTGTGTAGGTAAGTTCCTTTCCCTATACTTTTATGTTAATGATTAGCTTATAAAATTAAAAAAAAAAATCCACAAAAAAAAAATTGATGTTGAATATGTTTGGTCTTGCTTTAATGTGTTTCCATGATCCTAACATGTTTGTAATAATTGTTTTAATGTTACATGATTATGTTAATAAATTATTAATATGTTATGATTACTAGTCTAGTAGATTTTAATTCATTAATATGTTCATTTTGTGTTAATTATAATTGTTTTGATGCTTTAATTTAATTGATATGCTAGTGTTAGTTAGTAAAGTTTAATTATTAATATTATTATGTTGATTTTTACATGTTAGCATAATAATATAGTTTAATAATAAATTTAATGTTTTTTATCAAATGGTTAATTTTTCATGTTAATAATTAATAGAATGTTGGACTTTAATTTTAATCGTGGGCTTTAATAATATTTTCAAATAAAGATGGAATTTTTTTCCTAAAATTCGTTCCTTTTCCACTTATAAACCTTTTTCATAAATAAAAATAATAATAAATGGGCTTTTTAGAATTTTGTAAAAATAGACCAATTTTTTTTTAAGTTAATAAAATCTAATAAACTTAAAGTGAAAAGAGGTTTTTTTTTTTAAATAAAATAAACCAACTAATTAAAGTTTTCTTAAATTAAGAACTATGTAGGCTTGATTCTATTTTATAGCTACGTATATACTTCGGGTAGCCTAAACTAATAAAAAATTTTGTTTTCTTTCTTTTCTTTTAAAAAAATTTTTAAAAAAAGAAGCCGAATTTATTTGAAATCGTATTTGAGGCCCATTAAGCAATTTCATAGACCTCTTTTATAGAAATTTTTGTGTTTTAATAAGTTAACTTTTGAACTTAATGTTCTCTGATTTCTATTTTTCTAATAAGTTTTTTTTAGAAAACATGTGAGCCAGTAGTTGAAATTAGGGTTCATCTACCCATGGATCCTAATTTCATTTTTTTTTTTCTTGATTTTGAATGAGTGGTGACTCCCTTTTTCAAAAGTTTTTTCTTTATAAAACTTTTTCTTAGTTTAGTAAAGAGACTTATATTAAGTAGGTTAGGTTTAATATAAATCGAGTTAAGAAAAAAGAAAAACCAATTTTCAACTCAATAGCTATGACCTAATAAGGATTTCATGGCCGAATCAATGACCTAAGTTGAGTCATATAACCCCTTTTAAGTAGGCACAAACCACTACTACCCCTTAGCCTATGCTAATTTTTTATCTCTCTACACTTTTTCTTTTTCTTTTTATTTTTAAATTAATTTTTTTATTTTTCTTTTTTAATTGTTACATTGATATATAATTATATTATTTAGTGTTTACACTTTTCTCATTTTTTTATTATTATTCAAATATTTTTTGTTTTCTAGTAATTTTATGTATTTTTAGTTTTTTTTTTCTATTTAAGTATACTAATAGGTACCGAGTGAATGCCATATGGCAAATAATTATCGCATCAAATAAAGTTTATGGTATTATAATGGCCCAGTAATGGGATCTCTTATTTTATCTACCTATTAAAATGTTTATCTCCTTATTTGAATTTCTTAAAATGTTAATTTCTTACTTGAATTTATTTCTCAACATCTAACCCCTTCCATGTGATTTTCCCAATGATTATAGTTGTAGGAATATGATATCTAATTTGTAAGTTATGAGATATAGAGTTATAAAAACTTACATACAAGCATTGTAAAAAATATAATGAAATATTATAGTATATAGAGGTGTATTATCCAACAAACATGAAAATTTATGTTATAAGCTCTAATGACTCCTTTTTTACAAGTTATGACTATATTCAAAACTTTACTTGGTTCATATTGTCTCAGAACACATAGTAGATCACCCATAAAACCTAAATAATCTTTGAAGCCGTCTTGTTCCTCAAATCAGATTTGGATACCACACTTTTTAAAACAATCCTTAACCAAGATACGAGCTTTTCCTTAGATCTTCTCTCTATGTGGATGCTAAGTTCTCCAAACCAGACCAGTTTAGTCTAAGGACACAATAAAAGCACATATTTTAGGGTTTCCTTGGCCATACAAACTTCACAGGCCTCATTTTGAATCACATTTCTCTTTGACAAATTTGATAATAAAGGTAACGAATATTGAAGAATTCTAGCTTTGGTTGAATGTTCGAATTTCCTAACCAATTCCATTCTTCTTCAGAAACCTTAAGTAAAGATGAAGCCACTTAGTCAAGTTCTCCATGCTATCTCAAAGTACCCTACATTTCTTCAATCAAGAAGAAGTACATAAATTCAATAAAGCACTCTTGGAATTTTGTGTACAGCTAAGCTAATATGTTTTCTTGATCTCTTATAAGTATGCCCACTTCTCTAATTGCTTTCTTCTCTAAATCTATAACACTACTATAGATGTAACTTAGTGCCTAAAACCTACCTTCCTTATCTAAGTCCAAGTCTCGATCTTTTTTCTCTAGCTTGAATTGTTTCAATAAGGGTATCCATCTATCAAGCCAAATCTTAATTTTTTTGCAATTACTCACCTACCAAACTCCTCCTCTAAGTAATATATCTCTTCCTTCTCATATACTAGACCATCCCTAAGAAGCTTTTTCTACCCTTCTTTACATCTTTGAAATTATATTCTGGGAAGTATATTCCTTTTAATATTTTAACATACAATGGATCTGGATTGCACATTACTCTCCATGCCAATTTAGTAAGGAATGTAAGGTTAAATAAGTATGAATCTTTGAATCCTAGTCCCTCCCCCCCCCCCCCCCCCCCCCCCCCCCCATTTCTTTAGTTCTTCTTGCCACATTCTAGCTTAACTACTGAATCTTCCCTTCATTATTTTGTTGATCTTACGAAAAGTTTATGATACATCTCCAGAGTTAGATACATAGAGAGGCACCATAATGAAACAAACTAAAAAGAAATAAAAAAAAAAGCTAGCAAAGTTTGAGCAGCTATCGAATAGATTTGATGCACCACTCATTCTTACTCAACCTACAATCTACCGGATATGATGTACCGGTCTAAGCTGAAGGGTTACTTGCCATTATTTCTTACTAAAGGGAATAGATAAGAGTTGAATGATAACAAAAACACTAAGGTTGCTCAAAGAAATAATTTCTATGTTGAAGAAATGATCTTCGCATACAAGAAAGTAGAGGTTTATATACCTGTCTACTAGGGTTACTTTATATGTATGAAAAGACAAAAAGGTATTCTATAACTAAATTATATAAGATATACTAAAAAGAGTAAAAGAGACAAAGAATATTCAGAATAAAAAGGGAAGAATCATTTTATAATGCTATGTAAGAAGACACATGTCGCTTGGTGTCTGGATGGGAGAAATATGGTATAAAATAGGTAGAAACAAAGTAACACTTATAGTTAAGGGCCGATAATATATGGACTAAATCGGGGGCCAATTAGTTCTTCTTAAGAGAAGTCATCTTGATTCGGGGTTAGATACTTGTGGTCAGATCAAGAGCTTACCTCAGCCACTCTTAGGTTGTCTCTTAAGATAAAGCATTGCTATTGAATAGGAGAAGATTTGGCATATGTAAAGATTTGATAGTCAAGTCGGTAGGAGATCAAGTCAAGTTAAGAATCCCCTTCTTGGTTATAACCTAAAGCTAGTATTCTTCGAGCGAGCTGTAAGCCCCACAACTAAGCAATCCGAGGTTTTGATCGGTTGAATGATCCGATCGAGCCTAAATTATAAAGTAAAGCTAGAAATATTAGTAAACCGATCCCATAAGTTTGAATTTAAGAAAATAAGTAATAAAATAGGAGACTACAAAATTTTCAAATTTTAAGTATATAACTCGTTATTTATAGAAAATGCGTAAAAGACATTCCGGTACTTAATGAATCGCTAGAGATAAATTATATGTATACTAAAAATTATAAAATAAACTAAATAATATTTAGGAATATTTATTTGTACTATATATGAATTTACATGTAAGTATAAATACGCGTAATTTCTTAAAATACGCGAAATGTGCTAAAATAATACAAAATACTTAAATAAAATTTATAATTAAATAAGTAAAAATCAAGAAAAATTGTGAAAAATCATGAATGATCCAGAATTGGGTCGTGGCAGCTGGGAAAAATAAGAAAAAATTCGGCCAATTAGAATAAGCCAACATAAAAGCCAAAAATCAAGGGATAAGGCAATTGTCTTATCCCATTTAATGCACAATAAATCTTCTAAAGCCCTATAAATAGCAGGAAAAATTTAGGAACTCATTTGGGCAATTATAAATCAGAAAAAATTAGGGAGAGACGAAAATTGAGAGAAAAATTCGGTTTAGAAAAAAAATTAGAAAAACTGTCCAATTAGGGCTTTCAAAGGGAACCCACACCAGACGAGGAGCTGGGAGTGAACGGCCACCACCACCATACGGTGGTGGTAGCGCCCAGGCCGAACGACAAGGCCACAGTGGCCGATGGTGACCGGAGCCACCTAAATCGGTGAGTTCGATTTCCAGCCCGATTTTGTGTAATTTTTTAAAAATAGTAAATATTATTATAAAATTATGAATTTTTTTATTCTGGGATATTTTTGTATGTAGTTTATAGGAAAAATATTATTTTGATGAAAACATGCACCGTAATATATGGTCCTTAAGAAATCAAGCAAAACCGAGCACATTTCAGTTTAGAAATAAATGACCTTAAGAGTGTAGTTTGGAGCTCAATTTTTTTTTGTAGGATGCTCATGTGATATAGAATATTTCTATGAAGCCATTTTTTTAAAATTAATTTTCTAAATTTTTAAGTTAATTTTTAGCCCTAAAATGATGAAAAAATTAGGTAATTTGGAGTTAATTAAGTAATTAAATTATTAATTACTGACTTAGTGAATAAGTAGATGTTTAGGGATGTTGAAATCTGATGGAGAATGATAATTGTAGCATTTAGGGTGTTAGATGTAATTATTAGGTTAATTATGTAGTAAATAAGTAATGTGGAAAAATAGTATATTTTAAGTTAATTTTGTAAATTAGGGTAATTAGGAGTAAAATCTAATTTATGATGAATTTAGACATTTTGAAATGATAATTGATGTTTAGTGATGATAATTAGAGTGATATAAATATTAGAAGTGTAATATATACATAAAAGGTAATAATACATAATAGGTAATAATACATAATAGGTAATTATTGGAAATATAATAAATAGGAAATATTATAATAAAAATTGATATTGTGATAATAATAAAAATGTACAATAAATCTAACAGGAAATTTGAATTTATGTAATTATATGAAAAATGTAAAAATTTCTCACATTAGGAGTGAATTCGGTACACTAATAAGGATATAAGTGTACCGGGTGAAATAAAATACTGACTAGGGGTAATGATGGTATTTAGGAGATTGGGAAATAATGTGATTAATTTCACATTATAGGTTGAAACGAATTTCTAGGGTTAGAGTATAAAACACTACTTAGAAATCGAACTAGAACCTAATTTAGAAATCGATGCGAAAACCGAACCCGAACCTAACCTCAAACCTAAATAATTGTAAAAGACGTAAGACCTAGATAATTAGGCATATTAAACCCTAAACAAAACGTAACAATAAGTGTTATAGGATAAAATGAACCTAGAATAGTTATATGAAAAGCTGAAACCACGTTTGTGTTATAGGGATGATCGGCGATGGCCTGATCAAATCGGACCTCGAGTGAATGAGCGAGGAGTCGAGGTAAGTTGGGATTAATACGATGTTGTATTTTGGAGGCTTAAGATTATGCTTGGTTGTACTTGTTAGATAGTTGAATGTATGCATGTGCTTGATTATGGGTGATGTTATGATTCTGTTTGTTGTTTTGGCATATATTGTATGAATTGTATGAAAGGATTGATCACCCTAAACTGGACTTAATCAAATATCCAACCAGTAATCATAATCGGACATGCATGGCAACCCGTTAAGGGAACTTAGGACTCTCCGGCCAAATACTGACCCCTTCGGAAGGGATAGCGCAGGATTGCAAAATGGCCCCTTCTTCATCCTCAGTCGAACTAAGTGACAGGAAAGGAGGTCGCGGCGAGGGTGAAGACAGTGGTTCGAAGGTAGTCGCGGGAGGAGCAAGGTCTCCATTACATAAGCCTGGGTTTGGTCGTGAGCTGTTGCATTAACAGTAACTCCTCAACCCGAATTAAAGCGGACGAAATTTCTCTAATCTCACGACGGGCCGGACAACGTCGTGCGATGACATTTGCTTGCACATGCATTGCATCTAATAAGTGATTGAAAACCTTGTTGTGATACTGGTATAGTTTTAAGTTCTCCGTCCCTACTTACTGAGCTGTGATTGCTCACATCCCTATAGATGTCGTGCAGGTGCTGGCTAAGAAGCGGTAAACAACTACTCTGAAGCTAGCAACTGCTGGATCCTGGGGAGTGAGGAAAAATATTGAAGAATAAACACATATTTTTAAGGTCTAAGTTTTTATTATTTTTCATTTCCGAATGATGTAATGATATAGAAAAATACTATAGAGAAATATTGTAAACTTTAACTGCAATAACTAAATTATAACATATATATAATTCCTCACTTTTATAGGTAAATGATTTAATTAAATTACAAACTGTCTACTTCAAAGCGGGTTAATTGTGGACGCCTTGTGTAGATCAGGTCTAAGATAGCGGTTGTAAGGCCAACTTCTATCTTAGGATGGTTTACACAGCGGGACTGTTACGACTCTGCCGCTTCGGGATGTGATACGAGCCCTTAGAATCCTTTAGCTCAGTTGCACATGATTAGTTCGAGAAGTCGATTCCTATCAATTTGCTATAAGACTATTAACATTATTACACCAATTGATAAGAAACTTAAAGCATCCTATAAAAATATGTTAAGATTGCAAAAGCTACTACTTTTAATAACACCTCCCTACTTGTTGGACTTAATAACTTTTGCTTCCATCCTTGAGCTCTTTGTTCTACCTTATCTTTAACAAACTTTAGTACTTTTGTCTTAAAATGTCTCCAAAGGGTAAGTAGACCTAAGTATCTACTTGAGTCCTCTGTAGCTTCCACTTATAGTTGTTCACTCACTCTCCTCTTAATTTGCTTTGGAACATTTGCATTAAAATAAAGACTAGAGTTTTTGCAAAGTTTAGTTATCGGCTTAAGGAAACAATAATCAATTAGAGTCTCTCTAAAGCATGCCAGGCTTTCCTCATCTGCATCCATGATAAAAATAGAATTATCCACAAACAATAAGTGTATTAGCATAAGATAGTGACATTTCATATGAAGTCTCATCACAGCTCCTCTTTTCACAAAAAAGTTCAATCTTTTAGACAACAAATCAGTCACCAAGATGAATAGATATTGATAAGGTAGGTCTCCTTATTAAAACCCTCTTGTAGGCCTTACATGCCCTATATTTCTACTATTCACTATAACATTATACTCTACTGTGGTTACCTACTACATTATCCAATTCACCCATCTTTTACAATCCCAATTTTACTAAAACTCCTCTCAAGAAGTCCTACAATACTTGATTATAAGCTTTGTTCATGTCCAATTTTATCACATAAGTAAAATCTTTCCCACTCTTTTTAGTTTTTAGAAAATAAAAGCATTCATGAGCCACTAAAATGTTATCTTGAATCAGCCTTCTTAATATAAAAGTGCTTTGATTTGCAAAAATAATCTCTTTCAAAAAGGGCTTTAGTCTTTTGATAAGGATTTTAGAGACTATTTCATACAAAACATTACACAAATTGATAGGCTTGAAGTGAGTTATTAACTCAAGCATAAGGACTTTAGGAATCAAGATCAAATTAGTGACATTAAGGGATTTTGGGAACATACCTGTAATGAAGAAGCTTTAGACAACTTTGTCCATGGAATCCCCTATTATAGTCTAATAATAGTGATAGAAAATCCTTAGAAAATCATCTAGTTTAGGTCCTTTGATAGCTCTTATATTGAAAACAACCTCTTCTATCTATTTTGCTATTATTTCTATGAACAAAAAATTATTGTCGTTTTTTGTAAGCACTAACTCCGCTCAATCTAAGACATATGTTAATTCTTTATTTGCTCCATTAGAGAATAAGTAGCTAAAAAACTTTGGAAAAACTACTACAATATCTACATCATTCTCCTACCACATGTTTTGCATATCCTGAATTCTAGTTATAGGATTTCGATGCCTTCTTATGATTTTTGTCTGTCCACCTATGAGTTGAGACATAGGGGTTTCCACCTAAGCCTCGAGGCCTTGGTTGCTCAATTCAATTAGTTTCTATCTCCATAGTTTAACTAGCTTATTCTTGATCTATGATGCCAGAACTTTTCTTCCCTTCCCCATAACTCTTCAATTTCTTCTAAAATAAGCCCTTTCGCATCCTAAAAATCCTCTATTAAGCTATTATGTAATGCACTCAGTCTATATTTCAACTCTTCTATATGTATCTTATTGTTTGGTACTGTTCACTTACTCTATGTTTCCAACTCCTTGCCATAAACATCAAAATTCCTCATCACACTTCCCATAGGATTATCATTTGAACAAGGTTGCCAACTCCTCTACATAACATCATCACATTTCTCGAAGCCCCTCCAAAAATTCTCAAATTTGGAAAATTTCTTGCCCTTCACAATTGACTTGACCAACAACACTAATAATGGTGTATGGTCTAATCTTACTACTAGTTTATGTATCGCTTTAATGCTAGGAAATTTCATTGATTATCCACTAGAGATAAGGGCTCTATCCATTCTTTCCTTAATAAGGACTCCATCAAAATGTTTATTTAACCATGTAAATTTTTGTCTATGATAGCTAATATCTTCTAAAGATGCTCTTGAAATCATATCTCTAAATCTTTCCATTTGTTAGGACCTACTCTACATTTTTCATTTTCCTCCAAAATTTCATTGAAGTCCCCTATACACATCTAAGGTTAACTAACAAAGTAAGAAAGATGAATAATGTCATTTGATAAATCTTTTTTTCCATTAAAATCAGTAGATGAGTACACCCATAAAATCACCCTCAACAACTTGCGATCAAGATACTAAACTCTAAATAGTATGAAATTTTTTATCAAATCAAGCATCTCAACTTTCACATCTTAGGTCCAGCAAAGAGACAAACCCCTGCTTGCCTAGTAGGGGCAACATAGTAGGGATTATAGTATTTAATCCTTCTTTTTATTCTTTTAACAATCTATAATTTATTTTTTATTTCCATAAAGAAGATTAAGCATGGATTGCACTTAGATTTTGAACTGTCAAGAAAGACCCTAATCTTTGACAATTCTAGCTTAATAGCTCCATGATTCTAGTATGGCTATTAAAGGCTAGCCACTACAGCCACGAAAATACTCATCCATTGCCATATTACATTCACTAGATTTTCATCTTTATCTTATATAGTCTTCTTATTTTCTTTCTTTTTCAACTGTTTTCGATTTATTCTCAATGTCAATTGCCTCATACTGCTGTCCATTCCTAAGTTAAACATCTCATCATAACTTGGATTAAAATAAAAATTCATTTGTCTCAGCTTTTTACTATCATGAGCCGCCTGATCTTCTCTTAATCTCTTTAAATTCAATTCTATCAAGGCTTTAATGACCTTCTTTGGCGCCAGAATTTCAAGTTTATTATGTTCTCTAACTGCTATACAACTGTGTTCATTATCCACTGGAGGAAGTTCAACAACGTAGTTAATGTCAAGGGATTTACTTGCTTCTTCTTCTTTTTTTTTTTTATTACGCTTTGTAACAACACGGAAATGACTAAGGCTCTGTTAGCTCTGTCAGTGTTTATTTGGTACGGCTGTTTCAGTTCAGTGTGAGGTAAAGCATGAGTATTTGGTTTTTCAAGTGAGAGTGTTTTAGCTGATTTCGATAGGTTATTGTTTATTTTAGAGTTCAAATCCGAATTGTGGTTTGGGTCTAAAGGAATGGTTTACCGTAAGATCTTGTTCTTTCCAAAGGTCAGAATAGGCGATCCTTCTCGTTTCCATGATCCCTCCATATTCAGCCCTTCTTTTAACCTCGACTAGAATCCATCTTTAACCCCATAAGCTCTCAAACCCGTACCAAAATAGTCACCACCCTCAGATTAGAAAGAACATGATCTGGCTAGATGTCCTAATCTCAGCAAGACCTTATATTTATCTCCATTTTCCCTTCCTACCAGACTTCCTTCTTAAGTGGTTTTTTTGCGTCAATCTTCACTCTGTTTCTCACAAGTCTTCTTTGTAATTTACTCCCCAACCTTGGAGACTCCACTTCCATAAGCTCACTTAAACTAACCCTACTAATTTTGCATTATACTTTGTCATTTAATCTAGCTTCATTCTACGAATTTGGATCCAAAAAGCTACTGTGTCAAGTGAAACCTCTTCTACATTCAACTCAGGCCTTCATTCTTCTATGATGAAAACATGTCCATGAATAGACCAAGGACCATTGACCATCACAGATCTCACTATATTCAAAGGGCTAAATGACACCAAAAACCGACTCATTCCAACATTCGTGAAGGACACTTCACAAAAAGTCTCCTAAGCTTTGTGCAACACATTCATCTCAGCTAACATGTTGATGGGTATATTGATCCACACTTTCTTAACCATTAAGAATTCGTGGCTACTTGAACCACTCGAATCCAGATATAAGATGATCACTCATTGGATTCGCTATCTGAACATTTTGATATCATAGGGATTTTTCCCTTGTTCAATCTGTCCATCGTCCTGGGACAAACAAAACAAAATTAATCTAACAGACAAATAAACAGCATAAAATCTGACGGGAAATTGTGTATGGCTAGGTTTTGAATGTTTTTTCTATTTTCGATTTTTCTGTCTTTTTTTTTTTTTTAAGCTTTTGAGTAACTTAAATGGGTATATATAAAAATGGGTATTGCAGAAAGCTGAACGCTAAACTACTCTAATGAGTAATGGATTCACATGATGCAGGGAAGTACAGAGAGGCAACAGGGAAGGTGGAGAGGAGAATATTTCTTACCAGATCAGAGTGCGAAATCAATGAAGCAAATTCAAAATGCAATTCAAGTGGAATGAAGATAAGCTTTATTCGATAGTAGAATTTATGTAATAAATCGATGATGAAAATGTGATGTATTTAGGTGACGAAATATCAGTTAGATATGCAGATGATGCGTAATTGAGTAGAAAATGAAATGAAAACAATTAAGAAATATATGAATGTAATAGAAAGATGGAGAAAAAGTGACCCTGAGCGTAACAAACTTTCACCACATGGGTGCAGCGGCTCCTACAATGGAGAGGATTTTCTCGCTCTAAGAGACTAAAGAGAGAGGCTCTAAGAGTCAAGATGTTAACCTTATTAATTTGAGAAATATGTCTCAATTAATTCATCAACTCAACCTTAATATTATGTATGGTAGTAAAAATGGTTTAAAATGGAATAAAATAAAATAAATTGAAATGGAATGAAAAGTGGAATAATAAATCCTTTCTCATGTTTAAAAATGTATATCGAATGGAATATAATAAAATTAAACTAAATACATATATCATAGTAATTATAAGAAATACCCTTAATTATTGAATATCATAAATAAATTAAAAGTTAAATAAATAATTTAATTAATAATAAATACAGGAGAAATTGAAATACGATTCCTTCTCGCATTCCTTATTAAAGTTGGAATTATCGATTCTATAGAATTGTGATTTCGATTTTTAAATACGCTTCCAAATATGAGGAAATATAATAGAAGTCAGGATCACAATTTCATTATACAATCAAACTATAGCATATACGCATTAATATAAACATTAACGTATAGTGAGTACAGACTATTACATAAAAATCACAAAACATATTTTCTTTTATGTATATGAAATTATCATCTTCTCCATATGCCTATGAGAAAATCATCACCATTATTGATCCTCATATCCTTCATTTGTAATAACAATTAATTATTAATACAATTTCAAGTTTTTATTTACTACAAATTAAAGTTATTTATTGTATGTACACGCATTGTAGGTATGCCAAAAGCTAGCAAAAGATTAGGGAAAGGTATTACTAATAAAATATTATAAGTTTTCATAATTACTTATATAAGCATTAACAAATTCCATTTTAACTATACTGAAAAACAAATAACTAAAAAGATATACTCATATTTAAAATCCCTTACATCATAATCTTTATTTCAATCATATGCAAAATTGCTACGATAACAAAAAAAAAAAAAAGGATGTCATAATCGTTATTGTGCCATCCACACGTTTTCACCTAGAAACAAAATATTTTACCCAAATAATTTGAAAAGGAAAAAAAAGAAGTCAATATCCTATATCATATATGTACAATATACTAAAAGAAAAAACATAAACACAAAGGTATAAAGAAATAGTAGGTTATTTAAAAAACAAAAAAGACAATGTTAAATAACCATATCCCTTCTATCACATATTTATCTCAATATCTTTACCAAATTATTGCAATGAGACATAGTAAATTTGAAATAAAGATGTAATATATGAGTAAGGCTTTTTTTTTTAATAATATGTGCAAAGAGGCTTGGGATTGCTATAGATAACTATGATGGAATATAGGAAGTTTTTGAATCAAGGAGAGAATAAATATTGTAAGAGAGATAAGAAAGGTTATGATTTAATTTAAATTGAAATTTAAATTATTAATAGGAATTAAATTGTATAATTGATGGTATGTTCACATTGTGAACTTATGAGTTAAAATTTGAATTATTGATAGGAATTTATACTAATAGAAATTAAAACATACTATCATGGTGGATATAATGACTTCACAATAAAAACATGAAAGGAATGGTTTTAGTTTTAGTTTCAGTTTTCTAAAAAAGATTTCAGTAGTATTTGACCATATAACTTTTATGGCTCTGATTTTCCATATAAAAAAAATAAAACATATAATAATTGTTTGATAAGTTATTTAGCAAGAGTACAAATGATAATATTGTAAATTTATTATTGAAAAATATGATTTATAATAAAGATACCAAACTCCCTTCGTTCTTTTTAATAATATAGTATACTAAAAACGTCAAACTTCCATTTTTCTTTTTAATAATATAGATATTTAAAAACCCATGATGTATTTATAAGTTCGGAACTTTCAGAAAAAGAAAAAAAAAATAAATAAACATGATGGTGCTAAATTTTATCAGAGGAGGGCTAGCACATGGCTCCAAACCATGTGACCTTCATGTTTACCGTTGGTCGGTCTATTAGTTCCATCTTGAGGCAAAGCTTACTAGGGTAAGTTTCAACCGGTCGCAAATTCGGTCACATGATCAAGTAGAACAGTTTTGGTATATCTTTTCAGTTTCTAGTGAGAGAGAGAGAGAGAGGGAGAGAGAGAGAATATGCTGCAAAAGTAGTGGAAGAAAGTATAGACAAGTTTTATTCATAAATTCTATGCTATAAGCTAGGTCGATTAGGCCCATCCAACCATCGTCAATACGTCAAAATTAGATTATAGAGTACGATATGGTCCAATTTTATACATAGGCCCAAGTTAGCATGAGTCTAAAACGAAATATGTAGCCTTAGACCGACACCCTAAACTCAACAAGCATTTCAGGTCATTAATTGAAGAGTAAATAGTAAATACAGTAAAATGATTGATCTAGTGGGTACGGACTTTTCAAACATGCAAACTCGCCTCACAAATAATCATATTAATTATTCGTTTAGCTATGATTTTAGGATTGTGAAATCAAATGAATATACATTTTAACAACATGTTCATTTAGTTAACTTATAAGAACAAAATATAATAGATAGGAGTTGCTATTACCACAAAATGAGAAATCCCAATTCCTCTGTAAAACCAACAATAGCTATTCATTAGTTTTTTTAGCATAATATCATATTTACCTATAAGACCTTAGCTTCGTAGTTAAACCATAATTGATAATTTTAAATATTTATATAATCTATTACTAACACCATCTTTAGTATAACTAAATAAAATAATAATTATTATTTCTCTATTAAATTTTTAGGAATTTTAATTTTATTTCGAACTTGTTCTTGTTTATAATGAAAACATGTCATAATAGTTTAGACTCTAGAGGATGAGGATCTATGAATAACAAGCGATAATTATTTTCAACGGAGCATTTGCTATTAATCAAATATAAACAACAGATAGTGCTCATGCCACTATATACATATACATTGGATTTACTTTTGGAAAAATACGTTCAGAAAAGCAAAAAGTAAAAGGCCTTTTTTACCAAGTTGAACAGTGGTTTTTTTTTTTTAAATATCATTACTTTTGAGTGCGTCAAGTGCCGATTCAAATTATGATACATGTAGTTTATGGCAAGTCTTCCTTTTCAGCCAGCAATCCACTATCTCTATCACACCTCCTTTTAAATGATAAAAGTGGGATGGAGGGACAAACACCTTCGTATCTACAGTTAACTTTGCTCCAGGCATGCATACATCACCATCAGCCTCTGCCTTTATTGCTTTTAGAGAGAGTAAGAGAGAGAGAGAGTAAATGTGGGCAGGAGAAAAGTTTTAAGTTAGAGAAGGAGCTAGGGCTCTCGGGAATCGGGTGTTTGGGAGCATAGCTACCAGAGATAGAGCCAGCTAAAGTGTGTAAGTGTTGGTACACTTTTCTATGCATCTTTCTTCCACTTAGGCCCTTTTTTACCGGTTTCTTGTCTCCTAGTCCTTGCACTCCCACGATCACTACAAAATTAACACCTCCATCTTTCCTTCTTCACGGAATTTATTCATCAATTTGTTCATCTGTCTCCACGTGCATCTCTTTTTTGCCCTAATCCCAAAACCAATGTCTTATCATTATTCAATACATTGGAGCATTTAGGTAGTAGACGGTATAGTATAAAAGGGTATATGGTCATGGTCGTCCTATGTACATTTCCCGTTAGAACTCTAAATACTCGATAAACGTGATTATAGATCTTGTTTACTGTTTTATGGTAGATGGAATAATATAAACTACCTAAAGTTGGTTATATGAGTTTGAAGACAACCTTTTTATTTAAGAATTTAGGAATATAATTGTTTTATCCCTAGAATAAGGAAGTTAAGTATATAGGAAATGTATTTTCTTTATTTACTTTTCTTAATTTCTTTCTATTTATTCCCTTAAGATATTATCATATATGATCAACAGTTAAGATTATAAAAAATATAATAATATTATGATGATATTGTATAATGTTTCAAAAATCTAAATAATTCAAACTATTGATTTATAAATTGAAAAAAATTAAAATAATAATAAATAAAGAGGATCTAAATCCAAAACTTATATGAAGTAGAGTAAGAGATGGATAAATTCCTAATCTACTTAGTTTTAACAATACTTTGTATTGAGGTGTGATAAATAAAAAATGAGTCGTATATATCAGATCGCTTTCTTATATGTCACGTTTTTAAAAAAGATGTTACTCTAAATAAAATTTTACATTAAGTATATGGAGAGAATTTTTAATATTTTACATTAAATAAAAGGTCCTTGAATAATATATCGTATTCTTAGAAACCATTGATAGACTATTCACATTGGCCGGAAAAATTAGGTGTAAGGCTTATAGGCAAGTTTGGACTTCAATTTATAAGATTGCCTTTAAGGTAACTAGGGTTTTGCACATGATAACAAAACCAATTTTTATGTAACTAATTGGTATTTCACACACACATATATACATATTTATATAAATATTTTTATGTATGTATATGTTGAATTTTCAACTTTACAATGTAACTTTTAAAGTGATATAACTTGTGTTTTATAATTGATAAATTAAATGTAAACAAACAAATACAATTAGTAATAATACAAATACATATATATCAAAACGTAAGACAACAAACTAAAACAACAAAGATTCGCCTTCCATCAGTCATCATTGTCACCTTCAAAAGGAACATGGTTTATGATAATGTGAAAAGTCAAACAATTCTTTAGTCTTCACATTTGACAGAATTTATATGTAGGTGTTATGATGAAAAATGGTGACAAATACTAATATTATCTTTTTACAATTTCTTTATAAAAGATTTAGGAAAAAAATTATTTTGTGATCATCTTTTCGAATGTTTTTATAATCTCGATGTCCTGCGGAATGTATGATTTAAGTTTTCTGGCAAGCCCAACATACATATTTAAATATTTCCTTCCTTTTGTCTTCACTGTAATAGCACATCTTTTTTATATATATATATATATATATATATACATATATAGATTATGTATATTGTGTTGGAGCCGCGCGCATAGTAGATAGCCAAAAAAGTACCAGCGCTCTACACTTCACACGTAAAACATAGAAATGGATTTCCTTAAATTTCACCCTTTCAATTTGCGAATTAATATTGTTTGAAAATTTAACAACTTTATAATATCATTATAATGCTATTTACTTTCTTCTAATCTCAATCATTCATTACATATAATATAGTGTCATGAGGAGGCAGATTGAGAAAATTTAAGTGGAGATAATCCAAACTTTGCCCATCTTTAATTTTTTATACACTATTAAAAAAGAAAAAAAGGGAAAAAGCTTTTGGCATGAAGCTACTGATTAACGCTTACAATTAATTTTCTTTTAGCATATAGACAACTACGTGGTAACCGAATTCTTTTACTGCCGGAGTTTTTCCCAGTTCATCATATTTAGAATAGCATATTATTATATATTTTTTTGTTACTTTATATTCATTAGATCAAAAGTTTAATAAATAGATTCATAATAATTGCTATTTATAAATAAGGTTGTAAAAGTTAAGTTGAGACAATAAAAAGCACTGAGTTTAAGTTTGAACTCGTTTTAAAATTTTAGAGTTTGAGTCAAGTGATCAAATGTAGAAATCTTGAGGCTTGACTCATTAAACTCATTTAGGCTTAACTTTTCAAAAAAAAATTTATTTTTATTAAGAAATATTAATTTAAAAATGTGACTAATGGTCGAACTCGATTTTATATTTGATTAGGCTTAACTAGATCGATTCAATAAACTACTTGAATAATTCAAGCGTTTAAGTTTAAATTCAACTTAATTAATGTAAAATCCAACTTGAATAACTATTAAGTCAAACTCTAATGAATAGATTTAGCTTATTTATACCATTATTGTCCAGCTAAAAGAAGGGAGAGTAGAGTTATACTATCATTTATGTCAATTTGAATAAGAAATAAATGATTACGGTGGTTGTAAGATAAATAATTATAAATAAATAAATAAAATTGAGAAACTAATGTCATCATATCTATCATTGTTTTCACATGCATTTACAGCCAACATAAAGCGTTTCCAACATCTTATTACTCTATTAGATGTACACATTTTCTCACTCTACATTTATTTCTTATGAAGATATAGTCAGTCTCATATCCCTTCTGAAAAGAGTTAATTGCACCCTTCACTGAATTTCTTTCTTTCTTTTTTTTTTTTTTGGGGAATATTACTATATTATATCGAGTCCTTTATTGAATAAGAATCGGAATCCAACACACAAAAGAATCTAAAGGACACAACTTATGATTTCTAGTAACGAAATGCCATTCCATATAAATTACAGTGTCCCTTCTCTTCATATTCACATTTTTCTATCACATATTTTTACCCAGTAAGAAGTACGAAAGCCAACACTTCTACCCACAAATGCCTTTATAGCCAATATTATTTTCTCAGATTAGGAAAGAATGGGACGGAATTGATTTGAAAATATTTTATTGCCTTTGTGCTAAAAGTGCATCTTAAAATTAAAAAGATTTTTTTTGAAATTTTAATAAAATAAATAATTCTACTACTAGTTTTTCCTCCACTTGTATTTCATAAGGGAATTTTTTTCCCCTTTATATTCTTTTCTCTCTAATTCTTTCCCCCCATTTCTTTTCTATCTTGTGAACCAAAAATTTGAAATAGAAATGTTTGCTTCCATTTCTCTATATTTTGATTTTAGGAAAAAAATACAAACAATCCCCTTAAACTTAGACATAGATACAAATTTTCACCCTAAACCTTTAACTATTATAAATCACTTTTCTAAAACTTTGATAACTTAACAAATAACCTTTGTAGGTTATAAAAACCTCTTAAACTTTAATTTTAACACATAAATATCCATTGAAGTTATCAAAGCATACTTTAAAACCCTTTTAGATTTGATCACAGTGTGACTTTTTAATTAAAAAAAAAACATGTCATTTATATTGCCATCAAACTTTTGGAGGGTAAATTTGCATTAGTTGAAAGTTTAGGGGTTTTGGCGAAAAAAAAACGAAAAAGAAATTTAGGAGTTAAATCCTCATCTACATCAAAGCCTAAGAAGATTGTTTACAATTTCCTCTTGATTTTATACATCCAAATAAAGTGCGGAGACTTGTGAATGTGTTTGTTTTTGGTGAGATGTTGTCTCGGGTTTATCTTTAATACTCGCTACAATCAAAATTTTGCAATTATCAATTATTATTGTTGTATTATCAAGATGTCGTAGATTCTAATGACTTGTAGGGGCAAGGGATGATACCAATTTTAGTTAATAGAAAATATGAAAAATAATATCATCTTTTTATGAAAGGAAATTCTTTTCCCATTCTGTATTAGCATTTTTTTGCCGTCTTTAATGTCGTCATGATAATTGATTGCAACCTTTGCCTCTTAGCATTAGTTGCTACTACAAATACTGTAATCATAATCTCTTTAAATTGCTTACATATATAATAACATTCTGGTAAACCTAAGACTGTAGTTATAACAAACGTCAAATGTCAAAAAAGTTTTCCAAAAAAAAAAAAAACAAAAACACCTCTTTTTTTGTTTTTTGTTTTCTTGTTGTATTTTTTTCTTTTTTCTTTTTTTTAAGAAAACTCTGTCTCCTCTTATTTGATCCATCTCCACCCATTTTGGCTTTCTTTTAAATAGGGAACCAATTGTCCTTGTCAAGGCTTCATCTGTTTCGTTTGTTGTATTTGCTTACTATTCCGAACACCAAAAGCATATAAAAGACCACACTTAGGTTTCTCTCCCTCCACATTCCACATACCCCAAACAACAATAAATAAGTTTAGGAACTTTCACCATGCCAATTTCATCCTTCACTTGCATTTCTTCTAGCGATAGCTGTTGCTTAGAAACCGAGGAAGACGATGACTTCATGCTTCTTTCACTTGGACCCCCCGGTCAACGAAGTTCCAAGCACCATCGTCCTAGGTATCATCCTTCCTCTAACCACCACCAAAACCCTACAACCGAAGGCCAGACCGTAACGGTGGCTCTTCACATCGGTCCACCATCTACTGGTGGTGACTCAAGCTGCCCTAGTAACGTTGACGGTGGCAACATCGAAGGAGCACACTGGATTCCTACTCCGGCGCAAATCCTTGTTGGACCAACACAATTTTCGTGTCCTGTCTGCAGCAAAACTTTCAATAGATACAACAATATGCAGGTAAGCATTATTCGACATGTATACAATGCATGATGCGGAGCATGGAATGTCTTGTCATACATATATATATATATATATATATATGTGTGTGTGTGTATACTGTTTTGCTTTACCGTCATATACTCTGATTGTACACCTTTTATATATGAGAAGTGATTGATGTGTCGAAAAAATCCCTAAAAGCCAATTTCGAAGGATATGGATTTTACTTTCTTTTCAACATGTTAGACCAATCCTTTCGACATAGGGTGTACATTTTTCAAATATACATCTCCGGTGGGTTTCTCGGAATTGGTTTCGAAAGATTTTTTTGGGCACGTCTATTACTTGTCTTAGTTGTAATTTTGTTATTCTTATAAGTTCATAAAGCTTCTTTAATACTCACCTACCAGGTGGATAAATTATTGATAGGTAAATATAAAAAATATCGTAACATGTGATTCGAAATAATTTGTTTATAAAACATCCACTTTCATTGCAAAGTGTTAAAATATTTAGATCATTTGTACACCACATATTAATATATTGGTATATAAGTAACGATAATTTTTCCGTATACTTGATGGTTATTCACACACTAACTTAAAGATATCCTCTCAAGGCTTTATATACCAACTAGTAAGGCATTTTGTATGTGCGAGATTCGAATTGTCCGGCATAAGTGTATTGTTCTTTATAGCTAATGTTTTGTGTAACATTGCTAGTCCTTTGTTACATAATGTGTGGTTTGATCTTTATAGAATTGGTTCGTACCAAGTATATATTTCTTGATTTTGGACAAGTATATGTTTCTATATTTTAACTTATGACACTCACGTTTCAAGTACTTGTAGTTTCTATAAGTAAATTTAAATTACCCCCCTTTCCGGAGCATTTTTATATCACATGAAGCAAAGCAAGGACATCGTCAACACGTGAATCATGTAATTTTCTTTTTCAGATGCATATGTGGGCACATGGATCGCAATACCGAAAGGGTTCAGAGTCATTGAAAGGCACCAAGACCTCGTCTTCCATGCTTAGACTACCATGCTATTGCTGTGCTGAGGGTTGCAAGAACAACATAGAGCACCCAAGAGCAAGGCCATTGAAAGATTTCAGGACCCTTCAGACTCATTACAAGCGCAAGCACGGATCCAAGCCCTTCTCGTGCCACAAATGCTGCAAGACGTTCGCGGTTCGCGGTGACTGGAAGACTCACGAGAAAAATTGTGGGAAGCTATGGTTTTGTATTTGTGGGTCTGACTTCAAGCATAAGAGGTCACTTAAGGATCATGTACGTGCTTTTGGAGATGGACATGCTCCTCATACAGTGGCGATGTTTGAGCTTGATGAAGAAAATGAGGTTGATGATGAAGCTGTTGTAAATGGAAATTATGGTTTTTGCTAGGTTTATTATAATTATTATTATTATTTTTCGAATGATTATATATGTTGCTATGTAGGACGGTGTAAACTTTGTCAAAGAAAAAAGAATGACCTCGATCCCCTTTTCGTCTATGTTATGGAGAAGAAAGTAGTTAGTTACATCAATTTTGTAGCTATATATTCCATTCATTTCTTATTGCATAAGTATATATATATATATATGTGTGTGAGAGAGAGAAAGACCCATGAATGGACCTCTTATCTTGTATATAAAAAAAAAATCAATGAATGATATTTCTATTTCTGTTTCTATAAACAACCCATTGTAACTATTTTTCTCATATTATGGGATCTTGAGAATCAGAAAAATGGGAACCAGGTCGGTAAACTGAGATGCAAAATTCTAATATTTTGATATGAGAAAAAAGATAATGACAGCGAAAAGACCCTTTTTCCATTTCTTTTTTCTTCCATTTTGATGTCCGGATTAATAATAGTACATAATCTCAACTTTTACTTTTCGTTCCATTGTATTATCTAAATTTTAATTTTTCTTTTTTATTTTGCTATTTCAATTTCTTAAAATAAGATAAATAAATTACTCCTTTAGATAATATGAAATGGAAAAAAATAAAAAGAACTAAAAACAAGGTCAATAGAGTGATTTAACCCTATGATATTTAATTGGTAAATACTCATGTACTGTATTTTAAATACAGATTAAGAAATGGACTTATGGCTAAATGCGCTACTCATCACACAAGTTCCTATGAACTTTCGCTCATTTTCGGAAAGAATTAAAAGTAGAAGAAATCCTAGCACATATTCACTACTTTTGGCGTGAATAAAGGTAGAAGAAATCTTAAGATGAACATTGGAGTTTTATTCAATGTGATTACTTTGATATCTAAATAAGTTTTTAAAAGATAAGAAAGACTCGATATGTATGATAGTGTTTATGTAAATCATCTTCAAGTTATTAAAAAAAAGTCTTTCATCAAACACCTAAATTGACCTTATTTATACTTATGAGTTAATGGAGTTGGATCCAACTTAGGGAGTTAAGTTATGACTAGTGAGTCTCGTGAGGTAGTATATGGGTCTTTACACAACGACCTAATAATGAGCCTATTTGCATCCTACAGACGAAGTATCCCATCATATCAAATGTATGGCGACTTAGCAGATCTCGTCGAATATGGGGCATTCTATAAGGGGTAGAAGGCTTAGGGGACAAGTGCCTACTTGTCTCACATACTATGGCTCTAGGGGGCTTGTAGTGCATTGCTAGTCAAGGTGTTTAGGGTCCAGCACTTTCTTTGGTTGTTTAAGATGCTTCTCTTTGTGCACTAGGCTTGGGTCACCTCCTTAAGCCTTTGTTTTTTTTCTGGCTTAGACTAAGGCCTAAGTTGATTTTTAACCATTAATAAAGGTCTCTCTATTCCTCTATTCCTTTGTCACCCAAACAGAGATCTTGAAAGTTAAAGAGGTTTCAAGGTAGTAAGTAATCACATCCTCAATTTTAAGTCTATTGTGAGTTAGAGCCTTAATTAAGTTTTTTCTTTAAGGCATGAACCAGTAGGAGATTTTATTACTACAAGAGGTGGTAGAAAAGGGTATCTAGGATTTCCTCATCACATCAAGTTATTAATTTAAATCTCTTGTGATGAATTAAATTTTGATAATAGAAACTTTAACTAGTGTTTTGCAAATGAAATAAAAAATCTTCGGAATGATAATTCTTACCGTGGGCAACAAACGAGTGATAATATGATTTGAGTGAATTGAATTGATGCCCATTTTATTGTTAGATGTTGATCAATTCTAGAGATTTTTATTTATGAATCATGATATTGATTGTGGTGGGACAATGAATTTGAAGAAAATTCATGCTTTGATCCTAAAAGGTCTTAAAAAGGGTTTTTATTGTATCAAGTGATTTAACCAGTTATGGAATCAAATTAAAATTATTAGACTTAATGAAAGAAGAACCAACTTGATCCTATAAAAATATGGATCCTATTCCTGTTGTTGTTATAAGAGATGATTATAAGTGGATTAAGAATAATGGGATCAATTTGTTCTAATGGTTCGAAACTTTAAAAATCAGATGGAAAGATTAGTGTAATTGAAACCAAAGAATCGGCGTAATTAGCAATCCGTGACATCCTGCCATTATAGATCAAACTTGCGGTCGAATATTCTTTTGGAAATCCTTAAAAAAAAATAGAAAAGAAAAGAACAAAAGAAAGGAAGGAAGTAAGAAAGAAACCAATTGGCGTCACGTTAATCTAAAAAGTTTCCTTATTGACCGATTAATAAACTTCAGTCAAGGACCACCTTACTCCAGAACAGACGTGTGTACAGTAATCATGGTACTGTTCATGGTTTGGCATTTGCCATTGAGATGTATTAGGTTTTCTGACTCAAATTTGTGTTAATGAAGGGAGAGAACGAAAGTGACATAGAGCCCCCCTCTTAGGGCTCAATCAGTCTGCTCTCTCTCTCTCTCTCTCTCTCTCTCTCGGCTTTTTAACTACCATTCCTAGCACTTTCATCGGCCTTTTTGTCAGGACAAAACGAAGGGACCACTGTGTTTTTACGGCTTTTAGGGTCTCACTGAGGTCCTGCCCATTTCTTTTACAGGAAAAAATAACAGGACAGGACACAGATATTATGTAACACTTCAGTTATTGCTCATGGCCTTTTCTCGGACTAAGTTGATAGATTGACAGTGAGGTGAGTTGTCGCTTCTTATTTTCGAACGATTTGTTCTTTCTTGATTAATTGCGCCACGGTTTCATTTTTGCTGATTATTGGAGAGTCATTATCCAAGGAACTGATGCAGAAAATTCAAAAAATAAAGAAAATAGAAAAGTTAAACAGTGAGCACGGTTCGGTTTAGTCCCATTTTTCCTTTAAATCAAAACAAACCACAAAATTTTAGTTCAAGTTTTTATATCTTTGAACTAAATTATACACTTTGAATTATGAATTTTCTTAAACTATAAAATTTTGATTTAGTTTACAGGTTAAACTATATTTATAGTTTAGGATAATATATATATATATAATATGTAATCCCATATTTATATTATTGATTTAGTTAATAAAAATAAGTTGTGATATTATATTAGAGGTTGATAAAGTTAATATTTATCCAATCAGAAATTTTAAATATATAATAATAGCTATTTTTTTTTATAAAAGTAATATATAATATAAATTTTGAATTAACCTATAAATATAATTTATAAATGATAAAAAACGATTCAACAAATAATACACTCTATATGTTATACATATGTGAGGTGTAAATATCAATGATATGTTGATATATATACCATGTGTAAATCATATACGACAATGAATTTGAAAACTATTTTTATTATTAATATTCTTATTAATATTTTATTGGTATTTATACGCCATGTGTACATAACACGTAGTATGTATTATCTATTAAATCTTTTTTCATAAATTATGGTAGTAAAAGCTTTTTGCATATGCATTTTAGTAAATGTAAACTAAAAATTATTTCAATACTATATGACAATAAAATAAATTCTTTATTTGTAAGTAAATTATTACTATATTTTTAACAAAATAGCGGGGTTTGGTTTTACAAAATAGTTTAGTTTATCCTTCCAATCAGATCATAAATTAATGTTCTGGTTTGGTTTGGAAATTTTTTTTAAACCAAATTGCACGAAAACCATATTTGCAATTTAGTTCGATTCGGTTTGATTAGTTTTTTTACCTACCCTTATTAAATATTATATACTTACAATCTAACATGGTATAGTATAGCTATCATTCACATATTGAGTAGAGGATATAGTTTCGGTTTCCTCATTTCTATCTTAAAAAATATAAAATTGATAAAATGAATTGGGGAAAAAATGCTAAGATTATGTTTAGCATGAAATAAAGAATTAGGAAGGAAAGAATGTGGGAAAAAAAGAAAATGAAAGGAAAGAATTATAACATATTTGATTCCTTCCTATATGTTTGGATAATGAAAGGAAGGAAAGTGGAAAGAATATTAATAATTAGTAAAGACAACATATATTGTCAATTTACCATTTTATTGCTCTAAAAGCAATACGTTATTATTATTTTTTTACACTACTTAAAGATATTTTCACTCCATTCTTTTTATTTGATTTTTCGGTATTAAAATTGTATGGGGCCTAAAGAATGTTTTCTACCTATTTTCCTTCCCTATTGATGTCTTCCCCTAAACTATATTGAGGAATTGAAATAATTACCTCTAGTTTCCTCCCTTCTTAACCCATCCTTCTAAATTCCCTCGTCCTAAACATATTGTAAAGAAACATCTTAGTCAAAGCATTACTTAATGGGAATATTATAATTACGATATCAATTCTCTTACTAAAAATTATAACGATGAGTTCAAATCACTAAGTAGAATTAGGAGGAATAGAATTCCAATTTATTGGGAATCAAATAAAGGTTATGTTGTTTAGTAGTTTGAAAATCAACTTAAGGAATAGATTTTTAATAAAACCTAAATGACAAAACTATCTTTTATCTTCTTCCATAGCTTCTTTTCCACTCTTCCTCTCATTTCTTTCTCCTTTGTTATCAATTCTCTTTCTTCTCTCGCTTTCTCTCTCTTTGGTTCTCTTTCTACTGTCGCTTTCTCTTTCTTCTATTTAATACTCTTTTGTCACTCTCTCTCTTCCATTTGATGACCTTCTGCTTTCGCTTTTTCTCTCTTTTGTTCTCTCTTCTCTTGCTTTCTCTCTCTCCTACTCGACTCTCTTCTCTCACTTTCTCTCTCTTCTATTCAATAGCCCATCACTCCTCCTTTCTCTTTCTCTCTCTCTTCTATTCAACTCTTTTCTCTCGCTTTTTGTTTCTTCTATTTGATTTCTACTCTCGCTTTCTCTCTCTTTTGTTCAACTTTTGTGTATTGATGATGGTAGTGATGGGTGTAATGGAGGTGGTGGTGGTTTGTTGATGGTTGTGTCTAGTGATGTATAGTGGTGGCGAGTGTGGTAGCTTATGGTAATGCGTTGATGGCATGTGGTTGGTGAATAGTAAGGAAGACAAGGGCAGTGGGTGTCATTTGCTTGCTAAATTAGGATTTCCTAGGTTTAATCGAAGAATTCTAATTCAGTGAGATGGGGAAGAGGAATTCCAGTTTTGGGTTCAAAGACAAAATGAACACCATAATAGGAATTCATAAGGAATAAGCGAAGAATGAAATAGTTATTTCCCTCAAGTGAATTCACCCTAATTGTTTCATTTTGGCTCATTGTTGAGTTGGCTTTATGGTTTCCTTTGATACTAGTGGTGCTATATAAAGCAATTTATTTATTTTAACCCAAATAAAGAATCGATTAGATATATAAATAGAAGTCTTGAATTAGGATTATGCAAACTTCTCATCTTAATCTATATAATACTCTAAGAAAGAGCTATTTAAATCCCAAGGACCCACTTTTGGAAGCATTGCTTCAAAATGGTTGTAAGAACCATATATCATATTATTATATTAATGGAGTGGTTGTAGTATTGACTGTGAACTTTCACTCCAATTATTATGGGTTTTCTTGTGTCCCACATTCTCTCTATCTTTCGTTTGTCTATCTATTATATATCTTTAATGATCTATAACAATAAAATTGGATTCGGTTCTTCTCAAAGAGATGCCAAGGATATGTGTGTTCCATCAAGGTTGCTAAGTAGGCATGCGTTTATGGATTCTATAGGGCCAAGCTTTAGAAAAAATTAATTATAAAACTTATTTAGAAAAAAGGAAAACAATATAGTATATCTATAATTTTAGATGCTATAAATAACATGATTAAAGGCATAGTTTAGTATTTAAAACTTATATCTAATCCTTAAGGATAAGGATTCAATTTCTACTATATTTAAATTTTGATCAACTTTCACAAACTATGTTTTCATTTTTGCCTCCTTATCTCTTTTTTTTTTTTTTTTTTTTGCCTATTTTTTCTTTCCTTAATATGATTCCAAATTACATATTTTGATCTCTATTTATTGGATTATTTTGTGAAAGAACTCTTGATCCTAGAAAAAGTAGAATTTGTGCTTATAGAAATTATAACAGCTTCCATCATTCACATCAAACCAATATTGATTCATATAAGCAAAAATATCCAATTGATATTGATGGTATTCATGAACTTATTTTTGAAATTAGGAAAAATTTTCTCACTTCCAATCGACCAAGCGTATTATGTCAAAATTGTTGATGTTTGTTATTCTTTTATTTATATTCTTAAGTTATAATCTATTTGAATACAATCAACGCATTTTTGTAAGCAATTTTAGTAATAAAACTGTTTAGTCGATATATATTGCTAGTTTTCAAGCAAAAGTTATAAAATTAAATTTTTTTCATTTTAAAGTATTACCTAACTAAATAAAGTTTCTTAACATACTATTTATTAATCGATTGTTATAACAAAAATTACTATTATAAGTATCATTTTGGTTCTTTCACTAGCAAAAGCTTTTCCTTAATTAGGCCTCTTGGGCCAGTATGTGTCGGGCTTCGAAAGGGGATCATTATTTGAGAAGGTGAGTCTTTATAGAATCAATAGGATTTGAGAGGGTGCATCTTTATAGAATCAATAGGAGAAAAGCTACTACGATAGGAGTTATCTAATGTAACCACTCTGATACTTAAATTAGAAAGAATCGAACAAGAGAGATGATGCATGTGGGATAACATGCAATAATTTGCTCAAAAAATTATCGTAGAGTGATTATAGAGCTATTCACCTTTTTTATGTTTCTTGTGTGCAATATTTATATGGTAATTCCCTACACTTTTGTACCATGGCTAGCTATGAAGAGCCTTGATGGGCCTTGTTGATGTCATTGATATGATGGGATGATCCTTGGGACTTGTTTTTATCACATCCATGTCATTGTAATCAGCGTCGTACATTTGGACCATGCAAGCCAAGTGGGCAAATGTTACTTCAAGCTATACAATGTTAATGGTGTAACCTGTTAGTAGATTACTTTATGAGAAAGGGAGAAGGTTGGTAGCTTACCTAAGTCTAGGATGTTGGATGCCATCGTTTGCTAACCTAAAGGCAGAACTAACAAGGGATTGGTTGCTTAAAGATGGATCTAGGCCAACCGGACACCCCTTAGGAGGAGATTGGTTTTGTTAGGTCGGTATATTTTAGATTGTGCTTGGCCATTTTGGTCATATTGGTATGGGCTTAAGGGGCTTAGGTTTAAAATGTCTTTCCCTTGGCACAGTCTCATTACTATAGTAGAGGTAAAGGGAGAGGAAGGATGGTTCCTTAAATTTCACCCTCGATTGATTTAGTCCTAGAGTTCTCACACCAACTAGGTAATTCAACGAACATGCTGGTATGCCAACATTGCAAGGGGAAGTGTTGATGTGGCATTTCGAAGCTGGAGGGATGAAAGGTGTAAATGTCTAAGTCAAGCAATCTATTGCTTAAGCTGAGCCAGGTACTCAAGCACCAAAGTGAGATATTAGAGGTCCAACCTCCTTGGTTGATTAGGATTGCCGATTAGTTAGCCCTTCATTTGGTTAGGGTAAAGGTGATCGAACAAATGATGGTAAAGTAGGGTTAGATTGAAGTGTTCGTATTGAAGAGTGACCTTACTAGAGTATCGCGGTCGATGTACGACATGAAAGGACCTTGGTAAAACTTCTCAAGGAAGCTAAACTATTTGATTTCTCGACTTAGCACACATTTCTCGAGTGTATTTATTAGGATATGACAGCTGTTGTGTAATGTACAGATGCGTGTACAGGAGCAATTGTCCTATTGTTTAAATGAGGCCATCCAATCAAAACTGTTGCCATGTGTTCTGATCGCAGCATACGAGTGGATTCGTGTTGATACAAATCCAAACGTTAGCTAAATACCTTCATCATTCATAAAGATTACCCTTTCGCAACTTTAGCTAACTTAATCCCTTATAACTGTTGCAATTGTTTCCTTCTTCATTGATTACTCTCTTCTTCCTCATCAACAGAGCTTTCTTCCTTTTCGTACATTCATCAAAGATGTCAAACATAAGAGCGAACTACTATGAATATATATTAACATCCTTGAACTCTAAGGCTATAAGGAGTAATACTCCCCTTCCATCCTAGGAAGGGACGATGAGGCTTTAACCTCACTAACACAACTAGATAGAGAGGCACATAGGTGATTAGAGGCATTTGACAGGGTAGCTATAAACCCTAAGTGAAAGAATTGAATTCTAAATAAACCCTAGGTACACATGTAAGGTACTTATATTAGCTAAAGTGTAATATCAAAAACCTTAAACATACCCTAATTACACTTAACTAGACTAATTGTGCTTAATTACCATCAATCACCCTAAATAAACCATAATTCATAACCAACCTTTATTACATATTAATTTAATACAAGTTAAGCATGATTAAGGATTACAAGACAACCTCTTAATGACATTAAAATATATTGTACCTTAAGGGGATAAGATCTTCCCTAAAATGGTAATAAAGCAAAGGGGTACATGGTCTTTATTTATGCCAAGTCCTTCCCTTCTCAAAACACATACACACTTGGTCCCTCCTCTCTCTCTCCTCTACATGCTGGCCACTCCATCCCTTCCCTTACTCATTTTCTTCATTTTCTCAAATCTTAAAATACTCCTAAACACTCTCTAAAATATCACACTCTAAAACACCTTCAAGCTTACTCTATTAAGCCATCTTGCATACCATACTGTTGGCCACTCCACTGTTGTCGCTACCATACCAAACCAACAAACACCAAGCCTCATGCTACACGCACACACTCCCCTAGCCATTCGATACACTCCTACACACATAAAGGCTCATGGCACATACACTCACAAGGAAGCCCTCCATATTCCTAACTTCGGTAAGCGTTTAGGTTAGGCTTTCTTTCATTTTTTCTTTTAGGATAATGCTAGAAAGTTACATTTTAATGAATATCATTTACTTTACACTCATGTCTTAGATGTTTTAGGGTGTTTTCATGAAGAACAAACATGGCTAATGAAGGAAAAAAACTCCTTTGCTAGAGTTTTAATACTAGTAAGTAGAGAAGTATAGTGTAATGTTAGTTTTGGGGCTAAATTACTAAGGAATGTACTAAACCCCTTTTCCTCTAGCATGTTGCCTCTCCCCCTAATATCACTTCACATGTCCATACAATATTATGGTATGATTGTAGTCATAAGTGAGTAAAAACATAGTTTAATTAAGGAAAAACACCTTAAAAAAAAGTGTTACATGAAAATGGAAAAGGAAACCTTAGGAACAAATGTTGACCTCCACTTCTATGAAGACACCAAATATGTAAATTTTAGTTTATTAGCTTAATAACATGTTTATTTAGTGTTAAGTCTAATTTATGATTTAATTAACCAAGTTAAGTAGGCTAATATGAAGCTAAGGCCACAAACTAGCTTAGTTGATGATTAGAGACTTAAAAATGGTGTTAATAACCACCTTAATGTTAGTGACTAAATCTGTAAACTCAAGGAAAGTGGGCTAAACTTAAGGCCAATGTTGCACATAAACCTCAAAAGACAAGTGGGTTTAGGCCTAAGGCCTTAAAATACAATTTAAGCCTAAAAAGCCCGAAAGAATTAAGTTTAAAGCCCATTTAAGAAGGTGACCAAATTTGAACCTTATGTTAAGAGGCTTAAAATAAGTTATTTAAGACACCCACTAAACCTAAAGGCCCATCCAAGACCCCCCACCATAGGCCCCTTAGTGATTTGGAGTCTTAAACTAAGAAAAAGAGCTCATTTAAGCCCATAAAAGTATCACCAAAGCCCAAGTTGAAAATTTAAAGTGTTAAGGAGAAAAATTTCAATTAAAATACTTAAAAGGAAGCTCAAAATATTAAGTATAAAGCCCAAGGCCAAAAACTAGGCTCATACCCTAAAGTAATTCAACTTACCATTTGTGCCTACAAATTTTTAAGGCCCAAATCAAGAAATTACTTACCTAAGAGCCCAAAAAATGACCTCATCAAATGAAAGAATACTCAAAAATGATGAAAACAATTATAAGATCACTAAAAACGAAGTTAAAACGAAGAAATTGCATTCAAAATACGAAGATAGTTAAAACAAGGATGTAGAGCAAGAAGGCCTAGGTAGTTAGTGCAAATATAATACTCATAGAGTTTAAATATATTCTTTAGGTGACAAGGATTCAAAGTTAAACACAGTCGACGTGATAAGGATCAAGGATTAATCATGCACTCTCAAGCTCGAAGGCTTTCTTAGATGGTATACCAAGTTATCCGAGGTGAGTTAACCTTCAAGAAGCAGTGTTTATCCTAGTCCGATTTATCGAGCTACTTTGCTCTCTACACCATCTAAGAGACTGCTAATGTGATTAGTCGACGTGTCAAGCTAACCCTTCCGCAACACACCAGTCTAAGTACCAAAATCTGGATATAACCATCTCTATAATGCCGAGGTTAAGCTAATAACTATTAGGAGCCGGCCATCCAAAGCCAATCCCAAGTGTGAGTCATCCCTAAGCTAAACCTTGTCCAGTCCCAGCAATCAAAGCCGCCGAACTACCGACGCCGACCAGGCCTAATCAAAGCCTACCCTTGTACGACTCGCAACATTATTGGAGCTATAGAATGAGCAGAATTGCGCGTATGTTGTCCTTTTTGACATTCGTACTGTCCTTTCTAGCATCCATACTATCCTTTCTGGCATCCGTACTATCCTTTCTGGCATCCGTACTATCCTTTCTGAAAAAAGATATTTTTTTTCCTAATTTCATGCTTCTCTTGTAACTTATTCTCCTTTTTCTTAACAAGTAGGGATCCAATTTTGTAATTTATTGTAATTTAGGACTTATCCTAACTGGGTACTATAAATACTCACATATTATAATAGCTACATAACGTCATGTGAATATACTAATCTTTTTACTTCCTCTCGAGCTAAGTGTCTTTTTGCTTACTCTTAAGCTCATCTGAGCATGAACTTGTGGCGAGTGACCTTCGACCATACTTGTACGTCATATCAAGTGTGACATGTACTCGTATTAGGTGTTGGTGCGTTATATCTATTGTCGATGCACTGGAATCCTTGCCTAACCTCGACTATCATTTATTTTTTAAGCCATCTCATGACTCGGACCCATCCTTTTGGTTACGTGTAATATTGGGTCTGTGTGTTCATCTACAAAATTCGTATCATTTTGGTATCAGAGCCCGGTTACGTTTGAAGTTTGATTCTATTATTGTATTCTTTGAGTGGTTTATTACTACTTTCGTATGGTAACTGCTCTATCGTTAACCTTGAAGTTTAGTAGTTGAGGAGTGTTCAGTGTTTTGTTTTCCCCTATTTCTAATATGTAAAATAGAGTGTGATTAACTGTTAATTTGTTGTGAAATTATTGTTGTGATTAGAGTATCAATTATTGATCTTCAAGTGGTATTATCATACGTCAATTTTTATGAAGTAACCATCAATGTCAAACTTAAGTGTTCAAGGAACTTTGAGAAACCAAGAAAGTGGTACTCGACATGACTAAGGGCAAGAAGGAAGCTTTACACCTTAGTCTATCGATGATCGCTTGGATAGGCTTACCAACTTGGTAGCTAGTTTGGTGACTGTTATCTAAGAAGATAGACGACAAGCTAGAAAGAGCCTCACTAGAGAACGTGAGCAGTTAAGGCAAGGCAATAGTTAGTTTGGCTGAGTTAATGCCCCAGCTCGACCACTCTGAAGTGAAGGAATTGGTAGGGATGCTAGGTAAAGGCTAGCCTTTGAAGGAATTGAGGCGAAAGAGGAAGGAGACGATAAAGCAAAAGAGTACTATGAGCCTGGGTAAACAAATGTATAAGCCCCTAGAGTTAAAGGGTTGATGTTACGTATTCCAAGTTTTTCTAAGAGTGGTAATGCTGAAGACTATTTAAATTAGGTAGATGGGATTGAAAAACAGTTTGAATGCCATGACGTACTCAACAATGCAAAGGTTAAACTTGCTGTGTTGAAGTTCACTGGTTACGCTGCCTTACGGTGGAAAAACTTGCAAGCTACCTGAAGAATGGAAAGAAAATAAGAGATTAGGATTTAAGATGAAATGAATAGGGTTATGTAGAGAAAGTTTGTAACGAGCTATTATTTGTAAGATACCTTCAAAAGATTGCAAGAGCTAAGACAAGGAAGGTCAAGTGCAAACACTTATGTTAAGGAATTTCAAATGTTAATGATCCAATGTGAAGTCATAGAGCTAGAGGACCGAACTATCTCGATTCATTGGTGGATTCAAGAATGAGATTAAGGATGCCCTAGAAACCCTAGATATTATAATGCTTGATGATTCCAGTTGAGCTACCTAAAGGATAGAGCGTCAAACAAGAAGGTTCTAACCACCAACTAGCCGATCAGGCAGTAGTCGAACTGTTTCGAGTAGACTTATGCGAATGGAACCAAATAAGGTTGTTGACACCCGACCCGCTCAAACTACTTGAGCTGAGGAGAAGGAACCCCCAAGAAAGTTCGAGAAGGGCCAAAGTTCGGGTAGAAAGACCAGTAAGATCAAGTGTTTCAAATGCTAAGGATTTAGATACAAGATCGCTTAGTATCTGAACAGGCAAATAATGGTGATCCGAGGCAAGGTGCCAATTGTTGAGGTTGATAGTATTGATGAAGACATAGAGGAGGCTAAAGAGGATAGCCAGGCCGAACTATTTGAGGAGGACGTTATCTATAGTGAGGAAGGCAACTTTTTGCCATCCACTCTAATGTTGAGGAGAATAATGAACATCAATCCTATACTCGAAGACGAACAAAGGAAAAATCTCTTCCATATTAGATGTAAAGTGAATGAATCACTATACACACTGATCATTGATAGTAGGAGTTGCACAAATGCAACCTCTACATTTATGGTCTAACAATTAAAATAGCTAACTATGCTCCACCTGAAACCTTACAAGCTTCATTAGCTTAGCGATAAGGGAGCCTTATAGGTGAACAAATAGGTGTTTGTACCGATTTGCATTGGAAAATATTGAGACAAAGTGCTCTATGATGTGCTGCCAATGAATGCATATCACATTCTACTTGGATGACCATAGATGTTGGATCGAGCAATTATATATGATGGAAGGAGGAATACATGTTCTGTAGAGGATGAAGCCAGGAGGATGAAATTGAGTCTTATGTCTACTGGGTAGGTAAAGGTCATGCAGTCCCAACTTAGCTAAACCCTAAAGAAAGAGGTTTTGGTATTGACTTAAGCCAAACTGAAAATAGAGTTGGAGCTCGAATGACCGACCTATATGCTTGTTTGAAGAATTCTGGAGATGAGACATGAGGAGGAGGAACTACCTATCGAGGTAAAAACCTTCCTAGAGGAGTTTGCCGACATATTCCTAGATGAGCTACTAGAAGGTCTGCCTCCCATCCGAGGTGTTGAGCATGTGATCAACCTAAAGCCAAGAGCTGCACTGCTAAACAAGCCTACCTACAGGCTGAATCCTAAAGAGGCCGTCAAACTACAAAAGCAAGTAGATGAGTTAATGAAAAAGGGGTATGTGTACGAGTCCCTTAGCCCCTATGCCGTGCTGGCTCTGTTAGTGCCAAAGAAAGATAGTTCTTAGAGGATGTGTGTAGATAGTTGAGCGATCAAACGAATTATCATCAAGTACAGGTACCCCATACCCAAACTTGATGGCATGCTAGATAAATTAAGCGTAACAAGAGTGTTCTCTAAGATCAACCTTAAATCTGGATACCATCAGATTCGAATGCGTAAGGTTGATGAATAGAAGACTGCATTCAAGATACGACATGGTTTATATGAATGGCTTATAATGCCATTTGAACTGTCCAATGTGCCAAGCTACACTTAACTATTTTGTCTATGACAAGGAGTTTTATTCCTTAATCCAAGCCTTAATAGTATGACAACACTATCTGCCGCCTAAGGAATATGTGATCTACACTGATCATGAATCCTTGACATATTTGAAAAGCTAACCCAAGTTGTCCTAGAGGCAAGCTAAATGGGTCGAGTTTATGGAGGGTTTTTCCTAGGTCGTGAGATATAAGAACAGTAAGAACAATATAATGGCCGACGCCTTATTGAGACGACATACCCTTCTAACTAAATTGCAGATGAGACTACTTGGTTTTTCAACAATAAAGAATATGTATGCTAAGAATCTACATTTTGATCCTATCTATGCATAATGTGAAGAAGGATGGACACTGGATGACTATCATAAGAAGGACGAAAACTTATTCAGGAAGAGGAGACTATATATCTCGAGCTATTCCATGAGAGAATTACTTGTGCACGAAGCACATGGAGGAAGATTGACAGGACACTTTGGCTAGCATCATACCCGTAAGATACTACCCTTACGATTCTTTTGGTCGAAAATAATGAGAGATCTACAATCCGTGTTAGGAAAGTGTATAACTTACGGAAAAGTAAAGAGCCAAGTTGAGCAAGGACATTATCTACTCTTGCCTATCCCAACCAAATCATAGTTCGAGCTAAGAATGGACTTTATGCTAGGATTACCGAAGATGTCCTAAGGGAAGGACTCCATCATGGTGGTTGTGGATCGATTTAGCAAGATGGCACATTTCATGCCCTGTTCCAAATTTAACGATGCTTTAACTATCTCTTTTCTTTTCTTGCAGGAAGTAATCAAACTTCATAAAGTTCTTAGAACCATTGTTTCATATTGAGACCCAAAGTTCATGAGCCACTTTTAAAGAATGCTATGGAAGCGAATGGAAACCAAGCTATTGTATAGCATGTCTTGCCATCCATAGACCGATGGACAAACCGAGGTTGTTAACAGAACCGTAGAAACTTTGCTACGGGTTATTGTCGGATGAAACATGGCTACTTAAGATCTAGGTCTGGTAATTATTGAGTTTACCTACAATAGGATTACCTACAACATAAGAAGCATGTCTCCAGTCGAGGTTGCCTATGGGTTTAACCCCAAGCTCCCGATAGACCGAGCACCCCAATCGAAGCTTGATGATGACTGGCCAATCGTTAAAAGAGTTGAGGCCATCAAAGCCATGTACCAGAAGGTTATAGATCAATTAAGTCGAGATAATATTAAGCTCGAGAAGTGAGGCTGTAGATGAAGGAAGAGAGAGTTTCAACCAAGTGATCTAGTCTGGATATATCTCGGTAAGGAATGATTCCCAAACTTGAGGAAGAGCAAGTTATCTCTTAAAGCCGACGGACCTTTTAAAGTGCTTGAAAATATCAATCCTAATGTACATAAGAATGAGTTACCTGAAGGATGTGGAGTCTTAGACTCCTTTAACATTGTTGATCTCTAACCTTACATTCTTGAGGATGAGTACCCTAGAGTTGAACTAGATTTGATCCTAAATACTAAATAACCTAGAGGGGATGATAGGGATCAAAGATCGATCATGCGCTTTTGAGCTTGAGGGCTTTCTCAAATGGTGTGTCGAGCTGTCCGAGGTGAGTTAAGTGCCGAAGAGCAGTGTTTACCCCAATCCGATCTGCCATGCTACTTTACTCTCCATACCACCCAAGAGACTACCAAGGTGATCAGCTGACGTGCCAAGCCAATCCTCCCGCAATACACCACTCTAAGCACTAAATCTGGATACAACCATCTCCATAGTGCCAAAGCTGAGCTGACAATTGTCAGGAGTCGACCATCCGAGGTTGATCTTAAGTATAAGTCATCCTTAAGCCAACCCTTATCTAGTCCCAGCAATCAAAGTTGTCGAATTGCTGATGCCGACCAGACCTAATCAAGGCCTACCCTTGCATGGCTCGTAGTATTATTGGGGCCATAGAATGAGCAAAATTACACACGTACTATCCTTTCTAACATCCGTACTATCCTTTCTGACAAAGGATATTCTTTTCATACGATTTCATGTTTCCCCTATAAATTATTCTCCTTTTTCTTAGCAAGTAAGGATCTAATTCTATAATTTTCTATAATTTAGGACTTACCTTAACTGGGTATTATAAATACTCACATATTGTAATATCCATACAATGAATCATACTAAGAATACATTGATCTTTTTACTCCTTCTTGAGCTAAGTGTCTTTCTACTTACTCTTGAACTACTCTTATTTAACCCATTCGAATGTTAACTAGTAGCAAGTGACCTCTAGCCATATTTGTGCGTCATATCAAGTGTGACCCAAGCTCGTGTGAGGCGTTCATGTGCCATATCCATCATTGGTGCACGGGAACCCTTACCCAACCTCGACTATCATTTATTTTTCGAGCCATCTCACAGCCGGACCTACCTTTTTGGTTATGCGTGATATTAGGTTCGTGTGTTCATCCATGGAATTCGTATCATGAGGACTATTGGGAATACTAGATATCATGATAAAGTAAGTATACCACCCCTTATTTTACTCTGATATATGCTTGTAGTTAGTGCACTAATTAATTATATCAAATAATTGAACTTATTGCATGTTAGGGTATACGGGAACTTGTGTAAGCTTGTTTTGGTTTATCCTCGCTTGTAAACCATCTTAAGATAATCTGAATACCCATGTTTGTTGCATTAGAACTTAGGGCAATGGATTTTTTGGAATATAATTGCTTGACCAACCCTTAAATCCAAAATTAATAAATATTCAACTTCTAATTAAACTGGACACGCATTGCATCTTATAGCATAAGTTGAAGGGCGTTAGCACTACGTAGTAGAGTGAGAGATCATGTTTAGATGGATCCATATTGATATTATATGTAGTAATTGTTTATCATACAACATGTTCTTGTCTCTATCTTTAAGATCTACTTGGCTTTAAGGAGTGTCACCTTTTGCTTGAGGCTAAGCTGCGTCTATTGTTGAGGGTGCTTATGATGTTAAGAGAACTTGTATTGGACATGAATACATGGGTCCTGACATGCCTAAATACTTCCTAACCTAAGCAACGGTGGGTGTAAAACCGTACTGTATACAGTTATCAATTGACTGTATATACTCTTTGCATTGCACATCCTTATCCATGCATTTATATATTTGATTAATAACTTATTTGCTATTGTTTGATGGTAAAGTAGGAAAATTACTCACTAAGCAGTTGTAATTTACCCTCCTATAGTTTATTATTATAGTAGGATCTCTAGTTGGAGCTAAACTGCGGGATGCTCAAGGTAAGTCATACTAACTTAGGATTGGTTAGTGAGGAGGAGAAGAAGAGAGCATAAGAGATCACTTTATTATCTTTTGAACTCTCTAAGTCATTTACATATCTTTAGTATGGATTATTAATACTTTCTTATTTCAATTCTCTATGACTTATGGTAAGGTGATCTTTATACCCCATCATTATTTATGCTTATGTCAAATTTAGATATTATAACCTAATTTTATGTTGCATTCTCCATTATTACTTGATATTGGTTCCTAAGAGGAAGTCGGAATTATGAGACGTCTTGTGTAGTACACCAAAAGTCCTTGGTCAAGGGTAGTACTTAATCTTAGATTTTCCCGTATTACATGGTGGTTCTGCTACGACTTAACCCTCTATGGGTTATGACAGTAGCCGTAATAAAGGCTATCCCTGGAGATAAGTATCCATTAGAGCATCTAAAGGCAGCTATTGATTCTCACAACAGGGTAGAGAATAGTAAGAAGATGAACGATAGAGTAAGTAAGAGCAAATCATCTACAATCAATTGGGTTCTCAGAATTTTGTTGTAGTCAAGTTTCCTAGACTAGTGATGCAATTGTTAAGGCCAAACAAACAAGTGGCTCTATTAAATAAGGGGTGATTTATGATGCACAAAGAGTCTCTATGACATAGAATATGATGCCCTTTACCAAATTTGAGAAGGAGTTGTTTAATTATCACTATTGCTGCCCCTGTTAAATACTTCCGAATAGGTGGAGATTACTGAAGGCCTTCCAAGCCTTATGTGAAACTTTGGTGGTAAGAGCTATGCTCAAGCTCTTCAACTACTTCTATCTATGGGAGTGTCTAAATGGGTAGACCTACCTCTAAAACCGTACTAGGAAGAACCTTTCGAAGACATAGACTTATCAGTAAAGAATTGGTAAGATAAGTTTGTAGTGGTAAAGCTGCTTAGGATGGCAATCTTCTAGATGCGATGGACTTTACTGGTTTGAACTTGGACCTAGAAGAAGCTCTTCTCGAGCAATGTTAAGGCCATCCGAGAGATTAAGGCCTTCATGGCTCTAAAGGACGACAAGGGGATCAATGTTGAGTTGTCAAAATCGCAATTTTATTATTCATTTCAATGCATAGAATCGATAGAATCGTATAAAATCGTACAAAACCGATACAATTGTAAACTTGTAAAATCGTATATAAATGTTTATAATTTTACTAAAGGTTTGCATATAAATGATTTTATATCCATTTTAATTAAGAAAAATATTATAAAATTATAAACTCATAAAATTGTATTTTTGACTCGCAATTTTAACTATAATAGGAGTCAATGTAGAGGTACCTTACTTGGCTAACCTCCAAGCTATTACTAAGCATAGAGAAGGCTGTTATGAATGTTGTTACAAGAAAATGGTTGGAAGGTACGGTTCATCCTCGCCATGAGTTGTGTTCTCCATCATGCTAGCATGGGCTTACTTAAAGCTGTGTTTCATCCCAAGCATGAATAATAGCTTGTCATTTCGACTTAGCTAACTCTGGAAGTTCTAAAAAAATCTAATGCGTTGGTCTGCTTAAAGAACTGATTTGCCCGAATTGCCTACTCTTGAAATTATAGTTGTCAAAATCGCGATTTTACCCATGTGATTATATAAGTTTACGATTTTATGTGGCTCTTTTGAGTTAACTTGGGTATAGAATATTTTTTTATTTATAAAAACTTATGTTTTTAACTGAGTTTATATATAAAATCGATAGAAACTTACGTTTTTTACCAAATTTACCGATTCTACATAAATAAGTTAAATGGATTAAAAAATATATATATAACTAGCCTTTTACAAGCCATCAACTATTAAGATATTACAACATCTATCCTATCTTATTCTAATTTTTTACCACTTTTTTTCTCTCCTAATCTCTTATTTTATTTTCATAACTTTTATCCAAGTTTCAACTCTAATAACAAAGTTTACAAAGAAAACTATATACTTTATTTTATATCGTCAATAACTTAAAATGAGTTGAAATATTTGGTTCTTTTTAAATTATAGCTTTTTTTTAAAAAAAAAGGGAAAAAGTTTATTTTCAACTTTATTTTTCCTTTCTTTTGTACATATTAGATTATATATTAAGAATTTATATAGAAAAAAAATTTCTTCATTTTTTTTTCATTATGTATTTCAAATTTTGAATAATTACTATAAATATATCCATACTTTTTTAAAGTTATTTTATGTAAGTTATAAAAACTTACGTTTCTACGTTTCAATTTTACAAATCTTCTAACAATTTTAGATAGAATCGCAAGTTTGACAACTTTGTCCAAAATGCTTTGTCTTGAGTTGTAGAAGAAGGAGTAGAGGTTTGTTAGCTTTGGTTAGCAGGAGGGTCACACTGACGCCAACCTTCCCTAGAGGCACCTTTAGAAGTAACCTCCTCCTGAGTTGCTAGGGTGGAAGTGGATAAAGGAATGTCTTGAGCATCCCTTGTAGTAAGAGGGGCACCTTGGATTACATTGGCTACTTGAGTACCTACCTTTTCCCTTGCTTGGGGTACCCTCTCCTCTTTGTGTGTTGGATGGTCTAGCTAGCCTAAGAAGCTAAGGTTGAGATTAGGTTGATGCTCTAGGACGTCCTTCGTAATACCTTAGCCACATTTGATGGAGATGTCCACTAACTCTTTAGTCTACTTTGGCCATTAGGGATTAGGTTATGGAGCCCTTCCGTTTTGTTACTATGGATTCTCTTACCCATTATGGGCATCAAATGCTCCAGGTACATTTACGTGCCTACTATGCCTTTCAGCTTCATCAAGAGGGGCTTGGAGCATTCTGTTGTAGCCAGTAAATTCTTCAACCAACTACTCCATGCCAGCTAAGCACTGCTTAAGTCTCTTCCTAGCTGGAGGCTGATCATTCGTTGGTTGGTTGTCGACCAATTGGTTGTTCTCGTGATCGATAGTGTAAGACATGGCAACTATAATGCAAACAAATGCGATGTTTAGTTGCATGTTTAGTGTGTGTTTAATTAAGAGACAAGGTCAGTTTCCTAGAGACAAGGTCAGTTTCCTATAGACGGTGCTAAATATTGTCTTTGGGTTTTATCTAGTAAAGATTGAAAGTAATCTGAGCTTTACACTGCTATATGAGCCTACAAAACAAAAATTAGTGAAGAGTGTCGAAGAGTTGTTCGACATAGCTACTATAATGCTTAAGCTAGTAGTGTGCAAAGACAGGTAACAAGTATACTAGAAAGTAAGGTAAAGCTTAAGCGCACAAAGTGTTAAGTGGTTCACCATTAAGTAGTGACCTAATATTTATAAAAGAGTGGAGTCAACGATTAGAGAACTATTAGTGGGTAGAAAACATATTCGTAAGCTATGGGTAGTAGAGTCATGTAGCTTTTATGTGGTCTACAATTATAGGAGGTGATTATTTGACCTAGTCACCTTACCTTATCTATAGTCTCCTAGCCATTGTGAGCAACTATAGTCAGGCAAGCCATATCATGGGTTTCGCCTGAGGTCGACCATATGTTTTAGTGGGTTAGATTTAGAGGAAAGTAACCTAGGCCTTGAGCCTAATCAAATCAGTATAACTTAAAGGGCCCTAAGTTTAAAATACCCTATCAATACTATGGAGTGAGAGAATACTAGGATTTCAAGCAATGGACATATTAATTACCATGTTTTCTTCCTTATCCTCATTTAAGCGTGCTCCGTAGGCTAATCTTGGATTTGGAGGCGCTAAATATGTAGTGATTATTTCTATTGCACGGGGTGCTATACAGATGAGAATGTCGCATGCACTTGGTTTAGTCCCAAACACTTGTGAGTTGTGAGGCTTTACTTATAGACAGATAATCTTATATAAAAACCTCAAAAAACTACCAATGATTAGGAGTCTAGACTCTCGAAGTAAATCATTATAAACTTCTTAAATAGCAGTTCTCTCATTCGCATCTTTATGAAGTTACAAAGTATTTCGGAGGTCCTCTTGTTACTAATGATGGTGTTCGACGTTCGGATAGATTGGGATGGATCAGAAGAATACTGTCATTGCTCCATGATGGAAAATCCTACTATCATTGACTACACAAAAAGTTAAATGGGTTACAATTATTCTACTATTATCATTGCCCCACTGTGCACCTCAGTGCTTTGCCTTGCCAAATAAAAATACTTGTCTCTTGATTTTTTTTTTTTTTTTTTAAGGGTGGGGGGAAGATCGATTTTGCATGGAAAATATTACAAAGCGTACTCTGAAATATATCAGAAATGTCCTCATTAGACTTTCACCGGTAGTTTGAAGCTTGCTGTTTGCAACTCAAGAATATAAAATATATCTTACGGGAAATTTGGAGTTTGACTTCGGTTTTCTTTAAATTACTGAGAAAGAATTAATATAAATATAATAAATATAAACTTTGAAAGATTTATCATTAATCTCTAATATTAATGTTTCTTGATGAATAAAATTCAAAAGATCTACATAAAGAAATAAAAAGGGAAAAAGCAATGAACGAAACTCCATTAGGATGTTGTCTTGTAGGCTACGTTTTCATTGTGGTCCTCAGCAAAAACTAATACACTTGGAATTGATAGGGTTCACAAAGCAAAGATTAATACCATCATTTGTCTCGCGAGGCAAATAGGGTAAGTTTCAACTATCAAGTCTGCCTCATGTTAAAAGGGAAAAAAGATTCGGTATGTATTACCCATTATGTATATATATAAGTAGCTGAATGTGATGGTAGAACTACAGCATATGATAATATGAATGGTAATTTTTTTAAAAAATTAGCCGTTCCTACTACCAAGTATTTGAAATCCATTCATATAGGTATAGTGTAACACAAAATGAGACTTTTCTTGTCAAACGGTGCCTTATACTTTATCTTATTCCATCATCATGGGGCACCACAAATTTTAGTTTTTTCCTCTCCTTTGACCATCCTTATTTGCATCTCTAGAGTGTAATTCCAAATCTTGCTCTATCTCTCACTCTCTCCATTTTTTTAAAGGGGTAAATTGCATATGTACATTTTCTTTTATATTTGTCTTATATGGATTTTGTCCCCTATTTTTGAAATTTAGTGTTTAGATCCTCAAAATCTTAGAAAAATACTGTGCTTCAACCATTACATGACCACCATACCCTTGATTTTTTATATTTTCCTACTTAGTATATTATTTAACTACTTTGTTTACGGACAAAATAGTAAAAACAGGGTTTAAAACATCATTTCTTAAATATTTAGGAGTTTTAAATGCTAAATTTTAAAGATAAGGAGGTTGAAAACGATATATATATATATATATATATATATATATATAGAAGAGATTATATGCAATCTACTAAGAAAAAGGGAAAAAAGAAAAGAAAAGTAGCTCCATAGAAAGGGTAAACCTTTGGATCTTTGTAGTCATTAAAGAGCAGAAGAGTGCATCTAAACACAATTCCAGGATAATAACATAAAGGCCTTCATTGCCTCATTGGCCCAAGTGCAAAACCATACTATAACATTAGTAATTTTTCCAATTTCCACCATGCCACCACTTCCTCCTTTCCTATCCTACTTCACCTAGTCCAATCATTCTATGCTTTGAATCCTGATCCCCACTCACGCCCCACCGGGATCGCTCTGTATATTTATTTTATCTTTTCCTCGTTAATCGACAGTAAATATTAATTTAATCCTAATGGTCACAATACTTTACACGTAAGGTTATAATTACTATTTAAAATATTTCATGGAAGTATCTCAACTACCAAATTTTAGAGATTGCACCTAAAATCTATTTTAGAATTGTTGTGATGGACTTTAGTTTTAAGACACGAGTCCAAGTGGACCGATTTTAACAGTGGTTCCATGTTGATGGACCAAAAATAGATCCTTCACCATTGACTTTTCTTGACTATCACTTATCACCATAAATCAACTTCAAAGAAAAAATCGAACCGATAACATTTCTGATAGAACTATATTCCTTTGGTTAGCGAAGTGCTTATCAATTGACAAGTTCCATCCATAGGCACCTTCCTAGATTAAGCCCTCGAAGATTGTGGAAACTTATTACAGGATTGCACCCTGTTACTAAACCAAAATAGCCTCTTGCGGATGAGCATTAATTATATGTAATTTTTGGATTAATGTTAGATGTTCTTCCGTGGTGTTTTGCGTACTCTTTTTCCAGGAAAAGAGTACCATTTGATGAGTTCTTGCAACGATCAATGCAAAGAGGGAAAAAAGAGAATTGCACCAAATTATTGTCCATCTGACAACATACAAGAAGAGCCAAGACAAGCAACAATTTTGGAGATTGGACTTGTTTGGATGACGAACCTACGATTTCTATCAAATTAATTCGATTGGAGAGCAAAAAAGAAGATTATTTTTAGAGACTTCGGATGAACGAGTTACATTACGGTTCATGAAGTGCTGTTTCCCAATTGTGTAAGACTTATTTAGTGGAGTACGTCTTACTAATGATGTTACATTGGAATTGGGTGGTTGGCTCAAGAACGAAAATGGATCAAAAGCTAAGGCAGTCAATAAAAATAGTAAAATATAATTCGAATTGATTTATAAAGTGATAAAATTACTTTCTTTTTTTTTTAGATTTGAAAATTGATAGCCTTATACTATTCATTTTTATTTCTATGTATCTATTGAGAAGCGATTTCGAGCTTAGGCTCTTAGACCAAGCTCGACCTCCTTCCTACTCTCAAGAGCTTAAGAAGCCAATTTTGAGGAGGGCTTGACCCCTCAATTGAATTGACCAACTTGCTCTTAGATTAGATGTAAGGTCTTATCTAACTGACCCCTAAGTTGGACTTGCTTCCTACTTTCATAGAGTTCCACATTCTACCCTTATTAGCAAGTCAACCTATTCGGCTCAACAAGACTTGCCCTCAAGTTGGGTCCTCCATCACATTGCCTTGATATTCATTGGGGGACTTTACACTGCAAGTGGTTGTCTCTAACCAAGTCTCATGATGAGAGCTTCTTCGAGCTTGACTTACTTCCCCTAGCTTAAGTTGGAGCAAACATAAAGACGCCATTATCTAGGTAAATCTTCAATAAAGATACACGTCAACTTTTGAAAAATGTTTATTTATGCAACTACATATGCTTGCCTATTTGAGAAGATTTTACTCCAAATGACGGTGCATATTTTTTTCTAAATTATCTTAGTCTCATGAGGTCCTCATGTATGATCACCTTCACTCACATGGTTGCTATTCTATTGTCTTTCACAAAGATTCTAAGTTGAACGTCAAAGTATCTATACCAAACCAAATCTCGATGTGTTTTTTATGGGTGATGTGTTGAAGTATTAAGCTTCTCAATCGATTTGTGTAAGATTCAAGCTCACAATCTTAATTTCAATCTATAGCGAAGACCAAAAACAACAAGAAATTTATTATTTTTAGTAAATTGGTGTATTCTTAACAAATAATAAATGGTGCATCCTACCTTGAAATACCTAACTACATTTTATAGGAAAATAATAAAGCAACAAAAAAGAAAAAAGAAAATTATATAAAATTAAAGGAAAAAAAAGAATCAACCACCGCTAGCATTGGGTTAGCTAAAATAGCTGCCAAAACAACAAACCTTAGTATGAAAATGCAATCCACTAATACAATTTTTTTTTTCACAAATAGAAAAGAAAAAAATGCAAGAAAACCAATTGGGTCTTAACGGGGTTATATGAATCAATTATTTTTGTACTTTTATATATTTTATTATTTATGTTATTAATATATGTAATTCCAATATTCAACTAATTTAATTACGTGGATGAATTGAAAGCCATGACAAGGTAAATATGGACAAAAAGTTGATGGTGTTAACAAAAGGAATATCCAATTATATAAGGAAAAATGGGGGTCGATGACTCATAGAAAAGTAATCAAATATTAATAATTAAAAATATACTTTTCTTATTTAGTTTTATTCTATATATACATATTGTTGTTGTGGATTTCTCGATTTAGTTAGGTCTAAGCCTAAGAGAGGGTTTCTATGCTTATGTACGCAAAACTTGAGAGGAACTTTGGGTCATTGGAGGTGTATCCAATTTATGTACTCCCACACTCAAGTCAGTAATATGGGAGGTGTAAGTGCATCACCATGAGATACATTAAGCTCTCAAAATTTGATAGCTCATTGCATGGATGGATGCATGACTATATGAATGGGGGCAGATTTATTTTAATTAAGTCTATACTAGGAATATCTACAAGGAAATATCCACTTGTTATTACAATTGTATTGCATCTCATCTAAAATGATTTTGTTGACAATTACACTTGTAATTTTTTCTAAAACTTTATACGATAGAAAAATTCTTTTAAAAAAGGTGATTAAGATTGCTTAGTACATTTTACAAGAGGTTAAAGAATAAGTTTTCACCTTTTCATTATAGCATATATACTAAATAAAATTAATATATAGAACTTGTATTAATTTTTTTTTCAACAAAATTAGGTTAGAAAAATATTTGAACATGAAATTGTAAGTAGTGTAAAAAGAGCAAATGGAAATAAATATAAGTCAAATCAATTTTTTTTTCCATGATAGCTTTGTAAATTTGTTTTATTAGTAATGTTAAAAAATATTATTTTGAATATAAGTTATTACACAATTAAATGTTTAAAAATCCAAAATTATTTTTGTAATACTAATTATAAAAGAAATATTACTAAACTAAGTGATAATTGGTATTATTTGCTAATAATTTATGCCATAAGATAGGAACAATTATAATATGGGAAATAGTTATTATTTATGGTGATTATTAATAAAAAAATACAATTCAAGAGAATTTATTTAATCAAATATAATTTTATAATAAATGAATATAATGCTATTAGTATTAATTATTATGAAAAAAATAGGTTGGAATAAAAAAGAAAGAATGTCATTTAAGTAATAAATAAATCCTGAAAAAATAAAATGACCCTCATAAAATTTGAATTCAAGACTTCTTAATTATAAAATATGCATTTAACTTGTAAACCATACTTAATGTTATGCAATGGTTTACCTTTCAATACACGCGGGAGCGCATATATCATACATTTTTCCTATTTTGAAAAAATTAACTTTTTCCTGAGCCTTAATCCGTCGATAGCTCGTTGAAAGGTGTAACTGCAAGTGATATCTTTATCAAGCGAATAGAGCTCTCAAAATTCAATGCCTCGTTGAAAGGTGTAATTATGAGTCATACAACCTACTTACTAACAGTAATTGAGATAGAAATGTTAGCGGATTTCACAACTCTCAAGCGTAAACAAGAGACATCATTTTGCAACTATGATGGCGTGCATCACTAAATTATGGAAGAAGACGAACTTCCCAAACAACAAATAGCTTTCCTAAATTGACACTTAAAAATAGTATTGGCTCTTCTTCTTTAAGTATGTGTACATATAAATATGGTTTCATTCTTCTGTTAGTGCAATCTTAGAGCATCATCTATATCAACCATAATTCAGTTGATTTCACATCACAAGAGGTAGATAAAGTAACTTTGAGATAATGCTTTCTACAACAAGCATTTTGCTAGATAAAAGTTTATACTATTACATTCCCAGCAGGCAGCAACCAATGTTCTTCCCCTGACAAACAATCCTAATTCATGTTATTCCTTGGAATACAAGCGGAAAGGGAAAAAGGAAAACGATAATTACTAAACGAAAACTCGGAACATCATCAACAGCGGGGACATCCTTGTAATCAAAGGATGATCGACCGAAGTTTGTGCATTCGATCCTCCAAGAAAGCCTTCGATTTTTCTCCCCCATTATACCTCCTCCAATTTCATTCCAGAACTTCTCAACTACATGCATCCTGGAATCAATTGGTAAAATTTGGAATGGCTGCATTAGGCTCACATGCCCTGGCAGCAGGGGTGGGCTCAACACTGGGTGAAGGAGGCACTGGTGTCCCCATAAGCTCAGCTGGCAAATCAGGAATACCCTTCAAGTAGAACGTATAAAACAGCTTAAATGGGAACACAATCTGCTGTAACTTCACTTGTCCATAAGCTCCTTCAAATATTCCTGACCCACCAGTTACAGACAAGTATGTGTCTTCGTATGTTAGATATGCACCTTGTACCGAAACGTGACCATAATCGCCGAAGTAGAAGCTGTAGATCGCTTCGTACCGGTCACCATTCTTTTCAGATTTGTGTTGGATTAGGATACATATGCCCGCAGTTATGCCTAGGCGTTTCGATAAGTCTCCGCTGTAGAGCTTGTTGCTGAAGGGGACTAAATCGCCTAGTGAATTTTCAGATTTCTGGCTCAGTCTTAGGTATGCAGGGCTTCCTCTGTCTCGCTCGTTGATCTCGTATACGTAGAGTTGTTGAACTTTTGCTGCATGATGCGCAATTTCAGAAAAAAAAGAAGAACATTATCAGACCATGTAAACTTTCGTGTTGCAGTAAAAAGTAAGATTTATAAATATAGGTATGATAATATGCGATTTAAGTGACTAGATAGCACTATCCTTTTTATCTATCTTATCGATTTTTAGTGTACATGGAACCACAATCCTTAATTTAATGCAGATTCATTTTTGACAGCAACAAATTTGTCTAGAACACAATTCAATTTCCTTTTTCTTTATCCATGAGAATATTCTAAATTTGTTCTGTCAACACCAACTTATTAATCATCAATCATATTCATCACTCATCAGTACCATGAAAACAAAGGAAATCGAAATGTACATCATATAATCAAACTCCACCTGCCTCATCATTTGGTCATTTACATATAGACCTAACCCTTTGAATTTTACTCAATATTTTGTCTACCTACATATTAATTTATAACCCAACCTATATCGGGCTCCTAATTAGTATTATTTTAAAAAAATACCCGTCAACAAGTTTTTTATTTTTTTTTAACAAATTTTCATTTACTATTAAAATTGTTAAAATAAGAGAACCGATTCTAATCCATATGGATAGAATATTAGTGTTTATGTTATTAGGTTACCCAAAATTATTTTCACCTATGCTTATTTTGAGAGAAGAGGGTGAGGAGAAAGAAGTCTTACATTTTTTAACATTGAGTACATAATTTAAGGAAAAAAAAATGTATAGAAATAATTGATTAGCAAATAAAAAGTCCTTACTTGGCTTTGGAGCCTCAGGTGAGGGCTTGGGTTTATTGAAGAACCAGAAAGCTCTCGTTGCCAGTCTCTTGGAACATGTTCTTGCGGAGAACTCCTTATGGGTAGTTGAAATTCCCAGGTTTCGATAAGTCAAAGGTTGCGAGAGCTGCAAACTGGAAAGTCCTTTTGTGTTGTCGACGAAGGAAGATGATCTGGGCTCAGAAAGCTTCAAAGAGGACATGGGTTTAACAAAGGTAGTCACAGTAGATGCCATTAGGAAAGGGGAGTGCTTTGAAGATGGTAAACTGTGAGGAAAATGACAGGACATGGAATGTATTATTGTATATGTAGGATGTACGGTCCTAGTCTTAGTCTTAAAGTTTTAGATCTGACTATGGGACTATGAACTTGTATGTAAAATATAGTTACTCTGTTAGGTGTCCCGAGTTGCTGTTTTCTTTTTTTTTTTTCAACACTAAGAAAATTTAAACTTAATTCATGGTATAGAAAAATTAGTATTTATATCAATAATTTTTATTAATTTTATATTTATATAGTGAAAATTGGAAATCTTTATACTTCAGCTTTTAAATTAAAGTATTTACACCCAAAATTATATATACATAATATATATGTATATTATATATATGCTTTTTAGATCCTTATACGGTTATTTCTCCTTATCATTAATTAAGTATAACAAAAATTTAAGAATGAAAGGAAAAAAAAATTGGATGTTGTCTCTTTTCTTTTCTTTTTTCTTTTAATTTACATAATTTTCTTTTTGTAAATTTTAATTATTTTATTAACGATAGTATAAATATCTACAAGCAAGCACGTTTTAAAGATCCATTTAACAGTCATAAATAGTATATTTAAAATTAATCCTTATGTATTTTCAAATGTCTATCTCATTTTTATTTGATTTGCGTGAAATACGATATCAAAATAATTTTTTTACACATTGCAACAGGATTTCATATTATTAAATTTCTGATGATCTGAGTGCGTCAATAAAGAGGGGTGAAGTTAGGCGCTTTTGAAAATATTAAAATAATCCCCTTTCACATGTGTAAACTTCAATTAACGGTAGCGAATGGTAACTACCATGTGCGAAAGAGTAAGTGTATCCTTTGGTCTAACATGATAAACAAAACAACTACCAAGTGAGAATAAACAAAGAAATGGAGTTGTTTTTTTCTTTCCTCCTCCTCCTTTTTCCTTTTCTTTTTTTTTTTTCCTTTTTTCTTTTTTACCGTTGATGCCACTTCAGTAATATTGAGAGCCTGCGATAGGCTTTTAACAAAAGCTAACCTAGTGTTAGGGATGAAGATTCTAATTGACGGCCGTACTCCATATAGTTGTATAGGTCCTACTAAATATTTTAAGAGCATTGTTTATTAACAACCCCTCCAATTTTTTTTTTTTTATTGGCCAAAAAAGAAAAACAACTCCTCCATTTTATCTTCAAATTTCTTAAACAATTTTTTTTTTAAGATTTATTTATATTATTTATGATTTCCATAATAAAAAACTTAAGTTAAAACAAATATAAAAAAAAATATTTAATCTCTTAAGGTCCTTAACCAAAGATTTTAACTTTTCTAAGGAGCTATTCACAATACATAAGAACCCTAGGCATGAAATTTGGAAGGTGTGTCAAGTGCCTCTTACGAGGAAGCTCCAACAAAATGCTAATAGAAATAGAGGAAATGAATTTTATTTTCGAAAAGAAGAGATTAATTTTTATCCTTGTCCATTAGCATTTTCATAATTGTTAACCCTCAACGTTAGTAATTGATTACTATTGTTAACTTTCACGTGACTCCAAGGATGGAGTCAAAGGGGGCCAAAAAAGGCTACCCCTAAGCTCAAAAAGAATGATCAATAAAATTTTTTAGGAAAATAAAAAGAATAAAATAAGTTTTATATTTATATTAAAAGGAATAAAATATGAATATTTATTTAGCTAGGTGGTAAGTGCATTCATTTTAAGCATCAGACCCAACTCCTATTAAGAACTTTTTTTATTTTACTTGCATTCATTATTTATCTCTTAATAAATAATGTTAATTTCTTTTTATACAATAACCAATTAAATTAACATTTTTGTCAAAAAAAATTAATAATAAGTGGGTTTTTTATGAATAATTCTAATATTGACTTAATAAAATAAGTCCAACCCTCTTCATTTTATGATTCTATATATGTCCCTATATTGTTGTTGTTGAAATAAGTTTTTTTAGAACAATGTCAACTAAGCTGATATACTTTATATATAAGAATAATTTGGAATAGAATGAATTCTAATGGATTAGAGTAGAATGTAATAGAATTAAGATCAGAATGATAAATCAATTTTTGTGTTTGAAAATGTGCATGAAATGAAATGTGTGTTTAAGAGTATTTGCAAAAGGAAAAAAATGCAAAAAAAAAAGAAAAATTACAAAAATGCAAGTCTTGAAAAAATATTTTCAAGAATACTATAATTAAAATCATTTATTGAAGAGGTGGCTTTAGTTCCTTGGAAATCTCCTCTTTAAGAGGCGATTTCAACTCAGTGTAGTTCCACTTAAATAGAAATTGCCTCTTTAAGAGGCAATTTTTACTAATATTTTGTAGTTAGATAAAATTGCTTCTTCAAGAGACAATTTTATCAGTATACTTAACCTAAACAAATAACAAAAGCTCCTTCAGAAATTCCAAACATAGTACAGAGTTGAATAAAAACAAGTTAAACACTTTTGTACGTTGTAACACATATTAAGGCTAGAATCATTCAACATAATTACGAATCTAACATGACTGTTAATTTGTAATAGTCCAAATAAGTAAAGTTAAACTTAGGAATATGAACCAAATTGTATAATGTTGACTACATATCTAAATATTCGGTAAATAAAACAATCGTCAATTGCTTACATTGTCTCCGTATGTAGGCACACCTCTCCTAACATCTGCTTCAAGCTAGGGTTGGACTATTTGACTTGCGTTTAGTTGAGTGATCTGTGCTCCATCTCTTGAAAAGCCACCAAGGTCAATGTAGTGCATAGTATGACTTTCTTGCCTATGTCTCTATTAAGATCTCTAAGGCGAACCTTAAATAGAACTGCAGGAGTTTATATCTATCGGCTAGTGCCCTCATTAGATGGGGTGTAAATATGGAAATGAGGTACTGCTAAAGATGCTAGCAGTGAGTAGTGTAGAGGAGATGCATCATCTCGAATCTGTATGCCAACTTATCTACGTCCTTGGCCTCTTCTTCGTCAATGACTATGTCTCCGATAGCTCCTTTCCCATTGTGTCTTATCCGGTGGGGAGTCATCATCATCTATATTCAAACCAAATGTGAGTGGGTCACTTAGATGGACTCTAATAATCTCTTGGATGAGGTCATCAATTACATACCACTATGTTATAATGTCCTCGTATGACATTTACGATAGCTTATATATGAAATCCGTCTACAAGCCAAAGATAATAGTTTAATTAGCATATAACTGGGGAAATGAATGAGTAATAGCAATAGGAATGATATGTACCATATACATCCAAGAGGCTCTCGACCTACCGATATATCTGTGTATAACTTGTTGGTATTAGGGGACGTAATCTAGATGCACCTTAAGTGGTAGCTAGATCTATATAATTTGGTTTTATCACTCCACCTAATGCGCTATCCATGTTATATGCTTAGTCGCCCAGTTAATGTTAATCCGAACCCTCAAGTTTATTTCATGTAGAACCTGTCCAGTTTCAGGATGGTTAAAACCTCCTATATCTCACCAAGCTATTGAATCACATGGTCGGGATAGTATATCTCAATGATGTAGAAGCATATTAGCTAGACTTGGGCTAGCATCACCCCTATCTTGATAATAAGCAGGGAGTTTAGCTATGTTCTTGTATGTGGAAGGTATCCAAACAACCAAAAAACACATCAAACAAGAATTTTAACTAACACTTCAAGAAGTTACATGTAACTGAGTTTGTTAAATATGTACCTACTTCGCACACTGTCAATTGAATGCATTTATGTACTAGCCAACTACATGCGTGGGTAGCTCTGTGATATCGAACTCTACTCCCCATCAAATCATAAGTGGTCAATTGTCAACCATTGATGTAATCTGGCAACATAAAGGGGCGATGTGTTGGAAACACTCCCATGCCCACACCTTAAGAATCATTAGGGGCCTACTAATCTCTCCAGCATTCATTTGAGAAGCGAAACACAATTGGCAGTACAGCCATGCCAAACATGCCACTCCCCTAGCATAGTACTTAGTTATGGTAAGGTTCAAGAGTAGAAGGAGGAACATGAGGTACACCATGTTGTTGAACTTGTCCGAGAATAGCATACCCTCTATTAACTGCACGACATGTACCCTGATATAATGATTTACCGTAATGTTGTCTACATTAGATGGAAAATTAGTGAAATTGTCCTTTAATCGGGACAATTTCAATCAAGCACCCTTCATAGCACTCTGGTTGGGCAAAGTCATAGTAGGCACTAGCATAACTCGCCCCAACTCGTAGACGCAATCATACCTATAACTACATCACCATCAATAAGGAGACCAAGGAGTAGAGATATATCTTGGTGTATCATTGTCATCTCACTAGTGTGGAAGTGAAATATATATGTCTCCTCCTTCCATCACTTTACCAAGGTAGTAATCAAATGCTAGTCAAGCTGTATGAAAGGAACTGGATGCACACAAATAAAACCTGATTGCTCTAGATATAGGATCATGTGTGGATCTATTGGTATTTTCTAGCCATCCTGACGATGAAATATTACCTTAGGCTTCTAACACTTGAGCCATCAATTCTCTCGCGATCAATGAAGAAGAGCTACTGTTAGAGGTATTACACGAAATGAACATATAACAAGTAAGTTATCAATTTGCTCTTTCTTACGTAACCACCCCATATTAGCTCAGACTTATGGGATGGCTATAAATGAAGTAGTGACCTATTAGCCAATCCTAGATCCATCTGCACATGTACGTTCAAAAGAAAATAGTAAGTTAACTTGTATATTCAACAATGTTAACCAAAACATGAGCAAAGCGAAAATTGCTCAGAAATATATATATACACATATATATATTGTCAAATTGACATTAATAACACTTTTCAAATAACTAAGATGTGTACCAATGGATCCACTTAAAGTTGATTAACTACTTCGCTATGAATATCTTTTCCTATTATGTCCCTCCCCATCACATAGTCTACAGGTGTAAGTCAATGGCCCCTCCTAAATATCCATCTCATTCTAAAATCATTTCTCCTATGGCCTCCCTATATTCCAAAACTTGTCTAAAGTTTGAACTAGATGTCAAATGAGAACATCAAGATAAGACCAATTAACCTTGTTAGCACATGGCATGATGGAACATGCATATACATGTTGTTGATTCTGCAATGTGTACCAATACCCAATATGTATAGCACAATCTATGCTCATTTTACCCATAATAGCTATAGCACAATCTATGCTAAAGTTTGTAATCTTGTATATTTACTATTTGCTGCAAATACATTGACGAATCTTAAGTGCAATCATGTGGCTATTTTCTCCCTTTTACTCATGTGACATAGGTCGTGGTGTAGTAATGATCTCAAATATCTACTCATTATAGTCGAAAATTATAACTTGATGACTGTTGGCCACTTTGCATTACTTGTCAAACTTTCTCTCCGCAAATTTAGTAAGTACTTTGCCAACACCCATTAGCTCTGCTAGCTCGATCCCTTATTTGTTGAAGTAGTCATTACAATTGTAGAGTTTTTTTTTAATAGTACCACAACGAGCAAGTTCTTAGCATCTCGCAAAGGACTGTTGTAACTTTCGATAATGTTAGTTGTCCTATGTCCAAATCTAGCTCTATCGTCGTATACCGGTATCTACATCTTTGGATGTAGTCCTATAAAGTAAACTCTAATATGGGGGCTCATTGGCTTAGTCTCGTCGTAGTAGGTGCAAAACTTTTGAGGTTACAACTGGTAAGTGATTTTCTTAATCTGTTCTTTGTAATTTTTATTCTTAGCCTGAGTGTTGAAGTTATTGGCTACGTATTGGATACATCACCACCACGGCCAACCACTTCACCACACTACATTCTCTTCCACAACTATAGACTGGATCCCAGCATAATAGTCAAAAATCAAACATATGCCCGTACAATCTCTTATATCATGCATGAGCACATACTTTCAGAACCAACTCCAACTATCTTGACATTCCTCATCGATAAGGGCAAAACCTAAAGGAATTATGTGAATCTGATCATCAACTTCAATTGTAATCAGTAGTTTATGTTAGTACTTCCTATAAAGGAATGTTCCATCAATAGTAATGACAGGCCTGCAATGTATGAAGGCCTTAATATACCATCTGAATGCCTAGAAAACTATCGAAGAGCATATGCCAAGCAATATTAATGTCTCACCATTTCTACTTAACCATAGTACCTAGATTAGCCTCTTAGATGGCATTTAATAAATGTAGGAACACCACATATGATTCCTCCTACCTTCCATAAACCTTTTCAATCACTTTACACTTTGCTTCCCTAATTCTGTTTTTATGCATCGTATAATTGTATTGTTTGCAAATGGTTGCTTACAAATGTTTTACCTTAACACTTAGTAACTCTTATACATCCTTTATAAGAAAGAAAGGTAGGGCGCTTAAATCTAATTTAGGGTGGTTCTAGTTATAGTATGATCGAGGTACGTATGTGGACCCATAAAACTAGTTATTACGAAGCATCTAGTGTGCTTTTTCTTACAAGCTTGAAGTCTCCACCTGCATTCCCTTTTCCCAATCAATACATCTAATAGACCAAATTGTAGGTTCAGAATCCTTCACTACGAAGTCATGGTGATTCATAACATAATACATCTTCACAGCCGTTTGTAAATGTTTTTTTATTTTCAAACCACATGCCCATTTTAAATTCATAGCTGAAACACCACTCACCATTATTTATACTCTCCTCAAATGGCACTAGTTCATCCCTAACACTTGCCATATAAAAAGGCATAAGTTCTAACATTTCAATTATGTTGACATATGTAGTTAACCCCTACCTCCAATCGTATCTTCTATGTGACCCTTGTATTTCTTCTACTTCTTATAACCAGCATTCACTCGGATCAACATTAGCATTAGAATTTGTATTATCGAAATCTTCATCAATGTCCTCAAAAGCCAGTTCATTCTCTACATCAGTATCTCTATTGGACTCACAGGTGATCAATACATTAGGTTAACAGGGCATGCGACTTCTATTCAATATATGACTTAGTGGGATTGGCTAAGATTCAAACACCTGAGTTTCAACTTGAACTCTAATGTTGCCGTTATGCCCTCCAAAATCATACTCAATTGTTGGGATGACTATCGATGGTAGGTTCACTTCATGAATTTGAATATACAACTCTACCGATACTACTACATCCTAGTGAGGAAGCCATTAGTTATTGGACGTTATAGTCATCACTAATAGGAACAACATAGAATATGTCCTTACTCTCACTTGTAAGGGCATCTATGAATCAACTCGACCCATTGGGTCATTATGTTGACTCGAAATTAGTTATATATCAATTTAATTAACTAGTCATATGTGGCCCTAATTGGAACTCCAACTACTATTCTTAGGTGCCTATCATACCCTACTCCATACTCTCCTTCTATAATATAGTTCCACTAACACAACAAACTAACCTCATATTATCTATCTACACTTGTTTGCCATATTAACTTCATAAACTTTTAGAGTCTACAAATAAAAAAATTAGCTTCTACTTATATGCACACTCTACTAAGTTTCACTAACACAATCGCTAAATTCAATTTACTACTAAATTCTCGTCAAAATATTAGAGTCATTACTTACTAGAATTTAAAAAAAAAAAATCACACAATCTCCTCTATATGAAACAACAACAATTACTAGTACATGTATCACCCAATATACATGTATATATACAATACGATAATGAAAACAAATTTATAATTGGAAAAAAAAATTAATATTATTGTAACATACTATAATAGTTTCAACAACAATTCATATCTTCATTAGTGTATTATAGCATATGCAAGAACGATTAATTATACTTATACCGACATAGACATGTATATATAAAATATACTAACAAACACAAATCTATATAAAAAAAATTAATTTAGCTAACAATGAACTTAAAAAAAAAAAAAACAAGCTATATATATATTACAAAGACGCGAATGATTTGTTTTGTATGGAAAATGGTTGTAAACAATTATGTACCATAACATTTCAAACAATAACACTAGTTCATTAATGTACATTTCCATAAAATGGATTAAAATGTGAAAAAATTGTACCTTTTCAATGTCATTGTTTAGAGAGAGAAAATGAGGAGATCATGTGTAATGAATCATGGTTTTCAAAAATCTACCCTCAACAGTCCTCTACGTTGCACTATCACTACGAATATGCAATTGATTTGCAAAAAAATGTCATGAATTGAAAAATTTAGGATAAAGTGCTTTAAGGCATTTTAGAGAGAGAGAGATATTTTTTTTTTGCAATTTGTCTATAATGTTTTACAAGGGGATGGGGAAAATATAGTGTAGTAGAAATTCCTTCATAAAGAGGCAATTTCTATTTTTTTAAAAGGCGATTTCAAAACGATATGCCTAAAAATATTTTCTCAAGACACGTATTTTTTTATTTTTTTTCTTTTTATATATATTTTTTTCCTTTTCCTTAAGAGTATTGGTAAAAAAGACCTTTCATTATAAGATGTTATAATTAGGTTGTAAATTAAAAAAAAAAAAGTAATTTCAATCGATGACAATTAATAAAGGCGAAATGGAATCATAGTTCTGCCTTCTTAAGGGCATAATTGAATTTCTTTTAAAGTAGAAATTGTTGGTTCTAAGGAACTATGATTTCACCTTCCAAAAGTATTTCCAAACGTGAGAAAAAGATTGAAACCTAAAATCACTATTCCATTCTAAATCCAATCCCACGTACCAAACATGGCATAAATTGATCTTTTTGCAACTCCCTCGACCTATACGGTCATTACAACTCTTTTACTAGCCAATATATATTTATATATATGTGTGTATGTGTGTGTATTGTAGCTAACAATATAAGCAAATATTTATAGGTTCATTATCGCTTAAAGTAATTCTCACTATAATTAATATACTTGTATGTGCAAAATAATATATGTCTAAATTCTCGTAAGTTGATGACAATAATAGATATTTTACCTACTCACTTGTTCTTTCTTAATTTTTATGATGGTGTTGCTCTTTCTTAAACATTTTGAAATAGTGAATCTTCTCCGCATTTTAGAATTGCAAATTATATCTTTCTTTTCATCAATTTATCGACTCAATACTTAATAATGGCCTAACTTGTTAACATATTATTGAATTCTGTAATTCAAAATGCAAAATTTTAGCAAACGTAGAACAAAAAATCATTTAAAACATTTCTAGAAATAACTGTATTAGTATTTACTGTCATCTTCCTTATTCTGTAATAGGAATAGTATTCCTAAATGCTTTTCATTTGATCTATTATTACCATAACGAACCATCTTTTAATATAAAATATTTTTTTGAAAAAAAATGTACCACAAACTATAATCATTTAGATATACACAAAATCAATACATAAAAGTTGAAATTTCAACAATCAAATCCTTTCAAACATACCAAGACCTAGGTATGGTAAATGGGTAGCTCACGTACTTTCGCGTGCTTAAAAATAACGTACTTAGTGTAATTATACTTTTCGCATGTTGAGCCCAGCGCACTTGTATGCCTGAAGCTCATACGCTTGTAGCCCATTTATTTTATGAGCTTGTTTGTATGCTACTCGTGCCTTTAAATGAGCACAGTAATTTATACTATGGACATTATTTTGATTTTCAAATATTTTTCCAAACATTTACTTGTACTTATTATACTTTTTGTATACATTAACACATTAAAGCAAGAAAATAATGTCGTTAGGGAAAATTAAGTAAGAAAAAAAAAAATCAAGCTTCGTACACAACACATTTAATAGCAAGGTAATAATGTAACTTGATCCGTGATTCCATGAGTAAGTAAACGTAAAATGAATTACAATAGCAAAAAGAGAATATGTATACATAATGTATGTAGGGTACGCATCAAAAGCTATGCATTAATGATTGATACTATTATTATGCATGAAATATTAATATGTTAAATTAAATAAATAATGACATCCAGAAATTAATTAAGTAAAAAATTCCAAATCCATTTATGTATCGTAATGTGAGTAGTTCACAATTCGCATGGCCACAATATAGACCAGTGTATAAATATATACATGCATCTATATAAAATATGATGTACATTTGCAAAACGTATAAAACATACACATACTTAACATATAAATAGATATACAGAATGCGTGACATTTTTATAAAAAAAAATTATGCATTAATATTTAATACTATTATTACACATTAAGACATTAAGTGGTTAAGTTAAATAATCAATAGCATATGAAAAAATTAATTAAGAAAAAAGATTATCTAATTTTGTCGGTATCATTACCGTAGTTTGCAATTCACATAGTCACAATGGACAATAACGTATAAATACATATATGCATCTATATAAAATATGATGTACATTGAGAAAATATATATTTACATGACATTTTTATAAATAAATTATGCAATGACATTTAATACTATTCTTTCACTTCAATTGCATTAATAGAAAAGGAATGAAAATTTGAAGGTGCCAAATAAAAAATTAGAATAAGGATATTTTATTAGATTTTTTTTTTCTCATTTACATCACAACTACTAACTAATTTGGCATTTTGATGAACCATTAAAAGTAAAAATAAAGGCTCTAAATATCACCAAATGAAAAATATGAAGAAGTCGATGATTATCCTTATTTGTGTCCTTGGTCACCGTCAAGGAGAGGTTGTTGTGGAGGTAGGTAGATAAAACCTATTGACTAGTAGTATGCCTATTGTTGTTGCCACATTTCGTCAATCTGTTGGTCTTGTTGTCTTTGCACTTCTCTAAGCTACTAGATATCAATCCTATACATCTTAATCATTTCGTACATCTCTTCTTCCCTAGCAGATTTAACAACTTCTCTCTCTACATTTCATTTATCATTTGGTACATCTATTGCATGTTGAAGGGAACATTTGATGTAAAACCTCCTAGCATTCCTATGTTTCTTAACCTCCCGTCCCTCCCTGACCTTACCAATTAAGGAATACATATGGAAGTTACCACTCATTAACATTAACGATAGTTAAATGTATATCACGGCATATTAGATTGACAAAAATTGGGTAATGTAGAAGAGGATCATTGCCTTCATGCTTTTTTTAGAAGTCTACACAAGTTTAGCAATTGCATCCAATATATTAGACATCATTCGAGCTTACGAAATTCGTAGGTTATTCAGCATCCCCTTTGATAATACTTTCGCAAACACGGTAATGATGTGACTATTGAAATAGCAATTGAACTTGGTTTACAAAAGGAAACTTTTCCATATCTAATGCATATGCCACATTCTAAATTTAGTAGTGCAAGACTGGATAAATGTTGTAAGATAGCGGGTCATCTCATCAAGATTCGGTTTGTAACAAATTGTATTCATCATAGTAAATTGAAACACTTTGAGTATATTAAATGCTATTGGAATGAAAACTACAAGTTATTCATTCCACCGCATGACAGTGTTACATGATGGAATTCAACACACGATATGTTGGATAAATATTTGAAGATTAGCAATTTGTGTTAATTAAAATTATTATTACATTATTGAAGATTAATACTTATTTAAAAGCAAAAGTTATTTTTACATTATGGTAATATTTTATACTAAACACTTTATTAATTGTTAATGTAGGTTTGGAAGGCCTTGACTACATTTTGTAACTCTTACATCCACTGGAAAGTGAGCCAAGAGCCCACACTTAGCCAAATTCGCATAGGAGATTAAAGGAAGACTATCAGCTTATGCGATTTATTAAGTGCCTTTGTTTAACCAATGGTGATTATATCTGGGTGCTATTAGCTTACCAATAATGTTGTGTTACCAAACCTTATTGATATTGTTTACATGTTGGCAAACTTTACAAAAGTTCCATTACTTTTTCCTTCCGTCATGACAATGAAGGCCAAATTGTTTTCATACTTTTGCCCCTTTCCTCTTTTGTTTTACATTGTAACAATGTTAGATCCACGGTATAAGTTCTATGGTACTTACAATCTGTTAGAGGAATTTTACCACAATGTTGACATGAAAGATGCTATGACTAAAGCTATGAGGCTTAACATGAAAGCCAAAAGCATGCTCAAATCCTTGTTCTTTCATCATAGTGGTATAATGTAGCTATCATCTTAACCATGTTGATCTAACGATCATACCAGTAGTTCTCATCCTTTGGTTATAAAGAGGAGTAGGCAAATTGCTTAGATACGCTAGAGTTTCAGGGACTACCAATAACACTACAAGTAAAACTTTTAGTAAACTACTAGTCTATTAGGTCCAACACCTATGGGAAGACGAAGGGGAAGTAGATGTTTTTCAGTGGTGGGCAAAAAAAATCGCATATGATGCCTATCTTATCATTTGTTGTAATGGATGTTTGGGGGGTACAAGCTTCGACGTTGTCATCCAAATCAGCTTTTAGCTCGGGCTAGTGAGTCATTAGCCTTCGCCGCCTTTAGCTTAAAGCTGAAACCATCAAAGTTACTATATGCCTCAAGGATTAGAGGGATGCTCAAAAGAGAAGACAAGAGAGTATGGGATCAATTTTGAATCATAAGGAAGATAATGAAGCAGTGTGGTTGTTCGAAGTAATTGAAAGGGAAGAGGAGATGTGATGGATTAAAGAAGATGATGATGAGTGGTATTCCAATACGTTTTGTTCCATTTCATTGCAATTATTGCTTTTACTGGCTTGCTATATATATATATATATATAATGTTGGACGTTTCAATTTTTAGGTATGTCAACTTAATTACTTAGTATTAAATTAATATGTTTCAAATATAATTTTAACACCTGTCTTAAAGTACGATAATACGTCAATATTTTGGACTTAGACTTGGACCCTACCTCCATGCAAAGGCATTACATAATAGATTCAACATGGCGATATGTTGGACTTGGACCCTGAGGTGAATGAGCAAGGTCTTTATTGAAGTGTATTGATGGGCGTATCACTACAACATATTAGTTCCCTTACGCTGTAGCTCATTTTTCCATTCTTCTAACAATTAAGTTTATATTAATACCCATTCATTTATTGTATTAAGTCTTTCTAGTTCAAGGAAGTGTTTTGACTTTAGGCTTGTTTAATCAACTTGTACAAGTGCGACTGCAATATAACTGCTTTAACTCAAGTTTATGTTCATTTATTCCAACATTCTAATTGTTATAATTTTTAACTAGTTTGATTTAGCTACATAGTGTCACTTAAAGGAATTATGTAATTCAAATTTTAATTTAAGATACATTTGTGCAAATAAATTGAGTGTATCAAACCATTCATTAAAATCTTGCTTAAGCTCAACTTCCTATAAGTGGATTGGTTAAATGAAAAAAAATAAAGAAATTACAATAACTAATATGTGTTTTGTTTATTTAATATAATATTTAAAATTTAAAATTACATACAAGTTATACTTACTAGTATAATTCCAAAAAAAAAAATCATTAAACAAATAAATTAATACATCAAATACTCCACTAAATTAAAACTATTTAAAATATCATTTTTATTTACATTAAAAAAAAGGCCAAACTTGCTTTCATGCTCGTGCTTGGGCAACCCACTAATCTTATCATGCCCTTACTCACATGCCCAGGCCCAATCATGCTCGTGCTCGCATGCTTGACCCATTTACCATCCTTATCAAGATCGTTATGGTATAATAACATCACCACTAGTTCTCTTTTGAGATAAATCATAGTTTGAATCCCCTCTTCCTCAAATTATAATATAATTAGGGAAAAAGAATATCCCACCTAATGTGTGCCATTTTATATTAATATGATATTTGAAAATCAGTAAATTTGTAATTATCGCACTATCGATTGTCAATCACCCTTTATTGATTAATATTTATGTTCATAGTTACATATTTTCCTTTAATAAATAATTTGCTACTTACATCTTCTTTGACCCCTTACTAAGCTTTGTCTAATTATTCACCAATTATTTGGTTAGTCTAAGTAGCGATCAAGGACTTTAATAAGTTTTACTGGTAAAATGATTGAGCAACTTAACAATCCGATTAAAAGGATCATCAATCCCTCTTTGTTTGTCGGTGAAAAAGAATTCAATTCAACACAAGAAAAAATTTACAATAGTCAAATCAAGTAGTAAAAGAAGAATCATGGATGAAGAGTTGAAGGTATGATCAGGTTTGTCTCTCAAAAGTCATTTTAACCTACCAAAAGGAATAACATGATTTCTCCTTAACAAATAAAATCTAATCAAATGGCAAGTATAATGGATCCCACAAAATAGACAATACAATCTCATATAAAGGGGATAACAAAGAAAGAAAAAAAAAAAAGAAAAATAACAAACATATAGATTTTTAACCATTATTCTAAGATTACTATCAGACCACTATCTCAATTACTATAACATCTTTACATTTACCAAATCCTTAGAAATAGATTTATCGCCATAGATAAGTAATGCAATGAATTAATATTGGTGAGAATGGTAGAACAATAGCATATTTAAGAATTTTTAGTTAATGAAAAAACTCGAATATGTGGATTTTAAAATTGGTGGTGGTGATTTTGTAGAGATAGGGAGGCAAAAGAAAGGAATAGGTTATAAAAGGAGGGAGGAGGATAGTTTGTAGTTGGTTAATCACTTACACAATGGGTATGTATATATAACTATCAATCAGATTCAAATACATGATGATGGTAATAGATAGTTTTTTTAAAGATTCACTTCCATTGTCATCACATGTTTAAGTGTAATGGATAGTTATACATTAAATGTACATACAAATGGTGTGTGTTACTCATTGAATATTTTTTTGCTGATAAATCTTCATTTGATGGCATGTGGAAGGATGTAATTAGAGATAGGGATGGAGGAGGAAATAGGTGATCTTGGTAGCTTATGAGCCCTTATGATAAATTTTTGAATATTCTTGATTGTCTTCAATCTTTCTTTATTGAATTATAAGTTTAATCTTTCACAACAATATTTTAACAACACAACAACATTTTTCTCAATTCATTGAATGATGTCAAAACGAGGAGGAGAATACCTCTATTTATAAATATTGGGGCACTCTTTTGTTGGATAACTTCAAATATTGACAAATGAGATGAGCTATTTATGACATTCGTTTGATTGTTTTAATATGATCAATAGGGAAGATAAAATCTTTGTGAATGCATTTATAACTCTTTTTTTTGGTTTTATTGTCAATAGACTTTTTCAGAGGTCTAATATAGCTAAGCTTAATAATCTTATATATAAATTTTTATATTTTTAGTAATAATGAAACCATTATGATAAATATGATTATAAAAAAAAGGCCTATTAAGTGGTCAAGTCAACTAAGAAAACCAAGAGCAATTGATGTCTAATGATCATTCTTCCATACCTATTAAAATAGATCTCTATAAGACATCTTGAAATAAAAGAACCTAACTCAGTGAGCTCTATTATTAACCCAAATAGTCAGTCTATGGTATTAAATTTGACTAACCTAATTATTAAATATGTCCTCTATATTTTGCCCCTTAACTAGAAAGTCCCTCGACTGATAAAGGATTTTGGCCATTTGTTGGATAAGTTAGCTCTTTAAGTTGTTCTTCGACATGTCATTTATTATGTTCGTAAAATTGATTTTTTTTTCGTTTTCTCATTTGAACATTTATTTTTCTTTATGGTATGAGTCTTTTTATTTATCACGTTATTACGAATGATAAAATGATTTCTTGAATATTTCGTTTTTCCTTATATTAGTAAAGTACATGACTTTAATAGTAAAACCATAAGGTGATAAGAATGCTATTCTAAATTATCCTTAGTGCTCATTATATAGAACAATAATGAATTAAGACTAGTATGTTAATTGAATAATAATTACATTTTATTGATTATTGATATGAGATATCAATTTAGTATATACATACATGTAAGGGTACGTTGCATTGGATCGATCCATCGTTAGAGTACCACGTGAATCAATCTAATAAGTACTACTAATAAGGTGTTATTTTAGTCCTTTAACCTAATGACACCATGGATTGCTACATAGTAAGTTTTATGTTTTGACTTAGTTCTTTATCATTGATGATTATAAGATTGTGATTAAATATGAAATACATTATGTGGATAAATATGTGTGTTCATGAAGGAATCTGTCCTTCTTGTTATGCTATGAAACAGCGCATCACAACAATCCCGCCGTATAAACCTATGATAACAACTGACCTTATAGTCATCATTATAGATACGATTTGCACAAGGCATCTACGATTCCTCGATTTAAAGTAAACAATTCATTCAAGACTATCGATAAAATTATATGTAGATTTATAAACTTTAAGTTATATTTACATAGATATATATATATATATATTTACATATTGTCTTGTGATTCCAAGAAATATTTACATAGAAAAATAGTTTAAAACAACTAAACATTACATGATTCATCTCTTTCTTATCTATGGTTACTGGAGAAACTCCCAAGATATTGTTGATAATCTAATTTATCCTTACTCTCCTAAAGTTCTTTAAAAGAACACTAACCTTTGAATAATTATAACATGTCATTTGAATTATCACATATAAGAAAATCTATAAGGGTATAAGTAATTAACAACTTAGTAAGTCGAGATGGAGACATAAGATTGCATAACAAATACAAATAAGGTTTTCAAACAGGTAATTAAAATGCAATGCAATATATTAATGCCATCACACAATGTAATTTGATTCGTTGTGAAATTAGAGAAATTTTACTTACTTTTTACTCTAATTCGGGTTAAATAGTTTCAATGTTTATGCAATAGCTCACAACTAAACCAGGTTTTTGTTATGGAGGTACTATTTTCCCCATAACTATTCTTCGAACCATTATCCTTATTGTTATCGTGACCTTTTCTCTTGCCACTTAGTTAGATTAAAGATAAAAAAAGGACCATTATACCATTGTGCTACCCCTTTTGAGGGTATCGATATTTGGTCAAAAAGTTCTAATCATCCTATAAAGGGTTGCTATACATGTCTAATCATGGTATTAAGTCAAATATGGTTAAACTTATTTTGGGGTGATCAAACAATTTTACTCTACACCATTTACAACAAACCACCATAGCAAAGCATCAATACAACCAAATGGTTAAAAATACACAGGATGCACATAAACATCTACTTATAAGTACAAACAACACAATCCTAGGCTTTTAAATATTTTAATATGGTACTTCAAAATATAGTAATGTATGATCCCAACTATTTTAAGATCCTTGATTTGCTCATCGTAGGGTTAAATTGTCGTAGGGTTAACTTGTCGTCGTTTGCTCCTATAATATAAATACCCTTATTACATATAAACTTTTAAATTATAATTATATTTAATTATCTAAGTTTTATATTACTTATAGCCAACTAATCCTAGCTTAGTTTTTTATTCAATTTCTGAATTAGCTTTTAATTCAACTTCTGGTTATAGTTTTTACTCATAACCTTAAGAATTTTTTTCAAGCCAATATGTGAAATTCATCTAACTATATTTGGGTATCCTATATCTCTTATTTAGCCTTTAACCAATATTTTAGTTGGTATGATACACCTACTCTTAATTTAATTACCGAATTTACTCTTGATATGAGATTTATTTATATTTTTCATGTAATTTTCTAAATTCATATTGTAAATCAGATTTATATTATATTATTATTATAATATTATCAATTTTGACCTAATAGTCTGCACTCATTTAATTTCCAACTTTACATATTATTCATTTACATAAAATTACTGTATAATACACATAATACAAAAAAATACACTAATATATATATCTACCCTTTAGGGGAAAAAAGCTTCTTAGCTAATAAGAATAAAACTACATCATGATAACCATCACCTATGGTAACAATAGCTTAGCCATAGCCAAGAAAAAGGCAAAAATTTTAAGAAAATAAATTGCCTAGTATTATGTTATTGATTCATAGGTCTTATATGATGTTGTATCCTATGGCCTATGCTACTTAGAGGTTTTATTCGTCTTTAACCCATTCTTCTTTATATGATTATTGGCAACGTTTACAAAGTAATATTGATTATGTTAGATGGAAAGTTCTTTATCCTGGATGTATCTATACTTCTACTAGTTTTTTAGAACCATACCCTCAAGCTATTGATTTTGAAGTCATAACATTAGCCTTTATACAATTGGTCGAACAGTACGCTTACAATATTGGTTCAGAGTATTTGAAAATTACAATTGGATATACTATGCAAGCACATGCATCCTATGATATCCCCTTTACTTTAGGAAAAGCTATTCCTTTGTGTGATAATTTAGGTAATAGACTCCATAAAAAGTGGATATATGATATGATTGAGCAACTTGTTAGGTTGAATAGTGATAAATATAATGAATCTGTGATTAAAGGTATTTTTATTCGTATATATTACGAACCTAAGGATTCACTTAAATCATTAGAATTTCCTAAGATATCAAATATGATTAGCATAATTAGCAATGTTATTATGGATTCAGAAATAGAAAGTAGTAATCTACCTAAGGAGAAATCACTTATGTATAAAAAGACTCATATTCCCCCTAAAATAAGCGCTATAAAAAGTAGTTTAAAAGATGTCGTCCTTTTATTGTAGCCAATATAGAGACTGTAGTAGTGAATAATGTTCATGTTCCTTATGCTGTAGGTTACTTAGTGGTAATGCCAAGTGATGATCTAACATCCCTACCTTCCTGTTCGATTAAAACCTTTTTCATCACATAACTTTCTATCCTACCTTTGAAGAGAGGAGTGAAAGAATGTTATATGAATTTTTATCCAATTTGGAAGAATCTATGAAAAAAAATAGTAGTATCTGTCTTCGAACAATTTATTTCCATAATTTTGCCCAATTTGATGGTATTCTCATACTTAAGTATTATGTAGATTGTGGTAATGAGTATAAAATCAAAACATTTTTAAGGAATCATAAGCTTTATGATTTGAAAGTTTATCTTGGCAATAAGTTCTTCTTACATTTTAGAGATTCTTTCACATTACTACCTAGCTCTCTTAATAAATTAGCAAAGACTCTATGTCCTAAATTGGAATCTAAAGGTTCTATCCCGCATGATGATTTGTTTGTGTCTAATCTTTTGTTGAATAGTGTGGATTTGAAAAACTATCTTCGCTAAGATATCCTTATGTTAGGTGGTGTGATGTTGAAGGCTCAAGAGATTAATTGGTTGTCATCACTATCCCTTAAAATATTTCGTCAGAAGTTTTTTTATGATAAGACCTTTCATATCAATATACCTATAAGAAACCAAGACAATTTTATTAGGCATGGCTATTATAGGGGGCATGTTGAAGTCTGTAAGCCCTATGGTGGGAATCTTTACTATTATGATGTGAACTCATTATATCCATTTATTATGAAATCCTATCCTATGCCTTATGGTATACCTGTTTGGAAGAATAATCTAGAGCACGTTGGATTAGATAGCTTATTTGGTTTTATTGAGGCGTATGTTGTATATCCTACCAATATATTACGTCCATTCTTGCCTTATAAGGATAAATCAAGTACTTTACGCTTTCCTACAGGTAAGTTCATTAGAGTCTTTCATAGCGAAGAGTTGAAGTTCTCATGTGATTTAGGTTATCATGTAATTCCTCTTAGGGTTGATTTGTTTGAGAAGAAGTCCAGTCTTTTCAAAGACTTAATCTCATACCTTTATGAAAGCAGATTAAAAGCCAAGAAAGCTGGTGATGAAGCTATGATATTTATTTATAAGATTCTAATGAACTCCCTTTATGGTAGATTTGGTATGAATCCTGAAAGTACAATAACAGAGATTTGCAATAAAAGATATGAAGAATTGATGAAGATGGATAATTTTTAATCTACAAAGATGCTTACTAATCATTACTTATTGTAAATTACCTTAGCAATTGTAGCTTTGTTGATGATAATGATTGGAAACCTCCTAAGATGTTGGCTATTCAATTGGCTATTGCTATCATTACTTGTGCTCGTATTTATATGTACCCATACATTTCCAGACCTGTATCTAACAACTCAAACACCACAAATACCATTTTACATCAACAACTAACATTCTAAAAATATCTAATTACATACTAAATTAGAATTTTGATCAAATTAACATTAGATCACAAAATTAAGTCCAAACATTGCCTTTTATGTATGATTTTAAGTTCTAAAATTAAGTAAAATTTTAGAAAATATCTTCATAGCATTGATATATATATATATATATCCTAAATAGTTTATACAAAAATTTTGAGGTCAAAATTACATTATTAAGGTTATTTAAATCAAATAAAAAACTAGCTTGAGTTTAGTGATTTTTTAAAGATAATATATTCAATGACCTAATTTTATCAAATTGATATTTTTTTTCCTAAATCTATATACAAAAATACTTTAGAATACCCAATTTCATAATTTTTCATATATACTTGATATTTTTATAAATTAAATAAGATCATGTTTAAAATTAAACTTACTTGACCATGTAGCTTCGAGCCACTAGTGATGGCCCCCAATGTATCAATAGCCCCAGGCAATGGTTCTAAGGTCAGGTGATGGTGGCTATTTTGATTTAGGGGTCGGTGGATGTATGTTTCTATTATAAGCACTAATTGCATATTAATTTGCTATTTTTTAAAAAAAATATTCTCTCTTCTTTTCTCTCTACTCCTTATTTTTTTTTTTGGCTTCCTAACTAACCAAACTAAAATTTGGTAGGTGTTTTTTGATTTTATATAAGGGTTTAGGGCTTTTCTTTGATTTTTGGTTATCAAGTGTCATTATTTCTTCTTCTTTTTACTTTCTAGTTGGGTTAATTTTATTAGTGGATTTTCCATATTAATCCTAGCTTACCATGCCCCATATTTGGACATTTCTACACTTTCTCATATTTTTCTTAATTAATTAGTATTATTTTAGCACATTCCAAATATTTTAAGTAATTTCAAGTATTTTTACCTACACGTAAATACATATATAGTACAAATAAATATTTTAAAATATTATTTACTCTATTTTTATGATTTTGAGCATATGTATAATTTATTTTTATCGATTTGTTAATTATTGGAACTTATTTATATGTTTCTCATAAATAATGTATAATATACATATAACTTAATATTATAATATTTAATTATTTATTTTTCTAAATTCAAACTCACAGAATCATTTTTACTAACATCTTAACTTTATCATAAAATTTAGACTTGATTAGATAACTTACTCGATTATCCTAAATTTTACGTATTGAACCCCAAACACTTGATTGTAAGGCTTATACCTCTCATTAATTTGAGAAAGATATTTTTTAGGCTTCTTGAAGAGAAAGGTTAAAAAAAAAATGCATGGTTGTGCTTAAATAAATTGATAAGTAGTTATCAATGTTATTTATTTAAGTCAGTTAAACTCTAGATTCAAGTGATTAAACAATATAAGAGTATTTTGATCCATACCTTATATTTAATCATTAGATATCCTATGAAAAATGGAATAAATAACTGACTGTTTAATAGGTGGAGTCAGATCACTGACCTTCACTTAATTTGGGTAAGCATAATATCTTATTAGAGGTTACTTATGTCTCATAGGTTAAAAAAAAAAAAGTTTGAGGCTTATTATCAATATTAGGTGAACTTATAAGGTCGTACACAAAGAACGAACCAAAAGGGCTATGGGTTTATTTTAAATAAACCTAACAGAAATTATTGAAATATTTATGATTCTAGTTTAAGAATGAAAAATAATGACATTTATTATTTTTGAAGAAAAATAATAAATAATAAAATAACATATTTTATTAGATATTGTTAATATCCTTTAATATCTCATAATATTTTCTAGAAGAAATTATCACTCCTCTATATATAGATAGAGACAACTCTCTATTAGGGTTACATCGATGCCTTGTTGTCAACATTAGACCTGCAAAAAAAGCTTGCAGATTAAAATAAAGAGAGTCAAACATGACATATTGCAAGTTGATTCCTCCATGACTACAGATTTGTCTTAGAGTTCTAGCACACACTGTAGCCTATTTCCAACGTAATCGTTTATGTATGGATACCGGTAGAGAGTGCTCGCACTTTAAACACCTGTTGATCCGCCTAACTGAGAATTTCGAAAAGTATCATATAAGGTAAAATTTGTAGTTCTTTTTTTAGTTTAATGGAATCTCTTAGATCTTAGGACATTTGGGGATAATAAAATTTTAAAATTCTGCATCACACAAATGTATGTTTCTAATCCCTAAAACCTACAATGAACTGTAGCATAATTTGCATTATATACTAGCAATATGCCAATAATGAAATATTTTCTTCATGATATAAATGTACCATTTTTTCTTTGCAATAATTTTATTGCACATGGAATGGTAAACAATCACTTGTAGTACGATGTTGAAGTGTTAAATTCTTAGTCTTCATGCCCCTATAAAAGAAAATAAATACACATCAATTTTAATTTTGCTAAAAAAATATATTTTGTGCTTATAATATAGTTATATTATGGAGGAAAAGGAAATTTACACCAGTAAAAAAATTTGTGATAAAAAAGAAAAAAGGTAGAAATGGTTATCTTCTAGTTGACAAGAAGCTTGAAATGTAGAGCTAGCCATTCTTAGTAAAGAAAAATTTTCCTATCATTTGAGTGATAAAGGGGAAATTAATCATAGTTACTGTTTGATGAATGGTCAATAATTATAGCTATCGTTTATAAATTGGTAAGTTTTTCATTTTGAAAGAAACAGCAACATTTGTCTCTTATCTTAATGGAAATCTCTCATAGAGAAATTAGTTGTTATATTTCCTTTCTCCCCCCCCTCTTTGTACTTGTGAGAGTATTATACACTTATGAGGATACATTAGTGTATTTTATGGAAGTTTGTCTTCTATATTCTTCATAATATATAAAGTCTTAGTTGTCTCATTTACACTTTGCTCCACTTATGCTTTATTGATAAAAAATTGGTATCCAACCTATCAATTGGTCGATGGTGATGTTATACTTATGGGAAGCAATATGTCTTGTGAGGTTATTAGCATTAGAGCAGTATGAATCAAGATGCATAATGGAATTTTTAAAACTTTGCTTAATATTTAGCACATACTAGACTTGAAAGAAAAATCTTATTTCCTTAGATTCTCAAGAGCACAAGTATTATGTTAAAGGTAGAGTTTTCAAAGTCTCCAAAGGTGTTCTTATTATGATAAAAGGAAATTTGGCTAATGGTCTCTATTTGCTCCAATGCATCACGATTGTTAGATCTAGAATTATATCATCTTCTCTTGATAGCATTTTGAATACTACTAGTTTGCAGCATATGTGTTTAAGCTATATGAATGAAGTAGGAATGTTTATCTTGAGCAAGTGTGGATTGTTAAGTGCTAACAAAATTGAAAATCTTGACTTTTGTGAACATTGTGTCTACAGAAAGCAAAACTAAAGTCAAGTTTAACATTGTTATTCATTGGACCAAGGACACAATTGACTATTCTATAATTTATTGGGCTTGACACTTGTTTCATCAAAAGCTAGTACTAGGTACCTAAGGAAAGTTTAGGTATATTTCTTGAAGCTTAAGAATGATGTTTTTTCTTACTTTCAAAAAGTGAAAAACTCTTATTGAAAATCAAATTGACAAGAAAATCAAGTGTCTTTGAATAGATAACGATATTTAGAGTTCCATGAAGGGTATTAATGATTTCTATGAGAACGAAGGCATAGTAAAAGATTGTATTGTACAAAAGACACCATGGTAAATGAACTTAATGTCGTGTTATTAAAAGAATTTTAGGCTGAAGCTGTTAATATGGCCTGTTATTTAGTAAATCAATCTCCATCACTTCCAATTCAGTTAAGAACTCTAATTAAGGTATGGTTTATTACTTCAGCTGATGACTCCGATTTAAGAATTGTCAAGTATTCTACATATACTCATATAGATTATGGTAACCTTGAATGAAGGCAAAAAATATATGTTTCTTAGTTATGTATCTGAGATAAAAGGTTACAGATTATGGTGTATTGAAACTAAGCCACCAAAATTCATAATTAGCAAAGATGTTAATTTCAATGAGTTATCTATGCTTCATCCAACTAAAGAGCTTAGTAATGTAGAAAGAAGTATAATATTAGCAAGTAGGTAGATCTTGAATTTGATAAACTAAACTAAGTATGTAAAAGTACTTCAGATCGGTCTATATATGAAGAAAAATGAGAAGCACAAGAGGAGAAAGAGGAAATTTAGCAAAAACAACAATAGTATAGTCTTGCAAGAGATAGAGAAAGGAAATAGATTTGACCACCTAAGAGATTTGCTGATGCAAATATAGTCTCATTTGTATTATCAATTCTGTGGGAAATAGAAACTTAAGGTCCTATGATTACCATGAGGCTATAACATGCAATAAATCTATATGCTAGATTGTTGCTATGAATGAAGAATTATAGTCTCTTTACAAGAATCAAACTTGAGAATTAGTGAAGCCCCTTGAAGGATAAAAGATCATTGGTTGTAAATGGGTCTTTAAGAAAAAGGAAGGATCCTTTGGTGTTCAAGCGACTCATTACAGAGCCCACGGGTTTTAATTAAAGGGAAGGAATAGACTTCAATGAAAAGTTCTCTCTTATTGTGAAAGATAGTTCCATTGTATTGCTTGCCATGGTTTCATTGTTTGACTTAAAACTTAGACAACTTGATTTCAAGACCACTTAGCTTCATAGTGAGCTTGAAGAGCGGATCCATATGCAACAATTAGAAAGTTTCATCGTTCAAAATAAGTAAGATCATATGTTTTTATTGAAGAAGTCATTATATGACTTAAGCAGTCTTTTGCCTCATTAGTGGTATAAACGATTTGATACTTTCATGTTCAGTTATATTTATTCAAGAAATGATTATGATAATTGTACATACTACAAGAAAGTTGTAGATGGTCTTTTTGTCTATCTATTACTTTATGTTGATGATATATCATTGTTGCTAAGAGTATATATTTTATATTAATAAGCTAAAAACTCAACTTAGTGGTGAATTTGAAATGAAGGACTTAGGCACTATTAAGAAAATTTTAGGAATGGAAATTCTTTGAGATCGGTAAGCAGGCAAATTATATTTATCACCAAAGAAATCAATTAATAAAATTTTGGAGTGATTTTCCATGAAGAATGTAAGACCTGTAAATACTCTAATGATAGCCTATTTCAGGCTATCAATTGCAATGTCACCACAATCTAATGAAGGGAGGAACATATGTCACATAATCCTTATGTTAGTGTAGTAGGAAGCATCATATGTGCTATAGTTTGCACATGTTCAAATATTTCACATGTCCTTAGTGTTGTCAGCAGATATATGGAGCATTCTTATAAGATGCATTGGTAGGCTGTAAATGGATACTTCAATATCTTCGAGGTATTATAAATTTTTGCTTGGTATATGACAAGAATCATAACACTGGTGGTAGTATTATTAATTATGTTGATAAGAGAAGATCTTTGATGTTTATGCTTTTACACTGTCAATTAGTGCATTTAGTTAGAAAGCAACTTTGCGGTCCACTATTACGTTGTCAACTACAAGTTGAATATAGCTATAAAAGAAGCAATAAAGGAAGCTATTTGGCTTAAAAGTTTGGCAAGCAATTTGAGTTTGAAACAAAATATTACAGTAGTATACTATAATAGACAAAGTGCTAACATTTGATCAAAAATCAAATGTATCATGAAGGAACTAGGTACATTGACGTCAAATATTGTTTTATATAAGAGATCACTTCTTAAGGTACCATTGTGGTTAAAAAAAAAAAAAAGTTGGTACATCTAATAATCTAGTTGACACGATGGTGAAGCCAATTCCAATATCTAAGGTCAAGCATTACTTGGACATAATTGGTGTTTGTACTACGAATTAGCCTAATTGGCATTTTGCTAAAGACAATAAGAGAAATTTTAGGTTTGAAAAAATTTCGAGCCAAGGTAGAGATTTGTTAATTTGGGTGGTAAGGAGTAAATTAATCATAGCCACCATTTGATGAATGGTCTATAGTTGTAGTTATAGTTTATAAATTGGTGAGTTTTTCATTTTAAAAACAACAACATTTGTCTCTTAACTCAATTAGAATCTCTCACAAGAACTTAGTTATGTATTTTTTTTTCTCTTTGTACTTGTGAGAGTATTATACACTTATAAGGATATATTAGAATATTTGAAATTAGTACTCCATAGAATTGTGTTTTGTTTTATATATATATATATATATATATGTATTCTTAACAATGATGTTTAAACATCGGCTTTACTTACGCTTTATTTATAACACTTCCTCTTCGACAGTCTTGTACCCCTTTTGATTGTTAATGTTGCATCTAGTAGCTGCTCGTGCTCGTCACTTGAAACCTCTCCATGCATTCAAAGTTTACTTTCAGTATTATTCCAATTTTTGTTTGGATATGAATATTGTATCTCTTATATATAAATTCAAACTATAATCATTGAATCAATTTAATTTTGATCCAAATTCTTCCACCGGTGGCAACATATATATCTCATATTAAATTCTTTATATATGAATGTCTACTACACATGAAAGATCTAACTGACCAAAATGTCACCAATAAAATTGTCTATTAAGTCTCCGTGTCCTTCTATCCCTTTCTTTTACTAACACTTTGTTCCGGATATCAAAGCCAAGTGCGGGGCTATAAAAAAGTCTAAGTCAACCCGAATTTTTCAAGATTCATATTCAATTAATTTAAAAATTATCAAGTTTAAACTGAACACAATTTAAAAATTACAAGCTTGTTTATTTAAATGAGTTCAAAGTTGATCTCGTTTAGATAAAGTAACCTAAACAAGCCTAAGTTTGAGTTTAAAATTAAATTAAAGTTTAAAATTAATATAAAAATTTTAAAATGTACCTTTTAGATAATTTTTAATTATATTATTCTAATTTTAGTATACTTGTAATATGCTTTTTCATGCGATATGTTTTTTGGTGTAATATATCACTTACGAACTTATTTATGAGTCTACTTATGAATTTGTTTGTAAGTTGGCTTATTAATAAGTAAGTGGGCTTATGTTAACTCATAAGTTAACTTGTGAGTCTAAATATGACTTCGAGCTCAAGTTAAGTTAAGTTAAAAATAAGCCGAATTACTTTAAAAAAAGAACCCTTTTTGAGTTTCTACTACATTAATATCTTAAAAAAAAAATTTCTTAGAAAAACTCGCTATTTTAACCTTAGGTATTTTCATAAAAGTTATTTAATGATTTTTGAAAGTTTCTATGAGTCTTGATAACACATTTTAACCTATTAAACCTTCCTGGGAGAAAGGAAAGGCTTTCTATTAAACGTTGCTTCTCAAAATGTTTCTTGTATTGTAGAAGAAACATAAGCCATTGGAGAAGGGAACACGAGCAACTTCCTCATGCCTTGGAGAACTAGGGAATACATGCTAGATAAATGTGGCCTAATACAAATTGTGAATGAGCACCGGTCGCCATATAGGGCTAGCAATGGGTTGGTTTACGAGGCTTACTGATTCATAAGCCAATTTTTAGGTCTATGAATCGAATGTTCAATATTTTTTTTATATAGTTTTTAATATAATAAATATATATATGTGTATAAAATATGTATATTTATACATGTATTATACTACATAAGTTAATATATATATGATATATATTATATATAATAATTATAATATGTGTAATATATATGATATATGTAATCATACGTGTCAACAAGTAGAATATATAATAATATGTATGAATATATATATATATATAAATGTTAATATAATACATATGTGTGATATAATATGTATAATCTGTATAAATATATATAAATTACCAAAAAAAATATTAGTTCAGACTTACCAATTTAAACGGATAAAAGAGTTTAAACGCTTAGATTTTTATGAACTGACAGATCATTGGCCGGTTTAGAAACTCTCCTCATAAGCATTCAATAAATCAACGAACAGAATTCGTGCTCATTTAAGATTCGAAACCAATCCTTCCCTGAATCTGTCTCTGTCACTCTTCTATGACATTTTGTCTTTACGACGATAGCTGTAGCACACTTTGAAATGTTACCAACACTATCTTATAAGGCGACAAAAGTTAGTCACTGGTTGGGTGTGTTCTTTCTCTTCATGTTTCCCTACAATTCCCTTTTCTCCACGGTCTTTTAGTTTTTGGGTAAATCGAGAAGAAGTCACGTATATTATTGTGATTTTCAAATTCACTAATTTATGTTTTAATTTATTCTATAAATACAAGACCTATATTATTTCAGATATAATATACATCTATCAATTTTAAAAATTATATAAATATAAATCATATAAAATTAATTACATAAATATCGATAGCAAAAAGAATTTATAAGATACCATATTTTAATTTACAAAGTTATAGTATTTATAGGATGTGAATTGGGTACTATCATTAAGTTACCTTTAATAAACGCGATTTTATTAACCTTATTTATTATTTGTATTGAATATATGATAAAGACAATGTCATCTCCATATTAAGATTTAGCTCTAAGGAAATAGATCTTTTAAAGTTTTTTAAAGTTACAAATTAATAGTAGTTGTTGTCTTTATTTTTGAGATATTATATGATATTATTATGGCATCATCTTTATTTTAATATCTAGACAACAATAACCATTGATTAATAACTTTAGAGAATTAAAAAGTAATTTTAAAAGATTCAAATCCAAGTTTGAAATATGAAGAAAGTACTACTATACTTTTATTTTATGCATGCTTATATCACTTATTACATATGACATTTATAAAAAGAAAATGACATTAATACAAAACTAAATTTTTATTTATATGCGATTTTATAATGATTTTATGTAATTAAATTAATGTAGTTGGTATATTTGTAATATCTATCTATTTTAACAGTAAATATACAAATTTCTTTATTATTTTCAATTAAACAAATATTAGTCTTAGATTCACAACAGTATCTGAGAGACACATGTTCCTCCAACAAGGCCCAAATCATGCTTACCTTTCTTTACTTCTAGCACTATTACCCAAAAAAAAGAAAAAAAAGAACAAACAAAAGTTGTGTTTCTTTGTCTAACTTAGTTTTTCAAGTAAAGCGCCTATGTTTTGACGTTTTCTTGAAATAATGATACGTATTATTTGTTCCTTGTTAAATTTACAGATTTAAGAGCATCAAATATGTAAAATATGATTGTATAACAAATACATAGTCGATTATATGCAAAAGTAAGAATTATATATATGGAAAAGAATTAAACATAAAGATGTTAGAAAATATTGACAACACATTATTAAATAAACATTTGTCTTTCTTTAAAGAGTATTGAAAAATACTGCCAATCATAGTTTATATACTTCGTTGTAGAAATTGTGATATGGTACAATAATAATGAATAACATATCAATCAATTATATCATTGTATATCTGCAGAAGAGCTTACTACATAAATATTTAAATAAATATACTTATTTTTTCTATCAAATATTTGTAGATAAAAGAAATTATATTAGATGCTAATAAAGTGTAAAATAAATGTCTAACAATGATTATTAAAAGTGGTAGCAAGGGTTGATGCTGATTTTGGCAACAATATTATTCAATAAGAATTTCTACTATATTCTAGCAATAATGGAAATGTGGCTCTTAGTATTAAAATTAGAGATGGACGTGGTTTGATTTGGTTCGGTTTTTTCTTCAAATCAAATCAAACTATAAAAAGTACCGTTCAATTTTTTTATAACTTTGAACAAAACCGTATGATTTAGATCAATTTTTTCAAGCCATAACATTTTAGTTTGGTTTACAAATTGAAACAAATATTCTACTATATGAAAGTATATTTGCATAATATGTAATCTCATATGAAAAATATTGAATTTATTAAATAATAATAAGTATTAATATCATAATAGAGATCGATAGAGTTAATATTTATGTAACCAAAAAATTTCGAATGTTTATTGATAATTAGCTTTATTTATAAAAATAGTACATAGTATAAATTTTGATTCAAAGTATATATACGATTTATACATTTTGGCAATTAAAAGTTCAATACATATACATTTCAATAAATGTATTTGAAATTTCTTTTAAGTACTATATTATAACAAAGGAAATTATTTAATTGCTTGTAAAATATTATTATTTTTTTATAAAACAATTTTGTTCGTTTTTATAGATTAGCTCAGTTTATCATTTTAAAACAACGATGAATTTTTAGTTTAGTTCGGATTGGAAAATTTCTAAACCAAATTGTAAGAAAAACCATATTTTTGGTGTGGTTGGATTTAGTTTGTTGATTGGTTCAATTTGATTGATTTTTTTTATTCACCCCTAATTAACATGAAGGAAAAAGGAGCAACATTTTAATGCATAAGTATAGATGGCTTGAACAATCATCCAAAATACTATGAGATGCCATATATAACTGCACATTTTGCTTTGCAAAAGAATTGTCATTAATAGCAATTATACATAAATTCAGTCTCTTCCAAGAATGACATGCATATATAGCAAACAAATAATCATACTAGATGAAAGTTATTTTCCTAAAGGTTGTGGATTCTACGTATTTTCCTAAATTCACAGTTTTAAAGCTTACGGATCCATTTATTCTTCTCAGAGCAAAACTCTCTGCAAATGCGTAAACAAGAGAATTTCTCCCATCCACCCTCACTATCTATGCTCGCGCGTCGAGATCAGTAATTATTTACAAGCAAAATGAGCCTTTTATATCCTCTTCCTCTTAAACAAGGCTGTAGGGTTGCTTACTAGTTAAGAAACACGATCTCTTGGCTATTCTAATGGTAAAGCAAATCTGTAGCTTTAATCTTATAGCAGGGGAAATTCTAGTTTGAAATTGATGAAGCAAAATTCCTAAGGGTGAAGCATTTTTATATTTATTGTATCGAAATAATGGATATAAGAAGCCACACTAGCCAATCTAGATCGGTTGGTTATATGCATTGAAATTTGAACAGAAAAATGTTATGAAAGAGTGCCCTTTCTCCATGATAGATTATTGACTGTCAGCCCCGTGCATGGCAACAATGTCTTAGAAATAATAGGAGGAGTGGAAGATGCAATGTAACAACAGAGATCCATACATCATTCACTTTGACTTAATATCCTTTGCCCTTTGATACATCTACATTTCAAGAGGTCACTCGATATTGGAATTGCTCTACCATACTACTTTTGAAATGCCTTAATTAGTTAATAATTTAAGATTTTGATTTGATTATTTTTAATCCCTATTTTACATATAGAATACAATAATTTTTATTAGTAGTTTACATTATGATATTTATAAAAAAATTTATTTTACCATACAATATTTATATATTCCTATTAATTCCTATTTTCTTTTTCTATATATATAAATACTATTATATATCTTAAAAACTTCTAAAATCTCCCTACCCTAAACCTTATTTCATTGCCCACCATCGCAATTGCTCCTTCTCTCTCCCTTGCGTCTGTTTCCCTATCTTGTCTCTATTCTCTCTTCGTCACCCTCTTCTCTCTCTCGTCTCAATCTCTTTCGTCACACTGTACCCCATACACCCACTACCACCACTCCCCCCAAAATTCCTGTCCTCTATCTCCTGTCTCTATCTCTCTCATCTCAATCCAATCTCTTCCTCCTAACAATCCAAGCTTTTAACACAAGACCCTATCCCTGACTTCAATTTTATTTTCAACCACCATTTCTCCGGTGAAATCTCGTTGAGCCTCCAATTTCTAATTCTTTTCTAAATTAGTCCATACCGTCCCTGTACAAGTAGTCATTGGCCCTACGCCCTCAATTTCTATACACCCAAATTATTTAATTAGCTCATCCGAATTTGTTTTGGGATAAACGAATGGTTGCATTAGTTTGTTTTCGTTTTTGTGCATTCCAACTTAACCCAGTAAATGTTATTAATTAACTATTTAATTATATTATTTTGTGAATTATAATTATGTATTATTATTTGTGTTAGGTTCTTACTCGTGTCTATTCGTTGATTCTTTTCTTGTGTTGAATTTGTGAGCAATTTTTGATTTTATAGTTAGTACCTTGCTCATAGTATATGTCTTACTATTATTTTATTCATTATTTTCGTTATTAGTGTTAAATTAAGTATTATTAGTATTCAATTATCACTTTTAAAATTTTGTTTATCGTACTATATAGTATTATTTATATAAGAGTTATTGTTAAATACATTTTATTATATTTCGAATCATTAGTTATAAATATATATATTGGGATCAATTTCTGTTTTTATCGTATTAAGTTAAGTTACTATTTTCTATTTATTTATAGATAATGGTAATGATCTTGTTTTATATAAAAGTCCTAAGTATCGATTTGACGTATTACGATATTATATTATTATTAATATGTCTTAATTTTGATATCAACAATATTACAATTTAAGTATTTTTATTACTTTAGTACAATTTATTATTGTTATCGATGTTTTTGTGATTTAATTATTTTATTACATTAGTATTATGTATATACACATATAGCATATTATATTATACATAATATGTCCATTTTATTTGTCGACGATTACTTTATCATTCCTCATAAGTTATTACGAATCATATTATTTTTCTAATTAAGTACATATTACCTATTTACCTTATTGATTCGATAATCTATATTTTCGATACTTTAATTAAATGTCCATTCTATACTTATATATATATATATATTATGTACTTTACGAGTTTCTATAAAGGTGATCTTATTTATATATATAGTTATATTGCCATTTTAATTTAATCATATTATGTTATTATTACTTTAATTTGACGATTTCTTTTGGGACCTTAATCAAATAGATGGTAAGCTCATGGATAACTCCTAGATAGGACTTAGTTTTATAATATTTAAGAGTTAACGTGCTACCTATTTTCTTTTAGATTCATGGTGCTTGGTCTCTCTTATTGAGGTTCGAGTGTTGTTTGAGTTTTGAGTTCAGATTCTTACTTTCGATCTTAGAGCGATTCCAAGTATATGGTGTTGATTGTTGCTTATGTTTGATAGGAATTAGAAATCAAATCGGACTAAATTTCTATTTAGCCTAATTGATTTGGTTTGTTGGTTTCGCTTGACTTACTCGTTTTAGAGGCTCATAATAACAATTCCTTAGAGGAGTAATTGTTAATCATATATAAGGATTCCTTAGTAGACTTGTATATGAGATGATACAATTAGAATATTAGGTTTTTAATCTTTAGACTCCGGTTTCTAGGTATAAAGGATTTAAAGGAAAATGTATAATTATGTCCACCTATGTATGTGGGTAAAGATAAAGTGTGGTGGGGTTATGAATACCCTTTTATTGTTTTGTTGGCCTGATATAGGATGATTAAACTATTGTTTGCATTATTTTATTATAGTTGCATTTTTGTACGTAAACGATCTACCTTAGCACATGTATGTGTTTGTATACCTATACTAGGCTTCGGCTTATTCTTTTTTTTTTTAGGTGTTAGGTCTGAAGATTATCTTATTTATAAGGAGATGTTTGTTGATGACATCTAGGAGGAGAATAGAGCTGAGTACCTTTATTTTTATGATGATTATAATACAATTGGTTTTTGTTTACTAGAGTTTACATTTTATTGAGAATTGTATTTTTTAGGAGATGGACTCCTTTATGATGTCCACGGATTTAGTTATTTGACGTATGTTATATTTTCGTTATGAGTTGAAACGCTTTTGAACTCTATTGAATATTCCGGTTTATATGAAGTTATGAGTGGATATAATTTTTCACTCCCTTATGGATTCTTTAAATATTATGTGGTATAATTCATTATATTTCGGTTATGGACTTAATAAGCCTTACATATTCTAGACTAATTAGGATATATTGCAGGTTGTAATGCCCTAAGTTGTAGCGCTCATTTAGTGTCTCAGGGCGTTACAACTTCAAAGTGTAGCTTAATATCTAAGAGCTCTATCCATTCCCATTTATGTGTACAACACGCTATTTAATTGCAATATTTGTGTATACTATATATCACAGAATGGTTCTACGAGGGGAAAAGTATAATTCCGGTGAAATGGCATGAGCAACAACAACAACAATACCATAGAAAGTATTATAAGGGAGAAAACACAGTTTGGGTGCAAAAGAAGATGCCATAAGACTAACCCCTACTCCCATTTGCATCGGATTTTATGCAGGTGACAAAAATCATAGGTCAGTACCAAGCCACCATCCAATCTAGTTAAAACAAACCTCTCCACCAACATATAACAAGCAAATCTCTGCCATGGTCTGTTGGTCTTGAATATTTCTACCCTGTTTCCACTCACTTTCCCTTCTCTATCGCCAATCCATCCTCCTCTTGTCTGTAACCACTTGATTTTATCGGTAATGGTGGTACTCAAGCCCAATCTAGCCCCTATCCCTATATACTCATGGTTAAGAACTCTGAACCAAACGATACCGTCCTGGTCACACCTATCATCTTTTACTGCTTCCTTACCAAACAGGGAAGCTGATTCTGTTTTGAAATCTACATTCACGTAGACCTCATTATCATGGTTAGTAACATAGTCGCACCTATGAATCTCTTCCCATCTCTGCTCCAAAGTCATTTTGTAGAACCTTGACCTCTTCATTTGCTCTTTTACAGTGCCTTCCTCCCTTACAAATATAAATGGACAGTACCATTTCCCAACCACAACATATGACTGTTGCCTATTTGAGATGGAAAAGTCAAACTCTGGAAGTCGATCCCGCAAAGTAGCATTTAGGCCTGATGCTTCACCCAGCTGAGACTGGTATGAATGTGAAATATGAAGTTTCCATGATTTATCCCTGAGAAACTTTGAGGGAAGACCATCGGAAGCTACAGACTGGGCATAAAAACTCCGTCCATGATCACAACAAATCATGAATTGCTGATATAAATCTCTTTGATCAAAGGTTGTTGGCTTCATGTCTTTTATGACTTTGCCAGAACAGCATGAATGCACCTTATCCCCCTCTCTCGAACATCTACACGACTTTCTGCACATTTTAAAAATCAATTATGTTAAGCATATCAAGAAAACAAATCCATTATTCTAAACGTTTGGTTAAAATGAGTTTGATCTTCTCTTAGTGTAGCATAAGGTGGAACTTAAAATTTTAATGTTATTGGCATCATTTTTGCTCCGACTCCTCACTTTCCCATAATTTTTAAGGGTCTGACATGTATGAGGAAGGAGAAAAGTCTGAATAAAGCTGCAGAAATTCTCATGGACTTATGATCATGATAAGGTTTTGGTTAAGATAAATTCAAAAGAAACGAACCATGCTTTCTAATATCAAGCCGTAAAGCTCTTGTCATCTCAAATATGCAATTTTTAACCGCTATGAATACCCTCTTTTAAATTATTAGAACTGTTTTGAGAATACTAAAGAAGAGTAACAGGAGTGCAAGAGGCGTCTTTTACTGGTTTACAAATAAATCCCGATTCTTCATATCATTTGTTGACCATTATAGGGGCTGGGTGTCTCTATCTTCTGGCTAGGTTGCAGAAACAAGCAATGACAAAAATTTTGTTCCCTTCATGTATTGATTAAGAAGCACCACAAATAGCTCCAGACTCTATTTAGACTTTGATGAAGAGTCTGAGCACGATGCGAGTTTAGCATCCAGGGAGAAAGTTCGAAAAGTGTGAGCAACAGATTCAAAGAATTAAATAGAATCATAAACAACAAGGATAATTAAGTATGATGTAACATGCTTGCTAGTAGGATGCGAAAGAAAGCTACTTAGATTACATACCCTCTGTGCTTCCCTTCTGCAGAGATAATATAATAGTGGTTAGTAGATAGAGGCTTGTCAAGTACTGGGATAAACCAAAGCTTATAGTCTGATTTAAGGTTGAGGATTCTATCCTGAGGAAACGGTAATGTCCTTACAGAAGTATCTTCACATGCTCCCCAACAGCATATGTTCTCTTTTATGGCTCGATTGTCCGTGTATACTAAAAAACCAGAATATGGCCCATCATTTGGCCACTCTGCCAGAACATTTGATGATTTCCTGCAAACAGATAGAGGTTTTGTCATATACATCTCACTGTTTTTTCTGTTTTGCTTGAATGCATTTTGTTGCTCCTACAAACAGATAATATATATATCCAGCAGACTTTGAATCTTCAAAGTCCACTGCCCCAGGCATAAGAGAATCAGTCAATGGGAATAATCCGTTGTTTACAGACAAATAAGTGGATGACTTCTCCTCTGATGATCAAAGATAGATGCTTCATGGACTGAAGAAATCGTGAACTACTGGTCCAGACACCCAAGAATTTCAGTCTTCTTAGCTATCAACCTAGAACAGAAGACATAATCAACAAAATTCTAGGATAAATTTTCAATGTGCCAGATCCATAGAAGGAGCCACCCGATTTACCTTAGCCAAAACTTATGTCATTAGCAATACCTTTATGGCCAATAATTTGATAAATCTAAATAAATAGATCCTCGAAGTCAACCATGATTACATTTTAATTTAAGATTACCTGTTACCTGGTGCTGGGATGTGTGGTGTGCCTTCAAGCTAGTTAATTAAGGAAATAAGTTTAGGAATTCAAATTTTACATTGGAATTACATATATAATTCCACGGACAGTTTGAGAAGGTTTTTAAATAATAATAATAGTAATATATATTTTTTTTCTTTTTGCCTAAATCTGATGAATAAACCACATGAGAGAATAAATTATAGTACAAGTGGTTTAAATGGACCAATCCGACCCATTGTGACTTTTAAGTTAAATAGGTAAGGTTTATTTTGCTTGCTTTTTATGCGAATAAAAAATCTCAACTTAAACCCATTTAAAATGCAAGTTAAATGAGACGGCGTGAACCAAAATTTATTTGCATACCTGTAATATTTATGCCACTACCGAGACATTGCTTTTTGAGAAAAACTTATACTCTTTCAACAAATCAGAATCTAGGAGTTAATCTCTCTCTCATGACTCTTAACTTAGTTTTTTATTTTGCTTCCACTTCAAAATTAAAAATTTAGTTAAAAAAAGTGACAACATTGGAAAAGCAACTTCCCAAATTTGACTTAAGCGAACTAGGATACAAGGAAATCTTTTTGCTGTTTAGCTTTTACAATCCCCGGGTGAATTAAATCTACTCCATCCCTATATGAGAACAGTTTTCACACCAATTGAGTTATATGACCTTGCAGGGTAATCACGACGAGTGACCTTAAAAGTTCACAACCAAAAAGACGTTTCGCACATAATCATTTTATTCAAATCACAAAGCAGAGTCAGGATCATGCCTTCCCAAGGCTATATATTAGATAAAAGAACAACTAAAATTAGTCTTTTCTGTACAAGTAAAAATTTCATCAAAGTGCTCAAAAGATGAGAGCAAGTCAGGCATCAGAACATAACATATTGTTCCCCAACAATCTTTAAGGAATGTGCCCCACAGGACATTTTTCTTGGTTAGCATTAATCAGGTCTTTACTTCTTCTTTTTTCTTTAATATTCTTTGTCCAACTCAATAGCCAATCCATAAATAGCAGGGCACTGTTTGATTTCCATAAACAATGGCAGAAACATGCAGGATGCAGATCAACCTATTTGTAAGCCAAAAAACACTCTACTTCAATATCGAGGTTGCAATAAAAATTTTTATTGCCCCTTCATTGAACAGATTCATGCATTCAAGGTCAAAAGTGATTTTATCATCCCCATCATCTCTCCACCTGGAAAACTCCCTTTTCTGCTGCTATTTCATTGAACTCATAAACTGTGTCGCTGCTGACAGCCTTCAAAATGTTTGGTTCTTTCATCTTCTAATGTCCTAGCATATTCTGCTAGGTCTTCCCCGCTTTTGATGGTTGGAAGAGACAATGGTTCCAGATGAGGACAGATTCACCACCAACCGTGATAACAGCCCTTCAACTAGCACAAAGCAAAAGGAATTGTCTCGAAAGTTATGGTCACCACATTCAACAGGTGTTGTGTGGTCACCGGTAACACAAAGTGCGTAATAAAAGTTCCCAGTTAATTCTGCCTGCCAGAGGAGTTTGGCCAACTAACTGATTACTTGGTCTACATATTTCAATCCTTTTACTTAAAAGATAGTTGCCTTATCACGACCAGCATCATCAATTGCCTGCAGGAATGTGTCCAAACTAAACTCTTATCACCACATTCAACCTCCAAAGCAATAAATAAATAAATAAATCACGTTGAAATTAATGAAGATAACGAGCACCATAGTTTTGGTGTTTGCTCAGATCCACTTGTGCAAAACGTTCAAAGATACTAACCTTTTTCTTTTTTTTTTTTTATTATTATTATTTTGTTGGTTGGGGGTGGGGGGAAAGTATCAAGCCACTAACCTTGATGTGTAGAAGGCCAAAATCACAGCCACTTGGTTGACTAGGCTTATGCTTATCCTCCCCGGAATGGAAAAGTTTGGACAAGGATTTAAGGGAGCTGACATTACATTGGCTATTGCAGACACTTTAGAAGTGTCCAACAGTTGCTACTTGCTCCGGGAACCTCAAGAATTTAAGTATCAAGTGACAGGCTGACACCAGCTATAATTTTGGTGGGAGCTACCACGCAAGGCAACAACCCATGCTTCCTTACACAAGGAGGTATCTGCCATATTATACTCTTGACGATTAGATAACTAAAAACTTCTTTTCAACGCCTTTTTCTACATGTTCATAAGCAAAAGCTAGTATACACGATAAGATTTTTATAAATAAGTACCTTGATTGATAAATGACAGTTCTGTCACGATGATTCCTTTTTCAACATATTGAGGAAGGGAAAAGGATGTAAATTAAATTTAGCAATTTGGCTCTTGTTACAACTCAGATATCTTCATCCATTAAAGAACTTGATGGGCCATTCTGCATCAATGTGGTGGAACAGTTGGATTCAGCATCATGTGGAAAAACATGATGAAGAACTACAAAATGACAAGTGAGAAGTCCTGCAGATGATGCAGGTAGTTATATGGCAGACCACTTAGAAACATGATGATGCCATGGCACAGTTTGATTCCATTCCTCTTTTTTTTTTTTTTTTTTTTTATATATGGAATTCTTTTGAACAGCAGGGAATGAAAGAAAGCCCAGTAATGGAGGAGCACGACCATAATTAGACTGGTTATTTTACAGATACATGAACCGACTGATATACAAGAAACAAGACTTGTGCAGCTTTCATAACCAGCTTGCTGTGTAGGTGCTATTGGGATCTGAACCCAGGACCACAATCAGTTTGTCACATTAATGTATGAGCCTTAGAGAAACAACAGCTGGACATCTTGCCATTCAACTTTGTTGCTTTATTCTCAAATGAAAGATCTGATATATTATCATCAAATGTGCTTTCCATACTATTAGCCACTTAACATCATGGGCCTAGACCTTATTAATCCTCACCTTGAGGCCTTCAATAACTAGTGCAATCTATCATCAGAATAACTTGAAAAAAATTAAACATTCCTCCTATGGCACAGTAGAACATGGACCAATAAAAAACCAAGAAACTGCAACAAATCTCAAGGTATCAACTGCAGCAAAGCTTTATTCAGGATTCCACCATGAATAAGTTTTGAAAGCAAGCGATTTGAAAGATTTGTGAAATGAGCAATCTATGATGCCATCCTGATCTTAACAGACAAAAGGAACATAAAATAAAACTCAGAATAACTGCCATAATTACTAAAACTTATGCCCGCCAAGCAGTGTGGACAACTACCATAGCAAAAAGTCCTAAGTAAAATAAAATAAAAGGGCATCACATGCTAAGTTCAAACATCATAGTACAACAAGGGAATATCGTACACAATGAGCGACCAAACTTAACTCGATGTGAATGCCACAACCTCATGAAGGACCATATTTGCAATTTTTTTTCCCTTCAGCTGCCCTCTTTGCATTCAGTGGGTGAGCAACTAGGATTATTGAAATCTCCTTCGATAACTCATATACATCAGCAGCAGTGTGCCATGCCTCTTAAGTGTTATATAAGCCTCAGCTTGCAGAACTAGGCAATTATGTTTCAATGGATCAATCCCAGATATATTACCACTCAATTTTGGACCTTTTGCAACAACTCCACATAGATGTTCAGTTGCATACCTGCTAATCATGCATGTATCAATGCATAAAAAATTATCTTCTAGCGAGAGAATCAATATCTCACACCAACAGATACTCCATTGTCTAAAATTTTTTCGAGGGTGTGGAGTGGTTTGGATTACCAAATTTGAGATCTTTCCAAAGAACCTGTATCACTATATAAAAATTTCAAGGCATGAAGATTACCACAGTTTTTCAGCATCACTTTCTATGATTATAGAATTAGTTCAAATCATCTTATTCTTCTACAACTGCAAGCGATCGACATCATTCATAGGTAAAACAGGAAATTAGACAAGTCTCCATGAAGCTTAAAGATGCTACAAATACTAAGCTCTGTCACTCCAAATTTAACTCATCTCAATCAAACTACAACTTAACGCTTCATTTTCATCATTTTAGATTACAAAAAACTTTGCGCTACCATAATGATCATTTTCAACTTATTAACTAAGCACTTAATATTCACATGAACTCCAAGGAGAACAGCATAATTATAGTTATCAAAATTGCGATTCTAACTATGAGACGATTTTATGAGGCTTTTTCGAATTAACTCATATATAAAATCATTTTCGTGTAAACATTTACGTTTTTAACGGAGTTTATATGTACTTATGTTTTTGACTAATTTTATCAATTCTATATATTTGAGTTAAATGGACTAAAAAAAAAATTAAAAATTAAAACTAAGTATCAATTATTAGGGCATTACATTATATTTCCCATCTTATTTTAATTTTCTTCCTTTTTTTCTCTCTCTCTTAGTTCCTTATTTTATATTTATAGTCATCATCCAGTTTTCAACTCCAACAACAAGAATTTGAAGGAAAACTATATACTTGACTTTATACTATCAATAATTTAAAATAAATTAAAATGTGTGATTCTTTTTAATCCACTGTTTTGTTTCAAAAAAAAATAATGAAAAACAATTTAGTTTCAACTTTATTTATCCTTTTTTCATACATTTTAAATTATATATTATTATGAATATTTTATGACTTTTACCGTATATTTCAAGTTTTGAATAATTATTATAAATATATTCATATTTTTTAAGTTATTTTAGATAAGTTGTAAAAATTTATATTCCTACATTTTTATTTTATATTTTGATTCTACCGACTCTCTAACAATTTTGAAAAGAATCACGACATAACGTAAGTTTTGACAAATTGGACACTAGCAAGCATCCATATCCTTAGTCATGCATTAAGAGTCTATGAAACTAAGCCAAATGTGGAGGTGAGTTAGAAAGTTCACTCTAAATATCTGAATATAAAAGGATGGCAAAGACGTCAAAACAGCATCTTATTCTGACTTCATACTTGGGAAAAGATGGGGGCTTCATCCGGTTCATGGCTGCACAAAGAATGGGCCCTTCTTTACAATGCCTGTCAGCTCTCCTACTAACAACGATGCAAGTCTTTTCATCCAAGGTTAGCAAAATTAGACAGATATTAATGAGCACCATGTCTTCCTGCACAACAGTCACCAGAGACCACGAGCATTCATTCAGAGGCGTTTGTAAAAAGTACAAGATGTAACCAGTTATACAGGCTATAAAAGTTTGTAGTTAGATGTTTAAGCCCATGAGGATAGTGCAACAATAAATTAGAAGTGTCACACCTTGAATGCAATATCACCCGGTGACATAGCCTATCCATTAGGGTCTTTGACTCAAATGCACCTCTACCCCGGTAATATACTGTAGGATCCTGACCTAACAAACCCAAGCCTCTACTTACTTCCACGGGGTTAATGAGACATTGACTCCAGGTGATGCAATGGCACCCAGACAGGGCAGTTTGGCTGCTTGATTAGGAGTCCTATAACCGAACTTGGGATCGAGACATCACCCAAACCATCAATAAGCACAACAGCCATTCCAGGACTGCCCTTATCTTTCACCTTCTAGATATAGTACTAGGCATGCAAAAAAGTTAATCAGTGTGTAACATCTAATCGTATCCAGTATTTCTACGAGCAATACCAATCAATATGATAGATGAACTAAATCTCTGAATATGACCAAAAAAAAAAATTCAAATATATGGCAACACCAATTCAATTATTGCGGTTCACAGCAATCACTGCCGTTTCAACTGCAGTCATATAGGTTGCACACGCAACAAAGTAAAGAAAATCACGACAATGAAACATCATTAAAATTGCAAGTTGAGGTGTCTAGGTCAAAACTGCATCGTAATTGTCAGATAAAAGCAATTTTATCGAGACATCAGTTCATCATCAAAGCAACCAGGATAGAGTGTTTCATATAATGGAATAAGCGACGAAAGCTGAACATCTTAGAACTGTTTCATGCAGTAGAAATGATGCAACTTCAAATACATGTTGATCCGTATATTATTAAGCATGAAAACTGAACAAAATTCATTAAGCTTAATGGACTCCCATGTCGTTCTTTGGATGAAACGGAATTCGCTTCATGTATCAAATCTTATTTGTTATTACTTGAAGATGTCAGTGAGTTAATCGAACGTAAATCACATTACTCTCAAGCGATTAATGATTAAAACGAAAGACTCACTCAAATCAACTGCATATCTATGAGCACAATGAAAGGCGACGCAGGCAGCTGTTAATCTTGTAAGTTTTATTGAGTACGGCATGATAACTCTTAATGGATTTGAAACCCTCAATCTACTTTCTCTTAATTTTTTCAATTCACCTCTTAATATGCTATCCTGAAATCACAATAAAATATATATATATATATATAATATTACGATAACATCAAAATATATTAAAAATCTAAATAATCTCAACAGATTATTTATAGATAGAAAAAAGATCAAAAGAGAAGAAATTAAGAATTCATTCCAACTTCAAATAGATTTTTGTCGTATGGACAGTCAACAAAGATTTCATGCCATCCCACAATAGCCTAACTACTTAAAAATCATGTAATTTACAATCAAGTCAAATATTTTTATGTAAAAAACCGGACCATGTCAACTTCCCGCACTTAAAATCCATGAAAAAAAAAATAAAAAAAGGTAAGTGAAAAGTCAGTTCTTTCTAAATCACTACACAGCACGAGTGCACGACAGAGCATGGCTCCAACTTTTCACTTTATCAACAATCAAAAAGTAATTTTTATTTTTGCAAGTATGTATTTTTGTCGATAAAAAGAACTACTTTCACTTAGTTATTTCATTCTTACGGATTTAAGGGTTTTTTTTTTTTTTTTTTTCCTTTTAAGTTTTAACGTAATCACATTTTCAATTGCCCATATACAGAATTTTCTTCCAATTTTAATGTTTTCCCAACATGCATACTAAAGTTAACCGACTCTAGTGATGTGATGAAATGCCGTGACAATAGTATTTTAAGAATGACCAGATTTAAAGCAATAGTATTCACCCAAAAAAACAGAATATTTGAAGCAATAGTCGTTTAGGCAAGAATTTATGGGCTCCCTTTAGAGTATTTTTCGAATATCAGCACGGCAAAAATAGGGAAAGTCTGAAACAGTCCTAAAATATGATACTTATACAACGGATGTGTAGAGAATGAGATTTGCTCCATTGTGCATTTAAGTAAACTTTGACGGTCCTTTGGTGCATTCCATAATTATAGATCATGTGAGATATAGAAGAGTGTAGTCCTACACAAACTGTTGATGCGTGAGCCATTTAAATATAGCTTGTGAACAATCCAAAACAGTGAAAAATTGCCAAGGGGAGGAGTTCAGTGATAAGACGGTTATCGTAAGTAATGACGCGGATAGTACCAATACACAGAAGAGTGCCTCGGAGAATGAGGACCAGACTATAACTGAAGTACAAAAAGGTAAGAAATAGCCAATTCAGGAAGGACGATTAGGTAATAATAATGATGCTTATGGGGATTGGATCAAAGTTGAAAGAAGGAAATCAAAAGGAAAGAAACCGCTAGAAAATAGCAGAAAGGAGGGTGAAGAAGCTTTTAATAAAATTAAAAGCAATGATGACGGAAAATGATGGGTTCCACTGGAAGTTAATTCTCGGGAACCTGCAAAAGAGCAAAGGGATAACACTATGAAGAGAAATGAAAAGACCAGGAACAATAAAACCAGAGAAAAAGATCGAGGGACGGGCAAGCCTAACTCTAATATGCTTCGTGCTTCAAAGAATGTAGATTCGTTTACATTTGAAGGCACAAGTCAGCCGTCAATTTTACGGGAAAGGAACATTGTAAAAAAGAAGAGCTTTATGTATATATATATATAAAAGAAAGAGCGAGGAGAAATGATCACAACGGTAAGAATCATTTTGGCTCTAAGGATCCCATACCCAGGATCAGCCATTCAATGGATGAGCCACAAATCGCTAACTTAGCAAGTACACTTGAAAGAAGGGTTAACAAATGTACTCGTGGAGATGTTAAGGGAACAACGACTAAACAACCAACCAAGGAGAAGGAGTCAGATCCTCAATGTTACGTGCAAAATCACTGCCCCAAGCAGGAGGATTATTTCAGACGAGAGGAATTTTAGGCTACACACAATGGGAGAAGTGGAGATCGTAATTCTCACAAAAGGGAGCCAAACCTTCTCAATCCACTACGTATATTAGAGAATTGGATATAGACATGCAAATTGATGACATATGATGTTCTTTCTGAAAACAAGTGTAATGCCGGAACTATCAATATTCCCTGCAGTGCAAATGATGAACAAGGACGAGGTGAATCATTAGATGTTAAAGTCCAGTGGAACAAACACTGCTAATAGTGAAGGTGGAGACAAGGCCATGTTGGACTAGGTTTGACGTACTGAGAAGGAAGAACCCAGAAATTGATCTGGCTGCCTGGCATAACATTATTGTTACTATTCTAAACCCTACACTTAAAGGCATTGATGAAGTTGGTTTTAGGCATGTACCTTTTAAAGTGTTCGCGTAGAACATACGTGGTGCTACAATAAAGAGTGGAAGAAATGCAATTTTAGAGCTGAGCAGGAAATATGACCCAAATGTCTTGATCCTACTGGGAAGAAGAACGGGAAATGAAAATGCTGCTATTTTACATGAACAACTAGGGTATAGCAACATGATATGTATTGCAGCCATGGGGTTGAGTAGAGGAGTGACTGTTTCATGGGACATAGAAAGGGTGCAGATCAACAATCTTTTTACTTCGTAGTGTAGAAGTAGGTATTCGATTGAAATAGTCACATTTATGCTGCGTAACTAGTATGCTACATGTAGCTTCAAAGAAATGAAGCGAAATTATTATCTGAAAGGATAATTAGGTGAAAAGAAGGTAGGAAAAAGGAATAAGTAATCTCGGTATCTTAAATATATAAGTGACAGACAAAGCAGTCTTAGGGAATCTTAAGCGTTTACTTTATAACTTAAGCAAATGAGATAAGTTCTTTACCTAAACGCTATTTAATCTTAGAGACTAGAGTTTTTACAGTGGAACACTATTTCTTTGATTTTTCTAAAAGTTCTAAATGATGATGAAATGTTAAGTATTTATAGGCTTTTAGGCATGATAGCATCCGTAGGATCATTTAGGCGATCAAAGCTTGCTTAATTCATAGTTATCTATAATGAGCTAATTAATGGGCTCAAGACTAATAGCCTTTCTTATAAGTGCATGAGAATGCCTTAGAAAGATTAGAGGTGAACAAATTGGTCCAACAATCCCTATTCCAAGCCCACCAAACTACATCTCTCTAAATCATCCCAATATGGATTGGACTCTTTAGGTCTTATCACTTAGTTCAAGGAGTCAAGCCGAAATAAATAATGGGCTTATTTCAATAACTAATACAATAATTTTTAGTCCTCTACATTTTACCCCCTGACTAAAAGTCTCTTGAATATATTTAAGTGGGTTTTGGGTATTTTTAGAAGTTGTTTCTTCAATTGTTATCTAAACGCATTGAATGTTGACTTTGTTTGCTAAATTACTTCCAATATATATAGAATTAATACTTTTCTTGGATCACTGAGGAGCCAAGCATGATATGCTAGTATTTATTTTGCTGCCATAAAATATACATTTCGATATGTCTTTATATTATACTATTGACTTATTGTACCTATGATATTGATTCGCTAAATAATACGTATATGGTGGCTCTTCTCGATATTTCTTCCTCATTCCATAGGTGAGGATAGATTTAGTGCAACAAACCTATGGTGAACCACTCCATCATGTCTAACTCATGCTTCAAGAGTATATCATTATTCCTAGACTTAACCATTATAATTATTCTCTAAAAGAAGTATTATAACTTCTAATGAATTCATGTAATATAACTTCTAATGAATTCATGTCGATGTGAGTATATCTTATCTCTTCTTCGCCTGAATCTATATTGGAATAGATTTCTTTTAAATCTTTTTAATCCTTGTTTCTTCTAATCTCCTTTAACTAGCTATAACCAAATCAACTCTTATCACAATAATTGAAGCTTATCAAATCATGAATTTAAATCTTTTAAACTTATCTTCCCCTAAGTCACATCAGCTATATATATTCGTGCCACTTGTGATACTCTTTCTCGTTCTAAATTTGAATTACTCTTCTTCAGTCCTCATCTTGCAACAAAAAAGCGAGGGCGAAAATAAAAAACAGCGCAACTTGAAGACTTCATTAATTCATGCTTGGCAGTCTTAAAGCCATAAGTCCTTACTTTTCTTTTGATTTTCTTTTCTTTCCTTTTGTTGTTCTTTTTCTTATAAAATTCTATTGGCTCTGATGCCATCTTTCTATTTTTGAATAAAGGAAGATCTATCTTAGAAGTTGGAATTAGAGGTAGTGTGTAACATTGAATAATTAGATTGGTCTCCTTCATGTGGCCATGATCTTGTGGTTCGTTGATGACCATCCCTAAATCTTAACTCCTAGGGTAGCAGCTAACGTCCTCCAAATGAGCAATATTAGGTCTATTATTTTCCTACTATTTATAGTCGACATCATGATCACAAGGTTATCTGCATGTATGTGTATATATATATATATATATATATGAACTAATTCAGGATATGGTTAACACTTTAATATTTTCAATCAGTCAACATTTCATAGGAGATCCTTCTCACATTAGGGATAAAACCCTAGATCTATTATCAAATATGAAATGTAAGTCACTTGGAGAATTCAGACAATACAAGGATATATTCTTTCAAAGGATATTCCTTAAAAATGATTGTAATCAACCTTTTTGGAAAGAAAAATTCCTAGCTGGTTTACCAAAATTAATAGGTGACCAAGTTAGAAAATTGCTCAGGGAAGAAAACAATGGTGAAATTCCCTATGATAAATTGTCATATGGAGAATTAGCATCATATGTTAATAAAATTGGAACTAATTTGTGTAATACAATTAGGTTACAAAAACAATTAAAAAATGAACAGCGACTAAAACACCAAAGTTTTGGTGATTTTTGTGCTCAATATGATCCCTTTGTTGTCAATAAGAAATCAAAATTTCATAAAAAATCATTCCATAAAACACAAAATTGTCCTGAATGTATAAATAGAAAACCTCGAAGAAATTTTAAGAGAAAATCATTTAAAAAACTTCAAGATAAACAAAATCAAGGAAAATCTGAAGATAAAAAATATAAAAGAAAATCATATAAACAATTAAGATGTTATAAATGTAAAAAAATTGGTCACACAGCAAATTTTTGTAGAATAAATAATAAACTTAATGAATTAAACTTAGATGAACAAACGATGGAAAATATCTTACAAATATTTTGCGAAAATGAATCATCCTCATTAGAAAATGATAGTGATGGGATCCAAGTCAATAACATGGACTCCATTTCATCGGAATAAGAAGAAATTAATGTACTAACTAATAATGAAGAAGCAATTCTTAAAAAAATTGATCAGATGACAAATGACAATGAGAAATTTTAATATATTAATAACTTCAAAATTCACACAAACCCCACTCCAAAATTACCATATAATCTTAATGAAATTCTCGAGAGAAATAAAAAGAAAAGTAAAGAAGTATTAACTATCAGCAATTTACAAAAAGAAATCAATGTTCAAAAACAAGAAATCAAAGAATTAAGATCAATGCAAATAAAATTTCAAAAGGAATTAATTGAATTAAATCAAAAAATAATCCAAGAGAACGAATCAGATACTTCAAATGAAGTAAAAGAAACTTCATCAAATGGAATCAATGATTATTTAATGCATCTTGTTCAAATCACTTCAAGAAAATGGATAATCAATATTTTAATCAGGATTAATAATGAATTTGTTTTACAAACACTTGCTTTATTTGATACTGGTGCTGATTTGAATTGTATTAGAGAAGGCTTAATTCCAACAAAATATTTTGAAAAAACCACCCAATCTCTAAGTTCTGCATCCGGTAACAGATTAAGCATCAAATATAAATTATCAAATGTTGAAATATTAAAAAATCATGCTTCTTATAAAACCTCATTTATATTGGTTAAAAATTTGAATAAAAATGTCATTTTGGGAACACCATTTATAAATCAAATTCAACCATTTGTGGTAGATAAAAATGGAATCAAAATACAGTATCTGGAAAAAGAGATTGTGTTTGAATTCGTAACCAAACCACAAATCAAATATATAAATCAATTAAAAAATGATGAATTAAATTGTTTAATACAATATAAAGAAAATCATTTCATGTACTTAAAAAATGATCTTGAATTCAAAAGAATTGAAGATCAACTCAACAATCAAAGCATAAAATCAAAAATTTCTCAAATAGAATCAGAAATAAAAAATTCAATTTACTCCACACTCCCAAATGCATTTTGGGATAAGAGATCACATATTGTAGATCTCCCATATGAAAATGATTTTAATGAGAAAAGTATTCCAACAAAAGCTAGCACCAAATTGTTCCCACCAGTGATTGAACCAAGTAGGAAGATTGAATGTTGAGCAGTTGTCAAAAAATATTAACCAAGTATGCATTCTTTTTGAATTCATTTGATAAAACACATTCCACCAGGCTTGCTTATAATCAAAATAATTATAAGTAGCTCGATGACCTGGTTGTGCAGAAAATGGTTCAGCCTAAATGCATATAATTCCAATCTTTTGCATATTTTTTAATTGATTCTTCATTCAAAAGTCTGATTGTTGTTAGACCATCAGAAACAGGAATATCCTTTTCTTATGTGCCTATTACATAATCATTTTTTCCAAAAATTTTCCATTTACCAATTTGATATATCTGATCATATGATGTTTTTGGTATTTTCCATTCATCAATGGCTTTGTCAAAGTCTTTTATATGTATCTCATCTTGATTATTCAACATAGATTCCTCGGATTGCTCTGTGGGAACAAAGCTAGAAGAGGACATAGATCTTCTAAGTAAATTCATATTTTCAAATGAGACTAATTTTTCTAAATCTTATAGGTCTAGATCACGAGACTAAATTTAGTTTAATATTGTGATTTCCAATTTATGACCTTTATGCAACCCTTAAACAACAAGCATTTGATACTTTCTTAAGTCATTACAATCCTACACCTCATGAAAAGAATTTTCCAAAAGAAATGCTGTATTTTATACATCTCGGAGTATCATGGGTCATGGCTTGGTGGTTTGAATACAAGCCAGATAAATCGTCGAACACAATCAATTTGGTCAGAATGTACAAAATCAAATGGTGGGACAGCTTCAAAATGTGGAATAAATGTGAAAAAAATTCCGAATTTGAGCATATCAATGGATCTTCCAATTCCCTTCCTGATTTCCTTACCCGTGAATTCTTGCAGGGAGATGCCTCCCAAAAAGGACAAGGAGAAAGGTAAGGAAAAGGTTTCCTCATCATCAGGAAAAAGGACTGACCAATATTAAAACATGATTGGATGTTTGTAAACCATCTAACACTCCATTAACAATCAAAGAGGAATCCTCATCAAAATCGCCAAAATCAAAATCCCCAAATACTCAATCCTCAAACACTCAATCAGTTTCTGAAACTCAAGAGGTCCTTGCCAAATTAATTGATATGGATCCAGCTCATGGATTGCTTAATGCGATCTCAATGGTCTTACAATCACAATCAGGACAAAAAATTCCAGCATTACCAAAAATTCCCCAATCTGTCTCTCAGCCAAAAGATGAATTGTAATGTCTGTAAACAATATGCTAGGCCTCGGTAGGCTTATCACAATATTATATAAAATAAAAATTCTACAGCATCTTCTAAGTATTGATTATATTCTATTAAATCTTATCCGTTATTGTCTTTTGTGTTTACAGACATAATATGGAGCAAAATTTGATTTTATTAATGATAAAATAATGATTACAATAGATCAATGATCTAAGATATTGATTACAGAGAAAGCAAGCCAAAGGTAATTTTTATGAAAGTGCTCTAGCCAAACTATAGCACTAAACAAATATTGTAATACTTCAGCTTCTTCTTCCCAATTTTCCGGATTATAGTGTTTTGACATCTACAACATAGAACAGATTATTCATCATCAGTATAATACCAATCAGTATTGACTACGATAGTATAATACTATTCAAGGAATTCTATTGCATTATCTAAGTACTGATAAAGATGATAATCATTGATTAATATAGAAACAGACATAAATTTATATGTAAAATATGAATGAAACCACCACAGGCGGCAATGCCAAGGCTAGTGGGGCTACGATGGAGATATGAGATATGAAACCACCACAGGCGGTAGTGCCAAGGCTAGTGGGGCTATGATGCAGATTTGAGATATGAAACCTCCAAAGGCGGTAATACCAGCCGATTATGGGGTTTATGAAAAGATAAGAGAAAATTAAACAGATATAATCTCATGGAATTACACCCAATTTAATTGGAGATTCCCCACACGAGATTGAATGTAAGAAAACAATCAAACTGATTTTATTGATTAAAACTGATTTTTACAAATCATATAAATACAAGAGCATAAATGGATGATTAAGAGGTATGATCAAGAAAATGATCTTCCTACCTCTGATGATAAGAAGCAAACAATTATGCTTTAGAAGGTGTTTGGATGATTGGTAAGTGTATATGGATGGTTGCTGATTGGTGAATGGTGATGAAAGAAAAAGAAGATGAAGAGACTGAAGGTAAAGGAGGAAAGCCAAAGAGGATTAGAGAGGTTTTTTGATTTCTTGGATCATAGAAGAGGAGAATTGGCCGGTGATGCCTCTGATGTCTGAATGAAGAGGTATATATAGTGGAAATGGGCTGACAGAGTACTGATATTATGATAAGCCTACTGAGGCCTAGCGTAAATCCTGCTTGTTGTTTAAGGGTTGCATAAAGGTCATAAATTGGAAATCAATTACTTTCAGTATTCTAGCTGTAGAATAACTGATCATCCCTTCCTTTTCAAAATGTTTGAATCTGATTGATCCAGTTTCAGTCAAAAATTTTTCATAAAACTGGATTGTTTTGTATTGATCATATGGCACATAATAAAATTCTTTTGTAAATATTTTATTTGCAAAATCAAAAGGGTCCTTTTCTGATAAGCTTTCTTCTATTGAGAAAACATATCTAGAAACAGGCTTTATAAAAAATTTCGATCTCTGATTGAAAGGGATTGTTCCAACTGGCGTTGGTGATGATATTTCTGTGATCTGAAAATTCTGATTTCTTCTTTGGGTTTCTTTTGGCTGAGAGACAGATTGGGGAATTTCTGGTAATGCTGGAATTTTTTGTCCTGATTGTGATTGTAAGACCATTGAGATCACATAGGCTTGCTTATAATCAAAATAATTATAAGTAGCTCGATGACCTGGTTGTGCAGAAAATGGTTCTATATTGAGTTTTGTAGCAGTAATTGGATGAACTCGCCATTCTTTCAAACTGATTACTAACTCAAGAGGTCCTTGCCAAATTAATTGATATGGATCCAGCTCATGGATTGCTTAATGTACTAACTAGGATCGTCTTTGGTATCAGAGCCAGGGAGTATATATAGGTGTAATAAGTATATTTGTATTTTCTTATTTGTATTTTGATTGATTGAAGTTTTTTCACATACCTTATTAATTTCAATATTAATTGTATCTTCCATTCTATTTAATTGTTCTCCTATAGTATATAAATGTTGATTAGTGTAATTGTTTTGATTTATTATTTTTTTTATTCCTGATCTTTCTTCTTCAATAGCATTTTTAAATGGAGGAAGACTGATTTCTGTATTTTTATGAATCAATTTTATATTACTTAATGGTGGATGATTTGATTTTATGATTTGTCCATCACTTAATTTCCATGTAAAACAATTATTAATAACATTGATTTCTTTAGATTTCAGATAATAATTCTCGAACCATTCAAAGAAATATATCTGAGCACCAATTTCTTCTATGAAATTATAGTATTCATTTTTTTTTTTTATTTTTATATGACCAAATGTTTCAAAGTACCAATTTCTAATTTTTTTCATTCTTTCGAGAATTGAAGTTTTGATTCAAAAGTATTTTATTTGGTACAAAGGATTCTTCTAAGACATTTAATTCTGGATCACCTAATTCTGAGAATGAAGGCTCTCCGTGTTCTGGCTCATTAGGTTGGTAAACTAGTTGGGTTATACCTGACCTATCATGAACAATTCCTGAAAGGGACGGACTTTCTTGAATATTTGGTTGTCTAACCTGTTGATTATCAGTTTGATTATGGTACGGAGTGTATATAATAGGAGGAGGATCGGGAAGATCTACTAATCTCCTCGAAGAAGATGACATAGATCTTATTTCTAGTGGTCTTCTTGGCTGATCAAATGATTTCCTATTAAACTGAATGGTAACTTTACCATCAGGATGTTGTACTACATTTGATGGTTCAGTATTGTATATAGGTTTTTTAGGAAGTGGGTTTTCTATTTCCCAGTGATCTGGTAAATTGAATTGTGACCATTGAATCATTTTTGGAACTGATATATTTGCTTTTGTTAAGTCTGTTTGAATAAGTAGAGTCTGACCTCTCTTATCCATTTTATATGCCTTAGATCCAAAAGCAGTTTTAATTAATTTGAAATATATTCCATATATTACAACCATTGGTATTGATCCTTCTATCATTCTATAATTATGTGTTTTAATTTGAAGAATTAATGATTTCATGATTGTCTTGTCCCTAAGGGCAAGGGTAATGTTTGGATGACACTCAAATTGAACTGGTCCACTATTAAGACTAGTTTCAATAGTGGCATGGATTGATCTTTCATATATTAGTTCTCTAGCATCTCTAAGAACCATGAAAATTGATGTATCTAAGCCTAATTTAGTAAGAGGTTTTGCTCCTACTTGAACTAAGCCTAAATGCATATAATTCCAATCTTTTGCATATTTTTTAATTGATTCTTCATTCAAAAGTCTGATTGTTGTTAGACCATCAGAAACAGGAATATCCTTTTCTTATGTGCCTATTACATAATCATTTTTTCCAAAAATTTTCCATTTACCAATTTGATATATCTGATCATATGATGTTTTTGGTATTTTCCATTCATCAATTGCTTTGTCAAAGTCTTTTATATGTATCTCATCTTGATTATTCAACATAGATTCCTCGGATTGCTCTGTAGGAGCAAAGCTAGAAGAGGACATAGATCTTCTAAGTAAATTCATATTTTCAAATGAGACTAATTTTTCTAAATCTTATAGGTCTAGATCACGAAACTAAATTTAGTTTAATATTGTGATTTCCAATTTATGACCTTTATGCAACCCTTAAACAACAAGCAGGATTTACGCTAGGCCTCAGTAAGCTTATCACAATATTAAAACTTTTCCACAAAGGATTTGTCTCTAGTGATGTAGAAATACAAGCTTCAGATTATCATAAAAGACAATCGTCTCAAATAAGAAAATACAAATATACTTATTACACCTATATATACTCCCTGGCTCTGATACCAAAGACGATCCCAGTTAGTACTTAATAAATTTTTTAATTGATTGTTTATTGATTGAAATATATATCAGCTAAATGAAATAAATGTTTTACTCAATAAAAAATTAATCAGAAAAAGTAGATCACCTTGGAGTTGTTCTGCTTTTTATGTAAATAAGAATGCTGAAATTGAAAGAGGCGTACCAAGATTGGTAATCAATTATAAACCTCTTAATTCTGCTCTTAAATGGATAAGATATCCAATTCCTAATAAAAAAGATTTACTTAATAGATTAACTCAAGCTAGAATATTCTCAAAATTCGATATTAAATCTGGGTTTTGGCAAGTTCAAATTAAAGAAAATGATAGGTACAAAACTGCCTTCACTGTTCCTTTTGGACAATTCGAATTTTTAGGATTTAATATTTATAATGGAACCATAATACCTATCCAAAGATCAATTGAATTTACTGAAAAATTCCCTAATGAAATCAAGGATAAAAATCAGCTTTAAAGAATTTTAGGTAGCTTAAATTATGTTGCAGAATTTTTCCCAAATCTTAACATAATTTGCAAATCATTATATCAGAGATTAAAAAAGAACCCACCTCCATGGTCTAGTGAACATACTGAAATTATCAAATTGATTAAACAAAGAATTAAGGAAATTCCTTGTTTACATATTGCAAATCCATCATTACCAAAAATTGTAGAAACAGATGCTTCTGATTTAGGATTCGGAGGAATTCTAAAACAAAAGCAAAATAATAAAGAATGTGTTGTTCAGTTTATATAAAAAAATTGGAATGATTGTCAATCTAATTATTCAACAATCAAAAAAGAAATCTTAGCCATTGTCTTAACAATTTCAAAATTCCAAGGAGATTTATTAAATCAAAAGTTTCTTTTAAGAATTGATTGTAAAGCAGCCAAAAATGTTTTGTTAATATATATATATATATACACACACATATAGTCTCTTAATGTCTTCTCTTTCTTTCATTAGACAATTATGTGATTTTATTTTTTGCATATAATGCTACAAATCCTTTGACAAGTATTAGCTTCATCTTCTTTAATAACTTCGTTCATTGGTGGCGAAATCTTTAGATTACAATTGATTGTTACATTACACTCCTGCAGCTCATTGACATTGAAGGTGAAATCACATTCTTCCCTTATGTTGAGCAAATTGCAAGATATGAAGACAGTAATGGACTTTATCTTCCTGGCCTAGACCGTAAGGTTACCTTAGTAGAAAATCGAGAAAATATCTTCGATTCTTAAGCCAAGTTCCTCTTATGGTGTATTCTAGGGAACTTGCCTTTACTTCTTTACAATAAAAACTCAGTCGGTTGCTTTTTAGAGCAAAGAGTCATGGTATACTATCCCTATCGGGTTGCGCATCGACTTAGTTTCGATCGAGGAATGCCTTGTCTGATTATCGCAACTAAGAGTTTGGAATCCTACTATTACTCACCATGTCCAAATGACTTCAGGAAGATTCACCTTGGAAAGTGATAAACTATTCTTTCCTTCTACTAGTCACTTTGGGGTTGCTTCCCCTGAATGGCTGATACATTGGACGAATTGCCTAGATACGTTCCGGGCTTATACTTTTTCGTTAGTATGTAATACACTTAATGTACCTACTGTATATCATTATGAATTTTTTTTTTTAAACTCCTAAGGCTCAAGTCTCAAGGTAGTGGAGATACATGAGGGGCTATTACTAAACAATCAAAATGTCTTAATAGGACAACAGAGGTGAACCCTTCTTTAAAGTCAAAGAACAACCACCCTTTGCCTCCACTAGTGGATTCGAGATAAACTATGCAAGTTTAGGAGGTAACTTTATTAAATGCATCATGCTATTTTATATGTATACATATATTATTTTTATTTTATTTCTTTGTTCTTATAGGTTGAGATGAACTTTCCTATTGTAGTTGGCAAGAAGGATCATGCCACTAACTTGAGTTTTAGGGTTCCTTTAGACAATCTTGCTACACCAGTGGTAGCTTTAAATAATGATGATGAGGACTTGGTAGATTATGGTGAATCTCTAGTCCAATACAGGGATGTTGATGATGATAATGGAACTGAGAGGTTGAATGATTCCCCCGAAGCATAAGACATTACTTTCACAATCAACAAGGTAAGTGATGGCGATACTTATGCAGATGCATTGCTACGTTCAAGGACTCATGAAGGTGAACTATACGTAATATCTATTGATGTCTCTCTACGCCCAGTTGCTAACTTGTCTCGTAGAGACATAATAGCAACTCTAAAAGCCATCCTAGGGGAGATAATATCCTTTCATGGATTTGACATTTCTTCTCATCTATTGGAATCATTGGAGAGACTTTACACTAAGAACCAAGGTTTTTAGAGTGAGTCTCCTATGTTGGGGACTGAGTTGGCTAATACCATGGTGAAAATGTTAGGAGAAGTTGCATCAGTACTTGAGAAGTCGCATCACTACTTGAGAAGTCACATCACTACTTGAGAAGTTTTGGAGGTCTTTGTTAGATGATAAGCTACAACAACTGATTAGTTGTGTTAAAGGAGCTCATCTTTTAAAATTCAAGGTTGGCAGCCTACAACCCATTGTTGCTAAAGCTAAAAGATTGCTGAGTTATTGTGCCACTATGAGAAACTGAGGTTAGCTAATGGCAAGGATTCAAGCCTTATAAGATGCTATTGAGGAGATAGACCGTAAAGCAAAAGATTTATTAAGAGATATGGACATTGAGTCTATAATAGGTTTAGATTGCCACCCTTGTGGAGTTTAGCTATATTCATTTGTTTTGCTGACGTTCATTCTTCACCCTTTTTTTTTAGTATTTGAGCTATTTTTCAACGCTTTCAAATAGAACTCACTGATTGAATGAAATTTGATTGCTTTCCTCTTATGCTTCTATTCTTTATTTATTTCAATTACTTAATTATATCAAATAACAAAGCTTCTTTGCCTAGAGGTGACCTATGCCACTGAAACATGTGGAGGTCATTATACGCTGTAAGAGGTAATGTCTCACGTAGTGGCAACATTGTAAAAGAAATGCCATGATAGTAAGATTTGCTCCTCATGGCTTGTGAAGCCTAGAGCATAGTATTGTGCATTAGAGGAAGGCTCTCAGTTGGTAACAACAATAAGTTGAGCACATAAGATGAAATAGTTGATCGCGCTTAAGCAGCGATAGTAACATGTGTTAAGTGTGTTATTGGTAGTCAAGAGGGTATTTCCTAATACTCAACCTTGTATCTCTTTCTCTTCACTTATTCATGTATTAACCTTATGCGCTAAGGAGAGGTATCTCTAACTTTGCAGCAATAAAGAGACAAGAATATAATATACAATTAAAACTGTACACTAAGGAGATAAATTTTTAACCTTATAGCCACAAAAAGACAAAAGAAAGTAAAAGAACACAAAGAAATAGAGTAATGGAAGTTGAATGTTTCATTCATGTGAATTGCAAATACATTGTTGGATTTACGAATGAAACTTTTTAACATATTGGCAATTAACAAGAGGGGTTATTGCGTCGATTTTTGAATTAAGGAGCTTACAGTAGCCATTGTCATGAACCTCAAGAATTATAAAAAGGCCTTCCCACTTTGGTATAAACTTTGGTGTTGGAATACCTCACTGCATATGCTCTATTGCGCGAAGTATGACGTTGCCTTGCTGGAAAAGATCTTTTCTTAACTAGGCAATCATAGGCAATACTAAGTTGTCTTTGGTAATTAGCAAGATTGCACTTGGCAATGTCTCGCCTTTCTTCTAAGGCTTTAAGATCTAACATATGTAGATTATCAGGTTCAGATTTAGCATTAAGAGCCAAGTGTACAGAAGGAGCTAAGATTTCAATAGGAATTATTTCCTCAGACCCATATACCAAAGAGAAAGATGTCTACTAAGTAGGACCTTGCTTGGAAGTTTTATAAGCCTATAGTGCCAATGGCAATTTGTCATTATACTCTTTATGATTTTCATGAACCATTCAACTGATTACCTTCAAGAGAGTCTTGTTAGTTGCCTTTACTTGGCCATTTCTCTTCGGATAATATGATGTGGATTTTATATGATTAATATTGTAAGAAGCCAGCAATTGTCATACATGTGAGTTGATGAAGGGGGTTCCATTATTTGAAAGGATACGCTTTAGGATCCCAAAACAGCAAATAATATGCTCCTTCATGAAATTTTCTATAGTAAGTCCTATTGCATTCTTGAGAGGGATCACCTTAACCCACTTGGTGAAACATTCAGTCCTAACAAATATCTATATGTATCCTTTGGATGGTCGGTTTATTGGACCAATTAAGTCAAATGCCAAAGTATGAAATGGCCATAGAGTAGTTAAGCTATATAATGTTACTGTGGGAGCATGGATTGCATCGCCATGTTATTGGCATGCAATACACTTCTTAGCAAAATTAAATGCATCATTTTCTATAGTGGGCCAATAGTATCCTATATAAAGTAGGTGGTAGTATAACTTCCTTCCTCTTTGATGTTCTTCGCCATCTCCGAAGTGCACTTCAGACAATATAATTTCTGTTTCAGGAGGTGCTAAACATCAAAGAGGCTTTCCCATAAATGATACCTTGTACAACCCGCCCTCATGTATAAGATGCTTTCTTGCTTTATGTTTCACTAATTGAGCATCTGTGCTATTCGTAGGCAAAACATTATTTTTCAAGTAATTGATGTAAAGGTGCCTCTGATCGCTTGCACTTGCTACAAAGTTGCATTCTCCTTATTCAAGGAGTTCAACACACTTCGAGTAACTCATTTGTAGTTAGGATGCATCTTTAGACATTGTTGGCCAGTAATACCCTACACATTGAACACGACGATACAAGGGTAACCCTTATTCTCCACACCAAATCTTATAGTATTTATCTAACTTCAAACAAGCTTGCTTTGCACAAATGCATCAAGACAAAACACCTTCTAGTCCCTTAAAATAAAAGATGCCATTAATACAAGTAAAGTTTTTCAATGTTTTCACAAAAGCTGCATTTGGATACACTAATTGTACCTTGATGGGACTATGCCAATTGTCTTATGCTTCTTCATCCTTATCCACTAATTGTAGAGTCATGCATGAGATGGACGTTTAAATTATCTCGTGCAGTTTGAATGGGTACTTTGGACGCTAATGTTGCTAGGGCGTCTACATAGTGGTTGGTAGATCATTTAGCATGCTCGTACCTCACTGATTTGAACTTGCTCACCAAGGATTGCACCGCAACCCTCTAAGCACTAATGTTGGTTCTTTAAGAGACAATCTACCATTTGCTTGCTTGATGATTAGGTTCGAGTCATTGTGAATGCATAAGTTAGGTGCTCTAACATTTTGAGCAGAAATAAGACCAAGTAGGAGAGCTTCATACTCAGCCTCATTATTGGTACATGAGAAGTCTAGCTTGAAAGCTAAAGATATCTCTTGGCCTTCTGGAAATGTTAAGATCCCTAGCTCCTTATCTAGTGCTACTAGAGGAGCCATTAAATTGCATTTGCCACTTTCCATCTAGTTTTGCTCTCATAGAGTTTTCATAGAACTTTGCAAGGATTATATCTGCGATGAGAGCCCCTTGTGTCATAGGAAATTAAGTTAAAAGGTTTGCCAAAGCTTGAGACTTAATAGCCTTAAGTGGCATAACCGTAATGTCAAACTCTAATAGAACGAGTAATCATTTTGTAGTCCTTCCTAAAAGAGCTAGTCGTAATAATAAGTACTTTAATGGATCTAAATGAGTGACAAGATTAACCCTATTGTCAGAAAATAATGGCACAACTTTTGCATGGCAAATACTAGTGCGAAATACTACTTTTCACAAGTTGAGTGTTTCATCTTGCTTCCTTGGAGTAACCTGCTCAAGTAATAGATTAGTCATTTATCACCATATAATTCTTGAGCTAGTAAAGCTTCAATAGACTTATCAGTAGCTGTCAAATAAAGAGTTATTAGCAACCCTTTAACTGGCATTATCATCATTGCTGGTGAAGTGAGTATCTCCTTAATCTTTTGTATAGTTTCTTCATGAGGTTTTCCCCATTCAAATGTGGTTCCCTTTTTCATGAGCTGTTGTTATAGATGAGAAATTTCTACTAGTATAGGGTTGAAACGCTTAATGTAGGAGACTTTCCCTATGAAGGTCTTTAATTCCCTTATACTAGTAGGTAAGGGCATGGAATGTATTGCATGTACCTTTGTTGGATCTATGTCAATTCCTTTTCTATGAACAACAAATCTAAGGAATTTACTAGAAGCTACCTCGAAGATACACTTCAAGGGATTCATACGCAATTTATATAGATGACATCGTTTAAAGACCCTTTATAGATGAGTTAAATGATCAAGCACCTGTCTTGACTTGACAACTATTTCATCAACATAGTCTTCCATGAAACCATGCATCATGTCATGAAATATTACAGTCATTACCTTCTGGTAGCTAGCTCCTATATTCTTAAGTCTAAATGACATGATTGTATAGTGGAAGTTTCCCACTAGTGTTTTAAAAGTTGTGCATTCAACATCTCCGGAAGCTATCTTTATTTGGTTATAGCCACTAAAGCCATTCATGAATGAGAATAATTCATGTCCAGCTATGGCATCCACCAATGTATCAATATTTGGTAGTAAGAAATCATCCTTTGGGTAAGCGTTGTTAAGATCACGGAAGTCCACACAAATGCATATCTACCCATTTTTCTTTTTAATCGGCATGACATTGGCTAGCTAAGTAGGGTGTTTAATTAGCTTAATGAAGTGAAGCTAGCTTAGAGTAACTTTTTAATCTCTTCTTTTATTTGTACTTCAACTTCAAGATGAAAGATTTGTTGTCCTTGCTTTACTAGCGTAGCCCTAGGCACGATGTTCAATCTATGCACCACTAAATTGGGGTCCAACCTTAGCATTTCATCATATGTCCAAGAAAATGTATCCTTGTATTCCTTTAACAACTCTACTAAGTGGAACTTAATTTATTGCAATAGATTCTTGCTAATGAAGAAAGGCCATGGAGACTCCCTTTGTCCTGCGAGGTCTAACTCCTCAATCTCTTCAGCTTAGGGTTTTATTTAGTCTTGCATTTAAGGAGGGGTAGGATGGGTTTCTTAAATCAATATGGGAATTGAGGAAGATAAAAAAGCATCCTTAGATCCCAAAGACTATCGTAAGCAATGCACCCTTCATCAATCTTCCTTAACAAAACTTTCTATGGCTTCATCCTTTCTTTGCTTCTTCTTAACCTTATGGAAGCCCCACAATCTCCTCTTCTTCTTTTGTTTATCATAAGATTCCTCCCATGTAAGCAATGGTGTGCCAAAGGGTTTGGCGATGGTAGTCTCTCTATCTACAGCATACTCATCAAAGAACCCTACGTTGGCTAGATAAGACTCGTTATGTTCAAATGGGTTTTTCATAGCCGGAATGAAAACATCTTTACCTTTTTAATAGCCCTTAATGGACTGGTGCCATGTTAAGGGTATAAGGTTGTGATTGTGCAGCCACTTTGTCCCAATTAGAAGGTAGTAAGATATGGGTACGTCAATCATGTAGAACTGTATAGATCCTTGTATGAGTCTAACTTTAAAGTCCACATTAACATACCCTATTATGTCTGTAATAGATTGCTTCACCAAGTATTGGTTATCCATCCTTAAGGCCTTGAATATAGACAACAGCATAATGTTTATGAAAGAGCCATTGTCTATGAATATCCTCTTAATTGGATTCCCGTTGAGTATACTTTCAACATAAAGAAGACAGTTATGATTAGGGTTCTTCGTACACATTTCTGTATCAGTAGAGAGTATCGCATTCTCATGTGCATTGGCCATCCTTCATATTGGCTATGCTATATTGCACCTCCCATATTGTCACTCAGAAATCTGGGTAAGTACAATTGCTATTGCAAGCCGTGTGTCTTCATTGAATCCCAATAAATCAAAGAACCTCATGAAGTTAGAGGTCTTCATGATGGTGGTAGCCACTAATGGGTATGCGTCTTGGTTAGTTTCTATTACTGCTTCCTTCTCTTCATGTACCTCAATCGGTGGTACATCTCCTTCCTCTTGTCTTGGATCATGACTAACAACATTTGTAGTGCCATGTTGGGTGTTGTGTGTTGAGAGCGGATTACTACATACGTCATTATTCTCTATGATAAGTTCCCCATTATGGACCCTATCATTAAATATCTTCTTCAATGTCCATCACTCTTTAGTTGGATGACCTACAATCTTATGATATCTATAGAACTTAGGATCATTCTTCTCATTTGTAGTTGGCAAATGCTCTACCTTTAGGAGCTTTATGTTCCCATCCGTAACCACTGGTCAAGTATAGCATGTACCTTACCTATTGAGCACGAGAATGATATAGCCAAGATAGAGCTTCATGAACTATCATTCTTTGGCTTCTTATTGTCTCTAAGACTTTCTGGTTGGTCTAAGCTAACAGATGTTGCTCGTTTCCCAAATTTCCCACCTTTTATCTTTTGTCGCATAATGAAATCATTAGTTCTTCTTGTAGCCTCGATGAGTGTGGAGAAAGAACATAAATTAAGGTTTTCCAAGTAGATAGCATACTCAATGAACATCCCTTGAATGCAAATCTTCACCAATTCCTTTTCGTCACTTACATCTTGGATGTCTAAGGTACGCTCTCTGAAGTGCTTTAAGTAATTCATCAAATATTTCTTCAGGTTTTGTCGCGTTCTTCCCATATCTGTAATCGTAACCCGGTCATGAGTGGAGAAGAATTTCTCTAAAAATAGCTTGCATATAGTTCCCCATGAATCAATCGATCCTGAGGGGAGGTTGACATACCAGGTGTATGCCTTCTCCGTTAGTGATTTGGAGAATTCTCTAAACTTTAGGTTATCATCAAGTCTACAAGGCTCCAAGGTTTCAATAAATTTCAGGAGGTGTTCCTTCGTACATCCTTTTATGCCATTAAACAGCATGAATTTAGGACTTACATAGTCTTTAGGATATGGCTTTGCTGCGATATGTTGGTGATATGGGAGTTTTAACTCTAATACTCCCATAGACAACCTAGCTTGTATTTCTCTCATATAAATGTCCAAATCTTCATTTGTTATAAAGGAAGTCTTTGGAACAGAAGCTGTAGATGCAGGTAGCACAACAGGGGCAAGATTGAGATGAGAAGTAGATTCTCCTAAAATTAGTATGGAAGGATTAGATGAAGGAAGATGCACCCATGAAGAAGAAGAGCTGCTTAAATGAACTCTTACATTCTCCCGTGAAAGAGTTGGTTGTTATGTAGGTTCTTGCTGAGGGTTTCATCACCTCCTCTTTGATGGAGATACTCCTCAATTGCTGGAGGATTAATTGGTTGAGTTGAGATAGTAACACTTGGTTGTACAACAACTATAAGGTTTGGCAAAGTCATACCTTATTGTGCAGTAGCGGTAGCAACTATCTCGATAAAGATGAGTTAGAACATAGCTATGAATTAATTTAAAGCCTTAGTAGCTTCCTACATTGTTCGCATCGTCTGTATGGGATCTAAAGGAGCCTCAAGCACTGAATGCTCTTGGCTAAAATTCTCAAGTGATGGGAATAGATTCTACTCAGTAAGCTCAACATTAGGGTTGAGCTCTTGAGACATGGTATCAAACGTACCAATTATTCTTTTCCTAGGAGGTATCATGTCTCTGTAATTACTCTTTCCTAGTAGAATTGCCAAAATGTAAAAGTAAGGGTCTGATTAAAGTAGTTATGTGCGTGCTGTATGAGTAGCATGCTATACGTGGCTTTAAAGAAATAAAGCAAGACTGTCACCTGAAGGGATGATTAGGTGAGAATAAGGTAAGGAGGAGGAATAGGCAATCTCATTGTTTCAAATGCACAAGTGATAGACGAGGTAGCCTTAAGGAACCTCAGGTGTTCACCTTGGAGCTTGAGTGAATGAGATCGGTTTTTTGCCTAAACGCTATTTAATCTTTAAGAACAGAGTTTTCATAGTAGAACACCATTTCTTTGATCTCTCTAAGAGTTCTAAATGATGAGAAAATGTTAGGTATTTATAGGCTCTTGGACATGTGGCATCCGTCAGATCATCAAGGTGATTAACGAATGAGATGGAGTTTTCTCAATTCATGGTTATCCATAATGAGTTAACTAATGGGCCTAAGGCTAACAGCCTTCTTTATAAGTGCATGAGCCTACTAGATAAAGGTTAAAGGCGGACAAACTAGTCCAACGATCCTTGTTCCAAGCCCACCAAGCCAAATCTCCCTAAATTATCCCAATATGGACTAGACTCTTTAAGCCCTATCACCTAGCCCAATGAGTCAAGCCTGAATAAATAATAAGCTTATCCTACTAACTAATATAATAATTTTCAACTCTCTACACATAGCAAGAGATACATATGCAAATTTAGGTACACTCATTTCCTTTTTTCTAGTTTTTTTATACCATTTATGCTAGTCCAAAGTGGAATGAAAGAAAGCCTTTAAGGCATAATTTAGAATTGGCAGTTAAGTGCATTAATGGGCTTTAGCTGATATAGGTGACTTTATTGAAGTTATTTCTAATGAGGAAAAATTGGGAACTCATACACAATATGAACTTAAAGTTTCCCTCATAACTCTTGGAACTTCTTCGTAGTGGTTTATTCCATACCTCATTTCATAGGGAACCTCCAAGTGGCTCTATTTAATTATATCATATCCATATTACTTATCATAATTCCATTCATCTAATATCCCTTTGATGTCATTAACCTAAGAGATATAATTTCAAGTCTATATCTTTCTATTTCTATATATGTTGAAAGATAAAAGTCATTATATGACAATCGTGAAGGAAAAGAATAAGAGAAGTTTTTAATGATTTCAAAATCTTTTCTATTAGGTAATCTAGTATCCTTATACATCCGGACTAAAGCTAACTATTATCAAAATTGTATGAATACCTATGGTATTATTTAAGACATATGGCTTAATTGTTTAGGATTTAAAAAGTTTGTGAAGTTTAATTAGCTTGGTGATAGTTTTTATTTAGCAAGAGCTTAGAAAGTTTTATGAAGAAATTAAGGAAATGGAACAAGGAGATGTTTGGGTTTATTCCCTCTAAGAAAATGTAGACTATTAGAACTCTAGAAAGCCTTAAAATGGAATTGAATCATAGACCATCTCAAAAACTTCTTAACAAATATGATTCTATTAGTTTTGAACTAAACTAGGTTTATAAGGATGATGAAATCCTTTAAGCCAACAAAGTGAGAGAAAACTAGTTAATTAAGGTGAAAGAAATACTAAATTTTTCCACTTAAGCAACCTTACGAGGAGGTTCAAAGCAAGAATTTGTGGTTTGTTTGATAGTATAGGGAACTAGATGTCTAACACTGATCTCTTTAAAAATGGAGAGAGCTCACTCATTGTTAAAGAAATTATTTTCAGATCTTCAGGTGCTAAAACTTGATGAGGAGGAAAAAAACTTACTAAGTAGTTCTATTTAGAGGGAAGAAGTGTTCAGAATCTTAAAGGGTATTAGGGTTGACAAGTCTCCAAGAGTTGATGGACTACATGCTTGTTTTTTCCATGAATGTTTTGGATATGGTAAGAGATGCTGTTGTAAAGGAGGTACGACAAGCCTTCTATAATCAAGAAATTAAAAGTGAGTTTAATAGAACCCTAATTGTCTTAATCCTAAAAAAGGTAAAGGCTAACAACTTAAAGGATCTCAAGCTTACTAGTCTCTATGTCATAGTTTATAAAATAATTACTAAATTGTTTGGCTAAGAGATCAAAACCTCTTTTGGTTAAGCTTATTTACCCAACTTAAGTGAGTTTTATTCTAGGAAGAAGCACAACTGATAATGAAATTCTTTTAAGGGAAGTGATGGAAATATTTGCTAAAAAAAAAGGGAAAAAGGTTAGGCTATTGAAATTGGATCTACAAATGGCTTATGATTGAATTGAATGAGAATATTTAGGAGAGACATTGAAAACCTTAAACTTTCCTACAAGTTGAATCAAGTTTATCAACTCTTGGTTGGCAATTTCCTTATTCTCTATCATTGTTAATGGTGAAATACCAAAGAGCTTTGTTGCCTCCAGAGAACATAGACAAAGTGACCTTATTTCACCATAATTTTTCATCTTAGCCATAGGAATCTTGAGCAAGTGGATTCAACCATAGTTCTCAAAATCACAAGTTAACTATATTATTTAACGAGTTTATAATTTTATGACATTTATCTTAGTTAAAATGGATATAAAATCATTTCAGTATAGACTTTTGATAGAATTATGAATTTTAGTATGCAATTCTACATGCTTACAATTTTACCAATTTTATACAATTCTATAAGATTTTATACCAATTCTACAAGTAAAAATGAATAGTAAAATCACAATTTTGATGACTAAGTAATGGGTTGAAGCTAAATGGTAGAAGTCATAAGGTTTGTACCAATGTCTGTCGCATATGTTTTTTATAAATGACATTTTATTGTTGGGGTCTATGGAAATGTGAAGAATATGGTCCTCCTTATGGAGGTATTTAGTGAGCTTTTGGGACAAAAAATGAACCTAAAGAAGTCAAGAATTACTTTCTATGAAAATGTTAGAGATATACCGAGGGAAGAAATTTAACAGAAGTATATACATAATGGAGATGAATAGGACTAGTACCTTCTTTAGCTATCCTATTACAAAGAATGGGAATATAAAGAAGGATGTCAAAATCTTGGATAAGTTAAAATTATCTTGGATAAGCAAAGGATGGAGTTATCTGGTTAGAAAGGAAATTCCCTTCATATGGTTAGAAAACGAGTTCTTATCAAATCAGTTGTTGAGGGGCTATTGGGGTATTACATGCGAGTATTTAAATTACTAAGGAATGTAATGAATGAGGTAGAAAACTTACAAGGAACTTTTTCTAGGGTTGTACTCCAGAGAAAAGAAAATTCCATGGGATTTATTTGGAGAAAGTAGCATAACCAAAGGAATTAGGAGGTGCTAATATTTGAAATCTAAAGAAAAGAAGTAAGGCTTACCTTATGAGACTACTATGAAAAGTCAAGATAAAAAAAATTGCTTTGGGATGAGTTTTTAAGGAAGAGATAGTTTAGGAGTAAATTGATTTATGGAAATACTTTCATTGAAACTTCATCTCCTACTCTATTGGATTGTGAGGTTCTTTAGGAATCAATGGAGAATTACATAGTGTATAAGTTGGGGAGTAGAATATAATAAGCTTTTGATATATGAATTAGACAGGAAGAAAAGCACCAAGAAGTTTAGTTGAAGTGCCTTTAATGAAGGATAGCCTAAATGTATCTTTAGCAACTACCTAGAATGATATTAACATTTGGGATAAAGAGGTTACTAGATACCCCATAGATGAGAGGGTCAAGAATCATCTTGGTAGTATAGTACTAGTAGAGAATACTGAGGATGATGATTGCATTTGTTTAGGCTTTAAGACTACTAGGGAATTATTCATTAAATTAGCTTATGCTATTATGTTTGAAGAGGGAAGAGCTGGATGTATGGGAAGATAGATATGGAAATTAAAGGTATATCCTAAAATACAATATTTTAAGATGTATCAATAATGGTTTACTCACAAAAGATAATCTCATTAACTTCTATGACCTTTGGATGTTATTGGTATGGTTCTGTTGAGGAATCTCTACAACACCTAATGATGGATTGTAACAGGAATGGGTAGTTTTGGAGAAGTATGAATCCTTCTCACTTTTGTTGGGATTCCTTTATTTTAGAATTTATTGACTAGATATGTAAAAAATGTTAAATCAAATAAACAGGAACAAATTGAGCTTTATCCATGGAATGTGATCTTTTCTTTTAGTCTTTAGTGCATCTGGAATGAATGAAACAAAATTATTTTTTAAAACAAGGAAAGAAAGTCTTGGTTAGAGGATGGTGCTATCAAAGTAATAGAATTCTTGAACATTTAAAAAGGGACATCAAGTATACGAAGATAGATGAAGATGACGAAAAATGGATGCCTTACTAACCAACTTTGTTAAAATATGGAGCATTCAATACTAGAGTTGCAGTGGGTGGTATTGGTAAGGATGATCAGGCAACATGTAGAGGTGGTTTTGCTATAAGAATCAAAGTAGCCTTGCCACTTGAAGCTAAAACATAGGCCTTATTTCTTTTGTTTTTTTTTTTTTTTAGGAGTATGAGGCTTGTGGAAAGGAATATCAGGAAAATTTTATTAGAGAAATCAACTCAAGCAACACCATAAACCTATTAACTAACATAAAAGATCAGTCTAGTAGATTGACTAATGTAATAAATCTTTGCAAGCAATTTTACCAATAGAAGAAGAACTAGATCCTAAGATGGATGATCAGGACCAATAATGAAGTCATATATGGACTTGCTAAACATGCACTACTGGAATGAGAAGACTTTCTACATATTCACTTGAAGGGATTGGAATGGCTATTCCCCCCTAATTCCTCATCACCTTATTTAGTTTGACTTCAAGTTTCAAAATCATGATTATTCAGAATGCCAATTCCTCAAAATCATGTAATACAAAATTTTCCCATTAATCTAATAATCCCCATTTTGATCTCCCCCCCCATAAAATAACCTTCCTTCCATTGTCTCTCTTCCTCACTACCTCCATGTCTATTACAACACTAGCCACCAACTGTAGCAACCACCACACAAACACCAACATGCACCATAAAGCAAAGTTATGAACTCTATTGTCAAAGCCCAATATCATCGAATGCCTCCTCCTTGCCAATGATGAGGCACTCTAATCTAATGATGCCAACATTACCATCTACATCATGATGGTGGTAGTTATCTTATTCATCGTCCTTGAGTTCACACAATGTAACCTACTTTGAGTCAAGAGAGAGAGGAAGACTTTGAAACTTTAGGTTGAAAGAGGGAGAAAGAGTTGTAACAATGAGGAAGAGTTGAAACTTTGTTGATAGAGGGAGAAAGAGTTGTGATAGAGAGAGATTGAAAGAAAGAGGTGAAAAGTAAGGAGATGGGAGCAAATTTGTTATGTTAATTTCTATTACAGGGTTATTCATTTCACTCTTTTTTCTAACTAAACAACATAATACAATTCCTCTTTTATTCCATTCCTAATGAATCTCAATTCTATTCCTCCTTTATTAAATTCAATGAACTAAACCAGATCTACCTCCAAGTCATGTTCTAAGTTTTTTGTTGGACAATGTTAAGGTAAATTTTGTTTTTAATCCTAAGTAGTGCTAAACCATATATGATGGACATACTAAGATGAACTTTGTTGGTTCGAAGCTAGGAAAGACAATTCAATGAACTAGACCAAATCTACCTCTAAGTCATGTTCTAGGCTTTTTGTTGGACAATGTTAAGGTAAATTTTGTTTTTAATTCTGAGCAGCGCTAGACCATATTAATTGGATGTGATAAGATGGACTTTGTGTAGTTGCGAGCTAGGAAAGACTAATTTTGCCTCACTGGCTTTCCTATTTTTTCTCTTAGCTATTTTTAGTAGATCTACTTTTGCTGGAGAAAAAAAAAAACAATTTTTCAATCAAGAAAAAGAATATGGTTATATTGAAAATATTCTATGATAAAGAATATAATATTTACTATACAATATTTTGTTTTTGTAGCATAGTCTCTTGTAGTTTCTATAATTCGACCATTTATATTTCTTATTTTATTATGTTCCAATTTTGTTACATTTAATTTTTATTTTTGTAATATCCATTAAATATACTTGAACTAGAGGTCAAATGTAAGGGAAAAAATGGCTATGTACTTTAATAGCAAAGGAATAATTTTCTAATTATAAATATTTTTTCTTTTATAAGCAGTATGCTATTGATCATATTTTCATTTTTTTTTCCTAACTTATTATTTACCAACAGAATAAGAAGTTGTGTATCATTTTAAAAAGAATTCAACTTTAATATCAGTATGGTATTTGAAAAGGGATTTTAATACTTACAATGCTTATGCAGACTAGACATTAGGGTATGTAAGGGCCAATATTATTATGCTTATAAGAATAAAGTACATTCATGCAAGTTTCTACAATGTTGTGAGGGATCTAACTTATTGAACCAATAGGTTCTTGTGTATGATTTTGATAAGAATTAAATTGTGCAAGCTATGTTAAATTAATCATTGATTATGAACCTCTTTGCAAAGCTTATAAAAACATGGTTAATTTGATAAAGGACTTGAATTATCTTTACAACACTATGTTTTGCATGATATCTTTGTAATGTAACTTTACTAGATTGAGTTTGAAATTCTTGAAAGAAATAAAAGGGATTAAAATTGTTTACTGTATCTTAGTGTGTGCTATTCAGCTATTCTAGTATAAATCGTCCGACTAGTAGTCTTAGATCGTCCGTAAATCAATGGTAGGTGATGGACTGTATGGTTGGTTGTACCTGGACCACCGTCCAGTTAGTTGTCCCTGGACCATTTGGCTGGCTACTGTAGATCAATGGCAAGTGATGGACTGTGTGACTGGTTGTCCTTAGACCGTCCAACAGGTTACTACAAATCAGTAGCAGGTGATGGACTGTGTGCTTGGTTGTCCCTAGATTGTACGGTTGGTTGCTGTAATTCAGTGAATTATGTTGGACCATATGACTGGTGACCTGAAGATTGTCTAAATGGTGACCTTATTTAAATGGACCATTTGGCTGGTCACACTTGAACCGTCCAATTGGTCCACATAGAAAAGAGCTGTTACAGAGCATTAAATAAAGAGAAAAGTGGACCAACCGTTAGATTTTCTTAAGAGGCTATAAATAGAAATTGGTGGGTAGTTGAAGGACAAGAAGTAGAGTAAGAAATCTGTAATTATTCCTTTTGTTCACTTACCCTTTGTCTTGTATACTTAATTTGCTAAATCATTACCCTAGTACAATGAAAAGTGATTTATACTTGCAAGAACTTTAAGAGAGTGCACTATACTTGAGATTGAGTCTGTTTTGAGAGTTATTGTGATTAAGAATCTTGTAAAATCAAGATTAGGTGAGTTTTGAGTGTGAAACTTGTATAATCAAGTTTGTATATGTGTAGCTCTTAGAGCTTGGATTAAGAAGTTAATAAAATAGTGTGAATTCCTCAATTAGAGACATTCTATGTCTATAGAGAGTAGGTGGTGGTTCAAATTTCACATTAAATCTAAGCTTGATTTTCTCTATCCCTATCTCTTTTAATTTTCGCACTTATTATTATTTTATTACTATCTTGATTATACTTATCGATACTTTATTGTTTCAATATTGCATTCATTTAGTTGCTTAAATTAATAAATTGGTATTAAATTAAAATTTAGGCATTGAACTCAATTCCTTACCTCACTTCCCCTCACTAAATACACTAGGTTTCATAGAAGGTCAAGCAATAAATAAGCAACCACTTCTTACTAGTGGAAATTATCCCTATTGGAAATGTAGAATAAGAATCTTTATTAGAGCACAAAATAGAAAACTTTGGGATGTGATTGAAAAAGGACTAATTAAAATAGAAGAAAAGGAAGAAGATGAATATACCAAAGAAGATTGGAAAAAAGTAAACCTAAATGAATTAGCAATTAACATATTGCATTATGCTATAAGCGAAAATGATTTTAATAGAACTTGTACATACACAAATACTTAAAAAATTTAGGATGAGCTACAAAGCATATATGAGGGTACATGTAGAGTTAAAGACACTAAAATAAGTTTATTATGTGGTGAATTTGAGAATTTCAAAATGCTTCCTAATGAGACCATAGATGAAATGGATAAGAGATTTATTGGTATTATTAATCTATTAATAGTACACGGAAAGAGATTTTCTAACTTGGAAATTAATTAAAAAATTCTTAGATCTATTCTAAAGGAATGGTAAGCCCAGAGGACTGCCATTGAAAAAGTCCACGATCTAGAAGCAATGTTAAAGGAGCAACTTCTTGGAACTCTTAAGACTCATGAGATAATTAAGAGACAAGAAAAAGAGTCTAAAAAAAAAAAAAACAATTGCTTTGAAGGCAACCAAAGAGAGCTCAAGTAGTGATGAAAGTGAGGACGATAATAATATAGTCACAATCACAGCAAATTTAAAAAATTTCATGAAGTTCAATAGAAAATTAGTGAAAGATAAGGATAAAAACATATCTTAGTCAAGAAAGGAGAAAAAGGAAATAATCAAGTGCTGTAATTGCAAAAAAATCAAGTCACATTCAACAATATTGCCCGGATATTAAGAAAGCCAAGAAAGGAGTAAAGAAAAAGGTTATGATAGCAACTTAGAGTGATAGCGATTTAAGTGACTCGAAGGGAGACATATGCTTTATGGCAATGGACAATGAAATATGCTCTATCTCAAATGATTCTTTATTTGATGAGCTCAAAAATATGTATGATGATTTAATTAAGGAATTTATTAAGGTTCAAAAGAACAATAAGATGATGAAACAAATGATGATTGAAATAGGAAGTGAATTTAATATGTTTAGAAATGAATACAATAAAGTGAATGATGCCAAAAAAAGTTTAGAAGAGGATAATGAGTACTTAAGATTAGAAGTTGATAAATTAAATAGAAATAATGAAGAATTGAATCTTAAGAATGAGAAGTTGGCTAAGGAAAATGATCAATTGAAAGCAAAAGAGCAATTCTTTGGAAACAAAAGTTGATAGCATGAAAAATGAGGATATTGTGGTTAATGGGCTAGGAGAACTTCAAATTGGGAATGCTATCTTGAAGTCTAGCTTGGATGATTCAAAACAAACTATAGCCAAGTCAATGAATGGAGAAAAGAATTTAGATAAGATCCTTAGCTCCCAAAGGCATAAATTAAATAAAATCGGAGTTGGCTATAGTAAGGAATATATTTACAAGTCTTACAAAAGTTGCTTTGTAAAAGCAACAACTAAGACTTGTAACTATTGCGGTAAATATGGTCATATTGCTCATACATGTACAATACGTCGCAATACTAATTTAAATCATAAAGGCAAGATGGTTTGGGTTCCAAAAGGACAAAGATATATCATTGCCACTAACCACAACAAGTGCAAGTAACTCAAGAAACTTAAATGGAGAATACTTAAAGAAAATTTGGAATGCCTCTAGTATGGTATTTGATTTAAGAAACTCATTCAAGAAGTCTCTATAGAATAACTAATATATTTTGTGTATACTTGAAATTCTATATACTAATTAGGCTTTCATGTGCACATTTTTGCTATACCTTGATCTTTGTGTCAAATATGTGTTCACACGTGTTTATATGCGGTAATATCTTATGCTTAAATAGTTGATTTGATATATTGATGAAATTATATAAATTTGACCTCTCTTGAACCACATATAAGCTTTCATGAGCATTTGGGAACTCACATAGCATCTTTGTAATTAATTGCGTACCACATTATGCTTATACCCTCACCATGTTATAATACATATTTAAATCTTGCTTAGAATGGATAATTGCAAATATCATAAATTTTGTGCACATTTGAAGTTACTCATGTATGTTTAAGATCATATGCACACAATTTTTTCATGCTTTGATTTCTACACTTAAAATCGATTCCTGCATGTTAATTTAGTCCATAAATTGTAGTTGAATGATTGATTTGCTCTAGTTTTGTTTTTGTGTGATTTTGACTCCCTTAGATCCAAATTAGATTCTTATTAATGGTTAGGAAGTCACATAATCATTTTGCTCATTTGCACGCTATATGACTTAATCATGCTATCTTTGTGCTTATATATACTATTAAAACTTGCTTAAAATATCAACTTGTCATGAATTTAACTTGGTGTGCATATTTGTTATTAAGCTCAATTTGTGCTCCAAAGTAGTTGATTTTGATGATCTTGAGAAGTGATTTTTGGATAAAATGTTTTTCCCTTTAAATAAAATGGCTTATAACACGATACTAGGTCTTAGGAACATGCTCATTGGGCTTCTTGCATAATTTCATTGTTTAATATGTTTTGTACACAATTGATTTCATATTTACTTGTTGAAGTTCTTTTTTACACATCCTCCTCATTTAATGAATTCTAAGTTGAATGAAGGCTCTTACATGCTTATTTTAACTTATAAGTTATGTTTAAATGATTAGATTTACTTCATTGTGGATTGATGTGTTTTTGGTACCCTTAAACCTCAAAAAACTAAGCTAAAGCTAAACATTTAGAACATCCTATTTTAATTTAACTTAAAATGCAATGTTGTATTTATCCAACATGCTTCATCTAAGCTTATATAATATATTGGGATAAGATATTTTTGAATGTTGTAAAGAGTCCATGAGCTCAGTGGAAATTTCAAGTAGCTAGTGCAATCTATATGCAACTATGTGAACAATTCAATCATACCGTCCAAATAGTTGCTGCAAAATTGGCATACCAATATGTTTTCTATTTGTAAATGGACTTGAACTATAGCCATCCTTTGTTTTGTTATATAGCTTGTATATATTGTCTATTGGTCCTTAAGATCATCTTTAGTTATCTCTCTTTGATTGAGTACTAACGTTGGATTTTGGCTACCGACCTTTTATTAGAATACTTATATGTATTTATGATATCTCTTGTGAACTTTGGCTACTTAGATGTATGGAATATCTTGTTACAATGAGAAATTGGCTACTATCTTAAGAATGATTGTGCATTATATTGCTTACTTACATTGGCTATTGAATTATGTTCTTTTGAAGGTGGCATACTCCAAGGCTTAAGCTAAAGTTATGCTGGAATTTTGACTTACTTTTCTCTTCCTCTTCATCACTTGGAATCTCATCTTTTTGATGAGGCCAAAGGAAGAGAAGAATTTGAGTCACTTAACTTTTTTTTGTCTAAATTTAGTGAATGTGAAATCATAAAATTGAAGAGATTAGTTGGTTAATAAGTGTCAAATTGAAACATGAAGTTAAATTGGCTATCCTAAAAAATGAAGATTAAACACTTTTAACTTGCTCTTGTATTGACTCTCCCATAAACATTCTCAAAGGAAATTTTTTATAACTAGTGCCTCATTAAAGGGGGAGTGTTAAGTTGAGGGGGAATATCATATTTAGGGGGAGTTTGTTTTACAAAGTTTTATCCTCATCAAATAGGGGGAGATTGTTGAACCAATAGGTTCTTTTGTGTGATTTTGATGAGAACAAAACTGTGCAAGTTATGTTAAATTAATCATTGATTATGAACCTCTTTACAAAGCTTATAAAAACATGGTTTATTTGATAAAGGACTTAAATTATCTAAATAACACTATGTTTTGCATGATTTCTTTGTAATTTAACTTGATTAGAATAAGTTTGAAATTCTTGAAAGAAGTAAAAGAGATTAGAATTGTTTGTTGTATCTTAGTGTGTACTATTCAATTGTTCTAGTATGAACCGTCCAGCCAAAAGTCCTGGACCGTTTAGTTGGTTGCTGCAGATCAGTGGCAGGTGATGGACTGTGCGGCTAGTTGTCCTTGGACCGTCCAGCTAATTTATAGATCAATAGTAGGTGATGGATTGTCCGGTTGGTTGTCCTGAGACTGTTCAGCTGGTTGCTACAGGTTAGTGAGCTATGTTGGACCATGTAACTGGTGACTTAAAGACTGTCCGAATGGTCACCCTATTTGAATGGACTGTCCAGCTGGTCCACATAGAAAAGAGTCGTTACAAAGCATTAAATGAAGAAAGAAGTGGACTAATGGTTGGATTTTCTTAAGAGGCTATTAATATAAATTATTAGGTAATTGAAGGACAAGAAATAAAGCTAGAAGTCTTTAGTTATTCCTATTTTTTACTTACCCTTTGTCTTATGTACTTAATTTGTTAAATCATTTGTAAAACCCTAGTATAGTGTAAAATGATTTATACTTACAAGAACATTGAGAGAGTTCCCTATACTTGATAATGAGTCTATTTTGAGAGTTATTGTGATTAAGAATCTTATAAAATCAAGATTAGGCTAGTCGTGAGTGTGAAACTTGTATAATCAAGTTTGTCTATGTGTAGCTCTTGGAGCTTCGATTGAAAAATTAATAAAGTGGTGTAAAGTTCTTGGTTAGAGGCATTTTGTATCCATAGAAAGTAGGTGGCGATCCCAACTTTACGTTAAATCCAAGCTTATTTTCTTTATCCTTATCTCTTTTATTTTTTGCACTTATTATTGTTTTATCACTATCTTGATTATACTCATTGATGTTTTATTGTTTTAATATTTCATTCATTTAGTTGCTTAAATCAAGAAATTGGCATTAAATTAAAATTTAGGCATTAAACTCAATTTACCCCTACCTCACCCACCTCTCCACCCCCCACGCTCTCCAGTTCCTACTGTAGTTTTTCATAACCTATAGTTTTACCTTATAAAAATAGACAAATTGAAGGGATGGACAATGGAGAGATGTAGATGCAATACTTAAGTTAAATTTAGATAAAAGGAGGAGTTTGGAAGTTATTCAATTTAATTAGACCCATAACCAGCCATTTATCCATAGTGTTAAGTTCTTCAAACTTATCAAGAGTCAATTTGATTTAGTTCCAAAAATCATGAGATCTGATAATAGTTTAGAATTTTTATCACACAACTGTTAATCTATGTTACAAAATTGTAGAATTTACACCAAAGGTTCACCTCCATACACCCCAACAAAATGGTCGTGTTGAGAGAAAGTATAGACACATCTTAGAGATTGCAAGAGCATTAAGAATTTAAGCACATTTGCCAAAATCTTTTTTGTGAGAGTGCATATTGATTGCTACCTACTTGATTAACATTATGTCAAAGTTAAAATTGGGTTGGAAATCACCACATGAAATCTCGTTTGGAGAGAAACCATCTTATAAGCATTTACATGTAATGGGTTGTTTATGTTATGCTTCTCAAAACTAACCACATAGAGATACAATTGATCCTTGAGTTATCAAATGCGTTTTCCTTGGTTATGTACATGGACAAAAGGCTTATAAGCTTTATGACTTATGTAATAAACATGTTCTTGATAGTAGAGATGTGTTTCATCAAAATGTGTTTCCATTTCAGTCACATCAATCCACTACTCCTTGTTTGCCAACTTCTATTTCTTTTGAATCTCTTAGTTCTACTCCTTCTATTGGTTCTCATTTAGGGTAATCATCTTCCATGGCCGATCTCTCACATTCTATTCCTGTTGATACTGTTCATGACTCTACTTCATCCTCTATTCTAGCTCAACCTATTTAAGTTGAGAGCAAAAGGTCTACTAGAGCTTATGGACCACCAATTTAGTTGTAAGACTATGTTCATAGTCTACATAGTAGTATAGCTACTTCATCTTGATAGCTCACTCAAGAAACAAACACCATCACTACTCTCTTGTAGTAACCTCTTTCCTACCATACACTATCGAGTTCTGACCTTTACTCAACACTTGTTACACATCAATCTTCTAGACTTGTTCTATATCCATTCTTTACACCAAACACTTTTAATCCCTTCCCACCTGATTATGTGGCATTTATGGCCAATGTTCTTAACACTTAAGAACCATTTTGTTATTCACAAGTATCAAAACATAAAGATTGGTTTTTGGCTATGCAAACAAAACTTGAGGCCTTAGAACTTAATGACACTTGGGAGATTACTTCATTACCTCCTAATAAGAAACCAATTGGTTCAAAATGGGTATATAAAATTAAGTATGGGTCGGATGGTTCTATTAAGAGAGATAAAGCTAAGCCAATGGCTAAAGGGTATACATAAGTAAAGGGTGTTGATTACCATGACACTTTTTCCTTAGTTGCAAATTTGGGGACTGTTAGAATCTTATTGGCTAATGTAAGTGGTTATGAGTGGTCTTTGCATCTAATAGACATAAATAATGCTTTTTTACATGGTTTTTCAAATGAGGAATTTACATGCTTCCTCCTAAAGGCTATTCTAAAGTAGGTTCAAATCAAGTTTGCAAACTAAAGAAATCTCTTTATGGACTTAAACAAGCATCTCAACAATGGAATAAAGAGATTTCTTTGTTTCTTATTCGCTATGGTTTTGAACAATCTTCCAGTGATCATTCATTATTCACTAAATACATTGCTAATGGTTTCTTGGCTGTTCTACTATATGCGGATGATATTTTGATTATTAGACCTAATGGATCTTCCCTTTCTATTCTAAAGATTGATTTGAACAAGGCATTTACTATGAAAGATTTGGGAGAGGCTCAATTTTTTCTAAGACTTGAAATTTATTGGACTAATTCAAGGCTAGTCTTAAGTCAACGCAAGTTTATTTTTGACGTTGTTGCTAATGCCGGACTTACCGCTTGTAAGCCTACAAGTTTGCCACTACCTAATACATCTCTCACTTCTGAAGATGGTGATTTAGTTGATGATCCATTGCCTTTTCGTCGTATTGTTAAGCGTCTCTTATATTTGACATAAATGCATCTTGATATTATCTTCCTAATACAGAAGCTCAATCAATTTGTATCCAAGCCACATGTTCCTCATTACTAAGTACCTGTTCATCTATTAAAATACTATAAGGTTCTACTGCACTTGGATTTTTTTTTATCCAAATCACAATTCTTTCTCACTACAAGCCTTCTCCAACTTTGACTGGGCACCAATCATTTTGTAGTATAGTTCAAAAAACGGATGTCGTTATCATAAGGACTATAAATACTAATACTAACTATCTCCTTATTATCTAATAGATGAATTCAAATTAAAGAAATATAAAGAAATTAATTTAAATTACTGCTAATAACTAATCTAACAATTGATAAGACTTGGCTAAATAAATTAACAAAAAAAGTGATTAAATTGAAAATTAATTCAAGATTCAATTATGTGTGCCCAAATTAACAAGATTATAGATTTTGCTTCCCGTAGAATTAAATATGTAACTTTGACTGAAGATAATATAACTTAATCCTTAATTTCTTTGGCTAGGAGAATTTCCTGTTAAAGTTAATAACTTTCTCGAATCTATTAATCATAATCTTTAAATCGCCTATTAGAGTCTCATCTCAATAGCATAATTAAATATCACATTAAAAATCAATGAATTCTATAACTTATTTTGATAAAGATTCAAAAAAATTTCACAATTTATCTCTAAACTTGCAATAATTTTCGTTAATTATACCTAGATTTGATCATATGAGAGATCTCTCGGTTCTCTTACACGATGTCAGATTTTAGACTAATACTTTAGGAAATAGTAATCTAAACAATCAAGCACCCATAATTGAATCAAAGAACATGAAGATCTTTATTAGATCTAAGAAAACCTGTCACATAGTAATTATAGGTTCCACAAAACCTAAATACAATAGATCTACTCATTATTTATAGTAAAGCAACAATCTTGATCATAATCTAAAGAAAATGTATAAGAAAAAAGCCATGAAATCAATAAAAAATATCAAATCTTGGCTCTTGAAATGCATCGCTCTCTTAAGTGATCTATCCCTTAGAGTCTCTCAAAAAGTGATCTAAAAGATTATGACAAAAATCCTTAAGAAGCCTTTATATAGAAGATGCGGAATTTCTTAAGTTGCTGCAAATGACATGATTGAATGATACGGTCATGTCACTTGTTTGTGTCCCTTAAGATATGCAAAATCTCAATGAATTTTCCTAAATCTTAACTAAATCTAGTAGTGACACGATTTAGGACATGGTTATGTCTCATATGTTGTGTTACTTATAGTAAAATGCACTTTTCTACTCAAAGTCTTCACTAGAATCGACACAATCATATCACTTTAAAACTTCATAACTTCTTCAATTTGAATAAAACTTATTTCTATTTTCTTGTTTCTTCCAAAGAACATTTCAAAACCTAAAATCAAGATTTTACTCAATTAAGTATCATTTTTTAAACAAAATAAACTCAAATTTTAAGGAAAAAATCACTAAAAATCATCATATTAAACATGTCCAATTAAGAGCTTATCATAAATGTTCTTTGTCTGGTTATTATGTAATGTTAGGGAATGCTTTAATTGTTGGGAGACATAAAAAACAACATACTATTTGTACTTCATCAAATGAGGCTGAATACCGTAGTACTGTGCTACTTCAAAAAAACTTTTATAGATATCATATATCCTTTGTGACTTAAGTGTTCCTTACTCTTTACCTATTCAATTATGCTGTAATAATCGCTTTACTATCCTAATTGTAAACAATCCATGCCTTCATAGTCGTACCTAGCACATAGATATTAATGTCCACTTTATATGTGATCTTGTTTCATGTAGTTTTCTTGCATTGCGTCATATTTCTTTTTCAAAACAATTGGTGGATTTCCTAACCAAGTTGTTATCAGTTGATTGTTTGCTTGTTGTTCTCTTCACGTTGGGCCTTTACACAGCTCCAACTTAAGAGGGGGATGTGAAACTATATATTGCTGCTTTTATTATTTACTATTAGTTAGCATTTTAGTTATGTATTTTAATGTTATTTATTTTAGTTACTAGCTGCTAAGTGTATCTTTTATTTAGTAATAGTAAGATTTTTAGAAAGAGTAGCATATAAAAGGCATTTCATTGTATTGTTTACAGTTAGTGACTAATAACAGAATACACATTCCATCTTTGTTACTCTTGCTTTTGTTCAAATTACATTTGCTCATCCATGGAGTTTTTCTTTGATTGCACCACTCTCTATAGAATAAATAGCATTTAATTAGATCTAATAGAAAAATAACTAAAACATATGGAAGCTCAAATTAAGATACTTAGATGAAACAGTTGAAAATTTAATGGTATTGATGTTGTGAGAATGACTGATCATTTAGATATTTTGAATTCTAGTTAAAAAGAAAAAAAAAAAAAAGGTGCTTAATCACTTCAAAGAAAACCTAAGGGCATATCAAATAAAAGGTTAAAAGGTTTCATTAAGACATGAAGAAAGAGAGCTACTTTAGATAAAGCACTTCCATGACATCTTGAAAGTTGTTTTCCATTACTTCTTAATTTAAACAACAATTCTTTTGTAATTGCAACTTATCAATGAATGCATATTACTAATATTCAACAGCTATATTACTCATTGAATTTGTTGTTATCCCTTTATAATAACTTTCTAAGTAATATTTTTATGTACTTTGTAAGGTCCTTCTCATCTATAGTCTTAAGTTTGTGATAGTAATAGTAATATATCAAACACAATGCTTCCCAATTAAGTAATCTTTTTGTCATAATTTTCCTTGTAAATATATGAGAAAGGTTATTAACATACAATAATTTGAAGAAAAATATCTCCAATATTTTCTTTGGGAAAGAATTTTCTTTTGATATTTGAATATATAATCCTAGTCAATAAATTGTTATTAATTTATAGGAAATAGTTAGCTTGTTTCTAATTTTGTAGATTATGATTTGATTTGCTAAGATTTTGAAGACTTTACCTATTCCATTTATTAGCAATATAAAAGACAGCTGAAAAATAAAAAATAAAAATTTATTTGTTGCATATCATACATTTCTTCTATTTAAAACTATTTTTTTTCCCTTCTCTTAGTTTCTAACTTCACTATAATTTTCCAACTTTAAATCCAACAATCTGATATTAGAGCTCTCTTCTTAAGAAATCTATGAAATGGAAGCTAAAGTCAATTTTTCATAAATTGCTGACTAGTTTTTTATGGCAAAAATTATTAATTTGTGTAGCAAGAATGAAGACTTACCTTGAAACTTTAAATCTTTGAAAAGGTATGAGAAGGATAATGAAGTTCCTTCAAACAACTTAGATAAAAAATCATAAGGAGAAACCAAAAATTCAAAAGCAAAATCATGTTTAGTTTTCACTATCTTAGCAATTACTTTATGCATAAATCATGTTTCTTGAAATTTTAAAAGAAGTTTGGCATTATTTGAAAGAACATTGAGGAAATGAAAGGATATGAAGCATGTAGGTTTGAATTTAATAAGGGAATTTAAGTTGAAAAAGATGAAAGAGTCTAAGATAATTATTGATTACTTAAACAAATTACTTATAATTGTTAACAAGGCAAGGTTACTTCGAATTGAATTTACTGATTTTAGCATTATAGAAAAAAATTCTTGTAACAATGCTTTAAAGGTATGAAGCATTTATAACTACCTTCGAGAACACAAAAAAAAAAAACTAGTTGGGATTATAGAAGAAGTATGACTCTCATAGAGTGCTTTAGAAGAGAAGTGAAAATACCTATCTGATTGATCTTCTCAAAAGCATGAACATTTCTAATACTTTAATATTGTATATTTATCTTTATATCACGATTCTATAGGACTGTTTATCTAAACTCGAAGTTAAGTATTTTTCAAGTGTAGGAGATTGACGCAAAAGAAATAGAATTGCAAGTCATTAACCAATTAAATCATGAAAAGTTGGGGAAAAAAGAAGTCAAAAGCTAGACGAGTAAGACTCATCCGAAAGTGAGTTAAAAAATGATTAGAAGTATAATAGGTTAAAAGCCAAAGACATCAAAAGTTGGTTAGAAGGTATGAATTTAGAAGTCTTTAGTTTTCCTCAATTTACATCAGTCAACTTTGAGAGGCCATAACATTTCACATATAAAGAGTTAGGGAGCTCATGATATGTCAATAAAGACTGATTTTAGTCCAATTCAGTATGAAGTGAACCACTTCAGTGTTTTAGTTATTTTATGAAGCCAAATTTGCTAGTGAAGATAACTTGTTAGTTTAGGAAAGTCTATCATATTTTATTTTTTTTCATGATACTATAGGATATATACATTATATTCACTTTCCTTATTAATTCTAGGGCTATTAAGTTATAAATAATCTATGATCAATTGTGATTTCAAATCTTTTGTAATAATACATTTTATCCTCCATAGTATTTATATCTATTACATTACAGATCGCATCATAGCATAGATAATAGCTATATATTTTGTATATTGTATATATATATAATTTTAGAGAGGTGATTAATAGGCTGATAGCATAGTTATCAAAATCACAATTTTATACATGTGATTCCACGAATTTATGATTTTAGGTGGTTTTTTCGAGTTAACTCGGGTGTAGAATTTTTTTTTTTTAGAAACTTACATTTTTAATCAAATTTATATATAAACTCGATAAAAATTTACGTTTTTGACTGAGTTTACCGATTTTACTTATTTAAGATGAATAAACTAAAAAATTAAAGAAAAAAGATATAACTAACCTTTTACAAGTCGCCAACTATTAAGACATTATAATATCTATCCTATCATATTCCAATTTTTTACCTCTTTCTTTCTCTCTTAATCCTTTATTTTATGTTTATAACTTTTATCCAAGTTTCAACTGCAATAACAAAGTTTACAAAGAAAACGATATACTTTATTTTATACCGTCAATAACTTAAAATGAGTTGAAATATTTTATTTTCTTGAATTTATAACTTTTTTAAAAAAAAAATAGGAAAAAGTTTATTTACAGTTCTATTTTTCTTTCTTCTATACATGTTGGATTATATATTAAAAATTTATATAGAAAAAAAATTTAATTTCTTTATTTTTTATTTTCATTATGTATTTTAAGTTTTGAATAACTATTATAAATATATCCATAATTTTTTAAAGCTATTTATGTAAGTTGTAGAAACTTATGTTTCTAGGTTTTGATTTTATATTCTAACTTTACAGACTCTTTAGCGATTCTAGATTGAATTGTAAGTTTGACAACCTTGGCTAATAATTTTTTGTGAATTCCACAAGTGAACAAGTCTAATAATTACATTTGGAATTTTTTTTTAGTTGTTTAGGATTTTCCTTTATAAAACCAAACAATTGGAAATTAACACATCATTTGGCTTTTGATTTTCACAACATGAGTTCACAATATTTAGCATTTTCCATAATTTTATATATGTACAGATGTTATATATATAAACATGTATAACATGAACATATAATATATATTCTTGTTACTAATATATAAATAACATTTATATATTTATACATAATATGTATTTATATATAGCAAAATAGTTATATATATAAATATTATATATATAACATATAATCTATATACATATGTTATAGATATACATATACAAAAAATATGATATGTAAATGTAAATATATATGTAAAATAGATAAATTTTCTATATACATAAGTTATTTGTATCATCTATGTATAATATATATGTGACATATATGATAATTGTATAATCCATATATTTTATACACATTACATTTATTTTATATTTAAATATAACATATAAAATATATATGTATATATATATAGCACTGTGTATTTGATTCATAAACACATGATATACGTATAGAGTAAATATATACAAAAATATAAACATATATGTGTGTCACATATACGATATTGAATGGATAGATAACATATATAACAATCGTATATTCTATATATTTGTTACATATGTAATTTGCATATGTTTATTGGCAATATAGGCCCTACTTGCTTCAAATGTTATAAAAGCATTCTAGAATAAAGACCAATTCGTTTGGCTTGCTTCAGATTGAGTTCTTGGCACTAATCAATCCAATCTCAACTCTACCAATCTGATTGTGAGGCGATACGACGAGAGAGATTCCATTAGCTAAGAACCATGTGCTTAAAAGTTATCAAACCTAGATAGGGAGACCCCTAAAGCCTGAAAGACATTAACTCCTATTAAGCACTAAACATTCGTAAAAAAGAATTCATCAAGCATATATGTTTTCCATCTTGATAAGACTCTAAATTAGGAAAGTACTAATTTGAGAAGATCTAACTTAAAGGATTACTTACCAAAAATATCTTGGCCTCGTCTTTTATAATTAAATGATAAGGCATCCAAGTATAACAGCTTAACTGATTAGATTGTTACTATACTAAGATTCTATTAAGATTCTAACTTGATCGTCGAAGTACCTACGCCGAAGACACCTCCAGCATATTCTTGTAGGTTGTACTCATCGAAGACTTACAAACCTAGCCTAAAAACTTAAAGATCAAGCCCAATAATTCAACTAACAAAGTTTCCAGTCAACAACATTATGTACAAATGTTATAGATATAACATGTATATATAATCTATATTTACGTTACAAAAATATTAACGTCACCATATATATTTAAACATAACGCATATTTATATATAACAATATAATTATATATATAGAAACATGTATTATATATGACATCTAATTTATATACATATTATATATATTACATGTTATTTATACATACACACATACATATATACATATTCTATATACATATATATAACTTGCAGATATACATGTATAACAAGTATGTAATCTACATATATGTATTATACATATACAAAACATTTTATATATACAAATGTGCATAATATATATAATACGTAATATAGAGCTATATGTTATATACATAACATGTAATTCATATAGATATGTTATATATACATTACATAACATGTTACATGTAGAAATATATATATATGCATATATATGTATGTATTTATGTGGCAAATATAAATTTTCTATATTTTCTATACATATATGTTATATGAACAATCTAAATATAGTATATATGTTGTATAATCTGTATATTTTACAAATATATAATATATATGTTTATATATTTAAATATAAAAAAAGTTGGATGTAAATAAGGCTTTTAGACTAAGTCTCATATAAATAACATACATACATACATATATATATATATGTAGCACTACATATTTGATCCATAAAACACGTGTACATTTATAAATACATGTATGTAACATCATGAATATGTTACCACAAATGTTGGATAACATATATAACAATCATAAATATATTTGTTTTACATATATGTATGTATTTGTTCAATTATAGAATGTTCTAGTATTGATGATCTCATTGCAATTTTTCAGTTAAGCTCAAAAATCAATAAAAATAAAATTCGATTCATCCCTAAAGCTCATTGGTGTCCTATTTATCTACTTGTTTTTAATAATATCATTGGCTTGCTCTCTTTTAATCCTTCTAGAATAAATTCCTTACCCAATTGTGACTTCCTTATCAATAAACTACTAATTTGAATGGACACTTCCCAACCACCACTATCTAAATTGAGTCACAAAGGGTAGAATTGGGACTAAAAATAGAGTCCAAAAGGGAACCTCTTATGCTTATTTTTCATAACCAAAAGAGGGACTTATTATCAAAATATCTCATTCAAGTCTTTTGTTGGGAGGAAAAGGCTTGCTTTCCCGCCTTGCCTCCTTACTCTATATCAGTTCTCCCTTACACAATCAAAAGAACAATCTCTATGATCTCTAAAACCAACTTCTACTAACATCTCGCATGGGAGCTATGCTAGAAAAATGAAAAAAAAAATAATAATAATAATAATATGCCAACAACAAAAATTATGCCACTAAAGATGGAAAAGCAAATCCTGCATAATAATGAAAAGATGTTGTCATTGAATGAAGACAATACCCACTACAAGAAGAAGAAGAAGAGGCTAGTCCAACTAATAAGTGAGCAGTAAAGTTAAGAAAATGAAAAAGCAAGTAAAGCAAAGTAGTCATAAATTAGGCTAACTTCAATCAAGTAAGTCAGGAAATGAACAAATGAAAAAAGTCCTCACGAGTTCAATACATTCTAACAAGCTAACTTCTCCTATCCTTGAAAAAGAAAATCTTCCTTGAAAGCCAATGAATATTAGAGCCGATGAAACAGTAGCTACTAAAGTGTAAACTTCTTGTTTTTCCTTCCCCATAAGTATAGCATGATAAGCCCAAGTTACAGTAGCTCTAGATGAAAGGAGAAATTTTATCAAGCATCCTTCACTATTTTAGATAGTATTTATGGTTCTACCTTTTCTATAGCAACTAGCTTTGATGGTTTTCATATGATTATAGATACTCTTTTCTTGATCATATATGGTATTCACCAATATTTTAGTAATCTAAACAAAGAGCATCGCGTTAGCTTTGAAGCAGCTACATGGTACTAGCATTTTGTAGATGTGGTTTGGTTATCTATCTATTGGTAGGGAGGTATATGAAGGAACAAATTGGTGGATTTAGAATGAAAGCTTAAAGACAAAGAGAATTGGGCTTTTCAAAATAATTACTATAGCTTCCCCACTCCCTTTGATTATCATATACAAAAAGGTCTCTTCCACTTTCTTATTATAGATGGTTATTTTGGTAATTACAATTTTGACCCAATTTAATGCCATCGGTCGATATCTTGGGCTAGTGACAAAGTTTGTGAAATTAGCTTGATTAGGGATGTTTTAGAGAGATATGGCTTTGTAAGCTCGAAACGGGCATCGCTAAACTGGATTTCCAATCTCAACCTTATTCGGTTATCCTACAAGCCAAAAAGTAGACTTGAAAATTGTTCCTCTAAGCTCATTTGGGCCTCAATTGACTTTAATGGGCCTTAAGGAAGCTTATAAGTGCCCCAGGCTTATTTACAACAATAATGGACTTCCATTAACTTTTATAAGCCATTGAGTATGCCTAAGCCCATGAAAGCTAAAGGAAAGGATAAGCTTTAATAATAAGGCTTAATCTCAACCATTTATCTTTGAGCCATCCAATGGATAACGTCAACCTCTAAATTCTATAAATAGAAAGCTCATCCTCTCATTTGGTTCATTTAGAACATTGGTAAGCTTGAGACAAACACCAAAACTCTATTGAAATCACTTCAAAGAAGATAAAACAAACAATTCATCAAAAACGATTCAAAAGCGATAAAAAACACTGAGTTCAATCTACTATCATATGCATGCATTCAAGATATCAAGTTTGCCCATTCTTCCTCCCATGGCCCTTCTTAACAACATCTTTTAGTGTCATTAGCTTAAGACGTTTCTTAAGTCAACCGGCATACCTGTCGCACATGATCGGCTAACTACATCAACCTCATCGTACACCTATCTAATCTATTTCTGTTCTAGCACATACATAAAGGGATTGAAGAGATTATAGCAAATCATGTTCACTAAGAAATGACCTAAAATTTGATCTTAGTCTATTTGAGATTGTTTCTTTTGATCATAATCAAAGATGCTTCTTGTCTCTCATTTCTTTTCAAAGAAATCGAAGAACCTAATAGATCAAACTCATCTATGGCTGAATGGTTAAAGTACTTAACCTAATAAAGGGGCAAATTCTAGGTTTTCTTCTACCTAACACCTCATGGTACCTCATGAAATACAATTCAACCAGAGTTGTCTTGTTTACCTAATACAAGGCAAGTGCACCTACACCTATCAGTTTTAATACAGCGGATGTAAGTTTGAGTCGATCCCTCAGAGACCTCGAGTACTAATATTAACCTTAACTATATTATCTAACCGAAAAAATTGTAATGAGTTGAATAAATTAAAAGTACTAAAATTAACAAACGAACCTAATTATGAGACTTGATTAAGTAATTTAGAAAGCGATAAAATTAAGAATGACTTCAAGAAGGCAAATAACTTATTTCGGAATTATTTCTCCTAGTATTTAACATGTGATCGCTTAAAATGTATCTAATTCAATCTCTATTATTCTTGACCGGAAGGATTCACAATTAAAGTTAACACCTTTCTTAACCCTAATCCTAAATTATTTACCGGAATCTCTTTACTTAGTAATATAATTCAGAATTGCATTAATGTATAATGAATTTCCCACACAAAAGAACAACTTTCCGGAAGAAACATGTATCTTATCTCTAAGTATACATGTAATTCTCTCCAATTATGTCAAGATCTCATTACACATGTGATTTCTCAATCATCATGCATAATATCATAGATTGATATCCTAGAAATATATATCAATTAACAATTAAATAAAATAATTGAATCAAGAAAAGATAGAAACTTTATTGAAAATTATCAATAAATCTAATAGTTACATAAAACCCTAGGTTCCACAATCCTAAATACAAGAATCTTAAGCTATCATAATGAAACTAAAAACAAATTGCAACAAAATTAAGAAATAAAACATGAAAAACCCCTTTTGTTGATTAAAAATCTTTTCAATCTTCAAGTTGAGTATTGCTTTTGCCGTTTTTTCCTCCTTCTCTTCAAGTCTCTTCTCTTTTGAATGTCCAAAATTATGTGCGAAACCCTAATAAGTCCTTTTATAATGTATTGTGAAGTTTCCTTTTTCGTCGCCAGACACAGCCTGGGACACAGTTATGTCCCCAAGTTGTGTAACTTACTAACCTTAAACAAAAAATCTTCCTAGATGGACACAACCTGGGGACATAGTTATGTTCCAAACTGTGTAACTTTCTGACCAAAATTTGCTACTTTCTGATACTTCAAAACTTTATAACTCATTGATTTGAACTCCAAATTAAGTGAAACTTGATTCCTTTTCTTTGTTTTCAATCTGAGAACACGTTCAAACCTTAAAATCAAAATTTTACTCAATTAAGTATCAATTTCTTAAAAAAAAAACAAAGATGTAAGGGAAATACTATAAAATTACCATGTGAAATATATTTAAAATAAGAGTTATCACTACCTCTTTATGCCTGGAGCTGTTTTAATTTGATTCTTAAATAGAATGTATTTGAATAGCATGCTCTATCGGTATATTCACTAGTCACTTACGATATTCAATCAATGCACGATTTAACCATATCTTTCACATATCTTTCCTTTGTTAATTCAATCTTTATTCCTTATAAACGTGAGTAAAAGTAAGCTGGACTTGCTCTGGCTTACTTTAAATTATGTTTACGAGCAACAAAGATCCTTTTAACAAAGTTGTCTATTTTTATTCCTCATTCAATCCTAGTGATGAGGTTAACGAATAAGCATTTTAAGTATGGTAGTTACTAAATTTCTTGACAACAATCAATTAAATAGGTCCAATTTACCTCAAGAGAGGGAGAGGTAGACCAATAGTCTAGTTAGCATAATGCAGAGTCACTAACAAAGGATTTTATACTATACCCAAAAAAAATAAACAAAGGATTTTATAGGATTCATTGTCATGCTAAAGTTATGACCCCAATAATCTACAATTTCATTGTTAACTTCATTAAATATATAGCTTAGTTTAGTGAAGAAAGTTTAGAAATTTCTTCAAATTGTCCATCTAAATACATTTAGATCACTTTGAGACACAACTCAATAGTATGTATGCTCGATAAAGTTGTCTCAGTTAAGTATATTTGACATAACACTCTCAAATTTAAAGGTCTTAATGCATTTTTGATGTTTCATCTTGATTTAAAACATCATACTTAAACTTAATTTGGCAAATTTCATTTTAGAGGTAATATTGGCTAAATGTAGAATACTTTCGTTGTCTTCAAACTAAATATTGAACAAGCATACCAAAAATAAAGTGTTAGAAAAGTAAGCTACAAAGGGAAAATAAGACTCTTTATGTCTGATGTCAAAACTTTTATAATCTAATAATTCCAACATCGGTCTACTAAATAGATCGGATTGGATTTAATTCCTCCTTCCCTTAATGGTTATAATAAATATAGTAATTCATTAAAGAAAATAAAAGGAGAAAAATTTAATGATAAATATGTAATGTCCCAAGCTCTTAAGACCACATGTTGACCCATCATATATCTTTGTTAACCCACGAAGATGTACAATTCAAGGTTTATCTATGCTTGAAGGCTAGAGTTAGTATCTAGTAATAAAAAATTATCATCTAATATCACAATATACGATGATCGAAAAGTATTAAGCAGTCGAACATTTCAACCTGAAATCCACAAGCACTTTATGATGATAGTTTTCTTAACATAAAATGAGTAAAAATATTGTAAACTAAACATTAAGTTCTTATACTTGCAATGCGACTAATTGACTCCTCAATGGAATATAGTATAAAATAAATAGAAAATAGAAAAATCTCTTCTCATCAACAACATTAATGTGTAGTTTAAAAGTGTACATGGTACTATGTATATTCGTTTCATCGAAATCTATAATACAGCGACTAGTCCATTTTTCTTTTTTTATTGAATTACAATAATGAGATAAAAATAGAATGAAAAATTATGAATATACTCATATTTGGTGGTAAGACCTACAAATGGCATCTCACCTCTGTCAAGACTAAACTCCCACCACCATCATTACTCCTAAACCATCACAACCTCACCTTCACCTTACATCACCAATAATTAACCCACCACATTCCCGACCACCACAGCATCACCGTCGTTGTTTTCACCACAATTCACATTCTTGGCTTTACTTATGAGTTCTCTAATTACATGTCTTTCACACCTTGAGATGTATCTATAAATTAATTGTAAGACTTCTATTTGTACAACTAGTCGATTTAAGGAATTTAAGAATGTTAACTAAATAAGCCAAAAACTTACAAAGGGCCTCAAAGTATTAGTTAAGGAGTTCATATAGGCTTCGAATTTAAAAATATAATAAAATATTAAAAATATAGCTAAATCAACAGGAAATTACTATGTATTATATAATTATCAATAACGCATGAAGTAAGTTATGAAAATTAACGAACACATAGAGATAAATTATAAAAGTAATATAATTGATATTGTATATAAAATAATATATAAAAGACATATATATACTGACTAATATTATTATGTCAATATATAAACCTATAACTATGAAAAATACCTAAAAATTGGGTAAATTTTGCTAGATATATCAATAAAAATTTGGAAAAATTATAAAACATTCCTAGATAACCTAGGGAACATGTTGTACAATATCAATTTACTATGTATTATATAACTATCGATAACGTGTGGAGTAAGTTACAGAAATTAACAAACACATAGAGATAAATTATAAAAGTAATATAATTGATATTGTACATAAAATAATACATAAAAGACATATATATGTATATATATATAAATATATATATACTAGCTATAATTATTATGACAATATATAAACTCGTGACTATAAAAAATTCTTGAAAATTGGGTAAATTTTACTAGATAAATCGATAAAAAGTTGGAAAATTTATAAAAAATTCCTAAATAACCTAAGGAACATGTTAGAGGCATGACAAGAGTCTAGAAGTGCATGAGGATGGGAGAAATTAATTTATAGACACCTAACTTACACTTTTCCACATGTTCATAAGGTTGAAAAATCAAAAGTAAACCAAAGTGAGCAATAGGAAATTACAACTAGCTTTCTAGACAAAGTTTAAGCATTTGCAAGTCTAAAAAAAATTTAGGAAGTGAAAAATATAGAGAGAGTGAAGAATCAAAAATTCAAAAAATTAGTATGCAAATAAAGGGTTTTGTATATTCCTATAGTAGGCAATCAACTGGAAGTGAAACAAGGTAATGGCCTGAAGCAGTAGCTAGCAGTGGTTGTTGCCGATAACCTTGCTTATCCCTACTATGGCTTAGCATTAGGGCTCTGGTAAGTCACAAATTATCTCTTTTTAATCAAAATTTTTGAGAAAAATAGCAATCAAATACCAAAAATTTTGAAATTTGGTTTTCCCATGTATTTTTATATAAGGAATTCAAATTTTTAATCAGATTTTCAAAATTTTGAGTGTAGATATAAGGTCCTTGAGAATAATATCCTGCGCACTAATTTTTGATCGAGTTTTTGAAAAACTAGTTCTTGTAGTTTGGGCATGAAATATTTTAGTTATACTCTTAAGATGTTGAATTTTGATACTATATGATTAAGTTATTAAAATTGAATCATTAGATTTTGGGGAAATGTTCAATTTTTGCATAGGTAAAGCATTAGATAAGGTATTTTACTAAAGGAGCTTGATGAATTTTTCTAAAACTATGGTACATCCTAAATTCCCCCATGTGTAGTGACTAAAAGTGGTTTAATATGAGTTTAGGAATAATGATTTTTACTGAAAATGGATAATTGTTGGTTTTGCGTTCTTCAAATTTTATGAAATTGTAGATTAGTGGATAATATAGAGAGTGGGAATAAATGGTTATGGTACTCAGTTGATATTTACTATATATGTAAGATTTGGACTTTTGGAAATGTAAAGTAAGTGGAGTGTATGTGAAGTAGTTGAATGTACTAGTAGTAGCAAGGTCGTAAATTGTGTCAAAAATTAAGTCAAAACATAACCTAGTGTAAATATATTGAATATTATAGAAAAATTGGATTTAAACTAGAAAGTGGCTTATATTTGGACCTTACCCTGTTTCTAGAGACAAACTATAAGTTTGGAATTTTCTAAATAGGAATCTAATTTAGGACTGTGGTCATAAATTCCATAAAAAACTTAGGGAGAATCTAGACTAGTATGTAATGTCCTTGATTATACCACGAGTTTGACAGTAAGTCAACCAATGATTTGATTATAAATTTTATACTTTTATTAGAGTTAAAACATAAGTCAAAAGCCTCTTAGATAATAACCTATACCATAAAGCTGGGTCAAAACCTAAATCAAAAGGTAGTTTGATGGAAGAAACTAAATGTAAGGCGATTGGACTTTTGAAGATGGTTGGAATTAATTATTGGATCATTTGGAGTTGAAAAGTACGTTAAAAAGTTGCCTGCCTATAACCTCTAAGGATTTGCTGGAGTTAGGACTTAGGTCAAAAATTTAATGGGTTGCAACCCATGCTAAAGCATCCAGTTAGAACTTACACTACATAACTGATATCTAATTAACACCTTAAAAAACTCTCTTAACTCAAATTAAGGAACATACTTAAATGTCAAAACGAACTCATATGTTGTACATTGAATGAAATCTAAAGATGTTTCACTAAATATTAGGGATAAATGTGATCATTTTGAAGTACTTTGAGGCCTTGATATGCTTCGGCTTGTGATTATAATATAGTTGTTTGTGTTTGTGCGTGTATGTATGCTATGTATGTATTTGAATATTATTTTGTTGTTGTTGTGCAGCTGGGCTCTATTCTATGATTGTTTTGTGTATTCTATTTTATTTGAATTGGTTGCTCACCCTAGAAACTGAATTAACTCAAGTTCGACCTAAATCTTAAACCGATATGCATTACAACCAATTAAGGGAACGATTAAGATTTTTAGGCCAAACATGGACTCTTTCTATAGGAATAGTTGAAATGGTTCTTTTCCTATCCGTAGTTAAACTAAGTAATAGGAAAAGTGATCATAGATAGGTTGAGGGCCGTAATTCAAAGAGAGTCTTACATGAAGGGTGTTCTCTATTATACAAACCCTAGTTTGATATCAATTCACAAGTACGTGGCGTTAAACTCTTCAACCCGATTTAGAAGGGATGTTTATAATGAATGCATACTGTTGTGACTCTACTTCTTCAAAGTATGACAGTAATTATATTACATGATATCATTTTCCTTAAAAAACATTATGATTCTTCTTTGTTCGGTAAGGAATTTGTCGAAAATTATAAAGGGCGGTATAAGTATCTGGTCAAAGGCTTTGTTGCGTATTATTGTAGGTCAAATTAAAGATCTGGGGAGCCATCAATTAAGAAATTAAGGGCAATTTGAGATATTTTATTTTTCTAAATATGAAATCACGATCAAGTGGTCCCATGGGCAGCTTTAGATAATTTTGGCAAGAATATTGATATATTCAATTTTTATCTCCTAATTAAATAAGTCATAGTAATTTTCTCTTTCTATTTTTTCCTTCTTTTTCTCGCCAAATTCCTATTTTTTAGTCTGAAATGACATTACGAATACAACATTATATAGTGGTAATCATGACAAGCAATGACAACTTGTCCGAAATTACATTTTATCCGTTTGACGGAGGATATTCAGTCGACAGTACATCTAATTTAAGGGAGATGTTAAACAAGCATTAAAGATAGTCACTAAGAAGTTAAAAAGAAAAATTATATGTCTTTATATATTATGGATTTTTTAAATATTTAATTAATATTAGATGAGGTGATAATATGTTAGCGGCATGAATGATAGGCCCATGTTTTTCATTTTAAGAGGGTACTCCAAGCAGTGGGCACCTCAGAGGACCTTGACCCATCTACTTGGGTCTTGTATGGATGGTCCTGGGACGGCCTCTCAATAGAATAGATTATGCTTAAAAGGTCTTCTCTTTTAAATTGTAATATATAATATTATTGATAATATATATATATATAAGTACATAAATTAATTAAGTATTAGAGTGTAAAAAGTTTTATTATAATACTTAATAAGTTTCTTAAAACACTTATCAATAGAAAAAAATTGACAGGATAAATTTTAAGTTACTTAGGTAACGTAAAGCGGAACACTTCTATGGAATCACAAGCATTTTCCAGGCGTGATAAAAGGAGTGAGAATGGATGAACACTTGCTAATATATATATATATATATATATATATATATATATAAACACTACCATCTAGTCAAGTCACATTATATAGGTTTAATTCAACCCGAACACGTAGTCTCTCCACGTCGTTTATATGGATGAACACGAACTACGCAACAAAGGGTGAGAATCGAGACGTTATGCCGACATGCAGATATTTTTAGCAATTTCCGGGACCCACAAAACCCGAAACTCGCATAAGCAACCTTCTAAACGTGCTAAGTCCTAACTTAGACATATTATTATTATATTAATTGAAATATTAACAAAACACATATGGACATCAAAAGTAATCAAGAGTTATCCACACCATTTATTCCTTAAGGAAAAAAATAAAATAAAAAAACAACTTCTTTTTGTGCGCCTAATCTCAACTTGCTTTTGTATTTTCCTTGAAATATACATTTCCCATTTTCTGCAACTTGCACCACCCTACAGCTATATCTTTCTACCAACTTGGCAACTTGGAAGTCGACCGCCGACACTACTGGATGAAAATGGAGATGGCCCATTTTCATGCTCAACCCCTTCCTCATCCTAGTCCTTCTCCTGAAAAAGAAAAGAAAAAAAAAAGAAAAAGAAAAAGAATAAAGGGAAACAAACAAATTTCTAAGTGTTACAAGGCTCCAATAATCATCTGTTTTTTGTTACACTGTGATGAAAGCAAGTCGACCTCTCTCATTCTCTTAACGCCGGTACTGCAACTGCTGTTATTATCAAGCCCATTTCCACCACTATCGTGTTTGTTAACAATATTGACCCCAAATAACCTAATAATTTGTGTCTGCGACACCAGACCGGCTTGATCCGGACCATGACCGGATCCATGGTCATTGCTCCTCGGCACGAAATCAATAATAAACTGTATCTCTGATAAACCGGTCGATTTATGAAATCTAACAATGTCACCGGCTTTCAAATTCTTCTCCTTAACGTACCGGCTCCATCCTTTCGTCAGCACGTAACTTTGGCTACTATTCCAATACGAATACCTGAACCTCCACACTTTGCCACCGCTGTCTTCGAAATTCAGCAACACCCCTTTCGATGTATTGCTGTTATGTCTACCACTATCACCGCTGCTACTACCTCCTTGTAGAGGGAAGTGTTTCTCAGCGTGCTGTTTCGGTATCACAAGCCGATTCAGCTTGCCCACATCGCTCGGCGTAACGGCTTTCTCGAAAAGCAGCTCACGCGCCGCCATCGTCCCCTCGCGTGAGGCACTGAACCCAAGACGATCTCCTCGGACGTTTACTCGCATTCCGTTCTCGTCAAAACTACCTCGGTGGCTCCTCTTATGTTGCTCTAGTTCATCATAGTACGTGTGTTTACGTAACATGTCAACGATCTCGGCCTTGGAGTGAGAGTTTAAGAAATCGGTCTCCTGCTGGGTGTCGTCCAATTCCGTTAACGCCTTGAAATTGATCACGGCATCGCGGCCACGGAAGCGCTGCGCCGCTATGTCGTAGGCCCTCGCGGCTTCCGCCTCCTCATTGAATGTGCCGAGCCACACCCTTTGGTGCTTCTCGTAAATTTGTGCACCCCATCGGCCATTTGGCTGGGGGACAACTCCTTTATACTTGGAAGACGGAAGCTTCCGGGAATCGGCTTCAACGCTGCTGTCCGGATAATCCAATACAATGCTCTCGCCGCTTCCTAAACGGAAGAGGCTCACCAGCGGCTGGATCGAGCACTGATTCGGTGAGGGTGAGATGGAGACGGAAACCGTGCCGGAGTCGCTCGTCGTAGTCTCCTCCATGCAACTACCATCCATGTTGTTCCAGTGGTTTTGTGGTGGGAGTGGAAAGAGTAACACTTGGTTTTATGTTGGTAGGTCAAGATTGGAAACTGCAGAGAGAGAGAGAGAGAGAGAGAGAGAGAGAGAGAGAGAGAGGGAGGGGTTATAGAAGGAAGGTCTTTTCGTTTTTCGTGTGGTGTTTGGGAGGAATGGAGATGCATATGGTGTGTATTTGTATATATAGACATTTATTAAGTCAAGTGTTCATGGGATATATAGTATAAAATATTGCACTTCAATTCTAAACAATGATAACGATCGGTCTTATCTTACCATAAAAGCTTTGTTGAAAAAAATCCGACCTGTGATGTTATGAGATAAATATGATTAAATAATAATTTTATACATATATATGTATATGTAAACTTTTTCATAACCATATGTATTAATTTTTCTTACATGAGAAACGGTGAATTGCAATTTTAAATATTGTTATTTACTATTGATCATGTGATAAGTGCATGGAGGGTCAAATTTAATATTGGGCTTTAAGTTTATCAATCAAATGGATTTAACTTATCGCGCTAACGTAACATGGCTTAAGGAGCCCAAACTCGTAAATTATCGGGATGATTAAGGAAGACTTACCATGGCAGGTCCCGTTAAATTGGTCCTTCTAATTCAACTTTTCTTGGTGTAACTTACACTAGAATAATAAATAAAACCTTTACTTGGATCTTAACCTCATGAAAATAGCCCATTAAGATCCATTAATAAAAAACTTTGATCTCAACCATTGATGACCGTCATAATTTGACAGATGTGGTTAGTTATCTTTTTCTATAAATATCCTATTCACATGCTCATTTGAACAAAAGAAAATCCCCATTAATACCATTACTTTACCAGAACTTTGCCTTAAAGATCAAACACTTAAACACTTCAAGAACACCATCCCGTTCTTCGTTAATCTTAGAATTTGATGATGTCGCGCTCCCCCACCTGTCACCATACATGGTAGAGCCTTACTAAAATTGTCTATTCCTCCTCCCTACGCTTCTTTCTTGATCATCCTATGCAAGTCGCTCAAGTTATTGCCTTAGTCACATGTAATGCGACTTCACACGCAGTAGGTACTTGACACTTACATCTGTACCCAACACCCTTATATTTTTTCTAGTGACTCTATTAGGGAGGGAAGACTTAATACTCACATCATGGTACCTTTAAGGCAAAGACAACCTAACCTTACTAAAGGAACTAATCAAGAAAAAAATGTTAAAATTATGACCAATGATTAAAATCCACCTTCAACCGGAGACATTAATCAAAGTGACAGCATACAAGAAGGTGTCCTTGATAATGTGCAATTAACGCATGAGTTATGGGAGACTGATTAGAACCTAAGTGAACTTGTGGTGATGTTTTCTCAATGTGCATCTGCTTTGGTTGCCTTTGCTACTACAACACAATAAGGAGAAACTTCCTCGAATCCTTCTACTGTGATGCAACAATATACCCTACCCAACCTTCCAGTTGTCAATGAGCATGTTGCTCCTAGCGTGGGAGAACAACTTCCTATTGTAGAACCTACAGCTAAGCAAAATTCGTTACCTAAAGTAAGGAATCAAGGAGTTCAGATTGGAAGCTCGTCATCCTCGTGTGTTATGCCACATGTCACAATTATTGACTCTGTTCAACCAACACCAATGAATTCCATGTCTGCAAGATCTATACCTGTGAATCTAGTACCCATGCATTCTGCTCTTGCGATGTCACTAAGGGCTGAAGCATCTAATCAGAGAGGTTCATTTGTAACCAAAAAAGATTTGGATATATATTTAAAGGATATACAAGCGAAATCTATGATTGGGATACTAGAACTGAATCTTCCGTATCACCAACACATTGCCGCAAAGTCATACCCTAAGGATTATGTCAGTCTGAAGTTTATGCTATTTAATGGCAAGAAGAGAAGTGCTAAAGAATATTTGCAGAAATTTATCAAGACACTGGAAGTATATGGCCTAGATGACGATTTGAAACTGAAAGAATTCTCCAAGTCACCTACTAAGAAGGTATACACTTGGTATATTAATCTCCCTCTAGGATCAGTAGATTCATAGGGTAGTATGTGTAAGATATTTTTGGAGAAGTTTTTCTCTACAGAAGAGAGAGTCACCCTTACTGACATGGGAAGAATTCGATAAAAGTCCAAAAAAGATCTGATGGACTATATCGAACGCTTTAGGGAGTGCTCACTAGATATACAAGATGTTTATGATGAGAGAGAGTTAGTCAAGATATATATCCAAGGGATGTTTCCTGAGTATGCAGTCTACCTTGAAAACCTTTCATTGGCCTCCTTTGCTACACTAGTTAAGAACGCGCGAAGGATCAACAATTCAATGGCACGACAAAGAAGTGAAGTTAAGAGATTCAACAAGTGCACTTCATCTGTAAGTGTGGCTCGAGGTAAATCACCAAGGGGAGCAAAGAAACAAAGAGATGATAAGCCTACTAACATCAGGCCATCTTTGACATATCCTTATCCTATGGCCAAAGTGTATCAAATGCTTGACTAGTAGCTCTATGATGGAAACATTAAGCTTCCTAGGGTCGTGCACCTCCCCATAAATGAAGAAAAGAGTGATCCTAAGTATTGTAGATTTCATTGGATTATTGGTCACCTAACTAAAGATTATTTCACTTTGAAGAAAATATTCAATGATCGAGTTGCATATGGTGAGTTGATCATCGATAATAATGATGTTAGAAACGATCTACTTCCTGCCCATAACAACCAAAGGGGTGTTGTCAACGCCATTAACCATGATCCCATCTCTACTAAAATAATTAATTTCCAAACTACTGGAAGGAAATGATGAAGATAAAGGAAAGTCAACCAAAGCTCAGGATGATGAATACCCACCTATTGTTAGGGCATTGTTGAAGGTAGCTAACTTTAGGAATTCCTTTGATCTCTTGGGATTCAATGAGAAAGCTCAGCTTGCAGCAGCAACTACACTCATACAGATCTCTGAGAGTCAATACATGGAGTGAGTGCAGCGCAGCTTGTGAAGAGGATCGCCACAGCACACGAAAATGCAATTCTATTTCTAATGCAGACTTGTGTATCAAGAATTCCAATCACAATTGCCCTTTATATGTGGAAGGTGTGCTTAACGGGTCCCCGATCAAGAGAACATTCATTGATAATAGTTCTTCATTAAATATTATGCCAATGAGTACTTTTAAGGCTGCTGGAATTGATATCCGACGATTAGTTAAATAACCTATATCAATAAACGAATTTAGCCATGCCCCTACAAATTCTGTTAGGTATGTTAATATTGATCTCAAGGTTGGCCCTATCCATGGAACTACTACCTTTCATATGAATGATGCGCCGGTCCAATACCATATACTCATTGGTAGGAAATGGCTGTAAGATCACAACTTGGTCCCATCCACACTGCATCAATGTATTAAGGGCAATTGAAAAGGGAAGGATGCATTTATTCTAGCTACTAGGAATCCTTTCGAGCAACACAAATCATATTTTACTGAGTCAACATACTTTAATGAATTTGCTAAAAAAGGCGAGACTGCAATAGCTAAGCCGATTAGTGTCCCTTTACCTACATGGGAAGAAATTCAAGATGGTTAGTAGAAGAAAAGAAAGATGCACGGGTATCGTAAGGGAAAGAAGAAGAACAAGCAGCCTAAAAGAATTGAAAGCATCATTCGAGAAAATGGAAGAAGGGTATACCACTTATGACAATCTTAGGGGTCTAAGGAGATATATTTTTCCTCTTCAGATCCCATACCAGTACAAGAAGTCCAACCTACCCCACAGCAACTACAAGACCAAATGAAGCCACAAGTTGAGGAAATAGAAGAAGTGGATTTAGCACGACCGAGAAAGTTACAATGGCCAATCTTCATAAGCAAGAGCCTCCCATAAGAAATAAAAGCACATATTGTCAAGTTGCTAAGAGAATACAAAGACGTATTTGCATGGACCTATAAAGAGATGCCAACATTAAACCCTAGTCTCGTAGTACACAGATTAAGCATTCCCTCAGGAGTTATGCTTGTAAAGTAAGGACCAAGGGGTTTTCCGCCCTGAGATTGAAGTCCAAATTAAGCAAGAAGTCGATAAGTTATTACGAGTTGGATTTATAAGGCTTATCTAACATCTTACTTAGTTTGCCAATATTGTTCCTGTAAGAAAGAAGAATGGACAGATAAGAGTATGTGTGGATTTCTAGGATCTAAACAAAGCTTATCCTAAAGATGAATTTCCTCTACCAAACGTCGATATTTTGATAGACGCAACTACAAGACATGATTTATTCTCATTTATGGATGGATTCAATGGTTATAATCAAATTAAGATGGCAATTGGGGATGCGGAGTGTACCGCCTTTCGTATATTGGTTGGAAATTTGTATTATACTATCATGTCATTTGGACTTAAGAATGCAGGTGCCACTTATCAAAGGGCAATGACTGTTATATTCCATGACATGATGCATGACTTTATGGAGGATTATGTCGATGATATAATCATTAAGTCTAAAAGGGCACATGATCACGTAGTTTATCTACAAAAGGTTTTTGAACAATGTTGACTATACAAGCTTTGCATGAATCCTCTCAAATGTGTTTTTGGAGTGTCCTCGAGGAAGTTTTTGGGGTTTATCGTCTATCAGAAAGGAATTAATGTTGATCTTACGAAAGTACAAGCTATAAGAGCGATGCCATCTCCTAATACTTTAAAGGAACTAAAAACTTTCATAAGAAAAGTCTCTTATATCAAGAGGTTTATACCAACACTTGCTAAGATTTCATACCCATTGCATAAACTTTTGAGGAAAGGAATTTCATTTGAATGGGAACAAGTCTATGAGAAGGCAATTCAAAAGTTCAAGATAATCTTGACTTCTCCTTAGACCATGACCATTCCCGTTAAGGAATTGCCATTGATTTTATATCTTACTTCTACCGACAAGTCTGTTGTAGCCTTACTTGCGCAAGAAGTTGATGGTCAAGAGCGACCCGTATACTATCTAAGCCGAACTCTTTAAGGCGGCGAGGTCAAGCACTTGGCTTGCGAGAAACATTATCTTACACTGGTATTTGCCATGCAGAAGTTATAACATTACTTCCTTGCGCATAAGATCAATCTAGTAACTCATTTGGATCCAATTAAGTATTTATTATCATGACCGGCTTTATTAAGACAAGTTGCTAAGTGGTTACTCCTTCTTGGAGAATTTGACATCTCAGTGCAGTCCCCTAAAACCATCAAGTCATAAGCCTTGACCGATATATTAGCACACTTCCCAAATGCCCAAGAAAGCTTGATTGTAGGTGTAATAGCAGTTGAATTTCATGAAGATACTTTGATGGTCGAGGCAAATGGTGAATGGACACTCCAATTTGATGGTTCTATGGGAAATCAAGGCTGGGGAGTAGGAATCGTATTGACATCACCTGAGAGTCAAGAGATACCTTTAGCATTTAAACTTGATTTTTAATGCACCACTAATGAAGCCGAGTACGAAGCAGTATTACTTAGTTTGTTGTTTGCATGAGGAGTTGGAGTGCATAATTTGTGTATTCGAGATGATTCAAATTTAATCATTAGATAGGCCATGGGTAAGTTTGGATTGAAGAAACCTACACTTACGCCTTATAGGGCTTCAGCATAAGTTATGGTAAAAAAATTTAATTCTATACGATACAAGCACACAAGTCGATCGGCGAATAGGTATGTCGATGCATTGGTGACGCTAGCATCTAAAATGCCAATTCAAGATGCTAGTAGTAATGTGAATATCTAAGTAGTCAAGAAATCTATCCCATATACGACTTCAAATTTTGTTAATGAGGATGAAGACATGTAAGACAATTGGCACAGCCCATTCATGGAATAGTTAGCGTACCCTAATGCAACTTCTATTTTGGCTTTAAAGAATTTTGTTAAAATCAATGGAATGTTATATTATAAGGGTCTAGAAAGTGTTCTTTCTTGATGTATTGGTTCTAAGAAAGCTCATCTCAAGTTAGATAAGTATCACCGGTTCTGGTGTGGGGAGGAAGGGCCACCACTATATCGTCATATTCAGTGTGCAGGGTATTATTGGCCATCAATGGCTAAAGATGTACTTCAAGTGCAAGTACATTACCCTAAATGTTTTGAGCTTCTCGACTAAAGTGAGTGTAATTTTATATCTAGTGCTGGAGACTGGAGGCACTCGTACATCGATTACTTGAGGAACAATGTGTTACCGACAAATAGTATGGACACCAAGCTTGTAAAGTGAAAGTCTAGGAAGTATCTTATGCATGAAGGTGATCTTTACAGAGTATCATTTATGGGAAAATCCCTAAAGTGTATCACTTCTCCTGAAACGGAAACAGTTTTAATTAAGGTGCATGATGGAGAGTATGGGGAGTATTAAAGAGGAAGGAAACTATATTATTATTTACTCGATAAAGGATACTATTGGCTAACAATGGAAATGGACGCTTTCAACTTCATTAAGAAGTGTATTGTTTGTCAACAGCATGGCGATGCCATTCATGCTCCTGCAGTCACACTCCATAGCATCACAACTCCTTGGCCTTTTCATACGTAGTATTTTGACATTATTGGACCTATACATCCACCATCAAGAGGATGCATCTGGATTCTGGTAGGAACAAAATGCTTTATGAAGTGGATAGAGGCAACTCCTTTAAGGAAGGCTATAGGAGCAGCAATTGCGGGTTTTATGAAGGAAAATATCATATGGAGGTTCGGAATCCTGAAGTGTATTTTATCTGACAATGGCACTCCTTTTATCAATTCGCACATCCGCCAACTGCTGGTTTCCTATAATATTGATCATGTAAAGGCTGTATTACTCGAAAGGAAATAGATAAGCTGGGGCCACTAATAAGAGCTTATTGAAGATACTTAGTCGCATGGTTCATGATAATCATAAGGCATGGCATGACAAGCTACCATTACGCTTTAGGCTTATAGGACATCTAAATGAAGGTTGACACAAGCAACTCCATTTTCTCTAGTATATGGGATTGAGGCAGTAGTTCTCATAAAAGTCTTGAACCCATCTATTAGGTTGGCAATCAATGCTGAGCTTAAACCTAACATATTGTATGATGGATTTGGAAGCATTAGACGGAAGGCGTGATATCGCTAAACATAATCTCATCAATTATCAACATAGGCTTGGAGTAGCATATAACCATTTGGTGAGAAAGAGATCATTCCAACAAGGCAACGTTGTACTTCGTACAGCCAAGCATGTGCACTAAGGTACCCCAATGCCCAAGTTTACACCAAAATGGGAAGGACCTTTCATAGTTGAGGTAGTAAAGAAAGAAATAGAGCTTAAATTGATAGAATAAGAATGAATAACCTTAGCTAGCCTCCCAATGAATGTAAGATCAGTATGCAATGAATAGACATGGCTACACTGAACTTAGCACGAGCCAAAACCTAAGTTACCAAATTCAGTACACTCTACTATCTTATCCCATATCCTTCTTAAATTTGACTAACATGGTAACAAGATAAAGTTCCAAACTTGGCACAAAACTAAAAGAGAAGACAAAGTAACCTTTTCCATTATTTACTAGTGATGTTAACGGTGATTCTACTGACATGATTTATGGCGACAACATGGTTTATAAACCATAATGCTTCAAAGTATGACAAATGTTAGAGAAAACTACAAGTGACCTCATTTTTTGTAAAAGTTGGAAAGGAAAATACCTATAGCTTCAAAGCTTCAAAGAGCTAGAAATGGAATAATGAAGAGAGGGAAAAGTAATTACTTACATTCGAAAGTTCGAGCCTTCTTTACTTTTGTCAAGCTTTACAACGTTGGTATCCTAAGATGCGACCGAGTGCGACCTCTTTGAAGCCGCCTGTCTATGGTTGGCATTGTGTTGTACACATGCATTTGAAACCTTGACGCTAAAATCTACGAGAAGTGACAATGGACAATGGAATTATATGGAATCAAATGAGCTGTATTCATTAGTTGTAAAAAAAAAAAAAAAGATAATAGAACATATTGTAGTTGGTTGAAGAGGAAGCTGCTGTTTCTTCTTCTTTTTCTTTTACTATAACAGCTAGACTTAGATTTAAGGACAATGGTGGTCGAAATTGAATTTAGAGTTAGTATGTTTTACAAGGTGAATAGGACACTTGTTAAGTTTCCAGTGGAAATGGATTGGAGAAAAAAGAGCCTAATACTATGTTGTTGCTGCTGCGTTCAGAATGTTGGCTAGTAGACCTCTCTATGTTGTACAATTACTTAAAAGCCTAGTACAATGAGTTTGCAATTTGAGCTCCTGCCACTACAACAATTGTTTACAATCGTACCTTAATCATCAATGGATGAAAAATGGAAGGTCAATTGCTGATAAGGATGCTTTCTTCAAATATTTTCGAAGGAGTTTTCTAAATAGAGATTTGAAAATTCATTTAACTTCTGGGGTGTTGCCCTTGAAACCCTACAAGGGACATTGTCCCCTTGACCCTTGCCCATTAACCGGCTAGCGGGATAGCCATGCTTACCAATCATAGCGTGATAAATAAAATTTGGTTTACATAAAGCTTTTACATAATATGTAAAGACCTTATAAGAAGAATGCCTTTATATGAGGAGAAGATCAAGATAACATTTGATATATGGAGTCAACCTAACGAGATCACTAATGTGAACTCTACCTATAAATTCAACTTAAGAAGAGGCAACTTAAAGGAAATTCATTTCATGGTGATGCCTTAGGGGCAATATACAATGTAACCAAACTAAGGCTTGACACGTGATTAAGAAGTGCTGTAGACTTACGCACTAAGACAATTCTCAAATTAATTTGACAACAACGCATCTGCTTAATAGCGCGTACGCGCCTGAGTCATCTAGAAAGCTTACTCAATGCCCAAACCCCTTCAACTTTGTACAAAAGACTTTAGTCAAGGGATAAAATATAGAAGGCTAAATTTAATATTGGGCTTCAAGCCCATTAATCAAATAGATTTGACTCCTCGTGCTAAGGTGATAGGGCTCGAGAAGGTAAGCCCATAAATTATCGAGATGATTAAGAGAGACATAGCATGGTAGGCTTGGAGTAGGGCCCATTGAATCGGTTCATCCAATCCAACCTTTCTTGGTGTAGCTTACACTAGAATAATAAATAAAGCTTTTACCTAGGTTTAAACCTCATGAAAATAGCCCACTTAAGATCCATTAATAAGAGGCTTCAATCTCAACCATTGATTACTGTCATAATCTAACGGATGTAGTTAATTACCTTTTCTTATAAATACCCTTTTCACATTCTCATTTGAACAAAAGAAAAACCCCCCATTAACACCGTTGCTCTGCCGAAACTTTGCCTCATAGATCAAATACTTAAACACTTCAAAAACACCACTCTGTTCTTTATTAATCTTAGAGTTTGATGCCGTCGTGCTCCCCCACCTATCACCATATGTGTTAATGTCTTACTAAGATTGTCTACTCTTTCTCCCTATACTTTTTTCCTAATCATTCCATACGAGTCACTTAAGTCATTTCTCTGGTCACGTATAGTGCGGCTTTACACGCAGCTTTACACGCGGCTTTACACGCAGCACCCACGTGACACTTAATCTATACCCAATACCCCTACAATGTGTTTTTAGATTTTTGCAAATAAGTAAGTAATTATATATATATATATATATATAAAAGCAAACACATAATTTGTGCTTTATAACGATTTATTAATGTTGATCATGGAACATGTATCAAAATGTGATTGGTCAATGGTAATTAATTTAATAAAATAAAATTATCAAATATGTTTAATATAATTAAAAATAAGAAGGCTAGTAAAAGCAAAAATTCATGAAAGAAGAAAAAAAAATAAGAATTTAGATGGAGCAGCTAAGACAATAGTCAAAAATTGCCAAATCTATATAGTAACTCATTTATCATTAGCCACCAGTGTTGGGATTGCTAGCAATAAAAATATGAATTTTGATTGTTTTTAATTTTTTTATTTTCATTTTCTTAATTAAATTTTGTAATTTTTAAATTATATTCATTTAAATATAGTTAATGTTATTTTATTAAATTAGTTATTATGGATCAATTTCATATTACAAATATCCCATGATTAACATTAGCAGTTATAATACATAAGTCGTCCGTTTGTCGAAAAGAAGAATATAAATTACTTAATTTATAAAAGCCTAGAAATGCAGTTCATATTTTTATAATTTTCTTTATATTTTTTCCATTTCAATGAGATAATTTTAATAGGATTTGGTATGCACTTTTAACAGCTTAAAAATGAAAACATTTCATGATAAAACGTTAATTTATCATGAAGTGCAGAATAAATCCCAATAGATATGTGCATATATATATATATATATTTAATAATAGAAATATATGCATGAGCTTGTTTAACAAGCACGGAACAAATTTTAAGTATGTGTACAGGCGGTATGGAGACGAAGATAACCAGGGATGTGTGATGGGTCATAGGTGATGTGGGTCAACCCCAAGTATGGAACTAGCTGGGAAGATTCGTGGCAAAAGCTCAGGGGGGATGAACATACAGCAGCAGCAACAAGAAGGTCCACAATCATGTGAACCCCATCAACTCCCCATTTCTATTTACTGCCAATCATCTTATCCCATAAATCAGCATATTTTGGCTTCTCCCTAAGAAAAAGATTTAGTTGGTAATATACCATCCACCGTGTGTATAAGTGAGAGATAACTAGTAATTATATTTAGATACAAAATAGCATGAATAAAAACTTTTTTTGAAGTTATTTTTTATAATTATTATATGTTTAAATATGATTAATAATTACATATTAAGTATATAAATATAACTTATATTAACGAATTTATTCTCTCTATTGTCCAACTTTATGCTAATATGTGACATTTTCTAATCTTATCTCTAACTAACATACCAGCAACATTTCCTCTTGCTTTTTTCTGTTTTGTAGACCAATCCTAACTCAGATAATGGAAACATGTTTTTTAACAGGCTAATGGTGACAAAGTCAGAAGTCGTATTCATTTTGTTTGCACGCGGAAGGTTATTTCAGATTTTGTCCGCCGGGTCGGACGGGGATTTAATGAGTGTATCATTTATTTATTTATTTATTTTGTTCAGAATATATGAGAGAAATCATAATACTTGCACTCAGGCACTTATTAAGAAGACTAAAAAGAAACATACCTCTTTTTTTTTATATAAAATGTTTTAATTATTAATCTTCTAAATCTTTTATATATATTTCGAAAGAATGTAAAGATAAATATACTCTTCAAATGTAATATTTAATATAATTAAAATGATATAATTCCAACACTCTTACCTACATCATCCTATATATATATATGGATGCATATCCAAGAGCCAAGACTTGATGCAAAGAAGGCGGTACTTGAAAAAGTTGTGTGACCTTTATAATTATAATTATTTATATTGATATTGACATTTTGCACTCAAAAATTATAAAACTAATGCATATGTAATATATGTTTATATAAAAACATAATAGTATTCAAATTAGGAGTGAATGGATAAAATATGAGCAAAAAAATTTTGCACTATACTAGGTATACATAAATTTCAAAAATTTGGAATTAGTACCTATTTCATGAACAACATATAATCACTATAGAATCTTTATATTGTTTTTACAAGTTCCAAGATATCGTGAATAACATGTCATTTTTTTTCTTTCCTTTTATTAAGAGTATATTTACTTATTTATTTTTATAACTAGGATATGCACACTTGTATCTTTTAGTTACCAATTAGCTAGTTTGTTATTTTAATTTTCAATAGTTAGTTATTTTAGTTTTTCAACTTCTATATATAAAGGGGTTATAGCTATATTACTATTAGACGAGTTCCATTACTAAAACTTTTACTTTATCCATCTAATTACTTTTCTCTCTCGATGGAGCTTCATTCTAGAAACATACTAGATTTTAAGATGGTATCAAAGCAAGTTCAACAAGAGTTAATTTAGTGCGACAATCTAATCACAAGTATTTTTTTTTTCTCTTCACTGAAGAATTTTCTTTAGTTTGTTTGATAATCATGAACTAAAATGCAGAATTGCTTAGGGCTAACAATGATGCTTTGTTCACTAATCCATATTATATTTCTAGATTAGATAGCCCTAGTATGACACTAGGAACAATTGTTTTTAATGGCAATAATTTCCTAGCTTGGAGTAGGGCAGTGAAATTGGCACTAGGAGTAAAGTTAAAACTAGGTTCAAAGATGAATCTGTTGTTAAACCAGAGAATGATTCACTTAATCTTGTGAAATGGTTAAGGAGTGATTACATGATTAGGTGTTGGATCATAAATTCCATAAATCCAGACATAGCTCAAAGTTTCATGTATACTCAATCAACTAAGGAACCTTGGACTAAGATTACAGAGCAATATGGAATTGCAAATGGACCTTTTGTGTTTCAATTGTAGCATGAAATCAACAGCCTAAAACGGTTGAATCAAAGTGGAAATGTCTATTATAATAAGCTCAAGAAGTGTTGGGATGAACTTTAACAATTGTATGCATATCCTTCTTATACATATGAGAGAACTGAATATTGTACCTATGCTTTGCGAGAACGAATTGTGGAATTTGAATTTGAGATGTGCTTGATGCAGTTTCTCATGGGATTGAATGAGGTCTATGATTCAATACGTAATTAGATCCTTTCAATGGAACCCTTACCTAGTGTCAATTGAGCCTTTTACTTAGTGCAGTAGATAAAAGAACACGAATAAGTGTCTTCTTTGATCACACTACCAAATTTGATAGCTTAATACTTTTCACTAATAGAGTACAAGATAAGGTGGATCAAGGTTTTGATTGGAAAGGAGGCAAACAAAGAATGATTTGTAAGTACTATAAAGGAGATGGTCATACAGTAGAGAACTATTTCCAATTGGTTAGATATCCTAGTTGGTATAAGGAAAAAAAAAAGGTTATTAAAAACAAGGTGAACTTCATTACTACAAATCATGTGTCAGATACTCCATTTGATCATATTCATAGTGATCATGACACAAGTCAAGCAAATAACTTCAAACATTCAGTTGATAAAATCTCATAGAATCTATTTGTCAAGAATTCATGAAGCAAATAGCTCTCAAGGAACAATCTTCTATGGTAAATTTGATGCAATGTGCAGGTATGTGTTGTTATTCTTATTACTTTGCTAATTCTATCTATAGCAATGTAGATGTTTGGATAATTGATATTAGTGGTATAGAGCATATGTCCTCCAATTTATCCTCCTTTTAGAAAATCCATGAACCCGATGACCTTATCAAAGTTTGATTACCTAATGGAAGACACTTAATTGCTATTAAAGCAGGAAATATTGCTTTGAATCCTTTCATCACACTCACCAATGTCTTATTTGTTTCGTACCTTAAACACAACTTACTATCCGTTCATCGACTTGTTAAAAATCAGCCATTATCTATTATTTTTTTATCATAAATTTGTTCTTTCCAGGACCAAAAGACTAAGGACATTGTTGCAACTGCATAAGTATTAGGGGTTTTGTGTGTTCTAAAGTCAAGTACTAGTAAAATTGCCAATATTAGTAATTCCAATGGTTCTACTATTTTAGTTAGTTCTACTAAACATACTACTTCAGTAGATATGCAAATGTTACATAGAAGAATGGGGCATGTTTCGCCTATCCAATTGAGGCATTTATTGCCTTATAAAGAGATGAATGTAAAAGACTTTATTTGTGAAGTGTGTCAAGAATCTAAATTTCATAAACTTGCTTTTCCCAAGAGTGACAATAAATCTATTGAACCTTTTCATTTGTTACATGTTGATGTATGGCGACCTTATGGAGTATAGTTTATTAAAGGTGCAAGATATTTTCTCACTGTACTAGATGATTGTATATGTACAACTTGGACTTTTACGATGAAACATAAAGCACAAACTTGTTATATGCTTTCCAATATATGTTAAGAATCAGTTTTGTGTTGTGCCCAAAATTATTCATATTGGTAATGGGACTGATTTTTTGGCTCATGAGTGTGTAGACATGTTCAAGAAGTTAGGCATTGAGCATCAGAGAATAGTAATATACACTCCTGAAAAGAATGGGCATGTGGAAAGGAAACATCACCATTTATTAAATGTTGCCAGAGCTTTATGCATTCAAGAAAATTTGCCTAAAAATTTTTAAAGTGATATTAATTGCAATTCATGTAATAAATTGGATGCCTATAGAGAAGTTGTGCTAGAAGTCTCCTTATGAATGTTTGTTTAAACTGGAACCAAATTATAGTCAACTAAAGGTTATGGGGCACTTATGTTTTTTTACTATTCACCCAAAGGCTTCAAATAAGTTTGATGCAAGGGGATCTAAAGGTGTTATTTTAGGCTATGCTTGTAGACAAAAGGGATATAAAGTATATGATTTAGCTTAACATAAGATAGTCATTTGAAGGGATATGGTGTTCCCACATTAAATACTTCTACCTCTACAAATCACGTTATTCATCCTGTTTTCCCATGTTAATCTTGAGATGCCAGAATTACCGTAAGATTCTTCTTTCATTTGTCTAGTACCTCCTTCTGTTTCTTTAACAGATCAACATCTTTGAAGATCTACCAGGATACGTACAACCCTACAATGGCTACTTGACTTTGTGCATGTAGCTTATACTAATACTACAGTACATAATTCTGATATTCCTATACCTTTCTTCACTCATACATCTTCTTCTTGCACTTTATCATCCCCTTCTTTTAATTCATATCCATTATTTGATATTACTCATTATCATAATCTTCCATTTGATTTCACTGTTTCTTTAGCAAATGTGTTGTCTATCTAAGAACCGCATTATTATAAACAGGCAATTAAACAATAAGAGTGGAAGGATGTAATGAACAAGGACCTTGATGCTCTCGAAAGTAATCACACATGGGAGTTAAACACTTTACCTAAAGGGAAGAAGGCTATTGGATGTAAGTGAGTGTATAAGGTTAAGTTTAGACCTGATGGCTCAATAGAATAATACAAGGCTCGACTAGTAGATAAGGGTTTTACGCAACAAGAAGGTGATGATTATCATGATTCTTTCTCTCTTGTTGCCAAGTTAGGTAATTTATGTATACTAGTAGCTAAAGCTATAGCACATAGTTGGCTAATGCATCAAATTACCGAGACAAGTTTGTAAGTTGACTAAGCCCCCTTATGAGCTTAAACAAGCCTCACAATAGTACAATTTAGAGATTTCTTTTTTTTTTTTGTTGAAGAATCATAGTTTTATTTAGTCCCTACATGACTTCCTTATTTACACAATGTATTGGTCAAGGGTTTGTGGTTATCTTGCTTTATGTGGATGATATGATTATCATTAGATTAGATCCATCTTTCATTTCTAATATCAAAGCTAAAATCGATGCTGCATTCACCATAAAGGATCTTTGGATTGCATGTTTTTTCCTTCGTTTAGAGTTATGTTCCACTAATGTCGGTGTTTTTACCAATCAACGTAAGTTCCTTCTTGATTTTTCTTATAGATGTTGAGCTTTTATGGTGTAAATCGACTAAATTTTCTATGCACATGAATCTCAAACTTGATAATATAAGGGACTTGTTACTTGATCCAACTAGTTATAGGTGTATCATTAAACACCTTTTATATGTGACCATGACTAAGCCGGACATTTCCTTTGTTACACATTGCCTTAGTCAGTTTATTTCATCTCCTCTGGTATTACATTACAATGCTTTGGTTCATCTGCTGCGATATCTCAAAGGAACAATTGGTCTTAGATTGTATTTTCCATCATAAAATGATCTTTCTCTATAAGTTTATGCATACTCAGATTGGGGGTTTAGTGCTTTGGATAGAAAGTCTTTAAGTGGTTACTATGTTATGCTTAGATCAGCTATAGTATCATGGAAAACAAAGAAGCAACCTACTATTTCCACCTCCATAAATGAAGTAAAATATAGGAGTGTTGCCTATGTTGCTAAAGAGGCTAAATGGGTGTCTTACATCATTCATGATTTAGGCATTCCACTCTCTTCTCTAATCCCCTTGTTCTGTGATAGCAAATCTACGATTGCCATTGCTTCTAATCCTTGCATGCATGGTAAAACTAAGCATATTGACATCGACACTCATTTTTTGTGTGATCTGGTCTCTTCTGGTTTTCTCAAGCTTATTCACATTTCTACACAACAACTTGCTGATATTTTGACCAAAGCTCTTAGAGAAAAACATTACACTAATTTCTACACCAAGTTAGGTCTCTTATAAGATCCAACTTGAGCAAAGGGATATTAAGAGTATATTTACTTATTCATTTCTACAACTAAGATATGGATACAGGTATCTTTTAGTTAGCAGTTAGCTAGTTAGTTATTTTAGTTTTCAGTAGTTAGTTCTTTTAGTTTTTTAGCGTTTTATATAAAAGGGTTATAGCTATACTACTAATGCGTCTCTAAGGTACTACAAATGAAGAAGCATAACAACAAGGCAAACCAGAAAAAAACAAAAGAAAAGCTAGCAAAGTCTAGGCAATTACCAAATAGATATCATGCACCAATCGATCCTACTTGGCCAACAATCTGCCAAATATGACTCACCGGTCTGAATTGAAGGGTTGCTTACCACTACTCTTTGCTAAAAGGAATAAATAAAAATTGGAGGGTAATGAGAATGCTAAGATTACTCAAAAGAAACTTAAATGAAATTCTAGTATTGATGATTCCTGCGTACAATTAAGTGGAGGTTTATATACCCATCCACTAAAGTTACCTTACATGTATGGAAGGTAAAAGGGTATTCTTACAATTAGGTTACATAATAGATACTAAAAAGGGTAAAAATGATAAAAAATATTCAATACGAAAAAGAAAAGAATCAATCTAGAACATTGTACCAAAAGACTAATATCATTCGGTGGTTAAATGTTAGAAATATGGTATAAAGTAGGCAAAAAAGAGAAGAGAAAAGAGAGTTGGTAGTCAGGGGCCGACTTAATCTAGATCAGGTCAGAGGCCCAATCAGTCCCATTGCAGAGTAATCGACTTAAATTGGGGTCAGATTCTTATGGTTAACTCGGGAGCTCAGCTCAAATAGTCTTGGAGCTGTCTTCTTGAATATCCTGCCATGGCAGAACTGTTGGGTAAAAGCAAGTCTAGCATACATGAGGGTCTAATAACTAGGTTGGTAGAAGATCAATTCGGAATAAGGATGCCTATCTCAAATATGGCTTCAAGCTATTATTCTTCAAGTGAGTCCTTAGAGTCCTCTAGTTTGGCTACATGTGATTAGTCCAAGGGATTGATTCATATCATCTACTTAGAGGTTAAAAAAATTTATCCTCAAATTTGGAGCGATCTCTGGTTCTCCTTCTTGGGCATTCATGGGGCCTTCTCTTAGTTAGTGCTGAATCAAATTGAACACATTGAAGGTGGAAGAAACACCACAGTCATCAAGTAAGTAGATCTATTAGGTATTATAGTTAACTTTCTTTAAGAACTTGAATGGACCATCAACTCGAGAAGATAGTTTGCTTTGCCTCAAGTGTGGTAATTGTTCTTGGTTGAGGTGAATCCATATTAAGTCTCCTAGCTGAAAAGTGATAATTCAATAGCCTTGGCTACTTATCTCATGTTGCTTCTGATTAAATTTAGCAATCTTCCTGATTATAGACTAGTGTAGTGCTTATAATTCTTAGGCTCAGTCAACTCTGGATTGACTCTTTTTAGCAGATACTAGGATGTCGATCATATCTAGGGGAATAGTAGGCTTAAGGCTATAGATGACCTCAAATGGGGTCTTCACAATGGTGATATGGACAATTCGGTTGTATACGAATTCCACAATTGGTAAATACAAATCCTAATCCCTCAAGTTCTTTCCTACAATAGCTTTAAGTAAGTTTCCTAACGTCTTGTAAACCACTTTAATTTGGCCATCAGTTTGAAGGTGATTACTAGAATTGAATACAAGTTTAGTTTCAAGTTTTCTCTAAAAAGTCTTCGAAAAATAACTCAAGAATTTTGTGTCCCAATCTGAAACAATAATCTTCAGCACTCCATATAGTCAGATAACTTCCTGCAAAAACAAATCAACAATATATAAAGTATCGTTAGCTCGATGACACATAATAAAGTGTGCCATTTTGCTAAAGCGATCCACTACAACAAATACAGAATCTTTCCTTCTGGATGTCCGAGGTAACCCTAGGATAAAGTCCTTTCTAAGGTCGACCCAAGGTAAGCTTGGCTTTGGTAAGGGTATGTATTCTCCTTGGGACTCCCTCTTCCCTTTAGCTCGTTTGCACACTTCACAACTGCTAACTACCTTATGGACATCCGTGGCCAAACCAGGCCAATAAAAGTTTTCCTTCAATAGATTAACTGTTTTGGTCTCTCTAAAATGACTAGATAATCTACCACCATGAGCTTCCAAAAATAACAACTCTCACATGGAATAGTTTAGTATAAATAGCCTTCGATCCTTGAATAAGTAGCCATCATTAAGATAATATCCTCTAGCAACTTCTCCTTCTTGGCACTGCTCCATAACCAGATTGAAATGAGGGTCATTAGCGTACTAATTGATGATAGGAAAAAAATCATGGTAATTTTATTTGCAAAGTGGCCAATAAGGTTTGTCGTGATGACAAAGCGTCGACAACCACATTTGCACTTCTCTTCTTATGTCAAATTACGTATGAAAAACTTTCCATGAACTCCAACCACTTGGTTTGTCTCTTCAAGAGTTTGTTCTGACTTCCAAGATGCTTTAGAAACTCATGGTCTATATAATAACAAACTCTCGCAATAGCAAATAGTGTTACCATACATTAAGGGCTCAAACAAGAGAGTATAACTCTTTCTCATACATAGAATAGTTCAGGGCAACACTACTAAGCTTCTCACTGTAATAAACGACAAGTCATTACTAATGCATCGGGACTACACCAATTCTAACTTTCGATGCATCACATTCTAATTCAAAGGACTTGTCAAAGTTTAGTAGTGATAGGGTAGGGAAGGAGATAAGCTTCTCCTCGATCTCCTTAAAGCTCTATTTAACCTGGTCATTCCATTTGAACCCATTACTCTTCTTTATCAGCTCAATCAAGGAGGTAGCTATGGTATTGAAGTTTTTAATAAATTGCCTATAGAAAAATGTTAGGGTATGAAAACTATAAACTTTAGTAGTATTTTTCGACATCAGCCAATCCAAGAAAGCTCAAATCTTCTCCTCATCTGCTCAAATTCCTTCCTCTAACACTACAAACCTAAGAAAAATCACTTCATCTTGACAAAACGTAAACTTCTTCAAATCCCCATGTAACTTATCTAATGGGAATCAAGATATGGGACTTCTGACCCGTAGCTGAGCCCGAAGACTAGAGGAGTTGGCATGATGAATCCTTATGTTCCAATTAACCTTTACCAAGGCTAAGGCCGAAGCGGAGTACTTATTGGCCGAAGCGGAGTACTTATTGGCCGAAGCTGAGTACTTACTTATCGAGTTAACTTTAATGTCGTATCGAATGACTGCCCTTTATTCTGTGTTATGCCGAGTTGATGACTACTCTAATGCTAAGCCGACCAATCACTCAACATCATCCTTGTTGAGAAGCTAAGAGATAGAGAATCCCGACTGACTAGGCCATCTTTACTCAAGCAAGCCCACATGTCCATACTTTTTGTCTACATCCCCTAATAAGCTTGCCAATACAATATTGCTATGTGTATAGTATCGTATAGAGAATCTGTCGCACTAATGATTGATTTCCTTGTATATTCATTTTTATTCTCTTATATCATGTGCATTGCTTCTTTAAGAAACGTCCTTATTGTCTTTTTTTCATTTTGGGCAAGTTGCCCTAATTCATGAGTATAAACACCTTTGTATTTGTAGCAATAAGAAATCAAATTACCTTCAATACACTTGAGTACTTTCTTCCTTGTATAAACACTACTTGTTTACTCTTAGCATCACTTTTATCATTTCCCTTAAGTAAGGTTAAGCGACGAGTAATCTCACTAGACCAATTCGTGTATCATATCTAATTATACTGTGAGTTCTCGAAAGTTCCATTAGTGTGTCATATCCTTTAAAACTGTTCTTGGGTTTTTGCTTACTATTTCATGCGTCTTTGTCACTGTTTTCATACCTTTCCCCATTAACCCTTTTTCGAGCTTTCTACAAACTTGGACCCATCCAACGACTACCCTTATCTATTCTTAGTTACGGTTCCCAACATTATTGGTTCGTAAAATGTTAAATACTACTCAAAGATGTTGAACATGGTGGCTCAAGTTGGCACTGTATATCAATATGTCATCAAAGTATATGACCACATATCTTCTGATGAAGGAGTGCATCATTAAGCTAATGAAGCTTGTAAGGTCTCCAGTATGGCTCAATTGGTAGTCTCAACTGCTAGACCATATATGTAGAGGCTGCATTGGTGCAGCTTCCACTATCAACTATTAAGGCGTACAACAACTCATTCAACTTGCACCTAATATGAAAGAGATTTTCCCTTTGTTCATCTTTAAGTACGAGGCTGATGCTCATTATCCTCCTCAACATTGAAGTGGTCGGCAAAAATTTTCCCTCCTCATCATAGATAACTTCCTCCTCGAATAGTCCAGTTTATTCATCCTCTTTCAACTCAACAACTTCTTCATCAGTGTTGTCAACCTCAACAATCAACACCTTACCTCGAATCACCATTGTTTGCCTATTTAAACACTAAGCAGCGATATGTCCAAACCATTGGCATTTGAAACACTTAATCTCACTCGTCTTTCCTCTTGAATACTGACCCTTCTCGAACTTCTTTGGGGGTTTCTTCTCCTCGGCTTAAGTAACCGAAATGAGTCAAGTCTCAACAACCTTACTTTGTTCTGTTTGCATAAGTCTGGTCGAAACAATTCAGCTATTGCTTGGTCAGTTAACAAGTGGTCGGGGCCTTCTTATTAAGTGCCTTTTTATCTTCTAAGCAGCTTGGATTATGTCATCAAGCGTTCTAATATCCAAGGTTTCCAAAACGCCCCAATCTCATACTTTAATCCACCAATGAACCGAGATATAGTTCAATCATTTGGCTCTATGACTTCACATCGGATTATTAACATTTGGAATTCCTTAACAGAAGCGTCCACACTCGATCCTCCTTGTCTAAGTTCTTAAAGTCTTTTGAAGGTATCCTGCAGATAATAGCTCAACGCAAACTTTTTCCTCATAACTCTCTTTATTTCATCCTAACTCCTAATCTTTTGTTCTCCTTCCCTTTTTTCTAGTAACTTATAAATTCTTCCATCATAAGGTGGCATAACTAGTGAACTTTAACATAGCAACTCTAACCTTTGCATTGTCGGGAACATCATGGCATTCAAACTACTTTTCAATCTTATCTACCCAATCTAGGTAGTCCTCAGCATCACTACTGCTAAAAATACTCGCATCCTTAATCCTTCAATTCTAAGGGCTCATACATTTCTTTCTTCAGCTTCGTAGTACTTCTTAGCATCTTCATCTCCTTCTACTTCTTCCTCAATCTCTTCAAGCACTAGTCTTCGTCTAACATCCTTACCAACTCCTTCAGCTCAGGGTAGTTGTGTTAAGGCATTAACTTGGCCAAATTGACCATTGTCACGCTGTTGATACTTACATTCTCTAGTAGGGCTATCTCTAACTCATTGCCTATCTTTTTGGATAACAGTTACTAAACTAGTTATAGGATTGGTAAGCCTATCCAAGTAGTCATCCATTAACTAAGGCATAAAGCTTCTTTCTTACCCTTGGCCACGTCGAGTACCACTTTCTTGGTTTCTCATAGTTCTTTGAATGCTTGAGTGTAATATTGATGGTTACTGCACAAAATCGACATTTGTTAATACTACTTATAGATAAATAACCGATACTCTAATCATTACAATAATTACACAATAAACAAATAGTCAACCACACTTTATTTTGTGTATAGGAAATAGGGAAAACAAAGTATAAAACACTTCTCAATTGCTAAACTCCAATGTTAACGATAGAAGCCCAATCACATGAGAGTAGTGACAAACTACTAAAAAAAACACAATAACCAAAATTTAGCTTTGAACGTAACTAGGCTCTGATACTAAGATGATACGATTCGTGGATGAACATACGAACTTGATATCACACGTAACTAAAAGAATGGGTCTGAGCCGCGAGATGGCTCGAAAGGTAAATGATAGTTCAAGGTTAAGCAGAGGTTCCCATACATCAATAATGGATATGACACACTAATGCTTTACACGAGCTTAAGTCACACTTAATATAATACACAAGTATGGCTAAAGGTTACTCACCACCAGTCTACACTCAAATGAGCTAAATAAGAGTAGTTCAAGAGTAAAGATACTTAGCTTAAGAGAGAGTGAAAATCCAATGTATTCTTTGTATATTGATGATATTACATTATGCGAGTATTTATAGTACTTAATTAGGGTAAGTCTTAAATTATAGAAATGTACATAAATTGATCCTTACTTATTAAGAAAAGGAGAATAATTTATAGGGAGAGCACGCATTTATGTAAAAAGAATATCCACTGTCAGAAAAGATAGTACGAGCATTAGAAGGACAATACACGCTTGTTTTAATTAGTCTATGCTTTTGACAACATTATGAGTTGAGCAAGGGTGGGTTTAGATCAAGTCAATGCGATGTCGGCATTTAAGTAGCTTGAACAATCGAGATTGAACTGAGGTTGGCTCAGCAGTAACTCATATTCCAAGTTAACCTCGGATGGTCGATTCCTATTTACTGTCAACTTTGCATCGGGACTAATTCTTTTTAAAGGGAATAGATAAGAGTTAGAGGGTAATGAGAACACTAAGGTTACTCAAAAGAAACTTGAATGAAATTCTAATATTGATGATTCCTGTGTACAATTAAGTAGAGATTTATATACCCATCCATTAAGGTTACCTTACATATATAAAAAGATAAAAAGGTATTCTTACAATTAGGTTACATAATAAAAACTAAAAAGGGTAAAAAAGATAAAAAATATTCAATATGGAAAAGTAAAGAATCCTTCTAAAATGTTATACCAAAAGATACGTATTGTTGGTGACTAGATGTAAAAAAATATGATATAAAGTAGGTAAACAAGAGAAAAGAGAGTCTGCAGTCAGGAGCCAACAAAATCTAGATCAAGTTGAGGTGTAATTAATCCCATTGTAAAGTAGTTAGCTCGAGTTAAGGTTAGATTCTTATGGTCGACTCAAGAACTCAGCTTAGAGTCCTTTAGCTCGATTATGTATGATCAATCTAAGGCCCTGATTCTTATCAATTACTGTTAGACGAGTTTCATTACTGAAACTTTTACTTTGTTCATCTAATCACTTTTCTCTCTTGATGGTGCTTCATTTCGGAAACATACTAAATCTTCAGACTTTTACCAATTTTTCAAGTTAAAATGAGTCAATCACGACTAATTCATTATATTCGGTTTATAAATTAGGATCAATTTTAGATGTGAATGATAACAATATACATTAAAGAATTTCAACAAAAGAGAAAATAATAATGTAATATAACAAATATAAATTATGATATTGAAGTAAGTTGAACATTATAGGTTTGACTACCAAAATGAGTATTGACATAAAATAATAAGTGCTATAAGTTAAGTTAAACATGGTTAAATTTAGGGGTGTGTAGGGGATATAAACCCTACTTTGTACTTTAATAAGTTGGAACTTACCCCTTGCAAAATTAGGGACAAACTTAAGGGGGCTAAAAGGTGCCTTAAATCCCAAGCTCCAAAAAAATCAATTATAAAGGAGATATATACACATTATATTTATATTTATAAAATAAATTTTATATGTTCTATTGTACCCACTAGTTATATAGTTTTGTAACCATTCCTATATAAAATCTATAGGTTTTAAGTTGCCATACTAAAGCAATATTTTTTCTTTTCTTTACACTTTCTTTGCTTAAAAATAATAAATAACCACTTATCCACAAGCAAAAATGTAATGAATTTCAATAACAAGAGGCATAAATAGTAACAAAATACATTATGTAGTCTAAGCATTGATTTAAATTAGAGATGTGATATAAATTTGATTGTCCATCTTAATATTGATCTAAAATAGTATGTCATAAGTAAAGTTAACTTGGTTGGATTTTTTATATTTTTGAAATTTAATTGCATTAATTACCAAGGCAGAATACATGGTATCCTACAAAACGATGAAAAAATATAGGACCTATATATGTTATTGGGTACATATTATTTTCAAGGTATGTATTAGGTTACATCTTATATCCTATCTTGTGAATTTAGGTTTTAATAATTTGGAATTAGAATCTACTTAGCTATCCCTTAACACAAAATACCTACCTAAAAGCCTATTTGATCATGCAAAGTTTGATAAGTTTAATAAGGATATAATAGGTTCCAATGCTTAGCCTTACTTGAATTTCAACTATATTTGTCAAATTAAACTATATGGAGTAGTTATATTATTGGACAATTCAACATCACATAGTACTTGGATGTGTTGAAGAACTATAAGGTTTCCTACTACTGAAAATCTTTGACTGCATACTATAAGTTCATATAAGTTCCGAGTATGAAATATACCCTATCATATCATTGGAGGATCCAAAAATTCAAAATTATAAACTAATCTTGTAACATCTAACACTCACCATAAAACCTAACCAACCACATAAAATCTTATAGGTTTTAAGCTTTCACATGTTTTGATACTCCCCTTGATTCACATGCATTCCATTTAATTACAATAAAATACCAATGTATATACCTGAAAACAATGCCCGCGCACATTATGAGGCGTAAATTTTGAAAAAGTCAGCCCTTGCGTGTTTCAAGCTACACCGAATTTCCCCAGAAAGTAAGAAGATGTTTAATTAAAATAAGAACATAGAAAGAAACAAAACGTTCACCGATGATTCCTGCCTATACTGATTGGATTGGCGGCCTTCTCCTTTATTTTATTGCCCTACTGGTCACGTTTACATTACATTATATATTATTTCTAGAGAAAAAGGCACGATCTCAATATTTTTAATCTTATCTCGATCATGTCTTTATCTTTTTGTAATAATGTTATGACTATTTGTTCACTGCATCGTGGAGTACCTAATTATTAATTACAAATAATTTCTAAACACAAACCAGCCAAATCAAATTAGTGCACTAGCCCTAAAATAATAATAACATAGCATTCGAATAGTTTATTTAAAATATGTTTCTGTTATTCGGTGTGCTTGACGTGTATCTTAAAATAACCATGAAAAATTCCTTATATAAAATACCCCATGTTTTCCAAAGGGTCAGTTCTTATTTATTATATTGTATGGGTAACTACTAAAAATATACAGTGTGTAGAGAGTGTTATTAGTCAAACCATCAAAATACGTACATGGAATGCATTTTAGAGGTAATAAAAATGGATGTGAAAATTTATATTTCTCTTTCATTGATCTATCACCAACATTCTCTTATCTTTTTCTTTCTTCTTCGTTTTTATTTTTCTTAAATGTGAGACACATGATTATTTTTAATATCCAAGTAAATACCAATTTATAAAGAGACAAAAAAATTGATATATAAAGTCTAAAAAACCCAAATTATATATATATATATATATGTGTGTGTGTGTCTGTATGTGAGAGGGATTAGAATGGAAAATTTTTACAATATAAACACTTAAAAATAACTATGGTGCAATCTCTTTTGAATTATTGAAAATTACTATAAATTAAATAAATCCTATTTTACAACATTAAGATAAAAAGTTATCAATAGTCAAATATTAATAGTTTCATTTTTATTTTCAATAATTGTATTTTTATTGTTGATAATTTCATTTTAATTATCAATAAACTTTATTAATTATACTTTAGGGTGATTTGCAATAATTCAAAAGTGGATAAAATATATAATCACTTTACTTTACTGATCAAAGAATCTCTAGGGTGTGAAATTTTGTAATTATCTGTTTATTGGAGTAATCATCTATATCTATGAATAGATATCACAAATTTAGGGATTAAACATGCGATAAAAGGGAATAATATTTTGTAGACGCAACTGGCGCGCGGAATGGGGACGGGTCCCACCCAGGTGCAAGTTGACAAAACCACGAGCTGAAAGGCCTCAAACCCAGTCAGCAACGGTATGTTCATTCGCCCTGGTCGTGTTGATTTTCAGAAAAAATGTGTGGTGTGGGTCCCAAAATTTGATTCGGATACCTATTTTGTTTATCCTTAGTAAGACACAATTAATATTAATAACTAGTTAGTACTAAGTTAGATAAATACAAACGAATTTTCGAGAATATTTATTACGTCCAAAAAGGTAATAAAACATGGTGGATGTACGGCAACCATGTGTATAATACGGAAAAGCCACCCCGGATGGTAATTTTTCCTATCAAGTGGGGACGTGAATGTACTGTTTTGGCCCCTGAATAATTGGCTAGTTTGGAAGTCTTATCAACTTTCCCACTAGACCCAATCTAATAAACATAATGGTTGACGTGGTCAATCCTCAGTTGCATGTGAAGCGATTGCAGCTTTAAACTTCTATTGGGATTGACAGGAGCATCACTACCAATAATCAATTAAGAAAATTATAATTTACATATAAGTATATTTTTAGGCGATAAAATTGACTACCTAAACATTTAAATCTATATACTATTACTACTTAAGTAAGTGCTATTACTAAAATAGCAATTTTGTCGGAATAAATATTTTATAAAATCTTGATAAGTGGATCTTTTGAATGAATTATTAATATAGCAAATGCTATACAACACTCTAAATTTTAAGATCGTGAAATCAATTGTGTAATAACTCACAAGTAACATCACATAAAAATTCATCATATACGTAACATTCAATTTGTAATTTTATATAATTAGTCAGTATCTACAAAATGGAAGGTTCCTAAATACATGCATATACATAAAGGAGTAACATAAACTAACCATCAATAAACACACCTATAACCTATTTTAGCAACTAGACTATCCCTTATAGGCCTCAATACTAGATCCAAAACCCTAAGTTGCTTCTACCTAATTTACAATTTTGTTTATTGCCTACCATTGCTCAATATAATACTTGCATGTCTTATCTGGCATTGGGAGCACTTCTCACATTTTAAATGCTTATCGCTAAGTGATCCATAACCTATATTCTTTGCATTAAGAGTAGGTGGTTCACATGTAAACCAATCCAAGTACATGTCAACTTCCTTTACCACTGACTATGAAGCATAAGTTATGAACCTTACACCATATAAAGAGAAGGCATATTGTATCATTCATAACTCATAGCAACTAATTAACTAATATGCATCAATAAAAATTAAATATATATTGATATATTTTAATATACGTAAATGTATGTTAAGGCTCCTACACAAAATGCTACAAGGTAATTAAAGGACATCATTCATGAAATAACTAAATATTAAATCAAACTTAAGGGGCAAATCAGTCAAATCTTCCCTAAGATAATGGGTTTCCTTTTCATTATTAGATGGCAATTGTCCTCAAAGGCATAACCTTACTAAAGGTGATATCCTTCCTTCTCCCTATAAACAGGTGTTATAATCTTTCTCCTAGGTAAATTAGATCTCAACCTTATCAATGATAAAAACTGTCAATGCTTTAATAAGAATCATTTTAAAACTAGATGGCAAGTTAAGGAAGATTGATGACTCGAACTAGGATGAAGGGTTTGAATCATCTAATGATCAAATTACGAATAATTTAGTCTTAGAGGATGAGCAAAAGTTTTTTGAAGGCTTCTTTGCCTATAATATAGGAGTTTGATTAAGTAAAAATGCGATGAAGTTTCTATTGATGTTAGTATTGATCAGAAGACTACAGGAGATTCTAATTCTAATCCAATTGTTGGATTAGATGGTGAGATGGACACTAAAGATCAATTACGTTTTGAATTGATTAAGCAACGCGTTGAGAAGAATATTTAAAAGACAATATTCATTCAACAAGTTATGGAAATTGCTTTTATTACACTAAGGAAAGTGATGGAAGTTATCAAGATGACGTTGGAAGATATCAAATAAAAAATTTCCTTTATTTATTATTTACCTTTTTAGTTACTTATTTCTTTATCACTGAGGATACAGTGTCCATTAAAATTATTCTACTATTCATGTATGTGTTCAGTATAGACAGTTGATGTAACCACACAAAAAGAAGCTAGTAATTGAATTAATATCATCCTTCTTTTGATATTACAGGAGTTCCTTTCTCATAAAATATTTTCCACTCTTATCAATCTTCTAAGAGATTATGCTGAACAAGCTATACAACATGATTATATGCCATATCAAGTGATTATGTATAGTCCAATCTTCCTTTGGTGTGTAATATCCATCAGAGGACTTGATATAATCCTTTGCTTTCCAATGCATCTTATTACCAAAAATCCATAAATAACCCTTGTTCCTTCAGATCTAGTACTTGAATTCTCCTTAGATGTTGTTTCTAATTTCTTATTCATATGGTTGTTTAGTGATTGTTGGTTCTAAGCACATCTGATCATTACATCACAGCTAATATTAAAGTAGAAGTTTAATGAAGGGTCGTATTTATTGTGGTGTATTATATGTTAAAGCACTTCTTCGAGTACAATATCAAGACGGTGAGTATTGTTGTGGTGATGTTTATAGATAATATACAGGTTAATGAAGATAATGATCAAGGGGAAGCAATTAACATCCCTAAAGTTATCCTTAAAAACACTTGTAAGAGAATTAATATTCTACAAGGCTATGAGTGTGAGGTTAGATAAGCTAGAGGTATAAAGCGGGAGAGTACATGGTAGTAGGCAAGAAGGGTAGTTAAGGAGCATGGTAAAGATGATGGAGACGATTTGAAGTAAAGAGAAATAAAAGTGGCAATAGAAAGATATGAGGAATAGAGAATATCAAGATGAAAATATCATTTTTTGAGGGGCATCAATTTGTAGAAATTTAGTTTGATTAAGAGCATAAAGTGGGATAAGATGTTTGATTGCCTTAATTATGATGAGGAGGCAAAGATTAAGTTGGTAATGCTAAGGTTCAGTAGTTTTGTTGTACTGTGCTAAAAGAATATGAAGGCTCACAAATAGAGAAAAGGAGAAGGAGAGGTTGAAATGTGTGAAGATATTAAGCGATTTTTCTATTTTTTTTCCAACTATTTTATTATAACTTTGTGGGAAGGGAGAATTGAACCTAGTCCATTCTATTTAGAGACCACTTTTGATACCATTAGGTTACAATGGACTTGGCAACAAGTTCTTCGTTTAAAATGATAATCTATTAACTTCTGTTAAATCATTCCACAAATTGAACCCTTAATTACCTTTGTGAAATGAAGCAACAATTCTCTTTTAAAATTTATTATTTATTTTCAAAAACATACTAAATCTATATATAATTCTTAAAACCCTTTTATTTATTGATGATCAAAATTTAACTTAGGCCTTGATGCTTAAAAGAGACCAAAAAGCCGAATTAGAGTGGTTCAAGCCTAGCACATAGAGTGAAGCACTTTGAATGACAAGGAAGGTGCTTGACCTCCAAGTACCCTAGCAATATATCCCTTATCATATGGAGGCTTAAGAGCCTTGCTAGTAAGACGAACAAAAGGTGTTTAGCCCTTACCCCTTTCAGTGCCATATTCCAGCGGAGCCTAAAAGCTGAATTGCATTTAATGTGATAGAATGATCTAAGAGGAGGCCCATCGCATCAAGACCTATGCCTTGCCTGATGAGAGTTGCTAGGCCTTAACTTAATCACCCAAGCTAGATCCAGCTCTATTAACTCACAACTATAAATAAAGCCCATTTAAGTATCTAAAGGATGACCTTAAGAATTTTCCTTAAGAGCTTAAAGGTTATTTACATACATACTCTATCACATACATTAGGTTTCTCCTATTAGTCGAAACTTACTTAAGTATTGAAATAATCGTACTAAAGAAAACTTTAACTCTCAGTATAATGCATTTACTGTTTTGCAAGCTTAGGGAAGTCTAACAAGAGTAAAACAAAAAAGCACCAACAACAAAAGTAATAGACAAAGAATAGAATAAGTATCCTCTTTCAACTTTATATTACCTTATTTACTTAAAAAATTGGTAGAAAATTTCAATGCATTACTTAGGAAAATGTGGAATTTTTATTTTATTTCCTTTGCAAGTGGAATGAATAGTTCAAAATAGTGTGATCATTATACCATTATTAATACTGCAATTAAATAATCTTCTAGGTATTTTTCAAAATGACCAAAGGGGAAAGTTGGTATTTTTATTTATATTCCTAATTTAATGCTGCAATTAATGAGGTGAATTAAATACCATAATAACCATTTGCTACAATAAAAATTTATAGAAAGTAAACAGTAAAATATATAGAAAATGTATATAGTCTTGATAATAGTCATTTCCTATATAAATCATTCTGGAAAGTAAACATGTTAAACTTGGTAATAGTAAAAAATGGAAAAACGGAAGATATATACAAGCTGAAAGAAGTCTAAAACCTGAACAAAGCGGATTTATGCTTGTGAAAGAAGTCTAAAATTTGAATAAAGCAGATTTATGCTTTAGTCATCTCACTAAATTAATTGATTAATAATACGAAAATTGATGACATACGTAGCACCATGGTGGGGACTGATATATAGCGTTTGAAATCTCAACATCAATGCCACTGAGAGCAAGCATATCCATGTACTTGATCTTGCCTTTTTTTTCCTTTTTTTTAATTAACCTAATGACGTGATCATAATGGTTGTAGAAAGATGGGGCACCAATTTTTATTTACTAGAAAGACGAAAGCCGGGTGGGGGAAAAAAAGGAGTTGCATAAAAGATAATAGAAAATGGACCGGTTGTTCATGATTTTCGCTTTATAAACACCGCCCTGTAAGCATTGGAATCTTTACGACCGTGTCTTTTAATTGCTGAATTATCTTAAGGAGGCAAGATCAACTTGTGTTAATTTAATTTCATAAATTATGTATGTATATCCTATGCAGCCACTTCCCCACTCACGAGGGTTCTCTTTTGTTGGAGATAACTTACTATATAACTTAAGCTTGCCATGCCCCCTCACTCCACGAGATCTTATGCAAAGATAAGCTTTAATTTGTCTAATTGGTGATGGGTAGAAGAGGAAGAAGTAAGCTACACGCTTGTGATGTTATTGTAGGTTAATCTTGGCTTTATGTTGTACAGATGCTTTCTTCATCAGGATATACATGCTGGGTAATACTTTATGTCGCCCATTATCGCCTTCGGATTTTGAGAAAGACACGATACATAGCATCCGACGACGATCATATGATGTATGTGTTGCAACATGCGCAACTCTGATACCATTTTGTTAAAACTTCATCATGGGCTCATCGTTTTGAATCACAAAGCATACTTAAGAGATAAAAATATAATAATTTAATAATGGTGATAAGATAGATCATACCTTCTTTGAGTTTGATGACGACAGTAATACCTTGAAGTTCCGATCAAATGGTCGTTGACAGTGAAAAATCTAGGCAAAAAATAATTCCAAAAAATATCATATTTGAGGACTGAAGCTGTATGAAACCCGCATTACATATGTCTAGAAAAAACCAATAGAAAAAACCAATCTAAACTAATTAAAATTAAATTTGAACTAGTTTTATGAAACACAATAGACGATATGACTGCATATGAGAACGTAACTTTCATTTTTTTATAATAAAATTATAAAATAACTATCTACTATCCAATCCCAACTGAATTACCCACATTTATTGCATCTTAGTTAGTCTTAGATAATTATATAATAAATTGTGTAGAATCCAATTATATATATATATATATATATTGACTTAATAATTTAAAAGAAATTAATAACACTGTATTTTCAGATCTCTAACTATTCATGAATAATTATTGAAGTCAATAGATGTCTTTGTACCATGCGTGTGGCGTGAGAACTGCCACTCTACAACGTCTAGAACTTGTGGCATATCATAAAAGAGGACGGGAATATCCTTGACTTTTGTAATAATTCATGCGTAATTCTTAAGTTTAATGATTTAACTACGCCGACGATTGGAGGAGTTGACTTGACTTGGCCACCGAACGAGGACAATGTGAGTGTGACTTGGTCCTCCCACGTGAGAGAAGACAAGAGATATCCTTAAATCTTCAAACTAAATTCGAATGGTAAAGCCCAATCCGGATAAATCGGCTTTAATGTTTCGCCTGGGTTCAATCGAGATTGCCTCACCAACAATATTTTTAGAGATTGATGATATCATTTAACTGGTTGAACCTTATTCAATCATAAGATACGAACACAGATTACCATTCTTTAATTTTCATTGATAGTAACTTGAAAAATATTAAGTTGATTTGACGGATCCAGCTTAGTTATCATAGAGCTCAGCAAAAAATTTTAAGTCAAAATGTACTATTTTTCTTTTTCTTTTTCTTTTTGGCTAAACAATACAGTGATTACTAAAAAAAAAACAAATTTAGATCTAAAAAAATTAAAAATAATTAAACTATAAAAAATTTTTAATTTCCATATATCAAGAAAGTAGATAAATTTATTATTTTATATATAAATATGAATCATATTTGAATATTTTATTGACTCATGTTCGCTCCCAGTTGCAGTCTCGATGATTTTGGATCTGTCAATTTGAAAATGCTATAAATTTTCAATCTAGTAAACTTGTAGATGAATCATATATTTGAATGCTAGATGAATCAATAGTTTTAACAGAATTTTTCTTTTACATTCCTAGCAAGCCTCCGGATTCAAGTCTAATAACATTGCTCATTAATTTTAATGTCACATTTAATACACAAGAATAATTTTGAGTAGAATTAACTAAAATGAAGAATGATATATCATTTTATGTGTTTGGGAATGCTAAAGGAACTATTAATTCCAATTGAATTTCTCTTGAAACCGAAATTACTTATCCTTAGGAATTGTGTATGGGAAAAAGAATAGAATTTGGAATTGCAATTTCTATAATTGCCACCAAGTTAAAAATAGTAGATAACTAAATCAATAAATAATAATGAGCATTTTCAATCACTTTGCTTAAAATTTTTAAATTTGTGTTGATAAAATATCCGCTACCAAAAGATTCTAGGTCCCGTCCTCCATTTTGATGGGACTAATCACACCCTTCATTGTACCATTCATCTTAATTTTTTAAAATATAAACCATTAAATTTACAGTTTGTTTAATGATTTAAATTTAAATGATTATAAATTAAAAGTAAAATGAATAATGGTACCGATCCTATAGAAAATAAAAATAAGACCATAAAAAATCCATCAATTATCGAAGCTTTATAAAATAGTATCAAATTTCTCTTGCTACGACTTCACTTAACCATGGAATATTACAATTTTAATTTCAAAACATTTTTATGTACTAAATATAACATTGAAAAAGTCATTTAGACTATCTGGCTAGCATACAATTATATCTGTGGTCAAGGGAGTTAACATGCTTGATTAGAGAATAGAAATAATGCACTATAGAGTGGTTTCACTAATGTTGCTTCTAATGTATTCATTAAAAACCAGTGTTATCAAACTCGATTAGAATAGTTGATCCAGATATATAAGAGGGTTAAGGATTAAGGGGTAGAATCGGGTTTGACCAAGAGATAAACACTGATCAATTGGATTGGATCATATGGGTCAATACAAGATTAAAAACACTGATAAAAACCAAATCAGTTAAGTTTGTTTATTTGTTTATTTTTATAACACAATAATCACATAGCATGACATAATTTTGGTAACTTTAATGAAGAATAAAAATTAAAACCTATCTATTCAGATGTTATTGAGTAGGCCAAAACACTAAATCTTGCCTCTTTGGCAGTAATTAATGTCTATCCCTCAACATCTAACCTTACCATCTAAATTTATTACAGAGAAAACAACTAATGACGACGTCTTGAAAGTGCATACTTAAGAACAATATGTTTGGGTAATTGATATATTCATTTAAATTAATTAAATTATATATAATAATTATGAAAATTAACTAAGTTGCTATAGAGAAAATGCAATCTACATTTGTCTTTTCAAGCATATTTCTCTACAAATTTATCAAAGATTTTTCGCTTTAGTTCTTCTACGTATAATTGGTACTTTCCAATATTCCAATGTCATCATTGATCTAGAAAAAGGAACCAAGACACAGCAGAAAGCATACGATGGCATCTAAAGTTTGCGTAAATATCTCTTAATGTTCGTCAAATCATTATCGAAGTTATGCGCCAAGTATTGCCCTCGTAAACAACAATGCAACTCGTCTTTTTCTGCCTGTTCACACGCAAGTGGATCCATCTAACAATATCATCATGTTCTGAATGAAACGAGATTTATTAGCTCTTGTTTATACGTAAATACAGCTTGTCCATCTGTTTAGAAGAAATTGACCGGGACAATATGTAGTGAGAAACAATCAGTGTGTCAACTACGTAATATCGTAATATCTTTGGACCAATGTCTTCACATGTTGCCATATGACCAGGACAAAGGCAGTAAACGACCCTGTCGTGAGAGAGATGGTTACGAATGGTGTGAGATGTGGCATGTTATCTAAAATTAACAGCTCGTCCGACGTTTACAATCTAAAACACAATAGATAGAGTATATAATAATTCCTACTAAAAATGGATTAGAAATTCATATTTCAGTTTTTTCTGTCCAATTTTCTGTTGAAGGAATACTTATTTTAATATTTACATTACTTTATTTATTGCATCACTAAATTGAGAATATAATAAAAAAATACCAATATGTCTCTACCATCTTCTTGGAAATAATAAATAAAATTTAAATAACCAATTACTTGAAGTTTTTATTCCTTGTGAGGAGAAAATAAAATATTCAATCTTCCCAAGGGTAATAACTATTCTCATAGGGTGGTAATATAAAAACTATCGAGAACGAAAATTTTTTAACTAGTAAATAAAATAATAAGAAGTGTTTTGAGAATAATTATTCTATTCTCTATCTTATTTCAGGTAAAATAGTGTAAAATTTTATTACATACCAATAACACACCATGCGCCAGGCATAATTTAGGGTCAAACTTGTAGTGCCTAGGTCATACAAATATTTATGCGTCAAAGGGCATGCATATGATATGGTGCCGTGAGGGATCCTCCCATATCTGCCTCTTAAAGTTGTTCTTTCTACATTAAGCAAGATATATAGATATATTAAGCACCGGGGGATTGCAAATTTGCTGGTTTCTGACTTTGAACAAAAATTCGAGGCTATGTTTTGATTGAGGGAAGCAACGAGGTGGTGGGACGAATTTAAAATAACATTTTTTTTTCCTCCCTTTTTTTTTTTATGATTGAGTAGGGAAAGAACAAATGGATCCAAAAGGAAAATTTATTTTTGTAACCCATCAAACCATTCTATTCAAATCCGGAGAAGATTACGAGGGATTTAAATAAAATGATTAAAATACAGTTTCAATAACAAAACACAACCTTGAAATAGAAATATTTCCGCAGCAAAATTGGTTTACTTTAGATGGGTGAAGTAGAATAGTTATTTACCACCTAGGACTTATATATTTAGTCGGTGGAATGATTATTTCATAGAATTTTTATTGCTAAGATTGGAAGAACTATAATTACTTGCCTTTTATATTTTTTTTATAGTAAATTTTTAGATATATTCATGACCTTGAAATAATTATAGAGAACAACTACTATTTCTCTATTCTATTCCTATAGAATTGTATTTTTATTTCTATCTTGTTTAACTTCATAAACTAGCCATGCTATTATAGTATTATAATAATCATTTTGTTTACTTTAATCAACTATCTTTCCATCTTAATTCTTTCTCCTTTTAAAACGAAATATAGAATTCACTTTTGAGGAAAATTTTTGTGGATCACTCGACTAGAATTGGACAAAGCTGAGTCCAGAGGTAAGGAAGTTAATTCCATTTTTTTTTTCTTTTAAAAAAGATAAGTATCAATTTCTTCTTTTTTTACTCATTTTGATACAGATTTGATATCATTATCTTATTACCAGCTAGCCATTATGGTTCATTTTCATTATTTATCCATACTTATGGTTAATTGAAAGGGTTTCACTTGCAGCTGTAATAGTTGACAATCATTACTACAAGACATGCATGGAAAAGACTGTCCAGAAATACAAACACACCCGAAGGAAAAAGTCTAAAATGATCGGTTTGGAACGGTGTAAACAATTCTCCGGCCGAAGACGTACATTAATCATTGACCTTGAAATATATGCATTCAAAAAATGTAGGGTGTTTCGTTAACAGAATATTCTATCGATATTTCCGCAACCCTACGTGAAGATATTTTGTGAAATTTCTTGACAAGGTTTTCTTAATTTTTCTGATTTCTTTTTTACTAAGGGTTCTATTAAATTTGTGAATTTACAACAGAGTCCTCGATATTCATATGTATTTCCATGTATCTCGTGTTAAATTGTGATTCATAATATTCAATCGAGAATATATTTGTAACTTGATGAAAATAGAACCAATTTAGTAACATAACTATGTAACCAAGAAAAGAAAAAGAAAGATATTTTGCATTTCCAAATTCCGAAAGTAATAGAATGTAATTATGTCTTGGCAATGCTGATGTTTTTACATAAACGCAAACTAATTACTTCATGTATTGTCAGATCTACATATAGTATATTTGATTGCCTTTAATGGCAATTTTTTTTCTCCATTTTTAATGACAAACCCACATACAAGGAGGGGATGCGGACCTCAAATTTTATTAGTTATAAAATAAAGAGTGCAGAGCAAGAGGGAGACATACGGTTTGACCTCTTCCAATCTTACTATTTCCAAATTCTGCTGCATAGAATAAATACGGGAGTACTATTCTCCTTACAATAATAGCGTGACAACCTAAGAAAAGGAAGGAACAACAAAAAGCATAGAAGGGAATACTACTCCTAATACAATAATTAATTTGGATACAAAAGATTTATGCATAATTATAACTTATTTGAAACTTGCATTAAAAAATAAAAAATACCTGTATTTTCACACATTTTCATTTTAGGTATCTATATTTTATTTTTCATACTTAGGTTACTTGTATTTCGAGAAACCAAAAAAAAAAAAAAAAAAACCCTCAGTTATTCCCGTCGATTTATTTATTCACAACAGAGTTTGCAGTGTCCTTTTCTCTTCTTGTACTTGAATTCCGCTGATAAAAAAGGCATAAAGAAAAACTCTTTACAATAACCTAAGGAGCGGCTATTTTAACTATTAGGTGAATAATCTGCTGAGTTTTGTGTTTCAATTCTTTTTTATCCCTACTACTTGTACAGCATGTTTAAATACATGTGCCAAGTCATGCTCTTCTTCTAGCTAACCCAAGTACAGGAGCAGGGTCATGAACATTTGGTGATTCGATGTTCTTCTCTTAATACAGAACCTGACTTAAGACCCCACGAATTTAAGGTACATGTGATATATGTATATGTATTGGAACTCGGCACCACTTGTCCATTACGTCAGTGGAATTGCTAGCATTCATAGTTAGATCTAGGCACAGGTCGGCCTGAAATCACCTTGTGGGGTCTAAGACCCAGCTCATGACCCAACTATATGAGTTGGATCCATATGGCCAATCTATTGGATAAATGGATATAAGCCAAGTCAAGCTCTTAAACCCATGAACTCGATTGTTCTTAAACCGCTAGCTTAAAAAAATAAAAAATAAATAAGGTACATGTGATATATGTATATGTATAGGAACTCAGCAACACTTATGCATTACGTCAATAGAATTGCTAGTGTCCATAGTTAGATCTAGGTACGGGTCGACCTAGAACCTTCTTGTCGAGTCTAAAACCTGGCCTATAACCCAGCTATATGAGTTAGATCCGTATGGCCAATCTACTAGGTAAATGGGTCTAAGCCAAGTCAAACTCTTAAACTCGTGAACCCGATGGTTCTTGAACTGTTAACTTAAAAAATAAAAAATAAATAAATATGGTGAAACTAAATAATTTTAAAAATAAATAATAATGAAAACTAAAAATTTTAACTAATTTCATAAGTAAAAAAATAATCATTTCCTATTAACAACATTTAATACGTTACTATTTATAAAAACACAATAAATATAATCTTAAAAACTTTTGTGATTTGATATATATAAACTTTTACTAAAAGGAAAATCTCATTCTTAGCAATATAGGACTAACTTTTATTTTTTAAAATTTTTTATAACCTTTATATTTTTTATTCTACATTACTAATATAATAATTGAGTTAAATATGACTGTATATAAATAATTACATATCTTAAAATAACTATTTTGTAAAATGGACTAAAAATAATATTCATCTTATGTTCAAATAATTTTAATTTAAACTCTAAAATTTAGTTTTTTTTTTATTTTTTTTTTTTATAATCGATTTACAGTTCCTTGAACTGGTGATTGAACCAGCAAGTCCAAGGAATCAGCCTATGAACCGGTTTGGCAGGTCTAAGTCTAAATCTAAGTTCGGATCCCTATTTTAGGAACCGGGAACCGATAAGTTTGGGTTCGGTTCCAAATCAGTTTAGAACTGTGCCTAGGTCTATCCGTAGTTTCGTAGCTTACTCCATTAGTTATTGCCAAATAATTATATGTAAAATTTGTATGATATATGTAAACTATCTTACATAAATTATCTTTTAAGCGGCGGTTTGTACCTGGAAAATAATCATCTAAGCTCCCTTCATTCATTATGTTAACTATGCTTATAAAACTTGACGTTAGCTTATAAGTTGGAGGTCATCGATAAACTATATTTTGTTTATGGTTAAGATGAAACCTTTGCAAAGAGGGACCTTTGACAGACTTAAAATGAATAAAACAAAGTTATGTCTGGTCTAAGTAAATATGCTTAGCGGTCTTTATAGTATGACAATAAAAGGGACTTGGGGTTAAAAGCTAATAGACTTTTTTTTCTTTCTTTTTTTTTTTCCTTTTTACATATGATTTCTCAAAAGATAGGTAACCAAATTGTAAAAATTAAACAATAGGTACCCAAAGTGAAAAGGTGTGAAAACACAAGTACTAAAGGTATAATTCACAAAAAAAGAAAAGATATGGCTAAAGCAAAGAGTTAAAAGAAAAATTCGAAATAAAGGATAAATAGAAAAATTCAAAAGTTTCCATACCCATTCATATACCTCAAAAGAATCTCTTTCAAGGCTGAGTCTAGTTGTATATCATTCATACTAGAGAAACAAGATTAAGTCTCTCACGATTGTTTTGCTAGCTTGTCAGCCACAATATTTTTCTCTCTTCAAATGTATTTGTCCTACCTATGGATTTCTTTAATTTGGGATCTCACCCAAAATATATCATTCCAAACATCCCATACCTAGCAATTTTTATAGTAATAAACCATCTAAAAACTACCAATGAGTTGTTTCTAGAAGAACTCTAGAGAAGCTATAATGCCTACAATATTTAAGATACTTAACCAAGTTAGCTCAATAGAATAAATTGATTTATGATTTACAAGAAAGCCATAGCACTAAATCAGTTTGCCATTCCAATCCCCAAGATTATCACCACCACTATCACTACCACTTTTGCCTTAAGAAAAGCTACCATCAACATTTCACTCGATTATCCCCTCTTTAGGGTGATTCAAAGATAAAGAGTGAATTTTTTTCTTCTTAAGTGGTTTTCCTATAGAAGCAAATAAAAGCTCATCATACTTGATCTAGTTCTTAGTATGGGGATTACCCTACCCAAGATTTTGAAGTTCATCCATAATGTGGTTTACCAAAATCTTAAGAGGTTTTAGGTTGTTTCTATATTTCCTATTGTTGCTTTCATCCAATGAATTCTCGAATGTTGCAATAGGAACAGAATTCCTAATGTGATTTGGTATATTTCCAAATTTATACTTCTAAAATTTTAGCATGTCATATACCAAGTGATGTTTGGAACACTTTGAATACCAAAATAACCAATTATTAGATTCCAAACAACCTTAGCATAATCACACGAGATAAAAAAAAATGTAAAGTTATTTCACATTCCTGTAAACAACAAATATATTGGGAAGTAAGAGGCCAGCCCCATAAAACATTGCTTATCCTCAACGGGGATAAAAGATTAAGCAACTCTCCACTTCTAAAGCGACAAATTTGTTATGGAAAATTTTGTTCAAATCAACCTTTTCTCTCTTGTTTCTAAACTCGTTTAAATTGTAGGAAATAGAAAATGAACCATCTAAAGATATCATCTAGGAAGGAGAGTCATTCTCCCTACTTACTATTAATAGAAAGGATATCTTGACTAAACCAATAGGGAGCAAACTAACTAAATTGTCCACATCCCATCTATTATCGATCTAAAGATCATTGAATCTTAAGCAAAGGGAATTTATTAAGGTTAAATTGAATAGAGGGCATTGAGGAAGCTAGTGATTGAACGAAAAGCTAATGTCACCATTCCAAGGCTAAAAATATGTGCTTCTTAGTAGAATCCCTAGTCCTTAAGACTTGTTTCCATAATGGGGAGTGATGTGAATTTGTGGGTGAACACATGAACTCAACAATAACATAGGAATGGGTCTAAACCTTAAGATGGTTTGAAAGATAAAAGGAAGTCAATGGTAAGCAAACCAAACACTAGTTGATTGGATATTCTGCACCATACAACCACCCTCGAACCTAAGTCAATACTCGATATGGCGCATGAATACCAATCTTAGGTTAACACACACCACTAACCTTGCTTAAAGGTTAGACAAGGGTAAGTTTGCACTTAAAAGCTAAGTTACTCAAGAACAAATCAAGGAAAGAAGACATTGCAAATATTCATTAGGTGATTTTTGGTCAACACAAAATGAAGAATTTATACAACCCATTTAAGGCAACATTTGATGAATGCAAAATTACCAAAAAGGATTCTAACTAAAAATATTATACATAACACCTTACGAAGACTAAAATGGAGAACAACAAAATTACTATGAGATAATGAAATGTAACAACTCAAGTACTCAGACAGATCGCTCATATGCAAGAGTCGAGCCTCTTCCTTGGTAAATTGCTGTGAGAGAGCTTGATAGACCAACTTGGCCATTCCACGAGCTTGGGATTTGGTCACCAAGCCTAAATTCCAATGAGGGAGAAAGCACTTCAATAGCGACTAATTAAATGTAATATTACGTACTTTGTGGATATATTTTACATAAGGAAATAGTATTGTATTTGGTACCTGGACGTTGAAAATGCCAATTTCAATTAAATTTTCGAGGTTAGTGGCGCTACTTCATCCTACTCCATCCGTCACCGCTATTTAACTTGGCTCTTTTAAGCAATAATATACCGCCTTGTATCTCAAACCTTTGATATAATCATCTTCTTCAAACTCCAATACTCCAAAACTAAAATTGAAAAAAAAAATAAAAACTTTGATTTAATATAATTTCAAATTCAAAACACATAAAGGTTTAAAAATAAAAACAGAAATTAAAATAGAAAAAATATAAAACACCCACGCTATTAAGCTCAAACAAATACTAAAAGTTGAAACCTTTTTCATAAACTCAAACATAAAAAGATACAAATTCGACGAATGTGTAGAGTATTAATTGATGTTGTTTCTCCTATTCCTATTGAACTTCTCTCTCGCTATCTTGCATATGGTTTATTATTTTATTCCTACGTGCTACAAAGGTTTTTCGAATGAAAAGGAAGGTTCCACATTCCAAATTTTTTCTTTATGTCCTGTTTTTCGTTTAGTTGAATTCAATTACCTTAATCCATAACCTTTTGTGTCTAGTATGAATTCATTTTTCCTTTTGGAGCTGATGATGAACTCACGAATCTCTAAAATTTATGCAGGAATGCACGCTAGCATTCAAGATGCACATAATCTTGCATGGAAACTAACTTACTGTGCTAAAGGGTAGTTTAACACCTTCATTTCTTTGCGCTAAAGTAGCATAACATAAGCCAGTAATTACATCCTGTATCCCTTTTACTCTTTCTATCTCAAATTGCCTGATGAAAAGACTTTTTTATCATACACCATATTGTGCTCTTTAATACTTGACATTTCATAAAATATATATATATATATATATATTTGGATCTAGTAGGCCATTTTGCATGTTTAATACCTTCAAGTCCTTAGATAACTAGACCTCCAAGCGTTGGTCGCTCAAGCCCTGGAACTTAAATATGACACACGACAACAATTCAGCAAAAATGACAAGAAGATAACTTTCTTCAGTCCACTTTCACCAAATGCAGAGCACATCGTGGATCATGTCTAAGACATGACTCAACCTATCGACCTAGATATAGGTCGGCTTCACTCTTCACGTACATTATACCCTTTTAATTTCTCTCTAACTCCCTATTAACTTAAATATGAAAATGGTCAAGCTCAAACAGCCACCAACATTCTCTTAGCTTATGTGCACTCTTTTATAGGTACTCAAACGCTCGCGTAACACTTCTAAAGACCCCCACTATGATCTTAAAACAGTAGATGTTTTCATTAACTAATCAATTGATACCCTGGACATTCATTAAATTTGGATATTCTCATGTTTGGATGTATAAAACATTTCAATTCTAATATTTGTTTAAGTTTAATATTTTGGGTATTTTAGTTCATTATATTAAATTTTCTTTATTTCAAATATTATGTTTAATTAGGAATTTTAGAGTTTTATTCTTTGTTTAATTTTAGGATACATGACAACATGTTATTAGTCAAAAAAGTCAACTATATAATTAGGTTAGGCAGTGAGTGTGTGAGCTCAAACTTTAATTGGATACTAAAAAGAGAAATTTTCAAGTTCATATACTTAATTAAAAATTGATAGGGTTTAGATATTAACATACTACTTACTTAAGAAATAGAATTGTCATTCCCTCATTATTACTTATTGAGCCCCTATTACCCAATTAACTTCCCCAAATCGCAGTTCCTTAAGGAATGTTAAGAATTGGGATTTGTAGATCATGTGGAAGACTGACTAAGAAATAGAGTCAAATTAGGTTAAGCTTCATCTCTTGCTCCTCAATACCTGCAAAAAGCCCCCTTTGGGCATGATCATGAGGGCCTTCCGATGCTCAAGTCAACAAGGAGGACTAAGAAAGGGGAAGGCTAGCATTGGAGACCAAGTGGATTGTACTCACCCGACGTGCGTGTGTGTTGCTTGTCTTTTCTAGTGAGAGGGAGGATAAGGGGTTTAAGAATGATAAAGAGAGAAAAGGACTTGGGAGAGCTAGGTCTAATCAGAATATGCCTTACTTATTGGTGCTTGGTGCCTTTTATACAATTTACTTAGATACGTAGCATTCAGGGGTTCGTTTGTACTGGTTACCGACAAATAATACACTCTATGGTAGGGGATAGAGCTTTACTAAAGGCAATACGATGTAGCCAATCAAACCAGCAAATCTATAGTTCAGTAATCTAATAATGGTAGAGGTATTCGGTATGCTAACCGTACTACAGATGTTAGATGCCCATTAATGAGTTGCAGTAGGTTGTAGCCGCTAAACACAAAGACCAAGTTGAGGTACTCATTGGGGGCCAACTGATGCTAAATGGAAAGAGTTGAGCCTCGAGCTTACCTTAAAAGATTGGTAGGCATTGACTCATCGATTGAGGACTAATATGTTCAATCATTCATCATTTAGCTCATTAGGTATGTCATGATGCTAGTAATCAGTTCACTCTAGCTTAGCATCCTTTATTGGTATAGGCTAGCGGACTCAAAAGGAAGTCCTGGTGCAACGCGTGGGACTATTACCTGCTTGGGTACCCACTAGGCATGCCTTGTGATAGCCTTCAGTCGTTGAGCCTAGAGCTAAGCGAGAATCAAGTATTAACACTTGTCCTCCCACTCTTATCAACACTCGAGGTGCAAGAAGAGAAATCTAAGCGATGTAAGTAGACTAAGCCCTATCCCCTAGCCAAGAGGTTGGTTCTGTTACTAAGGCTTATTGAGCATTTACATCAACTCATTGAATTCTTCCCATTATCACACATTAAATGCTCCAACGACTACTTAGAACAGACTTACCAGTATGTCGGTGCCTTACCCTTACCGGCTTGCCAGTAATCAAATGCAATCGGCATGAACACCGACAAGTGAACCAGCATGCCGACTTTTTATGATCATTGAGCCTTTCCTTTTGTTATCCAAGGCTTTACACGATTAGCCTGGTTCTTCCTTGAGCCGTTATACTAATAAGCTAAATATCACCTATAAATACTTTTAACACATAACGCACAAATATAATTTGCAATCCAACTTGAAGATCATTACATCAACACTTAAAAGATAAAATATCTTGAAGAGTCAATTGATGTATTTAGTTATTAAGAAAATTAATCAATGGTCATCTCCTTCTAAGTCGATTGGATAATGGTCATCTCCTTTTTTGGCCTTTTGGACTTATATTATAACTTAGCATATCTTAAATCCTTATAAATTTGATATATCCAATATATCAAGTTATCGTGAAAAGAATCAATACTCTCATTATACAAGCATTCACTTAATCTTATTTAATTGTCAAACATCTTGAAATCGAATGCTAAATTAAGGGGAGATATTGAACTAACGGGTTGCTCTTAAGTATATAAAAGTTTTGTCTTCATAAAAAAGGGGGAGATTGTTAAACAAAAAGTTCATTAATTGATTTTGATGAAAACAAAACAAAAGTGAATAATTAAACTAAGTTTTACTTGACTATATTAAGTTCATTGAATAAGATCAATTAATTTGCTTAATAACTAAATACATCAATTAGCTCTATAAGATATTTTATCTTTTAAGTGTTAATCAAATGATCTTGAAGTTGGATTGTAAAGTGTATTTGTTCGTTTTGTGTTAAAAGCATTTTCAGGTAATATTTAGCCTACTAGCATGATGGCTTAAGGAAGAACCAGGCTAATCGTGTAAAGCCTTGGATAACAAAAGGAAGAGTTCACTGATCATGAAGAGTTGGCATACCTGTTCACTTGCTGATGTTCATGCCAGTTCACTTGCTAATGTTCATGCCGGTTCACTTACCAATGTTCATGCCGGTAATTGTAAGGCACCGACATGCTGGTAAGTCTGTTCTAGGTAGTTGTTCAAGCATTTAATGCATGATAACAGGAAGAATTCAACAAGTTGATATAAATGCTCTACAACCCGACCAAGGAAAAAAGAGAGAGTTGATCTTTTGTTATAATATTCTAACATTCTTTTGTGTTCTCATTATCTATTATTCTCATTATCTCTTATAACCTAATTTACTAATATTTAAAGAGATTTAAAGTGTAGTGTTTATGAGGTATTAGTTGTAAAGTATTAAGAGTTAAAAGTACTATACCAATAATTTTTTACATTGAGTTTTGTGTTGTGAGTTGAGATTGTGATTTATGTTAATAATTGAGAGTGTAAAACTTATGTAATCAAGTTTGTGTGTGTGTAGCTCTTGGAGCTTAGATTGAAAAATCAATAAAGTGGTATGAAGTCCTCGATTACAAATATTGTGTGTCCATGGAGAGTACAAGGAGGTCTAAACACCACATTATATCCGGACTTAATCTTCTTTATCCATATCTCTTTTTATTTCTGCACTTATTATTGTTTTATTATTATCTTAATTGTACTCATTATTACTTTTTGTGTTTAATTTCGAAAAGAATTGCAATTTCTCCTATAAACTCAATTCACCCCCCTTTCCCCTCTCAAGTTTTGCCTAGTGTTCTACAGGGCTATGGTGGACCAATTTCTTGTCCTTCGAGTAACCACTTTTGTTGACATGACCATTACACTACTCAATGTGCCATGATGCCTCTCATTGAGAAGTATGACATGCATTGATGGTGTCTTAAGGAACACTTGCGTAAGTGAAGTAACCTGTCGTCTAGTTACGTCACGGATCCACATACAAGGATCAATCGAAGCCCTGGGCATGTGGATGGCTGGGGTATAACGCACGTCCTATCATAGGTTCATGCTCCAAAAGCAAAGAAAACCGTTCGCCTTCTTGGCTATCTATATAAAGGGTGGCTTGTGCCTTCACTTTTTACTTTTCTTCACTCATGAGCCCAATACAACTTCCTCCTTTTTTTGTTTCCAACTTCTTGTGATGGCTTATCAAAGTACAACCCATAGTTAGGGTAAGTCATTTTATATTAAGAGAAGTAGACGAAGGCTACGAGAGCTCATCCCAAACAGGAGGTAGTAGGCCTACTCTCCTCAAAGAGGTAGTAGTGATAGCAGTAGTGGTTGTAGAGGATAAGGCGATAATACTCTCTTCGGAAGAGAGGAGGGAGTACGTACAAGGGCACCAACATGACATGTACCTACTGGATGGCGAGGAAGCCAAGGTTAATGAGTTGTTGTAGACAATCTGTGCAAACGAGCATGTATGCTCTTGCATTCCATATGTGTCGAGTGAAAAGAAGCTCAAATTGGTCCTCCGGGCAATAGAAGTAGCACCTGCGTAGAAAGTGGAGGAGCCACAAGATGGGCAGTAGGCATACAACATAAGGGATGTTCGATCTTTTACGATGTATGCGAAGCCGTTCAAGCTTGGTCTGTAGCTTCCTTCTTCTAATTCCTAGTTAAGTTCTTTCGATATTTTAAGGTTACACCAGGTAGTCTGAATGCAAATGCATGAGTTCAGCTACTTGCTTTCAAGGCGTTGTGCATTTGGTAGTTGCGGTGGCCAACTGTGCAGCTTTTTAGGCGTTTCTTTTTTAAGAGGAGGTTCTCCAATGGGTAGATTTACATCATTGCTTGAGGCAAAGTTGAGTATTATGGATAAGCCTCCTAATAAGATAGAGGGGTAGAAGGAATTCTTCTATTATATTTGTACCTCAAAGCCCCTCAAATTTCTGATAGAGTAAAGGTGCCTAACTAAGGGTTTGACATTAAAAGACTTAGGGAAGGAGGACTCGGTGGCTAGCATCGAGGTCTTGAATTTAGCAAGCTGGAAAAAACTCAAAACCCTATCAATATGTGAAAAGTATAAGAGCAAAGCACAATTGTTTGCAATGGAGACAAGTACTTATTTTGTTCAACTAGGAGGGTAGGGTGGTAGTTAATTTGTCTACTGCGTTGAGCCACCTTACCATTAGAGTAAGGAACATTAGGCTGCTCATCCTTGGCATTGGAAGTTTCTTGTTTTGGTTTTTGCTTACTTTTTTAAGTAATTCACTTGTTGTTTTACAACTACGAAGTTAATGTCTAACAAGTTGATAATGAAGATGTTATCCGTACAAAGTAGGTAAATGGAGAGTGTTTCAAGGCCCAAGAAGAAGAGGTGGCCCCAAAAGGGAAGGGGATGGGGAGATCTCGCATCATCCCTAAAAAAAGTCTAAGAAGAAAAAGGGAAGGTAGTAGACTCTTCCTAAAGTTGTCTAACAAGTAGGGGGCATTGTGCCGATAGGAATACCTTTAGGTACTACGGTGGTAGCCTGAAGGTATCAATATAAGGGTAGTTATGGGAGCACTAGCTAGAGACGCTGTGGTCAAGCCAAGCCCCCATAGGGGTAAGAGCTTAAGTGGAAGTGGATCGAGTAATCTTGGAGTGAACACTTAAGACCGCTGCCTCAGTAGCTATTAAGATTCCTAATAACGAGAATACCGACCCTTTGGTTCATAGAAGGAGGTTGATTCCTAGACAACCCGTAAATTAACCTGCTCAAAGGTTCAAGCATCTTTAAGTACAATTTGAACAACTCATTAGGGTCAGAACGAATTGGAGGCCTTAATAGTGATGCTGAGGAGGTGCAACGAGGTAAGTTGCTCACATGCTTTCATTGAATTACTTACTTTCAACTAGATCATTGATTGTTGATCATATTTGTAGCTATATGACTTGCTGAACTTCATTCTAGTCTACAATCGCTTAGTTCTTTTGTCGGGGGGAGAGCAAGCCAGGGCTGAGGTAAAGAGGCTTCACAAGGTGTTAGAGGAGAAGGAAAAAGCGCATAGTGACTTAGCTGATGTACTCAAAGACTAGGAACACCGACATAGGCAAGTATTCGATTAAGTGGACTGATTGAATGATGAGTTAAGAAAATTCGAGAAGTCCAAGAAGACCATAGAGGGTAGGCTAGCTATCGAGCTGAAGGCTAGGGGTAAAGAACTAGAGAAGGTACAATTGACTTTGGTGCGAAGGATGCTAAGCTTTTAACAAGTGTAGGGTTTTCTGATGAGGATAAGCATAAGATCTGTATCGCAACTTTGGAGAACCCCCTGATTGAGAAGACTGTCATCAAGGTTGGTTATGCTATAACAAAGGAGGTAAGGAAGCAAGTTTGGTAGAATATGCCAAATGCAAACTTATCCTCTATATTGGCTGGATGAACCCGAGGTTTCTACTAGGAGTGAGCTGGGTGGCGAGTCTTTGGTAACTCATCAGGAGCTTCCAACAATGCCTCTAATGTAGACTTTAGGCAAGTGAGTGGTAGTGATATCAAGGTAACAGTAAGAGCAATAACAACAATAGCAGCAAGTCGAGGATGCTTAAGAGTGTCCTCATATTTTCGGTTTAATTTTTGTAGTTAGCTTGAGAATGTATGCTTGTATTGTAAACTTCTATCATGTTTCTTTTGGTAGGTGGTCAAGATACCAACCTCTATATATGTAATATGTTGGACCTATGCATGAAGTTCATTATCGTTCTCCAAACTCGTGCTTGCCTTTTTTTCGGTTGCAATTTCTTGCCCTTATATTGTGTATGCATGTTCGAATTTTACAATTTTTTTACAAAGTCTTTTTTGTTGAAGAAGGTTTTCATGGAGCTAAATTTCATGTTTTGTTTTGTTCAATCACAAGATTAGTCGAGCCTTATCTCCTTGAGTTGGTGCTAGTTGATTACTCCTTAGGGACTTACTCATTTTCCTCATGTGCTAGTACCTTACACCAATGCTTGATTTTGCCTAAGTGTTTTTGTTTTACAATGATACTTATTGGGGTACGAAGTCTCTTTCCTCCAACCAAATAGTAGCTCTTAGGGTTCTTATGGGGTACTCATGTTAAGTAAAGGTGAGCATCTAAGAGAAAATCTTATGATGACGTCATAAGATCTCCTTAGCAGAGGGATTTTGGCAAGGTAGATTTCTTTCTAACATACGTTATCCATCTTATAGAGTTCATTTTGGGTAATGTATTCCTATCGTAGGTGGAGCGCCTCAAGTAAAGTGCCTTCTAGAAGATATTTAATGTCCATACAGCCTACCATTAATTCCATGGGCATTGCTTTAGTTCTTGATGCTTTAGAGTTGCACGAAGGTCAACACGTATATGACTAGAGGCATCTCATAGACCCTATATAAAGGGTGCATAGGTCCTCACATCCCAATACCACTTCCCTAAATAGCTTTAGTGGCATATACTTGAAAGCTTCCATAAAGGCATCCGAAACAATAATGTTGCAGGATGGTATAATCAAGTTGGGGAGACGACTACCTTTGACCTTCTCCTTCGAGTTGTGATCGTGAGGCGTGGATAGCTACTCAGTAGTGGTAGCTAGATCACGAGCTATGATCGAAAGGCGTACGTTGTCTTGCGGTCTTTCTCGTTTTCTATTCTAGTGATGTCGAGCGAAAGAGGGAAGCCCTAGGTATAAACCACCACTGGTCTGAGGTAGCCTTACTATAAGGCACTCACCTATATGGGGTTCTAGGAAATCTCTTCTAAGTACTGTCCTACTTGAACCTAAGTAAGCAAGGGCAACCGTGGTAACTACGGTAGTACAGGCGGTCTTTTCTCCACCCTTACTTGAAGATTAAAGGGCTTATGGGAATCCTTTACTTTGCGAGTCTTTTTGGTCTACTCTAGGTAAAGCATCAACCTTACTTTACCACTAGCAAGGGTTAAACAGGTCATCACTTTAGGTAGAGTAGCTAGATCAACAGTTACTGTTGCTACCTCTATAGAAGAGAGGCTTTCTTGGGTAGAGTAGGGACCATCACTTAGAGGTTAAGCATCGCTAGTAACTCTACAGTTCGAGGCTCGACCAAATAGGACTTCAAGGACGTAGTCACAACGTGAGAGCTAGCTGAGTCGAAGTTGAGATGAGTTCTTCATAGGGAAAAATTCCTAGTGCAAGGAGTCTAGTCAAGATTGAGAATAGCCTTTCAAGTGAAACGAGTAGCTTTATCAAAGGATGTGATTTTATTGTTTTTCTTTTTGATGTAGCTAATCTTAGTATGATGACCCGTAAGACTTTGTACTCCATTTTATCAATGAAATAAAGTCCTTATGCTTTTAATCATCACTCCACCAATTGATTTGCTTTTCTCTAGCTTCTACTATTCAGTTTTACTTCAATAATTGTTATGAGAGCATTCTTACATGGATAGGTGATCAAGGATGAAAGATTGACTTATGCCTAGGGCCACTAAGTCGATCAACACCCGGTAAAGCATTCATACAATATGTACAAGAACTAACTTAGGCAAAGCTCAGGGACATATCGACCCGGTATTGGGATCGATGTAAGGACTTACTTAGGGTAAGCTTAGGGACGAAAATTGACCCAAGATTAAGGCATAAGTATGGATCGAAGCCTTAAGATGATGCCCGCATCATTAGTATAGGGATAAACTCGGGTGAAGCTTGAGGATGAAAATAGATCTAAGATTAAGGGCTCAATGTAAATTGATGCCTTATGAGGGTGCCTGCATCATTAGTGTAAGAATTATCTTAGGCAAAGCTTAGGATAAAAATCAACCTAAGATAAGGGGCTCGATGTAAATCGATGCCGTATGAGGGTGCTTGCATCATTAGTGTAAGGACTAACTTAGGAAAAGTTTGGGGATGAAAATCAACTCAAGATGAAGGGCTCGATGTAAATTGTTACCCTATGAGAGTGCCCGCATCATTAGTATAAGGACTAACTTAGGTAAAACTTAGGGATGAAGATCAACTCAAGATGAAGGGCTCGTTGTAAATTGATGCCCATGAGAGTGCCCACGTCATTAGTGTAAAGACTAACTTAGGTGAAGCTTTGGGGATGAAAATCGACCTAAGATGAGGGGTTTGATGTAAATTGATGCTCTATAAAGGTACCCACGTCATCAGTATAGGGATCGACATGGCCAAAGCTTGGGGATGAAAATTGACCCAAGATGAGGAGCTCGAGAGAAGAAGAGGAGCAGATGTTAGGAACTTCATTAATTCATTGCATTCAATCGTAGTTGCAAATGTTTTTAATTCTCGTCACCTCGTTTAGAGAAAATAAGGTCTTAGATTTTGGACATTCCATGCCCTGGGGATTGGCTATCCTTCCATCATCTCAAGCTTGTAAGCACCTTTCCCACATCATCAACTACTTACACAGGATCCTCCCAATTGGGGGCAATTTGCCTCGTCCTTCCTCAAATTCAGTAGCCCCTACGTTTCTACAACTAGGTTACTAAGGTAGAAAACCCTTTATCGGACACTATGGTTGTAGTATCAGGCAACTCATTGCTAATATGCCACAGTACATGCTCTCATAGCATCTCAAACTTAGTCAATAGTATCGAGACTTGCCTATAGAGCCAAGTGATTAGCATTTACATTGAAGTGTTGCATCTTGGTGTAGGTAACTTTAACTCAATAAAGAGGATAGCTTCGGCTCCAAACACAAGACGGAATGGAGTCTCTCCAATCGTCATCCTGTACTTCGTGTGATAGCCCCAAAGTGTGTTGGGAAGCTCGTCAGCCCACCCGCCTCCTGCTTGTTCCACCCTCTTCTTAAGACTACTAAGAATTATCTTATTGATCGCTTCAACCTAGTTGTTGGTCTAAGGGTAAGCAACCGAGGTGCAGTGCAGCTTGATGTTGTGCTTGTTATAGAAGTCCCTAAAACGGTCTCTATCAAATTACCTTCCATTATCAGTGATCTGTTTGTATGGTACTTTAAAACAAGACAATATGTAGGTATACATGAAGCCTTCGGCAACTCAAGCCATAACAGTCGCAACAATTGATGCTTCTACCTACTTGGTAAAGTAGTCTATTGCCACTATGATGAATTGTCAGTCTACCAATGCTTTAGAGAAAGGGCCAAGGATGTCTAGTCCTCATTATGTAAATGGCCATGGGCTAGTCAAAGGGTGTAACTCCAAGCTAAGGGCGTAAGTAATTGACACATGCTTTTGGCAAGAGTAGTACCTTTAGACCATGGCTTTGGCATCTCCCTTCATTGTGGGCCAAGAGTAACCTAACTTGAGTACTCAAAGGTACAATGCTTCTGATTAGATGTAATTATTATAAATCCTTACGTAGAGCTCCTCAAGTACCCGAGCACCCTTCTTTATTTAGAGCATTTGAGGAGTGGAGTACTATATCTTTGTCTATAGAGTACATCATCGATCAATATGTAGTTGGTTATACTACACTAAGGAGTCCATCCAAGCGGGCTCTAGGGCTACCCTTATTATTTCGATGGCCCATTACTGGTGTACCTCTACACTTCTTTCAAGGAGGTATTGTATGAAGAGTGGTTTATCACATTCGTATGATGTGGGGATAATAGACAAAGCTATTATAGATAGCCTATCTACTTCTGCATTTTCTGTTCGAGGGATTTCATTGACCTCCCAAGAGGCGAATTCTGCATGGAGATCTAGCACTAGATGTAAGTACTTGGCCATTGTTTCAACCTTAGTCTCGTATTCTTCCTTAACTCGCTATATAACCAACATAAAATCTAAACTTATGTTAAGTTTTTCTACTCCAATATCCTTGGCAATCTTCAGGCCGACAATGAGTGCTTCATATTTGGCTTCATTGTTACTTGCTGGGAAACCAAACTTCAGGGATTAGAGAGTCTTTGTTCTATACGAGCTTTATAACATGATACTAGCCTCACTCCCCCCTTGGTGAAGGAGTCGTTAACATGTAACATCCAAACTAGTATGGCAAGCTCCAGTTGAGGCTCATCTACTTTATTGTACTTCGCTATAGAGTCTACAAGAACCTATGCCTTAATTGCTTGTCTTGGGTAAAATTGAAGTCCATGAGCACTGAGTTGGAGGGAGTACTTTATCATTCGACCTAAAGTGTCGAGCCTTTACAAGGCCATTTGGAGTATTACATCCATTAATATGATGATTAGATGTGACTAAAAGTAAGGCCAAATCTTGCAAGTGGCAATGACTACCACAAGGATAAACTTCTCTATCTTAGTATATCGAAGCTTAGGTCCTTGCAGGATATGGCTAATATAGTAGACCGAGCGATATTCATGGTTATTGTCTTGGACAAGTACAAACGATAATGCTTTGTTACCAACCGCGAGGTATAAGAACAATTCCTCTCTAAGGATGGGTTTAGAAAGTATAGATGGCGACCCAGGAAGTTCTTCAAGTCTTAGAAGGTTACTGCCATGCTAATGTCCATTTAAACTCAGTAAGGTGTTTGAACAAATGGAAAAACTCTATACACTTATTCATACTTTAAGAGATGAAGTAATTGAAGGCCTTTACCCTTCCCTTCAGTTACTGAACCTCCTTCACCTTGGTTGGTGCTTACATATCCTGAACTACCTTGATCTTATCAAGGTTGGCCTTTGTCTCTCAGTCTATGACCATGAAGCCAAGGAACTTACCCGAAGCAACCTCAAAGACATACTTCTAGGTGTTAAGTTTCATTTGGGACTGTTGAAGGGTTTAGAAGATTTCCCGAAGACAATTGATATGGTCTATTTTAGTGTTGCTCTTAGCGATCATGTCATCAACATAAACTTCAATGCTCCTTCCTGTTTGTGGCTTGAAAATATAGGTCACCATCCTTTGGTATGTAGCTCCAGTATTCTTTAAGCTGAAGGGCATGATTGTACAGCAATAAGTCCCAAAGTCTGTGATAAAGGATATGTAGACTTCGTCTTCAGGAGTCATCTAGATTTGGCTATATCCGACATAGGCGTCCATAAAATAGAGGAATGGATAACCTAATGTCAAGTCGACAAGTCAGTCTATTTGTGGTAAGGGAAAGCAATCCTTCAAGCAAGCCTTATTGAGGTCAATATAGTTAATGCATATATGCCATTCCCCATTTGCTTTCTTAATGAGCACCATGTTGGCGATCCAAGTAGGATACCTCTCATGTCAAATGAAGCCTACGCAAAGCAGGTCCATACTCCCCTCTCAATTGCGGCCTAACATTCAAGTATGACATCTTGCTTCTTTTGCTTGACAAGTCGTATGGTAAGGTTGACATTGAGGTAGTGGGTTGCTTCAGGTATGAGGATGATCCTCGATATATCTTTTGGCATAGATGCAAAGACATCTAAGTTCTGCTTAAGGAACTCTGTTAGCTTGAGCTTATCTCTATCTGGCAATCCAACCCGTATTTTAGTTGTCATTCCTAGGGCATTGGAAATTTAAACTTCAACGATCTTCTCTACTGGTTCTCCACGTAGTGCTAAAGTAAGGAGGTTAGTGGAATTGATGTTTACGACATTGTTTTCAGATTATGCTTTCAAGTAAAGCATCTTGGATAGGGCTTGATCCCTTCTACCCTACTAACTCCAATCGAGGTTATGAACTTTACCTTAAGGCTTTTCTAACTAATGAGCATGTTGAATTTTGTTGTGCTCGGTCTTCCAGGGATGACACTGTATGGTGACCAAATGTCGACAACAATGAAGTCAATGGATAGATAATGACATGTTCACCATCGCCTAGTCGAACAGGCAAGGTGATGATCCCTTTTACTGGCATTGCCTGCTGCCTCCTAACCTAGTGAAGCCATGTTTATATGGCTGAAGGGGTTTGTTGAGTTGTTCTTTCATTTGCTCAAGGACATTATAAAAGAATATGTCTGCTGAACTCCTAACAAATGTCTTAAGGATGTCAAAATACCCAATTTTAGCACTTATGATGAGTGCATCCCTATTGGGCAAGTTGACACCTTACATGGCTTAGTGGGTGAAGGTAATTGTTGTGTCATTCTTTAGGCTCTTACTTCAGATAATGTGCACCTCATGCTTAGGAGTGAGGGTAGTGTTACCTGATAGGAGGCTAGGCCTACCAAATATGGTGTTGACCTAGCCGCATTATCCCCTTCAATTTTGTTCGTCCATAAGGGGGTTGACCTATTGATGATGGGATTGTTGACGGTTATCTACTTGATAGCACTAGGCAAGCCATTGGATTTGGTTCCTCACATCTGTAACAAAGAGATCAATGTGGCCCTTACGAACAAGGCCTTCATAAGTGTTCTTGAAGTGGAAACACTCGTCAATGTTATATTCGTATGCTCTGTAGTAGTCACAGTATTTGCTTAAGTTTGCTGCTTTTAGCGTCTCGTGATTGCTTAGGGTTTATGGAAGTTGCCTTCAAACATCATACACATTTTCGTCAAGTGGTCGGTGTTGACGATTGATTTTCACCCTAGTGTGCAAACACTTACAAAACATAAAAACAGCTTCAAGGGTACTCCGTGCAACCACTCCGATGCTTAAGTCCACCTTCTTATCGTATGGAGAGACAATGTTAAATGGTTATGTGAATGGGAATGAAGAAGAAGGTCCCCTTACTTGGGGTCTTAACTGGTATTTATAGTGAGTCTATAGGGATTGTCTCTGGACTGGGCTTTGAAGTCGAGCCGATTAATATAAGCCCATATAATAATTATCCAAAAATGCCTATCAACACTTGCTCTCAACTCTCTTTGGTGACAAAGTAAAAAAAAAAAAAAAGAGAGAGAGAGAGAGAGAGAATTTAGAGAGGTTGATTTTGTGGGATTTTTGGAAAGGTTTGCAATTTCAACATGAATAAGCTCAAGCACTTAAAGAAGCAAAGGCTAGAAAAGGCGAAAAGTAGGAGTAACCGGAACACCTATAAATATTGACATGTCTAAAAAGATTAAGGCTTGAAGGGATTGGAGCACCTAAAGAAGTGAGAGCCAATGTAAAGGCAAAGACCTAAAAGGACCAATTCGCCTGAATAGGCGAGGGCGCCTAAAGAGGTGAAGGCCTAAAGAGACCAACACGCCTAAAGAGGTGAAGAGTGCTTGAAAAGGAGAAGAGAACTTGAAAAGCCAAAAGCCTAAAGAGGCGACAGCACATGAAGAGGCGAAGCTTGAAAAGGCAAGGGCCTAAGAGGGTCGAAGCACCTGAAGAGGTGAGGTGCTTGAAAAGGCAAGGGCCTAAAGAAGCTAGAACATTTGGAGAGATAAGGGCCTGTAAAGGCTAATTGGCTTCTAATCCGTTAATGCATAGGACTATGAGCTTATTCATTCGTCGTCCATGTAATTTCTTAGACTTAAAGAGTATTTTACCCTTCATCGCTTAATGGCTTAAGGTTTTCAAATAGCTCATCGTTTGTCTATTAGATAAAGTAATTAAGTTTACACCGGCTCATTGTCTGTAGTGTATAGGACTTTAAGCAATTGAGGAGTAGCCCGTTAGTGGATTGTGTTCGCATTAGCTTAAAGCAGAGGGGTTTGTTTAGCCCCCAAAAAGTTTTTGAGTTTTCTTACCCTTATAAAGATATGGAAATAGGCTTGTTAAAGCTCAGATTATGGGGTATGATGTAAATAAATAATATATCATCAATGGTTAAATGTGGATGCTGGTAACTGATTGATACGAGGTACAGTCATCAATCACGTGTCTTAAAAATAAATCATTGAATGAAGAAAAAATAGTAAAAAAGAGAAGTTTCACTCATATCAATAAGGATTGGTACATGAATTGGGCTTGAAGTGTGGTGGTTTTATTGTTGCCCTTTGGGAGCAGTCGCTCATCTAAGTCATCATCAGTGAGACATGAGATATTTGATGCTTTGTTCTCTTCGTTAGATTGGGTCATGGCCGTTAGGTTCAGTTCTATTTGTCTCTCTATTGTTAAGTAACTACGTGCCCATAGCCTAACATTACTATGCCGAAGCTTGCTGCAGCATTCATGGACAGCTCCACTTCGTTTAAGGAAAGACTCGACTATCCTTTTAAGTCTCTTGCCATGTCGTGTAGTAATGCTATTGAGTTGCTCGGCCTAAAACTTCTCGGCAACCGTTCATCGCTCGATGAGTAATGTTCAGCACGCTGCCAGAGTAACCATTTGTAGCTTTGACTAGCTTTTGGTGACAGTTTGGATTTCAAACGTGGGGGTGTACCAAGTTTCTTTCCGTGTTCGGATTGAAGTGTAGTTTGGCAACTCGATTTAGTTGCGGTTGTCGACTGGATCTTACTTTGTCAGAGTTCCTTGGCGACTCAGCAAGGAAGTCGGTTCAGTCAACTCTCTTTTCTAATTGCTGGTCGGTACTGGAGATGACGACTTGGAAACACTCGGCGTTTCGGCACCCGGCATGGTCGGCGTTGGAGATGACGACTTGGACATACTCGGCGTTTTGGCACCCGGCATGGTCGGCAACCATTGCTTAGGACAAACTGGAGTGATGTGACTTGGTGTTCGGTTGATGTTACTCGGCCTCACGGTGGAACGGTGGCCAGCTCAAAATTTGGAACTTCTTGGCACCTTGGAGTAACTTGGATATGCTCGACTTTTCGGCCTTGGCTATGTTAGTCGGCGAAACTTACTCAGAAACTCGACAACACTTGTCAACGACACTTACTGCTTCGCATGTCGGCAAAAGCTTAGAAGTTGGGAAAGGCCTGGACTTTATTTGTTCTGCTACTTAGAGTTAGCTTTGTCCGAACGTACTGCTACCCAAATCTTGTTCAGTATTTGGAGGTTCGGTGGGATGTTACTGCGTGTAACTCAGCGAGGGTAGAAAGAGCCAACAGGGGCTGATCTTGTTGAAGAATGGGTCGCCAAATTAATAATAGCTCGAATTATGAAGTCGCCCTCAGCGACTCAATCCACGAGTGCACTTTACTTAACGAAATAAACTAGCATGGATCATAGTCGTTCAAGTTCAATTGTCAATGGAGCTCGACTTGGTCGAAAGGAACTCAAAGTACTAGTTTCAAATTCAAAGAGGCTGTGACAACCGAGTTTCATTGCCGATTAACGGAGGCTGTCCACCCGCTGAGGAGTTAGAATTAACTCTTTTAAAAACAGTTTTCGGATCACGGCATGCTTATTCCCCACATTGGAACGCAAATTGGATCGAGGCCTTTAATGAAGCTTTATATGATACCTTCATAGAAATCATCCATATTAATCAATTTGTTAGGTCCAACAGCCTTCATGGAATATTTGTGAAAAGAAGCTATCCCCATTCATCCTTGAATTATGCAGCTCGGGTTCTAATGCGCTTAAAAACTCAGTTATCACTATGACTTACCAATACATAATTAAACTAAATGGATCATTCGAGATATTAAAGAAAGTTAGAAAAAAAGGGTCCATAATCGAACAAGAGTAGTTGACGTGAAGCTACTCAAAAGATGTAACTCACCAACAAACACAACACGACTTGACACCACACTTGATACGACACATAAGTTTATATCAAGGTTTACCTATCACTAATCCTGAGTTGCTCGACAAGATTAGATAAAAGTGTAGGAAATATGGACTTAGAATATTTAGTGTAAAAATGTTGGTTATATCTGCAGCATACAAGAAAAAAGGACTATTTATAATAAGTCCCTAGGGCAGCGTTACAAATAATGAAAGGATAAAAAAGTACATACAAAAAGGGAATTCGTAGTACATACCAAAAAGAGTAAAAAGGACAAAATACCAAAAAGAGTAAAAAGGACAAAAGACCAAAATGGAAAAGTAGTACAAGGTGGACAAGTGGTAGTACCACATTAGTCTTATACGAATATTTTCTAAGCACAACAGGTGAGAGGAGTCAAAATGTTACGGCATTAAAGGGCCGAGAAGAGAGAGAGATGGCATCATGCAACGAGGAAACTTTTTATCCGTTTAAGTGAGTCTCTCATCACTCGGCAAGAACTTCTCAGCTATATCGATGGAATTACTTAGCATAGAGTCCTCGGCAAGGGAATGGTTAACATCATCACTACCGAGTTTACAGATCATCGTACGACAATTAAGGAACCTCAAGGAGTTCAGCCACATTCTTTCGGTATAAACTTTCTCGTCACCAGTAGGTAACTAAGAGAGAATTCATCATGTGAGGGATTGGAGTCCTCGAAGCTGTATGCGAGTAATGAGGCCGTTGGTCGGCAATTCATTAGGCTCAAAACCCAATGTACACCTAAGAAGTAGCAGTTACATAACGGTTGCCAAAATGGTTCTTAATCTTTCGACCGTAGAATTTTATCAGCAAGCAATATGGTCATCCCAAACTTCGGAAGAAGTGAAGGTAAATAATCAGATTTAGAAAAATTTAGAAAAGAGATTCCTTTTCCTATCTTTTCGAAGATTCGTTCATTTTTTTTTATTCCCACAAACGGTGCCAATTATTGATGGTTAATTTTTATCCCGGTGTACGAACGCCTGCAAAACATGAAAACGACTTCAAGGGGCACCGGAGGGTGCTCCGACATAGCCACTCCAATGCCTCAGTCAACCCTCTTATCTGTAAAGAGAAAATGTTAAATGGTTATGTAAATGAAAAAAAAAAAAAGGTCCCCTTACCTAGGGTCTTAAGTGGTATTTATAACGAGTTTATGGGGATTATCCTCAGATCGAGTCATTGGACTGGGCTTTGAAGTTAGGCTGACTAATGTAAGCCCATATAATAATTATCCAAAAATGCCTATCAATAATTGGGTTAAAGGTATGTATGAGGTGTAGTCTTAAAACTTATGCCTTTGCTTGTCACACTTTTCTCATACAAGTAGTTATAATCTAAGGTCATGAGGTCCCAAACGATCTTTTGCTAAGATGCTAGTGTTATTTTTCTACCTTGAATCGAGCTCTAATAACATCCTCTTGAGCTGTGTATTTCTCAGCAAATCTCATGAATTTTTCCAAGGAGTTAAGCTTATCAAAAAATACAGTGTTAACGAGCCTTCTATTCGATTCTATACCTGTTAAGAGTACTCATAGGGCCATATTAATGTCTAGCTTGGAAACTTGTAGCTTTGTTCAATTGAAGTGCTCAAGATACACTCGCAAGCTTTCATTAAGGTTTTATTTGACATTATAAAGGATGGAGGAATCTCGTAGTGGGACTCAAGAGCTAAGTAAGTGTTGTTGAAACTTGCTTACTAGGTTGTTGAATGAAGTGATTAATGCCTTAGGAAGGGTGTTAAACCAAAGCAAGGTAGCTTTCGCTAGTGTACTAAGAAAGGCCTTGCACACGATGGCATCTAAGAAGTTATGGAGGCTCATCATTCTTCGAAAGTGGATATGGTTGTCATCTAAATCAATAGTACCATTGTAGCTGTTGAGATGTGGTAGTCTCACACCGATGGAGAGTGTTTCCTTAAGGTTTGAGGATACGAAAAGGCTCTTTGTCTATGTAGATCATGATACTCGTATAGAAAATTTGACCTTCTTTTGTTCACACACAATGAAAGTATGATAAATGTGCTCATTGAGCTCATCCATGTTCATATCCTCATAGTCCTTTGACGATGGCCTTGGTGATAAGCTATTGGCTAGTTTAGTTGTCATTATGCATTCACCCTCCATGTGTGTTTTACTACAATTGTGATTAAGCTAGTCCCAAAGGTCTTGGTATTGTTGGTGATCATATTGAATGTGTTCATGTGAGCGCGTTGGGCGCACATTATCTTATTTGTCATTGTCACTTAGCTGTGAAGAGGACTCGACTATCACCTCTCCATTTAGATGCTTCTGAGATGCGTTCTTGAGTAGTGTTACATCTTTATACAGAGCTATAGTAGATTCATGGTACCTTTTGTTTTCTTCCAACATTTGTTGGATAAGTAACTTAAGATCCTGGATTTCAATGTTTTCATTTTAAGACAGAAGAGGTTGACTACCTTCACCTTGTTAGGAGGTATGAGAGTCTTCTACATGGGAAGCTTATAGGTTATTGTTTTTACTTTTAGCCATCGTTGTCGTAGTGACCTGAAACAATGGGCATCAAAATGTTGATTATGTGGAAGACCAACTAAGAAATAAGGTCAGATTGGGCTGAGCTTTATCTCTTGCTCCTGGATACTTACAAAATGCCTCTTGTAGGAAGCCACAAGGCCCCTCTAACACTTAAGTCAGCAAAGAGGACCAAGAAAGGGGAAGGTAGGCAGTAGAGGCCAAGTGGACCGTACTCGCCTGGTGTAAATGTGTTGCTTTTCTTTTCTAATAAGAGGGAGGAAAAGGGGTTTAAGAATGATAGAGGGAGAAAAGGACTTAGAAGAGCTAGGTCCAATCGAAATATGTCTTATTTATTGGCACCTTATGCCTTTTATGCGATTTAACTAAATATGTAGGAATTGGGAGTTTGTTCTACTGGTTAGCACAAATAGCATACTTTGCAATGGATGATAGAGCTTTACTATAGGCAACATGCCATGGTTGACTAAACCACCAAATCTACAATTCAGTAATCTAGTAAAGGTAGAGGTATTTGGCGCGCTGACCATACCGTGGATGTCAGATGCTCATTAATGAGTTGTCGTAGGTTGTAGTCACTAAAGACAAAGACTGGGCCAAAACGCTCATCGAGGGCCAACTAATGCTCAATGGAAGGAGTTAAGCCTCAAGCTTACCTTAAACGGCTAACGAGCTTTAGCTCATCGGTTAGGGATTGATCTATTCAGTCATTTGTCATTTAGCTCATTAGACACGTCGTAATGCAAGGAATCTGCTTGCCCTAGCTTAGCATTCTTCATTAGCGCAGGCTTACAGACTTGAGAGGGAATCACAGTGTAACGTATAGGACTGCTACCTACTTGGGTGCCCTCTGAGTGGGCCTTATGATGGGCTGCAATCATTAGGCCTTGAGCAGAGTAAGAATTAAGCATCAATAGCATTCATAGGGAAAAAAAAAAAAACCTTTACTACCTTTGTCTTCTTCACTACCGTCACTTACCCACCACCACTATCACCCACCCTATGTTGCATAGTACCAACACACTCACAAGTGAAGAAAGAGAGAGAGAGAGAGAGATATTAAAGGGAAAAATAGTCTTTTAACTTTTATTACTGGTTTATCTTTATTGCCTTGTTTGTTTAAATAATGTAACAGTCATTCCCTCCCTTATTGCATTCAATAAAAATTGCAATTCCAGTCCTCCAATTCTATTTAGTAAAATAAACAAGTAGTAAATGCAATGTTATCCACACATAACAAGCTACTCCTGTAGCGTCCATCAATTGTCTAGTGCTAGTAGTCAACAAATGGCATCATCCTAGCGTACCTTCATTCAATTTGCCATAATGTTAGCTAAGTGCCAATCATAAGCATTCTCAAGTTTATTAGCTAAAGCTACTAAACAATCAACACACTCCTCTAATCCAAACCATTTGTCACATAGGATATTGACTTGACTCTAGATTGTACAAATCTTACATATATTTTTTCCCTCCAATATGAGTTACAATCGAAGACTTCATCCTTATTTTAAGCTAATATAATTTAGTCTATTAAAAAAAAAAAAAACCTATACAAGGCACATACATTTTTCTTCATCTCCAATTATCGTTTAGTTTAAATCTCATAGGTTGGTGCAAAGTAAGCTCAATAATTCAGATTTTGATATGTGTGGTAAGGTTATTGTAGCTAGTCAATCATACGCAACAGGTATGTCAATCGATCTAGGAGATGTCTTAAGTTGATGACATATCAAGGGATATCATTATAAAGAGGTATATGAGGAAGAATGTGAAAACTTGGTATCTTAAGTACCCATGTGTGATAATGGATCAAACTCAATGTTTTTTACTATTTTTTAATTGTTCTTGATAAATTGTTCGTTTGATCTTCTAAGAAGTGATTTCAGTAAAGTTTCAATTTTTTTTTTAAGTTTGCCAATGCCTTGAATGAATCAAATGAGAAGAAAATGCTCATACTTATAGAGTTTGAGATCAATCTCATTCATTGAATGGCTCTATGATAAATGGCTGAGATTAAACCCTATCATTGAAGCTCATCCTCTCCTTTAACCTTCATGGGCTTAGATATGTCTAAGGGTTTATAATAGTTAAAGAAAGTCCATTAACATTATAAAGCATCTTTAACGTTTTCTTATGTCTCAATAAAGTCAAACAAAGTCCAAATGAGCTTAAAAATGCTGTTTCCAAATCTACTTTCGTACATGAGATGATTGAGCAAGGTCGAGAGAGAAAATCCAGTCTAATGAACCCTATTCTAAATCTGCCAAGCCAGATCTCCCTAAGTCATCCATAAACTGATCGATTTCCTAGACTCTATCACTAGCTTAAGATATTGGTCCTATAAGCTCCAAAACTAACCATTCGAGATTTCGATCGGTTGAAAGACTCGATTGAGCCTAAATTATAAAGTAAAGCTAGCAATATTAGTAAAATGATCCCATAAGTTTGAATTTAAGAAAATAACCAATAAAATAAAAGAATATAAAAATTCCAAATTTTAAGTATATAACTCGTTATTTATCGAAAATGCGTAAAATGCATTCTGATAATTAACAAATCTCTAGAGATAAATTATATGTATACTAAAAATCATAAAATAACCTAAATAATATTTAGGAATATTTATTTGTACTATATATGAATTTACATGTATGTAGAAATACGCGTAATTACTTAAAATACGCGTAATGTGCTAAAATAATACTAAATAATTAAAGAAAATTCGTAATTAATTAATAAAAAAAATAAAAATTAGGAAAAATAAGGAATGATCCAGATATAGGTCGTGGTAGCTGGAAAAAATAAGAAAAAAATTATCCAATTAAATTAGAACAACACAAAAGGCAAATTGGAAGAAGATAAGGCAATTATCTAATCAAATTAATACACAATAATTTTCCTAAAGCTCTATAGATAGCAAGAAAAATTCAAAAGCTCATTTGGTCAGTTTGGAGAATGAGAAAAATAGAGAGCTTCGAAAATCAAGAGAAAAACCAAAGAAAAAAAAAGAAAAGGAAAACTGTGCAGTTAGGGCCACAAAGGAGAACCCAAACTCGACAAGCAGCTGGGAGTGGACGGCCACCACCACCACACGGTGGTGGCAGCACCCAAGTGAGCCGACATACCCATGGCCACCGACGGTGGCCGGAGCCACCCAAATCGGTAAGTTCTATTTCCAACCCGATTTTGTGTAATTGTGTAAAAATAGTAAATATTATTATAAAATTATTAATTTTTTTATTCTGAAATATTTTTGTATGTAGTTTTTAAGAAAAATATTATTTTGATGAAAATATGTCTCGTGATATAGAATCCTTAAGAAATCGTGCAAAACCGAACATGTTTCGGTTTAGAAATAAATGACCTTAGGAGTGTAGTTTTGAACCCAAAATTTTTGTATAGATTAATTAGATGATATAAAATAGTGCTATAAAGCCCGTTTTCAAAAATTAATTTTCAAAAATTTTAGATAATTTTTAGGCCCTAAAATGAGGCATAAAATGGGTAATTTAGGGTTAATTAAGTAATTAAATGGTTAATTACTGATTTACTGAATAAGTATGTATTTTAAGATGTTGAAATCTGATGGAGTATGATACTTATATCATTTAGGGTGTTAGATGTAATTATTAGGTTAATTATGTAGTAAATAAGTAATATGGAAAAATGATACATTTTAAGTTAATTTTGTAAATTAGGGTAATTAGGTGTAAAATCAGATTTAGCATGAATTTTGAAATTTTGAAATGATAATTGATGTTAGGAGATAGTAATTAGAGTAATAAAAATATTAGATATATATTATATACATAATAAGTGATAATACATAATACATAATTATTAGAAATATAATAAATAGAAAATATTAGAATAAAAATTGATATTATGATAAGAATAAAAATATACAATAAATCTGATAGGAAACTTGAATTTATGTAATTATATGAAAAATGTAAAAAATTTCTCACATCAACAGTGAATTCAGTACACTAATACGGATTTAAGCGTACCCGGTGAAATAAAATCAACTAGGGGTAATAATAATATTTAGGAGATCGGGAAGTAATGTGATTAATTTCACATTATGGGTTGAAACGAATATCTAGGATTCGAGTATAAAACAATACTTAGAAATCGAACTAAAACCTAATTTAGAAATCGATACGGAAATCGAACCCGAACCTAACCCCAAACCTAGAATAATTGTAAAAGACTTAAGATTGAGATAACTAGGCATATTAAACCCTAACCAAAACATAACAATAAGCATTATAAGATAAAATGAACATATAATAGTTATATGACAAACTAAAACCACGTTTGTGTTATAGGGATGATCAGCGATGGCCTGAGTAAGTCAGACCTCGAGTGAGTGAGCGAGGAGTCGAGGTAAGTTAGGATTAATACAATACTGTATTTTGGAGGCTTAAGATTATGCTTGGTTGTGCTTATTAGATAGTTAGATGTGTGCATGTACTTGATTATAAGTGATGCTATGATTCTGTCTGTTGTCCTGGCTTATATTGTATGGTTTGTATGAAATGATTGATCACCCTAAACTGGATCTAATCAAATATACGACTTATAATCATAATCAGACCTACATGGCAACCCATTAGGGGAACTTAGGACTCTCCGGCCAAATATCGACCCTTTCGAAAGGGATAGCGCAGGATTGCAATTGGTTCCTTCTTCATCCTCAATCGAACTAAGTGATAGGAGAGGAGGTCCTGGCGAGGATGAAGTCAATGGTTCGAAGGTAATCACGGGTAGAACGAGGTCTCCATTGCACAAGCTTGGGTTTGGTCATGAGCAGTTGCATTAATGGTAACTCCTCAACCCGAATTAGAGCGAGCGCAATTTCTCTAATCTCACGACGGGCCGGACAATGTCGTGCAATGGCATTTGCTTGCACATGCATTGCACCTAATAAGTTGATTGAAAACCTTATTGTGTATATGGTATAGTTTTAAGTCCTGCATCCTAACTTACTGAGCTGTGGTTGCTCACATCCCTATAGACGTCATGCAGGTGCTGGCTAAGAAGCGGCAAACAACTACTCTGAAGTAAGCAACTGCTGGATCTTGGGGATTGAGAAAAAACATTGAAGAATAAACACATATTTTTAAGGTCTAAGCTTTTATTTTAGAATTACTTTTTATTTCTGAATAATGTAATAACTAGGAAATATATTACGGAGAATTATTGTAAACTTTAATTACAATAACTAAATTATAGTGTATATATATTTCCTCACTTTCTTAGGTAAATGATTTATTTAAATTACAAACTGTTTATTTCAAAGCGAGTTAGTCATGAACGCCTTGTGTAGATCAGGTCTAAGATAGAGGTTGTAAGGCTAACTTCTATCTTAGGATGGTTTACACGGCGAGACTGTTACGACTCTGCCGCTTTGGAGCATGACAGGTCCATGATATTGAATTGGGTTAAAAACTCAATTACCAAAAGAACCTTTTATAGTAAAAATAGTACGCTTGGTCTTTTAGTTAATTTGGTATACACATGTGAAAAGATTTACTCCCAAAAATTAAATCAAATAGTTATGTTTTCTTAATAAAAGATGTATGAACATGTCATAATTAACCATGTCATAAGTCACAACAGCTAATAATATTAGTAAAACATTTTATTAACAAATTAAAAATAACAATGTGTACAAAGGTCATGATTATAGTAATCCTTGTCCACTAACCATTCACTTTTCAATTCATAAACCGTAATGATAATAGTAAATACTGTGAATTTCATTAGAAATTTAGGCCATCGCAACATAACTCACTGTAGTGAAATAAGTTGTTGTAGTAAAGATATTGTTAACATATTATCAACTTTATTCATTACTTAGCAAAGTCATTATTCTATTATTTAACACATATTTAGCAATTACTTAGAGTAAGTGCAAGTTAGTTAGAATTAGTTAGGATGCTTGTGTACATATAAATACCTTATATTACCAAATATCAAATAGCAAGAAGTCATTTTTCATTTTCTTCTTCTCTCCACTCATATACTTCTACAATCCATGGATGACAATACAGACAAAGCATTAACGGAATCATCACAGTAACATATATGAAGCATTCTTACATGGTATGTAAGCACCGTATGGTAATGATCGACTAGTATTTCTCAATAATTGTTTGTTATCCTTCAAATCACTTCATACAAATGGCAGAACAAGTCAATATTGATCCTTATTATTTAGCCGGTTCTATTAGCCCTAGCATGGTATTAGGTAGCATAATTTTCAATAGAAATAATTTTTTAGCATGGAATCAATCAATGCGAATAGCTTTGGGTACTAAAATCAAGCTACGGTTCATAGATGGATCTATTCCTAAACCAGAGAACAATTCTAATGATTTTCACAAGTGGATAAAATGTGATTACATGGTGAGATGTTAGCTATTGAATTCAATGATTAGTGAAGTTGCACAAAGTTTCGTTTATACTCAATCATCTCATGAACTTTGGAAAGAAATCACAAATCAATATGGACAAACAAATGGTCTTCTTAGTTTTCAACTTCAACATGAGTTAGTTAACGTTAAATAGAATAATTGTTCGGTGACAGCATTTTATAACAAGTTGAAGAAATCTTGGGAGGAACTTCAAGCTTTGAATCCATATCCTACTTGTACATGTGGTAGGATGAATTATTGTACGTATAATATGAAAGATAGATTGAATGAGTATGAATCACATATAAAGCTGATGCAATTTCTTATGGGGCTATCGGACACATATGAATCAGTCAAGATTCAAATATTGTCTTCAGATCCTTTACCAAATGTGAGCTAAGCCTTTTATCTGGTTTTACAAGTAGAAAAATAGCATTAAGTGACTAATATGATATTGAATTAATCAAATAGCTCGATTTTTACAATTAAAACCTTTAGATCCAATATGAATATAAAGAAAGATTAGAGGAAAATTAAGGTTTTTTTGTAAAAATTGTAATTTAAAGGGTCATACTATTGAATCATGCTTTGAATTAATTAGGTACCCTAACTGGTACAAGGGTCATAGGAACAAGAAGCAAAATTCTAAGACAGTTATTGCTACACATTGTCATAACAAAAATGTTTTTAATAAGCCTGATGATCATACATATGCAATGGATTCGCAATTAGTGCAATCAATTTATAGTGAAGTGATTCATATGATGTAAGGGAAGGCTGATGTATTGATGACAAGGGGATTGCATCCACCTCTAATTCCTTTATGGGTATTGCATCTGTTACTAATTTAGCTTAATTGAATAATGATGTCGATAATTGGATTACTAACATGGGAGCCGATGATCATATGACTCCATTCTCTTCTATTCTTGATTCAAAACACTTTCTTTCACAACTTATAATTGTACATCTGCCTCATAGATCTACTAAAATGGTATATGAATGTGGTTCAGTTCATATTAACCCTTCTCTTATTCTTCACAATGTACTTCTAATTCTTAATTTCAAACACAATATGTTATCAATTTCCTAGCTCTTGTCTACTTTGTCACTCATTGTCACCTTTGATAAAATTCTTGTTATTTTCAAGACCAGAGGCATAACAAATGCATTGCGACTGCTTATCTACGTCAAGGTCTTTATGTTCTGAATTCAGTAGTCAATAAGCATTGTAGTATTTCTTTTCTTTTTCCTTATAGATCTTCATTAAATAATCAATCTGTTAGTTCTCTTTCTTCATGTGTTGTTTGTACTACTCCAGTTTTTTATGTTGAATTGGTTCATGCTCTTCTTGAACACTGTTCTTTGTCCAAAATAATTCATATGAATTGTCGTAAAGGACTTGATCTTAAGAATTTGGTTTGTGAAGTTCATAACCTTGCTAAGTTCCATAGGATGTTGTTTCCTCATAGTAATTTTACATCTTCTAGGCCTTTTGATTTACTACATTTGGACATTTGGGGGCCATATAATGTAGCTACTCATTTTAAGGAACATTATTTTTTAACTGTTGTTGATGACTATTCAAGAGGGACATGGACTTTCTTGTTGAAATACAATTCTCAAGTTTACATTACTTTACGGAAGTTTTTTCTTTATATCATGAATCATTTTGATTCCTCTCCCAAGAGTATATGGAGTGACAATGGAATAGAGTTTTTATCCAAAGATTATACAGAGTTGTTTACTCGCTTTGATACTGTGCATTAAAAGTCAGTTCCTTATACACCCCTAACAATATGGGAGAGTTGAGCAAAAGCATCAATATTTGCTTGACATTTCTTAAGCAATACTAGTTTACCTAATTTTTTTTAAGGAGATTTCTTGTTAATAGCCACTTATTTGATCAATCGATTTTCAAGTGCTACTCTTGGTTGGAAATCCCCTTATGAGCTATTATTTGGACAAGAACCTAGTTATAATCATCTGTATATCTTTGTTTGCTTATGTTTTGTTGCCTCACAAGGCAAGTTTGATGAGCGAAGTAATAAGTGTATCTTCTTTGAGTATGCATCTAGATATAAGGCTTATAGAGTTTATGATCTTAACAGCAAGAAGTTATTTATAAGTTGTGATGTCAGGTTTTATGAATCAGTTTTTCCATTTAAGGAAATTGGAGTCTCCTCTTCTATTTCTTCTCTTCACTTACCTTATGTTTCTTTTGATAGTAGTGCTCCTAATGTTTCTAATCATTCCTCTGCTTCTCTTACACCATCTTTTGTGTCTGGTCTTTCTTCTTCTATTGCTTCCTTTGTTGCTCCATCAACTAATTCTTCTTCTCTTCATCAATCTACTAGAGTCACTCGAACACCACAATGGTTAAGTGATTACATGCATTCTTTACATCATGTCAATACTCTTCCATTTCTTCTATCAAATATCCTTTATTTTCATCCCATTCCTTTTCTTCTTACCTTATTGATTTTGTGCACTCTATAGCTAATGTGTTAATAACTAAGGAACCTACACCATATATTTAAGCTTCCCAAGATGACAATTGGGTCCAAGCTATGAACCAGAAGCTTCAAGCTCCAGAGAACAAGTATACCTAAGAGTTGATTGCACTTCTCAAGGGTAAACAATATATTGGTTATCATGGGTTTTTATGATCAAATACCTTCCTAATAATTCGATTGAGCACTATAAAGCATGTTTAATGGAAAAAGGCTATACTCAGGTTGTTAGTAAAGATTATCATAGCATTTTTTTTCTCCAGTTGCTAATCTTAGTGCCTTTCGTATATTACTTAATGTTGCTGCTATTAAGCAATGGCCTTTGTTGCAAATTGACATAAATAATGCTTTTCTTCATGGCTATCTTGATGAAGAAATTTATATATAGACCTTCCTTCTAGTTATTCTAAAGTAAAGCTAGGGCAAGTTTATCGATTGATTCATTCCTTATATAGACTAAAGTAGGCTTCTAAACAATGAAATTTGGAAATTTCTAAATTCTTGATTCAACGTGGTTTTTAACAGTCTATTCATGATAATTATTTTTTCATTCGTGATGATTCTTTTGGTTTTCCAGTTGTTCTTCTCTGTGTCGATGACATGCTCTTAACAGGTACCAATTTAGATGCTATTTCGACTTTAAAACAACAACCGCACTTTACTTTTACTATAAAGGATCTTGGTGCTAGTAGATATTTTTTAGGAATGGAGCTTTATATGTCGGACAAGGGCATTTTACTTCATCAGAGGAAATTTATTACTGAGATCCACTTTAATACTGGCTTATCCACTGCTAAACCTACTTCTTCTCCTTTTCCTTCATGTTTGAAACTTTATCTTGATGTAAGAGTTGTTCTTGATGATCCCACATTTTATAGGAAGATTGTAGGGCACCTATTATATCTTACTAATACTAGGCCTAATATATCATTAGCTGTACAGAAGTTAAGTTAGTTTTTAACTCGACCTTGTGTTAGTCACTTGTGTACTACCTTTCACGTCCTTCGTTATCTTAAGGGCAACATTGAGTTTAGCTTGTTTTATTCTTCTAGCTCTTCTTTTGACTTGTTTAGTTATTCTAACTTCAATTGGGGTGTTTGTTTAGACGATTAGAAACCCATTTCTAGTTACTGCATGTTCTTAGGTTCTTCACTTATCTCTTGGAAGATAAAGAAGCAACCAACTGTTGCAACTTCGTCCATTGAAGCTAAATGCCACTTTATGGTAACAGTTACTAGAGACGTGTTATGGATTTCTTATGTATTGCAAGATTTACTTATACCTATTTCTTCTCTTGTTGTGCTTTATTGTAACAACAAATCTACCATGTTACTTGCTGATCATCCTTGTTATCACAGCTACACCAAACATATCTCCATGGATGCACATTTCACCAGAGATCAAGTTTCTTCTGGTTTTCTTCACCCTGCTTATTTTTTGTCTCAACAGCAACTTGATGATTTTCTCATGAAGCCTATTTCGACTAAACACTTCTCTTTTGTCAAGTACAAGTTCAGCCTCTATATGGATCTACCTTAAAGAAAGGGGGTGAGGGTAGGGTTGTTAACATATTATCAACTTTATTCATTACTTAGCAAAGTCATTATTCTGTTATTTAACACATATTTAGCAATTAGTTAGGGTAAGTGCAAGTTAGTTAGAGTTAGTCAAGATGCTTATGTACATATAAATACCTTCTATTACCAAAGATCAGATAATGAGAAATCATTTTTCATTTTCTTCTTCTCTCAACTCATTTACTTCTGCAATCAATGGATGACACTACAAACAAAGCATTGACAAAATCATCACGGTAACATACATGAAGCCTTCTTATAGATATCTTTTATTTCTATTTTAATGCAACAAGTTATACTTAGCGAGAAGCAATTTCTAATTTTATCAAGCCTATCATAGCAACATTTACACTACATAGATATTATCCGAGATCAATTTCGCCCTTCATTTCCTTTTTAATTCACTTATTATTGAAAAAGATTAAAAATGATAACTTTTTCATAAAAAGCTGCTCAATATAAAAGTCATAGTCATGGACTATATGTAGTAATAGTCCTTCCATGATAGCTAGTTCATTACTATGACACATCCTTTCTCTCTTGCTTTGCCTCTCATCCTTGTCCCTTCTCATCCCTATGCCTACCCTCAAAAACTTCTTGATCCCCTCTCTTTCTTAGACTCTCTATTCATTCCCCTCTATACTTTGAAAATAATTTGTAAGTGCAAAAAAATATTTCTCATATATCTTCCCAAAAAAAACTAATATTATTTATTATTGAGTGTTTCTTGCGAAAATTTATAAATAATTTCATAAATAATCCATAAATGTGAGAAAATTATTGGTCATTTAAGATTTTTTTCTAAATTTTCTATTTCATTTTAAAGTTTTATTAATGTAATAGGGTCCTTGTTGTAATAGGTTTTTTACCTATGTCAAAGTCTATTAGGAAGATTCTTATTATAAGGGGCTACTCACTACAATAAGCTTATTTACTGTAGCAAGCAACTTTTTATATATGCTCTATTACACTAAGTTATTTGCAACATAACCTTTATAAGAAGTGGTTTTTGCAGTGAACCTTTCTAACGAGTCTCATCTTTGTAGATAACCATTTTACTATTAATTTTTGTGTTATTGATACTATCGTTTTCCGATATTATGATGTGTTTGATTTTTATGTAATGGAAGATTCATTTTTATTGATGGAATATTTTTCTTATATTAATTCAAAATTTTGATTACACACCAAACACATACTCATTACTATACAGGGTATATTGAAATTACATCTCTTAAATTATTAATGAAGAATGCATAAATCCTTAATCTCCTACGCAATTATCATAAATAGATATTCAAAATTATAAACCAAATATAATTTAATTTCTCTCTTCCTTGGGAAAATTTAAATTCTATTTTAAAGCACAATAATTTTGCAACAATAAAATCTTATAACAATCTCCTTTCAACTCAAATTATGAAACAACTTCTTTCCAAATTGTTTTCATCTCGATTTTAATTGTCGCATCTAAACATGGCATCATGTTAGCTTCGTAGTCTAAGCATAAAGGGTGCTTTAGGAATTTGCTAAAAGATCATGACAAGAAACTTTTTTAAATTTATTTATATTTACTCAAGTGAAAATCGAGAACATTAAACACATGAAATAACATTTGGAAAAAAATTAAACAATTAATTATATACAAGAGTAAGAATTATAAATATTGAAAATATTTTAACATAAAAGATATTAAAAAAATATTCGTAATATAAACTTTTCTAAATATTTATATTTCTAAAAACATCATAAGAATCACGGATTATTTATTTGTTTCAATGGTGAACCTACAATATGCTTGCAAAAGCAATAAAAACATAGTAAACAATTAAATTATCATGTGACAATGTAAGAGTTGCTTATGTAGAATAATGTAGTGATAAAGGTGAGAAGGCATGAGGCTATACTCATGCTTTACTCTATAAAGTATGTAGGTCTTTAAATTTTTGAACCAAAACTTATCCTATAATATTCTAGAATCACCTCGGAATCTACATCATATAAAATATGTGCAAACTATAAATTTTTCCTATTTTTCCATAAATTTTAAGTTTATGTATTATTAAAAAAGAAATCTATATATGATATTACAAATTATTTTATATGTAAAACCTATAGAACTTATAGTAAAACCTATTGAACTTATAACAAAAACTATGGTATAAAAAAAACATAACATTTTCTATCTTGGTTATTTAATTATGTAGAAGTAAATGAATCAAGTGGAATCTATAGCAAATTAGAATGAAAATTATCATCTACAAAAGTTAAAACACCACACAAATATAATAGATTGCTTTTATTCTTTTCTTGACTGAAAAAAGTGTAAGGTTACTCTAAATTCATTTATTTTTATATATTATTTATTATTTAGCAAATTTTATAGCTAGATACCAGATATCTTAAAACTTATACCTTATATATTTTGAAATAAAAGTTTCAAGATAGTTGATATCATCTCGATATACTATCTTATGAGAATGAGTCCTCCAAAATTGCTTCACAAAACTTACTTTGTTACTTCTAATATTTACTAAGAACCTATTAGGTCGAGCGGGATGTCAGTGGGTATCTTGTTCAATAAAGTTACGTGCTAACCTCTTGAATAATGTATTGAGAGTCCTAATATCAAGCCATGGATGAATCTTTTTTAGTTTTAAAAAACTGCAATTGGAGACTTTATATTTTGTGATAAAAATGAGTAAAACAAATGTTTAGAAATTATTCACGGTAGCAAAAAGTAATTGATGGAAACCTTAATAAGTGGAATGTGGATGGATATATAAGCGTTAATTTTGTAAAATGAGGTAATTCTAAATTGTATATTATTTTCGGAAAACTGCTTTTAAATTGTATAATACTACAGTGTGAAGAAACATTTTTTACTATATTTCTAAACATCATTTCTATTCGTGATTTAATTCTTCATCTGTATTATTGCATATACGCATGTCATAGTTGATAAGATATAACTACAATGCCGAGTACGTATCCTAAAATTTTATCTACTCCAAAATAACATTACTTTTAGTAAATAAAGGATATCCTAGTGAAAAATGGTTTATCTTACACTTTCATACTCGAGATCGCATGTTTAACCATTTTAATGAAAGATTATCTGTCAATTTTTATAGAAGATTCCTAGCCAAATGTGTAGATCGTGATACAATTTCTTTGTAAGAGATATTAAAATATTATGTTTTTCAAAGAGTGTTGGGGGGGGGGGTGTGGGAAGCTACTTATATGAAACCAATGCGAAAATAAGAGTAACAAGGTTAAACTTACGGCAATTTGCATGCACTGAGGAATAATTATGGATATTTCCAACTTATGTCGGCAACCATCTATAGGGTTCAAAGCAGTTTAAAAAATTATGTAAGATGTTAGAAGATAAAGAAACCGTTTAATATTTATATGACCAGGGTCAATCTAAAATAAAATTTCACATGAAGGAAATCAAGATGCTCCATTTTGAATTTATTTGTCATGGAATGAAGTCAATAGTATTCCGATTTGCAGATAATTATGACCAGTCGAGTTTTCTTGGGGAATTCGAAAAGCCGATTTCCCAAAAAAAAAAAGAAAAAAGGATGACAAGATTCTAATGTTAGCTTTATTTAGACAACATACATTATTGCTTTGTTAGTAGCAAAAATAAGTCCTTTAGTTCTAATTCCATGCCATATTTGAATGATCAGGAGAGAAAGACAGATATGAGCTTCTTGTTATTATTGATAGAATAATTTCAATTGACAAAATCACACATTAGAGGACGAACATTTCGCTTGAATTTAAATAAAGGATTAAATTTTTTGTTGTTGAAACAAAGATCAACATTATGTGAAGTGGTGTAAATAGAGATAACATTACCTAAACTTTGATCCTCTAGTTGATAAATTTAGTTCAAATAGAAGATAATGAACTTTATATAAAGTTATGGAAATGACTTTATTTTAGTGGTTAAAATGAAGGACGAGATATGTTAATGGCATTCTATATTTATACCATTTTACATAATATTCATCATCTATTTATACAACTTAAAAGCTTCGTCCATTGTTTAAATTTAATCATAAACGTTTTCATCGTGTATTTAATTTTTCTAAATACAATTTAATAGAGGCTCAACTTTTTATAGAAGCAGAAGTGGTCTTTATCCATGTATGTCTAATGCATTTTATAATGCATAAAATATGTCACCGTACCATTGTACTATATTTAATTGTTGACACTGTAGCCAAATGGTTAGAAGTAACTAGTGTGATTTTTATATAAACACATGAGTTCGTTTATGTGAAGATATAATTAGATTTTTCGCTTCCATAATTTGAAAGAAAAATGCATTTTTCATCAAGAATGTAATCAACCTGTTGACATTTATGCTTTATTATTCTTAGAAAGTCCAAATGTCTCATGCCATGTGTTGAGTACATGGAGAGAGAAAGAGAGATATGATTAGCTGTGATTATTTATAAAGTAAATACAATTTAATAAGAGATTTTATTGCTATGAAAATATCATCTAATCTTTGTATATCTGTAACAAATTAGAATATATGAAAGGGACCTAATTATCATGTTGTGTGTTGATGGTTTGATATTGACTTAGAAAGGTGATGGAAATGATTAATGGTTGTTCCATGAATTGAATAGATATGTGGCTTAGCTTGTATAGATTGTATGATTTGGTTCCAAATGAATGATGGCAATTAATTGGATTGTTTTTAGGTTTAATAAGTTAAATTAGCTTTTGTCGTGTCTCAAACGTTAGCTGTGTTGCATAATGCTACCAATTTGGAAAATGCTTGACAAATAAATAATTCGAGTGCATCGCATGAGATGTTAAAAGGTCCCTTCGCGGTCATGTCGACTAGCTATGCTTTTACCTCGATTCCATGGTCAAATATGGTACCCCATTTTCCGGCTATATTTCTTAGATGTATGCTTATTGCTATATACTGAATTACACCACCGACCTAGTAACCTCTGACTTTACTATTTTCAGACTTAAATAAGAAACCACTTAAGTTATTTAAATAAGTTTGTACGCGAATATATCATATGTATAAGCCTTTACATTCATTATATTGAGTTGTTCTGAATAATTATATATAATCTTGTATATTTTATTAGTTTTTTTTTTTTTTTGGTACAGGCTCATTTATTAGCTCTCAGAGATTATGAGGAAGTTTTGATTATGTCCAGGGTGGTATCATGGTTTAAGACTTTGAGGGTGTTGGTCATCATTTGTGTCCAAGTTTAGTATCATATTTGAGGAAGTATTAAAAGGTTTTGTGGAAGGAGACCGTTGGTTACTAATGAAAAGCTCCTTTTGGAACTAAGGTGGATTTAAATTTTATAAACTAATTGTGTTTATGAAATGTACAATATTGGGAGACACTACATAATATTCCAGGAAATAAAATAGATATCAGGTGTTACGTCAGGATTTCTAGGGTACAAATGTTTTAATAGGTTCTCATCATAGTCAAGAAAGAACAATACTGTAGAGGAAAATTCTGCCCACAGGAAAGAACGAAACCACTGTATACGAAAGATCTTCGTCAACATGTCTTGTCAGAACAGAAATTTCTATATTTTTCATTAATAACTTACTCAAATAAAAGCTTTTATTAATCAGCTGATTTAGTCAATAGTAAGCTAAAAAAGGCTTTAATATCTTTTTACAAGCAATTAAATATTTCATAAAATCTAAATTATCAAGAAGTGGTATATTAATATATAATTTTTTAAAATAAATTTACATAAAAATATCTAAACATATATAAATATATATAATTAAAAATATTATAATTTAATAATATGAAGGGATTCTTTATTTAAAAAAAAAAAAGCAATGGGATAACGACATGTCAATCAAGCACGGCCCCCATATATAAAGCATGTGCCTATGTAATCCCATATACAACCCTACATATAAAGCATATATATAATGAGATGGCAATCAAGCACGGCAAGAGTTGATTGGTTCAGAATTGGGATAGCAATGCTAGTTGGCAGTCCCAGTTGCCCAAGTTGCTTTTGTTGACCCCAAACATCTCCCATCTCTCCCAATTATGTTATATCGTCTGTTCTGCAGCTCCTTTTGTATGGGATGAGGACATTCCTTGCATTCCACGCTACTTTCACATTGGTCCAGATCTCACATAACATATTTGTCGCTTCCTTGTAGATAAACTATTAAGCACAGCTAGACCACTTATGTTTTTCCCTTTATTGCGTTTGTGCTTCATTTATTGTCCTAACTTTTAAGTTATTAATTTAGAATAATGGCAAGAATCAATATATGGAAAATAATAAATAAATGTTTGGGAACTATTGGATATTTATAATTAAATTTTTCTTAGTTTTTCTCAATATATAAATTATTAACTGAAATTTTTCAATTTATTTTAAATATAATATGATATCATTATAACATCACTATCTTCTTTTTTATCTTAACTATTAGTTACATATGATAATAATCCAATTAGTTAATTCTATGAAAAAATATAATCAATTGTAAAAAGATGAAAATTTCCTCTTTTGAACTACTTAAATAGAGCAAAGGCAAGGATAGGCTTAGAGGAGATTGAAAGAAGCTATCTTCAAACTTAAAAAGAAATCGATTGAAAAATAAATATATATATATATATAGTATGTATATATATATATATATTTCATAAAGCAAAGTCATAACAGGTCTGATCCTCTGTTACTTAGTTTTAAGGACGGATCCTAAAATTAAATTTTAGTATGATTCTAAAATTTAACTCTCGGATATATGATCGTACGTTCCTCGCTGCTCGGTACCATATCCGTTCCTACGCGCAATGACACCCATTAATGGAATATAATTATATTCATGGAGGCAAGTACTTTCCTTGTTGCCGGGTAGGACTCTTATCGCAATCGCAGGTACAAGGAACTGTCACTAGAAATATGGATAAGAAATGTTCCTTATCTATACTTGGATCCAGAAATGAACCGGCCTCAAGATTAGAACGCGTGGCAAAAGCACATGGCCTACTTTTTTTGACATGATCAAAATGGACTTCTCTTGGTCTTCCATTTATCTGCACAGATACCGACAAGAACTTCCATCAAAATGACTTCTCTTAGCCTTCCATTTATCTGCCCAAATAGCGACAAGAACTCCCCTTTCCCCAAGAGTTTGATTGTTCGTGGAAGGAACCAATAGGTGATGAGCTTCATAGTCTTAGAGTGAAACAAATCAAAACAACGTTAACAGGGTTTGGTATAGTTTCGAATTGGATTCTGTTTGACGAATTTTTTGGAGAAATTTATTAAGAGCTAAAATTTTTCACTTTTTGTTATTTTCCTTACTTAATTTTAAATTTTAATCGTTGAGGAAAAAGATAAATTTGCCAATAAGAATTAAATTTAAAAAAAAAAAAGTAGAGTTGATACTTTATAGAGGATAAAGTACATATACTTTCACCCTTAACAATTTAGTGCCTAATTTCTTTTTTTTTTTTTTTTGCGAGCAATTAGTACCCTAGATGTTATGGATTCTAGATCGAAGAGGATTTCTAAAGTATCAAGATGACAATAAAACTATATCATGTATAAATAGAATCATATAAAACGATACATAATATAGATTGTATTTTACAGTAAAAAAATTTAATAAATAACATATTAAGGTTACATATACTAGTCACAACTAAAAATAACTACTATCAATTGTGACAACTACTCTTAATGTAATAGATAAACATCATCGAGTACGTACAAATAGCAAAAAAAAAGAAAAAAAGAAAAGAAAAAGAGATTTTCAAACCCAATCTAAGTATCTCTATGCAAAAATTAGGAGCTCAAGCCTTACTCAAAAAAGTTAGCACAATCTCACCTTGCAAAACAATCAACAACACCAAAAATCAAGTTAGTAATCCATAGTTATCAGAATAACATCTAACAAAAGAAAGAGAGTGAAATCACATAATGCATCTCATGTGAGTTTGTGGGCAAGGCCGGCTAACATTTGGTGCTCTTGTTGCCTTCATTCATGGCGAGATCAAAGAACAACAGTTCAATAGCAAACATGGAGTGATTGCAATCGTTAGTCATGTCTTTAGCTGAATTAGTTAAACCAATACAAGAATAGATGCAAGAATCTCTTAACTCTAACATTCAAGTAAGACATTTTGTACAACAAATTGACACTACATTGCATGCTTCTATGCAATCAATTCAAGATAAGCTAGATATTACTAGTAAAGATATAGTAAATAATGGAGATAAGACCAGCAATTCACTCTCTACTGCACTTGAGCCACGACATACACTATAGATTATTGGTATCAATTCTTTAATGAAAGGAATTAAATTGGAAATACCAAAGTTTTCTGGAGAAGATGCTATTGGTTAGACATTCAAGACAAAACAATTCTTCAATTTTCATCAAGTACCAGAGGAGCAGAGACTTACCATGGCTTCATTTGCAATAGAGGAAGGTGCTTTACATTGGTTTTAGTGGATGGAGTGAAACCACTTGCTTACAACTTGGCAACAATTTCCCAAAGAATTACATATCAAATTTAGACCATCAGAATATGATGGCATTTAGGGTAAATTCTTCAAACTGACTCAAACTGGATCAAATTTAGAATATCAAGCACATTTTGAGGCCCTATCAAATCAAGTTGTAGGATTATCTAAACATTCACTTACTAGTTGCTTTGTTTTTAGGTTGAAACCCAATATTGAAAGAGAAATCTTGGTTACATAAGTTGTTACTTTACGACAAGCTTTTGGATTAACCAAAGTCTATGAAGCTAAGTTTTCTAAATTTGTACCCTATTCCAAACCACCATTTTCATCTTCATATAAACCTCTTTTACAATTTTCCAAACCATTACCATCACAATCATCATTAAATCCTACTATTACCTTTGTTTCTAGTCAAACACAACGACAATCATCAAAACTACCTATAAGAAAACTTACTAAAGTTGAGATGAGATGGTCAGTAGAGGTGTACAAACAAGTTTTGGTCTACCGATCAACCCATTTAACCTACTTTAAAAGCGAGTTTAGGTTAGATTTTTCCAACCCATATAAAAGCGAGTCATTTTGGATAGCTTATATAACCTCTAGGTTTAAGAGGGTTAACCCATGGTAAGTTGGGGTAGCCTACTTTTTATTAAAAGAAAATTGCAAATTTTAAAGTTCCAAAGCTCATGGTCATGGACAGATATAGCTGTTTTCCACACATCAACATGAAAGGCTCAAAGCTTACGGTCATGGCACGTGTAATAGGCAACAAGCAAATAGTACACGTTTAGTTTACTACTTACATGTACACCCTTTGTCTTTATATCTAATATTCTTGTTTCTTTACTGTTTTGCAATTACGATTTGCGAATGGGATTTCACTTGAACCTTAGCCCTAACTCACTCACTCTCTATCTCTCACTCAATCACTCTACCGATTGTCTTTCCCACTTATTCGTCATCATTAATCATCACTCACGCTCAGTTACTACACCATCTAGTCAAGTCTCGGCTCATCCCACTCTCTCATCTCAAGTGTCGATAAACTCAACAGAAACCGAAAGTTACACTTCATAAGTTACAGTAGTCAATAGACAAGATAACATTCAAGCTTTCTTATTATATTTCGTAAGCACCTTCTCTCTCTCTTTCACATTATCTCTCTCTATATATATCTGTCTAGTTTAAGTATTGCCTTTATTTCTACATTCAAACATGAACCTATCATACATATTAGAGAAATTAGTGTTTTCTTCTCTTGAATGATCATCTGTTCTACTAGGAATTACAGTGTTTTAGCTATTGCAAAGCACTATTTGGTAGTATATATGATTGACAATAAGTTCAGATATCTTTTGGGGGCTCAATTAGTTCCTACAAAAGCTTATGGGATTTGTGGTTTATTTAGCTTTTAAGTCTAATCATAATGCAACATAGCTCATGAAATTTGTTAACCTCTGTTATGATCAAAGCTTTTCTAGCTTCGTATGTTTATTGATAAAGATTTTCTTACACTCATGTGGACATCTATGCTACTCATTATACCTTGCCACATTATGGACAAAGTTTCTCTCACTAGACTTGTTATCCTAATTCCCAAGTGAAACCAAGCAATTTCAAACTTAACTTTATTTATAAATAATAGTATTTATGGGAAATGGCCATGCATAGAAAGGTTAATATTGATTAAATTAGCCATAATTTAATTCTCTTGTTTTCTATTCACATTTTTGGAATATTGTTGTAAATTGCATTGTGTGAATTGTAAAGATTTTGATGAAAAGTATGCTAAAAGTTGATTAAAACACTGAGCAAAAGTAATAACAGAGGTAAGAGTTGTCAATTCAATTTTTATGTTTACCCTTGTAATTTGCGAGCATTTGTTGTACTTATCACTTCATGTTTTCCTATGAAATTGTATATTACTAAAGTGAGGTTCATGGAGTGTGAATAAAATATCCAAAGCTCTTTGCGATTTATTATATTTACAAAAATATAGAGCTAACATAAGTTCATTATATTTACATAAATTCATCATATTCTTAATTTTTCTTTTGTTGTTTATTTTCAAAGGAATCATTGTACTAGTACTAGTAAGGATACTATTTAACACATCAATGTGGATGGTAAATCAAAAGCTCATGGGGGCGATTCTAGTGTGGCGCCTAATGCTACCAACAAAACATCTATCGATTCTAAAGAACCAAAAGGTAAAAGAGCTAGAACAAAAGCTTCTGCAGTTTGGCAAGTATTTACAAAAATAGGAGTAGAAAAAGATGGAAAGGAAAGAGTACGATGTAATGGGTGTAGGACTGACTATGTTATAAGTAGGTCTAAATATGGAACATCAACTCTACTTTGACATATAAAGAAGTATCATTTACTTCCTAAATATCATAATGTAGGTGAAATGATGATTGATCAAGGAGGAAAATTAAAGTGTAGGAAAGTAGATTATAAGGTTGCCCATGAAATTTTGATGAAGGCAATAATTAAACTTAATCTTCCTTTTTCATTTATTAAATATAGGAAGATTATAGAATTCATACAATATTTCAACCCTGATTATATTCCCATATCTAGGAAAATAACCACATTTGATGTGTGGAAATTGTATTATGTAAAAACAGAAAACTAAGAAATGTTTTGGAAAAAATTCCTGATAGAATTTGCTTAACTTCTAACTTATGAACAGCTAGTATGAGTGAGGGACACATGTATTTGACTGCTCATTATGTTAATGAGAATTGGAAACTCAAAAATAAAACTCTTTCCTTTTGTTATATGCCCCCTCCCTACTGAGGACTTAAATTGTCCAAAAAACAAATGTTTGATTTTTTGAAAGATTAAAGTATAGATAAAAAGGTTTTCTCCCTTATCTTGGACAATGCATCTAATAATGATTGTATGTAAGATCACTTAAAAGATCAACTTAATTTATAGGGTATTATGTAGTAGAGAATTTTTTCATGTTAGATGTTGTGCCCATATTTTTCACCTGCTGTGAAGGATGGTTTATCGATAGCTAGTGACGCTTTACATAAGATAAGAGAGAGTATAAAGTATGTAAAGAGGTCTGAAAGTAGAATGAAACATTTTTGGGAGTGTGTCAAAGAAGTTGGTAATATTAATGTTAGAATTGATTTGTGTTTAGATGTAGTAACTAGATGGAATTCAACTTATCTAATACTTGATAGTACTTTGAAGTATTAACGTGCATTTTCTTACTTTCAATTAAATGATTCAAATTATAAGTATTGTCCATTAGTAAATGAGTGGGAAAGAACACAAAAATTATGCAAATTTTTTATTTCGTTTTACACCATTACAAATTTAATGTTCAAGTCCTCCTTTCCAACTTCAAATTTATATTTTTTACAAGTATGGAGAGCAGAGTATTTGTTGAATGCTAATTTGATAAGTGATGATGCTATCATAAGAGATATGTCTATTAAGAAGTAGTATGAATTTGACAAATATTGGAGGGAATATAATAATACCCTTGCACTTGGAGCAGTACTTGATCTCTAAATGAAATTTAATTCTTTGAAGTTCTACTTCAACAAGATTGATCTACTCAACTATCAGGATAAGTTGGATAGAATAAAGAGCAGGTTATATAGACACTTTAGGGAATATGACAAGAGTAAGTGAAGTAACACAAGTTATAGTAGATCTCAATTTGTATCATCTCAAACACTTAGAGGTGGAGTTCAATGGAAAGAATCTAGAAGGAACAATGGATTTGGTAAAAATTTTGGGACATTTGGGTATCGATTCCACTACTCTTAGTGTAAGTTCAATAGTTACTTTAATTATTTATCTTTTTAATACAGTTGCATAACTTTAATGATCAATGATCATAATTTTTTTTTATTGATGACTTAGGAGTACTACTAAGTTGAGGTTCAAACTACTGTTAAATCTTCCTTAAATCTTTATTTGAAAGAACCAATAACGGACATGAACTTCTACTCAAATTTAGATGTATTAGAATTCTAAAAAACTCAACATCAAAGGTATCTAGATTTGTGCATAATGGCTTTCGATGTTCTAAGCATTCCAATTACTATAGTTACTTTCGAGTCTACTTTTAGTATTAGCACTTGTGTTCTCATCAAATATCGTAGTAGCATGCTTCCTAAAAATGTGGAGGCTTTAGTTTGTACAAGGAATTGGTTATAAGGATTTAATTAAGAAGGTCATTTTTTTCATATTGATAATATGTTTCTTAATTTCCAATTTATCCTTTTATTATTTATATCTAACTATGTGTTGTTTTTTCAATTCTAGATGAAGGTGAAAAAAGACTTAAAACAACGTTATCAAAGGACGATTCAAATGTGGTTATTGATGATTGAAGAAGATTAATGTTAATTGTAAGTTTATGTCCAACTTATTTACACTTATTTTATACTACTTTATATAGTAAGTGCATCATAATGAAACAACTTAAAAATCTAATATCATAGTGGTGGTATAAAATGTGAGAAGTCCAGTATTTTTAGCAAGAGAATGACCATTTTCTCCTATCTATTGAAAATGGCAACCTCTCTTTTACTAGAGTAGGAAGTAAGGGGATGGATTATTTTTCCCTTATCTATTTGAACATTGGATCTAGAGGTGACTATTGCATAACCAAAAGCTACATAATGTATGAATATGAGCTATATTATTGCTAAATCCCTGTACATAAGATATAGTTTATAGCATACAATAGTAGGTAGAATTTACAAAATAGTTGAGCTCACTAAATTTCACAATGGGGATAGTGTAGTGTACTTTCTAAGATTTAATCAATCTAGTTTTGTTTCAATAATGTTATAATTTTGCTCACTAGTAATCTTATTCTTTTAAACAATAGGTTATCTTTTTCATTCAATTGTTGCACCAATGTCAACCACTAGATGCTAATAGGAAGATTAGAGACATGTCAGGAATGTGATAATGCAATGTAACTGCTTTTTGTAGTTTTGTGTCTTTTGGGGGAGACTTGTTGTGAAGAAATGCAGTTAATTTTGTAGTTTTGTATGTCTTTTGGGGATGCTAGATCATTTTATTTTTACTCTTTCAATGTTAGCCTCCAATATCAAAGTGTTTTGGCCATTGTAGAACTTTTTATTTTTATTCTTTTTTCTTTCATCCTATAAGTACTTATAAGTTCTATCCCTTCTATGTTTATATTTTTTTTCTTGGAGTGAAGGAAGAACTCTACTGTTCATTATTCAATTACATTATTGTTTCTTCAAATATTATCAACTTTTATTTCTTATAAATTCATAAACATCATTCTATTAGATAAACATAAAACTAGCATTTAGCAAGTTGATTTTAAAGAATTAAAAATTCTAAATGAGAATTTCTAGTACTTTATGTAAAAATGGGTTAAATGGGCTAGGTTAGTAGGCTAGCTCATTTAACCTACCAACCCATGTGAGCTAGGCTTAACCAACTAAAATTTAGCCCATTTAAAAGTAGGTTAAAATTGGTTGGCCTATTTAACCTACAAGTTAAAGTGGACTAGGTCGAGTTAGTTTATTTAACTTACTTACACACCTCTACTTGTGACCCTATTGTTTATGTTATGTTTTAAGGGATATTTGTTGGAGCATAGGGACTCCTTCTCCAGGTTAGCTATTGTGTTATTTAAGCCATGAGCTTTCTAGTTTAATTATACAAGTTATGTGTTGATCTTAAATGTGCTTTGTGGACTAAGTGGTTCTTTGAGCCACTCTTGTTTCTCCGATCGTAGAGATCATTTATGTATGTTGGCAAATGATTTGCACTTAATTGTGAAATATACAAATCTTATAGTTTCCTAAACGGCTTAATGTATTAGCCTCTATGGTCGACATAAGGCGGAGTTGTGACTTCTCAAGTTCCAAAGTGTTAAAACAAAACATATAGAACTTATAGCAAAATTTGTAAAATAAAAAATTAGTTTTTCCTGCTTTCATTATTTTAAGTCATGTGATCATATTACTTAGCAAATAGGAAGGTAAAACCAGAAATAATGGAAAACGTTAATTTAGAGAGGAAAATGAAAAATAATAAGGGAAAGAATGCAAAAATAAAGTGAGAGAGTAGGATTGAATTTAGTTGTTTAAGATTATTAATTTATGGGCTTAAACTCCTTTTTTTTTCTTTTTACTAAATATTTATAGATAAAAATATAATATTATTATTTATTATTCATTTATTAACATTACTCGATAATTTTTAAGAGTGAATACTAGGTACCTTAATATTTATACCTTTTATAAAGTGTTGCTTGATGATTCTGATCATAGGCAAAGTGAAGGAGGAGGCGACAAACGCTATTGTAGTGTCAGGTTTAGGATTTAAGGTATTGGGTTTGGATACTAGGTCGTAGGTTTTAAGAATTCGGGCTCTAGTCTTTGTTGTTTGGTTCCTTTTACCATGCAGCAGGAATATCTTCTCTTTTTCTAAAAAAAATAAATCAATCAGGTTGGTTCAATTTGCTTTCCCTAATGTTTATGTAAAAAAAAAAAAAGAAAAAAAGAAAAGAAATGAATCACTGATTTAATTCTCCTCTATTCAAGGTTCGGTCAGTTTTTTTTCCCAACATTAAGTTATACGATCTTTGATTTATAAGTTATGTTACCGCAAAATTATAAAAATCAAGACACTATTGAAAATGCAATAAAAGTGTATTATTTGATAAGTATGAAAGTTCATGTTAGAAGATCAAACAACAGTTAATTTTGGAATTGTGACCGTTGTAAAATTTTATTTAAATCCATAATACAAAATGGATTTTATCTTGAAATAAAAGCAGATGTTAGAATCATAATGCAATCAAATCTACAATATAAACAATAAAATATGAAAAAAAATATAGTGGTCGCTAAATTATCATTATCAAAGACAAAAAATTGAAACCAAAGGGAAGAAACAAGCACTAAATAGTAAAAACTATAAGTTTAGTGTTAGCTAGCCCTAGCCAAAAACTTAAGTGTGTTATAGTATGTGAATAGAGTTTCTTAATTAGAGACTTCTTGTGCTAATATAAAAGGCAAACTCTTTCCCTCTCTTTCTTTTATCAAATGTTATTTTGATAACGATAGATTACTAACTAGATTTTTGGTGTTGTTGATTGTTTTGTAAGGTGAGAATACAATAGCTTATTCAAGCAAGGCTGGAGCTCTTAATTTTTGTATAGAAGCGCCTTGATGGGGTTCAAAAGTCTCTTGTCTTTTCTTTTCTTTTGCTATTTTCCTTAATTTGATTTATATTGAATCCTATACCTATTCAATATAAACTATCAACTAAAAATTAAAGAAAATCTAATTTCTTCTGTAAGTTTTAAAATTTAGAGTCATCGCCCGACTTGAATCAACAAAAATAAAGTTAGATAAAAATTAATTAGGTAGATTGATTCTATTCTAGCTACTAGTATGGAGAAAAATCACTTTTGAAAATCAGGAATTTTAGATACAGGGGTTATCTCATTAAACCCTAAATGAGTACCATTTTCAATCTTTCAATTTAGTTTTATTTTTTAAAATACCTTTTTTACATGAAATAATAATTCTAAATTTACAAATAAAGAAGAATAATTTTATTTACAAAAAAAGAAGACAAGAGAATAATAAATTAAATTTATTTATAAAAGAGACCTTAAGTTGTCTCGTAGGTGCTTATGTACCCTCTCATAGAGATGAGACTTCCCAAAGTTTGGTTTCAAGAATTTAAATGTGTTGGTTCTTTTTATTTTCTTAAAAATTGACTAAGTTAATGTTTTTAACTCATTTATTTTATTTTGAGAAATTCTAAAGAAAAGTTCCTAATTTTTGGATTATTATTTTCTTAAAATTTCTAAGGGCCCTAATTTTGGACAACGGGTTTATTAGATTTTTGTTTATTTTTGAAAATATTGATTTCTTTAAGCGGGAAAAGATTACTTTATTTTAAAGAAAGAATAAAAGAAGCATACATTCTTATTTTGAAGAAGAATTTAAAAGAAACTATTTTTTTTTATATTGGCCTAAGATAAAGTAAAAAAATGTATTATATATATTTTTTATTATTCAATGGAAAGCTTAACTCTTGAACAAAAATAAATATTAAATAAATAAATAAATAGACAAAAAAAAAGGAAAAGAGAAAAAAATTAAAAAACAAACAAACAAATAAATGAACAAAGACAGCAAAAGGAATAGAAAGGGTATGGGAGTGAACAAGCAAGGCTTAGTGTAAAAAATGGGTTAGATATCGAGTCAAATCTAGGTTTCTAAGTTCTCACATGCACAATAAGTCACTAAGATTAAAGAGAGTGGTTGACTATGGATGACGTGCTACGGGTTGTTTTTTACTCCAAAATGAGTGACGAATTGGCCATTGACAATAGTAGTGGTTGGTATGCATACATGATCGTTGGAGCTCGAAGTGGTCTTGGTCTCTATATTTTTGGGTGCAGGGAATTCGAATATGGTGGTGGTTTTGGCCTAAGTTGTTCAGAAAATGGTACTTTATGCATGGCAGTGGCAATTAAAATTCAAGGCCTTGATCTATTGAATTCTTCAAATATTAATGGAGAAGATGCAACCTTTATGAAACTAGAGAATCCTAAGAATGCAATGGAAGCGGTTTTGTGCTTCAAGATTGAGTAGACATAGAGAAAAGCTAAAGTGAAGGCATACTCATGGGTTTAGATATCTAAAGAGAGAAAGCTTCAATTTGTAGGAAGTTTTTTAAAACTTGTTGATGCCAAAAGCGAATGCGTAAGCCCCTTTTTATACTTTTTCAAGCTCGATTTCACTTGAAAAAGTCCAAAAACAACATTAATTTAAGATTTTGACATTAATGGGTTTTGATGACAACAATCAAAATTGATGTGATTTAGATGAAATTACAAGTCAAAACGCATTCCTAAACACATGTTCCTACTTAAAACATCCAATGGAAGCTTCAATTTTCATTAAAGGACCTAAATCAATGAATTTCAACTTAAAGCAAAAATCATATTTTCAAAATTTCTCGATTTTCAAATGTTATTTTAACCAAGAAAATAAACGAGTTTTGACATAAAATGAGTCAAAAGTACTCCATGTCCTCTATTAATTCTTGCACTTTATCTAATAAAATTTAGTCAAAAAATAAGTTCAATAAGGTAAGAAAATGCCAAGATCGTGTAGCCAATTTTCTTCCATTACTACAATTGTTATGAGCACATTCCATAGAGAAGAAGGTTATCAACAGTCAAGAGCCTTTGAGCAATGATGATGCACCATGAGGTGCTCTAGTTTGACAAGGAAAAAATCATGCACCCAAGTGCATGTATTAGGACTTAAACCTTGCACTTTCCTTGCTTACATTATATGAACACAAATACACTTAAAGCTTTTAAACCAAGTTGAATAAGAGACCTAATAAACTTCGCACCTTAAAAATTAACCTAAACCTTTTAAATCATAAAAAAAAAAGAATGAATTTATCACTGTTGGAAATTATTAAGACTATTAGACATATTTTAAAAAGTGGGTTGATTTGGTAGAATTAGTGTTTGATTTTACTTGAAACATAAATTACTCATAAAATTGTCAATTTAAGTCCAATTGAGGCACCGTTTGAAGCCACGATCAATTTAAATTGTCTACTCTCTCAATATTTAAAATAAGTAAGCCAAACTTGGTTTGAAAAAAACAAAAAGATGACTTACAATAAAGCGCTCTTTTTTTTTTCGCTTTGGAAGCTCCAATTCTATCAAATTATATATGCTTATTTTGACTTTCAATTTCACCCTTTGACCGTGGAACATGAAATAAGACCTTCAAATGACCTAGACTTTTATTTTTTATTTTTTCAATTTTTCATATTTTTCTTGAAATTATTTATTTATTTATTTATTTTTTAATTAGGACTATTTTCCTTTATTCTAAAAATAAACTCTAAAATTATAGGGGGTTAAAATGAGGTATCTACAAGTCTACCTAAGAAAATGATGATTCTTAACAATATAATTTTAAGTTTAGCTAATAATTTTTAAATAGCTTGTAGTACGAATTCTTTAATTACTATAAGCTTACAATCATACAATGTCAATTTTGTAAGTTATTGAATCATAAGGTTTGTCAAATCAGTATTAGAGGGCTACGAGAGACATAACAAAATATTAATACTATATGGAAGTGTATTATCCATCAAGTTAGAAAATTTGCATTTCAAAGCTAAATGGCAATTAGTTTACAAGTTATAATAATTTTAAAGCATACGTAGTTTGGGGTAGTTAAATGACATGTGCTAGATCTTATTTTCAAATAAAAGTATATCTTAAAGCTTCATATATGAAGCTTACTAAAATTGGATATCACATGCAAAAATTATGGATAGTGGAAGTTACCACTACAAAAATCATTTTTTCTTATTTTCAAAATAATTTATTACTTAAGAAAAATAAAAAACTAATTTTACAAATTAATGTGTGATCAAACATTAAATGCATCAAAACTAACGTACAAACACTAAAATGTAGAAAAGAACATAATAACTCTTTAGCAATTCCCATTGATGAAGGAACCAAATTGAAACATATTAAATAAATAAGCACTTAAAACCACAAAAAAATAAAGTTTAAATGCTAAATGGCTACAAACTAAATGTATTAACTCATTTTATCCCTTTATCCCTCATTTATAGTTCCTCTAAATATATGAGAAACTCAACAAGATAATTCAAAAGTAAGAGTAAAATAATAATCATGAAAAAATATTAAGAATCGAATGAACCCATAAGACTAGTTGTGAAATCGATACAACTTGCTTGTTCTACTATCAAATTTGGAGAAAAAAAAAATGAAACCAAGCAAATAAATAAAAGGGAACAATACTCAACTCTCTCATCAACTCACCATCCATTCTTCCATCCCATATATTCCTCCCTCCACATGCTCACTAACTCCCCCTACCCCTTCCCCTAAATACACATACATACATTGATTCACACACACTCATAATACCAATCCCCACTCTTCACTATAAATTCACCCATACACATGTAGGCATGTACATATACAATCCTGCACACATATATGCTCATGCACAAAGAGATTTCAACAACACAAATATACATACACATAATTGCTTTTGGGTTCCCAAAAATGTATTATATGTTAATATCTTTCATATATGTTTAAACTTGACAAATTATCTAGATCATAAGTATTGCAAAAAACATTAAGACCTTTTCAAGTGGTGCTTCTTCTAACATGTTTAAAGAAATCCTAAGATATTAAAGCAATTGATTGACAAAACCATCAAAAAAGTCAATGTCTTACCTTGAAGCAGTAAAGTCGTAATAGTCTTGCCATGCAAATCATTATATGATAAAAGCTGACCTTATAGCTACTATCTTATACCTGATTTAAACAACACATCCACAACTAACCTACTTTAAAGTGAACAATTCATAAATTAAACATATTATTTAACTATGAAATTATGAAAATTACATATTTACACTAAAATAATCAAAGTATGTTTACAAGATTTAATAGCCTAATCATAATTTACTTGAGAAATACATAAATTATTGCTAAAAGCTTTAAAGATATAATCCAAACTTAAGATTATATCTAATCCTCAATTTTATATCCTCACTCTCTTGGATCCAGTAGTTGCTAACCTTAAGGTAGTTATATGGCCACTTTTTAGCTAACACCTGTAACAATATCTATAGAGATGTAAATAACCAACCATTCAGTAAGTTGGAACAAAAACTTAAAACTATACATCAAGCACAAACAAAGTTTATCAACCAAATTAGTTAAATGTAATGCTTTTTAATGCAAATACCATCGCATGACATTATCCAACCCGTCATAAGATTAAAGAAACTACACTCACTCTAATCTAAGTTAAGAAGTTTTTATTTAATGCAACAGCTTACGACCAAACTCAAGCTTGTGAATAGAGACAACACTCTTCTCGTAACTATCTTCAAACCATTAACTTCACCTTTACTGCGACCTCCTCATCTGTCACTTACTTCGACTAAGAGTAAAGAAGAAACTAATTATGCTATCCAACGCTATCCTTTTCAAAGGGATCAATAGTTAATCGAAAAATCCTAATGTTTCCACTAATGGTATACTATTTAGAGCCGATTTACAATTACAAGTGATATATTTAGTTAAATCCAATTTAAGGTTTTCAATCATTTCAATAAATCACACAAATATAAGCCATAGTTGTAAACGAGAATCACATCATTAACTCAGAAATAAACACATATGCATAGTCAACTATCTAACAAACACAATCAAACACAATCTCAAGCCTTCGAGTACTATAAATCAGTACTCCGAAATACAGTAACATAGTAAATATGATATTTAGGATCACATTATGCTTGAGTATCCTAAATATCATATTTAGTCCCTAACTAGCACTCTAGTCTATACGATACACTATAATCCTAATTAAGCTATCGAATTTGCTTTCAATGTAAGAATAACCTATATTTTTTATGTAATTTCACAAACTCCCATTCCAAATCAGATTTATATGATATTCCTATTATTATATTACTATAAATTTTTATCTAATATTTTCTACTCATTTAATTCTATATACACATATTATGTATGTATTACTACATATTATGCACGTATATCACCTATTTAACGCTTCTGACACTATATATATATATTATCTTTTACTACCAATAACATGTTAAGATGTCTATTTATATTATAAATCAAAATTTATACCTTATTAACCCTAAATCACAAAATTAACTTCAATATACCCCTTTACCTACATATTTAGTATATATTATGCATAATACATACAATTAATGTCTTAAACTCCAACAAAGCTACGAAAAATATATTATACTCAATAAATTATTGTTTTATAGTATAATCATGAAAAATACTAGGATAGTTTAATATATATTATACTTTGATATACCAATTTTAGGCCTGATTTTGCTAAAAATTAGCTTAAATTAGGTAAATGACCAAATAAAATTATAAGATTCAAAATAAATATTTCCAAAGTCATAACTAAGCTTGAGAAGTCATTACAAATCAGATTTAATTAAGGAACTTAATTAAAAACCTATTATTTCTTTTGTATGAAAAACATAGCAGATTCAATAAAATAATTTTAATAAAGACTAAACGTATAGTTTATCCAAAATTATTTGTATGTAAACTAAATATATCATATGAGGAGTCTGTACAATAAAAATTAGCTCCAAATAACATTATTTACTATTTTTGAAAATTCATATAAATTTCGTTGGAATCAGGCTTACTCTTAAAGAACCATAAAATCACTTATAATTTTAAAAATCTGGTTTCATAATATAGTTCTACATGCAAAAATACAATGTAAAATCGAATTTCATAATTTTTCATACATATTTGATATTTTTACTAAATTAAACAAATTTAGAAGGGAAATTTAAACTCACCAATCGACAAGCTTCCAGCCACCAATAATGGCTCCACCATTTTCTACAGCTCTAGACTTCGGGTCCACTATCTATTGGTGGTAGCCGTTCCTCTTCAAGTAGTCATTAGATGGGGGTTTCCTTTATAAGCCTTAAATACACACTATTTTGTCTAATTTTACTAAAATTGGTTTTTTCTCCCTTCTCTCCTCTCCCTAATTTTTTTCCGATGCTAAACTAATCAAATGAGGTTTTAGAAGTGGTTTTATGAATTTACAGTTTGGTTTTGGATTTTTATTCCAATTTTTCCTTGCCAAGTATCCATTATCTCTTACTTTTTCGCTTTCTATTTAGCTTAATTTTATTGCTTTACTTTTTCTTCTTCAATCCAACTTTACAGGCCTCATTTATAGAATTCTCTTCATTTTTCCATATTTTTCTTGATTTTTATTTAATTATTTATCAATTTTATTTAATTATTTAGTATTATTTTAGCATATTTAGGGTATTTTAAATAATTTCATGTATTTTCACCTATATATAAATACATATATGGTACAAATAAATATTTTTAAATATTATTTAAGTTATTTTATGATTTTTAATGTGTATATAATTTATCTCTATTGATTCATTATTTATCAAAACTCGTTTTACGTATTTCTAATAAATAACGGGAATTTACATATAATTTAATATTATAATAATTAATTATTTTATTGTTTATTTTCGTAAATTTAAACTTACAGGATCACTTTTACTAATATTCCTAACTTCGTTGTAAAATTTGGGTTAGATTGGACAATTTACTCTATTACCTTAAAATTTATTGATTGAATCTCGAACACCTGATTGCGAAACTTACAGTCAACAGGATTATGATGAAATGTGTGAACACCTCATTTTTACCCTCACTTTATTTTAAGGTTTTTAAGTAATAAAGAAAAATCCTAATTAAGAAAAAATACAAAAAAATAAGAAAATTCTGAAAAATACAAAATAAATGAAAGTTTAAAAAAAATGAAAGATAAGAAAATACCAAAAAAAAAGAAAAATTTAAAAAGTATAAAAATGGGGAAGTTATAAACATAAAAAGAAAAATTGGGGGGGAAAAGGAAGAAAAAAAATACAAAAAATAAGGAATTTTAAAGAAATAAGGGTCATTGAGTCCTATTTCAGGGTTCTTTTAATTTCTTAGGGTTAATGGGTCTAATAAGAAGTCAAATAAACATATGCGATTTGATAGAATTACAATTTCTTTGAAAAAAAAACGGGCATTTTATTGAAAATTAATTTTTCATCAAGTTCAACTTGCTTATTTTTCAAAATATCTTAAAAATGGATAATTTAAGTTTATCATGACTCAAAATGGGCCTCAATATAACTTAAATTGAATATTTTATGAGCATTTAAAGTTTTAAGTAATGTTTAGGCCTACACGAAACTGAGCCCATGATTATGTCAAATTGTCCTACTTTTTAAATTAATCTTTCATATATGTCTAGCAAACTTAATCATATCATATGGTGATAAATTAATTTTTCTAGACCTAGAACGTTAAGGCCATTTTTCAGAGCTTGAAGTTCATTATTGGACCTTTTTATTACATTTGGTCTAAATAGGAGTTTTTTTTTTTTTTGAAAATAGTTTGAGAAACAAGCTTGCCCTAGCGATCCACATGTTAGTCAAGAAGGGACATGAGATAAAAGTCGAAGGTTTGAACTTGAGCAGGCACACATCGTGCTTATTTATTATAGCATATGTTTTTCATACGCCAACCATGGTGCCTTACATGTAACGTCATCATGGTTGTCTTCTCTAGGAGCTCTAGATGTGTAGAAATGGAAAGAAAAATACCTACACAACCTAATCATTTTTTTTTTCCTAATTTAACTCATTTTTTAGCCAAATTTTCAAATAAAATACGGGATTCAATAGAACACATGACATATTTTGTATCTAGACCCAAATCTCATCTAGAAACACATGTTTAGGGGGATTAAATCAAAGCTTAAAATTAGAGGGAAAAAAAAAACTCAAAATGTAATTTTTCGACCATTCAATTTTATGCTCGAAAGGTAAGAATCGAAGCTTCCATCGCCAAAGAGAGTAAGTCCTTGTATTCTCTACGTTAAATCATTAGTCAATTACATTTTCTTCCTTCAAAATCAAGGAGTATTTAAGCATATTCTCCCTTACTTAGCAAGCACAAATCCAGCTATTTGATTTAAGCTATATAATATAAATAGGGACCTCTAGTACTCATTTAGACATTAATCCTCATTCCAAATCCACCGTAAAAGCTTACCTAAAGACTTTTTCTCTCTTCGCATGACTCTCTCTCTAGAACCACCACCTTACAGTGGTTCTCAAAAAAAAAAAATAAGCTTACTATGACCTTCTCTACCCTCTAAAACTTAGGAAACCACTCTTAGTTCAACTCAAGTAACCACCAGTGAAGCTTCTTCATCCATTTCTCTCTTTACTTTGTCAAACTACCGCTCTACCACCACAAAATCACTATGATAAGGAAAGGCACCATCACTATCGAGTTTTTCACCTAAGAAAAGCTCATAGAAGTGCCCTCCTCTCTTGATTCAACCACTATAGTTGACGAAGACCACCCTACCACCATACTACCTTCTTCTTCTACTTAACCGACCCAATTCGTGTGATCCTGATTGTTATGGGGCTTAAGCATCTATTAAGGTCTACTGTGTTGAAAAGAGGGAAACAAGGGAAAGACACAAAAAAGGAAAAAAAAAAAAAAAGCAAACAAGAGATGTAGTTAAGATTGAATGTGTTGTATGTGTGGTTCCAATTGGAGGAAGTAAAGGCAATGACAATTAATGGGCCTGGACCGAAGCAATGGACTTATGAGTTAGACTTTGCATAACATAAGTAGATTATGAAATAAATTATATGGGCATTCTTTATATTTGGTACACCATAGTATTAGATATTATCTTATTTTACAATAACATATATGCTATTACTACTAGGTGTAACCAACCTGTCGAGTTAGTTGAATTCACATGCTAATAAAATATTTTGGGAGATCTTACACTATTATATATTGTAAGGAAAATATGAGAAATACAATATAGAATATCATTCTCCTATTTGTGTGTGTTGAATTCAACATTTAGAATTCTCTTTTACATTACAAAAATTTCTCTAAATTTTAATTGGTATTAGAGCTTCCTTTTGATAGTGCCATATCTGATAAGGAACAAAAGCACTTAGAGGAGGCAGTTAGAGCTGTCATCAAGGACTAGGCACACCAACAAGAGAACTGGGTAAAGGTATTCATGAAAACCATCAACCGTCAACAACAAGCTATCAATGAGTTGAAACAAACAATGTTGGAGAACTCACCTTCTAGTAGTACACCTGCAATTCAAGGCATCATAACACAAAATGTTAGTAACGATGTTAAAGGTGATGGACTCACTATTGAACCAGGTAAGGGAATTAATGTTACCAATGCACTTGCTACTTGTCAAATGCTTACCAAAACTACAGCTAAAATTTCCACTTTTAATGGTAAAGATTTGAGGACATTGGTGTGTCGAGTAAAACAATTCTTTCTTTTTCAATAGAACTCCAAAAGAATATAATGGTTAAAATTGTTGTAGTGCAATTTGAAGAGAAACCACTTTAGTGGTTCTAACAGTATGCCAAGAGTCAAGGTGGAAAAGTGCAGGTGATTTAGGAAGTATTAGTTAAAGGGTTGTATGCTAAGTTTGGCAATCAAGCTTATGAGGATCCTATTGCAAAGTTTAAAGAATTACAACAAATCGATAGTCTTTAGGAGTATATGAATGAGGTTGAACACCTATCCTCACAATTACAATTACTTGAAAGTTAACTTACCAGTTGTTTTCTCAGTGTTTAAAAGCTGAATATCAGCTACTCATTCGTATGTTTCAACCCAAAACTTTGCAACAAGTTTACATCCTAGCCAAATTACAAGAAGCCAACTTACTTTCCAACACTCAAAACCTAAAGACCACTATATACACCCAATCCAACTCTTCCAACCCATATACTAACCCCATATGTTACACTCTGTCAACCAGAAATATACCTACTCAAAACACTACCAACTCAAAACCAACCACCATTCCATTACCCAATAAACCCATGGCTAGCGATAACCCTGCTCAAAAAATTACATGAAGACTCACTCTTGAAGAAATAGAGGACAAAAGATGCAAGAAACAGTGCTTTAAGTGTGACAAGCCATTTAGGCCCAGCCATAAATGTAAGAATAAGCTGTTGAATATGATTTTAGTACAGGTAATAGAGGAAGGGAGTAGAGAAGTAGAGGAAGGTAGTGAGGATGTGATGCTGGAAGATCAAATGTCTAAATTGACACTATGTAATATAACTAGTAAAAGCGGGGGAGAAGGTGAGTGCATGAATTTCATAGGAAAATTCAAGAAAAGTAAGCTGCACATTCTAGTTAATTAGTTCACTAAATTTTAGTAATGAAGCCATAGTAGAATTACTACACTATATGGCTACTGCAATTCGTCCTCTTATGGTAATGTTAGCTAACGGAATGAACTTGCAATGTGAAGTAAAGATACAAAATTTCACCTAAGGAGCACAAGGTCATAAGTTCTTAGTAGAACTATACATTTTTCCCTTAACTAACTTCCAGTTAGTGTTCAGCATTCCTTAGTTGGTTTCCTTCAGTACCATACAATGGAATTTTGATCAAAAATTGATGTTGTTAATGGGTATGATTGTCACCTACAAGGAGAACAAGAGAATTTTAGTTGCATTTCAAATGAGCGACTCACCAAGTTACTAGTTAAAGGAGGAGACACGATGGATGTACAATGCTGGTTGATTAATGATGATGCAGAGGATCATAAGGGCAATTCAGTTGAGGTGTTACATCCTTCAATAATAAAGTTACTAAATGATTACCATGAACTTTTTGATGAACCTAGCAGCTTACCACCAGTGGGGCCTACGACCACAAGATTCATTTGCCCTAGAATGTTCAGCTTGCCAATATCAGGTCGTATAGGCAATCTATGGTCCAAAAATCAGCCTTAGAAGCTAAGATTAAGGAGATGCTGGCTAGTGGAGTTATCCGACATAGTCATAGCCCCCTTGCCTTACCGGTAATGTTAGTTAAAACGAAGGACCACTTATAGAGAATGTGCATTGATTATAAGGAACTTAATAAACAAACGATTAAGGGTCATTTCCCTATTCCTATCATAGATTATCTCTTTGAAGAATTAAATAGAGCAACTTACTTTAGTAAGCTAGATTTGTGCCTCATATGTCATCAAATTCAGATGAACTCTGAAGATGTATATAAAACTGCATTTAGGACACATGAGGGACATTATGAGTTCCTCATCATTCCTTTTGACTTAACAAATGCCCCATTTACATTTCAAGGTTAATGAACATCATTTTTTTACCTCACTCAAGGAAGTTTGTGTTAGTCTTTTTTTATGACATACTTATTTATAACTCTTCAATGGAAGCATGCATAGGTCATTTACATGTAGTGTTAGAAATTTTGAGGAAGGAGCAATTATTTTTAAAAAGAAGTAAGCATACCTTTGAGGTTGGGCAGAGTGAATATCTTGGGCATGTTATTACCAAGGAAGGAGTGGCTACTGACCATACGAAGATTGAAGCCATTGCTAAGTGGCCAATTCCTATAATATTAAAATAGTTGCATGGATTTTTGGGGTTAATAAGGTATTATAGGAAGTTTATACAAGGGTTTGGAGCCATTTATAAGCCCTTAACCATGCTACTTAAGAAAGGGCGGTTCTATTGGAGTAAAGAAGGTGACATAGCTTTCCAACGGCTTAAGGAAGCACTAATTACAACACCAATGCTAAGGTTACCAGATTTTAACAAGCCCTTTGTGATAAAGATGGATGCAAGTGGGGAAGCGATTGGGGCCATAGTGATACAAGAGAAACACCCAATTGCTTACTTAAATAAGCATTTGACTATAAGACAACTTGGATTATCTGTCTATGAAAAAGAACTTCTAACCTTTGTTCAAGCAATCGAAAAGTGGATGCATTATCTTATAGGATAGAAATTCACCATCATAACTGATCATCAAAGCCTTAAGTTCCTGCTTGAGCAACTTTTGGCCACTCTAAGCCAACATAAGTGGTTAGCATGATTACTAGGATTAGATTATGAGATAAAATATAAAAGTGGAGGGTTTAATGTAGTAGCAAACACTTTAACAAGGGCTAAGTTACTTTCTATATTGACTTTTTCAACATCTCTAGAATTATTGAAAGAGTTGATAAATAGTTGGCTGTTATCGACTAAATATACTGACATGATCAAGAAGATTGCTACTGGTTATGATTGTAAAAACATTTTGTGGTGGATGGAACCCTTAGGAGGAAGGGGAAGGTAATGGTACGCCCTAAGGAGTATTTACAACATAAATTACTACAATTATATCATGATGGAGTCCTTGGTGGCCACTTTGGAGCTTAAGCTACCTATAAGAAACTGAGTTTAGTTTTTTATTAGCCTAAGTTAGAAAAGGATGTATGAAACCATGTATGGAATTGTGACATTTATCAAAGATACAAACCAAAAAATGTGGCTACAACTAGATTTCTACAACCCCTACCTATTCCTAAGGGTTGTTAGGTAGAAGTTAGTATGGACTTCATTTAAGGGTTACTAAAGTCCAATGAGAAAGAAGTGATTATGGTGGTTGTTGACCGCCTAAGCAAGTACGCCCATTTTATAAGGCTGGCTCATTCGTATTCTACTGCCTAAGTAGCATAAGTTTATTTAGACAATATTTATAAGCTTTACGAGTTACCTGAAGGAATTGTTTCTAACAAGGACCTTATTTTTCTTAGTAACTTTTAGATTAAATTTTTTAAATTGCAAGGTATATAGCTCAAGCTCTTGTCAAGTTATCACCCGCAAATAGATGGGCAGATGGAGGTTATAAACAAGTGCCTAGAGAACTACTTATGATGTATGACAAGTGAGGAACGAAAGAAGTGGATGAATTTCCTTCCTTTAGTTGAATGGTGGTATAACACTAACTACCACACTAACACTAAGACTACCTCATTTAAAGCTTTGTATGGTTACCCACCTCTCATTCACTTACCCTACATAACAAGTGATTTAAACAATGCAACCATAGATGCCATGTAAACAAATAGGGAATTCAAATTAAAGATGATGAAATTTCACCTAAAATGTGCTCAAAACCGCATGAAGCAAGTGGCTGACAAGCATTGATCCAAGTGATCCTTCAACATTAGAGAATTAGTACTATTGAAGCTTCAACCTAATCGCTAACACAGTTTAAAGAAACATTTTGTAGAAAAAATTACAACCACGTTATTTTAGTCCTTTCAAAATGCTAGATAAGATGGGAAAGTGTCATGTATGAATTAGATTTACCTATTGGATCTACTATACACCATACATTCCATATGTCTCAGCTGAAATGATACAAGGGACCTTCAATTTCAACCATCTCACTACTCTACTACACCAGATTTAAAGAGATCTTGGAGCCTATCACCATCTTAGAAAGGAGGATCATTAAACAAAGGAATGAATCTGCAACTATGGTGTTAGTCCACTGGAAAGATAAGTCACCAACTGCGGCAACTAGAGAATACCTGAAGGAAATGGAGTTTCACTACCCTAATCTACCTTTATGGTCAAAGGTTTCACAAGAGGGAAGGGGAGTTACAGGGCTTGAGGATCAATTAAGGTTTGCTATGTTAAAAAGAAGGAAATAGGGGAAAGATATGAAAAAAGAAAAACAAATGCAAATGAGAGATGTGGTTGAGATTAAATGTGTTGCATGTGTGGTTTTAGTTGGAGGAAGTAAAGGCAATGACAATTAATAGGCTTGGACCAAAGCAATGGACTTACAGGTTGGACTTTGTAGAACATAAGTAAATTATAAAATAAATTGTATGGGCACTCTCTATATTTGGCCTACCATAGTATTAGATACCGATAACTCTTATTTTAAATATATTTTACATGATGATTTTATAGTATTTTCCTTATATTTTTTTGTTGCTTTTAAAGAAATCAATACTTAATTGAGTAAGATTTTAATTTGAAGGTTTGAACACATTCTCGAATTGAAAACAAAGAAAAGAAATTAAGTTTCACTCAATTTGGAGTTCAAATAAAGAAGTCTTGAAGCGTTGAAGCAGGACATAACCAACAAACACAACTATATCTAACTAGGAGGCTTATTATCAAAGGAAAACAAAGTTGATTGTCAAAAAGTCACACAACCTGAGGATACGACCATATCCCTAAGCCGTGTTCGTATAATAGGAGAAAGCGATAATTTTTTGTCAGTAAGTTACATAACTTGAGGACACAACTATATCCCCAGGCTATATCCCACCTAAGATGATTTTAGCATCCAAAGTCAGTGAGTTACACGACCTAGGAACATAATTGTATCTTAGGCCATATCCGGTGGTGAAAAAGGAAATTTCCTGATATATTGTCTAAAGACGTATAAGGGTTTTAAACATAACTTTTTACATTTAACATAGAAGAGACTTGAAAAGAAGAAAGGGGAAAAGGCGAAAGTATCACCCAACTTCAAAATTGAAGAGATTTTTCATCAACAAAATCAGTTTTTCATGTTTTATTTCTTAATTTTTCTACAACTTTTTTCTAATTTCATCATGATAGCTTAAGGTTCTTATATTTAGGATTATGAAACCTAGGGTGTTATGTGACTATTGGATTTGTTAATAATTTTCAATAAAGTTTCTATCTTTCTTGATTGAATTATGTGTTTTTATTATTAATTGATATTTATCAGGTATCAATCTACGATATTATACATGATAATTGAGAAATCACATGAGTAATAAGATCTAGACATAATTAAAGAGAGTTACATGTGTACTTATGCATAATTCTTCTGAAAAGTTGTTATTTTTCTGTAGGAATTCATCATACATTAATGCAATCTTAAATTATTTACTAAGTAAAGAGATTCTAATAAATAATTTAGGGTTAAGGTTAATATGCTTGAGAAAAGTGTTAACTTTAATTATAAATCCCTCTGGTCAAGATAAAAGAAATGGAATTTGATAGATTTTTAAAGGTTACATGTTAAACACTAGAGAAAAAATTTTCTAAATTCGTTATTTATCTTCTTAAAGTCATTCTTAATTTTATTGCTTCCTAAATTACTTAATCGAGTCTCATAATTAGATTAGTTTGTTAATTTTAATATTTTTAATTCATTCAACCCATTACAATTTTCTAATTAAATAATAGAGCTAAGCTTAATATTAGTACTTGAAGTCTGTAAGGAATCTACTCGAACTCATATCCACTATATTAGAATTTCATAAGTACACTTATTTCGTATCAAATATTATCTTATTTTGCACCAATATATATGCTATTACTACTAGGTGTAAACCAACTTGGTAAGTTGGTTAAATTCACATACTAATAGAATATTCTAAGAGATCTTATATTATTATATATTGTAAGGAAAATATGAGAAATACAATATAGAATATCATTCTCATATCTATACGTGTTGAATTTTACATTCAAAATTCTCTTTTACGTTACAAAAATTTCTCTAAATTCCACAAACCAACCCAAATCCACGCCCAACATCCAACCAATTTCTCTTCCTTACAATTTTCTTTTATGTTTACTATCATTGTTATGATTTTTTTTATTTAATTTTTCCTTCTTTTCTTTTTTTTTCCTTCCTCTCCATTTTATTTATTTTGTTGTATTTACAACTAGGAACATATGTAGTCTCTGGTTACTGTGGGCTAATCACCTCTTAAAGACGGGTAGGGCCCACATGTGATGAATAAAAAAAATAAAAAATTAGAAAAACATAATAAAAGTAAAGAGGGTGCGGGGTGGGGTGGTGTTTAAGAAAGGTTTCTTAAAGATATAAATAAATAGACGGCATTAGATTTCTTAAAGGGTGTTGTGAGATAACTTCCATTCTCAGAATAATAGGATCCACTTCTTTAAATAAAATAAAATGAAAAATGAAAAATAATATAAAAAGGAAAAACATTAATAACTAAAAAAAATATATATGTTTTATACTTTCAAGTTGTTGTAAATATTTTTCTTAAAAATTGCCTTTAGGATTTTTGTATAAAAAGAGAAGTTTCTTTTTTTAAAAAAAAAAAGTCTTTTATTTAGAGAAAATTTTTCAATAAGTCATCTTTTTATCTTTAATTAGGATTTTCTCAAAAATAATAACAATAAAATATATAATAAATAATTAAAAAATAAGAAGAAGAAGAAGAAGAAGAAGAAGAAAAGTTTGAATTTACTCTCTCTAAGGAAAAAAAAAAGAAGCTTTCCTTAAAGAAAAACCAATAAATCGTTTTTTCTAAAAATTTAAGAGTGTAGGTTTTTTGCCACTTAGAAAATGTTTTTAAAAAAATCAATGAATTCCAAAATTTAGAAAATAAGATTTTTTTTTCAAAATTCAATGAATAAATTAAGGTTTTTTGAAATAAAGGAACTAACTAATGATGTAAACCTAGTTGACTTTTCAAAATTTAAAAGAATTAAATAACTAAAGTTTTGCAATAAAAGGAACTATAACATTCTAATTCCAAATAGTGGATGCGTAAGTACCTACGAAGTTATCATAAAAATAATAAAGTTTTATTTTCCCTGTTTTGTTATTAGGACACAAAAAAATTGACAAAAATAAGAAAGGAAAGTGGAGTAAAAAAAATTAAAAATATAAGAAAAACAAAAAAAAATCCTTAAAGTTTAAGGGATATTTTAAAAGTTAAGGCCCAATTTAGTGGTTTAATATGATAGCCTTCAAGTTTTAATAGGTTAACCCCTGGTACAAGTTTCTTCGGTTTCTTCAAAATTTTTCTAAAAAGATTTTTCGCCATAGACTAGTAACTAAATTAAAACCAATCTACTTAATTGGTTTTACTTTACTTGTATTTTTCATATTTCACTAAGTAGTCACTCTAATTTTCAAAAACTAAAAGAAACCACTTTTCCTTATTTCTATTAAATGTTTAAATTAAATAGGTATAAGGTTTAATTTAAACCAAGTTAAGAAAAACAGAAAACCGAATTTTAGGCTTGACAAAATGCAAATGAAGAAAAAAAAGTTATGCTAAAAGTCAATATGGATACAAATATACCTAGTTGGCTATTAATTGCCATTGAATTGAGGAAAGAAAAGAAGCATCGAGAATAAGTGATCGATCTTAATAACATACTACTGAAGAGAACAAACTACCAATCTTACTAATCTCAAATCATATCCACTATGAAAGTCTTATGATAGATGAGAGGCAATGTACACAGGCTATAGATTGACAACATGGAGTTAGGGAACTATTAAAAACATGATAAGTTGAACGTAAAGCCCACATTGACAACCATTTGGGATATAGGCTTCAACTATTGGCTATCAATTATTGAGATCCTAAATTGCGATATCATAATAAAGTAGTTATCTTAAGCGCTTAAAACCTAATGTAGTAACTAATGGATAGGCTATAGGCTGGCTCTAAATTAGGTAATAGAGCGAGGAATTAAGATGATTACTGATAAAGATAATGTAAAGGAACTCAAAAGATAAAACCATTTAAATGTTTGAAGATGCAATATTGTGGAAAGTTAGGTTAGTATAAAGTCAAGAATGCATGAGATATGTGTGTAGTGTATTGATGTGGAATCAAGTTGGTTAGGTAATTCACTATAGATATATTCACTTTACTTAATGAAATAAAATTAGAATAAAATAGACATTACTGTGGAAAGTAATAAACATATAATAGGTCATGAATGCTTATTATATTGTTTAGTTAGTTATAATTGAATTAATATTACCTTATACAGTTTAAGGAATACATAGATGAATAAAGTTGGAGTAGCTGATTAAAAAGAACCAAATATCACTATCATGTTCATCAAAATATCTTCACAGTAAATTCATGATGAACGAAAACCCTAAACCATAAAAATACCAAAATCATACTTGTAATCCAAGTCAACCTAGTGTAGAAGCTGAAAATTGTTATATTAGTTATTGTGTTAAGTCTATTATTTATTTAGGCTTCACTCCTTGAGCTAGATGATAGGACTTCAGGAGTCCAATCAATATTTGGGATGATTCGAGGAAATTTGGCTTGGTGGGCTCAGAACAGGGATTATTAGACTAGTTCGTCCGCTTCTAATCTTTCTCAAGCAAGCTCATGTACTAAGGAAGGCTGCTAACCTTTGACCATTAGTTAGCTCATTCTAGAAAACCATGAATTGGGCAAACCCTATCTCATTTGTTGATCACCAAGATGATCTAATAGATGCCATCATACCTAAGAGCATATAAATACCTAACATTTCCTCATCATTTAGAACTCTTGAATAGATCGGAGAAATGATATTCCACTATGAAAACTCTATTCTCTAAAATCAAATAGCATTCGGGCAAAGAATTGATCTCGTTCACTCAAGCTACAAGGTGAACGCTTAAGATCCCCTAAAGTTGCCTTGTCTGTCACTTGTGCATTTGAGACATTGAGATTGCATGTTCCTCTTCCTTGCCTTGTTCTCACCTAATCATCCCTTTAGGTGATAGTCTCGCTTCACTTCTTTAAAGCCATGTGTAGCACATCACTTATACAACACATAAGTGACCACTCCAATCGAACCCCTACATCTACATTTTTGGTAACTCCACCGGGGAAGAGTAATTATAAAGACATGGCACCTCCCAAGAAGAGAACAACATGGTACATTCGATACTACATCCCAAGAGCTTGATATTAATGTTAAGCTTACTGAGTAGAATCCACTCTCATCACCTGAGAATACTAGCCAACACCATTTGGTGCCTAAGGCTCCTTTAGATCCCATACAGACAATACGAACAATACAAGAAGCCACAAAGGTTTTAAATCAGTTCATAGCTATATTCCAACCCATCCTTACCGCAATAGCTACCACCGCTACTACGCAATAAGGTATGGTTTTTCTAAATCCTATGGTTGCTACATAACTAAGCGTTACTACCTCAACTTAACCGATTAATCCTCTAACTAATGAGGAGGATCTCCATCAAAGAAGGGGCAATGAAACCCCCCACAAAAACTTGCACAACAACCAATTCTTGCCATAGGATTGTGAGAGTCTATTTAAGTGGCTCTTCATCTTCAAAAGTGCCTACTCCTCCATCCAATCCTACCATCCTAATCTTAAGAGAATCTACTTCTCATCGCAATGTCACTCTTTCTCCATTACTTGAGTCAATAGCCTCTACTCCAAGGACTTCCTTTATAACAAGGAAAGACTTGGACATTTATATGAGGGAAATACAGGCTAGGTTATCTATGGGAGTATTAGAGCTAAAACTCTCCTATCATCAATGCATCATAGCAAAACCATACCCTAAGGAATATGTAAGTCCTAAATTCATGCTGTTCAATGGCAAGAAGGAAAGTACGAAGGAGTACCTATTGAATTTATTAAAACCTAAGAGCCTTATAGGCTTAATGATGACCTAAAGCTTAAAGAATTCTTTAAATCATTAACAAAGAAGGCATACACCTAGTAACTTAACCTCCCCTCAAGATCAATTGATTCATCTTCTCCTCTTAGGAACAGCTCATGAGCACTTCAGAGAGCGCACCCTAGACATCCAATATGTATGTGGTGAAAAGGAATCAATGAAGATTTGCATTCAAGGAATGTTTGTTGAGTATGTTGTCCACCTGGAAAACCTTAATCTATGTTCTTTCTCCGCACTCATCAAAACTACAAGAAGAACTAATGATTTCACTGCACAACAACGGATAGAAGGTAAGAGATTTGGGAAACAAGCAACATATGTTAGCTCAGCCCGAGAAGAAAGTCCTAGAGACAACAAGAAGCTAAGGAATGATAGTTCACGAGGCTCTACATCAGCTATATCATTCCTCGTGCTTAATGGGTAAGATACATGCTGTACTTAACCATTGGTTACAACATAGGAACATAAAGCTCCCAAAGGTGGAGCATTTGCTGACTGCAAACAAGAAGTATGACCATAAGTTCTGTAGATATCATAAGATGGTGAGTCATCCTACTAAAGGGTACTAGACATTGAAGAGGATATTTAATGACAGGGTCCATAATGGGGAACTTATCATAGAGAATAATGATGTACGTAGCAACCTGCTCTCGGCACACAACACCCAACATGGTGCTACAAATGCTGTCAATCATGATCCAAGACAAGAGGAAGGAGATGTGCCACAGGTTAAGGTACATAAAGAAAAGGAAGCAGTAATAGAAACCAACCAAGATGTACACTCATCAATGGCTATCGCCTTAATGAAGACCTCTAACTTCAGGAGGTTCTTCGATTTACTAAATACAGTGAAGACGCACGACTTGAAATAGCAACTGCACTTACCTAAATTTCTGAGAGACAATATGGGGAGTGTAGTACAACAATGCCAGTATAAAGGATGGCCAATGTACATGAGAATGCAATACTCTTTACTGATGCAGACATGTGCACGAAGAACCTTAATCACAACAGTCCTCTTTATGTAGAGAGTACACTCAACGAGCATCCCATTAAAGAGGACATTCATAGACAATGGCTCTTCTATAAACATTATGCCAATGTCTACATTTAAGGCCACAAGGATAGACAACCAACGGTTGGTGAAGCAATCTATTATAGTAAATTGCTTTACAAAAACAACTATAAACACAATAGGGTATGTTAATGTGGACTTTAAAGTTGGACTCGCATAAAGATCCATACGATTCTATGTGATCAACGAGCTCATATCCTACCATCTTCTAATTGGGAGGAAGTGGTTACACGATCACAACCTCATACCCTTAACATGGCACCAACGCATCAAGGGCCATTAGAAGTGCAAAGGTGTCTTCATTCTGGCTACGAAGAACTTATTTAAACATAATGATGAGTATGCTAAATATGAAGAGACTAACATTGCCAAAACCTTAAGTATACCATTGCCTACATGGGATGAGACCTAGGATAAATAAAAGAAGAAGAGGAAGATACAAGGCTCCAATAGGGGTAAGAAGAAGCAAAGTAAAGATAAAGCCATAGAAAGTTTCGTCAAGAAAGATAGGCGAAGGGTATATTACTTATGATGGTCTTTAGGATCCAATGAAGCTTTCTTATCTTCCTCAAATCCCATACCGATGCAAGAAACCCAGCTTATCCCTTCTTAAATGCAAGAACAAATGAAAACCCAAGCTGAAGAGATTGAGGAATTGGACCTAGCAAGATCAGGGGAGTCTCCATAACCTATCTTCATTAGCAAGATTCTACTGCAAGAAATTAAGGTCCACTTAGTAGATTTGTTGAAGGAATACAAAGATACATTTGCTTGGACATATGATAAAATGCCATGATTGGACCCCAGTCTAGTGGTGCATAGATTGAACACCGTGCTTAGGGTTAGGCTAGTAAAGCAGGGATAGCAAATCTTTCATCCTAAAATTGAAGTATAAATAAAAGAAGAGATTGAAAAGCTACTACGTGCCAACTTCATTAAGCCAATTGAACATCATAGCTAGCTAGCTAATATTGTACCTGTTAAAATAAAGAATGGACAGATAAGCGTTTGCATGGACTTCCGTGATCTTAACAAGGATTGCTAAAAAGATGATTTTCTACTGCCAAATATTGATACATTGGTGAATACCACAGCTGGACATGAATTATTCTCATTCATGGATGGCTTCAGTGGCTATTACCAAATAAAGATGGCTCCCGAAAATGCTGAATGCGCTACTTTTAGAATACCATGGGAAACCTCCACTATACAATCATACCATTTGGACTTAAGAATGTAGAAGCTACCCACCAAAGGGCAATAACTGCCATATTTCATCACATAATGCATGACTTTATGAAAGACTATGTTAATTACATAGTTGTTAAGTCAAGATGAGCACCTGATCATTTGACTCATCTAAGGAAGATCTTTGAACGATGTCATCTATATAAATTGCGTATGAATCCCTTAAAGTATGTCTTCGGGGTAGCTTCTAGTAAATTCCTTGGATTCGTTATTCATAGAAAAGGAATTGATGTAGATCTAGTAAAGGTGCAAGCTATACATTCCATGGCCTCACCTATTAATCTAAGAGAATTAAAGACCTTCATCAAGAAAGTCTCCTATATTAGGCAATTCATCCCCATACTAGTAGAAATTTCTCATCCATTACAATAACTCATGAAAAAGAGAACCCTATTTGAATAAGGAAAACCTCACGAAGAAGCCATACAACATATCAAGGAGATACTCATCTCCCCAACAACAATAATAATGTCGGTTAAAGGGTTGCCAATGATTCTTTATTTGACAGCCACCAATAAGTCTATCAAAGCTTTGCTAGCTCAAGAATTAGATGGTGGTAAACAACCGATCTACTACCTAAGCAGGTTAATCCAAGGAAGCAAGGTGAAATACTTAACTTACGAAAAGCAATACCTCGCGCTGGTATTCACCATGCAAAAGTTGCGCCACTATTTTCTAGCTCATAAAGTTAATCTTATCATTCATTTAAATCCATTAAAATACTTGTTGTCAAGACCAGCTCTTTCAGGAATGACAGCAAAATGGTTGCTCCTCTTATAAGAATTTGACATCACAATTATGCCACCTAAAGCTATTAAGTCTTAGGCTCTAACAGGTCTTTTAGCTCAGTTTCCTATGACATAAGGGGTTCCTATCGTAGATATAATCCCTGTAGAGATCTATAAAGACTCCATGAGAGTAGAACTAAATGGAAGGTGGCAAGTGAAATTTGATGGCTCCACTAATAGCACTAGACAAAGAGCCAGGGTGATCTTAACATCTCCAAAGGTTCAAGAAATACCTTTAACTTTCAAGTTAGACATCCTATGTACCAATAATGAGGTTGGATATGAAGCTCTCCTAATTGGTCTCATTTCTACTCAAAATGCCAAAGCATCTAACTTGTGCATTCGCAGTGATTAGAACCTAATCATCAAGTAGGCAAATAGTGATTTTGCTCTCAAAGAACTAGCATTAGCGCCTTATAGGACTGCAGTGTAGTCTTTGGTTAGCAAGTTTAGATCAATGAGGTACAAGCATGCCAAACAATCTACCAATCACTATGCAGACACCCTAGTTTGAACATCTAAGTTATTAAGAAATCCATCCCATGCATGGCTCTACAATTAGTGGACGAGGATGAAGAAGTGCAAGACAATTGGCACAGTCCCATCAATGCATAGTTAGCACATCCAAATGCAACTTCTATGATAACCTTGAAGAGCTTCATTTATATTAATGGCATCTTATATTTTAAGGGACCAGAAGGTGTCTTGTCTTTGTATATTTGCACAAAACAAACGCATTTGAAGTTAGATAAATACCATAGGATCTGGTGTGGAGAAGAATGGCTACCCTTATACCATAACATTCAATGCGTAGGGTATTACTAGCCAACAATGTCTAAAGATGCATCTCAACTGCAAATGAGTTGCCCAAAGTATGCTAAACTCCCCGACCAAGGAGAATGCAACTTTGTAGCAAGAGCAAGCGATTAAAGGAGTCCTTACATTGATTACTTGAAAAATAATGTTTTGCCTACAAACAGCACAGATGCTCAATTAGTGCAACATAAAGCAAGATAGTATCTTATCTATCAAGGTGAGTTGTATGGGGTACTATTTATGGAAAAGCCTCTCTGATGTATTAAACCTCCTAAAACAAAAACTATACTGTCTAAAGAACACTTCAGAGATGGTGGAGAACATCAAGGGGGAAGGAAGTTATACCACTACCTGCTTGATATGGGGTATTATTGGCCTACCATGGAAAATGATGCATTCAATTTACTAAGAAGTGTATCACATGCCAACAACATGGTGATGCGATCCATGCTCTCGTAGTTACATTGCATAGCCTAACTACTCCATAGCCATTCCATACTTGGGCATTTGACTTAATTGGTCTAATGTACCCATCATCCAAAGGGTTCATATGGATCCTCATTAGAACCAAATGCTTCACTAAATAGGTTAAAGCGATCCCTCTTAAGAATGCAACAAGACCTATTGTAGAAAAGTTCATGAAGGAGCATATTATTTGTCGTTTTAAAATCCCAAAGTATGTCCTTTCAGATAATGGTACCTCTTTCATCAACTTACATGTACAACAGCTACTAGCTTCTTACAATATTGATCATGTGAAATCTACACCATACTATACAAAGGGAAAATGACCAAGTAGAAGCAACAAACAAGACTCTCCTAAAGGTCTTCAGTCATATGGTTCACAAAAATCATAAAGAATAGAATGACAAATTGCCATTAGTACTATGGGCTTACGAAACTTCTAAGTGAAGTCCTACTTAAGTAACACCTTTCTCTTTAGTATATGGTTCCAAGGCAATGATGCCTATTGAAATCTTGGTTCCTTCTACACAGTGGGTCCTCAACACTAAATTAGAACTAAATAGTCTACGTATGTTGGATCTTAAAGCTTTAGAAGAAAGGCAAGACACTGCTAAGCGCAACCTTGCTAATTACTAAAGATGACTTAGTACTGCCTATGATCGCCTAGTCAATAAAAAATCTTTCAACAAGGCAATGTTGTACTTTCTACAGTAAAGCATGTACAGCGAGGTATTCCAGCTCCAAAGTTTACATTGAAGTGAGAAGGCCCTTTTATAATTCATGAGGTCTACGACAGCGACTATTGCAAGCTCCTTAATCTAAAAATCGATGCCATAACCCCTCCCATTAACTTTCAATATGTTAAAAAGTTTCATTTGTAAATCCAACAATGTAATTGCAATTCACATGAATGAAACATTCAACTTCCATTACTCTATTTCTTTGTATTCTTTTACTTTCTTCTACCTTATTGTTACTGCTAAGTTAGAGATTTGTTTCCTTAGTACAGAGTTTTAATTATGTATCCTATTCTTATCTCCTTATTACTGCAAAGTTAGAGATACGTCTCCTTAGAGTATAAGGCTAATGCATGAATAAGTAAAGAGAAAGTGATACGAGGTTAAGTATTGAGAAATACCCTCTTGATCATTGATAATACGCTTGGCACGTATTACTATCACTATTTAAGCGTGATTAACTATTTTATCTTATGTGCTCAACTTATTGTTGCTAGCAAGTGAGAGCCTCCCTCTAATGCGCAACACTATGCTTTAGGCTTCATAAGCCATAAAGAGCAAATCTTACTATCATGGTATTTCTTTTACAATGTTTCCATTGAGTGAGGCACTACCTCTTAGAGTGCATAATAACCCTAACAAGTTTCAATAGCATAGGCTACCTCTAGGTTAAGAAGCCTTGTTATTTCAAACAACTAAGTAATTAAAATAAATAAAGATTAGAAGGATATGAGGAAAGCAATCAAATTTCATTCAATCAACAAGTTCTATTTAAAAGTGTTAAAAATAACTTAAATACCAAAAGGGAGGGAGGGGGGAGAATGAGCGTCAGCAAAACAAATGAATATAGCCAAACTCCACTAAGGGTAGCAATCTAAACCTACTATAGACCCAAGGTTTATATTGCCTAATAAATCTTTTGCTTTACAATCTATCTCCTCAATAGCACCTTATAAGGCTTGAATCCTTGCCAGTATCTCACCTCGGCTTCTCATAGTGGCATGATAACTTAGCAATCTCTTAAATTTGGCAACAATGGGCTCTAAGTTACCAACCTTGAAATTCAAAAGATGAGCCCCTTCAACACAGTTAATCAGTTGTTGTAGCTTATCATCTAATTGAGACCTCCAAGACTTTTTAAGTAGTGATGGGGCTTCCCTTAACATTTTCACCATGGTATTAGCCAACTTGATCCCCAACATAGGAGATTCACTCCAAAAATCTTGGTTCATAGAGTAAAGTCTCTCCAATAGTTTCAGTAGATGAGAAGGAATGTCAAATCCATAAAAGGATATTATCTCCTTTGAAATAGCTTCTAGAGTTGCTGACATGTCTCCATGAGACAAGTTAGCAATTGGGGGTGGAGAGACACCAATAGATACTGCATATACTTCACCTTTATGAGTCCCTAAGCGTAGCAATGCATCTGCATAAGTATCGTCATCACCTGCCTCATTGACTAACAAAGTAATGTCCTGTGCTTCAAGACAATCATTCAACTTTTCAGTTCCACTATCATCATCAGCATTCCCATATTAGACTAAAGATTCATCATAATCTACCAAGTCCTCATCATCATTATCTAAAGCTACCACTAGTGTAGCAAGATCATCCAAACGAACCTTAGAGCTCAAAGCATCATCCTTCTCACAAATTACAACAGGAAAGCCAGTCTCAACTTGTAAGAGCAAAGAAATAAAGTCAGATGAAAAAAAAATACATATAAAAATAACATGACACATCTAATAAAGTTACCTCCTGAATAAATACTCACTTAGATTGTCTCAAATCCACTAGTAGAGGCAAAGGGTGGCTACTCTTAGACTTTAAAGAAGATTTCACCCATCTTATCTCATTAAGACATTCTGATTGTTTAGTAATAGCCCCTCATGAATCTTCACTACCTTAAGACTTGGGCCTTAAGAGTTTAAAAAAGAATTTGTAACGATATACAGTAGGCACATAAAGTGTATCACCTATTGACGCAAAAGCATAAGCCTAGAATGCATCCAAATAATTTGTCTAATGTATCAGCCATCTAAGGGAAGTAACCCCAAAGTGACTAATAGAAGGAAAGAATAGTTGTCACTTTCTAAGGTGAATCTTCCTAAATTTGTTTAGACATAATGACTGGCAGTAAGATTCAAAACTCTCAATCACGGTGATCAAGTGAGGCACTCCTTAATCAAAACCAAGTTGATGTACAACCCGATGAGGAGAGTACACCATGACTCTTCGCTCTAAAAAGCAACCAACTGAGTCTTTATTATCAAGAAGGGAAGGAAAGCTCCCTGGAATACACCATAAAAGGAACCTGGCTTAAGAATCAAGGATATTTTCTCAATTTTCAACTATGGTAACCTCACCTTCTGAGCCAAGAGGATAAAGTCCATTACTGTCTTCATATCCTACAATTTACTCGACATAAGGGTGGAATGTGAATCCACCCTCAATGTTAATGAGTTGCAAGAGTAACTGATCAATATATCCCTCAACCTAGGCCCATGCACTAGGAAGAGTAAGGTTGGGTTATTCTTATACAACAGGAGGAGAAAAATGTCTTTGAAACTGATCATAAAAGAAAAGTTGAAGAAACACTAGGAATACATGTGAAATGATCACATATTGACCATTCGAACGTAGGGAAGCATAGTGATACAGGTCCAAACACCAATAAAGTGAACCTAAGTAGAAGGGACCTAGAGTGAATCGCTCACATAAGGCAATGTGTATAGCCAAAAGAAAGAGTCGTAGACTAATACCTTCCGTAGGCCCTTTGGGGAGTATAAACAGGGAAAGCCAAAATACAATGAGAGCAAAAAGTTCATACCTACAAAGATAAGAAAGAGAACATATGAGTAGAAGACACAACTACAACATTAGAAAAAAAAAAAAAGGAAAAGAAAAGGAAAAAAGAGGATATGAAGGTACTAACTCTTTCTCGCAACCTAGGCCGGGAACTTGAGGCCTATCCTTCCTTCACTCCTCAAAGCCAAGAAGCAAAACATGGCTTCTTCTTCTTAGTGCAGGTAGCTTGCAAAGCACCCATTAGTGATGTTTGAAAGCTATACTCTTTATGAGAGAATGTTGTCACAGTAAGGTCAGCTTATCCGAAGCTACGGAAATTTAATAGTACAACTATGTTTCCTAATGTTGGAGTTATCTCCCTCTAGGAAGTGATAAACATATGGGTCTAAATACTCTAATGTGAGATGGTTGCACTCCATACTTCCATTCCATTCGTTTACAAGAATTACAACAAGTAGAAGTGGCAATAGCATAGAGGACTTTAGCCTTCTTTAGTGAAGTCACGTATTTTGGTTTTTTTACAATATATGCTACCTAATCATCCCATCCAAAGAGTGGCTCCTTCAGAAATGTGAATTAGGTATTAGAGAGAGGTAGCTTTCTCATCTCATTCCTAAAGCACAACACTGAAACTCCCCTAATAGTATCTTTAAAATCAATATAAGGCTCGTGCTTAATAAACTAAAGACCACCATCAATGCGAGGTGTTGTACGGGCTTCTTGACGCTTGGCTTTGTCCTAGAATGTATCTTCAAAAATACTCTTGTCCAGCCATGGATCCTAAGAACACGGGATCAATGGCGGGCATTTATCTTGATACACCAATAAGTCCTTCTGTTTCGTTACTTCTATGCTTCAACTTGGATTGGTTTTCATTTTTTTTCTTTTGAAACAAAAAGATAAAAAGGAATGAAATATTTCATGTTGACTCATTGTCAAAGATATGGAAGTTTTATGTTATCTCATTGCCATGCAAAGAAGATATCAATATTAATAAGCTTGTCTAAGACAACATCTTCTAAACAAGGATACAGTATGGAAATTCATTACTTTCATGTACAAGAGACGAGCACGAGCAATGATAAATATTAGAGAAACAAACAAGGGAAATTTGATACCAAGTTATAAAGAGAAACATGGCAAAGATGGTGAAGGATTGCTAACCAATTTCAATCAATAGTGAAAACATAATGAAAATCAAGTCGAAAGTCGCATGCTTAGATAATAAGTAATGATGATTTATAGTAGGTAAGGAATTAGCCAATACCAATGAATGGGAAGGAATCACCCAGCAGCATATACAGAATGAATGGATAAACAAATGAAATTCATAGTGCCAGAAGATATGCATACATTAGAGAAGAACATCTATGTAGGAGTCATGTAAAACGAAGTGGGAATATACATGGCCATACGTTTGAAAGTAGTGCAAAGGAAATCATGTTGAAGAAGAGAATGAACCATGCATGTACATGTACGTGCATGAGGTATACAAATGTGCATATTCTAGCAATAAGGAAACATTACATGTGCAACACCAAGTTATGTCGTTGGCCACCAAGATTAAAAAGAAAACATATGTATGTGGGTATAATGGCATGCCAAACCATAAGAGGATCATAATATCTCGTTGATTTCGGGATTCCTTGATTTGTCATGGGCCATTATTCGATTATGAAATGTTCTAATGGAGCCTTTACTAAGGATCAGTCGCAATGGATGGTTCCCAATTTCTTTTAGTTTCAAGGCACAATGAATAGAGTCAAGAGCTAACGTAGAGAAAATATGCAAGGTGCAGCACGTGATTTAAACTTCGAATGTTTATGATTTATGACACACATTTTCTACTGAACAAGAAGGCCAATCAATGCAAAGGTGTGGAGATTCAACTGATCTAACTCAATATCAAGGAAGTGCAGTTTGTGTTGTTTTCGAAATATCATAGGCATAGTGTTTCTTTTTCAAAAGAAATCAACGACTCTTGTACAAGGGTATCTCATGGCAAGGAAACTATCATGACAAAATATTCAAGAGATGAGGGAAGAATAAGAAAGCATTATGGAGAAATAATTACAATGTGGACAGAATTAGATAGCTTGGAAGTTCGTCACCGTAATGGAGTTACAAGAAAATATATTTCAAGAAAGGTATTCACAATCATGGAAGAAGAGGTATCATGATCATAAGACTTTCCAAAGTTTTGCAAAGCACCGTCATAGGAATATGATTCATATAAGAACTCGATAAGGAAAAAAAAAAAGCAGAAAGAAAGTAAGAGGAAAACTTAGGCATATTCCGCATCCAAGATTGAATCAATTTCCTCATCTACAAGAAATTTGACGAGTCCACGTCGCCAACATGATGAAGTATGTACTTAATATCTTGTTTGAGATAATTTCTCGATTTGATCATTTCCGATGTCCTTCGAGCAACATTGGAATTCTTTAAAAAAAAAATTAAAATTACTATGGTTTGATCTTGACAATGATGCCCTATTGAGAAGAATTGAGGACAACCATGTTGTCCTTTGTTCGCTTCCTAAGTTGGAACTAGATAAAAAAAAAAAAAAAAAAAATTATTCTTTACGAATTCTGTGAGATTACGCTGACAAACTCATTGTTGCTGCCTTGATTTTGCTTAATAAAAAAGTCATGCGTTGTTCTGGACGAGAACTTGTTACCAAGAAGTGTTTCGATTGATGAAAGGAGGGCAATTAACTCGAGTACAAAATAGGAAAAAAAAAAAAAAGATGTTGATATGTTAGATACATATGTTTCGTAAAGGACAAAAGAGAGATTGTGATAAAGGGATGTTCGTAAGTACTGACCTTAGTAGACCGCCAGTGCTTGATCAACGTGTAGCTATTGGGGTTTGCAAACGCTCCAAGAAATTTGCGAAGCCCTGCCATGTTAAAGGCAAGTTGCTTAGCCAAAAGGGACGGAGTGCAAGAAATCAGTTACAGAGTTTACTATTGGTTTGAAAAAAGCTAACTTGATAAATGGCGAAATTACTTGGTTCTTCCTCTAAAGGAGTATCATAATTCGAAGTTAATTCACTTGATATTTATTCGTTCGAACTTATTAGTCAAAAACCTAAGTTCACACAATAGATGTTAGCATAGACTAGAAAAAAAAAATGATGGTTGGCCGTAAGTATATATAGTCTATAAAAGGATAATTCAAGGATGGATATTAAAAGATTTAATAAATCTTGGTTGACTTAAATGATGTTATTCTAAGATATTAAGGATGTTTAAATCTGGAAATTAAAGAGTTTTTCCATAATTCATAAACATGTGAAGTTAGATATGGTTCTCATTGAAAGTTTGTTTTGGTTTGGAAATAAAAATATTATTGGTGAACTTTTCAACAAGTAAATATTTGAAGTCAAAATTTAACATTATCTGCCAAGATTCAAAAATTGGAGTTTAAAAAAAAAAAACAAGGAGAGAGAGACTTGTAATCGATTTGTGACCAACAAAGAGGAAGGACAATATAAGAGGATATGTTTGGTGATAAGTGAAGATTTACGAAGAAGGCAATTGGCAAGAGAGAAGCACTCCAACAATGATATGATTGCTGCCGACAATTTCATTCCGTGAGTGTACACCTTTGATTTAAAATAATAATAATAATACCGTACCATACCTTAGGGGCGTTGCCCCCACACTGTCTCTACGTAACGCAACATAACTCTTGCAATTTTTGTAGAGGGGCATATGTTGTCGTTTCATTTCACAACACTCCAGAGCTCCACTCCACTTCACAATAGCAATATCCCGTTTACTGGTATAAATGACACACACACACACATACATATATATATATATATATGTGCATATAACATGGTCAAATGAGATGCCATGAAAGCTCTAGATTCCTATGAAGAGAAGAGTCACCGCATACATTATTTAGCGAATCAATGTCATTAGAGCAATAAGTCAATAGTGTAATATAAAAGCCTATCGAAATATGTGTTTTATGGTAGCAAAATGGATATTAACATATCATGCTCAGTTTGTTAATGATCCAAAAGAAGTGTCAATTCCGTAAATATTGGAAGTAATCAAGCAAGTAAAGTCAATATTCAGTGCATGTACATAATAGTTGAAGAAACAACTTCTAAAAATGCCAAAACCCCCCTTAAATGTATCCAAGTGACTTTTAGTCAAGAGGTAAAATGTAAAGGCTAAAAATTAGTATATTAGTTATTGGATTAAACTCATTATTTATTTAGGCTTGACTCCTTAGGGTAGGTGATGGGCTTAAGGAATCTAGTCTATATTTGAGATTATTTAAGAAGATTTAGCTTAATGAGCTTGGAATAGGGATCTTTAAACCGGTCTATTTACCTCCAATCTTTCTCAAACAAGCTCACGCACTAAGAAAGGTTATTAGCCTTAGGCTCATTAACTAACTCATTCTAGATAACCATGAATCGAGCAAACTCCATCTCATCCGCTGATCATCAAGATGATCTGACGAATACTATCATACCCAAGAGCTTATAAATACCCAACATTTCCTTATCATTTAGAACTCTTAGAGAGATCGAAGAAACGATATTCCATTGTGAAAAATCTACTCTGTAAGATTAAATAGTGTTTAGGTAAAGAATTGATCTCATTCGCTTAAGCTGCAAGGTGAACGCCTAAGATCTTCTAAGGTTGCCTTATTTGTCACCGGTACATTTAAGACACTAAAATTACTTATTTTTCATTCTCACCTAATTATTTATTCAGGTAACAATCTCGCTTCACTTCTTTAAAGCCACATATAGCGTATTACTCACGCAGCACGCACATGATCACTCCAATCAGACCCCTACATGTACACCTAGTATTAATAGTTGATCCAATTGACAATGCTAGAACTTTCAACTCCACTAAGAACTCTCTCTCTCTTCCTCAACATATAAATTGCCTACTGTAGAATGGAATCTGAGTTGAGAAATGGAAGCGTCCATTTGACGAATAAACCTAGTAAAAACAACACTTTCGAATCTATCATCCTAACCGTCGAATAACAACATTATGCTTGCAACTGAGTTTCTTTCCCATCAATCTTCCAATACCTTAGTAGCTATTCTCAATGCATTGCCACATTCTTCCCTTGGTTGCAAATGAGCTAATCAATAACAGATCATGCCAAGAAGAGCAAACAAGAAATACATCACATATCAAGAGAAATAGATCAAGAAACGAGATAGATCAAGAGAGTGAGATATAGTTATTAAAATTACAAGTCAAATATACGATTCTACGAATTTATAATTTTATAATATTTTTTCTTAATTAAAATCGATATAAAATCATTTAAGTGTATTTTTTTTAGAATTATGAATATTGATATATGATTTTATAAAACTTACAATAATACTAGTTTGTACAATTTTATATGATTTTATACATTTAAAATAATAGTAAAATTATGATTTTAAAAGTCATGCGAGATAGCAGGGAGATAAATAGAGTGAGTGAGATATAAAGAGATGGATAGAGAGGGATATAAAGGAATAGATGAAGAAAATGAGTTTAGTTAGGGTTTTTCGATTTCATTGTAATATGTTTACACATACTGAAGAAGGCTATTTTTTTTTTTTTGTCATTTTCAAAATTTCATAAGGTCAGTATTGGGAAAAGGGCTCCTATATGGAATTGCAATTCTGCAGTGGGACTAAGGAATTGCAATTCTATGTTTTTAAATAATAGCCAATCCCATAGAGCTGCTACCATGGAGCTAAAAGATGAAATAAATGGCATAATAGAAGCTTGATAAGGAGTAAGGAAAAAATAAAATAACCATTCTTCTAACTGAATGGGTTGTACCTTCAATAGAATTTTCTATGTCAAGGTGATGATTACCGCTTGGGAGATTACGATCATGAGTATATATTGCAAACTCAACCACTAACCTAAAGACGAGAAACGTGTTAGGAGGTTTACTTCAAGACAAGCAGTAGGTTAAACTTATTATAATTGAATTTTAAATATCGTTACTTTAAAAATTGAAGGACCACTTATAATGGCTCTGGAAGAATAAAATCCAAAGATTTGAGGATAGACCTAGTGCATGATTTAACAATCACGTCATTTGGAGCATTCACTCCAATCATATGGATTTTGGTTAGCTTTTGGTGTTGATAGTCCTACGTGTTCTTACAAAAGAGATAAGGACAGGTGAAGACTTGCTATGTTACGTTAGTTTTGGGACATTGCAAGCTAGATGATATCAAAGCCTTGTTTAATCTATATTACTAAAATCAACTATCATAACTATCAAAATTTTGTATTATATAAATTTAATTTATAAGTAATAATTGATTCATATTCTTCTGACTTATATCATTTCCTCTCAAATATGGTCATTCAATAACTACTATTTTCTACTTAAAAAAAAAAAAAAAACCTACTATTTTCCATTTTTGAATTTAAAATTGTAATTCCCCTGTAACTACATTTTCCCTTTTATTTCTCTTCCCACTTTATTTGGCAATGTTTGTTTTATATCATCTAATATTTGATTTATTACTTTTTGTGATAATATGAACAAAACAATATAGTAAAGATAAGTACGTATTCCAAGATTCGCATAGCTTTTAGGACTAAAGAGAAACGAAGCTCTCGATTAGCTCCCTCAACTGTGGTTCGAGCCTCAAAACCCTATTCCAATGCTCAAAACACTTACCTGCACTAGAAAGACTAGAGGAGGCTTGAAAATGGTTCAATATATTTATTCCCATCACTACCGTTGAAGCATCATGTATAAGAAATGGTTCTTATCTAAGTGTCATATAAATGTGTGTAATCAACGCAAGCATTGACTTCCATGGGAGCTTGGGACACATGGAAGATGTCGATAAATTGTGTCCTCTGTACATTGGTAATGCTCTCAAATTCCAAGCATTATAAATGCACATGATGAATCTAAGCATCATGTTCACGAGAGCTTGTATTGGCGTAGGTTGAAATTACGCACTCTGCATATTGGTTGAAGTCGGAATACGTTCCTATACACGTAGCACCCCAATTCACTCGAATTGCGAGCATTATATGACCCCATACATCCAAGGATCTCCGATTTTGCTCATAGGCAACAACAAGTACCACAAACCTTCTTTTTAACTCTATCTCTTTATTATGCTAATACTTAGTATCAATATTAGTATTTTAATAAGATAAATTAGAATCGATTACTCGTATGAAGTTATGATATAATAATAGTTGATAAGAAAGAAAAAAAAGGAAAAGAAATTACCCTTTTCATTGGTTACATTTCAATGTTCTGTTTCTTTAATTCAACAACCATGGACAACAGATTTTCGTCCAACTAATCAATTCCATATACAATCGAATCAAAATCAATTTGTAGGGATATATCCTTGGGGTTAAAATCTTAATCATTTTATTGAAACTTTAAAGGAACAAAGAAATCAATACATGGCCAGCAAAGCGACGGTAAATGTAATTCTTGAGATATTTTGGGATTTATATATCGTAGCTGTATTTTGGTAGTGCCTAGATATTCTTGTAGTTTGCTCTATTAACTTCTTGAATAATTGCAAATACTACATATTACATTAGATATGAAATAATTTTTTTTTTTTTCCAGTTACTAATTCAATTACCTTTTTTCCCCTCTCTATATAATTTCCTAGACTTTTTGGAAGTTGGCAGATGCGATCATTCCACCTATACGTACTATCCAACTTTAAATACATCGTTAGGGATTCTTCTAATAAAGTTTAACATAGTTTCTGTTACATCAACAAAAACTGAGGTTGTGCAATAGATTGTAGAATGGATAATTTTCAACCTGTTGCACTTATGAATTGTGTGAGATGATTACTATTCTTCCATTAAAATGAAAATAGCTCGATAACCTATGTCCATTTTCTATAGTGTAAAACTGGCAGAAAAAAAAAAAAAAAAAAAAGGAGAAAGAGAATTTTCTTAAGTGCAATAAACATTTGTTTCCATTTCTTCATATGTGAAGAATAAAGAGATAACAAAATCCACAAATAAAATTAATACCAATCCGTACGGATATGCAGCAGATAATAACAAATAGTAAATCATACAAAATAATAAAAGGGGGAAAAAAGACAAAGATAAAAGAATAGAGATGAATATAGTAATTAGTAAATTACAAATAGACTTCCTCATATTTGATCCATATATACTTAAGCCCTTTTATCTTTAGAAAAAGACTTAAATGTTTTAAAAGTGTCGCGTTAAACCTTTTTATTATTTTAAACTTTGATAAAATAATTTAAAAATACTGAAGCCATTTCTTAACGTATTTTCGGTGGAAAAATAATCGTTGGGGATCCATTTTAAAAAATAAGGGCTCAATGAGTGGGCCACTGATTACATTTGTGAATGAGATTGCATGATATTTTACCCTTCACGCTCTCCGTGGTGGGTTGTCGGTTCCTGCTTTCCAAATTCCAATCGCTTTTAATCTTACATGTCAAATCACTTCGAGGTGAATTCTAACTACATCCCTTATTATTCCTTTAAATGCACTTGACATCTTTATCTTAAGAATAAATTTACTAGATAATAAACACCACATAAAGGGAGTATAAAGGTACATGTTCACACTCGCAAATTCCTAACGGAGTCTGAAAGACTCGTACCAACAAATGGACTATCATAAGACCATGAATCTTACAACATTAAGCCGCTTCACAAGTAAAGACAAGAACTTGTAGATAAATCCTAATTGTGATAAGGACCAAGCCAACAAAACAAGAAAGCGTAAAATATGTAACAACATAGATTAGGTTAGGAAGTTGAGAGAAGTAGAGAAATAGAAAAGCGTAGAAGACACTAAGGATGACTAGTTTGGTAGTCAACTGCCGAGGACATGTATATACCATGTACTATTCTTCAGAAAGTAAAATTGCATCTCCCCAAATGGAGGAATCTAACCAGATATATTCTTATCAAAGGGTTTACTGATGTCCAAATGTCTCCAATTTCCATGTAACATGATTCATTAGCTTGAGATGGGTCCCCAAAAAATCTTAATTTAGAACCACAATTGAAGGGCGAAAAGCTACCAAATACATAATGAGATCTTGAAATGTGTAATGACTATTAAGTATGTCTTACTTTGGAAAATTTTCAACATGCAATCGGTAAATTTCGATCAATAAAAGGACCAAGGAACGCTCTATCTATTCACCTACTAAAGGATCTCTTACCAGAGTTTTGCACTTATCGGGTCCTCAAGACCCGCCCTCGAGGCAATGTGGGCACCAAAGGAGAAGTTGCGGCACTACTACAACTACAAATGACTTGGTCACCTAACTGCTTCATAGAATTGTTATGCTTCTTCTTGGAATCATGTCGCCATCTTCAAAGTGGATGATACATCAATATGTAAAATATAGGCTGTTTATTGTTATCCCACCAACTTTCATGCATTGAGCTATGTATTCTCCTCGTCGGGAAAATTTGGACGATAAACATATACATAGACAATCAAGTCATGCCAGATTTTAACTCTGTAACTTGTGTTAGAAGGAATAAAACATACCCTTACCCATGGTATTCAACATTTACAGTATGAAATAAACCATTGAGAAGGAAACACTTGATTATTATAGTTTAGGTGGAAGCCTCTGGTTGATCTCCTGATGCAGCTTGAATTTGGGATACTTCTGGTGCAGGACTTTCCGATTGTACTGATGGGGCAGGTTCATTTTGGATTGGAAACGATGCCTGGATGATCTCTGGAGGTTTGAACTTGTCGATGTAGTAACTGAGTGATGGACCTGAGTATTCAAGAGGCTGCACCTTTGGTTCATTTTTACCAACCTGGAGGAGAATGGAGGAAGATGCAGCTATTGAAATAAGCGCAACGCCAGCTGCAATTGCTGCTGTGTTTTCTGCTCCATCTGCAGATGAACCCGCACTGCCTGAGCTTATAGCACTTTCAGCTATGTAAATCGTAGGCTGCAAATTAGAAGGATATTACACAAACAACTTCCAACTGCCACAACATCATGTAGCTAATGATCAAGCAGAGGCCCAACTACAAGGAAAAAGAGAAGATACCAAACATTTCATGGAAAAGTACCCAACATTATATGGATGAACAAACTCTTTCTTCCTGCTCAGATAGAGATAGAGTAAACAGCCTATGGATGCAAAGGAATTCGTTCTATTGTTCAGATGAAGCATATTATGTGAAATTGATTCTTATCCATTCATTTCATTGCACCATATGCCATTCTTGTGAAAGGAACAGGGATGACATGAATAAATAAGTTACCAAGCATAAGAGTCAATCAATTTAAACATGATGTTTTTCATGGAAAGTGCTCAATTATTTCTTTCTTCATCTATATTCTGTTTGACGTTAATAAAAGCAACTGTTCTTGATGAAGCTTATATGTAAAGGAATGTGTCAATTAAATCAAACTAAGTGAGTGGTAATGCCTGAACAATAAGGACTCGGTTTGCAGATGTAAACGTATTGAAGTTACAAAAGGAGCAACAGTTTATCAATTCTGCAAAGGGTATACATATACCTTAAAATCAATATGACACACAGTTCCAACAGAAATAAAAGGATGTAAAGTAGATGATAACTTCCAGGCTTAACCTTCTTAAATTAATTTTTACAAAAAGACGATTCTCTTAATATCAGAGTTGTGATCAGGAAGACCTGCCTGGCTCTGTACATCCCAGCTTGACAGTGGTGCAACCTCGCTACTTAAACTTCCCCATTATGAAGGTATAGGCCTAGTTTTATCAATATTCTACATCCAAAAACAGGAAGTAGAACAAACAAATTGCAGTACCTTCAGTGACTCAATTCAAAATCTGGTGTTTATCCAGGCTAGTAAAGGTATCCTATAAGGTTGCCGATTCCCTAGCTAAATGTCACATAGTCACAGCTGAAAGCCCAGTTACATTTAGGATTTCAAAGGGAAGTGCTGCAAGTGCCATGTGTAAGGCAAAACAGTATCTCCCTTGACCAACAATGTGATTGCTTTCAGTAATAGATAAAACCGATCAAGTGGATAAACATAATCATAAGAAACATGGCATTTTACAAGCACTAGAGCTGAAAGTTGTAGAACTTTGAGAAGTATGCAACAAACAAAGGTAGCCATTAAACCACTGGCAAAACATTGCAAGAACTGTAGAAACCACTCCTTTTTCTTTTCTTTTCTTTTTTTCCCTAAATTGTAACAGAAGAAGATTTCACGCCTACAAAATCAATCTTCACATTCATTTCTTATTGCAAGTTTGATGAGCACACTACAACAAAATACAAGTAATTCCCCCGATACAAAGTTCCTATAAACCAAAAGATTTGGCAAATGACTTCAAACAGATCCAAACGTGAATATTATTAGCATGTAAGCTGATATTTTAAGCTGCACAAACATTCCGCATCAATTTTGCATAAACTACCAGCACGCCTTGCAAATAAAGGATCTAATTCAAAGAGTGCCAGCTCCTAATAGATAAGCAGTAAAATCTGTATGAGCAAAATGCTTGAAAAATCAAAGTCAAAGCCAATGAAAAGCAAAGAGCAAAAGGGTTTTAGTGGAACAAACCTCAACAGAGTAAATGTTGGTCTGGCCAGCAGTGTCCTTCTCAACATACCCAGTCCATCCACGACTTTTGGGAGGAAATGTTCCCACCACTTTGGTCCTATCTCCTGCTAACCATTCCATGCTCACCTTCCCCACCTGTTCCATATTATCAAAATCACAACCTATCACACAAACACATCATCATCTCACTACTCAGAGTACAAGGTCTCCACCAAACGTCGTAAGAACAAAATTAAAGGTGAACATTACCCACCATCTCTGAAAAATGTTACAAAATTACACTAAATACTAGCTTTTCTCCATCATATGCCTACGCCTATATTATATATCACACGCTCTAATAAGTTTCAAAAGTATAACAAATGCCCGGGTCAGGCATTAAGATTTTGGGATATCCGCGTAAATTACAAAAATTCATGGAATTGTTATTGTAATTTAACATAAAGCTATACCTAAAAATTCAGGCTTTAATGAGTAAGCTATTGAAATGAAAGTGAGATAAATAAGATAAAGATGAGAATACCTCCTTATCAGGAGCACATTCTTCCTCATTGCAATCGGTTTCATCAGAGGATGCTCTGACAGTGAACAATAACCTTGAGTAATTCTGCTTCTTCACAGATGGGTGTCTTACTTTGCTCGAGAAGAACCTGGGTGAAGTGTTAAAGGTGCAGCTATTGGCTGATATCATGGTATTGCTCATCAGAGCTTGAGAAGCACAGGCCATGTTACCTAGTCCGAGAGTATCAATCCACTGTAAGACGTAACTCGAATTCTCAGCAGTATTGTTGTGTTGCAAATGGTAATCGTGAGGTTTTTTCTTGTTCACTCTATTGTTTGTTTTGTGGGTAGATATGGAAGGTTGAGAATTCAGGCAGTGGTAGATATTTTTCTTTCTTTCCGATTCTCAGTAGGGGAGAAACACTGAATTAGGTGTCTCTGAGAGGTATTTGAGTGGAGATTGAGTTTGTTACGTGTCAAATACCGGTTCCAGCAAACCGACATGTAGACATGGGTCTGCCATGTCAGAGTAGGCTTCAGCCTTCACATAGAGTGGTGCCAATAGAATTCTTAGGATGAAGGCAATCAGCTACGTATTGATTTATCACTTTTTTCTTTTTTTTTCAATAAGCACGATTATGAGATCGTTTCGACTCATAATAATTTAGAAGTTATTTAAATTACCAAACCAGCTAATAAAATAACCCTTAATAACTTTATATTTTATCTTTAATTTTTTTACTAAAGTTTCTTTACATGCTTTTTAAGTTTTACGGATCCTATGTTATTTTTTTATTTTAATCATTACTTTAAATATTCTTATAAATACAACTTTAATATTAACAAATATTATATTTGAATAATATAATAATTATTATTAATATTAATTACATTGAATAACAAATAATATTACAGATAATAAATATTATATTGATTAATATATTAAAAATCTTAATTAATTTAATCTGAATTTACTATATTATGAACGGTCATTTAAAAAATATTAAATAAATAAACAACCCAAGTCACGTTACTTGACGGAGTAACGTGCCCAGAAATAGCAACGCCAGTGCATTTTGCATTGTCGCGGCGGGAACTTCACTCGTGTTGCTTGGTCTCAGGAGGCGGGCTAAGTGACGCACGTCGAAGCTGCTATGAGATTTCTTATAATGTAGACTAGTTAGGGTTTTTTCTTTTATAAATCACATAATATCCATTATTGAGAACATGTTGGATCCCAAAAAAAAATGTATCAACCAAATGGATTGGTTTACGACCTCTGACTCTTATGAATCAATTGGTATAAACTTATATACCATATTTGAGTTAATTTTACTATATAGGAATTCAATTACTCAAGGGAAAAAATAAATAAGATTTTACCGTTCCAAATTTGTAAGGTGAAAGCTTCAACGAACTTTTGGTTAAAAAGAACAAAAGAAAAAGAAAACTTCAATGTACTATTTGATAGGACTGTATTTATTTCAAATTTTCACTTTTAAGTGGGTTTTTGTGCGAAAACAAACTATTAGCCAATATTAATTTCAATATATTTATAGATTCTCAACCATTGGCATAGGAAATTTAAATCAAATAAAATGAAGAATCGGTTATATCCATGAAATAAGAAGAAAATTGTTATTGTTTTCACCCATATTAGATTTAATTGATGCAAGAGGAACGCATATGTAGGATTAACTTTGACTAAGGTTTTTCCGTTAAACCCATACTTCATTAAAACACCAAAACACTAACGATCTTATAAATCAATCTGGCTATTCATATTGGGGAGCATACTTCCCCATGCTAATAACTGGAAAGTCAACATAATTAAAGAAGTCTTCGTTAATAACAACCTAAATAAAAAGTGAAACGTAATCTGTAAAATAAACAGCATGGGATGATGATAGGCCTTTCTTCGCCAGATGGTTTGCAACGTGGTTGGCATCACTACTTACACTACACAAAATGGTATCAGGCACAAAATTAAGAAGCTTAAAGGGATGGGTGACTGATATCAGTATTCACAGCTGGATTTCTAATTCATTCTAGGGCTTGTTGGGAATCAACTTCTACTATATAATCCTCTTACAATTTAGCCTTCGAGCCAATGTAATTCCTTCAACAATAGCCCAAAGTTCAACTTGTAGGGGTGAATTTGCTATAATGTGTTTGTAAACTCCTCCCATGATTTGTCCTTTATCGTTTCTACACACCACTCCAACCCCTACCTTCTTCCTATCATTCTCCTTCTTTGCTTTGTCACAATTTAGTTTCATCTATCCTACCTTCGGTTTCTCCCATCTTTCTTTTGGGTTTCATTATTGACTACTAAGTTTTGATGTCATTTGCCTTACCTACCATTCATTAGCTTTTGAATTGATTCTTTCCTTTACAGCTTTCATCTCTATTATCTCGCCCAAAGATCCTCTTGTTTCTTTCCATCCAAATGCTTTTTAAGATAAACATTACTTTAACTACTGCAGGAGTAAATGGTTGTTCCCAAATTTTCTCGTTCCATCTGCACGTCTCCCTCAACCAAACTTTGCATTCTGCAAAAGTCAACTCTCTATCTAGAAGGACCGATTCAATGCTCTACCAAAACTCTCTGCTCCATTTGCAATTAAAAAATAGATGCGATATGGACTCTTCCTCTCTCTTGTATAGGGGACATTCGAATCCCACATGTATACTTTTCTTCCTCAAATTATCCTTAGTTGTTAGGCTGTTATGGAAAATTCACCATAATAGAAATTAGATGCGTGGAGTTGCAGGGGTTTTCCGGATCCATTCCCAATTTTCCTCATGGCAGAGAATATGAAATGTTGACTTCATGGTTCCTTTGCCATATATTTCATAAGGCCAAACTTTGAACATCCTTCATCCCCTCCTCCTCTAATAAAATGACATCACAACATAGGTTGAGTATTATCTAATCTATAGGAAAGCAAATCACCTCTTTCTTCCATCCTAAAACATTACCCCAAACTTATTGGATAGTTAGCAAGTTATCAAACTTATTCAGAGGACTATATAAGCCTTATAACCAAGTTTATGGCGCAATTGAGTAACTTATCCGATGGAACTCAACTTTTATAATGAAGATAAAAATATTAGTAAAAGCAATAACATGAATTTAAATTTAGAAAAATAAATAATAAAATAATTAAAAATTATAATATTAAATTATATATATATTAGCCATTATTTATTAAAAATACATAAAACGAATTTCGATAATTAGCGAATCGATAGAGATAAATTATATACAAACTAAAATTCATAAAATAACCTAAATAATATTTAAGAGTATTTATTTATAAGTAAAAATACGTAAATTTACTTAAACTACCTAAAATATGCTAAAATAATACTAATCAATTAAAGAAAATTTATAAAAAATCATGAAAATAATAGAAAAATGAAGAAAGGTCTAGAAATATGGCATGAAAGGTTAGGAATGGAAGTTGGAAAATTAACCAATCAAATTGGAACAAATAGAAAGTAAACAAAGAATAGATAAAGGATATTTAGCAATAAATAATTCACTAACCGTATCTAAATAACACTATAAATTAAAAGGCAGCCATCTAAAAATCATTTTGACATATTGGGGGTTTAGAAAAATTAGAAAGAGACCAAAAAGAGAAGAGAGAATTAATAACAAAAAAAAAAGAAAAATAATATGCAATTAGGACTTATAGGGTAAACCCACATCTCACGTTCGACGACCACCTAAAGAGGGATGACCACCTAAAGAGAGATAGTCACCACCACCTGATAGCACCCCCAACACTTAGGGCTACCAACATAAGTGGAGTTATCGCTGATTGCTGGAAGTCAATTAAAGAATGAGTTCTATTCTCTTTTCCGATTTTATTTAATTTGTTAAAAATATCAAATATATTTAAAAAATTGTGAAATTTGGTATTTTGAGGTATTTTTATATGTATATTTAGGGAAAAATGTTAGATTGATAAAATTAGATTCTTAGATATAAAGTGCTCAAGAAATCGCTAAATCCCAACTAATTTTTTATACCAATTTAAATCACCTTAATATTGTAGTTTTAACTTCAAAATTTTTGTGTAGACAATTTTAGATATTCATGATAGTGCTATAAAGAGTTTTTCTAAAAATTAATTTTTTTTAAATTTTACTTCATTTTTTGGCCTTAAAATCATAGGTAAAAGATAATATTTGGGTTTAATTTTGTAATTTAACATTAAATTGGTATTTGTGGAGTTTGAAGTGTTAATTGTATATAATATGCATATTATATAGTAAATATCTAAGTAAAAGGGAATATTTAAATCAATTTTATGATTTAGGGTTAAGTAGGTATAAATTCTTATTTATGATGAATTTAGACATTTTAATATGTTAGTTGATAATGAGAAATAATATTAATTGTTGGAAATGTTAGATGTGCAAATTATGTACATGGTAGGTAATAATAGGTGATATATAAATATAGGAAATTAATGAGTAGAAAAATATTATGTTAAAATTAATAATATGATAATAATATATAATAAATCTGCTATGAAATATAAATTTAAGAAAATATATGAAAAATGTAAATATTTCTCATATCAAAAATAAATTTAGTGTTTAAATTAAGATTAGAATATACCGTACAAACTAAAATATTGGTTAAGAGGTAAATAAGAGATTTAAGATACCTAAGTATAATATAATTAATTTCACATAATAGTTCGGAACAAGTTCCTAAAATTCATGTATAACATCCGTAATCAAAAATTGAATTAAAACCTAAATCGGAAATGAATTCAAAAACTAACTTATAATAGATTGGTAATAAGCAATATATATATCCTTCAATAATTGAGAAAAAAATCATAATTTAAGCCTATATGTTATAAGGGTATATATACTACAATAGTATTTATATTATAAGACATGCAAAGACAAGTTGACCTCTAACTAGTTAAGTGAACAAATCAAGGATTCTAGGTAAGTTGAAATTAATACATCACTTATTTCAAAGTACTATTTTAAAGCACTCGAAAACTTAAGATTATACTTATTTATGTCTGTAGATAATTTAATTGTGCGCATGTCTGCATATGCATGTTCTTAATTGTACAATGTATAATTGGTTTGCTATATTGGTTTATAATTATTGTGTATTGTGTAATATAGATTGATCATCTATATTAGACTTAATAATATACAACTTGTAAAATTAACCAAACAAGTGTTTTAACCAATTAAGGAAAATGTTTACGGTTCTCTGGTCAAATAGTGACACTTTTGAAAAAGATGGCATAATTGGTCTTTTCTCCATCCTTAGTCAAACTAAATAATAGAAAAGAACATCACAATAAGAGTACAGTTAATGGTTCAAAGGTAGTTGTAAGAAGAGCAGTGTTTTCATTACACGAACTTAGGTTTAGTCGTAAGCTACTGATATGTGTGCTAAACTCCTCAACTTAGATTAGAGTAGGTATAATTTCTATAATCTCATAATTGACTAGATAACATCATGCGATAGCATTTATTTATTGCATTGCATTAAAATAACTAATTGATCTATTTGTGCTTGATATGTAGTTTTAAGTCTCCAACTTACTAAGTAGTTGGTTACTCACATCCATATAAATGTTGTTACAGATGCTAGTTAGAAAGCGACCTTTTAATTACCTTGAAATTAGCAACTACTGGATCTTGAAGGCATGAGGAAATAAATCTAAAGAACAAATATATTACTAAGGTCTTAGTTTTTACTTTAAAATCTTTTATTTTCAAATAAAGTATTACTTAGATAATATAATATTACAAAATCAAGTAAACATTAATTGTAATATTTGAATCCTCGTATATATTTTTCATATTTTTTTAGGTAAATAACTTGTTTAATTTGTGAACTATTTACTTTAAAGTGAGTTAGTTATGAACACCTTGTATAAATCAAATCTAAAATAGCAGCTATAAGGTCAACTTCTATCCTAATATAGTTTGCACACGTAAGACTATTATGACTCTATCGCTTCGAGACATGACAAACGATATAGCCAACCTTCTGCTTTACCACTTTTTGCCCAATTACCAATCTAAAACATAGTGTTTTAGCCAATCGTAAGTTTTGTTTTAACTTTAAAATCCACCTGATTTATCACCACCTTTAGTCCTTTAAGAAAAGGGAAGCTACCATCTTTCCTTCTTCCTTCCAAATGAAGCTTATATTTCCCTCAAATTAGCTTACCCCACATTAAATCTTTCCGCTTCACTTGCCAAGAGAGTTTAGCAAATTTTGCCCTATTTCTCTTTTTAATATCAAACATTCTGAGACCTCCTTTCTGTTTTACATTTTTTATCTTCTACAACCTTTCCAATGCACTTTATTCCTTTCTTGTGATGAACCTCATAGAAACTCACGATGGACTTTTTCTAGTCTGCTAGCAAGATTTGATGACAAAAGAATAGCTTAAGCATAATAGTTTGTTATACTTTCAAGCGCAAATGAGATTAGAATTTCCCGCCCTACCATGCTAAGTAAATTGGCTTTCCATCTATCTAATTTATGCCTCATCTTCTCCAATATGAAGTTTAAATCTTTTCCTCCTATCACTCCTCCTTCTTTAATAGGAATCTCGAGATATTTACCCATGTTAGCATCTTCCTTGAATATAAACTGGTCTATCGAGTGTTTCTTTAACTATTTGCTTACATTTCTAGAGACTAGAATGCTTGATTTATTGTAGTTAACCTTCTATCTCGATAAGCTATTAAAATCACTCATAAGCTCTTTCGTAACTCTAACATTATTCTTCATTACTTCACCCATCAAGAGGATATCATCTACAAAGAAAAGATGAGAGCAACACAAATCGGTCCCTTGAAGCTTAATAGGCTTCCAAACACCTTTGTAAATCATTACATGAGTGATTGTACTCAAAAATTCCATACAGAGAACAAAAATATAAGGAGAGAGGAGGTCACCTTTTCCAAACCCTCAGCTAGAATGAAATTCTTTAACCATCATACCATTGTGAATAATTTGGTACATCAGTGTAGATAAGCACAACCCCATGAGTAAAATCTACATTTTTAGGAAAATAAAACTCTTTAGGACTATACTTACAAAGTCCCATTCCGTTCTATCATATACCTTCTCAAGATCAAGTTTCACCACCATCCATGCTTTTCTTTTAGACTTTTTGTTCAAAGAGTGGAGGATTTCCTGGAATATAATTTTGTTATCCCTTGAAGATATCTACCTAAGACAAATTTTACCTATTCCAAGCTAATGATATTATTGAGCAAAGGTCGTAATCAGTTAACCAGGGACTTTCTGACAACTTTGTACAGTGTTGTACATAAAGTAATTGGACAAAATTCTTTCACTTTATTTGCTCCTATGATCTTAGGAATAAGGACTAGTAATGTTTTATTCATCTCCTCCGGCACTATGTCCGTGGTCAAGATTTTGTGAACTGTGTTGCACACGGTTGAGCCTACAATACCCCCAATAAGATTTGAAAATCTCAGCATGAAGACCATCCACTCTCAGCGTCTTGTTGTTACCACTGCACCACAGAGCCTTTTGTACCTCCTCATTAGACCAATAGTTATGTAAAGACCGATACTCTTCTTCTTCCATAATTGTTTGGCCCCCCATTCCAATTAGTGCTAGTTCTCCAAACAAATTGCCTCTCGGTAGTGAAGAGGTTTCAGAAGAAGCATTTAAACAGGTTTTAGATTCCTTTCTCACCTGTGATCCAATTCCTTATGGAGTCTAAAAGACCACAAATACGAGATTTTGATCTTCTGGCCATAATGATCGCATGAAAAAATCGGGTATTCCGTTCTCCCTCAATGATCCATTTCAAGCGAGCTTTCGCGGCCCACAAAAACTCTTTCTGTTTTGCCAGCCAATCAAGTTCCAACTGAAGGTTATGCTCCCTGTCAATGACATCCTGAGAAGGATTTGAATATAGTGTCTTCCTTACTTCAAACAAAATTTCCTTAATTTTCTTTATTAGTACATGTATGTAATCAAAGACTTCCTTATTCCACGGTCGAAGTTCTTCAATAAAGCTCTGTAAATCTTCTGGATAAAAAAAAAAAAAAAAGAATGATTATTCCATTTTGATGCTACTAAGTTTTTAAAGTCTGGATGTTCAAGCCACCTCGCTTGAAATCGAAAGGGCCTGCGAGATTTCTTTCTACCTCTTATCTTAGCCGAAGTGTCTAGCAAGATAGGCAAATAATCAGACTAATTGGAAATCAGGTGAAAGACTTTGGTTTCTGGGAAGAGCTTTCTCCACTCATAATTGGCCCAAGCCTTGTCTAGTCTTTTCTACATAAGGTCGCTAAGGCACTTCAATCTTTTCGATCATGTCAACTTAAGAGTTAAGACCACAAAACCCCGAATCAGCCATATTACAAAAGTTCATACAAGTTTTGGTAATTTTCGGCCCCACTCTGAATGATGTCTCTACTACCCCGCTTCTCTTTTTTGCTAAGAATTTCGTTAAAATCGCCGATCATCATCCAAGGACCTACTACCCTTCTAGCACAAGTTTTCAATTCTTCCCATGATTCGGCTCGGTTTTCTGGATTAGGACTAGCATAAATAGCAGAGATAAACCATGAAGGAAACTTATTACGTACCTGGACTTCAAGGAGAATTTGTTGTTGTGAGATATGTTGTTCCCTCAGCACAATCCCTTTGCTTCGGAACAAGCCATTCTGTTGAAAGGAAGGGCACTCAAAAGGCTCTCCGAAGTAGTCCTGTTCATTCGAGTTTCAAATAAAATCAGGATATAAGGTTCATATTGGGCCACAAGAGCATTAATCACTCGCCTTCGCCTCTCTAAATTAGTCCTGCGTGCAATCCAAGCCAAAACTTAAAAGGCTTTAAGACCAATTCTGATGACAATGTATCCATTAACTCTGAGTTCATCTTTCTAAAAGTCATTTTATTATACCCACGATTTGCGGTGTAAGCTTGCAAGTAGTGCTCTAGTTCAACCCTTCATCAGCATAAGTTGCATGCTGTTCTGATTAGAGCCATTTGCTCTTCCAATACTGCAAAAATCACTCTTTTTCCTTAGTCCTCCATCACTGATGGGATGAAGGCTTCTATTGCGTTCAAATCTTCCGGAAGCACCATTTCAACCAGGATCAGGCAGGTCCATTTCATTATTTCTATAAATGTCCTTCCCTAGAAGATTGTATCTTATCTCGGGCATTTGAGCCAACAACTTGCCCTCCGTCAAGGTGCTAACGGTCTTCTGCCCTCATTAAAATGTCCTTACCCATTGTACTATTGGTCTAAAGCGTATCGCCGATGTTTTATCCTTCTTCCATTATGTCTGTGTCATTGTAATGTCCACTACCTCTACGACCACTGAAAACGAACCTTTCTTTATCTCCCATATCCTCGTGTCCGAATGTCTATCATGAAGCACTTGCACCAAGATCTCTACCTCTAGCATGTGCACCATGTTGTCGTGCAAGTTTTTTCAAAGAGAAAGATTTTTTTCTGTTTGGGATTAAAAGAACTTTCTGACGAGGTAAAGAGGGTCTTGTTTTCTTTCCCCAGTTTTTCTTTTAATAGCCCTTTGACATGATTCTGAACCAACGTGACTACTGCAACCACCTGTTCTTTTGGTCTGACTGGTGGCGAGTTTTCTTTTCCAATGCCCAAAGTAGTTCCTCGAGGAGTCTCCGCATACTTATCATTATAACTGATCATGTTATTATATTGTAACGGCTTTTTCCCACCTTTTTTTTTTTTTCCTCCTTTTTTTCTACATTATTCTCTTAATTTTGTACTCTTAACCGATACACCCCCACTCTCCTCATTTTATATCTTGGTTTTCACGTGACTTAGATTCTCCTCTGTCAGAACCTTGTTTGGCATTTATGGCCTCTTCTATAGCATTATTTCTTGGTCTATGTTTCCCATCTTCGTCTGGTCGTGTATCAAAATTAGATTTTGTCCCCCCTGTGCATCACTTCCCTCCTTACCCTTAACTACACCTTATTCACGATAAGGGCATTCTCTTGCCAAGTGGTTGATTCTGCCACGTGATTCACATAATCTAGGAAGCCCTTCATACTGCAAAGTTATTTGTACACAAATGCGTGAAATTAGGCTCCCATGATCTCCACACTAAGTAATAACCATTAATAAACCATAATATTTAGTTTTGAAAATTCAAGTTTCTCCCAGGATAAATACGATAAAGTTGGTATAAGTACAAAACCTTAAGCATTATTCATGAGGATGACCATAAAATACGGTGGTGAAAAAACTAAAAGGGTTAATATGGCTAAACTTTTTTAAAATGTGTAATTTATTATTCGTACTTTAAAAATATTAATTTACTATCTAATGAAAATTTTCTTAATAATTTTTGTTATTTGAACTAACTTAATTAAGTCCATTTGTTAATATGGATGTAAAGAAAAACTAGAAATTAATATATGGTCACTAGTGGAACAAACGACCCACTATTTGTAATCTTCTACGACTTACTTTATTTTAATGGATGGTTCTAATCATCTCAAGATTGAGGGGTAATCAATGATCATCTAGTAGGAATCAAGTAACTCCTTATTTAAAGCTTTAGTCACCTCTCGACCTTCTAATAGTTAAAACATTTAATTATAAGTTTATCCTTATATCCATATTGATAAACAAACTTAAAAGAGTTAATTTAGGTAGAAAAATCAAAAAAAAAAAAACTTAAATTAAGTAATATATTGTTCTTTTCAAAACATATATAATAAATTACACATTTTTACAAAGTTTAGATACCATTTGTTATATTAACCCAAACTATAATCTGAAAGCACTCTCTCTATGAAGCAAGAAGGGCAAAGCACCATTTTGGGCTAATTTGATAACTAAGATCTACCTCATGGAAGATTATGTTATGCAACTATTGCCTCATAGGCTCCACGAATTGATCAAAAACAATAAATACTACCAATAGCAACGATAGATGCTAAGCCCAGAAATTGATATCCTTAAAGTTTGTTTGTTTATTTTTTTTTTTCCTTTTATTTTCTAATCATAAATATATATATATATATATATATATATTAAAGAGCATGCCACTATATTGGTGCTTAATATTTTTTTCCTCCCCGTTAAACTATATAGTCCTCATCTTTCTAGTAAAAAAGCCTCCATAAAAGGATAATATTGTAAAATACTGATCAAACTTAAACTACTAGTCACTTTCCTAATTTTATGCAAAATATTGTGATATAGACTTTGTCCATTTCTATACTTTTGTAGGCCATGTGATGAATATATATTTACATATAAATGGCTTTCATTTTTCTTTTTTTTTACATACATTACAGCCAACAGGTGCATTGGCTGCCATTATTACATAACACACACACATATATATATATATATATGAATACGTGAAATTAAGAAATTAAAGAAAACTAAAGAAATCTCTAAATTTTGTCAAAACAGCATATCAAATATTTTTGAGTTTTGGAAAAGCATGCCTAGCGAACGATTAGTGTGTGTATGTGTGATTATAATTATAATTATATTATCTTTTGAAGAAGACCTTGTATTATTTTTCCCATGAAACCGATTTTTTTTTTTTTTCGTAAAATTACTTTTAGGTAAAAAATATTCTTCTGTAGAAATTTTTCCCACCACCGTGATCTGCCCACGAGTATGGTCAATATAGCATTGCTTGTTAAACTAAGAAGAGAAACATATTAAGGTAAAATAAATGTAGGATAGTGCAGAAGGAGACAATCCTCAAATATGCTCTTAATGCTCATCTTAGACAACAAACATCAAGACCATATGAAATGGATTGAGGTGGGACTAAGAAGGCGAGTAGAGCCAAAAGCAAGGGAAGAAACAGGAGTGGCAGTGTAAATTTGGAGAAACCTTTGATCTAAATGTTAGCATTTACATGTATTGCTTAAGCACCTGAATTTGATAATCTTATGCAGAAAATTTTGTATGACTAGGTGGCCTGCATCGAGCGTTGTTGTATCAAAAATCAAGCAAAATACATCCCTATAAAACAACAAAAAGAAGAAGAAGGAATTCTCTCATGACAACGTGTCGATTCCGATGGCTAACTGTGGAAGCAGCAAGACCTCTTCCTTGCTCTTTGGCGCTTCACATCTTATGATCAAACAGAAGATTTTGCTTCCTCTTTGTGATCAATGAGTGTTGATTCTTTACTTTCTTTAAGCACTCCGAGAATGGGCTGTGAATAGTGAAGGGAGAGCTTTAGCATGTTGGCTTTCCACTTCAAGGACCATAAGTGACTTCTGTCTTTGATACTGGTTTCGCTTTGCAGCCAGAGCTGTAATACGCAAGAATAGCAAAATTATGACCAAGTCACAAGAAATTCCATTTGCAAGAGTCAATTATTGTATTGGTTTAGCATGGAAGAAAGCTGATTATAATATTTGAATTTCAATCTTAAGTGCAGTCTTAGGACCAAATCATATGGTTGAATTGAATTCCTTCATAAATATGCCTGAGGACCAAAAATGGTTTTTACAACAGGAAGAAATTCTGATGTTGGATAACGTGGATAATACAAATTTGATCCTCTGTTTTAAAAGAGTCGGTGTATAAGATTCTTGAGAAAATACAATCAACAGATGAAAGGTACCAGTCAGTTCTTGAGGTAGAGCAAAGTCATAATCATATGGCCCTTTCCTGATGCAGCAAAAGTAAAGCGACAACAGCACCAGAGTAACAAACAGTAGACACGACAAGGAAATGCCAACTTTCGCCCCTGGAGATAGGCCACCATCAAATACAGAACAAGACTTCAGCGGAGGGGCACCACACAACTTCTTGTTTTCAGAGAGACTGAGAGACATAAGGGAAAAAAATAACATCAACCAATCATTTAAATGGATGCAAGACACATCATAGTATGTACTCAAGTGTTATAATAATTTCAATGAGGTTCCCTTTTAAGATACTTTGAGAAAACTGTTAGGGAGCCATGAGAGACCTTGATGGACTCTGGAAAGAAAGAGAAGAAATAACAGTATGTGCGAGTGCGGTAGGGACTATAATCGTATCTCATTTAAGGAGGTGGAGAGTATATTAAACAGGAAGCTGGACACTATCTGATCAATTGGCATCTATTGATGTACAAATATTTGCAAGATGGAAAGGAATAGCCTTTGATATCGATGTAAAGAGGAACTTACTCAACGGATCCACCATGGACACCGATTGAATAAAGTGCTTCCGGCACTGGCCCTTCCAGTAAGTTATCATTCAATAACCTATCATATTAAAGTAAATATATATTCGCTTAGACTATGGAATATAGAATTTCACCTCTAATTGATAGCATTTATGCTACATCTAGATTTTTATAAATAGTAATTCAACAAAACCTCGATGAATGAATGAAATTAGAGGATATGCCATCCGGTACAACATAAATGGCTTAGAAAAATCATTTGGGGATTATAGCTACCAGAAAAAGAAATTGATGCATAATAATCACAAGTGATGTTGACATTGACTGGCCTTAAAGGACCGATTTATTAGTTAACTTACCCGGAAAAGGAGAAATCCCAGTATGCAAATATGCCTCCTTTAACTTCTCAGAGTAGTTTTTCTTTCTCTCTCCAAGTTATTATTGTTGGGAAATAAGATCTCATCAGCTAACTATGTGGAGACCTTTGGCCAAAATGAAACGTACGCAGAGAATTTATTGATTAAATGTGGACAGAGACCCAACACCATCTTATGTAGTGTAATCTTTGTTCTCCGTAATTTAACGAGCATGGTTTTTCTTTTTTCTTTTTCTTTTTTTCTTTTTTTTGAGCAAATTGAGGAGCAAGAATACATAAGTTTTGTCTTAACATACCCTAAAATTTGTAGAATTTGGATGATATGTGAAATTTTTCTTTCAGAATGGATCTGTTAACAGTAAAAGCCACATTTCAGTGGGAGTTTACCAAAATTTATTGGAAAAGCACTTTCTAGTGCCCTCAAAGGGTTTTAACTACCAACAGCAAAAATAATCTGAATCAATTTCATAGATGAAAAGATGTGTTCCACATATAAGTCACCATTGAGATCTGAAGCTTGGTTAGTTATGCTCCACACGAAGAAAATTAGTTATGCTCCACACGAAGAAAAACTTTTTTGGTACAGGAAAAAGAAAGCATAATGGAAATTACAAGTAAGCAATGCAGTCTACTTACACGAGTTGCAAGTTTGAGGAAGTAAGACTGCTTGGTATAGATCCAGTCAACTGATTGTGAGATAAATCCCTGAAATTTCCAAATCTAACTCCTTACCAACAAGATTAAAAGCAACATACGCATACAGCAGCAAGTACAAGCGACAGCATTGGAAGGGGTGTCTCCACCACTACACAAATAGAATGGTTTTACTGGATTTGACTTCTTTGTAATCCTGATCCAATTAGTATTTTGTTACATGCTGAATCAGCATGAGATTATCTCTAACCATATTCATCCTCTCAAGCCAACCAAATATATATATATATATATATCAGATACAATCTTGTTCAAATCAAAGTTCATGAAGCTTCACAGAAAGCTATTGTTTTCTGTGGTATTGAAAAAGAAGAAGAGAAGCAAGGTTAAAGCTTGATTTATCTCCCATATACACCAAAGACATCTCATTGATATTGAAAAGAGTTATATGCTCAGAATAGAAATTATTTTTGTGGAATTAAAACTGACCAATAATTGCACTTCAAATATGTTCAAGTTTAGCTCCATAATCATCTAATCCAAAAGCATAAACTTATAGATATAATATATACTTTTATATTTATTACTTAATACTTCCCCTTACTCGTGAACCAAGATTTTGATTGAAGCCCATCAAGTAGACAACTTAAATGGAGTACCTCCTGCTTTAATACTATGCTAGATATAATTGCATCACCAGTTAATCTAAAAGCTCGAGTTTATCGGTATAAGCTTTTTATATTCATCATTAACGCTTCCACATTTGTCCACTAAAACTCTGAAAGCCGTAGGATGAACCACTCAATGAAAGACAGTCAAACGGTTGTATAAGGATTCAAACTCAGTATCTCCTACTCCAAAACCATGCTGAGTTTAGCTTCATAGTCACATAATCTAAAAGCTAAAGCCTATAAATATGATACGGACTTTATTATTTTTTTATTTAACATAATAGAAGTATCGAGAAATTATCCATCATTTTGCATGAAGTCTTCTATAAGCCATTCAGATGGTTTGTTGAAGAAATGAATCTACTTGTGAAACTCAAACTAAATTTGCACTGGATATGGTAAAAACAAAACTATTTGATACTTACAGACGTGCCAGAGATTTCTGACCAAGCCCAGGTGGAATGGTACCCTCTAAAGAATTTGAACTCAGGTTCCTGGTGTGATACCACCCAAAAAAAAAAAAATCAAGGTCAAGCAATTAGCTGATAATCATTCGGTGCTCCTGCTGCAATAAGGGATGACATGCAGTACAGATAAAAGAATTCATTAGGATTTGACATCTGACACTTACAGGCTTACCAAATTCGTCAAGAGACAGATCTTGTCGCTAATGATCCCTTTCAAGCCCCGGCCGCCAAGCTCTCTGGCAGAAGCAAAAAGTTAATCAAAGGAGGTGTTTGCTACCGTCAATAACATCAAAAGAAAAAAATGAATGCATGAATTTTTTTACTCTGTTTTGCCAGGTACTATCAACCAAGACTTGATTCTTGAACTGCTAGGTTTCTTTAAAAGAAAAAAAATTAAACTCTAAGCTGCTAATGCCAGAAACATTTATACTCATTTATACTAAGTCCAAAAACTGACTTGAAGATTAAACCCAAAAGAATATATGGGTCCACAATCTCCTAGTAACACCACAAGGATATCTAGAAAGCTCATAGTAAGATGAGATGAGCATCACCATCTCTTACTTTTGCTCCACTTGCTGCTTTCATTGATTTTGTTCTAAATTCAGTCAGAGGCACTCATAAGTAGTAACCATTCGTACTTCAGATGGTATTTTCAATTTCCTTATCCAATGGCTATCATAGCATCAATGTCCCTGCTTCAAGCAGCTAATTGTATAGGTCCATCTGATATATAACATGTGTCATTTTAATGCAAAAGCAAAAAGGCTTGCTTACAAGTGGGAAATGACGATGGAACTTCCATTCTTGTGGCAGGTAACTCCTTCCCAGGCATCCCAACTAGAAGGTGCACAAGGATCACCATTCCAACCCATTCTGTCTGGAACCTTGAGCGACTCTTTCAATGCTTTCATGGCAATAACTAGAGGAAAGAAACAAGGATCAGAAGACTTCACTATTTCTTATCTTTGTACTGCAAGAATATCCATAATACAAGCAACTTTCCATCCAAGAACTCATCTCTACTAGTTTCTCATCAACAAAATACTATTCAAGTTCATTTACTAAGTGATAGATAATGAAAGCCACACTCTGATAAAATTCAATCGAGGAAAAACATTTACTCTATCTCTGGCCTTTGGCACGACAATTAATCTGATTTGTTTAATCTCAGCAACAAAATTATCTGATCAGATCCCAAGATGCATGCCTTCTACGGTTTTTCATTTAGGCAATCATAAATCCTAAATTACCACATACAGACAGAAGGATGTCTACAAAGGCCTAATTCAGTTTTTCTCCTTCTACTAATGGAATTAGTGCATGATTATGTACCTTGCTGAGGATCAGTTGAAAGATCAACTGGAACTAGTGCATAATTCTCGAGCCCGCACAACAAGGGTTTACCAACCACAGGCACAAGCCGCACACTCAGCATATTAGTACTCAAATTCTTCACAACATAATGCCAATCATAAGCTTTAAGAATACCAACTTCCTTATATATATCTACCCTTGTCACATTCTTCTCATTCACCACCACATCAAAAACCCTCTGCCCAGCTTCACTCACTCTCAAATCTAGCTCTGCAAAATGTAGCCACAACATGTAATCCTGCTTTGCATCAACCTCCAAATCATAACCTAAATACCCATCATTGGCCGTGACCGCAGTCTGATAAAGCTTATTGGGGAAATAATTGGGCTGTTGATTAGTCCCCATAATTTCACTCTTGGTAGACTGAGTACGGATGAAACCCCGGGTTTTTGAGGTCCGAAAGTACTCATCGGACTGCCATGACCTGCCGAAATAGTCGGTATCATTGGTGAATCCAGGTCCCCATTGAACCGCACCACAGTCCAGCCTCCCGTAATTGACCAAAATGAAATTATCACCTATAGAATTAGAATCATAAGACATTTGATCAACTTGAATTATCGAAATGGACCCAATTACCGGAGCATCCGTGGCAATGCTGTAGAAACAAACGTCAGCATCACTGTCATTGATGAAAACGAAAAGATCCGAATACGCGCCCTTCTGCGCCACAACCTCGAGCCACGGGGACTGCCAACTGAAGACGAGAGTTCCCTCGACGGCGGTTTCGAAGCTCGGGGTGTGAGAACTCTCATCATAGTCGTCGTAGACGGTGAAGGTGCGGATGTAGTAGCGGCCGGGGACTAGGTGGGGGAAGACGTAGCAATTCTGCTTTCCGGACGAAAGCGGGAAGTAGCGGAGGGTCTTCTCTTGAGGGGAGGAGAAGAGGAGAGACTGGGAGACGGTGGCGGTTAAGCCGCCGGTGAAGAAGCGGTCGGAGAGCCAGGAGACGTTGAATTTGTCGGTGAAGTTGTTGGTGCCACCGCAGTCAATGTGGTAAGAGTTATTCTCTGTAAAGCAAGGAAACAGTTAATACAGTTAAATGACAGTTAAAAAGAATAATGTATTATATATGTATATGTATATGCGTGTATATGAGAGAGAGAGAGACGTACGGAAGGGGTAAAGATGGGTAGGAGTGGAAGAGTAGAGATGGAGGAGAGAGAGGAGGAAGAAGAAGTGGAGATGGAAATGGAAATGCATGGTGTGTTTAGCACAAGCAATGATGGTGAGGAGCGGTGGTGATGGCATTGGTAAAGAAGATGGCCATCAATATGATTATTATTAATATGGGTTATTACGGTTGGAGAAAGGGGCGAGATTTGCGGGGAATTGATAGAAATTGGGAAGAAAGAAAGGGACTGCGGCAGTTGAACTCAATGCTAGTTTCATGTTTTTCAAGGTAGATCATGTTTGAATCTATGTTCTTTATTATATTTGTTGAAAAAAAAAAATAATTGATACGCAATTAGATCATATACGAATACAATGTTGGATAGTTTAGAAAGTACTCAACAATCACCCAATTTTTCAATACACAATGTTTTCCCCACATATATATATATATATTTTCTGTTATGCCTCCTCCCATGAGTTGCTAGAATTGGAAGTAGTTGTCAAATTGAAACCAATGCTACCATGGTCTAAAAGTATGAATATGAAAATTAATTTTCTAATTAGGTGGATTAAATTTAGATCTTTCATCCTCCACCTTTTAAATTCATAATGATAATGGTTGGTAAAAAAAAAAGTTATCAAGTTGGAAAATAATATGGAGAATTTATCCCCCTTTTATTTTTTCCCTTAATATTTATTTTAATTAATTAGGAGTTTAATTAAGTTTCAGCTAATATATAATTGATTAAATTGGTAGAATTTAAAGTCAAGTAAATCTTGAATACATAAATGTATTACAAATTCAAATAGGACTTTTTATGAGATTATTTACCTCTATGAGGAATAATAGTAAGTTTTAACTACAAACATTCACTTTTAAGACATATAAATAAATATTATTATAATTTAATTGTATGAATATTAATCTTTTAATAAAATAAACGAAATTCAATTTTTCCCTTCCTAAAAGATGTAAATTCAATCCACTTCGTTAAAAGTTGATCATCTTTACATTTAGGTTTCAATAAGACTATCCTCATCGATCGTTGCTTCCAACGTATCCAAGAGCAGAAAATCAAAATGATGTTGGGTTGCTTCTTTAAGCGACGTTGCTCCACAAAGCAACAATTAATGGTGGTTTATTTATTTATTTATTTATTTGATTGGTTAAACTTTTGTAAAATAATTCAAGAATAAAATGATGAGTTTTTTAATAAAAGATTTGCTTAATATATTGATATGATATATAAAAATATGAGATAAGAAGTTGCTATGGAATAGAAATTGTTCAAGGACGGTTTAAAAAAAAAAAAAAAACCTTTAAAAATGTAGTAGGCAAAAACTCAAATAAGCAAGTTTTTTCAGCAAAGAGACCTTATGCGCTTACCCACTAAGAAAGCAATAATCCATATATAAAAGAAACAAAGAGTTAAGAGCCCATAGATACCCATTAACTTCGTAGCTAATATGAATTTAAATGGACAAATGTGATGATGTTCTCACTGACTATATGATGTGCCTTTGAAGTTAAATTTGACTTGTAATTTTTAAATGCTTTTATGTAAAAAAAAAAATTAAAGATGATAACAGTAACCAAATAAGAAAAATATAATTTAATAAAGGTAACAAGATCCAATTGTATTGCAAAAAGCATAAAAGCGTGACTAACGTTTCAAGTTTGAATAAGGGAAGATGCCTTTATCTACTCCGGGGCCATGATGGCACGTTCATGGTCGTGCTGTGTTTGGAGAAAACAGCTCTCGTGACACTTCAAACTTTAGGAAATACTTATTCTGATGTTAAGATTTCAACTAATCTTTTCGATGATTCATTTTGGTTCTTCCATTTAGTCAAACATATGACACTCCAAACACATCTAGTATCGCAGCTACTCTAACCAAAGATGAAACTTTAGAAATCTCACTTTTTTCCAAACCCCCAACCCACCACATACCCCCTGCACCACCACACCACACTCCCCACCCGGCCAACCCCACTTTTAAGTCGTCAAAATTGTGGATAGAATATCTATCAACTAGCATAAGACAAGCACGACCATATTTCACGTACATTTTGGCGAGAGAAAATAAAATGATTTGTCCAGTCCTTTGAGGACGAATTGGTAATGACTCCCACACATCAGTGCCATAACTTCTGGGAAAGAAACAAGATGGGTAACTTCTATGCACTTACTTCTATCGACACCTTCAATCTAATTTACAAAATACCTAAAAATTGAAGTAAATTTTTTTTATATTATATTTGTGAGTTGTATTAACGTACAAGCTAAATGGAAAATAATATTGGCAGAAATAGGTGTTCAAACGTGGCTCTTGATAGAAGGATCTGCCATATTAACGCAATGTATTGCTTATAATCTAAAACAAACAGGGTGTAAGATGCACAATGAGGTATTAGGCTTCTACTTATAACTGCTCTTCTTTCCAACTTTAATAGTTTAATCGTTGTTACTATTTAGCAAATCATGGTCATTTAATTATAACTACTTATTAGAAAACTCATAAACCTTGTTTAAGTTATAATCTTGAAATTCGTTTCCTATAGTCTAATTATTTAGAATTTGATTAACAATTCTTTATGTGGTAGTTCTTAAAATTTGAAAGGATATCATTTTTTGTTTGGTTATAGTAAGGTGTACCTTGGAATTGGAACCGTAAGTAAGAGAGGAAACGAGAAGAAAGTAAAGAAGAGAAGAGAGAGACAACACGTCTGGAGGAAGAGAGTGAAGTGAAGATAGAGTTACATGAGAGAATGCAATGATAATTGAAGTAGATATTGTTTTAGAATTGTATACTTAACAATAGGATAAGAAAATAAATCAAATTTCAAAAAAATCCTCTATAAAATTTACACCTAATTTATTGTATTTACCAAATAAATTGTGAATCTTAAAGGAATGTGAAACCCATTCATATAACACTAAGGAAAATGACGGTGCTTTTACTATTTTGCATGGAATAAAGTCGAAACCAAATAGCTTTTCAATGATATAGAATATATAAGAGATTGGTATTAAGTTTTATTATCCTCTAAGTGCTGGGATCGTAACAAAGTAATTCGACTTGATGAATTGGCTCAAAGCGAGTTTGAAAGATCACAACTCTTTCATTCTGAGTCAAATCTACCTTTTGTTCCAATATTCTAACTCATCGACTAAATTCATGAATCTCTAGGAGTTAGACTATTAATCAAGCTTTCTGTAGAAATTCATTACATTACTTATGACATTTTAAAAATTTGTCTTTATATTCTTCATTAAAAGTATTATCAAACTCAAATTTTCTAACTTAAATTTGAGTTTATCAATTCTCTTCATGCTAATACTTGTGTAAATTGATTAGCTAACCAAGCCAAAAACGACTCGAGCCTTTGATTCAAGGAATTCTCTCCCCTAGTCCTTTATTAGATAGGTTCATGCTAATCTTCTAAATTGTCAACTAGATGCTCTATGATAATCTGTTTCAAATGCTTAATGAAAGTCTTTTCATGTTGTGGTGGAAAAAAAAAACTCTATCATAAGAACCTTCTATATCTTTTATATCATTCATTTGGAAGCCTTAGTTGCTATCACTCGATTGCCGCAATTATTAGTATCTCAAGCATTGACGACTCATGTAGTAGCACACTTTATGAAATGTAGGTTACATACTACCCAACTAGTTACATGCTCAATCAATCAGATCACTCATATCTTATGCCCATGTGCATACCCTAATACACTATGGATCTCTCAAATATAACTCAAGTGATCACTTGCTACACAATGAGATTGGGTTGCGCAAATGAGACATAAATTTCATTTGTGTGGTGTGAATAGTTTGAATAAGTACTTTTTGTATAGTCAAACCTAAGTGCAATGTAAACTGCATGGCTATGCCTCTCAAAGAGAGGAAGAGAGAAAGAGAGGGGGAGAGAGAGATTCCAACGATCATTCGTCAAAGGTAATTTGATCGTTTTTCATGACTACTAAGTAGTAAGTAGGGTTGGCGATTTGTACTAATAAGTTGCATTTCATAGTCTTATGTAAATAAGCTCGTGTTTAAAAAATCTAATCTCATAACACAACCTATATATTGATTGTGTTTAAAAACCCAACTACATGATCAAAACCATATAATAAGTGTATCTCATATCCAAATTGAACTCGTTTATTGATAAAAATATTGAAATATTTATATCACAACTAGCAAGTCTCTTTCTAAAAAACGTGTTTTCAATTAGTAGATGCTTCTAGTGAAAACTACATTAAACACTATAAAATACTTGTAAAGATGACTTTTTATTTTTAGGTTAAATATATGAATAAGTTTAATGAAAACATAATAGTTCAAGAATTTTATTAATTTACTCGAACTTTTGGGCCTATGTGACTAACTAAAACAAAAACCTATAACATGGTTATTTAGTAGATAATGCATGGCATATCATGACTAACTTAAACAAAACTTATTCATACATCTATTGATAGGGTATTTTAGACATAAGCCCCCCAAACCCACATCAACCTATTTAGGACATAAACCAATATATTTAAGCCTTAGTCTAACCTATTAGGAGTCTAATCCAAATTACTTATACCTTTGGCTAAGTTCTTCCCAATAAGTCTAAGTTGCTGATAGCTTAACAATCTTGCAATCAAAGCCCAAAACACCTCTTTGAGGAGACCACCTTTTTTAAGAGTATGCCCAACCTACAATAGGTCAACAGAACTGTTTAGAGTACATGGCTAAGGATAGCAGCTCACCTAGAAAAAGAATAACCTCCGTGATGGAAAGCTAGCTATCTCTACATCACCCTCACGTATCTAAAGATCTACTTTAGTAAGAGATACACTTTTTTTATTATATTAGGATACACTTCCCCTCATATATATCTACTTTCTATCTTTATTTCGCCATCCTAATATGAGGCTAAGCCTACAAGCAAGAGTTATCTTTACTCTTATATACTGCCATCTTGCTATCATACTTTGAAGTGCAGCTAAGGTTTATCGAGAAGGAAATGATGAGATGTGGAAAAAGAGTGGAAACATATAGAGATGAAGGTATTCTATTCCAATTTTTTCTTAATGGAACTAAAGACACTTCTTCAAGGAGTGTAGGTCGTCTATGGGCTTAACCTAGGGCCCATTAGATTTTTAAAATATATGGCCAAGCTAGCCTATCACCTTGTTATCTTAGTTTACATATTATAATAGATAAGTATTAGCAGTTAGTAAGTGCAACAGTATTATGGCTAGCACATGGACCACTCACAAGAATATTCCAATCATATGGAAGAAATCTCTTATATATATTATACAATCTATGTGCAAAAAAGTCAACGAAAAAAATACACCAAACATTGCTTCTCCTAAATATTTCTTACATCTAAGAACTATTGCTTACATTCAAGCATTTTCTTTTCAATTTATTGCATTCCAATTCCAATGAACTCTCTACCTGCTCCACACTTACTTCTTACATAACCTACTTAAGCATCGGAGTGGTCTTATTGGACAACTTCACTACCATATCACTTACTTTGGTCTATTTTGCAAGCATGGTCACAACTTCTTTAAGGCCCATCTAATCTAAGTCTCTATTAGCAAATCTCTTAAGAAGGCAACATCCATTTTGCTTTTTACTAATATTATCAAATGGTTTCACTAATGAGGTTGAGATCTAAATAAGATAATGCCTCATCAAGGAGTCTGTATACAAGAGTAATGCATGAAAATTGCTTCTAATATATAATACTTTTCACGTGTCAATTATTATAAATTTCAATTTTAGTTAAAATAAAAAATTATAAATTACAATATCATAAGGATATTACTCTTACTAGATTTGGAGTGAAAGTGGATAATGACATTAATCAAGGAGAAAATGATAAGAACTGGCAAGATTGACAATAAAATTATAATAGTAGATGACATACATGCATGTATGAGAGAGGAAGAGGGGCAAGGTTTAGAGATAAACCCTAAAGGAGAGTAAGGAGATGGAAAAATATTATAAATATTAGAAATTCTAACATAAAAATGGGTTTACAATTTAGAAACTTACAAGTTTATGATATGCAACTAATTTGCAAACTAGTATAGATATTGGATCATAACCTCGATAATCAAGTTTAAATGGGTTTTGACTTACTTATTAATCATATAAAGGGTTTTTATACAAAAACAATTATAATCATGTTAAATGATGTGTTGCTTGGTGAGATGAATGCCAAATTGTCAATCTTAGTACCATTGTGGTGGTTGATAGCTTAACAAACTAAGAAACGTTCTTTAGTTTTTAGTTTTTGAAAATCATTTCTTGTGATCGAATTACTTAGAATTTAACTAGTAACCCATAATGTGGTAGCTTATAAAGAATGAAAACGAAATATCATTCTTTGTTTGGTTAAATTGATGTCCACCATGGATTTATAAATAAGGGAGGAAAAGGAAATATAGAAAAGAAGAGGAGACAAGATATGCGGGGAAAGAGAGGGGATGAAATTTGGGGTAGAAAGTATAGTAATAATTAATTACTTGAATACTGGTTTTTTCAATCGGATAAATTGGGTTTAGTTTTCTTTTTGCTTGAAGTTATACTACATATAATAGTTAAAAGAAAAAGAAAAAGAAGAATGTTTTAACAATTGTACACCTAATAATTGATCGAGAAAATGAACCAGATCTCTCTATTTGCACTTATTTGATTGTTATTACCAAATTGTGGTTTCTTAAGGAATGTGAAGCCTCCTCTTAGAAAAAATATGCAAGAAATTGGTATTGATTCCTTTTATACCCTTTTAAGTAACGGGTGATATTAATAAAGCAATCTGATATAGTGAATCAATTTAAACCAATTTTGAGGGATAAGCTTGGGATCATTTTCCATGGGAATCAAACTAGTATGCATAAATAATGAACTACTGTATGATAATTTGCGGCAACGTTTCATCATTAAAGAAATATATAATATATATATTGCTAATTATGAGAAAAAAGGATTGGAAGTTTATCTACTTGGATGGAAGTAATGATAATATCATTAAATTATAACAGTTTTGGTTTATCATGAAAATATATAAATAATTTATTCGACTTTTGTTACTAGAGAATTCATGTGTAAAGGTGCAGTATACATAAAGAGCCTTCTCATCTTTAGCCTTGAATTTAAACGTGAATGCCCGAAAAAACAAGTGAGCGTTTTCCCAGAGTCCACTAGCCGCGCAATAAAGTAAAAGAAAGTCGGAACGCACTAACCAGGAGAGGGTTGACAATCCGACGCCCCATGCCCTAGCCACTCGCGAGCAATGAATGCGACGCACGTTATTGTGAGTAGGTTAAAGATTGAAACCGATCGTTCACACCCACCGTTGTATTGAGTCCATTTAATTGTGGGAGAAAAAGAAATTAGTTCGAAAATAATTGACATTCAGAATGGGAGCAAGCCTTAGGTAGTTTTTATGGACGTAGGGCTTAGGTGTAAAGGTTTTTTCATATATATAATTGCTGCTCTTAGAAATGGTCATTAGTGGAAAACCCTTGATAATTGCAATATCTTGCCCTGATTTAACAACTTGCAATGTACCATAAAACCGTCCGAAAATAATTATGTAATGTCCTATCCCACGGTGTCCTGCGGTTCCATGTATATTTATATTTATATAAATTTGTAATAGATTTAAGTAGGAGATAATCCCAATAACTTCAGAAATACTGATTAGATGCAATTAAACTCATTAAATTTGATCACAACCTGTAATTTTATTGTATCTCGTAAATTTTAAAAATATACATATATGGTCAAATGATAATTAAAATTTCAAAAATGTTGTTAAAAAGGATCATAAATTATTGGGAAAAAAAATCATAAATGACGATTGTGTAAAAGCTTTACCAAATATATTTATACTTTTAAAAGCTATGAGGAGGGAACATACATTTCGAAAGTTTATCAGATTGTTATGCACATGCTTAATAATTTTAGGAGTACATTTGAAAATTGTCATATAAATAATATAATAAACCTTTTACTTTCCTTCTTCGTTTCTTCTCCAACAAATTATATAAAAACTTTATTCTGGTAATTTTTCCTTCCTCTAATTCTGTTTTGGATATTTTTTCCCCGCTCTAATACATAATGCAAAGTATAAAATCTTCGGATGATAGAAGGTATTTATTTTTCATCTTATTAATATAAAAAGATTATTACGTTTTAAAATTACTCATTGATTGTACGTGGCTAATATCCATGACTAGCGATATACCAAACTTATTGACGGGACAAGAAATTACCGGTTCATTGGTTGGGGCGCTAATCCTGGTGCCCCATCGAGTTTCGCGGCGGAATCATCGTGTTTACTTCTTTTATTGTTTCTGTGGGAGAGAATTCTACTGTTTCTTTTTTTATTTTAATAAAATCAATTTTGATTTTTATTTCATTATTTATTTTTATATTTTTAAATTCAAATAAATAAATTCATAATTTATTGAATAATTTAGATTTAAAAATGATTAAATAAAAAATAAAATGAATGATAATATCGATCTCATGAAAATAAATGATAAGATTGTAAAAAAAATTCACATTTTATTTATCTTGATAGGATTGGAAACAAATTGAATTTACATGAACTCAAAATTTAGAAGCTTTAAGACTTGTATATGAATTCAGCTTTAAATATCACTTAACAATTTGAACTTGAGTTAATTAAACAAGTTTAGACTCAAACTATCTAAAAAAAATTTCCTATTAAAAACAATGTTACTTTTTAGCCTAATATTTAAACTAAATTTAAGTTATATTAGATTTACAAAGTGTTTGAGTTTGAATGCAAGCATAATTCTATTATTACGAAATCAAATTCAAATAAATATTAAAAACAACTCAAGTAAATACGATGTTTCTCTTTTAAGTAGTTTGTAAATAAAATTTAGCTTATCTACAATTCACATCCCTAATTACTCTTCTGATTTATGGTTTTGCTTTCCCTTTTTTCTTTTGCTTTTTTCTTTTATCATTTAGACTTATTGCTTAGCATGTTCTTTTTCTTCTTCTTCTTCCTCTTCTTTTCTATTTTTTAGGCCATCGCTTGTATTAGATACGTGCATCGGCTTTCTTCAAGAAATGTTCCTTTTTGGTGGATGTATCTTAATTTTCGTTCTTGGATTGTTAGAACATATACTTTGATCTTCTATGTATAAGACAAGTTAGTGAAGGGCAAGTCAAAATTAAAGCTTCATCGTCTTAATTGGAAAAAAAAACGTAATAAAATATATCTCCTTTGTAGTCCCCTCGCCACAATATCTCCTTAGTAGTCGGAATCGTGCCTCGAATACCAATTTCGTAGGAAGCTCGTTCAGTTTTTTGCAAGTGAACATCGTCTTTTAAAGCTAGTTATCAAATTAAAATATCTGTTTTCTTATAGTAAATAAAATTATTCTTAGTGATTGATTAACCATAACCAAAATTGTTATTATAAATTAATTTTATAATTATAAAAGGTAACCGGTATGGTGTTGGGTAGAAATACTAGGCAACCAAATCGCGAGGACCTCTAGTTAATAATTGCTTCGCCTTCAGGATGTACCAAAAGTTAGTCTAAGTTTTTCTAAAGCTCCTTTATAACTATATTTGCTAGCTTAATAATTTATGGTTTTGCTTTCCCTTTTTTTTCTTCCTTGCAGATAATGAATATCTCCTTAAGTAAATTATAAAATACCCAGTTTAATAGCAAATGGAAATTCATCCTAAATTATTGAAATATGGGATGGATTGGCAAAAACCTACCATATAAATGATTAACGTGTTTTTGTAGGGACAAATGGAAAAAATAACAAAATAGACATAATTTATAATGCAGTTGGCACAAGAAATTAAAAAGAAAAAAGAAAGAAGAGAATTATCCCTCCATGACAATTTTAAAAAAAAAAAAAATTATCCCTTGATCTTTTAAAGTTACTTTATATAAAATTACAAATTAATAATTAAGATTGATTGGCTCTTTGAAATTTATTATGATATTAGCTTATTTCTTATAATTTCATTTTTTTTTCTTTTTTGGCCAGCCCCCTTACCTTACTGAAAGTGCAATTTAGAGAAAATGATTATTTTTTAAAAAATTATTCATTCCACTTTCTAAGTACGGTTGGATTATTGTCTAATCTTTATTAATATCCTTTTTTATTTGATTAAAACCGAGTCGCATCTATCAAAACTTCAGGATTCAAGTGTTCAATTTGAATGAGATAAATTCTTTGTGACACATTTTGAGGGAGTGAATTTAAAAAACTTCAGAGAAATTAAGCTGAGACTGAGAGTACTTTTGTGTGCATTAAGGTTACAAAACCAATCCGTCATAAAGGCTAAAAGCCCTAATAGTGAAAATATCATAGACCAAAACATCTATCGAACTAGAAAGAAGACCCAAACGTAGGCTCATTTAACCTTAGCTAGCCTAGCGAGAGGCCCACAGTGAATTACCTAACAAATGGATACAGATACAGTAACCTTACTAAATGCGATTCTTTTGCAGCCTAATAAACAGTATTGTTTGGATTATCCAACCAGTCCGTCAACCTAATAACTTCGTAAATTTTGTCCGATTCACCCCCTTTGAATTTTATTAATGGTGATCTCGATTCTATCTAATTAACCCAACTAGTACAACTTAATTCATATAAAAAACTACCAGATTTTTTTAAGTTAAAATATATTATTTTTTCATATATTTTCTAAAAAATATATCGATTTATTAAAAAAATTCATGTAAATCAAATAAAAACAGAAATTAAATTATAAAAAGTTCTCGACCTTCGATTCTTAAGATTATAAGTAATTTTTATTATTTTATAAATAAATATAAATTATATTATAATATTTTTAATAATTCTCAACTCATTCTTCCCTTAATCCCTGTTCACTTCTAGATCAACCTTCTCAGCCAGATTTAACAACATTATTAGTAAATATAAACACGCTCGTTTGAATTATGGCTTATAGATTATCACCAATTTTAAAACATTTGCTCCATGTTACACTCAATGAGAATTAAAGAAGAGAATGATGTTTGACTTTTTTCTTTTTTCTTAAATATACTAATGATATCTTATGAAATTATATAGTTAGAATTCTATCGATTCTTATTTGAGAGGAATTGAAATTCAATTTCTCCCTTATTTCTTATTATAGGGTTCACTTAATTTTTTATTTTTAAATCATAATTCCTTAAAAATCCATATTATATGAAATTAAGTAATAAGAATTCCTTGATTTAACCAAATAATCACAATTTCTCATAAAATTTCACATTTTTTTCAACTATAACCCCATATCAATTTAACGATGACTACTATCACCATTATCATTATCACTATCAACTTCTACTACTACCACCACCACCACCAATACTAACATTGATACCGACCACCATCATCATTGACTATCATTACTACCACCGCTACTGTCACCATCGCCACCATCATTATTACCATCGCCATTACTACTAACCACCAACCTTCATCACCGACCATCATTGCCATCAATATCAACCGCTGCTACTACTATCACCCTACTACCACCACCATCACCAATCACCACCACTGCTGTCATCGCCATTACTATCGCCGTCGTCGCCACCACCGCCACCATCGCCTCTAATCGCCACTACCACTACTATTGTCACCACCGCCGCAACTACCTTTATCCTCCCTCTAGGTCGTTAACCCGATCAATGCTACAATTATTTCTACCACCATCACTACCACTCGCAACCGCCATTAAACATTACCATCGCATCTACCTTCATAATCGATTTTCACCACCACTACTTATTATTTTAAAATTACTTAAAAAAAATAAATTAAAAGTAATTTATTTATTAAAATTTTATTATATATTTATTATTAAGATGTTTATTAATATAATTAAATAAAATAATGAGTATTATATTTTTTAAGAATTCCAATTATAATTCTTTTTCATTCGATTCAAAGAAGTGAATGGGTGTTAATGTTTCCAATAAGAAAATATGAAAATTTTGAACATTTATTAACCAAGACCTAGACTCGGGTAAAGCCAAACGTTTTTTATCCCCCTTTCCTTTATGTTTACGGATTGAAAAAAACATAACAGAATATTAATGTTCGGAATGATAAAGTAGAGTCCCACCAATCAAGATGATGAGCTACAGGAGCTATGACTCGGTAAGGATGGTAATTGGTGGAATTACAGTAGGCTTAATGTGTTATTTTTATAGAAGTCCGAGAAGAAAAGATTTCTTTATTACAAGCTACAGTAAAATATACTTCTGGTATAGCCAAAGGAAAAGTTTAGGATATGCACTGTTAAATCTATCTGACTGTTCTTGATCGTAATAAATCTGAAATTTTTATTTCTTAGGGATTTGAATAGACCATTGTTTAGTTAGATGAAAAGCATTCAAAGAATAGACTTTATTTGGACTCACTATATTGTCCCTTTCTTTCTTTCTCCTCCATATCGTCTCCACCTGTGTATGTGTCTCTCTAGTCTCAATACTCTAACATCCTCTTTCCTTCCTGTTCATTTCTCTTTTTGTCTTTCTCTTACTCCGTTGTTTAGGGAGCATTTAATTATAAGAAATGAACTAGATAAAAAAAAAAATTGAACAAAATAAGTATAAGATATTAGACAGTATGTTTAGTTTTCACAATATTATATATAAAATTTATATTAAAAAATTAATTATTTATAGTATAAAATAAAAAAAATTATAATATTTAATAAAAATAATGTTAATTAACTTAATATTATAATATGAAAGGATATTTTTTAGAATGCAAATTGTTTTTTGTTTTTATTCAATAAATTTCATTTTTGTACCTTAATTCAAATGAAACAAAATTTAAACATTTTGTTCAGTCTATCAACCTAATTTTTATCCAATAACTAAACAAATTTACAAACCAAATATAAGATAAAATTTTTTATCCAATCTAATACCACAAAAATTGTACAACCAAATGCTACCTTAATCACTTATCTTTTCTCATCAATTGTTTAACCATCTTCTCTCTCTCCTTATAATTTTGTGCTTTAATTGGGAATAGGACAGAGTAGGCAACAAATATACGTTTTGGGAAGTGTTGTTCAATTTTGTGCTTGATTTTAAAGGTGCAAGAGTGTAGTTCGTGGTAGTCTATGATGGCGCATAGGTAGCTATAATATGTAACTGTATGCGGGTTCATGTGGTCAGTGGTGGTGCATGGAGGTTATGGCCTATGATGCATGGTGGTGGTTTGGGGACTATTGTAGAAGTAGAAGTAATAAGAAGGAGGAGGACAATGGAGAATATGCCAATGAATAAATATTTATAGAGTTCCATTCAGTAATAGCTATTGAACATTTGATAGGATTTTTCATCTCATCGATTAGCTATTTTGACCAAATCAACATTGTAACTTCAGCGAAAGGAAAAAAAAAAAAAAAAGACATTGTAACGTGCCTATTTATGACATAAAGTAAGCACCGTAATATTTGATTCATTGAAGGGAGAAAGACATACACATTGCTTTATCAAGAGCTGAGTAAAGGATCCTCTTCCCATTAGATTAATGGGGGTGCATGAAAGGAACATGGAGTGGCAGTTGTTTACCTTACCTATATCAAAGAATTCCATATAGCAATTATCAACAATTTGATTGCTGTAAATCTAACTTGTTTAGAAGATGAATTTATTATTCTCCTAACTTTAATTTTATGGAATGATAGAATCAATAGAGTTACACCGCTTATGCTATTATTGAAAACATTGAATTTTGTTTTTGAGTGTTTGGGCATGAACATTGATGCTACGAACATATCCACTACAGATGATCAAATCCGGTCATGGGTAGTGACCAGCAAAGCTATTATGAAAGAAGATACTAGCAACATGATCGATAAATGCTTTAACATATTGTAGGTTAGAAAGGCATATGCAAGACAATAATGGAGAACAACAATCCTGATCCAATAGCAACCAAAATTGTTGCTTCAAAGTCTATTGACGAATTCATTTTAAGCTAGTGTCGTCCCATCTTTGCTCTTAAAGGTTCAATATGTTATTTTATATTAAAATTATAGAAAGATTGCAATAGGTTATCCTAAGACTACTACTCTTACATTGACTATCATTTTTGCATATAGGACATATTGATTGTATACATGACAATAGTTTTGAAAAAAAAAATATATTAATAGTGAAATGATCCAATTGACAATATGAAAAATTAATCAAAAGTAGTACTAACAAAATTTATTAGCTTCCACAAGTATCTATACGAAAAATTGACAAATTCCATTAAAAGAAAAGGAGAAAGTTATTGTTATAGAATCTCTAGTGCCACATCAAACGTTTGCACTACCACTATGCTGGAGACATTTTAGAATATCATGATCAACCTCTTTCTCCCAATTTTGGCACACATTACTTTTCACCTAAAAGTAAAACCATTTTATGCAAATTAATTAAATAAAAAAAGTTGATCTCCCATACTAAATATATGAATACCCTTATAAAAGACATAAATATAAATATAAAAAAACCATAGAATATAGTAAGTTAAAAGGGAAAAAAAAGTACGGTTAAATAATCATTTCATCTTTACCAGTACTCTATCTTAACATCGTTATAAAATCATTGTAATGGGATGTTACAAAACTATAAATAATCATGTGACATTCTACTAGACCTTTTCAAAAAAATGTCTCTTAGAACTACCCTGTAATAAATAACCTTAATAGGAATAGAGAAAGTCCTTTAACCAAAAGATATGAGAACAAATTTTATGGAAGAAAAGAGAAAGATTAAGCATCGAATTCATTATTGATGGAAATTGAAATTAATAAGAATTAAAACATGTTATTAATGGAAAATGCAATGGGAAATATGAGGAAGGATCATGATTTGTTTTGATTTTTGTAACGCCTCAAGATCTTAAATAAGCATTATAACCTACCACATATCTTAGCTAGCTCAAGATATGTTAAGAATTCTAAGTTTACAAATCAATAAGTAATATAAAATCATACCATAAATAATAATATAAACCACAAAAGAGTGAGAACCACATCCACTCAAAACCTCATAAAACCTGAAATATTCAATAGAGTTCGAAACCTATCTTGACTTATAATAAAAAAAAAGATAAGATAAGCTAAGTAACCAAATCCTTAAGCATTAGAAAAAGAATCCATCTCCTCAAAAAGAACGTAACCCTCGATATAACATAATCATCCAGCAAAACAGAAATCAATCCTATCCTCATCATCATAACAATAAATGTACTCGACTCCATCCTCCTCTTCCATGTCATCAATAAGCGTCTCCTCATAAATAAGGTAATCCCCTGATCTAATACCTGAAAAAGAAAAGAATGAGCCAAAACCCAGTACGGATACATAAAACACATACGAATCCCAAGCTCAATCATTTACATACATGTAATGCAACTATAATAGAATATAAGAAACAACAGTTTGATTATCTTATATTAGGCTAATAAACCACACCTGATCTTTATCCACATACATAGATTGATATGAATATACATTTTCTTTAAGTCATTTACACCTAAAGTTCAAAGTTCAAAAATCTAATATTTTACCTACGTCATCCTATGTGAAAATTTACTAAGAAAACCTTACACATGATCAACAGTTTCCACTCTAAGGATCTACCATTACGGCCCTTAGAGCGAGCATGTTAAGCACAACCAACAGACAAGGTCATCGCTCCACAAACGAAAATAGGATACCAATCTCATAACCCAAACAAAAGCTCAAATCTCAACAAGGAAAACCAAGCACCACAAATTTAAATGAAAAACAAATAACACGTTAACCTTCAAGCACTTTACGACTAAGATTTATCTAAAAGTTATCTATAAATTTATAATCTATCTAATCAAGATCCTGAAAGAAATTGTCAAATCAAATAATAATTTCAAAATAGAAATAGAACGTAATACAATTAAGCTAAAATAGTTAATATAACTATATAAGATCACTTATTTGTATTAGATCATAAGGTATGTGTGTGTATATATATATATATATATATATCTATATACAAAAAAGAAAATATAAAGTGAACACATGATTACAACATCAAATATAAAGATTATCGAATCGATATGATAATAAAATAATACATACTAAATAAGAAATTAGTATAATTTGTAGAATTTCGTAAGAAATGATATAATAATAATTAACAAATAAAACGTACATATTATGCATAATATAATATACTTTACATTCATAATACTAATGCGATAAAAATACTTAGATCATAATGCCATCAATATCAACAATAAAGCACACTAATAATAAAATAGTACTGTAGTATACCAAATTGACACTTGGAACTTATGTATAAAATACGATCATTGATATAACTCTATAATTAAAAAGAAAATAGTGAACCAACTTGAATACAATAGAAAAGATAAATTTGGCCCCAATATATATATATTTAACTAATACTCCGAATTATAATAGAATATATTTAACGGTAGCTCTTATATAAAATAATACTATATAACATGATAATTGAATAATTTATTAGTAATAATGAAATACTAACAAATACTTGCTTCCATATAAATAACAAAAAAATAATAAATAAATAGAATAATATTTTATGTATATAGTACCGAATAAGAAATTGGAATAGCTCATGAAATACAATTAAGATAGACACACGTGGAATAAAAACCTATTATGAAGAATAATATAGATATTATAATCCATAGAATAATATACTTAAATATTTAATTAATAACATTTACTGGATTAACTCCGAACGTGCCGAAATGGAGACGAACTAATCTAACTGTACGTGAAAAACCAATTGAATTCGAACAAGTTTGCTTAAGGAATTGAATTGGGGAAAAAATGTTACCAATCAGGGCTTCGGAATTAGGAGACGAGATTGAGAGCAAGGGGGAGGTCCGGTTGTTGTAGAAAATAGAGCAAGGAAGGATATTGAATTATGAGAGAGAATGGAAGGGATTGAAGGAGAAATGGCGGCAAGAAGGGAATGCAAGCAAGGGTGGGGTCCAACATAATTAAGGAGGGGGTGGGTCTGAAAGTAGAAAGAATGCCGAGAGAGAGAAGTTACAATGATTAGTGAAGAGAGAGTGAGAACCGAGAAAGGGAAAGGCAATTGCAGTTAGGGAAAAAAATGAAAGAGTTAGGGTAAGATTTTAGGGTAGATCCTTTTATGACTTTTCAGAATATAGGGTGATTTTGATATACAAAAGAAATAAAGAATTAATTAAAATAAGAATATATATAGTATTTAGGATAATAACTTTTATATAAAAATATCATAATATAAAGTATTAATAAAATCCTTATATTCTGCACATAAAATAAAATCAAATCAAATATACTTAATGAGTATATAAAATTAGAATTTTAGAATAATCAAATTAGGACTTTAATTTAAATTTATACTAAAGAAAACACTTGAATTATTTGAAGTTTACTAAAATAAGTAATAACTAATGAAAAGCAATTTCTAAAGATACTAACTTAAAGAATATTACGATTTAGTGACCAATCTAGCTTAATTGTTTCAATTTCAATATAAAGAATGATTTAAGGTAACGTACACTTCCACTTTGTTTGGTATGAAGGAAAGAAATAGTGAGGAAAGAATTGAGAAAAAAAATTAGGAAGAAAGAAATTTTAATGAAAAATACTACTTGAATGTATTTAGATAATGAGTGGAATGAAAAGCAAATGTGAGATAATTAATTATTACTAAGAAAAGAAGAGATATAATGTAAAATTATCAATATATTCATTAAAAATAATTAAAAAATGATAAATGAGAAGGGTACAATTGGAATTTTAAACATTTCCCCCACTCCCTTCCCTTTTTCTCCAATTTGAGAAGGATTAAAAATTGTGGATTTCGTAGAAAGTTTTCTTTTCATTTTCCCTTTCCCTTATATTTTCACCCTTCACCAAACAATTAATTTTGAAAATTTCCTCCCCTTTTCCCTCTCGATTCTTTTCTTTCCCTATTCCTCATTCCATACACTGAGTTATAGCTTTAGTGAAAAAACATAAAAAAAAAAAAAGCATGTGTTATTTATAGAATGGTCAATTATAGTAGATTTTGAGCAAATTAGAAAAGACTTGTGGTTTAATAATATACTAGCTGTTATATACCCATGTTGTGTGTACAAAAATTAAACGAAGTAACATTAAAGAAAAATGCATGAACGCCTTAGAAATCTATAAAAATAAAAGAAGAAAAAAAGTAACATAGAAAAAATCCATGAAGAATAAAAGAATAACGATAATGACAATATTAACAATGTTTTTGTTAAATTACCGAAAGTTATGATATTTGCAATCAAAATATTTGATACTTTTTTAGTATCTCACTGATTTTTGCAATATTTATAAAAATTAATGATACACATATTTATTTTATTATTCCACCTATTACCCTTATCTACAATTCCTAAAACATGTGTAACGCTTAATTTCTATAAGATAACATGCAACCTCAAATTTTAGCACTTCTATCCATCCACATCAACTAATTAACAACTTGCGTGATTGAGTATTAGTAAAATATGTATGGATATTATCATAGTAGTTCCCGAGTATGAAAAGCAAAACACTAAATATACTATGAGTAGATCCATCCAATTTAAGATTACATATACAAATGTGAATTAAACCTTATTCGCACCTATGTTTTCATTAAAAAATGAATCAAAATTTAATAGTTTTATTCCTAAACAAAAATGGTGATAATAATAAAGGATAGTGAAAACTTGAATCCTTTATCTTGAAGGATATGGTTTGATTAATACTTTGAATCTCAATCCAAAGATTTTGGATAAAAGATTATAATAATTATATTAAACTACTGGAAAGTAAATATTGAATGAAGGTAAAATTGTAATTAAGGTTATTGGAAAACAAATATCAAGTAAAAGTAGGAATTACTTATCACTAAAAGGACATGTAGATTGAAATACGTAAAGTTTCATTCTTGTAGAATGGGTCTACAACATATAGAAAATAACCTTACTTTTAACTTATGTAAAACAACAAATTATTGGTCATATAAATCTAGTTATCTAAACAAATCCCTGAAGTCATAATCCATTGAATGAATAAAAGAGCAGTCTATACAACAAGATCAAAAAACATAATTAAACTACATTTAACATAAAAATATATCCCAAAATTACAAAACCTTATACATCTTCAAATTAAAGCAAAAAATCAAGCATGTTAAACATCTAGACACAAATTTGGTAAAATAAAATAAAATAAAATAACTACACATAATTATGGTAGACACAATTATCCAATAATTTACAATCTCTAAAACATTCCTAACCTTAACCGGCATGAACTATTTTATGATTTTTTATGATAAAAATTTATGAATATAGAGAGAAATACTATTTGAACACCAATATTTTTAAGTACTTTAATCTTAGTAGTTATGACATATCAACCATGTTATTACAAATTGCAACCACTTAAAAAGAAAAACCTCTACATGTAAACTATAAATTAAGTTAGCATAGAAAAAAGTGTAAAGATTTTTAATTTATTATAAATGTTTCATGTGCACTTTCTCCAATATTGATATCACACTATTGATGTCATTGTTAAGTTTAACTTAATATATAGAGATTAGCTAACATAATCATTATGACTATACTTTTTAAACATGCAAACTAATTTAGAAAGTGTACAACGCATAAACGAAATACGATCCCTCATCCTTATTTCTAAATGATCTGGAAGAAGGAAAAAGAATTAGAAAATATTACCCTTTGTAAATGTAATATGGAAGCCTTCCATGAAAACCTACGCATAAGTAATGGTACAGTTTTGTCGTCATCTCTATTTTTAAAACTTGAATAATAGGAAATATATTAATAATTTTTCCTTTATATAAAACATTTTTTTTTCTTTGGAATGGGAAGGAAATATCTTTTTTTCTTCAAACAAATTAATAAATTTTCCCCTTTTATATATTAACTTATAATTGCTAGCCACATACACCTTTAACTTCTACAAATTTCAACATTTGCTAGTGAGCACAGCCAAATTAGATTAAAAGTACAACTGAACAACATAGTGTTTGACAATTAGGAATTATATTATATCAAATATCTTTATGTAAAAGATAAAAATTCTTAAATGATTAATACAAATTCAAATATGAAAAAAAAATAAAAACTCCCTTTAGCATAATAATTATTTTGCAGCAAAATATACTATCAATTACCAAAGTTCATAATTGTTTTCAAAACTAATGAATAAATAATCTCTTAACAATCTTTGAAAGAACAAATAAAAAAGTAACAATAATATTGGCAAAAAAAAAATCACTTTTAGAAGCCATAAAACAAAGAGACGCATGGAGAAACCAAAATAGAACAAAGAAGAAGAAATAAAATTGAAGTGATTAATAAATACCAAACCGAGAACCCAAATGGTATATAGTGAATAACCCTATTTTCCCGTACTTTCACTTCAATTCGATTATCCTTTTCTAGCAAGGTTAAATGAGAAGAAAACCAAAACCTAGGCAATAAATAGATAATTTGTTACTTACTTGTATAATAAATAGTTGTCTCTATTATTTGTAATTTAGGATGAGTATATGGTTGGCAATAAACAATTTATATATTTTTTTCATGAAATAACAAAAAGCAATAAGTTAGAAATGGCTAAAAATATTTGTTTAATATATATATTTTTTAAGTAAATCCTGCAACAAAATTCTTTATCATGTTTCCAATTAAATAAGGTCCAAGTAGTACTTTATCCTATTAGCCAAAGAAACATGATTTCTATTCTAATATACTAAATTCTTCATCTTTAATACCTATAAAATAATGACTATTCATCTATGATAAATTGGTAATTTAAGTAATGTGGATTATCCTTACTTTTAAAAGTTAAGAAACAAAGCATCAACATACGAAATACAAAACAAAGCATTACAGAGTAAAATATCTAATAATATTCAAGGCTGAAGTATACTGACAAACTAAGGGAAAAAAATCTCAAAATTAAATTGTGCATGTGACAAGAGTGAAAGTGCACATTTATAAACATTGCATCAGAAGATATGCAATAACAACATATTGAGGATGCTATCATTCTACTATTGATAGATATTATTAAGAAGTCGTTGCCTGAGAAAGGGAACGAGAATTGCCAACCTTGACATTACTATTCATCATTTGCGGTTGCTATCGTCGTGCCAAGTAATGGAATGGAAGGCATTTGAGTCAAACCCAACAATACCCATTTAGGGCTAAACCGAAATGGTACTCGCAAGTTGCAACATAGCAAATATACAATGTAAGCACATTTCTTTCTTTTCACTTATTACCAAATAATAAGGAAAATTAAAAAAAAAAATTAAGATGAAAATGAAAACTGCTTATAGAAAATGAGAGAAAAGGAGAGGGATATTGAAGAAATCACTCATTCAATTATGAGATTGGAGAGACAACAGATGAGATAGGAATGGGAGAGTCGGAGAGGAAAAAGGGAAAATAGAAAACTGTCAATTTGAGAGTGGTCTGCAAAAACTAACTGGCATTTCATGTGAAAGAAAACGTCCATATACATGTGTGTCCTAAGATTAGGCTTTAGCCAATCATACATGTGATCCTACGGTTGTTAGGCTCCGTAGCTTATCTTTGGACATTTTCCGTTATCACGGAGTCCTTTTTCCTATTATTATTGTCCTAGATTTGATCGTAAGATCCATTTTTCTCCCATAAGGTCTTCACTGTTCTCCTTGTAATGATAGAGAGATCATGACCTTGGATGATGATTGGTTTTCAACCTCAAAATCTTAGTTTGTCTTGACAATGCACTATGTCATTTTAACTTGATATGAAAATAAGGTTCTATTGAAGGGTGATTTGGAGTATCAGCTAACAAGTTAAAAAAAATGGCCGAAAAAAAAAGTTAAAAAAAAAAAAAGAAGAAGAAGAAGCTCTTTATTTTTTACGAAAATTTAAATATATAATTATGATTTTTTACCAATAACAACTGTCAATGGAATACCTCTCAACATTTGGGTTTAAGTATTCATCAATTTATTTACCCATCATCAATGAATTAATTGTTATTAATTAGAATAATAACGAAAAATAAACACAATGTTGAGTTATACGAAATTTTTTTTTTTTTTTTTGGCAATAAGATAATAGAATCCTCGTATATTTGACCAATGATGGGAGAAGAATAATGATTTTTCTTACATTAGATTGAAAATTTCATGATAAGACCAAAAAGAATTTTCATTTTGAATAATAAAAAACTAAGAGAATGTTTAGTTGATTTCATAAGAGTGAAATAAAATAACTAATCATTGTCAACATACCTATTATTGCATTTAGTTGGTAAGACAACTATTCCATGAAATTGTTATTGTTAAAAAATGAGAATCACAATTCCTTTACACCGTTAAGGAATTATCTATTTTTTAATTTTTCACAATATATTTTTATATTAAAAAATAACTTATGGTAAAAATAAAATAAAATAAAAACTCAACTAAGTGTCCTGAAAATCTAACTAGTGTTGTATAATCAATGGATTAAAGTGTTATGAAGAATGACACTTGTTTAATAATAATTTTATCCGTGCTATCTTTCAGAATAAATCTTATCAATCTCTATTATAACTGAAATAATAATAAAAAGTATTTATTACTTTTCTATTTAATTCTTAAAGAATCACAATTCTATTTTTACCTTGTTCCATTTCATAAATTGAATATGCCATAAATATGTGACAAAGGGAATAGATGTTCTTTAATTTCCATGAAATATTTTTACATATAGTAACGAACACAACACCCGTGATAAATGTGCAAATTATGTAACAGGATAGAAGGCATAGATTATTATATATATAGTTAGGGTTGTTCTCATTTTTAAATAAACTATTATACCCCCTCCTTTGAAAAAAAAAATGAAGAAGAAGAAGGATGTTTTAAAACTCCTTACACATTTGATGCATAAATAATTGCTTAAAAACATTAAAAAAATTAGAATAGAAAAATCTTATTTATAAAAATTTAAAATAAGGATAAAATAATACTAAAGTTACAATAATTTATAAGGAGAATATAGATCATATGAATATTTTTAACCTCAATCCTATACATAGATGTGAATGGTAAATATATAAATTGTTGAATATGATGCAAAAATATTGAGGTATCTTCTCATTATAATACAGCTTATTAGTCGTCTTCTATCCATCCACATATATATATATATGTATATTAAAGCATAAAAGAATGGTTTGGGGTCATACTCTAGAAATTAATGCTTTATTGATAAATTACTTTGCAAACTCCTTAAATTGTATGTTGTTAACATGACAAATAATTGAATGTTAATTTTAGTACATTAGTAAATTTTCTCTACTTTGGCAATTTTTACTTTTCCTTATATTACGGTGGCCATTTTAGATAAAGAGAGTAAATCTCAATTAATTAAGATATGAAAATGGGGAAAATTTATAACTCATGTTGTAGTTTCTATTTTTTATATTACGGTTAATTTTTTTACTAAAGGCACTTGCATAGTAGGTGTTTGTCTAGTAAGTGTAAAATATAATATAATGATTACAATACCTTAAAGATAAACTATATATATAATAAAATATTACATGATACAAAATAATATATATAATATATGTATACACCCTGTATGTAATTATTATGTGTATATGCATACCCGAAACTAATTAAAATATCTGATAAATTATATTTTAAGCTAAAATAGGCTTAGGAAATCATAAAAAAATAAAAAAAAAAATTGCAAAGGACACCAAAGTAGCTGAAATCATCCTAAGAGGTGTGGAGCTTCAATTGGACAAGTGTCTAGGAATTAGATCAAAATTTCATGCAAAATATAACCTTAGAATTTGGAAGAGAGAGAGAAAAATTCATTTGCACTGTCTTTTAGCTTCAAGAAAATCTTCTCCAACGTATTGTATAGGCAAATTAAAGTTTAGGAAAAATTAGAGTGGGTTAAAAGGGAAAAATGGAAAAATTGGAGTGTAAAATTGGATAATAAAAGGAGCAATAGCGTTGAGGAAATTTGAGAACCAACTATCACCACCACTCGACGGAGGAGATAGTACTTAAAGCTACCAACAAACCCTCCACCGCTTGACGTGGCTGGAGCTGTCAATACTGATAAAGTCTAAATTTAACCCGATTTTGTTTAAATTATTAAAAATATAAATAGTACCTAGAAAATTATGGAAAAAATTATGCCTATATTTTTTATGTATAGAATCCAAGAAAAATAATATTTTCTATAAATTTAGTATTTATAATATACGTCCTTAAAAATTGAAAAAAATAGATAATTTTCAATATTAAAATAAATAGTCTTAACGATATAGTTTCACCTTTGAAATTTTTCTATAAACTATCCTATATTTATATTGCATGACCATGAAGAGATTTCTTGCAAAACTATTTTCTAAAATTTTATGTGATTTTTTAGCTCAAAATTAAGTATTAAATAGTGATTTTAATGACAAATGATCTATATTCTTAATAATCTTACTTGGATTTTGAGTTGGATTAGTTAACGAAGTTTTTATACTATTTTAAAATGGTTGGGCTATTGATAAAGTGGCAAGTTATGGAAAAGGGTGAATTGGCCTTAACTAATGAAGTCAATCTTTAAATAACTTATTTAATTTGAAACAATTGATGAATTATGATATAATGAATGAAAAATTAAGAAGTAATAAAACTGAGGAAGGTTAATTTAGGGTGCTATTTGATGCTTAAATTTGATTTCACAATTGTAATTTGGATGGAAGTTGGTAAATTGGATACTTATAGGACAATGATTAAAGACAAAGGATGATTCAAAGGATTCTGGTCATGAAATTTTCACTAGAATCGTACTCAAAGAATAGGTTAGAGGCAATTTATGAGTTAAATGTGAAAACAGGAGACTGAAAAGCTTAGTCAAAGGTTATTTTTCTTAAAAACTCTAGGAATAATGGAGTTAGAGGGAAGCTAAGAGGATAATTTAGTAAGGGCCTTAAATTAGAAAAACTCAAAAGCTATGTCAGAAGATAAAATTGATATAACGAAGTGACTCCTGTGTAGCTCAAATGGTAACTCAAAGGATTTTCAACTAAGAAAAGTTACTATAAAATCCTTCGGAGGATTCAGTAGTTTTGGATAACTTATAAAAATCATTGATTAGTCAAGAAATAATGATTTGTAAAAGAGAATAGTGTTATAAGAAGCTATCATAAAAGCTAATTAAGGATCAAATTCAAAGATTGAATCGAAACCAATTTACAACAAACTAGTTACTAACAAGAAAATATTTAACTATATAGATATATACTCATGACCTATAAGAGATTGTAGAAGTACTTCCTCTTACTAAGTGAAGTCGTGGAGGAGGAAATTCTTCCTAACGAGTAAACTGGGATCATACCACTAACCAGGTAAGTGGAATTGCATGTATAGGGTTTAGGTTTACATTTGACTGTCTTGGCACCTGATTGTAGTGTTTGTTTGAACGATGTTTAGAAATTGTTGTGTAAATACTTGACTTACACTTGCTCAGTGAATTGTGAATGCTTTGGTTCATGAATGGATTACTTGTTTGAATATTACTCATATTTGTAATTGTCGTACTTGGTGATGCTATATTGTGTATAATGTTGATAATGTTTTATGTGATAAACTCTAGACTTGATTTTGAATAAAACATATGAAGACTTATGCTATGATGAGTTAGAAGCTATTTTAGAAGCAAATTCAAAACATAAAGTAGAGATAAAAAGAATATGTTAAGCTTCGTTGATATACTTGATGTTGATTGAGAATTGGTTGATACATTCATAGCGTGACACGAAAAAAACCTATATGTCAGTTTTCTTAAAACTTATGGTGTTGGTAAGATGAGTTACAAAGCTAGGTTTCATGCATATAGTTTTGCATCGACCAAAACTTCAACCATGATTCGTAGGTTTTTTGCTAAGTTGAGATATTTTGCTAAGTTCCCAGATATATTCTCTGAATGCCTAGATTTGCTAAGTTCCCAAATATATATATATAATTTGATAAGCTTTTCCAATGGTTACAATTTCGAAAACTTTTTCAATGGTCATAACTTTTTTAGTTTCACATTAATATATATATATATATATATAATTTTAGAAGTTTTTCTAATAGTCAAATTTTCAAAAATTATTGCAAAGGTCACAACTTTTCAGTTTCACTTTAAAAAAAAAAAAGAAAAGTATGATTGTCGTTTTTTTCTTTTTTCTATCTTCTTATTTTGCCAATACTGTTCCTAAAAAAAAAAATTAAAAACCAACTCTCTTTTTTAAGTTTCATATTAAATAACTTTTTTCTTTTGTTACTTTACATCATTTTATCATATTTACTTCATTGGACATTCACTTTATTATAAAAGACTACTTCTACGGATTTTACAAGACCTTAAATGGAGACAAAGTGACAAAAAACAACTACTCTTCTATTTTATATATTGCTAACGATCATTTGTCGCTTTATTTATGTTAAATCATGATTTCACTTCTTACATATCTACATAAAGTATCATTTGTTGCTTTATTTATCATAAATCATGATTTCACTTCTTACATATCTACATAAAGAAGACCCTTCCTTTATACAGGAGTTCGTCTTAGAGGTATCATGTTTCTTTCTTTTGTTTTGATATATTTAACCTTTTGATTATGCATTTTTGAAAACTGTAGGACAATTATTTTATTAATCTAGATATTTCAAGTGTTATATGTTAACTCTATGATACATGTTATGATCATCTTATGCGAATTTGCCTACTTTAATTACTTATGAATATTGATATCACTTTGGTTAGGAAACATTGGTTCGATGCAAAATAATTCATTTTTTATTTGTTCATTTTTTATATTCTTTTGAAATGATTCATTTTTTATTTTATTTTATTTGTTTATTTTTCATATTCTTTTAGATTCTAAAATTTGTGATAAACATTCTTATCATTGTAAAATTCATGATTTTTGAATAATAGTGATCATAACTTGCCAAGTTTGTAAAATGTAAAAGTTCTAATTTAAAGAAAGAACACATTGAAATCGTTGTTAAACTTAATAACCACCAAGCCGATGTGATGTAGTGATATCCCAACCTTCTACATGTATATTCATTTGTAAGAAAATCATGAAGATTAGAGGTTTATTTGTTTACTTATTTTATAAAGTTTAAAATTTCTTAAACGATAATGTAACTATCCAAAAATCTTCTTATATTGCCAATACTGTTCTTAAAAAGATTAAAAAACTAACTCTCCTTTATTAGTGTTTTGTATTAAATAAATTTTTTTCTTTTGTCACGCTCCTTCATTTTATCACATTCACTTTATTGGACCTTTGCTTCATTATAAAAAATTTACACGATACTTTTATAAGTTCTACCCTGATAATTTTTACATAATGCCAAATGAAGACAAAGTGATAAAAAGTAACTACTCTTTTATTTTATACACTACAAACTATTCATTTGTTGTTTTATCTCTATTAAATCATAATTTTACTTCACTTCTTCAATATCCACATAAGAAAGACCCCTCTTTTATACAATATTGTGCTTCTTTCTTTTATTTCAATATTTTCAACCTTTTTGTTATGTATTTATAAAGATTGCAGGACAATTGTTTTGTTAATCTAGATATTTCAAGTGTTCTATGTTAACTTTATCATACATGTTATGATCATCTTACGCAAATTTGCTTACTCTAATGATAATAAACATTGGTTTTACTTTGGAGACATTGGTTTAATGCAAAATAGTTCTTTTTTTTTTTTAAGTCAACTATAAGAGAGGAGGAATTTAAACTCCTGTCTTTCCTAATAGGAAACCAATGACGATGCCATTAGGCTATAACGGCAATGATAAAGTAATTCATTTTTATTTGTTTATTATTTATTCATTTTTTATATTCTTTTGAAATAATTCACTTTTTATTTGTTTATTTTTTATATTCTTTTATATTTTAAAATTTGTGATAAACTTTCCAATTATCGCAAAATTTGTGATTTTGGAATGAAGGTGATCATAATCTATTAAGTTTATAGATTGTAAAAGTTCTAATATTAAAGAGTACATTGAAATTATTGCTAACCCCAATAACCACCAGGCCAATGTGATAAAATCACTATCTAGAAAATTTTCTATATGATTAGAGATTTATTTGTTTACTTATTTTCATAAAGGTTAAATCTTCTTAAACAATAAATTAATTATCCATAAAATCTTTTGCAATTTTTCTTATTTTTATAATTCTTTATCCTAATTTTATTTTTGAAAATTAGATCATTTTTATTTTTTCCTCTCAGATTTGTTAAATTATAAATTAATGGTTAGGATTGCTTATATTTTTAAAATATTTTGTGATATCATTATAACGTTGTTTTTATCCTTATAATTTCACTAATATTTATAGTGATTATTTGACAAAGTTTTAATTTTCATTCAAAAGGTGGCGTACTTTGAAACTTTTTGTGTGTTTAGGTTAATTTTGGTCTTCTAAATATAAATGGTTACAATTATCTTCTAATATCTTACAAAGACATTAATTTGCAATCTAAACTTTTCATTTAAGACTCATTATTAATTGAGATGGACCCTAGAGATATTTCGCTATATAATTCAAAGATATCGATAATTATCAATGTAAACCCCGTGAATTTTTAAATTGGACCTTAAATCAAATCAAGTGCTATAGATAATTTCATAAGTCAGTAAGGTCAAATAAATGAAAAGTTTAGCTAAATTGTAAAACTAAATTTGAGAAAAACCTTAATATACTAATTGAAGACCCTAATCGCATACAAAAATTCTAAACCTTATGTTCCTGTAAATATAAGGATTGAACCAGTACCTAACAAAAGCCTTAAAACCAAAATTTTAAGTTTATAAAATATACAAATTTACCCTAATGGTGATAAAGCCCTAATTTAGTAAAATCATTGATAGACATATGTAATAGCACAAAATCACTAACAAATGGTTAAAAATAATTTCTAAATACAAACAAATAAAATAAATAACAAATTAATTAAATAAATTAACAAGATTACAAACACTACCCTATGATTATTGGTGGCATTACTTATATATGTACGTATATAATATATATGTTAGTTTCTTATACTGATTTAATTTTACTATATACTTTATGTTTATGTACTATGTAATATATATTAATTTTATATTCTATATTTTTTTCTATAGTTACATCATATTTTATCCTAATTCTTATCTTAAAGTAATCCATTTATCTATACTTAAACTATATTATCTTAAAGGTGGAAAAGCTTTACAAGAAAAATCAAAGAAAAAGCAGCTAATATCCTTTTTTTTCTCTTAACATTCGGCTGCCCAATGTCCCACTCCAATATCCCAAATGAGTAGATTAAATTGAGGATAAGATAAACCCAAAACATTTTATCTCATGTGATGAAATTTAGATAAGATAATCACAAAGTCAAATCACTTTTTCCCTTTTCTACCATCAGCTCACTTCCCTTCTACCCAAGTACACTTCAACTTTATTTTCTTTTACAATTCCAAACTCAATCCAAGTCCTCACATTTCTCTCTTTTTGGCAGACAAACTAACCCCTCCTTAACCTTTTAAGTTCTTCATTTTTCCTTCCTTTTATTTCATCATCTATCAATTTTATAGCATATCATCCCATTTTCATTGCTATTTTCTATCAAAACTTCAAGGGAGTGAGAGACTTCAAGAGGGAAATAAGGAGACCATCTTTAAAAAATTTCAAGATAAAGAGTAATCAAAATATTACTTTTTGTTGTATTTGTTTTCTTGCTTTTTTTTTTTATCTTGATATGTACTTTGTAGTATTTCTTGTATTAGGAATATATTAGTAGGAGTTATATGTAATTTTAGTATGAATTATATGTACCAAGTGAAACAAAATACATGTTAATTTAGGTATACAATTTTTCTTCTAATTTATGTATTCATATATGTATACACTTAAATATACTTATATATATATATATACACATTTCACTTATATGTATAACACATGTAAATATATATGTACTACTAAACATACATTCTTCAATATATATGCATAAATATATTATGAAATCATATAAATATATATATGAATAAGTGGAAAAATATGGAATATATATGTTTTCTATTTTTCTGAGGTTCAAATACTTATATATATAATATAGTATAAATATATATATATATACACTAGCGGATAATACACTCGTGTTACGTGTGCATAAAATAAATAAAGTTATGTAGTATAATTAAATATATTATAATATTAATAGAAGATATTGATATATGGGAAGAGAGAGAGATGTGAGCATGGGAAGAGGAATAGGGGGTAATAGGAATGTTGGGAGGAAGAAAGAGAGAGGAGAACAGGGAGTAGTGGGAATATGACAATAGTGGAGAGAGAGAGAGAGAGGATACTATGAATGTGGAATATGATAATAGTGGGGAAAGACAGAATAAATGGGAAAAGAGAGGAAAGAGAGAATAAATGGGAAAAGAGAAAGGAATTATGAAAAAAGAAAATTTAGAAAGTTCATAAATTTGTTCATAGTATAATACATTCATAGTTAATTTAGTATTAGGTTTTTTTGTTATATATATAAGATTGCAGGGTCAAATAGTAATTTAAAGAAATAGATAACGAATAATATAGATATATATTTGATTATTTTATGGTATTATATATGTGCGTATTAATATTATAAATTAGTAAAAATATAAAAATTGGATAAATAAAGAAAATTACATCATAAACCAATAAGAAGTTGCCACGTCATCCTTCCAAATTTCTACTATTAAACTTAGAAATAATTAAATAATAATAATAAATTAATTCAAAAATTATGATTATAATAAGAATTAAGAAAATTAATGTTTTGGGCTTAAAGTTGCATATTGAAGAAATTACAACAAATTGCACCAAAAAATAAAAATATTTAGAAAATAAAAAAAAATTAGAAATTATTTAGGCCCATTAATAAAGTTAAAGTAAAGCCCAATAAATAAACTCATTAAGAAAAGCCCATAATGATAATTAAAAGTATTCGAGCCTAAAATAAAAATAAAAAAAATCATAACAACCTAGGCTCATAATAGGAAATGAGAGTTCCAATGTCCAAAACGGACCTTACAACATAAAAGTATGTCCGAAAATGATAAAGATTAACTACAAGATCTTAAAAATTGGATTTAAAATGAAAAAAAATATATATGATTAAAGAAAAACATGAAAAAAAAATTATAGTACACTCCTAAATAAATACCTAGATAAAACAATGTTATGACCAATACAACAAATACACGAAGATCACAAAGGCAAAGGAAGTTTCCTCAGAAATTACAAGACTTTGTATGATAGAGTACTATCGAGTATCGATAAAAGTTAAACTTAAGCATACAAAATAATAATGGACTTAAGCATATAGGATTTCACTTAAAGACTTAAATATACTTAGATATAGAAAGAACATATCGATAGTTAACAGTTAGATGGAAGTTACAATAAAAAATGATATAAAATCCAAGAAAGAGAAATGAAAAAAGGCATCAAAGCAAATAGTCATAACCAATTTGGTAAAGTTTCTCCGATACTCAAAGTCAGGGCTTTGTTTCATTTCATTTCATCATCAACATTAGTTTCTTTCCTTTTCGTTGTTCTTGTTCCCTTTTGCATTCCATACCTCACAAACATAGAAACAACAAGCCTTAAATCAATTCTTAATCAAAACCTTTCATACTACTATCAAAAGAAAGATCAAGACTTAGAGATCTCAAATATAGCAACTATTTTTATTAGTTTAACATAGATATTCGATAAAATTGAAACCCTTGTTCTATCAACTAATTTTAAGAGATAACAAAAGAAAGAACAAAAGAGGCAAAGAGAGTTTGTACTTGGTAAGAAGAGAGAGAGAAAGTGCCTGTCAAAATAACCTCATCTAAGTATTTCTTGGATGTTTCCTTAATACGCATGTGATCAGATTATAAAAAGAATAAGTAGGCTTAGGCTATCCCTTAAACAAGGCTAATAAATAATTTCCTTACTTAGATACTTATTATCTTTTATATTCTTTAATTATCATGCAATCCTGACAACAACACAAATCTCCCCATCGACTATTACGATCCTTGACTATTATTATGGCTAAATGAGTACTCTTGATGATCTCATACTTATTTATACTTGTAGATAGTAGCATTTAAATATTAGCAATAAATTGGTTAATATGTGAGGTTTAAGATCTGCATGTGACTAATATTGATTGTTTGCCACGTGAAAATATTTTAAATCATTATAACGAATTGATTGCTGCATTTTAGATAACTAGAGGAAATTTGGTTGCCTATCATATTGTTTAGCCACCTAATATTAAGATATAATTAGACTTGACTTTGTTAAATTAAATTAGATCATGCATAAGCATGCATTCCATTATAAATGTTCCAACCGTCATATCACACAGAGATAGTAAAAGGTTATTGTCACGCCCCGAAGCGGCAGAGTCGTAACAGCCCCGCCGTGTAAACCATCCTAAGATAGAAGTTGACCTTACAACCGCTATCTTAGACCTAATCTACACAAAGCGTCCACGACTAACCCGCTTTGAAGTAAACAGTTTGTAATTTAAATAAATCATTTACCTATAAAAGTGGGGAATTTTATATATATATATATATATATATGTTATAATTCAGTTATTGCAGTTAAAGTTTACAATATTTCTCTATAGCATATTTCCTAGTTATTACATCATTCGGAAATGAAAAATAATTCTAAAATAAAAACTTAGACCTTAAAAATATGTGTTTCTTCTCCAATGTTTTTCCTCACTCTCCAGGATCCAGCAGTTGCTAGCTTAGGAATAGTTGTTTGCCGCTTCTTAGTCAGCATATGTACGACGTCTATAAAGATGTGAGCAACCACAACTCAGTAAGTTAGGATGGAGGACTTAAAATTATACTATACACACAACAAGGTTTTCAATCACTTATTAGGTGCAATGCATGTATAAGCAAATGCCATCGCACGACGTTGTCCGGCCCGTCGTGAGATTAGAGAAATTGCGCCCGCTTTAATCCAGGTTGAGGAGTTGCCGTTAATGCAACAGCTCACGACCAAACCCAGGCTTATGTAATGGAGACCTTGCTCCTCCTGCGACTACCTTCGAACCACTGTCTTCACCCTTGCCGCAACCTCCTCTCCTGTCACTTAGTTCAACTAAGGATGAAGAAGGAACCATTTTGCAATCCTGCGCTATCCCTTTCGAAGGGGTCAGCATTTGGCCGGAGAGTCCTAAGTTCCCCTAACGGGTTGCCATGCATGTCTGATTATGATTACTGGTCATATATTAGATTAAGTCCAATTTAGGGTGATCAATCATTTCATATAAGTCATACAATACATGACAGAGCAATAAACAGAATCATAGTATCACTCATAATCAAGCACATGCACACATCCAACTATCTAACAAACACAACCAAGCATAATTTCAAGCCTCCAAAATACAGCAGTGTATGAATTCCCAACTTACCTCGACTCCTCGCTCACTCACTCGAGGTCCGATTTGCTCAGGCCATCGCCGATCATCCCTATAACACAAACGTGGTTTCAGCTTTTCATATAACTATTATAGGTTCATTTTATCCTATAACACTTATTGTTAGGTTTAGTTTAGGGTTTAATATGCCTAATTCTCTAGGTTTTAAGTCTTTTATAATTATTCTAGGTTTGGGGTTAGGTTCGGGTTCGGGTTCGGTTTCCATATTGATTTTTAAATTAGGTTCTAGTTTGATTTCTAAGTAATGTTTTATATTCCAACCCTAGAGATTCGTTTCAACTCATAATGTGAAATTAATCACATTACTTCCTGATCTCCTAAATATCATTATTACCCTAGTCAGTATTTTATTTCACCCGGTACACTTATATCCTTATTAGTGTACCGAATTTACTCCTGATGTGAGAAATTTTTACATTTTTCATATAATTACATAAATTCAAGTTTCGTATAAGATTTATTGTACATTTTTATTATTGTCAAAATATCAATTTTTATCCTAATATTTTCTATTTATTATATTTTCAAAAATTACATATTATGCATTATTGCCTATTATGTACATAATGCACTTCTAATATTTCTATCGCTTTAATTACCATCCCTAAACATCAATTATCATTTCAAAATGTCTAAATTCATCCTAAATCAGATTTTACTCCTAATTTCCCTAATTTACAAAATTAACTTAAGGTTAACTATTTTTCCTTATTAATCATTTACTACATAATTAACCTAATAATTACATCTAACACCCTAAATGTTACAAGTATCATACTCCATCAGATTTCAACATCCTAAAACATATACTTAATCACTAAATCAGTAATTAACCACTTAATTGCTTAATTAACCCTAAATTACCCATTTTATGCCTCATTTTAGGGCCTAAAAATTTAGAAAATTAATTTTTGAAAACGGGCTTCATAGCACTATTCTATATCATCTAAGTAATCTACAAAAAAATTTTGGGCTTGAAACTACACTCCTAAGGTCATTTATTTCTAAACCGAAACATGCTCGGTTTTGCATTATTTTTTAAGAACCCTATATTACGAGACATATTTTCATCAAAATAATATTTTTTGAAAAAAATACATTCAAAAATATTCTAGAATAACAAATTTCATAATTTTATAATAATATTTAATATTTTTACAAAATTACACAAAATCGGGCTGGAAATCGAACTCACCGATTTTGGTGGCTCCGGCCACCGTCGGTGGCCATGGGTGTGTCGGCCCACCTAGGCGTTTCCACTACCGTGTGGTGGTGGTAGCCGTCCACTCCCAGCTGCCCGTCGGGTCTGGGTTTTCCTTTGTGGCCCTAACTGCACAGTTTTCCTTTCCTTTCCTTTTCTTTTCTTTTTTTTCTTTGGTTTTTCTCCCAATTTTTGAGTCTCTCTATTTTTCTCAAATCCCTAACTATCTAAAGGAGTTCTTTGAATTTTTTTCCTATTTATAGACGTTTAGGGAATTTATTGTGCATTAAATTAAACAAGACAATTGCCTTATCCCTTTATTTTTAGCTTTTGTGTTGTCTTATTTTAATTAGCTGATTTTTTTCTATTTTTTCCCAGCTGCCACAACCTAATTCTGGATCATTCCTTATTTTTCCTGATTTTTCTTTATTTTTCCTTAATTAATTATGAATTTTCTTTAATTATTTAGTATTATTTTGGCACATTACTTATATTTTAAGTAATTACGCGTATTTCTACATACATGTAAATTCATATATAGTACAAATTAATATTTCTAAATATTATTTAGGTTATTTTATGATTTTTAGTATACATATAATTTATCTCTAGCGATTTGTTAATTATTGAAATGCATTTTACGCATTTTCGATAAATAACGAGTTACACACTTAAAATTTGGAATTTTTATATTCTTTTATTGTATTGCTTATTTTCTTAAATTCAAATTTACGAGATCATTTTACTAATATTTGTAGCTTTACTTTATAATTTAGGCTCGATTGAGTCCTTCAACCGATCGAAACGTCGAATAATTAATTTTGGGGCTTACGGTTATGTGGAGGTTGTTTTATATATATTTGAGATTAAAGTATTTTGTACAATACACTTGTATAACATAACTTTACCTTAGCCTATGTGATTACTAGATGTTGGAGGTGTCACAACCCGGAAGGAGGTCGAGTCGTGGCAATACTGTCATGTAATACAGAAAAATCCAAGATCAAGCATCATCCTTGATTAAGGGTCTTCGACGTTCTACAGAATGCATTTCACAACTACAAATTTCTCCTTGTAACTGGCATTAAGTAATAGCTAAGCATGCATTTAAAAATCATGACATTCATTTAAAGCTAACCTTAAAATAAATTTAAAGGCCATAAATGGTTTTTCTAAGATAGTCATATAGTGCTGAAATAGGACATTAGTAATAGTCCAAGCTACTTAACAACTAAAGATACTTAATAATTGAAAATATACAGAGTTCAAATATAAATAAATTGTTCACTTGAGCTCTCATCTTCTTCACACCAAACAACCCTAAGTTGGTACAATTGACTTCAGGCATCCCATAGCCTGGCTTCCCTGCTGCAATAACAAACTATAGGGGAGTAAACTCAACTGCTTAATAAGTAACCTTCCTACTTTACTAGCAAACAATATCAATCAAGTATATGAATGCATGGACAAACATATACAATGCAACAATATATACAATCGACTAGTAACTGCATACAATACAGTTTTAATGCCCATCGTTGCCCAGGTTAAGAAGTATTTAGGCATGTCAAGACCTAAGTATTTGCGTCCATTTCGAAGTCTCTTATCAATAATACTACCCTCAACAGTAGATACAGTACGACCTCAAGCAAAAGGCAACACTCTTTGTAGTTAAGTGGTTCCCAAAGGTCAAGGCAAGAACACGTCGTATGATAACAATCTCAATATACATTATACAACATGGATCCAACTAAGTATGATCCCCCGTTCTACTGCATGATGCCGACGCCCTTAATTTCATGTTGTAAGATGCAATGCATGTTCAGTTTAATTAAGGATCAAATATTTATTAGCTCAAATTTGTGGGTGGTCAATCAATTATATTCAAATACTCCAAGATCTTAAATTCTAATACAGTAAGCATATATGTCCATATTAACTTAAGATATTTTGCAAGAAAAATCGATCATAACAGGCACATACAATATCCCGTATGTCCTAACATGTAACAAATGCAGTTATATGATATAATTAAATAATTTGTTAGTTAAAAGCATAAAATAAGCAAAGCAAGGGGCAGTATACTCACTTAGCCATGATACTCAACAATCCTAGTAGTCTTCAATTGCATCCTAATCAATATCCTAGTCACTTGAAGAAGATAATCAAGGTCTATGAATATTCTATTTGCATTAGCTAACTAAGCTTATCGCTCACTAACCTTGGGTTAGTTGTTTTCGTAATTCAGACATATTTTCTTCATTTTAACTCCGTTTTCGGTGATCTGATAGTATTTTTCATCATTTTCGAATGTTCTTTCAATTGGTGAAGTTATTTTTAAGTTTCTAGGTCAGCAAATTTTTAGTTTGGGCCTTAAAAAGTCCGAGGCCCAAATGGTAAGATAGGTTACTTTAGGATTTGGGCTTAGTTTTGAGTCTTAGGCTTGGTTTTTAACTTTGGGCCTTATGCTTAATAATTTAGCCCTTCTTTTAAGTATTTTAAATGGGTTTTTTTCTTCCTAAAATCTTAAAACTTTAAAGTGAGCCTTAGTGATACTCTTATGGGCCTAATTAGGTCTTTTCATAAAGTTTAAGACTTTAAATCACTAAGGGGCTTATGGTGGGTATCTTAAATGAGCCTTTAAATTTAGTGGGCCTTTTAATTAATTTATTCTAAACTCTTTAACCTAAGGTTTATATTTGGTCACTTAGCTACATGAGCTCTAAAGTTAGTTCTTTTGGGCTTTATGTGTCTAAATCATCATTTAGGGCCTTGGGCTCAAGCCCAACATTGGACTTAAGTTTAGCCCCCTTGTGTTAGGTTTATAGATTTGATCATTAAAGTTTTAGTGGTCAGTATCAATATTTTTAAGTCTATAATCACTAACTAAGCTAGTTTAGAGCCTTAACTACACTTTAGCCTACTTAACTTGGTTAATTAAATCTTAAGTCATACTTAACACTAAATAAACATGTCATTAAGCTAATAAACCACTTTTTACAAATCTGGTGGGTCCATGGAAGTGGCGGCCTCCTAGTATTTTTAAGGTCAACTCCTACATTTTTATGCAACACTTAATTTTACAATGATCCTACTTAAGTATCCTATGTATTTAATCATCTAAAACTGTAATCATCACATAAATATAATTATGAACTTAGGATGGGGGACTTGTGAGTGGTGGCATGCATGGGGAATGGGAGTTCCATCATCTTACTTAATGATTTAATCCTAAAACCAACACTATACTACACTACTTAATCTACTAATGTTATATCTCCTACCAAAAGTTGTTTTTTCTTTTACTAACCTTGGCTTGTTCTTCTTGAAATGCCTTAGAACACCTAAGGATTTGCTATAGAGTATGGTTCATCAATGAAAACATTAGTTTCTAACAGTATTCTACAAGAAAACTAAGGAAAAACTAGCCTAAACACTTACTGGAGCAAGGAGTGGAAGGGTCTTCTTGTGGGTGTTGTGCCATGAGCTAGTGTACGTGTGTAGATGTGAGGGTATGTTAAACAACAAGAGGGACGTATATGTATGGTAAGGGACTTGGTGGTGGATGATTTGGAGTAGTGGTAGTTGTGGTATAGTGGTTAGCAGTGAAGTGGATAGGTGGTGGTCAAGAGGAAAGAAGAAGGAGGGTTTAGGGTTTGATGTTTGAGAGAGTGTTTTAAGGTTGTAAAAATGAAATAAAATGAGTGAGGGAGAGGGGGTGGCTGATCTTAAGGAAGAGAGAGAGTATGGGGGATAAGTTGTATGTGATTTAGGTAATCAAGGTCAAGGCATAAAGGGGGACCATGTACTCTTATGCTTTTTTGCCAAATTAAGTAAGATCTTGTCCCCTTAAGGTATAAGATATTTTAAGGTTATTAATGGTTTGTCTTTTTGTCTTTAATCATGTTTAACTTGTAGCTAATTAAGATGTAATGAAGGTTGGTTATGGATTAAGGTTTGATTAGGGTAATTGATAGTAACTAAGCATAATTAAGTTAATTAGGTGTAATTAGGATACGTTTAGGGTTTTATTGAACTTTGATACTATACTTTAGTCAATCTAGGTGCCTTACATGTATACTTAGGGTTTGGTGTTTTTTTGTAGTAATTTGATTCACATATGAGCTTGAAAGTTAGGGTTTCAATCATTTAGTGATATCAGTAACTTGTATTGATCGGTTTGACCTTATTATTAGTGTTTATTTGTGGTGTTAAGATATTTGATCACTTAACAAGGGTTTAATGATCATTTTAGGGTTTTATTATTGTCCTAAGGTTCCTCAAATATTAGGGTTCTTAGGATTCTTGCTCGCCTAGATAGGGTTTTAAGACTTACCTCATTTAGGGTTTGTGGTTAAGTATTTAGGGTTCAATTCTTTTACCTAGGTCTCATTATTATGTTTGGGTGGTTCTAGGGACTATCCGAAAACTTTTTTATTCGATTTAGCCTTTGAGTTGTCGAAATTTTGTAGGGTTTATAGAAGGCTCCAACTACTTAACTAAGGATTGAGTCCAAAGGCCTTTGTTAGCAGGTATGGATTATAAGGGCCTAGTCATAACCATACCTAGAACTTAGTTTTTAAAATTTGAATTAAACAAACTATTTTCTTTTAATTTGAAATGCGGAGCTTCATAGTTATGTAAGTGCAGGTATGGTACCAAATTTGACTAATACTGTGTATTCTCCAACCCTAACTTTAGAAGGCGTTAAATCTGATTTACGTGCTATAGTTAGTCTAATGTATGTATTTTTGTAGCATTCTGTTTAATTATATATTCATATGTTTATAATTAATTACTTGATAACTATCTTGTCTATATAATTAAGGGATATCTTACAAAACTTTATAGCTTACACCCCTATATGCTTTTGTTGTAGGAGGAACTATTTATTGTTCCTAGCCAAGGTATGCCCGTTGTTAGTTTGGGACTATTGGGAAAAGTGTGTAGAAGAAAAGAACGCGAGTGAATCTATATGCGTAATGAGATTATTGGTTATTATTTTGATATTATTTTGTATTATGAGGTTCAGTAGCTATATAGGACTACTCTCTCTATTATTGTTGCTTAACTACTACTGTTGTTGGAGTTAGAGTCCCGTATTTCATATATAATAATAATATCATATGAAAACTTATAATATTATATATATTGTGATATAATTTTCACCTATATAACCCTCGGGTAACTGGTTATATAGTAGTCTTGTATGTTGTATAAAAGATCGTTGATTGGAAGGGAAGCCAATATATGGTCTTTTGTAACCACTCTTCAAGTTGTGACAACTAGGCCCAACCCTATTGCCTAAATAATAATTATTATTCAATAAATTAAATATAATAGAACTTTCCTGTTGAAAAATGACAAACTTTAAAATGTATTGATAAAAATAGACAATGCAATGACATACACTTTAGAATCCAAATTTGGTCTTAACTAGGTATATGATCGCATAATGCACGAACACGAATCTTAATATAAATATATGTTATGTTTTTAAAGATATGAAAAATATAAATATAAATTGGGGTTTATTATAAAATGCAAAGTTAAATTGACAACAAATATGTGTTTTATGATTGTCTTTGTAAAAACATCTATAATATACAATTTAGAAAAAAAAAAATCCATAGAAATTGTTTTTGATACAATTTTCTCATTCCATTTTTATTCCCTTTGATATGTGTTTAAATGTTTCTTCAGTTGAATCAAAACAATTGTCCTTGTCTATTTTAAATTGTTTTTCCTCAAATTTTGCATATATATATTGTGAAAAAGATATTAACTATTTATTCAATGCATTAGTTTCATATAAAAATAAAAATTATTCAAAATATTATCGGAATTTATTTGTTTATAACTTCATATTTAAAAGATTGTGTGTACACAATTATTTAGTTATGTAAATATAATTTATATATTTTAATATATGTAATTATTGATAGTTACACAAAGTGTTATAATATTTAGAAATTTTATAATCTCTTTTATTCATAAAAATAGTATATAATATATCAAGAGTTACATTATTTTGCTTCTACTTATATAAAGACTACAACTTTTCTACAAATATTATTCTTTGCATATAAAAGAATATATCTCTAGAGAAATGAAAAAGTATTGGTAACAAAAGGAACAAAAAATATTGTTAATAAAACATATGAGCAATAAAAGCATCTTTAAAAAATTAAAAATGACAAAAAAATAATAATTAAGTGAAACGTCGTCTTATAGATTTACTATACTTTCAATCTACAAAGAAAGTTGCACTAAAAGCTATTATTTACTTGGTTAATTTTCATAAAACGTTGGGACACAAAAATGTAATATTAAAAAGGTATAATAAATATTTTCAAAATTGTGTATTTTAGTTTCATACTCATACAATGCGAAGATTTCGTATAATACAAAACCCTAATAATAAAAGTTAAGAAAAATATTATATTAAATTATATGTATATAATGATCATTTATAGAGTGAAAAAAAAAATTGTTGAGAAGTTATTCTAAAATTAGACTAAAAAAAAAAGATAAACATTTAATAACCTACATATAGGTAGTGTTTAGTTATAAAGACTAGATGGTACAAGCTTATTATATTATATTTGGTTTACACAGTATTAAATGCAAAATTTATATTAAAAATTAAGTAATTATATTATAAAATAAATAATTTTTTGTAATATTTAATAAAAATAATATTAATTAACTCAATATTATAACATGGAATGATATTTTTGAGAATGCAAAATATTTTTTTCTATCCAATAAATTTCATTTTTGTACTACAATGCAAATGAAACAAAATTTAAGCATTTTCTCAAGTCCACTAATGTCATTTTTGTCTAGTCACTAAGTAAATTTACAAACAAAATATAGGATAAAATTTTTTATTTAATCCAGTATCATAAAAATTGTGCAACAAAATACTATCATAATTTATTATAGAAATACTTGCAAAACTATAATAAAAAGTAACTTTTATTTACTTTGTCTTTGGAAAAAAATTTCATGTGCTTTATTATCTTAACCTTATGTTTGGAAGAAACTTCTTTTTTCCACTTTCATAAACTATCTACAAATTAAAAACACTTTTACATATCCTTCTTATTATCTCATTGAAGATATTGACTACAAATTTATTTTTATACGATTGCTCCATAAGATAAAAGGAAAATGTGTAAAAAATTTACTTACAATTCTAATAAAAAATTGATGAGTTCCCAATGCCTATATATATTACCCAAAATTTAAAGTAATGTGTATTCGATGGACATATTAGATTATGCTCTAAAGCATTCATTTTAAAGTAGTGTCAATGATATTCTTGATGGAAGATGGAGAATTGTGATGTTAATGTGCAAGATTAACTTTGATTTAGTTTTTAACAAAATTCTCTTTAAATATTTTTCCCCCTTTAGTTTCAATAAGTAGTTTTGCATAAGCTTTTTTTATTATTATAGATCTTTTCAATTATTTCCAACTAGTTAATGAAAATTCACAAAAGTATTATGAGCGAAATGAAAATGTGCATTTGTTAAGGCCAAAATTTGTTTGGCTTTCCCCCTTTTAGCAATTTTTTTTTTTAAATTTCATTACAAAGTTACAAGAAAATGCTGAGATAGAAAAAAAAATAAAAGAAAAAAAAATGAAAGATTAGGAGAGAAATAAAGAAAGATGGTATTTAAAATGAGGGAGATTCTATAATCCTGTCTTTTATTTTAACGGGATTGGTCTTGTATATTATTTCACTGTTAATTTATATATTTTTAAATATAAATCATTGAATTCGTGAGTTGTTGAATGGCTTAGATTTAATAGTGATCAAATCAATAGTAAAAAGGATGACAGTACCGGTCCCATAAAAAAAAAAGACAAGACCATAAAAAAGTCCTTAAAATGAAAAGGAAAGAAAAGGAATCTCTTTTTATGAAGAGGTATCATTAAAAAATTTTTTGAAATAATAACACAATTAATATCGAAAGGTACTTTAAAAATTGTAATATCTAAGAAATACCAGATTAAAAAAATTCAATAATTTTATACTATAATTAAATTATATTAGATATGATGCTTATAAGATATTAAAGAAAAATCTTGGTGGCTTAATAATTTAGATAAAAACTATCATAATTAATATGTTATCGAATTTGTATTTGAAAGATTATGTGAATATAATTATTTAGTTGTAGAAATATATGTAATTAATGTAATTATTGATTTTTATATTAAATATTATGGTATTTAGAAAAAAAGTTGTAATCCTTTCATAATATCTTATACCAAAAGTTGCATTTTAATGGCATTCATAGTAAATTAGTGGTCTGCAATATTTGACTATAACCTGATCACATTCAAGTATATTTGAAAAATCAAAATCGTGTAATATGTATGTTGAATTATCATAATCACAATATAATCATACAAATGCAATGCAAAATAACTAATCATGAAATATGGAAGATAGAATAACTATTGTCAATCGTTAAACATGGGAAAAGAAATAAACTATTACATGAAATGTTATGGTATTAAGAAAAAAGTTATTATCCTTTAAATTATGAAAATATAATATCATATACCAAGAGTTGTATTATAATAGCATTCATAGTGGATCAATAGTTATGCAATGTTTGACTATAGCCTAATCACGTCTAACTATATTTGAAAAATCAAAATCGTGTAATACATGTATTGAACAATCATCATCATATTGAAATTAATACAAACACAACTACAAATAACTAATCATGAGACATGGAAGATGAATAACTATTACCTATCATCAAACATGGAAAATAAAATAAACTATTATTAATATAACACATAATTGAAACATGGAAAATAATAAACCTAACACTAATAACTATTAATGAAAACAATTGTAACATAGATCTAATAATTATTACAAAATGACAATAATATAAACAAATAATTATTTATGGAACAAATAACAATAACATAAAATGAATATAAATTTATTCATACACCAAATAATGTAAAATTTCTATTAGTCCATTCATGTAACAAATAACTATAACATAATATGAACATGGACAATTTTTTAATGAAGATAAAGAGATAATAGTAACATAAATGAGATAAGGTGTAACTCCCTACAAGGGGTACCTGGTAGTTTTTCTCTTAAATCTTTATATCACGTGTGTATTCATGATATAACAAGCGCCTTATAAGTCAGAGGTTGTAAGACTCTAACTATTAGGTTTTTAAATGTGCTTATTCATTTTACTTACATTTATTTATTTATATAAGCAATTAGGATAACCTAACAATCCACAGTCCAGCAAGACCACAGAGAGTCGAAATTACCTACCAATTAATAAAAAAGGGTATATACATCTCGACAATCCTAATACCACTAAATACCTTAAAATTGTAATTCGACTATACCACTTGCTTTTCTAAACTTATATTCTACTTTCTCAGCCTGATGGAGCATTCTGCGTTCAAATCTTAGCCCAGCCCTAACTTTATAAGACCTGCAAAAGAAACTATTAGGGGATAAGTTACATCCAACTTAGTAAGTAACCTTCCTACTTTTCCATCAGACAATAACAAGCAAGTTATTTATTAAATATATGAATGTATGTACAAGTATATGAATGCAAACAATTTATACAGTAAGCTAGTAACTGTATACAATGCAATTTTAATGCCCAGCGTTTCTCAGGTTAGGAAGTATTAGACACGTTAAGACCAATATATCCACATCCAATACAAAATATCTTAACGATATAACTTCCTTCACTAGTAGACACGGCTTGGCCTTAAGCAAAAGGCAGCACTCTTCGAAGCCGAGTAGTTCCCAAAGGTTGAGGCAAGAATATGTTGCATAAAATACATCATAGACAATACATAATATCAACATGGATCCATCTAAGCATGATCTTTGCTCTACTGTGTGGTGCTGACACCCTTTAACTAATGTTATGAGATGTAATGTGTGTCTAGTTTAATTAAAGGTCGAATATTTATTAACTCCGGATGGGATGGTCAAGTAAGTATATTCTAGACACTCCAATGTCCTACGTTATAATGCAATAAATAAGGGTATTTGAAATATCTTAAGATATTTTGCAAGTAGAGTTCAACAAGAACAGGCATACACAAGTTTCCATATATCCCAATATGCATCAAGTTCAATTATCATATATAATTAGATAGTGTACTAAATATAAGCACAAAACAAAGTAAAATTTGGGACAGTATACTCGCTCATCCTTAAAGTCAAGTATTTCCAATAGTCCTCGATAATCTTGAACTTTGTGTCCCAATTCATCTGAGTGAGGTAACTAAAGTAAATAAGACTCATCTTAAATGTAATCTATTCACTAGCCTTGTTATAATTTCCTTATTTCCACTTATTTCGTATCTTAGTCATAACTTTTTCATTTTAAGTCGGAATTCTGCATTCTTATAGTCGATTTTCATAGTTTTCGGGTGTTCTCTCATTTGGTGAGGTTATTTTTGGGCTTTTAGGTCAGCAAAGTTTTTGTTTGAGCATTATAACTTTGTGGGCCCTAATGGTGAGTTTAGTCACTTTAAGTCTTGAGCCTAGTTTTAGGATTTGAGCTTAGCTTTTAATCTTGGGCCTTGCACTTAATACTTTGAGCTTCCTTTTAAGTATTTTAAGTATACTTTTCCTACCTAATACTTTAAATTTCCACCTTAAACCTTGGTATTGCTCTTGTAGGCCAAAATGGATCATTTTTACTAGTTTAAGGCCTTAACTTATCAAGGGGCTTATTGGAGATGGCTTTAATGGGAATTTGGACTTAATGAGCTTTTTATATTTTATTTTATGAGCATTTTAATTTAGGGATCATATCTGGTCACTATGTTATTGGGCTCCATTTTTTGTTCTTTTAAGGGCTTTTGAGCTTATCTTGCATTTTAGGGCTTTAGTGTTTAGTAAGTCTTTTGAATATCTTCCTTTGAGTCTCTTAAGTTAGGTTCAAATCTAATCATGTATTGTTTAGGTGTATATTTTGGTTTTCTTAAGGCTCTTTGGACTCATTTTGCAATTCAAGGTAAGCCCAACCTTACTTGCCTTTTTGGACTTAAGCTCATCATTGGCCTTAAGTTTAGTCTACCTTTCATAAAGTTACAAATCTGGTCATGAGTGATTAATTGGGCTTAAGGCTCGGTTTATGAGCCTTTTAGTTAAATTTAGGCCCAATTCATGTTCTAGGGCTTATATCTTGACTTTATTATAATCTAATAGGCCTAATAGTTTACTAAAATTATTAAATGGCCGATTTTATCGTGAGTTGTAGATCTGATACTAATGGTTCATTAGGTCTCAAGTAGGTTTTTCTAAACCTATTGTCCATTTTAGGCCTAACTACTTGCTATAGACCTTATTTAGCCTCTTATCTTGTAAGATTAAGTCCTAAATCCTAATTATCTTTAATTAATCACATGATTAACCCATTAATAAACATTTTACAACAAGTTGTTCAACATGTTTGGGGTGATTTAAGATGATTTCCTATGGCTTTCTACATATTATGTATTTAACTTATTAGAACATGCATCAAACTACCACTAAAATGCACCTAAGACCATTTCCTACCAAAATAAACATGAGAAATCAAAAATATAGTGGGGATATATGTACATATGTTTTGGCCCTAGCATGGAAATGAAGATATGATGGTGATTCTTCTACTTTTTTTCAACTTATTATCTTATTACGATTTATGTGCTTCTCAAGTTATACGTAACATGTTTACTACACTATAAATCTAAGAAAATACACTCGTATAGGCATGTAGACATGGTAAACAAAGGTGGCATTTTAATAATTTTACTTTGGTTATTAAGCTTAGGAACCATACTCATAAACTCAAACTAGAAGGAAAGTTGAAAAATTGTAAGTTTACCTCGGTGGAAATTTGAAGGGTCTCATTTCACTTTGTTTTTGGAAAAATAAACAAACTCCTTTGGTAAAATATGTTTGTTGGAAAGAAAAAGGGATGAAAGGGGATTCAAATGCAAGTGGTTTTGTGTCGTTTGGAGGTGATGGTGGAGAGTTATAGATTACGGCATTTAGTTGTGCAACCAGGTCCAAGAAGTCTACTCTTGTTTCCTTCCTTCTTGATTTTCCTTTGTTTTTGAATTGTGTATTTGGAGAATGTTTGTAGGGTTTATTCTAAGGAAGAAGATGAAGCAAAATGTAGATGGAAGGATAAAAAAGGAGTTAATTATGAGTGGGTGTGTTGGGGAACAAATCCCTTTCACTCTTGGTTGCATGATACAAGCACAAGTGAGGACCAATTTGCTTTTTATGATTTTTGCCAATTGAGGTAATGGTTTGTCTACTAGAGGTGAGTGGTCCTTTGTTTTCCCAACTAATTATCTTGTCCTATATAGTTAATTATGATTATCTTTAGCTAATTATGATGCATGAAAACAATTAGAATGCAATTTAAACTTACAACTCTAATTACTAGTGTAGATTATCATAGTTAGACATAATTTACGGTTTTTCATATTTAATTAAGCTAATCAAGCCCATTGGATCATTTTATCTAATTAATTTAAGGCTTTTAAGGGTTAGAATTGATTATTGCTAACCGATTACGATTTCAAAAGGCAAATTGTGACTGTTTCAACAATTTAGTGAATTATTTGTAATTACTTAATAATGTGGCTATATAATTAGAGTTTATTAACTAAATTAGCGCTTTTGACACTAAATTATAGTTTCTAATTCATTTTAGGGTTTTTTTGTTTTAGGGTTTTATGAAGGTTTGAGGGCTTTGAAGGTATGCTTATGATTTTAGTGTTACTTTTAGAGAAAATTTATCATTCGAGATAAATTAGTAATCCCATTAATTTATTAGCTTAATCAACTTAATTTGTTTGATTATTATCATTTGTAGATATCTCCTACCATTTATTATTAAGTTTATGCAGTTTACGTAATTCAAGTGAAATGTTTTAATTTAAGATTTTTATTGCTTTTAAAGTTTAATTTAAGGTTTTATGACTCTAGGGTTTAGGGTTTAGAGTTTTTATTCAATTTAGATTTTTAATTCATGGTCATTCATACTTGGGTTTAGAGTCTTTATACGCTATTAGGGTTCATAGAACTTTATCTCTAGGGTTTTTTTCAAGTTCATTTTTAAGGTTTTAATTTAAAATTTTCTTGGTTTTAATTTCTTTGGTTTGATTAAGCCTATGGAATATCATTGGTTCTGTAAATTTGATTATAAGTTTAAAGTGTAAAATTTGCGGGGTTTACATAAGAAGAATTCATTGTCAAGGAAATGAGAAAGGAGGATTAGCATTATTGTACAACATCCTTAGAAAGATAAACATTTATGCAATTTTATTCTATAAATATATTTTTTAAGAACTATTATGTCTGTCTTTTTTCCATATTTCTATTTTCTATTGTTCTATGTAATTAATATTATAATTATTATGCAATTGCTATTTCACGTATTAGATTTCTTTAAATTGAAAAGCTTTTTTCTATCATCATAACTTTTTAATTAACCTTGTTTATAAATAGTGCCTCTTAAAAAAAAAAAAAAAACTATACTATGATTACCCTATCTAAAATATTACATAGTTAAACGACACAAAGGAAATGACTAATGTTTCATTTTCTTCCTTTTTAAATAACTTCCTAGAAACATATTATTCTATTTCATGAGTTGTGTTTTAACTTTTACAATTTTCCATCTCATGCTATTTAAAACAAAAACAAAAGGATTTGTCCAAAAAAAATAAATAAACAAAAGGAAACAAAAAAAAAAAGGTATATGCTTCTTCTTTTTGATACCCAAATGAAATCTCAACTTCCTCTATTTTTACATAATGGATTTTTCTACAATCCCATCCTTATTTTTAACGAAATCGATACCGCTCTTCATCTCACCCTTAATTTATATTAATTTAAATCTCAACCATTACACGAACTATAGATTCAATAGTTGAGATTTAAAATAGTGTCAATAAGTGGTGAGATAAAGAATGAGATTAGTATCTTAAAAATAAGAATGAGACCATAGAATCTCCTTTACATAATATGATATATATTATACAAGTCAGGTAGCAGATTTTTTTTTTTTAAGTTAAAAAGTTTTTTTTTCGTCATCGTAACTTCTCAATTAACCCTATTTATAAATAGTACCTCTTCAAAAAAAAAAAGATAAAATAAAAAACTATATTATGATTACCATATTTAAAATCTTGTAGACTTAAACAACATAAAGGAAACGACTAATGTTTCATTTCTTTTTCCTTTTTAAATAAACTTCCTAAAAATATATTACCTTGTTTCAGGAGTGATGCTTTGATTTTTACAATTTTTTGACTCAATTTATTTAAAAAAAAAGGAAACAAAAAAAAAAGTACATGCTTTTTCTTCTAATTACCCAAATGAAATCTTAGCTTCCATCATATTTAATATGATATATATTATATAAGTCCATCTTTTATCAATCCATAGTATATTCATTTGTTTTCTTCTTGGTTAATTTTCTTTTTAGGTATTTATTCTCATTTATTATAATGGATTTTACAGTCATTCTTGTGTGCATATAACTACCTTATTTAATCCTAATTTTTAAGTTGACATATTACTCATTCATTATTGAAAATAATTATGCATACTCCTTTGTTATTTTTCCTATTGGTCATGATCAAAGAGGTCCAAAATTAATTTTTTTCCCTCCTCCTCATCATCATTATTATTATTTTTTTCTTTTGTCTTTCAAAGGTTATACAAAGTATTATAAGGTATACAACCATTAAAGAACATAAAATTATTGTAAACATTCGAGGTTTGTTCACCAAAAATATGTATATATATATATATATATATATATATTGGAGGTTAGTGACTCTGTAATCAAATGCAATTGTATGTTATGATAACACATATTTGTATGCAATTCCAACTTTATATCTATATTATTAAAGCATATTAAGGATGAAGTAATCGTCTCTTGGCAATTTACTATTTAAGCTTCAAATATAATATTATATAACTAAAAAATCAATATTAAAATTATTTTTATAAAATTATGAACAATGGATAAATGTGAAAATTTACTAAATTCTTCTCTTTCCATAGCATCAAATTTTTTCTCTTTCATTAACTTTTCTCTTCATTAATCTATCCATTTGCTTTCCACTCCTCTCACTCTGCGTCAGTTGATTGATTTTATTTGAATTCATAATGAGTGCCTCATTATGAACATTAACCTAAGAGTATTAAAAATTAACCTTTTATTCTTAACATTTTCTAATATTTATAAAAAAATATGTTTTTTATTAACTTTATTATTTTTAAGCTACTCTTAACATTTATCAACTAATCATTCATAATAATTAATTTAATAATGTTATAGATATATTTTATGTTATCATAACATTAAATTGTTTTAATATCATAATACTAATGGATAAGTCTTTATAATTTCTCCTTATTGCAATTTTGAATTAAAATATTATAATTGTTTTATACTTGTAACGTGGGTACGTTATTTGCTAGTATCATAACAAATCTAGATTTACATTCATATTCTTCATATTTTAAAAAATATAACATATATTTGCATTAAATCTATTTAAATTTATTTGGTACCTTTTAGAGGTTTCAATTTTTTAAGGACCTCTTAATATTAACTTTTGTTAATTATTTTTTTATAAAATGAAAAAAATTCCTCACTATCAAAGAATATAGTAAATTTATTTTCATTTTATTCTAACTTTACTTTATATTCATTTCATTCCACATTTACTTTATAAAAAAAAAAATTATCTATCAAAGAATACAGTAAATTTAATAAAGTAAAAAGTAAACTTTTATTTCATTTTAACTTTACTTTAAAATATAAAGTACTTTATAAAACTTTCACTTTATTCCATGTTTGTTTTCAGTAAAAAGTAATATATTAAACTAACAATTAAACAAGACAAGGCATTAAACTAGGTTCCCTTGCTCAAAAACAAGACCATAGGTTTGCATTGTATTAAAAACATTAGACAAAAAACGTGAAGTAAAGTTAACAAAAATATTTCTTCTGGTCCTTGGAGTCTTCTCTTGGCCAACATGTTCGCCCCTTCTTTGATTTCTCTTGAGACCCTGTAAATGAGGAAAGAAGATAAAGAGGAAATTAAATGTTTGCAATCCTGTAAGATCTAGTTACATCTATCAAAATCCATTCTGCCATTTTTTATCCACTCAATTTCCTGTTGCGTATCCACTTCATAAACCACTCTGTTGTAGCTTAAAGCTCTTACTGGTTCCAAACCACTTTTGATTGCTATGATTTCCGCGAAGGAGGTAAAGCCTTTAACCTATTTACAATCCTCATAGTACGAAATTACATTAATCTTTTACCATGACTCCAATCCCTACCATTTCCACATCCATAGTTATAGCCCCATCACAATTTAGCTTTAATCATCCCTCTAATATTTTTGCACCTTCGGAAGACTCTTGCTATGGTTGTAGCTGTAGTTTCTCTCTCCATTAAAGTGCCACCACTTATTTGCTATCCTTTTACACTTCTCAATACAGCTTTCGTCTAGTGAATCCGATCTGATAAAAAAATTTCTTCTATTTTGTTCATTCCAAATTTCCTTCATAGTAATTAGGAACAGAACTAACTATCGTGTTTTCGTGCTCCTCTAATTCAATCTTCTTATGTTGCTTCTACAATAAAACCACTTCTTCAGGTTTTCTAGGTTTTGAAGGTTTTCTTCAACTTTGATATTCAACAACATTAGACACTTCTTACTCCACAAACAATTATGAAATACATGTTAAATAGTCTTAATCTCCCTATTACACAAAGGACATACTTCCCTTCCATTAATTCCCTTCTTTGCCAGATTATATCAATTACAATACCATAATGGAAAATATGCCATATCACGAACACTTAGGGATGCAAGTAATTTCCAAATCCAATCCCATCTCTCATTTCTTAAGTTCTGATCCATGTCTTTAAGAAGCAATTCCTATGCCGATTTTTGTGGGAAATTCTCCCTCCATCTCATAAGGCCAACAAACCATGTCTTCATCATTCTGCTCTTTATGTAACTACAGGTCCCCCATTTTCTCCTTAATGTTCTATTTTAGAGGGTATCCTATCACATCTTCATTCCAACGCATTTCATTATTCGAAACCTGGTGAATAATGACATCTTCGTCTAAAAAATGCAATGATCCATAAATTTAGCTAGAAATTGGCATATCTCCCTTCCATCAATCAATCTAAAAGAACATGTTTTTTCCATTTTTATTTTTAACCCGTACTCTGTCCTGATAGGCTTTCCTTGACTTGTTAATAAATGCTTGAACCAACTTTCAGTGTGATATTTTCCTATTGCATCTTATATTTCTATTGAAGAAGCCTTGTCCATAGTAGGTTATTTTTTCTGACACACTAAGCTAACTTTTCCATGTTTCCTTTATTTTTAACTTTGACATTGTAGTGACTAGGACCACCTCAAGCTTTTGCCTTTTTTAATTTTTCCCATCGTATCTATTGAATTTTCCTTCTTTTTTTTTTTTTTTTCTTGTCATGGATCCCCAAACAAAGTGCTTATGAATACATTCAACTTTCTTAACAAAACTCTTAAGCAGAGGAAGAATTTGAGAATGGTAAATTTACAATACTCTCCCTTCCTGTTTATTTATAAAATAAAAAAAATTCTTACCTATTTCTTTTTTAAGAAACAAAAAACTACCTTTTAAAAAAATTAATGTTATTTTTATTTCTCTAGAGATATAAGAAAGAATATACACGAAAAAATAAAATTTTTTTTATTCTAACTTTATTTTAAAATATAAAGTACTTTATAAAACTTTCATTTCATTTTATACGTACTTTATAAAACTTTCATTTCATTTTATACGTACTTTATAAAATTAAAAAAAAAAATCCTCACCTATCAAAGCAAACTGTAAATTTTATAAACAAAAAAGTTAAGTTTTATTTTCTTACATGAGATAATAAAAAGGTAAATAGAAATATTTTATGTGGATAATTTATAAATACAATAAAATGAAATTTCTTCCAAACATGAGATTAGGACAATAAAGCACATGCAATGTTTTTTACATATGGAAAGTAGATTGAAGTTATTTTTTATTAGAGTTTTACAAGTATTTATATAATAAATGATAAATGGGTTATTTAAATGTTTTTATTTTTCTATCTAATTTTAGAATAATTTCTCAACACATTTTTTGTTCTTTTTTATTTTTTGACTCTAGTAATATTGCTAAATAAATATTATTTAACTACATAATTATTCTTTAAACTTTTCATCAATATGTTAGAAGATATTTTATACATTATTAAAAATAATTATCTATTTAAAAAGTTTTTACAATATTAAATTATATGTATTTTAAATAAGCTCATGATAATTATATACATATTGTTAGATATAGAATTTTTTTTATTTTTATTATTAGATTTTTGTATTATATGAAACCCATGCATTGCATAGGTATGAAACTAGCAATATATGACTTCGAAAGGATTTATTGTACCTTTTCTATATTATGTTCTAACACTTTATGAAAAACAACTAAGTTAATAATAGTCTTCATCGTGGCAAAAGGATTTCTTATGTAGGTTTAAAATATAATAAATTGATAAGATGACTCTTCTCTTAATAATTATTTTTTTAATTTTAATTTTTTTTTATGATACTTTTATTATTCATATCTTTTATTAATAATATTTTTGGTTACTTTTATTATCCATACGTTTTCACTTATTGGGAGACATATTTTTATATAAAAAGAATGGTATTTGTAAAAAAGTTGTAACCTTTGTATGATTAGAAGTAAAATAATATCCCCTACAAATGCCTTTTCGTAAGTTTTTGTAAATGTTACATCAAGTGATTGTGGAAGGGAAAAAAAAAAAGACTAAAATTCTATAGCAAACAATAATTTACTTTTATTTCATTCCATCTTTTTGTACTTTATAATATTTTAAAAAAAGTCTCTCACCTATTAAAGCAAGAAGTAAATTTTATGAATAGAAAAGTAATTTTCATTTGATTCCAAATTTACCTTATATTCATTTTACTTTAGATTATTTAAAAATAAAACCTCTTCAAAACACTACATTAATGATTTCTTTATTTCAACTTTACTTTATATTCATTTCATTCCATGTCTACTTTATAAAACTAAAAAAAATTTCCTCACCTATTAAAATAAATAATAAATTTTATAAACAAAAGTGAACTTTAATTTCATTTCATCTTTACTTTAAAAAATACTTTATAAAATTTTCATTTCACATTTACAACAAATTCAATCTTCAGTAACTAATATATTATAGTAGCAAAATATTACTTTTAGTTACCAAATTAGTCATTGGTTGCAAATATACTAGGAGAAAAATTTTACAAGTGAAGAGAACATCTTTCGACTACTAAATTAATAATTTAGTTACTAAATATAATGCAATTAACTATAAAATCTCAAAGTTAGTAGTGAAAAGCCTTTCATTAAAAAGAAAAAAAGTTCAAATCACTAAATATATAGCTATAAAATAAAATGAAATCTTAAAAGTTTCTTTGGTTATTAATTTTATAACACATTTGGTATGTCAAATGGACTTTAGATAAAATCGTGATTCCTAACTCTACTCTCTTTACTATTTTTGTAAGTACTTTTATAAATCGAAATCATGATTTTATTTTATCCTCGTAAATGGATAACTACAAATAATAAATAACCTTAAAATTTCTCTTATGTAAATTACCATTCTTGAAGTCTTTGGAAAAAAAGGACGATCACTTTAGTCAAAAAGGAAAAAAAAAATGAAAGAATGGCATTAACACCTTTTTGTAAGTTTTTGTAAATATTACATTAAGAAAGAAACAATTCCATGAGACAAAAATATTAAGACATAATAATAACGATAAAAATATGAACAAAAGATAGCATTCAAATTTTTAAAGAAAACTAATAAATTTTATAAATAAAAAGTGAAATTTAATTTCATTTTATGTTTTCTTTTTTCATTTCATTCCACATTTATTTTATAAAATAGAAAAAAACTAAAACAACTTTACTTTATAAAAAAAATATTTTATAAAATTTTCATTTCATTCCAGATTTATATTTTAAAATAAAAAAAATTCCTCATATATAAAAGTAAACAGTAAATTATATAAATAAAAAAAATTAAACATAATATATTTATATTAATATTTGTGTCTACGCATTACATGGTCTTGTGCCTAGTGTAATTAAATAACAAGAAAACATTAACCATGTTTTATTAACAAAAACTACATCAAACAAAAATCCTATGACATAATCATAGGAGATTCTACGGTTCTGTTTTTTTTTTTTTTTACAGAATCGGTTCTATCTTTTATCTTACCACTCATTCATACTATTTTAAATATGAACCATAGAATACATAATTTATTTAATAGTTGAAATTTAAATAAATACAAATTAAGAATAGGATAAATGATAGTATGAATCTATTAAAAACAAAATGAGATTGTAGAAAAATTCTGAACATAAATCGGCAAAAGAATACAATACCATATGAAATCTTTTGTATGATATTAAATGATACTGCCACATTTGCTTGTATGTCACGTATTTCTCATTTTGGGGGGAAAGATAAAAAAAAAAAAAGGCCCTTCCCGGCCCTTCCCATCCCTTCTTATTTTTGCTAGAAGGGATAATGTTATGATTTATATTTGAACTTTACAATTTTTTGCTATCTTACGGCCATAGTTTTAGTTTGTCGAATTATATACTTAATTAAAAATTTAGTTATCGCCATTACTACTTCTATTATTTCCATCTAACATGTTAGTCTAGTTATCATATTCAACCAATGATATTGTAATATATATAATTTTCCAATGCTTTATTTCCTAATCATCTAAATAAATACTAGCCATGCATCCATGTAAGATTGAAAAATCTACATCATCAACTTTAAAATAAAATAAATCTTTAAAAAAAAAAGATAAACACAACGAACTATGAAACTAGCATTGAGAATGATATTGCATGTTTGTGCAATTTAGTAAACTTTTGGACTTCATTATTCGTCATAACAAGTATTTCTATCAATTACATGCGATTAGTCCTTGGGAGTTCAAACAATCTTTGTCTTACTATTAACAAGCCTAATGGTACCATTCCTTTATGAAGCCATAGGCTCTTGTAGCATTAGATTAAAATTTTAAGCTAATTTATCATAAATATCAAACTATACTTACTTGACACCTTGCTTAGAGTTGAGAAGACCACCATATCAATGGCTTACTTCTAAACTAAGAGGCAATGGTGGTGCTTAAACACCTAAGAATTGCTAAATTTTGATTATCAAATTGAGTGGATTTGAAAAAATTAGCCTCAAAGTTTTAATTTTTCTAAATTTATGAACGAGAAGGAACTAGTTAAGTCCAATTTTATAGTTCAATTTTCACTGTGGAGCTAAAACTTATAAAGAGAAGTTAAGAATGGGTTTCAATGATTATAGAGAGAGAAAATTTAGTTTCAAACTCTATATCTTTTCTTTATTTTTCAATTTATTTTATTTAAAGTTTGATGATGTGAATATTTTAATCTTATATAAATGCATGCCTAGTATTTCTTTAGCTGATTAAGAAATAAAAATTCGTTAAATTACACGAATGGTAATATAATTGGTTAAACATAATGACTATACCAATGGTATTAGATGGAGATAAAAGAAATAATGATGGTGATAACTGAAACTTTAATTAAGTGCAAAATTAATCCGGTTGAATCTATATGTATATAGTTACAAAATATAGTAAACTTCAGCCATAGAGCATGACATTATCCCCACTTAGAATGATAAAAACAAAATTACCTAATAATCCTCAATTGTTTACTTTTCTTTTTTAAATATTGTTCCTCTTTACGACCGTCTATATTAGCAATGCTAATAATGGAATTTATCTCTACTCATTATGACATGTAAAGATAAATTATAAGTATATATTTTTTTATATTTGCTTTATGTGTAATTATCCAATTACCGTTAAAGTTGAGTTTTGAGCACCTAAATTTTTTAAAATATACGCATGCCCATTTTATCCTTAATTATTTATATTTTGTTATTTTATTTTTTTCATTATATTATCTATGGACAAAAATAATATATGTCTAAAAGAACTTTCTTTCTTTTCTTTTTTTTTTTTAAATTAAAGGTTCAAGCAATAATTTTTTTAAAAAAGGACTAAGTGCATATAAAATAAATATTAAAGAAAATATTTACAATTTACTCTAATTTTTAAGAATTACTATTGAAGATACATGATACAGATAATCAAGATAGTGGCAAAATTTTCTTTTTAACCAGTACTTCAATATGAGCAGAAACTATAAGTAAATCATTTATATTTTGCATACATAAACGAAAAAAAAGAGAGAGTTAAATTTATAGAACTTATTATCACTATAATATGAGTAATCTAGTTAGTTTTGTTTCTCTTGTAGACTCTGGTATAGAATTACCGATTACTCAATTTAAACAAAACAAACTATGTCATAAAATTCTCCTAAAAGAACAAGCACACCCCCACCATTAAATGTGGGGCCCACACAAGAACCGAAACCAAGACGCGTCTGTCTTTCCAGCCTGTCTCCAACCCTCCCTTATTACACTCTCTCACTCCACTTGGTTCGCTTCACTTGCCTAGTTTTTCCCTAGGCTCCCTAATCCGACATAATGCCCACAAAATCCCCATTTTACCCCTAGAACCACCACCCTAACCACCATGCCACCACTCCAACACCCCCACCTCCATCATCACTGCAGCAGCCACGTAACTCCATTCCTAGTCATTCTCATCCTCCACCTCCTAGTGCCACCCTTCTCCGCCGCCTCCACCCCACTCCCTCCATTCCGTGAAGCCCCGGCCTTCCGAAACGGCAGAGGATGTCCCAAAACGACATGGCCAAACTCCAACTCCAACCCCAACACGCTATCTCTCATCCACGTAGCAATGACCCTTGACGCCACTTACCTCCGCGGCTCAGTCGCCGGAGTCTTCTCAGTCCTCCAACACGCAACCTGCCCACAGAACATAGTATTCCACTTCCTAACCGCTGACCACCACACCACCACAGCCTCCCTCCACCGCATCATTGCCACCACTTTCCCTTACCTCAACTTTCACCTCTACCGTTTCGACACCTCTTTGGTCAGCCACCTCATCACGTCGTCCATCAGGTCCTCGCTAGACCAGCCACTTAATTACGCTAGGATATATCTCGCCGACCTGCTGCCCTCCTCCGTCCACCGGATTATCTACTTTGACTCCGATCTCATCCTCGTTGACGACATTTCTAATTTATGGAGAATTAACCTTAATGGTCACGTCCTAGGGGCTCCCGAATATTGCCACGCTAATTTCACGAGTTACTTCAATCCTCAGTTTTGGTCCAACCCAGGTATTTTCCTTGTTTTCTTTATGTTGTTGAATTTACCGGATTTGATTTCATGTTATGAACTTGTCGATTGGTTTCCTAATAAATTAAATTGTAATTTTCACGTGTTCCTTATTTTTTTTTCCTTAAATTTATTACATTTCAAGTATTACTGTTACTTTTGTGGTAAAAAATCATCGTATCTAATTTTACATGCCAAGCGTACATAGTTGAATAGAGTAATTTTTATATATATTTGAGTTAACGATTTTAAACTTCAAATTTGAAAATAATCAAATTTGCATTTAGTGGTATGGAATAGTTTCCTAATAGATAACCGGTTCAAATCCCAAATTAATCGCCGAAATAAAAATCTAAAATTAATCGAGAAATGTTCAGTATATTATATATATATATATATATGTATGTATGTATGTATGTATGTGTAGTGGACAGCTTTTTATATTTGCTTTTTGTTTAATAATCATGATTAACCTATCAAACAAAACGGTCAACTTGTAATAGCTCGCGGAAGGAATATGTTTTGAGTCAGGATTATGATGCCTTTTCACTGAAAGTATTTATCTTTTTAAGAGTTGTTTAATCTAATAACACCTAAATATTGTCGTAGCGATAGAACATAGTTATTTTTGCGAATGGCTTTATTTGGTTGACTTGAGATGTCAATCGATAAGTCTGAAAATGTGGATTTGTATTTTATGGTTTTGTTTTCTTGCAAAATGGTTAATAGGAGCTACATCAAAAAAAATATTTACTAGTTACATCAACCTTTGATGTTAGCATAATAAAATAATAAGATTTAATTGCAATGTTTGATCATAGACGTATTTGCGAGATAAAATCTATGTTTTAGTATTTACAATTATAAAACAAATTGATTTGATGAAACGAATTGTTTGACTTTTGACCAACATAGAATTATAGCTTAATTACGTCTGTTTCGACATGGTAATCCTCGACTCAATGCACGGCGCAGGTTATGCAGCGGCTTTTAAGGGGCGGAAGCCGTGCTATTTCAACACCGGGGTAATGGTAATAGACCTCAAGAAGTGGAGGGCGGGTAAATACACGCAGAAACTGGAGCACTGGATGAGGGTCCAAAAGATGAACAGGATCTACGAGTTGGGTTCACTACCGCCATTTTTGTTAGTATTTGCTGGGGATGTGGAAGCGGTGGAGCACAGGTGGAACCAGCACGGTCTTGGTGGGGACAATCTGGAGGGCCTGTGTAGGGATCTGCACCCTGGTCCGGTCAGCCTGTTGCATTGGAGTGGGAAAGGTAAGCCATGGCTGAGAATCGATTCCAGGAGACCATGTCCTCTGGACTCTCTCTGGGCTCCATATGATTTGCTCAAGCACCCTTCCCTGTTCTCCGACAGTTGAGCGGTAATAAGGACTTCGGACCGGACGGGTTGTCTGTAGAAATACTGACCGCACCTTTCATTCATTTTATGTGCAATTTGTTTTGGTTATGTATAGGTCCCGAAATCTTACATGTTAATAAATTAATGAAAATTGCATTTAAAGATAAATGGATCCGGGTGCATCTAGTTTCGGATTTTCCGAACCACACATTGCAACTCTATCCATGCGGATAGCAATCGAAGGGCTAAAAAATAATTGGTCATATGTTGTATGTGGTGGTCAAGTGGGAGTGGGAGTGGGAGATTCACGGGATATATTATTGTGGAACCACGCGATGTTTTGTTGGATGGAGCTGATCCGGGGAGGGTCAAAATGGTCAATAGACCGGGTGGAGATAGGATTACATATGGAGTAGGGGAAAGACGGTATGGATCGATCAATCAAAATAATAATGAAATGGAGGACTTTTGATGACGTGGCAGAGTAGTTGTGTTTTTTTTCTTTTGCCAAGACGTGGCAGAGTATTTGGATTATATTTTCCGGGGGATACGATGTCGCTGTCTGCGCGCTAGGTGAGATGGTTTACTCTTTTTTTAATGTTAATAATTAATTATAATTAGTGCTGGTGCATAGCGAAGGAAATTTCTGCCTTTCCTTTTCCTCTTTTTATTTTTTTTAACGTAGATTTCATTTGGTTTTTGTTTTTATCATTAAAGTTGGTTTATATGTAAAAAGCCGGGGTGATTGGATTGCCACAGGTGGATTTTAATGATTTTGTTTGTATTTTTTCTGCCGTACGAATTCCCGGTCCGAAAGGATCGAATCTTGCTGACTTTCGCTTCTTTTCTTCTTCTTTTTCTTTTTGTCTTTTTCCCTTTTTTCCCTACTTTATGCTCGTTGCCCGACTGGTGATTTTGGCCCAGGGTAATCTTTTTCTCCTTTTCTTTGCTTTTTTTTTTTTTTTAATAAAAAGCCATTCAACATTATGCTTAAGACACCATCTAATGTATTAAACGTTTATTTTAGTGAATTGAATAAAGCTATAACGTAAAGGAACATATTATAATAAAAATTGATATTTGTTGATTTTGATTTGAAGGAGTGCTTAAAAGGAAAAAAATAAAAACCTTCGATTGAGTTACTATTTATAAGTTTAAATAATAAATTGTTATTTAATGTTTTTTATAATAGGGATTTCTTATTAAATTGTTATTATGGACTTAAAATGCAATTAAGTGGCATAATAATTTTTCAATGAAATTACTATTGTGAACGGATATCTAATGATGTGTAAGAGTTAAAAAAAAAAAGTAATAATGAGAAAATTATAGTAGTATGATATGTATTGTGCTTCATCTTTGGATAAACATAATGTATTTTATCGTTATTTGCTAATACTAATTGGAGAATACATGCTGCAGGAAGTTTTTGTTTGATTAAGTAAATCCTAAGATACATTAAAAGTGAACCCATCAAAATCATGACCTCAAGCTCCTCGCAACTGATGAGACCATCTCCATCGCTGGTTCACTATCGGCAAGACCCCATTTGTCATCCTACATTCAGCCACCGAGCAGGCGAGCATTATCTCCAACACTCACTGGAAAACCTCATACAATTCCTCGCATAAATGGAGCCATTGCCATCAATGTCGTAAACTTAAAATGCCTCTCTCAGGTTCGCCATTATCTCATCAAAATCAGCACCTTTTGAGTTGAACTCCACAACCTCCTTGAAATCTTTATGTACCCATGTCCATCTGGATCCACCTATTTTATCAGCTTCTCCAGCTTTTCTTCGTCTTCAGGGTGGCCTAGAGAGATCATGATGAAGCCTAGTTAGGATGAGATTTTGCCTACACGGGGGGATCTCGATGCAAATGGGAATGTCAAAGTTAATGGATTATTTTCTAGCATATAGGGATGTAGGCAGGCAAGTTCGAGATGACAGGTTTCATAAAACCTAAGCCAATCTGTATCTCGATATCCATCCAAAAGCTATGGCCTATGGTGTACGTGCAACCTGCCTACTAAGCTTAATGGGAAAACTCACAACTCACTCAATTGATTTATACAATTTTTCTAAAAATATTTCAAGTTGCAGCAAATAAAAGGAGTTAATGGCCAAAATTCATATTTAATAGAATCTTAAATCAAACCAATGAAAAAATAATTATATTTTTTTATTGTAAATTCATGATAAAATATAAAAGAATATACAAAATAATGTATTCATACTAGCTATTGATTATGACTTAATAGCCCAAAGCCTTAGGCTAGAACAACTTAAGGCCACATTCCTAGTAGATGAGGATCTTGTATATTGTGTAGACCTAGTCTACGTAACTAAGGGGCCATGACACTTACTCGATTGGTCGACTCTAGACTCAACCAAGACGACTTGGACCCTAGCCAAGCCCAAGGCTTACAACCACATCACATAGTCGACTTATCCCCATCTCGATTGGATAACCTACACTTCAACTAAACCTGAGGCCACTAGACCACAAGGGTAGAATGACAAGGCACTTTGAGTAAACCTACTCTTAACGATCCTTAGGATACAACCTTTCGAATTAATCACTCTTCACTTAGACATACAACACTCATGTCACATTCAATGTGGTGTGATAGTTAACGGCTCACCTCATGTCGACCAACATAGTTTAAACATATTGCATCTTACAATAATATGGGGGATGAAACAAGCACAGGCCTAAGAGTAATCATTTCCTTCGTAATGTCAGTAATGTCTTATCAAAGCCATGAATCTCGGGGCCATATGCCCTAATTTAGTCAAAAGGACAAGGGTATGCCCTATAAGTACTTTTTCTTTATCCATCTGAAAGTAAGCCTTGAATCTACCTTAAAAATAATGTAGAATCACATACATATGCACTTCATTATTGCTCTCTGTTAGGTTTTAATTTTCTCCCTTTTTAGTTAAGGTATTAGAGTTGGCACCTTAGACAATCCTATGGCATAGTGATTCACCCTTAGAATTATAGCCTAAGACGAACCACAATCTCCTTGCTACAATATTAGTATGCAAACACAAAACCGCAATATAACTTTACAAAAGTAATGCACAACATAGGAGATAAATACTCCCATTTATAGTAAGAAAGAGGTAACTAACATTTATTTAAAAATAAATACAATGTTAAACCTGGATCGAAAATGGTGCCATAACTATTATACCAAGCAACAAATCCTCTATCATTATATGTAACATCATTTTGTGTCCTAAAGAACATTACATCAATCAACAACAGTGATGGTGATTGACCATTTACTGTAAACCATCGTTTCTAAGTATATTTATCACCGAACAACATCACATCAACAAGATATTATCACTTCTCCACTCCACCAAAGAACATTAAGCATCAGAATGCCGAGCTACACCAAAGGCATGAATCAACCTATCCGCCTCTTATGGCCACTTAATGGCTAAGGGAGCTACTTTAAGAGTGGGGTTGCAAGAGAGCCATGACTTCCTTTGCCTCCCCCTAATCGAGAAACTAAGTGAGATGCATAAAATGACCAATTGTACTAAGGTAGGGGAATCCCCTAGCCTATGTCACCTACACGACAATAAATTGCTCTAGTCTTAGCTCAGCATTGACAAAAGTATAGCTCGAGAAGGTTAAGATAAGGTGTGGTAGTGGCGTGGTGGAAGTAATGATAATAGCTATTGGGCAATAACAACTAAACCTGTGTAAGGGTTGGTTCATAATCGGTTTGACCCTTAAGAGGCTGGGCTTGAATCGCTAAACAAACTGGGAGGCCTTGAATTATTAGTTTAACTCGACGGTTCAATGATTCAAGGCCCGGTTAAAAAAAAAAAAAAAGGAAAAGAATGGCCTGGCAATATATATATATATATATATATTAAGGGTTGGTTCCCCCACACACCACCCCCACCATAAACCTACCTCCTACAAGCCTGCTCCTTTTCCTTTTATTCTCTCAATCTTTATCCCTTCCTCCTTTATTTTCTTTCGGTAGATTTGCTCCCCATGCTTTATCTTTTGATGTATGCAAAATTTCAAAATTACGGTGCCTAGAGTGATTCAAATTCAAAATTCAAACGACCCGTTTAGACTTTCGATGTTCCTTATAAATTTAAGGGTGCCAACCGTAAAATTCAAAAATTACTATGCAACAATTATTACTCTATCACAAATTCATTAAAACACTTCAACTCTAACCATTCTGCCTTCGTATTTTTTTTATTGTGAAATGTTGTGAGAAAAATATTTCTTTCATTTATTACCAAGATTTGAATATAATTCTTTATTCCGTTTTGTATTGTCTTACATATTATTCTTATCCTTCATTTATAAACCTTTGTTGTAGTAAATAATGGAAAAAAAATTTAACATCCATTGAAAGATTCTTGTGTCGTACTTTCTTTGGTAAGAAGCACGATTCCTCATCTAGCGAGAAAAGTAAGGGTAAGGGCAAGAGCACGAGCATTAGAATTGATACGTCATCTGAGCCACAACGATTTGGCTATGTTTAGGCATACCTAGATTATGAGAACGTTAAAGAATGAGTTACACCACCTCTTGGCTTTAATATAGAACCTTATTGCATAAGTAATCGTAGCTTACCATCTCTTAGCTTTGACATTGAACCTTAATGCATGATTTACTGAGGCATACCATCTTTTGGGTTTAAACCTTCACGCATGAGCGTTCCTGAATGTTCTATTAGATTTAAACCTCTACACATGAGTGTCCTTGCACAACTTGTTGGATTTGAACCCCCATGGATGAGTTACCCTGTGAGCATGTTCGAGGATGGAATAAAAATTATTCTCGAAACAGATGAGTAACATATGAGACATTATGGGCCTGGCAGTTTGAGACCTTCAAGCTTAAGTAAGCCCCCTAAACTTGATAAGTCTAATATTTTTACTACGCATCTTCGTAAAGGTACAGACAAAAGGGAGAACTTAAGGGCATTTTGCAATTACTACAATGTGAGTTATTTTTGGAAAATGAGAGAGGGATATGGTATTCTTAATAAACACTTAAGGTCGAAGCATCTCGGGTAGGTAGGAATAGATAGTACGTAGTAACAGTTTACTTGAGGTGGTGATTCATCTAGTTAACTACTGATGAGGTATGATTAAAAAAAGCATAAGAATAACTTGATGGAGTGCCTAGTGAACATGTACCTAGTATTCAACGTGGGTGTAGCAGAGTGGCAAAGCAAATACGAGCGAGATATGTTTAACCTTAACTTGTAATAGATGAGTTGTAGCATGTTAACTCAAGTCACGCAAGAGCTTTACCACAAAGGTAAGAAGGTAAAAGGGAGCTTGTAGGTAAGTTTGCTTCAATCAATACACATGTGTCCATATGTACAAATATATAAATAGATTTTTTTCGTAATAATTTTTATATGGGTGTTATTGTTCACTGAATAGAAGATAATTGGCAACTTAATAAATGTTTATTGGTTTTAAGAGAATGTAACAAGCGCTACATGGCACAAAACATCTATAAAATCATTAAAGAAATTCTAAATAAGCATGAATTAGTGTGGACAATTTTTTCTATTGACTCATCCCATGCTAACTAGTATGGCTTAAGTGTTTGGCATCGTATAACAATTTAAGGGATGAGACAGGCACAAAACCTAAGAGTAATAATTTCCTTTGTTGATATTAGGAAGTCTTATCAGGGCCCCTAAATCCTAGTGCTACACATTTTTATTTGGTCAAACAAATAATGGCGTGCTTTATAAATACTCTCCTTAGATTTGTCTAAAGGTAAGCCCTTTATCTATTCTAAAAATAATATAGAATCTAATATACATACACACACACGCTCCATTATCACTCTCCATGAAGCCTTAATTCTCTCTCTTTTTAACTAAAGTATTGAAGTGACCATGTTGAATAACCCCTTAGTGTAGTCACTTACCTCCTACTTGTTTTGCAGGATAGTCCCCTAACGACTTACACTTCTTAGCCAAGCCCCATTTCACTTCAGCAAACCTAAAAACTCTACCAGTAAAAGATATATTGGCAAAAGATGTAAGGCAACATAATGCTTTATCAATAAAATGTAATTATAATCAATCATTATTCTATATTCATTAAAATTTAAGATTCGATAAAAATTCAACACTAATTGATCTTTATAAACTCTCTTTGAATTGTTAGGCTTCATTCTCATCTTTTTTCTCAATTATCTCTGTTCCTACAAATGGAAAAAAACTTGTAAAGTACATTTTAAATAGGTCGTAGAAACATTTTCTATTGATAAGAAATTCAATACCATATAATTGAAATTCTACCTTTTGATTTCATTTGATAACAAACTTTAAGTATGCACCAATACCTCTATTGTATTTTGATTAAATGAATTTCTTCACAAGCTAATCGTCACCAATTATACTAAATACAAATGTTTAAGTAATGATGGACATAGCCAGAGCTGATATATCCCTACTATTTCATGCAACGATTCCATTTAATATCATCCACTAGTACTAAATGAATCAATGTTCATCTAAACATCGTCCATGTCCATGTTCCCTAAGTTGAATATACAAAGCATCAATAACATATTCCAATTTAAAAAATTACCATGTAGAGACATACCATTTACGTCTTTGTATTTTAACACGGTTCTTATATTCAGTTTTTTTTTTAAAATAATTTATAAATAATGTCTTTGTATTTTATAAATCTTCATAGTTGTTCAACCTTCTTATATTTGTTTGATTTTGGCTAAACAAGGGGAATTTTCGGAGAGAAGTTTTAAAGTTTCAAGCTTGGTGTGTTTAGAGTGAGAAATACCATCTCTGATCGAATTCGAGGGTGGTTGATGTCTTTTAGGCACTGAGAAAATCCTACTTATAATGGTGGGTTCCATTCGTGGGTTAACCTCAAGGTCACTTAGGATTTAATTGCCGGGCCGTTCACTTGTTTTAAAAAAATATATGGCCACAAATTACATTTAAAATGAAATTCAGCCTGTTCTTTTTTTTCTTTTTTCTTTTTTAAAATTTGTTTTCCCAAACGAAAATCCTAGGGGAAATTGATACTAGGTCCTCTAATTCTCAAAACACCAGCTAAATACACTGAGCCTTTCCTTCATTATAGTCCATAAATGTAAAAGAATAAACTTGAAACGTAGCCCATTTAATGGATTTATGGAAGTGGATTTGCCCCCTGTCTATCTTATCTTATACAAAATTAATTTTCTTTAAAAACCAAAAAATCGAGAGCCTACCAAGATACCTTTTGGTTCCCATCATAGCCTAAATAAATGTATTTCCTATCCCTTGGGGCTTGGAGTGAATAAATTGAATGGACCAAGATAAATTAATTGAAAAAAAAAAACAAAACTTTTAGTTTGCCTCGAAATTCAAAATACATTAAATCTACTGTGTACGGTCGCACAAAAAATTGTATTTCGCCCAAAAGTTGTAGATTCCACCCTAAAAGTGTTCTTATTCACGACTATTTTTTTTTAACTTTCCAATTATTTTAGCTATTTATTACTGTTCACGAAATTATTTATTTATTTATTCATTTTTTCTCAATTTTCATTCTTTTAAGGCTTTCTGAATTTGAATCTTTTTTTGATCATGTTTTTAGATTTTTGAATAAGAAACTACCCTCAGCTAAAAATTAAAATAAAATGAGAAAAAATAAGTATCTAGAAAGATATAAGATTAATGAATATATAATTTCGACTCCGACATTATTTGAAAAAAAAAAAAAAAAATTGAGCTACTGCATTAAGCAAAAATGGAATGCCAAGCCGGTCTAGCTATTAAGAAAAAAATGGGCCTGAACACTTAACTACGGCCTGTCCAGAGATTCGCTTGAGATGAATTGTTAAGCAAAGCACGTTGCATTGGGCCTCGTATTTATGTTTTGAATACAAAATTATGCGGGCCTCTTGTTAGAACGAAAAGACTTGGAAGTTGGTCGAAAGCCTTCTTTATGTTTTGGGAGAATCACAATGTATGTGTTTAAGTGGTGCAAATCATGATTTTTTTTAAGATCTATTCTGGATAATTAATTCGAATATATCATAATGTTAAAAGTTAAAGGGTTAGAATTGAATTTAACGGTGATTCAATTCAAGTTAAACCAAGCTGAGATCAAATCAATTTTATGATTGAATTTGATTAAATCTTATGGACAAACCTGGATATGACAGTACTATTTATTATATGTAATGATATTGTTGATTTCCTATATAACTTAAGTATATCATAAATATACCTTCTATTTGCATTTCTATGCAAATATACTTCTAGTCTATTAACTATCTCTTTGAACATCATATTGTTGATCAAATGATAATTTTTTCAGTCGAATAAATCAAATTAAAAAAAATTCACCAAGATGTAACAAGATTTTTGTTGCTAGATAAAGACCATAGTCACTTTATATGTAGCTTCAAAAAAAATTTAAATAAGGAAAGATAGTAGCCTAGAATGAGAAAAAAAGGATCATTGATATTATATACTAAGACTTTTCTATGATTTTATTTTTATATTTTAAAGAATCGATTATGTCATCTATTTCATTCTTAATTTATAATTTTTTAAATTTGATCTAACAAACAAGTTGTGAATTTAATGGTTTAGATTTTAAAAAATGAAAATAAATAATGGAATGAAAGGTGGGATTAATCTCATCAAAATAGAGGATTGAACCTTAAAATATATATATAAGTAGTGGATAACTAGGAAGGAAGTTTGGACATAATTAGCACATGGAAATATGAGTGGTATACTTTTTTTTATTAAATCACCTATTAGTACTAGTAATATGCATTGAATCATTTTCTGTTTGGGCAAAGATTCACATGGTATTGCATATGCAAGCAATAAATAAATATTAATAAAATTTTAATATATAGTATATAAAATTGCGTTGTAATTTTTTTCAGAAATCAAAAGATCTACCGCATATTATATATAAATAGAATACTCAATCATTTTTTTATTTTTTTATTGTGCTCTGAAAATTACGCGCTGCTCATCCTTACAGCCAAATCACAAGGGAGATCTGCTTACCTGAGCAGTGATAACTTCTCATTCTCAAAATGTGTCCTTCAACACGCGCAGAAACCCGAATTCAAACAAGCTTTCCGACACAAACATAAAAAGGACGAAATACATTTGAAACTGTGACTTTGTCTCTCTCTCTTTCTATATTTGTTTAGTTGTTGGACCCAAACAAAACTAGTAAAATTGTTTAACCTGTTGGAGAAAGGCAAACTCTCTAATAAGGGAAAAAAGAAAAGGAAAAGAAAAAGGAAGAGGAAAGAGGCGTTACTTGGGATAAAATTGGTCGATCCACTTTGCTTATTTATACACGCAAATTTGTTATGCTTTTCCCAAGTTATTGATGAGTTAGTTGTAAAGCTAGTATCATTTATATACTACATAGAAATCTATTACGATTCTCGGGTTTTTTTTTTTTTAAGTAATACACATCATATATACTAATTATATTTAGATACCTATCACCTTTTAGGATAAGTTAATTATAAACTCACTCTTACCTTTTTTAAGTAGCCTTTTGACTACGATGTCTCATAAGTGTTTGTTGGTCATCTTCTAGCTTTCAAACGGTGAGAAATATATATATATATATATATATATATACTAATTTTCAAACTTTGTTTTTTGAATTTTTAGCTTTTTTATTTTTCAACATTTATTTATTTTTCTTTCTTTTAAATTTTTTTTACATTGTTTATTATTTATACCTTTTTTTTTTACTGTTTTTCTTTATTTTTTTTTTCATTTTTATGATTTTATTTCCTTTTTTTCCCTGTTTTCCTGTTATATTTATTTCTATACATACTGAACGGGAGCATTAGCCTATTTTTATAAAAGATGGTATGATAAACCATAAATTGGAAGAGTTCGTATCTACTATGAAATCCGCTACACATGCAAAAATGATAATAAATCTCATTGTTAATAATTACTAAAATGAATATAGGTACTTATTTTATTAATGCAACAAAATGATAACATGCCACAAAGGTGTTATAATAGAAATTAATAAGATTTTTTATTTGTACAATTTTTAAAATATTGAGTCTTTATTTAAATTTGTTTTCAAATATTGATTTCTCTAGTATAATTTTTTTTAAATAAAGGGTTTAAACGATTGGGGAAGGCGAAGAGGCATTACATGGGATAAAATTAGTTGATCCCATTGCTTATTAATACGTGCAAATTTGTTATGTTTTCCCCTATTTAATGACGAGTTGGTTGCAAAGCTAGTATTATTCATATGGATTGCAAATATAGAAATCTATCAAGATTGTCAGGTTTTTCTAGTGCCATTCCTACGTATATACACACATGTAATATATAAATATTAATCAATAAATTATATTTGAGCACATTAGTATATAAATACTAAAAAGATTACTTTCATATTTTATAAATATTGCCACATAACAATTATTCAAGTATCAATAGTATTTATATATCACACTTGCATATACATATAATATATAACATTATCTAATAAATTTCTTCTTATTTCTAGAACACTTTTGTTTGAAACACTTGATGCCACTCGATAATTCCATTTATTTTATTGCCACTTTGGTATATGCCTTTATCTACACGCTTTTATTCATAATATTTATATATTGTGCCAGAACACTTAATAGAGAGATGAAAATGGCTATTGCAAAATTACTTATTATAGATAAAAAAATAATATAAGAAAAACCTTTATATCTTTTTATACACATGTTTCTCGTGAAGTGTATAGTTTTTTTTTTAAAAAGAATCAGAAGGTTTTTTTTTTTTCCCTTCTATTTGTTAACTAATGTCTAGGTATTGCTAAGATCTGTGTGATTCCTCGTCCAGAGTTGTCAACACCGGTTAAAGAGCTACACAGGAACAGGAATCTGATGCTTCTCCTGTAGTTTTTTGTCGGTAAAAGGGTTGAATAAAAATCATACTTATTTCGAATGCAGTCGATTTACTTTGTACATACTTTTCTGGCATTAAAAATAAAATTCCGAGATAACATAATTAAAATTACTCCTTTGTCTTTGAAATCACCTTATCACGTTAAGGTTAAGTTTATAAATAAGGTATTTTGAGTAGTGCTTAAGATACCATATTAGTATCTTCATTATCTTTTCTTTGTTTTTTCAATATCCTTTTATTTTAGAAAGAAATGCTTAACTAAGGTTGCTTAAGCATATTTTCAAAACTGTTTATCTATTTTTTAAATCTTTTACATGTTTTATGTTATCACTAGTTTTTAAAATAATAAAATAATACAATATAATATTTATTATTATTATTATATTTTATTAATAATACTTTATTTATTTTTATTAAATATTTTAGAAAAAAAAAAGATGCAGCAGCGAAATTTGGCCACCGATAGTATCTGACACAAGTTAGACTTAATGAAGGAGAAAAGGAAAAAAAAAAAAAAACTTGCAACCGGTGTCAAATTAAGAGCCTCAATGCTATAAGCACTATCCATTATAAAAGATAGAAGAATATTTAGCATGAAAATTTGTGTTAAATACCTTTTCTAAATATACTCTGTTGGCAAACCTCACTCTGTTTCTCTGATCATAAAGCCCATCTCGAGAATCAAACTGTACACAAAAATTACAATATATGAAGGGATTATGTCGGTATAAAACATGTTAACGAAAGGTCCACTTTTCTAGGTCACACGTGAGGGCACACCTTCCTATCTTCCTCGTACGTCTTCCTTCGCCGGTTCGACATGGCTGATGCGAATCAAAGGTGCCGTGCAGATGCGAATAGAAGAATATTTGCAACCATTCATGTTACTTCCATTAATATATCGGTTTATGTAGCAAACTTCTTTTAACTTTTATCCATCGCCCACATGATGCCCACATGATGCCCACACGATACCTCTATATCATGTAAAGATGTAAATGAGTTAAGTTATTTATGAATTATTTAAATTTATTTTTATTTAAATTTGATTAATAAATAAATTAAGTTTAAATTTAAGATTAAACTTATTTATCTAAATAAGTAAATTTTAAACTTTATTTTTAGCTTATAAAACTACTCATTTAAATTTTCGATTCGATTCGTTTAGACTTGTAAATAAATTTATGAGTTTTATATATATCATATTACATATATTATATTATTAAAATTTAAAAACTAATATCTACATAACATAAATAAATTTATAGTATATATAGAATAATATATAATTTAATTCTTATTTACTATTAATTTATTAATTTATATATTTTTATTTTATATATTTAGTCTCGTAAATAGACTTAAGATTGACTCATTTACAACCTTAATATTGTGGATGTAAATGAAAAAAGAAAAAAAGTAAATGTTCAGTAACAAAATGCTATCATTCATTGAGAAAACAAAGTACCATAATAAAGAAATTTGAGAAATATTATATAATAATGAATCGTATAATAAATATTGGTCATTGATGGTTATCTAAGGACACTATAGTGGGGTTGTTAGCTTGAAAATTATCTTCAATATTATCAAAGTCAATAAACATGTTTCGTGTTTTTAATATTTTTTATTATTTAATAGTATTTGATAATAAGGTACACATTCACCATTTATTATCTTTCCTATTATCTTCTATATTAATATATTATTAAAAGCAATAATTCGTTTTTTGTGTTTTTAGTATTTTTTATTATTCAAATAGTATTTGGTGATATTATACACATATGCCATTTATTTCTCCTTTATATTATTAAAGCCAATGGCGCATATTGGTGTTTTTATTGTTTTTTATTATTCAAATAATATTTGGTAATAAGACACATAATCACTCTTTTTTTTTCTTTCTTATTATCTATATCATTCATTTCATGTTGTTGATATTTTATAATACTGTTTACTCTTCATTTTATTATATAGTACTTATCTTCATATTATAAAGTTAAAGTTTGATAGAGAGATAATGTTGTAAAGTATTAATAAAAATAAAACTATATGTTCAGTTCTCCACCTTCCCAATTTTATATAATCCCACTTTCATAGACTATATAATTAAATTTTTTTTTTTACATTAATGATTATTAGATATATTTTTGTTTGTATACGCATTAAGGGTGCATCGATGGGTATGTTAAAGCCAATGGCACATGTTCTATGTTCTTAGAGTTTTGTTATTCAAAATAATATTTGGTAATGAGATTAATAATCTCTCCTTTATTTCTCTTTCCTATTATTTATATCTATATTATTAAAAACGATATTACAAATTTGGTGTCTTTGGTATTCATCATTATTTTAGCCCCTAAAAAGATATTTAGTAATATTATTTATTTCTCATTTTATTATTAAGTCTTTATCTAAAGAATATTAAAGTTTTGAGGAAGAATAATGTTGTAAAATACTAATAATACTAAATCTATCCATTCATTTCTACATTTTCGTTATTTTATGCAAAAATGTTAAAATAATCATTTTATCCTTTTCCATACTTTCATTGGACATATAATCAATATATATTTTCATATAAATGTTTATTATCTGTATTTTTTACACACACATCACGAGTATCACTAGTAAAAGATATTATTAAATTTTTGCCAATAATGTTCATACTATAACTAGGTTATTAGGGGTAGGGGTGGAAGGAGGAGGAATTGAATTTAATTGATCTTATTTGGAGATCAATATTCATGCCATTAGGCGATTGAAGTTTTATTTTCTTAGAATGTATCCTAATTTTGGGCTTAATTTTTCTTTTAATGATTGATTCAATCTCTAATAAAAAAAAAATATATCTTGGTTATATTTCATCTCTTCAATAAGTTTAGTGGTAAGCATAATGACGCTATTGTTATGATGGAGAGAAGAACCTATAATTATCGTTTTAGGAAATTTCCCAACAACAAACAATTTTAGTTGATAGATATTAAAATGTAAGAATTTTGTTAATGTCTTACATCTTAATATTTTATTGTTTCACAGAATAATTGTATCAACAAAATTACCGTCTTAACTCACCACATAAGTAACTTCCATAGTCCACTGTCCACTTTTTGAGGAACATTTAATTACATTTGAAAATCGAAATATATTAAACTAGAAAATAGAGAAAACGAAGTCGACCAAAAGAGAAAATATGTAAAATTTATACATAATATACTGTTTTGTTGTTTATTTTTTATTCAATTATAAATATGATATACGATCAAGTTGTATAATTATTTCATTATTCAGCTAATCAACTTGGACACCCGCATACGTAAGGGAATGCCATGTACAATTTAGATATATATATGCATTGTGCGCATCCATAGAGGATACGATATCTGTTAGTGTACCATTAAATTTAATATTACTAGAGATAATCCATCTATAATATAGATTTTTAAAGAATACAAAATACTTATAAATGCAAATTATAAATATTTATTCTCTTTATCTATAAAACTATAAGTTACAAAATTAGACAAAACACAAAAACAATCTTTCATGATTATTTTCTTTTTCATAATTCAAATTTATGAACAAGTTATTACATAATTACTCCATAAAATAACTTTTTCGGTTTTCACTTTTAGAGTTTGGGAGTTAATAAATTCAAATATTACAATAGAACCTCTCTTTTCCCTTTTAAGTAACACTAGAAAGACATGGACCGGAATACATGTCGAAAAATAAATAAATAAATACAAAAGGATTCTATGGTTTAATTCTGCACAATACATCAAATTATTGGTGATCTATAGGTTGATATAGTAAAAAGTAAAATATAGAACTGTTTCATAATCTCATGATATGCTATATGGCACCATATTTCTATTATCATTGTAAGGATAGTTTGGACATGCGAAAAATGAAGTGAATAAAAGTGGATAGTGTAAAAAAAGATTCATTATATAATATATGCTATATGTATGTGTATATAGTTGATAAGTACTAATCACTATTGGATAAATAGTACAAGCAGTGGCTAATTTTTTTTTTAAAATATCACTCACGGTGTAATAATACCGTCACATATAAAAATAGGAATGGATAGGGATAAATGCACATAAATTCATACTTTACATTAATGTGGATACCGATCATCACTCTAGTAGTTGCTCATCACATAGTCATCGTTGGTATTGGTTATCAGATAACTACTTCATCACAGTCATTTGTAAAGGCATCTCATACAACTTGTATGACCCAGTTATAGCTTCCTTATGGTAAACTAGCACAAACTACAACAATTTATAGATCAATAACTTGCCTAAAGATTATAGTAGATTTAGTGCATAATTTATACAATTATATCACCTTGCTTCTACAAAAAGATATAATTAGTCGTCATAACAACCACCTTGAGAACACTGGTACACTCGATGCTGTTGGGATAAATATAAGTATAAGTGGCAAATCATATTTAGGCTTCCGATAGCTTTAGATTCATTAAGATATCAATTGCTACGTACACAAACATCAAGTGCACATGTATCTAGAGTTTAGCTCAACACTTATGATAATGACCAAAACTAAGTCTAACTCCTAAAACCAAAATATATAACGAACAATTAAAATCATATGATACTAAATGCTTGCAAATTTTCTAACTCCTATAACTTGATTTGATGCGTAACTTAGACAATTAAAATCCAAAGAAAGTTACTCAAGACCTCTTAAAGGCTAACCTAATCGGCTTCCAAGTAAACAAGATCAATAAACACATACAAGAAAAGGGGCAATGATCAATTGGCATACCATAATAGGGAAGGGGGTAGTTGACAATCGAAGTAGGGTTTGGTTGATTTGAAAGTTGGTTAGGGTCAATCGCTACTTTAGGAACACTCTAATGGATTAAGGTAGGAGGACTTTTGAACATGTATCCTCCTTTATTGACCTTTATATAGAAAAATAGCCTAAAACATTTGAAAACTATTTCCTTTAATGATTTAATTGTAATTCCATCTATTCTCTAAGAATCAATAACTTAACCTGAAATTTACCCCAATAATTATAAATTCACAATGTTAAATCAATTATTAACACAATGAAAGACACTAGACTAATACTTAAGAGGGGGGGTGAATTGAGTATTAGTGATAACTATTGATGCTCTTCAAACTTTAGTGATATGATAACACAATAATAATAAAGGCGAAAGTAATAAAAGAGATAAGGTAGAAGAAGATTAAGCTGTGATATAACATGGAGTTTAGATTGCTCCCTACTCTTCGCAGACACAAATGCCTCTAACTGAGGACTTTGCATACTTTCATTGATCACAATAGCACAATGCTCAATTTAGAGCTTACACCACTTCTAAAACACACAATAATCACTCAATTACACTTTGAACAAAATCTTAATCTTTTTTAGAGTAGTGCTTTTGTGTGATAAGCTTGCAAGTAATAGAACTCTAGCACTATACTCTTTATTTTCTCTCTTAAATGGATAGTAAGACAAAGAGCAATGGCAATAGTACAAGAATGTTAATAAGTTGTAGTAGAATTTTAAAAATCTTTTTGTCTTTAATAAGGACTTGAAGTATAAATAGCCTTCGTCAAATTCTTCCCGTTATTTTGCATTTCATGAGCTTCAATGGCTACTTTCTGATGATGGTGTCCATATTACATTTCAACAAACATCCATACATTAACCCTTAGGGTTTTGGAAACACCACTTGGTGTTCGGACACTAGTACCCATGGTGTCTAGACGCTAGATCTTTATTTTGAATTTTGTTTCAAATAAATAGAACATGTAACATGCGACATAAGTCCTTCATACATCTAAGCTTTATTGTTGCCATGCAGGTATTGCAACCAACAATACTCTTCACTTGTTCTCATGATTTAAACAAGCAATACAAATCTGAACATGATTTCTTACATAAATTCAATATCACTAATTTGATCCAATATATTTGAATACGTAAAGGGTTAATTGACATTTGGATATTTGTAAGTCGAAGCTTAATTTCCAATTAACTCATTATCAGTGCATCATTGATCGACTAATATTCGGTTTGGTTTTGTTCTCATTAAAATCAAATAATGAACCCTAGGTTTAACAATCTCTCCCTTTTTGATGGAAATAGAATCTTACATTCTAAAAGCTCCCCTCAATCTAGTACTCGATCTTAATAAAGAATTTTGTTTAAAAAAGATTTTCAAATATGAGATCAAAGAATCACTGGATATTGAGAGTACTAATTTGATAAGACACGCAAACCACATTTAAACTTATTTTTAATACTAAAATATTCTAATCAGTAAATTAACCAATTTTGATATAAATTTAGCTAATATTAAGGACTCTCTAAGTGACTTGACTTTTCTACCCCTCTGGCTTCATCAAAAAGATGAGTATCTAAGCAATGAAGAAGAATAATTGTTCAAGTTGAAAATTCGACATAATCTTGACGTAAGCCTTAAAATAAGTCCTTTACAAAAACAAAGTAAATATAGCACAAAACACTCCAATCTTCGCAAACCAACAATACTAGCAGTCATCCCCAACAAGGTTTAACTCAATGCCAAAGAACTTAACCCTAAACAATAGATGACATTACATTCAATCATAAAAGCATCTAAAACATAGTATAACAAGCAAATAATAGGAGGGAAGAGTCCATATATCCAATGGCCATATGGCCAATGTCCAACCTAGTAAATAATAATTAAAAGGATAATAAAATAACTAAGCTAACAAAGATAACTAGGAGAGGCCAGAGGCTAAGTCTAACATAAAGATAATATATCTCAAGTTAGAAACCAAAAACATAATAAAGAAAGTATTAAGACTCCGGAGCATTATCATCCTTACGAGCCGCTGAGGTAGATGGAGTAGATGGTCTATAAGGAGCATAGGGATTTGGACAGTAATAGGGGCCAGTATGGGAAGGGCTAAAATGGACAAGCTTTGAAGGATGGGAGGAAGGAAAGGGCAAAAGAGGCCATTAAATGTTTAGATGCCAATACAAACCATACATCCTTGCATGAAGATTGGTAACATCACTTCTAACTTCTTGTTGAAAGGAACATAACTCCTTTTCTGGTAATGGTGGGATATGGAGTTAGGCTTGGAGCAGCAAATGGATTCTCAAAAGGAGTTTGACTAGATTCCCCAACTTGCTCTTGTTCCTCATATTCTTCCTTAGTATTTGAAGCACCATCATTTCTAGCTTAGGTGGGAAGATTAGAAAGAGGAGGAAGAGGCACTTTCCTTACATAATTTCCATTTGAGTTGAGTTTCCAAAGCCCCTTGGTAATACGTGTCATGAAGAAGGGCTCTTGATTCAATTCTTTGTTAATTGTAAATGTAATTCCTTTTCTCTCTAGAAGGATAGTAATGAATCTCTCTATTCTTAAAAATCCTCAATTAGGTCCGTTTATTACCCTTTTAAAATTGTTTACCATAATATCTGAAAAGTCTATCACTCTATTTCTAGCCAATTTGCCTATTATCCTTAAATCTTTTTTGGTTACACTACTATGTCTTCGAGCATGGGGTAAATAATTATGACAAATATGCAAATGAAGAATGGACCACTTAAGAGGTAAATGGATAGCCTCAAGAGCTTTTTTGTTGTGTAAAGTAGTATTATTCACTCCAGTAACCTAAAATAAGATCTCATAATATTGTGTAGTAGCATAATTATGCAAAAATCAATCTTCTCAACTCTAACACCTATGATACTACAAATGGCTTAAGGAGTGATCTCAATTCTTTGGCCATATAGATATGAATAAAGTTTTGATCATGACCCATCATGTGAATCAATCCCAACACATAATTCACCATCCTCATTAAGCTGATCAGTCAAATTACAATAAAATAGCATGATGGCTTCCTCATTAATGGTAGTAGGCAAACTCGTTGATAATAATCAACTCCCTAGACCAGTCACATATAGCCGAGCTAGAGGATTGTTAGCACTCACATGAAAAATACTTGCTCAATACCCCATTTAGGATGAGGATTCTTATTTTGATCTCCATCTTCTACACTACTATCAACCTAAGCATTGAGTTATCATAAGTTTTAGTACAATTTCTAAGCTACTAAGCAATCACACTGACTTGTCTGGCATGTATGTCGACTAGCCGAGTAGTCGTATCTGCTACTAAGATCATACTACAATCCACATAGCTCTTGAGTCGACCAGCATTAGACCTTTGTCCAAGCCAAGCTGTTGAGACACTCGACTAAGAAAGGAATAAAGTGTTCTTTAGAGCCTGAGCTTTGACTTGAACCTAACCAGGTCAAGTCTAATCAATGACCTCCTTCTGGACTTGTCTGAACAGGACCCTACAATTGTTAAGTGGCCTCAACACTCATTTCAACTTAATCAACCACACAACTAGCCTCAAATCGCTTCTTGACATGTGTCTTCCAGTAGATTAGTCTAGAATGATTCCTTACTCTTTCTATAAAGAATATTTTTTTATCTTTTTTACCATTTTTAGCATGTTTTATGTATTCTATTTGTAAATTACCCTTTTATCTTTTCTATGTATGCCTTATAATCTTAGTAGGCTTAGTATATAAACCTCATTTACTTGTACTAAAAAACATTGTTGCATTATTGAATATTACCGGTTTCATTCTTGAGTAACTTAAGTGTTCTCACTCTATCTTAACTTTTATCTATTCCCTTTAGTAAGAAGTAGTGGCAAGTAAACCTATGGTTTGGACCGTTGAGTCATATTCGGTGAATTGTAGGCCAAGTAGAATTAATTAGTGTATCATATCCGATTGGTAGTTGCCCAGATTTGCTAAACCCTTTTACTTTCTTTTAGTTCTCACTTATTGTAGTGCCTCTCTATATATATTGCCCTGAAGATGCATCACTCATGGTTTCTAACACTTTATTTTGAACAATACTACACATAGATAACAATCCAAATTTATCTAAGATGGTATGATGAAATTTCTTACCAATGTTAATGGGAAGATTTTCAAATAGGGAATACCTTTCTTCATTCTCTAGAAAGGGAAATTGGCGATTGTCAAACCTTACATTCAATAGGGCTCCTTTACCTCTTCTTCAATGTGCAATATTGCCCCTATGAGCTCCTTGATCGATTAGACCTCCTTTAGTATGTGGCATTGTGGATGATAAAGAGTTAGGGCTTGGTTAGGTGATTTAAGGTTTTTGTGTTTTGGGTAAAATGGGGTCAAATTGATGTAAGAATTGAGTTTAAGATGGTGAGGAGAGTGGATTTGTTAAGAAAATGTGGATTTTTGTTGGGTAAAATGGTGAAAGCATGTGTAGCATCAAGGGTTTTAGAGGGAGAAGGTAGACGCTAAAGAGAGAAGAGGAAAAAAAAGAATGAGCAAGAAGAAGGAGAATGCAATTGATAAAAGTGTAGATACCTATCGGGTGTTTACATGCTAAGGGACTTAAAAAGATCCTAACCTTCTAGGCAATTTTGGAAGGGTCGGTGTTGGGATGCTAATGATGTAGTGTTCGAACACTAAAGTTAGGAAACCCTTAAGGCATTTTTGAGGGGGTTGGCGTTTAGACGCTATAAATGCTAGAGTCCGGATGCTAGGCCAAAAAGCTGCAATTATTTGCGATAAGGTAGGAACATAATGATAACCCACCCTACCATCTTAATGAACCTATGAACGAACATAAATGACTAAATTGATGCTTCAAACAAGTGTAGTTGGAGTCCTTGAAGACATTCAAAGTTAGAGAAACATTCATATTGCATGAATAATCGATAACACTACCTTAGTTGATTGAAAATTAAAGATTTGTTATAATTAGCATATTTGTCCAGTTTTAACAACCAACACTTAGTTTTGGCAAGTGGATGCTTCAAGCAAGTTTCAGAGTCCTATTTATATGTGTTAAAGAGAAAATATGGCAACAATGATCAAGATATCTTAAAATCACAACTTGAATTTATAAAAAATCAACTATTTGAACACAAGTTGGTCTTGATGACAAACATACTTGCTGAATGAAGATTATCACAATTTGGCACTTTAGGCAAATTCCAATAGTTCCAATAGTTACAAGAGTAGCATGATCAATATATATCAAGTAAATAGATAAAATAATCACATGACTTCTCAAGCAACAATAGGAGCACGATTTGGGTTTAAGGGAGTCGAATTCATAAAAAAACAAAAATAAGCCAAATCAATCATTCAACCATAATCTATAGACAAAATTAAACATACGGGAATTAGTTTTGGGCATGGAAACCAAGGCAAGACAAAATGTTGCACAAATGAAACTAAGCGATCACAATTTACTTCAAATGTGCCTAAAACAAGTCAAATGTCAAGATTTATGCATGTGACCTATATGCTCATATTTTCTTAGACAAATATCATGTTATAAGCTAGTTAATCCATTGGTTAAGTCAATTTTTGAAAAAATCACAATCTTAGTTCTTCAGTGCCTAACATTCTTCTTACATGATCATTCCTATCTCTCTTCTTAACGTGCAAAATCTATCCTTACTAAAGGGTTTAATGTATACGTTAGCTATTTGATTGTTTCTATCTGGAAATTCTAAGCATTTGTCGTTGTTTTGAACATGATCATGGATGAAGCGATGCCTAATCTTTATATGCTTAGTCCTTGAGTGTTGGATTAGATTTTTTTATTAAATTGATTGCACTTGTATTATCACATCTAATTAGGACATTAGTATATTTAAGACCATAGTTATGCAATGTTTGTTTCATTCACAAGATTTGAGTACAATAACTATCGACAGCTACATATTCTGCCTCGATAGTTAATAGTGTTATGGGGTTTTACTTTTGAGAATGCTAAAACATTAAGGAATTTCCAAGAAAGTGACACATGCCGCTTGTACTTTTCCAATCAACTTTGCAACTAGCAAAGTCGGCATTAGAATATCTAGCAAGATTAAAAGAGGTAAGCTTAGGATACCACAAGCCAGTTTCAATAATGCCCACAAAGTACTTGAAGATGCATTTTACCACAATTAAGTAAGATTCTTTAGGGAAAGATTGGAATCGTGCACATAGACACACGATAAACATGATATTAGGTTTGGATGCGGTTAGATTTAGCAAGTTACCTATCATGCCCCTATATAACTTTTTACATATAGATTTTTCATTTTCATCTTTATCAAGTTTTAAGGTAGTGCTCATTGAAGTAGGCCTAGTGTTGCAATTATCTATATTAAATCTTTTCAAGAACTCCCTAATGTACTTAACTTGATCGATAAATGTTCCATTTTTAGTTTGTCTACCTAAGAGACATAGAAAATAGTTGAGTTCCCTTATCATGCTTGTTTGAAACTCTTTCTTCATGTACTCTACTAACTCTTCTACTAGATCCATGCCAATAGCTTTAAACATAATATTGTTTACATAAATTTGAACAATCAATGTATTTGACTTGTGATTCTTGATAAATAATGTTATATCTAGTTTGCCTCTTACAAAATCCTTGTTTATCAAGAAACTGCTAAGTCTCTCATACCAAGCTTTAGGAGCTTGTTTGGGTCTATAAAGTGCCTTATTGAGTTTAAATACATGGTTGAGAAATTTATTATGTTCAAACCTCGGTGGTGTCTTTGCGTATACTTCTTCTTTAATATAACTATTTAGAAAAGTACACTTAACATCTATTTGAAATAATTTGAAGTCTTTAAAGAAGGCAAATGCTAAGAGCATCCTAATAGCTTCTAACCTAGCAACCGAGATAAAGGTTTTATCAAAATTTATCCCTTCATCTTGATTACAACCTTTTACTACCAATCTTGCTTATTCCTAATTACTATGACTGTTTCATCAAATTTGTTTTATAGATACCTCATTTTTGCAATCCTTTTATTTTCAGTTCTTTTCTTTTGGGCCAGGTTTACAAAAAAATACAAAAAAGATTGAAAAATAAAAAAAAAATACAAAAATAAGGGAAAAAATAAAAAATATAAAGTATCTAAGTTGAGTCAGTTAATCTTTTAGGGTTGGGTAAGGTAAAGTTAAAATATAAATACATACAATTTAATAAATTCAGTTTCCTCAAAAAATTGGACTTCATTAGAAAATTTTTTTAAAAGAAAAGTCTAGTGAAATTTGAACTTATAAAGGTGAGCCTTTATTCAATTTGAATTTTGAATTTAAAATAATTTTAATGGGACAAATAATGAAATAGGACTCAGAATTTATTAAATTAAGTTTGTGTTGGAAAAATCCGTTGGGATGTATATTTTGATTATTTAAATTACTTTGGGTCATTTTATGATAAGTTGGAGAATTGGGCTTTTATTTGAAAGATAAATTTAAAGTTGGGCCCAATTGGAATAGCTTAAATTTGTATTGAATGCATAACATATTGGGGTATGAGTAATAGTTCAGTTAGCTAAAGGCATAGACTTGAGTTAGGAGTGAAAGGTACAAGGTTCAATCTTCCTTATTATAGGTGGATGTGTATTTTTTTTTTTTTTATCACATGCACTTCTTCATTGTAAGTCACACAAATGGAAGAGGAAAATGGCTAAACACAAATCTCCATTGGATATTCTTAAATCTTTATTGTTTTGTGTGAATTTGATTCAAAACTTACAAAATTATTGTTAAAAAACTCAAATCTTATGAAGATTTATGTTGATATTCACTAAATAAAGTCAATTAAAATTTAAGCTCTATCTATGGCCATTACAACTACATCTAAAGCTCCAAATCCTATCGAATTGTAAAGTTATAAGAAGAGGAGTTTGGAAAAGCGAGATGGATTTTAAGGGGCCGAGGGAGGGGGGGGGGGGTGGTGGTGCGCATTAAGGAAAAAGAAAGAAAAAGAACAATATACAGTCTTTTAGCCTGATCTTCTACGCCCATAATAGAATTAATATCCCAACACCATTCTTGACCGTCTTAAAACCATCAACATAACATATAGACACAGTACACTTGCTCTATATCCATGCCAAACCTCACGTCGCCCCTTGATACCATTCATCCACTCCCTTTCTCTCAACGCCCTTCATAACTTCAATTACAGCAGAGACATTGACTAACTAACATCAATAGTAAACAGCAACAATAGTAGACAACACCAGACCCTCTCCATAGTACCCCAAGCACCATAGTCGACCTTCGTTCTCACCCAACCCATAATCACTTGTGATTGCAGCAAATACATAGCCAATATACCTGAACTCAGTAGTTTCCCCTTTGGGTTCAATATAATGTGAGCAACACCTAATCCTTCGATGGCCTTCCTTCTCTTACCTACTCCTAATCATGCATAAGTTACGCGCACCATCCATTCTCAACATAGTGAACTAGACTTGACCAACCACGCACGTAACACATACGTACATGTAGAACTACCCTAACTCCTAACACAATGTCACATGTAACCCAGGATGTCTACCACTACAACTTGTGAACTCCATCGGCCATTACCATGCACTCACAAGACCACTGCAATGACCTAAACTCATTCTAACTGACCACCAATCGACTACTATAAAACCCTACGTACCCAGTTCATTGCACCCACAACTACCACTACTGGTTACTCAAGAAATGAATCGAATCCATCTCAAAATCTTGAGGCATGGTGGTTAGAGCTCTTATCATTAATTAATTATACATAAGAATTAAGTTTCCCATATGATTTGTCGCTTGGAGACTGCTATATGAAGTTGGTTTGCCGTTGCATTCTTCTTCTTTAATCGACCCATAGATTCTCTTCTAACCCAACCCAAGTGTAGTAAGCTCCTAATTCGACCTATTGGTTTAGTAAATGGTGGGTTTGTGTTCTTTTGGTTTATTTTTAGTACTCTTTTTTTTATTTTTTTATTTTTTTTAGCAAGGGTCAATACTAACGTTAGTTTGTCTTTTGGTGCAAGTTCTTAGTAGTGGTTGCTTATTATTAGTTTTTTTATGACCTTATTTTTAGCATATGAATGCTATATATATATATATATATATATATCTGTACGCATACATATGAAATAGTTATGCCTAGAATTGTTTAATTAATTTATTAGTATTGAATAGATATTAACTAGAGTTTTTTTTTTTTCAGGTCTTTTATTGTATGTCTCATGTGTTAGTAGTTTCTACATATTTTGCATGTTGATAACAGAAAGTGCATTTTTGGAATATGGAATAAAATTGCATTTTTTTAATTGCATATTTTCCCAAAAATCAACATATTTTATCTCTTTTTCATAAAATTACATATTATAGAGAAAATTACATCTTTTACAAAAATTGCATCTTTTAGGTATCATCGCATCTTTTTATCAAGATTCACATCTTTTAGATAAAATTTGCATATTTTACATAAGATTGCATAAATTTGCATCTTTTAACAAATTAGGTATTTTAGGTTTTTGCTAGAGAATAAAAGAGTTTTATCACATAGAAAAGTTTTTTTTTAAATAAAAATGTTCATTTAGGTCTTTTTTTTTTTAAATTAGGGTCTTTTTAGTTTTTAAAATTGGGAAATAAAAAGTACGTCTTTTAGGATCTTTTTCTAAATAAAAATAAAATGGTTAAAAAATTGTAAATCTGGCCGTTCTTAAAAAATAAAAGGAATTAACACACTAAAATTTTCTAAAAAACAACAATTAGTTTGATTCTGATTTGTAGGTACGTAAGTACTCCAAGGAAACCGTAAAATTTGTAAAATATTTTGTTTTCTTTTGATATTTTAGAGAAAATTCGAAATAAATAATAATAAAAAATTCATTTTTATACATTTTCACATCCTTTACACGTTTCTCATTTTTTAGAAAAATCTATAAAAAATAAAGGCCTATTAATTGTTTTTCTTAGTTCTTATATGGGACTTAGTGTTAATAAGTTAGCCTTTGAATTTAGAATCTCTAGTTAAGATTTTCTGACAAATTATTTTTTTAGAAAATTCATGTACTAGTTGCTAAACTAGGGTTTTTCCACCTAAAACCTTGGAATCTACTTCTTACTAGTTTTCATTGGTTGGCAAGTCTAAAACTTTTTTTTTCAAAATATTTGTAAACATTTTATAAATAAAATTTTTTTCTTTAATTTAATATTGAGTAATTTATATTAAGCGGGTTAAGCTTAATATAGGTTAAATTAAGGAAAACCGAAATAGGGCTCGACATGCTTCTATATACTCATTTTGTTCCAATCACTAGTCTATCACTAGGCCTAAGCATAAGATCTCATACCTCATTTCTTATGAATTAGTTAAGCTCCTCTTGTATAGTTGGTATCTAAAATTCATTTTTAAGAGCTTCATCAATGTTTTTAGATTCTACTTGATATAGGAATACTACATTACTTAGATTTCTTAGGGAGGCTCTAGTTTGCACCTTATTAAATAGTTCACCTATAATCATGTCTTTATTGCGATCTTTTATAAACTTCCAATCTTTAGGTAAGTTCACAATAGGTTGATTAATTCCTTACTCTTCCTTAGAGATTTCTTTATCTTTAGAGTTCTTATCAAGACTAAGATTGTCCAATTGAGCATCAACTTTATCAATTTCATTATTCAACTCTAAGTATGCAAATGCATCATTAAAAATAGCATGAATACATTCTTCTACAATTACAATTCTCTTATTGAATACTCTATATGCTTTATTAGTCAAAGAATAACAAAAAAATATAGCTTTATCGGATTTATAATCAATACCATTATTAAGCATATAGCATTTGGTACCAAATAGATGAAAGTAAGAAATGTTAAGTTTTTTGTCTTTCTAAAGTTTATAGGGGGTTTTCTCTGAGATAGGCCTTATAAAAACTTAGCTTGATACATAATAAGCGATATTCATTGCCTCGGCTTAAAAATATTTAGATAAATTGTTTTTAGAAAGTATTGTTCTTGCCATTTCTACGAGAGTTCTATTTTTCCTTTTAGTGACTCTATTTTGTTATGGAGTTCTAAGTGCTAAGAAGGTGTGTTCTATACCATTTTTATCATAAAATTCTTCCATTTCATTGTTTTCAAACTTTCTCCCATGATCACTTCTAATACAGACTACAGAAAGGCTTTTTTCATTTTAGGTCTTCTTACGATATTTGAAGAACACATGGTATTGCTTGTAAAGAAGAAGGTCCAACTATATCTAGTAAAGTCATCAACAATGAACAAGATGTATCTTTTCCGTCCGAAACTTAAAGTTTGAATTGGACAAAATAAATTCGTATACAATAGTTAAAGTGACTTAGAAGTTGAAATGTCATCTTTTGACTTAAAGAATGATTTTGTTTGCTTGTTATGTTAACATGCTTAGCATATCTTATTGTTATCAAAATTAATCTTTGGTAGACCTTTAAAAAGGTCATGTTTAGCTAGTTTTAATAAGATATTCATGCGAGTATGCACTATCTTCTCATGCCATAACCAACTATCATTATTTTGAGCGGATATACAAGATATTGGAGTTATAAATGTATTGAAATTGATTTAGTAAATGCTTGCTCATTTATACCCCTTAAAACAATCTCAATGCATTCAATAGAACACTTTGAAGCTAGAAATGTAAAGTTATAACTAGTATCACATAATTGACTTAAACTAAACAAGTTATGCTTTAAGTTATCTATTAGAAGAACGTTTTTAATGGTAAGGTTCTTATTGATAAGAATGTTATCTTCACTAATTACAGGAGCTTTTCAATTGTCTCCAAAAGTAACATTCCCTTCGTCCTTCAAGTCTAACATTGTGAACTTAGATGTACTCCCTGTCATATGCCTAGAACATCTATCATCCAAGATCCACTTGTTGCTCTGTTTTGAAGGACCTTTATCATCTATTGTCATGAAGCAAGTTTCCTCATTGGAGTCACTATCACTCTATGTTGCTAGGTGTCCTTTACTACTTGAAAAATAAGTTTCATTGCTTTCTTCCTTGATTCTTTGTTTGTCTTCTTGAAAAGAGGACAATATTTTTAAATGTGATTAGGTTTTTGATAATTATAGCATTTCTAAACTTCTTTCCTCTCCTTCTTGAATTTGGATATGTTCCCTCTACCGCCTTTATCCTTTTTCAATTTCTTATTAAAATTCATAATTTTTTTGAACTTCGTTGTTATCATAGCCATCTCTTCATCCTCATCATCACTTATAGCAACTTTAGTTGCTTTGAGAGTGATTACTTTCTTCTTGGAGTCCTTTCCATGTTTGTTGATTATCTCATGTATCTTGAGGGTTCCAAGAAGTTTTTCCGTTGAAATCTTCTCCAAGTCATGTACCTCCTCAATGATTTTCCTTTTTGATTCCTAATCCTTAGGTAGTGACCTAATTGTTTTGGAATTAATTTCCAAATTAGAGAGTTTACTGCCAAGTACTATTCAAGGATTGACAATATCGATAAATCTTTAGTGCATTTCATTTATTGTTTCATTTGGAAGCATCTTAAAATTCTCAAATTCTCCTCTTAAAAAGCTTATCTTAGTGTCCCTAACTCTAAATGTTACTTCATGAGTGTTTTGCAATTCATCCCATATCTCTTTGGTATTAGGACATGTACAGGTCCTATTAAAATCTTGGTCACTTATGGTACAATGTAATGCATTCATAGCTATTTCATTTAAATCAACTTTCTTCTAATCATCATTAGTGTAATTTTCTTCTTCTTCTTTATCTTATATTTTAATAGGACCATTTTTTATCACATGCCAAAGTATTCTATTATGTGCTTTAATAAATATCTTCATCTTACAGTTTCAATATGGAAAATTTTCATTAGCTAAAAGTGGTGGCCTATTAATTGCTTGTCCTTCCATGAAGTCTAGTGCATTTAATGTCAGGATCTTTACTCTAAATGTGATTAAGTAATACATATAGAGATCTTGCTCTGATACCAATTGAAAGACATTAGGCTAATACTCAAGAGGGGGCTAAATTAAGTATTGTGACAAATTTTGATTCTCTTCAAACTTTAGTGATAAATGTGACAATAATGAGCAAATTAAATAACAGAACAATAACAATAAATGTGAAAGTAATAAAAGAGATAGGGTAGAAGAAGATCAAGTTGTGATATAACATAGAGTTTGGACTACCCACTACTCTCTATGGACACAAATTCCTCCAATTGAGGACTTCATACACTTTTATTGATCACAATAGCACAATGCTCAATCTAGAGCTTGCACTACTTTTCAAATGCACAATAATCACTCAATTACACTTTGAACACAATCTTAATCTTTTTTAGTGTAGTGCTTTTGTATGATGAACTTGCAAGTAATAGAATGTTAGCACTACACTCTCAATTTTCTCTCTTAAATAGATAGGAAGATAAGGAATAATGACAAGAATATAACAATGTAAGAGAATGTTGATAAGTTGTAGTAGAATTTCAGAAATCTTTTTGTCTCTGATAGGTAGTTGGAGTATAAATAGCCTTTATCAAATTCTTCTTATTGTGTTGCATTTAATGAGCTCTAATGACTACTTTCTGATGATGGCATTTGGACGTTAACCTTTACTATTTGGATGTTAGTAATTATGGTGTCTAAACGCTAAATATTTGTTCTAAATTCTGTTTTAAACAAATAGAATATGCAACATGCAGCATAACTCAATACTCTTCGCCCGTTCTCATGATTTAAACAAGCAATATGAATTCGAACATGATTTCTTACATAATTCAATATCAGTAATTTGATCCAATTTATTTGAAAACATGAAGAGTTAATTGATATTTGGATATTTGCAAGTTAATGCTTAATTTCCTATTAACTCATTATTGTCGCATGACTTAATGATTAATATTCACTTTTGTTTTGTTTTCATCAAAATCAAATAATGAACCCTAGGTTTAACACTAATCAATATAAACTTTAAAAGAACCTCTCAAATCATTGATTAAAACTTATGGCATCTAACTGTAACCCTTCATCAAATGCCAAATAAGATAACTACAACTAATATAGTATAGTCAACAATGGAAATATTCAAATGCAAATCCATAAATTTTCTCAATTTCACTTGAATTGGAAATTTCTCTTGACATTTATGAATTTTAATTAGAAACTTGTTAATAAATCACAAATGTTCAATTCAAACTCATCACTTACTAAAACTTACTCAATTGCCTTTCCACGCATCACATTAAACTACCCTTAAGAGAACAAAACCTGTAATTAGAATTATTGCTTGAAGAATAGAAGAGATAATCTAAAAGAGAAGGAAAAGTTTACTTTGAATTAAGAAGAAGATGAGTTCTTCGACGGGAAAGAGAGAGAGAGGTGTGGTATAAAATTGAAAAAAGAGAGAATAAAGATTTGCAGTCTTTGATTTTAGAAGGAAAAGAATAGGTCTTAAGAATGAGAAACTCATACTTGGTCTTAAGAATGTATGGTTCCTTCTTATTTATTTTATAAGATTCTTTAGCTATGTTGTTCAATGCATTGTATATGAGTTACCACTTATGCACCTCATCACTGACAATAGCATTACTATTTGCATTAAGTTTTATTATTGCAACCCGATTTTCTATATCTCATTGCATTATAATGAATGCTCAATTTAATTGATCATATACTACAGCTTTTCAATGGCCTAAAAAAAAAAAGATCAAGGGTTTTAAATATCTTTCAATCACCATCATGAAAACCATTGCCTATCATTATCCATGACATTCAATAAAGTTTGTTTATGCATCACTTGGCGTAACTTACAATGGAAACAATATGGGTTTGTATACTTATCCATGCATTATTACCTAAATTAATCCTACATGAAAGAACATAAGAGGTGCTTTTAGAGAGATTAGCAATATTATAATGATAAATTGAAATCAAAAGAGGAGTGTTTATAAGGGTCTTAGAGAAACCTAGCTAAAAATATAAAATAAAAACCAAATAAAACATAACATATGAAAATAAATTAACATTATGATGACTCTTAGTACTCTTACTTAACCACCATAGCCAATGATCGACTGGTTAGTTTGTTAGCTTATAATTGATTGGTTGGCCCTTTGCTTTGAAGCCCTATGCCAATTGAACTTTTATTCCTTTTGTTTTTGCACATTTTCCTTTTTGCTATATAATCCAAGTTTTTGTATTTTTTAAATAATTTAATCTATGTTATTTATCTTTATTTATGTGACTCGGGTTTTTCATTCATTTCACTTTGTTAATTAAAAAATGTTTGCTTTGGTGGAATAATGTTTTTTAAGCTGGTTAAGGTTACTAAGTAGTGAAAATAATAATACTGCAAGTTAGCAATATGAAAAAATATGAAATTTAAGTTAGATAATTGAAGAAAGATAACATTAATTAATAAAGTGAAAAAACGCAAGATTGGTGATGTAATTGGGAAAAAACATTATTGAGGTTGAGTAGAGTATATTTATTAAGTGTTGGTCCACAAGTTGAAAATTCTACTTCTACCTTGACTACACAACCAAGGAATTTTGTAGGTAAAAGATTACGTTTGTGGTAACTTTATTTAGCTGTCCTTTAACTATTTATAAGCAATATACTTGATATGGGAGAAATACATAACAAAGCTAATAGAAAATCCAACACCATTCGAAAATTGGATAATTTTCTTGACTTTTGTGTTTATACACTTATCTTTCTTTGCTTTGGACCTAGGTATGGTGTGGGTTTGAAATGGGGACTTACATTGGAATTGAACTGGTGGGTCCTGAACTAGAATCGGACCTATTGGGATGGTTCTAACCTGTTGAAGGACCTATTGGAATGAAGGGTCTAAGGTGGGTCATCGAGCTAGAAGTGTTGAGCTTGATGTTTTGGGTTTTCGTTTTCCTTAACTGATTTAAGCTAAACCCTATACCCATTCAGTTTAAACCCTTGACTAAAATTTAAGAAAACCTGATTTTTTTTTTATATAAATATTTTGGAGTCACCATTTGAACCAATTAGGCGGATCGATTTTAATTCACCCATTAGCCTACGTTTTGAAAATATTAAAAAAAAAACAAATATCGCTAGTTTGGGGGCTACCCATTTAAGCCTTAATCGGGTACCGCTATGACATTTCAAATTTAATTTAATTTTTCAAAATACCCTTATAACATGGAAGAATAACTCTAAGCTTACAAATGAAAATTCTGGATCAAACTTCCCATAGTTTGTTTGAGAAAATTTAAAGTTGTTGATCAATTTTAATTTCGAAAAACTGTTAGGTTTATGTTTTCTTTTATTAATTTATTTTTGTTTGGAAAAAAAATTCTCAAAGGGTCCTTAAGTGTTTATTTATTTGAAAAATTCTAAAGGAATCCAACTTTTTAAGAGGGTTCATTCTTTTTCTTCCTTAAAATAAAAATAGACTATGTGCTAACATATTTCACATTTCTTTATTTGTTATTTATTTATTATGAAGAAACTAAAAATAAAAATAAATAAACAAAGATAGAAAAGAAAAAAAAATTGAAAGCTATAAGGGAAGTTTAAATAAATTAAAGAAACCTTTTTATTATTATTATTATTATTCCATTTTTATGTTTCATTTTTTTCTTTTTATGTTTTCTTTTTATAAAATAAGGAAAAAAAAAAAGAAAGAGTTGTACCAGTATTGAGCATGGGTTTGGATTCGGGTTAGGTCTACGTCACCTATATGTGCCTAGGTGAGAGTGGAGAAAAGGGGAAAAAGAGAGAGGGAGGGAAGAAGAAGGAGTTCAAGATGGGGGTTAATATAGGCCACTCTAAGTACCTAAACGAAAGGGAAATTGTGGATTCGTAAGTTTTTAATTGAAGATTTTGGGGGGGAGGAGGGGATGAGGTTGTGGGAGGATAGGGGGAAGGAGGTAGGTTGAAGGATTTTTTATGTTGGCTAGTTGGGGACGACGGTACATGACGTTGGTGGTCATTGCTAAAGTTGAATGAGTGATGAGGTCTTTGTATTTTGCATGTGAAGACTTTGTCCGTATGCTTGGTTTAAGGAGAAAACCACTAATGATGGTTGTTCAACAAGTGATCGATAGGTTCAAACCCTAAGCAGTTGTGGTGATGTCTATGTGATAAGAATCAACTCCTTGGACCAATCATGTGCAACTGAGCTAGAGGACTCTAAGGTCTCATACGGAGAATATTAGCTCGAAGCCCCATCTAACATAGGGATTCCCATTTCGATCCCCATGTTTCACTCTATTGTCGACCTAAGTACCATGTTCTCACGTGTGCTAACTTAGTTTTCAAAGATGCCAAGTAGACATGCCAACCTGTGAGCATCCATACCATAACCCAGACAACATCTAAGTAGACCAGCCTCAAACGTCTGTCCAAGCTGAGCTTATGAGTTGACTAATATCTAACTCCAATCCATGCCAAACTACAAGATACCTGACTTGAAGGGGATCTGGACATCCTTAGCTGACTAAGCCTTAACCTGAACTAGATCGGGTCGACTTTGACTACAGATTTTTTCCCTTCACCTTGTCCGAATTGTATCATACTTTAGACGCCAACCACCATGTGACACATATCTTCTAACACAACATTTTAGAGGGATTCCTTCACTCTCCATATAGATATTCTTGTCTTTTTAACCCTTTTTAGTATATTTCATGTGTTCTAAATTGTAAATTACCTTTTTTTTTTCATATGTACTTGTAATCCTAGTCGGGCTAATATATAAACCCCATTTCTTATTGTACGCAGAGATCACATTACTTTATTGGATTATTGCAAGTTTCCTTTTGAACAACCCTAGTGTTCTCATTTATCCTTAACTCTTATATATTTCCTTTAAAAAGGAATAGTGGTAGATGACCTTATAGCTTGGACCGGTGAGTCATATCTAGCAGATTGTAGGTTGAGTAGGATTAATTAGTATGTCATATTTAATTGGTAGCTATCCGAATTTTGTTAGTCTTCTTTTATTTTCATTTAGTTCTTTCCATCATGGTGTTTCTCCATCCGTTTAACCTCGAAGATGCATCAGTTTCACTAGTATTAGAGCATGGTTCTGAGAGGGAGTGTATGAAGTTATAGTAAAGTTTTGGTTTGTATTTGCTGCCAGTAGTTATTGTGTTCCTTTTGTAATTACTTCAGCGTATTCATGTGAAGTAGTTTGGAGTTGTACATTTTGAAGTGGAGGTTTGTGTCTTGGTGAGTATAGTTCCTGTTATTACTCTGTTATACTCTATTTTTCGTTGCAAAAATAGAGCAAGTGCATTTTTGTTGCGTTTAAGTGAGTTTTGGACATTGAAACTGTTAAGAGTATGTTAATCGAGTTTTAAGTAGTAAATAGAGATGTTTATCATATATTGTGTTGTCAATCTATTGGAAATGTATCATACCATGTCAGATTTGAGTATTCAAGGAGTCATCAGTGACTTAAGTAATGGTGCTCAAACTGGTCGTACTCATAATGGTAGTAACACTCTTGGGTTAGTTGATGATAAGTTTGATAGACTCACTAATCTTGTTGAAAGTCTAGTTATTATGATGTAAGTTGACAGAATACCGCCCTAGGGTGTACCACATTATAACCCCCTTGAGAATATTCCAGAGAGATGCTATGGTCAGGGTGGACGAGCTAATTGCCCAATTTGACTCCATCGAGTTAAAGGAGTTGTAGATTGTGTTGTTCGATGATGATCGGAGTTGGAGGAGATTGAGGAAGATGATGAGGAAATAGATCTCGAAGAGCATGGAGAGGAAGAAGAAGAGGCTGAATATTACTAAGCATAAAAGTAAGGACAACGTACTCCTTAAGGACTTAATAATGTTAAGATCCAAATCCTATCCTTCAATGGAAGTGGAGATGTTGATAAATATTTAGAATAGGAAGAGAAGGCAGAGAAAGTGTTCGATTATTATGGGTATACAAATGCTGTTAAAGTGCTACTTGCTACACTTAAGTTCTTTGGATATGCTGCTATGTGGTGGAAGAATCCAAATGCTACCATAGCAAGGGATGGAAGGCAGGTGTGTGGACTTAGGAAGAGATGAAGAGACTACTAAGAGGGAGATTTGTGCCCCAGACATACTTGTAGGATATGTTTGGAAAATTTTAGGAACTTCGCTAAGGATGCTAATTGTCGAGTTTGAATTTTCGATTTCCTTATTTAAATTTGATTACCCACTTTCTAATTAATACTAAACCCTAACCTATTTAGTATTAATCATCGACTAAAGAAATTGGGAAATTCTGTTTTTTTTTTCTTAAATAATTTTAAAGTCGTCACTCGACTGAAGTCAGGAAAAGAAAAGAAAAGAAAAGAAACTAAACCATAATCAATTGGGTTGATTTATTACGATTTTGCTATTGATCTTTGATTTCAATTTCATATAAATCGGAGGAATCCAAATCCAAGGGCTAACTTATTAAAACCGTAATAGGTACTACTATCTATTTTTTGAAACTAAGTTTATTCTTCAAATTATAATAATTTTTTAAAGAAAAATAAAAAGCAAAAGAAAAAAAAAACCTAAGTTTCTATAGATTTTATCGTCCCCTTAAAGGTGCTTACATATCCATTAGTCGGGATTAGATGACAGTAGTTTTTTCTGAAAACCTTATTATGTTAGTTGATTTTAATTTTGAAAAACTGATCGGATTTATGTTTTAAGTGATTTAGTTTATTAAAAAAAAAAAAACCTAAAGGGGGTCTAACTTGTGAATGATTAATAGACTTTCTAAGACATTATAATTTTTTACAAAAGCTTCATTTCGTTAATTTTTATTTCTAAAAAAAATAATTTTCCATGTGAGGAATCCTAATAATCTTAATGGTAGAACACCTAAGCTAAAAACAAAATAGTTTTCTATGTGAGGAACCCCTAAAAAACCTAATCTCAAGAAAATCCCTAAACTAATATATACAACTATCTACCGGAACAAAACAATTCCATATAATACACTCGTATAAGAATTAACACTAAAACTCCTAAACTAACATATACACATATTATATATTATGTTAACTAATAAAATATAATAATTTATATATAACAAAAAACTATTGTAAACCAAACCGTTATCTAATATTCATATATACCTAAATCAATATTTAATTTATATAATATTACAAAACTAATACTGAAGACATCTTATTATATACATATACTTATATATACTATCCAATAATATAATATTATTAAAAAAAGAAAAAAAAATCTAAAGAAATCGAACCTTGACAATCAATGTATGGCATGTGATTTGCAGTGGGCCGTTTAGCAGCCTTTGTATGTTGTGAAGTTGGCCTACACGTACAGTTGATTGGAGTTGGCATTAGTGATGGCTGTAGTGTATTGATCAATGAAGGATTTTTAGTTGCTTTCAAGAGTGCGTGTTACCTTTTCTTATGTTGCACGCTTCGTATTTATAATGCCCGAATCAAATTGTATCGAATTGAATCTCTTATATTGATTCCAATCTGATTTGATGAAAATCAAATTAAATCCGAATAATTTATATCAATTCAAATTCAATTTGATAAAAATCAAACTAGATTTAAATCTTTTATAATTATTCAAATCCAATCAAATTAGAATAAAAAAATTTGATTAGATGTGGATCCCGTATGCACAACTCGCTTTTTATAAAAATAAAAAAGATAGAAAAATAAAAGGCATATAGGTGCCTAGTGAGATTCAAACCCATGACCTTAAGGTAACTTTATATCAATACTCCAATATTTATCCGATAGGCCGTTGCTTTGACGCTTAGTACAATTAAATTGTACTTCAATTACGTAACTTTTTAAAATAATTATTTGAACTGAACTAAAACTAAAACGATTGACCCCTAAAATATTTTCTAAAAAATATATATTTTTTAATATATTTTTTTATTTTTCCATTTTTTTGCTTTTTCATCATTTTTAATTTTTTATTATTTTTATTTTTTATTTTGGAATTAGGACCCTATTAAAAGAAAAAAAAAGAACTACGGGGGCAAAAATTAGTATCTATAGTTGTTCCTCTTTGTAGTAAAGTTTAAGTAAAACTTTACCATAAAGATAAAAGAGACATCGTTGTTGCCTTGGGATGACTTTATCCTAAGGAATGCTATGACTAGCTGGTTGAAGATTTGACGACAATAAGCCTGAAATGAAGAATAACGAGGGTAGCGCCCTTGTAGGCTAGCAAGAACCCTAACGAGAATAACGAGAACTTGGTCGTGCCCCCTGTGGGCTAACTAAGCAAGGTGGGTAAAGTGCTCTTAGAGCTGGCTAATACCCTAAACTAGATTAAGAAAACTTGGTTATGCCCTAATGAGCTAACTAACTAAGGTGAGTGATGTGCTTTTTGAGCTAATTAAGGCCCTAAATAGGATGAGATGGGTAAGCACTCTTAGAGCTGGCTAAACCCTAAAAAAATGAGAAAACTTTGTTGTACCCCAATGAGTTGACTAACCAAGGCAAGTGAAGCACTTCTTGAGCAGGCTAAGGCCTTAAACTGGATGAGATGGGTAAGCGTCGTACCCCAATAAGCTGACTCATTAAGGCGGGCGAAGCGCTTCTTGAGTTGGCTAAAGCCTTAAACTGGATGAAATAGGTAAGTCCTCTTAGAGTTGGATAAAAACCTAAAAGAATGAGAAAACTTAGTCATGCCCTAATAAGTTAACTAATCAAAGTGGGCGAAGTGCTCCTTGAGCTGGCTAAAGCCCTAAAATGAATTGAGAAAACTTGATCATGCCCCAATGAGCTAACTAACTAAGGCGAATGAAGTGTTCCTTGAGCTGGCTAAAGCCCTAAATTGAATGAGATGGGTAAGTGCTCTTAGAGTTAGCTAAGACCCTAAAAGAATGAGAAAAATTGGCCGTGCCCCAATGAGTTGACTAACTAAGGTGGGTGAAGCACTCTTTGAGCTAGCTAAAGCTCTAAAAAATAAAGAAACTTCATCATGCCCTAATGAGCTAACTAACTAAGATGGGCGAAGCGCTCCTTGAGTTGGCTAAGGCCCTAAAAGATAATGAGAAAACTTGGTTGTGATCTAATGAGTTGACTAACTAAGGCAAGCAAAGCGCTCCTTGAGCTGGATAAGGCCTTAAAAGATAACGAGAAAACTTGGTTGTGCCCTAATACGCAGACTAACCAAGGCGGGAGAAGTGCTCTTTGAGTTGGCTAAAACCTTAAGGATTTGAGGAAACTTGGTCGTGTCCCAATAAGTTGACTAACTAAGGTAAGCAAAGCGCTCCTAGAGCTGGCTAAGACCCTAAAATGAATTAAGAAAACATGGTCGTGCTTTAATAAGCTGACTAACCAAGGCAGGCAAAGTGTCGTAGAGTTAGCTAAGATTCGAAAATGATTTGAGAAAACATGGTCATACCCCAATAAGTTAACTAACCAAGGTAGGCAAAGAGCTCTTAGAGCTGGTTAATACCCTAAAATGATTTGAGAAAACTTGGTTGTACCCCAATGAGCTGACTAATCAAGGTGAATGAAGCACTCTTTAAGCTGGCTAAGGCCTTAAAATGAATTGAGAAAACTTGGACGTACCTCAATGAGCTGACTAACCAAGGCGGGTGAAGCATTCCTTGAGATGGCTAAGGCCCTAAAATGAATTGAGAAAACTTGGTTGTATCTCAATGAGCTGATTAACCAAGGTGGGACAAGCCTTCCTTAAGTTAGCTAGAACCCTAAAATTTGAGAAAACTAGGTTTTACCTTCATGAGCTGATTAACCAAGGTAGGCAAAGTACTCCTAGAGTTGGCTAAGACCCTAAAATGAATTGAGAAAACTTGGTTGTGCCCCAATGAGTTAACTAACTAAGGTGGGCAAAGTATCCTTAAAGCTGGTTAAGACCCTAAAATGATTTGAGAAAACTTGGTTGTACCCTAATAAGCTAACTAACCAAGGCGGACGAAGCGTTCCTTGAGCTGACTAAGGCCTTAAAATCAATTGAGAAAACTTGGTTGTGCCCCAATGAGTCGACTAACTAAGGTGAGTGAAGTGCTCCTTGAGCTTGCTAAGGCCCTAAAAGATAATAAGAAAACTTGGTTGTGCCCCAATGAATTGACTAACCAAGGATTGCGAAGTGCTCCATAAGCTGGCTAAGGCCTTAAAAGATAGTAGGAAAACTTGGTTGTATCCCAATGAGCTGACTAACCAAGGTAGGCGAAGTGCTCCATAAGCTTGCTAAGGTCCTAAAAGAAATAAAAACTTGGTTGTATCCCAATGAGCTGGCTAACCAAGGTGAGCGAAGTGCTACTTGAGCTGGCTAAGGTCTTAAAAGATAATGAGAAAAATTGGTCGTACCCTAATGAGCTGTGTCATACAGCTCCGCCGTGTAAACCATCCTAAGATAAAAGTTGGTCTTACAATCGCTATCTTAGACCTGATCTACACAAGGCATCCACGACTAACCCTCTTTGAAGTAAACAGTTTGTAATTTAAATAAATCATTTATCTAAAAAAGTGAGGAAATATATATATACTATAATCAGTTATTGCAATTAAAGTTTACAATATTTCTCCGTAATATATGTCCTAGTTATTACATCATTCATAAATGAAAAATAATTCTAAAATAAAAACTTAGACCTTAAAAATATGTGTTTATTCTTCAATGTTTTTCTTCACTCCCCAGGATCCAGCAGTTGCTAGCTTCAGAGTAGTTATTTGCCGCTTCTTAGCCAGCACCTATACGACGTCTATAAGGAAGTGAGCAACCATAGCTCAGTAAGTTAGGATGGATGACTTAAAACTATACCACAAACACAACAAGGTTATCAATCAACTTATTAGGTGTAATGCATGTTCAAGCAAAGGCCATCGCATGACGTTATCCGGCCCGTCGTGAGATTAGAGAAATTGCGCCCACTCTAATCCAGGTTGAGGAGTTGCCATTAATGCAACAGTTCACGACCAAATCAAGACTTGTATAATGGAGACCTCGCTCCTCCCGCGACTACCTTCGAACCATTGACTTCACATTCATCGCGACCTCCTTTCCTGTCACTTAGTTTGACTAAGGATGAAGAAGGGACCAATTGCAATCCTGCGCTATCCCTTTCGAAAGGGTCAGTATTTGGCTAGAGAGTCCTAAGTTCCCCTAATGGGTTGCCATGTAGGTCCGATTATGATTATAGGTCATTTATTTGACTAGGTTCAGTTTAGGGTAATCAATCATTTCATACAAACTATACAATATAAGCTAAGACAACAGACAGAATCATAGCACCACTCATAATCAAGCACATGCACACATCCAACTATCTAACAAGCACAACCAAGCATAATCTTAAGCCTCCAAAATACAGCATCGTATTAATCCCAACTTACCTCGACTCCTCGCTCACTTACTCGAGGTCCGCCTTGCTCAGGCTATCGCCGATCATCCCTATAACACAAACATGGTTTCGGTTTTCACATGATGATTATAGGTTCATTTTCTCCTATAACGCTTATTGTTATGTTTTATTTAGGGTTTAATATACCTAATTATCTAGGTCTTAAGTCTTTTACAATTATTCTAGGTCTAGGGTTAGGTTCGGGTTCGGTTTCCGCATCGATTTCTAAATTTGGTTATAGTTCGATTTCTAAGTATTGTTTTATACTCAAATCCTAGAAATTTGTTTCAACCCATAATGTGAAATTAATCATATTACTTCCTGATCTTCTAAATATTATCATTACCCCTAGTCAGTATTTTATTTCACCTGGTACACTTAAATTCGTATTAGTGTACCGAATTCACTCTTGATGTGAGAAATTTTTTATATTTTTCATATAATTACATAAATTCAAGTTTCCTATCATATTTATTGTATATTTTTATTCTTATCATAATATCAATTTTTATTCTAATATTTTCTATTTATTATATTTCTAATAATTATCTATTATGTATTATCACCTATTATGTACATAATACACATCTAATATTTTTATTACTCTAATTACTATCTCCCAACATCAATTATCATTTCAAAATGTATAAATTCATCCTAAATCAGATTTTACACCTAATTACCCTAATTTACAAAATTAACTTAAAATGTACTATTTTTTCATATTACTTATTTACTACATAATTAACCTAATAATTATATCTAAGACCCTAAATGCCATAAGTATCATACTCCATCAGATTTCAACATCCTAAAACACATACTTATTCATTAAATCAGTAATTAACCATTTAATTACTTAATTAACCATAAATTACCCATTTTATGTCTCATTTTAGGGCCTAAAAATTATCTAAAATTTTCGAAACTAAATTTTTGAAAACGGGCTTCATAGCACTGTTATATATCATCTAAGTAATCTACACTAAAATTTTGAGTTCAAAACTATACTCCTAAGGTCATTTATTTCTAAACCGAAACATACTCGGTTTTGCACTATTTTTTAAGGATCATATATTATGAGACATATTTTCATCAAAATAATATTTTTCCTAAAAACTACATACAAAAATATTCCAGAACAACAAGTTTCATAATTTTTTAAGAATATTTACTATTTTTACAAAATTACGTAAAATCGGGCTGGAAATCGAACTCACCGATTTAAGTGGCTTCGACCACTGTCGGTGGCCATGGGTGTGTTGGACCACCTGGGCGTTGCCACCACCGTGTGGTGGTGGTGGCCGTCTACTCCCAGCTGCTCATTTGGTGTGGGTTCCCTTTAAAGGCCCTAATTGCACAGTTTTTCTTATTTTTGTTCTAACTCGAATTTTTCTCTTAATTTTCGCATCTCCCTAATTTTATCTGATTTCTAACTATTCAAATGAGCTTTTGAATTTTTTTCCCTATTTATAGAGCTTTAGGGAATTTATTGTGCATTAAATTGAACATGACAATTGCCTTATCCCTTAATTTTTGGCTTTTGTGTTATCTTAATTTAATTGGCCAATTTTTTCCTTATTTTTCCCAGCTACCACGACCTATATCTGGATCATTCCTTATTTTTCCTGATTTTTTTTATTTTTCCTTAATTAATTATGAATTTTCCTTAATTATTTAGTATAATTTTAGCACATTACACGTATTTTAAGTAATTACGCGTATTTCTACATACATGTAAATTCATATATAGTACAAATAAATATTCCTAAATATTATTCAGGTTATTTTATGATTTTTAGTATACATATAATTTATCTCGAGCGATTCGTTAATTATCAGAATACATTTTATGTATTTTCGATAAATAACGAGTTATATACTTAAAATTTGGAATTTTTATATTCTTTTATTTTATTGCTTATTTTCTTAAATTTAAATTTACAAGATCATTTTTATAATATTTCTAGTTTTACTTTATAATTTAGGCTCGATCGGGTCTTTCAACCGATCAAAACCTCAAATTGCTAGTTTTAGGGCTTACAAGCTGACTAACCAAGGTGAGCAAAGCGTTCCTTGAGTTAGCTAAAACCCTAAAGATTTGAGAAAAATTAGTTGTGCTTCAATGAGCTAACTAACCAAGGTGGGCAAAGTGCTCTTAGAGGTGGTGAAGACCTTAAAATGAATTGAGAAAACTTGGTCGTACCTCAATGAGCTGATTAACCAAGATAGGCAAAGCACTCCTAGAGCTGGTTATACTCCAATGAGCTAACTAACCAAGGTGGGCAAATCGCTCATACAACTGGCTAAGACCCTAAACTGAATTGAGAAAACTTAGTCATGCCCTAATGAGCTAACTAACCAAAGTGGGCAAAGCGCTCCTTGAGCTAGCTAAGACTTTAAAATGAATTAAGAAAACTTGGTCATGCCTTAATGAGCTGACTAACTAAGGTGGGCAAAGTTTTCCTTGAGCTAGCTAAGACCTTGAAATGAATTGAGAAAACTTGGTCGTGCCACAATAAGTTGATTAACCAAGGTAGGCAAAGCGCTCTTAGAGCTGGCTAAGACTCTAAACTGAATTGAGAAAACTTGGTTGTACCCTAATGAGCTAACTAACCAAGGTAGCGAAGCGCTCCTTATGCTGGCTAAGACCCTAAAAAGAATTGAGAACTTAATTGTACCTTAATGAGTTGACTAACCAAGGCGGGCAAAGTGCTCCTTGAGTTAGCTAAGACTCTAAATTGAATCGAGAAAACTTGAATCCGGATAACGCTCCATGAGTTAGCTAAATCCCTAAAAGAGAACATAAATCTGGGTAACGCTCTATGAGCTTGCTAGAACCCTGAAGATATGGATGGGGACAACACTCCATGAGCCGGTTCGATCCCTAAGAAAATGGATAAAGGATAAGCACTCTACGAACTCACTAAAACTCTCTATGATAGTTGAAGAAAAAAGTAAGACCAAGGGACATGACTGATCCTAAAAAGCTGTTGATTTGAGAAATTTACAAAGAAGAAATTCGGTGAAAATTGTTTATGACATGAATTGAAGATTTGGCCACTAAGGTTGACATGGATTGAAAAAACTTGTAACAAGCATTTACTTTCTCTCCCTCTTTTTCCTTATCTTTTCATTTTCTCTTTTTTTTTTCTTCTTTTTTCTTAAAAGTCTGCTATCAGATGCAAATTCTCATTTGAGAAACAAATGTTATAACCATCCCTTTCCTTGGTAACCATGTAGGGTATCTCATATCCATCTTAGTTTTTGGCCCTGATACTGAGCTTCTTAGATAGGCTTTATATCATTCATTTCATAAGGAAAAGGTAACTTATGATTAGTTTAGTCGAAGAGGACTTCCTTACACACCCTCGGTCTAGATTTCGTTGTTAACTATTATTCCAAAAATTACAGTCCAATTTGCAAGTGATATACCTTGATCAATTTGTTAGGTCTTTTTGGTTTCACTATTGTGAATCAAGCTTATGGTGGAATGGTTTCAAAAGGGATTAATGAGAGGGCCTATTTTGAAAGAAGTATTTTCATCCAACCTGAGTGTATAAGTTAAGAATCCTTGGAAAAACTAGATGTATGCTTGCCCTAGTTTCAAACATAATTTTTATTTTAGATAAATTATTCTTCACAATCAGAAGAGCTTTTATCGAGTGTAGGAGGAATTGTAGGTGGGGGAGGTCTTGTGTTTGAGGTTTAGGTAGATATAAAGGTCTTGGAGTGTGGTTCTGAAATGAATATGGGGTTTTTAGTTTGTAGGTAAGAATGTGATTTTGAAATGAATATGGACTTGTGTTTTTGGTTGGAAATGCGATTCAAGGCCTTGTGTTTTTAAAGCAACTTGGGCTTTTAGGCCTTCTTTAGTTAGGGATTTTCTCAAGCTCGATGTTTTGGCATTTCTTCATTTTCCTTTTTCTTGGGTTTTTTCTTTCCCTTTTTTTTTCTTCCTCTTTTTTTTTTTTCTTTTTTCTTTTCATTTCTTTCTTTTCTCTCTCCAAAAATAACTATCTCTTTTGTCAAGTTTTTGTCTTAAGATGAATCAAGGTCTTAAATCTATAGGTTTAGAGTGTATTGGCCTGGGTAAGGTATGTGTGGCCTTTAGGGTATTTGGAAAAATGTTGGCTCTTCTTCAAAGAGAACAATTTATCGAAAACAAAAATCATCCTTGAATTGTTATTACTAAGGTAAGCACAATTCAGTTTTATCCTTCTCTTCTAATCAATGACCTTAATCTCAAAATTGCCTTACTGTGGGATGATTCTTGATAGGGTTTATGTCTGAAAGTACTCCACATCGGTTCAATGGGGTAAACAAAGAACAGTTGTGTTTGGGATTTGAAAATGAATGTCTAACTTCATTTTGGTCTATGTATCAAGTTCAAAATGGACTTTTTTTAAGGAATGAGTCCAAAATATCCTTACCATGACGTCTCTCATCTCTCAAATTGTTTAAAGGTTAGAGTGTAGGATATAGCTTTTCTCTTTTCATTCTAAACCTTTTTTAAAAAAGAGTTACTAATTCCTTACATAGGGATTGATTAACCTTAGGGTGATGACTGACTTTATTTCTTAATTCCTTGAAACATGCCCCAAGTTATAAAACAATAACTTTCACTTGATTTGAGATTAAAATGGAATTTGAAAAACCAAATACCTCGCACCTTTCACGTTCTTGCTTAAATTGCTCCAAACTTACAAGTCTTAACACCCCTAGGCTTTCATGTGTGGTTTTGGGTCTAGTTCCTTAGAGTTCAAATAGTTCAGCATTAACAACTTTTGAAGTGGAAGGGACTAATGAATTGCCCTTTTTGTTTGTATCGGGGGTCAAGCCAGGATAATATTTCACGGTCTTGTTGTTTTGACTTGATTCATGTTTAGTCTAGATGGATTAGAGGTTTAAAGTTAATTTAGCCATCTTGATGGGCCAGGAGTTTGTGTTCGAATTAGTTGCTTTAATGGAATAAGTGATCGTGTTTGTCCGGAGGCCCATAAGGATTTGTAACTGATAGTAAATTTCTTTTTTGAAAGAGTGAGAGGAAAAGTTAGGGCTTTCATGTTATTGAGACCGAGTGATGGAATCTTACAAGGGGAATTTCTTTCTTAGGATTCTATACTCAAGCTTACAATACTACTGAGGGTCTATTTACAAAAGAGGAATCCTATTTATTCTAAATGAGAACAAAAAAAAAATAAAATAAAATAAAATTACAAAGTGCTAATTTAGCCAAAAGAATAAACTTTTCTGGTTGGTAAAATACTAGGCAAAATAGTAACTACCTGAAATTATTTTACGGTTTGATTCTTTTTGTTTTGTTGTTTTATTTTTCTTCTTCTTTTTTTATGTATTTTTTATTTACTCTGCGAGGGTTAGGCTCAACTGATGTGGACCCAAATAAAAAGCAAGAAATTTGAGCTTTTATAAATGTACTAAGGCTTGCCTTAAGGTAATATTCACAAAGGTTTTTTGTTAGGATAAGATGGGCCTAATTTTGTTCTTAATAAATTCTTACTTATCAGTGCTAAAAAGTTGGAACTATATCTGAAGTAAATTTTTTTTCTTTTAGGTCAATGAGGTGGGTGGATACGAGTTTATTCGAAAGCCCTTTACCTTGATCTAGTTATACTTATCTAAAGAACTAAAACCATAATCAAAGCCCATCCTAAACTTTTATACGTACATATTATAGGATATTTACAGGGAAATATTACAACGAACATCTACCCTTATTCGTTTAGTATTACTACATTATGGGTTCTTGTAATTTTTGAGAAAAAGCTTTTATGCATGCAACGGGTAGGTTCTAAAGGTCTTCAAGTTCTACAACCACCGCATTTTTTCAAAGCAACGGTTTTGTGGTGAGATTTGAACTTAAGTGGGGTGGCTTGATCAACCCCGAAAGGTGGTTACCCTACAACATCTGAAGCTTACATAATAACTCCCCTTCTAAGGTCCTAAGACAGCCTAGTTTTGACCGTATTTACCATGCTTTTATGATACAAAAAATACAATCAAATAAACCCCAAACTGATCCCCTTAAATAAATTGCAACAAAAAGTTATTATTACAAAAAGGAAATGAAATAAAATAAATAAATAAAAAAAAACCAATTCAAGTTTTTTTTTTCTTTTTTTGATTTTGAAGAATAATCCTAATTTTGGTAAATTTTAGTGGCTAGCCCTCTTGACAGCCTTTTTAGTGGAGTCGCCAAACTATCGAGTTTGAATTTTCGATTTTCTTATTTAAATTTGATTTTCCACTTTCTAATTAATAGTAAATCCTAACCCATTCGGTATTAATCATTGACTAAAGAAATTAGGAAGTTCCGATTTTTTTTTCTTGAAAAAATTTAGAGTCACCACCCGATTGGAGTCAGGAAAAAAAAAAAGAAACTGTAATCAATTGAGTAGATTGATTATGATTTGATTACTGATCTTCGATTTCAATTTCATACAAACTAAAGTAATCCGAATCCGGGGGTTAACCTATTAAACCCTAATAGGTACCATTATTTATTTTTCGAAACTAAGTTATTCTTCAAATTATATTGTTTTAAAAGAAAAATAATAACAAAAAAAAAACCTAAGTTTCTATATATTTTATCATTGTTCCGAAGGTATCTACGTACCCACTAGCCTCGATCAAACAACCGTAGTTCTTTTCGAAAACCTTAGTGTGTTGGTTGATTTAATTTTGAAAAACCAACTGGATTTACGTTTTAAGTGATTAAGTTTATTAAAAAAAAAAAACTTAAGGGGGTCTAACTTGAGAATGATCAACAAACTTTCTAAGACATTATAATTATTTTACAAAACCTTCGTTTTGTAATTTTTTATTTCTAAAAAAAAAATAATTTTCTATGTGAGGAATCCTAATAATCTTAATGGTAGAACACCTTAGCTAAAAACAAAATAGTTTTCTATGTGAGGAACCCCTCAAAAACCTAATCTCAAAAAAATCCCTAAACTAATATATACAACTATCTACCGGAACAAAACAATTCCATATAATACACTCGTATAAGAATTAACACTAAAACTCCTAAACTAACTTATACACATATTTTATATTATGTTAACTAATAAAATATAATAATGTATATATAATAAAAAAATAATCTTAACCAAACCCTTATCTAATATCCATATATCTTTATATCTATATTTAATCTATACAATATTACAAAACTAATACTAAAGACATATCCTATTATATACACACACCTATATATACTAGCTAATAATATAATATAATAATATTAAAAAAAATCTAAATAAATCAAACCTTGACAATTAGTGCACGGCATGTGATTTGTAATAGGCTGTTCAGCAGCCTTTGTATGTTGTGAAGTTGGCCTATGCATGCAATTGATCGGAGTTGGTGTCAGTGATGGCGCATGCTGCGTGTTTGGCATTTTGATCCACGTATACTACTGAGGATAGGCATGTGGTTCGCGAATCCTGGATGTAGACGTGAGTTGCTGTTTAATGCTTAGAGTGTCGTTGTGCCTGAAAGTGATACGAATCAAAGGAACAACAATAGATCTTAAAACAAGGTCAGAATGGGTCAAATGGGTTTAACGTATAGGAAGTGAGATGGTTGGTTTACACGGTGAATGCGAATGGATATAACTCACCAAGACATAAACACAATCAGGGGTTTGAGCTCAAAATATAGTTCGATACAACTCATGAACACTAAATGTTGCTTAGGATTCAAATGAAGGTTAGATGCAACTTACTAACCGGTTCAAATGAAGGGGTTCATTACAATCTTGAGGACAAGATCAATAAGGACACGAGATAGATTAAAGAGTTTGATTTGTACTCGATAATCCGACAATGTTAACTCAAGAGTTGCCTTGCTTAGAAAGGGAAAAATTCTAAAATACAGGAATATACTTTTTGTCTGATTTTGTATATTGATGTCTCTGTATGTATCCATTTCTCTTTGATGTTTACAAATGTTACTATTTATAGCAAGTCTTAAACTCTAGTGGTAAAGCTATAAATAATGTACAAGGGCTTAAACCCTAAAGAATTGGGCCCATAAATAAAATAAAGGAAAACATGTACAAGAATACAAAACTGTGTGTTTTACAAGGGGAGTCAGCATGCAGTCACTCGACATGTCTTGAAAGGAGTAGTATCTTAACTGGAGGAGGTTGGCAGTTGGATGTACGGGTTCGGGAAGAAGTCCCCGAAGTCTTATAGTGTTTGGCCAAGACACTAGAAAGGTTGGCTTATAATTGCCGAGTTTTAGAATTAGTTGGCATGAGTCTCTCGATGTTGTACCGAGTGGTTCTTTGGTCTTGAATACTTGGCCTTGTAGTATCTTGGCACCTTGGTTGACAACAAACTTGATGCCAAGTATTTATCTTCCTTCCTCTTGTCCTTTTAGCTACTGCTAGGCCTTGGTAAGCTTTGATAAGACTCGGCTTCAGACAGATCTGGCTCGGCTTAAATATAGTCGGAGGTTGATTCCCATAAGGAAGTTTGGCCATGCTCTGGTTGCTTTGTTTAGTGAGGATGGACGTGTTCGTATAATGCTTGTTAAAATGTTGAGTGAAGTTGCATCTGTCTCATTGCTGATCTCGATTAATAGCTGAGGGTCAAAGTGAACTAGATGTGGGTGATGTACTACTGATCGGTAGGCAAGGCATTGATCACATGTTCTCGTGTTGTTGCCTTCCGCTGCTCGTAGTTGTGAAGATGACAGAGGGTTGATGTGAAGTGTTAGTGAGTGTGGGAGGGGATTGGGTATTGCTGCATGCAATAGGCTGTGTATGTTGACTTGCTGATTAGTGAGGTGAAGCGGCTGGCGTAGTCTTCATTGGTTGTATTCGTCATGTAAGTACAGTGTGGTTGATGAGTGAAGCATGCATGTGCGGCTTGTGGTTGTGTGCAAGTCGAGTGGAGTGTAGTGTTAAGCAACGATCGGTGCTATCAACATATTGTGGATAACATGTAGAATTGTGGGGAATTGTTTGGTTACGTTGGCGTAAAGAGGGTCAGCAAGTGTAACGTGGTTAAGTGTGGCTACTGTGGTTTGACATGCTCAGTTAGTCGATGGAGATTGTTGTGCTGTGTTTAAAGTGTTCTCATGTATTATTGTGATGGTGTGGGTATTTTGTTCGAGGATGTATGTTATGCCCAGAAGTCACAAAGTCGTAACAGTTTCGCCATATAAACCATTCTATAATAGTAACTGGCCTCACAGTACTTATCATAGACATGATTTATACAAGGCGTCGACGACTCCTCACTTTGAAGTAAACAGTCTTATTAAGTGTTTAGTTAATGTTACAATAATTATAAAAAATTTTAGATCAACATACATAATTATATGTAAATTCCACAGAACTTCTCATGAAACTCGACATTAACATAACAGTTCACTAATTTACATAACGGCTATCAGTCTTTCATTCTTAAGCTATAAAGGAGACTCTAGCTATACATCCACTGCTATGCAAATTGATCCTCACACCCCAGGCTTCTAAAGAACTAACTTTTGGATAGTTGTAAGGCAGCATAATACTCGAAGTATTCAAAAATCAGGACCTACAAAAGGATGTATACAGGTATAAGCAACTACAGCTCAGTAAGTTGCATTGGAGACTCATGAATATATACAAACACAAACAAGATTATCAAGCAATTATTTTCATACAATACAATAAGCAAGTGTCATCACACAATGTAATCCAGTCCGTTATAAAATCAGATAAATTTCACCCGCTTTAATTCGAGTTGAGGACTTTTCATGTTATGCAACAGCTCACAACCAAACCCAGGTTTATGCAATAGAGACATTGCTTCTCTTAAGACTATCCTTCGAACCAATGCCCTCATCTTCACCGCGATCTCCTCTCCTATTACTTAGTTCGACTATGGATGAGGAAAAGACCAATTGCTATCCAGCGCTATCTTTATTGAAGGTGTCAGTATTTGGTTGGAGAATCTTAATGATCTCCTAAAGGGTTGCAATGTATGATAATTTAGGTCATTAGAGTCGAATAAGATTAAATTCTATTTAGGGTGTTCAAATAATTTTACACCAATCCAGTCATAACACAAAATCATCACATTACAAATTTCAGCACGAATTCAGATACTCAAACACATGCATAAATTACTTACAATCATAATTATACAAAATCCTAAGTCTTCAAGTATCATAAAATAGTACTCTAATACAATAAGTAATAACCTAACTTACTTGAAATTCTTAGTCGCCCGATCACTTAATTGTAAGTCAGTTCGTCTTTGGGTATCCTATAATACAAATAGGTCTTTTTCGTACTTATATTTTAGTGGTTCATATTCTAAGTTATAATTTAACTCATTTCTCCATGTATACTTATTATTTACTAATGATTCATTCTACCTTATTTCAGGGTTCGGTTTCTAAATTAGATTCCAATTTTAATTCTGGAATCCTAAATATGCTTTAATTTTAATGTGAAATTAATCACATTAAGCTTGAGTATTTTAATATGATATTGGGTTTTAATTTAGTGTTTTAAACTGTTCGGTACACTCTAATCCTAATTGAGGTACTGAATTTATTCTCAATGTGAGAAAATCTTATATTTTTTATACAATTACCTAAAATTAATTTTTTTTTTTCAGATTTATTATATTCTGATTTTTATTATTATATTATCTAAATAAACCTAATTTTTCATATTTATTAAATTTTCAATTCTACATATTCCTAATTTCCTCCAATTACTACATAATTCCTATATTAATTACACTTAACACTCTAAAGGCTAGGATTAGGTTTTCACATCAGAGATTAATATCCCTTAACATCTAATCACTACCTAAATCAGTAATTAATCACTTAATCACCTAATTAATCCAAAATTACTCAATTTTTCCATCATTTTAGGAATAAAAATATACTTAAAAATTTTGAAAATTAAATTTTAAAAAATGGCTTCATATCCCTGTTCTATATCACTTAAGCACTCTATAGAAAAAATTTGAGCTCTAAACTACACTTCTAAGCCTATTTATTTCTAATTCTAATCATACTCGGTTTTTTCTTAATTTCTCAAGAACCCTATATTTTTAAACGATTAAACTTAATAATATTTTTTTCCTAAATCTACATATAATAAAACCTCAGAATATTAAATTTCATAATTTTCTAGGCAAAATAAATAATTTTAACAAATTATACAAAATCGGAGCAGATGGAAGACTCACCCGGTCCAATGACTTTTGGGCTTCTAACACCGGTCCAGGTGTGTCAGCCGGTCTAAGCGATAGGTCTAGAGTTAGGTGGTGGTGGTGTATGGGTTCGATTCACTAGCCTCTATTGCATAAATTTCCTTAATATTTTCCTAAACCCTAATTTTCCTCTTTAATTTTCGGTGCTCTTAATTTTTTCTAACTTCTAACTGTCCAAATGAGTTCTATAATTTTTCTCTCTATTTATAGAGCTTCGTAGTAATTATTATGCATTTAATTGGACAAGACATTGCCCAAATCCCTTAATTTTTGTCTTTTATGTTGCTTGATTTTGATTGGCTAATTTTCTTCTTCACTTCCTGACTTGCTACAACCAAATCCACATCATTCCTTATTTCTCTGATTTTTTTATGATTTTTTATTAATTAATTAATAATATTCTTTAATTATTTAATAAGTTTTTAGCTAATTTAAGTAATTTCGCGTATTTTTATCTACACTTAAATATATATGGGGCACATGTGAACATTCCTAATTATTATTTAGGTCATTCTATGATTTTTAGTATACATATAATCTATCTTTAGCAATTTATTAGTTATTAGATTATATTTTTTTCCTTTTCGATAATTAACAATTATTATAATTAAAATTTGAAAATTTTATAGTCTCCTATTTTATTAATTATTTTCTTAAATTCAAATTTACAGAGTTATTTTTACTAATAATTCTATCTGTAGTTTATAATTTAGGTTTGATCATATTCTTTAATCGATCGTCCTAAACTTTATGTACTAAGTTCAATCCTATGGTTATTTAGCTTAACTTTAGAGCTTACAACGTATGTGAGGGAGACTGTTGTCCTAAGGTTGTAGTACGTTGATCAATGAAGGATTTTCAATTGCTTTCGAGAGTGTGTGTCACATTTTCTTATGCGTACACTTTCTATTTATAAAGCCCGAATCAAATCGAATCCTTTATATTGATTCCAATCCGATTTAATGAAAATCAAATTAGATTCAAATAACTTATATCAATTCAAATCCAATTTAATAAAAGTCAAACTAAATTCAAATCTTTTATAATGATTCAAATCCAATCAAATTAAATTAAAAAATTTGATTAGATGTGGATCCTGTACGCACAATTTGTTTTTTGTAAAAATAAAAAAGATAGAAAAATCAAAAGCACATAGGTGTCTAGCGAGATTTGAACCCATGACCTCAAACAAACTCTATATCAATACTCCAATATTTATCCGTTAGGCCATTGGCTTGTGCTTTGACACTTAATATAATTAAATTGTATTTCAACCATGTGACTTTCTAAAATAATTATTTAAACCGAACTAAAACTAAAACGATTAACCCCTACAACATTTTCTAAAAAAAATCTTTTATAATAATTTTTTTTCTTTTTCCATTATTTTGCATTTTTATCATTTTTCAATTTTTTATTATTTTTATTTTGGAATTAAGAACCTATTAAAAAACAAAAATTAGAACTATAGGGGCAGAAATTAGCGTATACACCAATCTATTAATGACTATGTGAGAGAGTTTTTGATGCTAATGATCCGAACTGACATAGTTGAACTAGATGCTCATACAGTGTCAAGGTTCATTTCTAAACTTAAAAATGAGGTTCGTAACATTATAGAAGTATAGCGGATCTATATACTGAAAAAAACCATTAAGGTAGCCTAGAGAGTTGTAAAGCAAAGAAGAAATGCCTCGAGTTGACTTGAGCCGACATTTTCCTAAGCCCCTATTTAATGCCAACTTACTCATGCCGAACCGAAGAGACCCTCCTAAATCGAATAAAGATATGGCCAACCTCATGATAGTTGAGCAGGCTAATAGAGCCCAGCTGAATTAAGGTTAGGTGACTTCGAGGACATATGAAAAGGGACAGACCTTTGGATTAAGACTAGTGAGGTGAAGTACTTTAAGTGCTTGGGTTTTGGACACATGATTACTAAGTGTTTGAACTGACGTGCTAAGGTGCTTCGACAAGATGTAGTGAATAGCATCAATAAGAGCAAGCCTAAGGAAGAAAAGAAAATTGTGAAGGTTGAAGCTGAAGAGGAAGAGGAGACCTATTCTATGCTGATCAAGGAGAAATGATGAACTTAGTACTAAGGTGATTGTCGAGCTCCTTGCCAAACTCAGAGGAAGACCATTAAAGGAAAATTATGCACCATCAAAGGACAATGGTGCACAATCATAGTAGACAGAAGAAGTTGTACTAATGTCGTTGCGTAGTCTTTTATGTAGAGGTTAGGATTATCGACCTCTAAGTACTTTCAACCTTACAAGCTATATTGGTTTTATGATAAGGGTGCTCTGTATGTCACAGAGCAAGTTACTGCGCCATTTAGTGTTAGGAATGTGTGTAGGGATGAAGTAGTGTATGATATGATCCTCATGTGTGCTTCACATTTGTTACTTAGAAAACCTTGGTTGTTCGACCGTCGTGTTACTCATGATTGATACAAGAACACCTATGCATTTGTTAAGGACTGAAAGAAGATTTTGTTGCAACTTATGATACTGACCTAAATGAATGAGACCCATAATCAGCTCACTTGAGCTAATTAGAAGAAAGCCTTAGTGATGAGCCAATGAGAGCTTTGAGTTGCTGAAAAGGCTAATGAGCCTATGTTTTTTTTGGATCCAAAGGTTGTTAGAAATGAAGGAACTTAAAGAAGTACCTGATGAAATCTGAAGGTTAATTGATGAGTTTTTTTACTTGTTTCCTAAAGAGTTGCCTAAAATACTATCTCTAGTCCGAGGCATAAAATGTTGTAATGATCTATAGCCAAGCATAACTCTATCGAACCGACTTGCCTATAGAATGAAAACTGAGTAGGCTACCAAGCTGAAGAAGTATGTGCATGAGCTCATAGAGAGGATATTTGAGGGAGAGCATAAGTCCTTATGCTATATCAGCTCTACTTGTTATGAAGAAGGATAGGTCATGGTACATGTGCATTGACGGCCGAGCTATTAATCGTATTACTGCCAAGTACAAATATCTAATATTGAAGCTCAATGGCATGTTAGATGAGCTTCATGGCGCTAAGATATTTTCAATGATTAATTTGCGAAGCGGTTACTATCAAATTCATATGAGGTCAAATGATGAATGAAAGACTGCCTTCAAGACAAGGCATAGTCTCTACGAATAGTTGGTTATGTTATTTGGACTTAGGAATGTGCCAAGCATATTTATGTGACTAATGAACCATGTGATGAGTCTGTTGATTAGAAGATGTGTGGTCGTATACTTTGATGATATATTAATATATAGTGCTAACCTAAACAACCATTTTTAACATCTTTGAGTTGTTTTTGATATTTTCTAAACTAAGAAATTATATGGGAACCTGAAGAAATGATATTCTGTTAATGTGAAGTAATTTTTCTTAGGTATATAGTACTAGGATAAGGAATCTGAGCAAATAAGGAAAAGGTCTGAGTTGTCTTAGAGTGGCCGACGTTGAAAAATGTTTCTAAAGTTCAAAGTTTTCATGGCCTTGCTTCCTTTTATAGAAGGATCAATAAAAATTTCAATATTATTGCAACTCCCTTAACCGAGCTAACAAAGAAGAGTGAAGGTTTTCAATGGAATGACCGTACTAAACAGAGCTTCAAAGAGATCAAAGAGAAGCTTACTATTGCCCTTGTTCTGTCCTTACTAGATTTTGACAAGCTATTTGAACTAGAATGCAATGCATCAGGCTTTGGAATTGGTGTCGTCTTGATGCAAGAACGACAATCGGTTGCTTACCACAGTAAGAAGCTCAATTATGTCGCATTGAACTACTCAGTGTACAAGAAAGAGTTGTATTCTCTTTTTCAAGCTTTTAAAGTGTAGCAAAACTATTTATTACCATGAGAATTTGTAATTTACCCTAACCATGAGTTGTTGAAGCATCTTGGGAGTCAGAGCAAACTTTCGAAGAGGCAACCAAAATGGCTAGAGTTTATGGATATGTGTTCTAACATAAGAAGAGAAGTGCCAACGTAGTTGCTGATGCTTTGTTAAGTTAGTAAACTTTATTGACCACCTTGTAGACAAAGTTATTGAGATTTTCACTTATCTCTGAGTAGTATACTCATGACCCACATTTTGGTTCCATTGTAGAGTAGTGCAGAGAAGGAGTTACTATTGGAGAATATTACCTCAAAGATGGTTATCTATTCAAAGAAAGAAGGTTGTTCATACCTAGCTATTCCATATGTGAGTTATTGGTTAGGGAAGCTCATAGTGGTAGGTTATTTGGTTATTTTGGAGAGACCAAAACAACCAATCTATTGAAGGAAAATTTTTATTGGCCTGGTTTGGCCAAGGATGTCCATAAGGTTGTCAATAGTTATGAAGTATGCAAGAAGGTGAAGGGAAAGAGGGAACTACATGGAGAATATATGCCTTTACCTATATCGATCTTACCTTGGGTTATCTTTAGTATGGACTTTGTCCTAAGGTTGCCTCTAATAACTAAAGGAAAAGATTCAATCTTTGTTGTAGTAGACGGCTTCAACAAAATGATACACTTCATGCCGTACCATCAAACTAACAATGCCTTATATATTACTGATTTGTTTCTGTAGGAAGTTGTCTAACTATGTGGAGTTCAAAAAACTATTGTTTCAAATTGCGACACCAAAATTTTAAGTTATTTTTGGAAGACTCTTTTGAAAAGAATTGGGACTAAACTTTTGTTTAGCTCTAGTAGCTACCCCTAAATTGATGGTTAGATTAAAGTAGTGGATAGGAACGTAGGCAACTTACTTAGAACTATCGTGGGAAAAAACTTAAAAGATTGGGATCTATGTCTACCAATTGTGGAATTTGCATACAACAGAAATGTCCATAGCACTATTAGGAAGACGCCATTTGAGGTCGTCTATAGCTTCAATCCCACTATTCCTCTGGATTTGATTGGTAACCCTGCAGTTGCTAAAGAGAGTCACTTTAGAATCAACCAAGCCCAAGAATTACAAGAACTACATCAATCCATAGCAAGGAAGATCACTAAGTTCAACTAGAGATAGTAAGAGATTGGTAGCCGAGGCTGTTGAGCTATTTCTTTTAGATCAGGAGACTTAATATAGATTTACCTCAACTAAGAAAGATTTCCGTACCTGAGGCAGAATAAATTATCTCTACAAGCTTATGGTCTATTTAAGGTCTTGAAGAAGATTGACTGTAAGGCTTACTAGATCGAATTGCCCGAGAACTATAGTGTTTCCTCTACCTTCAATGTATTTGACTTGATTCCCTATCGATTAGAAGGAGACCTCGTAGATGCCCATGAAGGACAAGAGCTTGAAACTACTTCGAATTTGAGGAGAAATCTTTCCCAACCCTAGTCAAATGATAAGAATCAACTCTCTAGACCAATCATGAGCAACCAAACTAGAGAACTCCATGGCCTAAAGCGAAGAATACTAGCTCGAAGCCCCATCTAGGGTGAGAATTCCTATTCTAACCCCCATGTTTCACTCTATTGTCAACCTGAGTACCGAGCTTTCATGTGTGCCAGCATAGTTTCTAAAGATATTGAGTAGACATGCCAACTTACAAAGCCCACAGGCCAACTTGCCGAGCATCCATACCATAACCCAGACAACATCTGAGTAGACTAGCCTCAAACGTCTGTCTAAGCCAAGTTTCTAAGTTGACTAGTATTCGACCCCAATCCGTGTTGAACTGTAAGATATTGGACTTGAAGGTGATTTGGACATCCTTAACTGACCAAGCTCTAACTTAAACCAGATTAAGTTAGCTTTGACAGTCGATTCTTTTCCTTCACCTTGTTTGAATTGTATCATACTCCAGACACCAACTACCATATAATATGTGTCTACTAGTACAACATTCCAGAAGGATTCCCTCACCTTTCGTACAGAATTTTCTTTGTCATTTTTACCCTTTTTAATATATTTCATGTATTTTAAATTGTAAATTACCCTTTTTTGTCTTTTCATATGTGCTTGTAACCTTAGTGGGGTTAGTAAATAAACCTCATTTGTTGTTGTACACAGACATCAGATTACATTATCAGATTATTATAAGTTTCCTTATGAGTAACCCTAGCGTTCTCATTTATCTTTAACTCTTATCTATTCCTTTTAGTAAGAAGTAATGGTGAGTGACCCTATAGTTCGAACTGGTGAGTCATATCTAGCGGATTGTAAGTCGAGTAGAATCGATTGATATGTCATATCCAGTTGTTAGCTGCTTAGATTTTGCTAGTCTGCTTTTATTTTCTTTCTATTCTTTCCGTTGTGATGCTCCTCCATGTGTTTGACCTCGAAGATGCATCAGCTATAGGTTATGGTAGCAGGCGAGGCAAGTTAAGAATGGAAGCTCTCAACCTAGGGAACCTTCTTATGTGATTGGTTTTGCTTGAAAAGCTTTGAGCTTGACCAAAATTTAGAGAAAGAGAGCGAGACTGTAGTTAGGGAGAGAAAGTGAATGGGAATTGGTGTATGTATGAAATTGGATGGAATGGATGATCAAAACATGAATGGGGTACTTCTTTTATAAGGAAACGACCATTAATGGCTGATTCACCATGAATATAAAATCTTAGATTTTTCACTTTTTTCCTATTTTTTATTAGCGGTTTGATCCTTGAAATGAATGGATTTGACTCCGTTTTTAGATTCAATACAAAGAGGGCCATGTGGAATACAAGATTGAACTAATAAATTGTGTGTTCATATGTGAAATTCACACGAAAAATTGTGGCAAAGTGTAGGTTGCAAGTTGTTTTTATTTGGGAAATTAAGGGAAAAGGATGGAAAATACTAAGAAAGGTGCTGACATATCACTACGTCAGCCGTGTGGATGAATAAAAATATGTCATGTGTTCAACCTTGACACATGGACTAATGAACTTGTACTACATGTATTCTTTTTTGGCAGAAAAGAAAAAAGGCACGAAGTGTTTGTTTGAAGACTCAAACCCAAGACCTCTCTCTTTTTTCCAAATGCAAGATCAAGCTCTAAACCATTAGGCCACTTGGGTAATGCCCTGTTCTGTAGTGCAAAGATAATGTATATAAAGCTTAAAATAGGCTAGGTTAAATTTTAATTATTTGCTCTAAGCCTAATCTAATCCAAAGCACCCAACCTGTATTATTATTTATTCTATTCTAATACTCTATTACCCTAAAATAATTCTTTTTTCCTAATTTTTTTAATTTTTATATTTTTTTTATTTTATAATTTCTTTGTATTTTTCTAAATTTTCTAATTTTTGTATTTTTTATATTAGGACCCTTTACTATATGAAATAAATAAATAAAAATAAAATTCTAAAAATACAAGAGGGAGCAAAAGTAGGATATCTACATGAAGTATAATGAAAAGAGAGAGAAAAAAAAAAAAGAACAATCAAGAAGAACAAGTTGATTGCTACTTACAATTTTAACTTCTACCTTTAGTTCTCACTTCTTAATATTTAAGATTAACAATAAAATATTAAACTTGTTTTAACTTCCTAACAGATTAGAAATATAACAAATTTTGCTTATGGAAGTATAACTTAAGTTTTAATGTAATCTTTTAATCCTATTTGATTTTGTCCCTTGTTACATCTATATACTTTTGATTACTTACTAATGTGTTAATGCAAGTAATCAAGTAAACATGTAAAGTAAAAATACTGAAATATAAAAAGATGAAGGACCAAAAAATCAAGCAATTGTTACATAGTGATTCTATCTTATATGTTAGTTTACTCTTTCAATTATTTAAAACAAATAAAACGAAATATACAGTTTCCATGACTTTGTCCTACCTTCTAATCCATACTACATGATCATGCAAGTCTATAATTCCCTTATCATTCTCTCAAACAGCTCTCCACCAAATTTAAAGAGTTTAGTTGTTCTCTTTGAGGATAGTAGGATTCCTCTCACTTTAGTTCATGTTCTCAATCTAAATAATAGATATGACACTTTAACTCATACAGTTTTCACATAAAACTTTACTTTTCTCATAATATGTAAATCCTTTGTTCAACTTGTTCGTAAAGCTGTATTTTTCTTTTCTTCTTCTGTGTTGTTTCTTGAAATCTTTAGTCATTTAAATAAACTTGATTTCAACATTCAAATGCTACATTCTTGGTAGTAGTCGTTAACTTTAAATCTTTACAATTCTTATGTTGTTATGTTTTCGAATATGCTTGTCAATGATATGCCTTATTCAATCTTTCTGTTTTTTTGTTTCTTCTAGAAAACATCTCTTTTTAGTTTCCAATAATTTTATGATTCACTTCATGTTTGGTCAATTGCATTGTTATGTTAAATATCCCTTGGCAAATTAGATATATTATCCAGATATATCTTTTCCTATGTGCGAAGGTCTTGATTTGTAATTTGCAAAATGAGTTGTCTTTTGTTCATTCTCTTAAAGTAGCTTCCAATTCTTTTTGCTTCTAAACAAATGTCACTTCTAAGCTTTAGTTTGTCTTTTGAAATTGTCAACCTTCTTGATTATCTTCTAAAGTTTACTGGTTTTTGATGTTTTCTTGCTTTTCATCATGCTTCTAAACTTTCTTTTGACTTATTACATACTCAAAGCTTCTGGTTCATTCTTATTTATTTATTTCTTTTGGATAGCTTAATCTTATTGTTATTACTTGACTTTTAAAGTTTTTTTTTCTTCTGAAACATTCTACTATTTAGATTAGTCTTTTCTTCCTTTACCTTTTAATTATGGTTTTATGGTTTTACTGCTGTATTATGTCTTTTAGCTTGTAGCATGCATATTCCTTTTAGGTTCTAAGTGATATACATCTAAGCTTTTCTTTTTGGTTTTGATTAGAAGTTTTGACTTTATCTGTTTTGCATATTTTGTTATCATCAAAATACTTTATATGGAGGTTCTAACAAACACCATTAACATTTAATGTGTTGCTATTAACAACATAAGGAATAAATATATTTTAAAAGAATGTCTAGTTTAGTACATATAAACTTTTAACAAAAAATAAAAAATAAAAAGGAAGCTCATTTTTAGTTATGTAGAATGAGCTTTTTTTTTTTCTTTTTAGCTTCTAGATTTTTTGTCCCACATTAATGATATTGCAAATCAAGTTAGATGTGATTAATAAATAAGTGAACATCTTCATAAGATTGGCTAAAAGGTTACATGGCTCTTTGACTCCATTTTGTTAGTTTAAAATTCAATTTATTTTTAGTTTAAATTTTAAATTTAAAAAAATTGAGAAGTCATGGTTCATGCATTTAAGAACTAGACCCATGAAGTAGTGGTTCTAATGCTCAGTTCGAAACTAGGACCGCTCCATGGAAACAATAACTCGGCTCAATAGGGTGGTCATGGTTTCAAGATAGTCGAACTTGCTCCTAGGTCTACTTTAACTCTCTAAATAGAGTATTGTTACTACACTTAACTTCCAAAACACTTTTGGAAAAAATTGAGCAAATTTTCCTTTATTAAGTTATAATGGCTTCTAAAAGGACGCTTAATAACATTATAAGGGTTTCACTTTTTAAAAATTAAAGGAATAAGTCGGTCAACTTAAATATTTAGGGGTTAATGTGCAATTAATCCATATAATGCCAATGAAAATAATTTGTAGTTACAAAAGTGCCATAATCTAGGATTATTTTATATATATACATATACACAACATATGTACCGGTCAGCCTTAAAGAAATCTTAATCTGATAATACATAGATGTCATAGAGAGAAGTGTGGCTCATGAGAGGAAGAGGAACATGCAAGCTCAATTTTTTTATATGCATGCATGTGACAACATATTGAATTATGTGTTTATAAGTATTCTTGACTTGTTTTTGAAAAATTTTGGTGTTTGATTTTTTGTGGTGTTGCTTTACAAAGTAACAACACTTGCACGAGAGTTTTCCATGCTTCAAATATTGCATTTGAGGAGGTGGTGGCTTATATATATATATACTTGATTTGATGTATATGACCCAATTATTCGCAAAACGAACATATTGAGGGAGAAGAAAATAATGCTTAGGCAGTAAACGATGTACTTCATTACTCATGAGGCATAACACGGACGTAATTCAATGCTAAAAAAAAATTATAAGCAAATAGAATGATTGCAACGACAGACGACAAATAATTTTCACAAATGAAAAATGAGCAAAAACCACGATTTCTCGCATTGCCCTAATATACCTTATCAATAAGGAACTGAAAGGACTTTTATTTTTTCCTTTGAGAAAAATCCGCCTAGAGATAATCCATGGACCACTGATGATATATTACAGGATATGTACAATAAAACAGAACATGCGATAAATCAGAAGTGGAATCTTCCAATAGAAAACAATTATAACACCTCACGTAAGCTTCGTTGTCCCATATAATTCATACACGTGGCCCCCCATGAATGGCCCCATTATAGTCAAACACAATAAATTATACCATATGATAGTCAAGTTCTGTTAAAATTCCAATAGGTTAGTTAATGCACTGCTATATAGCTAGCATTCAACACTGGTCCCTCTTATTGCTTGTTTAGGTGGAAGCAGGAAGGGTAGGGGAAAAAAGAAGAAGAAGGAAGACAGAAGGGTTTTCATTGTCTACTCTTTATACATTTATCCAATTATTTGTTATCATAAACAAATTATTGACACATTTCATATACCACATGGAAAAAAGAATAATAATAACACAATGTGCTCCATTATTCATCTTCAAGTTGGCCCACTATTTTGCTAGTAGTTAATGGCACATGTAACTTATAAATTATAATGTTATTATGTTCAGGATTTAATAGTGATAAATAGGTATCGATAAAATTCTAATGTGTAGTGGTTTTTGTAATATAAAAATAATCAATTTTTTTTTTAAAAAAAATCATTATTACTACCATATGATTCAAACTTATCCAACAGTCATGAATACACATAATGGGTGAGCAGTATAAGTAGACTCCATATTTTTTCGTGTATTATACTGTAGTGTTGACCATATGCAGCCTAAACAGGGAGAAGAAAGTAGTGGTTTTTTTATTTCTGTTGTATTGCACAATTGTTTACATGCTTTAGTGGGATTTCACAATTTTTTTTATGTGATGTCGTGGGTTTAGATTCCAAAGCTGGACGCGGTCCCAAAGGGTCTTGTCTGCTGTGTCTTGGGGCATCCCACGCTCTTTCATGCCCCATGGCTGGCTCTTCTGTAGACCAATATGAGGCAGGACCACACAAACACCTATCTAATTACCTTCTATATAAGCAACTCCCTTTGATCCTTTTTTCATTCCAACCCAAAGTTCACAAACACACAAACGCAACCTAAGAACAAAAACCCAATTCTCCATTTTCTTGTTTTGCCTTTGTTTGCTGTATACTACTAGCTAGAGTGTGCAAATGAAGATGATGGGAAGCCCTAGCATGGGAGGTTCAAAGAGAAGGTTGTCATCAAGTAGAGGACTTGGAGGTGCCCTAAGAGAGCAAAGAGCTAAATTGTACATCATAAGAAGATGTGTGGTTATGCTCCTTTGTTGGCATGATTGAGCTTTGTTACCCGGATTCTTCACCTTATCATACCCTTTTGGACTTTATGAAAATTAGGGGGAATTGAAGGATTTGATTCGGATATGGCAAGAAAAATGGAAAAATCCATGTATCAGTTGTTGTGCAGCATATTTCAACCTAGCTAGAGTGGAGAAAACACATGAAGAATTAGGATTCTTTTTAATTCTAATTCATTTTCCCTAACTTAGGGGTGGAATGGAGTGTAAATAGCCAGTATTATACAAAGAAAAACTTTTGACTTAGTTTCGTATCAATTAGCCTTGTGAGGCTAACTAAGGGTCATGTATACCTAGAAGCTTCAGTTAATCTAAGTTTTGTTTCTTATCCATATGTATTTTGTGTTCTTCTTGTTTGGAAGGGGGGGGGGGGGGGGGGGGGGGGGGGGGGGTGGTGGGAAGGTGGCTGTTGCAATATCTTTACCATTCTTCAATTGTAAGTCCTTAATTATTTAATCTTGGATGGAAGCAAGGTTTTCTAGTGAAAGAGATGATTACATAGAATAACTTAACATACCAAACATTTCTAAGAAGATAAAGTAAGTCCTATGGCAAGTGAGAGTCAGTATTGCTTTTCTACCCAGCACAATCAGATGAACATAATCGGTCAAAATGGCTAAGTGTCATTCAGGACAAACTGTTCAAATTTAGCGGTGAAATTATATTGTTGACTTCCCGCATTTCTTTTTTCTTCACTCCATCCCAAAGAACTCGATTTGCCGTGTGTGATAGAATTGGAGAGCTAGCAGAATGCATTGGTTGTTACTATGTTTTTTTAAGGAACACTTGATGAAATGGGATCATCTTGATTGATATGCCGTATGCTCTTAGTTTTTTGTATTTTAAGATTTTGTCGTTCTAATTGAAGATATATACACACACACATACATACATATATATATATATATATATATAAACACATGTGATTATTGTTGATTGAAAAATATACATTGTTTCTTCTTTTTGGGTATTAATAATTCATGGGTTGAGTATTGTTGGTTGCGTATGGGTGAGTTAGTGCTGAGTCAACAGTCTATGAAACTTTATGCCAGTTCTAAGTTTTCGAATGGAAACATACCTTATAGCAAAATTTTATAATATTAGATTTTTGAGGTAAAGTGCCAACCATCTATCAAGTTATAACTAATAAATTCATCAATCCATTTTGTGATATTATTACAAAATTATAATCCTTTATAAAGTTTAGGTCCACTTGTTAAAAAAGTATTAATATTTAAACCCATTATAATAATTTCACAATTATGAGAACATATGATGAAAAATATAATATAATAAAATAAATAGAGATTTTAATTATTTCAACTTAGTCAATATACACGTCTTTGCTATCATCCAACTTATCTCTTCACTTTAGTCGATGTCCTAAACGTCGTTAATAATGGATCTTGTCTTTGCAAACATGGAAAATATTGACATAAACTATTAAATATGGAATAATGCATTGAATTGAAATAAGAAAACTGAAAACGAAAACAACAAATTATTTAATCTAAATTACGCGATCACCATTGAAAACTTTGAAAATTATGCATACCCTAAATTTTTTTAGAAATGGGCAATTTCCATCCTTGAAACCGTAAACCCAATTTTTTTTTTTTTTTTTTGAATAGGCTATCACATGTGAAATAAGCTTATGTAAATGATTACATAGCAATTTTCTATTAATTAAATTTAATAATTTAAATTAACATAAGTTATTTTATTTTTTTAGCTTTAGTTAATTTAATTAATTAAAATATATAGATAAAATGGTATGTAAACATCTAAATAAACTTATGCCACGTGTGATAGCTTAGTCAGCGTGAAAAAGGGGGTGAAAAGAAAAGGGGAAGAGGAGTAGAGTCGAATTGAGCTTCTAAAGGCTCAAGTTTGACTTATTTGAAAATTATCAAGCTTGAGCCAAGTTTTTGTTGAGCTTGTGAATTGATGCTTTAGTTTGTCTTGTTTAGATAAATGAACTTTATCTTAAATTTGAGCTTAACTTCTTTACTAATCCAACTTGAATCGGACCTATAGCAAGTTGAGCTCGACCTTATTCATGAGCTTGAATATAAAAAATGAATGAATATATAAATAAATAGATTGGCAAAAACAAGGATCCACTTGTAAAGAGAGGAAGATAGCTCGCGGCTAGTGCCTTGAGAGAGAGTAACTAAGATTTGACCTTGTAGGGAGTGTTTTTGAGTGAAGAAGGATATCCAAAACAATTTCCTTGACCCTTTTTTATACTAATCAACAATCATGGAAATCTTAAAATCACCATAAATTCAAGAATTAAAATCGAACATTTGATTGAGCTTAATCTTTACAATTTAATTTGAAATGGAGTAAATTTATAGTCAAAAGGCAATTAGTTGCATCTGAACTTACCTAAACGAGGCAATGGAAGCTTTGATATTTACGGCAAAGGCGTAAATAATGTAAGATTAAGTTGAACAAAAATAGGTATTGTAGACACTCAATTTTTGCAACCTACCACCCCCTTATTTTATTTTATTATATTTCTTCAATAGGTCCTAAATTAGTCTAAACCTAAAAAAAAAAAGGAAATTACAGAAAACTCAAAAAATAAATAAATTTAGAAAAAACAAGAATTTTAGGAAAATACAAAAATAGGAAAAGAAAAAGAATAAAAAATAAGAAAATTGGAAAAATATCAAAAAACAGGAAATCTAGAAAAAAAAAATAACACAAAAAAAAGAAATTTATAAAATAAAAGAAAATAGAAAAAAAATAGTGAATTTAAAAAATAATAAATTTTTAGATTGTTTAAATAGAATATAATTTAATTTAAATAATTTTGAATAAAAAGTCGTTGGGCCTAGGCTTTTATTTAAATCTAACCTAGGCTAACTTGGTCCATATGTGCAGTTTTCACATATAAATAAGGAAAAACCAATTGCCCAATTAGATAAGTACTTGGACTTGATATTGCATGTGCAAAATGTATCTTTTGTTTTCTTTACTCACTTCATCGCCAAGTCATTTATCAACTCACTTTCAAGTATGGTAAACATACTCTTCTACATGCTAGACACACTCTTATATGCATAGCTATGTATATATGCGCAACTATATATTTGATACCATATATTGTCTAGGTTCGTCCAATCCAAAATTAGAAGAAAATCATATTGCATTTAATTTTTTCTATCCTTAACTCGATCATAAGATCTATAAATACGAGTTTACTCTTCATTTTCAAAACACAATAAAGATTCGAAACACTTTAGAAAAACAAAAATCAAAGCTTCCTCTCTCTGTCACGGTTCCTCTCTTTCTTTAGAATAGCATCCCTTATGATGTTTTTTACAAGAACCACTACTATTGAACTTTTCGAGTTGACAAAGTCGAAGTGAGCCAACAAGCCGATTTGAGCTGCTTTTGAGTCGTCCAAACCGATCCAACGCTAATATTAGCCGACCCCGTTTGTTGTTTTTTTTTTTTTATTTTGTTTATTTGGAAATGTTATAAATGAGAAAACAAAAAAGAAAAAAGAAAAAAGAGCGAAAAAGAAAAAAGAAAGAGAAGAAAAATGTAAAAAAAAATGAAAGAAAAAAAAAAGAAAAAGAAAAGGAAAAAAAAAGATAAAGTAGTTTATTTATTTTTAGTTTAATAGATAAAAAAAAAATAAATACAATAAATAAAATAAAAAGAAGTAAATAGAAAAAATAAATAAATAAGTTTAGGAATAAATATAGCTTTTAATACTTAGAAAAATTAGCTTTTCTAAAAAAAATTATAAATATAATTGGATCTTTTTTTTTAGTTGGAACATTTTAAAATTTTCCAAAAAAATAAAAAATCCAATTTAAGACTTTTTTTTTTAGGAATTTTCTTAAATAAACTCAATTGAACTAAAAACGTAAACTCGATTGTTTTAAAAAATTAAAGTTAACTTCACCCACTAAAGTTTTCATAAAAAGAACTACTTATGTCTGATGTCGAATAACAAATACGTAAGCACTTATTACGTCCCGAAGTCACAGAGTCGCAGCAGTCCCGTCGTGTAAACTATTCTATAATAGTAACTGGCCTTATAGTACCTACCATAGACATAATCTATATAAGGCGTCGACGACTCCTTACTTTGAAGTAAATAGTCCAATAAGGTAAAGTTCACAAATTTTAAATAAATTTATATAATTATATATAAAGTCCACAGAACTTCTCAGGAAATTCTACATATACACAACAATTCACTAATTTACATAATAATTATCAGTCTTTCATCCTCAAACTACGAAGGACATTCTCGCTACACATCATTACTAAGTAAATTGCTCCTCACACCCTTGGCTTCAAAAGGACTAACCTCTGGATAATTGTAAGGCGACATAATACTTGAAGTGTTCAAAGATCAAGACCCGCAAAAGGATTTATAGGGGTATGAGCAACTATAGCTCAGTTTGTTGAATTGGAGACTCACGAATGCATACAAACACAAACAAGATTATCAAGCAATTATTTTCAAGCAATGCAATAATCAAGTGTCATCGCACAACGCAATCCGATTCGTTGTGAAATCAGAGAAATTTCACCTGCTCAAATCTGGGTTGAGGAGTTTCCATGTTATGCAGCAGCTCATAACCAAACCCAGGCTTGTGCAATGGAGACCTCGCTCCTCCCGCGACTACCTTCAAACCGTTGACTTCACCCTCGCCGCGACCTCCTCTCCTATCACTTAGTTCGACTAAGGATGAAGAAGGGACCATTTTGCAATCGTGCGCTATCCCTTTCGAAGGGGTCGGTATTTGGTTGGAGAATCCTATGATCCCCTAACGGGTTGCAATGTATGACATTTTTGGTTATTAGAGTCGAATAAGATTAAATTTCATTTAAGGTGTTTAAACAATTTCACACCAATTCAATCAATCACAAAATCACTCACATTACAAATTCAACATGCATTCAGATACATCAAACAAATGTGTAGACTACTTACAATCACAACCATATACAATCCTAAGTCTTTGAGTATCATAAAATAGCACTTTAATACAGTAAGTAATAACCCAACTTACTTGGAGTTTCTCAGTCGCCCGATCACTTGATTATAAGTCGATCCATCTCTGAATATCTTACAATACAAATAGGTCTTTTTAGTTCTTATACTTTAATGATTCACATTCTAAGTTATGATTTAGCTTTTATTTACTAATGATTCATTCTACCCTATTTCGAGGTTCGGTTCCTAAATCAGATTCTGGTTTTGATTCTGAAATCTTAAATATGCTCAAATCCTAATGTGAAATTAATCACATTAAGGTCGAGTATTTTAATATCCCATTGGGTCTAAATTTAGGATTCTAAACTATTTACTACACGCTAATCCTAGTTAGGGTACTGGATTTATTCCTGATGTGAGAAAATCTTATATTTTTTTATACAATTACTTAAAATTAAATTTTATTTCAGATTTATTATATTTTGATTTCTATTATTATATTATCTAATTAAACCTAATTTTTTTTATAATATTCTTAATTTTATATAATTAGCACATAATGTCGTCATTACTTATACTTAATATTCCAAAGGCTAAGATTATGTTTCTACGTCAGAGATTAATATCTCTAAACATCTAACTACTATCTAAATCAGTAATTAGTGTCTTAATCATTTAATTAACTCAAAATTATCCAATTTTTCCATTATTTTAGGGCTAAAAATTAACTTAAAATTTTCGAAAATTAATTTTTTAAAAAATAACTTCATAGCACTGTTCTATATCCCTTAGGCATTCTACAGGAAAATTTTGAGCTTTAAAATACACTCTTAAACCTATTTATTTCTAATTCTAACCATGCTTGGTTTTGCTTAATTTGTTAAGAATTTTATATTTTCAGACGCGATTAAACTAATTCACTATTTTTCCCTAAATCTACACACAATAAAACCTCAAAATAATAAGTTTCATAATTTTCTGGGCAAAATAACTAATTTTAGGAAATTATACAAAATCAGAACAGATTAGAGACTCACCTGGTCTGATGGCTTTTGACCTTTCAACACCGGTTTAGGTGTGTTGGTCGGTCCAGGCGTGTTGGTCGGTCCAGGCGGTGGGTTTGGCATGGGGTAGTGGTGGCGGCTCGATCCTAGATAGTAGTGATGTGTGGGTTTAGTTCACTAGCCTCAACTACACAGCTTTTCTTTTCTTTTCTTTTTTCTAGTTTTTCTCTTGAATTTTCGCGTCTTTCTATTTTTCTCTAATCCTTAACTGTCTAAAGGAGTTCTTTGAATTTTTTTCCTATTTATAGACATTTTTGGTAATTAATATGCATTAATTAGACATGACATTTCCCCATTTCCTTGATTTTTGGCTTTTGTGTTACTTAATTCTAATTGGATAATTTTTGTTCTTTTATTCCTGATTTGCATCATTCCATACCCTTCTGATTTTTCTTAATTAATTTAATAATTTTCTTTAATTATTTACTAAGTTTTTGGCCAATTTAAGAAATTTCGCGTATTTTTACCTACACGTAAATACATATGGGGTACATGTGAATATTCCTAATTATTATTTAGGTCATTCTATGATTTTTAGTATACATATAATCTATCTTTAGTAATTTATTAGTTATTAGATTACACTTTTCGCATTTTCGATGATTAACAATTATTATACTTAAAATTTGAAAATTTTGTAGTCTCCTATTTTATTACTTATTTTCTTAAATTCATGTTTACAGGGTCATTTTTACTAATATTTCTCTCCATAGTTTATAATTCGGATTTGATCGGATCCTTTACTCGATCGCCCTAAACCTTATGCTTTAAGTTCAATCCTACGGTCTCTTGGCTTAACTTTAGGGCTTACAGCACCCACAAGGGGTAATGATAAAAATAAATAAAAAACCTAATTTTCCTTTTTCCTAGATTATTTAAGTTGTCTAATTAGAGTAATTAATTGAGTTCTGTCTTATGAAATAAAAAAAAAGGTGATTTTTAAATTTAAAGTTAAATTTGAAAAGTCAATAGTACTCGTAAGGGTTTCAAATTCCTGACCTTCAATTCCATGATCTCTAGTTTCAAAAATCGTTTTACAAAATTGGTTTTTCTCGTTAAACTAATAGTTGAATTATAACCAATCCACTTAGTTGATTATAACTTAACTATTTTTCCCGATTTCGATCAGGTAGTGACTCCAAAGTTATTTTCAAAATAAAAAGGACCGGTTTTCTTTAAACCTTAGTCAAGGGTTGGTATTTAACAGATAGGGTTTGATACTGATCGGTTTAAAGAAGACTTAATTTTATAAAGGAATTGAGAGGTGAAAAATCAGGCTCGACAACTTGGCAACTCCATTGAAGAACGTCAAGGGAGTTAATTATTCGACTTTCCAAAGTTGAAATTAAACTCTAAAAATCACCTTATCGCAATTTATGTACTTATTTGTTCTTTGTTTGTATTATAATTGTACTAACGTTTTTGCAGGTTTAGTTTTTTTCTTTTTTTTTTTGAAGGGGGGATTTATTCTTATACTATGAACACATGATAGATACGGTTGAATCTAGGTCATCTTAGGACCTTCAGACGGTGAGCCACTGTGTAAGTTTCGGGCGTAATGGGGAAACCACTGTTCAAAGTCGATTAAGCTACCTCATTTAAATTTCAATGTAACCAAGGAACCGTTTTGCAAGAAAATACATAGGGTCATAGAGTTTAAGAACCTGTAGAACCCACCCTTCTTACATACATCCTTTAGGGTTTTAGGGCAGCACTGTTATAAAAGAAAAGAGAAATCTAAAGCTTATTTCCTTATACTTTCCTAGAATTTACTCCCAGCTTTTATCTGTCTTGCATGTCATACACTTTGGGATATGGGGGGTCATTTGTTGCATCAAAGGTGCAGAGTAGATGCGGTCAAACCCAGGCCGTCTTAAGACTTTAGGAGAGGGGCCATTGCGTAGACTTTGGGTGCTGTGGTGTAACTACTACTCGGGGATGATTAGGCTACCTCACTTAAGCTTAATGTGACTAATGAAAGTGTTTTTTAATAAATGAGGTCACAAAACTTAAGGATCTTTTCAAAACTTACCTTAATTGCATATATTCTTCTCTTTGAGTCAGTATACTACCCTTAAGAAATTGCAACCTTACTGATCATTTAAGAGTTTTAATACAAGTAAGTTTTTGAAAATAATAGTAAGGTTGCAACTCAAGGGAGTAATGCACTAACCTAAACGATCCCAACACTTACATATTTCCATGTGTTTTCTTTTTCTACATTGATGATTGATTGTTGTCCATGAAATATGTAGAACTAAAAATGGCAGGTAACCAACAAGAAAATAATCAAAGACTGCCACTTGCCTTAGGAATTCATGAGTAGTTACTACAAGCTGAAGCTACCTACTGGAAGCAAAGGGCTAGGTGTGCTGAAGCCTCTAACAGGGCCTTGTTAGCTTAAGTTGAAAAAAGCGAGAGGACTATGGATTGGGATTTAGAAATGCTAGACAAGATTAAAGCCCAACTGCGAAAGTTAGATTAGAAACTTTAGATATAGTTAAAGAACTTTGAGTTTCATGTTCTCTGATCTTTCCAAAATAATTTTTGTTTCTCTCTTTAATCATCCTTCGTTCTTTCCTTCTTTGTAGACAATCCTTCAATAGAACTTTTCATTCTCCCATTACTTAAAGAAGTAAAAAAAAAAAAACCATAAAAATAAAAAATCCTTCATTTTTATCTAGTTTTCATAAAACAAAGTTTTATCTTTCTCTCTCTTAAAAAAAAAGTAAAAGAAAAGTTGTTGATTGGTAAAGATATTCTTTCAATCAGGTTTACATGGTTGATGATAGACTCGCCTCCCTAGAAAGGATGATGCATTAGATGACCCAATAATGGAAAGTTTTGTTCCCAATAATCACCACTCTCCAGATATCCCAAGATTTGAACTTGGAAAGTAGATTCTCAAATTTGGAAGAGAAAATAGCCATGGTATAAAAGATCACTATAGATCTAGAAATGGAAATAGGCCTTGTGCTTAGAAGATTTTAACACTCGACGTTCAATATTGATCAAGTGTCGGTAAATGCAAGTGATGAAGGAGGTCCAAGTAGAAAGAAGTTGAAGAGAAGCAAGAAAGAATGAACCCAAGGGACTTAGAGGAGACAATTCACTCAATTGAAGATATTAATCACCTAACTCTTTTATCATTTGAAAGCAGTGAGTGTTATAGCTTGTGAAACTCCTAATCTGAATTGCAAACCATGCAGCTTTCACCCAGGAGCAAGATGCGACTATCATATGGGTCAGAAGGGGCACTCCATTGAAAAATGCTAGAGATTGAAGAATAATATTCAAGACCTAATTGATTCAAAAGTCATTCAGCTAAAGCTACAACAAGACGTTCCTTCTTCAAGTCATGAGGATAATCCAATTGAGTCGCCTAGAGCTCCATTTATTTTGATATTACCAATGCCTTCTGATAAGCTCACAGGTTGTTTCAAGTAATTGGGTGCTTGTTGAGTCAGGGGCAAAGAAAATTGTTTTCAATAAAGTCTGTAATAGCTGGAATAATACAATTTCCTTTTTTAATGGAATGATTTCAATATTATTTGGGAAAATAAATTCTTCTTCAATAAATTGGTAGCTTACTTTTAAAAGGTTTAAAATGAAAAGAGGTAAATTATTTTCCACATACTAATCTAAAACACTTTAAGGGGTTGAGTAACATAAAGGTAAAGATATTTTGAACTCATTCCTTAAAGGAGGTTCACTTTAAATGTGATATGCAGGTTAAAATGAAATTATGCACTCATTTCTTGAATCCTAAGTACAATCATCTCTTGTTTGCCCCATTGGACTTAATGGAAGAATTTTTCAAATTTAAATCCTATCGAGAACCACCCCACAATGGGGAAATTCGAAGGTTAGGGTCATTGATAAAGAGAGAGGGATTAAAATTGGTTTGAATTTACTTTAGTAACATTAAAAGCAAATTTTATTTTTGATAAGTTATTTTTTTTTAAGGAAGAGCCACATCCTTTTTAAACATCTTAAGCTTTTACTTACCTCACTCGAGTCTGTACAATAGAAATCAATACATTTAGGACCCTAAATCGCTTAATAGGTAAAAACTTAGCAATAAAGACTTAGGGCCAAAAGAAAAAGAAAGAACAACAAAAGAACAGTAGGGCAAAGTAATAATAAAATAGAAAAAGAAAAAGAAAAAGAGGTTGGAAAATTGAGCTTAAGTATAAGCCAAAAGCCCGATGAAAGCCATATCATATCTTAGTAAGGGCAGTTAAATCAAAAGTCAAACCTTAAATAGCCTCAAAGATGCAAAGCCCTGAATTACAATCTAAGCTTAAAAACCTAAAATCTCTACATCCACTTTGAAGCCTCTCTTACACTTAGCCCCCTTACCTACAATACTACCTTTACACAAGAAAAAACTTTTCTAATCTTTAAAGATAATTTATCTTTAATAAAATTTGTTTTTGAAACTGGAGTAAGTATATTTCTAATTATTCTTAAGGTTCTCGACTTGTACGCTCGGGATTAATATTTATTTCAAAATAGGTTTCTTCGTTAGTTCTTTTTGAAACCCTTGGATTAAAAGCCTAAGTTCATAATGTTAAATTGAAAAAAACCTAATGGATTGATTAGGGTGAATCACATACAAAATGGACTATAATTTTAGGACTGTAATCAAGAGTTTAATATGAGCCGAGAGTTTGTAAGGAAATCCTATTTGACTAAACTAATCATAAGTTACTTTTTAAGGATGTTTGAAATCACAAGGCCCCACCAAACGGCTTGGCATCTATGTTGACCTAGATGGCTAAGTTTTTAATCCATTCTTAAAAAAAAAGAAGCAAAATAAATAAAATAAAACAAAAGAAAAAATAGGGTTAAGAATCCAGGCTTTTCTTGTTCTTCCCAAAATAAAGGAAATTATACCCAACATCTTTTTCAACATAATTAGTTTTCACCAAAAGGGTTTTTCTATAAATAGTTTCCTCAAAAATCAAGTAGTGTTTTCGGAAAATTTTTTATCCTAACCAGCTCTCAAATGGGCTATCCCACCTTCCATCCATTCAATTATCTTCAAGGTTTTTAGAAAACCCATAGGATGCCTTTGTTCCTCAATTACATTTAGAACCTTTAGAATACCCATAGGGCCCTTTAGTTCACTAAGTTCTTTTAATAAGCCCATAAGGTACTTCTTTTTTGCAACGATCTTGTAGTGAGTTCATAGTAGCTTGATTTCTTTAGGCATGCCCATTAAGCTCCTTTGTTCACAAAGTTTCTCTTAGCGAGCCTGTATGGCACTTCTCTTCATCGTCTCTTCTGTCCATAAGATACTTACCTTCTACATCCAAATGATTAGCCAGTCTTTGAAGATGCGATCTTAACTCATTCTCTTTTCCAAATTCTTTAAGCAAGCCAATGAGGCATTTTTATTTCAAGCAAACCTATAGGGTACTCCCTTTATTACCAAGTTTCTTCTTAACATGCCCGTAGGATCATTCTCCTTTACAGGATTTTCTCAAGCAAGCCTATAAGGCACTTCCACTTTGTTCACCAAAATTTTCTCAAGAAGGTCCATAAGGCACTTCCTTTCACTAAGTTTTCTCTTAGCAAGCCCATAAAGCACTTCTCTTCATTGGTTCTTTTTGACACAACACCAAGTTTAGGGTTTCTAGTCCTTGAGAGACATTCCCACTTACGTTAGCGAGCTTAGTGAGGTACAACCAGACTTTAGATCAATCTTAGTTTAGAGTTATTAGTTTCCGAAAGACGTTCCCACTTAGGTTAGTAGTCTAGTAAGGCATAACCAGGTTTTAGATCGATCCTAGTTTAGGGTTGCTAGTTCTTGAGAGATGTTCCCACTTAGATTAGTGAGCCTAGTGAAGCACGACCAAGTTTTAAAAAATATTACTTTTAACACTTAGAAAAATTAGGTTTTCCAAAAAAAAAAAATAATAAATACATATAATTGGATCCTTTTTTTAGTTAGGACATTATAAAATTTAAAAAAAAAAACAGAAAAAATCTAATTTAAGACCTTATTTTTTAGGAATTTTCTTAAATAAACTCAATTGAACTAAAAATGTAAACCTGATTATTTTTAAAAAATTAAAATTAACTTTATCTACAAAAGTTTTCATAAAAAAAATTACGTACATTTAATCCTGAATAACAGGTACATAGGCACCTATAAGGCGACGATAAAAATCAATAAAAAAACCCAATTTTCTTTTATCCTAGATTATTTAAGTTATCCAATTAAAGTAATCAATTGAGTTTTTTCTTATGAAATAAAAAGGTGATTTTTAAATTTAAAGTTAAATTTGAAAAGTTAATAGTATTCATAAGAATTTAAAATTTCTAATCCTCAAATCCATGATCTCTGGTTTCAAAAACTGTTTTACAAAATTGGTTTTTCTTGTTAGACTAATGGTTAAATTATAATTAATTCACTTAATTAGTTATAACTTAACTATTTTTTTTTTATTTCGATTGGGTGGTGACTTTAAAGTTGTTTTCAAAATAAATAAGATAAATTTTCTTTAAACCTTAGTCGATGGTCAGTATTTAACGGATAGGGTTTAATACTGATTGGTTTAAAAAAAAACTTAATTTTATAAAAGAACCGGAAGATGAAAAACTAAACTCGATAGGTATTTAAGTTTTTTTTTTAGCTCAAACTTTAACCCGTTAAATAGATGTCTTAAGACATGATTTGGATTCTATTTACAGTACCTTGAGTGTACTTTGCAATTTTCAACATTGATTAGCTGAAATTGCAAAGAAAAATCAGTCAAAAATGGAGCTAAAGTGAGCACATTAGGCAAGTTTTTCACGAGAAAGAGTTAGGGAAATCGAGGGAATATATGAGAAAAGGAAATAAATTGGGTGGCACATGATACACGCCCCCATTCAATACGTGGATCTCACATATGGAGGCTAAAACAAAAGGCAATAATGCTTGCTTGCTGTAGGCTCACGAGAGCATTATTAAGGCTTTACCCTTGATCCTTGAATCACGTAGATTAGGTTTTGTACCTAGTCCACTCTAATAAAATCTTCTTTTTTTAATAAAGAAAAAGAGAGAAGAAAATGTAATAAAATAATTAAAAAACAAAACTTAGTTTAGAGTTTAAGATTAAATCCTAAACGACTAAATTGTATACCTACATATTTTAAAAAAAGAATAATAAATGAAATAAGTAAAATAAAATAATTTACTAAAAAAGTATAAAAAATAATTTTTTTAATGAAGCCCAAAAGACGTGATCCAACCCTAAAATGAATTATCCAATTTATGTTACCCAACAAGCCTAAGATATTTTTCCTAAATTTTTCTAATTTTTCATTTTTTTCAAGCTTTTTCATGTTTTTTTTTTCATATATTTTCTAATTTTTTTAATTTAATTTTTTTTCTAATTTAAGACCCTTTTTTTCTAAATGAAAAAAATATATTAAATTATAGGGATGGGGAATTGGGTGTCCACACATATAATAATGAACTACAAGTTAAGAGTTTACAAAAGTATAAAAAAGCATGTTATGTTTCTATAATTTTCCAAAGATTTAAATATGTACTTCATTGGTTAATTTGTGATGATTTTACTATGCGGTTAGGCAAATGAATATAAATGGATCAAACTAATGATAAGCTATTTGAGTTTGATTTGATATATTTTTTTTTCATTCAATTGAACCCCAATCAAGCTAAGTTTAATCTCAAATTATATAAGTAGTTTGGTTACTTAAAATTTGAGCTCCATAATATATGGCTCGATGAACTTATGAGCCTAACTCATTTAGAGTACTTTAGCCTAAGTTTAATTGGATACTTCCAATTGAGGTCAAATTTAAAATTCATAACTCGATCAAATTAAGATGAGTTCAATATTTTAAATTTTTAATCAAGTTTAAACTCCTAGTGTTATACTTTATCATCTTGAATTGTCCCATTTGTGCCCTATTTTGGTAAGAAAACTTGCTTCAAGAAAGAGTAAATACTTTTACACTATGTTTGGGAAGAAAAAAGGAATTACAAGGGATGGAAAGTGAAAGGAAAAAATTAAGAAGGAAAGAAAACAGAAGAAAAGAATTAATATACGTTCTTATTTGGATTAAAGAAAAGAATTTTTTTTTTAAATAATATTTAAAAATACTTTAAACTACTAAATTATTGTATTATTTAAAAATAATAATAAAACTTTAAAAAGTGAGGATATAATTAGAATTTTAATAACTTTCTATCCTAAATAATTTCAATTTGAATGGATTAAAAAAAATATAGGCCTTAAAAAAGACTTTCTCTTTCAAATCTATTCCTCTCACTTTTATTTTATCTTTAAATAAAAAAATATTTTAAAATTTATAATTTTCTTCTATCTTCATTTTCCTCTCCATTCCTTCACTAATCCGAAACATACTGTTAATACCGTCTTCAAACGAAAGGTAAAGTAGCGGCTTGTAATTTCTTCGTCTCATGGTTGTGGAATGAAAAGCCTATCAGGGGTCGACAGAATGAAAAGCCTATCAGGGGTCGACAGAATGAAAAGCCTATCAGGGGTCGACAGAATGAAAAGCCTATCAGTAGTTTCCGCCTGTCGACGGGGCGTCCTCCTTCTTCTCTCTCTAAGCAAATGGTGGAAGGAATCGCACGAGCTGATAAATCCGCTCAGTGTGTTGGATTGCATTTTCTTTCTGTATATATTTGTCCTGTAGCTTTACCATCTTGAATGAATGGCCTGCAGGAATCTTTCGATTGGACATGCTTCTTGCAGGGCTATTAAATCATGATTTTTACATAGATTAAGAGTAATGCGTGTTTTGCTTAAAAAATTTAAGCATATCGTTAAAAATCGTCCCACCTATGTCAACAGTACGTGTATACCTCGTATGGAAGAGGATTCGACGGTACTTATAGGTTGTGTATATATATATATATATACAATATATAAGTATTAATAAAATTTATATATATTTCGTTGTAAACTAGATAATTTCTTAAAAATAATTGCTACTTGTTTTTTGTACATGTTACATATATAAAAAATTTATTATTAATTTATACACCATTTATATTATACATGGTATGTAACTGGTAGAGTTGTGAAAAAAAAAATCGTTAATGGCGGGTAGAATTATGAACCGAATTGAATTAAACAGAAAAATAATGGCGAGTAGAAATATGAACCGAATTGAATTAAACAGAAAAATTAATTTTTTATGAATTATTTGGTTTACAATTCGATTCAGTTATAAATAAACGGTTCGTGGTTCAATTTAAAAAAGTAAATCAAATCGTACTGTTTTAAATCAAATTAAATCGTTTAATTAAATAAAAAATTATATAATTATTTTATACTTTTTAAATATTTTTTTCAATCAATTTTTATAAATTTCATCAAATTTTTTATATCTTATTATTCTTTATTATAATTTTATATTAATTATTAAGATTAAGTTAAGTAAATTTAATTTAAAATTTTATATTTATTTAAAATAAAAATATTTAATAAAAATAGTTCGAACCGAAAATCGAATCTAATCGAATCAATTTTATTTAGGTTTAAAAAAATTATGAGTTTAATTATATGATTAGATTTGATTTAAAAAAAAATTAACTTTTATATTATATTAAGCAAGAAAAGATAAAGTATATCCAATTGAATCGTATTCCTGATGATTGGAACGTGTCTTGTCTCACCGGGTACAGGTATATATGTACGTATACGAGGACTCAAGAGAAACACATCGGTGCGAAGTTGTTATGCTCGAAGTGTGTCAGAGGTATCACGTGAAGAGAAGATGGGAAGCTTTTTACAAGACATTTGCTGTCGGCCGTACAAAATTGTTCATGCTCAGAACAATTATTAAAGATTAAAAAAATATATATTTATATACCTCTTAAGAGTTAATAATTATGACCGTCAAGGAAAAAAAATAGTATATAAAAATAAAAATTCAATAATTTAACCTCTTAACGGAAATCAGAAAGTATCGATACTTTTGATCTATCCATATAACCAAGAATCATTATTCGACTATATACTGTACAGTATCTAATATTTTTTAAAAAATTTAATATCGAGACTATAAATGGATTGATTGAAGGTAGAAGCGAGGTTCTTACCTCTTTTTATATTAAATTATATTAATATTATTTTAAATGATTATAATTGAAAAAGAATTCAAAATTAATTTATTTTATTAAAAAATTAATAGTTATATTATTAAATTATAAATATCTTACCATTATAAATATTTATTATACTGAGCCTGGTAACTAATTATAAATGGGAGACAAAGAGGTTATGTGGGAGTAGGATGGGGGAGAAGGGAAAGCCGACAAAAGGGGGAATGGTCAAAATGGAGAGACAGGGTTTATCATGTCCACGCTCGGCTCCTTATCCCGAACCCTACCACCTTCTTTTCTGTTTCTCCGGATTTCAACTCCATATATTATTATTTGATTCCCTTCCAATCAAAGCACTAGGAAAAAGGACAAAAGATGTTATCTCCATTTCTGCCCTTATATGGTCCTCAATCAAGCCACATGTGCATTAGCAAGGCAGTGACTCCTCCGTATATGTCTCTTTCTCATCGTTAAATTTCCAAACAAAGGAAAAAGTATAGTTTTTTCTTATGAAGTTGATAAGAAAATGGTAAAAAAGAAAATCGAACGTGTGGATATGAAAGTACGAACGGATCTGATCCGATTTATCCTTTCAAAACAAATACTACGGTTTATAAATCTTTTTCAAGAAAAAAAAAATAATAAAAACCGTCTCGATGGGTTTACGATTTAATTTTTTAAGCGCTGGTACTAGTAACTAAGCTATCATGGTGCCATTGCTCTCTGTCTCTTTTTCTTTGCTGCTCGTGAGCACCCACACACAGCCTGATTTTGCTTTTTCTGTCGTTTTATTCGTTAGGGGTCACCGGCTTCCCTTCCCATTTTTAGGCCTTTGCTCGGAGAGTTGTTGAACCGAATTTAACTGGTCCTACAATGGAATATGAAATCATGGATATTAATGCAAGGATGTTAAATGATTCCTTTGAGAAGTGATTCAACAATTATTTGTGCTACCTTGCAGCCGGAGGTAGCCGAAGATAAGCATTACATGGGAGAAAAATGAACAGTAAAAAATTTACCATGCGGTAAGCCAACACAATTCTATCAGCTGGCATACTCTAATGGTACGTGTATGAAATCACATGCAGTGATGTAATAAAATCTTAAACATAGTATAAGCGGTTATTTTTTATAATTGAGAGATGAAAAGTTAATGGCAATGCCGTTGTCTCATAGAGTAATGGGATTTTTTTTTTTAAATATCTGATGGGGGTTCATTTTTTTTTTTTAATATAAATGTAATCCTAAGCCATCAACATAGGTTCTCCTACTTTAATATTATAAATGACACCAAGAAAGTCCTCATAATTAGTAATATAAATTGCATTTGTATTATTCCAGACTTTAGACCGTTTTTAGTATTAGATAAATGGTATAGATTGGTTCTATTTTAGTGTCCTAACCGAACTATACACCAACATATCAAATGCAAGTCAAACCATGAATGGAATTGAATTGTAAAATGAATTAAATTTTTATTTCGGTTTGATTTAATTTATGGTTTAATTGGCTAGTCTATCTATCTTCATAAAAGTAATTTTGTTTTATTAAGATAATGATAAAAGTAATATTGTTTTATTAAAGGAAGAGAAATATAATAAAACTTGCTGAGCTTTCAATTGGAATAAGTTCGTGAATCACTTTTTTCTCTCTCTCCTATTTCCAAATCATCTTATTTTCATCGAAACTGGATAATCCCACTTGACTTCGCTTCAAAGAAAGGTTGAAGATATCCACTAAAAAAGTTGTGAAATTCCAGTTTTAGCTGATGGTGAATCGCCGAATACCATGAAAAGCTAGCTAATTATTACCATTAAAAGGAATATTTGATATTTAAGGGAAAAAAAAAATACTTCATTCCTCCCTTCCACTTTTGTTCAAATTAAACATAAAAACGGAAAATGATGCACTTGGTAATTAAACTTTACGTCATTTTTTAATTAAGAATTCAGACATTTTGAGTGCTAATTTCATCGCCTGATCAAACTTTACAACATTAGTCGGTACCCAAGCTTAACTTCACTGACTAACGTTTAATTATAAGTTTTTGACAGATCATGAAAGAAATGTGTCCGCACATATTAGAAGAATATCTGAAAAGCCAGCATATTGCCATGTGGCATTTTTGGGCCAATAAGGGTTGAATTTGTTACATTAAAATAGTAGAAATGGATCTACTAAAATACTTTAGATAAAGTTATAAATTTAATAATTATATTGTATAAATATCAAATGTTATCATCAAAATCTTATCTTTTTTTTTTTTTATAATATCAACCAATGATTACACATATTTATATCTTAAAGGAATAATTTTAGGAAAGTAATTTTAGAGGATTTAAAAATAATAAGCTAAGCTCATTATTTATTTGTTAAGTGATAGGTTCTAGAGAATCTAATTCATAACTATAATAATTTAGGGAAATTTTGGCTTAACAAAATTAAAATAGGGACAGTTAGACTTAGGGATTTGTGTGATTCGGTTCGGTATGGTTTGCTCCCTTACTGAACCCTTACTGAACCAAATCTAATATAACAATTTGATTTATTTTTTTTTAGAAGTTTAATTTAATTATATAGTTCAGTTTATAAATTTTTCGAATCTAATTAAAATCAATTTGATTTTGTTAGATCCACAGTTCCAATCGTTTGTATCAAATTTTTATTAAACATTTTTATCTTCATTAAATATGAAATTTAAAATAAAATTCACTCAACTTAATATTAAGAATTGACACAAATTAAGATAAATAATACAAAAATATAAAATTTTTGATGAAATCTATAAAGATTGATGGAAAAAAAATAAAAAAGTATAAAAGAATTATATGAATTTTTTTTATTTAACTAAACGATTCGGGTTTGAAATGATATGGTTTGGTTTGTTTTTCCAAACTGAACTACGAATCGTTTATATATAATTGAACCAAACTATAAACTAAATAATCTACAAAAAAAAAATCAATTTTTCGGTTCAATTCAAGGTTTGATCAGTAGTTCACAGTGTTTTTGCCTAGCTCTAGTTAGAACAATCCATTAACTCTCAACCTCTCCTAGGTAACTTACACACTTAATAAAATAGGTTTCTAGTTGACCTAACAAGCTCATTTGAATAACCATGAAATGTACAAGTTTAATCTCGTTCATCGATCATTAACTTGATATGATGGATGTCATCAATCTTAAAAGTCTATAAATACTCAATGTGAATAAAAAAAAAATTGACAAATATGGAACTGCTGTTTAGTAACAAAGGAAGTAATGATCAAAAAGCAGTAGGCAAGCTTGACGAAAAGAGGAAACTGATTGGAGAGAGTAAAATGCATGAAAGTTATTATCTACCGTCACAGGATTTGACAACTCTTTATATACAATGAAATCTCCAACTAACTACAACAACTATCCCAACTAATGCATAACAGTTTATCTACAACAGAAACAAAATAGATCAATAATTAGCAAAACTACAGTGTAACTACCAAAATTGATAAATAGCAAAACTGATATAAATATCTCTAACAATAATTATGTAAGGCTTTGAAATCTTTGCTATCAAAGATCAAACAAACATGAGGCTCCCTCACTTGTTAAAAATGTAGTCGAGCAATTGAAATTACCCATTTTTTCTCCCAACCACTCTTCTCTAAATCTTCTCTTTAAGTATAAGTCGTACATCACTCTTCTAAAGTTAAATGTAGCACAAGGCTTACATAACATTCATGCGATGGCATAAACTTGAACCCCACATCTACACATATAATACTTGTCATTATCTTAAAATAGAACAAGTTTCTACCTCAGCTCTTAAAGGCATGTATTTTAACAATTGATCCAATATATTATTTAAAAAAATAGAAAATTAAAGTTACTTTTTGAGATGAAATTGTTTTCTCCTTTATCTTTACCTTCTCAAACCTAAAACTCATGTCTAAAATGCATCTTATACATATTATTCCATAAGAATACATGAATAGACATATTCAAAACTATTGCCACTTCATCAAACTCACATAACTCTAACAATTACGTAAACACTACTTCTTAATAATAAGTCTTCAACGTGGATAAATAAATAGGTTGTTCATAAAATTAAACTAGGCTGAATTCTTTAGACTTATAATTTCGTACAAATAGGGTCCTATAGCTCATAATTTGGTTAAGGGAATCAAATCAAATTAAATTAAATTGTTTAAACCTCAATTAAGCCCCTTCTTATTAGAAAATAAAAAGCAAGATACAGTTTTTAATTTGAAATCCTATTGACATTCTACTCTAATCTCATTTATCTTTTTTTTTTCTCTCATTTTACTCTCAATCTTAACAATTCAATTCTTTCCTTCATTACTGTCTCTCTCGTATCTCAAGTAGATTCATACATCTTTACTATTATTTAAGACGTTATATCATTATGATATAATGTTATATGATTTTAATTTTTATATAATGTTCACAAGTTAAACATTAATGTATGGTTAAAAATTTTGACAACCATTAGTAATATGAACTAAAATAAGATTTTTTTAAAAGTGATTTAGACTGACCCATACTATATCAAATTGTGTTTGAAGAAATTTGGTTTAGAATCCAAATTATTAAAAAGGTTTGATTTATTAAAGATTTAAATTTAACTGTTTCATATACATTCAATTCGGTTAGGTTTCTTAAATGAAATAAATTGAACCATAAATACCTTTACGAACAGAAAATTAAACCGACAAACAAGAAACAATAACTTCAAACCAACCAATACATAGAATATTGATGATCATTGGACTTTTCTGTTATCCTTTTTCTTTAATCATTTTCACTGATTTTACAGCTGCAAATCAATCTACTTTAACTTGGTCAACGTTTTAGACTTTCTCTTTTGGTTGAAATCTTACTATCAATGGCTTTTCACTATGGTATTGATGAAAAAAATAAAAAGTGCCATTTGAACTGGGACGGTAGAAGAAAAAAACTATGAAGGAAAAGAAATACTATGGAAATATATGAAAAGACACGGAAATTAACAAGAAATTTAATTTAAATAATAATTATACTAAATATGCTAAGAAATTACTAAATGTATATATATATATATTTTATTTTTCAATTGAAAAAAAATGATAACCTCAAAAAATATACCTCTGGCATTCTCACACCAACAGACTATAATGAGTTTCTTAAAGGCCTTGCACCAAAAACTTCATAATGGAACTGCACCAATAAGATTTTAATAAAACTATATCGTTAATGTGAAGAAGAAAAAACATTACATCAATTTTTGAAAGAGTAATTTCTATTCATTAAATATCATTTTGTCTTAAAGTGATTATAGGTTTGCCCATTTATCAGCATAATAAAACTTAATATTTTAATGAACTAATTTTAAGGAAACTAGAAAATAAAAGAGTCTCTATCTTAAAATTAAAACATCAATTTAATTAAATCTAGAAACATAAGACACTAGATCGAATCAAATAAAAGATAAATAATAAATTCTATTAATCTAGCCCAACTAACATAAAATAAAATAAGATCTACTTCTTCATTTCGGTCTGCACCCGGTTCAGATTCGTGCTGAGAACAATAAATATCTCAATCTATCGTGTGAATGTTGTCGTAGTAGTTGGTCAAAGGAAGTTCATAAATTTTGGAGTTGAGTTATTCGAGGACCTTGCTGCAGCCATTTGGGAACTCTTGGATCCGGAGAGCGTACGATGAAACACAAAGAGACATAATATGATCGAATCTTTATGCAAGAATAATTTGAAGTGCATCTATACCAACAACTTGTGGTATGGAATAAGAAGAACTCAAGATCGAATCTTTTTCACTGAACAAGAATAATAACAAGAGGAACGAGGAAATGGGGAGAGATGGAGTTGCACGATTTGTCCCTAAAGACCGGGGGGGGTAACGCCGTTAACAGGTACGAGGACGGTGTCGTGTCAACAAGGGATACAAGAGAATGGAAATGAGAAGACATGATGCATGAAAGGTTGATGAGCTTTGGCATCAACAATTTTTTTGAAACCAATCCAAAATTTCAAATCATTTAATCTATAATTTTGAGTTCGATCTCGTCATGAAGTGGTACAAAACAGACTTAAGCTCAATTCAATTAAAATTATATAATAAATATTTTTTATTCTAATTAAGATAATTTTTACATTCAAACTTCATAGAAGCTCACTTAACATTTAAACTTTGATTCAAGCACAATTAGGATCTCGAGCTCATGGTAGCAAACATTATGAAATTCAAATTCGATGTCACATGATTCAAGTAATTAGAGCTCTAACACCTAAGTAAATATCAAGCTGAATTCAAGTAAGCCATAAGTATTGGGTAGTTTACTCATTTGTACACTAATACAAGATTAAGGAAGATGATGATATTATTTATTTATTTTTTGGTAATACTTATACTTATTATTGTCTCCGAATTTTGGCCGATAGAGTTTTAGCTAAGATTGAGCTTCATGTAATAGTGAGCCTATAAAATAAAGAACAGTAAAGAGTGTATAGGAGTTATCTGGCCTGACCACTCTGATATTTAAGTGAAATTGGTGTGTAAAGAGAGTAAGAGCACTTAAAAGTAAAAGTAAAATTTAGTAAGCGAAGTATGAAATAGTTTACCGTTGAATGATGGTCTTATATTTATAGAGGAGTGGAGTCGACAGTTGGAGAGGAATTAGTAGGCAGAAACCACATTTGCAAGTAATTGGTTGTAAAGTCACAATGTTTGACGTAGTCTGCAAACGTAGGAGGTAATTATTAACTAAGTCATCCAGCCTTATCTTTAGTCTCCTAACAATAGGTGATCGTTGTAATTAAGCAGGCCGTGTTATGGGCTTGGGTTGAGCTTAACAATGATGTGGAGGCTTGAGTCCAAGTAAGAGGAAGCTAACTCCTCTTCAGTATAAGATGTCACTGATCTTGAGTTATGAGCCCAATTAAGTTGATATAAGCTTGAAGCTTGAAGGGTCCAAATCTAAAAGGTCCTATCAACACTTTAAACGATCAAATATCATTAAAGTGTAAATATTAATGATAATTGAATTTATATTATTTCATCGGTCAAATCTTATATAAATATCAAATATACCATAGTGTCATTTTTAGATATCATATAGGATTTGAGTCGAGTTTTGCAACATTTATTCCCTTATCTAGATCTAGGTACTTGAAACAAATTCTACTTCATTAAACTTACATGCAATTAAACTTCCTTAAATCAGCAAAGTAGTAGTTATTGATGATAAAGTTAGTTGAAGATAAAGTCGGACATTTTTACTATCTAGCATAAACTATTAAAACAGTTGATTATAAGTAAAAGCTATCCTAAAAAAAAAATAGCATTAAATTGTATTTAAATTAAGCTTCTTTATTTTAAGCAAAAGAATTTTCAATTAAAATATATTAAAGCACATGACTTTAGTTTGATCATGCAAGATCTTTAAAGGAATTTGGTATGTACTGAATATATATATATATATATATATATATATATATAAACGTGTTTCACGTGGGTGCAGTCCTTTCCCGCACACACCCCACCCCCCTCCCCTCCACCCGATTATTAGTTATATGGAGCATTCATATTGTATAAAGAAATAAAGAAAAGAAAATGTTTGAGTTTATGACCTTGGAATAGACGAACAATGAGGCTCAATTACAGCCATGATATATCTCACCTAAGTTGAACTGCCTTAGCACTTGAGTCATTTCGGCCCACGGAATACATGGGTCAATAAACATAACGTTTACGAACCATCTTCTCACAGATTTAGCGTCTTCCTTGTTTGGAGATACATGCCTTTGATATCTGGTAGGACTAGAAAGGAAATAAAGCCAGACAGTCTTGGAAATTTATTATTAGATACTTAAATAATGGTTTAACAAATTTTGCTAATATTGATGATAGAAAAAACAAAATGTTACATAAAATAGTACTCAAAATTGTGAGCCCCATACTCGGTAAATAGGAATTGAACGGAAAAATTTAGATTATCAGTAAAGCTAACCTGATTAACCTAAAAACTTGTAAATAAACTCAAGACATCAGTCAAGGAGATCTTGTGAATCCAGATATTAAAAATATAATAAAATAATAATATAATTAAAATAGTATAATTTAACTATTTATTTATTATTCACCGTAATGTATAAAATAGACCTTGGAAATTTGTAAAACTTTTAAAAATAAATTATATACATAATAAAATTAATATAGGACATAAAATAACATATGGAATATATATATATATATATATGTGTGTGTGTGTGTCTATGTGTGTGTGGTATGTAATTTTTAAGTATATATGTATATCTATAATTAGTTAAAATATCCTAATATATATATATATATATATATATATTAGGCTAAAACAACCTAATAAAATTAATAAAAATCATTAAAAATTTATTAAAAAATCATGAATAGCTAGGAACAAAGTTGTTTAGGTGTATGGAAGGCCAAGGGTAGGTGTTTAGTAAACATGGCAAAACATCATGCAAGAATTGAGGGATATTTAAAGGGAAAATGCAAGTAGAGAGAAAGAAATCCACTATAGAAACTTGGAAAAATAGAGAATCCTCTCTAACATTTAGTATATGCAAATTAAGGTTTATAAAAATTAAGTGTTGGATTTAGAGATCAATGAAATAAATATAGGAAATTATACAAAAATAAGGTACAATTTGATCACTGGAAGGTAGATCAACCTACGGAGTTGCTGGAGCTGAACCACTACTACCACCAAAAGCTATGCCCATCACCTAATGGTTCCAACAAGGTGGGAGCAGCCACTGGTGGCTAGAACTCCAAATTTCGATAGGTGTCCATTTTTATCCATTTTATAAAAATACTAAATATGTCTAGAAAATTATGAAAAAAAAAAATTATTCTTACATATTTTGGTATATAGAATCTAAAAAAAATATTATTTTTTTTATAAATTTAGTAGCTAACATGTATGTCCTTAAAAAATTAAATAAATCAGACAATTTTTGAAATTGAAATAAATTAAGTAAACGATATAATTTTCACTTCAAAATTTTTCTATAAATTATTCTAAGTTAATATTAAATTGTTATGTGAAAATTTTTCATGATCCTATTTTCCATGTTTTTATTTAATCTTTGGGCCTTAAATGATGCCTAAAATACTAATTTTAGTGAAGAATAATGTATTTCTTTGAGGAAAGTCACTTGGATATCAAGTTTGATTCAATATTGAAGTATGATTACTGTTCTAGAATGGTTAGAGTGATTAGTAAAGTGTGAAGTTATGGAAAAATTGTGTGTTAACCTTAAAAAGTGAAGTTGGCAACTTGAGGATTTTGTTGGATTTAAATGAATCAATAAATTATGATGTAATATATGAGGAAATTAGAAGTAAGTAAGTCGAGGAAGGTGGTTTGAAGTGTTAGTGGTTGTTCTAAATTGATTTTATAAGTTATAACTTAAAAGGAAGGTAAGTAAATTAATTAAATTTAGGACCTTAATTGAAAGCAGATGATAACTTAAAGAATTTTATGAATGGATGTTGCACAAGAATCATACTTGAAGAGTAGGTTAGAGGCAAAACTTAGGAACAAAATGCAAAACTAGGGGAAGCAAAAGGTTGGTCGGATGATAATTTTATTAAAAATTCTATAGATAATAGAGTTAGAGGGTAGCTCAAAGAATAATATAGTAAGGCATTCAACTTTAGAAGGTTTAAAAATTGTCTTAAAGGATAAAACTGTTGTAACAAATGACCTCATGTAGCTCAAACAGTAACTCTGGTGATTTTTTAACTAAAGAAAACTACTATAAAACTACTTAAAACTTAACTTAAAGGATTTTTATTAAAGAAAATCAGTATAAATCTACTCAGAACTTAATTCAGAGGATTTGGTTGATTAAGGTAACTTATAAAAATCAATGAATAATCAAGAAATCATAATTTTTAAGTGAAAATAACTTATGAAATCTATGAATAAACAATAAAAAACAAACTAATAGCTAATGAATCAAAGCTTGAAAATTAGTATATTGTGTATTTCTAAGGACAATCGAAGATCAAGGAGGCAATAATCAGGGGTAGGTTACCAAAGGATATAATTAAGTTGGGATCGATGCTTCATAATATATTGAAGTATTATATTAAAGTATCATATTAAGATACTTGGAGAAGCAAGAGTGTTTACTTGTGGTTGTAGCTAAATTGTTTGTGTGTATGCTATGTATGTGCCTATGATACTGATGATAATTGGTAGTTGAACTCCGAATGCAGTTTTCTACTTGAATACATCATGTCTTGTATGTATTAACTTGGTTGCTCACCTTATAATCTAGACTAATCTAAAATTGACTAAGATCTAACTTAACATTTACGAACCTAATAAGAATAACAATTATGTTGTCAAACTAAATACCAACACTTTGATGAGGATAATAGAAATGGTTCTTTTTTTACTCTTAGTTGAACTAAGTAATAGGAGAGGAGATTGCTGTAAGGTTGGGAATCGTGGTTCGAATGTTGTCTAGAAAGGAGGGTATTCTCCATTGCATAAGTTCAGATTTAGTTTGATAGTTTCACTTTGAAAGTTTTGGAAATCTAGGTTAGGGTGGATATAATTACTTTAACTTCATAATGAATCGGTTAAACATTAGGTGGTGCTATGTCATTTGTCTATTGCATTTGTATTTAATGAATGATTGAACAATTATGTTTGTTAATGTACTCTTACAACTTCATCCATTCTTATCGAGCTAGTTAACCTAACATCCCAATAGATTATTTTGTAGGTGTAAAAGAGTATCTGAGGATACCTCATTACAGTTGTCTATAAGTTAGTTTCAACAAGGTGGGAAATGAACTACTGTAGTCTAGTGAATGGATCCAAGTACATGTTAGTTTTGTTTTTCTTTTGTGGAAGGATTATAAGATCTTCATAGGAAGCCTTATAGTCTTTGCTAGTTCACTATGTTCCTGTTATATTTATATATAATGTAGTCCCTTTGTGGAGATATATAGTTTCTTTTAAAAACTCCGAAACTTTTGATGTATATAAAGCTACGTAAAAACACTAAGTTATCTATAATTATTAGAACATTTATTTTGTACAATATTACTCAACAGGTCTTATTTACTATATGTCCTCATCTGATTACTTCAAAGCTAATTGAGTCATTGTTTGTTTTGTATAGACTATATCTATGTTAGTAGTTAATGAGGGTAACTTCTAGTTTATGTTGGTTTACATAGTAAGGCTGTTACAACTCCTTGAATTTGAGGTGTGACAAAAACATTGATGTAGATTGGGCATTTTAAAATTCATAGAAATTTGCATCTAAGTGGGAACCTATTTAATCTCAATAGAGTTCCTCATAAGCATGGAAGCAATACATACATGTTTTGGTATATAATTAGAGGACACTGCATTAGAAATTATTTATTTTCATGATAATATCTAATTTAATCATTTATATTTTAAGTATATCATTTAGGCTATCTTTTACTAATGCGCAAAATCTAATTGAGTTCTTATATATATATATATATTAAGTAAGTTGTTTAGATTTTTTATATTTACGTTATTCGTTTTTTTTTTTTTTTTGTAATAAGCAACATGCATTACTAAAGAGAAAACATGTACCGGCAAAAAAAGAAAAAAAAAAAAGAAAAAGAGTAAATTCTATTCACTTGGCCAAAAAGGGAAAAAAAAAATCAAAGCTTCTTGCTCCCTTACTAATCTTTGAAGACTAAGTTCTCAGGAAAGTCTATAATGGCACAAGTCTTTTTTTTAGTAAATTCAAAACATAGACTAGAGGGAATTAAAAAAAAAAAAAATTTCTTCCTCCCTTTAATAAAATCAAAACATAAAATAGGACTTAAAAAAAAAAAGCTTCCCTTACTTCCTCCTTGTATCCTTTTAGCCAAACAATTAGCAGTTACATTACGTGCTTGAAGAACAGCTCAGACTTACTTCTATTTAAGATTTGATTACTCTTTCCTACATGTCATCAAACCATTGCAAAATTTTCAACTTAGTAATGGTAAAGAAGTGCAATGGCTTTTGAATCATTATTTCAACATGTAATAAATTTTTATGTTAGTAATAATATAAACCCTAATAAATTGCCCATAGTTTTGTCCATTTGCCTTAGCTATCTCTTATTAACCCTCTAATAATTGCATGCTCAGTTGATGATATGACCAAGCCATTTGTGTTTAGTTTAATCAATCCTTCCTATGGTGTTTCCCAACTCAAGTTTCTTGTTTCAACTTAGTAAAAGTTCTTAGTTTTCCTATATTGAGCCCAATGTTCATAAACTAGGCTTCTAATTTCTCAAATTAAATCTTCAGACTAATTTCTAAGCCTAAATAGTTTCTCATTGATAGATAAACATATCCTTCATATCATAAAACAATAATATAGGAGTTAAGTAGATATGAATAAGTTAGATCCTTTTTCTTGACAATGTAATTTCTTTTGATCCACTAGAGAAAGTCTTGATTAGGTTGAAGTTCTTCCTAAGCCATCATCTCCATGTTTTTATTAATTCCCCTAGATAAGCATATTTTTGAAAGATGTGTTTCAAATCTTCATTTGCCTCACCATATCTTGGACATATAGCATGATCTACTATTTTCCTCTCACTTAAATTTGTAATTAAAGGGAGACTATTATGTTGTATCCTCTAAAGTAGCAATTTAATTCTGGGTGGAAAAATCGAGTTTTAGATCTAACCCCAATGGTTTGAGCCCTGATTTCAACTTCTATGAGATGAATGTAAATATCATTTAGAGAAAAATCATGCCTGACATGATTGAAGTCTCTCTTTGATATTTGCATAGTTATTTAAGAATACTGTACCAATATGTGCTTTTCACAAGAGCAAGATAGGAAAATTAATTTCCTCTTAATTTTACGTAAATTTTGATATTCAACTAGCAAGAAAAGGGTAATTATGCATTCTAACTAAGCTATGTTTTGTTTTCGAAATTTTTTATATTTGAATTTTATCAATTCAATCCATATTGTCTTCCTCTTTTTTATTTCCTAAAACTTTTTCAATACTTAGGCCTAGCTTCTAATGTCCAAGTTAAATAAACCAAGTCCTCCATCTCCTTGGGCTAAGTAATTTTACGCTAGCTTATTTAGTGCATTCTATCCCTATTTCTTATGTTATTCTAAAGGAAATTTTTAATAATTTGTCATATTTGTAATTATCCTTTATGGCAACTTACTCATTTGCATGTAGTAATTTTGATGTGCCTCTAGTATTAACTAAAGTTGGAATTACATGCCCTGCTATGCTTAGATATCTTGCTCACCAGTCAACAAATTTTTGCTATGCTTTCTCAATTGTAAAATTTAATTGAGTTGAATTAGGTTTTTGACCATGATCTTGGAGAAAGCCTAGGTATTTACCAAAATAGAGCACTACTTTAAGCTTTAATAAATTTACTAATTCCGCTTGAGTTTGCAAGTTTGCATTTTTGAAAAGTGCACCACAAATTTCTCTTTATTCACCTTCAAACTTGAAAGATTTGAAAACTCAAAGATTTCCCTTAGATTTTTTGTATATTCTCCTTATTTACTTTTACACATAAGGTTACATTATCAATAAAAGCAACATGCAAAATTCTCTTCACATCACCATTAAGGATATCTCTTCTCATACCTTCAGTAGAGATGGAGCATAATGCCTAATTGAATCAATATGTGTTTGCACTATTCATGCCTAAGAAAGTGGCACTAGGTATCTTGCAGGCAATTGAATTCCTCTTCTTCCGGTTAAGTTTGCTAATTTGGTTTTAATAATAATAAAATTTGTATTGTAAATATTGATAATTTCATTGAGTGTGTAGTGCAATTTAGAAGGTTATTTTGGTTGATAGTAGTGTTATTGTAAAGACTAATGTAGAAGGTCATTGATGAGTATGAATAGAAGTTTGTATAGGATAAAGTAGGGGATTTATCAAATTAAGTTTTAGAGAATTGTTAGTTTCGTGGATTAAGTTGATTCATGATCAATCAAAAGTCCAATTCCATTAATTGAATATGTTTGTGTAATATATTTGATTTAGTTCTAATAAAGTTAGATTATTTTTCAGGTGATTATTATTATTTTTTTTTATCAAGTATGGAATAAAGTCGTAGATTTTTAAAGAAATAAATTTTGAAGAGTTTGTTTGTCGATAATCTGTTTTGGATGAGGTAAGTTGGAATTATTTATCATGGATAAATATGAAGATTTGTCTAGTTTATCTTTAAGCAAGTGCTTAGAGATGCAAGTTTCGAAGGGACATTTTTTGGTTTTTCTTTTACGAAACATGTTATCATGCAACTTAAGCATGCGACCAAAGCAAATGAAAACGTACACCAGGTGTCGGGTCCTGATTGTCCATTGAATACCCACAAAAACCAATCATGTTTCAACCATCCAAGTGTCAGCAATACTATCACAAGCACCGGTGAAATTTAACCCATGAACAACTCCAAACGTCCAAGCTTCTACGTGGCAAACAATAAGATTAAATCAACAAGTTGTTCATCAGATCCGGTAAATATGAAAAGAAGAGGGCATCACGCAAGTGATAGTCTTCAACGTATCCAGTTATACTTTGACATATTTGCAGCTCAACAACATTGGATTAGTAATTCTTAAGCAGATATCCGACATCGCGTGACAAAGATCCAAAGTTGTCCATCAGCGAATGTTTATCAAACAGCTGGTCGTTTTCTTTTCGTTTGGAACGCGAATTCATGGATTTTTCAAATTGTTCAAGCCCATCGTAATGGGGGATCGGTCCTCAAAGCCATTTCCTCAACGTTGATGATCATTTTCAACAATATATAATCACTTGGCAAGGGAAATCTCACGTGGCAGTTGATATTTCTTTTAATCTCTAGCATCTCGAAATATTTTGCGAGGTCTTTTATCCCAAGGAAGTTGGAAAGGAGATATGGATAACCATATGAATTTGGTAGAGATTATTTCGGCAGACATTTTCGAATTCAAATTTGAGTATTTAAATCTACCGAAAAATTTAGTGGAGATCTATAGGATGATACCATGTAAATTGAATGTGAGTGGAGTCACAAACAAGATATTAAGTGGTAGTTATGTCAATATTAATTAATAACTTTTGAATTAAATTATTCAAATGATAATTTGATATTTATTGGCTTGATTATTAGAGTCATCGACGATCTATCCTAATTTTCTATAGCGATCCAAGTTCAATTACATTTAAGTATACATATAATATTAAAAATTAAACCCCCCCTTATATGCCCCAAGATATGCCCATTAGACTAAAACTTGATTAGTACAATTATATATAATATACATGTTATAAAAAAATATACCCATTAATTAATTTTCTTAATTTTTACATGGCTACTACATTAAGTCTAATGGAGTAATTAATTCTATTGAGTTCAATTTAAGTTTTTCTTAATTTATTAAATATTAAACTTAACTTATTTAATATAAATTATTTAATATTAAATTAAGAAAAAACATAATTTCTTTAAAAAATATTTTGAAAATAATTTGGATCCATCAACTAATAAAACTAGTAAAAATAATATTAAAATTTCTTGATAGGGAAAAACTCTAATCAAGTAACCAACCTATTAATTTTTCTAAAATGAAAGTTAAGTCTGATAACTAACTTACTAAAATGTTAGCCACCATGTAAAAAAAAAAAAAAAACTAAAAAGTCGTTGCTTTTTATAAGTTTTCCAAAAAAAAAGTGAAAATGTGTGAAAGTAAATTTTTTTATTACAAATTTTCATCAAATCGTTTGTAGGTATTATTTTTTTTTAAGAAATTATTTTTTATTTCAAAAATAGGTCAAATTTACGTTTATTAACTATTGCATTTTTTAAGAAAAACTCCCAAAAGACCTAATTTTATTCCCAAATAAAAAATAAAATAAAAAAACACTAATTTTAGAAGAATAACCCAAATACCTAATAAAATCTTTTCATTTTTCAAGAAAACCTTAAAAATACGACTTTTAAGAAAATCTTCTAACACATGCAAAATATGTAGATATGAATTTTCTAAAAAATGTAATATTTATACAATATATATATATATATATATTGTCAAAAATATGATGATATGCCAAAAAATCCCACCGATAAGAATCAACACCAAGACCTACAAAAGACCTATGTTAGTAATGTTCTACACAAATTCCTTAATCATGCAATTTCAATAAAACTAATATTAATAACATGTATAAAATAAAAATTCATAAAAAATGTCAAATAAAATTAATAACTACTAAAATACGACCATAATTAGTGTTGAGAAAAACCTGCATAAAAAGATAAACTATGTTAGTATAAACTATTGCTGATTTTATTGCGTAGAAAAAACATAAAAAGATGGAAAAGAAAAGTACTAGAAAAATAAAATATAAAAAAATAAAAAAAGAAAAGGAACAGGAGCTTCACCTAATAGGGTGGGATCACACGAGGGTGGTGGTGGTGATGTGTACTATGGGTCGAGTGAGTTGGCCGTTGGGGATGACTGTTGTGATGTTGTGTGTTGCTATGGACGTGGTTTGACATTCGCGTTGGTCGCGCAGTGAGCGAGAGAGTATCAGGGTCCGTGTAACTATGGACGTGGATGTTTTATATTTGTGTGAGGGTGGTGGTGTAGCGTACGACAAAAGAAAGGGTCAGGATTCAGGGGTCGCGACAGTGTTTGTGTGTTGGTTGTTGTTATGTGACATCCTCCAGCGCTTGGGGCTTCTTTCTTCTTTTTGTTTTACCTTTTAAGCTTGATTCCTTTGACATCATCCCTTCTCATGAAGAGCATCGCCGTTCTCTTCTTTTCTTCTTGTTTCTGTTTAGTGAACAAAACGTTTTCCATCAGAATCATGTTAGGGTGAATTGTCGCTACGTCCGTCGATGATTGATCCAAACACACACAAACAACCCCAAAATATCCACGCTAAGATTTCTAACATAATTTTAATTTAATAAATCTCGAATTTTACTTTAATTAGTTTAATTAACATTATATATATTATTAAAACGAAAAAAAATCAAATAACTATCGAAACAAGATTTTACTTATTTAACTTTTTAAATAAAATTTTAATTATTAATAAATAATTTTTTTAATATATTTAATTATAAATATAAAATAATTTAAAAATTTTAAAAAATTATAATCTTATCCACCTCTCTCTCTCTCCAACATTCTCACCAGCCCCAATTCCTCTCCTCTTCTCATGACCTCATCTCTCTTCCTCACTTATTAATATTATAATATATTTGATTATGCTATATAATTTATTCATTTTATACACATATGACGCGAATGTATCATTCACTAATTCTTATTTAAACAAAAATATACTTTACGAGCTCAAATATTTTACTAAAATATTCTCTATAAATACTTTTTCTGTTGAAACTTAATTTTTAAAAGACTCCAAATTTATTAAATTATATTTATATTTATTATTCTCTAATTCGATCTTAAATGATTAACTAATTTGATTTAAGTACTTTTGATACTTTATATTTTCTTTAATTTTTTGAGTTTTTCTAATTTTTATTTTTACTTTTTTTACTTTTTGTAAATCTAACTCAAAATCAATAAAATAAAATAAATAAAAATAAAGTGTCTACGATGGTGATTTGGATAGTAGTGTGCCTTTAAACAATATCATCTTGATGATATTGGGGTCTTATTTTTAATTTCTGGTTATTTTTCCATATATCGTGATGTGTTTAGACTATTTACGAAATAAAATGGTGACATAATTATCTATGTAAATATATTTCACATTTCTTAACTCGTTTCTTCGTAACGTTGAATACTTCCTAGCATCATATAAAAACATGTGGCGGTGGACATTACTAGGCAATTGATACTAAGCAATTGAGGACAATGGAGATTCAAATGTAATTCCTCATCATCAGATGCTGACGTAAGTCCTTATCTTTATCTAAGTTGGCTTTTTATGTACGTATTTTGAGCCAACAAAATTCCTTCCTCGTTAAGGAATTCAAATGCGGCATGAAATCGGATAATGATCATTACTTCGTCCAATTCTATGTGTCTTTTCAGATGTAATTTTATCTAGATTATAATTCGTACAAGTTATATAATATGTTTCCAAAATAATAGAGCACTATCTTATTCATCGAGTTTTAATTCTTTATTTTAAGATAATTAAGATTTAATTTGATAAATTTTCTCATAATTTATATTGATCGTATTTTAATTTATTTTTGAAATCTGACTTTATAAATTATTTTTTCTAACTTTTAGATGACTCATATTACCATTTAATCTTATTCAGATCCAATGTTTTATTAATTTTAGATTCTACGATAGGATCTCAAATACATTTTTCTTAATGTATGACATGCTCATAAAATCATGATTTATAAGTTACTTCACTCAACTTTGTTATATTATAAGAATTACTAATCTAAATAATACAGTATTATTAAGTAAGTAGAGTTTATAAACTCAATATTGCATTTTTATTGGGAAGTTTTAGAAACCTTACATATTTGATGTTTGGAATAATATTTGAATTATTATGATTAGATTTTAAGGACTTAAGATTACATTGTGAAAATTTCCTATATAAGAATCTTTTACTTGTTGTTGTTTGAATATATTAAGTTATTTGAAAATTTTTATTATGAGGTGTTTAGTAAAGTAGGCATACTAAAATTTTGTACATACTTATTAACATTGTCTATGATGCTATATCTTTTACAAGGATTATAAGTGCATAAAAATTAGTAAGTCTGTATTGTGAGGTATTACACAAATAGTTAAAATGAACTTATTAATATTTATTAACTTACTTATTAACTATTTTTGATATGTGACATCACTTATGTAGGATATAATATTTAAACAAAGCGAAATATATATGTACATCTAAGGATAAGATTTGAACATATCTTAGCGCATTTTTGTGGTGTTCATTAAGGACATTTATTTTGGACCCATTTTGCATAGAATTCGCATAAAATTCAACAAGATATTTTTAAAAATATTTTAGAGATTGGAGTTAATTTAGTTTAAAAGTTGAGTTGTTATGCTTGGCTAAGGCTAATTTTAAGGGATCTATTCATAGGTGTTTAGAAAATTTGAAAGAAATTCTTCACTGGCCATCTCTCCATACTTTTTCTATGTGCACTTCTTCTTGGCTGTTGGAATATAAGATATATCATCTACTCCAGTCAAACAAAAAGTAACCAAGGGAGAAGTTAGAAAATACGAGAAAAGAGACTTACGAGCACTAAGAGAAAATTCAATGAAGCATTTGAGAGCACACATCTAAGATCATTTAATTTATTATTGTTTGTATTTCATTTGGAGTGAAATAAGAGAGATCCAATATTTTCTTTCCTCAATTTTTGATAGCTTTGTTGTATTGTTTTGGGAGTGATATTTCACTGCATCCTATAAGTAGCTTGTGTATAAGCTAGATAGGCATGACTGTAAGTGACTACAAGATGTTGGTAGACTTCTTGGAACTCTTCAAGCTTATTGATTTGATATAATGAAATGATTAGAGCAGATGGCCAAATCCTAGTATTGATGCAAAAAGAGTGAATTGACATATAATTGGTATCACCATGAGATCTTCTAGTAACATTATCAACTCCAAAATGACTTGCCATGTCTAACCTAATTTGACTTGACTTGGACATGAAATTAGTTCGAGTCACTCCTAAACTTTTCATAACCATGTTATATTACCTAAGCATTATTACCACAACATATATGCAAAGCTATGTTAAACAATGTCGAAATTACCAAAGCATTGTTTCAACCATCGTAGGACTACACAAAATTTTTAAACAACAATAATTAAATGTGTAAATTGCCATATTGTACATAAAGCATGGAAGGTCAATCACTAACGTACAAGTGGAGTTAAACTATGAACTAAGTTAAAGCATTACTCATATCATGCTCCAACTAGTTCATGCCTCAGCTCGAAGTTTTTACTCAAATTACTTTGGATCATACCTCCAAACAACTACAAACCACCAATTCCACTCACTCCTTACTACTTAACCAAGTGTGACACATACTCCTTGCTTCGAATGGAGTGTTCAGAAGTGGTGAAAGTTACTTCTCTATATGATTTGGTTCTTATTTCGTTAATGTTGATAGGCTATTTTGGATATAGGCTTTCAAATCCAAATCGATCTCAATAAGTATAGGTTAAGCCTAAAGGCCTATGACCGATCTATTAAACCTAATTCGCGCTCACTAAAGCTCACTCGACCATGATAAAGTTGTTAGCATAAAGGATGCCTTTTCTGGGGTACAGACTAAGCTTCTAATAGCTTGATTGACCTGGATTAGAAGTGTAACTTCTTAGAACCTGAAATGCTATAACCTACTACATATTTCTATAATTTACCAACACTTTAGGCATCTGGATTCAACCTGTTAGCTTCTCCACATACAAAACAATCCTCAAAACTTGTATTATTTCCCTAAAATAACATGGCTGTCTATAACATCCTTAGACCATATGTGGTATGAGAGGATTGACATTCTCAACTTCTTTTATTCAATTAAAGATAAGTTCAACATATTTCATTAACTTTTGTCACAATAACCAAAATAACAAATTCAACCTCTTAAACTAGCCAAACTTGATAACTAATATACTTCCATCAACACTGACTAGAGTAGTCTTAGGTGACTTCTCATGACTCATAATACAAACTGAAATAAATAACTAAAACCTGTTATACAATTCAACTAAAACCACAATGCTACTTAACCTACATAGAAATGTTCTCACCATTATCGTAATATTCATAACAATCTGTTGCATTACCAAACTTATACTTACACGTAAAAATTTTATGGAGGGATGAGCCGAACCCAATAAGGAATGCCATTCGTTTGATGAGAAATAAAAGGAATATCGAAAATTCGAGTGGCTGAAGCTGAAGCAGCTACTTTCGAAGTAACAGAAAGAAAAGCAACGACTGGAGTGGGAGAGTCAGAGTCGAAAAGAGGATTCCTCACTTCTTTCTCTCATTCAAAACCGTGCATGAGACTTTCATCTCGCACGGCTCCTAAGTGATAAAAGAAAGAAGAACTCATCTTCTTTCTTTTTTTATTACCTTCCTCGCGTATGTATAAGACCGATCGATTTCTAAAAAGGATTACTAATAATCACATGTGCATGAGCAAACCATAACGATGATAACATACACCTAAAACGAGTATAGATATGCAACAACCATAAGCTTATTATCTTGTATGCATCTAACTCTAAATTTAAAACTTGCAGTAACTCATAACTTCAATTAAGTAATATATATATATATATATATATATATACATACATACACCATATAGTATTGATGTAGGTTCTCTCCAACATCCTAGTAATCAAGTATCTAAGTAATAACCTAAATCTACTTAGATTATTTCCAAGCGTGACTCTAATTAGGAAATCGTCGTGCAAGAATCATTGGGATGCCACCTCAAGGATTGGTCTTCTCAATCCCTTAAGCCCAACTAAGCATAAGCAGCATAATACATTTATGGTCAAATAATTTATTAAGTTTGGTTGATTTTCCTAACTAGCATCCACACAACACAAGCAAGTATCCCGTACCTAGTTCAGCTGTAGCTTTAGAATCCAACTTTATCACACTCCTAGAACTTAACATAGTATAAATACTAAAACTCAATTCACAACCTATACTTGTACTAGAACAACACATCTTTTGTTAATCTAACTTATCTAGCATCACCTATTAACTTAATGTCACAATTGTTACACACTTACAACTTACGCCACTTAAGGACCTTAGGATCACTATGACGTTTGATTTGTTTGTAAACTATTTTAAGTGAAGAAACATGTTCAGAAAAACTTTGAAAAGGATTTAAGATAGGTAAATAACCTTATAAAACCCTTAAAAACTTGAAGAAACATGGTTATAAGAAACCAGGGTCATGTTGTCAAGATGCTAGATTAACTGGCGTCTAGATACCGTGGTTGAAAGGTAGAGAATTGCACCCAGTGTCTAGACACTAGCTATAATCTACAGAATTTTGCAGATTGTAGCGGTGTTTCATCCCTTACATACAACCCTACTTTCACTGTTTTCACAAAACATTACTCTTAAATCAATTACTCGACCAAAAAACAACTCTAAACCATTTAAAAACACAAATCAAAACCTCCTTTTATAGCCAAATCTACATCTCAACTCTACCATTCAATGCAACAAAACATAGAAGATGTACGATCAAATTCTTACCTATTAGGATTCGTTTTAAGCGTGTTCTCCATTGCATATACGTCCTAGGACAGGCGTAGGATAACCCTATGCTTGTTTTCAATAATGCCATACAGACCCAAAACAAATTTTTAAGAGTTTTGACCAAAACTTATCGAAAACTGATTTAAAATACCTTACATCAACGCCTTTCTCCTTAGATTAAATCGTACATAACCAAGATCTAATATAGAACTCCCTAAAAATTTGTTTTCCTAGTTGACCTTGCAAGAAAAATGAATTTTCAATATTCTTAATTCAATAAACAATAAGAAAGGGAAGGCTATGTGACTTGCCAATACCCCAATATGATTAATCTTTTTCTAAAGTATTAGAAACTCCTCTTGGTTAGTGCCATGCATGGTAGCAACCCTAGAACACAAGCGACACAAGTAAGCGGTTTGCAGAAAAGGGCTTCCTAAACCCTAAGTTTAGATTTTATATTTAGGGTTCGTAGACATTTCTTATACCCAAATTGCCTTCACTTAAACTCTACAGTATTGTTTAGGTCCTTTGTAATAATACTTTATTTTATTTTTTTCTCTCATTTTATGCTTTTTTTTTCTTGTTTAGGGTTTTACAACCTATCCTCTATAATCACAAATTTAGCTTTGAGTTTGAGAGGAGTTTTGTGTGTTTTCTATTCCACGAAAAGTAACACGTTATTTTTATTGTGAGGAAGATAATTAAGGAGAGTGGGAAATATTATGAGTAGTATGGGTTTAAAACTTTTAAATGATTTATTACCCTTACTATCATTAATCGTTTACATGTCATACCATGTCTCAAAGTTTTTATTTTAATTTTATTTCATTCACTTTATTATTATTATTATTATTATTATTATTGTTGTTGTTGTTGTTGTTGTTGTTGTTGTTGTTGTTGTTGTTGTTGTTATAGAATTTTTATAATAACTTGATTGTTGATGGCGACTTTTAGTTAAAAAAGGTTGTAGGCGATTGAGGTTAAAGGCAACCTACAAACATTAGCAAATGTGAGTTAAGAGAATCACCAAAGGTGAGTTTGGCATAACCGCTCTAATACTGAAGTCATTTAAGGGGTATTTAAAGGAATGTAAAAGAACAATTTATGTAAAGAGTGAAAGCTCTCATCCCTTTATTCGTAGGATTAGCTAGTATTCATTGGAGTGATTGTTGAGATATTTTTGGAATGTATATCGCATCTTAGAGATTCACTTTGCCATAATTTGAAAATTCACTCTGAATATGTTGGACTGGATCTTGATTTTGTTGCATGTGAACTATAGACTTTCTTAATCTCGGTGAATTGTCCTTATGGAATAGGCTTACACAATCTAGGCTTAAAGGCCCAAAATCTTAGGATTAGAAAGTGATAAGAGATTGGCAGAAGTCTTCTTGTGAGATCCTACGGTTAAGTGTCCCACATGAATTGTGTGAGGTTATAGTATTAGTTTATAAGACTATGGTTGAAAATATCTTATTAACACAACCTTGAAACTTTTGGGCTAACTAGTTGAAATGGGCTCATTAGTGTTTGTTAGTTTGGTTATTCATTGCTTTTAGCTTGAGGTGTTGCAAATAGTATCAGAGAGAATTCCTTACCGGTAGGTGGATGGTTTGAGATTGGCTCCAGTTTAAAGAAGAGATTTGAGGAAGGCGAGAAGTTTTACCACAGTATGACTCCTGGCATGCCTTCAAGATGACCTATAAGTAGTGGGTGACTCGAATTGTACATTGAAAAAGGGAAATGATCTAGGCTTAATTGTAAAGTCTTGCAACAAGGATATCACGTGTTTAAGGAGGGGAGATTGTGAGACTCTATGGTTAAGTATCTTACATGAATTGTAGAAAGTTATGGTACTAATTTATAAAACCATGGTTGTGAACACTTTATCAACATAAGCTTGAAGCTTTGGGGCTAAGTGGTTGAAATGAGCCCATTAGTATTTGTTGACTTAGTTACTCACTACTTTTAACTTAGGGTTTTACATAGGCTAAAAAAAAAAAGAAAAAAAAAAGAAATGAACTTAAGATAATGTAAGGATACAACAATCTCAAGTAAGTTCTTCACTTATGTAACTTAGAAACTCTTATTTCTTTAAGGAGATGTTGTAAAACCTTAAAAGTTTTTGTCTTGCAATTTCAATGCTATTATAATTCGAGTTTTGTGTGTTTCATGCTAAGAATTACTTGTTAGTATCATTTTTATACTTATTTTTTTTAAAGAATTTTTGGTTTTTTTTGTTTTGGTATGGACTTGGTAGAGGTGGTAAGTGGTTGTAGCATGATTATAGCATGGTTGTGGCATAGACTGTAGTGTTGGCAGTATTGCGGACTGGTGCACATGTGCATACACGTGAGTTATCCTGAGTATATGTGTGCAATTATGGGAGTTCGGTGATGAGTGTATGCGAGTTTGTTTCATGCTCAGACATGTGGTGCATGTGAGTGTCTAAATTTGTTAGAGTGAGTTATGTGTATATGTAATGGTGTGTAAGTTTTGTGTATGTAGTGCACGTGTGTATGTCGTGTAAGAGGGAGTAAGAGATGCTATGGGTATGTGGCATACGAGATGAGTGGTGTAAGATGTGCATGTGTGTTTTCGTGACAAGGAATTTGTGTATGTGTACGTATTATTATGGTGTATGTATTGTCAAGTGTGTTTTTTACTTCAATTGTGTGTATGATGCATAATGTATTCATGTGTTCAATAGTATCATGTGTGTACATACATATGTGCATTACTATTTGTGTTGTATATATTAGGAAGTGTATGTGCAATTCATGTGTTAGCATGTGGTTATGTTATGTGAGATGGGGCATAGAGAGTGATAAGGGATTAAGGACTAAGCATGTGCTCCCAAGCCCGAGGGCTTTCTCAAATGATGCGTTGAGCTGTTCGAGGTGAGTTAAGTGTCGAGAAGCAGTGCTTACCTCAGTTTAATCTATTGAGCTACTTCACTCTCCACACCATCTAAGAGACTGCCAAGGTAATCAATCGACGTACTGAGTTAACCCCTCTGTAACATACTAGTCCAAGCACTAAATTTGGATACAGCCATCTCCATAGTGTTGAAGCTAAGCTAACAACTGTCAAGAGCCGACCATCCAAGGTTGATCTTGAATGTAAGTCATCCCTGAGCCAACCTTTGTCTAGTCCTAGCAATCAAAGCCACCGAATTGCCGACACCGACCAAACCTAATCGAGGCCTACCCTTGTATGGCTTGCAACGTTATTAAGGCTACAATATGAGCAGAATTACGCATGCGCTGTCCTTTCAGACATCTGTACTATCCTTTTTAACAAAGGATATTCTTTTTGCAAGATTTTATGCTTCCTCTGCAAATTATTCCCCTTTTTTTTAGCAAGTAGGGATCCAATTCTATAATTTTCTGTAATTTACTCCTTCTTAAGCTAAGTTTCTTTCTGCTTCCTCCTGAGTTACTCTTATCTAGCTAATTTGAGTGTGGACTAGTGGTAAGTGACCTTTGGCCATACTTGTACGTCATATTAAGTGTGCCTCGAGCTCGTGTGAGGCATTGGTTTGTCATATCCATCATTGGTGTAACAACCCGGCCGGAACTCCTTCCACTAAGGTATTGTCCGCTTTGGCATGAAATGCCACACGGTTTTATCCCCTGGTGCAGCTGCTTCCCGGAAGGTCACCCATCCAGAGATTGCTCTAGGATGATTAGAGTTCCTCTCTCCAAGCATGTAAGGGGTATTACAATCCACCCCCCTTACAGAACTGACGCCCTCGTCAATTTCGTTACACAGGTCCAAGACAACCACCAGGCAGGGCCTCGCCCTTCCAGCTGGTGGAATGCTCTGATACCATTCTGTAACGATCCGGCCGGAACTCCTTCCACTAAGATATTGTTCGCTTTAGCGTGAAATGCCGCACGGTTTTGTCCCCTGGTGCAGCTGCTTCCCAGAAGGTCACCCATCCTGAGATTGCTCTAGCATGAGCACGCTTAACTCCAGAGTTTCGACGTACTCCGAGCCGCTGCACCAAAAGGTGCCTCGATGATTAGAGTTCTTCTCTCCAGGCATGTAAGGGGTATTACAATTGGTGCATGAGAACTCTTGCCCAACTTCTATTGTCATTTATTTTTCGAGCCATCTCTTGACTCAGACCCACCCTTTTGGTTACGTATGATATTAGGTCCGTATGTTCATCCACGGAATATGTATCATCTTAGTATCAGAGCCTGGTTACGTTTGAGGTTGGATTCTGCTACTGTGTTCTTTGAGTGGTTTGTTACTACTCCGTATGATAATTGTTGTATTGTTAACCTTAGAGTTTAGTCGTTGAGGAGTGTTCGGTGCTCTATTTCCCTTATTTCTAATACACAAAAAAAGTGTGGTTAATTATTCATTTGTTGTGTAATTGTTGTAGTGATTAGAATATCGGCTATTAATCTTCAAGTGGTATTATTGGACGTCAATTTTTGTGAAGTAACCATCAATGTCAGACTTAAGTATTCAAGGAACTCTAAAAAACTAAGAAAGTGGCACTTGACATGGCCAAGGGCAAGAAAGAAACTTCACACCTTAGTCAGAGCTAGTTTGGCGACTGTTATCCAAGAAGACAGGTAATGAGCTAGAAATAGTCCCACTAGAGAACGTAAGCAGCAAAGGCGAGGCAATAATCAGTTTGGTCGAGTTAATACCCTAGCTTGATGGTACGCTGAAAAGGCGTTTAGAAAAAATTGAGCGCAATACCAACAAGTATACTGGATCGTATTAAGTAGTATAATGTTGAAAACAAGAGTCGATCCCACGAGGACTTAAGTAGAGTACTAAACCTATGCTTGCTTTAGTTAATATTTAGGTAAATCAAGAATGTTTTTTTTTCTTTCTCTTTTTTTTTTGTATACTAAAATTAAAACTAACTTAATTCAATTACAATGAGATCAAAAGATGATTTGAAAAACTTATCATTGAAAAAGTGATGGGAAATCGAGATTCCACCCTAGAGATACTAATCAAGTTACCATTGAGTTATATAGAATAATATATGTATGGTTATTTCATTAAGATTATAATTCCTCAAATTAAGGATTTGACCTCTAATCTAATTAGTCCGCTTCCGCTTTCTAATCAATAGTGGATTTTAGAGTATTATCATACATCTTCCAATGATATGATAATCTAATATATTTAACCCAATTATCCTAATTCCTTAGTGATTAATTAGTTTAAGATATTGCATTAATCTCCTAATAATCTCTGATTAAACAATTAGACGCTGCTTTTGCATTTATCTGAATTCTTTAATCAAAAACTCCTAATGAGTTTACAAACACTCCCATGTCTATAACCTCTAACAATCATAACTTAGACAAGTCATAATTGAAATAGAAAGATCTGCAATTTGAAATAAGCCGTATTTATATTACTCCTATAACATAATTACCACAATCATTTTAGTACTCTAGGGTTTATCTTATTCCCATCTAATAAATTAGTTAGCCATGGAATTCATAGCATCAATATAATTATGTATGAAGGAATTCATGAATCAATGTAATTACAATTGCAACACAATTCTCTATGATAACAAGAAATGCGAATGATCTCACCGATTCCTTACATAGATGAAAATACTGGTTTGTGCGCACTTTTCTCAAGAATTTCCAATAGCTAAACTCTCAATTGAAATCCAAGCAAACTTTTTTCAATCTTCTGTAAATCTCACAGTGTAATCTCTCCAATTATATTAAACCCTTACTTTTCAATATCGAAGCAAAACAACTAAAGGAAATGTATCAATTATCCGAACCATCCCCCTTCTCTCTCCTCTCTTCTATATATATGTCCCCACAAAAAAATACAAAAAAAAATTCTTTCTTTTCATGCACACCAGGTGGACCACGGCCGTGTGTAAAGCCGTAGTTGTCACCACCACCAACACGGCTGTGGTTCAAGGTCATAAGTTGTACTGATCGTCTCATTTCCACTGTTATTCATCGGTTGTTTTAGCCATGGTCGTGGATCCTCCCTTGCTTGCGGAAAGTCTTCATTCCTCTGTGTTTTCATGCCCCAAATGCACTCTTTCCAGCTCCTTTTCTCCCATTTTTATTAAATTGAACCTGAGGCAAATATATTAACTAGTTAAGTGTCAATTCTTTCAATTAAGCACATAAATCTTTAGGATATCATTGAATTGCTACTAATAAAAACAGGGGTTAAATTAGCTTTATCACTTGACTAGCCTGAGTTGAAGGAACTAGTAGGGATGCTAGGTGAAGGCTAGCCCTTGAAGGAATTGAGAAGGAAGAGGAAGAAGACGACGGAGTAGAAGAGTACTACGAGCTTGAGGAAATAAATGTACAAGCCCTTAGAGTTGAAAGGTTAAGGATGCATATTCCAAGTTTTTCTAAGAATGGTGATGCTGAGGACTACCTAGATTGGGTAGATGGGATTGAAAAGCAGTTTAAATGCCATGACGTACTCGGCAATGTAAAGGTTAGACTTTTTGTGTTGGAATTCACTGGTTATGCTGCCTTATGATGGAAAAACTTACAAGCTACTCGAAGAAGGGAAGGTGAACAAGAGATTAGGAGTTAGGATGACATGAAGAAGGTTATGCGGAGAAGATTTGTGCCGAGATATTATCTAGAGGATGCCTTCAAAAGACTATAAGAGCTAAGATAAGGAAGGTCGAGTGTAGATACTTATGTTAAGGAATTCCAAATGTTAATAATTCAATGTGAAGTCGCAATGCTAGAGGATCAGACTGTATCTTGATTCGTTGATGGATTGAAGTATGTGATTGGGGATGTCCTAGAAACCCTAGATATTGGAACACTAGATGACACCATTCGAGCCTCCCAAAGGATAGAAAGGCACTAAATAGGAAGGTTCCGACCATCGGTTAGCCAACCAAGCAGTAGTTAAACTGTTCTAAGCAGACATGTACAAACAGAACCAAGTAAGGTTCTAAGATTCAACTTACTCAAACTACTCAAGCTGAGGAGAAGGAACCCTCGAGGAAGTTCGAGAAGGGCCAAAGTTCGAGTAAAAAGACGAGTGAGATCAAATGTTTCAAATACTAAAGATATGGACACATAGCTGCTTAGTGTCTATACAGGTGAACAATGGTAATCTGCGGTGAGGTGCCGACTATTGAGGTTGATAGTACTGATGAAGAAGTAGAGGAACTGAAAGAGGACAGATAGATTGAACTATTCGAGGAGGACATTATCTACAATAAGTAAGGCAACTTTTGCAAACCACTTTGGTCTTGAGGAGGATGATGAATGTTAATCTCGTATCAGAAGATGAAAAAGGGGAAAATCTTTTCCATATTAGATGTAAGGTAAATGAATCCTTGTTCGTGTTGATCGTTGATAATAGGAGCTGCACCAGTGCATCCTTTGCATTTATGGTCCAGTAGTTGAAATTGTCAACCATGTCTCACTTGAAATCTTATAAGCTTTTTTGGCTTAGTGATAAGGGAGCCTTACAAGTGAACAAATAGGTGTTTGTACCATTCTACATTGGCAAATATTGAGACAAAGTACCATGTAATGTGCTGCCCATGAGTGCGTCCCACATTCTACTTACACGACCATAGATGTTTGATCAAGTAGTTATATATGACGGAAGGAGAAATACATGTTTTGTAGAGCATGAAGGTAGGACGATGAAATTGAGTCCTATAACTACCAAGTAGGTAAAGGTCATGCAATCTTAACTTAGCTAAATTCGGAAGAAAGAAGCTTTGGCATTGACCCGAGTCGAACTAAAAAGAGAGATAGAGCTCGATGGACTGACCCATCTACTTTTCTTAAGAATTCTAGAGATGAGACTCGAGGAGGAGGAACTGTGTGCCAAGGTAAAAACCTTACTAGAGTAGTTTGCCTACTTATTCCCAAATGAGCTACTATAAGGTCTACCTCCCATTTGAGGCATCGAGCATGCGATCAACTTGTAGCTAAGAACCGTATTGCTGAACAAGCATGCCTACAGGCTGAATCCTAAATAGGTTGCTAAACTGCAGAAGCAAGTAGATGAGCTAATGAGGAAGGGCTATGTACGCGAGTCCCATATCCCCTGTGCCATACCGGCCTTCTTAGTACTAAAGAAAGATGGTTTTTGAAGGATGTGTGTAGATAGTTGAGCGATTAATCAAACTGCCATCAAGTACAGGTACCCCATACCTAGACTTAATGACATACTAGACGAATTAAGCAGAGCAAAAGTGTCCTCTAAGATTGACCTTAAATCTTGATATCATCAAATTCGAATGTATGAGGGTGATGAATGGAAGACCGCTTTCAAGACACAACATAGTTTATATGAATGGCTTGTAATGCCATTTGGACTGTCCAATGCATTAAGCACATTTATGCACCTGATGAATCATGTGCTTGGAGAATTAATAGGAAAGTTTGTCGTAATTTATTTAGATGACATTTTGGTATACTGCCCTAACCTGGAGACTCACTAGGAGCATCTTTGAAGAGTTTTTGCAAAACTCTAAACTAAATAGCTCTATGCCAATATGAAGAAATGCAACTTTTTCCAAACCTAGGTGATCTTCATGGGGTTTATGAGTACAGGTGGCATCTGAGTCGATGATGAGAAAGTAAGAGTGATCATAGAATGGCTTTAGCCGATCTGTTCTGCAGACGTGAGAAGTTTCTATGGCCTAACATCATTCTATTATAGATTTATAAAGAATTTTAGTACGATTATAGCCCCACTCATCGAACTCTTAAAGAAGAATGTTGAATTCAAATAAGGAGAGAAGGGGCAAAGGAGTTTTAAGAAAGTAAAAGATAGGTTGACTACAGCCCCTATCTTAGCTATGCCGAGTTTCGACAAAGTGTTTGAAGTAAAGTATGATGCATTTGGACTAGGCATAGGTGTTGTGCTGATGTAATAAAGCCAACCTATTGCTTACTATAATGAGAAACTTCGAGGAGCTATACTCAATTATTTTGTTTATGACAAAGAGTTCTATTCCTTAATTTGACCCCTAATGGTATGGTAACACTATTTGCAGCCTAAGGAATTTATGATTTATACCGATCATGAATCCTTGAGATTTTTGAAGAGCCAACCTAAGTTGTCCCGGAGCTAAGCCAAATGAGTCGAGTTCAGGGAGGGTTTTTCCAATGTTGTGAGATGTAAGAACTGTAAGAACAACGTAATGGTTGATGACTTATCAAGACGATATACCCTCCTAACCAAACTGCAAATGAGACTACTTAGTTTTTTAACAATAAAGAATATATATATTGAGGATCTACATTTTAGTCCTATCTATGCACAATATGAGGAAGGACGGACATTAGATGATTATCACAGAGAGGACAGATACTTATTCAGGACAAGGAGGCTTTGTATCTCGACTTGTTCCATGAGAAACTTACTCATACGTGAGGTGCATAAAGGAGGATTGATAGGACACTTTGGCCAGTCTCACACCTATGAGGTACTATCCTCACGATTCTTTTAGCCAAGAATGATGAGGGATATACAATCAGTATTGGGAAAGTGTGTAACTTACCAAAAAGCAAAGAGCCAAGCTAAGCAAGTGCATTATCTATTATTGTCTGTCCTAACCAAACCATGGTTTGAGCTAAGTATGGATTTTATGCTAGGATTACTGAAGATGTATTGAGGAAAGGACTCCATCATGTTAGTTATGGATCGATCTAGCAAGACGGTACATTTCGTGCCCTATTTCAAAACTAATGATGCTTCGGCTATCTCTTTTCTTTTCTTATAGGAAGTAATCAAACTTCACAGAGTTCCGAAAACCATTGTTTCAAACTGAGATCCAAAGTTCATGAGCCACTTTTAGAGGATGCTATAGAGGCGAATGGGAACTAAGCTATTGTACAACACGTATTTCCATCTACAAACCAATAGACAGACCGAGGTTGTCAATAGAATAGTAGGAACTTTGTTGCAGGATGCTGTCGGACGAAACATACCTGACTGGGATTTGTGTTTACCAATCATTGAGTTCGCCTACAATAGGACTACCCACAATGTAACAAGCATGTATCCATTTGAGGTTGCCTATGGGTTTAACCTCGAGCTCTCAATGGACCAAGCACCCCAATTGAAGCTTGATGATAACTAGCTAGCAGTTGAAAGACTTAAAACCATCAAAACCATGCACCAAAAGGTTGTAGAGCAATTGAACCAAGCTAATGCTAAGCTTGAGAAGCGAAGCCACAAACAGAGGAAGAGAGAGTTTTAACCAGGTGATCCGGTCTAGATACATCTTAGCAAGGAACGATTACCAAACTTGAAGAAGTGCAAGTTATCTCCTAAATCTAATAGACCTTTCAAAGTGCTTGAAAAGATCAATCTTAATGCCTAAAGGATTGAGTTACTGAAACGTTATGGAGTCTTAGACTCCTTCAAAATTGCCAATCTCCAACCTTACACTCCTGAAGACGAGTACCCTAGAGTTAAACCAGATTTGATCCTAAATCTCAAACAATCTCGAGGAGATGATAGGGATTACGGATCGATCACGCATTCCTGAGCTTAAGGGCTTTCTCAAATGGTATGTCAAGCTATCTGAGGTGAGTTAAGTGCCAATGAGCATTGTTTACCTCAGTCTGATCTACTAAGCTACTTCGCTCTCCATACCATCTAAGAGATTGCTAAGGTGATTAACCGATGTGCTAAGTCAACCCCTTTGCAACACACCAGTCTAAGTACCAAATCTAGATACAACCATGTCCACAGTACCAATGCTGAGCTAACAACTGTCAGGAGCCGACCATCCAAAGCTGATCCCAAGTAAGAGTCATCCTTAAGCCAACCCTTGTCTAGTCTCAGTAATCAAAATCGCCAAACTGCCAACGCTGACTGACCTTAAATAAGGCGCACCCCTATAGGTTCGCATCGTTATTAGGGCCACAGAATTACATGTGCGCTGTCCTTTTTGACATTCGTACTATCATTTTTTATAAAGGATATTCTTTTTGCATGATTTCATGCTTTCCCTATAAATTATTCTCTTTTTGCTTAGCAAGTAGGGATCTAATTTTGTAATTTTCTATAATTTAGGACTTACCCTGACTAGGTACTATAAATACTCACATGTTGTAATAGCTACACAATGAATCATATTAAGAATATACTGATCTTTTTACTCCCTCTTGAGCTAAATGTCTTTCCATTTACTCTTAAGCTACTCTTAAGCTACTCTTATTCAACCAATTTGGGCATAAACTTATGGCAAGTGATCTCTGGTTATACTTATACATCACATCAAGTATGACTCAAGCTCATGTGAGGCATTAGTGCATCACATCCATCATCGATGCATGGCAACCCTGTCTAACCTCAATTGTCATTTATTTTTCAAGCCATTTAGCTGCTTGGATTCACCCTTTTGGTTACGCGTGATATTAGGTTCATGTGTTCATCTACAGAATTCGTATCAAAGAGAGAGAGAGAGAGAGAGAGAGAGAGAGAGAGAGAGAGAGAGAGAGAAAGAGTGAGTGAGTGAGAGTTTATGATAAGTATGTAGATGAGAGAGAATATGAGGGGTATGTGTGTGTTCAATGAGTGTTAGAGAGTTGTGTGTACATTAGAATATGTTGTGAAAAAGTGTTGGCATGTGTGTTTGTGATATTTAGCATGTGTTTGTAAGTAATGTAAATGTGTTTGTAAGTAATGTAAATGTGTGCAAGTGGTTTTCATGTGTGTAAATTAATATCTGGAATGTATAATGTGAGAATATGTTATAAGTGAGGTATGCGAGAATGTGTATTGAGTTATATGCATTGGAATGTATAGCAACTTGTATGTGAATGTAAGCTGTGTGTGTATAAGAATGTGGTCTCATGAGTATAAAGTTGTTGATAAGGAGATTATTTTTTTATTATTTTGGTTTTGGGAAGTTAAAGGATAAATTAGATGATGTGGAAAATATGCTGATGTGGAAAAAATGTAGAGTATTGGTTTGGAAGTTTAAAGGATAAGGCAAAGGGTTGGCTTAAAGGGAAAAAGAGTTGAGTTGAGTTAAGAATTATTGAATTGAATTTTAAATCTAGTATTTATTTTTTTGAACAAGTATTAAGAGTTACATAGTATTGAGCCTTATTAAGATAGGAGCTCTAGGTACGAGATACATGTTTGTTTAGGTATGCATGCTATAGTAATTTAACTTAACTTAATATGAACATGAATCTTAACAAATGTGTATTGCTTGTGTTTGGCTTTAGCCTCCCACTAGTAAGGTCCAATGTTGTTGACAAGATACCTAGTAAATTTTATATAATGCTCTCCCAAGTGGAGTCTCACATTAAGATAACCCAGTTAAACTTAGAAGAGTTATTTGGGTGTTTAGGAGGACCTAACACCAATACTTGTTTAGTATCTTTATAATTACTTGTTTAGGGATATTGAGTTACCTCAAATCCTAAGATGTCAAGATTGTGTTGATTGATAGACCTTGTTAATAAAGATAAAAAATGATACATGTTGCATAATTAATTCCATACTAGGCGCAACTTACCCTTTAGAGTCTTTGTTTTTCAGTTGCAACTATAGGTTTGGGTGTTGTTGACAATTTGGAGTATTATGATGATACAAGATATGACTATTACTATTATAATGAAGATAAGGATTATTATTACTTTGATGATGGGCTAGGTTATGTATAGTGGTAGGCGTGGACCATTTAGAGTTAGGGACTTGATAGTAAGTTAGATCCCTTAGCTTGTTTCTTACCAAAAGCTCCTAAGTGGGATGAGAGGTTATGGGTCAACTATTTTATTCATGGGCTTTAACCTGAGCTATAAGATAGGGTTGTACCATTTTAGCCTACTATGTTATTTGCGACAATAGATAAGGCCAAGTGCTTGAAGCAACTCATGAGGAGGAAACAAGAGTAACTAACTCACAAGGTTAGGATAACCTTAGGGAAGAGGTCTATGTTAGTGTTTGTTATGGCCACCTTTAAGAGGGCAAAGAGACTAACTCCTGGGAAATTGTTTAGAGAAGATAGAGATAAGTTAATAAGAGCACAACCTAAACCCGTAGTGTTGCCACTAGTTGTTCAGGCCAAGACCATTGCACTAATAATTAAGTGTACATGTTGTCTTAACACATGTGATGTCTTGATGTGTAAGTAGACAGTGGAAGCTTGTTTTCGTTGTGGCAAGACCAAGCATACAAGTAAAGATTGTAAGGAGTCCACTATTCTCCACTAGGGCTTATACTACTAGTATGGTTAAAGAAGCCATAGGATGATCGATTATAGAGAGCAACATATAGGGAACTAGACTAAATAGGGGACACCAACTACGAGATCCCAAACAGTACCCAAAGTTGCATAACCTCAGCATATAGGACCCCGTTAATGGGCCCCAGCTAGAGTATTTGTCCTAGAGCATTAGGAGACTTGTTTTGACGTAGACACCATGATAGGTACACTTTCTATCCTATCCCATTTTGCTTACGTTTTATTTGATATTGGTGCATAACATTCATCAGTGGTTGAATCATTTGTACATATGTATGGTATGTATATTACACCTCTGGATGCTTGCTTGTTTATCAATTCTCCTTAAGGGAGTGGAGCAATTCTAAACTATGTTGATATGAATAGCAAAGATTGGAGGGAAAGTACTGTCATCTAATGTAATGGTGATTGAATTATCAGATTTTGATATTATCTTGGGGATGGATTGGTTGTCAAAGCACCATGCCACCATAGATTGCTACAACATAGTAGTTTTCTTTAAGCTTCCAGGAGAAGAGCCATTTAGTGATCAGTTTGAAGTAGAGAGGTTGAATTGATACCCCACATATGAATTGTGGGAAAACCCTACCTTAGTAGCTTTAGTAGTAAAGTCAAGTAAAGCAGAGTTAAAGATAGACCAAGTGCCAATAGTGTAAGAGTTTCTTAGTGTGCTTCTAGAGGAATTACTTAGTATGCCACCTAATAGAGAAGTGGAGTTCAGAATAGACTTAGTACTATTCCCATTTGAAAATTAGCTTATAAAATGGTACTTATAGAGCTAATAGAGTTGAAGAAGATTTTCCAAGAGCTACAGGAAAAGGATTTATTAGACTAAGCTCATCACCTTGCGGAGCCTTAGTTTTTTCTGTGAAAAAGAAAGACAATAGCCTATAAATGTACATTGACTATGGGGATCTGAACTAGGTAGCCATAAAGAACAAGTATCCCTTTCTAAAGATCAATGAATTCTTTGATGAGTTGTAGGTTGTATAGGTATTCTCTAAAATAAATTTGTGCTTAGGTTACTACCAATTGCAGATTAGGTTGGAGGATGTGGAGAAGACAGCTTTCAAGACTAGATACGGATTATATGAATTCTTAGTGATGCCTTTTGGCCTAACCATTGCACCAACAATATTCATAGATATCATGAACATGGGTCTTTAGAGAGTAGTCGGACGGGTTTTGTCATCATATTTCTTGATGATATCTTTATTTATTCTAAGAGCATAGATAGCATCTAAATTTTTTTTTAGGTAAATTGACAGAAGAGAAATCGTATGGCAAATTCAACAAATATGAATTTTGGCCTGAGTAAGTGACATTCTTAGGTTACATTGTAAATAAAGATGGTATAGCTATAGAACTAAAGAAGATAAAAACAATAGTTAATTGGCCAAAGACCTACAACCATGTTGGAAATTAAAAGCTTTTTAGGGTTAAGCAGTAATTACTAGAAGTTTGTGGAAGAATTTTCAAAAATAGTAGCACCCTTGACCTATCTAACTTAGAAGGGGGTCAAGTTCGAATGCGATGGTACATGTAAAGCAAGTTTTTGTCAATTGAAACATAAACTTATGAAGGTTCCAATTTTAGCATTGCCCTATAATAGAGAAGAATTCGTTATCAATAGTGATGCCTTCATATAAGGTTTAGGATATTTTTACCAATCAACATTTTGAACAAGTCTTTAACTTAGTAGATAAACCTCTTCTTTTAGGATAATTTTACCAGTCAACGTTCTAAACAAGTTTTTAATTTAGTGGATAAACCTCTTCTTCTAAGCTTACGCTCTAACAAACCCTCTAACAAGGTCTAAACTTATATATTTATATTAAATTTTTGACTTATTTGCTTCATTTCTATTTCAAAACTCAATATAACATCCCAATTCAACCACTCATCAATCCCATCAAACTCTAATACTTTAGTTCTTTCACTCCTACATACTTCATGTTTAGTACTTCAATTCAAGTGCAAGACTACTTATCCAGCATCTATTGTATTGTTAATTCCTCTTTGTACTCATAAAAATACTAGAAATTCACTTCATACACACACTTATAGTCCCTGACATACCTTCTAACTAACTCCAAGACACATATTTTAATACAGCTAACCTTCTAACTTACCTTCTAACTCCCCTCTTTTATCTTTGTAACACACAAAATCACTTCACCAAACACCAAATCCACCATTCAGTTATTTAATTAGAACATATTATCATTGTTGAGCTTTATTTCGATTTTCTTTAATTTAACCTATATTAAGCTCAAACTTTTTAATTTAACTTATAAAAAAAACAATTGGAGTCATCAACCAGTTAAATTAGTAAAAAGTGAAATTAGGGTTTTTGGGTAGGAAAACACTAATTTAGCCATTAGTCTAGTGATTTTCCAAAAAATTGATTTTTTAGAAAATTTAACAAAAAATATTTGAATTTGGGGCTAACTTATTAAGATTAAATTACCATGTAAAAATTTAAAAAACTAACTAATGAGCTTTTATTTTTTGAATTTTTCTAAAAATATGAAAATATACAAAAATGTAAAAATGCATAAAAATGATTTTTTATTACTAAATTTCCCTAAAAATGAAAATAAACATAAAATATTTTATGATTATCTTAAAAGTACCAACGTACCTAGTAATAGGGATCAAACCGACCGTAATTCTCATTTTTAAAAATCTTTAATGTGTGGATAAATTTTGTTTTTTTGAAAAATAGCCTGGTTTACATTTTTATCTAATTTATTTTTAATAAAAAAAATCCTAAAAAGAAACCCTAATTTTTATTGTCTAATTTTAGAAATCCCTAACTAAGAAAAAAAAATCCAGATTTTTATTTAGAGAAAAACATTTTTTACGTAATAAAATTTAAAAAAAAATCCTAAAGTGTCTAAATGTAATTTTTCATACAATATGTAATTTATGTGGAAAATATGTTTAAAATTCCTAAACCATGAAACAGATACCTAAACCATCTAATAAATATCTAAACCATGAAAAAGATGTCTAAATCATTGAAAAGATATCTACCTATAGAAAAATGTCAATTGAAGATTTTTTTTATTTTATGAAAAACTTACTAAGTATCAAAAAATAGTTTTTAATAAAAATCCCTAAATGTCTAATTTAAAAATATGCAAATGAAAAATAATGTAATTTTTAGTCAAATTTCCTAAAGATATGCAATTGTACCCTAAAATGCAATTTTATAAAAAAAAAATACAATTTATTCTAAAAGATTCAATTTTATCTAAACAAATGTGATTTTATCTAAAAGATGTAACTTCATCTAAAGATATGATTTTATCTAAAAAATGTGATTTTAACTCAAAAGATGCAATTTCTCCGAAAAAAAGTGAAATTTTCCAAAATGTGATTTTTATGGTGAATATGCAAGCCATGTGAAAAACTATGAACTAATGGTATAACACAAAGACCTACAAGAAAAACTAATATCGGCATCTATGCACATGATATAATTAAACTAATTTAAATAAAACTAATTTTTATAAGGTATGCATACTAAAAAAAAAAACACAATGAATTGACAATACTAATAATTAAGAACAAAGACTTACATATAAATAGATAAACTTAAAAAAAAGAAGAAGTAAGTAAGTACTGCTAAATTAACAAATAAATAAATAAAAACTAAACTAATACAACTTAAAAAAAAAAAAAAAACAATTACCTATTCTATTCACGAGTAGGTCAGACCATGGGTAATGGGTATACATACCAATCAGATTTTAGATGGATCATGGAGCTCCAAAAAAGCATGAGTCGGGCCATATCCAAGTCTCATAGTAGTCACCAATCCGTCTTCTAACAATGGATCTAGGTAACAAATTAAGCAAGAGATATCAAGTTCATGTGGTTTTTATTAGCAAAACTTAGATTAGTAATTTTTTTTTTTGGTGTAAGGAGATTGTTTTGGTGATTTTGGTAAGTTAGGTGCCGGTAGTCCGTACATGGGGCATGCTGGCTACAGTTGTGGTCGCACGTGGAAGATAGGATAGTGTTTGGGTTTAGGAAATATACTATGTATGGTTAAGTGATTGAGCATAAGTAATCTATGTTGTCGATTTATGGTGTTAAATGCAATGTGTGGTGGTCGTATTTTATGTTGCAAGGGTAGAGTGACTGGGGTTGGTTGTTGTCAAGGACGGAGTGGGAGAGGGAGATGTTTTGGCATTGAGTTTGTTAATTCCATAGGACTATGTACGGGGGCAGAAGTTCGGTTACTATTGGTGGCTAGAGTGTTGTTTTTGGGTTGTTGATTTGCGGTTAAGAGTTGGGACTCTGATGTTCGCAACTCGTGCATGTGTCATGGGCTAATTTTCTAAGGCTCCTAAGATACGCCAACATGATCTGGAGTATGAGAGACAAAATAAAGGAGACATATGTAAGAGGTTCCCATGGCCAATTAGAAGAGAAAGGCCCAGGCTTAAACTTAGGAAAGATTCTAGAAGTTAGAAGGTTTTAAAAAGATTCCAGAGATATCCAAATTCAATGTATAATAATAGGTAAGATAGGTAAGGTAGGTAGATAAGATTCAATTGTAACCATTAGATTGAATAAATCTCAGCCATCAATTGTATAAGGCCATTTGTATATATAGGGGATCTCCCTTCATTTGCAATCATCTAGACATTGGGTGGAATTTAATTGATAATCAGAGCCTTTCTCTCTACTTTCCTTCTCTAAACTTTATGTGTGTGTGTGTGTAGTTTTTCAGGATGAACTTAACCTTCCTTAAAGTGGTTAGCAGCGCAAAGTGCCACATGGGAGCGTTGAGAGGAATTTCGCTCATAACAAGTGGTATCAAAGCAAGCTTTTGAAGAGAGAATTTCGTCGTCTAGAAATGAGAACAATAACTCTACGGTCAATGAGATAAATGACCAAAGAGAAAGTTCAATGACCAAGTAGAGGGCTAGGTTTAAGGATTTGTTGAATTCCTTCACCACTCGAGTGGACAAGGTTGAGCTAAGCGCTTGATGCGTCTCTGGGGTCGAACACACGGAGAGGCATCACAACAAACAAGGAAAAAGGAATAAAATGGGGGGTTTTAGCAAATCTGTGAGCTATCTAACTGGATATGATGCACCAACAAGATCCTACACGGCCTACAATCGCTGGATATGACATACCGATCTAAATTAAAAGGTCACTCGCTACTACTCCTTACTAAAGGGAATAGAGAAGAGTTGAAGAGTAATGAAAATACTAAGATTGCTCAAAAGATGCTTGAATAAACTGATAATTGATGAATCTATTTGTATACAAGCAAGTTGGGGTTTATATGCCCGTCTATTAGGGTTACTTTACATATATGAAAAGATTAAAAAGGATATCCTTACAATTAGGTTACATAGAATATATCAAAAAGGGGTAAAAAAAAAAAGAATATTTAGTACAGAAATAGATAGAATCATTTTGGAATGTTATGCCAGAAGACACGTCTCGCTTAGTGGCTGGATATTAGAAATATGATACATAGTAGGCGGAAGCTTGTAGAACAAGTCAGGGACCAATTAGTTCTTCTAAAGAGAAGTTAGCTTGATTCAAGGTCAGATAAGATCATGCCTCAGCTATTTTTAGGTTGTCTTCTGGGATAAAGCATCGCTACTAAACAAGGGCGAACCTAACACAAGTAAGGTTCTGATAGTTAGGTCGGCAGGAGACCAACTTAGGATAGGAATTCCCGTCCCGGCTATGTATTGGAGCTAGTATCTTTCGAGGGAGTCCTTGGAGTCCTCAGAGTCTTCTAGCTCGGCTATGTACGATCGATCCAAGGTGTTAATTCCTATTAACGTCGCTAAAGCCAAGGAGCAACTAGATGACTATGGAGCTAACATGAATGGGTTGGAGGAAGAACTTCGAGATGAGTTACAGGAAGCTTTGAACCAAGTCTTAAAGGAACTAAGGAAGCATGATAGAGAGCTTGAAGGAAAGAAGGGTATCCTTAAGGCCTAAATGGGTAAACTTAAAGCTAAGGAAAAAGCATATGAAGCAAAGAATGATGCTACCATTGTCGCTATGTGGTAGGAGATTGAAGACCTTAAGAATTAACTAACAGCTTGCCAAGTTGCTATTGCTAATGGAGCAACTATCCAGCCAGTCACAAAGGTGAAAGTACCAAAGCCTAAGTGCTTTAAGGGAATACAATATACAAGGGAAGTAGATAATTTTCTATGAGGAGTTGAACAATACTTTAGATCATTAGGGCTTGTTGATGATGGAAGTAAGGTAAGGATGGTAGCCTTATACCTAAAGGATACAACATTGATTTAGTGGAGATGGAAGGTCGATGAGATTACTTCATGGCCACATTTTGTGACAGAGTTTCAAGATAAATTTCCTCCTTAAAATGCGAAGAGAGAAGCCAAGTTCAAACTCAAGCATCTATAACAAAAGGCCAGTGTAAAGTAATATGTTTAAGAATTCTCAGAGCTAATACTAGAGATACCATACCTCAACCCAGATGGTGCTCTTGTTATGTTCTTGGATGGCTTGAAACTTTAGGCTACGTTAGAGTTAGAACGTCATGGGGTGGAAAACATCTCAAATGCCATTGCTATAGCAGAGGGCCTAATGGAACTTTAAAAGGAGAAAGATTGGCATTCCATAAGTAATGAAGGAGAAGAAGAGGAAGATATGGAAGGTAAGAGATCTTTAAGTCCTCTAAAGGGAAGAGGAGGATGGTAGATAAGAGAAGGATATGATAACTTAAATGTTATTTTTGTAATTGACCACATTATGCTCAAGATTGTCTAAAAAGGAAACAATTAGATGCTCTTTTTGCAATGAATGAAAATGATGAAGATGACAAAGGTAAGCTTAGTACATTATATCTTCTCTACACCTCAAAGTCGCAAGATACAGAGGAGAAAAAGGGTTTAATGTATGTGGAGGCCAAAATGGTAGGGAAGAAAATAAATGCTATGGTAGATATAGAGGCCTTACATTTATTCATTTCAAAGGAAGCTATCTCCAAGCTTGGGCTAGAAGTTGAATGGAGTAAAGCCCAACTCAAGATTGTTAACTGTAAGGAATTCCCAACTTATGGGGTTGCTAAGAATGCGGAATTCAACATTGGAGATTATCAAGGAAGGGAGAATATTGAAGTCGTCCCCATAGATGATTTTGAGTTTGTTATTGGCATAGACTTCTTGGATAAGAATGATTCCATCATTGTTTCTCGATCCAATTGCATTTGTTGTCTTAATCAGGGTTCTCAATGCATAGTCCCAATAAGTAGGAAGACGGGACAAGCAACAAAGCTTATTACATCAATGCAAATCACAAGGGAAGAGTCAATACTGATGAAAGGAGATAGTTTGACTTTAATGGGCAAGATGAAGGAAAGAACAGTTGATAAGATCCCATAAAGTTCAAACCTAGTAGATGTGGAAAAGTAGGACAAAGCCTCAATAACTAAGATTAAGACTGAAAAAGGCGAGGAACTATATTGGGCTTCAAGAAGGGAGGTTGTCAAGAATTCCCATTATATAAGCACATATAAAGAACCAAGGATAAGGTATCGAGTGGATTAGAATTCAAGAAGAAAGTCGCGATGAGGACGTCGTAAGATTGAGTTGGGAAGAATGACATAGGCTAATTTTCTAAGACCCCTGAGATACGCCCAACATGATCTGGAGTATGGGAGACAAGATAAAGGAGACATATATAAGAGGTTCCCATGGCCTATCAGAAGAGAAAGGCCTAAGGTTGAACTTAGGGAAGATTCTAAAAGTTGGAAAGTTTTAAGAATATTTTAAAGATGTTTAGATTCAATGTATAATAGTAAGTAAGATAGGTAAGGAAGGCAAATAAGATTCAATAATAACCGTTAGATTGAATAAATCTCAGCGATCCAATGTATGGGCCCATTTGTATATATAAGGGGTCTCCCCTCATTTGTAATCATGTAGACATTAAGTGGAATTTAGTTGATAATCAGAGTCTCTCTCTCTATTTTCTCTCTCTAAACTCTGTATGTGTGGTTTTTTAAGCTGAACTTAGCCTTCCTTAGGGTGGTTAGGAGTGCTAAGTACCGCATGAGAGCATCAAGAAGAATTTTGCCCATTACACGTATATGTTATTGTCAATAATGGTAAGCAGGTGTATCGGGTGTAGATGTTAGGCGGTGGTTATTGTGAGGTAGGCATCGTGGGTTCGCGTCCAAGAATCCAGAATAGTATTTTGTTGTTCTGCATGCTTTCTTTTATAAATTGCTAAACCAAATCAAGTTTGTTAGTTGGATCAACTTTCATTGCCATAAATGAGATTTAAACCTCAACTTGATTTTGTCAAATCTTTGATTCATCAACATTTATCTAAATCTTTGTTAAATTTGGGATTTTCATTAATGACTTTACAAAGATATTTCCAAATTCACAGAAAAAATGTTAAGATTTGATAAAATAAGTTGTTGGATCAATTTCTAAAAATCGGGTTTCCTCTATATGTCTGTTCTAGACATTCTCGGTAGAGAAGAAAGAGCTACAAGTACTAAGCGCACAACTGCTCTTGGGTGAAGAAAAGAAAAATAAAGTTCACTTGTGCAATAGGATAAGATTGAATCCACAACCTCTAGGATATCACATACATATATGAACCAGCTGGACAAAATTCTTTTATAGACATGAACGCAACCTGTATCACTTGGTTTTAGACAAAAATGGTATTAAACTTCCAAGCTTAAAATTAATTTGATCCACTTGCTTCATAAATTAATAACCCTAAAACAAATAAAAAAATATACATGCAAAAAAAAAATAATTCATCTCAAAGCTTAATTTAATAAATTTGAAGTCTTATCTTTAATTGGTCTAGTTATTTCTCTTTGAAAAAAATAAAGTCCATTTTTATGAATCTAAATTTTTCTGGACCATTTAACAATATATTTCTCTAATGAAGCCCAATTCTTTAAAGACTCGAAATTTATTAATTCACATGTATATTTTATTATTACTCGATCCAATCCTAAATGACCTATTGACTTAACTTAGACTCTTTTTATACTCTTTTTTTTTTGTATTTTTAATTCTTTCTTTGGAATTTTCCCTTTTTTTGTAATCCTAGCCTAAAAATTAAGATGAAAAGAATGTAAAATAAAAGGGTGGCAAAAATGAAATATTTACAATTATTTAAAACCCTTTCTCAACACTCACACAAGTCATCTAAGTAGCAAAACATATAGTTTAAATAAAAAGACATATAATTTTAGTGAAAAACATACAATTTGTTCCTTATAACTCCCATATCTGACTTGTCACTAGGTTTTTCTTTAAAATCTAAAGTCATTTCACTTTTATATCATCATAAATCATTATTTCGTCAGTTTATACCAAAATCACTCTAAGTTTATTAAAGAAATCTTCAAGAAGAACACTCTTCAGTCACTGGTTTGCAAAAACTAAAATTTATCAAAAACTTAGCTTAAAAATCTTGAAAAACCAACTACACAGCATGAAAATATGATCTTTAAGGAACTTACACACAAAAAATTTAGGTTGAAACCACAACATTTAGGTTTTGAAAATGCAATTAAAAATTAGTTGACAGAATATTTTTCTTAAGGAACCCATACATGCACTTAAAATTAAGATAATATGAATTGATATTTGAATTATACTAAAAAAATATCTACGAAAAACCAATTTTAATAATTTTTGGAAGTTGTTTACTATTTTTAGCCAAATTTTGATAAAAACAAGAAAAAATGATTACTCATTGGAAACCGCTACTCCAACTACTATCAAACATCACAAGATTGTCTACCTACCAAGGCACATATAGGATGATGACCTTGTAATGCTTTTAAACTTTGTCAAAACCTGCATACTTGAAATCCTCTAATTTTACACTAATTTTCTCTTAATTTTATTCTTATCCTATATTTCACTTCTTGTGCTCTCTAGAACTTTTCTAGATTTCTAACACCCTAATTTAACTTTAAGAGATTAGTTTCTAATTTTTCGAGGTTTACTTGATAAGAATGGGATTTTTCTCTCTCCTATAAGCCCTTATTCTCCTCCTCTTTAAGCTTACTTAAGATGTCATTGAGTTATGATTTTTGGTTAGCAGCTTATAGGACCATAGCCACACTAATACCCACTCAATCCTATTGATTTTATTTTATTTTATTTATTTTATAATTCTTACTATTTCCAATAATTTTTAGTTAATTTTACATAATTTTATGTAATTACAAGTATATATTTATACATAATAATTATATTCAGAGTACCCATATTACTTTTACATATTATCTCATGTCTTTCTAAAATTTTATAGTCCTTATAATTTATCTCTAAGGTTTGATTAGTTTTTTGTATCTAATTTCTATGATTGCATTAAGTATAGTGTAATATAGTAAAACTAACTATTTTAGCTATAATATCTTTATTTTACTATATTTTCATGTTTTGCACTCATAGAATGTCTTTCTCTAATTTCTATGACCTTGTAAACTATTGACTTAATTAGACTACCTTCACAAACGCCCTAAATTGACTGCTCGGCACAACTATGTAAAAGTATAGGTCTTACACCTTAGTAAAGCATAATGCAATGTAGGTAATTGTAGATAGGTTGGCTAAATTGGTTCACTCCATCCCCATTAATATTGAGTACCAATTGGTGAGACTTATTAGGCTGTACATACAAGAAACTGTAAGATTACAAGGAAAACTAGTGACAATTACTTTGAAAAGGGATACTTGGTCTATTAATAATTTCTAGAGGAGTTTATAAAATGCTTTGTGCACAAAACTTCATTTCAACACCACCTTCCATTCTTAAATAGATGGATAGTTAAAATGAACAATTCAGATTCTCTAAGATTTGTTCAGAGTGTGAGTGGTTGATTTTGGTGGCTAGTGGGATGAACATTTGGCAATGGTAAAGCTTACCTATATTAACGATTACCAAGTAACTATTCAAATAGCCTTGTTCGAAGCCTTTTATGGTTAAAAGTGCAAATCATCCATTCACTGGAATGAGGCAGGTGAGAGACAACTACTAGGATTGGATATGATACAGGAAGCCTATGATAAAGTCAGATTAATTAGGTAGATGATGCAAGCCGCACAAAGTTAACAAAAAGTTATGTTGATAAACGATGATTCCATTTGGAGTTCCAAGTGGGAGATGAAGTATTATTGAAGGTTTAACCAATCAAATGAGTGTTCATATACCCTAGATATGTTGGTCCTTTTAAGATCATAAAGAAAATTGGTAAGGTGGCTTATAAGTTAGAGCTCTTATTATGATTATGAGGTATGCACAACTTGTATTATATATCAATGTTAAGAAAGTATAAAAAGCCCAACCCAAATCAAAAAGAAGAGTAGCATGTGCAACTAGTGGATCTAGAGCCTTTAGAGTGGCAACTAGATATGTTAGTAATTGAAAGGCTCATCAAGATAGTAGACACCAAGGTATAGGATTTGAGAAGGAGAACTATACCCTATGTTAAGGTACAGTGATTAAGTCAATTAGAAAGAGATGAAACTTGGGAACTAAAAGAGGAGAATAGAAGGAAGTACTCATAGTTGTTTCAGGACCAAGGTGAGTAATTTTCAAGAACAAAAGTTTTGTTAAGAGCAATGTAGATACTTTATTTTTGTCATTTTCATTTTATTTAAGTTGAGCCAAGTTGAAAAATAAATAAAAATAATAATAATTAAAAAAAAAAGAAAATAAAAAAATAATGAAAAAATAATTTAAGAAATAAAAAAAGAAAGTTGCATCGAATCGTGTCGTATCGAATCATGTCGTATCGAATAAAATCGTTTCAAGTTAAGTCTTGATGATATCGAATCAAATCATGATGAGTTGAGTCAAATAATATCGAGTCAATAGGATAATTATGTGTGATTAATTTAAATAAATCATTAAGTCATTTGAGAGTTGAGTTTTATTAAAATAATTTTGGCCTAATCCAATTTAAAATAGAATTTTATCTAATTTATATTAGGCCAAAATGAACTTAGGGTTTGTTAAATAAGTTGTTAGGCTATAACAAGATTGGATTGATTGAGTTTTGAAAAATGGAAAGCCTAAATCAAGTAGGGTTTTGAGAAGTTATGGTAAATTTTCAAAGAATCATTGCTGAATCTTCCGTACCTTCGGTACGAAAGATCGAGTTGTTGGTTTATAAATAAGGATTTAATGGTTGAGTTAAGGATGGTTTTTTATTCCCATAAATAATTCTACAACTCCCCTACATAAACAATAAACTCCAATTTCACATCACCCTAATCCTCAATCATGCAAGCCCTTACGTCTACAAACTCCACTGCCTACAACTGTCCCTAAACACAACTAATAACTCCCAAACAGCAAATTCACAATTGCTTTGACCAAACATCCAGTAGCCCCTCAATTACAACCTAACCGAATAAAGTCGCACGCTCCTCACTGTCCCTACCATGAACACATGCAAGCCTAAATCTAATCTCCATACCGACCCCCCAATGCAATCCAAACACATGCTAATCTCCCCAATCGAATTCCGTACATTCACAATGCCAGCAAATTCCAAAACACAATTCACCAAACCAGAGACGCAATCCAAGCTCCATATTTGCACGACCCCCTGATGCCAGCAATTCACAACACCGATCCTCTTACCAAATTCCTCACTCGCACTCCAAACTTCATGAAGCTATATGCCTACATGCTTGATCACAAACACAACTACACAATCATACAATAATACATTGCTATGCTATATATGTCCCCAACACTCCCCACAAGCCACTTCGCACACATGAAGATAAGAAGTAGCCGAAGTCCACAATAGTCGAATCAACTATTAGCCGAATCTTACAAAGTCGAAGTCCACGTTGTAAGCCCCATAATCAGCTACTCAGGGTTCCGATCGGCTGAAAGATCCGATTGAGCCTAAATTATAAAGTAAAGCTAGAAATATTAATAAAAATAATCCTGTAAGTTTGAATTTAAGAAATTAAGTAATAATATAAAATTTCAAAATTTTAAGTATATAACTCATTATTTATCGAAAATGCATAAAAATGCATTCCAATAATTAACAAATCGCTAGAGATAAATTATATATACTAAAAATCATAGAATAACTTAAATAATATTTAGTAATATTTATTTATAATATATATGAATTTACATGTAGGTAGAAATGTGCGTAATTACTAAATAATACTATATGAATTTGATATGCGAAATGTGCTAAAATAATACTAAATAATTAAAGAAAATTTATAATTAATTAAGGAAAAATAAAGAAAAATATAAAAAAATGATGAAAAATCTAGAAGTGGGACATGCCAATCTGAAAATTAAAGAAGGAAATTAACTAATTAAATTTGGCCAAATAGAAAGTAAAAAAGAAGAATAGATAAGGCAATTATCAAATCAATTTAATGCATAATAATTTCTCTAGAGCTCTATAAATATTCCAAATTTTTTAGAAGCTCATTTAATTAGTTTGAAATCCTAGAAAATTAGAGAGAGGTGAAATTGAGAGGAAATTAGGATTTTACAAAAATTTAGCAAAAATCTGTGCAGTTACGGCTTGTAAGGAAAACCCAAACCCAACGAGCAGCTGGGAGTGGACAGCCCCCATCACCAGCACACGGTGATAGTAGTGCTCAGGTGGGCCAACACACCCATGGCCATCGATGGTGGCCAGAGCTACCCAAACCGGTGAGTTTGATTTCTAGCTCGATTTTGTGTAATTTTATAAAAAATAGTAATTTTATAAAAATAGTAAAAAATTTTAGAAAATTATGAATTTTGTTATTCTGAAATATGTTAGTATTTATTTTTTATAAGAAAAATTATTTTAATGAAAATATGTCTTGTGATATATGGTCCTTAAGAAATTATGCAAAATTGAACATGTTTCAATTTAGAAATAAAGGACCTTAGGAGTATTGTTTTGAACTCAAAATTTTTATGTAGACTACTTAGGTGATACAGAACAATTCCACAAAACCCTTTTTCAAAAATGAATTTTTGAAAATTTTAGATAATTTTTAGGCTTTAAAATGAGGCATAAAATCGGTCATTTAGGTTTAATTAAGTAATTAAATGGGTAATTACTGATTAGATGTATAATTATATGTCTTAGGATGTTCAAATATGATGAAGTATGATACTTGTAGCATTTAAGGTGTTAGATATAATTATTAGGGTAATTATGTAGCAAATAAGTAATAGGGAAAAATAGTACATTTTAAGTTAATTTGGTAATTTAGGGTAATTAGGTTCAATTTGGGATGATTTAGACATTTTGAAATGTTAATTGATGTTGAGAGATAGTAATTAGAGTGATAGAAATATTAGATGTGTATTATATATATAATAGGTCATAATACATAATATGTAATTATTGGAAATATAATAAATAGAAGATATTAGAATAAAAATTGATATTATATAAATAATAGGGATATATAATAAATCTGATAGAAATCTTGAATTTATTTAATTATATGAAAAATATAAAAATTTCTCACATTAAGAGTAAATTCAGTACACTAATAAGAATTTAAATGTACAAGGTAGAATAAAATATTAACTAGGGGTAATTATGGTATTTAGGATATTTGGAAGTAATGTAATTAATTTCACATTATGAGTTGAAACGAGTTTCTAGAGTTCGAGCAAAAAATAGAACTTAAAAATCGAACTAAAACCTAATTTAGAAATCGATGTGAAAACTGAACTCGAACCTAGCCCTAAACCTTGAATAATTGTAAAATATTTGAGAACCTAGATAACTAAACATATTAAACCCTAAACAAAAGATAACAATAAACATTATAGGTTAAAATCAACCTATAATAGTCATATGAAAAACTGAAACCACGTTTATGTTATAGGGATGATCGACGATGACCTAAGCGAGTCAGACCTCGAGTAAGTGAGTGAGGAGTCAAGGTAAGTTGGGATTAATACGTTGCTGTATTTTGGAGGCTTAAAATTATACTTGGTTGTGTTTGTTAGATAGTTGGTTGTGTGCATATGCTTAATTATGAGTGATACTATGATTTTGTTTGTTGTTCTGGCTTGTATTGTATAAAGTGATAGATCACCCTAAACTGGACTTAACAAAGATATGATTAGCAAACATAAATCAAACCTGCATAGTAACCCATTAAGGGAAACCTAGGATTCTCCAACCAAATACTAACCTCGTTGAAAAGGGATAGCGCTAGATAGAATAATAGGTTCCTTCTTTATCCATAGTCAAACTAAGTGACAAGTGAGGACGTTGTGGCAAAGGTGAAGTTAATGGTTCGAAGGTAGTTGTGGGAGGAGTGATGTCTCCATTGCACAAGCTTGGGTTTAGTTATGAGTTATCGCATTAACGGTAACTCCCCAATCCAGATTAAAGTGGGTGCAATTTTTCTAATCTTACTACGGGTCGAACAACGTTGTAAGATAGCATTTGCTTGAATATGTATTGCACCTAATAAGTTGGTTGATAACCTTGTTTGTGTTTGTGGTATAGTTTTAAGTCCGCCTTCCTCACTTAATCTTACGACGGGTCGGATAATGTCGTGAGATAGTATTTGCTTAAACATGCATTGCACCTAATAAGTTGGTTGATAACCTTGTTTGTGTTTGCGGTATAGTTTTAAGTCCTCCATCCTCACTTACTAAGCTGTAATTGCTCACATCCCCATAGACGTTGTTGCAGGTACTAGCTAAGAAGCGGCTTACAACTACTCTGAAGCTAGCAACTGCTGGATCCTAGGGAGTGAGGAAAAATATTTAAAGAGCAAATATATATTTTTAAGGTCTAAGCTTTTATCTTAGAATTTTTCATTTCTAAATAATGTATTAACTAGGAAATATATTAGGGTGAAATGTTGTAAATGTTAATTGTAATAATTGAATTCTAGTGTATATATATATATATATATTCACTTTATTAGGTAAATGACTTATTTAAATTATGAATTGTTTACTTCAAAACAGGTTAGTCGTGGACGCCTTGTATAGATTTGGTTTAAGATAGCGATTGTAAGACCAACTTATATCTTAAAATGGTTTACACAGGAGGGTTGTTACAAATCTGCTGCTTTAGGGCATAACACACGCCTGTTGCAATCTACAAAGCAACTAACTGTAAGCCCTTTGCCTGACATTCCATGCCAATTGAACTCGACAACACCTGATGTAATCCAAAATCAACAACACTATGCTAACCGAACTTAATAAGCCTGACGTAATCAAATTCAATCAGTACACGAGCCCTTAACGTCCAATAAGCCAGCATACATACTGTTCATGACACACACATAACACCTGATGCTATTCACTTACATATACAATCCCGATATGAACTTAAGCATGATACTCAGACGATCATGAAGTACAACATATAGGTAAAATGATTTTATTTTATTCATTTATTATTTTATTAGTTAGTTCAATTATTTTACTAACTTATTTTTTGTTTAAGTGCAGTTTTTATTTTATTTTATTTTCATCTTGTATTTTTTTTTTCTAGATAATTCCAACTTTCCATGAAATCTAGTTAAAATGCATAAAAATCATGTTTATTGAAAAAATAAATGTATCTTGTAGTTAAGATTTAAAAAAGATATGGAAGAGATAAGTATCTTATAATTAAGCTTTAGAAAAGATACATACAAAGATATATATCTAGATCGTATTTTCAATATATCTTATAGTTAGGACTTTAAAAAGATTTTATTTTTATTTTGACACGTAGTGGTTTTAAAAAAATAAAAATCCTAACCGGAGTTTTTAAAAAAGATTTAGTTAGTTAGCGTTTTCTTTAATTTGGAAAAATTAGATTTCCAAAGTTTTTTAAAAAATAATAATTTGATAAATAAACGTAAACATGGCTTGGTTTTTGAAATAAAACGAATCCACTTACTAAATATTTTATAAAAAAGAACTACGGCCAGTTTAATCCAAACTAGTAGATACGTATGCACCTTTGGGGCAACCGTATAAAAAAAAAAAAAAACTTTTTCCCTTTTTCTTGAAAAATTCGTAATAAATAATAATAAATTCATTTTAGTTATCTTTTGTATATTTAGGGACATTTTTAGTATTTTTAGAAAATTATAAAAATAAAGCCCATCAATTTTTCTTTAATTTTTACATAGTGACTTAATCTTAATAGGTTAACCCTGAACCTGGTCTTTTTTTGTTTAATTTTCTAAAAAATTATTTTCTTATAAAATACATAGATTAGTGATTAAATTAAGGTTTTTCTACCAAAAAACCTTAATTTCACTTTTTACTAGTTGAACTGGTTGGCGACTAGAATTTTTAAATTTTTTCGACAAATATTTTCTTTATTTAATATGAAGTAGTCTGTATTAAGCGAGCTGAGCTTAATATAAGTTAAATTAAAAAAACTGAAATAGGGCTTGATAAGGAGAGAGTTGAAAAAACCAAATAACAATAATAGTAATTATTGCGCTTATAATTGTTTAATGGCTCAACTCCACTTGTTAGATATATTAAGTATATTTAGGTAATATATCCAACACGATCCACTAAGTTGGTTAATTAAATCTACAAGATTTAAGGAGGATTAGTTTAAGAAAAAAAATAATGACAAGATGATTTGGATGTGATGTGGTCATCATATTTATGGATAAATTTTTTATGGAATCATATTAACAGTTATTTATAAAATTTTTCAAGATCTATTTGAATAATTTTTATCAAGAAAAATTCAAAGATTTCGTGAGAAAGAAAATTAGATATTCTTTCAAGTCTAAATCAAGATAGATATGAGAAGAAAGATTCAAAATAAGGATGAATTTTATCCATATTTTCAAATTCGAATTGGGTTGATATAAAAAATATCTTAAAGAGGATTAAATTAAAACACATCAAATTTGATACAAGGAAATTCTGCAATTATTTGTCAAGAAGATATTTCAAGCTCTAAGATTCAAATTCAACAGCAACAAGCATCAAGATTTGTTCCTAATTTTTAGGAGATATTTATTTATTTTTAAAAACAAAGAAGGTTAATTTTTCGAAGATTACAATAGTTGAATACGAAAAGAAAATAGAGTTTTTGTATAAGAATACTTGCGGATTTTGAAGAATATACAAGCAGCATTGCAACATTTAAATTCAATTCACGATCAAGTGTGATTTAGCTTCCATAACTCAGGAGATTACAATAACTATCAGCTAAATCAAGATTTTTTTCAAAATAATTCAAGATTCGATCAAGAGTTATCTAAAATTCTAGCAAAAAGAGGTTGCATTTGAAGATATAAAAGAAGAGAAGTTCAAATTTTCTAAATATAGATCAACAAATCAAAGCTGCATTCATTTACTAAAAATTTGACATTCGAGAGAATTCAAAATTATATTCAAAATCTGATTCAAAGATGACACTATCTACTTTACTTTCATATTTTCCAATTTTATTGTATACTTTCATTAAGAGGATCTTTGTATTTTGTTCTCATAATTACTGTAAACACAATTATTTATGTGATAAGGTTTGTGTTAGAAAAAGATTCAAATTTCTATAGATCTGTGAATAGGTAAGGGCAAGCTAGCAAGATAGGGCAGAAAAACTTGTAATTGTTTTTTTTTTATTGAAGTTAGTAAAAAGTAGATAGTAGAACAACATTGATAAAGATTACCGGGTTTCCAGCAGTAAAGTTGAAAGAGTGTAGTAGGCACAAGGCCGAAGCACTAGAAATCTCTTACTTGATCTTTTTAACCCTACTTTCTTTACTTTAAGCTTTACTATTGATTATATATTGTTTTACGCTTAATCTTACTTGAGTAATCAAAGAGGACATTTTTAATCTTGCTTTTCAAAAAAGTTCAAATTTTTATTGCAACTAATTCATCCCCCCTCTCTCGGTTACTTTTGGGACCAACAACAATAATAAAGGAAATGAAATTAAGTTATAAAATAAATAATTCGAGACATGATCTAGTATTAGTATGGCATGTAATCAATTAGGGATAGTAAGAGAAATATTATCCTTTAAAAGTTTTAAAACCCTTTTACTCATTATATCTTCTACTCTTCCTAGATATCTTCTTCACAACAAAAATAATACGTCACTTTTCTTAAAATAGAAAACACATAAAATTCCCCCTAAACTCAAAGCCAAAATTTGAATTTAGAGGATAGGGTACAAAAAAATTTGAAGAAACTTTAAGATAATATAAGGATACGATAATCTCAAATAAATTCTTCACCAATCTAACTTAGATACTTGTTTTTCTTCAAGGAGATATCACAAAATAATAAAAGTTTTGTCTTGCAGCTTTAATATGATTATAATTCAAGTTTAGTGTGCTTCTTACTAAGGATTATGTATAAGTATCATTCTTATCCTTATTTCTTTAAAGAATTCATAGTTTTTTGTTGTTTTGGTGTAGAATTAGTGAAGGCAATTAATGTAGTGGTTCTGATATAGATTGCCATGTTGGTAGCATAGCAAACCTGTGTGCTATGTATGCACTTGTATTATTGTGAGTGTATGGAATTGTAAGGGTTTGATTACAAGTATGTGCAAGCATTGCTTCATGCATGTATGTGAATTTGTAAGAGTGAATTATGTATGTATGATGGTGCATAAGTGTTGTGTGTGCAGTGCATGTATATTATGCCATAAGAGAGAGTGAAAGAAGTATGTAGGTGTATAGTGCGTGAGATAAGTGGTGCGAGATGTGCATGTGTTTTCGTGACAAGGAATTTGTATATGTGCATTATTATTGTTTGTGTAGCGTTTGGTGTGTTTTTAACATTGGTTATATGTGTAATGCACAATGTGTGCATGAGTACAATAGTTTCACATGTAGGTCATTAAGTGTATGTATGGGCATTACTATTTATCTTGTGTAGTGTTAGGAAGTACATATGAAATTCATATGTTACGTAAGAGGGGCATGGAGAGTATGTGTATGTGTGTGTATGTTGTGAGTGAATATGTGATAAGTGTATAGAGTATAGCAAGCGAATGAGAGAGAATGTAAATTCTGTATATTTGGAGAGTGTCAAAGTATTATATGTGAATTAGAGCGCGAATGTGAATAAGTGTTGGTTTGTATGTTTGTGTGTGCGATATTTGGTATGTGTGCGTAAGTAATGTGAATGTGTGTAGGTAGTTTTCGTTTGTGTGTATTTATACTTTGTATGTGTATATCTGTATGAATTAATATTTGCTATGTGTAATGTAAAAATATATTATAAACAAGGTATGCATGGGTGTTTATTGGGTTATATGCATTAGAATGTATAAAAATTTATACCTAACCGCAAACTATTGTGTATATAAGGATGTTGTCTCACGGGTATAAAGCTATTAACAAAGGTTTTTTTTTTTTTTAGAGTTATTTTGGTTTTGGGAAGTCAGAAAATAAATCAAAGATATATAAAATATGCAGAGTATTGGTTTGGAAGCTTAAAGGATGGGGCAAAGGGTTGGCTTAAAGGAAAGAAGTGTTGAGTTGAGTTAAGAATTATTGAATTGACCTGTAAATTTAGTATTTATTTTTTTGAACATGTATTAGGAGTTACGTAGTATTGGATCTTATTGAGATAGGAGCTCCAAGTATGAGATACATGTTCACTTGGTTATGAGTGCTAGGATAGTAATTCAAGTTGACTTAATATGAACATGGACCTTAATAAATGTGTATCGCTTATATTTACCTTTGGCTTCCCACTAGTGGCACCTAATGATCTTTGTGTGATGCTATCCTAAATAGAGTTTATCAGAGGTAAGTGTACCTATTATTTTTATAGTATCGTAGATTTGAGTTCGAGTGTTGATACCTTAGGAAACCTATGCGATTACAAAGAAATACCATGATTACTAGTAATTATCCTTAATTTCCAATTATCTAACCTAACAAATAAACTAATTAAAAACCTAGATTGATTAAATGAACCTTAACCATTCGCCCCAAACAAGGGAATCGTAATAGCCCCACTGTGTAAACTAACCTAAGTTAGAAGCTAACCACTTTAGCTGCTAATGTAAGTGCCACTTTAACTGCTAACATACTCTACCACTTTAAGTCATCCAATTCTGAATCTAATTAATATCAACCCACAGGAATCTTTTAAAAATGGCTTTTGGAATTAATTGTTGTAGAACAAATGTTTAAGAAAATCAAACTTTATAAATCATATAGAGTACTAAATCTCAATTTTTAACAAAAAGCTTCAAGGATTATATTGATCTAAAAATTGGAAGCAATTAGTAAAGAATTTATAAGAGTTCATAGGTTCACAAAGCATAGTATCAATACCAAAAGCTGAAAAATAGAGGGTTACCATTAGAGACCCTATTAATTTCCTTATAAGTTAGTAAATCCGACAAATAAATAAGAATTTCAGCCTACTGGTCTTGAATCTCACTCCTCGACCCCATTTTTTAATCTTTGGAAACTTATAGTAGTATGGGTGAATCTACTAAGGATTCTGTAAAACAACTATTGGAGAATGAGTAATAACTTGCTTAGTAAGTGAAACAAAGATAATATCACATATTTGACATCGAGCAATTAGGTTTTTCAAGCATAGTTAATTAGATGCAATGCCTATTCAAGCAAATATCATCACACGATATTGTTCGGACCATCGTGAGATTAGAGAAACTTTACCCGTTCTAATTTGGGTTGAGGAGTTTGACATCGCATATTTGTGAATCAGAACCAAATCGGGGTTTATGCAATGAAAAACAAGCTCTGCCCAAAACTTCACTTCGAACCACAGTTCCTAACCTTATCACAGCCTCCTCTCTTGTCACTTAGTTCGACTAAGGGTAAGGAGAAGACCATTTATGTTATCCTCATCAAAGGGTCCCATGTTTGGTTTGAGAATCCTAGTCATTTCCCGTAGTAGGTTGCGATGCATGTCCAGTTAGAAGTTAAGTCGAGGTTTAGTTAGATTGCTTTTAGGGTGATAAAGCAATTTCATATAGTCTAAAGTAAGCAATATCATAAGCAACCAATATATACATTCCAGCACTCCGTAACAATAATACAACATTTAAGTACTCATGTTGCATACACATTAGTACGATAGAGGGTCTCGAACCAAAGTGGGTATTCAAGGATTTAAGTAGATATGAAGAACGAGAAGTAAAATGAGGGGATTTGACGGTAAATGTATATGGATATCATCCACTACGACACAAACACAATTAGGGGTTGAGTTCAAAATAAGGTTCGATACAACTTACGAACACTAAATATCGCTTTATTTTCAAATGAGAGGTTAGGTGTGACACACTAACTCGCTTAAATGAAGGAATTGGTCATAATCTTAAGAGCAAGAATGATTAAAGCGTTAGTCAACACTCAATAATTCGGCAATATTAGCTTTAAGAGTTCGAGAATGACTTTTCTCAAAAAAGAGGAAAGTTCCAAGTGTAGATATATTCTTCACTCTGTAATTATTGTTATCACAGCTAATTACAAATATTGTTATTTATAGTAAGTTCTAAAACCTTAATGGTAAAGTGGTAAATAATGTATAAAGCCTTAAACCCTAAAGAATGAACCCATAATTAAAAATAAAGAAAATATGTACATGAATATAAAATTGTGTGTTTAATAGAAGAAGTCGGCATACAGTCATTCGACCTGTTTAAGAAAGAGCACGATCTGAACTGGATGAAGTCGGCAGTTGGATGTTCGGGTTTGAGGAGGGGTCCTTGAAGTCTCGTAGTGCTTGGCCAAAACAACCAAAAGGTTGGCCCATAATTGTAAAGTTCTAGAATTAGTCAGCACTAGTCCCTCTATGCTGTGCCAAGCTGATCTTTGGCTCTGAGTCCTTGACCAAATGGTCTCTCAACTTCTAGGTGGACTCCAGACTTGATGCTAAGTGACTCCTTTTTCTTCCTTTCGATCTTTTGGTATTAGCTCAACCTCTACAAAAGTTTATCAACCTCGACATTAAACAATTTGGCTTCGAGCTAGAATAGGTCGACTTCAGCTTCCGATAAGTTGGCGTCTACTTGAGATAAGTTAATCTCGACTTAGAGATAGTCGTTAGCTAATTCCCATCACACATTGGCCATAAACTTACAATAATAAGCAAGACACATATTAAGGCCTTTAAGTAATCTTAAGTAATATATCAAAGTACGATGAAGCACTGATCCCACTTAATTAAAACTCGGTTGCTTGTTAGCTAAGCTTATTGGCTTATCCTTGTTAGTGATCCTTTAATATTTATCCCGATTTAGTACTTTATTCATCATGGAAATTATAAATAATGCTAATTTACATATCTATATAAGAATTAGGTTAGTTAATTGACAAGTACTGAGGTCGAGTTGCCAAGTGTCAAGGCTCCGACATGCAAAGCCCTACTTATTTAGCCTGTAGAACTATAGCACCCCTCATTCATCTTAGTAACTCTAATTAACATCTGTTAGTAGTAGTTGCAACATCCTTACAGCTCAACAACCATGCCCCAAGATCCCCTCGTATGAACCTATTGACAGCATGCCATTTGTCGTTCCATTTTCTGACATTGCGCTATATTCCTTTATTTTATTTGTCCCTTTTACCCTTTTGGCAATGTACTATAGTAGTATTTTTGTACTACCTATTATTATAATTTGCTTAAGTCTCTTTGTTGCCCTACGGATTTACTATAAATAGTTCATTTTTCCTCATAACCTCAATCATCATATACCTGCATCTATTGAATATTCTTGTACTTATGAAACATCTTCTTCGAGTACATTTTCTCTTATACTCTTATCTAATCTTACCGAGTAGCTCGAAATAAGTGGCGAGTGGACCTTAATATTAGCTTATGCATCATATTAAGTGAAGTATTAAGTTATTGATAAATGGGTGAGAATCGAGCACCTAAAGCTATTAACATAAACCTAGCTCCACCCTGACGTGTCAATAGAGTTGTGAGAAGGGGACTTGAGTTGAATGAAGTTGAGGAGTATTAGGAAAAGAAGTAATATGATGGAATTGAGGAGCGTAAGCTTAGAGCTCCCAAAGGAATCAAGCACCTTAACGTGCAGATCTATAGTTTTAATAGGTTTAGTAGTATCGATGACTACTTAGATTGGGAGGAGAAAATTGAGAAAATATTTGACCTTTATGATTACAAAGGTGTTGTTCACTTTTGTGTAACTACATTAGAATTTTCTGGGTATACAATAATGTGGCGGAAGAAGTTGCAAAACGTACATTAGAGAGCTCGACGTAAAATCCCAAAAAGGAATGGGATGAAGAGAGTTTTAAGGAACAAGTTTATTCTAGAATACTATAAACAAGACACTTTTTGACGTCTCTAAGACTTGAGATAAGATAACAAATCGATAGACGAGTATGTTCGAGGATTCCAATTATTGATGATCAAATGTGATGTTAACAAGCCTGAGGCACAAACTATAAGACAATTTACTTCTAGGTTAAGGACAAAAATTGGTAACATAGTGGAGATATAAAGGCTTGGGACTCTAGATGAAACCATTTGAGTAGTACAAAGGGTCGAAAGGTAGAGGCGAAACTAGATCAGCTGATTACCGAGCAACTAACTTGGATTGCTGAGCAGAAGTGGTATGCAGAGCTTCCTTAGGTAAGACCGAGCTCAATACAATTTTGAAGTAGATCGCCGAACCCAGGTGCTAAGCAAACTTGATGATGGCTGATGCAAGAGCAAAGCTAAGGAACCTGAGGTCAGGAAAGACCAAGGTTAGAGTTCAAGGAGGAAGATCTGGGAGATCAAGTGTTTCAATTGTCTTGGTTTTGGACACATAGCTAATCAATACCCCGAACAGACATGTCATGACCATCAAGGGAGATAGCCCCAAGTTTTAGGTGGAAAGTACTAGTGAAGGAGAGGAAGAGGTTGATGTTAATCACCTATTGAGTGAATTCTAACAAGACTCAAATGTCGTGACCCTACTTGAAATGGGAGCTGAGTACTATATGGTTGTATGAGGATCTCTTAATACCTTTGTATCTAACAAGCATAAGTAGAGGAAGAACGTCTTCCATACAAACTACCAAGTGAATGGCAAACTTTGTGTATTGATCATTAATAGAGGGAGCTATACTAATGTGATAGCTCAAGGAGTAGTCAAAGCTCTAAAGTTACCAACCTACCCTTACCCTAAGTGATAGAAGATCTATTGGTTAAATGAAAAGGGAGGTATACCTATTACCAAACAAGTTAAAGTGTCAATCACTGTTGGTGATAGGTATAAGTACGAAGTGCTATTCGATGTCCTACCCATGTGTGCTTTACACATATTACATGGCCAACCTTGGCTATTTTATAGGAAAGTGATACATAATGACTATAAGACCACCTATATGTTCCAAAAAGACATTTAAAAGGTTATATTAACCCTAATGAGCCCTACAGAATTTTAGGAGTCATAGGAGAAAAATTCTAGATCACTACATAGGAAGTTCTTAGTGATTTCCGAGGCCCAATAATGTAGAGACATCAAGACGGAAGCTTAAGTGCTCTTGTTGGTTAGTAAACTTCTAGAGTTGAGAGAAGTTGAAAGACTACCTATCGAGGTGTAGATATTACTACAGGAGTATACTGACCTGTTCCCTGTCGAGATACTAAGAGGCTTACCACTTCTAAGAGGTATAAAGCATTGTGTTGACCTTCAATTAGGAGCTACTTTACCTAACCGACCTACTTATAGGCTCAATCTTGAGCAAGCTACTAAGCTGAAGAAACAAGTTAATGAGGTAATAAATTACAGATATGTCCGGGAAAGCATGAGTCCTTGTACTATGTTAGTTGTCCTGGTGCCGAAGAAGGATGGCTCAAGGAGGATGTGCATTGATAGCCAAGTAATCAACAAAATCATTGTTAAGTACTAATATCCAATCCTATGGTTATATGATATACTTGATGAGTTACATAGTACACGAATCTTTTCAAAGATTGATCTGAAAAGTAGCTATCACCAAATCAGAATGAGGTTTAGAGACGAATGAAAAACTGCTTTCAAATGAAGAATGGTCTGTTTGAATAGATGGTGATGCCGTTTGGTTTGACAAACGCGCCGAACACCTTTATGTAGCTCATGAATCATGTTTTGAGATCATTTATTGGCAAATGTGTTATTGTATACTTCAATGATATTTTGGTATATAGTGTCGACCTCATGTCCTATGTTATGCATTTGAGATCTATGTTTGATACCATCCGTATCGAGACATTATTTGGCAATATGAAGAAATGTGTAATCTTCCAGAGCAAGGGAGTATTCTTTGAATATGTTGTTTCTAAAGGAGATATCAAAGTTAATGATGAAAAAGTTCAAGCTATCCTTGAGTAGTCGATGCCGACCAATGCTATAGAGGTTAGGAGTTTCCATAGTTTGGCTTCATTTTGTCAAAGATTAATTCAGAACTTTAGTTTTATGACTACCCCATTGACTAAGCTAATCAAGAACTTTGAATTCAAGTGGTTTGAGAAGACTCAAAAGAGTTTTGATGAGATTAAGTCCAAGTTAACTTCCGCCCCAGTACTCATTTTGCCTAACTTAAAGAAAGTTTTTGAACATCGACATTAGAGTTGCTCTTATGTAAGAGCATAGACGTGTTGCCTATTTTAGCAAGAAGCTTAGAGGTGCCATACTAAATTACTTGGTATATGATAAGGAATTCTATGCCTTTATCCGAGCACTTCAAAATTAGCGATACTACTTACTGCCGAGAGAGTTCATTATCTATACAAACCATGAATCTCTCAAGCATCTTAAAGGAAGGCAAAAATTTTCACGAGTGGGTTGAGTTCTTGGAAACTTTTTGCTATGTCATCCCATACAAGAAGGGAAATACCAAAACTGTAGCTGACATACTCTCTCAACAACATGTTCTCATTATAAGCTAGGATACTTAGATTTGCCACCCTACTAATCAGTATGAGCATGATCCGTATTTTGGGCCCTTAGCGGTCAAATCCATCATAGGAAGAGTAATGGATGAGTTCTATTTGAGGTAAGGGTTTTTTATGAAAGGTCAACAACTATATGTACGAAATGGTTCTATTATGGAATTACTTGTCCAAGAAGCCTATGTTGGAGGCTTAGTTGGCCACTTTGGTGAGAAGAGAATGGTTAAGTTATTGAAATAACATTTCTATTGGCTTGGGATAATAAAAGATGCATACTAAGTTCTTAAACAATGCGGAGTGTGCAAACATGCCAAAGGAAGAAAGGAACCATATGAAGAGTGCACACCTCTACCCAAACCTGAATGGCCATGGACTGATTTAAGCATAGATTTCATGCTTAGCTTACCTAAAACACCAAGAAGGCATGATTCTATTACGGTAGTGGTTGATCGGTTCAATAAAATAAGCCACTTCATCCCCTTCCACAAAACCAATGATGCTTTATTTGTTGTTAACCTCTTTTTGTATGAGATTGTACAATTGTATGGGGTAACAAGGAGTTTTGTGTTTGATTGTGATTCAAAGTTCGCAAGCTTCTTTTAGAGAACCCTATTAAAGGAGCTTGATACTAAACTTATGTTCAGCACTTCTTACCACATATAGACAAACGACCAGACAGAAGTTGTGAACAGAGCAGTCTACAACCTCCTTTGAGTTACTGTTGAGAAGAATCTACATGATTAGGATTTATGCCTGCCCATCATTAAATTTGCTTACAACCGCTCCACTCATAGCTGGACAAGAAAGTCACCTTTTGAGGTTGTTTATAGAGTTAATGCGAACTTGCCCTTCTACATGGTTATTAACCCAACTTCCTAAGGAGAAAGTCAATTTAGCCTGTAGCCTGTTGAGGAGTTTTAGAAATTGCACTAGAAGGTTGTTGAGAAACTAGCTAAGATTGTGGCCGAATAGAAGGAACAGGGAAGTCGAGAAAGGAGGTAAATCATTTATAGCTTAGGAGACCTTATCTGGATCTACTTTAGTAAGGAGCCTTTTCTAAAGAAGAGGACAAACAAGCTATCCCCTAAGTGTTGAATGAAAATTGTGAATAACAGACATGCTAGAGATTTCTAGATACATTATCGTGTCAAGCTTTAAAGTTGACACATGATAAGATTGTGGCTTCTCAAATTCCAAAGTGTTACAATTATAAAGATAGAGAATGTAATGCTTTTTCCTTTTCCTCTTTTCTTTTTAGGGTAAGACTAGAAGAGAGGAAAAAAATTCTTATGTCTAAAAATGTATATTACTTTTTTCTCATATTTTCTTTTCTTTTCCTCTTTTTGTTGTTTATTCTTTTTTCTTTCCTCTTTTTCTCCATTTCTGTAAAATTTTTCCTTTTCACATATTTTTCCACTTTTTAGGCAAAACAATTCAAGCATGGAAGTTCCATTCCCTAAATTATATAATTTTCATTCAACAAGTAGCCACGAACTGAAATAATTTGCTTTTAAAAATGACTTTCCTACAATTATCACAATATTGGATAGATAGATTTCTTTCATGAAATTTTGTTCTCAATAACTTGTCTATTTAAATTATAAACCTTTTTTTTCTAAATTATGCCCTAAACATTTTAAAAATGGATAGGATTTTTTTTTTTTTCGCTTATACCATTGAAATTTAACCAAGAATTTATTATATTTGTTGATTGTAGATTTTGCCAATCGAAAAGAACTGGCCTAACGAGCTCAATTCTAAGACTTTGGGTCTTTAGTTAGGCTTGAAGCAACCAAAACTTGCAAAAATACACTGAAGGGATTTCGCTGCAATCACTCTAGTGCTAAGTTGGTTGAGTAGTAAAAGAGGTAGAATAATAACTAAATCATACTATCTTTTATACCTAAAGGCTTCGTTCCTATTTATAAAGGACAAAGCCAAGATTCTTTAGGAAGGATAAGTTGTATTATATCTTTAAACTATATCTCCAAATTAGGGAAGTGCATCAAGATAAATTAGGCTTTTGCTTATTAAACAAATGATATTGATTTGGCAAGCGGATTCCGAGGTGATTATCTTGATTTGGTAAGTAATGCTTCAGTTCGATACGGTGAATTAGGAAACTTGTTCATAATAAGTGTTCTCAAAGCTCAGCATCATCTTAGCCTTTTAAGCTGACCTGGAATAGGCTTGACGATCCAAGCAATCGGGTGTCAGCCAAGTTGAGACCGCATTATCGAGGAGGTCGGCATACTTTGTCCATATAGTATAGCGAGATTGATTTGGGTCTAAAGTTTGATGGCCTAAAAATATTTATCAACGATGTTGATTCCTGAAAAGCTGCTCATAAAAATATTTACAAGGGTCTACTTTTATATACATTAAATTATATAATAAAAAGAATAAAAAGTACAAAAACAAAAAATTCATTAAAGAGAAGTAAATTTAATAGTTTTCTTTCCTTTTTAAGATAACTAAATTATATTATAATTTAGGGAAAAAAGATTTAAGCTTAATCCATTCTATCAAGAGATCGATGTTTATACTACTAAATTATAACAATCTTAATAAAAATCTAAGAATTACCATGGTGTGAATGTTTCATCTATCTAAAATTACCCATCTTTTTTTTTTTGTGTGTGATTACAATAGAAAATGAGAATTTAACTATAGTCCGACTCATGATGAAATAAGTATTCATACCATTAAATTATAAAGTTACTCACAATCCTAAAATTACTTTTGGCTAGATTAAATAGGTATCGTATTATCGGTTAGTGCTAAACAGTAATATTTAAACCTTAATCCCATTAGAGGATTATTTGGCACGATTTTTTTTATTAATTTACTGTTAGGATGGCTTAATTAGTTCTCCAATGAAATTCAAGTTAGAATGTCCCTTTCTATTACATAAAACCCTTTCAATTAGGACGACCCTTTCAACGATTCAGCATGATCCCCACATGAGAGCAATTGAACTTAAACCTTAAGTAAACTTGATGGGAACGGTGGGCCAGTACATTTCCTCCGCTAAGATGCAAAAGAGATACCCTTATATGGAAAAGAATCTATCTTTGGCGATAAAGACCCGATACATCTTGTTGGTTAGATGCATGTGGCTACCGATAAAGCGAATAACTCTACTAATCCAATGGTTGTAATACATATGCATGTGGCTACTGAAAAAGCCAATAACTCTACTAATCTAATGGTTGTAATACGTCATATAGAAATAAGGATATTTTTAACAAACAAAAATTATAAAAAGTTTCTAATACTTATCTCTATATATAAATCAATCTTTAACTTTTTATTTAGTTTATTTTAATCTTCAATATTTTAATAAATTTACAAAAAATCCTTTCGTTAGTTTTTTCATTATTTGTAAATATATTAAGGACTAAAATAGATTAAATAAAAAGGTTAAGAACTGATTTATATATAAAGTAAGTGATATTTTTGTATTTATGTAAATCAATTATATATTAACATATCTCTATAGTAATGGAAATTTTAATAGAGTTTAACAAAAAGACCTATTTTATACAACTTGAAAAGGTTAAAAACTAAAATAGATTAAATAAAATATTAAAGATTGATTTGTAAAAATATAAAACCTTCAGAATTTTTTTGTACTTTTTTCTTTTAAAAAGAAATAAGAGGAAGATTTTATTCTTCTTTTTCTCCTTTATTATTGTTCTTATTATTTTTTTAACATTATTTTTGTTATTTCAATGGCTAACTAGAATGGATGGAAATAATTAATTTTGATTATGAAGTCGAGGAGAATAATTAAAGCAATTGTGCTCACATTTGGCAATTCTGTTTTTTTTTTTTGAAAAAAATTTATCTATACGAGTATGTTATATTATTATTGGATCAATAATAAATAAATATCTATAATATTTAAATATATACTAATTATAAAAACACACCTTCCATATTTCTATGCGTTAAAATTTACTCATCCTAGCATTTTGCTTCGAGGAATCATATAGATGCTCCTTGCATAATTATGCATATAGCCACTGGCCCACAATTAGACAACAAGCCACTTGTTGGTAGCTGCAATGGTTATGTAAGCTGACAACAGGACAACTAAGAGATGTCCATCTGTTAATGTCTCGGAGCATAATAATTTTCCTGAAGGAATTGAATATAAAAGATAATAATTGTTTGATCTAAGGGAGAGAGAGAAATATATATATATATATATATATGTTTATTTGAGATAATGGAAAGCGGTCGGGTAACATCGTAATTAACACATCAAAATTGAAGTAACAAATACTTTTGCAAGCCATTTTTATTTTTATTAGGGAAAGCAGCATAACTAATACTGAACTTAAGCCTTGATTACGCTTAAGGGAATGGGCCGGTATGACAAGATGCGAAACGAATATCCTTCATAGGGAAAAAAATCTCACCGACGAAAGCTTGATGATCTTAATCGTTGGATGCCTGTGGTGAGTGAAAAAGTGATATGTGTACAAAAATTAAAATACAACAGCACAATAATTATTAATATATAACACAATTATTGAATCATTTTATTTACACAGGTTGCTTGCGCAAAGAAAAAAGAAAAACTAATGAAAAGTTTTCTAAAATCCGCTCTATGCAATCTCGAAGTATGATAATTACTTTTTCTAAAAAGTCATCCAAAATAAATAAAATTGATAAATATTTTTATTTTAATAATTTTCTACCCTAACCTAACATAGAAATATTTGAATGTGGATAAAATGAAAAATGCAGCCGGTACAATATTTCAATAATTGAACATTAAAAGTGATTGCTCATACTAATATTTAAACATAGATTCAACATGGAAAGTAAGGAAATGGTTTAGTACTAATATTTGGATGTGGATAAGTCTCTAACGTAGAGAAGAGTTAATATTGTCTCATCTAATATTTTAAACTTTTATTATGATTAAAGTGCTTAAGATACTAAACGGTAGTTGTAAGCCTGACTTGATAAGGTGTGAAAACGATTTATAAATAAGTCAAATTTAAACTTAAAATAAAGCTCGCTTGTATAAATAAGTTGAACTTGAGCTCTTATTTAGATTTACAAGCAAGAGTTCAACGAATAGACTCATAAGTAGCTTGTGAATAAAGTTACGAGCCAATATATCATGTTGAAAATTATATTATATGAAAAATATAATATAAAAAAAAAAGAATAACATAATTAAAAAGTTATAAAAAAATATATATTTTAGATTAATTTTAAGCTCTTATATAATCTAAAGATGTTTAAATAAACGAGTTATACTTGAGTTTCAAATTTTTTTAACAAGCTTGGATTCAAGCTTATAATTTTCGGATACAATAAAAACTTAACTTAATTCAAATTCAATAATTTGGAACAAATCGAGTATGAATTTTTAAAAGTTTGACTCGACGCAAGTCATTGATAATCCTAACGGTACTTATTGAAGCTCTTATAGCTTAAATAGTATAAATATAATCAAAAGCAGCGCCTTCAGGCTTAGAGTACCCTTCTCTTTGACGAAAATGAATGCCATTTACTTAATTATTTATATGATTACCACTAACGTCTCTAATGAAACAACTTGTAATGTATAATCAAAATCAATCATAAGTAATCATGTCCCTAGGAGAAACTTTAAGCAAGAAATGGGGAAAAAGTGAACAGCAATTCCATAAAACCCACACGAAACGTCGCAAACAAAATAAAGGATCCATACGTATCGAGCTGATCCGAAAAAGATTCAAACAAGAACCTAAGGATAGATCATAAAGGATCTCGAAACCAAACATTCAACAGTCACACTTTATAAAAATTACTAAACTTTATCGGGTGAATAAAACACATCTACGCTAACATATTGCTTAACGGTTAAGTGATGGATTTGAAATGATGGAGGAATTAGTACGGTGGTGTATCGATATCTTTGGCTACGTATCACTTTTGATCGAACACTGATGTTGTCTTCTACATGATTTGACGTACAAATGGGGAAGAGAAAAAATTTTGCAGGAATCCGTTGAACTTATCTCAGAAAGCATTGTCCATGTGTGGTTGTGTGTTGGCAGTAAGCCTTTGGAGTTAGAAACTCACGAGATTCTAATCCATCGGCCAGTCACTAATGTCATTCAAAGCTAGACGTCAAACTACCTTCGAAAGTTAAAAAGAACGAAAACGACTTTAAGGGTTAAGGGTTTGTGTTGTTGGCAACCTTTTTATATTCATTACAAGGAAAGATTTTTGAATGATTAAATATATTAATCACATAGTTTATAGGCACCAAGGTCTTTTAGTGGCGGCAAACAGTGAAAGGCCAAAAGTAAAGCGATAGCCACTAAAGAAGTGAAAAGTTCATTGCTTGGGAGGCAACTATTACGATATCATAATTAGGAAGGGAGATCAATTTTCGTGTCGTTAAAATATAATCGTCTTAAATTTTTTTAATAAAAGTAAAATTCCTACTATTGTTGACTGCTAAAGGGTTGCAATTTTAAAGTTTCCACTTTTTCCAACATTAATATAGCAGGGATGTTGTTGCTGTGAAAAACCTCGACGAAGCTCCTTCGCCTAAATTTGATTTCATTATAATACGATAGTCTTAGCTTTCCTAAAACCTTTTATAAGAAGTAAATTTCCTACGATTGTTCACTGCTAAAGGATTGCAACTTTAAAGTTTTCCCTTTTGCCAATATTAATTCGTTGTTGTGATCGGAGCTCCTTCATCTAGATTGCTTTAATGCAGTCTCTGTATAACTGGTATTGATCTTGTCCTAACCCGACACGTGTTATAGGGACACGGCTGAAACATCCATCGAATTATTATACCCTTGCAGATGAAATGAATCGGCTTTTACCTAACCACACCTAAATTGGGCCGCCTCCTTAAATTAAGACATGGACACGGTTGCTATGAATTATGATACCTTTTAAACTAAAAAAAGAAAATCAAAACCAAATGAATAAATGTTACCCGTGTGTGGGTAAATTATATTACACTCCCAGAATAATTAAAATATAATAATTAAACTTTTCCTACTGGTGCATTCTTTGCGTGAAATAAAAGTATAAAAAATCAAATTCACGTTTAAACTTTAAACAAATTAATTGATTAGATTTGACTTTTTTTGTTAAAATAATGGAGCTTAAAGAGTTAAATTTATATATTCGAGATGATATAAAAAGATTTAACATGATGGATTAGAATAAAGCTTATTAGATCGGTTTGTTTAATCTAATCTTTTTTTTTATTTGATTCACTATAAAATGATAAATAAAATCTTTATCTATACTTAAATATAAAAAAATAGCTCATTTGAGATCTATTAATAAAGGATTTTAATTTTAATTATTGATCATTATTATAATCCGAATGGATAAGATCAACTATCATTTTCTATAAATAACATATCCACATCCTTATTTAGATATGAGAAAAATACTTATTAAAGTTGTTACTCTTATTTCAAATATCAAAAAGTTAAATACCTTAAAAACTTTATCTCGTTATTCATTAGTTATAGAGTTTGATATCACTATACTCTTTTGTCTATCACTATACGCATTAAAGCTTTACCAATATCACTTATTTTTCTTCTCATCACTTATCTCATGATCATTCTATACAAATCACTCAAATCATTTTTTCAGTTACATATGATACAATTATATACACGATCCTTATATTTGTATCCATAACTATATAAAAAGTAATAGAGAAAAAATATTACTTGCTACAAAATGTTTGTTTCTTACTTTATGTTAGCTGAAATGCAAATAGCCTTTTAAATATTGTTAGAGAAAAGCCAATGATCTTAATTATCAATCAAAGGAAAAGAGATGATGAAAATAATTTACTATTTGTGTGAACCATCACTTTAATGTGGAAGTAGATGGATTAAGTCAATACTAATATCATCTCTCCCTCTCTAATTTTTTTTTTTTTTTTTTTTATGGTGGTTTTGACGGTTAGCTGGCCTGAAACTGATAGCTGGGCTGTGTTGTTAACGCAATAACATCGTCGTCTTTATATATCGGTCCTCTGTCTTACGTAGCATAGGAACATAGAATTCAAATTAGCATAATTCCTTGTAGCTGTACATTTTTGCAAATCGTTAGAAAATTTACATTATTCACCGGTCTGAGGATGAGTTCACCAGCCACGGCCAACAACAGCGGAGTCCTTGTAGTTGGTGCTACCGGCTTCATGGGTCGGTTCATAGCCGAAGCCAGTGTCGATTCCGGCAGACCCACCTTTATTTTAGTGAGGCCAGACAACGGCAACTACCCCTCCAAGGCCAACGCTGTCAAAGCTCTCCAAGAAAAAGGCGCTGCTGTCATTTACGTATGTCCCGCCAATATATATTCCTTTGCACATGCATGCAACTTACTCAACGATGCAAAAATTTAAGGTTTTTAGAGCCATGCTAATAGTTGGTTCCTTAATAGAACTTTTAATAGTCCCGACAATCGGTATTCATAAAAAAGGTCTAAAAGAATGGCCATGTGATAACAACTAATGCTTTTTGACTAATTCGACAGGGGTCGGTGAATCAAAAGGAATTCATGGTGAAGACATTGAAAGAAAATGAAATTGAGGTAGTGATTTCAGCTGTGGGTGGAGAGAGGGTATTGGATCAAACTGTTCTTGTTGAAGCAATCAAGGATGTTGGTACTATTAAGGTATGTAACCAACAAAGAAGTATAATAATGAATCAACAAACATAGTATTAACGAATGGTTATGTGATAACACAATTAATGCCGGCAGTCTTGACTTGTGCATTTACTTTAATTTCTGCAGAGATTCTTCCCATCGGAATTCGGGCACGACGTTGATAGAGCTGACCCAGTAGAGCCGGGTCTAAACATGTACAAAGCTAAGCGCAAGATACGACGTATGACCGAGGAGTTTAACATACCATACACCTACATTTGTTGCAATTCAATCGCTTCTTGGCCATACTGCGACAATACCCACCCGTCGGAGGTTCTGCCGCCGTTGGATCAATTCTGGATTTATGGGGATGGAAATGTCAAAGGTTTGTGTGTTGTGTCTTAATTTCTTGTCTTTTTCAATTCCCAATTTTTTAAATAAGATAATAATATTTAATAGCTCTAGTTAGACGTGACAAATTATATTGGCAAGTTATATTCATGATTTTATCTTATCTTGAAATTATGTTAATAAAAAATAAATATATAAAATTGAATAAAGACAACAAATAATTTATTTATAACACAATCGAATTTAATCGTATCATAATTGTATCTTTCCTGTCATATTTTATTATTTAAACATTATTTTAAATAATATAATAATACAAATATAATACTGTTGGAAACAAGATTATGAAAATAATATAATACACAATAGGAAAAATATGATTATGATACGATTAAATACGATTGCATTATAAATAAATTATTTGTTATCTTTATTTAATTTTATATATTTATTTTTTATTAACATAATTTTGAGATGAGATAAAAGTATAAATATAATCTTATTACGTCTAGCTAATGCTATTAAATATTTGGCACTAAGTTTGCACGTCCTTTTCCTACGGGAAAATAAATAATGATCATACTATATCAAACGTTTGGTGGGAGAAAATGGCATTAATGCACAGAGGACAGCGGTATCGGGACAACATAATTTTTTTCGCCCTTTTGCCATTTAATATTTGTATTTTATCTCAAAATCTCACGCACTTGAACAAAAGCAAAAAAATTTTTAAATAATTTAAGTACTGGAGTTAAATCCTACCTGTACTTTTGAGACTTATTTTCTTAACCTAATTGTGTATTGGTAACATCATGCTTCAAACTATACACATGTATGTACGCATACGTATATGTCGTATTTAAAGATGCGACGGCGACCTTAACACTTCCGGGATCGCTTTCCCATATTTTTGCTTCCTTCATGTCACCTTGCCTCTCTTTCTTTCGTGCTACGGTGTTTCTTCCATCTTCTTGTGCTAGCCACCATTCAATTGCTATAATAGAAAACGTAACTCATGGATATGAATGTGTCGACTTTACGCGTTAATTGTTGGCCAAAAAGGGGGGGGGGGGGGAAAAAACAAAACAAAAAGAAAGAAATTTACGCGTTAATTCTTAACTTTTTAAGTAAATAATTAAACTTTTAAATTCTGCCCTCCTAATAGGGTTGGCAATTCATCACACAATTTGCTAACCCGCGCACGACAAATCAACTCGATAATACGGGTCAAACATGCTTAGACTTGTTTATATACATATTTGGAGATTTCCTACCGAATTAATTTTATAGGCACTGACGACTACTACGATCTCTGGGTTTTCGAACAATTACACAACAACAATTATCCTTTCGGGGTTTTGGTTTTGGACTATGACACTAGCTCTACAAGCTTGCTTCTTAGGGTCCATGACGAACAGGAATGTCACTTCCATTCTAAATATAATCTTTTAGCTGAGAATGTAAAAGACCCATAAAACTAATATCTAACTCCTGACCCAGACCTTTAAAGCACCCACTACCTCTTCAAGAAAGATTCCTTCCCCTTCCCTTTCAAAGCAATCTCTACAAGGTGTTCAGGCTCAAAGTCTTCAACTCTCCAACCTACTAACAAACCTATTTAATAAACAGTTTTTGTGAATATATTTGGATGTGATCGACAAAATTGTTTATGATAGAATTTTCTAATAGTTTAATTTCATGCTCTACTATCGGCTTTTTTTTTTTTTTTTTTATTATCCAGTGTTTATGTCTGCTTTCTCTCTCTCTCACATACACACACACAACTATCTGTCTGCTATATGCCTCATTAGTTTTTGTCGGTACATCTCTATTATGATCCCTTTTACTTTTAAGTACTACTATTACAAATCCAATTATAAGACATACATTATTTTGTAATATCTCTTAATTAGAAAATAATCAAACTTAATTATCGAGATACCTTTTAGTATTAATGGTTTAAAGTTCATTAAAACTTTAACGTTAAGCATGTTCGGAAAAAGTTATAAATGACCTACTGAGAAGCAGCTATAATAGGGTATAAAATTGTACAGTATTTGATATTAAAACGAATAATACCTCGATAAAAGAAGTTTTACTCAGATTCTTACATGTAGTATTGGAGCAGTTAACTAGTTGGAAGGTTAGAGTTCATATTTGATGTGGTCCTTAGCTATGTAATGAAACTAACGAGGATATTAATCCTATAAGAGGGAAAACTATAATATTCCTTAAATAAAAAATAAGAAATTTTTATCATCAAAGTACCTTTTGATATAATGACTTAGAGTTAATCAAAACTTTAAGATTAAGCATATTACGGAGAGCAACAAATGGTCTCTTAAAAAGCAATTGTACTAATAGATAAAACCAAGAGGTATTTAATATCAAAGTAGACGATAGCTCAATAAAAAGAGTTTTGGTCGGATTATAAGACCTCATTAGTAAAATCATTTGATATTATTAATTATATCAGCACCAAATGTATGAGTAAGTTCTTATTTAAGTCAATCATGAGATGCCTACATTAACCCCACAAAGCATCCTTGGCATAACCTTTTCTTATAAAGTTAGCTAAAGAGCATTGAAATTTAAATAAATAACTTAATTATTTTAGCTATAAGTTTTCATTCAACTTATATATATATTTTGGCTAGAAATTATGAAGTTATCTTTACAAGTATCACATAATTTTTAAAGTCATTTTCATTTATGCATTTAGTAAAATCGAAAGCAACAAGAATAACTCATTTTTCAAACATAGACTTGATAACTACAATATGAATTCATTATAGTAACATTTTAAGTGATAAGTGAATTCAACTGAAATTGGAAAAATTAAATGGGTCAAATAATAGGTTTATATTTAAGTATTATTAATAAATAAATCATACTATGAATTGAAGTTCTCAAAATGCAACCCATTTAGATCGAGAAATGTACGACCTGTTAACACGATTTGTTAATCCAGTTCTACTTCCCTCAATTCCATTAGACGATGTGGCATTTTAATACAAATAATTGCACGGACACATGGTTTTCGTCAATAAAATAAAATTAAACCTTAAAGTGAGGCTCACTAAGTGCCCCCATAGGGTTTTGCAAATTTTCAGCTTTTTCTTTTTCTTTTTTAAATTTTGTGTATCTTTAATTATCTTCAGTATATTACTTAATTAAAAATATTTAATAATATCGTGTTAACATAATAATTATTGTGGACCATTCAAAATTGATACATATCATGATTAGATGAAATTTTTAATAAACTTGAAAGAACTCTTATTTTGTAAAACTTAAAAATATAAGTCAATGACTCAAATAAAAAAAAATCAATAACATAAATTAAAAAGCAGGTAAATATAAAATACTAAATTTATACATTGAAACTTTCTAATAATTAGACTAAATTGATATAATAAAAAATATCAAGAAACAAGAATGAAAAAGAAAAAGAAAAAAAAAACCCTACTAGTTGCCACTCTCTAATCTAACCACCCTAAGGTTAGTGTTGGCCACCATCTCAAGTGGATCTTCCACTATGCAACCTATCCTAAGTAACTAGAACTACGAGGGATAAGCGAGTACATGGTAGGTAGACTTAAAAGTATAGGTTCTTAAATTTGGAAATTACAGCATACTTTATAGCATTGAAGAACTATCTTAAAACATTTAACTTGTAGAACTTATAAGTTAAAGTGTCCTATAAAACACATGGAAATTTTTATTATATTTCTACAATGCAAAAACTTCAAGTTAAGTCACCTTATAATCGAGAGAGAGTGTGCAAATTGAGTAGAAAGTATTATATTATTATGTTTGATATTATTGATCAAGAATTTTTTATAGGATGGTTACAAAATATTATAAAACTTATATTATGTATAACCGAGGATAAAGATCTTAAGGTAAATGGAAGTGTACCCTCCGCAAGTAAGTTAAATAATAATAATAATAATAATAATAATAATAATAATAATAATAATAAATAACCCCACCTACTTAATGACTTTTCATGCCCATTGGGACCCTAAACAACTAAGCAAGGGAGAGAAGACAATTCGTTCGCCACCAGGCATAACAAATGTCATTTCAATTACTTGTCTCTATAGGTACTTCATTTTTCTCCACTTACATTTTGATATAATTGGCTGCTCATGACCACCACAAGTGTACCATTTGACTGTCAATAATGGTGGATTCATGACCAATACTCATTTTTGGTAACCGAAGCCAGCTAGTCATAGGAGAATATTACCAAAGCCAGTTGGAGAATGGCATTGGGCCTAAAATTCCAAAAAAATTGCAACCCCACCAACTTAATGACTTTTCATACCTATTGGAACCCTAAACAATAATGCAAGGGAGAGAAGATTGGTCCTAATAGGACAATTCGTTCACCACCCGGCATAACACACCTCCCCACCACCTAAAAGATGAAAAGTCACAATAAAAAATCTCATTTCAATGACTTGTCTCTATAGTTACTTCATTTTTCTCCACTTGCTTCTAGAAATAGTTGGCTGCTCATCACCCCCACAAATGTATGGAGGATTCATGACCGATACTCATTCCAATTTGGTAACCGAAGCCAGCTAGTCCTTCGAGACGAGAATGTTACCAAAGCCAATTACCCTCGGAGAATGGCCATTGACCTCCATCACCAAATGGCTACCTTGGGTTACATATGGGGGGAGAGGGGGAGACTAGATCTATTCGATATCAACTACTGATTTCAAAATGGTAGAAATTGAGAAGATAAAAATGAATACGATCAATTTTGCTTCTCTCTTCCTTTTATCTCTAGGGCCTACATCACTGTATGAATGCTACTTATTCTCCATTCCTTTGATAAGCAATATGGATTTTTACTTCTTTCGCTTAGGGTTTTAAGAGAATCCTTACATAAGAGATACTTAATACATTTTTCGGTTTCATTTTCTTGAATAGATGAGGTATTACAAAACCTCCATAATTTTTAAACCAATTGGTCATTTTGCAGCTTACTTTGTTGCGGGAACAGATATTGGAAAATTCACAATGAAAACTGCCGATGACATCCGTACACTAAACAAATTAGTTCATTTTCGGCCATCCTGCAACTATTTTAATATGAACGAACTAGCATCCTTATGGGAAGAGAAAATTGGACGTACTTTGCCTAGACTCACCACTACTGAAGAGGACCTTTTAGCTGCAGCTGCAGGTATGCATTTCATTCCTTACGATCTCTTTTTTTTTTTCTTTTTTTTTTAATTGTAATAAATTACGGGAACATCAGTGAATTTACATACATGTCCCGTGCAGATTACGACATGATAGGCAACATCATATAAGAAGTTAACTGATTTTGCACCATAATATGATAACTAGCATAAATGGTTTCTAGTATTTTTTTTTTTTTTTTGTTAAATTCTTATTCATCCTTATCTACTACGTTGTGATCCATGGAACGTATCATTCTTGATATTTATTCATTCCAGTATAAATAATTAGAATTGGTGAAAAGACAAAAGAAAATTTGTGAAACAGATGACATGTGGTCCAAGTAAATCCAATTGGGGATTGGCCTGGATTGATGTTGGGTTGCAAGGATAAGGTTTTCTTTTTCATCTGTCTTCTAGTTGAATTAGTTCGAGTGTGACATACTCAGAATTATTTCAGTAAAAAGATTGAAGACATGGCATACCAACAATAAGAAGGGATTTAAGTACAATCTCTATCACAAAAAATTAGAAAAGAAAAAAAAAGGAGTTTGGGATATTACCATTTCTAGGAATTCAAGAGATGTTGCTGTCATTTTACTCTGACAAGTTGAATAGAGGACCTACAAAGTTCCATTTCAAAATGAGACTTCTGAAATTTCAAATTACAGACAGAAAAAATAATGGAAAATGAAATATCAAGGGCCTTTTTATGGAAACCATCCACAGTTAATAGTTTTTCATGAAAATTGTTGATACCTTTCAATTTACCATTTATGGATATGATTTATTAAAATTGAAAATTGCTTATCGTAAATTAACATTGTTGATAGACATAAGTGATGATACAATAGAATTTCCCAAAATACTATTTTTAATATCCCACGTCATTATTTGCAGAGAATTGCATCCCAAGAAGCGTAGTTGCCTCATTTACACACGACATTTTCATCAGAGGGTGCCAAAGTAATTTTGCCATCGAAGGACCCAATGAAGTTGAAGTGGGTGCTCTGTATCCAGAGGAACCCTTCAAGACACTCGATGAATGCTTCACTGAGTTTGTCCAGAAGATAGAAAAGCAACCGCATGATCAAGAAATTGCAACCAAAAATCCAGTTGTTGAACCCATTGCAATTACAGCAACATGTGCTTGATCGTATTAGATATATAAATATATAACCATTTCCTCTCCCCGCAAAAGGATCGACTCCGTTGTTCTATGAGCTATCTATCGCCAGCATAAGTTGACCCAAAAAAAAAAAAAAAAGAGAGAGAGAAGAAGGACCATTATTTTTATGTATTCAAGATTCATGTTTAAATTGTAATTGTGATTTCTTTCCATAAAGAAAGATGGATTGTGCTCGATTTGATAATTTGATTATGAAAATTTTACGCTCTGCATTATATGTAATGCAAATAAAGTCGTGTTAGACTTTGTTTTTATATTTTGCAAGAATAAGTGCTTAGTGAGTTCTTCAAAGCCTCAAAAATTACAATTAGATGAAGCTCTACATTTTCTACATAACAAATTGAGATTCTTCCTGAGAGAATTAGAACGTGTATTGCAATGTCCCCAGCAACTGCGTTAGTAATAATAATATATTTCAACATACAAGTCCTTAAATAAAGAATAATATAAACAATGTGCCGTACATCATATAAAGTAAAATAAGACACGAAATAAAAAAGTTAGAAAGGTAAATTTTGACAAGTAGCCTTTTTGTAAATGATGAATCAACATTAAATAGCTTTTTCTTTCTATTCACTCTAGCCATTTAAATTGGATACAACTCCTCTCATAACTTCACCTTAACAAGTTTTCTTCCCACGACATAGAGGAAGAGAAGAAGCAAGACTTCCATAACCCTAGTAAGCCTTGACCCTAAATTGCTATTTTGATAAACTTAAAAATTAAAACTAGATTCGTACCAAGCATAAAAAATAGATTTGTAATCTATGATAATAGTTAATCTAATAAGGGTATTAATTTGTAATCATAAGCAAACCTTTAAAATCTTAATCATTTATACATAAATCATTGAATCTAGGGCTTGAGAATTGAATTTACAATGGAGATTTAGTAATCATAAGCAAACCCTTAAAATCCCAATCATTTATACATAAATGTAATGGATAGATCTTTGACCTTAAGCAATTTGCTAATTTAGCAACTGTATGGGATTTGAACATAATGGATAACAAGTTCAAGCAGCATCTTGATCCAGGGGTTGTTCTTGAGGTGCATGGTCTCCTCTATAAGCTCTAACCGTAAAGTTTAAGCAGCTCAAGTCATACTGTAGGTGACGGATCAAGATTTTTTGCCTTGCCATATTGATCCCATCCAACATGTTCTCTTGTAACATGTTCATGTACTCCTCACTGTCCTAAACTTCTTGAAGGACTTGTTCATAACTAGCTCTTTGAGTTACCTTTTGCTCTAAATCAAAGATCTTAGCCTTTTACTCGTCAGAAAGAAACTTTAACTACTAGATCTCTTTTAAGGTCTTCAATCTCTTTTTGAGATCCCTATAAGTTGATAACAAGTTGAGCATTCTTTTTATACTCTTCTTCAAAAGCTACCTCTTTCTTATACAATCCCATTTCCTTATTCAAATCTTTCTTCAAACTGTAAATCTCTCCCTTGAGCTTCTCCTTCTCCTCTTCCTATGATTTGATAAGAGCAAAAACTAAGTTTGTACTTGCACCAAATCATCCTTAGCCTTTTCAACAATTTAGAAACTAAACAAAGAGAATAAAAATTAGTTCAGATTGAATTCATTCAAGAAGTATAAAGGAGATTTGAATTATATTACCTTTACTTTCTCAACCATAAGAGCGTCAATGATCATAAGCAAATGTTGCAATGTCTACACAAGAAAAAAGAAACCATGAACAAAGTGTTGTCTAAAGAACAATGATATAGATTGAAGGTTGGACTCACATCATACAACTTGGCAATAGCCAACTATTTTAGATCTTTCACACCTTTGTCAGGTCTTGTGCAGTGATACTTGATGTTCCTCTCCAAAGTACCCATATCAGCAAGGAGCCTGATCCCCTCTAAGAGCTATTGAGAAATCTTTCCATTGGCAAATGCCAATTCACCAGTACTAATCTCCCATAAAAGAATGAATTGAAAACCTAACTTGTTTTCTTTTTGTGAAGGGGACATTAGCCTAAGAATGGTCACTAAGGTTTCCTTGATCGAGTTAGAGTTAGCTAACTTACAAGCATTAACCTTGGTAATGTCCTTCTTTGGAGCCTTAGCTATAGCCTTTCCCTTCAAGGGATCTCAAGCAATAGGTTTGACATTGGGCTGCTTCCTTAGTGGCTTGACTTCAATGGCCTTGTTCTATTTTTTAGCATTCCCAGCTCAGGTTTACCCTTAAGCCTTCTCGATAGTTGTTTTTACCTTGGTAGAAGTAACTTTCTTCCCACTGTTATCTTTCTTTAGGACCTACTCGACCTTTAAGCTAGTGAGTAAGTTTCTAGAGTTTGGATTTTTAATGACATTTCTATAAAACCCAATAGCAAATTAGTTTGAAAATAAACAAGGGAAAAGGATAACTTAGGATGACCACCCATCCTTTGGAGTAATCAGTTAGGATCCCCTTACAGTAAGTCCAACTTAGTATGGCAAATTGTTGTATTCAATACCTTCTTAATCCATAACTATACATTCATTTATGCCTTTTATAGCGTTTTCATTACCATAAATGGCTCACACCTTTTGGAGCTACTATATTGTCATCAAAGAAGATCGAAGCTTCATTGTAAAACTAATATATAATGTAATCGGCAAACCTTACAAACCGATGGGTGTTGTATTTCTCCATGATTTTGTCATAGGCGGCCTTGTCGTTTGATAGTAATCTCTTAGTGTCACTTTATTTAGTACACTAAGACTAAAGTGTTGGGAAATCAAGGTCCTTCTCTAACCTAATAATGCTCCACTTCTTTTTGTAATCATAAATCGAAGACTCTAGTTTGATCAAAATCTTCCTTCGAAGTCAAGCATAAATATAAAATTGACTTTCGCTACGTTTAATCATGAAAAAAAAATCTAAATAAGGTTAAGTTAACCCTGATACCTAAATCTTCACAAATGCACTCAAGGGCCATTGTTAGCCTATAGAGTTTGGAGATAACATGCTCGAGCATATACAGTGACAAGCACAAAAAGCTCTCTCGAAAGGAGAAAAAAGAAGACGAAGATCGACCTCAAAATACTTTTCAAAAAGGGTGAATTCCTAATCACCCAATAATGTGATAAATTCATGGACTTTAAGTCTCTTGATCTTCCAGTTTCAAAAGGTAGAACAGAAGTAGAAATGCATATCATTAAGTCCTTCTCTGTTAGTACACTTGAAATACCATTCGAACTTAGGTCATACTCAATGCCAAAGCATAAAGGCTTTAAAGCATTTCTCATCCTCATTGTCATTAGGATAGTCATTAAGCAAGAATTTTTGAATCCTTCAAACCTTAAGGGCATGCATTCTCCCAAACTTTGTGAATTTAGAAAGATCTTAGGGGCATTACTCTTACATTCATCATGTTAGGTGCTAGCTAGGGCTGCAAATGAGTTGAGCTAAACCACGCTTCTAAACACTTAGGCTTAACTTGTTTAAAAATTATTAAACTCGAGCCGAGTTTTTTATCGAGCATACAATTGAGGGTTGGGCTCGGCTCATTTTGACTCGTTTAGATAAACGAGTCTTATCTTGAGCTCAAGTTCTCTTGGCTTATTTACTAATCGAACTCAAGCCGATCTCAAACTTACTTACGAGCCTAAATATATAATATTATAATATATATATAAATAAATTGTAAATCTACACATGATTCTAAACAAACCAACTTACAAGCCTAAACTAAAGCTCTAACTTAGCTCGTTTACTAATTGGGATGCTTGCTATATGGGTTCTACATCAACCACCTCTGAAGGGGAGGAATAACATCCCTAATTTGGTTATGATTTTGATCATCAGCTACATTCATGGAATCCGTGTTATTGGATGCTATAGTAGACATAAATACCTTAAAAAATAAGGTTAACAGAGGTGAAAGAGAAGAATACGAACAAAATTTCCAATACAATGTGATTGCAGGATAGTAGAGAGAAGCGTGGAGGAACTTGATTGAATGCAAGAAGAAGGTAAAGTTAAGGCAAGAGAAAATTGAAGGATCCAAAACCATAAGTATTGGGATGTGAGTTTTTTGCATGAATACATTATGGCTATATGATAATATACCCCATAAAAAAAAAAAAATGAAGGGTCGGGATCAATGCTTATTGACGTCATGCCTATAATGTCAACATGAAACCTGATATGCAAAATGTAAAACGACTGCTAGAAAATATGACCCTTCAACTACATGTCAAGCATGAGGTCGAATGACACTACGAAGATAGGCGGAATAAAGCACGGACAAAGGAAATAGTAGTCAGTTTTGTCAGTTGCTTACGTTGAAAAGGCAAGGAACGTAATGTCCCCCGAATTTTCCGAGTTAGTGAAAAATAATTGATGGATGTGATTAGTTATTTCAAGGTAGAGGTGACTCGTTAGAGTTCTTTAACTAATAAATTGCTCTTCTTGCTATTAGGAAGCAAATGTTGATGAGGATTTCAATCCTATGTGTAACCTAAAGTATTCACATCTTGACCTTTCAACCTTAGGCCTCGACCTGGTTTACCAATCCTTCCTTAGGCAACTAAAGAGTCCCCACAACCAACAAAAAGAGGTCACGGATTAACACAGGTCAAATGAAGATACCACTTATCTAACCAAAGGGCACTCAATAGCCCAGTATTCAAATTCGAACATGGGTACTGCACAAATAACTATCCACTATCCCCTACGTTCCTAGGAATATGAAAGCAATTCAGAGCATAACTCTTCAATGTGACAAATGTGTCAACTATGGTTATCCAAACGATTACAAGCTACCAATTATAAACAAAGCTCGAAAACCAACAGTAAGCTTCTTTTGGATCCTTTTGAGCACTCCTCACTTCTTCTTTGCCTTTACCCTTTTTTTCTTATCCACATACTTGTTTAGGTATTAGAATGCGTTACACTAAAATCGGCCCAACACCCCAATAATCTATCCTTGTTTTTCTTTTCATGGTCCTACACACTGCCCATCAAGCAAATTTCAGATTCCCAAAATCGATTGTCAACATTGCTGATATTTAATTTAAAGGTACTAAGAGGTTTTAATCAAAATTTCAATAATTTATTAGATCATTCTACCTTCGTGCAAATTTTTGATGTAGCATTAGGATTGTTCGCTTATGATGCTATTACCTGTAGTCATTTTAAAGGAAGTGAGAAGACTAGTAATTAAGAGCATCATTTTGCTGCTAAGATAGAGTAATCCTCGTTATTCCTAAAGACTAAGAGATTGCTTACAGCAAACGATTTAATCTTAAGCAACAGTATTATGCATTTAATTTGCTATCAATCTTATTGATACTCTAATCACGATTAGCAGTACGAGGAAAACGGTAAGCTTCATAAGGAACAAATGCCATAGATGCATAGCCAGAAACTAACTTATCCTACTGTTACTAAATGATTACTATGAGGCAGACTTTATTCGACCGTCCATAGCACCATTTGGGGCCTCGGTATTATTCTAGAAGGAGATGATGCAACCTTCAACTTTGTATTGACTATTAGGATTTTAAACAAGATCATGGTTATTGGAGATTTTTTTTGTGACTCGAATTCAAACGAAGAAGATTGTGTGCAATAAATTTTATATAAAGTTTATTTTTTTAAAAAAAAAAAACACAAGATATATCAATTCGAAATTCAAAACATGTTGGCAGAATCATCACATAAGCTCTAAGGGCATTTTAATCCTTTTATTGTATATTAGGTATAGGATTACAATAAATAAAAACTGTATAAGTACTTTGTATTTTTTCTATTATTCTATATACAATGCGATACGATATTTGTATACGGTATCGGAGCTACTAAAAATCCTAACAGAAAATTAATTTCTTTTACCAGCATTGCCATGCAACGTAGTGCTCTCCCACCATCGTCATCATTATCTTCTCGACAAACTCCAGCTTTCTCTCCGCTCTCCAGTAAACTTCGGCTATCTTTTCAACACAGTCCATCATTCTTGTTCATCGTCATCTTCTTTCCAGTCGTCGCTCTCTTCCCCATCATTTTCTTTCCTCATCTTCCCTTCCTCTCCGCTACAAACCCAAAATTGCAGCAGCCCATATCCCTCAACTCAAACCCCCTAACCACCACCTAAACTTATCACCCTTCGCCCTTAACCCACAACCCCAATTCTTATTTATACCCAATATCCCACCATACGACTTCCAAACAAACTCCCTTTCCCTTTACATCCAAACCCTTTCCTCATTCCTTTTGCATACTCTCAGACCATACAGCGTATCCAATGTCATCATAATAAAACTCGTAGACTAACAATTACCCGTTGTGGTCATCTTTCATGACCTCTTTCCTAATTTCCATATTTTTCTACAAATATGTTGATGGTACCATTACAATACCATCTAATAAGATTATTCTTCCTACATATCAAATGATCCGTCCTTATCAAATCCAAGATACATCTACTAACTTCAGATAGATCATATGATTCAAGCTAACCTTCTTGCCACCGTCTCCATTGAGATGTTCAAATTTCAAGGGGATTCATTATATCATACCTGCTTATGACGTTTGCACATCTCCACGTCACTGCTTCCTAGAAAATTCCACAACATGAGAAACTGAATTAAAGCAAATGTTCCTATCCCTCCACTTAACCAATAAAACCATCTCAAAATATCTTCACGAACTCAAAATCTATAGCTGACCTTGCCTCACTCAACCCTCAATTTGAGTAGCCTAATTACTTGTGCTTTTCACAGCCTTCCTATGAGTATGACGCTCTTGTTACACCTCTCATCCATTCCCAATCTCATTATCATTTGATCAAATTCGTGCCTAGTTGCTTAGCCAAGAGCAATGACTCCAATGCCATGATGCAGATGATGCCACTATCACAGTACCAACCACTCTCCAAACACAAACTACCTCTTCCTCTTCAAGGGGTCAAAAGTGGGTCGTAGTCGCTCTAGTTGGTCATAGCCCTTCCTCCATAAGTGATCAATGGTCTTCCTCCCAATCTCACCAATGCCAACAATGCTACAATCACGGTTCCTCCAAGCAGAGGGAATCTCCTCAAGCCTTGCTTTCTTGTTACACTTAGGATTCCATCAAAGTAATGTTGCTACATCTATCTCCATCATCACTAAGAGCTATAACACTCTAGTTCTACTTTTCTATGTTGATATCATATTCACCTGCAACAACATAACTGCTCAAGCATTACATCTTAGTCCTATCCCGCCAGTTTACCACTTCAGATCTTGGCTTTTCACACTTCTTTATTAACGCTCAAGTCACTCGTATTGCTCATGCAACCCATCCCTATTAATCTTAATTTTCTCTTAATCTTCCCAAACATCATCAAATGCATTTATCTAAACTAGTCAAAACCCTTTTATCACCCAAGATCGTTTTAAGGGCCAGAGGTTCATCCCCATTACCAAACCCTATTACTTATCTATAATTGTCGATGCACCGCAATACCTTATAATCACCCGAGATATCAATTTTGCAGAGAATAAACTGGGTTCCTATCACTTACCACATGAGGGCACTCAAAAACTAGGACATCCAACGATTCGCATATCCTATACCACTTTGACCACCTTTACTGACGCTACTTGGGCTAAATATCCACTCGTTGCTCCATCACATGTTTTGCCACTTTCTTGAGTTGAAATCTCATTTCCATATCAATAAAAAATGTAACCCTAAATATAGATCACTGGCCTATACTTTTGTCTTATCTATCTGGATCTATCACCTTACTTATGAACTTAGAGTTTCGATTCAATATCACATTATGTTACATTGTCACAATTTGGTGTAGTTTAATCCCTCAGCCAACCCCATTTAGTATGATTGCACGAAGTATGTCGATAGATTATCACTTTGTTGATGAGTTGATCGCCTCTAGTCAAGTTTTAGTTTGCTACATCGTCAGACATGATCGGCACGTTGAAATTCCCCCCAAGAACTTCTCTACATCGACTTTTCTTGATCATTACTCCAATCTTATGTCTCACATTAGCACCTCGAGATTGATGGAGTATATATATATATTTCAATAAAATAATAATAATAATAATAATAATATATATATTATTATTATTATTATTATTATTATTATTATTATTATTATTATTATTATTATTATTATTACTTCTCTAGGGACATTTTAGTCCTTTTCTTGTACTACATTGTAAATAAACTGTATATATACTTCGTATTTTTTTTTTCTATTATTCTATACACAATGCAATTCAACATTTGTGCATAAACATGGCAACGAGATGCTACTGTTAGAACTTTGAGATCACCAAGAAAGAGGCTACCATTCAAGAAAAACTGCCACCCGATATTCGACACTTACATTATCCGGATGCTAAAATAGCTTTAAAAAAAAAAAAAAAAAAACCACCAAATCAAAGCCCCAAAAGATACTAGACATTTAAAGATAGCAATGTAGTCAGTTAGAGGAGTAAAAAGCATTTAGTGCATCGTAATGGGACTAAAGTCTAAAACTCATGCAATGAGATAATCGTGAAGTATTTCACATTACAAGCAATTCGGTATTTCATCGAAGAACAAAGCATTATTGTCATTTTATTCGAGATGGGTCAAGAATTCCACACCTCTCACTTCATATAAGCAGACTTGCATACGTACCAAATATGTTATAAGGTATTCCTTAAACCATCAATGAAGCAAGAGGGTATAAAGGCATCAATAGAGCAAATGATAGAAGCATCTGAATTCAAAATTTTTGGGAACATGCTCTTACACCACATCCTATATCTCAAGACCCTTCTAATTACATGATAGATTTTATTCACAACAAAGTCGAAATACATCTTTAAAAAAGCACATCATTTCAAGAATCGATAAGAAGATTTCCTTCCAACCATCTAAAATATATGTACAATTATCAAGACTACAATACATAGAAATTACATGCTTCATTCAATAACTGGAAGCAATTTTTACCTTTGTTGACGCTATACATCATATACAGGCAATCGCTCTTCAATGGGGACACGGCATATGGGACATTTTTTGCACTTCTCACCACAAGAGCTGGCGAACCAGAATATAACATGGAAAAGATAAATAAAGTGAGAGAAGTTACTCATAGCAGAATAGCTGAATAGGCTAAGAACAAGCTAATTACAGTGTATGATACTTGAAGTGATGATGATGGAGAGATATATGTGATGGTTTTGAGTTATGACATTAATGGCAACAATAGCATCATCAAGATTTATTCCAGAAGAAATGAGATGCAAGAGTAATCACATGAATAAATCCTTCTCCAAATATAGATGAAATCCCACAGATATCAGTCTATGGTTCTGAGCAATTTCATCACTCAATTTTCCAATTACACAATTACCAAAACTTTATTCAAAAGGAAGAAGAAGAAGATTCCACATATTGTGCGAAATCCCAAAGTGGTGAATAGTGAGATGAGAAGCTGATTCACAAAATATGATGATCACAAAAAGTTACCGTATTTTTAACTACATGACCATTGCATGAACCTTAACTACTCCAATTCTTATTTGTCAATAGATCAGACAACTTTGAACTGATTACTGCCATTAAACTCGTTTGAAAAGTTGAATACGAATTAATGTAATATCAATATGCAATTCTAGACCCAACAAAGGAGAGAACAAATTTAAACATCAATACATCCACTAATATCCAATTTTCTTTCAATTCCTGCATCCTGGCAGCAGGTTAATCCATTTGGCACGTCCAAACAGGACTCCCCAGCCCTGCCATAGTTTTCTATTTCAGAAGCCAAATTTGGAACCACAATCCCTAGAATCTACAAGGATGAAGAGTGATGACACAAATCCCATCCCCATAGCTATCAAATCCTTGGAGTATCATTTTCCTCTCCTGCTAGTTATTGAGATTCTCTCTCACATTTTTTAAGTTCACATTAAAAACTATAAAAAATTGAATTTATTCACTGAAAATATCGGACAAACCCTCATAGTAAACAATATGAATTTGACTTGGGATATTAGTAAACAAATCAAACCATCCATAACACAATATTTCAAATCATTACTCAACATGAATTGATCAATGTTTTATGCTCTAAGCATGTGTCTTACCAAATGAACAAATGAATTATGAACGATCTATTCACTATATGAGGCTGAAAGATTAAGGATTAGTACAGAATTCTTTAGCAAGCAGAGGAAAGGTTGGAATAGATACCTGCAAAGTACATGATGTCTGCAGGGAAGCAAGACTACATTAATCTGAGCTTCAAAGCAAATTCTACAGAGGATTTTTTCCTGGCAGACCCATCAACAAGAATGGTAGAGGGAGAGTTGGACAAGAGTTGAAAAGATAAAAAAAATCTGCTTTCTTTTTAGCAATGGAGTTTAACTATCTCTTCAATTTAAGATGTCCAACTACTAGTTCGATATCAAGGCCAGAACCACAAAGGTCCCCGTCGAACTGATGATTAAACATCATGAATCATATGATTGTGACTTGGTCCTCGGCTAGGCATTTATTGCAAAGAAGTAAATTCCATAGCATTAGTGCACTGAAAATAGAAAATAACTACCTATATTGTTAGACATCATCACAATATATTTCTTTGCAAATTCCTCTTTTCAAATCATTGTGGACAAATTTGCCAGACTTCCTAAAGTGTTAATATCAGTAAAATAGGTGCTGAACAAACCTTTATATTCTAAAAATGCAAAAGCCAACAAAAGCAAACTAATGTAAGAGTTCACAATTTAACTTTCTCTGAAAATAAAATTTTGTACACTATGGTATTGTTGAGATTTGCAACCCCCCCCCCAAAAAAAAAAAAAAAAACCCCAACCAACAAAAAAAAAAAAAAAACAAAATACAAAAAAAAGGGAAAAGATAATTTCGAGATAAGGTGAAGGTGGAATATATACATTTTGAAGTCTTTCACACTCTTGCTGGCTGTACTTTGTGATTTCTGTCTGCTCGCTCAATGCAGCTTGCAATCTCCATATCTGAAATGAAAAACAAATATAAATGCAGGGATAAACATGTGATGCTACCCAGAAGGTTTGAAAGTACATAACCACAAAGATAATTATTTAGCCTCCTATATTAAAGAGAGAAGCAATACAGCTGTTACCTCCTCGACCAAATCTGGCTTAGGCAATTTCTTCACAACATCTGGTGAGAAAGTATTATACCTGAATCACTAGGAAAGTAAGTACGTCTACAAGTAAGTCTTCATGCATCTTTTCTACTCTATTTATCATGAAGGGTACGTGGAAAACACCCATAAGGGGACAATAACAACATGATTCATGCCCCAATTAGAGAATTAAGCTTCATGTCCACCATTCTCTTTAATTTTGTCGATCAACCGCATCTACAGAGACATTAATTTTAGACAATCTTCACTGCACTCCATTGGTGAAATGTGTACCCCATGAAGCTTAACATGTATGATAATAATGGTTTTTAAATGCAACAGCCAGCAGCAGGAGCCATATTCTACTCCCTCAAAAATCCCCTAGAAAACATTTATTTGCCTGCCTTTGCATGTCTCATCACGATGTAAATGTATACAAAGATTAGATCACACATGCTGGCTGTTACTTTATTTTTATAAGTTCTTAAAATAGCGTACGACATAATGGCAATGAAACCTAATGTGACATGTCAACTATAGATTATTGAATGCAATGAGTAGAGAATCTCATATTCATTTTCTCGTGTATCATAGTAAAGAAAATCCAACATCAGAATTTGTTGGGAGAGTAAAGTTCCTAAAATCAGTTTGGAGTGGATGATAAAGCATAATGAAATAAGTTTGAAAGTGAACTAGTAGCATCCAAGAACAACACACCCAGAGGAACTGGTACAAAAAAGTCTAGCTCGCTCTTCCTGGCTACCCTCATCAATTGACCACCAACCCAATAGCCTGCCAGTTTGTTGTACGGTTATTAGTTATTACTTTAAAGTCCCATATAATATTATCCAAGAAGATCAGCTGGTAGCATAACATTTTTGTAAATAAAGTTCTCTTACCTAGATCCATGGTGCAGGAAGTCAAAACAATCACGAACTCTTAATGAGAAAAGAAAGTATCTACTGGAACTAACTCTGCTGTTGGCTAGAAGAACAATTTTTTCCACCAGTCTATAGGCAGCAAACATGACACCAGCTCCTTGCAACAACAGAAGTGGTGCGAATAGTGCGAAAAAAGACATATGTCTTGCACTTGGTGGAGTTCCCTATATTGATATAAGATTATAACAAAGCACATGTAATACACAAAAGGAGGAGTGTGTTGGAAAGAAGATTATACATCACCATACACTAATATACCTCCAAGTGCATAAAAAGTAGGACTTGAAAACCAATTATCGGGATTTTCATAACATGGCCTCCTATATCCTGCAGGTTGCATATCCTGCTTTCACTGTGATCATCTTCTCCAGAAATGACCAAGCCTCTATTCCAGTCAAGATATTGGATTGTCACTGATGATGAACTAGTCTCCCTGATCTGGAGATGCCTATGAATTGCTGGATTATACCACCTCGTACAGACAAGAAAAGCAAAACACTCTGCGATACTGTTCTCAAAAGTACATAATTATTTGTTAGATGTGAGAACTATAAATACAAAAGAAGTATGGTACCTATTCCCAATCACTATAAATGAACCGAGCTAACTATACCCAAAATTTATAAACAAGTCCCACCAACCTAGGGCTGCAACATCACCTGCATATAAATATGTTTGAAGACAATTTTAAGATGAGATGAACCAGGAATTCCATAGTTATACATTAAAGCTCATGTTATCATGCAATAGAGCACAAAAGATACACATGCATGGGCAATGCACTTTATAATGTGTTTAATTTACATAAATTTGTTGTGTTCTGAAACAATGTTTCCTTGCTTTAGCTTTTTGCAAGAGTAGAAAACGCTTTTCCAAAATTCAGCACATGATAAGAGCTAGTGTTGATTGGAGGTTCCCAAAGGCCAAAGTTTCCTATTGACGGCCATATTAATATTAACAAGTATGAACAAACAAGTTTCCTTCTCAGTATTGAAAGTTGGTCAAAAAAGTCATTTCATGCAGAACATTCAACTCCAAAGAACCTACAGAAAGGGGTTTTCTTCTAAAACAAATCATGGCAAAAGCCACTAATGCATTGTGGCATCATCAATAACCATTTAAAAGATAACATACATGTCGGAAAGTATACTAGATGACAACTGCTAAAAACCAACCAAAACTATGCTATATATTGAGTTATCAGAATTAGATACTTATCCCATGGCAAACTTAGAAATAAAATTCTTGTGAATAGGTTAAAATCTGCTGTGGTTTGAGATTTGCTAAAAACAACCAAAGAGAAAAAATGGCAACAACTACTTCCTAATTAGACTAGACAATAATGAAATTCCTTTAAAGCTTACACTTAAATGAAGTAAATGGATAAGCAATGGACAACACTAAGATCTGAAGTCAGGACCAAAGATCTGAAGTTAGGACCCAAATTTATCCTACCATGTGAAAATTTAAGTACAACATACTTAACTTTCTGATAGTGTTTTGATAGATTATACTTGATATTTGGATACTTTACTAATATGAATTATAAGGTTGCTTTATCATGAAAGCAAAGGAACTCCCCATATGACTACACAGACACCTGAAAAAGAGTCTTTTTAAGGTGACACCAAAACACAACCAAGCCTAATTCAACTCCAAATTATTGGCTTCATCACAGAAGTGCCAGAATAAACAATATGCCAAATAATAAAAATCGTTCAATAGATTAATTACCTTTTATTTAATTTGTACGGTCAAACAATTTTTTGCTAGGAAGCTAAAAGTGTCCTTCCAAGGCCCTTTCCTTTATCTTTGAGTATAAATTTTCACCTCCAAAGAAGCAATTTTTTCATGTAATTGTTCACGACCCTTAAAACTAAAATTCTCCCATTTTTTTTTATTATGAGCTTTGAGTAATGAACAGAAATTTCTTCTTTTGGTAATTTAAAAAGCTGTCAATTTTATTTCTGTGGTTATAGCTAGGAACAGAAATGATGATGACTCCTACAAACAAAATGGGATTCTATTTTAAAGAGAGAAAATCACTTGTCTTGCTTTATTAAGTGAGCTAAATCTATCTGTTTCTAAAAATGAAAAAATGAATCCACTATTAATATTTCATTACCTCGAGCTTAGCAAAGGATTAGTCCAAGAGTAAGTGATAAATTAGAGAGAGGAGTCACATGTGCTTCCCCTTATGCCTTGTGGATTATAAAGAGAAAAAAAGTCATGGATTGTTTTATAACATTGATCAGATCATTCCAAATGCCATTCTCTCTTGTTTTTTTCATCTCCTAGGCTCAATATAGTAAATTATGCTAAATTTACTTTGGGTGGTTTCCATGCTTCAATTCTTCCATATCAATGGCATTATTCAACAGCTTTCCCATCGAAATTTCATAGATCAGAAAGTATCCTAGACAATCTTTGAACTTCAATGCAACCTCCAGACTCACTAAAGTGTGATTAGTTTTTTTTTTTTTAGGGTTAAATTACAAAAACATAACATGTGCTTTTGATCTTTTGCAAATAAGTGACCCATGTTTTCATTTTTTACAAAGACATGACCTGTATTTTGTTATTGTGTATTAATCTTAGTTGATGACACATGTCAGGTGTTGACTGGTCCCAAAAAATAAATTTACGTTAATAATTATATTCAATTATATAATATAATAAAATATTAAATAAAATGCAGAAAATTAGAAAAAAATAAGAAAAATTACATATATATATATATATATATAGAGAGAGAGAGAGAGAGAGATAGATAGATACATACATACATATAAACCACAATAAACTACAGTTATCTCCACTTTACACATAAGAACCAACCAAGAAAGACAGATCTATACAAGTGTCATCCACTTCCTAAAGTTAGGTGGTAAAACATGCAAACAGAGAAAAACTATGGGGCCATCTTCAATGGACACAGGAATGGCATATGGTGCATCCTATGCTCCTTAACCAAAAGGAAGGGCTAGCAGCAAGGCATTATTATCTTCTAATATGCTTTAACAGATCATGCCATTAATGCTCCAGATCATCCATGCATTCAGTTCACCAATATCCTTTCAACAAGATATATATATATATATATATATATATATATATATATATATTAAGAAATCAGAAGTTGGGGTATAAGTGAATTCAATCGCTGTTGCTTTATGCTTACTTTTACCATTTTGCATATCGATCCATGAAATTAAGTCTTTAACAGCAATACCATCGACTTGAGTGATCTAGCAATGGTGAACACGTAAGAAACATGAAGAACCAGCTCACTCTGAAATGAAGTGGAAATAGCATTCTGCAATTCTGAAAATATTGTGACACTTCTAGGCCATGCAAGTGTCCCATGGGTTCACATAAAATAGATTAGCCGGTACTCCTAGATTCACTGCTTTGAGGGAAATGGCCACCTTAGTTTACAGCGGGTTTTTTTTTTTTTCTTTTTTTTATTTTCACAGCATTCCTTTTTCCTTTAAGTTTCTACATTTTTTAATATTTTTATTGTAATTATAATTAAATATATTTATTAATTTAAACTAATTTTTTGGGACCAATCACTACATGACATGTGTCATAAAGTAAATCAACACACACTAATAAAACATAGATTGTGTCTTTGTCAAAAAAATGAAACACAGGTCACTTATTTGCATGAGAAAAACACAGGTTAAGTTTCTGTAATTTACCCTTTTTTCTTTTCCCTTTTGACAGAAAGTAACAAGCTATTTTCTTCTGTCAAAACAAATAAAGTTGGATCACTTAGAATAAAACAAGAGTCAAGAGGAAAAATGTCAATAATAGCACATCTGTGTAAAGAACTAATTTGATTACCGCAAAGCTTTAGAAGAGTGAATGTGGTGGCTGCAATGAAGAAAACCATGGATATTGCAACCCAGAAATGCTACAAAAGAAAATTGAAAAATGCGTCAGCACCAAGACAACGGGCAAGACAGACTAAAAACAAAAATCAATTAATGGATTGAATTTATTCTGCTCTTTAAAATATCAAGAGCACAACCGTCCTTACTTCTGGGTACATACGAACATTGTGATGCAGATGACTTGTTAGAACTCTTCTAGAGAATGGTTTATATTGGGTAATATGTAACATAAACATAAAATTTTTGTGGAGGAAATGCATTACTTAAAGAAATCCGATATATGCGTGCACGCAGACGCACACCCCACCAAGAAAATAAAAAAAAAAAAAGATGGTGCTTGCAATCACACGTCCATTCATTCTCTATCATGTGATTTTGCGATCCTTGTGTTGTAGCAACTATATGGTGGTTGCATTATTATTTGTACTATTATCACCGGCCATAAATAAGTTACATATCAAATATGAGCATTACAAAGTAAAGTTTCACAAAGGACAAAAAGGGTCTTTTTGGATGGTAAATTCCTTCAACTGTAGCACATAGGAACCACTATATTGTATTACAAACAAAGTTATCAAACTTACAATTCTACCTAAAATCGTTAGAAAGTCTATAATATCGAAATGTAAAATCAAAACGTAAAAACATAAATTTCTACAACTTATAAAATAGCTTTAAAAAATTACTGATATATTTATAGCAGTCATTTAAAACTTAAAATACATGATAGAAATAAAAAAAAATAGAAATTAAGTTTTTGTTTCCATAAAAATTATTATTATTAACGTATAATATAAAATGTATGAAAGAAGAACAAATAAAGTTAAAACTAAACTTTGCCCATTTTTTTTAAAACTGTAAATTAAAAAAAAAAACAAACATTTCAACTCATTTTAAATTATTAATAGTATAAAATAAAATATATAGTTTTCTTTATAAATTTTGTTATTAAAACTAAAACTTAAATAAAAACTATAAACATGAAATAAGAAATTGAAAGAGAAAAAATTAGAATAGGATAGAATAAACGTTATAATGCCTTAATAGTTGATAACTTGTAAAAGACTAGTTACATTTTTTTCCTTTAGTTTTTTAGTCAATTCAACTCAAATATATAGAATCAGTAAATTCGATTAAAAACGTAAGTTTCTGCCAAGTTTATATATAAACTCAGTTAAAAACGTAAATTTTTATTTAAAAAAAAAAGATTCTACACACGAATTAACTCGAAAGAGTTATCTAAAATTGTAAACTCGTAAAATCGCAATTTTATCCATGCCATTTTAACAACTATGGTTACAAATTTAGTTAGAGTAAAGTTAAGATAAAGGCAGGAGTCTTTGATCAAACGGTTGTGCATATCTTTGGTTGCCCATGATAAATAAATTGGAAATGTTACAAAGTTTTCAATAAACCAGTTTAAGAATAGTTTGCTAGTAAACAATTTCCGAGTTCCTAACATAGAGACAGACATATGAAAGACACAAGTATAGAATACCATGCTCTAAAAATTTATATATCAATGACTAGAACTTTCAATAGCATAAAGGGCTTAAAATTGCTATTACTATATTATATATTTGAGATGAACTCTTTGAATTAGGTGGTAAGACTCAAGGAGTCTAGATCATTTTCAGATGACTTAGAGAGACATAGTATAGTAAGTTTAAAATAATGATTGTCAGATCAGTCAGTCCACTCAATCTTTCTTAAGGAAGCTCGTGCACTTAAAAAAGCTTTCTATGAGCATAGACTAACAGGAGCCCATGGAGAAATCTATCAATAGAAGGACTTATCCCAACCATCAAACGACAATGCGATTGAACAAACATTATTAATGACATGCATCTATAAATTCTTTAGAGTTCTTCCTCATTTGATAGAATTCAACTATTTAGAGAAACAACATCGTACTCTCGCATTGCTATCATAGAAGATTAAATAGAACTCAAAGTGAAACATACACCGCCTCTCATCTAGAATAGTTAGGTTAATGCTTTATAGCTCCTCTACTTGTCATGTGTGCTTTCGAAATTACCTAAAACTGCTTACTTCTCTTCCCTACCTCTTTTTCTCCAAGCCATTCTTCGCATGTTATTTCAAGTTATTCCTCAAAATCACGTATAGCATAAGAAACACACTGCACGCACATGATTACTGCAACCAAATACCCTCATCTACATTTGGCGACTCCACTGGAGAATAGAGGACATTGACAATTTGATAATGACGCCAAGCAAGAAGAGGACAACCGACCCCACTAATGGTACTTCTTACGATAAATAAGAAAATCATGAAGTTTTATAGCAGGTCACATTATGACTAGAAAAAACTAATCAAGGCAACATTACACAAGAAGATACACCCAACAATGCTCGAATGATGTGCAAGCTCCGAGAAGCCACGTGAACATTGAATCAATTTATGACAATGTTTGCTCAATGCGCACCTAGCTAGGCTCCTAAAACTGTAACGCAACAGAGTGTGATTCCAGTAAATCTTGTTAATGCTGCACACCAACACACTACCCAGGCAATGCAACCATCAAATCCTCCTATTGTTATCAAAGATACCATTTATGGAAGTAATGAGCAAACCCTTACATTAGATCCTACACCTATGCAAAACGCAGCGCCTAAAGCAAGAGATATAGGGGTCCAATCTAGTGGCTCTTTGTCCTCATGCGCCATCCCGCATTTTATACAAGGCAGGTTTGTCAATCATCTCCAATCCACTCCAATTGCACAAGTCAAAGCTATTACATCCACTTGAAGAGGTTTATTTGGAACCAAGGAAGAAGGAAGACTTGGATATATTCATGAAAAATATAGAGACGAAGTTAACTGCAAGAGTATTTAATTTCAAGCTCCCATACAATCAGCATATTGCTTACAAACCATATCCTAAGGACTACGTAAGTCTTAAGTGTTCGCTATTCAACGAGAAGAAAAAAAAATGTCAAAGAGCATTTGATGAAGTTTATTGAGATTGTCTATCTGTAAATTGGATGATGATTTGAAACTGAAGGAATTTTCAAAATTTCTCATAAAAAAAGCCTACACATGGTACATCAATTTCCCTCCTGGATTAGTTGATTCATGGAAAACCATGCACAGGATATTTTTGAAAAAAATTTTCTCCACCAAAATGGTCACTTTGACTAATATGAGGCGAGTTCAACAAAAACCCTAAGAGGACTTGAAAGAGTATATTGAGCGTTTCAGAGAACATTCCTTGAACATTTAAGATGTTTGCAATGAAAAAGAGTTAATGAAAATTTGCATTCAAAGAATATTCTCTAAGTACATAGTATACTTAAAGAATCTCTCTCTACAATCTTTCATTGTGCTTGTGGAGAATGCACGGAGGACTAATAACTCCCTAACTAGGCAACAGGGAGAATTAGGTAAACTTAACAAACGAACAACATTCGTCTCCTTAGCTCAAGATGAAAACTCACGAATCAATAAAAAGCTTAAGATTGACACACAAGTTTGATAAGAGTTCCTCCTTTCCTATGTTCAATGAGTAAAGTACATGCCATTCTCAACCGTTGGTTGCAAAATGAAGATATCAAATTACCAAAGATTGAACGTTAACCTACAACAAACTATAGAAGAAATCCCAAATACGGTCGATATCCTAGAACAGTAGACCATCCTACTATGGATTACCGAATTTTAAAGCAAATATTTCACATTAAGATCCAAAAAGGAGAGCTCATTATCAAAGACAATGATATTAAAAACAATCCACTCCCATCTTATGATGCCTAGATGCTAATGTATGAGTCTTATGATAGCAACTAGTAACTCATTAAATCTTTGAAATGGGGACAACCCCTATCATTTCTTCTGTAAAGAAAAGCAATCTTTTCTATTCAATAATGAACTTTCATACTATGATCATTCTCTCTATCTATTTTCATTAAACCCGTATGCTTTTAAGCCCAGGCAATGCCCAAGCATCTTAAGCTTTTAAATTTCTAATACTAAGCAATGCCCTAACAACTTGGCTATCATGCCTTAAGCTCAAATCATGTCTTAACATCTCAGCTACCATGCCTTAAGATGAGGCCAACCCCTAGTATCTCGCTTGTCATGCCTTAAGCTTAGACTATGCCCTAGCATCCTGATTGTCATACCTTAAGTCCAGGCCATGTCCTAGTAACTTACATTTCATGCTTAAATTTAGGCGATGTTTTTGCAACTGTTACCATTATCTTATAACAAAACAGTCTCCTTAGTAAGTGATGCCTACTCACATCCCTAAAGTCAGACAGTACTATCACCCCATTCGCTCCTTAAGACCAAGAATTCCTCTTTGATGACATTGCTATTTCTTCTAAGCGCACAATATTTTCAAAATAAGAATAATGTCTACTTTCACCTTAGAGCTACTACCGCTTTTTATCATAACACACTAATAATTGGGAGAGGAAGAGCACCGGTTAACGCAATATGTGAAAAGACACCAATAGACTAGCAATTAATTCATCACTATGATTATGGAGGCAATATTTCATCTACCTATGAACATCTCAATAGAATGACACATTAACAAAGATAACTATTTGTAGGTTTGAATGCAAAGAAAAAATTTTTAATGATTCATTATGATGCTAATAACATATAATGACACCTTCGACATTAAGCCTACGCAATGCCTCGCAATACGCAATGCCTTATAACGTGCATCATCACACAACACTCTATGCAACGCCACGTAATGTGGGTCACCTCACAGTGTGCGTCGCCTCAGAGCGTAACTCCTCGCAACGCGCAACACCACACATCGCGCATCACCTCTCAGTACATGTCACATGTATATACTGTACCTATTACATGAATTAAAGAATGCCAACATAGAGTTCTTATTATAGCACATGATTATTGGGAGACATTCGTGAAAGCTAGTGAGTACCAAGAAGTAAACATATATAAAGATAAATTCCATCTTCATTTATGAGGAATATTTGATTACATCATAAACAAAATTACAATCATGTGATCACGAGAATTACAACAAATAACTTAATTTAATGCCTATTATCATAAGTGATAAATTATAAGCATACATATATTGTCAATAATCCAACTTAATGGCTCCTATGCAATTAATATATTACCTTAATGACAAGTCCATACACTTTTCCAAGTTACTCTAATCACTACAACACTCAATTTCTAATGATAGCCTAAGGGAGTAAGGGCTACAAGAGTTTGCTCATCCTACTACTATGCACCACCAAATGAGAAAGAAAGCTTCTTTTCCTAAGTTCTATACTTTAAAAGCCTTTTGCACCATGAAGTGTAGAATCCTATTAGTAGGAGGAAGCACGCAAGATATCATTCTTCTTTATATATTTTGAGAACAAATCCTTCATAATAGCCACATCAAAACATTTATCCTAAGGTAAAGGCACTTATGCATAATCATCTTAGTATATTACATTATCTTCCAATTTGTCAATACTTATGTTATGGTGCTTAAATCACTCTTAAACCTCGAAAGTAGCGAGTAACCTTAAATTGTTGTTGCTACCATTGGGGGGACAAGAAAGATAGGTTGAATCAACACTTGTGAATATAGCATGGTAAAAATCTAAAACCACCATTATGAGCTAATGTAGATACAAGATATAATATGATTACATAATTAACGTGGGACAATTTATATGTTACCTACTAGACAAAGATTTTATATAATGGGAAGCTATCAACATGAGAAGTCCATATTTAAGATCACAACAAGTACGAGCTAGGACAATTGATGAAGTATGATGGTATTATAATGAAGAAACACGAGGGTGAAAATGTATGGATTTCAAAAAATAAAAATAAAAAACAAAAGAGATAATAATAATAATAATAAATAGATAAGAAAGAGAAAAAGAAGGAGCACGATGATACAATCAAGAAGTGATGTTATGATGGTCTTAAAATAAGCAAATGCAAGTAAATAAGAACTCGACATGACAATAAGTTAAGTATGATAATGGCCGAATGTAGTTGTATACACTCATCTAGTCATTGAGATCCACAACGATTGAATGCAATTATGCACATTCGTTTAGTTGTTGAGCTCCACAATGGCCAAATGCATTGTATACTCATCTAGTCATTGAGCTCCACAATGGCCAAATGCATTGTATACTCATCTAGTCACTGAGCTCCACAACAGCTAAATGTAATCATGGACACTCACTTAGTCTTCAAGTTTCTTACTAAAATCACGAAAAAAAAAAAAAAGAAGGCGAATTGGAAGGGTGATAATGGTAGAATGCAACTATCACAATCGCTCAACTTGTGATGTGCATTCAGGCTATGTTCACAAAGTCTCTAAATGCTAGGAGGCTTGCAAAATTTATTAAACAAGGAGCTAAGAATTATTATCGAGTGAGGAAAAAGAGAGAGAGAGAAGATGCCCTGTCCGCTTCAATTTGGAAAATATCCATCTATGAGGACTTTTAGGGACATTGTCAAAACAATAAGGGGTCTCCAGATCAACCTTCTAATTAGTGGAAGAATTATCAAGAAGCAACATGTCTTATTATTTATTTAGTTGCACGTATATGCTACGCATGACAAATGTACGAGAATCAACTCTTAATGAATCTGATGGTAATTGTTAGGTGATCGAGTTCAAGACAAGATTTTGAAAACAAGATAAGAAATAAAAAAGGCATGAACATTGACGCTAGAATCAAGCAAGGTAAGAGGCAAGAATTTTACATGGATTTTGAGAATATATATTTATATAACAAAAAAAGTTATGAGATGAGAATGTACATTGCTATTAAACTTGGACGGGCTTTGTTCTTGTTGGAATTGTTAACAAACCAAGCCCGAAAAGAGGAGAATGGACAAGAAATGTGTGAACAGAGTAAGAATAAAAATAAAAATAAAAGAGTAAGATACATGTGAAGGAAAAAAGCTCGGGTAAAGTTTCTTTGTTTCCTCCCTTCAATTCATTGTAGCAGGTACTATAGAGTATGCTTTCATAGTTTACTATTACAAGTTCAACAAGAAGATTTTGATCCCAACAAATTGGTTGGTGGAGATCTTAGCTCAAAGTTTATGTCTTGATAACTCGATTGGTACAAAATCGCATATGTTTTTAAAGTTATTAAAAAAGAAATTTATTATAGAAGATTTGGCCTTAACCAAAGTCTTGCATGCTATCAAAAAGAAGAGTTAGTATATTAAATTACCCGCAATGGCAACGAAGAAGAAGAAGAACAGAAGGTCTTACCCCATTCTAGTTACTACAATTGCTGTTAATGATAAGACCCAATTAGAGATTGTTTTCGGAAATCATCCACCACCAACAGCAAAGAATGACCTTAATTGCTCTTTTCCATACACATACAAGCAATTTGAACTTAGAAGATGAAAAAAAAAAAGGTTTAGCAGATTATATGTATACATATAGCCAACGGAAGAGCAATTGCCAATATAAAGTTTAAAAGATTCGAACTTACGATGATACTTAAATGGATATATTAGGGGATAATATGAGATATTATGAATCCTAGTCGAATTGAGAAAGATTTGGAAGAAAAGGCAAACATTTAAGCATGATTTGGTCCTGATATTTCCAATACCATAAGTAGCGAGGTGCGAAAGAAGTTGGGTGAAATAGCATCACGAGTGGATAGTTTCTAAACCAAATTTCATGTATCTAATTTGTTGTGCTGGAGATATATGAGATTGTCTCTTGTGAAGCTTCAGGGATCAATGACAATAATAATGATATTTTATGCTTATATGAATCAAGTAATTTTTTATGGGCCGTAAAGGAAGATTTGTTTAATATACTACCTTGGGGGTAAATGCCACTTCAGCAAGCTTAAAGCAATGCGCACAATTAAACAATACCGCGAGCTTGCACAAGCATATAATAATTAATAAAATTTACAGCATTGGTACTAAGCTCATACGCTCCAACTAAGTGAAATTTTCAGCTATTTGAGCACATCCAATGGTAATGTAGCTCTTTACAATGCATATGCGTGCACATGCGCCAAGTAGCGACTTAGTTATTTAAAATAAGCAGGTGATACCCAAAATATTTGCACTCCCCTCAAGAATTTTAGCCTAAGGTAAAAATGTAAAGGGCTTAAAATTGCTATTACTATATTATATATTTGAGCTAGGTGACAGAGCTCAAGGAGTTCACTCCATTTTGGATGACTTAGGAAGATGTGTTATGGTAAACTTCAAGTAGGGATTGCTAGACCAATCCATCCACTCTCGATCTTTCTTAAGGAAGTTCATGCACTTAAAAGAGAATTTCCATGGTCTAAGACTCAATAGGAGCCCATGGAGGAATCTATCAATAGAGAACTTATCTCGACTATCGATCGACAGTGCAATCAAACAAACGCTATTAATTGCCTAAGTCTATAAATACTCTAAAGCTCCTCCTCATTTGATAGAATCCAACTATTTAGAGGAACAACGACGTACTGTCACATTATTATCATAGAAGATCAAACAAAACTCAAAATGAAAAATACACTGCTACTGGTTCATACTTTATAGTTCGGTTTATACTTTATAGTTCCTCCACCTATTACACGTACTTTCGAAGGCCCTTGCGACTACCCACTCCTCTTCCTTACCTCTTCTTCTTCAAGTCATTTTTTACGTATCATTCCAAATCACTTCTCTAAAATCACGTGTAACACAAAAAACACGCTGCACACAACTAACTACTTCAACCGAATACCCTTATCTACAAAGAGTATTTACCAAATTACCAGTGCAAATCATGTGCTCAAAATATTTATTAACACTAGTGGACTCTAAAGCAAAATTCCAAGTGAAAATGTCTTTTGAAGATTTCTCTTCATTCAAACTTGCATGTGCAACATACACAAATGAAATATGTTTTGAAACAAAACAAGTGGCGAGACCATACAAGGGGGAAATGCCTTGAGTGTTCTCCTTTTAAGAAACCAAGGAGAGAAGGAGGCATCAAAATGTAGTTTAAAGCAGGCAAAAAATTTTGCAGACGTGTCAGAATTGTAATATCATGAACAAGGGCTTTCCATATTTTTCTCTCGAAAACATGATCTTTTCTTTTGAATGCTTTTTACTTAGACAACTTTAACAAAAATGATGATGCAATGTTTTAAGAATAGGTAGACCCAAACAATAATTAATATTCTAATGATTATTCATTACAATTTTTTCTCTCAAAAATCTGCAGCCAAGATTCCAAAGACAGAGCCTGCAGCAAAAGAAGCACAACAGAAGTTCTGCAAAGTGATACTTGAAAAGTATAATAAGTAGATTTTTTTTTTTTTGGCTCTCTTATGTGAGTTTTTTTTTTTTTGCCTCAATTCTTAATCAACTTAAAGGTTCCAAGCAGAAGGAAACCTCATTCATTTTTTTTTTTTTTTGTGGGGGAGGTGGGGGGGGGGGGGGGGGGGGGGGGGGGGTGGGGTGGGGGGGTAAAGAACCTTGTTCATTTTCTAATTCACTGGAATACAATCTTTTCATGCTTTTGTTTAAGAATAAAATTTACCAAGACAAATGTGATCACCGCCACATGGTTTGAATTTATCAATATCCAAGTCATCATGCAAACTTACTTTTTAAGAAACAATATATTAATCTGGTAAAACATTGACGTAGGGCATATTATAAATGTCAGTTCGGATGGCTTTTTCATTCTTCATTGTGCATAATAAATTATAACCTTTTAATTACTTAGAGAAAGAACGTATCATGAATAACTCAAGCATAAGAAAATCTACAAACATAGAAGCTCAAAGCATACAGATTTTCTTATAGTTTATTGTGCATAGTATAATAAACTTACTGGAAGGGTTGCCCATATGGCTTCATCACTCATGCTTTCATCATCACCAGGCATTAAAGCCCTGCACATCCTGCAAAAAGACATGAATTGTTAGACTTTTGACCCCAGGCTCATGCAGATTTCTACTAAGCCTGCAAACAAAAGCTTCTGAGAATTTAATTATATAAACATGAATTTCGACAAGGCTAGAAGTAGGTCAAAGAGATGAAAGAAACAAAAATAAATGATCCCGAACAAGAAAATCTAAATATCAACATATTCACTCATGATGAATGAACAAAATTCATTTAGTCTGAAGGGAAAAGGACTTATGAAGATCTTATATGCAATAGGAGGCAAAAGTTTACCCCAGTAGCACAATAAAGCAAATGGATTGTATGCTCAACAACTATTACTAGGCTTAACCCAATGAATGAGACTGGCCTATGGCCATAATTGAAGGCAATCAATTACCAAAGATAAAATTGAATAGGCATTTACTAAGCAAAGGTTTTGTGTAAAAAGATATATACCTGATGTTGTCAATCAAAATTGCAATTTCAAAAGCAAGCAAGGGCAGAAAGACAACTTTCAAGCTCATATCTGCAGTACATTTAAGCAAGTTTAGACATCATTTCAAGTATCCATATGTGATCCACTACTGATTAACAATCCATTTACACAAAAAGACTCACTTAGGAATAAGTGTCTACGCAGAAAGCATATGAGCTGCAAAAGTGATATATAATGTCTATCCATTCCTTTTATTTTTTACCCTTTCTTGAAGTGCTAGTGAAATATCCATTCCTGTTTTTCTTTTGCCTATCTTTTTTTTCCACCCTATGTACCCTAGTCTCTATATAAGCTTACCATGCATCTATAGGTGTATTTCCTTCTCTTCCAATGAAAAAACAAGTTAAATCTTTTTAGAGAGAGAAAACAATGATTTGACAGGATTTTTACGACTGAAGCAAGTTGTAATCTTAAATAACCAAAATGATGCAATTAAAGAAGACATAGAGAAGATTGCATAGTTGTGCCTTATACCATAGTGCTTCTCGAGATATATACATAGTAGCAGTTCAAAAGAAACAAGCAATGGAGTGGCCATGACAGCATGACACGGGGCCCACTGTTGAGAACAAAGGAATAGAAAAGTAAAATCAACTTCGAGTTTCACCAATGAGTAAAGATTCATGAACATCTTGTTGGCCAAAAACTGAGCATGACAAAAGCAGGAGACAGCATCATACATGGCGATCATGAGGCAGTGCTGGAGCTGGTAAAGAGAACCTGCCTCTTGCTACGACACAATGGAATAACCATAGTGGAGTGAATACACACCTGCAAAACAAAATAAATATCACAAACTTTGATCAGCAAAACACAACAGACTTACTTTCTAGGAGCAGGCATTTGGCTTTTTTTTCCTTTTTCTTTTCTTTTCTTTTTTTTTTTTTTTTTTTTTGTGGGGGGGTGGGGGGGGGGGGGGGGGGGGGGGGGGGGGGGTGGGGGGGGGGGGGAGCACCAAAAAGGCATTTGGCTATCAAGTTCATGAAAAAGCAACAACACTTGTATATCATACACAACAGGGATGACAATAACAAACCTCTATGATCATATCTCCATAAATTATTTCATGTTATTTCATTTCATAATATCCAATCCTTCGAATCCTTGCCTCTTTCAATGAGCTCCTTACCATATTGTTAATTGTCTTCAGCATGGAATTTGTACATCTACATATTCCCTATCCAAACCATCTTGTGTATTCCCATTGTCAGTTGAGCAACCCTTCCTTTTTAGTCATTACATGTTCATTTTCAGATCCTCTCCTTTCTTTTATGTTCTTATGAACATGTGCTTTAATAGCAGTCACTCCCATCTTCTATCTAATCAAGAATCCATGTTCATGTCCTTATATTAAACAAACATTTATCCAATATGCCATCATTAACACTATAATTAGTATATATCATGTCCTTGAACATAATGGTAACATAAATACTTCAGATGTGCTCATCCACCTCATTTATTATGCTGAATCCTCTAAGCACCATCACTGCCGAACCCTCTATCCTTGGAATAACATTGCAAGGATTAAAATCTCACACTATCAAATATAACTTCATCCCAACTAATAAAAACTTCGAAATGTATATAGTAAATTCCTTTATCTGCTGATTTTTACTTCTGTGAAAAAGTTGCTATTTTCCTCTTAGTGAACTACATCGCTTTCAGCCTGAACCTTGTTTCGGTAGACAAAGATACTATCTATAATAACTACTGGAAAGTCTCAAATTACTATCCAATGCTCTGAAAGCCAAATGCCTACCTCTAACATAACTTTAGGACCAGCAGTAGACCAACAATTCGCCCGATGGATCGCGTCTGAGGTCAAAGATACAGGAATGGCAAATTTAAGTAAATTAATGGATACGTCTTAAATATATATTTAAAAATTTTTAAGAGCCGCTTTCAAAATTTCCAAATATGGGAACCTAACTCTTATTGGTCTGACACCATCTTATCAATTCTGTGTCTCGGAATAAACTTTTTAACATTTTAATGAAGTTGTTTGTGCTGTTTGTAATTAACCTTTAACACCTCTTAACCAGCCCGGGAGCCAAAATTCACTCTGTCTCTTCATTTCTACAACTTCTCATCCAAAAAGATTAAATTCAATCAAAACTTCATACGGCAACGACAACATCATAAATTTCATCATTGAAAACCGTATCAAACAATGTAGATACATGATAAAAAAATCTATAACAAACCAATTTTAAAGAAACAAATTAAATACACATTACATAAATTGTAAAAGCATTTCTATTACTCAGACGGATTTTTCAACAAATACCACAAACAAAACTAATCTCCAATCCACATGATCTCGAACCCAAAAATTTCAAAACTTTTATGGTTCTAAGACCAATTCCTATGAAAAAGTAATAAAATTTCCAAAAAAAAAAAACAAAAAGAACGAAAGAAAGAGCACTTACCACCAAGACCGGAAAAAGGGGTGGTTGAGCTTAAGAACAAGCAAGAGTGTGAAAGAGAAAAGCAAAGAATGTGCTGTAAGTGCCTGCAATGACTTCCCTACTCTTCTCCTACTCATGACTACTCTCCTCTCTGACAACATTCTCGTCCACCCTGTCTCTGTAACAACAACGCACTCATTCATTTCAGATACATATGTATTACGACAAAATGGAAATTTTTTTCTTTTTTTTTTTTCTGTTTTGCTACTATGGCTTTGCTTTTCTTTTACGTCAAAGCGAAAGCCGGAAAGTCTTTTTCTTTCCTTTCTTTTATTTATATTTATGAATAGTGAGACAAAAAAGTTTTAAATGACGAAGACTCCCATGTCATATAATTACGAGACTGCCACTGGTTTTGGCGTTTTCGAGGGGAATTGAAGGGTTGTTTCGTCAAATGATTTATCATTCCTTAGTGGGACTCGGAGTCAGAGGTGGGTTGTGCGCGTATGAAAAGGAAGCAGTTGGGTTTGGGCATTCGCTGGCAGTCGGTAGATGTATCCGAGACGCGAGTACGGGACAGTAAATATTCACCCAGTCAAAATATATATATTCTGTTCGATAACAGTTAATTGAAACTTGTTAAAAGCTTAATAAACAATTTGATGTATTTTAATATTAGAAAACATATATACATATATATGTAAAGTTTAAAAGATTAGCATTTTTAATTTTATAAATTAAATAAAGTGATAGTGTAGTGGAGGGGTACTCGTCTGTTTCACATATTTAATTTTAGCCATTCTAGGCAATGGTTTTTCCGAATGAAAACGAAAGTGTATTTCCTTTCTTAATTTAACTAGGCCAAACGTTGAAAACGAAAGGAGGAGGGTTATGGGTACTGTGCACGAGTGTGTGGAGAATGACATGGGGAAAATTGGGGAACTGGAGGGCAGTGGCAGAGAAGATAGTATTTTATTTGATTGTATAATTTTATAACATTTGTTTTATGAAGCCATTATCGATTGAAGGATTAATTTGGATATCCCCATTTTCAAAAATGCAATATGAAAGTTGTTTAAAAAAAAAAAAAAAGAATTATAACGTTTGTTTATGTTTGAAATGAGACCTGATGTTAATTGGTTTTGAAAATAAGATTGTGTTCGTCCAATCAAAACTTCCCTTACTCATGGGAACAAATTTAGATTAAAATGCAGATTTCAATTTAAATTTCTTAGAATTTGATTCTTGAAGTCTTCGAGATACCGAGTTTCACTCTTTTTACATTCCATACAATCCTTAAAAGATTATTGATAGTTTACTTGATAAATCTCCATGAATAAATCAAAAATTCTATAGTTTTAGGGTTATATCAACTTTAGTGGAATGCTTAGGAAGGGGTAACGGGATGGTATACTAAGTAGACCTGAGGCAGGTTGAATGCAGCCTGGATTCAATGGGTTACAAGCCTAGGGGTGGATGAATCGTGATCGGTCTGACCAAGGCCGATTTCAAGCGAGCTAAATTAGCATGTGAATTGTCTAATTTTTTTTTTTTTTTCTTTCAGATAGTTTTATGTTTTTCCTTTCCTATACAATAATTTTGTGTACTAACATATGTAAATTTAAAATTTAGAAAAAACTTAAATTTGAAAGTAAATATTTATATAATATTCCATTACGTAATGGTATTATATTATATATTAAAAAATTATATTGTATATGAGATGTAATGAAGAATTGTCTATTATATTTCAAATAACTTCAAAATTAAAATTTTTTTATCACACTATGTTAGTAATTGTCTACATATTCGATACACTGAATCAGATCATTATAGTGCCAAAATAATTTTAAATTTTTTTTAAAAAATCTTCAGTATGTTGGTTAGTTTTAATATTAAAAAAAAAATCGTTATGTTTACGTGATTAGTCATTTCAATTTTCTTTTTTTTAAAAAAAAAAGTCTAATAGTACAAACTAAATTTTATCCCAATGCTTTCAATTTTCAAAATATAACCAATATCACTAACTCCTAGATTTGAAAAAATGTTGACTATAGTTTTTTTTTTAAAAAAAAAAAGTTATCTAGTCTAAGTGTCAAATACGTAAAATATAAAGAAGAAAAATTGCAAATGCTAATCACCATCACCGTAGGGGCTGCTTCGTTCTAGAGTGGATCTATGTCTTTCTCCCGAAGAGTTAAAGTCGTTGAAATATTTGTCTTCCTTTGTAAAAGCCCCCATTGGCTCTTGTTCTCTATTAGCCGCTTTCCACCAATCTTCGCTACAAACTGTAGCTTCCACGTTGACGAGGCTCAACAAGATACAATGGTCATTGAGGATGACACTAAGGATACTAAATGCCTATTTTACTACCAATATCTAGGCTTGGGCGGCGAGAACATGTCGAGCTATGCGAGAGAAGATTTAATATGATTTTCTACACAATTTCCACCACTCAAGAATGTCGAAGTTGTAAATACCAATATTGTCAGGAAACTTAAAGTCAGTATTGAGATGGTATCATAGTTTTATCTATTGTCCTCCATACCTATGATGCTTTAACTTTTATGGTAGTAGCTTCTCCCTATAAATTGGTAGTTGCTTATTGTTGGAGGAGATGATGGAGTGACCGTAACTTGCCCATTGTATATGTAGGAGAAATGTTGGAACAATATGTTCATTTCATCCATCGCTTGACAAAGCTCATTCACTGCACTTATAGCATATACATCTTGCCTATTGAAAAGGTTATCAATAATTTGATAGTACATATTCATATAATCTTAAAGAACTTCTATTCTACATCAAGAATCTAAAATAGTAGAATAAGGTAGATGGAGGGAATTTCCCAATAATACTACAACCACTTCTCCGCCATCTCAATGACACACATTTGCAATATTGGGTCCTGATGCGTATTGAGTAGAGTCACAACTATATTGACGACCTACATTATGAAATAATGTATGTTAAGTGATAGGAATCAGTTTACTCAGCCTTTAACTTGTAGCCGAACCCAAAGACTAAAGAGATTAGCAAAGCAAATCCTTCTACTCTAAACGACTACTACCAAAGCCGAATTACTCCTTGCTATCAATCAACTCTCTATGTCATACCAAGTTACTGCACATCTCTCAGAAATTATGTGCCGAATGGAAGAATGTCTTAACAACAGCCAAACTCCATGCACCAGCTTACTCCTCTCCATCCCAATCACTTACTCGACATCATTACTACCAAGAGGCCAAGAGTCTTGTCCTCCACAAATCCTTGGCCACTCCTGTTTTGATGAGTCAGTGCTTGCTCCGCATCCCTACTCGGCTACCCAACTAGCTCGTATTGTTTTGTCTGCATCTTCTAATAACATCACCAATGCATTGTTGTCACATGTCTAAGATCACATAAAGAATTTGCTACACTAATCATTATTTTTCTTGAATATTCATTTTTAACCTTTTATATTCTTTGTATATTACTTTTTTATAATAATACTCTTTTTGTCTTTTCCATTTTTAAGTAAGTTACCCTAATCTCTTGGATATAAATACCCATTATACATGTAACCATATGGACATCAAATTAACATTAATACATTAGATATTCTCCTCTCATAAACATTGTTTGTTTACTGTCATTTCACTCTTATCTGAACCCTTAAGTAATGTTAGGTAGCAAGTAATCTCACCGGTCCAACTTGTATGTCATATTAAACTATGCTGTAAATCTTCAAAAGTTTTATTGGTACATTATATCTTTTAAAACTGGTCATGGATTTTTCTTACTTTATCTCATTTTTGTTCTTTCACATATTCCTTACCACTCTTTGTTTAAGCTTTTGGTAAGCTTAGACCTGTCCCTGCAAATAACCTTGTTTATTCTTAGCTACGGTATACACTATTAGGCCTGTACACTTAGGAAAAAGTGTCAGTAGTAACATGGAAAACTCTAAGCACTTCTAGTAACGTATCACAAGCATCCCAATGTCTTGTATGAATTTCAACTTCTTAAATATGATGCATGCAAAACCTACATACCAATTCTTTATATGCAATTGTACTTTGCAACATATCATAAGTTGAATTTTAATGATGTTTTACATCTTTTTTAAATTTTTTATACCTTTTACCATTTTATACGTAAAAGTCCCTCCACATTCTATGTAAAGAGGGTTTTTTGGTAATAATTTAATTGCATACCTTATTGAAGTCACTTAATATTCTAGAGCTTCCATACCTTTTTTGACACCTAAATCTAAGATGTGGCATGCACATCTTATATGGAAAAATATTCCTCTCAAATTGAGTTGGCAAAGATTTTGCAGTTCACTTATAAATGTAATATTTGCACTAGTATTATCAAAACTGATTAAAAATATTTTATATGGCAACTGATACTCCTTGAGAATGATAGATATTATAATATATATTGATTATGCCGCAATTGAATCAAAGTTAAGTTCAATATTACTATAACTATATGGACATCCTTTTTCCCCAATGTTCTTATAAAACCTATAATTCATTGTCCTCTTTTGTCCTGAGATCACCTCAAATTGTTGCTTCTTATACTAGCTTGATTGATTTAGTTTTTTCTTTTAGTTATTGTTTAATTTATTTGCTATATTTGTTTTGTAATAAAAACCAACTATATTACAATGGAAAAAAAATTATTTATAAACATTTTTACATTTCTCCAATCTTTCAATTGTAATTGTTATAAGGTTCTTATTATAGTCATTTGTACTTAGAGATCATTATTGATATTTGGATGTGTACGCATTACTAACATGGTAATCTTATTTGTAAAATTATAAAGATTAGTTGTTAATTATAAATCCACTTGAAATTGTTAAGAAAATTTTCTCTTACAACTTTCCCATTAAACTCTAATGTTATCTCCTAAAAATTTTTCTAAAAAATTGTACATTTTTGTGCCATGATTAGTGTCATTAATATTTTCTCATTCTTTAGTTACTAATTGGGTCCAAGTGCTTAATACTTGTGGCCAGAGTTACAAATTATGAGCTACTATATTAAGCATTCCTCCATTATCTACTAAAATTTTCTTATCAAATATTTTTAAAGGTATACATTTTCCTAAGCTTTTGTATTCTCTTTCAAGATCTCTACAATATGCATAAGGTGTCCTACTCGGTTTTCGTACAAGATTTTTTAATCTTGTATCAAATAATGGTATATTATTTATGCTACTCGAGGTTAAATCATTCATAAGTTTTAATAGTTCTCTATTAGATTTCATATTTGATATTATTGATTCATTTTCTAAACATTTTTCAACTTAAAAATAATTATCTAGAAAAGTTTCTATTATTTGTTCTTCTTCTATAACATGTTTACTTTATTATTTATTTTCCAATTGTATATTGTTATTTGTACCTCTTTACTATTTCTAAATTTTTTTTATGGTTCAAGGCATTATGTTTTCTATACGTCTTTTCTCCTAGATCATATCTATTTTCTACAAAATAATATTTTTTTCTTCTCCCAAGTATCCTCTATTCTTTAATTCTTCTATTTCTTCACTAGGTTCCTCCTTGTTTTTAATAAAAAAATCTACTTTTTTTTGGACTTTCTATGATTCCCTAATATCTAGGCCTACATCTAGTAATATCTAACATCAATTATGTTTTATTTTCGAAGTTATTGCTAAAATCACCTATAGATTCTCCTGCATTAGCTTTTTTTTTTTTTTTGTATTATTCTGTCTACATTTAATGTATATTGTGTATTGTTTCCATCTACTACCCTTCCTATAAATCTTATGCTTATGAAAATATCTTTTCCAATATGGTCTTCATGTCGCTTACTTTGGAACCTTATTTCTAAATTTTAAATGTTACTAGCCGATGTTGCACCTGCGATATATGTGTAAAAACTAAATAAAGCGTTTTATAAAAATTAAGTTATATAAAACATAATTTCTGCCTGCATAATTTCAAGATTTTATAGATAGTAATTTAATCGTATAGAAAAATGAAAGTTAATTAATTAATTATTTTTTTACCATAACGATACATGTATTGGCTAAAAATGTTTTTTTTTTTAAGGAGGATGAGGAGGTTACTTCTAAATTAGTCATTCACTAATATATATTACAAAAACAAAAGGGAGAATATATGGGGAAAAAAAGTTCTACAATGTCTATTTGTAGCTCTATTTTTGGATCATGTTTCATCTCATAGCATGAGTAATGTATTACACTTCAAAATTTTTATAATTAAACAAACTCTTTTTAATTTTGTATCATTGTTATAGTTTCATAAAAAAATAACTAAAAATCTAATATTAATTTAAATAAAAAAAAATAACTTGAAAAAATGCTTGGTTATCAAGATATTTTTATATAATAATAGATATATATAGAAGATTAACAATTAATAATTATAGATAAGTAAAATATAGTAAATTAAATATGGAAATTAATCAAAGTACTGTGAAAAAATAAAAAGAATTCAGATTATAGATTTAGAGTCTAAAAAGGCTATTGACTTAATATATATATATATATATAGATATATAGATAATAGATAGATAAATAAGTTATACTTAATCAAATAGAAGTTAATAAAAGTGGGCTAAAAAAATCATTTAGATTATAGGTATATATATGCTAATCATGAAATTTGGGGCACAATATAATATCCCTTTTATTATTATTCATATCTATTTTCACTGTTCCTATAATTATTTTTCTGATGTCATGTTTCTAAGATTTGTCCATTATAACTAATAATAGTTTAGCACTTATTTATTTTTTAACTGTCCTTTTTATTCCTACTACTATCATTCTTGAGTGTACTAATCTCGTACCCTCTTATTTTAATTTTCTAATAGTTGTATCACTTAATAATGTTATATTTGCAGGCTCTATAGTAACCAAAATAGTTTCTTTTCTATTTGTTCTAATTAATATTGTTCTTCCTATATTTAACATTCCTATCCTATATAATATTATAGGATTTAATAAGTTAATATTTTTATTACTATAGATTTCTATATCTCTATCTATATCTACAATTTCATCAAACTATTCAATATGGTCTCTTTACTTGTGTTTACTTGCTAATCTTCCTAAAATCCTTCTATTTATTGATGTTTCTTCTCTAGTTGAATTATCTCTAAATATTCTATTGTTATCAATAAAGGGAACAACTCTAGTTTATGTAGTCATGGTTTCTTATAACTACTAAAAATATTATTAGGTTTCTTTATTCTCTTTACTGGTTTTTCTAAAATTTTTATTCCTCGAAGCTGTCCTATAATATTTTCTAAGTCTAGTGAATAGTCTTTTTCTCCTTTTTCTACTTTATTTTTATTTTTATATTCTAATTCTGTCTTATCTAACCTTTTATGTAGAGATAATAATAACAAGATTATAATATTATTTTGTTTAATAATTACTTTATCTTATTCTGCAGAGTGTTGTAGTTTGTAAGTCCTTTAACATTTAGTAAATATCTTTTACTCAAGTCCAAGGCTTCTTTATAAATGGGATTTGATTCAACTTCTGCTATAAAGCCATTATTCATTAACATTATAAAAAATATTTTACCTCTTCTATTAGGTTTTGCTATCTTTGTATAGTTTTGTTGTAATACTTAGAACTTTTAATATATTTCCATGTGTTCTTTCTGTAATTTATTAATTCATGATAGGAATCAACTCCTCAGTCTAGCCACATGCAGCCGAGCTAGAGGACTATAATAACTCACACGAAGAATATTAACTCGAAACCCCATGCAAGACAAGGATTCTAATCTTGACCTCCACTTTTCACATTTCTATGGACCTGAATATCGATCTCTTGTATAAATGGATACAATTCTCAAGCTTCTAAGCAGAAGTACCGACCTACCAAGCAATCACCATCCATTACCAAGCTAATGCCATGATCTAGTTAGTTTTCGAGCCAACCAGCATTAGACCTTTATCCAAGCCGAGTTGTGAAGATACTTGACCTGGAGAGGATCTAAACATCCTTCAATGACCAAGCTCTGACTTAAACTAGATCAGGTCTACTTTGGCTATTGACTCTTTCTTTTGATTTCATCAGCCTTATAAGATATTAAAAGCCCAACCACCTCAAGGCATACGTCAGTACGACCAATTGCATTCCAGACTACCAGTTACCATGTGATACGTGTCTTCTAGAACAACATTTTATGAAGATTTCTCACTTTTCCGTATAGGATATTCTTTGTCCTTTTTACTCCTCTTTGTCCTTTTTACTCCTCTTTGTATGTTCCATGAATGCCTTATAACCCTAATGGGGTTAGTATATAAATCTCGTTTACTTGTACACAAACAATACATTATTGCATTATCAATTATTCAAAGTTTCTTATCTTGAGCAACCTTAATGTTCTCATTTAGCTTTAACTCTTATCTATTCTATTTAACAAGGAGTAGTGGCAAATGACCCTATAGTTCGAATTGGTGAGTCACATTTGGCAAATTATAGGTTAAGTAGGATCAATTAGTGATTAGATCTGATTGGCAACTGCCCAGATTTACTAAAACCCCTTTTACTTTCTTTTGGTTCTTGTCTGTTGTGGTACTCCTCTATATAGACGGGCGCGGAGACGCATCATTTTTGTTAGTATCAAAGCATGGTTTTGAGAGGAAGTGTATGAAGTTATAGTAAAGTTTGGTTTGTGTTTACTATTAGTAGTTGTTGTGTTCCTTTCATGGCCTAGTAAAGTAAGTTTTGAAGTTGTGAGCTGTGTAGTAAAAGTTCATGAATTGTTAAGTGTCGTTCCTATTGTTACTTTGTTTTTTTCTCTATGAAAATAGAGCAAGTTCATTCCTATTATATTTAAGTGAATGTTGGGTATTGAAGTTTTTAGAGCATGTTAATAGGGTTTTAGGTAGTAAGTAGAAGTATTTGTTGTGTATTGTGTTGTCAACTTATCAAAGAAGTATTATACTATGCCGGATTCAAGTATTCAAGGTATTATTGGAAAGCTGAGTAGTGGTGCTAATGTTGGTCATCGTCAAAACGATAGTAATACCCCTAAGTCAATCGCTGACAAGCTTAACAGCCTCACCAATCTTGTTGAGAGTCTAGTTACTGTAATGCAAGTCAACAAGCAACAACCACAGCGTGTACCTCATCATAACCTACTTGAAAATGATCTTGAGAGACAATATGGCTAAGGTAGCCGAGTTGATCTCCTAGTTCGACCCCATTGAGTTAGAGGAGTCATAGACCGAGTTGCTAGACGAAGGCTAAAGTTAGAGGAAATTGAGGAGGATATGGAGGATGTGGATTTAAAGAATGATGAAGAAGAAGAAAAAGAGGTTAAACATTACCAGGCATAAGAGTAATGACGTTGAGCTCCTTGAGGGCTTGATAATGTCAAGGTCTAAATCCTCAATGGAAGTAGAGATGAAGATGAGTATTTAGAGTAGAAAGAGATTGTGCAGAAGATATTTGACTGTTATGGGTATTTCGACTTGTTGTACTTAAATTTTCTAGATATGCTACCACATGGTGGAACAATCTAAATGTGGTTAGAGTAAGAGATGGACAATAAGGTATATGAAATTAGAAAGAGATGAAGTGATTGTTGAGGGGGTGATTTATACCCATACTTATCTGTAGGATACCTTTGCCAAGTAGTAAGAGCTTCACCAAAGAAGCCAATCTGCTGATGACTATATGAGAGAATTTCATATGCTAATGATCTGAGTAGACATGGATGAACTAGAACCTCGCATAGTATTAAGGTTCATTTTCAGACTCAAATATGAGATTCGTATTATTGTGGAGGTCTAAAGGTTTTATACACTAGAAGAGGACATTAAAGTAGCATGGATGGTTAAAAAGTAGAAGAGAAACGTTCCGAGCAAACCTAAGCTGAGTTTTTCCCGAGCTCTTGCTCTATACCAACCTATTCATGGCAAGTCAAGGAAAAACATGATTGACCTGATGATAGTTGAACAGGCTAAAAGAGTTGAGTCGAGGATTGGCTAACTTTAAGGACATATGAAAAGGGACAAACATTTAAACGAAAGACGAGTGAGGTACAGTGCTTTGAATGCTTGGATTTTGGACACATGGCTACTGAGTGTTCGAATCGATGTCCCATGGTACTCCAGGGAGATGTAGTGAATAGCAACAATAGGATTGAGCAAAAGGAGAAGAAAAATGCTAGAGGAGAAGAAAAATGCTAGAAGAGTTGAAGCCGAAGAGGAAGAGGAGACTTATATCTATGCCGACTAGGGAGAAGTGATAACCTAGTACCGAGACGAATGTTGAGCTCCTTATCGAGCTTCGAGGAAGATCAAAGGGAAAATTTGTTTCACACCAAATGTATCGTCAAAGGACAATTATGGACCATTATTGTAGATAGAAGGAGTTGTATTAATATTGTCACTCAATCCTTTTGTGGAGGTTAGGACTACCGACTTTTAAGCACCCCTAACCTTACAAGTTATATTAGATTCATGATAATGGTGCTCTACACGTCATTAAATAAGTAGTTGTACCTTTTAGTGTTGGAAATGTGTATAGGGATGAAGTGGTATGTGATGTCGTCCCCATGAGAACTTCGCATTTGTTATTTAGAAGACCTTAGTTGTTCAACTAACATGTTACTCATGATGGATATAAGAACACCTATGCATTTATCAAGGATGGAAAGAAAATTGTGCTATGACCCATTACATTAACCCAGGTGAATGAGACCCATAACCAGCTTACTTAAGCTAATGAGAAGAAAACCTTAGTAATGAGCTAAAGAGAGCTCTAAGCTGTTGAGAAGGCTAATGAGCCTATGTATTTATTAATCAAGAGGTTGTTAGAGATGAGAAATCTAAAAGATGTCCTTAATGAGATCTAAAGAGTGATTGATGAATTTTTCGACCTATTCCCCGAAGAGTTGCCTAAAAGACTACCCCCATTACTAGGCATAGAACATTGTGTTGATCCACAGCCAAGCGTAGCCTTACCAAACCAATGTGCCTACATAATAAATCCTAAGCCGGCTACCAAGCTAAAAAGGAGAGTAAATAAGCTCATAGAGTGAGGTCATATAAGGGAGAGTGTAAACCCCTAAAATTTCTAACCTAAATCTTAGATTAGATTCAAGTTTGCTAGATAATCATAAGAGTCAACAAGATTAGATAAAATGAAAACTCTAAGATAATAATCAAAGACTTAATCACGTATAAACATATTAAACCCTGAATGCATAAAAACACTAGAGATTGTACCTAAAAGTGATAAAAACCCTAAAACCTTAACTTTAAGCTTAAAAATGTGCTTATTCATTAAAATCACACTAAAACCCTAATTGAATGTAAACACTTAACAATATGCTAAATCATATAAAGTTATCAACCGATGATCAAAGATTATTCATAAATTTATACAATACCAAATTAATATATTAGAAACTATTATATTGCATTATAGATCATATTAATCCTATAATTATATAACTAAGTTAGTATTATATAAATTTAAGTGTTTAGTTAATATTTATACTATATATAGTCAATGTTAGTACTATAAATTGTACTTTTCATGATGGTTATAATAAATATCATGCTAAATATTATATATATGATATAAATACTTAGAGAAAGGTTCCAATAATTATTTTTACTAATTATTTCATTTAATTCCATATTTCCTTTCATTCCTTTAATTTTTCTCCTAATTATCCTTAATTTCATTATTATGTACATTAATTACATGAATTTGAGAAAGTTGACCAAGTTAAAGGGTTGACTAAACTCAACAAGTGTCATTTTCATCTAGAATTCTCTTTCATTTATATAGATTTCTTCTCATTTTTCACATGATTTTGTTTTCATCCTTATCCTCTCTTGGCCATCTACTTCATTCCCCCTTCTAAACTCCACTTTTTTCTTCTATAAACACAATTAAGACACAACAAATTCCCCTTTTCCCTTATTCTATCCAACCGTAACTTCCCCTTCCTCTTTCCCTTTCACACTTCATTTTCATCCTCCACTTTTCTCTTACAATTAACTAAAAATCTCCACTTTAGGAACCATAAGCTTTCATCCACTTTTCGAAGCAAAAGAGGTACATATAATATACTCATCTTAGTATTTCATATGAAGTGTGTTTATGATTTCTTTATATTTAACTTGTAAACTAATATAATTATAGTATTAGTAAATACTTAGTTTATGATTTAGAAGTTGATCCTAATAGTTACATGTGTTATCTTGTCCTTTTTAAAACTTCTATAGTATGTACATGTACAAACACATATAAAAAATACCCATACATGTGTATATAAGTAAAGAAACACATGTACACATATAGTATATATGCTTATATGGACTAAGTATGTATGAATCTTAGTAGAAGGCATAGTATAAATATACATATACATAGAGAAAATTAGGAAAAAAAAAAAACACATGTACATATGTTTCGGCATCTCTACACATGAGTACTCTTTGTGTACATAACAAAAAATAATAAAAATATTAAGTATATATATGGATAGCATACCAACCGAATCTATAACATGCATATATATGAATTATACGAGGATTTCTTAAAATTATATTATGGAAATATGAAAATATATATAAACATACATATATAACCGTATGTATGTATGGGTATATGTATAAGTACTTATACTAGTATGTTAAAAGTATATACATATACTTAACATATATAAGCATGTAGACATAAGATGAATACATGTATATTATAACCTAAGTATTTAATATTAAATAATAAAATAATAATACATGATGAACATATATGTGTATGTATGGGTCGAAACCCTTAAAGGTATAATTCAAGTCCATAATACATTAATTAAGTTATTTTAGTATTATATAAACATATGCATTAGATAAAATTTAAGAAACATAGAAATGGCCATGTAGACTAATAAACTTATGCCATGTCAGTAACTTACTCAAATAATTTAATTAAACCACAATTCTACCGATAATAATATATAATAATAAAAGTGCAAAATTTCAAGAATATAACAATTTAGAAGCTAATTAGATCATATATTAACAAAATGAAAACACAAAACTAATACATAAAATTATTAAAGTCAAAATACTAAATTTATAATGATTTAAATTCATATTGTAAAATGTGGATCTTAACATTCAAAACAGACCCCGCTATGTAAACATACGTTGAAAAAAAAAAATCGACTTTAAGTTTATAAAGATCAGAGTTAAAACGAAAAAGTTATCTACGATTTAAGATTTAGGGAAAACCCGAGCTCACATAATGTTACTAGTTTGAATATTATTACTTGTATGATTAAATTGGATATTATTACATATACGATAAAATAATGTTTCCTACATATCATAGAAAATAAGTTAAATAATGTAAAATAATGTTAAAAAAATTAATCAAATTTCATTACCAAAGGAGGACATTTGAACTTAATAAGAACCTACTATAAGAATGTAAAGATACAAGGTAAAATGAAAAAGTTTATAAGTAATGTAATACTTAAGTAGAACAGAAATCATAAGATAGATAGTAAGCTAGATAGGCTATCTAGCATTATGTTTAGATGCTCATTAGGTTACTTCATTTCTATTTATTAGAAAATATTGATCAGGAAGGCAAGTTACCTGATGATTATTAGGAGTCATATTGACTTTAGCCAAGCGAATACTCTTGATGACTCTATATTTGTTTTGTACTTATAATTAGTGTATCTAAATTAAATAATAATAACTTGATGCATAGGAGTTCGAGTTATCCATGTGCTTGATATTGATTGATTACTGTGCCAAATACTGTTAAATGTGATAAATTGAAGATTTATTTGTATGATTAACTGTAGCATGATTTGAATAGTTTGCTGATATTGATTGATTATCCAATAATTTGAATTAATTATATTTGGCTTATCTTAAATTAAAAGAATCACGCATCAACTATGCATTACATTATTTGTTTGGGCCGTCACCTCACGTAGGGGTAAAGAGAGGTCATGTGAGGGTTGTTTCTATGTATTGAATTAAAGTATTTTAGTATAGTGCACTCATATAACATAACCTTACCTTAATCTACAAGCTTACTAAGCATTGAAGATGCCAACCGTATGGCTGAGGGTTGAGTCTAGAAACCTCCGCTGTAGGGTGTGAGTGTGAATTGTGGGGGCTACCTTACCATTAGATCTAGAATTTTATGTACTACTAAATTTCTTAGAAATTGAAATATATTTCGTGAAATACGAAATTTAAATTTATTGTTAAAAATCTAGGTACTAGAGCTTGATTGTGATTAATGCCGATGTATCTCTAACCCTTACCTTAGAGAGTGTTAAAATCCGATATTATATGCAGCACTAGTCAATTGCATATATTATTTGGCATACTACGTATACGTACATTCATATAATTATAATAATTTGTTTGATAACTTACTTGTCAATATAGTATGAGGGATAACTCACTAAGTTCTTGTGGCTTACTCCCTAATAGTTTTTCTTTTGCAAGTGCTAGATAATTAGGCATGAGTTAAGAGCTGAGCATTAAGTGCAAGTATTAAGATATTTTAGAAGTTAGAATTAGAGAAAGATTATATTGCTTATTTGAGACTTTAAATGTAACTACCACTTATATATTTAGATTTTGGAACTTCAATAAGTTTGAATTGTTAAGTCTATACTGCTTGATCTTATCATTTAATAAGGAATACCGATTTTTTGCGACTCTGAGGAACTATGGAATATTGGATATCCATAGTTATTTATACTTTATAATATGTTAATTAATTACTAATTCAGAAACATAGTAATAAATTATTTAAAGTCTTACAATCTTTAACTTATAAAGAAAATTTCGTATCAAGAGTGCATACATGATACGAAAAATTTAGGTAATCATACGAGGCCCCCCTTTAGGATCCTAACAGAGAGCATGAGTCTTTATGCTATATCAGCTTTGCTCATCCCAAAGAAGGATAGTTCGTAGCGCATGTACATCGAAAGCCAAGCTATAAACCGTATTACAATCAAGTACAAATACCCAATATCGAGGCTCAATGACATTTTAGATGAGCTTCATGGCATAAAAATATTTTTTAAGATTGATTTGTGAAGTGGCTACCATTTGTCGAGTCTAATTTTTCAATTTCTATTTAAAATTGATTTCTCCCTTTTCGATTAATACTAAACCCTAACCCATTTAATATTAATCCTCAACTAAAGAAATTGGGAAATTCTGATTTCTTATTTAGGAAAAGTTTTTGGAGTTACCACCTGACTGAAGTCGGGAAAAAGAGAACTCGTAATCAATTGAGTAGATTGATTACGATTTAGTTACCGGTCTTTAATTTAAATAAAAAACCAAAAGATTCCGAATTAAGAGGCTAACCTATTAAACCCTAATAGGCACCGTCATCTATTTACTGAAATTAAGATTATTTTTCTAATAATAATATTTAAAAACAAAAAATCAAAAGAAAAAAAAATTAAGTTTATACAGATTTTATCGTTGCCTCGAAGGTCCCTACGTATCCGTTAGCTAAAATTAGACGATCATAGTTTTTTTCAAAAAATTTTAGTGTGTTGGTTTATTTCAATTGTGAAAACCGACCGAATTTATGTCTTAATTGATTCAGTTTATTTTTAAAAAAATCTAGAAGGGTCTTAACTCTTGAAAGTTCAAAAGACTCAAAAAACGTTATAATCATTTTGTAAGAAGTTTCTTTTTTGTTGATTTTTATTTCTAAAAAATAATTTTCTATATGGTGATTTCTAAAAGACCTAATTCTAAAAAAAAATCCTAAGCTAATATATATACATATATATATATTTTCACACCTATATATTTTTTTTCTATTAACAACTACTTATCTAAATAAATTAATAAAACTATGTAAACTAATATTAAAAGTCTCCTCAACTAGTCTATAAACATATATATACATATCATGCTATGAACTTAACTAATCTAACTAATAGAATAATAACATAATGATTATAAAATAATGATAATTAAATAAATGGAGAAACGAATTAAAAGAAACTCTAACCTGAATTTTTCTATCCAATAGTATGGGCTAGGGGTTGCGCAAAGAAGCACAAGTCATGTTCAGTGAAGCAGGTGAACGGATTACGGGTCGTGCGTTAGGGGAGGTCAACAGTAGAGCCCGCAGTGAAGGTCAAGCGTTGTGTGCGTCGGCAATGTAACGTGGTCGGTCAAGAGCGTAGCGTTAATTGCTTGCTGGCGTCGGAGTTGTTTGTTGGCGATCTATTAGTGTGGATAGTGTTGCTGCAGACGGGAAGTGACAAGCCAATAGGAGCCATTCATACGAGGATAGCGATGATCGTTGGAATAGATGGCGTGTCGTGTGCTGTGAACGGTGGGCAGAGTGTTCGGTAAAGGATACAGACATATGCTGTTTAGTTTGGTGAAGCTTAGATCAGACTATGAATGAGAGAGAATGTGTAGCGGCATCATGTTCCCCAACTTCCGTAATTGTTTGAGTGGTCACCGAAATTATACAGTCCAGGATAGCAGCAAGAGACTTCAAGTCGAACACGTACCCTTAAAGATCTAAATTTTGAAATATCTGGCGAAGAACTGTTGCTGTCTTGCTGTATGGAAGTTTGATGAGGACTGTCCAAGGGGCTGTAGTTTATGTTGTGGTGCTGCTGCCGTCCGTGTGTTTAGTCAAGTAGGATGAAGGGAGCGATGTCGTTGGAGCTGTTGACGTGTGCGGGTAGTGCTTGGTCGGTGACGTGCTGTGACGGGGACGTGCAGTGGGTGTTTGTGTCAATGAAATGGTGTGGATGTGGACAGGGGATGAAGATGGAGCAACTTCTGTTTCAGTGTTGTGTACAGTAGCGTTTGAGCTTGAGGATGGACTAAGTTGTGAAGCGGAATATACGATTTCTTATGGCCAATCTTCTCGTTATGTCGCGTGATTAATATTTATAAAGCTCATAAATAAATCATACCTAATTAAATATTTTGTATTGACACGAATTCAATCTGATAACAATCAAATTATTTATATCGATTTAAACCCGATTTGATAAAAATCAAACTAGATTTAAATCTTTTATAACGATTCAAATTCAATTTGATAAAAATTAAATTAGATTTGAATCTTACAAATTTTTATTACATTAGATTTAAAAGATTTGATAAAATTAAATCTGAATTCCGTACGCTCAACCGATTTTCGCAAAATGAAAGTCATAAAAATAAAAGACACCTAAGAGCCTAACAAGATTTGAACCCTTGACTTTAAACTAACTCCAATTCAATACTTCAATACTTATCCATTAGATTGTTAGCCTATACCTTATTTTTTAGTACAATTGAATTGTATTTAAAACACTTGACTCTCTAAAATAATTATTTGAATTAAGCTAAAATTAAAACAATTAACTCTAAAATAATTTACTTCCTAAAAATTCTAAAATAATTTTTTATAATAATTTTTCCTTTTCTAATTTTTTTTGTATTTTCATCATAAATTCAATTTTTTTTTTCATTTTATTTATTTATTTATATTTTGTTTTGAATTAGGACCCCTTTTTTAAAAAAATAAAAAATTAAGATTACGAGGAGCAAAAATTGGGTGTCTACACCATCAAATTCACATAAGGCCTAGTGATGAATAAAAAATTGCTTTTAAAACGAGGCATGGTCTTTATGGGTAATTGGTTATACCATTTGGACTTACAAATGTGTCGAACATATTTATACGACTTACATACCATGTGCATCTGCTAATCCAAATATGTGTGGTCGTGTACTTTGACGACATATTAGTAGACAATGTTGACCTGAAAAACCATGTTTAATATTTTTGAGTTGTTTTTGACATTTTACAAGCCAAAAAGTTGTATGGGAACCTAAAGAGGTGCATGTTCTATCAAAGTAAAGTTGTCTTTCTTGAGTATGTAGTATCTGGAGAGGGAATCCGAGTAGATGAAGAAAAGGTCTAGTTATCTTGGAATGCTCGATGCCAAAGAATATCACTAAAGTATGAAGTTTTCATGTTGTTACTTTCTATAGGCGATTTATTAAAAACTTTAGCATAATTGCAGCCCCCTTGACTAAGTTGATAAAGAAGAATGATGGATTTCAATGGAATGAGTAAGCTGAGCAAAGCTTTAGGGAAATCAAGGAGAAACTCACTACTACCCCTATCTCATCCTTACTAGATTTTGACAAACCATTTGAATTGGAATGTGATATGTCAAGCATTGGCATGGTGCAATCCTAATGTAGGAACAACAACTAGTTGCTTACCATAGTGAGAAGCTCAATGGTGCGACAATGAACTATTCTATATATGAGAAACAATTATACTCACTTTTTCGAGCATTTACTATTTGGCAATACTATTTATTACCCCAGGAGTTTGTAATTTGTACAGATCATGAGTCCTTGAAGTAACTTGGAAGTTAAAATAAACTTTCAAAAAGGTAAGCAAAGTGGCTAAAATTTATGGAAGGTTTTTCTTATGTAATTTGACACAATAAGGGTAGTGCCAATATGGTTGTAGATGCCTTGTCACGTAAACCTTGTTGACCACCTTACAGACAAAATTACTAGGATTTCCCCTTATCATTGAGTAGTATACTCGTGACCTCCATTTTGGTTCTATTCTTGAGCAATGTAAAGAAGGAGTTACTGCTGGAGGATATTACCTCAAATATGGCTATCTGTTTAAGGAAAGAAAGCTGTATATATCGAGTTATTCCACACACGACCTATTGGTTAAGCAAGCTCATAGTAGTGGATTATCTGGTTATTTTAGAGAGACCAAAATAACCAACTTATTGAAAGAAAACTTTTACTAGCCTGGTTTAACTAAGGATATCCATAAGGTAATAGGTAGTTGTGAAGTGTGTAAGAGGGCTAAGGAAAGAGAGAACTACATGGAGAGTATATGCCTTTAGTTACATCAACCTTACCTTGGACTGACCTCAACATGGACTTCATCCTAAGGTTGTAATGGGCATCTAGAGGAAATGATTCAATCTTTGTTGTAGTGAATCATTTTAGTAAAATGATACACTTCATTCAGTGCCATCGCACTAACGATGCTTTGTATATTGTTGATTTATTTTTGTAGGAAGTTGTCCAACTGCATAGAGTGCCAAAGACTATTATCTTAGATTAGGACACAAAATTTTTAAACTATTTTTAGAGGATACTTTGGAGAAGACTTGGAACTAAACTTGTGTTCAACTCTAATAGCTATCCTCAAATTGATGGCCAGACTAAATTAGTGAACAAGATGCTAGGCAATTTACTTTGAGTTGTCGTGGGAAAGAATTTAAAAGATTTGGATTTGTGCTTACCAGTTGTAGAGTTTGCATACAACCGAACTATTTACAGTACTACTGAGAAAATTGCTTTCTAGGTTACTTATGGCCTCAATCTCACTATCCCCTTAGATTTGATTGGTATCTTCGTAGCTATTGAAGAAAGCCGATCCAAAGTCACTCGAGCCCAAGAAATAGAAGAATTGCATTAGTTCGTAGTAAGGAAGATCGCCAAGTTTAATTAGAGACAGAAAGAGATCGAAAGTTATGGCCACCAAACTGTTTCTTTTAAAACAGGTAACTTAGTATGGATTCACCTTAGTTGAGAACTATTTCCTCACTTAAGATAAAGCAAGCTATTTCCCTGAATAGATAGTCTATTCAAAGTCCTAAAAAAGATCAACTGGAACACCTACCTTATTGAATTACCTGAGAACTATGATGTTTTCTCCATCTTCAATTTGTCTGATTTGATTCCCCACCAACAAGAAGAAGACCCAGTAGATGCTAGGACAGAGCAAGAGCTAGGGACCTCTTTGAATTTGAGGACAGATCCTTTTAGCCCCTAGGCAAATGATAAGAATTAACTCCTCAGACCAATTACATGCAGCTAAGCTTGAAGACTATAAGGACTTGCATAAAGAATACTAGCTTAAGACCCCATTCAAGACGAGAATTCCTATGTCGACCTTTACCTTTCACATTTCTGCCAACCCGAATACTGATCTCTAATATGGATTAATACAATTCTCGAGCTTCTGAGCAAAAGTGCTGACCTGCTAAGCAACCCCCATCGATTACTGAGCTCATACCATGATCCAGTTAGTTTCTAAGTCGATTAGCATCAAACCTCTATTCAAGCCAAGTTGCGAAGATACCCGACCTAGAGGATCTAAACATCCTCCAGTGACCAAGCTCTGACTTGAACCAGATCAAGTTTGCTCCAACTACTAACTCTTTTGTTTGATTTCATTCGAATGTAAGATATTAAAAGTTAAGCCACTTTAAGGCATACATCAATACAACTAGTTACATTTTAGACTGCTAACCACTATGTGATACATGTCTTGTGTCACAATATTCCAGGAAGATTCCTTACTTATTCTATATTGGATATTCTTTTTCCTTTTTTCCCCTTTTTTGTATGTTTCATATATTCCATTTGTAAATTACCTTTTTTTCCTTTTTCATGTATGCCTTGTAACCTTAGTGGAGCTAGTATATAAACCCCATTTACTTATATACAGACAACACATTATTGCATTATCGATTATTCCAAGTTTCCTTTCCTAAATAACCTTAGTGTTCTTATTTATCTCTAACTCTTATTTATTCTTTTTAGCAACAAGTAGCGACGAGTAACCTTATAGTTCAAACCTGTAAGTTACATCAGGCGAATTGTAGGTTACGTAAGATCAATTGGTGTATTGTATCCAATTGGTAGCTGCTCGGATTTGCTAAAACCCTTTTTACTTTCTTTTAGTTCTTGTATGTTATGGTGCTCCTTCATGTGTAAAACCTCGAAGACGCATAAATTTACCTATCTTCTTCTAGTTGATTTAGCTTTCTAAAAATTGTGTTATTCTATTCTTAATAATTTTTTTATTTTCTCAAATTTCTTTTAATATATTATACATTTCTATCAAAGACCCATGAATAGGCTTCCAAAGATGAAAATTTCTCGATTCTTGTTGAGCTAGTGATTCCATTTAGGTTATACATAGATTTATAATACTATATAATTGTTTATTATTACTATGCAACTGATGTTCAGCTTGTTGAAAATAGCATGTATATTTAAATTGATCTATCTTTTCTATTTTTCTATTTGGATTATATATTTCTAAACATAACCAATTAAGTTTCTTCATGTTATCAATTTTTTATGTGCTTAAATCAAATTCTAAAAGTAACTCGTTTGTAAAATATATAATGTCTATAAGTTATTGTCTTCCTTGAACTATAAGGATTATAATAATTAAAATCATTAGTTATTCTGAATCTAATCGATAATGTTCGTACTTACAGGGAAGCTTTTGATCATTCATATGTACTAGGATAATAGTTATTATTAGATAGGCAATTTTCTTCTATATAATCTGAATACCTGTATTCTAAGTAAATAACAATCAATACTAAATAGATGGTCAAAACAATGTCTATAATTTTAATAATAAATTAGCACTTTCTTTGACTGTAATTTTCTAAGATATCTTCTTGAATACGATGATTGATTGCTTTCTAAGTTTTTTAGATGCTGTCTTCATGCAATTAATAATAAATTATAAAACCTATCTCTAGCTATAAAACTTGAAATATGTATTGTTTCTTTACCTTCTCTTCTTACTAATCTATTAAGTTCTTCTAAATTTATATGTATTTCTTCTTCTATTCTATGAATGCAGCTATCTGACTCCTTCTCCTTTCTAATTCTAACTCTTTAATGCTGGAGACAAGATTGTCCATTAAGAATATGATGTAAGAAAGACATGATTACAAACAAACTCTTATTATATTATTACAACGAAGTTTAATATGCTTATCGATTAATTCTAATATACTATTTGCCCTGTCTAAAAGTAAATATACTCTTGTAACTAGATTATTATTTTTACAATCTATATGATTCTTAAGAAAGTTTTATAAACAAACAATTTGAGCCTTTATTTCGAATTTTTTATCTTTTAACCTATATATTTCTTGCTTTTGTATATTAATATACCATAAAACTTCACTCATATACAACCAGACTATTTGATCAGAAGAAATTATAAACTTAATGTTACTCAATACTATAAACATTCATCTTATAATATTTTATACCTTACCTTCTCTTTCCTTCTCTGTTCTAGTTTCTTTTATCTTTAGTATCTTTAGTTTCCAACTACCTTCTCTTCATCCTTTCCCTTAACCTTCTTAGTTTCAAACCTAAATTCAAGTTTTCATAAACTAAGGCTTCTACTTCTTAATCATACCATCAATCCTAAGCCAACAAAGAGCCCTACAAATGACGTTCCTCAGCAACAAATGGGCATAAAACGATTAGTTCTTATAGGCCTTATCAAAAGATTAGGAAAACCTGGAGGATTAAGGATAAAGTAAAGGAAAAAATAGATCAATTAGAGTAAAATCGAACTAAAGAACACTAGGGAAGGAAAACGTAAAATATTAGAAGAGAATAACCCAGTTCTCTTTCACTTGAACCCAAAAAGTAGTAAAATTAAGAGTAGAGAACTTACAGAACGAAATGAATGTATATTATCACTTTAGAAATGCCTACTTATAAGTTACTAAAAGCGAAATAGGAATATCTACAAAATTAGAGAGTTATCTAAGGTGTTATTTTTTTTTTTTAATTTTCGTGGTCTTTTTTCCTTCATAGTGCCTTCCTACTCCTTCATCAGGGGTTTATATAGAGTTCTAATAGATAGCATATCTCTTAATTGGATTCCTCCTAAGGGTAAAATTATAAAGGTTATAATAGGAATTTGCTTTTTCCTACAGTAAAGAACGAAATAATTTAATGGAATCCGTTTTTTCTATAATAAGAGTATAATTATTTAAAGGAATATGTTTTTTAGAATCTTTGTTGTTTTGTGCTGTAGCTTTTTGATATCTTCTACCTCCTTATCCTTCCATAATTGAACTTAGATAAGGCTTTTCTTATGTAAGATATGCTTCATATCTTTCCTACTACATCTAAAACTTTAGTATCTAAAGGTAGAAAATATTGTAAATTTTATTTTGAAAAATTAAGTAATAATCTTTCAATTACTCTTGGATATAGGTCAACTGATATTTGATCCAATTTATAGTTTGCTTTGTTAAGGATTTTGTACAATTGTGGTCTTTGAGTATTTGATTTTGGTCTTTCTTTTTTTTTTTTTAATCTTAGACTATACTTTATCTCTACATAAATGGTATGATGTGCAAGTTTAGCATCAAATCTAAACCATTCGAGAAGAATTGAATAAAATGTCATTTTTATTTTAAGCACAAATCCTCCTTCTATTGAATTATGATAGAATGCAACATCTTGGCTACTTCTTTAATTATTGAACCAAATTCAAATTGCCAAAATTGTTCAAATATTCGTTTGACTGTCTTTATCAATTCATAATGCAGTAATTTTTGTCTAGAGACCTAGCATTTTTCTATGAAAATGCTAAGAAAAGTTTCTAACTCTATATTAAATTTATATATACAAAATTCTATTTCATTATGTCTATTTTTAAACATGTAAGGAGGTATGCTTTCTTAAAGGATTTTATTGCATAATATTGTGTAGCTTGAAATGGTTCACAACAATTTCTTTTTGCTAAACAACCAAAATATCATCTACCTTCTTATGGTAATTTGTCTACGTTTGGATGTCTCTTAAAGAAAAGGTACGCACATGTTTTTTCAAACAAAATGTCTTTATTTTCTTCATGCTTTATGTATTATCTAGGAAATGCTTGTTCAAAATGTTGACCAATTGTCTACAGATGACTTTTTACTTTCTATAAATGGATTTTTATTTTCTACTTAATGTTTATATTCTTCTACTAATTTTAGATTTATAAAAAAATCTTCATGTCTAAGGAACTCAATCATTTTTCGTTTTGGTGCTTGGATAGAGTTATATCCTCTCCAAATTGAACCAATATAATCTCGGAGTTGAGGAATCAATTTATTCCAATTGTTGTAAATTCCTAGATTGAATTCTTTCATGACTGCATAGCAATAAAAATTTTTATTTTGTTCATAATGTGTGCCCTGTTATTTAGGAGAAAATTCATTATTTATTTTTGTAAAATAAATTAATAACGCCTCGTAGACTTCAATTTATTTTTATCTATGTACTGAAGCCTCTAAACTATATCGATGGGTACCTTTTAGACTTGATCCACATTAATAGGTTTGATTACCTGAATTCTAAAGAAGAACCTTTTTTATAAATTGAGAATTAGATTCCATTAAAGTTCATTAAAGGAAATATATTGTTATTATTGAACCTTAAAATTGTCAACCCTTAGGCCTTATTGATAATTTGTAGGCTTAAAGGTTGTTAGCCCATCTAATTATTGTATCTATTTGTCTATTGATTACAAGACTAGCCAATAGGCTTAGACCAACTAAACTCGATGGAAATTGCCTTCAAAACCAGTTATTGGGATTCTCCATGGTAAATATACTTGTTTAAATATGTTAGCTAAATTATTATCTTTGCCTTTTATCTACCTTATATCCACTATTTACCAAAATGTCTATAAAGTTAACATATACCTTTACTATTTTTATTTTTCTAAAATTTAACAATAGATTCACAATCTATTTTAACTAAAATTTTAACTTTATAGACATTTTGGTAAATAGTGGATACAAGGTAGAAAAATAATCTAAAACTATTCAATCCACATATAATAGTAAGAATTTTCATGTCTACACTACTTATTAGTCATTTTTCTCTAAATGAGCCACTATTATACCTATAAACTTTTTCTTTATTTTTTGGAGCATACTTATGAGGTTTTCTTTTTAGAACTACACCTCCTCTATTCTCGCAACCATCTATTTACACAATTAAATAGTCACTATCTAATGGTAATCTTAGGTTTAATAAGCTTTTTATTAACTCTTTTATTTGCCCAATTTGTTTAAGTTCTTCACAATTTAAAGATTTGAAATTGTTTACTTTTTGATATAATTGTTTTGTGTACTTCCCTAAATCCTTTATGAATGGTTTAGTAGAATTAAGTAATCTTAAAAACTGCTATAAAATCATTTTATCAAAATTTTCACTAAATTTTAAGACTGTTTTTAGAAAAGTGACGTTGCAATTTAATTCTTCCATTTACAATTTTTACACTTAAGAATTATATTTTTTTTTTCTATAAAACTAAGCTTTCTTACTACTTATGGCTATCCCATGTTTAAGAAATTCAAATAAAATAATTTTCAAATGGGATGTATATTCTTTTTCTACTTTAGAATGTACTAATATGTCATCTATATACATACAAATGGAAGGATACTTTGAAAAGATTTCATCCATCTTTCTTTGAAAAATTAAAGGGGCATTTTTTAAATTAAACTGCATTATTAACCATTCAAATGTCCTTATGTACATGTAAATGGATTTTTCATGCATTTTTATTTGCCAAAAATCTCTTTTACTATCAAATTTGCTAAAAATTACTATTTTGTATTATATCAATCAAGTTAATTTTATCAGAAATGTCATATGTATCAGTTTTTGTATTATCATTTAAACGTCTATAGTCGACTACAATTCTATTTCACCATATTTTTTAACAATAAATGCTGGACTTTTATGTGGGCTACGAGATCGTCTAATAACTTTTAATTTTAGCAACTTACCAATATGCATTTCAAATTCTTTTATGTCTAAATTATCACATTCTATTTTCTTTGATTTTATTTCTAAATCTATATTGAGGATATCTAATTTACAATATATTTTATTCCTATTCTATAATTTAATGAGATTTTCTCCTGTTACTTCTTCCTTTTCTAATTTATTGATTATATTGTCTATCTTTATTATTCTTATTTTTATGAAATCATAGATTTTCCTATAATCTAAACAATCATTTATTAATTCAAGATTTTCATGGTTATGTATTGTTTGTTCATATAATGCTTTTTCTATTTTTGTATTTTTCTCTTTCTTTTAAATTTTTTATCTTCTTATCTATTATTTTTATTTTACATCTGCCTTATATATTACAGTTATATTTTCCTTTTACTATAGGTACTACAAGAGAGGCTAAAAGTGTTACTCCTTATGTACTCAAACTAAATCCATAATTATCATTTAATAAAAATTGTAATCTCATTATGCATATGTGTCTATAGAGTTCTATGAATCTTATATATGTTCTTGAGCTATGTAGGCCATTTGTCTACCTTTTTTGTTTTCAAGGCTATTTTATTTTTAACTAACACTTTACAGTATTGAACAAAAGCAGAAATATTATTTCTAATTTTCACTATCTTAGTGGGTAGGAAATATTTTCTTAAAAATTTTTCTCTTAAAGAATCCTAAGTTGTAATAGAGCCTCTAGGTAAAGAGTTAAGCCACTGCTTGGCCCTACATCGCAAATGGAAATAACCTCAATCTTACCGCATTGTTTAAGACACCATTTATCATGAATGTGTCACAAATCTCTAGGAAATTTGAGATATGGTTGTTAGGGTCCTTGTTAGCTAATCCATTAAACTGGACGAATTGTTAGACCATCTAGATGACATTAAGTTGAATCTAGAAATTTGTTGCTTGAATTGCAAACCTTGCATTGCTGGACTTAGCTCTAATCACCATGGATTTGGCAAACTCCATTAAGGTTTTGTTTGCTTCGTCATTGTTGTTACTATTCAATGCCATTTTTTTTTTTATTTCATGCTTGCTTTTTGAATCCTCTTACTCTTCCTTTAATTTGAGTGATGAATCTTGATTGATTAAATCCAACATTTCATGAACTCTCTTATAGAGATAGCGTGAAGTTCTTTCAATTTCTAGATCAAATTCCAAAAGATTACTGTTGCTATTATTAGTCATAAACTAGAAAGAATTTAGAAATTTGAAAAAATATTTTACAGAAGAGAAAATACCAACAATAACTAAGGAAGGAAATATTATAGATATGTTAAAATAATTGGAAAATCCTTTTTTTTTTTTTGTTGCTAAATTCCTAATTAGACTTCTATATTGGCTCCTTGGAAACGACACAAAAAACTTAATTGTGCTGCATAGGGCTTAGCGTAGGTAAGTGCACCTAATTAAGCGATAATATAGATAAAATGGATTATGAGTCTAAGTATCGATTCCAAGAGGAACCTTGCATGGGAATATTATCCAATTATTTTTAGCAATTATATCTCTAAATTATTCAATTATCTAACTTTTACAATAAAAGATTTAATTGAATAATGAAAGATGGGAAAGTTGAAGATTTTAACTAAAGTAACAAAAAAGATAACAGAAATAGAAAAATAAGAACATAAATAAGAAATAAGTAGAACAATTAATTAAATGGAATGATTAAATTAATAAAAAGAGAAAACATATTCCTTAGTAAATATTTAGTATTGTTTACTACTTAGTTCTAAGTGATTTATTCAATCTCAATTGTCATATTGGACCATAAGGATTTCTATTATGAACTACCTGCGATACGGGTCCATGGATGAACACACGAGCCTAATATCATGCATAACCAAGAGATAAGTTCGGACCATGAGATGGTCCAAAAAATGAATGATAGTTGAAGGTTAAGCAAGGGTTTACCATGCACCGACAATGGATATGATGCACTAACGCTTTATACGAGCTCAAGTCACACTTGATATGACATACAAGTATGACCAGAGGTCATTCGCTACTAGTCCACTCTTAATGGGTTAGATAAGAGTAGTTCAAGAGTGAGTAGAAGAACATTTAGCTCCAGACAGTGTAAAAGTTTAGTGTATTCTTAGTATCTTGTCATCAGGACTATTACAATTTGCAAGTATTTATAGTATCCAATTAGGATAAGTCCTAAGTTATAAGAAATTACAGAAAATGATCCATATTATCTAAGGGAAAAGGGGAATAATTTACAGGGGTATCAATGTAATCATGTAAAAAGAATATCCTTTGTCAGAAAGGATAGTACGGATGTTAGAAAAAGGATAGCATATGCTGTTTGCTCATTCTATTGTTTCTATGACATTGTTATTCAAGTGGAGGAAAAGTCTAATCATATAAGGTCAACATTGGCAGTTCGGTAGCTGGGATAGTTGGGATTAGACCAGGGTTGACTTAGGAACGACTCATTTTTGGGGTCGACCTCAATTGATCAACTCCTAACAAGTGTTAGCTCGACCTTAGTACTGGTGAGGTAAGCTGCTTCCAGACTCGATGCTTAGCTTGGTGTATATTATGGAGGGGTTAGCTTGGCATGCTAGCTCATCACTTCAATAGCTTCCTGAATAACATAGAGAGTGAAATAGCTCGGCAAGTTGGATTGAGAAATGCATTGCTCCTCGATGCTCAGCTCACTTCGGACAGCTCGGCGAGCCAACTTGGCAAGCCCATCAGCTCGGGAGTACATAATTGGTCCGTGATTCCTATCATCCCTTTCGGGTTGTTTTAGATTTTAGATCAAATCTAGCTCGGCTCTGGTTTGCTCATCTTTAGGAAGATACGGTTAGAGGTTGGTAATGTTGAAGGAGTCTGAAACTCTATATTCCTTAAGTAGTTTAATCTAGTAAGCATTAGAATTAATCTATTCAAGCACCTTAAAAGGTCCATCGGCCTTGGGAGATAACTTGGTCTTCCTTAAATTCAAGAATCATTCCTTACCGAAGTGGATCTAGACTAGATCACCTGGTTGAAACTCTTTCCTTTTCTATCCTTGGCTTCACTTCTTGAGCTTAGCAATAGCTTAGCTTAATTGCTCCACCATCTTTTGGTGCATAGCTTTGATGGCCACTACCCTTTCTATAGCTGGTAGGTGACCATTGGGTCTCGATAAGGGAACCTGATCAATTAAGAGCTTGGGGTCAAACCCATAGGTGGCCTCAAAGGGAGTCTTGTTTGTCACATTGTGGGCGATCCTGTTATAAGCAAATTCAATGATTGGCAAGCATAGATCCTAATTACCCATGTTCCATTCGATAGTAACCTGTAGCAAAGTTCTCACTATTCTATTGACAACCTCAGTCTATCTATCAATTTGTGGATGATGGAACATGTTGTACAATAGCTTAGTTCTCATTCACCTCCATAGTGTCCTCTAGAAGTGGTTCATGAACTTTGGGTCTCAGTCTGAAATAATGGTCCTGGGAACCCCATAAAGCTTGATTATTTCCTGCAAGAAAAGAAAAGAGATTGTCAAAGCATTATTAGTTTTAGAATAGGGTATGAAATGTGTCATCTTGCTAAATCAATCAATAAGTACCATGATGGAGTCCTTCTGATTGGAATTAGGCTACCGAACTACTGATCCGCAGCCAAGCCCGAGGACTAGAGGGACTGGCAAAACGAATCCTCTTATTCCAATTGACTCATGTAAAGGCTGAATATCTCCTTACTGACCCATTATGCCTGCTGAGTATTGTGACTACTTATTTCTCACAAGTTGTGTCCCGAGAAGCGGAAGGTTGAGACCACAGCCCATCTTCCTTTTCACATATGCCTGGCCAATCATTTACTCGGCCACACCTTTGTGAATTTGTCGAGAGAGAAGTGTCTGGATTGATTAAGCCACCCTTTGCTTGGATAAGCAAATTGTCCGTACTTTTTGTCCACATCTTCCAATGACATCACCAATATGGTATTACTACGTACAATATTATGTGTAGAATCTATTGCACTAATGATTGTTTTCTTTATATATTTGTTTTTACTCTTTTGTATTTTGTACATTACTTCCTTAGGAAATTCCCTTTTTACCCTTTGCTTTTTCCCTTTTAGGCAAGTTGCCTTAACTTATGAGTATAAATACTCCTATACTTATAGTTGTAACCATTAGAATCAGATTATCATTAATATACTTAAGTGTTTTCTTCCTTACGTAAACATTATTTGTTTACTTTTGGTTTTACTCTTATCCTATCCCTTAAGTAAGGCTAAGTAGCGAGTAACCTCATCGGACCGATTTGTATGTCATATTGGATTATGTCATGAGTCCTTAGAAGTTCCATTGGTGAATCATATCCTCTAGAGCTGTTCGTAGGTTTTGTTTACTTTATTTTATTCGTATTTGTCCATCCGCACTTTCCCCATCACTCTCTTTCAAGCTTTCTATAAGCTTGGATCCATCTAGTGACAGGCTTTGTTTGTTCTTAGTCATGGTTCGCACTATCTTAGTATCAGAGTGGAGGTTTTATTTGAGTTGAGAGTTGTTTTCAAGGTTCTGCTTATACTCTATTATACATGTTTGAAACATAGTAAGTTATTATGTTCATCTTAGCTGATGTGTTTGCTAGCTATTACTTTCCTGATGTGTCTGCTTGACTTTGAATCTGTAAAGAAAATGACAAACCTAAGTGTGAATATTGGTATGGGAGATGACAATAGTGGAGTTGTCTACCATAGCTGATAGTCGCAAGGAATTTCGAGAAGCACTCACGAGAGACTTAATGAGGTGGTTAACCTTTTGGTAGATCTGACCTAAGCTGTTCATACATTGGCTTGCCGACCTATTGAGGCCGCACAAAATACCCTACAAGCTGCCCAACTTGTGAGAGGTTAGAACCTAGCTTGACCAGTTCGAGGTGGAGGAGTAGGTGGAGGAGTGAGGAGAAGGATTGATTTGGTAGACATGGGAGATGAGGAAGAAGAGTATTTTGAAAAGGATCGAGCTAGAGCCTTCAGAGCATTTAACCATGTGAAACTTCAGATTTTGAGTTTCAATGGATCTAGGAATACTGACAAATATTTGGAATGGGAAGAGAAGGTAAAGCATGTTTTTGACTATTATCAATATGATGATTATGATAAAGTGAGAACTGCTGCTATTGAGTTCTTCGGATACGCTGTCATGTAGTAGAAGACTTTCCAAGCCATAAGGAGACAAAAGGGTTACCGAAAGATACTTAGAAACAGATTCATGCTAGAAACTTATCTTCAAGATACTTTCACTCAATTTCAGGAGCTGAGACAAGGAGGCCAGACTGTTGATGAGTATGTTGAAGAATTTCTAATGCTTATGATATGTTGTGAAGTGGAGGAACCACCGGCTCAAACAATCTCAAGATTCATCACAAGATTGAGAGGTGATATTTGAGACATTGTGGAACTCCAACGCTTTACCATAATGGAAGAAGCCATCAAAATAGCCCAACGAGTAAAAAAGCAAAGAAGGAGCTGAGTACCGACAAAGATGTCAACTAGCCGTCTTGGACATGCAAGTCACTAAGCATAGTCAAGTACCGAGCCAAGCCGAAAAATGGATGTTTGAGCTGATCAGAGAGGTCGACCTGATACTAAAGTGCTGACCTGAACTTATGAGAAAGGGTAAGGGTTTAGTAGGAAGACGAACCAGATCAAGTGCTTTAAGTGCCAAGGGTTCGGATATATGACTACTTAGTACCTAAATCGAAGGACAATAGTCATTAAAGGAAACATCTCGAGGCTAGAAGTAGACAATATGGATGAGGAACCCGAAGAGGAAGAGGTCCCCGTCGAGACAAAAAATGTCGAGAAAAAACTGATTGAAGAAGATGTGGTTACTGAGAACTTGGACCAGTTACTCATGATTGTCTGACGCACTATGAACATGGAACTCTCATGAGAGGAGGAGTAAAGAGAGAATTCGTTTCATACCACCTGTAAGGTGAATGATCAGGTATGTGCCCTCATTATGGTGAGTAGAAGCTGTATCGATGTAACATTAGCTGATCTTATTTCAAAATTGAAGTTGCCGACTATTGCACATCTAAAGCTGTACAAATTGCACTAGTTGAGTGAGAAAGGAGCCCTACATGTCACTCGGCAAATACTACTGTTGATCACTATAAGGAATTACTCAAACTAAATTCTCTATGATGTACTACCCATGTGTACTTCCATGTCTTGCTAGGTAGATCATGGTTATTTGATAGGAGAGTTATTCATAACAGCTATAAGAACATGTACATATTTAAGAAGAATGATCGGAAATTTTCATTAAACCCAATGCTATCAAGAGAAGTTAATAAATTGCAGACAAAACTTTCTCATGGATCAAGGAAGGCTTTAGTGATGTGTAAAGTAGAGCTTCGAAAGGCCATCAATGCTGACGAGTCGACCCTTATGTTAGTTAGGTGCTTGTTAGAAATGAAGGAGCAGGGTAAACTATCCTAGAAAATCAAAGAGTTACTTGATGGGTATGCTGACCTATTCCCAGAACAGCTACTTAAGGGGCTGCCCCCAACTTGAGGCATAGAGTATTACATTGACTTGGTGTTCAGCGCTACATTACAGAATAAGCCAACCTATCGGATGAATCCCGAACAGGCTTCTGAGCTACAACGTCAAGTCAATTGGTTGCTGGAAAGCGAATATGTTTGAGAAAGTTTCAGCTTTTACGCTATGCCGGCACTTCTGGTGCCAAAAAAGGATGGAACCTAGTGGATATGTATTGATAGCCGAGCCATGAATAAGATTAGGATCAAATATAGGTATCTGATCCTGAGGTTAAAGGACATATTGGATGAGTTGAGTGAAGTTAAGGTCTTTAGTAAGATTAACTTGAAGTTTGGCTACCATCAAATCCACATAAAGCTGGGAGACAAATGAAAGACTGCGTTTAAAACTTGACATAGACCCTATGAATGGATGGTCATGCCATTCGGCATGTTGAATGCCCTGAGCACTTTCATGCAATTGATGAACTACGTGTTAAGACATCTGATTAGAAAGTATGTTGTAGTGTACTTTAATGACATATTAGTCTATAGTACTAACATGTCGAGTCACTACGAGCATCTTCGAGAAGTATTGGATATCCTTTGTGTTGAGAGACTATTTAGCAATTTCAAGAAATGTTACTTTTGTTAAGAGGAAGTGGTATTCTTGGGCTACATAGTTAGTAAAGGAGGCTCACGAGTAGATGATGAAAAGATCCAAGTAATTGTAAAGTAGCCAACTCTTACTACTTGTGTTGACGTAAGAAGTTTCTATGGACTGGCTTCCTTTTACAGGCAATTCATTAAGAATTTTAGCACCCTTACCACTCCTCTTACTGAGCTCACGAAAAAGAACACCGACTTCTAATGGGGAGAAAGGGAGGAGAGGAGCTTTGCCGAGGTAAAAAAAAAAAAGATTGACCTCTACCTTGGTGTTGGTTCAAGAGAGTGTAAAAGTTTAGTATATTCTCAGTATCTTGCCGTCGTGGCTATTACAATTTGCAAGTATTTATAGTAAGTCTTAAGTTACGAGGGTATCAATGTAATCATGTAAAAAGAATATCCTTTGTCAAGAAGGATAGTACGAATGTTAGAAAAAGAACAACACGCACACGGTTTGCTCATTATGTGGTCCCCATGACACTGTTATCTGAGCAGGGGCGAATTCCTATCAAATAAGGTCAGTGTCAGCAGTTCGGTAGCTAGGATAGTTGGGATTGTACCGAGGTTAACTCAAGAGCGACTCATTTTTGAGGTTAACCTTAAGTGATAGCTCTTGACAAGTGTCAGCTTGGCCTTGGCATTGGTAAAGTAGGTTGCTTCCTAACTTAATGCTTGGCCTGGTTTGTGTTGTAGAGGGGTTAGCTCGACATGTCAGCTAAATACCTCGACAGCCTCTAGAATGACGTAAAGAGTGAAGTAGCTCGGAAAGTTGGACTAAGAAATGCATTACTCCTTAGCGCTTAGCTCACCTCAGACAGGTCAACAACCTAACTGGGTAAGCTTACAAGCTCAATAGCGCGTAATTGATCCATGATCCCTATCAGCAGTAATAGTAGCCATAACACCTTTTTTCAAATCTTAAGGTTGAAATAGACCTCATCCATGCATAGTAAAAGCAATCATCACGTAATAGCTACTTTTGCTTGGTAAAAGCATTCTCTCCTAAGCACATAGTATGCACAATGCCTTTCTATAACTTTATGCAATCACGAGTGATAACTTTTATTTTAAATACATTTCACATGGTGATTTTATAGTATTTCCCTTACATCTTTGGTTTTCTTTAAATAAATTGATACTTAATTGAGTAAAATTTTGATTTTAAGGTTTGAATGCGTTCTTGGATTGAAAACGAAGAAAAGGAATCAAGTTTCACTCAATTTGGAGTTCAAATGAATGAGTTATGAAGAGACTAGTAAGAGCAATGAAGGGATGAAAGCAAAGGAAGACGTAGAGTCATCTAAGGAGAAGGAATATCAACCACCCATCCCATATCCCTAAAGACTCAATGTAAGCCCTAAAGTCAAGTCAAGTAACCGTAAGATTGAACTTAGAAACCAAAGTTTAGGGCGATCGGTTAAAGGATCCGATCAAACCCAAATTATAAACTATTGAGAGAAATATTAATAAAAATGACCCCGTAAACTTAAATTTAAGAAAATAAGTAGTAAAATAGGAGACTATAAAATTTTCAAATTTTAAGTATAATAATTGCTAATTACCGAAAAGACGAAAAGTGTAATTTAATAACTAATAAATTACTAAAGATAGATTATATGCATACTAAAAATTTTAGAATGACTAAAATAATAATTAGGAATGTTCACGTGTACCCCACATATATTTACGTGTAGATAAAAATACGCGCAATTACCTAAATTGGCCAAAAACTAAGTAAATAATTAAAGAAAATTATAAATTAATTATGGAAAAATAAAAAAAAATCTGAAGAGGATAAGATAAATCAAGATCAGATCGTGGCAGGTTCAAATCTGCAAAATAAAAATTAGCCAATAAAAATTAGATAACCTAAAAGTCAAAAATCAAGGAAAATGGGCAAAGTTTTATCAAATTAATGCATATTAATTACAAAAAATGTCTATAAATAGGGAAAAAATTTATAGAAGTCATTTGGTTAGTTTAGCATTTGGGAAAAATAGGAACACTGAAAAAACTGGGAGAAAATCCAGAAAAAAAAAGGAAAACTGTGCAGATTGAGCAAGTGAGCTAAACCCACCACTCACTACCACCTGGGACCGAACCACCACCACTACCCTACGTTATAACCACCGCCTGGGCCGGCCAACAACCTTGGACTGGGTTTGGACGACTAGAAAACTTCGAACCGGTTAGTTTCTTATTTACTCCAATTTTTGAATAATTTTGTAAAATTAGTTATTTTGCCCAGAAAATTATAAAACTTGTTATTCTAAAGTTTTATTGCATGTAAATTTAGGGAAAAATATTTATTTAGTTTAATTATGTCTGAAAATATAGGATCCTTAACAAATTGTTCAAAACCGAGCATGATTAGAACAGAAAATAAATAGGTTTAGGAGTGTAGTTTGGAGCTCAATTTTTTTTTGTAGGATGCTCATATGATATAGAACAGTGCTATGAAGCCATTTTTTTAAAATTAAATTTCAAAATTTTTAAGTTAATTTTTAGCCCTAAAATGATGGAAAAATTGTGTGATTTGGGATTAATTAGGTGATTAAGGTGTTAATTATTGATTTAGATATTAATTAGATGTTTAGGGATGTTAATCTATGATGTGGAACCTTAATCCTAGCCTTTGGAGTATTAAGTATGATTAATTTTGGAAATTAGGTAATTAATATAAGAATTTAGTAATATGTGAAATTGTAAATTAATAAATCTAAAAAAATAGGGTTATTTAGATAATATTATAATAGAAATCAGAAAAATAATAAATCTGAAAATAACATTTAATCTTAAGTAAAAGTCTCAAAATGTAAGATTTTCACACATCGGGAATAAATCCGATACCGCAATTAAGGTTAGCATGTACCGAATAGTTTAGAATACCAAATTACGACCCAATAGGATATTTGGACACTCGAGCTTAATGTGATTAAGTTTACATTAGGATTAGAGCATATTTAAGGCTTAGAAATCAAAGTTTAAAATCTCATTTAGAATTTGAACACCGAAATAGAGTACAACGAATCATTATGACATAATGGGTATACACGGAAAAAAAATGAATTAAAATATAACTTAGAATATGAAACCATAAATTCTAAGTACTAAAAAGACCTATTTGTATTATAGGACACCCAGAGGCAAAATCAGCTTGCGATTAAGGGATCGAGCGATCGAGCGATCGAGCAAATCCAAGTAAGTTGGGTTATTGCTTATTGTAATAGAGTACTAGTTTTGTAGTACTTGAAGACTTAGGCTTGTATATTATTGTGGTTATAAGTAGTTTACGCATGTGTTTGATGTATCTGAATTCGAGCTGAATTTGTATTGTGAGTGATTTTATGACTGATTGAATTGGTATGAAATTGTTTGAACACCCTAAACGGAATTTAATCTTAGTCGACCCAAATAACAAAAAATGTCATGCATTGCAACCCGTTAGGGGATCATAGGATTCTCCAACCAAATACCGACCCCTTCGAAAGAGATAGCGCAGGATTGCAAAATGGTCCCTTCTTCATCCTTAGTCGAACTAAGTGACAGGAGAGGAGGTCGCGGTGAGGGTGAAGTCAATGGTTCGAAAGTAGTCGTGGGAGGAGCGAGGTCTTCATTGCACAAGCCTGGGTTTGGTTATGAGCTGCTGCATAACATGGAAACTCCTCAACCCGGATTAGGGTGAAATTTCTCTGATTTCACAACGGACCAGACTATGTTGTGCGATGACACTTGATTGTTGCATTGCATGAAAATAATTGTTTGATAACCTGTTTGTGCTTGTATGCATTCATGAGTCTCCAATTCAACTTACTGAGGTGTAGTTGCTCATACCCTTATAGATCCTTTTGCAGGTTCTGATTTCTGAACATTTCAAGTACTATGCCGCCCTACAACTACCCAGAAGTTAGTCCATTGGAAGCCAGGGGTGTGGGGATCAAGTACTTAGTATAATGTGTAACTAGAGTGACCATGTAATTAGGGATGAAAGACTGATAGCTATTATGTAATCTAGTGAATTGTTATGTTTATGTAAAACTTCCTAGGAAGCTCTGTGGACTTATATATATAATATTGTACATGTTATTAGAAATTTGCACTATTTATCATAATTGTAGTTTAATTGTTAATCGGACTGTTTACTTTAAAGTAAGGAGTCGTCGACGCCTTGTGTAGGTCATGTCTATGGTAGGCACTGTGAGGCCAGTTACTATCATAGAATGGTTTACACGGCGGAACTGTTGCAACTCTGCAACTTTAGGGCGTAACACTCAAGCAAGATCGTAATGACTAACAATTCAGTAAGTTCCTTAACCTTTTTAAACAACTGCATATTAACCTACCTCTCGTTGAAGCCTTGTCATAGATGCCGAAGTACACTAAGTTCTTGAAAGATTTGTTATCCAACAAGAGGAAGCTTGAGGAGCTTTCTACAGTCATATTGGGTGAAGAATGTTTAGCGACCGTGCAAAACAAGTTGCCCAAGAAGCTAAAAGACCTAGGAAGTTTTACAATTCCTTGTCATATTGGTAACTTGTTAGTTGACAAAGCTTTAGCTGATTTGGGTGCTAGCATCAATTTAATGCCTTATATATTTTTCAAGAAACTAGGATTAGGGGAACCTAAACCCACACGCATGAGCTTGCAATTACCTGATAGATCTGTGACATATCCTAGAGGCATTATTGAGGATGTATTAGTCTAAGTAGGTAAATTTATTTTTCCAGTTGACTTTGTAATATTGGACATGGATGAAGATTTTAAGTTGCTCCTTATCCTAGGTAGACCATTTTTAGCTACCGCTAGGGCTATTATTGATGTTAGTGGTGGCAAGCTTATTCTTAGAGTAGGAGATGAAGAGATCATGTTTAAAATTTCAGAGGCTATGAAAAAGTCTGTTGATCATGATGATACTTACTACCTTTTAGATGTTACTGACACTTTTGTTTCAAGTTATATGCAGGAAGTTCTTTTTAAGGATCCGCTGGAGAGTTGCTTGTAATTAGGCACGAAAGAAGCTTTGGAAGATCCTATCAAATCCAGGTGGTAGCCCAACTGGAGGTAAACAAACCTACCTCTATCGAGAAAGGGTTTAAAGAGATTGAAAAAATGAAGGAAGCACAGTAAAAACCTTCTATTGAGGAGCCACCAATATTGGAGTTAAAGCAATTACCTGACCACTTGAAATATGGCTTCTTAGAGAAGGAATCTAAATTACCAGTAATTATATCATCCAATCTAGAAGAAGAATAAAGAGAAAGGTTGCTGAAAGTACTTAAAGAGCATAAGAGGGCCATTGCTTGGAAAATATCCGATATTCGAGGTATCAATCCCTCCTTTTGTACTCATAAGATTTTGATGGAAGAAGACCATAAGCTGATTGTACAGCCTCAGAGACGCTTGAATCCGAACATGAAAGAGGTAGTAAAAAAGGAAGTTATCAAACTCCTTGTTGCAGGTATGATATATCCTATCTCTGATAGTTCATGGGTAAGTCCAATGCAAGTAGTTCCAAAAAAAGGTAGGATGACAGTAGTCCCTAATAAGAGGAATGAATTGATCCTAATGAGAACGGTAACACGTTGGCGTGTATGTATTGATTATAGAAAGTTAAATGATGCTACACGTAAGGACCATTTCCCCTTACTTTTTGTTGATCAAATGATAGAACGACTAGCTGGACATATGTTTTATTGTTTTTTAGATGGCTTATCTGGTTATTTTCAGATACCCATTGCACTGGAAGATTAAGAAGACCACTTTTACTTGTCCTTATGGCACCTTTACTTACCGCAAAATGCCTTTTGGTCTTTGCAATGCACCTGCTACATTCCAGCGATGCATGTTAGCCATTTTTGATGATTTGATTGAGGACATAATGGAGGTATTTATGGATGATTTTTCAGTTTTTAGCAACTCATTTGACCATTGTTTGAATAATTTAGACAGGGTACTTACTAGGTGTGAAGAGACCAATCTTGTACTCAATTGAGAGAAGTACCACTTTGTGGTACAAGAGGGTATTGTGCTGGGCCATAAGATCTCATATCAAGGAATTGAGGTTGATACTGCCAAAGTGGACACGATTGCAAGACTCCCATCTCCAACTTCGGTTAAGGCCATAAGAAGCTTTTTAGGGCATATAGGTATTTATAGGCGATTTATTAAGGACTTCTCGAAAATTACCCGCCCTTTGACTAAATTATTAGAGAAGGATGTACCTTATGTTTTCTCTCAGAAGTGTTTGAAAGCTTTCAATATACTTAAAGAGAAACTTACCAATGGCCCAATCATGGTAGTACTTAATTGGGCACTTCCCTTTGAACTTATGTGTGACGCAAGTGATCACGTAGTCGGGGCAGTACTGGGGCAAAGACGGGACAAGCATTTTCAACCAATTCACTATGCTAGCAAAACTCTTACTAATGCTCAGGAGAACTACACTACTACAAAAAAAGGAGTTGCTAACAATTGTTTTTTCCTTTGATAAGTTTCGCTCTTATTTGCTTCTATCTAAAGTGATTATATACACTGATCATTCTGCCCTTAGGTACTTGTTCGCAAAACCAGATGCAAAGCCAAGACTGATTAGGTGGATCTTGTTGCTATAAGAGTTTGATGTGGAGATCAAAGACAAAAAAGGCGTTGAGAATTTAGCAGCAAATCACCTATCTCAATTGGAGAATCCAAACTTGGAAATGCTCGACGAGAATGAGATCAAAGATGAGTTCCCTGAAGAGTGACTCTATGCCATCGACCAGGTAAGTGATATGGAAATTCCTTGGTTTGCGGATATCGCTAATTTTTTAGCTGCCAAGATCATACCGAAAGGACTTCCACACCAGCAAAAGAAGAAATTTTTTTCTGATGTGAAACATTATTTTTGGGATGATCCTTACTTGTTTAAAGTATGTGTAGATCATGTTATTCGTAAGTATGTACCGCACCTCGAAGGATGGAGAATTTTGAGCCACTGTCATTCAGGGCCTACGGGTAGGCATCATAATGCCAATAGGACAGCTCATAAGGTCCTAAAGGTTGGATTTTATTGGCCTACCTTATTCAAAGATGCCCAGAACTATGTTGAGATTTGTGATCGTTGTCAACGAGTGAGGAATATATCTCGTAGGAATGAAATGCCACAAAACCCCATCATCGAGGTCGAGGTATTCAATGTGTGAGGGATCGATTTCATAGGTCCTTTCCTGAACTCTAATGGAAATAAATATATCTTAGTAGCTATTAACTACATCTCTAAGTAGGTAGAAGCTAAAGCCCTACCTACTAATGATGCTAGGGTAGTAAAAAAATTCTTGAAAGGCCTATTTTCTCGATTTGGCACCCCTAGGACAATTATAATTGATAGGGGAACACACTTTTGTAATGCCCAACTTGACCAAGTGTTGAAACGTTATGGCGTTACACATAGAATAGCCACCCAGTAGCACCCCCAAAGTAGTGGCCAAGTGGAAGTTGCTAATCGTGATCTTAAGCAAATCCTTGAAAAAACCGTAGAGTATCATAGGAGAGATTGGTCAGAAAAGTTGGATGATGTTCTATGGGCACACAGAACCGCTTACAAAACCCCATTAGGGAACACACCCTACCGATTTGTGTATGGGAAGGCCTGTTATTTACCAATAGAGAATGAACATAAGGCTTATTGGGCAATTAAGAGTGCTAATGTAGATTTTGAGCGTGCAGGTTCTCATAGGAAACTTCAATTGAATGAGCTAGACGAATGGCGAGTGAAAGCATATGAGAACTCCAAATTATACAAAGAAAGGGCTAAAAAGTACCACGATCAGTGAATCAAACAAGGTCGACAATTTAAAGAAGGCGTCATGTCCTTTTGTATAATTCTCGCCTTCATTTATTCCTAGGTAAGTTGAAATGCAGGTGGTTTGGACCATTTATAATTACACAAGTTTTCCCGTATGGGACTATTGAAGTTTCACACCCGGAGAAAGGCACATTTAAGGTAAATGGGCAACGATTGAAGTTATACTTGAGTGAAAATTTTGAGCATGTTAGACGAGAGGAGTTTTATCTCCACCCGACAGAACAATCATAAGCTACAATCGTATCCCGTCGAGCTATCGACGTTAACTATAGCGCTTCTTGGAAGGCAATCATGTCTAACTTTGCTTACACTTTAGTTCTTTTAGTTTATTCCATTTTATTTTTCTTTGATCTAGTTTTGCTGTACTTCTTTTATTTGTTTCAATTTTAGTCATAGGCTTTTCTTTTTAGTTTCATTTTTTTTTCTTTAGTTTTCTTTCTCTTATTTTTCTAGTTTAAGTACTTTTATTTCTTTAAGTTTCTTTTATTCTTAAATTCATGAATTTAGGCTAAAAAAAAAAAACAGAACAGAAAGTTACACGGGCATGGGACACAGCCGTGTCCTAGCCCGTGTCCATCTAGGCCCCTTCAATGACCTATCACCTACAGAAAGTTATACATGCGTGGGACATGGTTGTGTCCCAGCTCGTGTGCTCCTAGCCATATGCCGTCAAAACAGAGAGTTACATGGACGTGAGATACGGTTGTGTCCAAACCCGTGTGCACCCAATATTAATGCGCTAGTACGGAGAGTTACATGAGCGTGGGACACGGCTGTGTCCCTACCCGTGTTCGCCCAACAACATGCATTCGCCACAGAAAGTTACACGGGCGTAAGATACGGTTGTGTCCCAACCCGTGTTTGCCCAAGATAGCTACCCCGAAACAGAAAGTTACACGGGTATGGGACACGATCGTGTCCCAGCCTGTGCCTGCCCAGCATTCACACGATTTAGTACACGCCCTGTACAATTTATTAAAACACATACACACACACCTTCTCACACACTTACAAACATCCATACATATTCATTTCACATTTCATCTTCTCTCTATCATCTCCTCACGTTCCTGATCCAAGTAAGTTCTCCTAATTTTTTTTCTCGTCCTCTCTTGTTTATGCTTTATTTTCATCATTGTTTAGGCATGCTTGGGTAACCGAAATTTGGGTCTTTTGTGAATTGGTATATGAATTTTGTCTGCGAATTTACTTGTTTGATAGCTTTACACATTTGCCTTGTGTTGATAGATTTCGATGCCTTTATGATGCCTCTTTTGGTTAGATATTACTGTATGATCTCTCAAACCCGAATTCTGTTTGCCAATTTGATGATCATTATTTAATTACACCAGTTAGGGTTAGCATTGTGAAAGTGATTTTGGGATATTTAGAGTCTTTGATGTATTGGGACGCTTTCTTTACAAACCGATTGTCATGTAATGCGTCTAATGTATAATTAGTTAGATGAATTTGCTAACCATTTCTTTTACACCAGCTAGTTTTGTGGATGCACTTTACATGTTTGTTTAAATGTCCCAATGAGATTTCTTTCAATATTCCTCACTTTTCCTCCTTTATAACTCTATCTTTGTTTGAATTGAGTGTGGCAAGGATACTCGTTTTTGACTTGGTTTGGTGTTTCTTCTCAGGTAGTCAATGGCAAATCGCACAAAGCTTACCGTTTGAAGAAAATCCAAGTATGCAGCATCATCTTTAACACAAGAAGGTGCTATTGTTGAACCATTAGCCACTCTCCCTCCGATAAAGCACCCAATGCTTCAATTCAAAAAGGAATACCGGTCGCAACGCTATAATTTACTTAAGAACAAGCCCTTCAGTGATACCCTTCGTTTGGATTAGGATATTCTCTCTCAATTGGAGCTCACAACGGAAATGAAGGAACTACTAGAAGGAACCATCTAGGAGCGAGTTTTATCTCTTGAAGCTCCAGTTTCTAAGGAGCTGACATTAGAGTTTTTATGCATATATAAACTTGATAAAGAGAGTGCTAGTAGCATGGGCTACAAACGCAAACTCCATTTCACTTTGAGTGGCCAGCCTTTCCACATGACAATAGCTCAATTGGGAAAATATCTTGGTCTTTATGAGAATAAATACACACGGACAAAAGAGTTCCAACGTTTATCATGTCGTTTTCCATATGGAGTAACACTAGGGACGTTTTGGAACGAAATTACTGTTGGTGATGCTTATGACCCAGCAAAGAATAAGGCTTCTCAATTGGTAAAACCTAAATATCGTGTTCTTCATTGGCTCTTTGCACATACATTGACTGGTCGAGGCCTAAGCACCAGTATGGTTTCCAATAAGGATTGCCTCTACTTATATAGTGTTATTCATAAACACCCAATCAATCTAGCCATTGAGCTAGCTGAACTTTTCAGCCACCAAGCAACCACTACACGGAAGAAAGGGCATATTTGTTGTGGCCCCTACATCACCTTACTAGTGCAGGCCATGCGGACTAAGGTTGTCGTTTGGTCCTTACTTACCTTTGTTACTCAAGTTACTCCTATGCAACTTCATTCATTCCGACTCATGAACCTTTTACCAACAAAACGTCAAGGTCGACACTCACGAAGCACCTTTCGAGGCTAGACGTCTTCAGCAAGCTTTGAGGACAAATTTGATATTTTGATGACTAAGGTTCATTATATCCGAGAAAGTGTGGATAAACTTCATATCTGCCAAGACAAATTGGAAAAATTTCTCAAGATGGAAGAGTCGGATGCAAATGATGAGGACAGTGAGAGTGAGGAAGAGGACGATAAGGGTAATGCAGAGGCAGCTGGGGGTAGTGAAGAGGATGATGAGGGTAGTGAAGAGGATGATGAGGGTAGTGAAAAAGACGATGATGAAACCATGGCAGATGCACCATCTAATGAGGATGATGGAGAGATGGATTCCGATCCCTCTTCTTAGTTCATTTCTTTTGTTATTGTTTTTAGTTGGCCAAGGCATGTGCAATCAGACCTGTAATGACGATGGCTTCCTAGTTATGGTCTTCTTCACATTATTTTTTACTGGCAGGGAAATATTAGTTTCTTTTTCAATACATGTATTTCCTTTTTCCCTATGATGTTTTTTTTTATTGTTTCATATCTTGCTATTGTGCTTTCTTAGTCGTACATTGATGACAATGTATGCTATTAAGTGTGGGGAAAGGATATATATGAATTTGTTACTGTTTAGGAGACTAATTATTCACATTTGACCCAATTAATTTTCAAGTTAACTTGCAATAGGTGACTAACAAGTGTTGGGCCAAATCAACTATGTCATCTTGATCATTATTAATCTTATTATACTTTACTAGAATTGATTAGTCAAATCTGTGGAGGGCAAAGTTACGAGTTATTTAGCTTAGAACTCTAAAACTTGAGATTGGAACAACATCATTAGTTGAGAGTTAGTCATGGTTATTTTTAAATTTACTTTTATGTATACCTTTCTCTTAGAAATTTTTAGAGCCCTATAATTTTTAACAAACAAACAAATGGAATTCTTCTTTTGAAAACCCCTGAAAAATCACAAAGATTGGAGGTAAAAAGTAATAACAAGTGTATAAATAGAAGAAAAAATTGGTAAGGATTTGTCTTGGTCTGTCAGAAGAGCGAGATTGAGTCCCAATGCTAATACTAATGAAAAAAAAAATTGATATGGATCGACCTTGGTTCGTCGGAAGAGTAAGGTTTTTTCCCGCTATTAATATAAAGGATAAGTTGGTATGGATCAGTCTTGGTTCGTCAGAAGAGCGAGATTCTTTCCCTCTACCAACACAATTGTGCTTAAATAAAGTAAATTTAAAAACGTCCCATCAAAAGCATAAACTAGGGGGATGATCAGAGGATGAATGGATGTAAAATGTGTTTATTTTAGATTATAGCGCTTGGTGAGATTAAAGAGAGAATTGTATATACTTTAGTCAAATGGACAAAATTTTTATGACTCTTTCCCAATTGGCGAGATGTTAAATCTAATTTCTAGTTTAGGAATCCTTAATTAAATGACTTAGGTAAACTTCGACTTCCATAAATTAACTAGTGAACTCTAGTATTAAGTATTGTTGGAGCATTCGAATATGGTCGAGTGAAATTATGGCATTGTTACAGTTGAAATTGCTTAACTTTATTATTGCAAGTTAATTGAAAATGATTTTCTCACCTTTCTTAGGGTCAAGTGTATTCGTTTACCGGTTTCTTAAGTAGTGAGAAATTTTGTTTAGCGTTTCTTGTCCCTAAATTTTTGTTTTGATTTATTTGCTTGAGGACAAGCAAATGCTCAAGTGTGGGGAAGTTTGATAACTCTTATTTTAAATACATTTCACATGATGATTTTATAGTATTTCCCTTACATCTTTGGTTTTTTTTTTTTATAGAAATTGATACTTAATTGAGTAAAATTTTGATTTCAAGGTTTGAACGCATTCTTGAATTGAAAACGAAGAAAATGAATCAGGTTTCACTCAATTTGGAGTTCAAATGAATTAGTTATGACGTTACACAGTCTGGGACACAACTGTGTCCCCAGGCTGTGTCTATCCAAGAAAATATGCCAAGGTCAAAAAGTTACACGACCTGGGGACACGACTGTATCCCAGACCATGTCTGGTAATGAAAACGGAAATCTTACAATACATTATAAAAGGACATACTAGGGTTTCGCACAAAGTATTGGACATTCAAAAGAGAAGAGACTTGAGGAGAAAGAGAAGAAAAAGGCGAAAACAACATTCAACTTCAAGATTGAAGAGATTTATCATCAACAAAAAGGGTTTCTCATGTTTTATTTATTGATTTTGTTGCAATTTGTTTTTAGTTTCATTATGATAGCTTAAGATTCTTGTATTTAGGATTATGAAACCTAGGATTTCATGTGACTATTAGATTGATTGACAATTTTCAATAAAGTTTCTATCTTTTCTTGATTCAATTATGTTATTTAATTGTTAATTGATATTTCTAGAATATCAATCTATGATATTATGCATGATGATTGAGAAATCACATGTATAATGAGATCTTGACATAGTTTGAGAGAATTACATATATACTTAGAGATAAGATATATGTTTCTTTTGAAAAGTTGTTCTTTTGTGTGGGAATTCATTATACATTAATGTGATTCTAAATTATATTACTAAGTGAAGAGATTCCGGTAAATAATTTAGGATTAGGGTTAATATGCTTGAGAAAGGTGTTAACTTTAATTGTGAATCCTTCCGGTTAAGAATAATAGAGATTTAATTGGATATATTTTAAGCGGTTACATGTTAAATGATGGGGGAAATAATTCCTAAATACGTTATTACCTTTTTGAAGTCATTCTTAGTTTTATCGCTTTCTAAATTGCTTAATCAAGTCTCATAATTAGGTTAGTTTGTTAACGTTAGTTTTTTGAATTCATTCAACTCATCACAATTTTCCAGTTAGATAATAGAGCTAAGGTTAATATTAGTACTCGAAGTCTTTGAGGGATCGACTTGAACTCACATCTGTTATATTAAAACTGATAGGTGCACTTACCTGATATCAACGATGTTAAAGCAACCTTACTTGTGATGGATCAAAGTGATCCTATAATACACTCAACAATCTTAATGCCACTTTATCTAATCATGAGATTGAAGCGATCTTTGTTATGAAGGTTGGAAGCAAGGCATGACATACTTACTTTCAAAGTTAGGGTTCTAACATTGAAGGACGAAGCAATCTTCATCAACTAATGTCTTCTCATCGATAACCGATGGGAATCAAGCTACCAAGCTACTGACCCGCCTGAGGACTAAAGGGACTAGCAAGCCGAATCTTCTTGTTTTAGCCGACTCCTATTGAGGCTGAGTACTTCCTTGCGGAGTTACCCTTCATGCCAAGTCAAATGACTACCCATCTCTTTATAGTGTGTCGAATTGAAGATTACTCACTCACGCCTAAGCAAACCAATGACTCGACATCTTCCTTGCCGAGAAGCCAAGATAAAGAGACTCTAGACTGACTAAGCCACCTCGCTCGGACAAGCAAATTGTCCATACTTTTATCCATATCTTCTAATAGCCTTGCCAATGTGGCATTGCTACATGTATAGTATCATGTATAGAATCCGTTGCACCAATGATTGTTTTCTTTGTATATTCATTTTTACCCTTTATATCTTGTACATTACTTTCTTAAGAAATGTCCTTTTTATCTTTTCCCTTTTAGGTAAGTTGCCCTAACTTATGAGTATAAATATCTTTTGTACTTGCAGTTGTAAGGAGAATATGGATTACCATTAATACACTTTTAGTGTTTTCTTCCTTGTATAAATACTCTATTTACTCTTGGCATCACTTTTATCCTAATCCTTGAGCAAGGCTACATGGTTAGTAACCTCACAAGATCAATTCGTACGTCATATCGAATTGTGTCGTGAGTCTTCGGAAGTTCCAATGGTACGTCATATCCTTTAGAACTATTCGTAGGGTTTTGCTTACTTCTTTATTTGTAATTATCATTCCGCACATTCCCTACCACTTCCATTTCGAGCTTTCTACAAGCTTGGACCCCTTTAGCGACTGGTCTTATATGTTCTTGGTTACGATTCGTATCATCTTCGTATCAGAGAGGAGGTTTCATGTGAGCTGTCGTTGATTCTTTTAAAGTTCTGTTATACTCTGTTTTGCGTTTATGAAACAAAGTAAGTTACTATGTTCATTTGAGTACTGTGTTTGTGAGCTGTTAAATTCTTGAAATGTTTATTTGAACTCTGAATTTGTTAAGAAAATGATGAACTTAAGTATGAATATTGGTATAGGAGATGGCAATAGCAGAGTCGTCTACCATGGCTGACAATCTCAAGAAACTTTGAGAAGCACCGATGAAAGACTTGATGAGGTGGCAAACCTCTAAGTAGATCTGACCCTAGCTGTTCATTCATTAGCTTACCAACCCACTGAGGCTACGTAAAATACCTTATAAGCTACTCGACCTGTTAGAGTCAGAACCTAGCTCAACTAGTTCATGGTAGAGAAGTAAGCAAGTAAGGCAAAGGATAGACTTGAGAGAGCTTGATGAAGAGGACGAAGAAGAGTGTACAAGTCCCCAGAGCATCTGATCATGTGAAGCTTTGGATTCCGAACTTCAATGGATCTAGGAATGGTGATGAATATTTGGAGTAGGAAGAGAAAGCGGAGTGTATTTTTTATTATTATCATTACAAGGATTACAAGAAAGTGAGAATTATTACTACTGAGTTCTTTGGATATGCCGCTAAGTGGTGGAAGAATTTCTAAGCCATAAGGAGAGGAGAGGGCTACTGAGAGATTAATACTTGGCCTAAGATGAAGTAAAAACTTAGAAATAGATTTGTACCAAAAACTTATCTTTAAGATATTTTCACTCGACTTCAGGAGCTAAGACAAGATGGTCAGACTGTTAACGAGTATGTTCAAGAATTTCATATGCTTATGATCCATTGCAAAGTAGAAGAACCACTAAACTGAATAATCTCAAGATTCATTACTGGGTTAAGAGAAGACATTTGAGACATTGTGGAGCTCCAATGATTTGACACAATGGATGGAGTTGTTAGGATTTCCCAGCGAGTAAAAAGGCAAAGGAAGAGCCAATTAACAACTAGGATGCCGACCAACCGACTTGGACAGGCAAGCCACTGAACTCAGTCAAGTACCGAATCAAGCCAAAAGATGTCGACCTAATGGTGAAGTGCCAACCCAAACTTATGAGAAAGGACAAGGGTCTGGCAGGAAGACGAGCCAGATCAAGTGTTTCAAGTGTCAAAGGTTTAGACATATGATTGCTCAATGCCCGAACCGTAGGACAATGCTTATTAAGGGAGCTGTCTCGAAGCTAGAAGTAGATAATACAAATGAGGAACTTGAGGAGGAGGAGGTCCCTATTGAGAAAGAAAATACTAAGAAAGAGCTAATTGAGGAGGACGTATTTGCTGAGGACTTGGATAAGTTACTCGTGGTTGTCCAACGTACTATGAACATGGAACCTTATAAGAAGAGGAGTAGAGAGAGAACTTATTCCATATCACTTGTAAGGTAAATGATCAGGTGTGTACCCTCATAATGGATAGTGGAAGCTACACCAATGTGGCATTAGCTAATCTTATTTCAAAACTGAAGTTGTCAACTGTTGCATGTACGGGCTGTACAAATTGCACTGGTTGAGTGGGAAAGGAGCATTATATGTTACTCAGCAAATACTACCATCAATCACTATAGGGAATTACTTAAACTAGATTCTCTATGACGTGCTGCCCATGTGTGCTTCCTATATATTACTAAGCAGATCATGGCTATTTGATAGAAGAGCGATCTGTGATGGCTACAAGAACACATATATGTTCTAGAAGGATGACTAGGAGATCACACTAAACCTGATGCCATTAAGAGAAGTTAATAAGTTGCAAACAAAACTTACTTATGGATCAAATAAGACTGGTGATGAGCAGAGCTGAGCTTCGAGAAACCATCAATGATGACGAGCCGACCTTTATGTTGGTTAAACACCTATTAGAAATGTAGGAGTAGGGTAAACTACCCCAAGAAATCAAAGAGTTGTTGGATGAGTATGCCAATTTGTTCTCAGAGTAGTTACTTGAGAGGTCGCCCCCAACTCAAGGCATAGAGCACTATATTGACTTAGTACCCGGTACCACACTATTGAATAAGCCCACCTATCGGATGAATCTCGAACAAGCTATTACGCTCTAATGACAAGTCAATGAGTTGCTAGAGAGAGGATATGTGAAGAAAAGCCTCAACCCTTACATTGTACCAACCTTTTTAGTGCTAAAGAAGGATGGAACTTGACGAATGTGTATAGACAACCATGTTGTGAACAAGATTACTATCAAGTATAAGTATCTTATCCTAAGGTTGGAAGATGAGTTGAGTGGAGTGGAGCCAAGATTTTTAGCAAGATTGATCTTAAGTCTGGCTACCATTAGATTTGCATAAGGCTGGGAGACAATAGAAGACTACGTACAAAACTCGGCATGGACTCTATGAGTAAATGGTCATGCCATTCAACCTATCAAATGTCTCGATCACTTTCATGTGATTGAAGAACCACATGTTAAGATATCTAATTGGAAAGTGTGTCGTGGTGTACTTTGACAACATATTGGTCTAATGTGCCGACATACTAAGTCACTACAAACACTTCGAGAAGTATGGGATATCCTCCGTGTCGAGAGACTATTCGGCAATCTCAAAAGGTGTTACTTTTGTTAGGAGGAAGTGGTGTTCTTAGGCTACGTAGTTAGTAAAAGAGGCTTACAAGTGGGTGATGAGAAAATTCAAGCAATTGTAGAGTGGCTCACTCCTACTACTTGTGTCGACATGAGAAGTTTCCATAGATTGGCTTCATTTTATAGATGATTCATTAAGAATTTCGGTACCTTCACCATACCACTTACTAAGCTAACAAAGAAAAACACCGACTTCTGATGAGGAGAAAGGGAGGAGAAGAGCTTTGCTGAGATAAAATGAGATAAATGAGAGGTTAACCTCTACCCTGGTGTTGGTTCTACCTGATTTTGAAAGAATATTTGAGCTACAATGTGATGCGTCAAGCATTGGAATAGGTACAGTCCTAATGCAAGAAGGCCGACCCATTGCCTTCCATAGTGAAAAGCTCAGAGGATTGCAATTGAATTACTCCATGTATGATAAAGCATTCTTGGCGCTAATTCGAGCATTGCAAGTTTAGCAGCATTATCTACTGTCGAGAAAGTTTGTCTTCTACACTGACAATGAATCTCTGAGGTATCTCTGAAGTCAAATGAAGTTATCGAAATGGTAGGTGAGATGGGTTGAATTCCTTGAAGGATTCAATTTTGTGATTAAATATAAGCAGGGAAAGAGCAACGTAGTTGTACATTCTCTTTTAAGGAGACATGTGTTTTTAACTGAATTATAGACTAGGCTGTTTAGGTTTGCAAGTATCAAAGAGCAGTACCTTAAGGATCCACACTTGGACCCATCATCATGCGGTGTGCTAATGGAAGAACAGTGGATGAGTATCATGTAGAGGATAGTTACTTGTTCCGAAGCAAGAAATTGAACATGCCGACCTGTTTACTGTGGGAACTATTGATCAAGGAAGCCTATGGTAAAGGACTCATCGAACATTTTGGAGAAAAAAGGACCTGTGAACTATTGAATGTCACTTTTTCTAACCGAAAATGAGGAGAGATGTAGATCGAGTTGTTGAAAGCTGTGTTGTATGCAAGAGGGCTAAGTGCTGAGCCGAATAAGGTAAAGCAATGCCTTTACCAATTCCAACGAAGCCGTGGACTGAATTAAGCATAGACTTTGTCCTCAGACTACCATAGACTACTCGAGGCAAAGATTCTAGATGGTCATCGTAAATCGATTCAGCAAAATGGCACACTTCCTGCTATGTTCCAAAACTAACAATGCTTCAATTATTGCTTGTATTTTCTTGCAGGAGATTATGTGGATACACGGTGTACCAAGAAGTGTAGTCTCCGATAGAGACCTGAAGTTCTTGAGCCATTTCTGGAGGACCTTACGGCGTTAGATGGGGACTAAACTATTATTCAATACTTTCTATCACCCCCTAAACTAACAGCTAAACAAAGGTGGTCAATCACACTTTGGGATTATTTCTCCGAGCTGCAGTGGGCAAGAACCTGGTTGATTGGGATATCTACTTGCTAATGGTCGAGTTTGCTTACAACCGAATAGTGCATGACACCACTAAGCAGACTCCCTTAGAAGTGGTCTATGGTTTCAATCCTAAGTTACCCCTCAACTATGCCCCTGTACCTGCACCCACGCAAGAGGACCCTGACATCTTGGCTAGAGCACAATCCCTTTAGCACATCTATGACAAAGTCACTCGGCACATCGACTAAGCTACTAAAAGTATGTGGGAAAAGACCAAGGGTAAGATGGCTAAATAATTCCAGCCAGGAGACTTAGTATGGCTGCACCTCAGTAATGAACGGTTCCCAAACAAGAAAAGGAATAAATTATCTGCACAAGTTGAAGGACCTTTTAGAATACTCTAGAAAATCAATAATAATGCTTACATATTGGAATTGCCCAAAGACTATGGGGTCTCTGATGCCTTTAACATTGTCAACCTCAGTCTGTATCACCCTGACAGAGAGTTAAATGAAGACCATTTGGATTTGATCCCAAATCTAAAATAACTCGGAGGTAATGACGGGAATCAGGCTATTGGGCTACTGACCCGCAACCGAACCCGAAGACTAAAAGGACTAGCAAGACGAATCCTCTTATTCCAGTCGACCACTATTAAGGCTGAGTAAAAGGACTAGTAAGACGAATCCTCTTATTCCAGTCGACCACTATTAAGGCTAAGTACTTCCTTATCAAGTCACCCTTCATGCTGAGCCGAATGATTACCCATATCTTTGTAGTACAACGAATTGAAGATTACTCATTCGCGCTCAAGCCAACCAATGACTTAGCATCTTTCTTATGGAAAAGTCAAGATAAAGAAACTTTGGATTGACTAAGCTACCCTGCTCGAATAAGCAAACTGTCCGTACTTTTTGTCCACATCTTCTATTAGCCTCGCCAATGTAGCATTGCTACGTGTATAGTATCATGTGTAAAATTTTTCACACCAATGATTGTTTTTCTAATATATTCATTTTTACCCTTTGTATCTTGTACATTACTTTCTTAGGAAAACCCTTTTTTGTCTTTTCCCTTTTAGACAAGTTACCTTAACTTATGGGAATAAATACCCTTTGTACTTGCAGCTGTAAGGAGAATACAAATTACCATCAATACAATTTTGGTGTTTTCTTCCTTACGTAAACACTCTGTTTACTCTCGGCATCACTCTTATCCTAACCCTTTAGTAAGGCTAAGTAGCGAGTAACCTCATCGGACCAATTTATGCATCATATCGAATTGTGTCGTGAGTCTTCGAAAATTCCATTGGTACATTATATCCTTTGGAGGTATTCGTAGGGTTTTGTTTACTTCTTCATTCGTAATTATCACTCCGTACGTTCCCCACCACTTCCATTTCAAGCTTTCTATAAGTTTTGACCCATGCAGCGACTGGCTTTGTTTGATCTTGGTTACTATTTGCATCAGTTGATATCCAACATCATACAGGCCTATGATCAATCTTAAGTATTACTACAAACTCCTAATATTCAATTTCATATAAGCCTACAATTAACTTTAGGCATTACTGTAGATTCCTAATATCTAGCATCATACAAGCCTGCCATTAACCTGATATGGTAGCTCGTATTCCTATCTCTACCATCCTAGAGCAAAGCATCGAATCGGGTTTCCAAGGAGTCTATATTCATTTGACTTAAACATTGCCTAGTTGTTAGGCATTACGCTACTTAGTAGAGATTACAATAACTTTAGTGTTATCTTTGCCTCCCAAAGTCATTTATCAAGCTTAAAGGTATATCAACTTAAGGATTGCAAAGTGGGAGTCCAAATCTAATCAAAGGATCCATTCAATTGTCAAGCATCTGTTCAATTGCTCCATCGTCAATGACCATAAAGATAGGAAATGTTGTTAGAGAGAACCGGTTCTTAATGAGTATCATCTTAGGATATCAAGATTACAAGAATCCTGATAATGGATGGGTATCCAAACTTTCCACATGTATGAGTACCCCATTTCAAAGTGCCAAGCATTACTTAGTTGCCTAAGGAAGGATGGCTATCCATCCTTTCCAAAATTTCAAGTGTCCTACTTTGGAGTACAAAGCATCATTTGCCTATGTCAATCCATAAGCAGTATAGGATCATTACTTAAGCTTGACTTCATGCTAAGATATCACATGAGATTTGTTCAGGAGCTTATCTAGAGCTATTTCATAATGGAGTTTTGCAAAGAAATTCTTTGAATTTGACATGTTGAAGTATTGGCTTCTTCTCAATTGATGGGGCATCATAACATGATGAGGAAATGACTCATGATTTGAAGGATAACTTTCTCATCTCATCATGTGGATACTTTCACACTTGTTCGTACAGATGATGAGTCATCAAGTGGAGTATACCATGGAGTTACTTTAATTCCATTATGATCATTTATGTACGTAGGAATGATGGTATCATAACTAAGCAGTTATAGGATAAATTCATCAAAGCTACTTCGACTTTGATGATTACATAAGATGTTGATAGAGGATGAAGCTGCATCAACCTTTCCATTTAGTGGGAAAATTTTCATGTTAGTAGGTACTTCAATGGACAAAGATATGCTCAAGTGTTGATTAGCTGTAAGAAGGTTGCTTAGACCATTTGTAGAAGAGATCAATTTGATCTCAATAATTGACAATGGTTATTTGATGTAAACCGTAACTAAGAACAAACAAGGTTGGTCGCTGAATAGGTCCAAGCTTATAGAAAGGTTAAAATGAAAGTGGTGGGGAATACGCAGAATGATAATTAAGAATGAAGAAGTAAGCAAAACCTTACTAACAGCTCCAAAGGATATGAAACACCAATAGAACTTTTAAAGACTTACAGCATAATTCAATATGATGTACAAATCGGTTTAGTAAGGTTACTCGCTACCTAACCTTACTCAAGGGTTAGGATAAGCGTGATGCCGAGAATAGATAGAGTGTTTACGCAAGGAAAAAAACACTAAAAGTGTATTAATGGTAATTTTTATTCTCCTTACAACTACAAATACAAAAGGTATTTATACCCATAAGTTAGGGTAACTTGTCTAAAAGGGAAAAAACAAAAAATGGTATTTCCTAAAAAAGTAATGTATAAGATATAAAGGATAAAAATGAATATATAAATAAAATAATCATTGGTGCAATAGATTCTACGCATGATACTATATATGTAGCGATGCCACATTGGCGAGGCTATTAGAAGATGTGGACAAAAAGTACGAATAGTTTGCTTGTTCAAGTAGGGTGGCTTAATTAGTTCGAAGTCTCTTTATCTCGGCTTTTTGGCTTCTCGGTAAGGAAGATGCTAAGTCATTAGTCAGCTCGAGTGCAAATGAGTAATCTTCAATTCGACGCACTACAGAAAGATGAGTAGTCATTCGACTCGACATGATGAGTGACTTGGCAAAGAAGTATTTAGCCTTGGCAAAGGTCGGCTGGAACTGGAGGATTCATCTTACCAATCCCTCTAATCCTCAAGCTCAGCTGAGGGTTAATGGCCCGGTAGCCTAATTCCCATCATTAGCAATTCACGATAATGTCTAAGGTTGATTAACCGCAAGCTTATATGATGATAGATACGAAGAATCTATAATAACACTTAAGGTTAATCAAAGACCTATATGATGTTAGATATTAGGATTCCGAACTAACAATTATTGTTAATTGCGGGCCTATCTGTATAGTGAAGCTTAGCCTTAAAGTGAAGCAATACTAAGAGTTGTCTTGTAAAAGGAAAAAAAAAATATTGAAAAAGAAAAGAAGATAAAAGCAAATCCAAGGAGATGAAGTCCAGTGCTAGTTACCGAAGCAAGGTTTAAGAATCATTTTCCATATGTAAAAATTGTTTCTTTAGCATGCTACTTATCTAAAGAATTATGCATAAAAACTAAGGGAAATGTTTTAAGGAAAACCACATGATATTGTAAAATATTTTCCCTAAAAAGTATTTTCACAAAAATAATTTTTTTTTATATGTTTGGGTGTTTTTATAAAAATGTATTGAAAAACTTTTCCGATATTTGAATAAAGAATATTATATAACTTATAACCATACCAAAATATGTTAATATCTATATGTTGTTGTAAATATAATATATCAAATATTTTATTTAAAAAGAAAAGTGTAAATGTAAATGATTTTTTTAATATATATTATTGTAATCGTTTTAATTGATTTTGATAATATTTTAATAAATCTATAGTTTTCTTTATTGGTATAATTTTTTTATGTTTAAAATATAATTTATAAATAAGTTATAAAAAGAATTAAAAAAAAATCATTTTCTTAGATTTAAACGTTCGCAAATATTAAATTGAAAAACGACATTGCATTTTGAAAAGTGTAAATTGTTTCCTAGAAAAATGGAAGAATTTTGCCTTTAACTGAAGAACGATTTTCTTTATAAAGAAAAACTTTTTCTACTTAAAGTACCTTTTCTAGCAAAACAAATGTAATAATCCAATCGAAACTTTTTCCATCGAAATATTGTCTATTTTGGCTTGAAATGTCCTTGGTATAATAGCTTTTCAAGAGGTCACCTATTTAAGATTGTTTAAGCCTGAATACGCTTAATTTCAAAGTTTCAAGATACTACGAACTGCTATACTAAAAGGTGTATCGATAATTTAGAATTCTGTTACGCAACTATAAGAAGTATTATAACAAATAGGGGAAAATAAGGAAAAACGTTTTCTGGAAAATATTTTTGTTGAAACAGACGGATCCTAAGACATATGTGGATGCGGAAACAATAAAAAGAAAAAGAAATTAACTTTTTTTTTTTTTTTCTCCTTCACAGTTTGAAAAGAGACCTATGATCAAGAGGTCGACACGAATGCTCGCTATTGTCAAGACCTGGTCATGAGCCGTTTCCATACAGATTTGTCAAGAAACCAAGCCCTTATATCACCTGAGAGAAGATCAACAAGTGAGATGAAATAGAAAAAAGTTATAATAATAATGAAGGGGGTATGAAGCTTTAACGCCCAGACCATGAAGGACTTGAAGTCCTTTTGTTCCATAAAAAACTATCGACTCCTTGTTGTCGAATCAAAATGACTATTTGTTGTCGAAGATTGGAAATCCTTGCTGGTGTAGTTTACACGAATTAGAGTTGCTGCTGAACGCTTTGTGTACTGTAAAAAAAAAAAAAAAAAATTGTACCCTTAATATGTATGGGAGAAAGAACTCTTCAAGTGTCGAGACATTGAATGAGATTAAAAAAATAAATTGCATTAGATAAAAGATGGTGTGATTTCAAGAGGAAGAAGTCCAATGAATAGTTTCGATATTATCCAATTTACTGTCCAGTTGTTGCTAAAGAAATTTAGGTTTAGAAATCACTCAAAACCCTCGTTACCGACAATTTGCAAACATGCGAAGTGGAATTCGCTGCTCAATGCAAAAAAATGAAGTATATGGTAAGTGAAGATTCAAATATTTACCAAAAGAAATATATGCTAAATGGAAGGAAGAACAAGAAATGATTGAGCTCTTCGTGACCTGCTCGTGTTCCATCTTGCTCCGATTTACCGACACATCTATTTTCATTGCCTGTAGATATTACATCATTAAGGAAGATTTGAATTAGAAATTTGAAGCAAGAGAAAAAAAAAAAAAAAAAGAGAGAGAGAGAAAGCGAAAATTAATAAAGGTAGGCCGAAGCCGAGATCGAGGACGAAAGACACAGAACATCGGTGGGTTGCAAATTAACAATATCGTTGGCGGTCAGCTTTTTGTTGCCGATCACTACTGATTCCCGTAATCGTCGTTAGTTATTACAGCCATGCTCGTTGCCGTATTCGCATATGGGAAAGGTTTATGCATATGCACAAATGTGATGTGCTGGAGTCTATGCCAATTAATTTAAACAGAAATCGTGATTACATATTTAAACAGTATTTAATTCAAAAAAGAAACTTTGTTTTTATTATTTTGGGTATTGATGATTTTGTGTATGGGTGAAAGTTTGGTCTTTAGATTATAGCAAGTATCGAATGTTTTCGTTTGTTTCCTTTTTTTTTTTTTTTTTTTTTTTTTTTCCAAATGGTAGTTTAAGTTAGTCTGTAATGCTATATTGGGATTTCAACATCTAATCTAATGTTAGGAGTAGGAAGAGTGAAGAATTAACCCATGTAAGTCATTTCATAAGTTGTTTGGATGAGACCATGTTTGATAAATGTCTTATTCCAAGTTACTGCCATTGATATATTTAAAGGGATAGAATTGTTTGTTTTAATCAATGATAAGTAATTATATATATATATATATATATATTTTGTTTCTTCTTTCGCACAAGTAGGATGAGTACGACATCATATATTTATTAGGTATATACAATGCGAGTGCGGTGTTTGCTAATATATATATATATATATATATATATATATAAACGTTGAGATTTGAGAAGGGATAGATTTGAAGAAAACATGATTTGATTTTAGTTTCCAGAAGCTTGATGCAAATATAAATATATATATTGTATAAGAAAATTCCAAATCATGATTTGGCATCAAGAAGAAAGGGAAAAACAATCCTTGGATGGAGTATGAAAGTGGGTTTGAAGCAAGGCAAATATTTGTTTTAATTGGCCAATGAAGGTTCCAAAGTGTGACTTGAATTACAGTTACTAAAAAAATAAATAAATAAATAAATAAAAAAATGAGTGAATGAATAACCGATGGAGGAAAAGTGAGAGAGAACTGACAGCCTAAATTTGTTATCGTTATGAGAAGTGACAAACTACATATATAGCCAACATAATGTGCTTGAGGAGAGATAAAAGATTGATGATTTGAGTTTAGATTCGATAAGTAAAGGTGATCTTGATAAATATTTGTTAGGATATATTTGAAATTAAAATGAGATATTATTGTTGATATCTGATTAGTTGAAAAACGGTTTGGAACGTTGAGAAAAGATTTTAAGTGATATATCGTATCACTAATATGGATCGACGAGCACAGCACACCCCATAATTCATGATATTTTGTCACGTTATGGTTGAGGCAAAAGGCAAGAACTCAAATGATTAGGGACTGAGAACTGAACATATTGACACCATCACCACTAGACTTACTAAAATATTCATTATATTTAAAGGTACATCAGCACCCTAAGTGTTGGAACTCATAGATAATCATCGTGGCACATGGGAGTTTATCATCGGTGACTTTGAAGACGGAAATTGATATCCCGGAGGCAACGAAATTGGTACCGATTTATCATGCTCAAACCGTTACTTATTAGAAAGAAGCATAAAGTCCACTAATATTATATATACAACAGTTGAAAAAGCATATATATAATTGTCTAAAACTCCTTGCGGGGGGATGTAAACGGCTTGTAATCTAATTTAATAGTGAGAAGGCCTAAAAAACCAAGTTTAATCGTAGATATTTTAGGAAGATTTGGGTTTGTGAGTTTAGGACAAGGATCGCCATGCTAAATATTTCACTCTCAACCTTATTCGATTATCTTGTATATAAAATATAGACTCAAAAAAGGGGGTTTTTTGAGCTGTATTTAGCTTTAATAGGTCTTAAAGGAGTTTATATGTACTCTATATTTATTTATATCAATAATGAACTTACTTTAATTATTATAAGTTTTTGAGTAAACTTAAGCCCATGAAGGCTAAATGAGTGGATGAGCTTCAATAACATAGATTAATCTTAGCCATCCATCTTAAAATCATCTGACAAGTAAGATTGATTTTCAAACTTTATAAATAGGAAATTTTTCTTTTTATTTGACTGATTCATAATATTAACCAATTTCGAACGAACACTGAAACTTTCTTGAAATTGTTCTTTAGAAATATAAAATTTGATCCACTATCATATGCATGCATTCCTTCCACTTATTACGCTCATTGTGCGTGATTGGCCAACTATAATAATCCTACCATACTGCTCTCTAAAATAGTATTTTTTAAAGGAAAAAAAAAAAATTTAAGAAACAGACCTTAGTTACCAGAAGATAGGTTAAGGAACTTTCTTTATCCCTCATAGAGTATCTCTGCAGCTTCTTTTTGTAGGTTTTTTACGTCAAGAACTTGGAATAAAGATGATATTAGACTTGAGCTGGTGAAAGGTCATACTTTTAATCGTTTGATGATGAAACTTAAACCATAAAAACTTCATTTGCAATTATATAACACGTGAATTCATGGGGTTGCCAGATGAAAAGCATTTATCATGCCATGCACAGTTTTATTAACAATTTATGGTAGCTTCTAATCATTATAGTAGAAATTGTCATTTAAAACTCTTGTTTATTATCTAGGGATGGCCTCCTTTCAATTCATTACACTTTCCATTCAATTCATAATCGAAATGAATTGTGAAGAATACCATGATTTAGGTGAATCTTGCGAATTGAACTGTACTATAAACATCTTAAATTAAGCCGACCGCAAATATACATGCATATATATATATATATATATATATATATATATATATATGGTTTCATCCAATTTTGTTAATTATTCCATTTGGTTTTTATCCGCTTTTATTCTTTAATCCATGAAGAAAATTTCGTTCGATAATGCAAACTGAACTACCAATCATGAACTTATCCTCGAGTCTGGTAATCAATCAACTCAATTTTATTTTAAAAGGAATAAAAAAGATGAAAGAAAGAATGAAAAAGATTTTGATCCGGTTCAAGATTAATCCTTTTCTCGTGGAGATCTTTTCCATTATGCAATGCGAGACGTCAGCCCACACACTTCCTACATAATTATTTTTCATTTTCTGAGAATTCCACTAACCAATTGTAGTGAAATTAATTTAAGTGAAATGAACAGTCATTCGAATGAATAACATTATAAAAGAGGAAAACTTGAGTAGATATTGTGGAATCATGGAAATATAAAAGTGTTTTTTTTTTTTTTTTTTTTTTGAGTGCTAGTTGGATTTCTTTCCATAAGATCTTTTCATTTTGTTTTGAATTTCCATCGATGCTTAACAGGCTTTAGAAAGCCGGTATCCTGTTAGGCTTGTGTGCCAATCATCCAATCCTATTATGGGGAAGAAAATTTCACTTGAAATGATATATTACAAGTATCATAACGTGGTAGATAAGAGACGTGAAAGTTGGTCCTTTTATCATTCAAGGTCCTAAAAATGTAAAAGATTTGATTCTTCTGACTCTGCTGTGTTATCAAGGCCACATCAAGTGCTATCAAGCGGAGGAGATGACGTTATCAAAACTACCTTGGTCTTGGTCCCTACCGCGTCCAAGTAGCCTACTCACAACAGTCCCCCGTGTATACCAGAAGCTAATGATATTTCATTAATAGTATACATTAATATTTTTAGGCATTACCTTTAACGCTAGTATAGGTGAAAACTAAACAAAATAACACGTGCTAGTTTAAGTTAAAACTAAGCAAAATAACACGACTTCGAAGAATAATGATTCATTTAAACATGAACGATAAGTTCACTTTGAGATATTGACTATTTCTTTTTCCCATCCCATTTATTCCTTAAAATGCTACTATTACGACATTTATTTAAAAGAATCCCAATTCTTAAAAATAAGCAACCTCCATTCCTCGTAACAACCTAAGAGTTACAATTTTAGAGAGAAAAGACACCCATTACCCTCTCTTTTTCTCTAACACATTCCCCACCATATACAAACTATCACACCACCACACACCACTAAGCACCACACCACCAAGCACCACCACCACACTAACACCATAGACCATCGTGACAACCTACAATTTGCATTAACTACGAACACGGCTCCAAGCGACATACGTACATCTACAATGTTTATAGCTTCGAACACAACCTAGTGGTCTCGGTAGTACTCATTGTTTCGATGATCGATCAATGTTGTATGATACACTATGACACACAATTTCAACACCACCGCAAGGCTTTCACATCACAACTATTGTAATTTTGAACCACAAGCCTATAATATCTAATCTCACACACACATTACACCCTTGTGATTTTTTAAAGAAAAAAACAACAAATTCATTCTTGCTTCCCTTATTTTATTTTATTATTATTTTTTTTAAGTATGACACTACTGTAAAATAGCTTTACCAACACCATAGATTCAACCTACTATTGTGCTTTTATTTGTTGGAAGTAAAGAGAATGAGAGAAGAGGGCTATAAGTAAAAGGAGAGAAAGGAGCAAAGAGATTGAGAGAAGAAAGTAATAACGAAAGAGAGAGAAAGAAAGAAAGGAAGTAGATAGAGGTAAAGTTGTTTTTTATTTTTATTTTTATTATGATTCCATTCTTAATGCCTTTTTGGTCAATTAAACAATATAATAAACATTCTGTCCTTATTCTATTCTATGAGAATCTTAATTCCATCCATCCTCTATTCCATTCAACAAAATGAACACACCGAAAAAACTTGTATAATAGGGTTTAAGCTTTACTATTTAGCTCATTTAACTAAGTCTACACTTTATAATTTGCTTCCTCCCTCAAATCTCCCTTGTTTTTTCTAAGGTATAAGGATGATTCATGCATTTTCAACCTAAGTTCCTCTAGGGGTATCTTCAAGGGAATTTAGAAGGGGGCGAGCAAAAATTCATTTGCATACTAAGTAGTAAGGAATAAGTATTATATATAAATGTGCATTCAAACATATTATTTAAAATGCAATGCAACAATAAAAAATGTTATTTGCATGGTACTGATCAATTTGCCATGAAATTAAAAAAAAAAAACATTCTCATTTGGGTTTTTAGAAGTTTATCAATATTAAAACACCTCCCACTAAACTCCAGGTTGTGCAATAAACCATTAGTCCCCTCTCCATCTATTCTAAACTATCCACACAATAGCTTCAAACATGTACTATAATCTCCTCTTCTATTATTTAGTCCAATAAGATTAGAAGTGGTAAATAATTATTCCTCACCTGATGGGTAACATTTGGTGAGCATAATCAAAATATAGAAAATGCAAAGGATGCAATAGATGAACAAGTTATTAAAGCAGTTGAACTCACTCAAAATCCTACTTTTGCTGTCACTGCGACTAAAAAATAAGACCAAAAGAAGGAAAAAAAAGAAAAAGAAAAAAAGAACTACTTTAACCCAGTCAAAGTCCTACAATAATTCCATTGAAAAGAAGTGCCAAAAATAAAAAAATAAAAAAAAAAGGAAGTAGGAGGAATCCTGGATAGACTTTGAAGTAGAAGATATGAGCTATAACAAGATTCTTATCCGACATGGCAAAAGGATTTTATTCAAGATTAAAACTCTAACACACATCAAGTCCTTGATTGGCTTGCTTCGTTGAATTTAAGCTGTGTTGTGCCACTGATCAATAAAAAGCCATGAACTTCTAAAAGCTTCAAGGAAGATTAGGGTTGTAGGTTTATGATGAGTCTAATGACTCGACTGGGGAAGGAAGACAAATTGACAGTTGTAGAGACGGCAAGAAAGAGAAGGCAAACTGTTGTAATGTGGCACCTCAGTCGGCTTTACTTACTTTTAGTTTTTCGTTAGATGGGATACATGTGAATACCATTTGGTTTATCTATGCCAAAGATTCTAACTTCAGCTACCGAAACACCAATTTATGGAGTAAAAAGATATAATAATAATAATAATAATTGAATACCAAAATTCCTATCTGGAGAGGCTTGTCTCGAATTACAAGGTAACACCGATGCCACCTACAACTATCAGCATGGTTTCAACGTACGCTCTCACAGGTGGATTGAGCCGGGGAAAAACCACTATAGTACACATGTCCGGTTTGGTTAGCAGTAGGCACACAAGCCAGAGGCCCAGGTGGATAGAGAGATTTCATTGCTCCATTGCAACCTCTGAACATATGCAGAAAGTATATTTAAACTTCGGTAATCCCCTGAAAATGGGAACTTAACAGAGCACGCTTCAGCTCTGCTCTATGTACATACAGAATACAAGCTACATCACGTAAAATAATTCCTGTACAATGTTACCAACTCCGTAAATCATCTCCTACGAACATGAAATTTCTCCTAGAACTGACCAACTTGCCTACACCTTCCGCTTAGTCACTCCGTTCCCATGTTGCCTCAATGAAGAAACAGAATCTTGTGACCATGAAGATGTCTTGAACCTGCCAGCCAGGAGGTTGGATGCCGCTGCGGCCCTAATTTTCCTTCTCTTGGATTCTAGTTCCAACCTTTTTGAGCTTGATGTGGAAGACCCCGATGGGTTATCAAAAATTGAAGCAGCTTTAATCAGGGCACGTTTGTCATTCCTATTTCTTTCAAATTTAGAAGAAAACTTCACTCGGGCACCAGCAGCTCTGTCCTCTTCACTGCTTGGAAGCAATCTTATGTTAAGACCCATTTTCCTAGATTTGGCTTCCTCTTCAGCAACTCTTTTGTTTTGATTCTACGAATACACACCATATAGTCAGTTATAAGAAATTAAAGACAATTAAACACACAAAAACTATTATTAAGTATTAGACATACCCTAAGTTGTGCACGAAGAGCTTTATTTAAAGCATAGTCATCGGCATGTCTTGCATCTGATGAACGTTGAAGACGAACCAATACTGGTTCAGCTTCTTTCTTCTTCTTCAAATCCTCTTCTTGGTGTTCAAGACGATAAAAAGGATCTGCAAGCTTGCCTCTCTCTGTAAAGGGAAGGAATTGAATCAGATAAATATCCAAGAAATATACAAAGAGACAAAGCCAAAAATAAAGAACCCATGTTCTGAAATAAATACTGTTCCACTCATGCTTTTGACTGTCTCACAACATTTAGATGAAATTGTAAATAAAGATCAGCAAAAAATTACATATGTTGATCATTACCTTCATCAGCAGGAAGCTCAAATGTCTCTGCATCTTCAACATCAAACTCTTCCACTTTCCGTTGGGCCCCACTGATGATTACATACTCACAATTCTTTGGGTCCGTCTGGATAACAATCTCATGCTTGCAGCAAGCAGACTTCATTGTAAAACTCCATATCTGAATAAGCAAGGCAGATAAAGAAAAACATGAATTAAGAGAAGAAAAATACAGCTAAAGCAGTCTGCAAATAAAATTGCACTAAGCTGCTGAAACCCTGCTTCAGTGCATGAAGACAGGACATCATCAAGGCAATATCCCTTCTGTCAACATGTTCTATGGTTACAGACAAGGATTCCTTTTTTACACTAATCGACCTCTACAGAATTTTATCCTAAAAATACAAACCATCTGATTATCTGTACCTTTGTCGAATAGTAGTTTCCCACTTGCTTCTTCTCTGCATTAAATCTAACACCCTTTGCGATCATAGAATTGCACCCACCACACCATACGTTAAAAGGCATCTCAAACCTGAAATAGAAAACCACGGCTGAAACAAAATGATATGCTTATGTTGCTCCTGACTTTCACATTATAAGAGCCATTTTAAAATAAGCTATTATAGAGGCATTCATTTGACGATTGTCATGAAGCCAATTCACTGCAATGGTGTGAAGTGGCATTGGAATATCAAAACATGCTCTGGCCAGAAAAAAGTAGCTGTCATATTAACTTAAGAACAGATATAAGAATAGAGACAATGAACGGATAAATAAAGGCATATACTAGTTCACTTACATGGATCCCTTAAACTGCCAACACAATGCGCCTAACACTGAGGAAGTTTGATAATTTTCTAACAAAAGTTGCCAACTCCGGGGACACTTATTAAGTTACCTTTCCATGCACTTGCCTTTTCTTAAGGTGTGTAATCAACATCAAAAAGTGTAAAAAGAATCTTTTTTAGACCCATGACACCGCTAACAGGACCCATCTTCAAAATAGAATTTCATACATCTCTAAACTAGAAGAAATGTGACCCTAGATTATTAAAATTTCACTCTCTCTATCAAAGGAAGAATAAACCTGATGGATCCTGCATGGCTGATAGGTTCTGAAATAGAATATTAGACATCATAAGGTTCTGGTTCCATGTTTCTGAACCTCACTCTTACCTTTCCTAGTTACTGGCCCAAACCTATAGCCTATATACCACAGGTTGCTGGTTTCAAGTTCCCATGTACTCTCTATCTTACTATTACATGTAAGATGGATAATAAACAACCCCATCAAATATCTTTAATAGAAATTATAAATATTTAAGAGCTGAACCAATATTGAACCCCCTCATTAGAGGTCAATTGTAGCTCCAGTACTATTCCAACGATGTTGCATTTGTCTTTCAAGATATTAGTTTTGGGCATAAAACAGGCTACAATACATTTTTAAAATGCCATTTTTGCATAGTAATATAAAATTAACAAGTTCAGGATTGCTTCTAGGGTTGCATGATAGGTTTGATTTCAAACTTTAAAACCTATATTTCAAGGTAGGATACATAATAGAAACACCTACCTCAACCACCATGCACCCTATCACCTCTGGATAGGATCAATCAACTAGTTTTTCCCGATCAAAACAGAATAACATATAAGAGTTCTTGCAGCATGACCCAAAAAGAGAAGGAATTCTTGCATGCATCTTCTTGCCTCAAAATTTATAAATTTTGACTGTCGTAAGATCATGGCTGCTCATAATCTACCAACACATAAATGATGATGTGATAATAGCAATTTGGATAACTCTGGCAGTTTCAAAAGCAATTTCAGAGAATGAGAATACTAAGTGGGCCCTCATTATTCGATGCAGGAGCTAAATCTGATTTCAAGGATTTACATAAGTGCACAAGGATTAAACACTTCTATAACTACCCAAATAACTGTGCAATTATTCAAAGATTGGCTTTATATTTTTTTGGCAGAATTTAGAAAGTCAGTACTAAGGCTGAGCACATTAGACAAAAGAAACACAAGTAACCTAGAACAAATTCAGTTGTTTATACGAATCATCAAGCAAAACAGAACTGGCATGTAGGGACACAACATGAGACTTCTAAAATCAAATATATCACGGAGAGCACTTGTCTATGTATGTTAAACTACCTTATAATGAGTATGCCCTGATCCAGTTTTCGGGCTCTTTCCCGCAGAGCATGTTGACCATGGAACTTGTTTAATGAACCCTGAAAAATTTTGAAAAGAAAAAATTAACACCAGGAACAAGCACCATAGTTATGATGAGCATTCATATGATTGAAAGACTGTTGCGTTACCTTCTTTGGACTCCATTCAGGGGGGTAGTAAAAATTGTCAGCTCTGGCAGCTGCTAGGGAAGACTGCAAGAAACAAGCAGAATGAAAACTTCAGCCACTTATGAAGCGAAGAAACAGCCATCACATGTAACAAGAAAATTAAAAAAGAACCAGGATACATCTCTCCCCTATTACAGGGAGAAAGTACATGTACAAAATACACCATGGCAAGTATTAAGACAGTTGGATTTAGCTCAAGACAAGCTGACAGGTTGGACCATTGAAAATTTAGGATAAGCAGGAAAAAAAAAATAGAAAAATATAAAAAAGAAGATACATGCAAGAGTAGACATGATCTTTACATAAGAATGCTATATGGCCATGGGATTTCTATGTCTCAATACAATAAACATTTCGGGAACATCTCATGATCCGAATTGGAAATAAATATAGACAAAGTTTTATCGTAGCTTCAAAATTCTATAGTAATAAATGCCAGAGATTTAGATTCAGTGCTTTTTACAGGAGTGACTTCAATAGTAGCAGCATCCAAAAGATGAATACTTTATTTTTTATAATTAAAAGAGAGAATTATGTTCGGTAAAAAAAAATTCGTAATGCTCACATGTGGATAATAATCTTTCACTATGAACTTTCTAGTATAACAGAAAACCAAAATTCATCCACCGATTACTATTTTGTCATCTAGAGAGTTCACACATCCATGATCCAAATCCTGAATCAGTCAGTTTGATTTCATAATACATACAAAGTGACTATAACCCAGAGAAACAATGGATTTTCCCAACATATAATTTATGTTTAGTGAGAGTGCTGCCACTTGTACTAAAAAATTGTCAACTCAGTAGGATTACAAAGATCTCTACTGCAGGCAAGACATAATTTATGCTTCTTATTAAGAAAACCTCGATGGCACTCATCTTGAGGGATTAAGGCCTAGATTCCACATGATCAAGCAGCTGACTCTTAATGATGTCAACAAAAAGGGTGCATAAAGTAATCTCATCTACCAAGAGGCTTCCTTCTAACAAAGAGAGGCATGACTATTATTGGACTGGCCACCTCCAGGTACATAATCACCTTATAAAAGACATGAACCAGTGTAGTTTGCGCAACCTAGGTAGCATAAGGTGTCCATTGTCCATAGTACAATTTGAGCCCTGGCCCGCATAAGGTAGATGATGAACCTCAATACAGACTACAGATCTCTCTCTTCCCCATCTCTCTCCCTCCAATCCCCAACACACCACGCGCGCCCGCCACCACTCCCACCCCCGCGCCCACCCAACCCCCCTCCCCCCCCCCCCCCCCCCCCCCCTCCCTCCCTCTCTCTCTCTCTCTCACACACACACACACACACAATAATCAAACAATCAATACGCCGTAAAAATTGGAATAGTCAATTTCTGGATAATCAGCAAAATACTATTGCGAGACAATTTTCAAAAGGATAATCTCTAAAGAGAAAAAACACACGTTTTTACAAGTTCATACAGAGTTTTCACACAAAACACTACTTTTTATCGAAAATCAAATGGTAAATAAACGAAAGATTGGATCCAATCACCAGACGGCAACCCTAACTTTTCTTAATCAGATGAGAACCAATTCCAAAGGGGTCAATAAGAAGCGAACCGCAACCCTAATTGCCACAGCAATCGATAGGAAATCGACAATTTGAAGAAGGTAGTTCGATTTACGCACCATTATCCCGGATTCTGCTTGGAATCAGACGCGCTCGTGAATCTTCAAATCTCTCTGAAAGATCGACCGGCGAATGCTACAACAGCTGCAATGGTCGCCTTTGTACTTTTTGCGGCACTTTCCTTCTTTATTTTAACTATCGTCAATATTCTTTTCGCGTCAAGAACACCAAAACGGAGATAAAGGAGAGATTTGGCCTCCCTCTCTCCCAAACGTGTTGTGGCCAAACTCGGCCTGATTCGTAGTGGGCTAAGATTAAACGGGCCGGTTATTTAATAAAAAAGGATTAAAAATGTCCATCCCAACTGGGCCCATTAAACACACGCTTGAGGGCTTTACTTTGTTATATTTGTTCATTTTTTTCCCCCGACCAAAGGGCTTAGCTAATTCAGATTCTTTTTCACATAATTTTATATAATGCATAATTTCATCAATTCAAGGGCTATTCTTATCCAACTTAGTAGGTCAAATGGATTTAACTACAAACTAATCCACTCTAGTCTTCAGTTTAAATAGCTTTGAGACATTAAACTTGCTTATTAAACAAGTTGAAAAGCTATTTTTAACTTATTTTTAATTGGATAAAACAAGTTGGTTCATTCGTCAAACCCATTTGCACAACTCTATTTACAGTATAAGTGAAAATATAAAATTATTACTAAGTGGCTTATTCACTACTTAATAACTAAATAATGCAGAATGATTTTTCTAACTCTTAATAAAATTATTATATTAAAGGGCTCCGTAATTAGTGAGTTTGATTTCGATCCATTAATCTCCATTTAAAATTATGCTACTTGCATTTAGCTTGATGAATGAATATAGTTACTGCAAACTACTCATTGCGGGATTGAACCTAGACTTAATTTGATTTACTACTTAAGGTTTCCATGTATATTTGCATGAAGATTACTCATCAATCATTAACATTTAGTGCTTTAACAATATTAAGTCTTCCTAACTTACCTTTTATACATAATCTATGTAGTATGTACTTTGGTTATTACTTGTTAGTGTAGGTTTTCTTACTTACTTTTTTATTGTTTTAGGAATTATTAATATTTATTGTTTAGTTGTTATTTTTATGTTTTTGTTGTGTTCTAAGTATTCTAAGATTTTCTTGTTGGTGCTTGAAATGGAAAGATGTCGAGTCTTTCATGCATTCGATGGTAGAGTATGAATTAGAATTGCATGTTTTGTATTGGGGATTCATTTAACTACATATTTTAAGGTTTTTACATTAACTTTTAGAGCTTCATTGGTTCCCTCCACCCTATAAATAAGTTGTTGGATGTGAAATTATAGACATATGGTGTAGTGACTAGGTTGTTGCACTTAGACTTTGAACAATAGAGATTTAAACTTGGATCGGTCTTTTAAGGAGTGTAAGTAGGCCCGTAAAATAAAAACAAAATGAGGAGTATCAAGCTGTTGTCCAATATAACTACTCTAATACTTGAGTTAGTACGATGTGGGAAGCAAATTAGCACCAAGATAACAAGTAAATGTATGAGGTTTTGTGTAAATGGCTTACCATGCGAGAATTTTACCATAGGCGAATCACACCTATTTATAGTAGAGGTTCAAAGATACTTAAGGAAATCAAGATAAGGATAAATATTGCCAAAGAAGATGATGCATCTTCAAAGTTGTACATACAGAAAAACACCACAAAAAAGAGTTGAAGGAAAATAAAAGAAGATTAGCAAATTTGACAGTTACCAATTGGATATGACATAACAATCGATCTTATTCAGCCTACAATTTACCGGATATGACTTATCGGTTTGAACCATAAGGTCACTCATCACTATTCCTTACTGAAGGTAATAGATAAAAGCCATAGAATAAGAATACTAGGGTTACTCACAAAAAGAAACTTGTAATAATCTGACAATATGATTAATCTCTTTGTACAAAAATAAATGGGGTTTATATACTAATCTTACTAGGGTTACTAGCATACATGAAAAAGACAAAAAAGGATAATTTATAATTGGAATACATGAATAATACTAAAATGGTAAAACAGATAGAGGACATTTTGTATGAGAAAGTAAAGAATCATCCTAAATTAGAGTGCTAAACGACATGTGTCAAGAAGCGATTAGAATTTAGTTATGCGGTTAATTAAGCTAAAATGATGGTTGAGGTCGCTTAACAATTGTGGGATCATGTTAAGACAAGTCCAAAAAGAGGTCATCAATCAGAGCTGACCTAATTGAGTTCAGGTCGGAGCTCGAGCTCTGAGGAACACTGTGATCCTTTCTGAGTTCGGTGTCTTGGCTACTTGGTTTGGATGAAGGTCTAATGTGAGTCGGCTTAGAAGTTATCTGGTTTAAGGTACGAGCTTGGCAATTTATACGACTGATCGGTAGGTCGGTCTGTATGCTTGGCGGGTCAGAGATAGTCCTGGAACGTATGAAGGCTCAGTGCTCAGGTCGACGGTAGTGAAAAACATGGAGGTCTGAATAGGAATCCCAGTTTTGGAGGGGGTTTTGAGCTAATATCCTTAGTATAAGTTCTTGGAGTCTTCTAGTTTAGCTACGCATGATTGGTCTGAAGAATTGATTCCTATCATTAGGGAAATGCATCTTTAGATGATGTCGGATCTTGAGAAATCCATGATACAGCTTAACTAGTTTACCTTTTATTTTGGTGCTAAGCTTCTCTTCCATATAGAGGTTCTGTCCTTAATAAGCTCCATAGCCAAGCGCCTGACTTATTAGAGGTTGAGTGCTCTTCGAGAGTGGACAGCCTAAGAATCTATTCAACGGGTTTGAGCTAAAGAAACCTCAAGTCTTCAAAAAGAGCTTGATTACAGGTTCTAGATGCTTCAAATAGGAAAGTCATGAACCTAAATAGGTTAACTCATAACCTAAATGTTTGTTTGAGCTTAGAGAGCTCATACCCAAAATTTCTTATCAACATGGGTCAAGTTCCTCATGATAAGAGATGGGCCCATGGAGAAGTAGGCACATGATTAAGTAATCAAATTTATGATCTCGTCTTTTTAAATTGCATTTATTGTTTGTCTCTCCAATAATGTTGTTCATTCTCCTTTTACTTTATTTCTTACAATGATTAATAAATTAAATTTTATTTATTAAAAACCAACAGTTAGCCCAATATATTTTTACTAGATGCTGGTGATTTTCTAGTTGTTATATAATAAGTAATGTATATGTAGATATATATTTGTTAAGGATATAGGTTTTTCCATCTTGTTACATAAAGTACTAGTAAATAATATAAAGGGTAATTGAGTACAAGGTGGATCAAATATGAGACCCTACTCATATTCTACCATTTAGTTACCAACTCTCGAATTTTTGTAACTAGAACCTATCTCTATACCACCTCAAAACCACCATGTACCTTATAACATTGTGTTGGACGCATAGTTAATATCAATCCTATAACTACACTACAATTAAACCAACCAGTAATAATTTGCAAGGTAACACATTTTAAATTGAAATAATATGAAACTTTGGTGGCTACAATAAAGAATATTCTTATAATTGGAAATGTTTAAGCACTTGATTAGGTTATTCTTAAATTTCTTTTGTTTTTTTTTTTCCAAATCATGACATTAAAACTTCTATTAGATCATAAGATTGTCATGTGCTGAGTAATTTTGATAAAATATATTGGATAATAAATTAGGAACTGAGATGTTTTTAAAACCTTACTAGATTATGGTTAGTAAAAAAGAAAGAAGGAGGTGAAGAAATAAAATAGTAAAAGAAGAGATGAGGTTTCATCAAGGAAAAGGGAGGGAGGGAGGGAGAGAGAGATTAGTTAGCAAATATAAGTAGGGTATAGTTTTGGGGTTTTATTATGGACTAGGTTTTTATTGTTATTTTCTTTAAGGTTGAAAAAATGCAATAATATTAATTTCCTTATTTATTAATATTATTCAATTATTTTTACAAAGTGAATATAGTATACCCTATAACTTACTCCCTGTATAATTTAGAGTATAGATTCCCTTATATATATATATATATATATTGTTGTATTACTAATGAAACAATTTTACAAAGCAATCATAATAAAGGAAGAAAATTATAAAAACTTATATTTATATTATGTTATTCTTTACCTTCTACTTGTAACTTTGTGTTTGGATTTTTTTTTTTTGTGATCTAATTTTTTTTATATTAAAACTTAGAGATGTTTTATGCATTAATTTGATTTTCTATAACAATAGTTAAATTTTAATCAATATATCTACCTTAGGATGAGTAGGTAACTTTATCTTATCCTATATCTTGTAATATCTTGCTTGATTAAGAGAGTGCTAAATGCTTTTTAAAGGTTATAGGATATGTTGGAAACGTACTCATACAAGGTCTGATCTTATGCTCATCTTACACTGGTATTCTAAGATGTATACAAAATAAATTTTAAGGTCTATATTCATCTTATATAAATTATTAAATAATAATGATGAAATAGTAAATACCAAATTTACCCAAATAAAAGTCTTTTTATGTAATTATTAGGTCCAATAAAGCATAGATATACAACATATGAAGCGCTTACTTTAAATGCAGATTTTATGTATGTGTCCATTAGCGCATCTAGACCTATAGTTTAAGTAGAAATCACTTAATGATTGCATTTAATGGATTTTTCGAAATCATTCACACTTAATATGTACTAGCTAATTCATTTTTTTTTTCAACCTAATTCACCAATTGATGTGTGTTCCATCACTTCCTAGGATGACCTACATAAGGTGATGAGCAATTAAAGTCATCACTTACTACTAAGTTCCTAACTTGTTGCAGCCATCAATAGCAAGTTCAATAATCTTCCTATCTGAATTAGGCATTGATACCAAAACTTTCAACCATTAACTACCTTTTCCTAACTTTCCAGTTATTTAAATGGTCATAATCAATTGATTCGTAATCTATATAACTTAACCTACATCATGTGATAAGTATGATGTAATCTATCTCCTAACTTCACTAGACTACTTCACTTTGACATTTTGTACCATTTTGATGACCATTGTAATTTGGTTAATAGCTTATGTTCCCTTTTTAGCAATTTAACCAATGGACAACAATCAATAAGTATGTGTTAGTTACTTACCTTAAATGCTCATTTATATTAGTGACAGGTCTCTTGGTCACATGGTAAATTATAAACAACTTTGTTCAAAATCTTTAATTACTCAACCAAGCCTGATAAAGGGATTTATTGACTCATAATTGATCAATCGACCATTCCATCATAAGTTTTGGGTTTTCCAAAACCTTTCCAATTTAGAAAACCTTACTTAGGTTTAGCTAACCATTCTTCAGGTTGGTATGGTTAGCTAAACTTAAAATGCAATCAATCGTTTTCTTGAGTTTTATAACACTAACCTTCTAACATAATTTGGCCGAAGCATCTTAAATCATTTATTAGACCCAAATCTTAAACATGATTTAATTAACACTTAACTACACCATTAAGACTTGCAGTATGTTTAGTTGGATAGAATGAAATCGTCGTTGTACTCTTATTACTTGTAGAATAATTATCCTTATTTGATTTGCAAAAACGCTATTCCTTAAACAATAACTATTCAATATATTATAGGATAGATAAGGAACTTATATTTCTTTCCTTCCTCAAAGAAATTGCTATTTCCTATGGAATGTTGCTATTATTGCAAAAATGTCCCTAATCACAAAACAAAATAACAATAGAAAAATTATTATTATTTTTTTCTAACTTTATTCCATTTTAGTAAACTAAACCCAATATTAGTTATTCTAAATTTTGATGCCGTTTAGATGGCTAAGCTATACTAAGGTTGATCAACCTAGGGATTTTTTAGTGAACCCCAAAATTGTCAAAACTAAATTCTCTTTTGTCCAACCAATGCAATTTCTGAATTTCACCGATCCTAATTGTCAAAAGCATTAGTTATCAATCAAAAACCAATATTTCTTATTTGTTAAATCATTTGCATGTTAATCAATTATATCTCTCCATCAAACAACAAAGAACCCATAGAATTCATCAAATTCAAATATTTATTCATTTATCAACTCAAACCTATTTCATTCACCAATGCTCACAATCACTATTCTTAGGGTTTTAGTGTCTACCAATCTTGTTGTAGTCCACTCGTGAAGCCCTTGCCGTTTTTCTTCCCTTTCGTTAAGAAAAATGTTAGAAAAACATTAATTTGAATTTGAAGCATTCAACTACTAAATTCTTCATATCCTAAACTACATCGACCTTGATGAATGCTTTGAGGATTTTCTTCCTCCACCTAAGTTTATTTTCTTTTCATCCTTCTTTCTTGGATGTATCTAATATTGTTAGAAAGCGATATATAATGGAGGCTAAGCTTTCTTAAGCAATATCCGGTTAGGGCTTCATAGTGTACACCCAAATTGATAAGATCCATTTAGTATAACTCGTACATAACTTGTAACTAATTAAATTATGTTTCAAATATAAAAATAAAAGTATAGAACAGTAATTATTTTTTTAAATTCATATTTACGATCTTCCGGTCTATACCATTCAGCTTTTATAACAAGTTCTCTGATGTATTTCCCACGATAAAGTCTCATAATGTTTGAAATTTAACTTATATATGCTAAGCAACCAAATAGAAACTCTTTTCTAGGGCCAATAGACTTGGTGAAGATTAAATCAGAAAAGGACTTTGCATTATCAAAGGGTGAATTTTATGCAAAAACTTCCAGGTTACATCCCGCAGATCTTGCGGATGAAAACGAATCATTACATTAGTCGATATAATGCAAGACAACCTCTAGGTAGAAGTGAGTCGCGACAACCATGGGCCTTAGCACTCTTGGCATGCCCACACACATACAGTCGGCGTTGAAGTTTGACATTATCAAACTGCCCCCCTTTAGAATATTTGCCAACACAAAGACTTCTCAACACGATGTTTTGCAACCCGTTATTTACGATACTTTCTTCTGTGAACACGTTTCGGCGTTTCGCTATATAATATCGGATTATTCTATGATCCTTTTTTTTTTTATATTTTTTGGCCGAAATGAAGAAATATTCATTGAAAACTAACCACCGTCAGATACAAGGTCATCCGGTACATTACAGAATGACAAATGAAGAAGCAGCTGTTGAAATGCTATTCGATTAGGCCACATTCTTTTTTTAATATCAACGGCCACCATATTTGCTAATCGATTCACCGATCTATGAATGTGGACAATCCAAATAGATATACCATTTAAGGATATCAGAATCTGTCTGACTTCCTCAAAATACGGCATAGATATCCAATAAAGCATATCGGAATTTCGTTTGAGAGCGTTGAAAATATTTAAACAATCTGTTACTAGAGTCACATCCGTCCAATGTTGGTCTTTTTATCAGTTGTAATGCTAGTATTAAGGCTTGATGTCGAAACCCTATCGTATTGATTCCTATATCATTGGCCTAACAAAAATCAAAAATAAAAAATTCTATAACCATCTCAATAGTTAGAAAATGTAGTAAAAAGTCCTTCCGGAGGATGACATTTATAAATTTAATATGTCTTATATTTCAAAAATGATTAACTAGCTTGATTAAAGGCAAATTTATGCAAAAGAGATATTAAAAATTAGAAAACAAACTGGAAACATAAGTTCATGTCGAAGAAAAGAAGAAAGTTCTTTTTTTTTTTTTTTTTAATCAATGTCATCAAACCCGAGTTAACCCTATAACACAACCCGGTTTGACTTCACTAGTTATAAAACCGGTTTGATCAAATTTTAGTCTAACCTCGATTGAATTCAATTCTACTCTTTTGACCTTTAACTGTTTCATATATTTAAATCAACTATATGAGTTAACCGTAACAATATTATCTATTACTACTAAGGAAAATTATCATACAATTTTCATTTTTTTTCCTTAATTCCACTACAAGTTTGATTAAATAATTATTTACTTATGGACACCCACATTGTACAAAGAATTCAAATTAAATTGGAATTGATGAGAAAAATCCGTTTCCACATAACACGACAAAGATATATGTGCCCATACAAGTCAATTGATAGTCATTGCATAATAAGCAACTAAAGAAAAAAAAATAATGTCATTTAAAGCGTAGGTTAAAGTTCAAAAATTTTGTACTTCAAATGGGTAGTAAATAAAAGTATTTACAGGACGAAACAAAGATCTTCTAGAATAATCCCAAAGCGACCCTCTTATCTTCTTAAAATGCTGGACCAATTATAATAGAAGGTTCTATACCTTGCCGTATCCTGATAAACAAATGAAACCTCCGTAAGGTATAAGAAAATGCTACCTCACGTTGTCTAGACAATAATTAATTCATCAGTTGAGAGAGAGTTTTCAAATGCACAGTGTATAATCAATTTTCATATCCAACGACTCTAGTATGATATATATGAATTTTCCCTTGTTTCTTTTACAAATACGGTTATCTCTAACGAACCATCTGCTTACAGCTTACCTAATTCAAATGTGCTTTTACTACATGGTAGAGTTTTTAGATGAAGTCATAAGAAAAAATTTCAGGATTGGAGTAAGCCCTCCCACCATCCACACCGTCCATTAAATAAACAACATGAAAAAGGTTGCGTATGCATTTAAATATTCGACTTCCACCCATATGATGTATACAAACTAGGAACTTTTGTCAACCATCTCCAATCTCATTTTGGATCCTAACCAACATCGACCACAAGAAGCAAGCTTTTGAAGCAATGGTCCGCCCGATCTTCCTGCATGGAGATGAACATTTCGGGTCTTTGCCACTAGGACTTGTCTTCTTTGTTGCTGTTGTAGCTTTAGTGGCACTGTGTGCCAAACACTCGCGCCGTTCTGCTGCTTTTGAGAAGCAAAAAAATGAAGCTAATGGTTCAAGATTCCCACCCAAGTCTCCTCTGGCATCACCCCAGCATCTCGGCAAATCTATTGGTGGTAATGGAGTGCCCTTCATTCAAAAGAAGAAAAGGGTGGAAGAGACCGAAGATGCTGGAACTCAGAAAGGATCTGGAGAAGGTGGTTTGTGGCAAAAGGCTATAATAATGGGAGAAAGATGCCGACCACCAGAGTTTTCGGGTGCAATTTATTATGATACTCATGGAAACCAGGTAGCAGAGCTGCCAAGGTCACCAAGGGCTGGTCCGTTGCCAAATCTTTTTGCTCCTGTTGGTATTTCTAAGGAATAAGTTCAATTTGTTGTGAAACACTCGAGGGTAGATATGTAAGTAGATGAAAAACTACACAGGAGTTGTAAAGTCTTGTTCGCCATTGAACAAAACATAGTTTCTTTGCTTATATTTGTATGCATGAGTTCCTTAAATCTTCCTTAAATTCTTAGCTACGGCAGGACACAAAGTTGATCTTTCCTCGAATTCCCAGAACTGGCAGGGTACAGAAAGTCATAAAAAACATGAAGGGAAATGTCTTTAATAATTTGCTTTTTCTCCCCTGGCTTAGCTCTTTGCAATTTGCCATAAGCTGTTCCAGTCTTCTCCTTCACCTTAAACATAATCACCATTCACCAGACGCTTTCCTGCTTTTTTCATGCTATTCATTAAAATTGCCGATCTACCACACAATGTTTTACCATGAAATATAGCACATTGTCGGTACATTTGTACATATACATACAAACATACATATATTTTTTTTACCACTAGACCGTACAACATGAATAGAGTGTTAAATCGATTATGCTTTGCATACGAATGTTTCATCAAAACTTTTATCATGAAAGCTGACTCGAGATTCATTCATCAATCAATTATGTCATCTTGAATAACCACACTTCAGAAATAAACTTTTGATGTATCCATCTTTGATATATTTCCTTGAAGATTTGGAAATAACATTCTCTAGGACAATTTTATTCTCCTTTCAAAGATTGTAGAGTAGCAATTTTTACAGTATATATATTTTGGAAGTGACTAACTGAAATATACAGAATAAAAATGGAGATGAAAAAATGAGTAAGATAAATCTAAACTTGTCGTTATTCCTCCAGCTTGCTATCTTCTCCTGTCTGTGTGTTGACTCGGCTTCTCAGTTCTTCAAAAGCCTTCATGCTCTCTGCATCAAACCCTCCAGCAAACTGGTTCAATTGCAGAAGAAAACCATTAGAGAAACAGCAGCCATAGTTCCATAATTCTCTGACAAAATAAATAATACATGTGGTAGTGTGTTTTGGATTGTCTCTCTTTTTTTTTTTCCCCCTCGTTTCTTATATCTTATATGTATTTGTTTTATATTTGATCTCTATCTATTTAAAATCTGATATTTAAAAAATCATCTAATCAAGTATCTAATTTGTTCTGTTTTCAAACTTGGTGTTTGGATAAATTGTCCTCTTCATCTTATCATAATTATAGTGAAGACAGTGATACATGAATTAGAGTTGGAAAATAAAAGTTTACGTATCTGTACCAAAAAGATTTAAGAATAATACATGTTTTATTCATTGGAAAATAACAAATTTATTCAGATTTTTTATGTAAAACTAGATAAAATCAAGAGTAAATAAGTCTAATCTTAGAGGGATTTATTGGGTATTTAATCTTATAAGAGGGCTGCTATATATACTTATTTCATCTTCTTGATACCTTATTTTAGCAAATGCATGATTTGAAAATAGTGCTAAAACGATATGAAAAAGATGAAAAAAGAACCACCGAAAAGGCCCTAATTAGCAACATATTATTTTCATCGCAGCACGGCTATTGTTATAATGCAACTGGAACTTCTTGTCCAGACACTTTGACTTCAATCATGTGCCTAGAAGTCCATAGTAATTGCAATGCAAGGAACAAGTTAACAAATAATTTTGATGTGCTACTACTTCTATGGCCACGGTATAGGACTGACTAAGCAGCAAAAGTGTTTAGTACATAAGTCTAATGTTTACATCAAAGCAAAACCAACAGTCATCATGGACAACTGCAGGCCCAGGGAGTCAATATAAGCGAAAAATGGGGGGACATATTTATGGTAGCGACAAATTTATAATACACGCTTTATAAAACTTAAAAGGAAATTTTAAAAAAGTTTATAAGCTTGGGGTTGACTTTCTGGTCTTACCCGCCACCCTGCATGGAGGCTGCATTGAACTTTCCCTAATGCAGCCAAAGTTTTGAAGAAAACGAAAATCAATACCTGATGAACACGGAAAGCAAAGCGCACTCCTTGTAGAAGCAAGAACTCCCTGTTGGGTTCCTTCTCAGTTCCAGTCATTGCATCAAGTTCCGATGCTACACGTTTCATGTACTTCCTTGCTAGTTGTACCGATGAGAGCTTGATCTGTCAAATGAAAATTGACACATGAAATCCCAGTAACAAAAATTTTCAGCTCAAATAAAGATTAAACTTGGTTGCAGGATGGCAGCATTCACAAATAGAATAAGAAAAATTAAGGTAATAACATCATCTCACACTTAATTTGATACATAATAAAGATGGCCAAATTACACTAGCAAGTGATTCCAGGTTCAGATGCTTTAAAACCATCCTAAGCAACTCCATAGGAATCAAAGAAGCTTTCAAGCTTTGCTGCAATGTTACAATGCCATGATGATCATCGCACAAAAGAAAACAATACCACCTCACTTGTTGCAGCCATATCAAAATATTACATGTGAGTGTCTCGAAAGTACCTTTCCAACAACGCCTTTGTCCATCAACCAATCAACTGGAATTCCAAACTCTCTGTATCTTGATATTGCCATGTCCCTTGTCCGTAAGAGTGCATATACACTCTGTTCAACTCTGCCAGAAGATGAACAATTATTTGTCACCATCTAGTATAAAGTTAAGATAGATTTTTTGTATAACATTGTTGTCAAATATCAGGGAATTGCTTATCTAGAACCATAGATTTTTACTCTGGCAGCCAACTATCATGATGTTATTATCACCATACAAAAAAGTAGTATCAGTTAAATCAGCTCCAAACCATTTGGTTAAAACCTTAAGGGTGGGCTTTTATATTTTATACTTTAACATCCCTCTCACTTGTCGGCTTGGATATTGAATAATTAAATAAGGAGATAAATGATGATGTATGGAATTGAACTCGGAAGCTCCTGCTCAGGGACCATGTTAAAAGTTAGCTCACCATTTAATTAAAAAGTTCAAACTTGTAAATTGGTGTGGGCTTTTGTATTTTACGCTTTAACGAATTCCATGTGGCTTTATCTAAATGAATCATCAAAAAGATTGGGATATTCAGAAACAAGCATAAAGAAGAAAGTACATACTTTTCTAGCAAAGAGTACATCTTCTTGAGGGCATCTTCACACGAGAGCTTTGGGTCATCAACAAAAGAGGAAACTCGCTTTTCCAACTTCATCAGATCCTGATATTCAAATGCCGCTTCTCTCAAGGCATCTGCTTTCCCCTCAGGCCAGTCAAAGTGCTTTAGAACTGCCCTTTCATCAACCTTACCAAAAACATAAAAAGAAGGATTTTAATGATAAAATCTACTTGCAGCACTCATAATTAGATGCTAAGATTATAATAAAGATATATGGATGATGCTTTTCATTCTCTCAAAAGGTAAAGAGATCCAAGCTCTGGTCCTTAATATCTTCAAATTGTATTGAAACAAACACAAGGGGAAGATAAAAGAAAATTCCACCAGAGATTACAAGTTTCCTTAGCTATGCTACCCAGATACAAGATTTTCACAACTTAGTCTCCTAACGTGGCCTCTTGGCTGGTAAGGTTTTAGCTAATTCATATCCATCTGAGGGCATGTGCAACATACATGCTTGTGTGCACCAGATAATTTAATGGCATACCAAAAAGGACAGTTCTTCATCAAGCCAGTTGACAAATGCTACAAGATCTTCAATGTTGGAGAAAGAAGCTGCTCGAACTTCTGTTGCTAGTGACTGCACAAAGTCACCTTGAGTTTCTACATCAGCTTTTACCTGTAGAACATTGGTGGTGCATCAGTCTTAATTACAAAGTTTAGCAACCAAAGAGAGCAACTATTAGTAAATACATGGGCAGAATGAACACTGGGAAGACAATGAAGAAGAAAAACTTACGGCCAAAAGGAATGTTGATCTATTTTCAATTTCGCCAATCATGTTACTTCGAGCATCTGAGACATTTGTCGATGATGATATTAAAGATGATGTATCCTTCTTTGCCTCGCGCTTCATCAATGTCTGATAGAACTCAACTAGTTCAGGTGCCCGATGAACCTTATCATTGCTTCCTGCACCCCTAGGAAGGCTACCTGGTGGTGGTGGAGGACGAGGGGGTCCACCAGGTAATGGTGGTGGGGCTGGTGGAGCACCTGGTGGAGGTGGTGGAGGAGGTGGATCTGTTGTCAATACACTTGAAGCATTAACAGAGGAAGCTCCACCTGATGGTTTAGGAGGTGGTTGAGGTACTCTAGGAGGCCTCTTCTCAATCTCAGCAAGCTTCATTTTGCTCACTACATGAGGATCTTCTGTCTTGCCATCACTAGACTGATTCATTGGGTCATTTGAAGGGGTTACCTTTTCCTTTATTTGAGCAAGCCTCGGTGGAAGAACCACAGGTTTTTCTCTATTTGACTTAGTCGAGTCAAAGCCTGAGTTTATACTTCTACTCGTTGCAAATCTCTCAGCTCTAGCTTTATCGGCCTTTGCCTTAATCTGTTTCTCCCTCTCTAAAGCTAACTTGTGACGATCTTTATAAGCTGGGTATTTCTCATCTAAAACTCCCTCAACCGATTTAGACATTAATTGGAATGATGATGCCACAGAGGGTGTAATGGGAGTTTCCGGTGTGTCTGCACCTTCCTGATCAGCTCTCCCAAATGTCGTGATGGCTACACTGTCACCGACATTCCTTAGCATCAAGGACTCCAGCGGACCCCTTGTTTGGACGCTCATGCTTGTCCTGCTAGGAGAACCACCTGAAAATGATCTTGCTGGTGATGACAAAGCACTGGAATCATCTTTGGTTCTGCCCCATTTCTTCAATTTTTGTATCAAGCCAGGTCTTTTACTTAGACTGCTATATCTACTGGTAGAGCTATCAATGGAAGCATTGTCAAAGTCCTCACTTCCGGGAGAAGATGGGTGAGAAAAGTTGCTTTCAAGGTCCGTGTCCCCTTGTCCACGTTCTGAACCGGCATACACCAACATCAATTGCTTAGCCTTCTCTTGAGATTTGGGGCTTAAGCTCTTATTGAGATCCCGTGCAGAAATTTTTCCTGGAGGTGTTTTGTAGTTCCGGAGCTCAAATCTCAAACATGCATTGACCCAGCGAAGGTATACCAACTCTTCAACTTCACTAAACCTATTCATTTGAAGTCCCTCCACTTGCTTTAAGAGATCTTCATTTGTATGCCTTAACTTATTGACCTCCTCTCTCACTGAGGCAACCATATCACTCTGCATAAGAAGAAAAATTTGATATGACATATACGGGAAAATGGCTAGATGACACCAGTTATGCCTCTTAAAAACCTGAAGCAAAGTTGGGGTTATGTAGAAACAAATGGTTGATTTCGTGCATACATCAAACATTAATGCTTCAAGTGAAATGAAACATGACTATGCTAGAAAATGATCCTCGTTAGCATAATTATATCTGTCACCTGTAAGTGTAAATTAGCACCCGGGAACTGTATTGCCTTATTAGTTGGGGCGATTGATGATCTGTGTTTTTTCCTAATATGCAACATTTCCAAAAAGGAATGATTGTCTCGACACCACTGCTATTGATCTTTACCAGCAGTTTGAGAAAGTAAAAGTTTTGGAAGATAAAATAATGCATATGGAGTCGGGATGCATCCGCACATTATAAATAATTTTGGTCAAATTGCAATTTGCTCTTGGAAAAATATGGAGATATCAATACGTAAAGATGATAGGCATAGAATGTGGGAATGTGCTGGAGCACAACTGCACTTATTATATTGTGTACTTTTGTGAACTCCATCTCCAGATAATTGTGAACCACTGTAATGTTAGAGTATCTGATTGTTCTTACTTCGGTCATATTGGATAGAGTTGCAACTCTAGCTTCAGCAGCATCCAGCGTAATTGTTAATTCTCTCTTTTCGTGTTGAAGTTCCCTGTTCTTCCTTCTAAGTTCCATAACTTCCACCTCCAAATCCTGCAGTTGTTTTAGCTTCTTTTCTACCTCAACATCTTTCTTGACGGCCTCTTCCTCCTTCGCCTGAAGACCTAACACCTGTTGTTTGAGCAACAGCAATTGTCCCTTTGTCTGATTTGCTTGAAGCTGAATCTGTTTCTGTAGTTCCTTAATCTTGTTCCTTGCTGCCTCCAGGTCCTTCCTTGCAGAAGCTGCATGCGCCACCTCATCTTGAAGTTTTTTCCTCTCTGCTTGAAGGGAATTGATGGTGATGTTTAGCATGTCGATTTCCACGGTCTTGATTTTAAGCTGCCTCTGTAGCTCCACAATATCTGACTCCTGCTCCTTCAATCCATAATATTCCAGCAATTCCCCTTCGAGTTTCATTTCCCTTTCTTCCAATTCTTTGACCAAATTCCGCAATCTCTCGAGTTCACTGGCATTGTTTGCCATTTCAATCTCATAAACTTTGTCTTTAGTAGCCTCATCATACTTATCATCTGGCAATGGAAACTCAATCTCCCCAGACAGTAGATCCTCAAATTCAGGAAGGAAGTCTTCATCCCCAATATCAAGCAGATTGCTCGATGTTGGATTTATTACACTGCTAATCAATTTAACTTTTTCCTCTTCCTCTTCCCCCTATCAATTTGAACAAATAAAAATTACCAAATCAAGCACTTACCTTTTTTCCTATAAGAAAAACTGGCATAAGAATAGTTTAAGAGAAAACTGACAATTGCATAGACACTCACAGTTTCTTCTTTGAGAACATCAGTAGAATATGTAGGCTGCTCTTTATCATTCTCCTTCTTTCTACTCCTTTTAGTTTTTGCTTCACCATTTTCTGCACATGAATTGCACCAAAACGCTGACCACATATAGCAAAACTAAAGAAAAATGAAAAAAGCAATAACAACATAGCAAACATCCTTAACATAAACCCAGAAATACTGTAACAAACAAACAATCATAGTGTGTTTATTTTGTGGAGAACATTTTCCAGTTTATTATAGCAGCACCAAGATTATTGTAGTAACCTCAAGAAGATACAAAATACGAAATAACAGTGACTTTTAGCAGTAAGCAGCGGTTGAAGGGGAATGCAGTGCCCGTGAGTCCACTGTTGCTGGTGGGTAACAACTACGGAAAATGCTGTGCAGAATGAAAAATGATTCCTTTTTATTTAAAAAAAAAAAAATAGAAATCGTTTTACATTTTTCTAGTGGCATTTCCGCAATAAATAATCACCAGCCCTCAGTTGCCTCCAGTGTAAAAGCCTCCAATTATAGAGTTTTGATTATAACTATGCATTGGAAAAATTCTGCTCCACAAAAGAAAACATACACTAATTTGCATTACTTTAAGTATCCATAAAACCAATTACCTGTTGGCTTTGAACCTCTCACATTCAGCTGCCTAACTGCATAAGCTGCAATGGAAGCAGCAACAAGAAAACCTAACCTTACTATCATGTAGTTGCACCAAAGACTGTACCTTTAGCTCTCCACTTGTTTGAATAAACACCCAAATTCCACATACCCATTTCCACACACACCCATAACCCAGAAAAATCAAGCCATCATAACCCAAAACCTAAAACAACAAACCAGACCATAACACTAACCCAGAAAGTGGACTCCAACAGTCCACAATTATACCATCATAATCTTATCAGTTGGATTATTCTAGACCTTTCAAAGGAAAGAAAAGAGGACTCTTTCCAAACACTTCGGTGTTTCTGGGTGTGTATGATATGTAGAAAAATTGCAACATAATCTTTCCCGCTAAGAGCTACAGCAACCACCAAATAACTAGTGGCCAGCTTTCCTCCAATTGCTCGGTTTTACAATCTCTAATGGAACGACCAGCACAGCAGGTGAATGAAATGAATGTCCAGCACGTGACGCTGAAATCTTTGTCTCCATTAACAGTTGCGAACAGACAGTTAAATTTGAGGATTTTAAGACTGGATAGTTGTAGTAATAGATTGGAATCTTGTCTCTTTTGGAAACATGCTTCATTACTATCTAATACTAGCAATTATTACTATGTGAAAATTGGTTGGATTATTTGTAGCATATGTTAAATTCTGATTATTTAAGTTAAATTCAACAATTTAATTCCAATTTAGGGTTCTTTTAGTTTGTGGATTTCTCAAAATCTCGTGTTGTAAAATACCTTTTACGTTTATACCCTCAATTCATCGTATTTATATTGAATCTCTAAAAGTTTGAGTTGACATAAATAGTTTAAACATTCTCCATATTACATTTTATAATTCATGGGATATCATTTTAAATTTGAAGAGAAAAATAGTTTTACTATTCTTGTATTTCTGAAAAATTTTCTCATATTGTCTTTTTATTTCCAATGACAATTGATACATTTCGCATAAAATTTATATGCCACCCGACAATTCATTTTTGAGTGATTTTTTTATTAGTTTTATAACACATATATATATATATATTATGTTGTGATATTGTGTATAACTCAAATGGTCCGTTTTTCTTTCTTTTGTTTTTTTTCCCGGCGTAAACTCATTATCCTTTGTGTCATGAAACTAACAAAACGTATGCCTATAAGTTATTCGCTCTTTATTTCCATATCATTAGAATAACATAAGAGTTTAGACTAGCTTATACATATAATGTTAATTGCATGGTGAAATTTTCTATAAGCTATCACTAATTTGAAACCATTTCTGTGCCAATACTTTTGGTACTATAGTATATTAAAAAAAAAAAATCCTACATTGTTTAGAAAAATCACTTTGCAACATTTTTAAAAGAGAGAAAAAGCAATTCATGGATTGCATTATTAAAATTTATATAAGTGAAAGAGATTTCTATCCTAATCTGTATCAAATTAAATTCTATGATAAGACATTTATTTACTTTATTATCGATTCGAGAACTTAAATCAATTTTTTATTTTTCTAAACTATGATTTCATCTATATCCTTTTCCATCAGTTATATAATTGAAGAAAACAAAAAAGAGATACATTTTAAAATTTCACATATGTTATTATATACAATTACAAAAATTTATGTTGATATAGATAGGTTATACCCAAAATACCCTTCTCTGTAGATTCACTAAAATGATTGAGAATTTTTTTTTTTTTTTTTTAATTAGCAAACTCTAGTCCAATCTAATGAGAAACCAATATTGAGTTACAACAGATCAATTGAATTTAATGAACGTATATAGTGTAGAAGTAAGTAGGCCAATTAACACACTCAAATTGGCATAGGAATTACTGTGCCAAGGTATCATTAAAGACAAAATATAAAAAGGTGGGTCCAATTTATAATATGTCGTGACAGCGGAAGAATTTAATTTAAGATGATAGGAGATTAGTCGTTGCATTATTAAAAGGTAAGGCTGAAATTTAGTTTCCCGTCCATTCCGATATGGATAGACAAAGTTGTGACCTAACCTTTTTGGTCTTTCTAGGGGGCCTAATCCCTTTTGTCGTTCACCAGAAAAAAATAAAAAAATCCAGCGCAATCAGATTTTGGGTTTATATAGGATTTTGGCCCATGTTTCTCTTGGAATGTTGTGGATGGCAACATTTAAGTTAGACCTAAATCTATATGATAAGCACAAAAAGCAGAATAAAGATTATTTTTGCTTCATCTTACAAATTAACAGAAGTTACTAAAAATAGGTCCTCATAAACTTGCCCAAACGTGAACAAAAATTTTATTCCTTTCCGGTGGTCGTAGAATTTTCTTTAAATATCTTAGTTTGTGTCTGAGAAAATTTCATTGTTTAACATGATGTATTTTACCCTAATACTGATTTTAAAACAAAAATTTTCATGATTTAGTAAGCAATACCGAAGTACTAAAATATTCCAAACAAAGAAGCTCATCGGATAAACAAAGTAAAGATATTGGATTCATAACCTCGGATGATCATTATTGGTTAGTCCAACTATATTGTGTTTAACTTCACTGTCCACTTAAATGATCATTATTGATTTGTAAAATCTGGTAAAAAAAAAAAGAAAAATAAAATAGGCTATATACTAATAATAATAATAATAATAATAAACTTTAGAAATATAGAATAAAGGAAGGAATATAATAATATAATAAAAACTTGAAGAGATGGTATGATTTGTAATTGACTAAAGATAACACAAGCAATATTGTTAGGGGGGGAAATTCAAATATTGGTATTGTTTGTAATTTACTAAGGATATCATGGGTAACATTGTCATGTGAAAAGATTTAGACTTCTCTCAATCCCATATTTCTCTATACTCCTTTCTTATTAGGTATTATTACTTCCCATATCTCCCTATCATAACAATACATTATTTTTCCACCAAGAGTAGAAACTATACAAAGCTACTCTCAATACTTAAACCCAAAATTCGGATTTGAGGGTTAGGATATAACAAAACTAACAGATCTTCATGAAAATGTAAAGATACGATAATATTAAGTAAGTTCTTTGCCTATCTAACATAAAAATTCCTTTTTCTTTAAGAAGATGTCATAAAAACCATAAAGATTTTTGTTTTTGCAACTTAACGCGTTTATAATTCGAGTTTAAGGTGTTTCTTATTAAGAATTACATATAGTATTATTCTTACCCTTTTTCTTAAAAGAATTCTTGGTTTTGCGGTTTTAGTGTAGGTTTAGCCAAAATGATTGATGAGGTAGATGGGAATGATGGTGATGGGTTTATGGTATAGGTTACATATTGGTAATGTTGTGGAGTGGTGTTAGGATGTGTAGTGGGTGTATATTATGTAGTTGTGTGAATGTTTGTTTGTACAGTCGGGTGATGTGTGTATATTATGAGATGCTGAAAAGTGTATATAAGGATATCGAAAGATATATGAAGTGCAGTTTGAAACTCGGACTTTAAGGCAAAGGGTTGAATAAAAGTGGAAGTGTGTTGAGTTGAGTTAAAGATTAATGAATTGAGTTTTGAATTTAGTAATGTAATTGTGACCAAGAGTTAGGAGTTACGTAGTGCCAAACTTCATTAAGGTAAGAGTACCAGGTATGGGATACATGTTTATTAATTGTGTGTGCTAAATTAGTATACATTAATCGAACTTAAATAAAACTTGAATTTAACTATTTGCTGCTTATGTTTGACTTTGACCATCTACCAGTTAGGTCTAGTGGTGTTGGTGAGGTACCTGGTGATCTTTGTGCGACGCTGTTCTCAGTGGAGTCCTGTATTAAAAGGACCTAAATAGATTTAAGATGGTTTTAGCACTCAAGTGATTGGGGAGGACTCAACACCAATATCTATATAGTATTTATATATTGTATGTGTAAGGGTCATGAGTAACCACGGGTCTTAGGACATTGAGACTATGTTATTTGTGGACTTAAATGACAAGATTTAAAATTGATTGTTTGTTGCATTTATGTTAATACTTGTGTATATGCTTAGCTCATTACATATATGTTCATGTGCATGTATATGGTATCCTGTACTAGGCGTTAGCTCACTCTTTGGAGAATTTTTGTTTTTCAGCTATAAATTCAAGGTATGAAGTTTATGGTGGTTATTCTGTAGGGGATGCGAGTTGTGATTATTTGTACTATGATGAGGAGGATGATCTCTGTTATTATGGTGATGCAGTAGAGATAGCATAGTTTCACTTTCAAGAGTGAACTATTGAGGATCATATGCTATTTGTGGACTTAAATGACAAGATTTAAAATTGATTGTTTGTTGCATTTATGTTAATATTTGTGTATGTGCTTAGCTCATTACATGTATGTTCATGTGTATGTGTATGGTATCCTATACTAGGCGTTAGCTCACCCTTTGGAGAATTGTTGTTTTTCAGCTATAAATTCAAGGTGTGAAGTTTATGGTGGATGTTCCGTAGGGGATGCGAGTTGTGATTATCTGTACTATGATGAGGAGGATGATCTCTGTTATTATGGTGATGCAGTAGAGATAGCATAGTTTTGCTTTCAAGAGTGAACTATTGAGGATCATATGCTATTGTTTCCTATTATATATATTTGGAGACTATTGATTATTTGAAGTCACTTATGACTCATTTAGTTGATGTTATTAGGTTGTCACTCATTGGAGTTGTAAGACTCTTGGTTGTTTATCTCAAGGTTATATTATATTTGAGTTCATTCACTTATGGCAATTAGGTTCATTTACTACTGTAATATGTAGAAGTTAAGTGGTTGATGTTTTACTCTTATTTAGATTTAAAGTTATTAAATTGTGAGTCGATAGATTTATTATAATTATTTTGTAGATCTTCGACAGGTTACAGGTTCCTAAATGTTTGACGTGTCAATAGAGGCTAGGGACACGTAACGAGCTATAGCATTTTTAGGTTCTGAGATGTTACATGATTAGTCCATAAACATCATTGGTTATAATATATCCTACATTAGGTATAGGCATCCCATATCTAAACCTAATCTAATTACTTCATATTAACCTTATAATATCACAAGGTGATTATGTTTTATGATTTGCAAGCAACAACTTAGCATATGTTATTAAAACCAAGTTTAGATTGATTTTGTTTTACATATATAGGTATATAAAATAGATACTTACTACAAAGATAGATTATGAACAGCTAGGGGGGCATCTCTTACTCACTTAGAGCATTTTAATTAAGCATTAGTTAAGTCTCCAATCACATATAATTAAATTAATGCTTAATTAAGTGTTAAATTCACAAATGAAGGATTTTGTCCTACTTATAATAGGTTTACCTTAATTGAGCCTTTGAAGGTTTTAGTCTTGATTTTTACCTTGTTTGTTAAACTAAATCAAGGTTTTGATAACTAGACAACTTAAAAGAGAGAATATTTGAATTTAGATTAGTTTGAGTAACTGTTAGCATAGTTCAGTTGTTCAAATAATCAACAAACGTTATTATCTATCCTTTAGTCAAATTGTTCATAAGACTATTAGTTGAACCATTTTAATTTAGGATGCTTCATTTTTAAATTTACCCAAATTGATAAATTGTATGAGGATTTATTAACCAAAATGTGATTTTCCAGAATTTAAAGTTTGCTTAAAGTTTGAAACTTCCTAAATCATTTCTATAACCATTATATTGATTCATTAACAAGATCTTCTTAAACCTATTATAGCTCAAGTATTCTTCCAAATATTTAAAATTGATTAATCTATCGATGACCCAATTTTAAAGAAAACAAATTCAATGATATCTATTTGATGTAAAAATAATCTTATTCTAACCATAAAAAACTCACTATCATTTGGTTTGTTTAGTTAACTAATTCTTAGTACTTAATCATCAATATTATCAAGTTAATTAAACTAAATTAATCTCTCTAAATTTATTAAACTTTAGTCTTAATAGCCCTTATATATTTTAAAGTTGATTAAAATCAATAAATAGCATTTAAGAGGAGTAGTGATAGGAATCAGGCTATTAGGCCTTTAATCTGTAATTTAGCTTGAAGACTAGACGGCTTGGTAAAGCGAATTCTTCTGCTCTAGCCAACTCCTACGGAAGCCGAATATCTCTTTACCAACCTGTTTTGCATGCTAAGTCGAATGATTGCCTATTTTTCGGAGATAGTGTGTTGAGAAATAGTATACCAAGACAATTGCCAATCCTTGCTCTCTCACATTCATTCCTAAATCAATCACTTACTCGACTATAATCTTCCCGATATGCCGAGAGAGATTCTAGACTGATCCTGCACCACCCCTACTCGGACAAGCAACGTGATCTTACACTTTTGGCCGCATCCTCCAACTACCTCGCTAATGTATCATTGCCACGTATATAGGACCACGTGTAAAATCTGCTCTATTATCCATTACTTTTCTAGAATATTCATTTTATCCTTTTGTATTCTTGTATATTACTTCTTTAGGGTAATACCCTTTTTGTTTTTTTCTTTCTTTTTTTTAAGTATGTTACCATAAATCCTCAGGTATAAATACCTTTGTAGTTATAGCTGTAATCATTAGATTGAACATTAATACACTGAACATTCATCTCTCGTAAACACTACTCTATTTACATTCATATTACTCTTATCCTAACTCTTAAGTAAGGCTAGGTGGTGAGTAATCTTACTGGACTGATTCGTACATCATGTTGAGTTGTGTCGTGAGTCCTCGAAAGTTCCATTGGTGTGTCATGTCCATTAGAGCTGTTCATGGGTTTTTACTTACTTTTTCATTCGCGTTTGTCCTTTTGTACATTCCCCATCATTTCCTTTTCGAACTTTCGGCAAACTTAAACCCATTCGGTGACCGGCCTTATTTGTACTTGGTCACAGTTTGCAACATCTTGATATTAGAGTAGAGGTTTTGTTTAAGTTGTGATTTGTGTTTGAAGTTCTATTCATACTTTGTTTTGCATGTGTGAAACAGAGTAAGTTACTGTATTTGTTTAATCGTTGTGTTTGTTAGCTATTACTTTTCTCTAGTTTGTAGAAGTATTTGCTATATCACCTATTTGAGGAGTTTAGGCTTTGAATCTATGGAGAAATCGACTAATACAAGTATAAACATTAATGTTGGAGATGACAATGGTGAAATTGTCCACCATGGAGGACTGTCTTAAGGAACCCCTAGGAGCACTAATGAAAGACTGGATGAGGTAGCTAATCTCTTAGTAGATTTGATCCGAGCTGTTTATACATTGGCTTATTGACTGACTGAGACTGCGTAAAACACCCTACAAACAGTTTAACTTATTAAAGGTCAAAATACTGCTCGACCAGTTCAAGGTAGAGGATTAGGCAAACGAGCAAGGTGAAGGATAGACTTAAGGGGATTGGATGAAGAGGAAGAGGAAGAGGAAGAGTATTTTGAAGAAAAGCGAGTTAAAGTCTCCAAAGCATCTAACCATGTAAAGCTTTGGATTCTGAACTTCAATGGATTTGAGAGTATTGATGAATATTTGGAATGGAAAGAGAGAATGGAGTGTGTTTTTGAGGATTATCAATACAAGGACTACAAGAAAGTAAGAATTGCTACTATTGAGTTCTCTGAATATGCCGCCATATGGTAAAAGAATTTCTAGGCTATAAGGAAGTAAGAGGGTTATCAAGAGATGAATACTTGGCCTAAAATAAAAAGAATACTGAGAAATAGATTTGTACCAAAAACGAACCTGCAAGATACTTTTAGTTGGCTTTAGGAGCTAAGACAAGGAGGCCGAATAGTTGACGGGTATCTTTTGGAATTCCAAGTGCTCATGATCCAATGTGAAGTAGAGGAACCCCCGGAGCCAACAATCTCTAAATCCATTATGGGATTGAGAGATGATATTCGGGACATTGTAAAACTCTAACGATTTACCACAATGGATGAAGTCATTAAAATAGCCTAATAAGTAGAGAAGCAAAGAAGAAGCCGAGTACCAACTAAAATGCCGACTAGCTGACTTAGATAAGGAAGTCACCGAGCTTAATCAAGTACCGAACTGAGTCAAAAGATGGATGTTCGAGCCGAGCTGAGCTGAAAGGCCTACTTAACAGTGAAGTGTTAACCCGAACTTATGAGAAGGGGTAAGAATTTAGTAAGAAGAGTCAAATCAAGTGCTTTAAGCGTTAAGGGTTCTGACATATGGTTGCTTAGTGCTTAAATCGAAGGAAAATGGTTATCAAAGGAGACGTTCTGAAGCTAGAGGTCGAAAGTACCGATAAAGAACCTAAGGAAGAAGAAATCACTGGTAAGAAAGAACTTATTGAAGAGGACGTATTTACCAAGGACTTGGATCAAATGGTCCTAGTTATCTGACGTATAATGAACAGGAAACCCTTATGGGAAGAGGAGTAGAAGGAGAATTTGTTTTATACCACTTGTAAGGTGAATGACTAGGTGCAAGCATTAATTGTGGATAATGGAAGTTGCACCAATGTGGCATCAGCCGAAATGGTCACACAGTTGAAGTTGCCAATCATTGCATACTCGAAACCGTATAAGTTACATTAGCTGAATGATAAGGGAGCACTACGTGTCACCAAGTAAGTACTGCTGCCAATCACAATTGGAAATTATTCTGATGAGATTCTCTTCGATGTGCTATCTATGTACACCTCACACATGTTGCTTCACTGACCATAGTTGTTTGACAGAAGAGTTATCCATTACGGATATAGGAATAAGTATGTGTTCGAAAAGGATGGTTGAAAGATTACACTAAACCTAATGCCGCTGAGAGAAATTAATAAATTGCAAACAAAACTTGCTTGCAAATCGAATAAGACTCTGATAATGAGTAAAGCCGATATCCGAGAGGCCATTAACACGATAAGTTGACCCTTATGTTGGTCAGGCACCTATTAGAGATGAAGGAGTGGGGTGAATTATCATAGGAAATAAGAGTACTACTGGACAAATATGCAGATCTATTCCCAGAACAATTACCCGAGGGATTACCCCCAACTTGAGGCATAGAACACTATATTGACTTGTTACCCGACATCGCATTACTAAATAAACCAGCTTATTAGATGAGTCTTGAGTAGGCTTTTGAACTCTAACGACAAGTCAATGAGTTACTAGAGAGAAGACATGTTAGGGAGAGTCTCAGCCCTTATGCTATGTTGACGCTTCTATTGTTGAAAAAGGGTGGAACAAAATGGATGTGTGTAGATAGCCGAACTATGAATAACATTACAATCAAATACAGATATCCCATTCTTAGATTGGAGGATATGCTAGATGAACTGAGTAGAGCAAAGATCTTTAGCAAGATTGATCTGATGTTTGGCTGCCATTAAATTTGCATAAGGTTAGGAGATGAGTGGAAAATTGCATTTAAAACTCGACATAAGCTTTATGAGTAGATGGTCATGCTGTTTGTCTTGTCAAATGCCCTGAGCATTTTCATGAGGCCGATGAACCATGTGCTGAGGCATCTAATAAGAAAGTGTGTCATGATATACTTTGACGACATCCTAATCTATAATGTCGACATGTCTAGTCACTACGAGCATCTCTGAGCTATATTAAGTATCCTTCATACCAAGGGATTATTCAACAACTTGAAGAAATGTTGCTTTTGCCAAGAGGAAGTGGTATTCTTAGGTTTTGTAGTTGGTGGAGGATGAGAGGATGACGAGAAGATCTGAGCAATTGTCGAGTGGCCAATTCTTACTAACTGTGCTGACGTGAGAAATTTCCATAGATTAGCTTCATTCTATAGGCAATTCATTAGGAATTTCAGCACCTTTGCCGCACCACTTATTGAGTTAACGAAGAAAAACACCGACTTGAGGAGCTTTGTCAAGATAAAGGAAAGACTGACTTCTGCCTCGGTGTTAGTTCTACCTGACTTTGAAAAGATATTTAAGTTAAAATGTGACGCATTAGGCATTGGAATAAGCACTATCTTAATGCCGGAAGGCCAACCAATTGCCTTCAACAGTGGAAGCTTAGAGAACCTCAATTGATTTATTCTGTGTATGACAAAGAACTCTTAGCACTTATCTGAGCATTGTAAGTATAACATCACTATTTACTATAGAAAGAATTTGTCATATATATTGACTATAAGTCACTGAGGTACCTTTGAAGTTAAACCAAGTTATTGAAGCGGCAGTTGAGATGAGTTGCATTCCTTTAAGGATTCAATTTTGTAGTAAAATACAAACAAGTAAAGAGCAATGTAGTTGTAGATGATCTTTTGAGAAGATATATACTCTTGAGTGAACTGTAGACCGGATTATTTGGGTTTGTAAGTATCAAAGAGCAGTACTTAAGAGATCTATACTTTGGACCCGTATTTACATGATGTATCGCTGGAAGAACAGTGGATGAATATCATGTGGAGAATGGTTACCTGTTTTGAGGGGGAAAATTATGCGTATCGACTTGTTCATTGTAGGAGCTACTGATCAGGGAAGCCTATAGTGAAGGATTGTCTGGACATTTTGGGGAGAAAAGAATATATGAATTGCTGAGTGGTTGATTTCTTGGCTTAGGATGAGGCGAGATGTGTAGTGAGTTATTGAAAGCTGCACCATGTGCAAAAGGGCTAAGTGATGAGTAGAAAAAGGGAAAGTAATAACTTTACCTGTTAAAATGAAATCACGAACTGAGTTGAGCATGGACTTTGTCCTTGGATTACCAAGAACTGCTCGAGGCAAAAATTCTATAATAGTTGTTGTGGATTGGTTTAGCAAGATGGCGCACTTTATACCTTGTGCCAAAACTAATGATACTTCAACTATTGCTTTTCTTTTTGTGTAAGAAATTATACAATTACACAACGTACAAAGAAGTAAAGTCTCTAACAGTGAACTGAAGTTCTTGAACCATTTCTAGAGGATCTTGTGGCATCGATTGGAGACCAAATTACTATTTAGTACTTCCTATCATCCCTAAATTAATAGCTAAACAAAGGTGGTTAATTGCACTCTGGGATCACTACTCTAAGCTGCAGTGGGCAAGAACTTGGTTGATTGGGACATCTGCTTGTCAGTGGTCAAATTTTCTTACAATTGGACAGTGCATGACATTACTAAGCAAACTCCTTTCGAAGTGGTCTATGTTTTTAATCTCGAGTTATCCCTCGATTACACCTCTGTACCTGTACCCACGCAAGAGGACCCTGACGCAAGAGTTCGAACATATTCCCTTTAGTACATCTACGATAAAGTCACTCGATACATAGATTAAGCCGCTAGACGTATGTGAGAGAAGGCTAAGGGTAAGATGGCTAAATATTTTTAGCTGGGAGATTTGGAGTGGCTGTACCAGAGTACAGAGAGGTTTCCAAGTAAGAAGAGGAATAAACTATCCCCAAGGGCTAAAGGACCTCTTAGAATCCTCTAAAAGATAAATGATAACGCTTATATATTGGAGTTGCCCAAAGACTATGGGGTTTTCGACACCTTCAACATTACTAACCTTAATGGAGAGCTGATGAAAAATCATTCGAATTTGATCCCAAATCTAAATCAACTTGGAGGAAATGATATGAATTAAGCTATTAGGCTTTTAACCTGCAACCAAGCTTGAGGACTAGAAGGCTTGACAAAGCAGATTCTTCTACTCTAGTCGACTCTTACCGAAGTCAAGTATCTTTTTGCTAACCTATTCCGCATGTCAAGTTAAATGACTGCCTATTTCTCAAAGATTGTGTACCGAGAAACAGTATGTCGAGATAACTACCAATAATTGCTCTCTCACATTTATTCTTGAACCAACTCTTACCCAACTACAATCTTGTCGAGATGCTGAGAGAGACTCCGGATTGATCTTATGCTACCCCTACTCGGATAAGTAACTTGATCGTACATTTTTGTCCACATCCTCTAATAGCCTCGCTAATATATCATTGCCATGTGTACATGACCGCATATAGAATCTATCCATTAATCATTACTTTTAGGTATGTTGCCCTAAATTTTTAAATATAAATACCCTTATACTTGTAGCTGTAATCATCAGATTGAACATTAATACACTGAACATTTCATCTCTCGTAAATATTACTCTGTTTACATTCATATCGGTCTTATTTTAACCCTTAAGCAAGATTAGGTGGCGAACAATCTCATCGAACCAATTTATATGTCATATTGAGTTGTACTATGAGTTCTCGGAAATCCCATTGGTGTGCCATATCTATTAGAGCTGTTCGTGAGTTTTTACTTGCTTTTTCATTCACATTTACCCTTTCGTACATTCTCTATCATTTCCTTTTTGAGTTTTTTGACAAGTTGAGACCTATTCAATGACCAGTCTTGTTTGTTCTTGATCACAGTTTGCAACAAGTAAATAAGAACTCACTAACCTCTTTGCATAAATTCTTTTCTCTTATACTTCACTTTGATATGGTGCCAATTGATACTCTAGCAAGAGTACCACATTAACTGCAACATTTATTTATTTTTTTAAAATTAACTTTGTAAATTGAGGGTTGAATACGGGGAAAAATTAAGGAAACAAGAACTAAAATTTGTTTCATTGAGTTTTAGTTGATTTAAATAAAAATGGATAATATTGTTAACTCTCAAAAGAAGTAATTTAAACCAACATCTAACTAATAACTAACAAATGGAATCTAAGGGATAAAAGCATGGTCCATGACTTATACGTTACTAAATTTAGTGTAGGTTTCTAGTAGTTTTAATCACTCTAAAAATACTTCCAAATCCCCTTTTGGGATATGGAGAATTTACTTACTTTATCCCACCATATGAAATGACTATTAATAAAAAGATAAAACTATTGAATATCTTTCATGAGTTTACTCGATACTTTCGTCCTAAGGGAAACTTATGTTGTTAAGGCGTAGCACTTTCTATATCTTAACTCTTGTATTTTTTATGGAATAGTATTCTACTAACTCAAAGTGGTTAACAAAAGTAAAGTATTTTGTTCTAAAAAGTTCTATGTTGATTCAATTATTATATCTTATTGATGTAGTTTCATAATCTAGCTTCCATTAACTAACTTAATTGAAGCATTAAGAATGATGTGAGGAAAGAAACCCATATCAACAAAGCACCATTTGCATAAAACCCATTACACCAAGAACTAACAAAGCTAAAGTTATATCATGAATCAGTTAAAATTTAGTTTCACACGCCCACTAAAAGTACGATAATAGCATAAGAAAATGTAAACTTTCTATTAAACAAAGGTTTTACATCTTCTAAAAACATGTAAATAACAACTCTTTAAATTGAATAACCAATAAGGAAGATTAATTCAAAAAGAACTCTTAAACTATGGTTAATATAATGATTAAATGCTAATTACAGTAAAGCTACACGAAAAAGAGTAAATGGAAGGCTTTTAAAACATTACATTAACAAAAAAGGGAATAGGGTTTACTTAAAATGGAGTATTAACACTCCATAGTTTGTGATAGTAAAAGTAGATTTCAATCAGATGAAGTTAAATAATGAATTCAAAAGTTTCAAAGTTGAAGATTTTGGTTGATTGAAGTGGATTATATAGTGTCACCCAATGTCTTCAACTGGAATTAGGGCATTGACATCCTTTAAATGACATAAGACTTCATCCAAAAAGAGTCACTTAGTAGGATGATCTTCAGTTGGGGGGCTTCATTGAGCTAAACATCCATTTAATATAGAAAAAGTCCTCAAAGTATTATCCTCTTTAATGATTGCTTATTCACTTGAGGGGAATGTTTATTACTTATTATGTCGCTCACATTGTTTTTAATTTCAGAATCCTAATTTGGTAAGAGTTCCTATTACTTCAAATCAAGTAATAAAGAATCCTACCTCAAACTTAAGAATAGGGATTCTACCCCTACCCCTTCTCCATCAACCACATCACCTACCCAACTAGACCCCTTTCTCTTTTTCCGCTCTACTTCTCGATCTCGATTAAACCACTACGACCCCAACACAACCACTATTAGTCACCTAACTACCCACTTAGTGAAACCACTACCACCACTACCCCGAAGCAAACCTAATCTTAAACTCAAAACCATTGCTACCTCTCTACACATCAAACTACTCCGCTAACATGCAACACCATAGATTTGAGAAACCAATAGCTGGATGCCATACAAATACAAATCACTACAAATTAGATTAAATTTCAAATAAATCAACAATCAGAAGAGTGAAAAGGAACGACTTTTCGTTGAGAGAACATGCAAAGTAGACATAAATATCAGCGTCAAATTAGTTAAACTTGAAAATGGAAAGTGCTTCTTCAAGTTTAGGACCATTCTCTATTCCCCATGAATGCGTAGTCTTAACACTCCTGAATGATTAGATCAATTTCAACATTAATGGGGGCAAGAGAGAGAGAGAGAGATAGGTGAATTCAAATATAGACTTAGAAATTGTTTGGGATTATAGATTTGGAAATGGGAGTAATTAGTAGGTAGTAATGGTTAGGGAAGAATAGTCTTGTTGCATTTGGGTTTGGCAACGAGAAGGAAAAAGTTTTGTATGTATTGGTTTTTCAACTTTTCAATGTTATTGAATTGAGTTAAAGTATATCTTGGTCTTTGATTTAAGTTGAAGGTAAAGACTTTAGTGAGAATATAGTAAAAAAGAAAGTAGAGAGAGAAAAGGATGAGAGAGATTTAAAGAGAGTAGGGTAGAAGATAAGGGCAATATAGTAATTTTAATTGCACTACATATCCATATCCTATATATCTTTATTAACTAAGTGAAAAATATAATATTTATTATAAGTTTATTCAATTCCATGGAATTGGAATTCCATTACAAGTCCGTTCCATTCAATGAAGTGAGCGGACCGTGACAGTTTAAAGTGAATTGTTACTTTGCTTAATAAATGGTTACCTCTTTGCTACTCCTTGTTTTATTAAAAGATCTTTCATATGCCTTAATTTTGGACAATTAAATATTGTTACCCACATTGTGCTTGTAATATACATGGAAATAAATTAAATAAAGGTTTAAACTTGGACTTCATACACATAAAAGTAGTAGGATGCAACTTATGACACTTGTATGCTTTAACTTTTGCTTCTTCTTAAGCAATATCTATGCTAAGTTCAAGGACTTAAAGTATTTCATAATTGTGTTTTCAATGATGTAATAGCCAAGGGATGTAAACTAAGTTAAGTACAAAGTCTACAACCTATCATTGATCAAAGCTTGAGACAACATTACACCAATTGGCCTTCCATTATGCCTAGATTGATCTCACATATCAATAAGTAAGTAGGCAATATTTGGCCAAAATAATTAAATAAATACGCAATAAGTAAATATGAGCAAATGCCTCTTCAAAATTAATTGAGTAATAAGACAATGACCATTTCAATTTCTCTTTTCTTTTCTAATTTTTTTCCATTTCAAACTTTGGATTTACTTTCTCTAGCTTAGTAATTGTCTTTATCAACATATTCTTGACTCAAGGACTTTTTGTGCACTCTATACTTATGTGACAGTGTAAAAATTGAGAATTAGGTCAAACTAATGCTTTTTTTTGAAACTATCATTTAAAGAAATAGTTCATTGGAATTTATTGTATGAAATAACTTAGTGAAAATGTTTCTACAACTTATGTTTTTATTTTGATGTTCAAGCAATTGATATTTCCAAAAAAAGCATAAGCCTCAGTACACTTTTATTAAAATATCACTCGGTTTACGCTTTCTATAAGAGAAATTAGAGCATAGAAGGCACAACACTAGTTGCTGTACTTTATATTGTAGGTTTCTATGAATATATCTCATCATAAAAAACATCCACATTTCTTTTTTGTTGTAAAGCACAATCAAATCAATATGTTCAAACATGTCAACAACTCTAACAGCAATAACTACATCCCCAAGAAGATTTACAACTTTCATAAATTGGAAATCAACTAAAATCAGAGAGCACATTTATTTTTAATATTCCTTAATACAAAACAAACTTTAATAATAGAAACCACACCCAATGTTGATTTACAACTAAGATCAGACCTTATATTGGCAATATAAATTAACTATTTGAAAATTCTAGTCAAGAATATTTTATTATTTCATTCATCACAACATACAATATTTACATTGTTTTTGTTCATAAAACATTACATAAAATATTTTTACTTCTATATAGAACATAAACAATTTAAGACCTAATACTACCCCTTTGTTGCATTTGATACTTAAGTAATAGATTCTCTTAAAGTTTTTTTTTTTACTTAGTTAGAACCGATTAGACTTACTACTTATTCTATATTGGGTAGGGCATAAAGTGGCAACTTACCCCATCTAATGCCGCATAGACTAACCTACATAATGCCCTACCCTTATCAAAATTAACCATATATCTATCCTTTTAAAAAGCAAGTAAGTTTACTACAACACCAAAGGTTAGATCAAGTCATATATTTTGGTAAGATTGGTGATCTTGCATATAATGAATGAACGAAGTAAGTTGAACTCTAGTTTAAACCAAGTATAGTCAATAGAGAATACAATGCCATGAGACATTGTAAGTCTCACAATCAATCACTCAAGGCTTCGATCAGCTGAAAGATTTAATCAAGTCTAAATTATAAGTAAAATGAGAAATATTAGCAACAATGATCCCGTAAGTTCGAATTTAAAAAAATAAGCAATAAAATAAAAGAATATAAAAATTTCAAATTCTAAGTATATAACTCATTATTTATCGAAAATACGTAAAATGCATTTCGATAATTAACGAATCACTAGAGATAAATTATATGTATACTAAAAATCATAAAATAACTTAAATAATATTTAAAAATATTTATTTTTACTATATATAAATTTATATATATGTAAAAATATGCGTAATTACTTAAAATACGTGAAAATGCTAAAATAATAATAAGGAAAATTCATAATTAATTAAGAAAAAATCAAGAAAATGAGGAAAGTGAGAAAAATTCTAGAAGTAGGGCATGGCAATCTGAAATTGAAGGAAAAAAAATCAATCAATTAAAATATAACAAATAGAAAGTAGAAAAAAGAAGAGACAAGGCAACTGTCTTGTCTCATTAATATATAATAATTTCCCTAAAACTATATGAATACTCCAAATTTTTTTAAAAGCTCATTTGATTAGTTTGGAGAGTGAGAAAAATAGAGATAGGTGAAATTGAGAGAAAAATTAGGGTTAGGAAAAAAAAAAAAGAAAACTGTGCAATTGCGGCTTGCAAGAAGAACTCAGACTTGACGAGTAGCTGAGAGTGTATGGCCACAACCACTACATGGTGGTGGTAGCGCCCAGATAGGCTAACACACTTATGGCCACCGACGATAGTCGAAGCCACCCAAATCGGTAAGTTCGATTTCCAGCCCGATTTTGTGTAATTTTGTAAAAATAGTAAATATTCTTAGAAAATTATGAATTTTTTTATTCTAAAATATTTTTGTATTTAGTTTTTATGAAAAATATTATTTTGATGAAATTATATCCTATGATATATGATCTTTAAGAAATCATGCAAAATCGAACATGTTTTAGTTTAGAAATAAATGACTTTAGGAGTGTAGTTTTGAACATAAAATTTTTATGTAGACTACTTAGATGATATAAAACAGTGTTATGAAGCTCATCTTTAAATATTAATTTTTGAAATTTTTAGATAATTTTTAGGCCTTAAAATAAGGCATAAAACAGGTAATTTAGGGTTAATTAAGTAATTAAATAGTTAATTACTGATTTAGTGAATATTTATATGCTTTAGGATGTTAAAATCTGATGAATTATGATACTTGTAGCATTTAGGGTGTTAGATGTAATTATTAGGTTAATTATGTAGTAAATAAATAATAGGGAAAATAGTAAATTTTAAGTTAATTTTGTAAATTAGGGTAATTAGGTGTAAAATCTGATTTAGGATAAATTTAAACATTTTGAAATGATAATTGATGTTAGGAGATGGTAATTAGAGTGTTAGAAATATTATATGTGTATTATATACATAATAGTTGATAATATATAATATGTAATTATTGAAAATATAATAAATAGAAGATATTAGAATAAAAATTGATATTATATAAATAATAGGGATATATAATAAATTTGATAGAAATTTTGAATTTATGTAATTATATGAAAAATATAAAAAATTTTCATATCAGGAGTAAATTCAGTACACTATTAAGGATTTAAGTATACCGGATATAATAAAATACTGACTAGGGGTAATTATGGTATTTAGGATATTTGAAAGTAATGTGATTAATTTCACATTATGAGTTAGAACAAGTTTCTAGAGTTCGAGTATAAAATAGTACTTAGAAATCAAACTAGAACCTAATTTATAAATCGATGCAGAAACTAAACCGGAAACTAAACCAGAACCTAACCCCAAACCTAGAATAATTATAAAACATTTGAGAACTTAGATAACTAGATATATTAAACCCTAACAAAAACATAACAATAAGAGTTATAGGATAAAACCAACTTATAATAGTTATATGAAAAACTGAAACTACATGTGTGTTATAGGGATAATCGGTGATGACCTGAGCGAGTTGGATCTCGAGTGAGTGAGCGAGGAGTCCAAGTAAGTTGGGATTAATATGTTATTATATTTTAGAGGCTTGAGATTATGCTTGGTTGTGCTTATTAAATAGTTGATTGTGTGCATGTGCTTAATTATGAGTGATGCTATGATTCTGTTTATTGTTCTGGTTTGTATTATATGATTTGTGTGAAATGATCGATCACCTTAAATTGGACCTAATTAAATATACAACCTATAATCATAATCGGGCCTGCATGGCAACCTATTAAGGGAAACCTAGGATTCTCCGGCTAAATACGGAGTCTTTCGAAAGGAATAGCGCAAGATTACATAGTGGTCCATTCTTCATCCTTAGTTGAACTAAGTGACAGGAGAGGAGGTCGAAGCGAGTGAAGTCAATGGTTCGAAGGTAGTCGCGGTAGGAGTGATGTCTCCATTGCAAAGCCTGGGTTTGGTTGTGAATTATTGCATTAACGGCAACTTCTCAACCCAGATTCGAGTGGGCGCAATTTCTCTAATCTCATGACGGGCCAGACAACGTCGTATGATGGTATTTGCTTGAACATGCATTGCACCTAATAAGTTGGTTGATAACTTTGTTATGTTCATGGTATAGTTTTAAGTCTTCTATCCTAACTTATTGAGTTATGGTTACTCACATCCCTATAGATGTCGTACAAGTGCTTGCTAAGTATTGGCTTACAACTACTTTAAAGCTAGCAACTACTGAATCCTGGGGAGTGAAGAAAAACATTTAAAGAACAAACATATATTTTTTAAAGTTTAAGCTTTTATTTTAGAATTTTTCATTTTTGAATAATGTAATAACTAGGAAATATATTACTGTGAAACATTATAAACGTTAATTGTAATAACTGAATTTTAGTATATATATATATATATATTTTCTTACTTTCTTAGGTAAATGATTTATTTAAATTACAAACTGTTTACTTTAAAACGGGTTAGTCATGGATGCTTTGTGTAGATTAGGTCTAGGATAATGGTTATAAGGCCAATTACTATCTTAAAATAGTTTATACGGCGGAACTGTTATAACTCTGCCGCTTCGGAGCTAGTGACAAGATACGAACTATTAATGAATGTGTAGCATAAGAGGGCGGCTTATTCATCAACTGACATTTTAAGCAAATAATACAAGTAAAATTAACTGAATTAGGATGTTATGAGCGATTAGATTTTCATTTTTTCCATAAATAAGCACTTATCGATTCTTTAATATGTTTTTTTTTTCCTTTTTTTTTGCCAACTTACTATTATATTAATACTTAAAAGAAGGATTTAAATCTTGTCTTATTAAGTGATCATTTATCATATAACTAGATTATAAGTCTTCCTTCTTTAATACGTTTTGGCCAATTACGAAAAAGGTAACTTAACAATATCAAATAGCTTTATTAAGATGTCGTTAATGACTAGAATAATGTTATTTCCCCTTTTGATATATTTTTAGGCTTGAACTAATTGAAAAGCTATAGGTGTTATTAGATTAAAACTATTCTTTTATATACATTTATATATGTATGTATGTATGTAAACAAATGCACTAATGGGTGGTGTGAAAGTAGTTCCTAAGAAGCTAAATGAAAAAACTTTAGGAGAATTGTAGATACACCCTAATCAAATACTTATAAGTGTAGAGAAATCTCCTTAAATTTGCATACTGCCCTATAACATTAGACAATATGTATATCCTCTAAAGCTGAGAGTGAAGTCCCAAGCTCTTTTTAAAGGATAATAAATAGCAATGCTTTTTAAGACTTTACCAATGATGATTTGGGTGCATATGTCTACTCGCCCAATTTTTGCCCTTAGTAGTTCTAATTTTTTTTTTAATAGGGTTCTAATTCCAAAATAAAAAATAAAAAATAATAAAAAATTGAAAAATGATGAAAATAAAAAAAAAAGAAAAAAGAAAAAAATATAAAAGATTTTTTAGATTTTTAGAAAATGTTTTAAGGTTAATTGTTTTAATTTTAGTTTGGTTCAAATAACTTATTTTAAAGAGTCATGTAGTTTAAGTATAATTTAATTGTAATAAACATCAAGATATAGGCTAATGATCTAATGAACAAGTATTGAAATATTGATATTGGGTTAGCTTGCGGTCACGAGTTCGAATCGACTAGGCATAAATGTTCTCTTTAGTTTTCTTTTTCTTTTTTTCATTTTATGAGAATTGATTGAGTATACGAGATTTAAATCTAATCAAATTTTTTGAATCTAATGAGATAAATATTTAAGAGATTTAAATCTAATTTGATTTTTATCAAATCGGATTTGAATCGATATATATGATTTGGATTTAATTTAATTTTTATCAAAACAGATATAAATTGATATAAAAGATTCGATTTTACATAATTTAAAAGATTTATTTTTGAACTTTATAAATATTGATCCTATAGCATAAAATAAAGGACAATTACACCCTAACAAAGAAAAATCCACTTTCATTTGATCTCTCTAAACCACCTGATTCACTGCTATTGTACCCTATGTCCATGTCTCCATGACGATCACACACAAACAGCCCACACGTCCTTGTCCAGATAACTCCCTCGCGTGCCTATAATTGAATACAGCAGCCTCGCCAGTAGCTCCAATACGAACAATACAACTAATTATGACACTTCACGCGATTCACAATAGCAGCAGCCGCAATCTAAACCCGATAAGCCCTCGTACTATCCAACTTTGCCAAGCAACTCTAATTATTTGACCAAAGTTTGATGCCCCACACTTCTACAACAGCCTCTTGAATTGAAGATAGATAAGACCAAGTACTTCACGCTACTGATGCCACTCTATCCTTCGTCCAACATGTACGCTACAGTAGTCACGGTCAGCATATGTCTAGTAATACCAATCCAACAATCGAGTAGAATACGCCTGAAGCACCGCTTTGTCTAAGTTGCGCCCATAGTAGTAGCTTATTGCATCTGCATAATCATCCCCAACGCTTGTCCATGCTGTTGCATACACAATAAACATGAATAACAACACCGCTCCACAAACATTGATCGACACTCGACACGATCATGCCGTAAGTCGTACATTGGCATGCACGCCCCTGTCACTGACACACTAGAGCACAACAGGCCACTTTACTGATTAGCAGCCTTCTTCCGTGATCACCACAGCCAACACCCAACTGAACACATGCGCTATTGTCCACGTCATTACCCCCCACCATCCTCTTCACAGCCGCGAGCAACAGGCGGCCTTTCACGTATGATCATCCTCTATTCCATCCACCTTTCACACAGTCGACAGAAGCTTTACACCACAGCAACCACCGAACTAAGCAAGAAACAATAATTAAGACAATCTACGTGACAACTATAATGAATTGTAGTAGAGCACTAATAAACTGAGACCAATAGTAGCCCACACTCCTGTCCAAACAGTAGCTTCTTAACTTCAAACCAAGCAGCTCCAGTCATTTCCATTGATTAGTAGCACGTGGAAAGCAACAACTAACAGCAGCAACTCATGCCAACTAATGCAAACATGCGATAGCTACTGTCCTCATTGCACTACAACAGTTTGAGTTCAGATTCTCATTTATTATTATTATTATTATTATTATTATTATTATTGTTATTATTAAATCCTTAGTTATATAATGTAATATATGAGTATATTAGTTTAGGAGACTTTTTAGTATTAGCTTTTTACATATTAGGTATATTATATGATATTATTAATTTATTTATGTAGATAGTTGTTTGATAGTAGTAATATATATATATATATATATAGCTTAGGAATTTTTAGGATTAGGGTTTTTTTTTTTAGAATTTGTCACATAGTTTTTTTTTTTAAAATAAAAATTAATAAAAGACCTTTAAAACAAAAGATTTAAGACGCTTTAGAGACATTTTTTAATACTCAAGAATTAGGCTCCTTTTAGATTTTTTTTGAATAAATTAAATCGATTAAAAATGTAAATTCAGTTGATTTTTAGAAATTAAAAAAAAAGGATCAACACATTAAAAGTTTTTAGAAAGAACTATAGTTGCCTGATCTTGATTAACGAGTATGTACATACATTTGGGGCGATATTAAAATCTGTAAAAACTAAAGTTTTTTTATTTTTATTTTTCTTAAAAACATTAAAAAAGGGTAATTTAGAATAATAAAACTAATTTCAAAAAATAGATAATAATACCTGTTAGAGTTTAATAGGTTAGCTCTCGAATTTATAACTCTAGTTTTTTTATTCAAATTGAAATAAAAGATAAATAGCTAAATCGTAGTCAATTCAACCAATTAATTACGATTTCTCTTTTTTTCGACTCGAGTCGAGCGATGACTAAAAAAATATTTTAATTAAAAAAATTAGAATTTCTCAATTTCTTGGGTTGAAGATTAATACTGACTAGATTAGAGTTTAGTATTAACTAGAAAATGGAAAATGAAATTAAAAAATAGAAAACTGAAAATTCAGGCTTCACAATATATTTTAAAATTGTAGAAATATGAAGTTTTCTTAAGAGTTTAAGTGGTTTTATTAGCATTTGATCAATTATACTGATGATATATTTATAATTTACCTAAAAAACTTCTTATTTCATCAACCGTTTGCCTTTTTCATAAAATTAATTATGAATTTTCAAAGCGTAAGGAACTCTTCTTCTTTATATATATATATATATATATATATATTTTTTTTTTGTATTTTTCATTTTAAAACACTAGATAGGGTTTTCGAGAGCATCCACTGGAAGGATTTCTACAAACTTCCTCTGTAAAATAAATGTCGTCAGAATTATTCGGTACTCAGTGTTAGATTAGATGTAAAGCCCCTGTTGGAATAGCAAAGTGTGAACGGATACACTACCAGACGTGAGACATTTACACGTATGGATAATGGATTCTAATCATCTTCCGGTCGGTCGATTGGCCGAGGAATGTCCTGGCAGGGACCCTTCAATGACAGCTAAGGATATTTTCTCAGCTACGACGTGATGGACACGTCATCGAAAAATACCTTATAGTTCGTTAATTTTACGGACCCACTTGCCCAAGATAATATCTGGTAATATCCAGACCCCACCGGCTGACCATTCCTACATTAACTCAATCCAAATGTGAATTGTCATGGAAACTTGAAAATATCTTTTATGTCAATTTCCGATAAATTAAAACCTTATCCACCTTTAAATAATTGAGCCGTAACTAAATAATATATTATGAGATTTCCCTGTAATAGAGGAAAATTTTCTAATAAACCATCAAGAATAACTATTAAGCGAATAGTGAGAAAGGACAGAAAAATCGATATAACTGGCATTTGAAGCGAATTCAAAGCTTTAAGAGATTTCATGCTTCTACATGCATTTATTATATGTATTAGGATGGTGTGTGGCCAATCATCGAAAGTGCTAATGGTGGTTTAACTATAAACGGCAACAGGAATTGGCATGCTGGAATAGGAGTAGAGATGGTCCTATGTAGAACAATAAATGAATCCAGTTAAGTCTGAATCTTCTCATTTTAAATTTATTGGGTATGAACTTAAGTCAAGCTTTTTATTAAGTTTGTAATTAAAATTCACATTTAACTCATGTAGATAAATAAGTTTTCTTTTTTTAATCTTGAACTTAAGTTTAGCTTGTTTACTAATCAAGTTTGAGCTGAGTCAATCAAGCATAAAGTGAGTTAATTTTGAGCCTATTAAAATATATCATATGCCATTCTATAATGTGTTATATATTTATATATATTATATAGATATTATCCTTAAGATTTTAATAATATATAGTATAATAATATAGAATATATGTGATATATATAAAGCTCGTAAGCTTACTTATCAATCTAAACGAGTTAACTTACGAGCTTAAACTGGAGTTTAAACTCAACTCGTTTACTAATGAGCTTAAGTCGAGCTAAGCTTAAACAAGCTAAACTTAAAGTAAGTAGCTCAACTCATTTGTAGTCTTGGACCTACAAAAAGAGAATAGAAATAAGGAATGTGATATGCAAACTAAGATATTGTTTGTTTTGTGTAATTTCATAATACTAGATTGGATAAAAAATTTTGTTCTTTGTATGGTTTGTATAATTGACTATAGTGCTAGATAAAAAAGGTCATAGAGTAATGGATAAAAATTTAAAATTTTGTACCATATTTTTTATTATATAAAAATTTATTTCATATCATATTAAATAAATATATCTTTTAAATTTTTAAAATAATCATACACCAAATTCTCAAATTATAATATTAAATTTTATTATAATTTACGTTATGAATAATTAAAATCTATCATTTTTTTAAGTTTTCAATTGTAAAAAATTGTGTCTAGTACTATATATACTAAGTGGTATAATAAAGTTGTACAATAAAGTTATACTATTATATGTTTCCTTATACTATGCTATTTCATTTTTCTTATCTTTTCCAGTTTTAATAACCAAATGTTATCTAAAAAAAATAATTTATCTAATTTACATATAAATATTTTGTTTTAAAATTTAAGATAACATGCCTAAAAAACACTCTAAAGGCTTTCATCTGTGATGCTCTGCAATAAATTCTAGCTAAAGCAACAGTCATATCTTGCAAATTGCCTATCCTAATAATAATAGACCAACACTAAAACACAGTCTTTAGCACCTCAATTTATGAGTAGTAACAACTAAAAATCACTATCTTAAATCATGAATAAACCTTTTGAGCTAATAAAGTAAGAGCTATTGAAATAGTGAGAAGAATCCAAAATTTTGTCATTCATCTACCATGGCAAGAAGATCAAAGGTTAGTATCCTTAGTTTCTCTATTAATGTAGGAAATTAGATTCTAGAGATTGAATATTTAGCTAACTAAGTGGTCAAAATTTGCTCTAAACTATTTATAATGAGTAAATTAAGCTATAAAAATAATTTGATCAAACTTAATGTAGAGACAAGAGTTAATTTTAGTATATTGTTTAATACTGATGAAAATTTGGTTGCTCCAAAAAGTATAAGGGTACTCACATGAACCCTTAGGATAAAAAATAAAAAATACCAAAAACTTGATTGCGTCGTAGTTTGGTTACTATTAACCATTGGCTCCTTTTTATTTTTATTTCTTTTTCTTTTTGAAATTTCGGTGCATCAGGCTACCATTCACTATAATGTGTAGGTTGTATAATCCAATATAACAATAGGTTACTTTGCACTAAATACACTATGGCCATCATTGGTTACCCCATGTGCAAGGAGTGCTTAGGGTAGCTAACAACCAAAGCAAACAACTTTTTCTTACCAATTTTCCTTTCTTTCTTATAATTTTTATTATTTCTATTATATTTTATTTAAGTAACTATATTTAATAATATTGCTCTATTAAATTAATTTTTATGAGTTGTGGACACCTTTTCAATACCCTATTCAAAGAGTTTTCTTAATGAAAAAACCAAAAATAAAAAAAAGGAACCTTAAAAAATAAGAAGTTTGAGAAAGAAACAAAAGATTTTTAAAAAGCCTAAAAAATTCAAAAATAGAATGAGAACTTCTTTTGATGGGGAAAAATAGTGTTTTGGGATGAAGAAATAATTTTATAGGATCAAAAATAATTTTTGGAGTTGAAATGCATTATATGTGACGATAAATTTTGAGATTTTTTAGTAAAAAGCATCCATTTTTATTAAAATTAATTATTGTAGACATGGTTATGCTTACTTATTTTTAAAAGTATAAAATGATATCGGTTAAAGTAAAATGTAGCTTGAGATGGTGTTTCATTTGCACTTAACTTGATCGTTTTATTTAAAAATAAAATTTTACACAAGTCAGATCACAAAGGAACTAAGGCATTAAAATTTTTATTAAATTGATTTAATTTTGAAAATATATTTTCACATATGCATGTTGTAGCTTCCGGGATCCAATTGTAGGGTTACATGTGTATAATACGAGTCTCATGGTATATATAACCTTAGAAGAGTGATGTAGAATAACACATAGAGATGGCTTAGAGAACAAGAGTTAAAGAGTAGGAGGGAGGTAGTTTTAGTGAGCTTAAATGCATTAGTGATAGGTAGAGGAGTTATAAAGCACAAACTCCCACTATTTTAAATGAAAGATAGTATGTTCTTCATTTTTAAGCTTTGTTTGATCTTATGTACTAATAATCTAATGATACTTCGGCATTTCTCACAATTTCTAAATTGTGTCCAATGAGAAAGAGCTCTTGAGTGTTTACAGGCTCAAACCATCAATGAAATCCGTCAGATCACATTTACCATCGAAAGCCGACATAAATTCTCTTATTAATAGATTCTTCTATAGGCTCCTGTTAGATCTAAGTCTATAGGTTGCATCTCTAAGAATATAAGCTTCCTTGAGAAAAGTTGTGAGTAAATGAGTTGATATAATGGTCCCTACTTCAAACCCATCATACTAAGTCTTCTTAAGTAATCTCAAGTTCATGGCCTTAACACTTTAAGTCCTGTCACTTAGTCCAAAAAGTTAAACCTAAGTCATTAGTGGGTTTAAGAACTAGTTAAGCTCTCTTAGCCCTTTGCACATGCTAGACTCACTTATTGTTTGGTTTGGGTACAAAATTATTTTTCCTGAAGGATGGGATCGTGCCCATTTTTGCCCAAGATGGGCCTCAAATTGGCCTAACATAATATGTTTAAGTAAAGCAAGCCTAAATTGAGAATCTAGTGTAACCTAATGGTAGGACATTGCATGCACAAGGAAGGGAAGACTAAGGCTAAGCTGTAAAAATTACAAAATTATTTGCTTTTGGTGCGAGTGGCAGGCATGTTGTGTGGCTCTTCTTTAACTTAGTAACCCTCGTTTCACATGATAGTGATTTTGAGTTCAATATTTTTATTTTTATATTTTTGCTTATTTTCATGAATTCAATCGAATTCAAAATCTTACGTTAAGATCCATCTGATTAAGCTTAAACACTAATTAAAGAATCTAGATAATGTTCAAATATGAAATCAAGCTTATCAATGGCATGTCTAAACTCAATCCTTAAAAACAAGCACAACATTATAAACATGAGAGTTCTAGGACTTGAAAATCAGAAAGAATCAAGTAGAAAAATATTCCAATTCATTCAACTTGAAGCTTTTTCTCTCTATAAGCTTTGACCAATTCACTCCACCTTCCCTCTAAATTTTCTCAAACTTGAACCACAATCTTGATCTCATTGATTCTAGAGCACCTGATCTTTAAGAAAAATATCAATTTACGTATTCAATTCTATCAAAAACACTATAGATCTTACTTGTACCTAGACCTGGGCAACTGTTCGACCTGGCCTAGAATCGTTGGTTCAGGGGCCAAGGTCACGTTGAACTATGACCGACTCGTGAGTTGGCAGTTTAGGGTGGGCTCATGGGCTCGTCGGTTTAAGAGCCAGTTTACGGCCTTTGAATCGTTTTTTCTTTTTCGTATCCCCTCTCCTAAGCATTTACATTATTTTTTTCCTTCCTGCCTTATCGATTCTTTAACCATTTTTTTTTCTTCAATCTGTCCATAAAATACACATTAAAAATGGAAAGAAAATAAAATAAAAAAGTCTATTATAATATGAATACATAATGTCCTAATCTGATTGAATAGAATAAAATAGTTGAAGGAAAAATATTTTTTATAGTATTTTTCAGTTGCCCATAAAGTGCCTATGTATCTACTAATTAGAATTGGATCGCCGCAGTTCGGTTTGGATTTTTAGAATGCCTTTAGTTTGTTGATCAATTTTACGTTTTCAGAAAAGAATCAAAATGTATGTGACTATCTAAGTTAAATTTTTTGAATGAAAATAATTTCAATTGATCATAATTTAGAAAAACCTAATGCTATATCAGCACTTTTGGGAAAACCATGCCATTTAGTTTTTTTTTTCTACGTGATAAAATTTTTTTATAAAAGATGAAAAGAAAACTTATTATATATCATCTTAAGCTAACTATTCATGTTCGTGAGTAGGAGTGGAACCCGTGGGTGAGTTTGGGCTTCCATCAGATCAGTTCTAATAACTGAAGTAATCATCCTTCTCGCTTAATATCCCACATGGTTCTTATCCTCTATTGCTCGCTTTGTACCAATCTTCTGTGCAAGTGTTTACCTCAACACTGATAACATATAAGGAGGCTCGGCGTTCATCAATGATTAAGCCTGTTGTAGTAAATGCTTGCTTAACAGCAACCGTTAAAGCCAGAGTAGTGAGTACTTCATGGGCGATGTGAGATAGTAGTGGGTAGTCCCTTCTATACCTTTACTACTACTCTAAAATATTGAAGTCTTTGATGGAGATATTTTCCAAAAACTCAATTGTATTTGTGTAATACTACATCTCAGACGTTAGATCACTAAACCAGTGCCTTTTCAATTTTTGCGCCAATAGTTTCTTACCCATAAAAGAGTAATGCCACTCCTTGGTGGGTGGCGAAGGAGAGACTGATGACTGGCCACCGCACTAACTTTGATAACAGTTGAGCATCTTCTCTATGTCGGCCGTTGCTGCCGTTGCTGCCGACACTTCTTTCTGTGCTTCTAAGCTGTATATATCTTGAGAATCCGTTAGATCTTGAATGTAACCATAATAAGTTTTCAAATACATTAGTAATAATTTTGTTTTACAATAAAGGTTTAGAATAATTGTTAAGAGATAAATATGAGGAATTTCTTTATGATAAGTTAACTACTTCAATGTCATATTGTATACGCATGTATGTAAGTTTGGGTCCTTACGGGCCTGAACTAGTATGCCAAGTATACTGACAGCTGACATAATAAATAAGTGAACACTGGGCTTGTAAACTTGTAAAAAAGTCTTAGTAGCATTATGAAAAAATTTCAAAACTTTAAGTAATTGGATGCAAATATCTTAGTTACTAGGGTAAATGTCAACTCCCTATATGTTGTACATTTTGTAATCACGTAGCAGTTTGCTGTAAGGAACTATGCTATGTAACAACTTGTACGTTGAGTTCCAGCGATGTTGCATATCCATCTTAAACTTTCGAGGTCTCTTCTCACGCTCTATGCAAAAGTTCCTCCGCTTTTTGCGAAGGGATGGTCTGTCTGTTATTGTCTTGACAACATTCTTGATCGGAGCTATATTGTTGTGTAAAGCTGCAATGTCATCCTTAACACACAAGTTAAGAATATGATATGCACAACGTATGTAAAAAAAAAAACTCCCCTAATGCTGGTTGATAGTAATTTTGCAAATTAGATATTAATACAATATTAGCAATTACATTATTAAAACCAATAGAAAAACTTTTCCTCACTAATTCGTTTTCATTTAGGATTTCTTTAATAATTTTATAAATATTTTACGCTGTATGTCGATCGTTAAATACCCTTAAAGCCAATAGTCGTTTATTAAATTGCCAATTATCATTTGCCCAGTAAATAGTAACACCCATATAAGAATTATTACGAAAGAATCCGTCCATATGTCTACATATATGAACACTTGCATATCGAAGGAAGCAAACTTACATATGAGCTCCCTCTTATGTTTATGGTAAAGCTCATGTGTGGCTCAAGTTATTGTTCTGTGGCTAAGCTGTCATGAGTTGGGGTTGAATGTCTCTTATTCATATCGACCTTGCCACTCTGATGCACTCGCGTCGAATGAGAGGTACATGTTCACTAGGTATTGTGCCAGGCTATATTTATGCCTCTTTTCATCATATCTCATTAGTATTTGGTTGGATGAACCACCACTTTGGGTAATCTATTGCTGCGTTCTATCTATTCCCAGCTTACTGGGATGTTTCGACTTTAAGTGCCTATTAAAGGTACCATATCCTTTTCTGTTTTCCACAAATAACTGGCGTTATAATAGTTGTAGAATGCCCTTAAGTTCCCGTTTTTGTCTATATCTTTACTGAAATGAGTAGTAAAAATATTAGACTTACCAAGTTTAAGGGGCTTACCTGAGCAGGATTGTCTCAAACTATTGGGTCTACATTGTCTCATATGTTACTCTTTTGTTTCGGGAATAATTTCTATTTGTGCTCCTCATCTTCAAATGTGCTTACGGGGCAACTTATCCGTATGGGTTCAAATCCCATAGGTTGTGTAGGGATGCTCATATGAGGAGGTTCGAATCTAATATGACATTCAGGAACACTCATGCATGGAGGTTAACTCATACATTGATGTTCAATGTCAAAGCCAGGAGGTGGTATACCTTGATTACTTATATGATGAGGTTCTACATCGAAGCTTGAAAGTGGTGTAAATTCTTCTTTCACTTTCTCAACCATATCATATGTCCTTTAGTTATTTAGGTCGTACTTGTTATCTGGGTACATTTAAACGTCCTCAAATCTTAGTAGCCTATACAACGTATTGGAAGTTTCAACGCCTTTACCCTTACTTTTACCACCAAATGATGAACCATGTTTTTTACTGGAAAAGATTTAGTGCAAAAATCTTTTCATTGATGCAAATATTTATGAGTGAAAAACAAAAATAATATATAAGAGAAAATATAGTGGAAATTATATGGTTGGTATATATATATCAACGTTATTTGCTAATGCAAATTGTTTTGTGCAGTGAAATAAAGAATTATGCATAGAAATTTGTGATTAGTAGAAGAAAATATTTTTAACAACATTCGTAATTGAAAAAAATATGAAGAAAGAATGGTTGGAGTTGAAGAGATTTAATTAGTTTATAGAGTAAGTGTTTTTGTTAGGTTTGAAGCTGTTATTTATAAGGAATGAGGAATGTATAAACGTGTTGTTTGAATTTTAAAATTTAAAATTTTAAGCAATTCGGTGTCGTAAATTTAAAACTTATGGCATGTGTGCTGAATTTTAAATTTGTATCTGTAAATTTAAATTATGTAGATGCAAATTTAAGGACTAATGGAGCCAAAGGACATGGGTAGGGACTAAAGAATAAGAATAAGAATCAAAGGATGAGAAGAAAAAAAGTAGTTGTTTTTAAGAAAGTGGATAAAAATAGTTTTTATATCTGGCTTTTATAAATTGCTAAAAATAATTCTTCAAGTGTTTAGAATATTTAGCTTTTGAAATTATTGAAGAAAACTAGATATATATATATATATAAACTTTTGTAATCGATAGATTATTATGATATAAAATATTACTTAATGGTGATAGGCTTAGACCTAAGTGAGGGCCGATTTTAAATTGTGAATCGGCCCGATCCATTTAGCTGTGGTCAAGCTTATGAACTAGCGTTGCTAGCTCAAAACGCCTACCTTTAGATAGGCTTTTGAAAAAACTAAACTAATGAAAGTTAAACTTGAAAATTTTTTAGAAAGTAAAATGTAAAAACAAGCTAAAATTTCTCTAGCTAAAACTTTTTGAAAGGAACTATTGTAATCTAATCCCAAGAGCAAATGAATAGGCATCCTCTGCAGCAACCATAAAAAGATATAAAATCAGTCAATTCTAACACTGTCAAGTTCTAAATTTCCGGCTTTCAAAGACCGGTATCCTAGTTAAAATGGGTCTATTCTTCCGATTTAAACCTATTCATTTTCCAACTTTTGTTAATGGTGAGTTTAAAAATATTTTCAAAAGCATAGTATAATATAAGTATATTTTCCTTACTTTGTTGTTAGCAATTTATGCTACGTGGGTACGGAAAAAGCAAACTTTGGAACATAGAGATGAACTAATTAAAATATTATATGCATCTTTAATTAAAATTAACAAATAATTATAATACAGGTCATCATGTTTATGAAAAAGAAAAATATAGGTCACTTATTTTCCAACGTTACAATATATAGGTTGTGTTTTTATAACTTTCTCTAATTTTTATTTCATAATTCAAATAGTAACGAGTAATTTTTTTTTTTTTTTTTTTTGTAACAAGCAAAATAACAACTTCATTGATAAAAGTAAGGGGAAAAAAGGGTCTACATTAATGGCGCATTGATATATGAAGTTTCTTTTGATCTAAATGACCGAGACCACTACAAAACATATTGAAACCAAAAAAAAAAAAAAAATGTAAGAAAAAGGAAAAGAATTGGACTTGAACTCTCTTTGTTTTGTTAGAAAAATCATTATAAACTAATAATATTAATATTGATATTTTAAATGGAATAAATTAGGTTTGATTCCTGTTTTTTCAAAATTGTATGTGTAATAGTTAGGAAAAAAAAAAAAAATTCTGTTCGTTTTTTCTTGCTAAATGATTCACTCGCAGCAAATAGCAAGATTGTTTTACCCTGCTATCATAATTATGATTAATCAAAAATTATTACAAAGAACACTTTTATACCAAATAAAAATGGATGAGAAAACAATCTAAAGGCCAATCAGAGGCGGCTTTGAAGTGCCATTTGGGAATTTTTTAAATGCATAAGACGAGGGGTTTCAGTAAATTGTGAATAAATTATTATTTCTCACTACGTACACCTCGCTTCGCATGAATTTTTTATTTTTATATTATTTATCTGTTTATTTATTATTATTGTTTATTTTACTCTATTTCGGTTTTGGCCAGGCTTCGCGCGGATTCACCTGGCTTCTTTTGTCTATTGTAATTAAGTCATTTTATCATTTTCTTTCATCATATTTATTCTCGAGGCATCGAAAGCACTTTGTTTTGCCAACTATATGCGATGATTCTTGGCCCATGTTAACAAGTATGATAAGAACGTATTTAATATTGCAACATCAGATCAGAACAACACCCTTGAAACTTTTAGTTAGGTGCAAGCAAAGGTATAGATTCTTAAAGTGTAGTCCATCTCTCCGTAATTCCTATAAATATATAGATATATCTAAACCATTGTTAAAGTCCTAGCACCATGTTTTGTTTTGCACGAGGGATAATCTAAAATGAAATGAATGGAAATGGAATTGAATGGAAATGAGGTTGGAATTGTAAATTCATTCATGTATTTGGAGATATATAATAAATAGAATAGAATGGATATTTATAAAAAAAATACTCTTAATTGTTGGATTAATAATTTAGTTGGAGGTTAAATAAATAATTTTAATTAATAATAATAATAAGGAGAATAGAATTACAATTCTCTCTTTTTAAAAGTGGAATCGAATGCCTCTTTAAAGCAGAATTATATGGTCAATTTTATGGAATTGCAATTTCACTTTTTAAATGTATTTCCAAACATGACAAAAAGAATAGAATTTTGAATTATAATTCCATTTTAGTTCATTCCTATATAGTAGAGGTGACATAAGATTATCATGTGACCATATATAGTGACAATTGTAGAGTTTTAGCGATGCTTTGAGAATACATATATATTTTTAAAAAATTTGTAGAAAATGAAAGCATTCTTTAAGAGTTTAAGGCTTATCTACTCTTAAACATATATTCAATTTGCCATTGTAGGTGTGAGGGTTCGAGTGTAAGGGTTACGTGTATTCTATATGATAGATAAGGTACACGTAATTAGGGAAATGACTTGAATGATTTATGTAGGATGATCAGGAGATGAATGTAAGAGGGAAGGTAGGCGATTTCAATAAGATTCTAACACTTGTAATGACAGGTGGAAGGGCTCAAAGACATCAATGTTCAAGTGTTTAATTTTTCACGGTGAGAATCCGATAAAGTAATAACGTTTGTACTAATTTTCTCTTGTTTAAATAAGGGAGGGAGGGAGAGGTGTATTTATAGATAACGACCATTGATTTTATTCATAGGATGATGATGGCGATTAATGGTCATGATTCATTCCTTCCCTTAATGAACCTTACGTAGACTTCATTTACGAGCTTAGGTCATGATTCATTCATCAACGAGTCCTATTTCGAGTCATTATACCAAATCTCCTTTAGCCATTTTAATCCGATGAGTTACATTAGCTTGATGAGTTACATTTGATTAATTGGTTTGAAGTTTAATATTGAATTTAATCCTCTACAACTATATCTATTGTAACCAAATTGTATTGTATCATCAATGGAAGTGCAACTTTAATTAAAAAAATGCAAAGCCATGTGATTTGAATTGAGTTGAAAGCAATTAATCAAGAAAATCATAATTAAGAGATAAAACTAAAACCCTTATAATCTCCGTAGGGAAAAAGTTACGAGGTTTGTAGATGTCATTTGAATTGATATATATCTTTACATGAAAAGTTAAAATAGGGCCAAGAACAAATGAAACAAGAATGGAAAGAGACATAGAAAACATTCTACTTTTTAACCCATTGCAACAACTAACAAGAATACAATGTTACAATTGCATAGAAAAAATCAATATTGTATAACTTCACTTGGTTTTTAAGATCATCATAAGCAAATTGACAAACAACTAACTTAAATTAAATTAATTTTCTCATGCTTGTTATGTCTAGAAAGCAAAAAATCCTTATATCTCTACTCATTCAAGTTTAATTTTATCAATCTATATTATTAAGTCAATATTTCCCTAATTGTATCTACATCTCTTTCTTCTTCTTCTTCTTCTTCTTCTTCTTTTTGTTACCAACTGAAATTCATTAAAGCAAACAAAATTATAGGTTTAGGCCTTAGAAGCCTAGTCTACAAAAAGTAAGTTTACAAGATGAGATGTTAGTCGAGTAACCAAGAAACAACAACTCATTCTATGTAAACTTGTGCAAAGATTGATTTCAAATCGTGAACTTACCTAATAGATTAACAAATTGGCTTAGCCCGTAGGAGGCTTGGCGAAACATTCTCCACCAAAACGTTGGGCCCTAAGAGCTGAAGGGGTTTAAGAGAGCGGAACCTTTTGAACCCGTGGGTCAACCTAAACAAGAGAGAGAGAGAGAGAGAGAAAGGAGGCTATTAAGTTAGAAAATAATAATTGAATGATATCTATTAGGTTATGGTATATTAAAAGTATCTTTTTTACAATGGTGAATTACAATTTTTTAAAAATAATATTATCAAACTAATGATAGATAACTAATCATAAATTAATTATATATTAATGATAGATAAAAATTTTAATTTAAGTTAATATAAGTTGTTTTTATAAAACTTGTCAAATGTTAAAGACTTGAATATGAAAGAAAGATAAAATTTGAGGGGAAAAAAATAAAAAAGTTGAAATTACATCAAGTTAGATATTAATAAAAAAATTAGAAATTATTAGTGAATTAGTATACTTAAAAAAAAAAAGAGAGAAAGAAGGTTAAGTTATTAGATTTATTAATGTATTTCTAAAAAAAGAAATTAACAAAAATTAAATATTTAATAAAAAATGGCCTTTGACCACCAAGTCGGTTAAACCGATCCGAAATTGTCCGTCCCATATGCTAGTTGAAGGTCAGGTTGGCTCAGTATGTAGCTTAATCTCATGTATTGCTTGAGTAGTGGCTCAATAAGTACAAGTCTTAGTGCTTCGATGTATAAAGAAACTAGTATAATGAGAAATCGAAAATTTAAGTTATAATATATTGCAAATAACTCTAACAGTTTGGCCAGAAGCCAACAATAGAGTGGTGCAAACTTCAACTGCCAGCTAACAACTTGATTTAACCTCTACCTTATCCCATCCATGATCTTGGCAATGAGTTATCCTTGTTCGATAGCTTCAATTTCAGGCTTTCAGCGATTTCAATTTTACTAGGAGTAAATATTCAATGATGCAGCATGTAATAACTCACTAGATGAAGATGCACATACTATACCCAAGCCTACTTTTCTTGTGCGTTGAAGAATCGAGGCATCATAATTGACTTTGACAACATCACATGTAGGGAGACGCCATCTTGCAGCAAACATAGGATGATTATCCGATTCCAAACGAGAGTACCAGCAATGGGGTAATATTCTTAAACGTTAAGGCTAGACCGAACCTACATGTGAAAGGACATTTGTCACATGAGTGTGGGATGTGACACCTGCATTCTATCCATTATCAGCTTCCACCTCAGAAGTCATAGTGAGGCGCTCGAAATCTGCACACTGACCAGTACGTGAAGATCAATGCTGTGGTGAGGAACCTTCATGTGACGGAACGTTAGCCGACGTCGTAGTAGTAGGAATGATTGCACAGAAAAAAGAAAAAACTACAAACCGTGAACCAATTGAATAAAATATCAATTTTTTTTAATGAATTATTTGATTTATAGTTTGATTCGATTACATGTAACTAGTTTGTGATTCAGTTTGAAAAAATTAATTGAATTAAATTATACTGTTTTAAATCGAATCGAATTAAATCGTTTAGTTAAATAAAAAAAATAATGTAATTTTTTTTATTATTTTTTATCGATCTTTGTAAATTCCATTAAAATTTTTATATCTTATTATTTTTTATCATAGTTTTATATTAATTATTAAGATTAAATTGAGTAAATTCTATTTTAAATTTTATATTTATTAAAAATAAAAATATTTAGTAAAAATTTAACATGAATGATTGGAACCATAGATCGAATTGAATTGTATTAATTTTAATTAGGTTCGAAAAATTTATTAACCGAACCGTATGATTAGATTCGATTTTCAATAAAAACAAAACCGTGTTTGGTTCGATAAATGTGGACAAATTGTACCGAATTGGCTTATCCCTAAAAGTGGGTCTAGAAACAGAGTTTGAGGGTAAGCACATTGAAACATTCACATTAGTAGATCGAGAAGGACAATGAGAAATATTTGTGTTCTTACAACTCTGCAGTAAGGAGAATTCCTTAAAAACCGCAGTAACCACCGAGAAAGGATTCGGCTTCTGTTTATTGAAAACGCGCTGGTTGCGGTGTGTCCATATAAACCATAAGACTACTGCAATTTTGGACAGAAACTCCTTTGTGAGGACTCTTGATGAACCGCAATGCCAAACGACATCCTCAATCCAGGAATCAAGTCGGTTAGTATCATAATCCTCCATTTTAAGCTGGAAAATAACTAACCATACCGCTTTAAGCAAATCACATTGGATGGGTAAATGCTCAGGCGACTCCAGGACATTACAAAAACAGCAAAGAGGGCTATTAAGGATTTTCCTGCAAAAAAAAAAAAAGATTTTGGTTAGTAGCTAAATCATTACAACACAAACGCATATATGATGTTAGTATTTTGGTTGGCAATTCGAGCTCCATATCCTTTTCCAAAAACTTTTTTTTATCACATCTCTTAAATAGTATGTTAAGAGTTTTCCCCCTTTTTCTTTTTTTCCTTTTGGCCGATGAGGGTTTCAATTCAAGTCCACCCTTTTGGGAGATTTCAGTTTTATATTATTCAATTATTTTGTCGCGTATTTTAGGAGTTTATATTATATATAATAAAGCATATTTTATTTTCTTATCTTATCTATATATAATTATTTATAGTATTTTATATAATATTATTTTTTTTTATTTTCTATATATGCTAATTAAATAGATTAATCTTCATTGGTATTCCAATAGAATATAATAAAGATAAAGTTTTATAATTGATACCGATGATAATAATAACAATATGCATTATGGATGCATCATCGTTTAGTTTATTATAATTGCTATAGAGTTTAAATTTTAAAATACAAAAATCAAGCTGTAATGGCCTTTGGTGTAATTTACTAATTTGGCCATACTGATTATGTATCCAAACAATTAAACCGCGAACCTTCTATATTTACTCGTAATATATATATATATATATATATATATATAAAAGGGTCAACATGTCACAGAGATTATTAAAGCACAAGGTGGGGTATTGATGATTAAGAAGTGGCCGTATAGACCTTAAAGAAAACATAATAAAATCTTGTGTTCTTTGGTTTCTCTCGAGTGTCGGAATTATAAAATTGATTAAATAAGCGCTTTCTAATGGAAACTATTTCAATCCCTATTAAATGGAATGATGGAATGGAAGTGGAAAAAAAAAAAAAACTTGATGAATATTATGGCTCTAAATTTTGTATTTTGTTCAAAGTTTATTATAACAAAAGGACTCATTTATGCAATTTCTATTCTTTATTGAGAATTTCCATATATGTGAGAGTTTATATTATATTATATTATATAAATCTATAATTTCTTGAAAACATTCATGTTAATCACATGAGATTTGTGGAGGGCTTTGTAAAAATTGTTAAAAAATCCGTTTAATTCCACTATACTCTTCTCTTGTTTCGTTACAGTAAATTCTCTCTTCTTCCATGGAAATGGTAATTTACCTTCTATCGGGGTCGTCCACAGGAAATATACGTGTTACATTCTTCTTTTCTTCTTCTGCTTTTTCTTTCCCCCCTTTTATTCCATTGTTCAATTAATTTTGTTCGTTCGCCAGTGTGACGGTAAAAGTAACGTGATCCAATTATTGAATTGAAAATCGAATCATATACATACATCATATATGCATGTGTTCGAATATCCCAAAGTTCGCATTGTATCCCATAAATTATATTTATATATATATTATAATAAAAAAAATACAACGTGATTCTCAATGGCCAGATGGAATATATCTCACGACCAAACGACATATCAAAGAATCTCATCACCAGCTTCTTTTGATTCCACAACTAGTATATAAACCCCCTTTACTAGATAAACAAAATCCATCACACAAGACACACAACATATATAAAACAACCTTAGCAACGTACTGTCTATTGTGACAATATGGACACCAACTCATGCGGCAAGGATTTCAAGATAGGAGAATGCGATGGGCAAAAGGTGGTCGATGGCGAGACGATGCCACTAGTGGTGGTGCCGGCGGAGCCAAAGAAGAGTGACTTTGGGAGCCTTCTCACGACTGTGAAGAAGAACAAGGATTGGTTAGAGCAGATGATAATTAAGAACAGTGCGCTTCTTATACGAGGATTTGATGTGAAGAATGCTCAAGAGTTCAATGATATTGTGGAATGTTTTGGTTGGGAGGACATTAGGTATGTTGGACCAGCTCCTAGGACTCATATTTATAAAAGAGTATGGACTGCTAATGAAGGCCCTCTCTCCGAGTTCATATACTACCACCATGAGATGGTTTTGGTATGTCTAGTCTAGCACTTGCAACTTCTCTTCATTTTCATGTACGTACATTCGTAGTGTTTAGGATCGAATTTTCAAATTTACCAAATGTTTTCAAGAAATAGTCTACCGTGATGGTAAATCATCACTAAAACACTCAACGGAAAATCGGAATAAAAATTCTCATTTCAAAAGAAAGAGTCCATTTTCCTCATTCTTCCTTCCCATTTTCTGTGGTTGTTAATCGTCATCGTCAGTAGCTAGCTAAATGATGTTCGACATAGTTATCATTTATTACTAATACTAAAAACTATTTGTATTTGCAAAGGTAATAATTTAATTATAACAAATACAGAATGAAGAACCTGAGAACATTTTGCACAAAACAAAATTAACCTTTCTTACTATTGTGGCGATATGGATCTTTATTAGCTTGCTATACATGTTACAACTTGGAAATTACTAAATCTTAGTCTAAACATATTAATGAACATTTGGATCGATCATCAGATTAATGAATTTCCTAAGAAAGTCATTCTCTTCTGCGAAATTCCACCACCAGAAGGTGGGCAGACTCCATTTGTTCCGAGCTTTCGAGTAACGGAGCGGATGCTGGAAGAGTTTCCAAAAGAGGTGGAGGAAATGGAAAAGAAGGGATTGAAGTACACATTTTCTGCTCCTAGCAAGAACGACACATCTTCAATGAGGGGTAGAGGATGGGAAGATGCTTTTGGGACATTTGATCCAATTGAAGCTGAAAAACGGTCTGTATTATGTAACGCATATAGTATTATATCAATTTGTCAAAAATGGAATGGGAGATGCACATATTTTAAATATACACCACTTAATCCATCTTTTACTCATCTGATATGATATGATTTTGCAATTCAGGTAAAATTTGGAAAATTAACATAATACGTTATATTTAAACCCATTAAAAGCAATTAGATAGATCATAATTTTACCCTTTTTCCTTTAGGCAAAAATGATTGTCTAATAAAATAAACCAAGGTTTTATTCAAATCAATGAAATCTTGATGTCGTATAAGGGAGGGAAGAGGAAAATCCAGTCTCTACGCATGAATTGAAATTTAATATAAGACTCATAATGATTTGATTTGCTTCGTATGTAAATTACTCTATAGGGCCAATGCTTTAGGGATGCAAATGGAATGGCTGCCAAACGGAGGAGCAAAGACAATATTGGCACCAAGAGGACCCACACGAGTGTTTGAGGGAAGAAAAGGAAGGAAGATGTGGTTCAACACGATAGTTGGCATGCATGGAAAGGAGCATAGCTCTGCCACGATGGCCGATGAGACTGAAATACCCGACCATGTGGTGAAGAGGTGTGGAGAGATCATTGAAGAAGAGAGTATCCAATTCAAATGGGAGAAGGGAGATATTCTCTTCCTTGACAACTTGGCTGTTCTCCATGGAAGAAGGCCTTCCCTTCCTCCTAGAAAAGTTTTAGTCACCACATGCAAGTAGGAGTTGAATCGAAGATGCTACTATTTGGCTCGTGTCACCTCGCCATGATATAGATTAAGAAGTTTGGTGGTCCATTATAGATTTTCTTCTTCCATGTTCGCTTCCGTTTTCAGTTAGTTCAAATAAAAAAGGATACATAGCATTTTTATGTGCTTTATCCTATAAACGCATATAAGATCAATGAAGGTATTACATGTCCTTCTTACATATGTACCTCAGTAATAAAATTTCAATAAAATATTTTTTGCTTTCAATTAGTCAATGTAGTTTTACTCACTCTTACTTAATTTATCCGTGTCTAATGACATACGGATATCAATCTTTACCAACATTAAAAAGTTTGAACTCTTGATAAACCCAATATGTTTTAGCCTAATTGTAGTTAGATCTCTTTAGTTAAGGTAATATATGTCTTTCCATGTTAACTTACATAATTGCGAATAATCACAAGACAAGGATATCATCTGATGAGACATCACATTAGTTACTTGAGTTCACTTTCAAAGTTAGCTTATAAATAAGGGATCCAAATAGATATGGAAGTATCAAATAGAATTTGCTAAGGAGGCAATATGAAACACTATACACTAATATCTCTACTTTCTAGGTATCTTTGCAAATTAAACGAACTAGGTATTAAGAAGCTTGTGTTATGGTTGTAAGAGTACCAACTTATTACAGCGAAACGTGTTCTTTTGCCATTTTAAAAACTCAAATATACCTTAAAATTCAGCTTATGAAATAGATAGACAATCTAAACAAATATGTATGATATTCCTTAAGGTAGTAAAGTTGAACTCTAGCAATTGAGAAAATGGACCCAACATCTGCTATGATAATGCCACGATTTGCACAAACAAATGGGTCTAGTATTATAAAATGGCAAAAATTCATTTTTCATGAGGTTCTTTTCTCCATGCCAAAGCCCCTTTATGCGAATACTCCCTTAATTTATGCTTAGTCAATTTAGGAGGAAAATCATATTTGAGAAATCATAATTAACTGAAAGAATGACTTGGAGAAATAAAGCGGTTTAGCCCATTCATCAAGAAGATTTTACGGATCTCAAAATTTTGATGCTTTCAAATCCCTTTCTCTTGCTAACATTTGTCACGTCCTTTTTCCTTTTAGAGAATCATGATTTACTATTCAAAGCAGTTGTAGAACTAATTTTAATTATTGGGTAAAATGAAGGGAGACAATAGTGGGATTTTCCTTGTAATGCCATATAATCGAACAGAATAACAAAAATTATGTTGAACTCATTTTTCAATAAAAGTGCTACCTACCATCGTAGGTTTGTGACTCGCAAATCCAGTACTTTCTTGTCCATTTTAATGGGTATGTTATCTAGCAGGTTGTTGGTAGTTATGGTTGTTGATCATGATGATGTCTCTAGTGGTTTGTGAAGACATTTCAATGGTGGTGGTGGTGCTTATAATGGTAGTAGAAAGAGGTGTTGTATGTGATATTTTTAATTTGTGATATTGAATATCCATTTTAAAAGTAATAGATAGGTAGATTGAGGGTTTATCTATTTTTATTTTTAATAACACTTTCTATTAAGGTGCAATATGTAAAGAGTTGGTTCTACATATGGAACGTCATGTGGAGCTACTTTCTTATGTAGTGTAACTCTAATGGCTTATTTAGTTTGCTGAATAAAATACATAAGGAATAGAATTGAGATTTTGAGGGAATTTGATAGAGAAGGAATGGAATTGATATTCTTATTACATTGTTTAGTTAAGTTTAAAAGTGCAATAAAGAATAAACATGTAATAGATTTAAAAAAACGGTTTTGCCCTTCCTTCTACTTTCCTCCCCTTCTCTCTCTCAATTCTCCCCCTTCTTTCTATCCTTACTCTCTAAATTACCAAATAGATTAAAGAAAAGAAAACAAATGAATAGATCTAATTGAACCTAAACAATTTTTATGAACATAAATAGGAATTTACAAACAAAACTAGACTTAACTGAATTCTAATTATGAATAGAAATTTACAAAATTTACCAATATAATTTATAAATAGAAGTTTTCATAGATTATATAATTGAGGTTGAGAATTTACAAACAAAAATTTTCAGAGGTTGAAATCTAATTAAATACAAAAATTTACAAACAGATTTATTGAAGAATTTGCCCCAATCATTGGAACTAAAATTCACTTCGGAACCCTGACCCTAATCACAAAAACCAAACTTCAATTCAAAATCCTTATTCCAAACGCCATAAATTGAAGAATTTTATCATGGCCATAAGAGGTTTGTTGATTGCCATTTCAATTTGAAACCTTAACCCTAAAAGCCACAGATTGAAGAATGCTATCTCGACTATAAGTGGGTTTCATTGACCACCACTTCAATTCGAAATCCTAACCTAATTTGCAGCTTCACATTGAGTGATTAATATAGTGAGATCAATAACAAAGCTTTTAATCTATAGGAAGAATCGATTGAGAGATCAAGATGGAGGGGAAATTAACAAATAGAAGGGGAGGTAAGATTGAAAGACTGAGAGAGATCTAGAAATTGATATCAAGGTTAGGTGTTACATCCCAAAGCGGCAGAGTCGTAATAGTCCTACCGTACAAACTATTCTAAGATAAAAGTTGACTTTACAACTGCTATTCTAGACCTGATCTATACAAGGCGTCCATGACTAACCCACTTTGAAGTAAACAGTTTGTAATTTAAATAAGTCATTTACCTAAAAAAGTAAGAAAATATATATATATACACTAGAATTTAGTTATTACAATTAACGTTTACAATGTTTTACCGTAATTTATTTTCTAATTAATATATTACTCAGAAATGAAAAATTTTAAAATAAGAGCTTAAACCTTAAAAATATATGTCTGTTTTTCAAATGTTTTTCCTTACTTCCCAAGATCCAGCAGTTGCTAACTTCAGGGTAATTGTAAGTCGCTTCTTAGCTAGCATCTGCAATGATATCTATAGGGATGTGAGCAACCACAGCTTAGTAAGTCAGGATGGAGGACTTAAAACTATACCACAAACACAAACACGGTTATTAACCAACTTATTAGGTGCAATGCATATTTAAGCAAATGCCATTGCACGACGTTACTCGGCCCGTCGTGAAAATAGAGAAATTACGTTCGCTTTAATCCGAGTTGAGGAGTTGTCGTTAACGTAACAATTTATGACTAAACCCAAGCTTGTGCAATGGAGACATCGCTTCTCTCGTAATTACCTTTGAACCATTGACTTCACTCTTATCGTGACTTCCTTACCTGTCACTTAGTTCGACTAAAGATGAAGAAATGACCTATTATACTATCCAGCATTATCCTTTTCGAAGGGGTTGATATTTGGCCAAAGAATCCTAAGTTTCCTCTAATGGGTTGTTATGCAGGTTCGATTTATGATTATAGGTCGTATATTTGATTAGGTTCAGTTTAGGGTGATTAATCATTTTATACAAATTATACAATAAAAGTCAAGCAACAAATTAAAATCATATTATTAGCATAGAACAAGCACAATCAAATACAATTTCAAGCCTTCAAAATACAACACTCCATTAATCCCAACTTACCTAGACTCCTCGCCCACTTACTCAAGGTCTAACTCGCTCAGGTCATTGCTGATCACCCCTATAATATAAACATGGTTTTAATTTTCCATATAACTATTATAGGTTAGTTTTATCCTATAACGCTTATTGTTATCTTTTGTTTAAGGTTTAATATACCTAATTATCTATGTTTTAAGTTTTTTATAATTTTTCTTAACTCATGTTAAGTTTTATTTTAGTTTTCGCATTGATTTTTAAATTAAGTTTTTAATCCAGTTTTTGGTTAGAGATTTATAGGGACACCTTAAGAAATCATTCCGACCCATAATGTGAAATTAATCGCATTATCTTCGGATATTCTAAATATTGTTTTTAGTCTCTAACTAATGTTCTAGTTCGTGCAGTACTTCCGAATTCTAATTTAATTACCGAATTTACTCTTGATGTGAGAAAATCTTACATTTTTTTATATAATTACCCTAATTTAAGTTTCCTACCCGATTATATATATATTCCTATTATTAGTATAATATCAATTTTTATTCCATCATCTTTTATTTATTATATTTCCAATAATTGAATATTATGTGCTATCACTTATTATGTATATAATACATATCTAATATTTTTATCACTCTAATTACCATTTTCTAACATCAATTAACATTTCAAAATATCTAAATTCATCCCAAATAAGATTTTATACCTAATTACCCTAATTTACAAATTAACTTAAAATTTATTAATTTTCCCTATTACTTATTTACTACATAATTACCTTATTAATTACATCTAACACTCCAAATACTACATATAGCATACTCCATCAGATTTCAACATCCTAAAATATATAATTGTGTATCAAATCGGTAATTACCTATTTAATTACTTAATTAACCTTAAATTACCCATTTTATGCATCATTTTAAGGTCTAAAAATTATCTAAAAATTTTGAAAATTAATTTGTTAAAAAAGGCTTCATAGTACTGTTTTATAACCCTTAAGTAGTCTACACAAAAATTTTAGGCTTAAAACTATACTCTTAAAGTTATTTATTTCTAAACCGAAATATGCTTAGTTTTGTATGATTTCTTAAGGACTATATATTAGAAAATATATTTTCATTGAAATAATATTTTTACTAAAAAATAAATACAAAAATATTCCAGAATAAAATGTTTCATAATTTTCCAACTAATTTTGATAATTTAAGAAAAATCGAGTAGAAATGAAAACTCACTAGAATTGGTGACTCTGGCCATCGTCGGTGGCCATGGGTGTGTCGGCCCATCTGGGTGCTGCCACCACCGTGTGTGGTGGTGGCCATCCACTCTCAACTACTCGTTGGGTCTGGGTTTTCCTTAGAAGCCTCAATTATACAGTTTTTTTTTGTAATTTTTTGTGAAATCCTAATTTCCTCTTAATTTCACCTCTTTCTAATTTTATAAACTTTCAAACATCTAAAATGAGCTTCTGAAAAATTTAGGATATTTATGGAGGTTTTGGGGAATTATTGTGCATTAAATTGATTTAACAATTGCCTTATCTCTTCTTTTTTCTTACTTTCTATTTGTTGTAATTTGATTGTTTGCTTTTATTTCTTCAATTCTAGATTGTCACGCCTCAATTATGAATTTTTACTCATTTTTATTGATTTTTCCTTAATTAATTATGAATTTTCTTTAATTATTTAGCATTATTTTAGCACATTTTACGTATTTTAAGTAATTACGCATATTTCTACCTATATGTAAATTCATATATAATAAAAATAAATATTATTTAACTTATTTTATAATTTTTAGTGTATATATAATTTATTTCTAGTGATTTGTTAATTATTGGAATGTATTTTACATATTTTCGATAAATAACGAGTAATATACTTAAAATTTGAAAATTTTATATTCTTTTATTTTATTATTTATTTTCTTAAATTCAAACTTATGAGTTTATTTTTACTAATATTTCTAATTTTACTTTATAATTTAGGCTCAATCGGATCTTTTAACCGATTGCCTTAAATTCTATAAGCCAAATTTCGAGTAACTAATTATAGGTGTTACATTAGAGAGATAGATAGATCAAGAGAGTGGAGAGGCAAATTAGGGTTTTACCTTTTTCGTGTTTTGATTTTTGTAGGAGATTTTGGGGGTAGGGAAGTATAATTTTTTAATTTGGGTAAGGGTATTTTAAGAATGAGGGTGAGGAAACAAGCTATAATTGGCATTCTTTGGATTCGGGTCAGAAATGTATATGCTGTAACTTTTAGGAATGGGAACTCATGGAAATCACCGTTACATGTCTAAAAATCTAAGAGAATAAGGGAATTGATCGCATTCCCCTTAAGTAAACATGGTCTAATAAAAGGTCTTCCTAAAATAAGTAAATCCCTCATCTACCTACTTATTTGCCATGCTTCGATGAATAGTCTTCTAAGCTAGGCATCTCATATTTTGGATGGAATGGGATGAAGTGACTATGATATCACTTTCCTTATAGAAGTTCTTTTCCCAGTAATACACAAAGTCATTAAAAGAATTTTGGCAAAAATCTCTTGTGATATGTCTTATATAATAAAGTATTCTCTAAACCATAACTATGCCTTTAAATTTTTAGATTAATTAATTGTGGCATTAGTCTTAATACGGTATCAAAGCATGTCATTATAAGTTTGAATCCTTATTTGGTCATTCATCTCATTTAATTAAGTTATCTACTTGATGAACTCCAATCAACCTTGTAAGTTACAAGTAAGGAAGTGTCAAATGATAAATATAATAGCATACATCATTCTAGAATTTCAACCCAAGTAATTGTGATACTAATCTCAACAAGTACCAATTTTAAAATCTCTACTATACACTTTTCACCATATGTACAATTTTAACTTAATTGATTGTGATGCTAATCTTAGGAAATATCAATTTCAAATTTTCTATTGCACTTTTTGGTGTTTAGAGAATGTTGTTGCATAAAACAAAAAGAAAAGACAGAGAGGGATGTAGAGAAATAGGTAGCCTATAAATCCATAAGCATGCATATCAAGATGAGTATTGTAAAAGCCTTTTTTGGGTCATTGTTGTTTGATTCATAGGACACCTTTTGATATCATATTAAGAAAAAAGGGGAAAAAAAAGGAGCCTGATGTTACAATCATTGAGGTTAAGATTTTTGTATTCTAGTGATATTACCATCACTAGTCTCTCATTGAGATGGAATAGGATTTGAATATCTTTTCCTTGAAAGTTGTATCTTAGTTGCCAACCCCCTAGTAAAAAAAGAAAAAAGAAAAAGCTATAACAATGGTTGAACAATACAACTGGTGTAATGTACTGACATTTCAAGTGTACACCTTATATTGTTTATTTGTAAATATATATATATATATATTTAGGATTTCTATATGGTCTTGTTCTGTTTTTAATGGGATTTGTTTAACTCTTCGTTCTACCATTGATTATATATCTATTAGATTTGAAAGATTAATTGATTGTGTTTTCAATGATTAATATTTAATGAATATTAAATCAATGGTGGAATAGAGGATTAGAATAGTCACATTAAAATAAGGAGTGAAACCGTAAAAACTGATCAAGTTGACATGGAAATTTTTAGTGAGGAAAACTGCTTAATAGCTATGTCTTTGAACACTTTAAAGTTCATTCAAATAATAACTAAAAATAAAAAATAAAAATTCTGCCACCATGATCTAATGTAGAAATATTGGTAGTGGAATGGATCGGATTTGATTTTTTCTCTCTCATGATTGTAAAAAATGATATGATTAGAAAAATAAAAAGTAAAATATCCCATCATGACAGCATTTATCATTCGATACTGGAAATATAGAATAGCTCGTTCATAAAACATAGGGATCACTCTTTGTTCCAATGTAAACAATTTATATTATTTGAATATAATATTAAAAATTGGGATGCCGACTATTTCATCTTGGTGAAAAAACTTTATCCAATACATTAATTGATCTCCATACATTTAGATAAAATCATGCCAACGCAAACGTTGTTCATATATTGTTCAAACTAAAACATGACAAAGCTCTCCTATACTTATAATTAGCAATATATCGTGCACTTACACTTCTTTTATTATATATATTACAACAAGCAATACCTATATGTGTTAGCTTTTATATATGAGCGTGCTTCAATACTATAGTTAGAGGAAATTAAACTAAAAATTAGAAAAATCTTAAAGAGCGCCTTGAACGCATTTTAATATTTTCAAATAAAAGAACTTTTCATACCTTTATTCACGTTTTCCTCGTAAATATCAATCGGAATTTGAAGCTTACATTACATATTTGTTCATTCCATACTCATCAACTAAACATTGTCATATACACTCCCCTTTTATTCCATTTTCAATTCCATTTCCAATAAATTTTAATTCCATTATCTATTTTATTCTATTTAACAAACTAAACGTATCCTAAATAAATTTAGGAGATTTCAACGAGGTTTTCATTGTCGTTAACATAGTGATGTTAATGTTATACGCAGCATATTAGTACGAAACTTGCTTGGTTTTTCTTCCTGAATATACATCTACCCGAGTTCCATGGAAATAAATTTAGTACGAGGAAAAAAGAATAATAATAACAGTATATTAAATTAAGGTTTATAAACTATTATCGCAATTGTGAATCTGTAGTAGCAATTTTAATTTTTGCATAAAGCTCGAGCAGCAATTTTCATGTGAATATCGCATTCTTGTATAATTATAGGGACACAATTTTAAAAATTCATAATAGTGAAAATTGCCTCAAAAGGAATATAATCTTATTATTGCAGTCTCCTAACCATTGAGGAAGTGTTATATAGAAAATTGAACTGCTGATCCATTTTGTTACGTGATATACTTCTAATGGAGGGTGTTGTAAGATATAGGTGGATCGTTTGTTTGTCTACCTTTTTACCATGTTTAGCTAATGCTTCTAAACCAATATCGCTCGACACTTTTTAATCGCAAGTTAATATTCAAATTCTTTTGTGGCTATTTCTTACATTAAAAATATAAAATCTAATGATACATTGAAATCAAAAAAAGAAATTGTTGTTATACGTTAACGACTAAGATATTATACTTTCAAAGCGTTAATAGTTGTTTTACCCGCTGCCTCAAATGCAATTATTGATCTTAAGTTATTACAAAGAAAATCATTTAATACTAAATTACAATGCATGAATTGACTTATTGACCATCGAAAAGGCCAAGAACTAGACAACATCGGCAATTTAAAGGAGGTTCTGAAGTGCCATTTGGCTTTTGTCGTTAAAGTAATAGTTAGACGCTGGATAGGTGACGAATGCATGAGACAGAAGGAGGGATACATATCATCTATGGTCACTATGAAAATATTCATCCAATTATACGTTACGTGTTATAATGGATGAGTATTATTATATGATAATTGTTTAAAAAACTATTTATTTTATTAACATATATATATATATATATATAAAGATTTTATATCATATATAAATACACTTAACGTGTAATACCCAATTGTACTACCTAGGTCTTTGCTTTGTATTACGTGGGGTCACCAATTTTTGGTCTATTATATATAAGCCTTTAATTATGATTCTGTCCTCATAAAAGCACCTAGCTTTGTGAACTATGTGATAATTTCATGGCCTATGCGGAGAGAACGTATTCGATGTCCTCATATTGTATGATAACTATAGATACGGGAATTTATCAAAGCTTAGTTCTTTACGCTTTTACAATTTACTAATCCTCTTTTTTTTTTTTTTTAATACTTCCCAAATGCATGGTGTGTGTTACTTTCCATTACACAGTATTAGTCACCATACATGACATGAATATTTTTCGTCAATAAGACTTCAAATCATATATATATTACTCAAAAGTCCTATATTACAGAGAAAACAGTGCGAAAACAATACATTCTCTTCACTTTGAAATCCTTTTTCAAAAGGTGTTGTTTTATTTGAATTTGGATTTTTAATAAGTTACGCGTGATTCGAGATTCTTCTAGGAGCACGTGTATATTATGTTGCATTTCATTTCCAGTCGATTGCTGGTAGTTGTTTATACAAGAATAGCAGAAATTAGGCATTTATGGGAAAAGAAATATGAATTACTAAATTGTAAAAAGTGTCGACATATATGTCATGCTTGTATAATTTTCCGATACGAATACACCCTTAAGAAGCTATTAAACAGGTATGAATAGGCTCTTAGGCTCCTAAAGTATGCTTTAGTCTCTCTATAACTTTTAGAAATATATAATACACTTAGCTATTTCTTGAACCTTAAAACTATTGCTAAAAGAATAGTATTAATAATTTTGGGTAAAGTATAAAGATAAAAGCATGTCTAGAAAGTTCACAGGATCACTCGTAATTTCAAGTAGCATTTGCAATCTATAGTAATAGTGGAGTACAAGGAGCACTTTATTATAAACAAATTTTTCCAACAACGTAAGTGCAAACTTTAATTTGAATTATTGCTAAGCCATGTGATTTGAAGTCAATGAAAGCAATTCATCAAGGATACTAAATAGATTTTGGAATAATTATTGATTCCAGTTATCATAACAAGGGTAAAAAAAAAAGAAAAAAAAAAGCCTTTGAAATCTCCGGGGAAAGATATGTGGTTATAAATGTCGGATTAATGTATATGTTTCAAGCAAAGTTAAAATAGAAATGGAAATATACAAAGACCGCTAAAAAACAATTTACGTTGTAATCAAGTGCAACAACTTACAACTTTTTATAAATACAATACTGTAACTACATAAGACATAATCATACGTAATCAATGATGATTATTATAATTCCATATCTGCATTTACTTAAGAAATGACGGCATGACATAAGCAACACAAGAATTAACTCCATAGGATTGCTCAACAACTAAATGACATACCAAAGAATTTTATAAATGTTAGCACCGGCTTCTTTTGATTCCACAACTAGTATATATACCCCCCCGTACTCTATTAACATAATCCATCAAACAAGACACACAACATAAATAAAACTACCTTAGCAACGTACTATATATTGTGACAATATGGACACTACCTCGTGCGGCAAGGTTTTCAAGATAGGAGAATGCGATGGGCAAAAGGTAGTCGATGGCGAGACAATGCCACTAGTGGTGGTGCCGGCGGAGCCAGAGAAGAGTGACTTTGAGACCCTTCTCACGACTGTGAAGAAGAATAAGGATTGGTTAGAGCAGATGATAATTAAGAACAGTGCGCTTCTTATACGAGGATTTGATGTGAAGAATGCTCAAGAGTTCAATGATATTGTGGAATGTTTTGGTTGGGAGGACATCAGGTATGTTGGACCAGCTCCTAGGACTCATATTTATAAAAGAGTATGGACTGCTAATGAAGGCCCTCTCTCCGAGTTCATATACTACCACCATGAGATGGTTTTGGTATGTCTAGTCTAGCACTTGCAACTTCTCTTCATTTTCATGTACTTACATTCGCAGTGTTTAGGATCGAATTTTCAAATTTACCAAATGTTTTCAAGAAATAGTCTACCGTGATGGTAAATCATCACTAAAACACTCAACGGAAAATCGGAATAAAAATTCTCATTTCAAAAGAAAGAGTCCATTTTCCTCATTCTTCCTTCCCATTTTCTGTGGTTGTTAATCGTCATCGTCAGTAGCTAGCTAAATGATGTTCGACATAGTTATCATTTATTACTAATACTAAAAACTATTTGTATTTGCAAAGGTAATAATTTAATTATAACAAATACAGAATGAAGAACCTGAGAACATTTTGCACAAAACAAAATTAACCTTTCTTACTATTGTGGCGATATGGATCTTTATTAGCTTGCTATACATGTTACAACTTGGAAATTACTAAATCTTAGTCTAAACATATTAATGAACATTTGGATCGATCATCAGATTAATGAATTTCCTAAGAAAGTCATTCTCTTCTGCGAAATTCCACCACCAGAAGGTGGGCAGACTCCATTTGTTCCGAGCTTTCGAGTAACGGAGCGGATGCTGGAAGAGTTTCCAAAAGAGGTGGAGGAAATGGAAAAGAAGGGATTGAAGTACACATTTTCTGCTCCTAGCAAGAACGACACATCTTCAATGAGGGGTAGAGGATGGGAAGATGCTTTTGGGACATTTGATCCAATTGAAGCTGAAAAACGGTCTGTATTATGTAACGCATATAGTATTATATCAATTTGTCAAAAATGGAATGGGAGATGCACATATTTTAAATATACACCACTTAATCCATCTTTTACTCATCTGATATGATATGATTTTGCAATTCAGGTAAAATTTGGAAAATTAACATAATACGTTATATTTAAACCCATTAAAAGCAATTAGATAGATCATAATTTTACCCTTTTTCCTTTAGGCAAAAATGATTGTCTAATAAAATAAACCAAGGTTTTATTCAAATCAATGAAATCTTGATGTCGTATAAGGGAGGGAAGAGGAAAATCCAGTCTCTACGCATGAATTGAAATTTAATATAAGACTCATAATGATTTGATTTGCTTCGTATGTAAATTACTCTATAGGGCCAATGCTTTAGGGATGCAAATGGAATGGCTGCCAAACGGAGGAGCAAAGACAATATTGGCACCAAGAGGACCCACACGAGTGTTTGAGGAAGAAAAAGGAAGGAAGATGTGGTTCAACACGATAGTTGGCATGCATGGAAAGGAGCATAGCTCTGCCACGATGGCCGATGAGACTGAAATACCCGACCATGTGGTGAAGAGGTGTGGAGAGATCATTGAAGAAGAGAGTATCCAATTCAAATGGGAGAAGGGAGATATTCTCTTCCTTGACAACTTGGCTGTTCTCCATGGAAGAAGGCCTTCCCTTCCTCCTAGAAAAGTTTTAGTCACCACATGCAAGTAGGAGTTGAATCGAAGATGCTACTATTTGGCTCGTGTCACCTCGCCATGATATAGATTAAGAAGTTTGGTGGTCCATTATAGATTTTCTTCTTCCATGTTCGCTTCCGTTTTCAGTTAGTTCAAATAAAAAAGGATACATAGCATTTTTATGTGCTTTATCCTATAAACGCATATAAGATCAATGAAGGTATTACATGTCCTTCTTACATATGTACCTCAGTAATAAAATTTCAATAAAATATTTTTTGCTTTCAATTAGTCAATGTAGTTTTACTCACTCTTACTTAATTTATCCGTGTCTAATGACATACGGATATCAATCTTTACCAACATTAAAAAGTTTGAACTCTTGATAAACCCAATATGTTTTTTGCGTAATTATAATTAGATCTCTTTAGCTATGGTTAGTATATGTCTTTTCGTGTTAACTTACATAATTGCGAATAATCACAAGACAAGGATATCATTTGACAAGACATTACATTAGTTACTTGAGTTTACTTTCAAAGTTTTCTTATAAATAAGGGATCCAAATAGATATGGAAGTATCAAATAGAATTTGCTAAGGAGGCAATATGAAACCCTATACACTAATATCTCTACTTGCTAGGTATATTTGCAAATAAACGACTAGGTAATAAGAAGCTTGCGTTATGGTTGGAAGAGTACCAACTTGTTACAGCGAAATGTGTTCTTCTCCCATTTTAAAAACTCAAATATACCTTCAAATTCAGCTTATGAAATAGATAGACAATCTAAACAAATATGTATGATATTCCTTAAGGTAGTAAAGTTGAACTCTGGCAATTGCGAAAATGGACCCAACATCCGTTGTGATAATGCCACGATTTGTACAAACAAACAGGTCTAATATTATAAAATGGCAAAAATTCATTTTTCATGAGGTTCTTTTCTCTATGCCAAAGCCCCTTTATGCAAATACTCCCTTAAGTTATGCTTAGTCAAGTTATGAGGAAAATCATATTTGAGAAATCATAATTAACTGAGAGAATGACATAGAGGAATTACTTGGTTTGGCCCATTCATTAAGAAGATTTTATGGATCTCGAAATTTTGAAGCTTTCAAATCCCTTTCTCTTGCTAAAATTTATCGTGTCATTTTTCTTTCTACAGAATCACGATTTACTATTCAAAGCGGTTGTAGTACTAATTTTAATTATTGGGTAAAATGAAAGGAGACAGTAGCAGGATTTTCCTTATAACACCACATAATCGGACATGATAACAAAAATTATGTTGAACTCATTTTTCAATAAAAGTGCTACCTCCCATCGTAGGTTTGTGACTCGCAAAGCCAATGCTTTCTTGTCCATGCCAATGGGTATGTTATCTAGAGGTTGTTGGCGGTTATGGTTGTTAGTTATAATGATTTCTTCAGTGGTTTGTGAAGACATTCCAACAGTGGTGGTGCTTGCAATGGTAGTAGAAAGAGGTGTTGTATATGTTTTTTTTTTTTTTTTAAATTTGTGAGACAAACTACCTATTTTGGAAGTAATAGATAGGTAGATAGTGAGTTTACCTATTTTTATTTTTAATAACACTTTTGATTAAGGTGTGATATGTGAAAAATTGGATATGCATATGAAATGACATGTTGGGCTACTTTCTTATGTGGTATAACTCTAATGGTTTTTTTAGTTCATGAAATGGTATAGAATTGGGATTATGAGGAAATATGGTGGAGGAGGAATGGAATTGATAATCTTATTGTATTGTTTAGTTAAGTTAAAAAGTGTAATAGAGAATAAACATATAATAGATTTTAAAAGATGGTTTTGCCCATTTCTTCTACTTTCCTCCTGTTCTCACTCTCAATCCTCCTCTTCTCTCTCTACCCCTACTCTCTACATTACCGAATAGATTAAAGAAAAGAAGACAAATGAATAGATTTAATTGAACCTAAACAAATTTTATGAACACGAATAGGAATCTACAAAATTTATAATTATAAACAGAATTGGACCCAAGTGAATTCTAATTATAGATAGAAATTTTCAAAATTTATAAATGGAATTTTACAAATAGAATTTATAAATAGAAGTTTGCATAGATTATATAATTGAGGTTGAAAATTTACAAAGATTGAAATCTTATTAAATATATAAATTTATAAACAGATTTATTGAAGATCTGCCCCAATAAAAGGATCCAAACTTCACTTCGAAACCCTAACCTAAATCATAGAAACCAAACTTCAATTCAAAACCTTTATCCTAAAAGCCAAGGATCGAAGAATACTATCTTGGCCATAAGTGGGTTTCATCGAACATCCACTTCAATTCGAAACCCTAACCTAATTTGTAGCCTCATGTCAGGTGACTAATATAGAGAGATTAATAACAAAGCTTTTAATCTATGGGAAGAACGAATTGAGAGATCAAGAACTAGAGAGATCAAGATGGAGGAGAAATTGAGAGATAGAAGGGGAGGTGGGATGGAGAGATTGAGAGAGGTCCAGAAATTGATACGGAGGTTAAGGAGATAGAGAGATGGAGAGAGTAGAGAGGTAGATTAAGGTTTTTGCCTCTTCTATGTTTTGATTTTTATGGGAGATTTTAGGGGTAGGGACGTATAATTTTTTAATTTGGGTAAGGGTGTTTTAGGAATGAAGGTGAGGAAATAAACTGTAATTGGCATTCTTAAGATTAGGGTCGAGAATGTGAATGCAACAATATTCAGGAATAGGAATTCATGGGAATCACTATTATATTGTCTAAAAATCCAAGAGAACAAGGGAATGGAAAGTGCATTTAGAATAGGGAGAATGGAATTCCCATTCTCTCCAAGTGAACATGGTGTAATAAAAGGTCTTGCTAAAATAAGCGAATCCCTTATCCACTTACTTATTTGCCTTGCTTGAGTGGACATTCTTCTAAGCTAAGCATCTCATATTCTAAATGGAATGGGATGAAGTGACTATGATATCACTTTCCTTAGGAAGTTCTTTTCCGAGTAATACATAAAGTTACTAAAAGAATTTTACCGACAATCTCTTGTGATACTGCTATGTCTAATAGAATTGAGTATTTTCCAAACCATAATTATGCCTTTAAATTTTTAGATTAATTAATTGTGATATTAATGTAAATACAGTATCAAAGGAGGTCAATATTAGTTTGAATCCCTATGTAATCATTTATCTTGTTTGATTACGCCATCCATTTGATGAACTCTAATTGACCTTATATCTTACAAGTAAGGAAGTGTCAAATGATAAATCTAATAATATATACCATTCTAAAATTTCAATCTAATTAGTTGTGATGCTAATCTCAACAAGTACTAATTTCCAATCCTTTACTATACACTTTCACCATATCTACAATTTTAACTCAATTGATTGTGATGCTAATCTTGAGAAGTACTAATTTCAATTTTTCGATTGCGCTTTTTGGTGTTTGAAGAATGTTATTGCATAAAACAAAAAGAAAAGATAGAGAGAGATGCAAAGAAATAGGTGGCCTATAAATCCATAAGCATGAATATCAAGACATGTATTCTAAATGCCTTTTTATGGGTCATTATTGTTTGATTCATAGGACACCTTTTGATATTATATTAAGAATAAAGAAAAAAATAGGAAAAAATATAACCTCATGCAATAACCATTGAGCAACATAACTTGTGTAATGCATTGACATTTCAAGTGTATACCTTATACAACTTATTTGTAAATATATATATCTATATATATACATACATATATAGAATTTTTTTATGGTTCTGTCTATATTTTTAGTAGGATCGGTCCAATCCTACATTCTATTATTGATTATATATTTATTAGATTTGAACCATTTAACTAATTATGTTTCTAATAGTCAATATCTAATGAATATAAAATTAATGGTAGGATAGAGGACTAGAGAGATCACATCAAAATGGCGAGACCATGTAAGCTCTTATATTTTTATGGTCAAGTTGATAGGAAAACTTTTGGTGAGGAAAATGCTTAATGGCTATTTCTTTGAACACTTCAAAGTTTATTAAAATAATAATTAAAAAATAAAATTTTACCGTCAAAGTGATTATGATCTAATGAGATGAGCATAGAATAGATTAGATTCGATTTTTTCTCTTCTAAGATAGATTGTAATATAATATGGTTGGAAAAATAAAAAGTAAAAATATTCCATCATGATAAAGTATTTATCATTGGACACCGGAAATATAGAATAGCTCGGTCATAGAACATAGGGATCACTCTTTGTTCCAATGTAAACAATTTATATTATTTGAATGTAGTATTAAAGATTGTGATGCCAACTATTTCTTCTTGATGAAAAAAATTTATCCAATACATTAATTATCTCCATCTCTATGCCATTTAGATCAAGTCATGTGAACTCATCCGTTGTTCATATAGTATTCAAATTAACACATAATGAAGCTCTCCTATAACTTATAATTAGCAATATATCGTGCAGTTTTTAATATATATATATATTACAACACGCAGCACCTTTATGTGTTGTCTTTTTTAATAAGCGTGCTTCGACACTGTAGTTAGAGGAAATTAAACTAAAAAATTAGAAAAATCTTAAAGAGTGTATTGGACGCTTTTTTTTATTCACCATGTCCTCGTAAATATAAATCAGAATTTTGAAGCTGACATTACATATTTGTTCATTCCTTGAGTAAAATTTCGGCGAGGTCTTCATTCTCGTTAATATAATCATGTTAATGTTATAACTTATACGCATGGTTTTTCTTCCTGAATATAGCTCCACCTGAGTTCCATGGAAATAAATTTAATACGAGGAAAAAAGAACAATAATAACGGTATATTAATAAAGGTTTATAAACTATTATCGCTATTGTTTATCTGTAGTAGCAATTTTGATTTTTGCTTGTAGCTCGAGCAGCAATTTTCATTTGAATATCGTATTCTTGTAAAATTATAGGGACATAATTTTAAAAATTCATAATTATGAAAATTGCCTCAAAAGGAATATAATCTTATTATTGCCCTCCCTTAATCATTGACGGTGTACTATTTAGAAAATTGAACCGTTGGTCCAATTTCTTAGGCATAATTCTAATGAAAAGTGTCGTAAGGTATAGATAGATCGCCCGTTTATCTATTTATTTAATTATTTTTTTTCATATTTAGCTAATGCTTCTAAACCAATATAGCTCGACACTTTCAAGTGGGAAGTCAATATTCAGATTTTTTGTGGCTATTTCTTATTTTAAAAATATAAAATCTAATGCTACATTGAAATGAAAAATGAAATTGTTGTTATAGCTTAACGACTAAGACATTACAAATTGATCGATAACAGACACTAAAGTACCAATCACACCCACATGCACCCTATTTTTTTTTTTTTCCCCCTCTTCCTTGTATCGATTATAATTTATATGAAGAAATAATGCGTGTAACGCCGAATTTGCACCTAAACAAATCCATGATTAATCCATGTTTTTAATTTGTATACTTTCAAAGCGTTAATAATTTTAATCATTTCCAGCTAACAGCAAAGTCGTTTTACCGGATACCTTAAATACAAATATTAATCTTAAGTTATTACAAAGAAGATCATTTAATACTAAATTACAATGCATGAATTGACCATCGAAAAGGCCAAGAACTAGACAACATCGGCAATTTGAAGGAGGTTCTGAAGTGCCATTTGGATTTTGTCGTTGAGGGAATAGTTAGACGCTGGATAGGTGATGAATGCATGGGACACGCTCGATAGGTGATGAATGCATGAGACAGATGGAGGGATACATATCATCTGTGGCGAATATGAAAATATTCATCCTATTATACCTTACGTATTATATACATATATAATGGATGAGTATTATTTCATTATCACACGCATAAATATTTTATTGATATTTCTATATTATATATAGATACATTTAGGGTATAATACACATATATCAATACGTTTAGGGTATAATACTCAATTATACTACTTAGGTGATTTGCATTATGTAGACCTATCAATTTTTTTTTTCTATTATAAATAAGCCTTTTCTTATGATTTTGTTTCTGTAGTCATAAAAGCACCTAGTTTTGTGAACTATATGATAATTTTATAGCCTATGCCATTAGTTAAACCTAGGCACCAGGCAGAACCGGTTTGAAACCAATCCTGAACTGTCGATTCATGGATTGGTGATATGGTGGACCATATTGATTCATGAGTTGGTGGTTTTGGATTGATTTGAGGTTCTTAAACCAATTTTTTTTAAATTTAATTTATATATATTAATATTTTCTAATAATGTGATCTCTTTTTACTTTTTTTTTAAGTGTATTAATTCATTAATAATTTCTAATTTTTTATTAATTTCCAACTTAATGCGATTCCAACTTTTTTATTTTTTCCTTAAATTTTATTTTTCCTCATATTCAAATGTATAACATTTGATAAGTTTTATAAAAAGGACTTATATTAATTGAAATTGAATTTTCTATCTATTTTTAATACATAATTAACTTATGATTAATTATCTATTATTAGTTTGATGATATTATTTAAAAAAAAAATTCATTAACTATTGTAAATGAAGTAATTTTGACATGTAATGACTTATTGGATGTTATCCAATTATTTTTTGTTGAGTTAGTTATTTATTTACACGTATTTGTAATTTATTGGTCCACTTGTCTTTTTGTTATTGGTTTAGTTGTTGTATTTAGTTAGACAACTGTATAAATAGTTGAACCGATAGTCAGTAGTTTTTAGTTTTCATTTTCTGCAAACTAATATACAACAGCATTGCTTTTTTACATCTTCCTCATGGTAGCAGAAGTTCTTCCACATTATTGATATTTTAGTTCCCTCACATGGTATTAGAGCACTAGGTTCTCTTTATACTTCATCAATTTTTTGAGATTGATCATTCATTGTTTTCTTTTGTACCTTCGTATTACCTATGCAATTTGAATGATCAAGGATGAGTAATTTAGTAGACAGTTCTATTATACATCAAGGTGATGCGATTGCAATGGATCCGCTGCATATTTCATCCTTTGATAATCCATCTATGATAATTGAAAATTTGATTTTACTGGTATGAACTATCTCGCGTGGAGTCGTACTGTTTGGGGGCTAAGCTTAATCTAGGTTTTATTGATGGAATAGTTGCTAAGCCAAATGATAGTTCACCAGATTTGTTTCGTTGGACACGAAATGATTATATGGTTTGTTGTCTGTTGTTGAATTTCATGAATCTAGAAATTTCATAAAATTTTTATATGCGAATTCTGCTTTCAATCTATGGAAAGAAGTAGGAGAACAATACGATCAAGGTAATGGTCCATTAATTTTCCAATTACAATATGAAATTGCGAATCTTAGACAAGGTAATCTTACTGTCAGCATATATTACAACAAACTTAAGAGAATTTAGGATGAAATTTAAGCCTTGAACAGTTATCCTTTATGTGAATGTGGACGCATTGCATATTGTGCATGTGCTGTACTTGAGTGGATTGCTAATTTTGAAGCTCAAGGAAGGTTAATGCAGTTCTTAATGGGTTTAAATGAGGGGTTTGAAGCTGTGAATAATCAAATCTTATCTATGGAACCCTTGCCTACGGTTGATCGAGCTTTTTATCTTGTCTAACAAGTCAAAAAGCAAAAATAGATCACTGGATCTTTGGTTACTAATCTTGAAAGTTCTACATATACTGTAAATAGGAATATAGTGTTTACTGATAAGAGAAAGGGCAGAATTCTTGGTGGAGACAAGCTGTTTTGTAGATATTGTAAGGCTAACGGATACACTAAGGAAAATTGTTTTCAACTAATTAGATATCCAGAATGGTACAAAGGAAAGAGGATTACTAAGTCATAATCAACAATGGTTGCTGTAATGGAATCAAACGGATCACATCATGGTTTAGTAGATTTGCCTTTTGATTGTCCTTCTGATGTTACAGGTAGATAGAATGTGTGTAATGTGCCATTGAATCCAGCTGAGATTCAGAATATTTCTTAGGAAGTATTGAAGATGATGAAAGGAAAGCAGTTTTCTAACAGCACATGTTTAGTTATGAATGCGGCTACAACTGTTGAATTTGTACGTATATTTAATTCTTTTCAAACTTTTAGTCTTATGAATAATAATGTTTGTTCTTGTATTGTTGATAGTGGTGCTACTGATCACATTACTCCATATTCCAACTTACTTGCTAATACTTAACAACTCTTTAAACCAATTGTTGTTCATTTACCTGATGGAACCTCTAAATTTGTACACCTTATTGGATTTATTCACATCACACATAGTTTTGTTCTCTACAAAGTGCTCCTTATACCAAATTTTACACATAATCTTTTATCTGTTTACAAAGTCATTGTTGATAACCCACTTATAGTCACCATTCACCCAATCTCCTTACACTTTCAAGACCAGAAAACTAAGGAGACAATACCTACTACACAAGCTCATAATAGGCTATTTATTTTACAGACATCAGTAGATTCTTCACGTGCTCTCGCACATCCTGTCTCTTTTCTTACTCTTTGACTTTGTCATGTAATAAACCAGAGGATTTATACTTGTTGCATGCTCGCTTAGGTCATTGTTCAATCAATAAATTCTTACATACTCATGATTGTCGTCCAGTAGATATTTCTCATTTCTCATGTCAGACTTGCCATAAATCTAAGTTTCATAGACTTACTTTTAATTGCTCATTCAATCATTCTTCTACTCCTTTTCATCTAATACACATTATGTTTGGGGACCTTAAGACCCCTACCTTTTCTAGTGCTTCATACTTTCTTACCATATTAGATGATTGCACTCGTAGTACATGGACATATTTGCTGTACAATAAATCTTAAGTTCTACATATCCTTTTTAAATTTCTTTCATATGTGTCAAATCACTTTTCCGTTGTTCTAAAGTTCATACGATCAAACAATGGTATAGAATTTTTATCCTCTCAGTGTCAAGCATTATTCAATAGTTTAGGAATTATGCATAAGCAAACTACCATATATACCTTGCAACAAAATGAACGTGTGGAATGTAAACATATACACATTCTGGATATTGTCCAAGCATTGTTGATTCATGTTAATTTCCCTAAATTTTTCTAGGGAGAGTGTATTTTGACTACCACCTATCTCATAAATAAAATGCCTATGGAACTTCTTGGATGGAAATCACCATATGCAGTATTGTTTGGAACAAAGCCTGATTACAACCATTTTCATATTATGGGATGCTTGTGTTTTGTTGCTTCACATCCTTCTAATAAAGATAAATTTAATTCTCATGGAGTTAAGTGTGCCTTCTTGGGATATGCAAGTGGTCATAAAGCATACAAAGTTTATGATATTGGTGCTAAAAAACTTCTAATCAGCAGGGATGTGATTTTCCTCGAAAATACCTTTACCTATAAGGACCCTTCTTCTCTTTATCTTGATGCACAATCTCCACAACTGTTTCCTCATGTTTCTCTTGACTATCCATACACTTCTTTTACCTTATGCCCATTTGATTTTGTTCATGCTCCAACTGATGATTCCTCTGGATATAGTGATGATAATAGTCTTTATAGTTCCTTTATACCTAAAATTTCTAGTTCCACCCTTTCACCCAAGCTTCGCCAATCCACTCGACCACATAAGTCTCCTCAATGGTTATATGACTATGTTCACAATATTACTTCTAACCCTTCTAGTCCTCATATTCTGCCTAACCACAGTTGTTCTTATCCAATTTTCATTACTCATACATTTTCTTATTATCCCCTTGATTTTATTCAATCAGTAACATTGATGTTAACTGTTACAGAACCTACTTTTTATTCACAAGATGCTAAAAGTAAAGAATGGATACTTGCTATGAATAAAGATTTAGAAGCTTTGGAGTTAAATAATACTTGGGAACTTAGTTCTTTATCTCATAATAAAAGCTTACTGGATCAAATTGGGTTTACAAAATCAAATATAAACCTGATGGTAGTGTTGAACGGTGAAAAGCTTGTTTAGTGGCCAAGGGATATAATTAAGTTGAAGGGATTAATTATCATGATACATTTTCTTTAGTTGCTAAATTAGGCATTTTTCATATATTACTTATTGTTGCTTTGGCTAAAGGTTGGACACTTTTCCAACTTGTTATTAATAATATTTTTTTTCATAGCTTTTTACATGAAGATATTTACATGTTACCACCTTAAGGTTATACTAAGGCACAACTAAGGTAAGTTTGCAAACTTAAAAGATCATTGTACAGACTTAAGCAGGCTGCTCACCAATAGAATGTTGAGATCTCACAATTTCTCATCTCCAAAGGATTCTTTCAATCCAAAAATGACTATACTCTTTTTATTAAACGCATTGCTCACGAATTTACTATTTTGCTGCTTTATGTTGATGATCTTCTCCGTACCGGTACCAATGTTGCTGCTATTGTTGCACTCAAGGCTAATTTGCACAATGCTTTCACAATCAAAGATTTGGGGGATGCTCGATTCTTTTAGGTTTTGAGCTTTGTCATACTTCTCATGGCATTTTGATCAATCAACACAAATTCCTTTTTGATATTCTTTTGGATGTAGGGATGACAGGTTGTAAACCTGTTGATACTCCATTGCCTTTTGGTTTATGTTTAACTAAAGATAGCAGTGATTTGCTTGATCAACCTCTTTCTTACCGATGCCTTATTGGGAGACTTTTGTACTTGACTATTACTTGGTCTGACTTAGCCTATGCAGTTCATTATCTCCGTTAGTTTCTTAGGCATCATCGTATTGCTCACTTTCAAGTTACTCAACATGTCTTACATTACTTAAAGAATACTGCATCTCTTGGCCAGTTTTTATCCCTCTTCTAGTTCTTTTGAATTAACTGCTATTAGTAATGTTGATTGGGGATCCTCCTTCATTGATTGCAAGTCCTTCTTTAGTTATTGTGTGTTCCTTAGAGATTCATTGATTTCTTAGAAGTGTAAGAAACAGGCTACTGTTAGTATTCCTACGACTAAGGTTGAATATACAAGTATGGCTGCTTATACCAAAGAGCTTCTTTAGGTTTTTTATATCTTATAGGATTTGGGCATTCATTTTCCTTTTCCTATTCCTCTTTTTTGTGATAATAAGTCAGCTATCCAAATTGCTGCTAAGCCATGTTTTCGCGGTCGTACTAAGCATATTGAGGTCGATGTCCATTTTATTCGTAATCATCTTGCTAATAGATTTTTGAAGACCTGCTATATTCCTTCTCATTTGCAAGTTGCTGATCTTCTGACTAAACATATTTCTTCTTCCAAGTTGTTGGAATTTGTTCGCAAGTTGAGCCTTTGCTCGACTCCACCTTGAGGGGGGGATGTTGAGTTAGTTATTTATTTACATGTGTTTGTAATTTATTGGTCCACTTGTCTTTCTGTTATTGGTTTAGTTATTGTAATTAGTTAGACAATTGTATAAATAGTTGAATTGATACTTTGTAGTTTTTAGTTTTCATTTCTGCAATCTGATATACAACAGCATTGCTTTTTATGTCTTCCTTATGGTAGTAGAAGTTTTTCCACATTATTGATATTTTAGTTCCCTTACATTTTTTCTAACTTAATTGGCTCTCTTTTCTCTTTCTCTTTCTTTTTCTTCTTTTTAAGGGGTGAACCGGCTGGATTAATTTGTTGGTTTAATAGCAGGTCGGCTCGATGATTCATGAACCGCTGGTTTAGGCAGTTTTGCTTAGGCGAACTACCTGTGCCTTTAAAGCCCTGCGGTTCGACCCGGCCACTCCCAAGCCAAGCCGGTTCACGGTTTGGAACCGATACTTACTCAAGTCTACCATCATGTATGAAGAGAACATATTCAATATCCTCATATTTTGTGAAAACTGTAGATACAAGAATTTATCAAAGCTTAGTTTTTTTACACTTTTACAAGTTACTAATCCTATTATTTTTTTTTTTTGCTTCCCAAATACATGGTGTGTGTTACTTTCCATTTCACGTTGTTAGTCATGATACATGATATGAATGTTTCTCGTCAATAAGACTTCAAATCATGTGTATCTTACTCAAAAATCCTATATTACAGAAAACAGTGCGAATACAGTTTCTCTTCGCTCTAAAATCCTATTACAAAAAGTGTTGTTTTATCTGAATTAGGATTTTTAATAATTTACGTGTAATTTGGGGTTCTTCTAGGAGCGCGTATATAGTATGTTTCATGCCATTTCTAGTTGATTGCTAGCAATTGTTTATACAAGAATAGCATAAATTAGGCATTTATGCGAAAAGAAATACGAATTACTTAATTGTAAAAGGTGTCAACATATATGTCATGCTTGTGTAATTTTCTGATATGAACACACCCGTAAAGCTTTTAAATAGGTGTAAATAGGCTCTTAGGCTCCTAAAGTATGGTTTATTGCCTCTATAACTTCTAGAAATATATAATACACTTAACTATTTCTTGAACCATAAAACTATTTCTAAAAGAATCATGAATAGCAAAAGTTTTAGGGTTCTATTAACAATTTTGGGTAAAGTATAAAAGATAAAAGTACGTTTTGACAGTTTATAGGATCACTCGTAATTTTAAGTAGCATTTACAATCTATAGTAATAGTGGAGTACAACAAGCACTTCATTATAAACAAATTTTTCAAACAAACGTCAATGCAAACTGCAATTTGAATTATTGCTAAGTCATGTGATTTGAAGTCAGTGAAAGCAATTATCAAGGATACTAAATAGATTTTGGAATAATTATTGATTCCAGTTGTCAAGGGCAAATTAAAGCCTTTGAAATCTCCGGGGAAAGATATGTGGTTATAAATGTCGGAGTAATGTATATGTTTCATGCAAACTTAAAAAGGAAATGGAAGAATACAAAGAGCCTAAAAATAAATTTACGTTATAATCAAGTGCAACAACATACAACTTTTTATAAATACAACACTATAACTACAAAAGACATAGTCATATGTAATCAATGATGATTATTATGATTCCATGCCTGCATTTACTTAAAAAATGATGACATGACATAAGCAAGATAGGAATTAACCCCATGAGATTTTCAACGGCTAAACGACATGCCAAAGAATTTTATAAATGTCAGCATCGGCTTCCTTTGATTCTACAAGTAGTATATATAGGCCCCTTACTATATTAACAAAATCCATTACACAAGACATATGGGACTTTTTGAGGTAACGTTTGGTCACAATGATTGGATTAGATCAATAGAATTGGATAGGACAAGTATAGATTTATTATACTATATTTGGTTTACACAGTATTTGATACAAAAATCTTGTATTATCCCTTATTTGATATATACAAATACTGTATTTGTTATTATATTTTACTATTTATATTCTCAATATTGTCTATTGATCATGTAAAGACCAACTAAGATGTATGGAGTTGGATGGACTTGGGCTTTACCCCTTGTTTTTCGATATCTACAAAGAGACTCCTATGAGTGTGGTCATACGAAACCTCTGATATTTAAGTTAGTAAGGAGGACTAAGAAAAGAAGGATGAGCACTGAAGACCAAGAGGACTATGCTGGCCTAATGTGTATGTGTATTACGAGTTCAAGTTCTACTTTCTAAGGAAAGGAAGAAGAAGAAGTCTTAGGAAGTGAGTGAGAGAGAAAGAGGGAGAGCGATTACTCAAAACTAGATTTAGATGCCCTTACTTGTTGGCACCTGGCGCCTTTTAAGTGATTTATTTGGACATGTGGCGATCAAGGGTTTGTTCATATTAGTCGTTGGAAGATGGTGCGCTTTGCTGTTGATGGCAGAGCTTCACTGTGAGTGGCAAATCGTAACCAACCAAGCCATTAAATCTGCAACTCAGTGATTTGGCAAGGGCAAATGTACTAGGCGTGCCAATTGTACCATGGATATCAAATGCTCATTAATGAGTTATAGGTGCTAAAGACAAAAGCTGAGCCAAGATACTGAGTGAGGTTTAGTTGATGCTCGATGGAACAAGTTGAGCCTCCAGCTTACCTTAGACAATTGGTGAGTGTTGGCTCAATAGTTAGGGACTAGTCTTACTCGGACAGTTGTTACTTGGTTCGCCAAACAAGTCACGGTATACAGAGATGGCTTGCCCTTGGTTCGTCTTCCTCATTGATGTAAGCTTATGGACTCATGAGAGGATCGTGGTGCGATACATGAGCTTGTTGTTCACCCAAGTGCCTGCTCGGTGCTTCTTGGTTGGCTTTACTTGTTAGGTCTTGGTTTGCTTTACTTGTTAGGTCTTGGTTTGGGTAAGAATTGAGTATCAACATTGTCCAATATATATTTTAATTATATTTTTATATTATTTGAAAGATAATTTGAATAGATTATTGAATTCATATAATTGAATTCATATAATTGAATTCATATAATTGAAAAAGTTATATATAATATTAAATAAAATGTCATAGATGTGCTAGATACTAAAAAATTAATTATTTCTATTATAAAATAAATAATTTTTATAATATTTAATAAAAATAATATTAATTAACTTAATATTATAACATGGATGGCTAATTTTGAGAACATAAGATATTTTTGTTTTTGTTTAACAAATTTTATTTTTGTACTATGATGTGAATAGGATAAAATTTAAGCCTTTTGTTCAGTTTATTAAACTAATTTTTTGCCCAATCACTAAGCAAAATTATAAATCAAACATGAGAATTTTTTATCATGTACAATGCCGTAAAAATTGTACAACGAAGTACAATCTTAACATTGATAAAAGAAGAAAAAAAAGATGCCCTTAGAAAAGTACCATATCTTGACAATGGACACCACCTCGTGTGGCAAGGATTTCAAAATAGGAGAATGCGACGGGTAGAAGGTGGTCGATGGTTAGACGATGCCACTAGTAGTGGTTCCGTTGGAGCCAGAGAAGAGTGACTTTGAGAGCCTTCTCACGTCTGTGAAGAAGAATAGGCATTAGTTAGAGCAAATGATAATAAAGAACAGTGCACTTCTTATACGAGGATGTGATCTGAAGAATGCTCAAGAATTTAATGATATTGTGGAATGTTTTGGTCGGGAGGACATTAGGTACGTTGGACCAGCTCCAAGGACCCATATTTATAAAAGAGTATGGACTGCTAATGAAGGCCCTCTCTCCGAGTTCATATACTACCACCATGAGATGGTTTTGGTAGTCCTAACACTTTGAACCTTGAGATTCTTGTTAATTTTTTCGTTGGGAATTTTGGACTTACTTGATCTAGCAAAATTAAGGTTTCCGGTTTCATTTCATTGGCATATAACTAGTGGCGATGCAATCTGGTGAGTGCTTATAGGGCATTTGACTCGCTCAACCTGATTAAAACAATATCTTGTAGGGTTTATAGTTAGATGTTGAGATTAAAAAAAAAAAAAAAAACTTTAAGGGAAATCCAACTAGAAAAAATATATATATACTTGTGGGAACTTGTGAAAAATTATAATTAGGATCTAGAATTTAAATATAGTGTGGCTATAAGAGCTATTGAGTCAAGCAAATTGTTAGCTTTGTACTCTAGTAACTAAGTCTAGGCATTCAGTTTTTAGGTATTTGAGAATGTAGAATATTTAAACTAATATAATATGACTTAGAAATAAAACATATATATATATATATATATATATATACATATGTACACATAGACTATAGACATGTATATAATAAGCAAAGTGACTTTCACACAAAGGGATTTTACAAATATAATAGAAAAATTATAAGAGTTAAAAAGCTAATTTTCACATATAATAATTGTAATTTATTGGAAGCATATAAGATATGTTCTAATGATAATAGGGCCTTAGAGATAAATTATATGAACAATACTATTTATAAGATGACATGAAATAATATTTAGAAGACATACATATACTTTCAATATAATTAGTATATAAGTTGTAGTTTTGCGATTAGGTTTTGAGTGGCTAATTTAGGGAATTAGTGAAATTAACCCCATTGAGTCAAAAATTTATAAATAAGCTATGAATTTTAAAAAGTGCCTGTGACCTCAAATCTCAAAAATAAAATAAAATAATAAAAATATAGCTAAAATAGCAAAATTTTACTATACTAAGTTGTATAGAATAGATTTTGATAGTTAGCAAATTTATAATTAATAAGGTATTTTAGATAATTACGGATATATATTTATACCTTAAAAAGTACACACGGCATGTGTGTGTATATATACTCTATTATGTTATTTAGTACCTTGATCTATGATTAGTTATGAGGTGCTCGATACAAAGTTTTATTCTAATCAAAATATGGCATTGAGATGGTAAGTAGGGAAGGTAGGATTATGGACTCGCCATTGGTGGCTTCAATTGTTGGTTCTAATACGCATCGAGATCTTGGAGCTAAGTGATTAAAGACAATGATATAGTGGGAAACCACATTCCAAAGACATGTATATCCATTAAGATAGACATGTTACTTAACTTAAGGGATATATATATATATATATATATATATATAAAGCACACCAATATATGCATATTATGACCGTAAATTAATATAGTTATCAAAAACTAACATAATGAGATGACTCAACATTAGGATGCATAACAACCGAAGCTAATGAAATAGTAATGCAACTAAAAATCTAATTATAGTTATATTAGCTATTGTTTATCAGGCATGCGTAATTCGAGTCTCAATAATAAGTAAGCTTGTAAAGTTAAATTATTTGGATTAAATTATTCGGATATTATAATTAATGAAACAATGTGAAGTAATATCTTAGAAAAAAAAAAAAGAAAGATGTGGATATGTGGGATATATTCTATATGTATAAATATGTACAGTCGAATCAAGTTAGAAAAAAAAGGCTAAATAGATATATAATATGTTAACTTAATTTAAGGATAAGACAAAATACCGCATTCGGAAACAAATGTTGCGATAAGAAAACTTAAAAGTATGGGACGTGGCAACTTTTGCAATTGCAAATGCGAGGAGTATCAAGTGGATAAATATTTAATAATAATAAATTTTCTTCTCCTGAACATGGCAGTATGCAACTCCTCAAACTTATAAGTCAATCCATCCGTAATCCATTGTGAGACACGTAGATCCACCAAGTAGTAGCATGGCTAATACATTGGAAGATGGAGAAGTCAAAACCATATGCTGTTGTCTGGACAGATCTCACCGAGGAAAAGAAAAAAAAAAAAAAAATCATGCCTCGAAGGAAGACGTTCCTAAATACAAAAGAATGCAGAATTTGGGTCTTCTCCGGTCTCCATGCAGAGATAGGTATGGAATGCTCATTCTTTGTCCCTACTTATTCTTTCTTATGTTGTGAACCTTCAAGATATTTCTCTAAGATTTTGAGTAATAAAGTTAGAAGGAAGAGTCTCAACACAGTAATTCAATATGCATGTAGTAGATTTAGTAGTTTAAAAGCTGATTTTATGAATAATAATAATAATAATCATTCACTTGATGAATACGCTTGAAGCTGAACATAGATTGGATATGTACAAAAGATTTTATTGGAATAAGTAATCTAAAGAGTAAATATAGGAATTTTATGGAAATAATACTGTTTTCTCAAGAAAATAAATTGATTTTTATAAAAATAAATGATAAAATTGATATCCAATGAATTCTGGAGACTTGTAATAATGACAAGACTTGTTGGAAATAATTTTATATAAAAATGATATTATTTGCTTAATTAATTATAATTTAGGAGCAAAAATATACTTATATATATATATATATATACATGCGATAAATTTGATAGCATGAAACAAGTTGTTGGTTGAATTATATATATTATATATTTGAGTATATAGAATTATTTATTTATTTATTAGATAATTCTAGCTATTTATTATGAATTTTTCCAGTTAAATAATTTAATTTACTAACTAAGGTATATTTTTTTAGCAATATTAGGCTAAAATATGATAATTATTTAATTAAATCATGAATACATTTAATTTGGTTAGATGTAATTATAAGTTGTTTTTGTTACACTTTGTAATATTATGTAGCTTGAATTAATATATACACATATTAAGGATAGAAAATATGTGTTATTACATCTTTTACTTGAAAATTTTATAAAAACTATACTTTATTAGATAATAGGATATTAATGCAATGTTACTTATTGCATGAATATATACATATATTAGAGCTAAAAATATCACTTAGAAATTATCTTTTGAAATAGAACATGTATCTCGTATTATCGAGATTATATGAACCCAACTATACTAAATTTATTAAAATTGTATAATTCTAGGTAATAAAATTAATATTTTTATATTATTAAGGAAACTATTGTTCCACGAGAACCTTTCCGTAGTTGAAATATAATTTGATTAATGAAATGAACGTTTTGGTACAATTGAAATGATACATATTATAAGAAATAGTATAGATACGTATATCCTTAATATTAGCTAATTTAATATAACTTATATAATAAAGCTATAATAATAGAGTACATTTATAAATATAACTATACTTCATCATATATGAATAATATACTTTAAATATATATATTTATGTATATAACTTTATTAAAATAACTACTTAAATAGTGTTTCAACTAAGTGCTATGATAATATAAAGAGTTAGATAAAATCTTAATATTTTTGTAAATTTTATGAAAACTAAATTTGAGTTTTGATATATATATAGGAATTCGATAGGAAGAAGTATGCAAGGGAGTTGTTTTATTCGAGTAACTGCAATTGCTAACAAGTAAGATCAATGTTTTACAATATTTTAGAGTATTATTTTAGAATACCTGAAGGTTTTGGTATGTTTTTGGCTTATAATTGTAATTTATTTCTTTATGCATATGCGGGGCATGTGCTTGAATAGGGTTTATTATTGTGAGAATTTAGCTCCATGTGATTTTTTGTTTGTGATTATCGCTTTGTTTGAAATTGTTTGATCACCTTGGAAACTATTTAACTTAAAATCAACCTAACGTCTAACCTGATGTGCATCATAACCTACTAGAAGTAACAACTAGAATTCTTGAGCCAAATATAGACTCCCTTTGATGGGGATAGCTAAAATGGTTTTTTCTGCACCTTAATCGAACTAAGAGATAGGAGAGGAGGTTACGGTAAGATTGGGGGCCATGGTTTGAAGGTGGTCTCCATTACATAAGCCTCGATTTGGTTTTGATCCGTTAGTGCGTATTGTCAAATTCATCAACCTAGATTAAAGCGAGTGCAATTTTTCTAATCTCATGATAAATTAGATAACGTCATGCAATGAAATTTGGTTGTACATGCATTGGATCTAATCAATTTGATTGAAAACCTTGTTTATGATGTGTTAAATGCACACTTTTGTTGCTGTCCTACTTACTAAGCAAGTTATTACTTATTTCCTTTAATATGTTTTCAGATTTAGAGTACAACTATAAGTATTGTACCTAAAACTAGAACTTTAACAAATGGGATTAGAGAGTGAGAATAATGAAGAACTTGGCTGAATTTTGTTTTTATTATTGAATTTTTCCTTACTGCTAAGAAAACTACTTAAGTCTTCTCAAGGGGCTTGCTAGTTTTCAATCTTTTGATATGTACATCAAATAATGTGTACATGTAGGTTTTAGGAATACTCTTTTAAAAGGTCAAACTATGAGTTTGCTTTATTAGTTATTTCCAAAAATTATTCCATAAGTTTATATCAAGCAAGTATCAAATTGGATGTTTTAAAGCAATAGAGTTAAGTATGCCTAGTGTGAACTAGGTTTATGATAGTAGTAGTAAGGTCAGTTTCTATTTTAAAATAATGTACATAGTAAGACTGTTATGACTCTATCTTTGCAGAGCGAGACTGTCATGACTTTATCTTTTTTAAGTGACATAGGTCACTAACCTACGCACTATGTATACTCGAGATAAGTTTTGCAATGTACAATACATTCAATTTTCAATTTCTATCTTTGTTTAAGTCACTAAACATAATATTAATCTTACTTAGCAGCTTTTCACTATATTCTCTCCTTCATCTCATATGATTTCTATGAAAACTTGCCCTTATAGGGTCATTTGAAGATTCCATAGGAGCAAGTTTTGAAAATAGAGGGTAAAGTCTTGTAGAGTTTTTATAGGGTTTTTGGAAAAAGCCAAACCTTAAAGGGGTAAGTTTAAGTTTCGTGAAACTTGCTTTTAAATCTATCTTAGTTGCATGCCTAATAATTATCATTTTCATTAGGTTAGTGTACAAATAGTAAGCATATATGGGATCTACAGGTAAAGTTTTTGATATTACAAGTCAAAACGTACTAATAAATAATTATCATATTAATGAATTTCCAAAGAAAGCCATTCTCCCATGTGAAATTCCACCAACATAAGGAGGATAAACTCCATTTGTTCTGAGCTTCCGAGTAACCGAAAGGATGATAGAAGAGTTTCGCAAAGAAGCGGAGGAAATGGAAAAAAGGGGATTGAAATACACATTTTCTACTCCAAGCAAGAATGACACATCCTCAATGCATGGAAGAGGTTGGGAAGATGCTTTTGGGAGGTTAGATCCAGTCGAAGTTGAAAAATGGTTTGTATTATGTGACATATATAACATATCGATTTCTCAAACTTGCTTAGTTTGGTCAACATGGAATGAAAATAAGGTAAGACTATCGAACAAAGAAATTGAATGCATTTCTTGTTGTATTTTGTCGTATAGGAGAGGCCCAAATGCAATCCCTTATTTAACAGTCCCAATTATCAATGCCTCAAACACTGAATTGAAATTGCATATATTGTAAATGCAACTGGCTAAACCAATCTTCTTGGTAGCTTCATATGTTTTTGTAGCGTTGGCTAAATTTTTGGCAAATTAACAAAATACATAAATATTCAAATTCATTAGAAACAATAAGAATATAGTTCAACCCTTTTCCTTCATTTAAGCCATAATAAATGTCTAATGAAATAAATCAAGGTGAATGGAATAATCTCATTTGCTTTATATATAAACTTCCATTTAGCGCCAATGCTTTAGGGATGCAAATGGAGTGGCTACCAAATGGGAAGCAAAGGCAATATAGGGACCACGAGGCCTCGTACGAGTGTTTGAGAGAAGAAAAGGGAGGAGGATGTGGTTCAACACGGTGGTTGGCATGCATGGAAAGCAGCACAGCTCTGCGACAATGGCAGATGGAACCGAAATACTCGACCATGTGGTGAAGAGATGTGGAAAGATCATTGAATAAGAAAGTATTCAATTCAAATGGAAGAAGGAAGATATTCTCTTCCTTGATAACTTGGCTGTTCTCCATGGAAGAAGGCCTTCCCTTCCTCCTAGAAAAGTTTTAGTTATCACATGCAAGAGGGTTTCGGATCAAAGATGCTACCACGCAGCTCACATCACCTTGCGACAGTATAGATTAAGATGCATATGTGATCCATAACATTTTTTTTTTCCAAGTTTGCTTCAGTTGTCAATGGGATCTCAAGGATACATAGCATTTCCATGTTATACGTGGAAATTGAACGTATTCTTCTCATGTTTTATCTGAATAAAGGTACAACATGTACTTTTATATGTACGTACCTTATTAATAAAATCTTACTGAGATATTTTATGCTTGCATTTAATCATTGTGGTACCAAGTTGATGTGCATGTCATTATGAAGGATAAAACTTAACTTATAAATAAGGATATCGTCCAACATGATATTATTTTGGATATCGAATTTCACTTAGCTTATAAATAAGGATCCAAGCAAATATATAAGCATCACGAGGGATTTTTGATGACACAATATGGGAAACTGATCTTTTTGCTAGATACTTGTTGTAAGCGAAATCAAGCCAACTTGGAACAATGAAGCTTGTGTAATGGTTGCAGTAGTGCCAGTTAGTTATAGCGAGAAATTGCTCTTATACCATATTAGAAACTCAAATCTAGTTCAAAAGTTAGCTTATAAAGCAAACAATTTAAACAGATATATAAGTATTACATTCTATGTTGATGCAGCAAGTAGAACTCAATAATTGCGAACATGTGACGCCAAGAGAGAGAGAGAGAAGAACATGGACCCAAATAACTCACGAGATCATGTCTCTATCCAAGATGACCCTACGCTAGACTTGGGGAAAGGTTGGGTGTGGCCATGAACTAAACTGGACCTAGCTTGACAGTTCGAAGAACTCGGCCACATGGTTCCAACCATAGGAGGACTCGTCGATTCTAGCGGGTCCATACGATTCATAGTTATAGACTCGCCGAAAGGACAGGTCAATGACTTGATGGTTTGGACTAGTGATTCAACCCACCAGTTCAACCCGAGTTAATTGAAAAAAATAAATTACAGCAACTTAAATGCATGTGGGTAATGGTTGAGGGTTTTGGGAATTTATTTTCTAGGGCTGCAATTTAAGCCCTAGCAAAAAACAAAGTACATACATACGTATGTATATATATATCAATCCTAATCGAAAAAAAAATAAAGTACTTCACGTAAAGGATGGCAGACATTGAATGAAATGACTCTTAAGAAATTGCAGTCATTTTGAAAATTTTCAAATTGCGTGTACCGTTGCTTTCCTTCAAAATTCAAACTATGGTGGATAAGTTGTTATAAATCACTCCTATCTATTTGCAATTTTTTTCCATATGTTCATTACAGCTCTTTAGCCAAACGCTTTCTATTCGTGATGTTTATACTTATAACACAAAAATATTTCATGCTATAGCCTATTGAGAAAATTGTTCCAAGCAATCACAATCCCTACTCCATAATATATTTACAAATTTCTTGTTTACGTAGAATAGTTTGTGCATATCTTTCCTCTTTTATTTACATTTACAGGTTACACGTGTAAGGAAAAATATGAATGGATCACTTTTTACGCAGACCTTCCTCTAGCAAGCAATAATCTAGGGAAAAAGGAAAAAAAAAAAACCCCAGAATGAGTAACCCCTTAACGTCGACAACTATGGTGTTTACCACAATTTCACTAGCAAACAATATGAGGATTTGTTGGATTCTCCTATAATTCCTCTTGGTTTCGAGCAGCAAACTCTATTCCAGTGGAAAGAACCTGTGAAGGACAAGGAATTTGCAAATACAGGTGGAGACAATGTCCAGGAGTTGCCATACGGCAATCCATGTAAGCCTTGTAGATCTAAGAGATCCAATATATTTTCGAAACATTTCACTAAAATTGTAGATGAAAGTAAGAATTCATATGCGTAATGTAACTACTGTATTGCAAACTACGTATAGAGAAAGGGCCACAGGTATGATATGTTAACAAGACACCTACAAAGGAAGCATCTAGGAGAGCACAGTATTGATAAATCGCAACAGCAAATTGCACATGGTGGTAGTTTCCAATCCTCAACATTGTTCATGTATGATGTGAAAAAGTAGAAAATGACATTGGCGCAATACATTGCGAACTTACGTCTCTTTCTCAACACAGGTATGTCCAAGTTTCATCTCTAGTACAAATAGGAGGCGATGAACTCAAACATGCATTTATTTGATACCACAACAATGCACAAAGCTAATCAACAGTTGTATCACAAAGGTAAGAGAGAGCTAGTCGTAATGTTCAGCTCTTTAGATACATAAGTATCGATATATATGGATATATGGATAGATAGGTGGCAAGAAAATTCATACATAGGAGTAATTTGTTACTAGATAGATAATAAATGGCAACTAAATAAAAAGTTGTCAGCCCTTAGGGTCTTCAATGGATGACATATAGCATATGAAATATATAGGATAATATCTATCATTTTTGAGGAGTATCAGTTGATATGCAAAAAAATTTTAATTGGTTTTTATAATGCTAGTGCAAATACTATATTTATAAGTGAACTCCAAAATCTTTGCCAACCTAATCTAGAAGGAACATTTTTCCACATAAGATGTACACACATTTTAAATTTGTACGTTAAAAAGGGTATGGAAGCTATAAAATATAAAATGACTCTGATAAGGTATGTAATTAAAACTATTACTAAAAAACCCTTTCTATAGAGAATGTTGAAGGACTTTTGCATAGAAAATAGTAAAAGTTATAAAAAATTTAAAAAAGATGTAGAATATTGCTAGAATTCAATGTATGATATGTTACAAAGTACAATTGTATATAAAAAACTGCTATGTAGGTTTTCCATACATCATATTCAAGAAAATAAAATTCATACAAGAGATTAGGATGTTTGTAATAAGTTACTAAAAGTACTTAGAGTTTTCTATGATACTACTAACACTTTTTCCCTAGTGTATAGGCCCAGCATGCCTTATTTCATAATGGAGGCCGTCATTATAGTTGCAGCTCTGCTTAATACGCGTTAGGATCCAATATTGCAAATGTGTGTCATTAAGATAGCAAAGAGGTGGCTACAGTGTTATAGGGAAATTCCCTCCATTTACCTTATTACTATTATTTTAAACCCTTAATGTAGAATAGAAGTTCTTTAAGACTATTTGAATATGTACTATTAGATTATTGATAACCTCTCCTATACGCAAGATATATATGCTCATTTGTCGTTGAGATAGTAGTGGGGAGAAGCTGCTAGCACAAAAGTTAAAGCACCATAGGTGTGGAGGATAATAGATAAAGTTACAGTATTATCTCATACTGACTTTAAGTTTCCTAACAATATCTGTGTCCGTAATGTCGACATTCTTGAGTAGTAGAAATTGTAGAGAAAAATATATCCGATCCTCTCTAGCATAGCTAAACATGTTCTCACTACTCTAACATTAACAGTTGCTATAGAACAGGTATTTAGTATTGTTAGATTTATCCTCGATGATTGTCGTGCCTCTTTGAGCCCCATTAACGTGAAAGCTACAGCCTATAATGAAGATTGGTGGAAAGCGGCTAATAAAGAATAGGAGTCAATGGGGACTTTCATAGAGGAAGACAAATACTTCAATGACTTCAACTTCTTGGGAGGAAGTGACAGATCCATTCTCGAGCAAAGAGGTCCCTAAGGTGATAGTGACTAACACTTGTAATTTTTTTCCTTTTTATTTTATGTATTTGACACTTATACTAGATAATTTTTTTTTTAAAAAAACCCTAATCAACATTTTTTTTAAATCTAGAAGTTAGTGATATTGGTTATATTTTGAAAATTGAAAGTGCTAGAATAAAAATTAATTTTTACTATAGGACTTTTTTTTAAAAAATGAAATAGCTAATGACATAAATATGAAGGTTTTTCTCGAATATAAAAAATAATTAACATACTAAAGCTTTTTAAAAATAAAAATTGAAAATTATTCTAGAACTACGATGGTATAATTCTTTGTACCGAATATGTAGGCAACTGTTAGCATAGCTCGACCAAAAAAAAAAAAGTTTGAAGTCATTTGAAATATAATAGGCGCATCCTCATTATATGTTATGTATAATACAAAATTTCAATGTATGATACGGTACCATTATGTGACGAAATATTGTATGAATGTTTACTATCAAATTTAAGTTTTTTTTTTTCTAATTTTTTTATTCACATGTGTTAGTACGTACAATTGCTGTATCGGAAAGGAGAAAAATGAAATTACTTGAGAAAGGGGAAAATTAAAAAAATAAAATAAAATAAAATAAAATTAGATAGGTACATGTTGTGACGTAATAAACCATGTTGAATCAGCCTGAAATCGACCTTAGCCGGGCTAGTTACAATTCATCGGCCCCCAAGCTCGTGACTCACTGGGTTTAACTTAACCCCAATTCGACCTTGCTCTTTATTTCTCATTCATCGCCATAAAATGAAAATCCTTAGTGAACTTTGTTATTGGTTAAGAAATCAGTTCATTGGAATTGTTTCATGTGATGGACCAACATATTACATGTTAGGAAAATTATCATTTCAAGGTAGAAGAAGGAAGGAAAAGAAAAAGCAAAATGCAAGAACAACTTCTCTATTAACTTTGCTATTGGTTGAGAACTTTGCTCTATGGAATTTGTTCCATGCGATGGAACAACAGATTATTAGGGAAATTATCATTTCAAAGATTAGGCCCAAGGGGAAAGGAGGGGTGGGAAGTAAGCAAGTACTTCCAAACTTTAAAAAGCAATGGGCGAATGTTTTTCCAAACTTAAGGTTAATAAAAAAGAAGATGGTTTCATTAAGAAAATTTCCCCAAAGTTAATTTCTAAAAGAGGTTTATTGTTCAATACAAAGAGTTAGAAAGAAAAAGAAAGTAGTTTAACTGCTTCTAATTCATTGCTACAAATGTATGTTTTTTTTTTTTTCCAATTTTGCACAAGAAAAACAATTTCAAGGACCATTAGACAACATTTGCAGTGTAGTTAAGTTGTCACAACACTACAGTTGATTCAAGACCACCTCTTTGACACAAATAATCACACTAGATAATAAAATAACCTGTAGAAGCGATCCTCATGTTACCATAACTCCTCTTCCTCTTTCACAACCTTTATCTCTATTAACTGTGGGATGGTGCTCTATTTGGCTATTAGGAAAAGGATGGGATGTTAAAATTTGTTTACACATTAATCAAGCAACTAAAAACAATAAGAATTCAAACTAAGGCATAATGATGAACAAATTCTTGCAATTACATTTTACTACAAGACAATAGAGGGTTCAATTTTTAACTATTATAATGCAATGCATAAAATACTAAACCCTGGTTATGCTGTAGAGCATAAGTCTAGCAATCCAAGCCAATCAAGAAAAATGGAATAAGTAATAGAATAATAGTAAACAGTCATAGCATACTTTAATACACAATCAAACAAACAAAAAAAATAAAAATAAAATAAAAAAAATGTTTCACCACTAAAACAAACATTATAGAGGAAGATAAGAACTTTTGAGCTTTATAATCAAGAGTACACACTTAGATAAATAGCCAACAATGACACACCAAGGATTTTGCACAAAATATTACCACAATATAACCATAGTAGAACATGTTTCAAAGAAAGGATTGAATGAAATATGTAATAGTTAACATACTAATTATGCAAGCAACATGTCCACCAAAAAAGATAACAGCATACTATAGTTTGTTTCAACCAGATTCTTGCAAATGTGAAATTAGTAAGTTGAAGCATTGAATTGGCATGCTACTTCAAAACACTTACCAATATAAACATCAAATATGAGCTAACATTTTGTAAGTTTGACCATCAAATAGAACCTATGCATACATACATAATGTAATATTCAAATGGAAGTGCCTTTTTTTTTTTGGATATATTGGAAAAGTTGCTAAACAATTGCATATACAAACAATTTAAAGCCTAATGCAATAACATAAAATAGTTTATCATATCTAATGTGAATTCTAATATTAAGAAACATAAATAAATTAGTGATTCTTACAAAATGGACCATGCATATATGTGATTCAATCAAAACTATACTTGATGAACACCTTAGGATGTTGAGGCAACGGTAATAGAGGTAATTTAGATCTTGGAATGGATGCTAGTGGTTCTATTATTTGAACTACCTCAACATTCTTATGAGTAGTTTGTGAATATTGAGATGAAGGTAAGGACATTGGTCCAGGTTGCATCAGTTGACTAGGAGTTACCAAAGAAGGAGCAAATGTTGATGTTATAAATTCTACTTGTTCTGCAACTAAAGTGTCAATAATGAAGGAAGTAGACTGGCATGCATTTTGAGATGGTAAAGTCGAACTAGTAATTGCAATAAGTTTGTTGACATAAAAGGTCCTGTAGTAATAGTTTTTTAAGTAGTCGTCAATAAGGCTAATAATGGTAGGTTAGAACCTGGAAGAGTAATAAGAAGAGCAACTATAGGAGCCTTGTTTAGCAAAGAAATAAACAATGTTTCTATCATTAAAGTAGTTGAAGGAGTAGGAGGGAAATTTGACGAAAGAGAAAATGAGGTTGAGGAAGAGGAAGATTCAAAAAGGGAAGTGCATTTATGAGTGAGGAAAGGAAATGATGCCTAAGGAAAGTTAATTACTTCAATTGGCAAAGGGGTATTGGTATGGGGAAACTAAGTTGGTTGTAGCATAGAAGCCATCAACATCGCAGGTGGTATTTTATTTAGAGAATGTTAGTATAGCTACTCAAGGCTAATTGGAGATGGAAAATATCTTTACTAGTACATTGATATAGAAGGCCATTAACACTTCCAATTGAGCAAGGAGGTGAAGCTCCTCATGATTCCCTCCCCTCCTACCCCTTACCCCTATACCCCGACCCCCCCCCCCCGGTTATTGAAAGTACACTTATAGCAGTTGAGATATTAGTTGACGTAAATAACTAAGGAATATACTGAGATTACAAAGAATATTGACTTAAATATAAGGGTTTAATTAATGGGACTTAATTTCAATGATTAAAAAAAAAAGAAGCAACTCCACCTATATAATAGCTAGATCATTGATCATTAATGGAGTAAGTTTAGTAGGTGGAGATGATTTAACCTATAAATCCTGTAAAAGAGATGTAAATGATTATTCGTGCTCAAACTTGGAGAATAAAAATCAAAGTTCATAGGATGATCAAACTTAATTGTTGAAATCCTAGGAGTTCTAATATGTACTTACATAAATTGCATAAACAATTTCCTATGCATAAGGGTAACATAACATACTAAACCATGTAAGGAAAAAAAAAAAGTGTATGCAAAAAACATGTCACACAACTGAGGTTTTCTCTTTAATCTATCCATCCCTTTAATATATAAGAAAATCCTTTTTGGCTAATAAGGCGGTAACATGCAAACTAATTAATGCAAGCAAAGCAACTCTCATGTTGACTTGTTTATTAAAGCATATTACTATTGATGTCCAAGTATTATGGTCAAGACATCTACATATAAACTTTTCATGTTAAATGAACACGAATATGTAGTCATTCTTTCTCTAAAGGGGAAAAAAATAAGCTTTTTAACAATAAGCATCATCCTAAAAGAAGATAACATTAAGTGGTAAGCCGCAGTAAGGTCATTAAGCCATATAATACATTATAAGATGCAAATATATGAACATAACCAAGGAAATAGAAATAATAGACACATTTTTCTCAATATGATATCTTCAATAACTAATAAGCTAACAAATCACTTAGTTAAAACTACGTTATATATAGAATAGAAAAAGAGAGAACAAAAACAATACCACTACAAGTTGCTAGCTTCCAAATGTATAGCATATTTTGATATCACTTCTATGGAATTATATATACTTATAGACTCTATTACTATGGGGTACTTGAGGACCATCCTTTTTTTGTCCTTCAATTCCAAAGGATCTTATTGTAACATTGGATGAATAAGTAATTTTATTTAGATATTTAAATTCATTAAACTAATATTCTATATAGGAAGGATGATAGATACATACTTCCAAGAAAAGTTAAAAGCAAATGTCCTCATATTATAAAAGGCAAAAAATTTGTCACTAGCAACATAAGAATAAAGCAACAATATTTTTATTTTTTAAATTAACAAGGAAATAAAAATTTGGACTATTGGATAGACCATCTAAACCCTTCCACTTTACTTTGCTTTGAGTGCCATAAGCCCTTTTAAATTTTTGGTATATTGTCAATGCTGCATTACATCTTGTGACATCGGTTTTATAGAATTATTTTACTTTCATTTACTCTAATTACTTGAGAGGAACTTTCATTACTTTTTATTTGTTGATGAAGAGATAGCTCTCCAAAGATGTATAGTTTCTATACCATCATTATTTTCTATTATGTGCTACCCTTTCCTTGTAGACCTTAACTATTACAATTAATTGGCCATAAGTCAATCAACTTATAGATAGATGTGGTAATTTCATATTATTTCAAAAAAATTCTTCTAAATATGGCAGTTGATCTTCTAGAAATCTTCATTAAATGGAATATGATGATGGACAAAAGCTTTTTGTATCATTATATTACAGTAAAGTTTTTATAGTAATAAATTTGAAAAAGTATAAAATTGGTCCTAAGTTTTTTGGTGTCATTTGGTTGATTCCATAAAATAGATTTGATTGAATCCAATTAAACATTGTATAGAGAGAGGAATTAAAATGTAACGATCAAAAGACATGATTCCATATTTCTCGTTTTCTTGGAATCCTATAACCAATATAGGAGTAGGAAAGACATATTTTAAGGAATTTGAAGTTATGAGGTCATATTTTTCTATCCTTATTTCAATTCTCAACAATTTCCAATTTGGAAAATAGTGAATTGGATTTCATAGAATCTTATTCCACGAAATAAACACAATAAGACCTTATTTTGTGGTATAATCAATTCCTAAATCTTTTAAAATGATCCATTGAGTCCTAAGTTTTTTTTCCAAGATATCAAAAGTTTATAGAAAAAGTTTAGAAATTAACTAATGCTACTTATTTGGAATATCTCTTAAGCAGTGTTATTGTAAAAGATTGAGAATTGAAATTCTACCTATCCTTGTTAAGTATTTAAGTTTGGGTATTTACTCCAAATAAATTATATTGTAAGAAATGACAGAGTTGTTGGAGAGTATTTCCCTTTCTTTAGTTCTTATCTGATTTAGTATAGTTCTAATTTGAGTTCCAATTTTGAACTAAGAGACTGTTTGTTGTAAATAAGGTATGCTATTTGGCTTGTAACTAGAATTGCATTAGTAAATAATTGTAATAAAAGTTTTTCATCATTTTCTAATTATCCAGGTGGCTCCTTTACATTGGTGTTTCTCCTTTAACCTCCTAATCTCTTTTAATATTTATTTCAGCTTATAGAAGTAAAAGGCTATTTCTATATAAAAAGCATAGATAATTTTACAATTTGAACCATGAGTTATTGACTAACTATAATTACTCCTAGTTTCTCTTTCCCATTCTCTTCCCTTTATATATTCAGCTCTTTTCTCTATATTAGGCTTCACCTTTGCCCTACAAAATTCTTTCTTTATTTAAATCAAATTTCTATATTACATATCTAGTCAAATCATCTTATATGATTATAAAAAACATCTAGTTCAATCATGATAATGAGCAACAAAATTAGGTCTAAGTAATCTTTTCAAAGATTACCAGGTAAACACATCTTCTAAGTATTTCTTATCACTAATATATTGAATATGGTTGTTTGATGTTTCAAAGCTTCACAATCACATTGAATACTAAATGTTCCTAAATAGTAGATAGGGTGATAATTTAAAAAATTAGTCTTAAAACAAAAGGGAATACAAAAGGAACCTTAACTTTTAGCGATACCATTTGACAATATTATGAAGTATTCTTTAAAGCATTACATTTTAAACAACAACACAAGAAAGGAGAACATCACAAGGCAACCTCTATCGTACACTTTTTAAACAATAAAAAATTCCAAAAACGTGTCTTTAAAGATGACATCCAATAAAGTTACAACAATATAAGAAAGGTTAACACTACTGTAGTGTAAGGATAATTCAGAATTCTATCCAAAGACACAGACACTACATAAATTGTCACTATAATGCAACAACATGCATTATGTAAAATGGAATATCATTAAGAGTTGGAATATTGACTAAAAGCTTCATGAGATAGATAGACAAATTCATGAACATAATACGTACAGGATTCTTTTTATCAATAACTTCTTTTTTGGTTATCCATAAATTGTATATATATTATGTAAAATGGAATGTCATATGAATGTTAGAATATTGACTGAAAGATTTATGGGATAGATAGGCATATGTATGTATATATATGTGTAAGATTCTTGTATTAATCACTTCTTTTTTGGTGATCCCATAAATTGTATATATATAAGTAAAGATGGTATCCAAGAGGGCTAACTAAGAACTAAAGTTAGCTAATTCAATTGTTACATCGTAATCAAAATGATATAAAATTTGCTAATGTATTTTCTTAAAAGCATACTAGATCTAAACCACAAAAATTGATTAAATTGATACTGGATTTTCCCTAAAAGTAACTCTACTTAGACAATTTTGCTACATCAAGAGTAGAAATGGCAAATTATGATAGAAAAACTAAGTCCATGATGCTTAACTGTTATGGACACCCTTATAATGGGTTGTAAGTCCTTCTACTATTAAATCTTTTCTTAATAAAAAAATTTTAGGAAAATGCTTTTCTTTCTAACCTTGGTTACCTATTTTAACAATTATAAAGAGAGCTTATTATAGGTTGTGAGTAGCAAGTAAATACAAAACTTGTCCATTAGTGAGACAATACATATCAAATTCATGGTTGGAACAACATCCTATGACACTAGCAACATAATTGTAGATCTAACATTTCTTGACACTAATTACTAAGTCTAAATACTGTAGTTTTTGCTTCATGTCTCTCTCTCGTTGTAATTCCTCTTCATCCACCCCATCTATCTAAGATAATTTATTGCATCTATGTTTATTGACAAATGACTCATCATAACTAAATCACAATCCCTTCACTCTATGTTCCTCTATTTTTACTCCCTTTATCCTTCAAATGAATGGAGATTTTGAATTTCCATTGTTCATGACTATGGCTACTTTTTGTTACAAATTCAACACTTTATAAACTTCTACTAAACAACTTTGCTTCAACTATGGTAATTTTCCAAATTTCTTACTTCACCATAAGAAGACCAAATCTAAGTGGACAATGCAAGTTAAATTCTTCCCAAATTATCACATGATAGGCTCATTTTAGTTTTAAAAACTATAATTATGTGTCATCTTTATAATGGATGAAGCCTAATGCCACTTTTTCTTCCTTATATTTTGCCTTAGGTGATGAAATAAATGATTACACTTTCCAACTATGTTATGAGTAGAGTATATCATAAATAGAAAGCTAAGAAGCAAAAGTTCGTTTGGTCACGTTATATACCACATTCCTAAAGTAAAAGTCATAAGCAAATCCAATGAGATTAATAATCAATATTGTACATGGAATTGGATTTCTTGATAATAGTGTCGAAATTACATAGAATTGAACACTCACTTCTACAATTAATAATAGACAATGTATGTGTATTGAAACACTGCTTAAGATTTACAATAAAAATTTTGATCCTTCTCACCCATTGATTTTTAGTCAATGATAAAAAATATACAATAATATATATAACTTTGATTACAGTTGTAGAAACTACAAAAATAGAATAAAAGTTGGATTTAAGGAACTCTAGACCGTACATTTTGGAGTCTAATGCTAGACTCTTCGGTGTTGATATTATAAAGAACACCTTCATATCTAATCTAGCTCTTGATATATGAATCTACAATTGAATTGGTTCCTAAAGAAAAAGAATTCTTTGTTGCCATACTTGGTTGTATCATCAATTTGACAAATTCCAAATGATAACATTCTTTAATAACAAAACTCTAAATTGGAATCTAATTTACGAGGGAGGAATTGGGTAAATTGTAATCTGAAAACGGTTAAAACTTAAGTAGGTAGATATAAGGGTTGGAGAAGTTAGGTTGGGTATATATTTAAATGATTATACTTAATATGAAAATAATGAGTTTTGTATGAATATATCATATTAAAAAAGAAAAAAAAATGAATAACAATCACTTTAAAACATTATTACTCTTCTATTATATTTGGAATGAAGTAAAGAAATTAGAAGGCAAGAAAATAAGAGAAATGAAATAGGATGGAGAGAAAATGGAAGAAAAATTATTGTTTAAATAAGAAGGGAATAGGAGGGAGAGAAAATGAAATATCCTTAAAATTTCAAAATGTGCTTTAGTATAGGGGCATTTAAGTAAAATATTAAGTTTTCTTTCCTAATTCTCTTTAAATTAGAAAGAGTGAATTTTTATGGGACTTATGGAAAATTTTTTTAAAAAAATCTCTTTCTTCTACCTTTTTTTTTTTTCCAAATTAAGGGAACGTTTCCTCTCTAATTCCTCCCTCCTCCCTTCTCTTGCCCCTTCTTTTTCTTTCTCTTGATTCAAACACAGTGTTAGTTAAAAGTGTTTACGATTTTCTACCATTTTTTTGTTAAGAGTTAAATACAATTCAACTACATTCAAATTAATTTGGTTCAAGCCCCTAATAGGTTAAGCTATTTTTAGTGATTTGAGAATCTAAATAGAACTACTTTAAATATGGTTTGATTTAATTGAAATTCGATTTGATCTACTTTTAAATACCCAATCATTTGCATCACATTTCTTTTATTACAACATATATTTATCATGGAAATTTTTACTTATAAAATTCTACATGAAGTCTCGTGTGTAAAAATTTAATGCATGTATAAAAAAATTATGGATAGTAGTTCCCCCCATATAAGCTCAACTTGCTACTCAAATGAAATCCCTACTAAATCATTTGTATATAATAAATTCCTTACATATTCAATAGGGTAGTGACAAGGCCTAATGTACGAAACTTAATTAGGGATGTTTTAAGGAAATTAGGTTGGGTAGGCTTAAATTAGAGATTGTTGGATCAACTTTATGCTTTTAGCCTTACATAACTATCTCATGTGCGAAAAGTAGACTTAGAAAAGTTCTTTTTAAGTTCATTTGTGTTTTATTTGACCTTCATATGCCTTTAGAAAGCATAAATAGGCTTATAAGGTTTTTTTATATGGAATAAGCTAAGTCTTATGAAGGGAGTTGGGCTTAGCTAAGACCATCATGTAAACTTAAGCTCATAAGTCCATCGGGTTAAGGAGGCTTCAATCTTAACTATCTATTGACATATGTGCTCTGATGATTATCATCAACGGCTTATCTAATCTATCCTTCTTAGTTGTATTTAATGGTCTAGATTAAGGGCTAAATTCTATATAGGGGAGTCTCCTTCTCCTCGTTTGAAACATTGAAAGCATTGACAAGCTTTGCACAAATATCGTTAGTCTTTGGAATCGCTTCGCAAAAGATCAAGTCTCAAAAATAATTTAAAACAAGTTAAGAACACATCAAGATTGTCATATTCAATTCATTATCGCATGTGTACCCAAAGAATCGAAGTTTACCTGTTTTACTTTCCATTCCCCTTTTGAAGATCATCCTTCTATGTTTAATTAGAACAAGACTTATTTGGAGTTAACCAATGTTACGTCTCGAAAAGGTGGAGTAGCAACAATCTCGTCGTATGAACTATTTTAAGATAGAAACTGTCCTTACAGCTGCTCTCCTAGACCTAGTTCACACTAGGTGTACTCAACTCTATCATTTTAAAGCGACTAATTCGACATCTGTTTGATATAAACTTGTAGAGTAATCCTTTGAAGTAATTTTATTTCAAATAAACTTGTAATTTGACCTTATAAAAGAGGAGTAGTAAACCTTACAAGTACCTTTCATTTCACAAACAAACCAAAATATTGAAAATTAGTAAGCTTTTTGAGGAGTCTTGTATAGTTTTATTTAAAAGATAAAAAGTTAATGCTAAAGGAAATAATTGACCATATCTTGTTGTATCTTACTCATCCCAATTTTGGTGTTGGGTAGGCACTTGTAAGCTATTTGGAACTTGCAAAACAAACTATAAGAGAATGAGCAATAACTTACTTAGTAAGTGGGGTAGAGATAGAAATATGCACTCATCAGATCACAAGTAGGATTTTCAATCAAGTTGGTTAGATACAATGAGTATATAAGAAAATTCCATTGCATGACGTTATTCGATTCGTCGTAACATTAAAGAAATTTCACTTATTCGAATCAGGGTTGAGGAGATTGACGTCACATACTCATGAATTGAAACTAAACTGGAACTTATGCAATGGAGAACACTCTTCTCCCGTAATTACCTTTGAATCACGGCTCCAAACCCTACCGCGATCTCCTCTCCTATCACTTAGTTTGGCTAAAGTAGGAAAATAAACATTTCAACTATCCTCATCGAAGGGAGTCTGTGTTTGGCCCGAGAATCCTAATCGTTATCCCTAACGGGTTGTCATGCATATCAAATTAGATATTAAGTTAACTTTGAGTTAGTTTATCTTTTTAAGGTGATCAACTATGCTCAAATAATTTAATAATAATATTTATAGAACAACCATATCATAGAGCTTAGCTCCCATCGTAGCAAATCAAAACCCAATCACAAATGTTGCATACGCACAAATAACTAACTATAATCATAAACCAATACATACCAAAGTCTCTAGATATTTTGAAATAATATCCCAAAATGTCGTAAAGCATTGATCCTACTTACCTGTTTAGATACTTACTACAGAAGACTCGGGTTGTCAATGATCCAATCACTAAGAAAACCTATATACATAAAGCCTAAATTTAGTTTTCGTAATAATTACAAAAATATTATGGTTTTATCTAAAACAGTTATACATATACATATGTATATATATAAAGTATATTATCATTTTGCTTATATAATAATATATAATTTTATTATATAAGTCAAGTTAAGTTATTAATTACTAATAATATGTATAATTATATTATTACGTATAATATATCATTTCAATCATATCGAAATATACTTTTAATCGGTTAAACCTCGTTTCGATTACGACAAGGTTATCGTAGTATGTAAATTTGTAATATTATAAAGATGTAGGTTATTGAAATTTACTTAATAATATTTAACATATACAATTTTACTACTATTTATATTATATCATTTTGATTATATCGAAACATATTTACTATTGTTTTTATTACATTTTAATTAAAAAAGATCATTGTAGGATGCTATTTTTCATGATATTACGGAAAACATATATTTTATTACCTAAAGTGATTTGGTTTTAGTGAAGTCAATATCGTGAAGTTTTTATGAATTCGATTATATGTGTTATGTGTTCATTTAAAAGATTATTTCTAAAGAGTATTTCTAATTTTAGTATATAGATAAAACTGTATAGCACCCAATATCACGTTGATATCATCTTATGTAATGAAGAATTTGTCTTCATACAATTTTGCAACAAAATATAATAAATCATATATATTCAAATTTTGCGAAAGTAATGATATTAAATTTGTAATAATATAAAGTTCAATTTTAATAGTTTTAGTAAATGATTATTACTAGAGATCCACTTATTTTACGAATTGGTATTAATGATATACAAGTCTTACAACTAGTAATATTCTAAGTTTATAATTCGAAAAAGAAGGAAATGATATAGATGAAATACCTGATTTACAAAAATAATGAAATAATGGATATCTCTTTTTCATAACTATTAAATATCAATTAAAAAAAAAAATATTTATGATTATAAAAATAATATTACTTGAAAGTATCGAGTCCTCTTTTCTTCTTCTTCTTCTTCTTTTTTTTCCATCTTCATCTTCTACCCTTTTTTTTTCCTTCTCTTTTCTTTTTTTTTTTCATTTTTTTTCTTTTTCTTTCCATTTCTCTCTCTCTCTTCCCCTCTCCTCTCCTTCTCTCTTTCCTCCTCTCTTTCTCTCTTACCCATCTCCCCCTTACCTCTGATTCTAAATTGTACTGTGCCAAATGGCTTCAAGCCATTTATATACGGACATTTCATCGCCATATATATGGCGGTTAACCTATTCCTTTTTTTTTTTTAAGTTATATTATATATTATATTTTATTTAATATTTATCTTATCTTTTAAAATATTCAAAAAATATTCCTTTTCTTTACTGTAAATAATTCATAGTCACAATTTTTTTTCTCCACATATTGTTATTTCAAGTAAATTTTAATGTAATTATTAGTAAAAATATTAGTAAAGGATAATACATAATTAAGTTATATTAATTATTTGAGACTTATTTATATACATCCTATATGTTATTTTATTCACCAATATTAATTATTAAGATCACATCGTTGATTCTAATAAAATTCATCCTAAACTATATCTAAATTTATGAAACTTTACGTTGTATCGATTCGATCCGATAAACTTAATATTTTTAAAAAAGTTTCATATTAATGAGCTTAAAGTGAAATATTAAGTTATACGGTTATTTCATTTAAATTTTCTCTTAATTATGAGAGTTCGACTTAATTTTACGAACGTTGTTAAAAATCATAATTTCTTAAGTATGTGTCAAGTATTAAATTTTTAATTAATTTCTTGTTAATTTATGTGATTACATGTTTATGTCTAAATCTAATCTAAATATTTTCACACTTATGAATACTTCCAATCAATTTTATGTAGAGGGATATTCAGCCAATTAGATTTATACTAATTCAATTATTTTTACGTATTATCTCGTGTCATTAGTAATATTATTATACTCAATATTCTATTGTTAAAATCTATATTCTTGTGGTTATAATTAATATTTGCATAAATTATTTTACACCTATTGACCTAACTTATAAACATATTTTTCTATAAAAGATATATACTACTCGAAAGTTAGTAAGTCGGAGTCATGTGACATTACGTATTATATATTTTTAGATTTTTTGGTTAATTTATGAGTGTAATTATTATTTATACCGAGTATATTCATGAAAATATACATATACTCATATAGTAAATTATACTATATTATTTCATTTTATAACTTAATTAATTTATTTTTAAGTTTTTGTTACATTTTGAGCTTTATTTTAAGGGTTTCGAGTAATTTTGTATTATATTGAGTAATCATACTTCTATGAGCAAAATTCAGATTTTGGATCACCATTTTCAAAATCTAACTTCACCAAGTTATTTTGACTAACTTTTCTATTTTAATTGTAAAGTTTGAGCTTAATCGAATAACTTTTTCTGAAAGTCCTAAATTTAAAAACGATTGCTTTAAATTTGACTTTAGGGTCTCATATAAAGTGAATTCTCACTATTTAGATTGTATTTTTAATATTCGTATTATTTATAGACTTTCAAATGTATAGGAATTCCTTGATTAAGGTTATTATGTTTCTCATAAGTTTTTAGTCTAATTGGTTTATTTTTCCTGAATACCCTATATCAACTATTGATCCTAATCGTATCAAGACAAAGATTTGTCGTAATGCTCAGATATTTAGGTCTTGATTGCTGATTTATGAGATACTATAACAAGCATGCTCGCTGCTCGTGATTGGCCTACTATAACAAACCCATCATACCCCCTTCCCCCGCCCGCCTCCTAACCACCCACGATTATATAAATAGGCCCCTCCCAATTTCTTCATAGCTACTCCACCAATAACCCTTTTTTTTTCCCCTATGATAATAAGGAAGTGATAGGGACTACACGATAGCAAGTAAGCATTGCAACTTAGTTTCCTTTTAGTAAAGTCATGAATTAAGTGAGCAAATATAAACATCATGTACTATATAATGAAGATAGTAAAAGTTGGATTTAAGTTACACTAGGTTAGTGGATTGGAATTCGCAACTGAAAAACCTTAGAAATATGCCTTAAGGGGAAAATAATAAGAAAGAGGAGTTATATAAAGAATAAGGATTCTTATAGTTAACCAAAAAGGAAATAACAAATTAAACTTCATAATGAAAATTGAAATAACGTTTGCTATGGAATTCAATTATGTCTTAAATTTAACAAATCAAATCAGAATATAGTTAGAGCAATTCCTTAATAGATAAATATTATGGATAAAAAAATTAGGAGCATGATAATATAATAGAAACCTTATGTTGACATAAAATAATAGCAGTGGAAAAGCTTGTAACTATACCAATTAGCCTTAAGTTGAGCACAACCTCTAAGTAGGTTAATCGCTTTAATTTCAACCTACAAGAAATATTATAAATTTTTTTAGATAAACTAATTATTATAAATTGAATAAACTAATTAATCTAAATAAAATGAAGAACAAACTAGTAAATAAGAGAGTAAAATTAAACAAACTTTGGAATTAATTAATTAATTTATTGAGTGTAGAGTATCTTAACTAAAACAGACCAAGGGATGACTTTCCATAAAAACAATGGTTAGTAGCTTTTGTTTGTTTAATGGTTGTATTTATTAGGTTAGTTATGGCTTTTATTTTTGTATATTTTCATTTGCTATTTATATGCTTGGATGACAAAATAAGATAAACTAAGAGGCTTGGAGTGATTGACACATGTAAACATATAATCATATAGGCTTATACTAGAGACCTACCCAAATTTTCATATATGGTTGACTTTAAGGACCTGCTCTGCATTTGTAGTATATGGCTCTAAGAACCTATTTCAGACTCTAGGGACATATGGTTTCAAAAATAGCTTTAGGGAGCATTATAAATCTAAACTTTCAAGATCGACTTTTAAAATTGACTATAAGAAACATGAAGGGTAATAATTGGTCCTAAGGTCCCTTAAGGGCTTACGTTTAACTCGAAGGAATATTAAGGGTCTATGCTTTTGAAATGCATGACTCCAACGGACACAGGTCCGTACATAAATATCTAACTCTAGAGGTCTAACTTATTGTGTCGATATTAGTTCTTCAAAGGCAAGCCGAAATTAAGTAAATTAAATTAAATTATATGTGTGCTTGTTGATTATGCCTGTCACATTAGTTATTCTTTGTTGCATGTGGTGTGACACGTGTATTATATGTGTCTATATGGTGGGTAGTTGCTCGCTGAGTTTTACTTCGTCTCAAGAACTTTTCTTTTCACATAGATACATTAAGGATATGAAGAAACAAGAGAGCATATAATCATGAATTGGGTGCCTTATAAGGGCATGCAACGAACTGTGCCATCGTTCAAGTTTAGGACATGACATTTAGCTAGGTTATTTGCTTGGCCGAAATTATAAAGAGGAAAGAAAACGAAGAAGAAGAAGCAAGATTAATGGTTAATTGGTTTTACAGAATTGCCATGTCGATGAGTTTGACTAAAGAAAAGAATTATATCACACACATGGTAGACTTGGTAGTTGGGTGGTCCAAAGGTGAGGTGGTGGAGTTAAGAGCGTTTACTATTGTGGTTATGGCGTGGTATTCAAGGATGGGCCTATAAGAGTCAACAGTAGCCCATAGTGCATTTATTACTGTGGTTATGGTCAGAACTAGCCCAAGCCTCTTCAAACTCGAAAAATATTAATTATTAAAATTCGTTAAAAATCGAGACAGTATGTCAATTTATATTTTAAAGAGCAATCAATCTTTTTATGATATTAAAGATGAGTAGGTGACTAAGGGCATGCACTTTAAACAAGAGCTCATAAGTTCATTTTGATTTAGTAATGCTGCTTTCCAAGCTGTATTAATTGTTTGTTTCTCCTGTTCTTGTTCTTATTATTTGTTTTCCACGATAACTAATAAAGTTAGTTTCATTTATTAAAATATAAAACCTATTAGAAACCATTTATTTATTAGTAGATATTTAAATGATACTCATGTTGTTAGTACTTCAAGTGTTTCAGTTTTATCATATAAATCATTTGTAAAGCATAATAATAATGTTACTTAATGTACTAACATTTTCTTTTTCACAATTAATAACACGAGGAATAGGTATTGTTGAACAATTGATTATCTCATCGGTTACATTGAAAATGATGTAAATGAAACAATGCTTCAGAGTCATCGCTAAAAAATTATAGAGCACTTATTTCTACATTATGTCGTTTTCTTCATCTGTTTGTGATTTTTTAAAATATTCTTTTGTGACCTTGCTTTTTGATAACAAAACTTACATAGATTATATGTATTTAGCCCATATCGTTTTTTAAGTTGATTGTTAAATTTCCATATATGCACACACACTTAGATTAGAGTTCAACAAAGCATGACCGTTAGGTGAATGGCAGCCTTTCTCATCTTTTTCATCTCTCCCCTAGTTTATGGATGTGGAATATATATATTCTAATGAAAAGATAAATAATTTATTTATTTTAGCCTTTTATACAGGACACCTCTAATCATTTGGTAAAAAGAGTATGAAGTTTCCTTTTTATTGAATATTGAAGTGTTTTGATGCACTTGTTCATAACTTCCTTATATATATAAAATGTACCATAATAGAAATCAAATAACAAGCAAATATATTTATATAAATAATCGCGACGCTGACTTTAAATAAAAAAATAGTTTGGACCACTCACTTTCATGGTTCTTCATCGTCCTTGAGAGTGTTGGAGCTGTAGCGATAACATGGCACTCTACTTTCGAACTATGAGACCTTTGATATTTTGATAAACCTCCCAACTTTTTCAAAATTGTTGCTAAAGCAAATGTATCTTTGTGAATTTCATGTCACTTAATCAAGTGATTTGTGAAACTAACACTGTAGATTCATTTTTGTTATCTATTTCTTTACAAGCCAAATAAGGCATCACTTCTTGAGTTATGAGGTTTAGTTTTGTATTGTTCAGTGCAAAAGGAACGGCTCCATTAAAAAAAAAAAAAAAGAAAGAAAAGGAAAAGGAGGTGACGGAAAACTCATAGTAACAACTACTGGCCTCATTTTCTTTTTGCCCCTCATTGATTGCTATAATCTATTACGATTATGGAACTACGCAAAAGGAGAAACCAAACTTGATCAAGTCTGATTAAGAAAATCAGGTAAATATTTGCTATTTCAACTTGTTGTCTCGAGTATGTCTTAACTAATTACATGCATACACCTATATAAGATATTAGTACATAATAATAAAAGTTTATTCCAGTTGTCTATTATATATATATATATATATATATATATATATATATATATGAATAACCGATGACAATACGTTGGAAATAATAAGCTGACAAAATCGTAACAATCTCATTTGATTAATGTCTAAATATGAGGATGTGGACAGATACCTCATTGTCAAGCGTTGCATATTTGGAACATAGCGGATTTTCCTTCTCGCAAGCTGTGTGAGAAATAAACACGAGGAGGGAGAGAGAGAGAGAGAGAGAGAGATATTAATATACTGAAATTATTGGTTAATATGTCATACCTAGCTAGGACAAGGTGCATTGTCAAACAATCTACCTAATACACATGATATAGGTATGTTTGAATTGACATTACTATTGGCGTACGAAACTGTAGCTTGATTAATCAAAACGAATGTGTGAAAATTCTTCTTCCAAATTTAGAGATTCTTTATACTGTTTTTGGTTTCTGTTCCTATCATGGCAACAAATGATTTATGACATTCTTTTTTATAGAAGAAATTAAATGCCCCCTGAAATTATTAAATGTAGCTAGTTGACATATTTGGAAGTCTTGATACTCTCATAATTTATTTGGCAGTATTTGTGAGCTCCCAGTGATTTCTTTCCACATGTGATAAAAAAATGAAATTCTAAGGAAAAAAAAATCATAATAATATCATAAGGTTATTTAAATTTATATGTAATATCTAATTATTAATTTGTAAATTAAGAGAAATTGAAAATATGAAAACTAAGAAGGAATCATGTGTATCTTCAGTAAGATTTTATAAAGTATTAGACGATGGTATAATAGAAAAGAGCAAGTCACTTGTTTGGTCAAGCAAAAACATATATCAGTTGATTGAAAAAAGGGTAAAATACACCTCATGAATAGATACTTCTTTATTTAATTATTTTTTCCATGTATTTTGCGTGGAAAGGCTACTTTCTCTGGTCAGATGCTTATTGCCGCCAAGTAGAAGAACTCAAGTCATGACAAAGAAATTTGAAGTAGCAGAGTAGATGAAATCATGTAGCACGCAAAAGGAGAATTTCAAAGGAAATATTCAAATTAGCCAATGTGGCGTCATAATATACCTTGCTTGCCGCAATTGGAATACGTTTTTCCATCACTTTATAAACCATAACCTAATGCGAATTTCACATATATATCATTCTGATCTATGAATGTGCCCATGTTGCAAAAACATAAAGGAAAAATCTTCTGAATTTAGCAAGTAATCAGCTTTTTTGGTTGAAGTTTGACGAATTGATTCTATTGCTAAATTGAGGAAGGCATCTGACATTTCTCTTTTCAAGACAAAATGAATTTCAGTAAGATGAGTAATGGATTCTTGGCGGAATGATTTACGGATGCCTTTTTATTCAACCACATTATAACGTGGGGAAGATAATTTGAACCTGATTTATCTCGTTAAAAAACTAATATTTATATCACTACATTATAATGATTTTAGTTGCATTATTGGTATTTAAAAAATAAATATAACAATTACGTATAACCTTCCTCTCTAATTGTAGCTTCAACGTTATAGAAATAAGTGGCCACTTATCTCCATCTTTTAAGGATAGATGGAAGAAAACTGTGGAAATGACAATTATTTTAGCAAATATTTTGGGAAGTGGAAGGAAGGTGGCACTTAGTCCGTTACTCACAAAATGAACGATAGTTCTCTTTCAATACAAGAAAGACACCAAAAGCCCTCAAAGGCTTTGATATTATAGATGATTATTGGTACATACTGTAACTATGGAGATGTAACTATTATGCCACATACAGTTTCTACTTCCCATTGCCACAACTGATCTCTTATCAATCATCATGCTTTTAATTAATAAGGCAAAAACCCATCCAGAAATGTAAAACCTCATATGGAAGTTTACATACATGGAGAGTTAATGAATATCTATATTGCTACTAATACACAAAGTACATAAAGTATAGTTTATAAAAAATCGAAAATAGAAAAAGGTAAATTATATATGTTGATAAAACTTTTTGAACATGGCCCCTCAAGCTTTTGTCGACTTGATAAGGTACATAGCATAGACCGCACTCCTTGAAGACTAGGTCATCTCCCTCATGGTCGACCTTAACCCAAGCCTATCAAGTAGCTTACCTAATTAGAATAATCACCAACGGTTAGAAGAACATGAATAAGGCCAGTAACTAAGTGAAACAACTGCCTCATATGGTTGTGGACTATGTCGGATATCATAACTCTACTCTTTAATATTTGTGGATATGGCTTCTACCAACTAACTCTTTTTCAACTGTCGATACTACTCCTCTATAAATATATAGCCATCACTAAACGATTAACCACTTTACATTTTGCGCACTTGAACCTATATTTTATCTTTGAGTACTCTTACTCTCATTAAACACAGACCTAACTTAAATATTGGAGTGGCCAGATTGGATAATACCTTACTACTCCCTCATCTTCCTCTATTTTAAAGGCTTACTTATTTGCACCAAATCCACTTCTTCCCTAGTCTATATCGATAAACATCCTAATACGACAACATGAACATTCCATAAACGCTCATGAAGGTGTACGACTCCCTATTTTTTCGAAAGTCTACAGCTAGTCCCCCGATTTAGCTACGGGACCTAGTTTTTAGTGTATTAGCTACCATGTGTATTCTTTTGCTAACGTAGACGATGAAAATAATATATTTAATTGAAAAATACTATGTAAAATTAATTTGCTCATCATAAAAAGAAGAGGACCCTTAATTACGATAGGAGTAATATTTGTTCAAATAATATAAAGCATCGAAACTTCTTGCAATAAGATCGAAGTGGGAGAGAGATGTCAAAGTAAATGCTTAATAGGTCAGATCAAATATTAAGAGTCAAAGTAAATGTTGATCTATATTATTAAAGTACAAGAAAGGTTTTATGTAATTTTAAAAAGATGAGACTATAAGAAGGAAAATTATACTAAAGGAGATTAATTTTTGGGAGTAAGTTTAAATAAAAAATTAAACTTTCAATCAGTTAAATTAAAAATAAACATTTAGCAAATTAGCTCAAATAAGGGATTCCATCAAATTGCCAAAAAATAACCTTTTAGCAGTGAATTGTGACTTATTCTGGAAAGTGGATTGTGTAACCCACCACTGATGATGGGTGGTCACTCACCATCATTTTTTTCAATAAAAAAGAAAAATGCATGAAACTTGGTTGACATCACCACTAATGATGGTTGTATGACCCAATTTTAAAAGTGGGCTGTAACCTACTACTTAATGGTGCACAACCCTTTACAGGTGGTTGCCAACCATCCTTTAGCCTTCAAACATGCGTTGTAAGTCATATTGATCTCTAATTTTCAACCAAATACATGATGGAGTTAAGTTATTTAGAGGGCAGACTTTTTCTCGATACAAAATGCATCATCTATTGACGGGTGATTTTTGTTCCAATATACAAACACCTACAACACAAGGGGCACCGAAGGGTACTCTGGCATAGTTATTCTGATACTTAAGTTAACTCTCTTAAGAAGAGAGTAAAAATGTTTAATGGTTATGGAAATGAGAGAATGGAGAAGAGGCCTCTCTTATCTGAGGGTTTTACTTAATATTTATACTGAGTTAATGGATATTATCTCTAGACCGGGTCTTTGGACTGGGTTTATATATTAGGATCACTAATATAAGCCTATATAATAATTATCCAAAAATGCGTATCAATACTTGGCCCCTACTCTCTTTGATGATAAAGTTGAAAAAGAGAGTATTTGGGAAGGAATGATTTGGTGGGATTTCTACAAAAATTTGTAATCCCAACCTAAAGAATTTAGAGTGCTTGAAGAGGCAAAAAGCAGGAGTAATCGAAGCGCTTGAAGTGGCAAGGCCAATGTGCCTGAAGAGGCGAAGGCCTAAGGAAGTTGATATGCTTGGAGAGGCGAAGGCTTGAAGAGGTGGATGTACCTAAAGAGGTGGGAGCACTTAAGGAGGTAAATGCCTAAAGAAGCCGATATGCTTGGAGAGGTGAAAGCCTGAGGAGGCGGGAGAGCCTAAAGTGGCGAAGGCCTAAAAAGGTCGGTATTCTTGGACAAGCAAAGGCTTGAAGAGGCCGATGTGCTTGAAAAGGCAAGGGCTTAAAGAGGTTAGAACGCCTGAAGTGGTAAGGGCCCAAAGAGGCTAGTATGCTTGAAAAATTTAGGGAAGTATACAGGCCATCCAAGTTGAGTAAGGCCTATGTTAAGTAGAGTCGCAAAATTGGCTAGTTAGCCTCTAATCCATTAATGTATGGGACTTTAGCCTTGGTCACTCGTCGTCCATACAAGTTGTAGGTCATCTATTAATTTGACTTGGAGCGATTAAGTTTATGCCAGCTTGTTGTCTATCTTTTTAGGCAACATGAGACATATCCCAAGTGTAAACTTCACTTGGTCCCACACAACAGCTCTACTTTGGAAAAATGTAATTTAAATTAATAATAATGTCCATCGTCTAAAGCCCAAAATTGTTCAGCCATCAAGATTAACAACATTCACATGTTGGAGTTACTTAACACATGTCATTAAGTAGTGAAGAGCTTGGTATGTTCAGAGTTACTTGACATAAGTCACTGCGTAGGGATGAGCTCAGCATAGTCAGCTCTGATAAGAGCATGGATAGTTGAACAACTAATTTTCATAATCCAAATATGTCACTTTTCATTCCACACTGGGTTGACATAGCTACAATGAATGGGAATAACTCCATCAACACATCATAGCAACTTGAACAAGTGCAGCTTAGAGTGGAGTTGTGTTTTGTCATTGTACTAGCTGTAGGACTAGGGTGAATAGTTCGGTGGCTTAGCATGATATTTGGTAAAGTCTGGTGATTTTTCTTTCACATCCTTAGTGTAGTTTATCGGCTACTTGGGTTGAGAGAGGTTTGCACGACTGAAAAGTTGTTTTGGTTCAGTTCTTTATATTTAGAGTATCCGGAACTCGGTGCTGTAGATGGAAACATAGCTCGACTAAAGTTTCTCGATCACAAAATGCCGTATGTGAGATTGTTCGAAAACATGAATTGATAACAATTCTTCAGCATGAATATTGCTTGGATTTAATTCTACTGCAAACTCAATTCATATGAGCACAAAGAGTGCAGATGGTAGATATGATAGCTTAATTCGGTCGCGACCTAATCAAGTCGATCTTGCTTAGACCTGTTGTGTTTGAATAGCTAAGGCTTGTCGGCAATTCGGCCATGGTACTTAGTCGGCGATTCGACTACGGAACTTAGTTAGCCATTCGACCGTGGAACTTAGTCAGCATTGAGCATAATTTCTATACTTACCTTGAGAGAATATTTAGTACGCGAAATTTCTGTAGAGTAGGCCTCAAGATCAACCATATTACACTGGAATATTCCTTGCATACTTCTCCCGAACCGTACGAGCCTTGGATGCCAATGCGTACAGCTTGGTAAAGTCATTTATAAAGATAGCTCAGGAGCTTCTCAAGCATACAACACGGCAGGAGCTTGAATCTTGTATAGAACTCGGAAGCTTGAAAGGGGATGCTGTATGCATGAAGCTCAGATCAGAGTGCATGTGGCTGCTGTAATTGCTAACCATCAATGAATCATTGGAGAAGCTCGCAACTGCTGTTGATGGATAGAACTTAGAGCTAATATAAAAATTTGATCATGAAGCAGTCCTCTTTAACCTTCGAAGGAAATTCTGATAGAGGCCATGATTTGTCAACTAGATGGAAGAAGTAGCCCAACGTTAAGGAATCTCTTGCTTTTTTGATGCTATTAGTACTTCATCATATGTTCGATTGATGCTTTTTCTACCATACTAGCTGTAAGCTAGCTGGTTTGTGGTGAACCGAATTATTATTGGAGTTCACGAGCCAAATTACTTGTTAAGGAATCAAGCTACTTAGATATTGTGTAACTTAAGTGGGATCTGCTATCGTAGAGCTTAGTTCAAATGCTCCCATGAAGGTATAACTCGGAAGCTTGGATTCTACTTGAGTTTTCTCCAAACTGCAGCTTAGATATTGAATTAATAGCTTGGTTTGAAGCGTAGATGGCAATTCGGCCAAAAGGAGTTTATAGCATGGACTTTTACTGGAGAAAGCTCGATCATTTGAACAAAAAGCTGCTCTCTAGGCGAACAATTAGTTGGTTGGCTTAACCAATCTTTTCAAGGCCGCTTAAAGAAGTTTAACGAATCTCGGAGAGTGCTGTAGTGGAGCTTGGTTCGAATCAAGGGTTATACTCGAAAATGTTGCTCTACTAGTCATTGTATTTTAGAAACATGCTCTTGGATAATTGAACTTGGTAATCCTTCACAAACTATCATGGTGCTCGACTCTATTTATTTTTGTGAGCTGCTAGTAGTAGTTTGGCTAGATTTTTATTTTAGGATACGGTATGATAGTTTAGATCGAAATGACAACGTTTTCTTGCTACCCTACTTCTCCGTGATTCTTTAGAAATCCATGCATCATATACTTTCTAGACTTAGTGAATAACATCTCCTTAATGAAGAACTAGTACATGTAGAGATTTACCATCGTTGCATGACTTGACAAGAGTCAATTTGCTACTTAACTTAGCATATATCAAATAGTTCGACTCGAGAGTATGGTATAATTTATTCGGTCTGAGATATGTATGGACATTGACAATTTTGAAAGATGAGCTTAGCTTTATTGGAACTCTTGACATATTGTACTCCATTTAATTATGCTTGTGAAGAGCTTAGTCTGAATCTAGCTTAGTCTGAATCTACTCAAGTGGAGCACCATACCGGATCTTGGTTCCATTACTTTACATAGCTTAGTTAGCTTAATCATTCATCTTGGTTCGATAGAGTAGACATCTTAATCCCTAGTACACAAGACTTAACCATGTTGTTGTCTTGCCATAGACGATAAACTTCTTGATAGGATGGCTTAGGTCGGCAATTGAGTAAAAGTGTTTGAAGCTCAGACTTGTTGTAGCTTGACACAGCCATTGAGTTGTTCCATTGGACTTATTGCTTTTTGAGAGCTTGAATTAGAGCCCGGAATGAAGATAGGAGTATGGAATGGGAAGCACATCTCGTGTATGGCTATGGTTCTTGGCTCTTCCGCGGTCGGCAACTATAAAGAAATCTCTTCAATGACTTGGCAAGGAGCTTAGGTAATTGATGACTCGAAAAAACTCGGCTTCTTAGCAATTGTTGCAACTGAGAAATAAATCAACATCAATGCGTCTCAACATCTCAGTCGTAGTCGCTAAGCATATTTTAAGTAAAAAAGGGTAGCTCTTCTTTTGGCACACTAGAAGCTCGGATACATGGTAGCAACTTTGTTTGGAAATTTAACTCGGTAAGAATTATTCGGCCATTCGGCATCTAGTTTGCCACATTAAAGTTTAAGTCAACTCCAAGGGAGGAGTACTTACTCTGATTTTCCTTTGAATTTCAAAGGTAGAGTGGCAAAAATTCAATAAAACCATAGAAGTAGGTCGGTACGATGTTGTTGAGTTGTATGGCCATTGAAATGGGTTGTTACTGTAATAAATAACTTGGCCAAGTTGTTGCTCAGATGTGCATGGTTGATTAGCTTATTTTAACCAAGGAAGAGGCGAGGCATTCTATAAGTCTTACAATCAGCCACTCAAGGTTTCGATCGGCTGAAAGATCCGATCAAGCCTAAATTATAAGTAAAACCGAAAATATTAGTAAAAATGATCCCGCAAGTTTGAATTTAAAATAATAAGCAATAAAATAAAAAAAATATAAAAATTCCAAATTTTAAGTATATAACTCTTTATTTATCGAAAATGCATAAAATGCATTTCAATAATTAATGAATCGCTATAGATAAATTATATACATACTAAAAATGATAAAATAACCTAAATAATATCTAGGAATATCTGTTTGTACTATATATGAATTTACATGTAGGTAGAAATACGCATAATTACTTAAAATACACGAAATGTGCTAAAATAATACTAAATAATTAAAGAAAATTCATAATTAATTAAGAAAAAATAAATAAAAATCAGGAAAAATTAGGAATGATCCAGATATTAATCAGGGAAGCTGGGGAAAATAAGAAAAAAAAATTATCCAATTAAATTAGAATAATACAAAAGTAAAATTGGAAGAAGATAAGGTAATTGTCTAATCAAATTGATACACAATAATTTCTTTAAAGTTCTATAAATAGCAAGAAAATTTTAAAAGCTCATTTGGTCAGTTTAGAGGGTGATAAAAATGGGGAGAGGCGAAATTGAGAGAAAAATTAGGGTTAGGAAAAATAATAAGAAAAACTGTGCAATTAGAGCCATAAAGGGGAACCAACATCGGACAAGCAGCTAGGAGTGGACGGTCACCACCACCACATAATGGTGGCAGCGCCTAGACCAGACGATAAGGCCACGGCGGCCGGAGCCACCCAAATCGGTGAGTCCAATTTCTAACCCGATTTTGTGTAATTTTGTAAAAAATAGTAAATATTATTAGAAAATTACGAATTTTTTTATTCTAGAATATTTTTTATGTAGTTTTTAGGAAAAATATTATTTTGATAAAAATATGTCTCGTGATATATGGTCCTTAAGAAATCATGCAAAACTAAGCATGTTTCGGTTTAGAAATAAATGACCTTAGGAGTATAGTTTTGAATCCAAAATTTTTGTGTAGACTACTTAGATGATATAGAATAGTCTTATGAAGCCCGTTTTCAAAAATTAATTTTTGAAAATTTTAGATAAATTTTAGGCCTTAAAATGAGGCATAAAATAAGTAATTTGGGGTTAATTAAGTAATTAAATGGTTAATTACTGATTTAGTGAAAAATTATATGTTTTAGGATATTAAAATCTGATGAAGTATGATACTTATAGCATTTGGGGTGTTAGATGTAATTATTAGATTAATTATGTAGTAAATGAGTAATAGGGAAAAATAGTAAATTTTAAGTTAATTTTGTAAATTTCGGTAATTAGGAGTAAATTTTGATTTAGGATGAATTTAGAAATTTAGAAATAATAATTGATATTGGGAGATGGTAATTAGAGTGTTAGCAATATTAGATGTGTATTATATACATAACATGTAATTATTGAAAGTATAATAAATAGAAGATATTAGAATAAAAATTAATATTATGATAATAATAAAAATATACAATAAATCTAATAGAAAACTTAAATTTATGTAAATATATGAAAAATATAAAAATTTCTTATATCAGGAGTAAATTTGGTATACTATTAAGGATTTAAGTGTATTGGATATAATAAAATACTTACTAGGAGTAATTATGGTATTTAGGATATCTAGAAATAAAGTGATTAATTTCACATTATGAGTTAAAACAAGTTTCTAGAGTACGGGTATAAAACAACCGAACCCGAACCTAACTCCCGAACCTACAATAATTGTAAAAAACTTAAGATCTAGATAATTAGGTATATTAAACCCTAAACAAAACATAATAATAAGCGTTATAGGATAAAACGAACCTATAATAGTTATATGAAAAATTGAAACCACATTTGTGTTATAAGGATGATCGGCGATGGCTTGAGCGAGTTGAACCTCGAATAAGCGAGCGAGCAAGGAGTCCAAGTAAGTTAGGATTAATATGATGCTGTATTTTAGAGGTTTAGATTATGCTTGGTTGTGCCTGTTAGATAGTCTATGGTATGCATGTACTTGTTTTAGCTTGTATTGTGTGATTAGTATGAAATGATTGATTACCCTAAACTGAACCTAATCAAATATACAACTTATAATCATAATCGGACCTACATGGTAACCCATTAGGGAAAACTTAGGATTTTCCGGCCAAATACCGACCCCTTCAAAAGGGATAGTGTAGGATTACATAATGGTCCCTTCTTCATCCTTAGTCGAACTAAGTGATAGGAGAGGAGGTCGCGGCGAGGGTGAAGTCAATGGTTCGAAGGTAGTCGTGAGAGGAGCGAAGTCTCTATTGCACAAGCTTGGGTTTGGTTGTGAGCTGTTGCATTAATGGCAACTTCTCAACCTAGATTAGAGCGGGCGAAATTTCTCTAATCACATGACGGGTCGGACAACGTCATGCGATGGCATCTGCTTGAACATGCATTGCACCTAATAAGTTGGTTGATAACATTGTTGTGTTATGGTATAGTTTTAAGTCCACCATCCTAACTTACTGAACTGTGGTTGCTTACATTCCTATAGACGTCGTGCTGGTGCTGGCTAAGAAGCGGCATACAACTACTCTAAAGCTAGCAACTGCTGTATCTTAGAGAGTGAGGAAAAATATTTGAAAAATAAACACATATTTTTAAGGTCTAAGCTTTTACTTTAATATTTCATTTCTGAATAATGTAATAACTAGTAAATATATTGTGGAGAAACATTGTATTGAATTATAGTGTATATATATATTTCCTCACTTTTTTAGGTAAATGATTTATTTAAATTATAAACTATTTACTTCAAAACGGGTTAATCGTGGACACCTTATATAGATCAGGTCTAAGATAGTAGTTGTAAGGCCAACTTCTATCTTAGAATGGTTTACACGGCGGGGCTGTTACAATTCTGTCGCTTTGAGGCATGAGACGTTCATAATTATCATCGTCGTTAGACTTAGTTCTAACTTTCATGCAAATATTCAACCAACATTTTGGAAAGCAAAACCAGCTTCCTAAATTGTACTTCATATAGGAAAAATGCAATGAGATAACTCCGAATCATAGATAACCAAAATTTCATTTAGAATCATTCTCCAAACATATCAATCCAAGCAAAACAACCACAGAAGGAGATCAAGATAACCCATGGATATACATCGACATTTGACAAGTAACTTTGAAGAAAATTTTCTCGTAGCTATAACTTGCAAATTTCATTGGTGAAGGAATCATAGCACACATCTAAATTCTATTTTTCTTTTTTGATATTAGCAACGGAAGTACTTTCACAAGATATATCATTTTGAAACTTATGGGTTAAGATGTTCAGTTCTTGATATATAGAATCAAAATTTGCAATAGAGAACCATCAACTCAAGTAATGGAACTTGTAAGATGTTGGATTCCAAAACCCCCTTTTTGTAAATCTCCCACACTTGGTGCCACTATATACATCTAATATCGGATGAGTATGGTGGTTAACTGAAATAATTCTCCCTTTTCGTGAAACCATAGTGGTTATTAAAGCAGTTTTCAAATTTCTCAGTCTAATTAAATGTTGTGAGACAGTAATTATGTAACCATAAAAATATGGAAAGAAGAAACACCAACACATGGATTTTAAATAATAGGAAAATAGAAATCTGAGTATGTGAAACTCAATAATAAAATATGAACAAATTTTTTATTTTCTAGTCGAGAGATGAAATAAAGGAAAGAGACTATAGTGAATCCGTAAGAGAGAAAACATCTTACAACATAGCTTTGAAAAAATCATTAAAAACCATGATAGTAGATTGCGTTATTCCCATAGATGACACCAATTGTTGATAGGTGAATCTCATTCCAGTACATGAGCACCTGTAACATGAGAAAACGACTACAGAGGGCGCCCGGAGATGCTTTTGCACGGCTACTCTGATACCTAAGTTAGCTCTCTTGAGATAAGAGTAAAAATATTGAATAATTATGAAAATGAGAGAATGGAGAAGAGGCTCTCCTTACCTAAGGTTCTTACCTAGTATTTATAGTAAGTCAATAGAGATTGTTCTTATATCGAGTCCACTAATATAAGCCCACATAATAATTATCCAAAAATACTTATCACCACCATCCATTATCAAAATGAATCATGCCAACATTATGGAAGTTCTTGGATTATGTAATACTAATTTATCAACCTTGTCATTGACAGTGGCTTCCAAATCTTCTTCATGTTGTGATTCAACCTATTGCTCTACATCCCATACTATGGAGAGAAGGATCAAAGGGAAGAGAAGAATAAAAAAAATTGAATATACCTAATCATTATTCAAAGGTAAATCATAGGATAGAACCATTTTGCAGGGAAATTTATTCAATAGGATATTCGCTTTGTGAGTCTGATTTTCAATCAAACCTAGTTTATTCATTAAATTAATGAAGAATATTTAATTTAATATGCGTACATGCTTCCCACTATTATATTTGTTGTGCTTCACAGATAGCGTCTTGGATCAAGTTTTAAATCCGTGGCATATTTTATGATTAAGGAATGAGACTCAAGGCTCTTGCCTAAGAAAAGATGATAAAAACAAATCAAAGCAAAAACAAACTTTTGGAGAAATCATAGATCGGGGTTGATGCCGTTCTTTTTCAAAAATGGGAAAGCACTTGTAAATCATAGGAAATAAATCTACGTGACCTCTCATTAATTAGGAGTGAGTGAATAAATAGTGAATGGGTAAAAAATTGTACCCTATAGATACGAGTTTTAAAAAATCAAAACAGGACCTATCTAATAGTGATCCTTTTCAAACCATCCTGTGATATATATACCTTATAAAATGCATGGGATTTGGGCTATTTTGTTGGATCTTAATTTAATTTAATTTAATATTTTTTACGTTCTTTAAATAAATAATATCATGACCATTTATGCTTGAAGTAGTAGTATTCAAGCTGCAAAACAACATTACTTAAAGGATTAATAAGAATAGGTGCAAATGTAACAAATTGCACTAAAAAAAACCTGATAATGAAAAATATGATAAACTTAAACCAACTATTAACTTCAATTGGAGATGCAACATATGCTCAATCGTCTCACTAAGTGCTAAGCTAAAAGTGACATTTTATAAGTTAAATTGATTTGGTTCAATTTTAATTACATTTCTCAAACTTAAATATATTTATATGGTGATGTTTTGCACATTAGTATCAAGCTAAACTGCATATGTTGAGAAAGTTTAAGAAACCATAGAATTTGAATTTATAGTATATGGAATACGTATTCCAATATGGGTTTTAGTATGGATATAAGGTCTTACCTTATACGTTACCTTATTAAGCAAGCTTCAAAATATTTGAATTAAAACTTATTTGATGACATCTAATATTAACCCGATTGATAGGCAATTTTAGGTAGCCTTAGGTCTAATTTCACATTGCTTTTGTCCTCAATCAACAAAAGAGCCCAAATTGACATAAGCCTAACTCACTTGGGTTGACCTCACCTTAATCAAGGTCGAGCTTTTGGCGTTCATCTTTCTCAACAGATTTTAGTCTATCGAGGCATGCTGACTTACTCGACTCCACTCGATTAGCCCTCAAGTTATGCCCTTAAAAAGCTACCCCAATCTCCATAGAAGGCTTTATGCTTCTCATGGAAAGCTCCTCTAAGCTTTGTGTAAACCATGGCTCTTTAGCTAGGTGCAACCAGATACGAAACAACTTGTATATGGGGTAAGTCTCTATAAAGATACACTTTAACTTTCCAGAAGATGTGTATTAATTTAATTAGACGTATTTTCTTATTCAGAAAGGCACCTAATTAAGAAGATGTCAACTCAAAAAGATATACTTAAAAATACAACTTGTCTAAAATATCTTAGCATTATCCCTCATAAATAAGTGATAAGATCCCTAAGCATGATCACCTTTTACATACTATATTGTTACTTTATCTCTTCTTCCACCAAAAAAACTAAATTGAGCGTTGAAGTACTTGTACCGAACCAAACTCCATCGTATTTTTCACAGGTCTCCTCATTCGTGAACCCAGCATTAAAGCCATGACGTTCAAAGATCAAGCCCATTACTCTAATCTCCACCTTCGACAGAGTTTACAAATAACAAACCTTAAGACCTATCTATACAATGACTTTTAAGTTTTAAGATTTGACCAACTATGATACTCAACTTGACTTCTCTTTGTCATTGCTATCTTGGGCAAATGGAAGTTGTGGTGGTTAGTAGTAAAGTAGCAGTGAACCAGTCATCACCACTCTAGGCCATGTTAGGTAAAAGAAGAAATAAATAAATAAAAGGAGGGGTAAATTTTTTTTTTTTTAATAAAAGAAAAAGCGAGAAAGTAAAGGACAAAAATCATGCAATTTGAGAGCCAAGATTCAAATATAACTTATATACTTACTATGACAAATAAACTATATAAGTCTAAGAGGTTATTCCTTGAAACAATTTCATGAAAATTCTAGCGTAAGATCCATTTAACTCCTATGAAATTGTCAGTTGAAGTGCATTTATAATTTGATTATGAATTTAAATCTGACAGCAAATAGAGAAACAATTATGAGTATAGTATACTTTTTTCTTTTTCTAAAAGAAAAATGCCTTGCAAAAGTACAAATCCTTTCTTACGGCTCTCCTACCAAATATACAAACCCTGATTTAAAAGCCAACGGCAAGCAAGCTACTAGATATTTAAAGGAGAATATCATTGCAATTTGAATGGAGATGTATAGAAGGTAATCTTGTTTAATTTTGGTTTAATTTAGCAAGTGAAATTAATTTTGGCTTGTAGTTCAATTAAGGTAAACATTGTACCAATAGGTTGCTTAGAGAGTTAATTAATGGGTTACTTTTAAAAAGTTATTAAGTGATTTTTTAAAACTTTGTAGATGTTTTATCAAACTTTTAAAAATAAAATAAAATTGAAATAACTAATTAAAGCAACACATATGAGTTGCTTTAAGAGAAATTTATAAAAGTTAAGCAACTGAAGTTGCTTGCACTTTATGTTACTTAGAGAGTTAATTAATGGGTTACTTTTAAAAGTTATTAAGTGATTTTTTAAAACTTTGTAGATGTTTTATCAAACTTTTAAAAATAAAATAAAATTGAAATAACTAATTAAAGCAACACATATGAGTTGCTTTAAGAGAAATTTATAAAAGTTAAGCAACTCAAGTTGCTTGCACTTTATGTCACGCCCTGGAACCTAGGATGCCACAACCCCACCATGTGTCCTTACCTTTTACTAATATGTCAGACGTCTAGAAACCTGCAACTTGTTTAAGATCCATAAAATAATAACATGAAATTTGCTAATTCATCATTTAACATCCATTGAATTTAAATAAGAATGAAATGTCGTTTACTTAACTCCATAAAACATAAAAGGACTCAAGATCAGTAATTGAAGTTTCGTAGCTCCAACAACAATTAAACTACTAAATCTAGCAACATGAGTCACAAGCAACTCCATAACCACATAAGTTTCAACATAAATCATTAAAATGAAAATAAACACAACTCAAGTCTACCTCTACAATTAAACTACGATGCCCTAGCTCCATTATCAAAGTAGTACTAATCTCCCTGCTCATTATATTATAAATAATCAAATCCATAATCCTCTGCATAAATCCCATTATCTATGTCGTAACCTATCTTTGCAACTGAAAAGTAATATTCCTTGTGAGATAAGCTAAAGCCCAATATAAGATATTATACACATGCGCGTGAACACAAGTATCAGTTAAACACATACACATATACCACTATCAGAATGCAATAAGTAATAGTTTTAAATGTTTCATTTAGGTCCACATCCATCACAATTTTAACGTCTTAAGACTTCGAGTTACTTATGACTTCTAATGCATAATATATATAGATACGATATAAGTATTGGTGTTGGGTACTCTTCAACACCTGAGTGCCATAAACCAACCTATATCTACTTGAGTCCTTTCAGTATGGGACTCAACCGAGGACAGTGTCACGCAAAGATAACTAGGTGCTTCATCAACACTACTGGACCCGACCAATGAGTGATCGAAGCTAAGCACAACCAACAACACAATTAAGTGCAAGTTTCATTTAGTTTAGTTTATATTTGCTAACTTAATAGAGATATTCAAGAAACATGTATCATGTACCTGAAGTTCCTATCCTAAGTTAATCCAACACTATGCGTTCTTTAGAACCTGTCCAAGATATAAAAGTTAGTTTAGAATTTAATAGTTTCATGACTCGATGCTTCTTTCTCCTTAACTCTACTCTTAACTCCATAATCTAAGCTTCAAAACCGTATTCCATATATCTTCCTAACATCCTCCTAACATAAACACATGCGATACCAGCATTCATACGAGTCTCAACATGTTGTCCCACACGCACACTCACAGTGTACATCGCCACTCCAATCCATATGTGCACACACATACTACTCGAACTTACAACTTTCACACATATACATACATAGAAATTCCATGACATATACATACCCATACAAGACACGATATACGTATACTACACATCTCAACACTACTTCGCAACAGCATCAAGATATAATTACATGATAAACACATCACCACCACTACTACACTAACAATATTACCACCATACTAACAATATCAACACCTCCATTTCCAAAATTTAAAGAAAACCTAAAAGCATAAATTGAAAAAGATAAAATGAAGATAGAAAGATAACTTACTTGATTAAGGAGGAAAGATTAATTCTTGTTGAATTTCTCTTTCAAGAATACGAATCTTGATTTGGGAATTGGGATTGAGATGAGTTTTGCAAATTCTTTAAAAAATATCATAAGCTTCTATGTGAGAGAGTTACAGTAACTATAATATACGTTTAGATGATTTAGTGGGGAGTAAACTTTTTCTTAGACTAAAATGCTCCTGGCATTAATGTATAAACATAAGCTATACCGAAGGCTAGGTATACAAATTACTTATTTCCTTTAATTCGCTTAAATTAATTAATTTTTTATTTTTTATTTTTAACTTAGGTTTTACACTTTATCAAGAAAAGATGGTTGATTGATATGAGATTTTGTATTGAGCACTCCTCATAAAGATATAGCATTAAATATATGGAGGCCACGCTTCAACATTGGAACATGTTATTATCTTTGAAAATATTTTTTTATATATAATATATCACATGACCTATTTTCCTTTATACATAAAATTAATGTTATAAATTGTATGTGTGCGTGTGCACAAATATATATATATATATATATATTATAGCTATATAACAAAAATCCTGGTTGCTCTCATTTGCAACAAATATTACTCATATGTATACTAGTTGATTATGCACCACATATAGAAACTATAATATATATTGTCAATATAAGTTATATATATGTATGTAATTACTATATATCATAATCCCGATTGTTCTTATTCATTATAAATGTTATTCATATGGAATATTAGTACAATTTAAATTACATATATGAAAACTATACAATATATACACACATATGATGTGAAATATACAATAGTTTAGAATACCCGACATCTTTTGTACGTTACATAGGGCATATAAGCATATATCATGCTAGATTAAATATATTATACACAATATTTATTGTTTATTGTATATCATGTTTTATACACTTTATGATGTAATATTACATATTATATAAGATAAATATACATTTGATGTCTTATATAGTGCTTAGAAAAATAAATTACATCATGTTATATTAAATCAAAACCTACAGCTACAGCTGTTGGCTCCGTCCCTCCAATTCCCAGAGATTTCGTCGTAACTATTCGTCAATCGTCATGGCCGCCGCCGAATTAGAGTTCTCTGTCTTCTTTACGGTTCACACGTCTTTGGGGTCAATATCCTTGGGGAATGGGTTTAAATTTATTTATAATCCCACTTGACAGGAGGCTTACGTGCAGGAACTACAAATAGATGTCGCGATCCGCCACGTGGCTATGACGAAGGGTTTCTTGACCAAAGTGAGCCAAATGGCAAGGCCGCATGACTCACATGACACCCAACCCGATGAAGTTGGAAAAAATTTAATGCATGTTATCTCTCGTCTTAGGATATTTATTGTTTGTGATTGAAATTTACCAGTTAAGTAAGTTTGTAAAAGAAAATAATGTGAGGCGAAGCACAAATATTAATTGACGTGATTATTTTATTACTTAAATTAATAATTTATTTTAAAGAATAAGAAGTATTTGAAAAGAATAAATAAACTTAAAGCACATAAAATGTTAAGTCATTTACCGTTAAGTAATGGTTTAGAATTTATAATGGAGTAGTATCGAAAGTTGAAAAACAATTAGTGGACAGAGTTTTTTTTTAAGTATTGGAAAGTGAGCTTATGATAATCAACATGTTTTATATATATCGAAAGTAATTATTAATTTGATCTCTTATCATTATTTAGTGTCTTCTAATCATTAATGATCCTTTGGAGCCCGATCAAGCTAAGCCTAAAGCTCAAGTCAAAGGTGATGGGCTCTAAATTGTGAGGTACATCAAATTTAGACGAGCCTAGATAGGCTTGAGAAACCTATATCTAAAAAGCCATGTCAATATTATCCATTTTATATATGTACATATCGTATATAACTATTAATTATGGTTTAACACGTAATAATATAAATAATAATTTTTTAAAAGCTATTTATTATCTACTATCACAATAATGTGTTAAATGTATTTAATAGTTATATATGTATATGTACCTGACGTGCATTATCTAATGAATTTTTTTATAATGAAGTAAATGATTTTTCTATTGTCTCATTTTCATTTTTCATAGAACCGATTTCATATTTATCTCACCGTTAATTTATATTCTTTTAAATCTGAATTATTGAACAAACTGTGAATTTAACTATTAAGATTTTAAAAAATAGAAATGAATGATAGGATAAAAAATAGGATTGGTTCCATTAAAATAAAAGACAGGACTGTAGAATCTCTATGAAGCAAGTGTCCATTTTCATTTCCAATATTATTGGCTAATTGGTACATTTAAATTAAGATGTTAGTAAAATCTTGATAGCTCCATATATATTTATGTATATATCTATATATATTTATATGGTGTGTAAAATTAATGCTGCAAAACATATTATTTTTTTCAATATTTTCAATAAATGTTCGCAGAGAGTCGTTAATTAGTTTATTTTTTTTATTAGATGAAATATGCGTTCCAACCGGGCATGCATTTTAATTGAAATAATTTACCAAATAACTTGTTGGTTACGGAATTTATGAAGGACTCCTCCTAACTATTGGTTGAAAAGCAAAAGCAGCTATTGGTAGACAAAACGCTCTTAGTCCGCCAATTGTTTCGTGCCAATGCTTATGTCTCCTTTGTTGTCCTTTTAAAATTTTACACAACATGGTTCCAAAAGTTTTTAAAAGGAATTTACGAAATCGTCAAATTTCAGCAAAACCATATCCTTTACACATAGTAAAAGTGTGCTAGGCTAGTTTTTAAGGGCTGCATCAGACCGACCAATTTGCTCTTGTTATCCAGTAAGGGTGAGAAGATGGGTGTTAGATACGTATTAACCATTTAATCAGCGATATTTTCGTTCATGCTTCCTCTAATTACTTGTTACCATATGTCTTTGAGAAGGTTGGAAGAACTTAAGGTCTTAAACCTAAATGATTTATAAAAAGATTAGTCACTCAAGACGGTTATATAAAGATAAGAGTAGTGAAAAGAAGTTATTTGGATAGGTTGTATGAAGGTATGTATTCATTTTTCTTTTATTTGAAATAAAAAAAATCTTTTATAAATGATGTCATGCCTTATTGATTATATTAATCAACTAAGACTTTTTAGCACCCATATTTAGTGTTAGCATTTTCTAGTTTAAAGAAAAGGGAAAAAAGTGGAATATCAATGAAGCATTATTTTATGTGGTAGGAGTATGTAATTGATAGGAATCGATGAAAATAGATTTTTGTATTTAATTTTCTCAATTTCTTTTTATTTATTTATTCAGATATTATTACTTACAATCGTTATAAAAAATATAATGATATTATATGATATTTTAAAAATAATCCGTTAATTAAAAAAACTTAGAGATAATAATAAAATCCTTATTAAATATATCTCAATTTCCAAGTACCTTTACTGATACGTTTACCTGCCCGAGCGTCGGTCTTGTTGGGGGTTATAAAGTTCACTGAATTTTCGCCTAATTTTCTATTCAAAGTCAGACCGTCCACAAGCCACTAACTCCGTTGACAAATTTGCCAGGAATAATCTGTATACCATATAAGGAAGCATGAGGCTAATGATCCACATGTACTACACGTAAACTAGCTCTGCATTAAAAGTCTTCACACCACCTTCTCCTTCTCCATTGCTTTTCGTTTTTAATTTTCTTCGTATACGATTCCAGTCAAATTTTGGGAACCGTCAAAAGTCTTTTTGTCATGCTTGACTTGGAAAATAACTATTAGTTCAGTGCATTAGTTTGCACAAAGAAGTCTTATTAGGAATAAATATCATATTTGTAAGTTGAAATTGCAAATATCACTTGCAAACTATTCATCAAACGTGAATAAATCCCATAAACTCCTCATTTGTGCTTAATAAATCCTTAATAAATGTCGGTTAAACCATAAAATTGTTGCTATTAACAGTGTTTTTAACAAAGATTTCGGAATCCTCACATTCATTTGAAGGGTTGAAAATTAAAGTTATAGTGAGAAATTTACATTTTTACTCTCAAAACTAATAAATATTATATGAATATAAATTAGATAAAAAAATATTATCAAAAAAGCATTGTTATTTATATTTTGAAAATGTGACATAACTAGATGTGATATTATTGTATTTGTGATATAGCCACAATATAAAAATGCTAATGTTACATCATTTTATAAAAAGTAATATTTTATTTTCAAGATGTGATATAATAATGATATTTTGATAATTTTTTATATAATTTATAATTACATAATTTTTTCCCTTAAAGTAAATAAACAATATGTATTTTAACCGGTTATAGTTTTAACCTTAAAGCCTCTACCTACATAGAAAATTATTAGTTTCCGAGGCCTACTTGCAGTTATCCTAATGAGAAGCTATAAGAATGAACTAAGAACTGAAACAGCCATGTGTATCCATCTATCACCGTCACGACGAATGTCTAGATAGAATTGTGGACCCAATTCAATGCATTAATTCACGCAAAAGATCATCTCGCTGAGTCATCCATTGTTATGGTCAAAATGTTCTATTTAGATATAGATATGAACTGCCAATTTTAATTATGTGGTTCCACTTATATGTATTTCGTAATTGAACGACAAATTAATGCATAGCTGTAAACTATTTTAGGGTTATAAACAAGTGAGGTCGAAATGATACAATACTAAACTTATTTAGAATTTCATTAGGAATTTTAAATTCAAGCTCATTGGATTCGAACTTAATCGAGTTTCTAATCTTGAATTTGAGATCAACTCAAAGTAGTACTCGACAAGATTGAACTCAATTCAGTTAAGTATGTTTCGACTAAATTAAGACAATAACAATATCTAAACTCCACTTAAACTCGGGTTATATTACGTTCAACTCGAATTAGGTTAAAATTATAAGGAAATTAAACTGAATATGATAAAGTTCGAGCTTGACTTGATAAATTATTCAAGTAGTTCAAACTTAATCTCAATTCCACATCAATTAAGTTGAGTTTGAATAAATACTGAGTCGAATTTGAATAGTTTGCTATTAGATTTGTCTTATTTACAACATAACCTAGTTAGTCAAGTTTAATAGTATAAATGTGAGCTAGGGTTTGAATTCAAAAATCTAAAACGATGGAAAAAGTACTAGACATAGAACAGTGGATTTATTAATTTTATGCATAGGCAGCTTTTATGTGTATAGTGCATACACTTTTTATCTTATAAATATATTTAAGGTAACGTTTAATTATAATGATTAGACTGTATAAAGAAAATTGAACATGACAAATATAAGTAGGATTGGATAGTACAGTACAAGCTTATTGTACTGTATTTGATTTATATAATACTGGATACAAAATTTATATTATAATATTAATTATTTATATTATAAAATAAATAATTTTTTTTGCAATATTTAATTAAAATAATATTAGTTAACTCAATATTATAACATAGAGTGGTATTTATAAGAATGCAAAATAATTTTTATTTTCATCTAGTGACTTTTTTTTTTTGTACCATAGTATAGATATGATAAAATTTGAACCTTTTATCAAGTCTCTCGGCCCAATTTTCATCTAATCACTAAATAAAATTACAAATCAAATATGTGAAAAAAATTTTGTCCAATCTAATATCATAAAAATTACGCAACCAAATGTTATTAAAGGTATTGTTGGTTAATTAGTCGATGGAAAACAAATTTTCTCATTTTGCGGGACCTTTATTTCCTTTGTTTTTTATTCAAGCTGCAAGCCGCCATTATAGAGTTCTACCGTTTTCTACAAAATTCAAAGCTTATTAATAAGCTTTATGTTTTAATTATTGATTAAGCTTTAAATTATGGTGAAATGATGAGGTGATACTTGATTAAAAAATGATATTATCATAAATTTAAAGTAACTATTAAGCTGACTTTTGTCCAATGTTGAGTAATCTTTTTATTCGGTGAATGCGTGCAATTCAATTTATTCCAAGGGTTTGATAAAATGTCTGTGACAACAAGGGATCCTACTTAATGTTGTATCTTTTACTTAAAAGACAGAAAATTTAAATATTATGGGTAAACGGTTGGTCAAAACTAAATAATTTATGAAAGAATTCAGCAATGCAAAGAAGAAATAAACATTATTTAGAAGTGGTGCAAATTGATAATATCAATTATCATTATGCGTTGTTGTAACTCCTTTATATATTGTTGAGTTGGCATGTTAAGTGTCTAATAAGATATTGATGTGGCATACGTAGTGGAAAAATAATAACAAAAATTTGAAAACATAACTAAGTACAAATGAACATTCGCTTAACCTGACTTAATATCCATTTTTTAAACTCTATATAGTTTAAAGAAAGATTCTCTAAATTCACACACTATAATAAAGCCCTATAAATGTACCATAATGAAGGAATATTGAAAACCCCAAATTCCATCAAAACCACTACCTTTCTACAGCCACCCATAACATATGAACCCACTTGAAGAAACCACAGCTTCCTTCTCCTCAATGACGAATATAAATATTGGACCTTCTTCACAAGTTTCATGTGTATAAGTAGTGCACTTAAGTGAAAATAAACCACAAAAGCAATATACTAATGAAGTTTCTTGTAAAGGTTTACTCTTGCACAATTTCTAGGTTACTAGGTCTCCTTTTAGCTGATCTTCTTGCATGTTGTTGACAGGGTACTTTAGACATGAGTCCTTTAGGTTCGATTGGATTCGACGCATCTTATGGCCTGAATGAATCAAGTTTAGTAAGCTTTACAACAGTTATAATGTATAAGATAAGGATGAAACGATTATGTCCTGAATAAGTTGGATATGTCGGATACAATAACCTTACTCTCCTATACTTATAGGAGAAGATCTCTTTTACCAACTAATCTTTAACTATTGGCTTTACTCCATTATAATCACTGGGTTACTTCTCAATAGTAAAACTCTTTACACTTTGCATATTAAGCATGTATATTATCCTCAATATTCTATACTCTTAAACCCCATTGCTAAATTGAGTATCGGAGTTACTATACCAGACAACTCCCAATATCTCCTCATTGTAGATTCTTTTACATGCCCATTACGTGTAGCTACCTAAGATTATCGACAAGAATCTTGATACAACACATGTGAATTAGTCTTAGTCTGGATTGGAAAAGTAGAACAAATGTTTTACGTATATTGCAGTCTAAGGTTCATAATTTTAGGGCTAGAGCTCTGTAACCCTTGGACGCCACATATCAGTGTTTGATCTATAAATTGGAAAGTAAAAGATACGAACAAGATCAATATTTGGTATTGATCATGCATATTAAAATTGAATTGGTTTACAATCGGATGGCAAATCAGCACTAAGTACAATCTACAAAATTTTCATAGGTGTTTAAACAAATTAATGTTACTAATGGATTGCAATTAATAATGTTCACTGCCATTGATAAACAATGGATAAGAATTAAGAGCTTGATATGGATGAAGAAATAAACTTCCAATACTTAACTAGAAGAACACTGAAGAGTCTCTTGGCAGCAATCTCAATGACAACTTAATAAAAAGGTGTATTACATAAATGAGACTTCAAAAGGTAACCCAAAGTAAATCTAACAAAAAAGGAAACTGTAAAAAAAGAAAATAACATAAAATTAAAAGTAAATAGCATTAATGGAAATTGATATGGAAATTAAATAAAGGGGCAAAAAAATCCTAAAAACTAAATAATGGGAATGAATCAATGAATTCCTACATTGAACCCTCTTAGGGCTAATCATGAACACCTCCTACCCTTTTGATCGGCTTTTCCTTGGTTGGCCTTGCTCGGGTCAATCTCTGGAACATCCAGAAGATATATTTTGTCTTTAAATTGCCTTGGTCCATGTCTGTTGCCTCCGAACTCCTATCTCATCTCGTTCTATGAATGGCATTAGGTTGTGTACAAGTCGATCGTAATGCAAAAATCATATGTTGATTCTGGTGTCAAATTGATTATTACCAGCTACTTTTGTATAATTTGACCCGTTTCTACTCAAAGAAATAAGAGAATTGATGTATGCAAATAAATAGATTCCAAATTCCTTACATATCACAACACATGATAATTGGTGATGCTACAAGTATTTTTTGATGGAACTCCTATTGTGGTAACCAATAGCATCAATAATCAAATTAGACAATATTTGTTAATTTCTTGATGGAATCAACTAAATTATTTGTTCTATAAACATGTAAACAAAAAGATTATACAACAAAATAGAACACGAGAAACAACTCAATCAAGCATATCAATCATGTTCTACTAGTTTCAAAATAAGTTTATTATATTATTACTCGGAAGCAAATTCAATTACGCAAGGGAAAAATCGGACGTATTTCTCTGGGTATTCTACAGAGGTGTAGAGAATTCTTTTTAGCATAGAGTTCATGTAGTCTATTATCTGGCCATTCTAAAATTTCATATCCGTACAATAGTATGATACACCTAATTGATAGATAACAAGCGAAAAGCCTAATACTTACTGGCAAAAATAATTAATTTACTCAAAAGATATCATAAATAGCATATTAATAATATATGTTTATAATATATTATGTGACTATATTAGATGAAATTTTCAATGAAATTCTATTGTCAAAGAATTATAATATTTCAAGTATAGGAGTGATATATCTATTTAATGCAAAAGTTTGTGGAGTTTTTAATTAAAGCACGTAAAAATTGCAACTATTCAAATTATTTTAAATTATACTAGTAGTGCAAAAATTAAATTTAGCTGATAGTAAAAAAATAATGCATAAATGGTTACTCAATCAAACTATACACATGATCAATCATTTAAGGAAAAAATTCCATAAATTGTCTAAAAAATGTGTAAGAAAAGAAATGTATAATTGTGATGATATATTATACTTTTTTGTTAAAAAAGATGGACAATCATGTTACCCTTAAGAATTAGCGAGGCCCATACAATAAAATTAATAACATTCATGATTATATATAAACATAAATACTACCAACAGTTTAAAAAAGAAACCAATGGTCATGAGTTACTCAAATTCCAGATGAAAACTTTTACTCGATTTCTTACTTTTATGCTATAAAAAAAAAGAAATTAAAAAAAATGAAGATTGAATACAATAAAACAATCTCTATTTTAATAAATTCTAACACACTTGATTATAATAAGATGGTTCAAGCTTCAAATCCCAGTGGTAATGAGTTATTCAAATGGAATGTATACAATATATTAATTGAAAAATACTGCAGCAAAATTAAGCAAAACTTCGATACTGCAGATTATGGGATGATATACGGGAAACGTACCGAAAGCAATAACTTTAGTAACTACAGATTGTGGGATTAGACATGAGGAAACGTGCTAGTAAAAATGGATCGTATATGGGAATGTGTCCAAGTCCATGAATTGTGGCAAGGCAATGGTTTCGAATTTATGGGATGGTTTGAAGTTAATAAGTTGGGAAAGACCGACAGTCAATGTACTTGCATTGTTGTATATGTAAAAAATATAAAATAAGGAGAGGAAGAAGAAGATGTAAATGCAATTAATAAGAGAATGTGGAAAAATGGAAAGGAGAAAATATAAAGTAAATAGAAAGATGATGAGAAAAAAAATGAGTAAGTGGATATATTTATCTATTAGTTATGATTTTAATAGTTTATTTTATTATTAATTTTTTTTGTTAAATAACAGTAAATAGAAAGTAAATATGTAATTTAAAAAAAAAGTGATTACTTAATGTCTCATTTATTTTAATAATATAAATATTAGGATTGAGTAAGTTTAAATACTAAAGATATTAATTAATTAGTTAATGACAGTTAAAAAAAATCCTTCCCTTTAGATATTATAATAGATTCAACAAATTGTTAATATCCAATAAAGAAAACAAACCAAAATGCATGTATGTGTCATCTGAAAAAAATTGCTGCTGAATTCTCGGCATATGGATGATGAAAGTTCCTTTCGGAACCCCGAAATCCAGCAATTGACCTTTGAAAAGGCAGAAATAATAAATAAATAAATAAGTAAACAAAGGTTGAACGAATGGAAGACGGGCATAAACTCATAATTCATTATTTCATATGCCACCAATTGATTGACTTTCAACAGCCGGACTCTTTACCGTTTAAAAAAAAAAAGAAAGAAAGAAAGAAAAGAAAACCCAATGGAAGTATGATACGTGTAATATTTAATGATAGACCAAAATTAAATAATAGACAGTATTTCACTTATTATATTTAAAACTTATCTTAAATAATCATAAATATTTATACATAGTAAAATTTTATTTGATTCTAACTTACCACGAACCATTACACGTTATTGTATCATATCACATCCACCAAAGCATTTAACGTATAGTACACTACTTCCCCCCCTACTAATCAATTTCTCTTCATATAACCTGTCTAAGAAATATATATATATATATATATATATATATAATAACCTTCATCCCCCCAAATACAAAATAAGATTTTGTGAAATCACTCTCCCCCTCTTAAAAACTCTACCAACAAATAAGTTTCGACATCCCCGTATCATCTTCTCCTCCTAAATTAAAGCCATGACTTCTCTTTTCAAGAAATTATGGACTTTTCTTATGATACTTCTTCTTTTTGCCGGTTCTACCCATGCCACAAGACCGATACCTGAAGTGGTAGCCGATCGAGTGGCCGGGAAATCTTACATGGAATCGCCAAATCATCAACACAAGTATGTGACCGGCTTTCGATACCGAGGCCGGATTTTCAACTTCTTCCCCAAAGGGTCTCAGGTACCACCATCCGGTCCATCTAAGAGGCACAATTCAGTTGTGAATTCAGCGCCTGGAAACTGAGTTCGATTCGGGTTAGGTTTTTCCAAGGATGTTTCGTCAATGTCGTTTATTCAATTTGTTTGGAATTTTTTTTCCTCTGAGTGGGTGGATTGCAAGGTTTTGCAACTTTTGCATCCCAAATACATAGGTATATATATACACAGGAAATAGTTATATTGAGGGAGTTTATTAAGTACTTAACTCCTTGATTTTGATCATACTGTATATAGAAACTTTATTTTTTATTTTTTACTTTTAATTTTCAAGACTAGTAGTATAGATAAATCCATATCATTGGATTTTATTAAATTTATACACATTTTTATGTAGGAATTTTCATTTTTGTGACCAAATCTTGTATTATAGTATCGATATCCTGGGATTGCTTGGTTTGTGTTGACTTTGATAAAATTTTGCAATGTGCATGGAGATGTTGTAGCAACTGTAGATGAGACGAAAAGAATGGGCATTCAAAAAAGTCATTGAACGTGCCGGCGTCTACTTTAGACTTGGCCGGTGAAGGCCCCACCCAAACAGTAATCCATGCACCTAATCTCTCTGCTACTTTGGTAAATTTGTTGTTTTCCGGCGAAAAGGTCCCCATAATATTACGACCCTTCAACTTTTATTTAATCCTACACTTTACGTGCCAAAAGTGGATCATCATATAGAAAGGTTTCTATTATGATTAATTTCTCATGGATGGAAAGATGCATATGAAAATAAGTGTAAACGATTTCACCTATCTTTAGGCATAAATTTTTTCACATAAACTAGAGTGGATGTTAGATTTGGTATATAAATTTTATTTATTTTTATAATTAACTATTTGAAGTTTAATAATATTAATTTACTATTTATAATTTTGTTCATCATCATTTATAATGCCTCAATTGGGTAGTTAATAGCCAAAAATGTCAAAATTCATAAAGTTAATTGCGAAATAAGTACAAGTTTTTCAAGATGTCTCTAAATAGTAATTGTAGATATAGTTGTAAAAAAAAAAAAGAAAAAGGAAAATGAGTCAAATTGGAGTAGTTAATAATAAGAATAGGTAAAGTTCAAGTACTACATCATTATTTTTATAATAAAATTATTTTTTAAATTTTAATTAGTTTATTATAAAAATGGACAAAGATATGAAAAATTGGCATTCTCATAATAAATTATTGGTGTTAGTTGAAGATATCTATAACGTATGATGGGCAGATGTTCTTTTTTTCATTCATCTTAGGATTGTCGGTGAAGAAATCAACTAAGTAAACGTTCAACAATGATATTGGCCAAAAAAGAACAAAAAAAAGTTCAACAAATGGAAGTAAGAATTTCTTTGTCTTGCATAAGGTATAAATTTAGTTAAAAGGTAAATAATATAATATAAAAATACATGGTCAAAAAAGGCGCCCAACAAATTATATTCTTTTATTTTACATTTACCAACCAGTATATATTTCTTCAGCCTTGTGGATTAAAACCTTGAAATATTCTAGTCTTCTAAGGTGGAGAAGCAGAGAACCTCATAACAAAGATACGTGTACGTTATTAGATACCTTGTAAGATATCTTTTCTTAGTAAGAGGACTGTGGACAAGTGTCCGGGATTCAAAAGGGCAGATATCCATACCTGTCGATATATCCTATAAATTATCCTATTATCTATGTCACAATTATTCAGTGTGGAAGAATTACGGAGGGTTGTTAACTTGAACTTTTTACAAAAGATAATATAGAAGAATATATAGAAATATACGATGACATTGTTGTGTATTATATCATTATTATTGTTTATAGAAAAACATATCTAGATATTAATAGTTACTTTTGTTACAAAATACAAAGTTAAAGAAGCACGCTTCGTTAAGATTTCAATACAGATATTTTACAGTGAGGATCAAACTTAAATTACTTAAATAATCAAGATAAGTATCTTAATGGCTAGAGCAACGCTTCACTGGCATTCTAAAATTCATATGGCATACCCCCAATAGCTATAAATTTGGTAAATTAATTTGCAGTGTTTCACATTTTGAAGCAATTATATCATGTTTATCCTGACTAGTCTCATTTTCAATAAATAATTGTACGGATACATGTCGATCTTTGACGAAATCAACATTAATTAAACAGTGACAGTTTAAATGTGTCCATCCATCGTTAGACCTCCTTTTTTTAAAAAAAAAAAAAGAAAAAGAAAAAGAAAAAACTGTCGTATCATATATATGGAGTTTGAAAATTTTGGAAAACGAATGTATAAATATTTAGATGCGAATGACGGTCAGATACGCTGGATGTGGAATAAAATCAAATTATGTGCTTCACCTGCCGAGTAGTTTCTGTTTCTTTATTTAGGCAGTTATAATGATTGGCGGGTAATCCATCCTCAGATTAGATCCATGTGGTTTTAGGGCATGGTCGCTCTGACGTGAACCCTTATTTAGTTGCTCCTTATGTTATTTTATATTCTTGTCCATGGGACGGTTCAATAAATTTTATCATCGAAATTTCTATTACTTTTATAAGTAATAGATAAATCCGACGGTCTCGTCGATCGAACCCTTTGTGTTACATGAATTAGTATATAAACAAGGAGATAGTCTATTTGGATCTTTCTTTTTTCTTTTTTTTTTTTCCACCTTTCATCATACTAGCTTTTTATTGGTTGTAATTAGTAAAAGTTTGATATATCAAAGTTGGACTAGGCCAAAAAGTTTAAGTGACAAGTTGAGATTTGAAAGCTAAAGATACCGACTGACTGGCATAAATAAAAAGCATAGGAGCACACATGTATTACGAGTAACCAAAATATTTACATTTTGAATTCAAATGGGATTTTTTTTTTTTTTTTAATTGTCAGCTATCATATTACAATTATTGAGGGAGAAAGAATCATATTTGATTCATTATATTGGTAGATTAATATTTATACTATTATATTATAAATGTATAATTAATAAAATCTTTGCACTACTTTTGATTGGCGATATACCTCGCAACTAGAAAAGAAAAAGAAAAAAAAAAAAAAAAAAGCGGTGAAAAATTTTACCAATCTAAGGTAAATATTCGCTGCTTGACTGCATAAGTAGCAAAAGATTAGCTGGTCATAATTCATTCGTTGCAACTTACCCCAAAAGGGGAACCAATGAATTAATTGATGGTTCAGAGATTTCGTAGGGAATAAACGCTGCGTACCACACGGGAATCCGCATCCGCATCCGCTGGTATTATGCATCAATCACTCACCACTTAGTTAACATTATTTTTTTCAAAAAATCATGTTTTTTGTTTTTTGGTTAGATTTATTTGTTTAAAAAATAACAATAATTTTGCAATATTAGTTACCATAATGAAAGACAAATATAAAATTAGTATTTAAAATAATTAATATCAAATGAACATGAGAACGAATATACATAAAACGGTAAATTGCCGAAGCACCCAGCAAAAGGCAAAAATGGAAACAAATAGAACACACAAATAAAAAAATAGTCATATAGAAATGTAACATACACATACTGAAGTCCAATAAAAGGCATAATAAAATAATCTTAACAAACAACTCGAACATTAGAGAAATTAATCTACCCTAATTAGCATTTTGATTGATGTGTGGAAGTGGTATAGACATCTGTCAAGCTACGTATAATAAAATGGAACAGACATGTGATAGTAATAATACAAGCTACAAAAAAAGTAATGATTATCATTATCTAGATTTTTTAAAAATCATAACGTCACGATAATATCATATGATAGTTTAAAAAATCTAGAAAACATCGATTATTATTTTTATAATTTTAAGAATTTTAGGAAATAAGAACTTCAAAGGATCTATTTATTGTAATACTATTATTATTGGAATGGTTGATTGATTAAAGATCCAATGGATGACACAAGGGAAGACCATGATCAAGATGCAGGAGGCTACTATTGTTAGGATAGCTAGTGCCCAAGAAAGATATAGATGGGGTGTGTATTGAAAAATGATAAAAAGTTTCATAGTGCTTAAGAATGAGAAATGATATTATCCTGTAATGTAATGGATTATAAAGTTAAATTGGTCTAGGCTACCATTTTAGTATAGATTACCCACGGATGAAAAATGCTCATTTTCTAAAATATATCAATATTCTCTTACGATACTTGACTCGAGCCCATCATGACTCTAACAAATGGTATCGGTATTAGAGCCTAAAAGGCCCACGATAGAAGATTTATGGTTTACAAAAAAAAATGGAAGCCAAATAAAAAGGAAAAAGAAAAAAATGGAAAAAAAGGGTTATATCTTGGCGAATTGAGCTAGTAAAAAAGATAAAGGCTTAGCTCTTGGCTCTCTTTTACTTGCGTATGTCGGAGGCGTAATGATTTTACTTATCTGACTTTTGGACGTTCATGTCCTCCAGCAATTTTGGAGAGTGGCTTAGCAAAAAGATTATATTTAATTATTATGAAGCACAAGAGCTCAACGAGGAAGACCAAAAAACAAAAAAAAAAAAAAAACAAAAAGCAAAAGATAGAGAGTAGACTTGTAGCCTTTAAGGTTTAAGAGTACAAGCCTAAGCAAGAGAGGGGATGGAGATTTAAGGCATATGAGTCTCAAAGGACACCGTCCTAAGTATATGAAGGCAAGTCACAATTAGGTCAAGCCAGTTGGACTTGAGGGGGAGGTGTTGAAAGATGATAAAAAGTCCCACATTGCTTAAGAAGATAATTGACACTACCTTATAATGTAAAAGGTTGTAAAGTTAGATTGGCTTAGATTATTTTAACATAAACAACCTATATTAGCCATATGTAATAAATGTCATTTTCTAAAGCTCACCAGCACTCTCTTACTACCCTTAGATCGAACCTACTATGACTTCAATAGTGTATAGTGAGAGGGGAGGGGTGAAGGTAAAAGGAGAGGAGGCTAGGCATATAAATAAGGAGGAGGTTGTGTGAATCAAGTTTCCTCTATTACTATTTATATCAAGCTCAAATGTTGCTAAGTGAATGAAGCTCCTCTATTATAATTATGCTTAGTACAACACTGAAACTATTATGAGAATAAGAGACGGCACATCATAGTGATGTAACTGAAAGAGGTCTAAACAAAAGAGCAATATGCAACAATTTTTTATGAAGAGAAAGGAAAAGTACCTATTGAGTTACTCTTATCAATATTTACACAGAAGAATAACAAATCTCTAGTTATATCTAACTAACTATAAAATTAACTTAACTGACTAAAGAACACATGAGTTAAAATGAAAACTAACTAAAGTACACGTAAGAGAGAATAATAATAAAAAAATAGAGAAAATAAATACAACACAAATATTTACATCTCCCCCTCAAGTTGGATGTATTTGAAGACCCAACTTGACACAAATAAAAGGCAAAGTACTAGATGAAACAACCTTGGTGAGTAAGTCGGCCAATTGCATCTTAGAAGGTACACAAATGATCTGAAGATTACTAGCTTAAACATGATCCTTCATGAAATTAACATCAACTGATATATGTTTCATTCAATTGTGTAAACAAAGATTATAAGTAATAAGTTAAGCTAACCTATTATCACAACATAGGGAAATAAGCAATTAAACATCAGTACATAAGAAACCCAAAGAAGCTCCTTTGTAGCATAAGCCATGCTACGATATTTAGCCTCCACATTAGAAGTGGCAATAGTTTGTTGTTTTTTTATATTACCATGAAACAAGTGATAGCCTAACAAAGACACAATAACCGCTAACTGACTTTCTGTCAAGTGGATAAGAACCCAATCATTGACAAAATATCCAAGAAGTGACAAAGAATTTGCAAATGGATAGAATAAGCCAAGTGAAGACGTACCCTTCAAATACTTTAACAAGTGAAATACGCATTGCAAATGAGATGTGTATAGAGAAGATAAAAACTGACTAAATCTATGCATTGAAATGTTATATTTGGTCTCATTAGTGTTAAGTAAGGTAACCATCCAACAAGCCTTTGATAGAAAGAAGGATTGTCAAGTAAAACTCCTGTAGTGACATCATGTTTAACACCAATAGGTAGTGGAGTGGTTATGAATTTCAATCTAGAAAGACCCGCATCCATCAAAACATCAAGGAAAAATTTTCGTTGATTGATAAGGATATCAGATGTTGTTCTACATAATTCTAAACCAAGGAAACAACATATATGTCCAAAATCTTTGATAGTAAATTTTGAGTGTCAAGAAGTTTTAAGAGCTGTAATTGAATCTTCATTTATACCACTTAATAGCATATCATTAATATACAATATGACAGTAAGAAAACCATTATTATCTTGTCTCACAAAAAGAGAATAATCACATTTACACTAATGGAAGCTTTGTTTGATCAGAAATTGGGAGATCTCTATATTCCATTATCTTTAAGCTTGCTTAAATCCTTATACAGATCTCTTTAGTTTGCAAACTTGATTTGGTTTAGCCTTATGATACCCTAAAGGATGATGCATATCTATATTTCTTCTTCTAAATGGCCATGTAATAATGCATTATTAATATCAATTTGATATTGTGTCTACCCTCTTGCAACAACAATACCTATAAAAATACTAACTGAACCAAGTTAGGCAACAAGAGACAAGGTATCTACATAATCCTCACCAATAATTTGAGTAAATCATTAAGCCACAAGATGAGCCTTATATTTTTCAATTGATCTATCTTGACTAAATTTTACTTTATAGACCCGTTTATTACCTATAGCATTCTTTCCTTTGAGTAGATATGTTAAATCTCAAGTCCCATTTTTCTCCATTGCATTTAACTCATCATTCATAATAGTAACCTAAACATAATGTTTAACAGCTTTTGAATAGGAAGTTGGTTCAGGGATTATCACTACATGAGCAAGTGAGGCTATGTAATTGGGAGGATAAGGAAGAAAAAAAGTGGGCTCAAACAATGGATGAATAGTAGATGAAGCAAATGAGGAAGAAAGGTCTTTAGGAACAAGAGCAATAGAAGTATGGTTAGATTGAACATAATGAGTATCACATACAAAATCCTCAAACTATTTAGGAAGATGTCTAGTTCAACTAGATCTATGAGAACTAGAAACAACATCTAAATTTTGATTGTTCTAAACAAGTAAAACTTGTAAGCTATTGCAAAATGCTAAGATTGAGTGAAGAAGGTTTGGTTCTATTGTTAATAAGCTCTTTAGATGGCAAAGTAAATGGTGGACTACATGTTTGGGAATTGGAATCTAAGGATACTGATTCAACATTATCTTTAAAAGGAAATAAAGTTTCATAGAACTTAACATCTTGACAAGCAAAAATCATTTTAGTTGCAATATTAAGGACTTTATACCCCTTTTTTTTTTGTGAGATACCACAAAAAGACACATTCGATACCTCTAGGTTCAAATTTATCCAAAGAAACTAGATGAACCACTGTAAAACAAAGACATCCAAAAATCCTAAGATGACTATAGTCAGGTTTGTGACCAAAAATCAATTCAAAAGGTATTTTCCACTTTAGAACCATCATAGGCATTGTACTAATTAAGTAGGTAGCATATAAAATGCATTCACTCCAATATTCTTTAGGAATATTTGCTTGTAAACACAAAGCTCTTGCAGTTTCTAATAAATGCCTATGCTTATGTTCTATAAGACATTTTGCTGTAGAGTGTAGACTATAGTTTTTTATGGACAATGCCTATTCTATCAAACAAAAATTGACATGAATGTGTCATAAATTTTGAACCATTGGTCGTCTACATTGTTTTTGGAGTGGAATGAAAATGATTTTTAGCATGAATGAAAAACTTTGACAAAATAGCACTAACTTGTGGCTTACTACTGTTCAACTTATAAGTCCAAGTACACTTATTATAGTCATTTAGGATTGAGAGAAAATAATTTTCCCCAGTCACATAAGTGATGCAATAAAGCCCTTAAAGATCTATATGAAGTAGATCAAACAATGCACTAGATTTATGAGTACTATGGGGAAAAGAGTACTTAGCCATCTTGAATATATTGCAAATCTCATAGTAAAAGTTCTTCAAAATAGGAACATCAAAATATCCTAATTTATGTAGTTTATTAATTGATAAATGTCTTAGTCTCTCATAAACTAGCATAAACTGAACAAGCTTATTACAATGAAAAATATTTCCAACAAACAGTAACTCACTATCAGAAAACATTTGAGCATTGAGTACATAAGGTCTACTGATATTTCTAGTTGATGAAACACAATTACTGCTCTGGTCCTGTAAAACACATGAATTAACTATGAAAATAGTAGTTAAATCATTATATTGTAAGAGCTTGTTTATTGAAAGCAAATTGTGATCAAAATTTGGAACATAGAAAACATTGTGCAAAAGGAGGTTTTGCAATACTCGCATTGTGCCAATTTTTGTGACATACTTGAATGAACCGTCAATAAGTTTAATTGGAATTGACTTATTTAGAACAATTGTTTGAGCGAACAATGATTCAAAAGGTAACATATGGTTTGTAGCTCTTGTGTCTAATATCCATGAACTAAGATTACTATTCGTAACATTTAAACAAGTATTTGGAGATAAGAGAATACTTGCTGCATGAATCATGTTAATAGCTACTAGGTCCCATCCATTTGCATCAGTTCTACCATTAAGCATCTTCATGACTTCTTAGCAAACTTTGTAAACAAAGTGGAATCTACAACAACATTTTCTTTACTTGAACTAGCACCTGAGTCAATCAAGTCTTAATCAAAAGGAGTATTTATGTATGAACGCACCTGATTGTCCTTGAAAACAAGATGCACATCATTATGATTCTTTATTTTCTTGATTATTCGTTTGCCTTTGTACCAATCTAGATAACTTATAATTTGAAAACACAAATCTATATTATGACCATCTGATTTACAGTGCTTATAAAATTGCTTATTTTTAGCTGCTTTTGGTCTTTTTCTATTACAAAAGTCCTTATTAGCCAAATAAACCATGGCTTCTACCTCATATCCAACACCATTGGTTATGTGCTTTTGTGTTTCAACTTGTTGAACTAGATAAAATGCATGGTTTAATAAAGGAAGTGGATCTATACCTAGGATCTAACTTCACCTGTGCTCATGTCCATTAGCTAATCTTATTAGAAACTGAACTAATTTGTGTTCAGATTCGAACTTTGCTATCCTTCCTCTTACATCATAGGTGCAATAGTTTAGATGTCCACAAGTGCAATTTGGACAAGGCTTAAGAACTTGTAATTCATCCCAGATTTTCTTCATTTTGTTGTAATACACAATGACTAACATGTTTCCTTGTTTTAGACTATTAATTTCCTTTTGTAATTTGTATACCAAAGGACTATTTGTATGTCCATATTGTTCTTCTATTTCCAGCCATAAAGCTTGTGCAAATTCAACATACAAATAGTTAGATGATAGATTTGATTTCATTGAATTTAGGAGCCAAGATCTCACCATATAGTCGCATTTAATCCACTTGACTAAATCTGGTGAGTCTTCTCCAAGTTTTATAATAGATCCATCTATAAAACAAGTTTAAGTTTTGCTCCTAATCTAAGTTTAATTGAATGACTCCATGCAATAAAATTCTTGTCATAAAAAATGACATTTCCTAGCATCATTATTGGATTATCCAAACTAGAAAGGTAAAAAGGATCTACGTTTATTTGCTTGACAATTGCCACGAAAACTAAAGTCTTCAAGAAAAATTTACAGATTATGGAATGCCAAGTGATGAACTAACTACTTTGATACCATGTGAATCAAGATTCCACTATTGCTGTGTGAATCAAGCTCCTCTACTATGATCGTGCTTAATATAGCATTGAAAGTATTGCGAAAATAGGAGATGGTACACCATAGTGATGTAACTGAAAGAAACCTAAACAAGAGAGCAATATGCAACAGTTGTTTACGAAGAGAAAGGAAAAGTACCTATTGAATTACTTCGATTAGTATTTATATAGAAGAATAAAAAATATTTAGTTATATCTAACTAACTATACAACTAACCTAACTAGCTAAAGAATACGTGAGTGAAAATGAAAACTAACTAAAATTTACACGAGAGAAAATACAAAAACTAGAGAAAATATAGAAAATAAATACGATACAAATATTTACATCCCCCATATTACTGGATCTAGCTACTTACAGAAGCTACAGAAGCTAGCTATGGGTAGAATTTATACGGCTACTTTCTTGGAGGAAGCTATTATTGTGTCTTGCCGGGTGAAGATTAGTGGATGGAGAAGTATCTATTGAATATATTTATTTCTCTATTTTATTTATTTGAAAATGGAAATTTTCATTTTTCTTTTCTATTTTTTCTATTTTCTATTTTTCGATAAAATTTTTTATTTAATTATGTCTCAGAAAAGGGAAGGCAGGTGGGTGGTGGGGTAGGGTGTGTAGGGGAACAACCTCAAGAGTTGTTTGTACATACTTCTAATATCAGTAACCTCCCATCTTAAGCTTGCAACCTTATACTTGCACTAATTAAGACTGTTGGACCTAAACCTAAGCCGTGAGCTGAAACGGCCATAAATTGTTGGTTTACAAGCCTGGGTAAGGTTAAAATGGGCACAACCCTTGAGGGCACAAGCTTCGAGTGATCTAGTTGAACTAGCGATTTAAGTGCTAGTTTGTTGTCCATTTAACCAGTTGCCCTTATTTATTTATTTGTTATTTTTTTTTATAAATTTCTTTTAATCTTATTTATGCATTCTTGTAAATTACTATAAATAATTTTTCTCTCTATCTAATTTTTTATTTTTTTTCTCGAAATAATTGTAATACTTTTATAGTGTATAAAGTGTTAACGAGATAAGTTGTAAATTTTATTCTATTTCAAAATAATTAATTTAAACTATATGAGCGTGGTGTTACTTTAATAATAAAATATTAAATAATATTAAGTAAAATAAGAGAAATTGCAATTTACAAAGGATGTCAATATCTTATTTGAATCTTGAAATAAATTATTAATATGAAAAGAATAAAATTACAGTATAACTATTAATTGTAATTTATTATGGTCCTTGGTGTGTATTAGGAAAGAGAAAAATAATAGAAGAAAACATGTAAAATTTACAAAAATAATAATAATAAGGGTGAAGCCGGCTTGAACTAATAGGCCAACTTGATGGGTCGGCTCTACCAATTCACTAACTCATCAATTCGACAGATTTAGCTGGTTAAATCACTTGAACTTCTAAGGCCTAGTTCAGACTCACCTATCTTCGGATTGAGTTGGTTCAATTAGACTTATTATACAAGTCTAATTGGATCCCATCGAGTCCTCAATCTTATAATATGCTTGCTTCCTAGTTAGATCTACCCAACGTAGCCTAACCAACAAACGTAGCCCGACCCGTGTCTAGAACCTTCTCCATGATTGCCATGCTGCTCATGGGCTCCTTCGTGGCTCGCTTCTTCACCTTTTTATCTGGCATGACTCGGTACACTTGTACTGAGGAAAGGGATCCACAACATTTCAAGGAAAATAATAATGTTGTATATTTATGTATATTTCTTGGCTATCCATTGTGTGGAACTCTATGTCCTCCTCCATTGAATGAACACACATGTAGCAATATCGGTCATTTACTTTGGGTCATTGTGAAGAAAGTCGTACATCACGTCTAATCGTTGACCATATGCTCAACCCCCTTAAGAGGTTTGTGACTACCAATCCCTTCCTTCCTCTCCCATTCCTACTCTTATACAGTAAAGCTTGCAATCGCAAAGGAAAATATCAAGCCAATCAAATATGAAGTTGTTATGATACAATGCGTAAGGATAAAGTGTTTTGTAGATTACCTTGACTTTTATTTAGCGTTAGGCAAACATTAATTTCTTTTCTTGTAGTCTAAAACCTGGAAACATTCTCAATGGAGGAGAAGTAGAGAACCTTAAAGATACGTGCAAATTTTAACATACCTTGTAATATATATTATATAACCTTTAATTCACCTTTCTTTTGTAGATGGGCAGACAAGTGTCCGAGCAAGTTAAATACGACAAACCTTACTCATCTTAAAGAAGGGTCCGCTAGAATTAATTTTATTAGTCTATTATTTATGCGACAATTGCTTAGTTAACAGTCATATAGGCTCTAAATTAGCTATTGATTTTAAACTTTATATATGTATATATAACAAGTACGTAGGAAAATGTCACATTGATACCTAAAATTTTATCAATCTTTGTATTTAATTACTGAAGTTTAAAAATTTCAATTTACTACTTATAAACTTTTGAAGATCATTTATAATACCTAAATTAAGTAGTTAATTAATTATAAAAATAGATAAAGTTCAAGTAGTTAAATGCAAAAACAAGTAGAGCTCAAGTAGTTAATTGCAAAACAAGTAAAGTTTAGGTACTAAATTAATATTTTTAAACTTTAGATAATTAATTGTAAAAATGGATAAAATTTAGATCAAATGTGATATTTACCCATTATATATATATATATATATATATATACACACATACATAATCTTTATTATTTATATAAAAACTTATTATATAGATTTTAACAGTTAGTTTCATTATGAAATTCATAAAGTATGCTTCGCAATATAATAAGTTTGAAACTGCCGTATCCATGCTCCATGGTGAAAATCGAACTTAAATTGTTTAAACAAGCAAGATATGTATCTCAGTAATTGGAGCATGCATCCCTGGGCAACTAAAATTCATATGCCATATCCCCAGTAGCAATAAATTTGATATACAATTGATTTGTCGTATTTCGCATCTTTATTCTTGAAGCAATCTTGCAAGGCCATATATTGTGTTGAACCCGACTAGTCTCATTTTCAACGTCACGTTATCTAAGCAATCAATTAAATAATTGTACTAATATACGCTAATCTTTGACGGAATGCACATTTAATTAAACATTGACAGTTTAAATGTGCCCATCGATGGTAAGACCCATCACAAGAACTGGCCTATCGTATCACATATTGCATCGTCGAAATTCTTGAAGTCCCAACGAATAAATAATAATTGCGCCTACGTTGGCACGGAAAATCAATAATATGTGCTAAAAATTGATCAAGCGCCAACACCAGTCCAGTAGTTTCTGTTTCTCTATGAAATGTTATGATTGGCGGCTACTCCATAACTAGGGTTTATGCTTGTACACATCAGTTTATGTGGTCTAGGGCATGGTGGATCTGAGGTAAAATTTATCAAATTTGACGCTGTAGTACCAACTTTTTATATAGGTATTAACAGAAAGTTAATACAGTACTATCAGAAAATTAACTACAACTAATTATTAAATTAGCTTTAGATGATTTATGCCAATAGTTTCCTATATATAGATAAACTATATATATATAAGGATTAATAATAGCTTATATCGTAGCTTATCTGGCTCTGCTCTTTTGTTGTTTGCAATCAATAACAGTTCAATATAACAAAGTTGGACTTGGCCAAAAGGTTCCAGTTTCAACGTTGATATATCTAAAATATTTGAAAGCTAAAGATACAGATTATCTAGCATGAACAAAAAGCAACAAGAGCTTATAAAGAAAATAGAGGGGATAACTACACGTATTATAAGTGACCGAAACATTTAGATTTTCATCAAATTTAATTGAAATAAGCGGAAAAATTTACTAGTACTATAAAATATTAAGTTAACCAGGATAAGCGGACAAAGTTAGCTGATGTGGCGAATTTACTTTCGTACAAGTCATTAATCCATGTCATATATAACTGATTTTGTAATAAATTCAACAGGTAGACGGGGAGAAATTGCTAGATCTTGTATGTAAATTTCACAATATTGCAAATTTAAGTAGAGAACAAAGCATAAACAACGAAGTTAACAATCACTTACCCTTAAACGGTCTATTTTATTTCTACTCTTATTTACTGGATACTAGCCATCTCGAAGTGGTCTTTATCTTTTTGTTCATGTGATAGTTCCATTAATAGTGACTCATAAACACAAACAAGTATACTAGCTTCTAGTGTTAAAAAATACATGAAGTAAGGTAGTAGTAAGGAGAGATTAGTGTCCTGTATGAGATGAAAAATAGAGTTTCTTTATTTGGGCTTCTAACGTTCTCAGGATAATAATATAAAACCAATTTATCATAAGTGACTCTTCTACTTACAATGAAAGGAAACCACAAGCTTTTAGATTCTTCTTCCATAGTAGCCAAAAACACTGAATATTGTCAATTTAACAATTAAATTTGTTTGCAAACATACTACTTTTGGATCCTATCCATGCTCTAATTGTTGTGCTCATAGTTTCTCTCAATGACATAAGAAAGCTCATTAAGATTATCACAAATCTTCAACCTTTTCTACTGATATCTTCAACACAATGCAAATACTTAGACTTGACAAAACTTATCTGATTATACATTCAATTAAAGATTTAGTTGTCACTATCTACCTCAGTTAACTCTTATTCACATTATTAATCTAGTTAACATAATTGGCTAATATAGTGTCTATCTACTGCTTTAAAGGGGTTGCATAACCTCTCTAAGGCTATAGGTAGCCACCTATGACCATTAATAGATCTTGTAATCCACATTTTTAAAGTAAATGGTGACCTGACTATTTCACATGGGGTGTTTAGCGACCCCTTAAGGCTATAGGCAGTTATTTAATTAGTTGATCGTGTTGATTGAACTAATAGTTTAAATTTAAATTAATTGATGTGTAAATAGTGAGAACTAAATTTTTAGTCAAGTGTGAAATTAGATAAATCGAGACTCAAGGTGTATAATGTAACATTGACATATAAGATCCCACTTAACAATTACCAAACCCATCTATCCATCAAGTTCTTTATTATTATACCTCATTCTTTGATATACAAAACACAAATACTATATTCTTAATCTGTTACATTGCCTCCAACTCTTTAGCAAACACCAACAATCAGGGTTTCACTATGTCTTTGACCACTCTGCCGCCTCGTCCTTAATCCTTTGGACAACTTTTATCCAGCCTTACTTTACTAACTTCAACACCACTTTGTTAAGAACATGTCTTCGATTTATCATTGTGAATCCTATAGCACAAATAAGATATAAACAAGTATAAAGGATAAAGAAATTATGAACTCAACATGGAAAACACTAAAATAAGCAAAGCAAAAAAAAAAAAAAAAAACATTATAAATTATCCACTAGTGTAACAACATGACAAAGCTCTTACAATCATTCCAAAACATGCTCTTACAAGTAAATACCCTAAATCTTATATGGTTCTCTCTTAGTCATAGCTATACCAACTATATGTGATAATAGTACGTATATAAAGTTAAAAGAAGCCTCAAAACCTTAACTAAATGAAGGAAATAATTTAGAGATGAAGAAACCATAAAACATGAAACTACTGTAACTTCTATACAAAATATTGATTGACTACAAACCTTCTTAGTCAATTAAGATTTCTTGACAGCTCACCATGGTCCATCTCTATTTACCTTGCATAGTGGACTACCTATGCACCTCTTATTGTGGTTGCCTACACCTCTGCTCCCACTTTATGGTTTCACCCTATCCCAATAATTTTTCAAATGAAGAATCTTGTGTAAATTCAAAACACAACTCAACAAGGGTAAAGGAGGGAAAAACTTAGTGAAAAACAACATACTAATGAGACAAAAAGGGAAAAAAAAAACAAATGAAAGAAATTAGTGGAAGGTTTTGAAACATGATTGCAATATAAAGTGTGGTTTTAACTTATTTTGACACTAGATTTCAACAAAATGTAAGAGAATTAGAGATATTTTGAATCATATATTCTTCTATAGAATGGTGTTGAGGTAAGTATTATTCTCTTCTTTACGTAAAAGGAGTGATTTAAAAATAAAAATAGTTTTTGATTCCAAAAAGCTTATCACAATTATAATTATTGTTTTGAAGAAAGGAAAACAAATGATCAAAAACAGATTCTTGTAAAATTTAAAATAATATTATGTGTGGCAATTACACAGTGAAGATTTCAAGTAAGGCTTAAAGCACAAGAGTTAATATTTCAATTACATTTTAATGTGTTTACAATATCAATAACCTGAATCCAAGTTAATAGAATGACAACTTATACGTAACATATACGTAGACATATATATATATATATATATATTTGTAGGATACATTAATTGTTTAAGTGGCATTATGTAGGTGATCTAGGAGTAACACGCGTTTACCGTCCTAGAAAAAAAATTAAATCAATACAAACTACATAATAATAATAATTACACAATTAACGTTGCTAAAACACATTTGAAATATACGATTCTATTGTTTACAAAGAAAGCATCTCATAAATGCGATGTCAAAAACTTTGTACCACAGCTAAATTGTATTTGAGAATTGCGATATTCTTGTGTGAAAGGAGATGGCATCTGAGAATTACAACACTACTGGGCAAGATTCAATAGCATGATAATAATCATGTCGCATGCTTGGAGTGCGACAAACATACAATAATAGAATCACATGTTCTTTATATGATTTTGCCATGGTAAACGTGTAATTGTTTTTATACAAATAATATTAACGTAATTAAATTAAGTAAGGATCGCTAAACATACCAAAACCTTTAAGTGATTTGGAGCATTACTAAGATTCTTATAGAGTAATAATCAAACACTGAGTCAAGCAAAATTGAAACCAGCATTAATTGAAACACAATACTTAAATATCTATATTAAGACTTGAACCACACCACTTGCCAAAAGCCACGAACTCAAATGGGACTTACACCTATAACTCGAATTGAAGCGAGCTTACTCTGCGCAAAAACCGACTTGACGCCTGAACCAAATTGGATCCTCAACCTTGATTGAGCTAAACCGAGATTTGAACACAATTTCCGAGAACCGGATTGGCCTTGATCAAATTTAGAGCCTTGTTTTGAAGTCTCTAGTTCATACATATATACTTGAGGCAAAATGAATTTGTACAATCGCTAGGTTTTAGATCCACTAGAATATTCAAGTAGGAAAATAATATTGAATTGATTTGCATTGAATGGATGGTGTAAGTAAAATCGGCTAAGGTTCTTAAAAAAATAGGGATAATGTCATGTAGATTCCAGGCATATGAGATGGAAATTGTGCTTTTCTTTTTTTTTTTTAAGAAATAAGATTGTACTTGAAAATGATTAATGAAGGATATTATACTCTGAAAAATAAAATAAAATAATAATAATCAAGAGATTCTCTAAAAAATATATGAGGTGCTGGCAACTTGCTATGGGATGGTGGTCCCGTTTATGGGATCAAATCAGTGCCCTCTATGTCATGAAGGGACATAGTAAAGCCCTGGGGTCAAAAGTGGAAACCAAAATGGAAGACTCATCCATGATCCATATGCTTCACGTTCTCATAATCCGAGCCATCAAGATAAACTCAACATCTATTTTTCTTAATATCTTACTCGTACTGTATGAGCAAGTGATCTTCCACACGACATACCTTCGTCTATGTGCCCATGTATGGGTTAATAGGTAACACCAAATTCAAGGGTCGTGGCCAAAAAGATGTTTTGATCTAAGTAATTAATTAGTTATTTATTTAATCAACTAAATTCATTAATTCTTAATAGATTTGAACTCCAAAAGCATAACAACAAACGAAGGTCGGAGCACTTTGATTTGTTGGGCAAGTCCCGACAGTAAAGAAACGATTATCTTAATCATAAACCAAATAATGAATCATTCATGTACAATTTTATCCTACGTTCTGATTTCGTGGCTTAATTTTATGCACGATGCGTCATTTCGAATTTGATCCTATTTGGTTTCTAGAGCAATCTAGACTCATTTAGATGGTGATGTGAGTGTAAGCATCCTAAGTCACTTTTGTCTGTCCGAATAACCTCAAGTTATACACAATTCATCTAGGAAAGAAATACATTCTTTCTCTACTTGTCACTACCTCTCTCGAATGCTAAACGTCATAAACCCAATAGCCCACTCGATGACAACCAATGGAGTAGCCATGTTACTCAACATCAAATCATGATTATCTATACATAGATTGCACAACGATTTACGTTCTAAAGATTGATTCACATGTTCATGCAGGAAAGGAATGATGATAGTCAATGTAGTATTCCTGAAAGGATGGGTTGTGCTAGTGACCCACTAACCGTTGCTTCCTTATATATATCTGCTGTGGCTCGGTTAGTGATATGACTAGCATAAATACACATAGTAATCTCCTACCTATTATCCCTTTAAGTACTCACTTGATCGTAAACATCTCTAAAAGTAATGTAATATGAGTGAACTCTTGTGGGTAAGTATATATTTATAGTATTTTGGAACTTAAGAAGTCGTAGCTTTACTATGTGTCAACCTTAAAGGCGGACACACCAAATTTGAACCTATCTAAAAACCACATAAACCATAAAACCTACTAACTCACAATTAAATGACCTCAAATTTGAACCGAGAGTGGAATGTCAACTACTTAGTGTCCAAATACAACATTATAAATGTCTGATTAAAATGAGTCAAAGAACCTGAAACTTAAAATAAACTCTAAGATAGATAACATGGAGTTTCATGGCTCCACCAAATGACAACCTAGATAACATCCACCATAGGAGTCACAAGCAACTCCAAATAGTTACATAAAAGTCACAATAAACATAATTAAGAGATAATTACAAATATCTCTAAAATTTCAACCCTATCATTTACTCTACGCTAACTCTGCTCTATCATCAAAGTAGTAAAAATCACCGTCCTCATCATAACAGTAATAATCATATCTTACACCATCTACATAATAATCACTAAAGTCCTCATACCTTAAACTTGCAACTAAAAAATAACCACCCTGAAAAGTGAGTTAATACCCAATATAGGATACCACACATATGTGCATGAAGATACGAGCACATGGAACAAGCATACACAAGTGACAATACTAAATATAACAATCAACTAGTTTAGTCTTTATTTATTAAGTCCAATAAGCAGTATAGTTTCAGCGTCTTAAGACTTGGGATTACTAATAAACCTTACAAATAAGTAATATAGATACTACAATAACATTGTTGTTGAATTCTCCCTAAGATCTAAGTAACCAATCACCAATCTAAATCTATCTAAGTTGTCTTAGTGCGAGACTCACTTAGAACAATATTACTCAAAGATCACTATGTATCTCACAACAATATTGGACCTTACCAGCAGATAGTTGAAGTCAAGCATAAGTAACATAATTAATTAAGGTCCAAATTTAGTTAAGTCTGGTTAAATCACTATCCTAATATACACAATCACTATCCATGCATCCCATACTTGACTTAAACAAAGTGCTCAATACATTTCCCGATGATCCACAACCTGGTGCACCATATAAACAAGTAACTTAGCTCTTATACTCAATCATTATAGCCACTACTCACTCATTATACCCAAACCTCTCACTAAGACTCAAGTCTTTACAATAATCTTCAAACCAATCCTTGAAAGAAAGAAGTTTTATAAAAGTTTTGCAGTAGAAAAATTGTTTTGAAAGCTTGTTACAGATGGTTTTAAGATGAAAAAGAAGGAACAAAGGGTCATACAAGCACATGGTTAGGAATCATGATCGTAAATCTGTTCTTGTTCTTGTACTATAGGAAGAACATAGGCAAGGATTACGACTGTAGACCTTAGACATAATCCTTTCATCTTAAAATTTTCTTCCTTTCTCCATGCAAAACGCATTATGACACCCTTAAGAAGAACATGGTCACGACTATGCCTATGGTCCTTAGCTATGTTCCTCTCAACAAAGCTTTTCTTCTTCAAAGGCCATTTCAAACCACCTAAACAACGTTACACATAACCTCCACAATTCATCAATCCTCCACACAATCAAATTCAACCCCAACCATACCTTAAACTTACTCCAAAGCAACCTGCAATCTTCCCCAAGAATAACAAATTCCAATCCAACACCTTAACAACAAAATTAAAGAGTTTGAATAATAGTGGGGTTAAAACAACTTATAGAAACCTAATGAAATCCCACACTTCTTAAATACAACCCCACCTTCAAACACTGCCACAAGGAGTTTTTCATGCTTTACGTACACTACTGTTTAAGAAAATAAAGGAGTCTCACAAGATTGATAGGCAACTTACTATGTTATGCTTTTTCCCAAGTTTTCCCCATGAGAAAGGATCAAAATGGGACCTAACTGCACTTACTCTATAGAAAAACAAATTCTTTTAAGTTTTCCTCACCTATCTTTGAAGAAAAGCGAAGTTACATAGGGAGACTACGGAGAACTTACTTGAAAACAATGTTCCTTTGCAAAATCTTGTGTTTGCTCCACTTAGGAGGCACACAAATCCTCGAATCCAAACCTAGAGTCTCTCTTACAAGGCATCCTATATGTATTTTGTTGTAGCAATGTAGAAACAGTAAGGGTGGGTATGAGGAATGTGGAAGATTAAAATAACGTAGTGGAAAAAAAAAGGGGATTCGAACTTTTACCTCGAACCCTTTTGCCCTTAATACTTAAAACCTATTTACATGTCATACCTTCCCCTTGATTTTATAAACTCTTATATTTTCAAAATCCTTTTATTTACTATTTATTGAAATGGGTTTCACCATATCATTTTTATTAAAATTTGTTATTCTTATTGTTAGTAGCATCTAATAGATAGCAAATATGTCTTTATAGATTAAACACACATGAAAAAAAAAAGAAAAAAAATTATTTTGTATCTCAATATTTTATGCATACACTAATGAAAACAAAAATAGAAAATTAATTGGATATAGTTGTTTTCGTCATATGACCTCGCACATATACCTGACATGAAAGCACGTTCGGAAATCCCGGGATATGTGTGGATAATATAATATGTGTGTTTAATTGATAAGGTCTTTAAAAAAAAAAAAAATTTGAAAAATGAAGAAAGAAGTGATTCGGGTTATCCGGCGTATAAAGGTTGAAAGCTGTAGGCGAATTATATCATCAATTAATTGATAAATTAAGATCTCAATGCATATCAACTGAAAAGTCAAAGGCAAAGGAATGTTTCATTGTTTTGCTTGTTTGGATAAGGATTTAATATTTGATTATATTCAATGCGTGTTTAAATCAAAAGCTATCGCAAGTTTGCAACCACTAAATTGGAAAATTTTCTCCGTGTTAGCTGGCATATGTAGATGTATTAAGAGTGTCTACTTACATTCACTAAGTTCGAATAAAGGATAAGGTTTCACTAATCGAATTCCTACCTTCAATAATACAACCAAGTTATTCTAACAGAACACTTAATTTTCCCGTAACAAAGTAAAACAAATGTCCGTAACTTATAGGAAGCTTAAGGACAATATATCATATTTCTATATTAGTTCTAAGAGCTTATCAATTATTATTAACTGAGAATTCAAAGACATATTCTTGATAATCATTGTGGTAAGAACCAACTTAAATTAGATTACTGAAAACTGGTTATAAGCTGTCAGATTCAGTTAGCTAGAGACCCAGAGCTTTCAAGCTAAATCGACGGGTTCAGTCGGGTTTTGGCTATAATCAATCTATAATGGAAAAAAATATTCAATAATATTAATAAATCATGTATAATGATAAATGATATATAAATACAAATGGTAATACACTTTTAAAAAACTACCATTTATGTTTTATATGTTGAAATTTTGTAGTAGATAATAATATTCAAGCTTTTCCCACCGTATAGATGTTAAGAAGAATTTCGACTCCCATGACAAAAGGGCCTAAAACTTTTAACCACTTGAAGGACTTGCTTTACATTTAGCTTTATCCTACTTCAGTAGGTGTTTGTGACCGGCACTACAGCAGACATTTTGTTTGTATGCTCTTCAGTCAACTTCGGTATGTGCAGTTCCATTCTATGTGAGATAAGCGTCGAGGCGGCTGTGCTGTGCTTTCACGTTCTCCTCCAGTACAAGTTATCACGACACTCCCAAATTCCAAAATGTGCACAACGTGATGATGTTTCAGTCAAATTATCAGGGGAAAAAGAAGGTTTTTTCAGTCACATTTTAAATATGAAATAACCAACGATGTAATTTTTCTAGTTGTCAGAAGGTCATAAATTGAATTGGGGCATTTGAACTTCACAAAAACTATCTAGATATCTGGGTACTTTTTATTATCATTGTAATAAAAATATGTATAAATAATATTATAAAATTATTAATTCTAACTCAATCCAATTGAATTCTTCACCCTAGCTCCTAACCACTAACCCTTCATTTGGCTCAAAATCCCAATCGGATTACGGCAACTTTAGTAGAATAAAAAGCCATCCACCTTCACATATATAAACCTGATACAGGCATGGGCGCAGCTTGGATTGAACTCATGTCTCGACCATGAAAGGACCTATCACTTATTAGGTCTTCAAAATGTACCCATTACATGGTGTCCATTTTCAATCCCCCTAAGAGCAAAAACAACGCAGGTTGCTTGGCTCTTTTCTTCGTGCGAAGAAACCAAAATAAAGTTTCTTGACCAATGAGAGGAGATGACATCGAGTTGTTTGGACTTGCTAGGTTACATTATCGAATGTAATCAGGATGGGTTTGAAATGAGTCATGTGAAACCTAAATCTGTTCCTATACAGTTATATTTTCTAAAACTCTATAAAAACCTTATAAGGTTTTATCCTTTTATCCCTAAAATTTGATTTTATGGATTGCTTGACTCTATAGAAGTAAGTTTTTATAAGATTCAAAATATCCTATAAGAGTAGGTTTTTATAGAATTTATATGAGATTAACGAGAGAATAAAGCTAAGAGATTAAGTAAGATTACGATTATATTTATTGAATTACATAATAATAAAAAATAAGAATTAAACGTATTGTATAATGTAAAATTTATATAAAATATGTATGTTGCATAAGTTAATAGTAAATATTTTTACTCATATATACTTTTCTTTACCAGGTTAAGTTTCCCATTAGATTTGTTTATTTTATCTTAAAACCTAACCCTAAACCTTATAAGGTAATATCTTATAAGGTTTTTTTTCGAGTTCAGTGAGTTAGGTACTCTTTAACGACTTGCTTAGTTACATCCTTATTACTTTAACAAGTAATGTCAAAGCTTATATCTTTTTTTTTTTTTTTTAGGTTTCTTCAAGTTTTTACCAGTAAAGATATAGCAACGGGAACCAAAAAAATGTTAAGAAACTTTAATAAAGGAACTTAAGGATAGAGTGAGGAGTTGCTTAAATAACAAAATTTCTTAACATATTAATGTAGCATCTAAGACCATAAGAATGGTTGCTACGAGATATACTTATTTTAAGGATTCGATTTTCCCAGGGGCAAGAGGTAGCCTTGCCCATTAAACTATGCACTAATCATGATCAGTTATTTTATTTTATTTTATTTTTTGCCACTTAGTCCCATCAGTTATTAGAAATGATCAAAAGCATTGCAAATTAACATCTAATTATGGTAGATTTGCCATAAAAGGCTGCAAAAGTAGGAAAAATAATGCATAAACACACACATATGAAGAGAAGAAAAGGGAGAAGCATCTCATTTAAGTTCAAATGTACTCAAGTAAGGCAAACTATATTTAGTTTCCAAAATGCTAAAATGAGTCGCAATTGAATGTTTGAAAACAAAATATTGGATGACATTCGTATAGGAGCAACATAAACAAATAAATGTTTGCATTGTTTTGAGGCATTTAAAAATTTTTACATACTCTAAACTACTCTTCCATAAGCTCTATGTTTTGCTATTAGCCATGCTACATATTTTACTTTCTATTCCCCCTCTTTCTTTACTTTCGATAAATTAATGTGTTCCCAATCATAATTGTGAAAATTGTTCCATTCATCTATTAAATTTTGAAAGTAATTTCATCTATTTTATTATGATCTTTTATTGGCCAAAGTTCGAATTTTTTTGTAATATGTAAACTTTGATATATACAGTAGCAACCTTTTTTAATGGTTGATCCAAAAAGACATTTAGACAAAGGTAAGTAAAAAAGTAATGGTAACATAACCTTTGCCATCTATGACTTAGACAAGTAATATGATTTTTATGATTTTAACAAGGATAGGGTGTTAGATAGTATAAATTATCCTCCAATCGACATAAAGCAATTGATGATCGATTTGAGTACCCTTTACCTATGTTTGAGCACAACCTGGCGGAACTCAAATCTGCTTTACCTAAGATACGAGAGAAATCACATTCTCAAGAAGAATCGTAGGAGGAGTAACATGGACAACAAAGTGAAGAAACTATAGCTACTAATAAGCTACCCCAAAAGCTTAAATAAGAAATTTTTACTAAACCTCTTTGTAAAATTACATGTCCAAATGGAATCTCGTAGGGGTACTACAATAATAGCATGATAAGCTATATGTGAAGAAAAGATCTATGGTTATGGATCTTTCCTAAATCATATATGATCTAAACACCTTGCTGAACACAAACTGGAATGAGGTCATACATAAATTTCAAGATCTAATTCCTTTTATCCTTCAAAATATTTCAATACTTTTGTGGGGGGAGGAGTTTAAAAGTTTGATTATATGATTGAAGGCGTGTACTTATCCTATAGTATTGGTAAACATTCTCACTCTATTGAATATCAACATTATTAAATCTAAATTTTCACTTTTTCATTAGTTTTTACATTATATTAAGCCCTGCCAACTTAGTACCAAACTTCTTGGCAAAAACTAGGGAAAATATATGTTCTTTAGAAAATATTCTTAAGATCGCTACTAACCTAGGTTGGAAGATAAAAAGGTTAAAAATGGATTGGTAGACCAATCTTAATCAAGACTAATAAGTGTTTAATTACACTTATTTTATTGTTTATTTTTATAATGCTCTTATGAATTTTAGAGGTTTTTTGGTTAATTTTGATGCATACTTAAGTTAAATTATTATTTCAGGAATAAATGATAGATGAAAAAAATGAATTCTGACAAATTTGGATGGACTAAAGTTAATTCGATGAAGATTTAAAGTTTGAAGTAAGGTATATAAGTAAGAACATACTAGTGTTCTTGGAGAATGTTAACCATGTTCAAGAAGGATTTTTTATGCACTAAAAAAAAAAAACACAATTAGTATGTGGTCATGTACTTGGTTGTTTTCTTTTGGATGCCAATATTGGTTGCATTCGATTAAAACGATACACAGTTAAAGTGTACGACTATGTTCTAGGTAGTATTCACAAGTATAACTTGCAAAAAATTCCATGCTATAAAAGGAGTTGAAGGCTAGAATTAGGGATACACCTTTTGATAACACTTGTAATATTCTTAGACACTCTCTACACATAACCAAGGCACTTTTAGGATTTTTATAGGTCAATATTGAAGATTGAAATGGGTTTGATTCTTGAAATTTAGTTTAGTTTAATGCTTAGATTTCATGAACTCTATGGAACTATGTCATCTTATTTTCTTTTTATTCAATTGATGATTCTTTATTTTATTGTGATCTAATTTGTGTTTTTAAATGTTCTTGAATTAATATTGTCAATGTGTTAATTCAAATATCTAATTTTATATATAGAGATTGTGAAATCAAATATATAACCTAATTTACATAATTGGAAGGAGTTGTGTGCAATCTTATACATATGATGAGGTAAATTCTTTAGATTAAGGCCAAACCTAATAGTAGAATTCACAAAATGATAATGCAACTTTTAAGGTTTTAACTAGGAAGAGATTCCAATTAATCAACCTACAATTAGGAATTGATAATCTTGAAAAATATATTAATTCAATCAAAAAATTCCTGTAGTCTAGGAAAATATTGATGAAATTGATCCTTATATTTCCTTGATCATATAGGTGATCTTAAGATGATTCAAGATCTAGTATGATAATTTTATATTCTTGATCATTTTTAGTTTTTTTTTTTAATTTTTTCTTTAGTTATTTAATTTTTTATTTGGTTTAAATTAAGGTTTAGTTGTCAAGCTTGAATTTTTCTTAGTTTTTATTTATTTTTCTTAATCCAATCAATATTAAACTTTACACATTTAATATTAATGGTTGACTAAAATTTAAGGAAAATCTAGTTTTTTTTTTTTTTTATAATTTTCAAAATTGTTTGAAGTCGTTACCCAATTGAAGTCGGAAGAAAAAGTTAAGTTATAACTAATTAGGTAGATTGATTATAACTTAATTATTAGTCTCTTCATAAAATCGATTTTTTAAAAAAAAAATGGTTTAGAAAACCAAATATTTGAGTCTAGGGATTAATATTTTAAACCCTTAATGGGTATCACTTTTCGTCTTTCAAATTTAAATTTTATCTTTTAAAATACCATTTCTAGAATAAAATAAAGATCTTAAATTTATAAAAGATAAAATTCTATTTACTTAAAAGGAAGAAAAATAATAGAATTTATTTACAAAAGGGAAAATGAAAGGAAAATTCTTTATTTTAAGTCGCCTGTAGGTGCCTACATACCCTCTATTAGGGATTAAACTTTCCATAGTTCATTCATAAAATTTTAACTTGTTAATTTATTTTAATTTTGAAAAGACAATCAAGTTTACATTCTTATTCGTTTGAATTTTATCTAAGGAAAATTCGAAAGAAAAAAGTTCCTAATTTTGGGTATTTATTTGGGGAAGGTCCTAATAAAGGCTTGAAAAGATTCATTATTATTTAACTTGAAAGGTTTTTCTAAGTGGTAAATCCCCATTTTGTTATTTGTTATTTATTTTCAAAATTTTTCTTTTGAAAAATAAATAAAAAAAAATAACTTCCCTTTTTATTCTTCTTCTTAAAAAATTGAAAACTTCAAAAAAAATAAAAATGAAATCATAATAAGGAAAAAATATTTTTGTATATTTATATTTTCTTTTGTTCTTTCCTTTTTTATATAATAAATAAATGAGAAGGAAATAAGAAAATAATATATAATAATAATAATAAAAGAAGAAGCAAACCTAAATTAGTGACAGAACGTATAGGTTGGATCATAGACTTAGGCCTACGTTCAAGTTAGACTTTAGAGATCCAATAAGATCAAATCCGAATCACAACCAAAGAAAGGGGCAGGGATTGATGGGGGTTACTATAAGGTAATTAAAGCCAATTTTTGAGTGTGTAATGGTGTTTTCATGATAAACTAATTGGGAAATATGGTTTTGTAATGATGTGGTGGTTTTTAGTAGTGGTTTGAGGGTTTTTTAGAAACGGTCGTCAGTGGTGGTGGTAGGTAACACGAGTTGCAACTATTAGAGGTCAAAAGAGAGTTGGGGGTGGGGGGTGTTAATGACGCCACAAGCATAGCCAGGGCATTTATTTTGGACATAGAGTGGTTTAAAGTGGTGTACTTGAGTTGGGCATCGCGATGGTTAAGGGTTTGCAAAATGCTTGGTGGTGCTTACACTTAAGGCCACAGTAAAGCACAAGACTTATTGTATTCGAGTACTAGAGATCCAAGAAAGTCAACCATGGTACTAGCTCGGTTTAAGAAAATCACTATGACTAAGCTTTAAACTAGAAAGAGAGATAGCGCTAAACCTAGAGAGAGAAAGAATATGAGTGCATGTTTGTGATGAATTTGAATGATGATTGATACTGGAAATGATGTTTGGAGGTCCCTTTTATACTAGTTTTAGCTTAAATTAACATGGAAAACTTCCAATTATCATGGATTTGAGAATTAATGCTTAGCATTTGATCGAGCCTAAACTTCATAATTTAATTCAAATTCGGGTAAATTGTTGGTCAAAACACAACAATTTGCATCTAAAATTACCAGAACAAAGCAATGGAAGCTTCAATATTCAATGTTGAAGCTCGAATCAAGCTCGATCAAACATGAACATAATGATTTTTTTTTTTCAAATTTCAAATGGATTTTTGACTAGTTTAATGCTTAAATTTGGGCAAGTTTTGGGATCTAATTCAAAGTAGGCTATGTTAGGAATCCAATTATTGAAAAACTTACATTAGATTTTAGCCAAAAAAAAAAAAGGATGGAAGAAGGGTTAGAGATGGCTGCTCCAAACATGGCAAGTATCTTGTCTTTAAGCTTCCATGGCTATTTTAGGTAGTAAAGAGGATGCTGACATAGCATTACATAGGCACCATATTAACCATATAACTTAATGGGACATTGCCACATGTCTTGCTATGATATGTGGCTCAGCCCTATAATGGTTTAATATGTAGCAAACGCACATAGAAAGAAAAAATAAAATAAAAGGGTGCAATTTTGCACCTTGCTAAATTCGAATTTAAAACCTTTCTCTTCAATGCAATGTTAAGACCAAGTGTGTTACCAAATAGGTTGTTGGCTCGTACCCCATTGATTGGTGTAACTAAAATGAACTTTAACTAGTTTATCCAAGCCTAATTAAAAGAAAACAACTCAACTTAATTCCTAAAACAAAAATATACAAATAAATTAATAAATAAAAATTAGTAAAATATTATGAATACCTAAAAAAATATATATTTTTGTAATATGTATTATTTTCTTTTTTTTTTGTATTTTTCCAATTTTTATATTTTTTTGTATTTTTTAATTTTTTAATTTTTTTTAAACAGGACCCTTTCATTTTAAAAGAAACTTTAAAAAAAAAAAAAAGGCAAAAGTAGGGTGTTTACATTATTAATTCTTGTTTTATTTTAAAATTCTATTTTCCTAGTTAGATGATAGAGAAGGGGTGAAATACTAATAACTATAGTCCTTGACGGATCAATCTGATTATCACCAATATCATGCTATATGCATGACCTAATGTACTTACTAGTATAATGCTATTGTTTATTGAAGTGGTAGTTCAATATATAGAAGACAAAAGTCTTTTGAAAAATGGAAATAGAGGATGCTGAGACATTGAAATTTAAAGATAATTTAGCTATTAAGTAAGTTTTTTTTTTAACAAAGGATTTAATTTAATTTCCAAAATTTGACTAGAAAAATATTTACTTCTAGAAATCACATTATTTATTTCTAAGAAAATAATTTTTATTTGTAGAAAAAAAGCTTTCTTTAAGGCTACTATAAAGAATACCTATGTACTTGTTGTTTAGGATCAAACAAAAGCATATCAAAGTTTAGGTGTTTTGAATTATTATTATTATTATTATTTTGTAGAAAATACTAACTTGGAAATTCCATGAAATCATCCTAATCCTACAAAACATTTTCAATTTTTTTTTAATTTTTTATAAAATCTAAATTTTAAAGAAAAGCCTTATTTGATTGAAAAAGATAGTAAAGAACTAATTTTCATGATTTTTTAATCAAGGTTTTCGATTAATTAAGCAATTTAAAATATTTTTCCTTTCTTAAAATAAAATAAAAGAAAATAACAAAAACAAAAAATAATAGGGTTAGGATTAAACCAAAATGTGTGTTAGACTCTTATATCAAACTTGTACTAGTTTAGGTCCTAGAATTTGGTTAAATATTGCTCAATCAATTTTGTTGGTTGTTGAAGCATTTAAGGGTATGGGACCATGCTTTTAGACATAGATAACTCAGTGGTTTTCATGGATTACTCCTAAATTACATAGTGGTAGTGGTGGTTATCAACTTAAGTTTGCTATTTTAGGTTCTTTGATTGAGGGAATTTGAATGAATCAAAGTACAAATTTGGTATTTTCTGAAATATTTTAATCTCTAGTATTAATTAGAATCGAGCTTAGTACCTCAATTTTATACAAAATGGAAAAAAAAAATTAAGGAATGAGTATAATATGTTGCGAGTTGAGGTTAGAGAAGGAAGGTTAATCTTGATTGAATTTAGGTATTATTTCTTTTTACTCTTGTTATTTTCAAGGCCTCAAGAGTGCTTATTTAAAATAGCGATGTTATTTCTTCTTATCTTTCTATTTAGTGTATTAAATTGATAGCTTTGGATGCTAGGAAAGATACTATCATGTCAAATATAGTAAAAATGACCTCTTTCCTCTATGACATTGTATTACACCATATAGAATACATATCTATGGTAAGGACATTGCTTAAAAGATTTAACGCTCAATAGGAATCAAACTTAAGGTCTCCTTAACCATGCCCAAGCTTAGGAACTTAAAAGTATGGAACACCTACTCATTTCTCTCCATCTAAGTTTAGAAGATTCCTCCCTACTGAATTGACCCGAGTTGCTATACCTTGGGAGCTTCTCCATGCCTTTTAAGAAATCTCGAGTAACCTAGCCAACAACTCAATTGTTATGTTTATGAGCTGACCCTGCAAACTAATGACTTGTTTAGAGAGTTACTGACCTACGATTAAGGTTAACCTCTATCCAAGCTACTCCCCATCAGATGCCAACCAAGCTATTGTCGACCTATCTCAGATCACTTAGTGCCCCTAGTTCCTTTCAAGACCACTTCATGCCATCTAAGTCCAACTTAAGTAGATTGTGACATGTGTTCATTCCTTTTTCGTATTGTACTATATTGTCAAAATATTCATTTTACCTTTCACCTTTTTAACGTTACCTTTATACAGTATTCCTATAATTTTCCTTATGGGTTAAATGGTCCTTCTTGTAATTATCATACGTAAAGGGGTTACCCTAAAGAAATGGGTATAAATAACCTTATTTGTATAGTTGAAATTAGTTAATCATCAATATAGTAGATATTCCTTATTTCCTCCATTATTGTTTTTGAGTAGGCTTCTAGCTTCTTAGTCTAACACCTAACTTTTATTAGCCCCGTTAGCAAGGACTGTAGCAAGCAACCCATGTAGATAAACTTATGCATCATACCAAGTTTAGCTACTCAATTTGTATAGGGTTTGTAGTGCATCATATTCATTGATTTGTGTATGAGTTTACTAAATCATCTTTGATTCTCACTTGTTTCTCAATCCATAGCTTAGACTTAACTTACCCATGATATTGCCATATTTTTCGACTCTTGTCATGGCATATCAGGGTTGTGTCAAACATGTATGAATGGGACAAAATTATGCTCCTAACTAGCTAGCTCGCCAAATTTGCCGGATATAAACAAAAAGATTTCCATTATAATAGCATAAGTTTTCCTGAATATTAAATTTAAATTCTTTATCAAGATAGAAATGTTTTAAGGAATTTTCATGTTGTTTCTATCCAATAGGTGTCTTTAATGTGTTAATTGGAGTTGTATGTGGACCTTTGTATGATTGTTTCTATTCGATATATTTCCATTATGCTCATAGGTTGTTGTTAGGGAGCTTTCTCCATGTCATATTAGCATATGTGGTCTAGACATCTCCTAAATTTTATTTAAGTGGAGCAATACTACCTTGTTCAATTTTGTTACATATGACAGGTACTTGTAATTTTGAAAAAGTTATGTTATACCATACCTCCTTGACACCCCTTCACCCATCAAACTTAACCACACCACCGCCCCCCCCCCCCCCCCCCTCCCCCCCCAACCCCAAAAAAAAAAAAAGGAAGAAAGAAGAAAGTTTATGAGGTTTGTAAAACTACCCAATAAAAAAATTTTACTTACCCTAATTACTATAAGATTTGACCCCACATCCGCTATCAATTCCCTTAGAAAACAAATCCTAATGAAACAATAAGGGTAAGAGAAAAGAAAAGGTAAGAGAGAGATAGGTAGGGTGGTGGTGGGAGGGAGAAGTATGTGAGAAGAAAATAAAAGGTAAGAGAGATATGGCTAGAATTGAAGAAAAGACAAAGGTATAGGGTTTAGTTTTCTTTATGTTCAACTTTAAGTGAATTTGCAAGGTGTTTAAAATATAATAAGATGTAATTATGACATTAACGTAATGTAATAGGAGAAAAGTAACGAGAGTGGGTTTCAATGGAGTTAAGGAAATTGTCTTTAGAAAATTTTACAATAACACCTATTTTAAATTTTTTGAAGACTACATAGGATTATCAGTGAAATTAAAAATAAAACAAGTTTTATAAAGGAATAAGAGGTACTATATATGCCTACCGATTTTAAAGAAAAAAATTATATAATTACTTATATAAAAAATTTACCAAAATATCGTTTTGTACATCGTTGTTATGTCGTGCCTACATTTCATATCTTAAAGATGAGATAAGATGACGGTTACAACAGATTTAATTAGTTTGATGTATAAGTTGAAGGATTGCAAGCAAGCTCTTTAAAGTTGGAGAACAAATAATGGTTATAATAATGGCAGATTGATGGAGGAGCTACATCTTAAGCTAGGTCTCATACAACAATATTATGTCTATGAGGCTTTATTTGAGGGGGAAATTGAATTGCACAAGTAGTTGGAATTCGCTTAATAGCAAGAGGAGATTTATTAGCACCAACAATTACATACATAGTAGCTAAAATATGGTGATCAAAGTATAATCTTTTTCTACCAAACTACTTTGAATAGAAGGGCAAAAAAAAAAGTCTACAAGATAAAAAATGAGAATGGCCAATGGTAGCAAGATGACTAGGCGATTAATTGTGAGACCCTACAAAAATTAGGCATTAACTCACAATTAGTTGGTTCGTAAACAGTTCATAAATTTTGGAGCAATCACATAAGTTGTCTAATCGAGCTTAAATTTTATAATAAAATTAAGAATATTAGTAAAAATAATTCTACAAGATTGAATTTAAGAAAATAAAATAATTAAATATTATATTTATAGAATAAACATATTTTATTTGTTATTTATCAAAAATAAAAAAAAGGAACTTCGATAATTAACAAATTATTAGAGATAAAATATATGTGTACTAAAAATTATAAAATAACTTAAATAATATTTAATAATATGTATTTTTATGATATATAAATTTATGTGTAAGCATAAATACCCATAATTACTTAAAATAGTTAATATATACTAAAATAAATATAGAAAAATTAATAAAAATTCAGAAAAATGATGTTAATTGCTGGAAGATCCTAAAGATCGGCATGACATGCTGGGATATGGTTTGAAAAAAAAAAAAAGAAAAGAAAAGGAAAGTATGATAGGAACACGTAATTTAAAGAAAAGTATAGAATTTGTGACACTTGGTTAGGAAAAAATTATAATTGACTTCAATTCTTCCCTATAAATTCAGGATAGCCTTCCCTTATCTCATTTGGTCATTTTGGTAGATAGGAAAAATACAGAGGGTAAGGAAAGTTAAGTTGGTATTTTTAAAAAAATATACAACATATGGTACAATTAGGGTTATATAAAAGTGCATCAATTAAACTAAGCCCTACCAGCAAACGACCACCACCATGTAACGACCACCACCATGTAACAACTAGGCTATGGCCTAGAGATGCTGGGAAAGGTAGAGCCATTGTTGGTAGCTGGAGGTTAATCAACTTATGAGTTTTCTAAATGTGTTTGAAATTTTTTAAATTAGTAAAAATAGCAAAGTATATCCAAAAATTATGGAAATTTGTATTATGGCATATTTTTGTATGTAGTTTGTAGCAAAAATACTATTTTGTTTAAATTGAATCTCAAAATATATCACCCTTAACAATTCGCTAAAACCTAAGCCAATTTCGCTTTCGTTTTCAAAAGCTCTATTTATGTTTTAGCTCTAAAATTTTTGAATGAAACACCCATTAGTAATTTTTAATGTAATTGGCTTTAATTCTAATATGGGATGAATTTTGATATTTTATAATGTTGAACAATGTTGAGCGGTTTCGTGGAGTTGGGAACATTGGATTTGAATATTATGGATTTATGGCGTACATGTTTGTAATATGTGAAGTATTCAAATGTGGAAGTCAAGTGGAGTTTATTCAAACCAAAGTGAAAATAGATTATATGATAAACTTTGAATTTGATTATCAACCAGACTTATGAGTGTTTATGCTAAAATATACAGTACCCTCATATTAGAGGCAAATTTGGAAGTTAAATAAAAAACTAGGTGTATAGGGCAAACTAAGGAGTTGACTAATAACTAAATTAGAGACTTACTATATATGAAATATAGTTAGTTAAACTTTACAAAATGGATCGAGGAGAGTTTTTAGGACCTATGTATAAAACTGCAATCAAAAGTTGAATTAGAATCTAATTCAAGAGTAAAATCAAAACCAGGGTGTCTATTAAAATACTAAGGAATTGATTAGAAACTAAATTAGATATCATTTTCACTCGAGTTAAAGTTAGATTGAACTCTATGAAATAGGTTAGAAAGAATTTCTAAGATTTGTGAACAAATGAAATTAGGAGCTAAATTAGAACCTGATTCAAAGGTAAAATTAGTGATAAAATCAGAAATTAAATCAAAACCTAGCTTAAAACGAAAATAATTGTAAGAAACTTACAACTTAAATAATTAAATATAGTAAAACCCTAAACTAAAGACAATAGTACGAGTTATAGAATAAAGCCTATATATAGCAATTATATTAATACTAAAACGACCTCTGTATTATAGGGATTAATGGCGAAGACTTGTTGCAAGTCATACCTTAAATGAGCAAGGAAGACATCTAGGTAAGTTGAGATCAATATATGATTGTGTTTCAAAGTACTGTTTTACAGTACTCTAAGGTTTAAGATTATATTTGGTTATACTTATAGGTAGTTTGTTTGTGCACATGCCTATATATGTATGTTTCTAAACTTAATTGCATACTTTTGGCTTGCTATTTTGGTTTGAAACTAGTTAAATTGCTTAATATTGATTGATCTTCTTAAGCTGGACTTAATGATATACAACTTATGAACTTAATTGGTTATGTCCATTAGGGGAAATGTTTAAAATTCTTTGATTAAATACCGATATCCTTAAAAGGGATGCTATTGGAACATAATGGTCTTTCTTCATTTTTAATTGAACTAAGTGATAGGAGAGGAAGTCATGGTAAGGATGAAAGCAATTGTTCGAGGGTAGTCGCAGGAGAAGTGGTATCTCTATTACACAAGCCTAGATTTGGTTGTAAGCTGTTAAATATATGCTAAACTTAACCAGGATTAGACTGAATGTAATTTCTCTAATCTTACGATGGACCAGATAACATCGTATGAAACGTTTATTTGTTGCATTGCCTTAAAATAATTGGCCGATACCCTTGCCTATGCTTGATGTATAATCTAATGTTTCCATCATAACTTACTAAGCAGTTGGTTACTCATATCATTATAAGTGTTACTATACGTGCTAAATAGGAAGCGGCATTATAATTACCCTGAAGCTAATGATTATGGCATCCTAAGGAATAGGGATATAAAACCGATGATCAGTTATACTTTTGAAGTTTCGGGGTCTTATCTTTAAATCTTTTAATATCAAACCATATATTACTTAAATAAAATTAGGTTATTGAACCATAGGACATCAGAATCTTACTAGTAGTTTTTATACTTGCGCAGGCATAAAATCTTATTATTTCACAAACTATTACTTCAAAACAAGTTAGTTGTAGATACCTTGTATAAATCAGGTTTATAATAATGGATTTAAAATCAATTTCTATTCTAGAATAGTTTATACAGCGGGATTGTTATGACTCTACTGATTTGGAACATAACAGTTCTATGTTGGTATCAAAGCATAGTTCTAGTGAACTTACTTTAAAGCGTCATAATTAAAAAATAAAAATGGACATTATAGAAGCACATTGAAAGTGGATAGTAAAGGATTATACTATAAATTATGAAATAAGAAGTGAATATAACACTAAACTAACATGAACATTAATTAATCTTAAATTCATCTATGGGGTTGATGGAGGATTAATAATTAGTTGGAGCAATTCAACTGAAATGTAGAGGAGTCTCCAATCTAGTATAGAATAAAGATGTAAATTATATTGATAGAAATAGTTGATTGGGATATGTTTAAGACTATGGATGGGATTATTAATAGTCTATTTATGAGATGTATTGTAATTGATGAGATTCAGAGACATTAACAGAATAAAGATGTAAATAATTAGTTGTTGTTGAGTAAAAATGGATGGAAAATAAGGGATTATGGCTTAGATGATGCTAATGAGATACTTTTAGTAAGAGCAGAAGAGAGATACATTACTCCGATAGGACAACTCATATTCCAACTAACATATTATATATCTTTAGACGTTACCTACAAGGGATTATTGATTGGTTTCCCATATTTTCCTAAATCAATTGGAGTAGGTAAAGAAATACCCTTAAAGCAAAAAGAATCTCACCTTAAACTAGTTGCCTGATAAGTCGCTGAGGAATTTTTAACTTATAGAATTCCAAGATGATATCAGTTGGGTGTTCTATATAACTATGAGATAGTTGAAGTAAAGGGAGAATTAAAGCATGGTAAAGGAGAAGAAACAAATGAAGCGAAATAGCCATAATGTGATTCGGGGAATGAATCAAAATCTATATTAGAAGCATAATCGAAACCTAACTTAGAAGCAGACCTTGTATAAAAGAGAATGTGACACATGAGATAATAATTCATAATGGCATTGAGAAGTTTGATAATGATAAGGTATAGGAAGTAATTACCATATCTAATATTCCTAAAAAGGTATAGTTAAGTATTGAATCAATAAGTAGAAATGATTATGGTTTACTTAGAAGATAAATGTGGTGGAATTCTTCTAAGAGAATGGTTGCTATTAGTTACTCAAATGATAAATATACCATGATAGCTAGTTCTATTTTGTTGGGACATTAGAGTTAATCATATGTTGGTTGTTCATCTATGCAAACATCTTCCTAATCCCTTAATGGATATTATTCTACCTCTTGATGTATTTGTACATATGCTATAATATTCTTTGTATTTGTAGTTAGGGATGTAAAAGAGTCATATGTACTTTGGTAACTAGTATTGTAAGTCCTTTGTATGTATAGGATGGTTGTAGAATTTGTAATGTTTAATTTAAAACAATGCTATACTTAGGTTCTGAATTTATAAGTCTTTGACCAAATGAATAACAAGTCTAAAGCTTATTTCTTAAGAGTCTGCAAGCAGATACAAGTGAAGTAGAATAAGTATAAAGTGGATAATGAATTCTTTATGTTGTGATGAGGCAAATGAAATGATACCAATATGTAGTACTTCTATCTAGTTATAGGACACTATTAACTATTAAATAGTATGTGGGAATGAGATAGGAATGTTGATAAACTTATAAATGGATATGAATATAGGCACCCTAAAATAATAGTAGTGAGATGAGTAACAATTGACCGTGGAAATGAAAATTATAGCAAAAAGTTTGAAGAAGATCAGGACTTTCAATAAAAAAATTTCTTCTCTATCCTAAGATCAATCTAGATAAAACATAACTTACTAGGAAGTGAAGCTTATGAGACAGTTACCTAATGCATAACCATTGTCAAGAATAGACAAGGCCAATCATTGGGATGGATTCGAGCTTACAGAAAGCTAGAAAAAGGTGATGGAAAGGTGCAAAAACAACAAGAAAAGTAAAACACAAGTAAACCCATGAACAGTTTCACAAGATATGATGCATTATTAGAACATCCAAGGACTCACAACATAACTTGATATGACACTAGAGGTGATTTGGTGAGGTTACTCGCTACTTTGTCTTACTTAAGTATTAGGATAAGAGTGAGGTAAGTAAACAAGCTAATGAGAGCAATGTTCACAAAGAAGTATATTCGAAATAACGATGATCATGATAAGATCATTGCAGTTACATATACAATGGGTATTTATATCCAAAAAAACCTAAGGCAACTTACTTAAAAATGAAAATGACTAAAAAGGATCTTATCTGAAAGAAGTAATGTACAAGAAATAATATGAGTACAATTAAAAATACAACAAAATGAGTATCTTGTATGGAGGATTCCATCACATGGTTGCTCGGACACGTAGCTCATTGTGGGTAGATGGCTTTCTAGTAGAAAAGATAATTATGTACAATCAACCTGGTTTCTGCCAAGCTGAGATGCCGAGCGAGGGTATTAAGTCAGATGTACCGAGCTGAACAAATAATTCTTTTGAGGTGAATCACCTTGGACACTTTACTATGGCTTGGATTCAAGTTGACTAAGCTGATGGTAGAATGAGCCGAGCTAATGTTTGAGTATAATTCAAATCAGCAACTGGAGATAAACAATGGCTACGAGAGGGTTCGGCTCAACCAGGGCATCAGGTCGACAGATTATAGCAGCTTGAACTCCTTAGTGGTGGATCTTAAAGATTGAATTTACCTGTCCATGCTTTTTAACCCTTGGGCATAGCTGTGGGTCAAGGGTCCAGTGGTTTAATGTAAGACATATAATCAATTACTTAGGATTTAGCTTGTAAAATTTAGGGAGATTACACAAATTATCCAATTCAGTTTAAATTTTATGATAAAACTAGAATTATTAGCAAAAGTGATTCTGTAAACTCGAATTTAAGAAAATAAATAATAAAATAAGATAATATAAAATTTTCAAATTTTAAATATATTACCTGTTATTTATCAAAAATATGTAAAATACATTCCAATAACTAACGAATTGCTAAAGATAAATTATATGCAAACTAAAAATTATAAAATAACTTAAATAATATTTAAGAGTATTTATTTACACCATATATGTATTTACATGTAGGTAGAAATACATTTAATTACTTAAAATACCCGAAATAGGCTAAAATAATATTAAATAATTAACGAAAATGCATGAATAGTTAAGGAAAAAACAATAAAATTATGGAAAAATATCGAAATCTCCAGAATATGATCGTGGCAACTTAGAAATGGAGAAATAAAATTAACTAATCAAAATGTAATGAATAGAAAGAGAAAAATAGATAAGATAAAGCAATTGTCACGTCAATTTAATGCACAAAAAATCTTTAAGACCTCTATAAATACCCAAAATTTTATAAAAGCTCATTTGTGATGTTTGGAATTATATAAAATTAGAGTAAAGAACAAAAGGAAAATTAAGGATTTTTTAAAAAATTACAAAAATCTATGCATTTAGGACCTTAGAGAAGATACATAACCAGACGACTACCTAGGAGCAGATGACCACCACCACCAAATAGACTATATGATGAAGTTTGAATTTGATTGTAAACCAAACTTATGAGTATTTATGCTAAAATATTGAGTATCCTTGGATCAAAAGCAAATTTAGAAGCTAAATAAAAAATTAAGTATATGGGGCAAACTAGAGAGTTTATTGACAACTAAATCAGAGACTTACTATACCTGAATATAATTAGTTGAACTTTACAAAATGGATCGGGGGGAGTTTCTAGGATTTATTTATAAAATTACAATCAGAAGCTAAATTAGAAGATAATTCATAAGCAAAATTAGAACTAGGGTATCTATTAGTATGCTAAGGAATTGATTAGAAATTGAATTAGATACCATTTTCACTCAAGTTAAAGTTAGATAAACTCTATGAAATAGGTTAGAAAGAATTTCTAATATTTATGAACAAATAAAGTCAAAAGCTAAATTAAAACCTGATTTAGAGGTTGAATTAGTAACAAAATTAGAAGCTAAATTTGAACCTAGCTCAAGATAAAAATAATTATAAGATACTTAAAACCTAAATTATTAAGTATAGTAAAACCCTAAACTAAAGATAATAGTAAGAGTTACATAGTGAAGCCTATAAAAAGCAGTTATATGAATACTAAAATGACCTCTATATTATAGGGACTATTGGCGAAGGCCTATTATAAGCCGCACCTTAAATGAGCAAGCGAGACATCTAGATAAGTTTAGGATCAATAAGTAGCTATATTTCAGAGTACTATTTCATAGTACTTAGAGACTTAAAATTATATTTTGTTATGATCGTAAGTAGTTTATTTGTATACATGCTTGCATGTGTGTGTTTTTTAACTTAATTGGGTAATATTGGCTTGCTGTTCTAGTTTGTAACTAGGTGAATTGCTTAATATTGATTGATCAATCGCCTTAAGTTGGACTTCATAATATACGACCTATAAACTTAACTAGTCATGCATTGCAACCTATTAAGGGAAATGTTTAAGATTCTCTAACCAAATATCAATACCTTCGAAAGGAATAACTCTAGAGCATAATGGTCTCTTTTTTATCCTTAGTTGAACTAAGTGACAGAAGTGGAGATTGCAACAAGGATGAAGGTAGTGGTTCGAGGGTAGTTGTGGGAGGAGTGATGTCTCTATTGTACAAGTTTAGGTTTGGTTGTGAGCTGTTGAATGTGCAGTAAACTCGTGAATCCGAATTAAAGCGGATATAATTTCTCTAATCTCATGACGAACTGAATAACTTTATACAATGGCATTTGCTTATTGCATTGCATTTAAATTACTACCTAATAACCCTACCTATGCTTGATGTATAGTTTTATATCTTTATCCCAACTTACTAAGCAATCAGTTGCTCGCATCTATGTAGGTGTTATTGCAGGTGTTCGCTAGGAAGCGGCATTATAAACACTTTGAAGCTAGCAACTACTAGATTTTAGGGAGTAAGAATATAAAACTGATGATCGGTTACACTTTTTAAGTTTCGAATCTTATCTTTATATCTTTTAATATCAAATGATGTATTACTTAAGTAAAATTAGGTTACTGAACCATCTAAATATTACTTAGGACATCATAATCTTAATAGTTGTTTTTATAGCTTCACAAGTAAATAATATTATTATTTCGTAAATTGCTACTTTAAAGCGAGTTAGTTATGGACATCTTATGTAAATTAAGTTTACAATAAGGTTGGCTTCTATTTTAGAATGATTTATATAGTAGGACTGTTATAACTCTATCACTTTGGTATGTGATAGTAATACTACTTTTCTTCAATTTTTCTCCAACTTATACACCTCTAAAGGTACTCAGCTTATGCTAGACGTATTGGTTTAGATTGTACAAATTATAATTAATCAACAGAATCAATGGCACTTCATCTAATAAATGAAGAGGAAGTATATGAAGCAGTATTTCAATTAGGTAGCTTGAAGGCTCTAGGTCCAAGTGATTTTACCAGGATATTTTATCAAATGCATTAAAACTTAATCAGGTTTTACTTCTTCAAGTTAGTAGAAAATTATATATAGTCAGGTATGTTTCCATCTCAATTTAATAAAACTAGCATAGTTCTCATTCCTAAAATATCACATTCAAAAGATATTACTAAATTTCGACCTATAAGCTTATTTAATTTCTCTTATAAGATCATCTCAAAAGTTTTAGCAAATAGGCTCTAATCTTTATTAGATAGCCTTTGAAAATACTTTCTTTCCTAGTTGCTTCATCCAAGATAATGTTATTATAGCTCATGGAGTTTTTCATTATCTTAAATTGAATAAGAGATGAAAGAAACATTACTGTGTCATTAAGGTAGACATGGTAAAAACCTATGATAGGATAGAGTAGTCTTTCCGACAAGCTATCATGTTTGAGATAGGGGTTTCAAACGTCTTGATTAATTAGGTGATGTCTTGTGTTTCATCTGTCACATATAATTTATTAGTTAACGAATAGAGAGTTGGAAACTTCTAACCATCTAGAGACATTCGGCAGGGCAATCCCCTTTCCCTGTACCTCTTTATTCTAGTTATGGACTATCTTTTTATGCTAATCCAAAAAGCTAGTAATAAGGGTAAGTTGAAGGGAATTCGAATAGCCTCTATTAGCATAATGTTGACCTACTTTTTCTTAGAAGATGACTCTTTGTTTTTCTTAGAAGCCTCTAAATCTAATTTGCAAAATTTAATGTTTATCATTGAGTCATATTGCAGAGTATCTAGTCAAAAGGTAAATTATAGCAAAAGTTCTTTGGTTTTTAGTTCTTCCACCTCGAATGAAATAAGAAAAGATTGTTGTGATGAATTACACATTAATATAAAAAATAATTTAAGTAAATATTTAGGCCTTCCTACTACTTAAAGTATATCGAAATCTCAGGTTCTGACTTTTGCGAAGGAAAGGATGGCTAAAAAATTACAAGGATAGAAGATAAGTTTGTTATCAATGGGTGGGAAAGAAGTGATGATAAAATCTACGGCATATGCACTTCTAGCCTATTCTACGAGTATTCTTAGTTTTCCAAAGAAATGGTGTATATAAGAAACTAACTTAATCTCTACTTTTTGATGAGGTGAAATAGATAGGAGAAATAAGATTCATCAAAAAAAGTGAGCTGATTTGACAAAATCAAAGGAGATGGGAAGATTGAGATTTAGAGATCTCTAAGCTTTTGATCTTCCATTGTTAAGGAAATTAAGGTGGAGAATTCTAACAAACCTAGATGCATTGTGGGTAAAGTTGATTAAAAATATTCATTTCCCTAATGAAGATTTTTTTATGGCAAAGAAGGGGGATAGGGCATCTTGTGCATGGCAAAGTATTTTAATGGGGAGAGGTGCCCTTGCTAAAAGTTTAATTTGGCAAATAGGTGATGCAAAGTCGGTTAGTTTTTGGCATGACCTATTGGGTTTTTCTTTACCACCTTGGAAACTTGAAGAACATGAATCTAATTTGTTAGTATGTGATGTAATGGATGTTGACAATAGGTGCTGGAACCTTGAGGAAATACAACATATACAGACATTTGATGAACTGAAGGCTACCAACCAAGTTAATATTGCCATAAACCCAGCACAAGACAAATTAGTATGGACTCGAGAGAAAGCAGGTGCTTATTTGGTTAAAAGTTGCAATCATCAGCTGTCTTCTAATTTTTAGATTGATACAAACTGACCAGATACATCCTCTACATCCTCTCTAAGTGCCAATAGGTGGGTCTGGAATTTTATTTGGCACATTGATTGCCAACCAAAATATAAACACCATCTTTGGCGCTTATGCTAGAACGCTTTGGCTTCTAACACCAATATGTTTTGCGTGAAAATTAAATCGTCTTCACTATGTATCTTTTGTAGTGAGGATGAATTAGTAGAGCATATAGCCTTTAGACGTAAATGGGTTCGTGCGGTTTGGTTTGGTGCATTGAACATCAGGATTGAGGACTTCAACATTCAGAACACTACCAACTAGATTAAGGGCCTAATTGCAGATTCACGGAGGACAAAAACAGAAAAGAAAGACTTTCTTACACGGATTGCGATTTTACTTTGGCATATGTGGATCCATAGAAATCACCGTGTGTCTAACTTTGAGCAGCCTAACCCCATTCTTGTCACAGATTCTATTAGAAAAGAGTTCCAGGTGCTTCAACATCGGAATCAAGGCCATAATACGCAGGTTATCTCAACAGTAGCAGTTGCGTTGAATACAGCTGTCGTGCCTTCTTCGATTTCTGCAGCTACTTCCAGTAATAAATCATCAATAAGGTCAGGGGAGGTATATTCATCCACTGTTGCTGCGCATTCCTAGTCTACTGCAACAATGCAAACAGGTTCTTCATGTGTAATAGCAGGGGCTGCTCAGAGACTTTTACTCAAGATGTAATTGGCCAATCCGGCCATTGTCATGGAAGATCTTCTTTAGTGTGGGTTCCTCCACCACAAGGATGTGCCAAGACTAATTGCGATGCTGCTATAAATTAGATGGATCAGGGTGAGGGGTTAGGCGTTGTACGTCGAGGCGCAGATTGTACAGTTGTTCAAGCGACCGCACTTGCTATTCCTACTGTACGACCTGACGTTAATGAAGCTAATCCAATTCGAGAAGGCTTGATAACTGCAAGGGACGGGGGTGGGAGTGAAGTTTTAGTGGAGTGCATTCTGGTAATTTCCTCTCCAGCAAAGGTGCCTTAGAGGATGGCTTCGGTTATTCATGATATATTTCATTTAAGATCTTTGTTTGCTAAATGTGTATTTACTTTTATTCCCGGTGTCACTAATGTGTGCATACATTGGTTGTTACCCGAGCAAAACTTGAGATGAGATACACTTTTTAAGTTACACTACTCTAAATGGCCCCATATAAATTTTGCTTCTATTAATTAAATGTTTCATGTTTGGTTAAAAACTAAAATGTAATACACAAACATTACTACTTAGGAATTTTTTTGTTTTCCTACTTTCAATTTCACCTACATGAATTTATAAAACAAAAATATTAGTTAAAAACGAACTAGAGTTTTCTATGCTTTTGTGGGGATCTCTTTATTTTTCCCATTGCTATATTAGGCATTATTATACTAAAAAAGAAAACAAAATGAATTTGACGTTTTATATAAACTCCTTTTATCTCTTTCTCCAAATCTCCTTAGATACACATGTTCCCTTATTCAAAAAATAGCTTGCTTAAGTAAATATAATCACCTATCATCTGTCATTTCTTTTATTCTTTTTTAGTCATAATTAATAGTTTTTCTTCTAGTCAATAAGTTATTACCACATCTTTATCCATCTTAGAAAATAAATAATATAGCTTAAAGCAAATAAAAACCACAAAGTACTATAACTTTATTCAAGAAACAATGGTTTTAATATATTTATTTTTAGCAACGATTAAAAAAAAAAAAGACAGAAAGAAAGAAGAAAGAAAAGGCTCGTTACAATTAAATGAACAAGAGCTCAGAGGGCCGACCAATGTATGGCCCATGACAAAAATAGACCAACCTAATTGGGCTTCTCAAAGGTTAAAATTCATGGCCCAACATGGGCAAAGGAGGCACCTAAAACATTGTAACCAGGGAAAAATTGTGGATCCCCAAGTAGCATGCAAAATACTTGTAGCTACCAATAATAGTTATTCTATCATGTTGCGTTAAGTGCCAATCTCTTACTTGATTTTATCTATTATTAATTATTATACATGACATATTACTCTTGTAATCCGCCCTCTTTTGCTCTTGCTATCTCCACGCTTAAAAATTCTCGCCATTTTCTTTCTATTATTTTTGAGGTTTTTCCATTGTAGAATAATACCACTATACGGACTTTCTTTTTGACTTCTCAATTCTTTTTCCAATTTTTACAAAAAAAATAGCACTTCCATTGATTATGTTAAATTTTTCATCCATCTCTGACATTTATCTACACTAATTAATTTGATAAAAAATAATATTATATAATTTAATAAAAATATGATTTGATATTTCTATTACATAGAAATAATAAGAACAATGAAGTTCGTAAAATAAAAACTAAAATTAAGATAAAAAAAAAAAAAGAAAAGGGGTTTAAGAAGTTGTGCAAGCCCCAGCAACCTTGTTCATCTACTCCCAAAACCAATGACAAATTGACGCATGCCAAGACCGAATAGAAAATTCAACAGGATGATGAAAATCTTATTTAATTTTGTATTAGATGATGGCAAAATAGCATGACGAAATTCTATAATATATTCTTTTTTCTTATTGCACTATTACCCAATATTTGAATTATAAGGGCAAATCTTAATTACAAAGTTTCTACTCCTCTCCATCTATTTTTCTCCTATTCTACCCATATTCTCCTCCTTTGGAAAAAAAAAAAAATTTCTTAATTGTGTATAGATAATTACTACATAATACACACTCTTATTAGCTCAGTGTCTAAAAAGTGCTTAAAATAATTAACATCTAGAGGCTAACCAAAGGAGGAGAAGAAGGTAAGAATCACCAAAAAGAAATGATAATTAGAACAAAGAAATCATATAAAGAAAAACGAGCGGTTATGCAAATTATTTTAGTGAACCGAATTGTTATATCAAAAAAGAAGTTTCTCACTTTATTAATATGGATAATTAGGTAAATTGAGTATGCATTTAAGAAAAACTAGTTAATAAAAAGCTAAAATCTTAACTACAACATAAAGTTTGTAAACAAATTAGTTCGATCTGGATCCCGTAGATAAATTCAATATTTCATTCGATTCTTCCAACCTAATAACAAGTACCATTGCAAAAGCTTGTCTTTGAAAAAGCTGACAAGCTAAAGCTTGCTGCGTGGGGTGGGTTTTCGTGTTGCTATAATCTGGAGCCTTGGAACCATGTCCATCTTGTCTCTAATTTTGTGCATCATTAGGCAGTCCGGGTTGAGTTTTGTACCAGGCTATCTTGCATAGCCGACGTTGCTATGAACCGTGACCATGAGCCCATTTTCAGCCTATCTGCTCGGGGCTAGTTGTTTCCCCGAGGCAAGCCATGGCGCACAATAAGGATTAACAAGTCCGTGGCACACTACGCGTTCTAAATTTTTAAAACATATAGTTGCAGGATATACACAAGGTATGACCGCTAACTAGCCTGCTCGGTACTTGATCACCTTATACTACTCTTTCAAGTTGTATAGTACCTCATCGTTTTTTGAAAAACTAACATGTACAAGTTTTCTATACATATAGCTTAATCCAAGACCTACTTGGTATCTATACTTTATATATATTAAAGGTTTAAGCTACCACATTATATTTCGTTAAATATATAGGATCCTACGAGTTTAACCTTTATAATATTGTTAGCACATATAATTTAAGACGATAAAAATAATAGAAATTAGACATGTCTTTTTAACTTGTTATTTTAATCCAAAACTTAATTGAATAGTTAAATTTATGTCAAAAACCCAATTTAGGTCAGTATCATGATTTATTTTTACTATATTTTAGTATTTTTTTATTGTTTTATTGAAATTCATCATATTTTACATTTACTATAATTTTACATTTATCCTTAGATGTGAATGGTTAACAACATTTTAACATAAAAAAAGGTAAAAAATACATAAAATCCTACAAAATGTCCTAAATTTTGCAAATTTTAAATGATAAAGGTTTTAGGATTCCTCCAAAAGGTTATAAAATATAGTTCCAAATTTTTGTAGTATGTACGGTACCAAACCTCATCATATCCTATACTAGCTTATCCCCACAATGGTTACATACTCACTAACATCTTGATTTATAGTTTGATAGAGCATGGATTTGAAGAACTAGAAGGTATAATTAGTAGAAATTCATATCGGTAAGCCAAATTTAGCTGAACTAACATGAGAGTAAAAGATATTTCGATGAGTTAACCAAAGGAAACTAAGAGAGTTAATGGAACTCCCTAATATAGCAAGTCTCCCAAAGGTTCTCTCTAATAGTGAGAGTAGCCTTCTTATTTATCAAGTGGAACAGTATGCAACCATGACTAGTAGTTCCCCATATCACGTACCAAATTTCTTCTTATTAGAGTATAGAGTTGATAAAGCTTTCTTTAGGTAAGAGTACTGGTGGAATAAATGAGTAGATTGAGTGTAAAGAAATGAATGAGAGTAAGCAAACTCGAATGCATTAAGGACAGTAGAGATCCAATTGATGCCGTCACATATGCATGTAGCATGTCACACAGTTTGCAAACCTCAGAGAAGTGATGGGAGATAACATGTAAAGGAATGACTGAGAGGATGACTAGAGGCAAGAATAAGTAATCTCAAAGTTTCGAATGCATAAATAACAGATGATGGAGTTTAGGGTCTTAACCTTATAATTCTTAAACAATTGAATATGTTTTTTATCTAAGCAACTGTTTCATCTTTGAGAGTAAAATCCCTAAAGTAGAGTAGTCAAAATTGCATCAAATAAGGAGGCATGGTTGATTATATGTGGACCCTTAGCTTATTAACATCCATCAAATCTCCTCGTTAATTGATGGATGAGATAAAGTGATGTAAATAGCAAATATAAAATGATAATATTTTTTACATAGATGTTATTTTATTGTATATTAGGTTATATATGATATTATTAATATTTTTTATTTTAGGATTTGATTAGATTAGTATCTTTTATTCAAGATATGAAATCTTTTATTTTCTAGATTTATTAATATTTATTTTCCTAAAATGTAATATCTTATAATACCTATAAATAAGCCACACTTGTAATCAATTAAATGTAAAAACTAAAGGCCTAAGTTATTAAGTATACGAGCTTGCCTAAAAGAGGTTAAGTTGACAAGTCTAATAATTCTTATACTAAGAAAATCTCCTTAAATCATCTTAAGACCTAGACTAAACTCCCTAAACCCTTACTAGCTCAATTCAAGTGCAAGTTACTATTGATTCTTGCTCAAATTCTTATAAGACCATTTTAGCCTTCTATCAATAGTAAGGATTACTACTTCTAAATAATAACAATACTCACCTATAGTGATTAGTAAGATCACTTAGACAAAGTTGTTTTTCCCCCTTAGGCTTCATTCCTAGATAGAAAAACAAATCCTTTTCCTAGTTATCCTATTCAAAGTGTTAAGGGATCTTTCCCTAATCATGTTCTTTATTTTTAACTTTTACATGGAGGTCTAATGTATGTAAAACCTATGACCAAAACCCAATCCATTTCTAAGAATGCTCTAGAATTGTTCAATATATTAAACCCTAGTAGATGGTAGTAATTGGAGTAATTTAGGTAGCATTGTATTATAGTCGTTAGATTGATATAATTTTAGCCTCAATTACAAAAGCCTCATATATATAAGCAAGTTTCCCCTCCTTTATAGACCACCCATTACATTGAAATTCATTGTTACTTTTGCAAAGCTTCTCTCTCAAAAAGTTCCTCTTAATCCATTGCAATCTATTTCCACATTCTTTTTATTAATAGGATCCTAAGGAATTAGGAGCAATGAATTACTTTTTTCTAATCTGTACCCTTATATACTCGTTAAATTCCCATTAGAATTCTAAGCAAATTGGACTTCATCTATCTTCATACATGGTGTTCAAAGATTTTTCCCCAACCTGACTAATGAGTTAATATATATTTAATCGAAACATATGAGAGAGTTCATTTTATGTAATAAAATAAGAAAATAATTGAGATTTACAATTTTTTTCTATGTCGTAGAATTATTAGTATTTAGTTTACTAATATTATGTACATTTTGTTACTATCTCAAGTATCTTATCCCTATATTGGACCATGAATCTAAACCTTATAAGGTGTTAAAACAATAGTCAAACCATCTTATTTTCCATAAGAAAATATCCCATAAAGTTTTTATGGGTTTCATCAAATCAAATGCTTTATAGAATCCAAAAATTTTGCATCCTAGCAATAGACTTGGCAAGTGCTTTGTCAATTTAAAGTAAAAAAGATAACTTTTAACTTATTATTAAAGGCAAGCAATTAACCTATTGTATAAGATATTCACCCAGTTCCTACTCAATCAGGTAAGTTCTAAATGGGTATTTAAGGTCACATGATAGATTTTGAGTAACTAATTCTTGAAATCAGTTCCCATAAGATATAATATCGGTGTGAAGTTGAGATACCTTATACCCATACTAAAATCTGTACTTTGAAATATACAAGATATAGGTTCGAATACTCTGTACCCATCTTGTAATAATAATTAAATAATATTAATTAAAAAAAAGAACATCGTCGCATTTTTAGGATTAAATGGTTATATCTTCTATTAGCTTATATGCTAGAGCTACATATACTCTTGAATATTGTTTGATAAGCTTCATAAAAGGGTCAGATGCGTATAATGATTTGCTATCATTAACAAAAGCTTTGCTAAGGAGGAAGAGAAATCTATTGATAGGATTAAGTTTATCTACCAATGAATAATTTGTTTTGTAAAGATAAAAGCAACATATATTAAAAACCCATCTCTATGAGTTTATTCTTCAATGAATGAATACATTTTTCATAAAGATTTCATTATAAAAAAGTATGTCATATTGAATTTATGAGAGGAAAAAAAAGTTACGAATTCCATATGGTACTCCATACCCTATAAAATCTATAGGATACAGAATGGTTTAACGGTACCACATGATAAATTCCAATTCCAAAACTTTGAGAACCTATACCTATAAGATAAGATTTGAGTAAAGCCTTATACTTTACTCACCTCGTACTCGTTCATCCCCACTTACTAATTACTATGTTATCTTTTTTAATTATCTCGCCTTAGCAATTTAATTAATTCAATTTTCAATTTCATATAACCACTAAATTTTAGATGTTTTTGCTTAAATTATGGTCTTATTTGATAATTTCAAATATCAAATTACAATAAAGCTAAGTTATTAGAATCAAAAAGTTCGATAAATTATCATTTTGAAATTTGGTAAAAAAAAAATGCAATAATTTCGAGAAAGGGCACCACCTAGAATTAAGCTAGGAAAAATAACAAATTGATAATTATATAGATGCAATGACAAAAAAATAGGATCATCTATAAACTATGGGTGAGGGAAAATACCAACCAAATAAAAAATATAGTTTTTTTTTCTTTTTCTTTTTCCTTTGAGATTTGGTTTAGAGAATTTATAAACGAACCAATTTGAAAATTATGGTTGATTTGGAAGAATAAACCAAACAAAACATAAAACTAAACCAAACTGTTTCTTTTTTCTTTTCTTTTTTTCACAAAAGGACATAGTAATATTTTATTTATAGTGAGAAAAATTCTAGTTTATATTTATTGAAATGTATATGTATTTAGCTTTTATTACCATAATTTATTAATTATATATAAGTAATGATACAAGTTATCTTTTAATAACATAACTTTTGACTTCAACAACTTGTATGATTACTTATTATTAGTAGATAAATTTAGTATTTTTAATATGAGATTACATATTATCTAGATATACTTTATTATATTATAAAATATGGTTTGACCCATAAACCAAACAAAGTTTTATAGTTTGGGAATGATTCAAAGTTATAAAAAATTGGACCACATTTTTATGGTTTCATTGGGTTTGGTTTAGAGAGAAAACTGAATCCAAAACCTACCCACCCCTATAATATAGTTATACTTTGAAAATTATGTTTAAATTTCACAAAATGAAACTATTACATTTATTACTATTTTACATGCTAAACAATATAGTATCTTTACATATTAAACAAAATCTTGATAATCTAATGTCATAAAAAATTATTTTCAATTTAAGTTTTCTCATATCATTATTATGTATAGTAATATTTTTCATATTAAATAACATCTTAGTGATCTAATATATAAAAAATAGTTTTTAACAAACAATCATATAATTGTTATGTATATAAATTTATGCATACCGAACAACATATTTGTAATTTAATATTACAAAAAAATTGCATATTGTAAGTGTTTTCTTAAATAGTTATTATTTATATGCTTATATTGTAATTACACAATGTATTGGTTATATGATATTAAGAAAAATAGTTTTCTATATATGTTTTATTAAATGTATATTATTTATGTTGTTGTAAAATTACATGTCAAAAAACATATCATTAAAGTAATGTTACTAAATAAATTTTTATTATAAGTTTTCGTATTTAATTTTTACATATATGCTTATATTATATATCACACAATATATCAATAATGTAATATCAAGAAAAAATAATTTTTATATTTTGTAATATTTATTGTATACTAGTGGGCTATAACTTATTTATAATTCAAAATAAACAAATAATCTTCATAATATAGATTTATTCTTACATAGTTATTATGTTTATACTTATGTTACAAGTTATGCAAGACAATAATTATCTAATACCAAGAAAAATAATCTTCAAATATATTCATTTTGCATATAATTATTTTACATATTAGAAAACATTTTAGCAATTTGATGTTACAAAAGTAATTTTAATATATGTCTTCTTGCATAGCTATTACATATATGCTTATATTACATATTATAAAACATGCCAATAATCTAATGCCAAGAAAAGTAGCTTTGATGAATGTTTTGTTACATATTAGATAATGTATCATACACTTATATTATATATTATATAACATATTAGTAACCTAGTATCAAGGAAAGAAATTTTTAATATATGCTTTGTTATGTATTTATATGTATGTTGGTCATTACATATTAAACAATTTTTATTTCTATATTTTGTTATGTATTTCTAATACATGTTTTCTTATATAGTTGTAATGCATATTAATATGTTATGTATAAAGAAATTAAAAAAAATTATACATAAGGGTATCAATGTTTAAAAGAAAGTTTAATAGAAGGTATTAATGTTTAGAAATAAATTCAAATAGACAATTAACGCTTCAAGAAGTTAAAATAAGAAATCACAATTAAGTTATTTAAATAGGGGATCTTGTTAGAGGGTCATTATAATAATATTAAGTCTTATTAATGTGCATCACATGACTGGGTGCCAACGTGGTACCTATGTCAATTTCTTATAAATAAAAGAAAAAAGAAAGAAGTAAACATAATATATAAAGTTATTAAAAATGAAAAAAATAAATATAAATTATTTTAAAAATGGAAAAAGCAAAAATATGTAGAGATTATAAAAATTTATATTTAATTTTTTTACCAAAATATTTATAATTTATTTTATTAATTAAAAAAGAAATAATTAGAAGAAACTCAAAGAACGAGAAAAACAAAAAATATATATATATTAAAAAAAATAAAAAGAAAAAACTGGGCCCCTACCCCCCTAAGGGGCCTCAGGATGGTCGGCTCAATGGTAGGTTACTACTTTTTCTTCCCTTTTATCATTTTCTTTCATAATTGCATGGGATGACTACCTACTATGATGATCCTAAAAAGGGCCTAATAGGATCATCACCATAAATCTCCATATCATGTGCATACTCATTATGTGAAAACCGTTTTTCAAGTCACAAGTTGCAAGACTCTAATTAATTAATTATCACTAGGGCTTCCGATTTTTAATTTACTAACTTGCTGTAATATATGAATAATTATAGATGTCCAATATTCCACATTTCGTTAGAATTATAAAGAATCGATATCTCCTACCAAATAATAGGGTAGGATATATCAATTTTATAAATTATGACAGTTACTAAATATGGTAGAGCCTCAACATATAAATACTTTTTGTTCTTACTCATCTATTATTATACTGGCTGGAACATTATTCATCGGAGCCCTAACCCAAATCCTAGCTCTTAGTTAACCTACAAAAGAAACTATAAGGGTATAAGTTATATCCAGCTTAGTAAGATATTTCTCCTATTATACCTTTCAAACAAAATCAAGCAAGTTAAAATAGTAACCATATGAATTTTCGCATATGGCTCAAATTTTCGCCTTCCATAGCCAAGGTTGGAGATGATGGTCCGTCAAACTTGAGTTCTAATCTCTCCGACTTCAAATCTACTAAATAGCCTTACACAATGATCAATATTATTTTCTTTTCTTTTTTTAATTCAACCTATGCTGCGCATATGGATGCAAATAGTATACGTAGTTTACTCACGCTTAAGAAATAAACTCTATGATACAGCCCATTGCTATGCGGTTGGCGTCACCAGTGCTGAGTAAGCCCTCAAATTAAGGTAAGGTCATATTGCACTTATGCACCATGCGAAAACTCAAATATAATAATCACGACCCCCGTACGACTCCTCCATCCCATATACATAGTGTAACGACCCATAAGTCCTACCAATGCATGGTACACATGACCATTTAATTTAATGGGTCAAATATAGTTAGGTCTAGTTTATTTAAATAACCAAACAATCATTGCAAACAATCATCACATCAAAAGGATTCTATTAATTTATTACTCTATCCGGTTCATATATCTTATGATGTTTTGGTAATCAAGACAAGCAATAACGAATCACATACATGATTCCTAATTCCTCATGCAACTAGTTAATAATAATTATATAATTAAGTACGACTAATTTACAAGCACAATCAAGTATAATAATCATCGGAATACTCATTTGGCTACTATAAACTACTGGTCATAATAGTTCACAGATAAGTCTGAATCAATGTTAGGATCACTTGAAATAATCTTGAAAGAGTATGAATAAGAAAAGGGAAATTTCCTACTAAGCTAACTATCTTCGCTATAGTTTCTCGCTTTGAATTAAACTTGTTTTTATCATAACTTATTTATTTTAACTCCGATTTTCGAGTTCTTGTAGTCATTTTCTATTGTTTTTAGATGCAAATTATCGTAGTGTGGTCTGTTTTGGCAAATCATAACTTCAATTTTTAGTACAAGTCCAAAAAGTTACGAACCTCTTAGTTGTTGAGCTTAGTAGTTCCATTTTGCATGGTCTTAGTCCTTAATTTATATTTTTTCAATTTCTAATGGGTTCTAAATTCTTATTTGAGCCTTAGGGTGTATTTAGGATTAATCATTTATGGGTCCATGTTTAATTATGGGCCCAACCTTAGTTTTTAACTCTTTGTGTTTCTTGATTAGGCTTTTAGGCCTTATTTTTAAGGCCTCTTAGGTTAGGCTCTTTATTTATTCCTTTAGGCTTTTTGAATTGACCAGTTAGGCCTTAAATTTTATTCATAAAATCTGGAAATGCTAGTCCCTTAGCTCCTTTGGTTTATGGCCTAGACTTGGCTTGCTTGTTTGGGTCTAAAAATTATTCAAACATATTTTTAAATTATTTTTTCAAGTTGGATTTAGTTCTATCCAAAGCGTTTTTAGGGCTTGCTCAAGTTAGTTTTGGGCCCATAACAAGTTTTTAACTCTGTTTTACCTTCTAATGTTTTAGTATGACAGTTATACCTCTTCGTTGAGCTTTAAATCACCCTAATCATATCTAAAACATTATTATAGGTGAGGATTAAGATGTGGACAGATTGTTAAAGATCTCATTAAGCTTCTAAATGAACATTTTTCATAAGATTTTTGCCTAAATAACTTATATGCATACTAAAGAGGTTTAGAGGGACAATTTTAAGCTAAAACAACGAACTAACAAAACTTGGAAATAGACCTTAAATCCTTCATATTCAGTGAGCTTTCACATGTTTGATGGGGTTTTATTTTGATCACCTTTTGAGTTATAAGTTCATGACCTTGCTACCAAGGCATAAATTCAAATGTCTATACTAAACATGGAAGAATCTTTTAAGGCTCACTTCTACAAATTTTCTAGAATGTAAAACATAAAGAATAGGCATATACATGGTTACATTTCTCATTTTAGCTCCTAATACAATAAAGCTTAAAATTTTCCCAAGCATAACCTATTACATGAAGAAACTAAAATACATGGTACCAACCAAGAAATGAAGGCTTGCTATAAGGTGGTGATGAAGCTCCTTCAACTCTTACTTGGCCTTAGTTTTGGTCTTCACTTAGTACTCTTAGGATATCCCTTAACTAGCTCCAAAAGCTCCTCTTGGTTGCTCCTTGAAGTGGTCCGAATGGTGGTGTTGGGTGGCAGTTTGTAAACTTGTGTTAGGTAGCGATTTGTAGATGACATGGTAGCATGAGGTAGCTGCAGTTTAGTGATTTTTTTGAGCTCCCAAAAGTAGTGGCAAGATCATGGTGAAGATGGAAGCTTAGTAGTGTTGGTAAGGTGAAAACAAGTGGAGGATGGGTGGCTTTTTCTCTTGAACTTACAAGTAGGTGTGTAAAGGCTTGTTGGAGGTTCATGTGACTTTAATTTTCCGCCATGAGAGGTTTGAAAGGTTGATGTTTGAGCTGCCATAGAAGGTTTAGATTAAGGCTCTATGATGTTACATTTCATTTGCTATACATTAGCCCTTACTACAAAAGGTAGTCCTTCTATCCTATACTTCAAGGTTTTCTTAGTAAGTGAGCTTCTAACCCTTATTTGGCAATTTGATGTGGCTTAACATGGTCTTCTCATGCAACAAGCATCTCTTGGAAAAATGCAAATTAAATAGGTTTCCATAAGTTCAATTTACTAAGTCATCATCACATGTATTTGCCATCGAAAATTTGCGGGGGGAGTGGTGTAGCAATTTTTAGTTGTCGCAAACCAGATTTTCTTTTCTTTTTTTTTTTCATTCATTCATTTATTTATTTAGTTACACATTTATTCATTTGCTTATTCATTCATTCTTCTTGTTTGCTTTACATAAAGGCTACTAACCTAGTAATTTAATTGGTTGTAATTTAAAGTTCAAATTGAGAGTTTATGGAAATGAAAATTATTCACTTCCTTAGTTGGTATTTTATTTTAATCATCACTCAAATTTCTAATGCTAAAATATTAAGGATTTGGAGTTTTATAATCGGTGAGCTTTAGTTATGTTTTAAGACTCTATTCATTACCCTTTTTCTACTATTACAAGTTTAATTTTATTAGGTGGATTATTTTAAATATTTTGTTTGTTGACTTTAGGGAATATCGAGACCACTTGAGCTCGACTCCAAGTATTACTAAAATTTACGAGGTCTACATAAGCTTAAGGAATGGTGAAGTATTGGTTGAGAAGGTTGGTTAGGTTTTAAGGAAATGAAATTGGTTTAGTTACATTAGTAGTTTAGTTAGATAAAAGAAATATTACTTAGTGTATTTAGTTAGACAAGGATGCATACATATAATATGTAATAGAATATATTCTACAATACATATATGTATCTATATGTATATATCATATGATATAATAAGAAAAAGGAGAAATTATTTAATATATATTTATATACATGCACATATCCACAATGGTAATGCCACTAATATACATATAAGAATAAATTTTGTAATTTTATTAATTTCTTGTTTTGATTAGCATAGCTTAGTTGATTATTATTTAATTAAAATTATCTTTAGTCGTTTCATAGAAATTTTATGCAATTATGCGTATCTAACGATAATCTCACCAAATTAGATTAATTACTATTAGGGTAAATTTTTTATTTTTTTATTTTTTTTATAAGCTTAAGGTTTAGGATTTAAGATTTCTATTGGGTTTGGGTTCAATTTCTTATAAGTCTGCATACATAGGGCTTAGGTTTTTTTTTTTTTTTATGCAATTGAGGTTTTTGAATTATGTATTGAGATTTTTAATATTCGTTTTACATTTCAAATTTAAAATGTTAATTAGTTTCAAATCTATTGGTTTTATTGACTTAGGAAAATACTTATGATACTCGAGTTAAACACATAGCCAAAAGGCCAAATTTGTGAGGTTTACACCTATCGGGTTTATGCCACCATAGCAACTATGCCCCTTACAAGGAAGTATGACCTAATTAAGTTATCTTCCTAAGGGAAGAATTAATTAGCATTTTTAAAGTTAGATAACCTATGAGAAACCGCCTTCAAAAAATGTTTAACATAGCCACCAACTACTAAGTATGGTCACATAAACCCCTTAACTTAGTGGGCAACCATGCTAAGCCATTCCTTTTTATTAAAAAAAAAAAATCACAATTAGGAAGAAAAAGTATCCATTCACCATCAAACCAACACACCAATGTTATGAGGTGGCCTCTTCTTTTTATTTTTCCAATTTTTTCTTTTTTAATTAATTCAATAAATAATAAATATAATTTTATTTGTAATTTCTAATAATTTCCACATATTTTTAATTTTTTCCATTTTTGTATATTTTTTCATTTTTAATAATTTTATATATTATGTTTAGTTTTTTCCTTTTTTACTTTTCATTTATAAGAAATTGACAAGTAGGCACCATGTTAATGCTACGTGAACACCATGTGAGACTTAAGAATTATGTTAGCCTGATTTAATATCATTATAATGGCCCCTAATGTGATCTCCTATTCGAACTTCTTAACATAACATTGATAATTTATTTTAACTTCTTAAAACATTAATCCCTTATTTGAACCTATCCCAAATATTGTTAATATTCTCTAGTATAGTTTTCCTATCAAACAATACATTGGTAATACTTGATTATTATATATATATATATATATATATATGTAATAACTTACATAATTATAGGTTTGGTGAGATGATATTAAAACGTTATATATTGTACAAGGTTCATTTTATATTTAAAGAAAATGAGCATAAATTATGATATGAAATACTGTATATCCTATAATATTAAGATTGCATATTTATTATCTAAAATAAAAAAGAAACAAAATTTACTCATCATGGGTGGCATAAACATAGATTAAGGGCTATGAGGTAGGGAGCCTAGAGAAATACAGATTTATTAGCTCTAATAGACAAGAGAGCAAGCATGTATGATTCTTTCGTATGCAAATGAAAATGAAAATGGAAAAAGGAAGTGTTTAAACTTGAGAGAGATCTAAGTGTTGAAGTAAATTTACTTAGAAGAATGATAACGTAAAAGTATGCATGGGTTTTCATTAAATGAGAGTTAAAGATGATGAGTAATTGTCAAAACCCTAAAGGAGGCCTAGTAGGATTGTCTAGAACCTCCATATCACGTATGCACCCACAATTGAAAAACTACCTTACAAGTTAAATATTGCAAGATTTTAATTAATTAATTATTAGAGCTTTCAATTTTAAATTTATTAACCTAGCAAAAATATAAGTAACCATGGATATCCAACATTTAATAATCTATTAGAACCGCAAATAATAAGTATCCCCTACCAAATAAAATAAGGTACACCATTCTTAAAATTTCTATAACTTACTAAAGATGTTGAAATTAAGCCAAGGGATTATTTATAAGACAGAATGTTCTAAGACTACTGTACAAATCTTTTTCTAACTTTAACTTTTCACTTTACTAATCAATGGCCGTACATTACACATGGCTCTTATCTTGGTCCCTGCAATCAATTGACCTATAAAGAATAACTATTAGGGAGTAAGTTATACAAGTTTAGTGAGAGATTACTCCTACTATACTAGTAAGCATGTTATCAAAAAATTAATTTAACAAATATATGAATATTTGAACAAGTAGTATGCTAAACAATGCATATAATTGACTAGATACTACATACCACTTCGGATTCAATGCCTTTTAAAGTAAGGGTTCGAGATTCATTAGCATTAATTTCAATCGAATTCTAGCACCTTGGCTTTTAACTGTATACAAAAATTTTGTATTTCACAAAATATATTTCCATTTTTAACAATCTAGCAGTTCACAAATTCGCAAGTCTAGCGGAAAGATAGCTCCTATAGTCTTTAGACTCAACCCTCAACTACCCATAAATAGCACCTTTGGGCGCTAAGTAAGCCTACAAGCTAAGGGTAAGATCATGTTATACGACTGCATCGTGCTTAAATACTTTAATTCAATATATAGAAACAATCCCCACATAACCTCTCTTTATCTCCACGTAAGGTAATGGTTGGAATAAGTAATGTAATGTATGGTCAATACATGATTTATTTAATTTAAGATAAGCTAAATATAATTAAGTCAAATTATTAGGTAATATATAAACCTCGCAAATTTAATCATTTAGAGATAGTGTTAAACTCGAATACATAGATAATTCCTTGAGTCAATAAAACTACATAAATTTTAAAACCGATTAAATTTTAAATTCTAAGTTTTTAATCTAGAAATATATTCTAATAGCAATAAAACCTTAGTTTGATAAAATGACTACTAAATATATGAAATTGTGTAAAATTACTAATGAACTATTAGAGATAATTTTTTTAAAAAAAATAACAATTAATTAATTCCAACCAATTAAATTAATTAATTACAACAAATCCTAAACACCAATATGCGGCGTCATGTACATGTGTATGTATATTTAATTTCTTCCTTCTTAATTTAATATTATTGTTATTATTATTAATATTATCATTACTATTAAATATTATGATATTATATTATATATATATATATGTTTTGCATAACTAAACATGCTATCTAAGTATTTTAGTAAATTACCTAACTAAATCCTAATGTAACTACATTACAATCTTTTCATTACACTAAACATTTTTTTTTCCCCAACTAATGTCCTATCATTTTCCCTAGTTTAAACCTTAAGACAAGAAAAAAAGGATAACCCATTCCCTAAAATACATCAATTTTCAGCTAGCTTCTCTTCTCGTTAAAACATTTTTATTTATTTTTTCTTTTGAAAAATCAAATCCCTCCATCTACTTGCACCTCATGCCACATGCTACCCCCCTTTATAACCTATCTTTTCATAGCTTTTTTTTGTTTTTGTTCTTTTTTTTTTCTTCTTTAACACTTCAAAACATACTTCCCAGGCCCTCCCATCCATCAATCGTCCAGCCCCTTTCCCATTCCCCCAAAACCCACTTTTTCTTCTTGGAAATCTCCTTCATACTTTCTCTCATCTACCCTAGCTCTTCTCCTAAGGCCCTCATCTCCTTTTTGAAAAATCAAACCTCCTGCATCCTTATCCTTTCACATCTAACAAGGGGACAATTAATTGCCTCATTTCCTTCTTCCCTCATTTAACTCAAATAAACACATACATGCACATGACTCCTTAACCAACCACCCCAATCCTCCATTTTCTTCTATCTTCTTCATTCTCACCTTCCCTTCCATCATAAACTTCACTCTACTACCCCATTCCGAGTGTGCAAGCGAATGTCAAGGACTCTAGGAAAGAAAAAGGACTATTTTCGCAAGCCCCTAAGACTAAGGAGTAACCTAAGTATTATTTCACCTTATGTTGTGTTTATTCTTTCTTTGTAAATTATATTTTGTATATTTTCATGGGACGTTGTATGTATTCCTTGATATTTTGATGTAATAGGATTTTTTTTTTCCTTACCATGTAATGTAGTTGAGTAAAGAGTATGTATTATGTATATGTGTACTGCTTCCTTTACTTCTAATTTTAGTTTCTCCTTTTTTGAAATTATCATGCTACATACATATATATATTTATACATATGTATATATAAACATATGCCCATGTATACTAAAATATGAGTATATGTTTTTACAATATATAGACAAGGAGATATAATAATATGAAAATATACATATTTTATTGTATACATGTATACATATTATGAATCTATACGTATAAGGTATATGTAAGCCCCGTAAATTCTAGGTAGCGATCCAAGTAGTCAAAACACTCCTTAAACATTCCTGATGATCAACCAACTTAAAAACCAAGCTAATTATAACAATCATCTTCATACTAATTGACTTCCCGATCATAATCGAACATGAGAACTATAAAATTTAATATCATTCCTAAAATTTTACCTAAAATTGTAAATCCTAAAACATGGTGAGAACTCTTAAACTTATTGAAACCCTAAACGAAAGATTAAAAACTTTAGTACTAAACCGAATACTTAAAAACCTTATATCAAAATCCCTAAACCTAACCAAGCTTGAATGGATGTTAAGACACTTATAACCTATCTTAAAACCAACTTGATGAATAGAAAAATCAAGAACTAAACTCCAACTTAGTCACTTAAATAAAACAATCAAATTTTAATAATTCAAGGTATGGAGTTAAGAGCTACACATAAGGTTTGGAACCTACTACACCCCCATATACTTTCCCTTTCAATCTAATTTCAAACAAACCAAACTAAAAATGTAAGCCTAGTTGACATTTAACCTTAGCAAATCGTCATATGATTAGACAAATCAACTTCTAATCCCTAAACAAGTTACACCACTTATGGAAAAAACTATTTAACCTTTTTTTTTTTTTTGCTTCAAGCCTAAAAGTAGAAATTGATGGATATAACAACACCCTTATTCCCCTTACAATGCCACCAGTTTGGAAAAGCCTAAGGGAGCCATCACTTCACTCTCTCTTCTTAATGAAAACTCAACCTAATGACCACCTAAAAAGAACCCCAAAAATCGATCACATTCACCGATCACATTCCTCAATCCATGCTTACTTAACACATTAAATTGATAAGCCAAAAAGGAGGAAACCTTAGCCAAAATCCAACCGACCACTCAAGTCCAACACCATGTCCATTTAAGCTCCCTCATTTCATACCCTTTTGCACTTAAACTTAAAAAAGAAAAACACTCCTAAGACCACCAAACCCCAAGCTCGACTGAACACCTAATTTCCATCCTTGCTTCCATCATTGAACCCTCCAAAACTCCTCACCCATACACTACCTAAGCTTAAGAAGCATCCAGTGGTCCTTACATTTGCAAGCTCATAGTTCAATAAGGCTTTAAAGGGCCAAGGAATAGCACATATGGTGTAAGTCCTAGAATTAAGTTAAGAGACCGTAGAATTGAACTTAGAACACAAGGTTTAGGACGATCGGTTAAAGGATCCGATCAAACCCAAATTATAAACTATGGAGAAAAATGTTAGTAAAAATGACCCGTAAACTTGAATTTAAGAAAATAAGTAAGAAAATAGGAGACTACAAAATTTTTAAATTTTAAGTATAATACTTGTTAACTATCAAAAAGGCAAAAAGCGTAATTTAATACCTAATAAATTACTAGACATAGATTATATGTATACTAAAAATCATAGAATGACCTAAATAATACTTAGGAATGTTCACATGTACCCCACGTGTATTTACGTGTAGATAAAAATACGCGAAATTACTTAAATTGGCCAAAAACTTAGTAAATAATTAAAGAAAATTATTAAATTAATTAAGAAAAATCATAAAAAAATCAAAAGGGTGTGGATTAATGCAAATATGGTCGTGGCAGGTCAGAATCTAAAAAAGAAAAATTAACCAATTAGAATTAAGCAACACAAAAGCCAAAAATCAAGGAAATGGGGCAATGTCATCTCTAATTAATACATATTAATTACCCAAAACGTCTATAAATAGGGAAAATTTTCAAAGAACTACTTTGGACAGTTTAGAATCAGAGAAAAATCGGGAACTTAAAAAATTCTAGAGAAAATCTAGAAAAAAAAAAAGAAAAAGAAACTGTGCAGATAGGGCTAGTGAGCTACACCCACACCTCACCACCACCTGGGACTGAGCCACCACAACCACCCCACTCCAACCCCACCGTCTAAGCTGACCGACACACTTGGATCGGATTTAGACAGCCAAAAATCATCAAACCGGTGAGTCCCTTAATTGCCCCGATTTTGAATAATTTCATAAAATTAATTATTTTGCCCAGAAAATTATGAAACTTGTTATTCTGAGGTTTTATTATATGTATATTTAGGGAGAAATAGTGATTTAGTTTAATCAAGTCTGAAAATATAGGGTTCTTAACAAATTGAGTAAAACCGAGCATGATTAGAACGAGAAATAAATAGGTTTAGAAGTATAGTTTGGAGCTCAATTTTTTTTTTTTTTTTTTGTAGAATGCTTATGTGATATAGAACAATGTTATGAAGCCATTTTTTAAAAATTAATTTTTGAAATTTTTAAGTTAATTTTTAGCCCTAAAATGATAGAAAAATTGAGTAATTTTGGGTTAATTAGGTGATTAAGATACTAATTACTGATTTAGATAGTAATTCGATATTTAGGGATATTAATCTCTAATGTGAAAACCTAATCCTAGCCTTTGGAGTATTAAGTATAGTTAATTTAGGAAATTAGGTAGTTATTATAAGAAATTAATAATATGTAGAATTGAAAATTAATAAATCTAGAAAAATTAGGGTTATTTAGATAATACTATAATAAAAATCAGAATAATATTAAATCTGAAATAAGATTTAATTTTAGGTAATTGTATAAAAATGTAAGATTTTCTCACATAGGGGATAAATCCAATACCCCAATTAGGACTAGTGTATACTGAACAATTTAGAATACTAAATTAAGACTCAGTAGGATATTTGAATACTCGAGCTTAATGTGATTAATTTCACATTAGGATTCGAGCATATTTGAGACATAGGAATCAAAACTAGAATCTAATTTAGAGTCTGAACCTCAAAATAGAGTAGAAAGAATTATTAGTATATAATAGGTATACATGGAAAACAGAGTTAAATTATAACTTAGAATATGAATCCTTAAAATATAAGTACAAAAAAGACCTATTTGTATTATAGGACACCTAGAGACGAATCGGCTTGTAACTAAGTGATCGGGCAATTGAGAAATTCCAAGTAAATTGGGTTATTACTTATTATAATAGATTACTAGTTTTATGGTACTCAGAGACTTAGGCTTGTATATGATTGTGATTGTAAGTAGTTTACGCATGTGTTTGATGTATCTGAATTTGTAATATAAGTGATTTTGTGATTGATTGAATTATTGTGAAATTGTTTGAACACCCTAAATGAAATTTAATCTTATTCAACTCTAATAACCAAAAATGTCATGCATTGCAACCCGTTAGGGGATCATAGGATTCTCCAACCAAATACCGACTCCTTCGAAAGGGATAGCGCAGGATTACAAAATGGTCCCTTCTTCATCCTTATCGAACTAAGTGACAGGAGAGGAGGTTGCGGAGAGGTTGGAGTCAATGGTTAGAAGGTAGTCACGAGAGGAGCGAGGTCTCCATTGCACAAGCCTGAGTTTGGTTGTGAGCTGCTGCATAACATAGAAACTCCTCAACCCGGATTGGAGCATGTGAAATTTCTCTGATTTCACAACGAACTGGACTACGTTGTGCGATGACACTTGCTTGTTGCATAATTATAGTTCAACTTTTAATCGGACTGTTTACTTTAAAGCGAGGAGTCGTCGACGCCTTGTGTAGATCATGTCTATGGTAGGCACTGTGAGGCCAGTTACTATCATTGAATGGTTTATACGGCGAGACTGTTGTAACTATGCGACTTCAGGGCGTAACACATAGAAGGCTAGGAGCAAGGACAAGGGATCACTTCTTTGGGGTGCCATTCACCACCACTTAAACTTAGTAAAGTGCACTCTATTCTTATATAGTTTAGGGCATCATAAGTAGAAGTCTCTTTACCTTATTTCTTGTAGTATTCCTTTGTATTTTAGGAGTTATATACCATGCTAGTTAGTAGTTATTCTTGGAGTTTTCCTTGTAATAATAATGAAGCTCTAAGTAGTTACTAACTTCTCATATAGCATGAGATAAAAGCCCACTCCAAGGAAAGCTTTGTAACTAAATGAAACACCAAATAAAACTAGTGTAAAACCCTCTTTACATGCTAGACATGAGGTGCATAAGGACTTCCAAGATGATTCCTTCACTTATAATGAGTTAATCATACACTAAAATGTCCTTAGATGATAGGAAAGTCAAGATAAAAAACTTTGATAAGGAGAATATCACATAAAAGTTTCACATAAGCATTTGCGCCCTAAGACCATATGTTGTCCACATTTTTCCCTGAATGTTATGTGAAATAAATTCACTTATAAGGAGTAAAACAAGAACCAAACAAGTATAAGTTAAGGCATAAGTAGTGTATAACCCTAAGTTGCCATTTAAGTTAAGGAAACAAGAAGATAAGTTTAAAAAAAAAAAGGAATTTGGAGGCTCATAAACCTAACTCATCGTATCTATAACTAACGTTTAAGTCCACTTAAACACCCTTAAAAATATATTAAGTAAAGTAAAAAGATCAACCAAGGCCAATAGGATGAGTATTAAGGGCTGAGAATACAAAATCAAGTTAAGAGAATGAAAGATAAGCCAAAAGCCTATAATCAAGTCATGGAAAGTTCTATGACCAATAAGTTTAAGCTAAAATAAGGATGACATAAGACCCATAAAAGGCCCACATTAATTTCCCTATGCCTACCAAAGTGTTAAGTATCACTAATGGAAGAACTAAGCTTACTATGGCCATAAAATTCACTTAAAAATTTAAGGAGCATAACATAGTAATAAAACCAAAAATATTAAATGAAAAATTGATCATGTGAAGATATGTAAGCCTAAATAATGGTTCTAAGCCAAAATCCTCATACTTTCACAAAGTAAGTAGAACCCGACAATGAAATCAAGCCTAAAAGAAAGCTATTTAATAGGTACACCACTGTTCTAGCCCATAACCAAAAATGTAGTCCCCACCTCTCAAATCTAACCACACCATGTGAAAGTACACACAAAAACAATGAAAATCTACTATAAGATGACAAGAATTAGATTTAAAATGAAAAGGATATATGCGATTAAAGATTTGACCTAATTGGAAAAAATATAAGGATAAGTCCAAGAATATAACTTTAGTAAAAATCTTAGGGTAACATTGTGAAATAACAAATCCTTATTTTACTATGTTTATTTTGTTTAGGGAACATCGATCTTGGGAATGACCTACCTCCGCATTACTAAGATTAGCAGATATAGCAGAGTGAGTGATTCCTGATAACTTCATGCTTGGTTTTGCTTGTAGCTAGTTGCACTAATATAATATCATGTTAAATGATTGCATGATGCATGCGTGGTAACTTGTGATTGTTGAATGACTTAATGATGATATACTAACCAAAAGTGCTTGCGTGATTAATTTATAAATTATCAATATGGAATGAGAAATGCTTGATCACCCAAGTAACTAGACATAAGTACTTATGCGACTATAAGTTAAAATGAGTCATGCATGATACGTCATTGCATTATAACTATACCGACCACCACCTCATACAGAAGGTAGGAAGGGGCTCAAGGGGGTAGGGGATCCTGAAGGGATTAGGTCAGGCACATTTATGTCATATTATTAAGTCCCTGTCTTAGCCTACGGGCCTACTAGATGCCAGAGATGCTAACTATTTAGTTAAGAATCGTGTCTTATAACTTTTGCTTAAGGCTTGTAATATGGATTACGGAAGTCACCACACCGCTAGACTTAGGAATTTTTAAATTTTGAAAAATTTACGTTAATTATCAAAGTAAAGTTCATGTATAAGGATAAGTATATTTACACAAGTAAATTTGTGGCTCATTAATGTAATTATGAATAAAAACCTACGTGCTAGAACCTAGTTAATTATTTGTATCGGTTAATAATCTCTAACTTCACTGTAAAGGGCAAAATTTTAAGTTGCATACAATTCTTAGGCCATTAGCACGCTGCTTATTTCATGCATTAATATGTTTGTTAAATATATTGTTTGTAAGGCATGTTGGAGAGATTAACTCACTAAACATAAGCTTACACCCCTTTAGATTTTTTTTATTACAAGGCCCCTTTTTGTTGAACCAGCCCGTGGGATGCCTGAGGTTAGTCTCAAGTTCTGGGATTATGGGAGAATTAGAGCAAAAGAGGAAACTGCTTTAGCTATAATTAAGACTTTATGATTTCTTTAACTTATGTTGTTAGACTTTCTATAGCCACTTGGACTACTCAACAACAACAACTACTAATACTACTATTTTAGGAACTTTATGATTCACAGACTAAATTTTAATGATTTATCTAGTTAAATGGTAAGAATAATTATTTTGCTACGATACTACTTGTCTATGTGACCAATAGTAACTATGAGTAGAAGTAGCCTAATACATCATATGGAAAGGCAATAATCGATAAAGGGGTCAATTATCGACCTTTGTACGGTGTACAACATACGATAATCTACTACGATGAAGGTATTGTTCGAGTCATGATGGTATATATATAAGTATATGTTTTTCTATTTTTCTAACTTTGGATATATATATATATATATCTGTATATAATATAATATTAATATGTATACATTCAGAAAGTATACATGTACATGTACCTATATACATATATGTGTACACTTGTATATTTTATAAATATATATATTTTGTATTTTCATTTCCTAGGTTATAAATAAAGTATACAATAATACATGTATTTACATGAATATAAATATATTTTGAATATATAAGTATATTATTGTTATTTTTCTGGAAATATGTTTTTAAGTACGAAAATATATGTATGTATATGCAAGGATGTTACCTGTAGCAAAAGGATTGATATTGTTTTACTTTTTTTTTTCTTCTTTATTTTAAGTATTTTATGGAAAATATACATGTTAACTTAATCTTATAAATTGACAAGGATAATAAAACTAACTAAACTAGATAAATCTTCAAGAAAATTTCAAAGTATGCCATGGTTAGCGACACAACTTTTATGATCAAAACTATATTTTTATGAAAAATAATGATTATAAATTAATTTAGAATATTTATTATCATAATAATTAGAAAAAATTAGTAAATTAGGGCATAAATGTGTTAATTTATGAAAATAGGGTAAAATGGACCAAGAAGCCATAAGAGATCTCATGGTCAGACATAGTAAAGGGAAAAATATACATTACAAATCTAGTTTGATTAAAATATAAGCAAAAATGAACAAATAAGTTTAGCCCATAAAGTGGTAGATTGGAAAAATTGAGGGAAAAGCCCAGTTACAATAAAATAAATAAGTTTTATACCCACAAGAAGGAAAAACAAAAAATTAAATTTTTAATTAAATCATTTAAACCCAAATAAAAATTTAGTTAACCCATTAACCAATAAGATTAGTCCAACTTAAGTTTAGGTACAAATTTAACGTAAAAACTCCAATAACAAATCTTAAAATTCTCAATTATGCTCAATAGGAACAAAATAAGTAAAAGTTAGGTTCATATAATTTTAAGCCTACTAATAAAATTTAAGTAAAGCTCAACTAATAAAATCGCTAAGGATAAATTTATTCAAGTAATATAACTTTATAAATAGATGATTAGGATAAACCCCTACCCCTAATAAATACTCAAATGTAATTAATTAAATATATATATATACATATATACACACACATATATCTCCTACAAATGAAAACTAGCTAGCAAACACACATTATAAGGTACTTTATAAGGCCTAATTATATGATACGAAACTACGCAAAAAGTCAAAGTTATATATACATATATATATATATATGCATATACGTACATACTTAAAAGTTCAAACATTCCATAGTAAATATGCTTTTACATATGCAAATAATTACACTTATAAAACGTAATGACCATGCCATAATAATATGAAACAACAACTATGATAACTAATAACAACAACAACGACGATCAAAATAATAATGATGTTAATAATGATAATAACAATCTATAAGATCATATGCTTATAAGAAGTAAACTGAGTATATGTATGCATATACGTACGATATGATCTTAGAATGATACCGCAATATGATTAAGCTAAAGTTTTTCGATTAATTAAATATATGATTTCAATATTTTCCAATTAGCTCTAATACTTCATCTAACTTATACTGTCATACTACTATTTATCCCACTATACGCGGACAATACAATTAAATTGTAATGTAACAGTATACTAATGTGAATTTATAAAAAGTGAGAAAAATTTGAACTCATATAATATTTATTAAATTATATACTATTACTATATGATAAAATAATATTTCTTAATTACTACGATAGATAAGATAAGTATTGAGAAATATCATTAAAAGTTTCAATTAAATTATATCATTGAAGAGGTATACTCGAACTCAATAAGAATCAACTGTGAGAATGTAAAAATAAAAAAGTAAAGCTAAAAACTTAGATGCAATTCAAAATCTAAGCGAAAATAGAAATCATAAATTAAATAGTTAGCTAATTTGGTCATTTAGCACTATATTTAAATACTTATTAGGTTCTCATTATTTTATTTATCTGAAGACATTAATCAAGAAAGTAAGCTGTCCGTTAATTGATACAATGCAGCTTTAGTTAGGTGAGTACTTCTAATGACTTTATAGTTGCTTTGTACTTATAGTTAGTACACCTAAATTGTTTATATTAATAAAAACATGCTTGAGGTTTAGAATGTACATGTACTTGAATGTTGGTTGTTGTTGTGCAAATCATTAATAAATATCAAATTTGATGAATCGTTTGTATGATAACCTACTATATGATTTAGATGGTTTGATGATATTAGTTAATCACCTAGTAATTTGACTCAATTATATTCAGGTTATCTTAAATTAAATGGATCATGCATAATCACGAATATTGCATTTACTATTCCTATCGTCACTTCACGCAAATGGTAATGAATGGCCCTATAGGTATAGGGATCCCATGTGATTAGATTAATGATTATTAGTATGGTATAGGAGCACTTGTACAATAAAACCCTATCCTTAGCTCATCGGCTTACTTGGCACTCGGAGACGTTAATCATAGGTGGCTAAGGGTCAAGTTTAAAGACCACCACCATAAGGCGTAAGTATAGACTGCAGTGGTCACCTTACCGTTACATTTGCGAATTTGTTACCGCTAGATTTTTAAAAATGGAAATCTCTTTTATGAAAAATAAATTTTTCAATATATGGTTAAAAACCCAAGTGCTGGAACCTAGTAATGATTGGTACCGGAACCTAGTAATGATTGGTGCTGACGAATCTCTAACCATGACTTCAAAGGGTGTTAAATTCAAAGTTATGTGTAGTACCTTGTTAATTATATAAATTGTTTGGCATACTGTTTATTTATTCATTTATATGTTTATTAATTAATTGCTTGAAAACCTACTTACCAATATAGTAGGAGGGATATCACACTAAGCTCGTATAGTTTACTCCTAAATAGTTATCCTTTGCAAGTCGATTGATAGTAGGGATTAAGATAAGAGTCAAGTACAGAGTACAACCATTGAATGGTACAGTAAAGAACTAGAATTAGAAAATAATTTACATAGTATATTTAGAACATTCTGTGTAATAGATAATCTATTAGTTAAATTACAGCATCTTTAATCAATTATAGAAATTTTAAGAGTAGGATATCTTATCTTATTATTTGGTAGAGGATACCGATTTTCTACTATTTTATTGGATTGTAGAATATTAGATATCCATAGTTATGTATATTTTATACTAAGTTAATAAATTAAAATTCAAAAGCTCTAGTGATTAATTATTTAAAGTCTTAAGATCTTTAATTTGTAAGGCGATTTTCGTATCATGAGTGTATATATGATATGAAGATTTTAGATAGTCCTACTAGGCCCTTTTAGAGTCCTAACACGATCAATCAATATCAGCAAACCATCCAAATCATACAATAGTTAATCATACAATTAATTCTTTAGTTAACATATTTATCAATGTTTTGCATAAGAAACAAGCAATATTCAAACACACGCACATCCTAAAACCTGAGCACTAATTTATTAATATATAATATTTAAAAACACTAATTATAAGCACAAAATATCTATAAAGTCATAGGAAGTACTTACTTAACTGAAGCTATTATGAATCGTAACAATCCACAAGTAGCTCGCTTTCCCGATTAGTGTCTCCTAATAAATATCAATAAAAGAAACCTAGTAAGTATTTAGATGTAGTATTAAATAACCTAATTTGCAAACTATCTAACTTATGATTTCTATCTCCGCTTAGGTTTTGAATTGATTGTAACTTTTTCATTTTACCTTTTATCTTTACACTCTTATAATCAACTTTTATTGTGTTCAAGTGTGCTTCTTCAATGATATAATTTAATTAAAACTTATGGTGATATTTCTCATTGCTTATCTTATTTATTGTAGTAATTAGAAACTATTATTTTATCATATAATTAATAGTATACAACTTAGTAAATATTATACAAATTCGAATTTTTCTCACTTTTTATAAATTTTAGAACAATATATTGTTATATTATAATTTAATTATAATACCCGCATGCAGTGAGATAAATAGTAGCATGACAATATAAGGTAGATAAAATACTAGAGTTTAGTGGAAAATATTGAAATTGTATATTTAATTAACTTAAAAACTTTAGCTCAATTATATGATAGTGTTGTTATAAGATCATATCAAGAGTGTATGCATACCTATCCTCATTTTGCTTCTTATAAGTATATGATCCTATATATTGTTATCATCATTATTAATATCATTATTATTGTGATAGTTATTATTATTAGTAATATTACTATTACTAGTACTATTATTATTAGTAGTAGTTGTTATCATCATTGTTGTTTCATATTACTACAATATGGTCATCATATTTATATATTTAATTATTTATACATATAGAACACATCTATTTTAGAATGTTTGGACTTTTAAGTACGTATGTATATACATAAAACTTTAATTTTTCGAATAATTCCATGTCATACGATTATGCCTTATATCATACCTTATAATGTAATAGTTATGCCTTATATTTATTCTTTGGGGTTTTATCCTAGTTATCTATTGATAGGACTAAATTACTTGAATAATTAAATTATTGTACTTATATTCTTTGGTTTTCCTAAATTGTTAATCGCGTAAAACTTTTTCATTTTAAATTCAATTTTTATAACCTTATAATCAATTTTTATCGTTTCCAAATCTACTTTCACGTAACGAGATCCATTTCAAAAGTTGAACTTGCATTTTTTAATATGTGCCTGATTAATTACGATTTTTATAAGATTGGGTCCATTTACTCCCTAATTGCTTTTTATGGCCTTTTAAGAGTAATTTTATTAATCAAGTTTTACCTAAATTTTATCAATGGACCTAAAATTATATTATATTTCTATTTGGCCTAGTTAAAAATTTTAGAGCTTCTTGGAAGGCTTTTTTATGTCCAATTGATGCATCTAACTCTAGTTAAGTTTGTTTTAATAGTTAGTGCACCTTCTAAATTGTTGTTTGGGCCTTAATAATTTTACTACACTTTATAATTTCTAGTTCTTTTTCCTTTTAGGTCAAATCTTGGTTAATTATTCTTAAATGGCCTTTTTCTTTAAGTTTTTCCTTTTTTTTTAGGCCAATTTCTTTAAGTTTTTCAATTTTTCACTTTATAGGCCTAAATTATTTGCATACTTTTGTTCTTAATTTAATTAACTAAAAATTTTGGAGCTTCTTTTCCTATGAACATAGATCTGGACGTAGGCCTTAAAAGGGGTTTCCAAGTCAATTTTATTCTATTTTACAATTTAACCTATTTAAGGCCTAATTTGTTAATTGTTCTAGTTATTACTATAATAAATATTCTAAATTAATTTATTATTGTTATTTATGATGAAATAAAGTTTAGGGTTAGAATTTCTTGGTGGTTGATGTGGCAGCTTCCAGAATTCTCTCGATGATGTGTATGAATGTGTGTGTGTATATATATATATATATATATATATTTGTTTTGTTTATTTCAATATTTCTGCCAATTTATGATATTAATATATTTAACACCATAATATAATTAAATAACAGAAAAAAAAATAAAAGAAAAATAGTATTAGTGTTTCCATTGTGAATCACGACTAGTATAGGTACATACGTACATATAATTTTCATATTTACAACATATGTTTAGAGGGAAAAAAAATAATACTAACATACATATTTATTTCTGAAATATACTCATATATACATAAATACGTATATTTTCATTATATACACAAACTCATAGAATAAAATATGTGTATATTCTAAATATGTGCAGGCGTGTATATACATGTATATTTATGTTTAGTTTTTTACTTTTTGTAATATACGTTTATACACCACTTTTGTTATATATAAATATATATTTAGGTAAGCATATTTTTGTACATATTCGTATACATATATATATATATGTAATACTTCAAGTTCCGAAAATGAAAATAAAATAAAGAAAATAAAAATAAAAACATAATACACCTAGAATCCTAGCACCATAGCATAATATAGATGTACATACATGTATTTCAAATTATATATATATACACTCAACATGTACATCTTATTTTACCTTATACATGAGAAATCAACTACACGCACCTAAATCCTAGAATATTACATCCATATTTCTACCAACACGAAGATATTACATGAATGGTGAAAAGAAAGAAAGAATTTATAAAAGAGTACGCAAGGAAACATAATACTTGATGATACATGAAGGAAACACAATGTTACGTTGTTCATGGAGCTTGAGAGGTGGTGGTTCGAAGTTCCTAGTGAGGTAGTCTCTTTATCCACTCCTTAAAGCTCTTGGTAGCTTAGGGCCGATAGAGAAAAAGGGAACTGGAAATAAGGTGAAATATTATAAAATGAAGAGTGGTTTGTAATTGACTTAGAAGTGAAGAAAAATCAAGGGAATGGATGTATAGGAAAGAAGAAGCACATTGGCCAAGGGGTAGGACATGTAGAGTGGTTCAGGTTAGATTTTCGTGGAAAAGAATTAAAGTTGAGGAGTGTTTGAAATAGGGAACATGGAGCCAACAGGAAGAAGAAAAGGTGAAACAAAAAATGAAAAAAGAAGACTTTTTACTTGATTTTTCATTTTCTTGGGGAGGGTAAGATATCGGCCAAAAGTTGATAGGATAAGGCGTTGGGTTATGTGTGGATAGGTGTTAACGTGTAATGAAAAAGTCGGAAAAAGAGTGATGGAGAGGTGGGGAATCTAACGTGAATTGCAAGTTTGGGAGGGGTTTTAATTTTTTGAAAAGCAGATTTTTGGAGATGAGAGGAGTCAACCAATAGGATGAGATTTGGAAGCTTTGATTGTCCTTTTATTTCATGTCAACTAGGACTTAGGTTTATAAAATAAAAACGCTTTAGTTGGGGATTTAGTTAGATTAACAGAAATTGTTTCTAGTTGGTTACCTTCGGGGTTTGGTTAGATAAAAATAAAAATACTTTATTAAAGTATTTATTTGGACAAGATACACATGCATAATATATAATAATATATACACATTAAGAAGGGAAGAAATTATAACATATATACATGACACCATAAATAGGTATATAAAAATTTATTTGTAATGATTTAATTTATTAATTTAATTGGTTAAAATTAACTAAGTATTGTTATTTAAAATTATCTCTAGTTGTTTATTAGATTTTTTACGCGATTCCATGTATTTATTGATAATTTTATCAAACTAGGGCTTTATTCATATTAGGGTAAATTTTTAGGTTTTATAGTCTTAGGGTTTGGTGTTTAAAGTTTTTATTAGGTTCAGGTTTAGGGTTTTATAAACATGCATATATTAGGTTTAAGGTTTTCTTACGTGATCGAAACTTTCAAAGTGTATATTAAAGTATTTCATATTCAATTTAGATTTTGAATTTAAAATTTAATCGATTCTAAATTCATTCAGTTTTGTTGACTTAGGGAATTACCTACGATACTTGAGTTTAACGCTATATTTAAAGGTTAAACTTGTGGCTCATCAAAAGAAATTGTAATTAATACGAAATTTGAAAGAAAAATAAATATGGTAGATTTTAGGGATAGTGGGGTGTGTCTTGTAGCAAAAAATGAGGGAAACTTTAAAAAAGATTGCTTTCTTTAAGCTTATATATATTAGCATTATTATATATTATAATACTATTAACTACTTTTAAATACTATTACCTAAAGTTAAGCCTGTTGTAGTTTAGTAGAATTATCATTAATCTCATTAGATAAATTAGGGTTTGAATCTCCATTTCCACTAACTTGTAATATAGTTGGCAAAAAAAGAAAAAAAAAAAGCAAAGGAATACTATTACCTAGATACATAGGCTTTCATATTAAGAAGCAATGTTTGTTAGATGATTGATTATATTTGAACATGCAAATTTAATAAATTATTATTAACCATGTAGTTTGCTAAAAGAAAAAGAAAAAAAGAAAAATATTATTGACTATGTAAGATAAAATGTTGTATGCACCACATACCTACCCCCCACTACCACTCCCCACCCCCCTCCCCTAACACACACACACACACACACACACATATATATATATATATATGAATATGTGCTATATGAATAGCAAAAATATTAGTAGTTAGGGCAAGACTAGTTCTGTTTTGTTATATTCATATATATTTAAATTTTTCTACAGTTATTTATTTCTAAAATCATAAGGATATTTGGATGTGGTATTTAGAATAGAGTTCACAAATGATTATTTCTAAATGGTCATATTATGCTAAAACTTTTAAATTGTTGAAAATTTAATTAGGGATAGTTTTACTATTTACAAGCAAATTCTTATAATATGTAATGTTACTCATTTCTAATAGTCGAAAAGTTTAAGGGTTTCTCCTCCTCATGGTAATTTAAATAGAAGGTTGCACATTATGTTTCCCTTAATATTTATTTATCCTTTGTAGGTTTAAGTTGTGAGGGCCGCGTGTATGCTGTATGTCAAATCGCATTACACATGATTAAGGAAATGACTTAACTTATACATATGGGATGATCAAGTGAAGTAAGATAGGAATAAGGAGTAGGCAATTTTAATAAGGCTTTAACGCATATGGTAATAAGTAGAAGAGCATGATAGCATCAAACTCCACAATCAATTAAGAATGGAGTAATGTTTTTAAGGTGTTTAAGTATTTGATCGTTGAGACAGGATTCCAGTAAAGTAATAGTGTTATGTGTATATTTATTGTCCAAATGAAGAACCAAAAGAAGTATTTATATGAAATGGTAGTTGACTTGATCTATTGGATCATGATGGTAATCAATAGATAGGATTGAATCCATCTCTTAATGGACTTGAGATTAACCTCTTTTATGAGCTTAGGCCCAAATGGCCTTATTTTATTAGTGTAAGCTAAACCAAAAAAGGTTGGATCTAGTAGACCGATCTAACGATCCCTACTCTAAACCCACCATATCAAATCTCTCTCAATCATCCAAAATTTTATGGGCTTGACTCTTTAAGCCCTAACTCAAGGAGTCAAATCCATTTTGATTAATAAGCTTAAGGCTTGAATTCAAATTCAACCCTCTACATTTTGCTCCCTGGCTAAAGTTCTTTAGACAAAGTCGAAGGGGTTTAAGCATTGAATAAGCTTATCAAAAGGCTAAGTTACTGCCTGGTGTATGTGCTATGGAATAGTTGCACTACTACCAGTGTGTCTAAATCTATCTAAGGATCTTTGTTCTCTTGACAATTTGTAATGTGGAAGCTTAAGTGCCAGCGCTACAATTATTATTCTTTTATGTAGTGCATAAGCTTGCAATATCATTCAACTATGCATGCCACTTTGGTATATTCAAAGTTGTATTGCCCCCTAGGTAAGTGTGGAGTACTCTTCTTTTTGTAGATGCATTTATTCATCTTCTTCATTGTATTTGTGTAGATTATTTACTTATTGGGCCAACTCTACTTTTATTTGCTTATGCTTTGCCTAAAGCTTGGTTATTCTTAGCTTGATGAGGCTGAGTTTCATTCATAAATTATTTCACAAAATAGTGCTTCAATACGGGTTGCACAAGTTTAATTACAACTTATTCTGTACATTAAGCCACTAAGTTGCCAATGTAGTCATTTCATGCAATAAAATAAGATAAATCGTACTACATGGAGGGCTTCATTTGACCAAAAGTCCATCATCCAATATTATATATGTGCAAAGCAATATGAAGTAACTAACAATAAATCCATTCTGTGCGTTAATAGGTAAGAACCAGTCACTTGAGCCGCATCATTACCCATTTACGATTTTCATGTTCTTTATGAACCACGAGGTATTATCTTCACCATCATATTGATACGTAGTATTGCATTGAAGGCATAATCCAAATCAATTAACATATATTATGTGTTGCACATCTACCTTGACAATTGTTCTTCACATTATAGCGTAGTGCAGAGGCTTTACTACAAAATATGGGCTTAACTCCGAAATTTCGTTTTATTTGCAATGAGAAATCATATTCAATGCAATTTGTCAAGTAACTGCTTGAATCAAATATTACTTTAGCCTTGTCACATGATTCCTTCACATTTATTTAGTTACCCATACTTCAATCAAACTAGACCCGCATTGCCGAAATCAATTCAAACCTGGAACTTCTCCATTGGCCCATATTGGAAACGTTACACTTCGGGACAGATACGTGACAATTTAATTTTCTCAAAAGTCTTCGTTGGCTCATACCTCACGGCCTTTTGAATTTCTTATGCAAATTGTTTGAGTCACTAAAATGCTTTTATTAGATTATCAATATCTCATTGAGTAGCCATGTTAATATCTGATCATCAAGCATAAAGGGAAAGAAACCTGTCATTCTTTTTCAAGGACCAAATGTTTGAAGAAAGACACGTAGGCCACCACTGGTAGAATATTAACATCTCATTCACGCATGGATAAACATTGATATCCTCTGTTATACAAGCACATGACACATGATAACGTGTCACGATCAGATAGGAAGACAGTACAATTAGGGAATATTTTTTCCATTATTGTTCCCACTACACATATCGGTATATTATCATCCTTTTAGATTAAGCTACCATGAAAGTATTGCAGCTTTTGCTCCTGTACAATCCCCTTTCTATTATTATCCTTTTTTTTTTTTATTTATGAAATCCTTTCTACCCACATCCAACTTTCTATCTTTCCTTTATTCCCATCACTTTTTTTTTTTTTATCCTTACTTTGTTATTTCTTGTTCTGTTTCCCAAATACTCTTACACATCTTCATATCATTTTTCTTCTATTTTTTCACTTTGCTCTGTTTCCCAAGTGTTTTTTTTTTTTTTTTTCATATCTCACCGATCATCCTTCAACTTCCATATATTCATTCCTATGCACTTATGGTTTTGAATGTCTTTCTGCCCTTTGTAACTTTTTCTCTTTTTCGTTTTTATATTTTGTTTTATTCTCCAAACACCCATTAACATATTTACTTCATTTTCTTTTTCCTGCTCTCATTTCATTTATCCGGATACTCTTCCTTCTTCTTCTTCTTCTTCTTCTTCTTCTTCTTCTTCTTTTTGTATCATACATTTCTAGCCTTTAAACTTGTCAAAGTTAGTTGCCACCATTGAAGACAGTTCCACTAACAGAAAACTGAATATTGAAGACTAAAGCTACTCTTGTTGAAGACCGACACACGATAGTTGAAATTGCCATAATAGGAAACACCGACAATGACAACATCACCAAATTTTATCATAGCAAAGATCATTGCTGCCTGGAGACGAAAACTTAAAGATCGTTGGAGAAGAACAGAGTTATGGAGCTTAAAGGCTGAAGAAGGAAGTCGAATCCAAGGAGAGAAAGAAAAACCAAGAAAGGCATTATTAAAGAAGACTGAAGCTTGTAAGAGAACTAATGAAGCTCGAGGACCGAAACCGTCAAAGCAGAGTTGTTGTTGCCAATAATCAAGATAAGAAGACCAATAGAGATTGGAGAAGGATATTTCACTATAATGTCAAGAAATTTCTCAATAATTTTAGTAAAATGGCTAGAACCTTCTTGTGGCCCTTCAAACACTTCATGGCTGCATCAAATATACGTACTCTCAAACCCATATTCGAAGCCAAAAAGTGATTCTCACTTCCTTCTACACAGATGGAACTCCAACACCTAACACTTAGGTATCCACACGCATTACCCCAGTTTTTAATTCCATATCAATACCCAAGAGCTCCTTTGGCTAAACCCTATTTCATAAAACCAGTAGTGATATTTGTCCAAGAAACTAAATTTCTAACAAGCATTTCCTTGAACATAACACATGCATTAACAATTTCTTTAACATATATACACCCGGAGCAACATTTTAACCCGACCTATATTACCCTCTCACCCTACATTTATACATCGCATACCTAAATGTAAGAACTTCTCACTCAGATTAGACTTCGATACTTGATATACCATCCCTTAAAGGCCGAGTCGAATACCATTTACACACCATACACGATCAAAGTCATCTAGTCTTAGATAGGTTACTTTTTTTTTTTTTTTTAAACATTTTATTTGGCATCTTGAAGAGTAAAACCCCAATTACAATAGTGTAGAGGAACACAATTTCTAACCGAGTGGGTTTTGAGACTTTTGCGGTTTGTTCCTAGGCCAAAAGAGTTAGAGGGAAGAAGATTTCTTTTTTTAGCTTGGGAGGTATGACGATAGAGAGGGAGAGTGAGATGTCACGGGTAGATTCAATAAGGTTGTGAGGGAGAAATTTCTAACAAGCTTTGAGCCTTCGACTATTAAAACAACAAGAGGATCTTCGACATTTCCAAAGTTAAGGCTTGGAGTTTAGCTTCGGAGTAAAATTTGGATTTAAGGTTTTAGAGTATCTTGTCTCATATAATTAGTGTGATAAAAAAAAAAGAAAAAAGAATAAAAAAGATAAAGAAAAAGGGATGTTGGCCTCAACGAGGATAAAAACATGAATTCTATGATAAAAAGGGGTAAAAATTGATGTACGTAATGAAAGGGAGAGAAATGTAGTGCTGATGAGGGGTGGGGTGTACGAGGTGGAGAGAGAGAGAAATTTTAGATTTTATTGAGCCGGAGAAAGTTAATTCATTGAAATGAAAATGAAGGGAAAAAATGCCATAGGGATTTTTGGACTCATGAAACATCAGTCATAAATTTGACTATGAAAATTTAGAACCAGTTACAGTGGGGTTTCAAACCCTTCTCCTCCCTTTTTCTTTAACTTTGATCTCGGGCTATGTCTAACGTTGAGTAACAACGGTCGAGTTCTAAGAAGCAGGTAGTGATTACTTGTGTATGTTCACATTGGAGATTGGGAAATAGGTATCTGACCTTTGTTGCCAACTATAAATGGTAGCAGCCATGTTCTATTAAAATAAAATGGACTTCTTTCCTTATGTTCATGTTGGGCTATCACGAAATTCACTAGTGGAATTAAAAAAAGAAAGAATAGATGATGGATGCTACTAGATGGTCCTCAGTTTACTTTAGACATGGGTATGACTTGTTGAGAAATAGCAATATAATGTTTGCGCATAAATTCCCTCTCCCGAATCATAGATCTCGCTATAATAAACTAAGACAAATGGAAACAGCCAAAGAGACTCTAAGGAAACTTAAATAATCATACCGAATACTTTTTTGCCACATCGCGTGTGCTTCTTCAATTCAGATTGGCTTTGATGATGACATGTTAAACTTATTTCTTGATATGTCAACTCTCGTGACTGTGAACATACCCACACTATGTCCATGTATTTTGTTTCCATTTTGAACACATTCACACTGTGAGATGCAATAACTTTATTGGCCTAATACATGTCTCGCACTTGTGAACTTCTTAAACCATTTCTCATCTTGCATGCCTGGGCTCCCATTTGCCATAGAGAGGAAGATGTTTAAGAAATATCCACTAATACCATGTAATGGCCTTGGCTTCATGAATAATTAAAAATGAGCCCGACATGAATCTTAGGTATTATACTTAAGGTTCATATTCCCTTTGTCTCTTTTTTTGGTAAGAATTTTTTCATATTCCCTTCTCTCTTTTGTTTTTATCATATCAACTATATATATATATATATATATATTTCATATTTGCAAGTAATATGACATCTCTTATTTTTCCCATCCTCTCCTAAGTGGTAGGAATGATATCCCATTGTTACTACAACTTTTTTAAGACCAATAGTTGCTTGAACCTTCATAAATAGACATAAAGTCACTTCATCATTGTAAGCATCATGCTAAGACCAAATTTATTTATTTATTTTTTCAATTGAGCATTATGAAGTGAAACTACCTAGGAGCATCATTTGAAGTAATACCATGTCATGTCAAGGTTTTAACTTTAATACTAAGCGTATAAGGAGGCAATACAGTATTGTATAAGAATGGTCCCATGCAATGAACAACTTTAATAATGTTATCCTTCAAGTCAAACAAGAGAGTTGTATATAAGTGTAGTATATTGAGCACTACATACATCTACGTACCAAAAACATAAGCGTGTATGCATGAAGCGTTCAAAGTACGTGCGCTCCGAGCATGTGAGCATGCACACTTAAAGCATTCTACGCGTTAAATATCATACACAAAGAGTGTGGTATGAAACAAGTATCACGAATAGCAATCATGTTAAGCTAGTCTATTCATATACCGTACCCATTTATAACATTCCTCCCTTAGCTATTAACACATAGTGATGGGACAAGTCAACAAGTCTTGGAATCCCTTATTCTCTTATGACATAATCGAACATTAACTATTGTATGGCAGTCCTTTAGTCTTTTAGAGTCGCGATGACTTTAAGAAGTACATTAACTTAACTTCATTCCATTCCAATATTTGTATAAGAGAATTAGGTAGCTAAGCACTTGTATTAATAGGTGTCGACTTGAGGTCTCCTTTGTGTTCTTTTACTTCCTTTGTGCTCTCGTTTACTTTTATGAAAATGCCTTATTACCATATACTAATGAGCAATAGCTCTTCACTTAATAGCTTTGTGCTAGAAGATAACATAGTAGGATTACTTTGATCCCGTTAGTAACTTGTAAAGCCTTGATAGACTATGAGAAGCATCTATTACTAGTAATATGACAAAGGATAATAGTTGCTAAGAAAGGCATTTACTTAAGCTTGTGTACTTTGTTCTTGAAAACTTCAAGCACTTAGGAGTAATGCATCAACTAAGCAATAATGTTGTCTAGTGAAAAGTAATGAGGTTACCTTGCTATCCTTTTTTTTTTTAAATAACATCATGTAATATGGAGTGAAGGCTCAACCTAGTCACACTAGTATTAAGTAGCATGAGCTTTGAAAAATATTAATCAACATAACTTTAACATTACTTAGACTCTTTGATCTAAGAGGTCTCTTGTAAAATATAATCATTGCAAGACTATTTAGACTCAATGATCTAAGGGGAGTCTTTTATGTCATTTCACACATTGGAGTAGAAGTCATGCTTGTTAACCATGATGCTTTAATGATCTCTTTTGGAGAAATGTTCAATTACGCCTATGCAACAATAGTGACATTCATTGCCTTGGATCGGTGATTCCTTATACTAGTCAAGGGGAGTATTTCCCTCTACTCAAGTATGCGATATGGCTATTAAGGTATTACTTGAATTGAAGCGTCAATATATCAAACTACTCATTAATGGGATTGTCTCCACTACTTGATGGCAAGAAATATTCAGATCAATTGGATAACATAACAGATATACAAGATTATCATAGCTTATTTGTGCTAAGGAGGCAATGCTCTTACCAAACCCCATATACAAGCCAAGTTCATCATCGATGCTTAAGAGTCAAAGCTCTTTACCAGGTAGCAATAATGTATAGACTAGATGTCATGTTTACTATGAATTTTCTTTTAGACAATCAAGAGAGTTCAAATGCCCCCAATAAGATGTAAATTGTTTTGTGGGATTAGCCTTGCACACTTAGAAGATAAGTCTCTTACTTAGCAACAACAATGGTAATAAAGAGATACAAATAGACACAATCATATTTTATAAAATAAAAATATTAGTGACAGAGAAAGAAACTTCTTTCATTGATGAGAAGTGACTATCGCTTTATTTACATGTAACAAGAAAAGAGAAGAGAGAACACTAATAAAGTCATCCTCTACTCTTAGTAATTTCCATACTTCTTTTTATGAAGCACCTTTGGTTTCCATAATATTATTTGTTTGCTTGCATTTCTTTGCACCTCTATGACAACCACGTATCCTTTTCATCTTATATTCTTGAACGTGAGCTTCTTCTCCATGGGTATTGATACATTAGGAGGTCCCTTTACATTTTGCAATACCGCCTCTTCATGTTCATTGAAGAATACTGCTTCAATAAAGTGTAGTTTATTGTATGTAAATGGGTCCTTTGTTATAAGAATGAAGACATCCTCCTCATCCCAATGACCCTTCATGCATCGATGCCAAGTCAATGGTATCATGTTGTGATCATGCAACCATGCCCTTCCTATAAGGAGATGATAGGATGTAAACGCATCGATCACATGGAACCATGTGGAGATGTAAATAGGTCCAACATTGAAGTCTACTTTAACTCACCCTATCATCTTCATGGAAGATTCATAGAAGTTATTCAACAGGATATGTTGTTTTATTAAGTGTCGAATGTTTATCTTTGCAGCCTTGAAAGTAGACATTGGCATAACATTGAGTGAAGATCGATTTCAACAAAAGTCCTCTAGATAAGATAACCATTGAGTATACTATCCACATATAGAGGGCGATTGTAATTATGATTCCTTGTACATATGTCAGCATTAGTAAACGTAAATGCATTTTCATTCGTTGAAACTATTCTCTCTATAAAATGTCCTATAGTATATTGCTTCTATTGACCTTACATAATCCTCATAAGCATGGTCACTACCTTAAATTGAGCATCCCCATCAAAGCCGATGAGATCAAAGAAATTCATAACATTAGCAACTTTTAAGGAAGCTAAGACAACACTGTTATCTCTACTTGTCTTGACCTCAGATCCTCTATGGTTAACTTTGTATATCTTGGTTGGTTGTATGTCCATACTTTCGATCTTTGTAAGGTTGTGAGTGATAACATTCACAACACCACATCAAATGTTGTGATCTAGAAGTGAATTGGTCCTAACATCATTGTCTTCAATAATTAATTCGTCATTCTAGACATGTTCATTAAATAATTTCTTTAATGTCCAACAATCTTTTGTAGAGTAGCCTACACTTCTATAGAATCTGCAAAACTTGGCATCACTTTTTTCCTCATTCGTTGGTAAGTGTTCAACTCTAAGGAGTTTGATATTTTTGTCTTGTAGCCATTGGTTAAGTAGCATGTGCACTTTTCCCATTGAGCAGTATAGTACAAATGGTTTGGTGTTTACAAGCTTCTCACTTTTGGATTTCTTTACTCCCTTAGGATTCTCCTCTTGGGTTAAATTCATCGAAGGCATGTGCTTGTTAAATCTTGAAATTTCATTTCTTTATCGCACCATCGAGTTGTTAGTCCTTCGCACATTTTTTACTAATGATGTAAAAAAAAACAATGAAAGATTTTTAAGGTAGACTGCATATTTAGAGAACATTTCTTAAATACAAATCTTAACTAGTTCCCTCTTGTCACAGACGTCTTGTATATCTAAAGTGCATTCTCTAAACTGCTCGATATAATCTCTGAGATCCTCTTTAGGCCTTTGACAAATCCATCCCATATCAATGAGAGTGACCCTTTCTTCAATAGAGAAAAATTTTTCCAAAAACATCCCGCGCATTCTACTCCATGAATCAATTGACCCTAGTAAGAGATTAACATACCAAGTGTAGGCTTTCTCTATGAGAGATTTTGAGAATTCTTTCAACTTCAAATTGTTGTCTAATCCATACACTTCTAAAGTTTCAATCAACTTCAACAAATGTTCCTTAGTACTCCCTTTCTTCTCACTAAACAACATGAATTTTGAACTCACATAATCCTTTGGATAAGGTTTCATAGTGATGCACAAATGGTATGGGAATTTTAGTTCCAACATACTTGATGTGGATTTTTCTTGTATTTCCCTCGTATACACATTCAGATCCTCTTTAGTAAAAAATGAAGCCCTTTGAGTAGATGTTTCCATCCTTACCAGCATTGTAGGAGCAAAGTTAGTGAAATTTACAAATATAGAATTCACTAAAGCAGAATTCATAGGGGTAAGGTACATAGATTCAACAAATGTAACACGTGGGGTAGCGCGTAAAGACGATGAACTTCCAATTTGAATTCCTTGATTTATTATTTCAAACAAGGTATGCTATAAGGATACAGGCTCCACCGCAAGAAGCTACTCTTCAGCTCTAGGAGTGTCTTACTCACCAATAACCGAGGGATTAAGCGATTGAGGAGCTTACATAACATGTTGTTACACTACATTGGAGGAACTTGAAGTAGTTGCCCCTTATTTTGCATCAATGAAAGCAGGCAAAACTGGTACACATTGAGCAAACATCACCTAAGTTCATTCAAATTCCCATTATTTTGTTAGAGCTCACATGCTAGTTGCACATTATTAAGGATACCTTCTTATGTACCATCTCCTTGATTTGTAAGTCCAACTGGAGGTGGATTTTGGTCATTAGTAACAGTAGTACCATCCTGTTCTTGATTATTGCTATCCATATGATCAGTAGGTCTTCTTTATGGAGGCACCATGATACTAGTGTCAAGTTTTCCTCCCTAATAGAGTCGCCAGAAAGTGTGGGTTTAAGTTGTGAGGGTCACATGTGTGCAGCGTGTTAAATCATGATACACGTAACTAAGGAAGTGACTTGAATTATACATATTAAATGATCGAGTGAAGTAAGATAAGGAGGAGGAGTAGGTAATCTTGATAAGACTCTAACACGTATGGTGATAAGCAGAGAGGCACGATGGTATTAAACTCCACAATCAATTAAGAATAGGATAATATTCTTGAGATGTTTAATTATTTAATCTTTAAGACAGGATTCTAATAAAGTAACAACATTATGCATGTATTTCTTGTCCAAATGACAAAGCAAATAGGTTATTTATAGAAAATGTTAGTTGATTCGATCTGTTGGATCATGATGGTAACCAATAATTAGAATTGAATCGCTCTCTTAATGGACTTGAGATGGATCTCGTTTGTGAGCTTAGGCCTACATGGCCTTATTTTGTTAGTATAAGCCAAACCAAAAAAAGTTAAATCAGACGAGACTAACTAACGGACCTTACTTCAAGCCAACCGTACTAATTCTCTCCTAATCATTCTGAATTTTATGGGCTTGACTCTTTAGGCCTTGTTACCTTAGCCCAAGGAGTCGAATCCATTTTGATTATTGGGCTCAAGACTCGAATTCAAATTGAGCCCTCTACATCCTTATAGTATCAAGTTTGTTACATAACTATCTATTATAAATCTTACTTACATATTGACTAAGGGTTCTTACGGTCCTTTTGAGATAGTGATTTAACTACTGCTCTAGAGTATTTATATCAAGGAGACGTAAACTTTCTACTGTTCCTAAGGATTTGAAATCGCTATCCTAGGCTTCTTTACTAAGAAATACCAAACTCATAAGGCCTTTCATTCAGTTCTTCGGCTTCTTACTTCATCTTTATCTTCCATGTTGAGTCATTACTTTCCTCACAATGTTTATCTTCATTGCTCAATCTTGAATTTTAAATCTGACCTGTAAGGCTCTTATAGATTTACGCTTATATTTTCCACATTCCTACTCGATGAATATCGCTGACATGTCTAACTTATAGGGCATCATACTTATAATTGAGACCATACATATAAATTAAAAATCTCTATCATTATTAGATTATTTTTCAATTGGTTTTAATCTTGATTATCATAAATCTCGCATAAGAAATATCATATTTTATACATAATTTTATCCTTGTTTATTAGAATTCAACAAATAACAATCTGAATAATGCATAAAATTTGTCTGGAACTTAGGTGTAATAAGCATAATTGTCGAAAACAGTAAAAACTTTTCTCTCTGTATGTATTGATAACAAAGATTAAGAAAAATGATAACTTTTGGGGTACATCCTTCATCGTATGTTTATGCAAAATATACAGTTAAAGACCAAAACAAGTAATTTTGCCATAAAATATTTCTTCCACTACCGCCATTTGATCTACGAAGGAAATTTACGGTGTTCCTAATTCACCGTACATTCAATGCAAAATCCGTCGCAATTCACATATCTTTACCAGATGTTTTTGCTCAATGTGAGACGCCCGCAAATACATTGCCAAACCTGATCATTAGCAATAGATTATTGTTGTCATGAAACTTCTGATGCGAGATTGTAAAATCCAGATAAATAACTAGATGCAATTTCAAAATTTATTGCTACATCCTCTCCTTTCTTAATCTCCTTTCTTAATTTCTATTGTACCAGAAGAAGGGAGAGAATGTAGCAATAAACCTTGAAGAAGCTAGTTGTTGCTTATAATTCCTTATCAACATAAACCATCTAAGAATGAGTTCAATTACTCAAAACTTTTTAGGGTTTACAGGTTTTCTAGTTATTATATTTAATTTCATCTTTCACTCGTTTGTAGATAAAATAGTTTATTCATAAAAGATGTGTAGTATCTATTTTTATTAGCTTTTTTATAAGAAAAGATTAAATAATATTAATACGCTACGTGAATCAATAAATGATATATAAGTACTAATAAAATTTTGATATGTGAATATGTAATTAGTACTTTTTCAAAAAGTACGTTCCTTCATTTTTAAATATTTAAATATCATTATTATTCGTACGTCACTCGTCGATCTACGTGATATATTAGTACTATTGAATTCTTTTTTTTTTCTTGAGTCAATGTTGCCTTGACTATCTAATTATTATCCTTTACTAATGATCCTGAATCGGTTATTGGATGTGAACAAATCATGCATTGTGTATATATTAAGAAAAAGAACCTTTACATGATATGATCTTGATATATACAAAGAGAGAGAAGCTATATTTAAGAGGGAATTTGAATTCTGATATGATTTTTTATATAAATATTTTTAATTGTGGATAATAAAGACAATTAGATGATAAAAATATCTATATTTAAATTTTTATCTATATTTATGTCTATACCTATTAAGTTGCTAAATTTAATGTAAGTTTCTCTATTTCCAACATTCTCTCTCTATATTATCCACTTATTTATCTTTCTCTCTCTAGCTCTCCCTCTCTTTGTATTATTTACTCTACATATTAATAAGCTTTTGAAAATATCTTCATTTATATATACATATATTTTATCATCTATATCTATCTTCTTCTCATGTATTAAACTAATATTATATATATATATATATATATAGGTTTTGTTCAATTCCACATTTCTTATATACTTTGATATAATTTTTTTGACCCCACATGCCTGTCTCTCTCTCCTACATCTTCTCTCCATATTATTTTACTTTACTTATTAATAGGATTCCGAAAATAATTCTATATTATGCATCTTCTATTATCTAATATTAAGATAATGCTCACAAATTTTATATATCAGGTAAATTATACTTAGAGTATTTATATTTTCACCCTTTTTCACTTTAGATACTCATGTTTTACATTTTACATTGCAAAAATAAGAAACTTAAGACTTCCATTAGCTGGTCATTAGTCTTTTTGTTAGGAAAAAAAAAAGAAAAAAGAAAAAACAGAGACCAACAATGGAAGAGAGAAACCAAGCGATTAAACCCCAACTCCAATTCCCAGTGCATAAATCACAAACCCAATAAATATGAGATGAAGAACCGCACGTCGAGATCGTAAAGTCAATTGCAACCTCGACAATCAACAGCAGCATCTTGCTTCTCTTTCCCTCTGATTTTAGCAGAAAATTACCCCGGATATGTCCTCACTCTCCCTCTAATGCATTGTCAAATAAAGAACAAACAATGGTACCTCTTGCTCAAGAATCTTTTATATAATATAAGTTTAGCATGGTTGGACTTTGTGAACCGAATTCTCAAAGGAAGTCATTCTTTTTTTTAATTTCAACCTGTAGTAGTATTATTTCCCCCCTTCGGAATTAATGGGCATAGGTTTTTCACTATTATGAAACATAGATATCATAATATCACGTTTGGTACATGGAAATAGATTGGAATAGATTCATAATTTCAAATTCCTTCTCTTTCTTCTTGTTTGGAAGTAATTCAGAATGTAAAAATATGATTCCATGGAATTTGCAATTTCGGTTTTAAGATAAAATTTGATTATGTCTTTGAAAAGGTGGAATTGCGATCCCATTGCCCGCTCATTAATTATAATTAATTAAAATTAGTTATTCAACATTTGACCTAATTATAATATTCGATAATTAAGCATATTACTACTATGTATGCATTTAATTCCATTTCATGGACATGTCCAACGATAAGAAAAAATTTATCATTCAAGTCCTCATTTGATTGCAATCCGATTCAGCCTAGTCCAATCCATTATATTCTATTCTACTCCATTGCATTCCATTCTAATTTAGACCATTTATGTGCACCAAACATGACATAAGTATAAAAAAATAAAAACATAGATAACTAAAGTGAAAAATGGTGAAAAAACAATTACCCTAAGTATAATTTACCCTTATATATTATTTCCTCTATGCATCTATTATTATTATATGTTATATCTTATCTTCATTTATATTAGGCCAATCTTCACTTATTCTATATCTATTATTATATCTTATAATTTATCTTATCTTATTTTCTTATAAGGCATGTATTCGACTCCACCTATTTATTCTATTATTTTAACATTTTTTTAACCTACCTACTGTTTCCTACTATACATAAATAACTATCTGCTTAAAACTTGTTCTCAAATTTTTGATACTTGAAGACAGTTCATTATGTCATTCCTAAGTTAGGGATAAGGCTAATTTGTAGTTCACTTATCAACTCAACTTTATTAACCACATAAAATTTCCAAAACTTCACTTCATTAACATAATGAATCACAGGAGAACTTACAACAGAGACCCCTACCTAGAATATCCCATTTCATTTTCCTTTATAATACATGATCCATGTAGGAACTATACTTTTATAATATTAACTTTCATAGAAGATCTTGACAATACATTTTTAAGACATTCTCATATAATAGCTTCCTTAGACTCGATGATCAACTCTGTAGCTAATTACTCCTTCTAGAAGAACTAGCCTTAAGTAGTGCTCTCTCGAAGCTTCTCTCCTTTGTAACGATGATGGCCTGTCTAAAATTCTTCCTTATATGAGGATAAAGTAACTTATCCTCTTAGCTTATTATAAACTGAGTCAGAGTGGATAAATAAGTAATAACATAAGTAAAACCAACACCACATTGCACCAATAAGAAGTTAATCGAATCATAGCAACTTATTATCTCCTAGTCTAGGAATCACTGTAGATAATGCATGCCATACTCATGCAAGTGACATGCATCAGTACTAATTTCTTAAGTCAACCTAACACTCATTTGGTTTGTAAACTTCAATATGAGCATCTAGATAGAAGATCTTCGAACCTAGCAATGCAATAAAGAGTTGCCAAACCTATCCTAGCAAAAACCATGGGATGTATTTAAGGATTGCAATATTTTATGCTCGAAAACCAAACTTTTATACATCAAGTCGTTTACTTGATAAAACCAGCTTTCAAAAAATATATCATTCGTTTATTAAAACCTAGGTCTTTATAAAAACCTAGCATGGCAAAATCTCAATTTTAGAAATTTTGACCGGTTATTTTCGTGCTATGCCATGAATACAACAAATAGAGTATTAAATAATAACATGCATAACTTCCCAATTGCTTAATAAGCATCTTTAGTTTGACCTAGCTATTGCTTTAGTTTCTTACTTCTTTCCCATCTAGAAACCTCGTTAGTAGGTTTACTTAAGTGAACACCTTAGGAGGTAAAGTTAGTCCCTATCTCCTTGTCCAAGTTAGTACAAATCCTAGCAACATCACATAATCATTTAGTAACATAATCACAATAATCAATTCCAATATCAAAGCAAGCTCCAGTCAACGATAATTATTCAAAAGGAAGCATTACACTCACCAAGCAACATATAATCTAGCATATTACATTCAATAAAACATGAACCCAAGAGATCAGAAATTATTACCTAGATTGTTAATCAATACATCATACTCATACATAACATCAATTAGATCCACAACAGCTAAGTTAGTTAGAAAGTCATATGAGTATATATAATATACTCTAAACACATAAATATCCACTTACCTGGACCTACTGATCGTTCCAATGCTACATGTCAACACAGGGTCCCTCTTCAGCTATTTCACCTGATAAAGCTACATACTAAAGTCAATTACACGTTGTATATATATTCCATATCATTAATAGCTTACTATTACTTAGGGTTTGTCACTTAAGATTCTTCTTTAAGACAATATTTGTTCCAGACTTCTTCTAATTCATCATCCGATTCATCCTTTGAACTAAACCTTAAATCAAACTAGTTAAAGTTCTCAAAAGAACACTATTTGACATATATGCTCAATCTTAACTAATTAACAATCTCAACCTCATATCATGACTTAGTCTCTTACTAAACCTATAAAACAAACATTATACACTCCCTTTAATCTTTCCTTTGATATTTCCTCTGATTTGACCATATTATTATATTTACGTATATAATTCCCACTTATCAATCAACCCATGTTAAGACCAGTAAAAGACATTTGTAGATACTGTAAGCCCCAAAGTTAAGCCAATTGACCATAGGATTGAACTTAGAACGTAAGGTTTTGGACGATCGGTTAACGAATCCGATCAAACCCCAAATTATAAACTAACGAGATAAATATTAGTAAAACTAACCTCGTAAACTTGAATTTAAGAAAATAAGTAATAAAATAGGAGACTATAAAATTTTCAAATTTTAAGCATAATAAGTACTAATTACTGAAAATGCGAAAAGTATAATCTAATAACTAGTAAATTAGTAGAGATAGATTATATGTATACTAAAAATTTTAGAATGACCAAAATAATAATTAGGAATGTTCACGTATACCCTACATGTATTTACGTGTAGATAAAAATACGCGAAATTACCTAAATTGGCCAAAAACTAAGTAAATAATTAAAGAAAATTATAAAATAATTATAGAAAAATCAGAAGAGGATAAGATTAATCAAAATCAGGTCGTGGCAAGTCCAAAGCTACAAAAGAAAAATTAGCCAATAAAAATTTGACAACCTAAAAGCCAAAAATTAAGGAAAATGGGTAAAGTCTTGTCAAATTAATGCATATTAATTACAGCAAATGCCTATAAATAGCAGGAAAAATCCAGGAACTCATTTGGCTAGATAAAAATCAGGGAAAATTAGAGAGAGGCAAAAATTGAGAGAAAAATTCGGTTTAAAAAAAATTAGAAAAAACTGTGCAATTAGGGTCTTTAACGGGAACCCCCACCAGATGAGCAGCTGGGAGTGGACGGCCACTACCACCACACGGTGGTTGCAGCGCCCAGGCCGGACGACAAGGAAACGGTGGCCGGCGGTGGCCGGAGCCACCCAGATTGGTGAGTCCGATTTTCAGCCCGATTTTGTGTAATTTTGTAAAAATAGTAAATATCATTAAAAAATTATGAATTTTGTTATTCTGAGATATTTTTGTATGTAGTTTGTAGAAAAAATATTATTTTGATGAAAACATGTCCCGTAATATAGGGTCCTTAAGAAATCATGCAAAACCGAACACATTTCGGTTTAGAAATAAATGACCTTAAGAGTGTATTTTGGAGCTAATTTTTTTTTTCTGTAGGATGCTCATGTGATATAAAATAATGCTATGAAGCCTGTTTTCAAAAATTAATTTTCAAAACTTTTAGATAATTTTTAGGCATTAAAATGAGGCATAAAATGAGTAATTTAAGGTTAATTAAGTAACTAAATTATTAATTACTGACTTAGTGAATAAGTAGATGTTTAGGGATGTTGAAATCTGATGGAGAATGATACTTGTAGCATTTAGGGTGTTAGATGTAATTATTAGGTTAATTATGTAGTAAATAAGTAATATGGAAAAATAGTACATTTTAAGTTAATTTTGTAAATTAGGGTAATTAGGAGTAAAATCTGATTTAGGATGAATTTAGACATTTTGAAATGATAATTGATGTTTAGAGATGATAATTAGAGTGATATAAATATTAGAAGTGTAATATATACATAAAAGGTAATAATACATAATAGGTAATTATTGGAAATATAATAAATAGGAAATATTATAATAAAAATTGATATTGTGATAATAATAAAAATGTACAATAAATCTGATAGGAAATTTGAATTTATGTAATTATATGAAAAATGTAAAAATTTCTCACATTAGGAGTTAATTCGGTACACTAATAAGGATATAAGTGTACTGGGTGAAATAAAATACTGACTAGGGGTAATGATGGTATTTAGGAGATCGAGAAATAATGTGATTAATTTTACATTATGGGTTGAAACGAATTTCTAGGGTTAGAGTATAAAACACTACTTAGAAATCGAACTAGAACCTAATTTAGAAATCGATGCGAAAACCGAACCCGAACCTAACCCCAAACCTAAATAATTGTAAAAGACATAAGACTTAGATAATTAGGCATATTAAACTCTAAACAAAACATAACAATAAGTGTTATAGGATAAAATGAACCTATAATAGTTATATGAAAAGCTGAAACCACGTTTGTGTTTTAGGGATGATCGGAGATGGCCTGATCAAATCGGACCTCGAGTGAATGAACGAGGAGTCTAGGTAAGTTGGGATTAATATGATGTTGTATTTTGGAGGCTTAAGATTATTCTTGGTTGTGCTTGTTAGATAGTTGAATGTGTGCATGTACTTGATTATGGGTGATGTTATAATTTTGTTTATTGTTTTGGCATATATTGTATGAATTGTATGAAAGGATTGATCACCCTAAACTGGACTTAATCAAATATCCGACCAGTAATCATAATCGGACATGCATGGCAACCCGTTAGGGGAACTTAGGACTCTCCAGCCAAATACCGACCCCTTCAAAAGGGATAACGCAGGATTGCAAAATGGCCCCTTCTTTATCCTCAGTCGAACTAAGTGATAGGAGAGGAGGTCACGGCGAGGGTGAAGACAGTGGTTCGAAGGTAGTCGCTGGAGGAGCAAGGTTTCCATTACACAAGCCTGGGTTTGGTCGTGAGCTGTTGCATTAACGGCAACTCCTCAACCCGGATTAGAGCGGGCGCAATTTCTCTAATCTCACGACGGGCCGGACAACGTCGTGCGATGGCATTTTCTTGCACATGCATTGCACTTAATAAGTGATTGAAAACCTTGTTGTGTGTATGATATAGTTTTAAGTCCTCCGTCCTAACTTACTGAGCTGTGTTTGCTTACATCCCTATAGACATCGTGCAGGTGCTGGCTAAGAAGCGGCCACAACTACTCTGAAGCTAGCAACTGCTGGATCCTGAGGAGTGAGGAAAAATATTGAAGAACGAACATATATTTTTAAGGTTTAAGCTTTTACTTTAGAACTTCTCATTTTTTTTAATAATGTAATAACTAGGAAATATATTTCGAAGAAACATTGCAAACGATAATTGTAATCACTAAATTATAGTGAATATATGTATTTCCTCACTTTCTTAGAGGAATGATTTATTTAAATTACAAACTATTTACTTCAAAACAGGTTAGTCGTTGACGCCTTGTGTAGATCAGGTCTAAGATAGCGGTTGTAAGGCCAACTTCTATCTTAGGATGGTTTACACGGCGGGGCTGTTACGACTCTGCCATTTCGGGGCGTGACAGATACCCCATTTTTGCCATATAAATTTTTAGGTTTAGATTTGACAAATTTACATTAATTTTTTTTTAGTTAGCTGGTTTATTAGAAATAATGGTAAATAAAATAGGATATTTAGTTAGTCAGTTAGATTAGTAGTTTATTTAATTATTATATGCATTAAGGTTTAAATTTTTAGTCTTATGTTTAGGCTGATTAGAATTAGTGGTTAATATAAATAGAATAATTAGTGTAGTTTAATAAATAAATCAATTAGTTAGTTAGAATAAGTTATTTAGTTTAATTAGGTTAGGTTAGGATTATTTAAAAAAAAAAAAAGTCAGGCGAAGTTTAGTGCCAAGTGTATAGGCTTCACGCACTAGCATGTTGGGGAAATTGGGCATCCGTAAGCTTCACACACCTTATCCTCTCTTTGTGGAAAATAAGCTCAAAAGCTCAAAATAGAGGCTAACAATGGAGTTTTCATGTTCATACTTTTTTCTAGTACCAAATCTACTTGATTTCCTAACTGATTTTTATGAATTGTAAATCTTAGACTGTTTCATGTGTATGCCATTTATCTTCAAGGATTTACACAAATAGGATTAAATCTAAAATTAAAAAATATCACATTTTATCACTTAAGATTTTTAATTCCATTTAAACTTATCCTAGATTGTTCAAATCTTGTTTATAAGTCTTCCATAAATGAGATCGCAGACTAAAGCAAAGAATTGATTAAAAAATCAGGTAGAAGTTCTTAAAAATAAGAGTAGGATACACTTTCTCTCTTTAGTTATCTACCTAAGCTACACATTCTCTTTATAGATTTTCTTTGATTTTACACAAAATTGAAGAAAAACAACACCCTCCAATAGCATCTAGAGGTTGAATAAGGAAAAAAAAAAAACACAAGCTTTGAAGTCAATCCTTTAAGAATTGGTTAGAATCAAATCAGGAAGTTTGGGTGTTTAAGGTGATCAAGCTGATAAACATAAACCCTCATTGGATGTAAACTACCACAAAAGCTGTAACCAACGCATCCACCACCACCAGCTGTGATGTGTTTCCATTGCTATATACCCCTATGCATACCGGCAACCCATGAAGAACAAATCCAACCCGTTTTGTGGTTGAAGGTGAGACATCTTCCCTTTTTTTTTTATTGTCTGTTTATTATTTTATTATTTTCTTTTCTTTTAGGATTAAAAATTGAAAAATAATAAAATAGAATATCCATGGTAATAGTTTACTGACTTTTTTTATTTGCTTTTGTAGGTTTCACTTGTTTTTTGTTGTTTTAGTTTTCTTTTTGTTAGTTTATTCATTTAGTATAGTTTCACAAAGTTATTTGTTTAGATGTCCTTTTTTTAGTGTCCATTGCAAATATTGCTCATGTGTGTATAATATCGCAAAATTTTGCATCATGTTTTTTTTTTTTTAAATCTAGCATTAAATCGCTTTCTTTTAAATCTTGCATTAATTTTTTTTAAATCATGCATCAAATCACATTTTTCATAAAATTGCATTTAAAAAAAAAAACTTGTATAAGATTGCATAAATTCATATCTTGCATAAAACTTTAAATCTTGCCTAAAAGTCACATCTTTGTCAAATTAGGCACAAGAATAGCATCTTTTCCACATCTTTTGAATCTTACATGAAATTCATGCCCTCCCAAAAAGAAAAAAAAATCATATGTTTTCTAAAAAATTACATATGTTGTATAAAATTCATAGCTTACATAAAATTCATATGTTGCATGTAAATCATATCTTTTCCATGCCCTTTGAAAATTTTGCATAAAAATCACATCTTTCCTAATATTGCATGTCCTGCATAAAACTCATATCTTGCATGTAAATCATATCTTTTCCATATCTTGCATATTCATGTTTTCCTTAAAAATCATTTTTCTTTTCTAAAAAAAAAAAATTGCATTTTCCATCTTCTCATGGTTAGGTGACTTCTAGATTAGGAAAAATTTTATCAACTAGAAAATTAGTTTCCCTTAGTGTTTTTCTTTTTCAGAATCTAGCAATAAAATTAGGGTCCTTTTCTTAGATTTTTTTTAAATAAAATAAACCAAAGAAAAATGTAAACGTAACACTTTTTTCATAAATAAAAGCAGTCCATACACTAAAGTTGTAGAAAAATATTACAATTATGTTGGTTTGATCCTGACTAATAGGTACACAAGCACTTTCGAAGTAACCTTAAAAACATTAAATTTTTTTTTGTTGAAAATTAGCAATAAAAAAACTACTAAAAAATCATTTTTTCTTGCATTGGTTTCATGTGTTGTTGTATTTATTTTATTAGAAAAATGATAAAAAAATAAAATAAAGGCTCACTAATTAGTTCTTTTAAACTATATATGGTGATTGTGTCTTAATAAGTTAGCCCCTATATTTAGAATTTCTCATTTAAATATTTTGACAATTATATATTTTACAAAATTTGTAAGTTAGTGGTCCAATTAGGGATTTTCCACCAAAAAACCCTAATCTTAATTTTTTACCATTCTTCATTGGTTGATGGCTCCAACTATTTTTTTTTAATATTTTTAAACATTTTCTAAAGGAAAATATTTTCCCTAATTTTATATCAAGTGATTTATATTAAGTGGAGTGGGCTTAATATAGATTAAATTAAGGAAAATCAAAATAGGGCTCAATAGAATTGGCAACTCCATTGGGGACAACAATAGGCCAGCCACGTAAGAATTTTAAGAAATTAATTAATAGGCCTTCAATTCTATTTTTTTATTTTTATTTGTATATTATTGTTATTAGTTGTACTGACCAGGTTTTAATGATACAAACCTACTAGTAAAAACTCAACAGAATAAGTTGATCTGTTAGGGATTTGGGGGGAATTTTTATGATCTCATGTGTGTGCTTAAACATGATCAAACTTGGGCCTTCTTAGGATCCTAGGATAGGCAAGATGGGTAGCAATTATGTAACCCTCAAGTTGTGGGGATCTCTACTCCTGCTTAGTGGTGATAGGTGAGCTCACTCTTACTTCGATGTGGTTCATGACTCATTTTTTTTAAAATATACAAGGCCACAAAGCTTGAGGACCTATAGAGCCTACCTATTGCATTCACAATAATGTATTAACAAATAAATGATAGTACAACATTTAAAAAATATACAATAAAGTATTGTAACTTTATTAGTTTTTCTATGAACCATAGTCATTGTAAGTTCTTTTTCATCATGCAATAAAAATGAAAAATTCATGTGTAAAGTCTTATGTGTGTGTGTGTGTGTGTGTGTGTGTGTGTGTGTGTTGTGTATGGTATAATGTCTTGTTATGTATAGTATGGGTCTATCATGAAATGTTAATAAAGTTACAACTCTTAACTTTTTTTAGCGATGAAAGTTGTTGCATAATTGTTTAATTATCAGTCCCTACATTTACATCCTCATGTTCTATTATGTACATCATTCACATATTTATGGGCTTGTAAATTTTTCTAAGACATGCAATTATGGAAATTAACTAAGGTAGAGATTATTATAGAACTATCGTTTTTTTAAGGTTTTTCAATAGTTTTTCAAATAAAAAAGAAAATTTCAACAAATATATTTTATGACGAAAACCAGTTTTATGATGATTTCTATGTAGTTGGTTTCTATTATAATGACCTATATGTACCATACTATTAAAAAACAACAAGATATAAAGAAGATTTTAATTTCAGGTTTCCATTATAAATTATTTGTCACCTTAAGGTCAACAATTTTGTAAATACAATGACATTCATAATAAAATTTATCGACCTATTAGGTTTTCACAGTTTCAATAAAATTTTCTCCATGAGTTGTCATCCTTACGTTATTCCCTTCTATGTTATACTCTTTTAATAGGTTGTCTTAGGGTTAACTTTCCACCTTTCTATGTCATCTTTATAATATAATTTTTTTCCTTAGTTGTCAGTCCCATTGTTCCCATCATCTTCAACCTTTTATGTGTGCAATAAGTTCAATTAGATTTGTCAATGTTAGTATTAGGCTATTTGTAAGATAATATAAACACCAATTTTTAATAAAGTTTCCTAAAAGAGAAGTTTTCAAAATTGAACAAAAAAAAAAACTTGTATGATTTGTAAATGATTGTTTCTTTTTTGTTGTTACCCTTATGTTACCCTTTTCTAGTATTACATTTTGTAAAATAATCACTTAATTCGTTATCAATCAATCTCATTACTCTTATTGTCTTTATAACCAAGTTTTTGTCACCCTACTTTTCTAATAAATTTCTTCTATCCTTTACGAGATGTTGGCTGTCACTTTGTTTGTTACATAAGTTGTCTATTGACTTCCATTAATAAAGGTTTTCAAAAAACTATACCAAAAAGAAATTTTCAAAAATGAAAAAAAAAAAGTTATTACTAGTAAGTAGGGAATTTCATAAAGCTCTTGAAGATCGCATGTAAGTAGGACAAGCGCACCTATCAGTTTTAATATAGCGGATGTGAGTCCGAGTCGATTCCTCAGAGATTTTGAGTACTAATATTAACTTTAGCTTTATTATCTAACCGAAAAACTGTGAAAGTTTGAATTAATTAAAAATACTTAAATTAACAACTAAACTACTTATGAGACTTAATTACGCAAATTAGAAAGCAATAAACTACGAACGACTTCAAGTATGCAATAATGTATTTAGGAATTATTTCTCCTAGTGTTTAACATGTAACCTTTTTAAAATATATCCAATTCAATTTCTACTATTCTTGACCGGAGGGATTCACAATTAAAGTTAATATCTTTCTCAAGCATATTAACCCTAATCCTAAATTATTTATCGGAATCTCTTCACTTAGTAATATAATTTAGAATTGCATTAGTGTGTAATGAATTCCCATGCAAACAATCAACTTTCCGGAAGAAACATGTATCTTATCTCTAAGTATACATGTAATTCTCTTCAATTATGCCTAGATTTAATTATGCATGCAATTTCTCAATTAACATGCATAATATCATATATTGACACTCTAGAATTATCAATCCATAATTAACGACATCATTGAATCAAGAAAAGATAGAAACTTTATTGAAATTATAATTCAATCGAAGGGTTACATGAAACCCTAGGTTCCATAATCCTAAATACTCTAATTCTAAGCTATCATAACGAATCTAAAAACGAGTTTCATAAAAAATGTAAAATAAAGCATAAAAACCCCTCTTGATTTGATGAACAATCTCTCTAATCTTGAAATCGATGTCGTTCTTGCTTCTTGATTAATGTTCTTCTCCAATCTCCTCTCTTCTCTTGTGTCTCTTGTTTCTGTAATGTCTCTCCTTCTTTTTGAAACCCTAAGATGTCTTTTTATAGTGTATCTCAAAGATTCTGTTTTCGTCACCCGACACGGCCTAGGATATGACCGTGTCCCCAGGTCGTGTAATTTTCTGCACTTAGGCAAATTTTCTACACAACTTCAAAAATTCATAACTTCTTCGTTTGAACTCGGAATTGAGTGAAACTTGATTCCTTTTCTTCGTTTTCGAGCCTAGAATGTGTTTAAACCCTGAAATCAACATTCTACACAATTAAGTATCAATTTCTTTAAAAAAAACCAAAAATGTGCGGAAAATACTATAAAATCACCCTATGAAATATGTTTAAAATTAGAGTTATCATATTTCCCCACACTTGAGCATTTGCTTGTCCTCAAGCAAATAAATCAAAACAGAACTTTCGGGACAAGAAACACTCAACAAAATTTATCACTATTTAGGAAACCGGTAAACAAATACACTTGACCCTTAGAAAAGTAAGAAAATTATTCTCAATCAACTTGCAATAATAAAGTCAACCAATTTCATCTGACCATATTCAAATGCTCCAACAATACTTAATACTAGAGTTCACTAGTTAATTTATGAAAATTAAAGTTTACCCAAGACATTTAACTAAGGATTCTTAAACTAAAAATTAGATTTAACATCTCGCCAACCGATAAAGAGTCATAAAAATTTTATCCATTTGACTAAAGTGTATACAATTCTCTCTTCCATCTCACCAAGCACCATAATCTAAAACAAACACATTTTACATCCACTCTTCCTCTGATCATCCCCCTAGTTCATGCTTTTGTTGAGAGGTCTTTTTAAAATTACCTTATTTAAGCACAATTGTGTTGGTAGCGGGAAAGAATCTCGCTCTTCTGACGGACCAAGACCGATCCATACCAACTTATTACTTATATTGATAGCGGGAAAGAACCTTGCTCTTCTGACGGACCAAAGCCGATCCATATCAATTTTTTTTTTTTCATTTGAATTGGCATTGGGACTCAATCTCGCTCTTTTGACGGACCAAGACGAATCCTTACCAATTTTTCTATTCATACACTTATTATTACTTTTGACCTCCAATCATTGTGATTTTTCAGGGTTTCTCAAAAGAAGAATTTCATTTGTTTGTTTGCTAAAAATTATAGGACTCTTAAAAATTTCTAAGAGAAAAGTATACATAAAAGTAAATTTAAAAATAACCATGACTAACTCTCAACTAGTGATGTTGCTCTAATCTCAAGTCTTAAAATCCTAAGCTAAATAACTCGTAACTTTGCCTTCCACAAATTTGACTAATCAATTCTAGTAAAGTATCATAAGATCAATAATAATCAAGATGAAACAGCTAATTTGGCTTAATACCAGCTAATCACCTATTGCAAGTTAACTTAAAAAGTAATTGGGTCAAATGTGAATAATTGGTCTCCTAAACAGTCATAAATTCATATATATCCCTTCCCCACACTTAATAATGTACATTGTCCCCAATGTACGAAAAAAAAATCATAACAGCACGAAAAAGCAGCATAGGGAAAAAGAAAACATATGTATGGAAAAAAAAAAAAAAAAACTAATACTTCCCTGCCAGTCGAACAGAAGCGCAAAATGAAGAAGCATCATCATTATATTGCAAAGTTCACAAGCCTTGAACAACAAAAGTCAACACAAAAAATGAAGAACTAAGAAGAGGGATTGGAATTCATCTCTTCATGTGCCTCATCAGATGATGCCTCAGCCATCGTAGCATCATCATCGTCATCACTGGCCTCGACATCCTCATCACATTCGCCAGCCTAATCATGAGGAAGAGAGAGCAAAATTAAGTAGGAAACTTACTTGGATCAAAAAGCGGAATGCAAGAATTGTAGAGAGAAGAGGGAGAATAAGAGAGAATATGAGAGAGATATGTTTGATTGCGAGTGTGTGAGAGGGTGTATTTAATTTAAATAAAATCGACCGTGTGCAAAAAATCGTGTGAGTTTAGGTCGACACGGGCTGGGAACACGACCGTATCCCACGCCCATGTAACTCTCTGTATGCGTTCGTGAAAACTGGATGGACATGGGCTGGGACACGACCGTGTCCCATGCCCGTGTAACTCGCTGTATGCAGTGGGATTTCTGCGCGCACACGGGCTGGGGACATGACCGTGTCCCACGCCCGTGTAACTCTCTGTACGCGGGTGGGATTACTGTCTGGGCGGACACGGGCTGGGACACGACCGTGTCCCTTGCCCATGTAAACCTCTTTTTTTTTTTTTTTGAATTAAATTTAAAGATAAAGGAAACTTAGAAATAATAAAACTAAAGAGAAAAAGCAAAAATAAAGCTAAAAGAGGAAAGAACTATGATGAAAAATTGAAAGAAAATCTACGAACCAAAGCAAAGTTAGAATAAACGGAAAATAAAATGAAGAAAACTTAAAGAACTAAAGCATAAGTAGAGTTAGACATGGGTTGCCTCCTAAGAAGCGCTATAGTTAACGTCAATAGCTCGACGGGATACGTCTTGTAATTCATGATTCTTCATCTAGGTGGAAATAGAACTCCTCCTGTATCTCGCTTTCGAACTCTCCATACGAGTGTAGATTTACCCTTCGGCCATCGACCTTGCCAATTCCATTTCATTGATGCATAACTTCCATAGTTTCTCTTCTTATCATGCCACTCATCAAATTCATGTAGCTTAAACTTCTTCATTTTGTCCGCTTTTAGCTTAGATCCGGTTGTCGTTGGAAGTTTTGAACTTTGCACCACAAAGACATGTTCCAAATGATTTCTTAACAGTTTTGGTTCCAAAATTGGTGGCTTCTCTTTGAAAAATTTTAACCTAAGATCCTTTGGCTTGTGGAGTGGATCAATCCCTTTCTTGTCCACAATGGATTCATGAACTTCTATTTGAGCTGCCACTTCTGCACAATTGGGGTTAATCACCAAATTTTCATCTCCCTTTTGCAAGCAATAGCTTGAGGAATCTTTGGCAAGAATTTCCTGCATACATGTAAATGTAATGACATTAGTGGCATTAACATTGTGACTTATGTCTTCTGAGTCAAGAAATTTGTTCGTTGTTTCTGGAGTTTTAAAAACTATTTCATCTTCCTCAACCTGTAATATCAACTTATGTTCACTAACATCAAAAACAGCTCTAGCAGTGGCTAGGAAAGGTCGACCTAAAATGATTGGCACCTCAATATCTTCATCTATATCAAGTATAACAAAATCCACCGGAAAGATGAATTTGTCTACTTGTATTAAAACATCCTCTATGATGCCTCTAGGGTATGTGATAGACCTATCGGCTAATTGAAGGCTCATGCACGTTAATTTAGGTTCTCCTAACCCTAGCTTTTTGAACAATTTATACGGCATCAAATTTATACTGGCTCCTAAGTCTGCCAAAACATTATCTACCAATAAATTGCCAAACATACAAGGAATAGTGAAACTCCCTGGATCATTTAATTTTTGTGGCAGCTTTTTCTAGAGAAGTGCCGAGCATTCCTCGTTCAATGTGACAGTTGTAAGCTCCTCCAACTTCCTCTTATTCAATAGAAGATCCTTTAGAAATTTTGCATACTTTGGCATCTGCAAGATGACATCAACAAGAGGTAAGTTAATATGTAATTGTTTGAAAACATCAAGAAATTTACCGAATTCCTTATTCTGATCAGTGTAACTTTGCTTAAGGCGCTGTGGGTAAGGGATGGGAGGCTTGTACTCCTTCACTTTTGGTGATTCCATATTTTCTTTTGATTTTAGTGACTTTGCATCTTCCTTACGGTTGACTTCCACTTCTTTCTCAACTACTTCCCCACCATCCTTCTTCTCCACTTGCAATTTTCTATCACTTCTCAAGGTCACAGCATTAACATGTTCTCTGGGATTAACCTCGGTATTCCCTGGGAGTGTTCCCTGAGGTCTTTCAGAGATTAGCTTCGCAAGTTGACCAATTTGGTTCTCAAGGTTGCGATTTGAAGCTTCTTGATTCCTCAGCGAGGATTCAATGTTGGATAGCCGAGCCTCATTGCCTTGAATATATTTTGTTAGAAGTTCTTCCACACTGGACTTCTTTTCTTGAGGGAGAGGAGGTGGGAATGGCCTTTGAAATCCAGGTGGGCCAAAGTTAGTCTTCTGCTGGCCTTGGTTTTGATTTCCCCATGAGAAATTTGGGTGATTCCTCCATCCAGGATTATAAGTGTTGCTGTAAGGGTTATTTTGTTGCATGGGTAGATTTCCTAAATAATCTACCTGTTCCAGTTGTTCTTGTGCTCCATACCCTTGCATACCAAAATCACTTACATCTGATTGCACTTGTTGAGGGCCAACTAAGAGTGCATCAATCTTCTTACTCAATAGGTCTACCTTGGCTGCCAAAGCAGTGGTCAAGTCCACCTCATAAACTCCCATGGCCTTTTGTTTGGCTCTAGTGCTTTCCTATTGATAATTGTTCATCGCAATTCCTTCAATAAGGTTTTGGGCTTACTCAGGTGTCTTTGTGTTCAAAGTACCTCCTGCGGATGCGTCAATCATCTGTCTCGTGGATAAATTGAGACCATTGTAGAAAGTCTGAATCTGCATCCATAGTGGGAGGCCATGATGTGGGCATCTCCTGAGCAAGTCCTTAAACCGCTCCCAAGTATCATATAGTGTCTCCGCTTCCAATTGAGCAAAACAAGAAATATCATTCCGAAGTTTAGCGGTCTTTGCAGGTGGGAAATACTTCTCCAAAAATTTCTCTACCAATTCATTCCAGGTTGTAATTGAATTTCGTGGTAGAGAGTTCAACCATTGTTTTGCTCTACCCCTCAAGGAGAAAGGGAATAGCCGCAATCAGATGGCATCATCCGTGGCTCCGTTGATTTTAAAAGTATCACAAATCTCTAGAAAGCTAGAGATGTGGGCATTGGGATCTTCATCTTGGAGACCGTCAAACTGAACATATTGTTGCACCATTTGTATGATATTAGGTGCAATCTGGAAGTTGTTAGCTGCGACGGTTGGCCTTGCAATGCTAGAGTCAGCTCCAATAAGTGTAGGCCTCGAATAATCGGACATGGTCCGATTTGCTTCATTCCCGTTGTTCGCCATGTGTGGTGGATCTTCCTGTTCGATGAATTGAGTGTTAGTCTCTTCACCTTCTTCCTTAATTTCAACAATTGACTCGTCGTCAATGGTCGCCACACTCTGTCTAAGTCTTGATTTCAAATTTTGAAGGGCAGTTTTCTCAATTTCAGGATCAAGTTCTACCAAATCTTCCGGGTTACTTCTAGTCATGCACTGCAAGGATAAGAAATATAAAATCAATTGCAGCTCTAGTTAATGAAAATAAATAATGAAAAAAAAAAGAAAAAAAATGGTTAAAGTAATAAAGCAACTAGTGTTCTTAATATCGAAAAACCCCGGCAACGGCGCCAAAAACTTGATATGAGGCAAGCGCACCTATTAGTTTTAATATAGCGGATGTGAGTCCGAGTCGATCCCTCAGAGATTTTGAGTACTAATATTAACTTTAGCTTTATTATCTAACCAAAAAATTGTGAAAGTTTGAATTAATTAAAAATACTGAAATTAACAACTAAACTACTTATGAGACTTAATTACGCAAATTAGAAAGCAATAAACTACGAACGACTTCAAGTATGCAATAATGTATTTAGGAATTATTTCTCATAGTGTTTAACATGTAACCTTTTTAAAATATATCCAATTCAATTTCTACTATTCTTGACAGGAGGGATTCACAATTAAAGTTAATATCTTTCTCAAGCATATTAACCCTAATCCTAAATTATTTACCGGAATCTCTTCACTTAGTAATATAATTTAGAATTGCATTAGTGTGTAATGAATTCCCATGCAAACAATCAACTTTCCGGAAGAAACATGTATCTTATCTCTAAGTATACATGTAATTCTCTTCAATTATGCCTAGATCTAATTATGCATGCAATTTCTCAATTAACATGCATAATATCATATATTGACACTCTAGAATTATCAATCCATAATTAACGACATCATTGAATCAAGAAAAGGTAGAAACTTTATTGAAATTATAATTCAATCGAAGGGTTACATGAAACCCTAGGTTCCATAATCCTAAATACTCTAATTCTAAGCTATCATAACGAATCTAAAAACGAGTTTCATAAAAAATGTAAAATAAAGCATAAAAACCCCTCTTGATTTGATGAACAATCTCTCTAATCTTGAAATCGATGTCGTTCTTGCTTCTTGATTAATGTTCTTCTCCAATCTCCTCTCTTCTCTTGTGTCTCTTGTTTCTGTAATGTCTCTCCTTCTTTTTGAAACCCTAAGATGTCTTTTTATAGTGTATCTCAAAGATTCTGTTTTCGTCACCCGACACGGCCTAGGACATGACCGTGTCCCCAGGTCGTGTAATTTTCTGCACTTAGGCAAATTTTCTACACAACTTCAAAAATTCATAACTTCTTCGTTTGAACTCGGAATTGAGTGAAACTTGATTCCTTTTCTTCGTTTTCGAGCTTAGAATGTGTTTAAACCCTGAAATCAACATTCTACACAATTAAGTATCAATTTCTTTAAAGAAAACCAAAAATGTGCGGAAAATACTATAAAATCACCCTATGAAATATGTTTAAAATTAGAGTTATCAACAACCGAACCTAAGGTCCAGTGGTCCTTCATTTTAAGCATCTTCAGGAACTGTGGAGACAAGACCCATCTACCCATCCCTAAATCGAAAAACTCAAGCATACCACTATACCTTTTCAAAAGCCTAAGATACAAAATCCTAGAGACAGACACTAGACTTTCTTACCTATTTCAACCCACTTCAAGCTAAAGAGAACCCAAACACCTGATCTATTGAATTCACTTAGAGTTTTACCCACCCACACCAACCCTTTTTGAGCCTAAAAGGTCTTAAACATAATACCTACTCACTTTACAAAATTAGTCCACCTGCTCCAACCCCGAAACTAAACACAAAACCTAACTCCACTATGAATTATCTCACCAATAAGCCTAATGAGCTTGAGTTGGGCGCAATAAATGCGGTAAGAGGACCTACTTGTCATGACTTAAACTAAAGAGTCGTACTAGCCTTTGCGTATAAACTAACTTAAGCTAGAAGCTAGCCACTTAAGCTAGAAGCTAGCCACTTTAGCTGCTAATATAAGCATAGTTTACGCAAGGCATTTACTATTCCACCGGTTTGAGCTATCTAATTCTGAACCTAATTGATATCAACCTATGGGGTAACTATCACAACCTGAAGGGGGAAGGGAGGTTTAGTCATGATAGTACCGCCATGTAATATGTGAAGATCCAAGGTCAAGCACCATCCTTGATGAAAGGCCTTTGGCATACTATACAAGGCATTTCAGAACTACAACTTCCTCTTAATAACTAGCATTAAGTAATAGCAGAGCACATAAATTAAAGTTATTTCATCCAATTAATACCAACGCATTATAGATAAGAGGGAATATAAGGTTTTCCCCTTAAGACAGTCATACAATGCTGGAATAGGATAACAGTAGTAGTCTAAGCTATTTAACAACCAAAAATGCTTAGTAATTGAAAATATAGAAAGATTCTAAAGATAAATAAATTGTTCACTCATGCTCTCATCTTCTTCACACCAAACAATCCTAGGATAGTACAACTGACCTTAGGCATCCCACGACCCAACTCTAGCCAAAGATCCTACTGCAATAACAAACTTTAAGAGGGTAAGCTCAACTGCTTAGTGAGTAACATTCCCACTTTACTAACAAGCAAGATCAAACATGTTATTAATTAAGCGTATGAATGCATGGTCAAACATATGCAATATAATAATATATACAATCAGCCGATAACTATATACAACACAATTTTAACGCCCACTATTGCCTAGGTTAGAAAGTATTTTAGCATGTCAGAATCCAAGTATCCACATCAATTCAAAGTCTCTTGTCAACAATATCACCCTCAGCAGTAGACACAATACGGCGTCAAGTAAAAGGTGACACTCTTAGAGCTAAATAGTTTCTAAAGATTGAGGCAAGAACATATCGTACAAAATATGTCATACAATAACAATTTCAATATATATTATACAATATGGATCCAACCAGGCATGATCCCCCATTCTACTAAGTGATGCTGATGCCCTTAATATCATGTTATAAGATACAATGGATGTCTGGTTTAATTAGGGGTCGAATATTTATTAGTTCAGATTTATGGGTGACTAATCAATTGTATTCAGACACTTTAAGGTATTAAGTTTATATTAACTTAAGATATTTTGTAAGCAAGATCAATTATAACATGCAGATATAATGTCCCATATGCCCCAATCATGCAACAAATTCAGTTACCTAATATAATTAAATAATTCGCTAACTACAACACAAAACAAACAAAGTAAGAGTGTGGGGGGGGGAGGGGGGGGGGGGGGTTTATACTTACTCAGCCATGATACTTAGCAGTCTCAATAGTCCTCGACTGTGTCCAAGTTAATATCCTTATCACTTAAAGAAGATAATTAAGGTCTATGAGTATTTTATTCGCATTAGCTAACTAAGCTTACCGTTCACTAACCCTAAGTTAGTTATCTTCGTAATTCAAACACATTTTCTTTGTTTTAACTTCATTTTTTGTGATCCTATAGTCATTTTCTTCGTTTTTGAATCGTCTTTCATTTAATGAAGTTATTTTTGAGTTTCTAGGATAGTAAGTTTTCAAGGTAAACCCTGCAAGGTCGTGGGTCTAAATGGTGACTTGGGTCGGGTTTAGGCCTAGTTTTGGGCCTTAGGCTTAGTTTTTTACCTTGGGCCTTTTTTAAGTATTTTGAATGAGCTTTTTCTACCTAACAACTTAAAATTTTAAAGTAGGCCTTGATGATACTTTCTTGGGTCTAAATGGGCCTTTTAATTAACTTATTCTAAGCCTTTTAACCTAGGGTTCAAATCTAATCACTTAGCTACATATGCTCTAAGGTTAGTTCTTTTAGGCTTGTGTGTCTAAATCACTATTTAGAGCCTTGGGCTCAAGCCCACTTGTCTTTTTAGACTTAAGTTTAGCCCACTTTTGTTAGGTTTACAAATCTGGTCATTAAAGTTTTAGTGGTCATTATCACCATTTTTAAGCTTGTAATCACTAACTAAGCTAGTTTAGGGCCTTAACTACACTTTAGCCAACTTAACTTAGTTAATTAAGTCTTAAATCATACTTAACACTAAATAAACAAGTCATTAAGCTAATAAACAATAATTTATAAATCTAATGGGTTCATAGAAGTGACAGCCTCCTAGTGTTCTTAGGGTCAAATTGTCTATTTTCATGCAATACTTGATTTTTATGGTGATTGTACTTAAGTAACCTATGTTTCTACTCATCTAAAACCATAATCACTACAAAAAAGTGTGTAAAAATGTTGTGTAGAAACATGTAAGGGGCGGCACGCATGGGGAGTAAGGGTTCTATCAGCCTACTTAATGATTTACTACTAAAACCAAGACTATACTACAATATCATATTTGCTAGTGCTATAACACTTCATCAAAGTATTTTTTTTTCTTTACTAAACCTATTTGTTCTTCATGAAACACCCTAAAACATCTAGAACGATGCTACAAAGTAAGATATAGCTATGAAAATGCAAACTCCTAACACTATCTTACATGAATCACTAAGGAAAAACTTACCTAACTACTTATCGAAGCAAGTTTGGTGAGTGATTTGGAGTGGTGGTGATGGTGTCATAGTGGCCGATAGTAAGGTGGATAGTTGGTGGTTGAGAGGAAGGAAGAAGGGGAGCATAGGGTTTCATGTTTGAGAGAGTCTTTGAGAGTATTTTAGGGTTGTGAAAATGAAACAAAATGAGTGAGGGAGAAGGGGTAGCCGGTCATAAGGATGAGAGAGAATGGGGGGATAAGATGTGTGTGTTTTAGGTAATTAAGGACAAGGCATAAAAAGAGGACCATGTACTATTATGGTTTTTGCCAAATTGAGAAAGATCTTATCTCCTTAGGGTACAAGATATTTTATGGTCATTAGTGGTTTGTCTTTTAGTCTTTAATCATGATTAACATGTAGCTAATTAAGATGTAATGAAGGTTGGTTAAGGATTAGGGTTTGATTAGGGTAATTGATAGTAGCTAAGCATAATTAAGTTAATTAGGTGTAATTAGGATATACTTAGGGTTTTATTGAACTTTGATACTATACTTTAGTTAATGTAAGTGCCCTGCATGTTTCCTTAGGGTTGGGGCTTATTTATAGTAAGTTGATTTGCATATGAGCTCGAAAATTAGGGTTTTATTCATTAAGTGATATCGGTCACTTGTATTGATCGGTTCAACCTTACTATTAGTATTTATTTGTGGTGTTAAGATATTTGATCACTTAACTAAGGTTAGATGATCATTGTAGAGTTTCATTATTGTCCTAGGGTTTTTCAAGTATTTGGGTTCTTACTCGTTTCGTTAGGTTTTTAGGGCTTATTTCAACTAGGGTTTTTGGTTGAACATTTAGGGATCAATTCCTTTACTTAGGTTTTATTGTTATGTTTGAGTGGTTCTAGGGACTACTCGAGGACTCTTTCATTCGATTTCTCTTTACAGTTATCGAAATTCTATAGGGTTTACAGTAACTTTTTAAAATAGCTTCTAAAAAATAACTTTACAGTTTAAATGTTCGAGAAAAGTCATTTTTTATAAATCATATAAAGAACTAAATCTCGATTTCATAAAAAGTTTCAAGAAATACGTTAATATGAAAGGATAAAGTGATTATTAAGAATTTATTAAAGTCCATAGGTTTACAAAGCGAGGAAGAAATATCATTAGTTGAAAACTAGAAGGTCATCTGAGGAGAGCCTATTAGTTTCCCTATAAGTTAATAAAGTCAATATATAAATAGAAATCCAACCAGATTTTCTCGAGTCTCACTCCTTAACTCTCTTTCTTTATTCTTCTAAAACTCAAAGCAGTACTAGTAAATCTATTAGGAAATCTACAAAGCAGCTATAACGGAATAAGTGACAACTCGCTCAATAAGTGGAATGAAGACAAGAGCACATAGCCGATACAAAGTAACCAAGGTTTCCGAGCGAGTTTAATTAGATACAATACATGTACAAGTAAGTACCATCATAGGATATTATCTAGTTCGTCATGAGATTAGAGAAGTTGCACTCACTCTAATCAAGGTTGAAGAGTTTAACATCTCATACACAAGTCGAAACCAAACCAGAACTTGTACAATGAAGAATATGCTCCGTCCTAGACTTAACTTTGAACTAAGGTCCCTAACCTTACCCTAACCTTACCCTAACCTCTTTTCTTATCACTTAGTTCAACTAAAGGTGTGAAAAAAGATCATTTCAACTATCCTCATCAAAAGTTCAACTAAAGGTGTGAAAAAAGATCATTTCAACTATCCTCATCAAAAGGTCCATATTTGGCCCCAAAATCCTACTCATTCCCTTAATAGGTTGTGATGCATGTCCAGTTAGAAGTTAGGTCTTGTTTAAATTAGTTTGCTTTTTGGGGTGATCAAGACAATTCAACCAAGCTCATCATAAAGCAATCAATACATAAAGTCCTACACTCCAAATAATACAACCATATCAGGAACACACGTTGCTTACATAGAAGCGACTAACTTATAATCACAAATAAGACATATACTAAGGTCTCCAAGTATTCTTAGATAATACTTCAAAATACAGTGAAACACTAATCCCAATTACTTAGACATGTGACATTCGATACATATGCATATGTGTCTCGTTTGCTTTGGTTTCCCCCTAAATATGGATTGCAATCACTTTAGTTATATTAAATATAAAGTAAATGAGTTCATTTTTAATAATTTAAGTATGGCTATGACTTATCTTTAGCGAATGGTATAAGCTTTATATTAAGCTTCAACTTACTATCAAAGTCTTTGAACAAGGTTCTAAAAGCTCATCTAATGCCAAGTTTTGGTCTTAAAACCTTTTGATGAAGTCTCTGAATGAGTACCTTTAAACTAGTAACCTTCTAACCAAGTCTCTAAAATTATCCCAATTATACTCCTTACTCCAATCAACTCTCTAAACAAGCCTCTAAAGTCATTTCCTCTAAGCATTCCACACCAATCAATCCTCAGATCAAATCCTCAAAGCCATTTCAATCACATTTCCATTATGAAATGACATCCTGAACAAGTCCATGATGTAGGTATAGTTAATTTCTTCTTACTATCCAACCTTCTAATTAAGCTTTTGAACTAAAGATCAAATCCTCCTCTTTACAAAACAACCTTCTGAAGATATATATGAAGCGATTTCATCCAAGCCTTCTAACCTAGCCAAACCTTTGGTCAAGTCTCTAAAATTAATACAGTCACACTTCTTTCGCCAAAATTAATACAATCACACTTCTTTCGCCAAATAACTTCCTAAATGAGGCTCCAACATATTTAAAGTTAAAATCCTTTCATTTGGCAACCTTCTAAATATATCTCTAAAGTCATTGCAACCATGCCTCTTTTACCAAATAACATCCTAACTAAGACTCAAACATGGCTATAATCAAGATCCTTGCACAACTAACCTTCTGATCAAGTATTTGACTAAGAATTTAAGTCATTCATTTATTAGAGCAACCCTCTAAAGAGCTCTCTAAGTAGATTCAATCTTTGGAAGAACCTTCTACGCATATTCAATTTACACGTTTACTTCAAGTGACTCACTCCAACATCTTATTCTAGATAACGAGCCTAATAAATCATGATCATACAATAGGTTTATCATGCCTACAATCACCATATCACCCAAACTTTTAAATTCTCGTTTGTTCACCTTACTGCATGTAGTCCATAATGAATGATTTGTGCATATCTCAAATTCCATTCCATCCAATCAACTCCAGACCACTCTCCATAGTGACATATGACACAAACAAGCTCTAGATCTATTGCATGTTGTTTTCCACAAGGTTAATTACACATAATTTCTAAAAAATGGCATTTTTCATTAAAGCCAGAGGCTTAAAATTCCTTAAAAATTATAGAAAATATTTTTAGCTGAAAACTTTTCATGAAATTCTTACATGCAATATAAAGTTATTCCAAAAAAAGTTTGGCTCCAAAACAACATCATTAGGGTTATATAAAACAACTTCAAAAATTGCTTGGATTTACTTAGTTTCTTAAGAAGGTCCCATATCCGATTAAAAATTTTACAATTTGATATTTTTGTCATACCCCAAACACTATCAAGTTGTAATAATCCTCTATATATATCAATTTTATGCCAGTAACTATCCTCTCAATTGCTAGCATAATTCTAGTATACATAAGGCCCATACAATAAACTGCTTTGAAGCTTTTACAATTCCACAGATATACTAACATTTATATTCATAACAAACTTATATTTACAATAAGGCTAAGTATAGAGTATTTATAAAAGTATATAAGAGTGTAATATGACTTAAAAGTAGGAACCTAACTAGATCATCTAGATAATCTAGTTGATCTCATAAGAGACAAAAAGTTCTAAAAACATGGTTCTCATCGATTCTACCTCACTCATGCCCAACTATACTCTTTTTGCACACCTGGAGGTGATCATCACACTGCATGATTACTTGGTTCCTGCAAGCAAATCTATAAGGGGTAAGCAAATTACAGCTCAGTAAGAGGCAGGAGGCAAAAAGCACATACAAGTGAAATAATACAACCAAGTTATTAAGCAATTATTAGATACAACACATGAATAAGCAATGTATCATCAGTATGACGTTATCCAATTCGTCACGAGGTTAGAGAAACTCTATGTGCTCTAACTCGGTTAAGGAGTTGCAATATGATGGCCATAATGCCAATCACAAAAGCCATAGGGCCCTTTCACAGCTAATTCCAGGCTTGTGCAATGGAGGCACCTGCTTCGCTAGCAACTATCTTTGAACCTACTATCCCTAACTCCACCATGATCTCTTTTCCTGTCACTTAGTTCGACCAAGGGTAGGAAAAGGCTAGTTAACTGTAATCTCATCAAAAGTATCAAAATTTAGCCGGAGAAACCTAACCATCCTCTAATGAGATGTGATGCATGTCCATTAATAGTTTTAGTTTGTATTTCAATTAGTCCAGTTAAAGGTGATCAACCAATTCATAATACACTAAACAAGGTCAACCAACACAGTAAAGCATGTAGCTTAGCTACCAATCAGCATTTCAGTAACCAAGCACAAGCATAGCTTTCGTATAATCAACTGCTTATAACCACGAGTGAGCATATACTCCAGTCTCTACAAATTCCACTTACTTGTACTAAAGCTCACTCCAACAGATCTGTAACATTAATGCTTCACTAATTTGAAAGTCTTATATATACCAAAGCTCATATTTATTTTTCGTAAGATTTACGAAAACGTCAGGATTTATCCAGATTTTTGTATGATTATATAACTTAGTTGGGATATGACTTATGTTGCTATTTAATAAAGTTACTTATATGTATATATATACATATATTTTAAGTATTATAGTCTCTAATACACATTATACTAAATTATTTAATATTAACAAATATACGTAGTTTCATTACTACTTCTAGTTTATTATTTCAATTGCATTAAAACATACATTTCATTAATTAAATTGCATTTCAAATACATAAAGATTGTCATAAGACAATATTTTTGTAATATCATTGAAAATACATATTTTATTATTTAAAGTTATCCAATTTTAATAAAGTTGGTATCGTCGAGTTCATTTGAACTTAACGATACATATTATACGTTCTTTTCAAAAGGTAATTCCTAAAGGGTATTTCTAATCCTAGCATGTAGATAAGGCTTATGTAGTAAGCAATATCACATTGATATCCTATTATATAAATAATATATATTTTTACATAATTTTACAATAAACATAATAAATCATATATTATCTAATCCTAACATGTATATATCATAACCCAATATTGTGAAATGCCACAAAATAATAAGTAATCCTATCTAATTAGAGTATGTTTAATTGTAATTTAGTTGAATAATTAATGTATTTTAACATATCATTTCTAAATATATGTCATGGTTACTAATTTAAGTCATTTAATTAGGAAAATTCATAATAAATAGTTAGGATCACCAAATAATTCTACAAAAAAATTTATATATTCAAAAAAATATATGGAATTCAACTAGCAACTTTTTTCATGTAATTGAGTTTATTGCCTATATACATAAAATTACATTTTTGCTCTAAATCATGGTTAGTTAGGCAAATAACATGATTTTTATACCAAATTAACTCTAACCTATCCTAACAACTGTACAAACATTCAGAATGAATTATATCCTAATTTCATGAATTATTTTAGCTAAAATCAATTTATTTCACAAATTACCCTATCTTTAGCCATTTTCAGAGCCTAAAAATGCAATAAATACTAAATATATATAAAATCAAAATCAGGTTACATAGAAATAAACTAGATGAAATATATATTCTACAAAAAAAAAAAGATTGAGCTCAAAATAACATCATTTAATATATTTATTTTAAATTTAAAAATTTTTATTAATAATGCATTTGTTAAGCAAATATATAAAATATTCCTAATTTTGAAAAAATAAAATTATAGCATGAAAGTACATCTAAAATAACTAAATAATAAATTTTTTTCAAAATTTTCCTAATCAATTCAATATTTTTTAGAAAATAAGGAAAATAGAGTAAAAACTTAAAATATGTATTCATCAGTGCTCCTATAGCCAATGGCCGATATGGGGTTGTCGACGATGAAGAGCGTAGGGTCTATTAGTGGTGGCCAGTGGGGTTTGTTGTCAGGTCATCGTTTAGGTTGGGAATGTGAATGGTGCAGTAAGGTGCTCTATTCTCCTTTCTTTTTCTTTTCTCTTTTCTATTATTTTTGTTTAGGTGTTTTTGGTTGCCAAAATGTGTAATCCGAGTCCAGTGATCTTATTTATAGTTAGTTAGGTCAGTTAGAGATTTTTCTTAATTATTAAGTGATTTTATTCAATTACTTTGTCAAAGCCAAGCAAGTAAGAGGTGTCAATTAATCTTTAATTCAACTTTTGAGTCATTCATAATTGCTATTGATGCTACCATATTTGATTCTAGGTTGTTCTCAAAGTTTTGGATGAGTTTTGAATGATATTTTGATGTATTTTTGATAGTTTATATATAATATATTAATATTTAATAGTTTTGTTAATATATGGGTACATATCCTATATATATAATACACATAATGAGCAATCATATTCATGTAATGATGTTGTACTTATGTTATGAATATTTAAGGTATAATTTCGAGTTAATTTACAAGTATATTTATTATAAATACTAAGTATATTAAAAAAAATACACATATATTCATATAGTATATAATGCTATATTATTACTTTTTATAACTTAAATAACTTATCTCTAAGTTCCCGTTGCATTTTGGGTTCGATTTTAAGGATTTCGATGAGTTTTACACTTTATTGAATAATTTTACTTTTAAGGTTAAAATTAGGTCTTTAGGTTATTATTTTTAAAATTTAACTTTATTATGTCACTTTGACTAACTTTTCTAGCCTAATCATAAAGTTTCGGCTCAATCAGATAAATTTTCTTCGAATGCCCTAAATCTAGATATGATTGGCCTAAAGGTGATTCTAAGGGTTCACAATTTTTCTCTAAAATTATAGGCAAAAATATGCCAAACAATTTTTTTTTTCATAATTTTCGAAGTTAAAATAATACTTTTATAAAAATAAAATTGAGTTGATTCTTGAACTTATTAGAACTTGGCCATCTAACCACCATCTCTAACCATCCCTTTGTAGGTAGCCTTGGTCATTACCACCACTATTAGGTCGTGGTGGTGATTTGCTTCGAGAACTCCCATAGATCCAAGCTCACGAAAATTGCTTGATTACACAATTTTTCACTTCTATTTTTTCTAGAAATTTTTTTTCATCTTTCTTCTTCCCTCTTAATTTTCCTAGATCCTTAACATCTCCATGAATCTAATTTAGATAGTTTTGTGATACTCTCAAAGTTGGAAAGTGAGAAAATGAATTTCCACTCTCTTTTACCTTTTATATCTCTAATTCCATGCATGTTTAAGTATGTTAAACTTGGTTTGTTAATCTAATAGTTGGCCATACTTGTCTTGCACTCAAATCCATTGCAATCTATTAGTTTCACAATTTTTTAAAATAAAATTTAGGATTTTTCTTACTAATTTTTAGTTAATTAGACATATTTTTAGGTGCCTTAGGCATTTTAAGGCATATATTTAGATATAATATTAAAACCCGAAGTACATGTACTATTTTTATATATTATTTTATGCCATTTTTATGATTTATAATGCAAATAATTTATCTCCAAAGTTTAGTTAATTTTTATCACCTAAACCACAGTTTGTGGCGATTAAATTACAATATAATATAATTTAGTAAAATTAACTATTTTTAGTTTTAATATTATTATTTTATGATATATCTATAATTTGGACCTATGGGGTGTCCGCATCTAACTCCTATGACTCACTCATGAGGTATCACCTCAATCGGGCTACCTTCATGTATGCCCTAAACAACCCGCTCAGAATCCGATACATGAAACTACAAGGCTCACACTACTCATCCAATTGAGTCTAAAAGGCAATCAATTTTGAAGGAATAATGGGGTATGCAAAGAATCGTCTTGACCAAGTGAGTTTAGGGATAATTTTCAAAAGGGTCAACGTCACACCCTAAACTTAAGGAGTCATAACAGTCCCGTAATGTAAACCAGCCTATACTAGAAGTTACCCCCTTAGTTGCTAACATAGGAATAGTCCACACAAAGCGAAAGATGATTCAACTAGTTTTGAAGCAATTAGATGGACAACTGTAATATATTAGACCTATAGAATAACACTTCACAAAATACATTTTTCATATTTATAGATAAATTAGTTTTTATATATAACGTTATATACATCAAAAGTTCCCTAATTTTCAAAAGAAACAGTATATCTCCACAGGAGAACTACATTACAAATATAGACATAAAAGCGAGCCAACAAAGACTATAAGGCCTCCTACGAAAATTATAAGGCCTCTCAAGAAGACTTTATAATCCTCCCACAAAAGAAAAAAAAAAGTATCTTGAGCTTCGATTCTTTCATTAGACTTCATCACTTCACTCCTCAACCTATCAGAACTAACCTGCAGATAACTATATTGAGGTATCTTCTAGTACTACTCTATACCGGCAAAACAATCTATTAGGATGTGAACTCAACTAGCTCAATAAGAAGGGATGGAATCATAAGAATATATTACAAACATGGTTGTTCAATCGTTAATTAAATGCAAATGCAGTAGACAAATGATATAGCATCTCACAGTGTTTAACCAATTTATCATAAAGTCAGAGTAATTCCATCTACTCTAGCCTATATTTCAAGGAGTTTCAATGAGACACTATTAGACTAAATCCGAGCTTATGCAATGGAGACAATTCTCCTCCCTAAACAACATTTAAACCATGATTTCTAACCCTGCCGCGACCTCCTTTGCTATCACTTAGTTCGACTAAAAGTGGGAAAATGACCAATTCTACTATCATTATCAAAGTATCAGTATTTAATCTGATAATCTAATCATTAGTCCTATTGGATCATTGTGAATGTAAGGTTAGGCCTTATATCAATTCAAGATTAATCTAGATTATGAAGTGAGCAACCAAATTCATACATACAATATATGATATATCAAACAGAAAGCAATACTCAAAGTTCAACCCCCAATCACCACTCAGTATCACATGCACAAACATGGCATACGTACGGTACATGTACATACAATCTAATTACAACTACAAAAAAGCATTCTTACTCCTCTAAGTATCTTGATATGATATTTCAGTATGCTACTAAGCACAAATCCCAACTTACATGCACTTTCTAACCTTAAAAATACACAATAGATTAGTTTCCAAGCCTTAATTCCTTAGTCATTAATTTGTTTTATATGTTTTTGGTTGTTTAGTCAAGCATTTCATAAGTTATTTTCCCTTTAAAATCATGATTTATTAACCAATTAATGATTTTTTACATATTACCCCAATCTGTCAAAACCTCTGAGCTATCATCTGAGTGGATTTATAGTGGTTTTTTCCAATCTAAATCCTCTGAGTTTGGCTTTGATTAGTCTTATAGTAATTCCCTTTAGTCCAAAAATCCTTTGAGTTTCTCTCTAAGCTATACTAAGGTTATTTATTATACTAATTTTATCCTTTGAGATATCTTCTGAACTTCTCCAAGTTAAACTCTCTATTTGACAATCATCTAAGCTATCCTCTTACTTTGTTATCTATAGAAGTTCTAATAAAAGCATCCTCTGACTAATCCTCTACTTCTCTAGTTTTTTCATTTTACCCATCATTTTTGCTTTTGAACTACTCTTTAAGCATCAATTAAGTGCAAAATTCATCCTTAGAATCCTTTGAGTTATCTCTACTCTCAACTAAAGTCTTAAATTTAGCTAATTTATTAACTTTCTTCCAATTTACAATTATGAAATCGGTTTTTAAACAACAAGTAACGGTTGAACAAACCTCCTTAGCTTCTTTACTTCTCAATTCATGATTCCATACCTAATAATTCATCAATTTATCCCAATTCAACTTAGATATCCAAGTTACCAACTCCATCTTTTAAGGCCAATACACAATCTTCATAACTTCTCACTATACTAATCAATCAAACCACTCCAAAATAGTATAAATACTCCAAAATATGATTCAAACTCAATATCTAGGTGAGATTATTAAAAGAAACATATTATTCTTCACTAAAACACCCTTTGTAGACATCATTTTAGGCTTAAAAATCAAATAAATAATGAAAAATAGTATCACGAAATGCTTTGATATGGCAAATTAGTAATAACTTAAGATAGTTTGTAGAAAAAATTGGAAGTAGAAAATACATTATTTACCCAATTTATTTTAACTTTGAAAATTATCCGACTTCTCTAATTTCTTAAGTATGTATGTATTAGCTACTAAATTTATACAAATTGATATTTTTCTTAGATTCTATACACAAAAATAAATAAGAAGAAAAAATTTCATAACTTTCTAGGCATTTTTAGTATTTTTATAAAATTTTACAAAATCGAACAAGAATGGATACCCACCAGAAAATTGGCCTTTGGCTACCAGTAGCTACTACCTCTTTATCAATAGCGCTAAGTGGTGAGCATGGCTTCTAGTGGTAGTGGTGGTCAAGCTCCAGCAACTCCCTATGCTGTCATGTTACACCCATTTTATGTAATTTTTCCTAATTTACTTCCTTAAATTCCCAATTCCAACATCTAATTTTCCTAAACCCTAATTTGTATATACTATCCAGTTGGGAGGTTTTCTATATTTTTTAGGATTGATTTCTTTGTGTGTTTGAATTTTCTTCTCTCTCCTCAATTTCTTAAGCTTAAATACACAATCCTATTACATGTTAATTTTTCTCCAAAATTCCAATAGCTATCATTAGCCTTCCATATGCCCTAAAATCCAATTCCCAACCACCCATGAGCTTTTTGTAATTTTTTTAAGTGATTTTTATTAATTCTCTTAGATTATTTTAACCTAAATCACATACATTATGGTATTTTAATTAAATATAGGTATAGTACATACTTAAAAATTACACAAAACGCATACATATATATATATTATATATGTTATTTTATGTTGTATATAAATTTTATTATATATATATATAATTTATCTCTGAAAGTTTACGAATTAACAAAACCTATTTTACACAATTACGACAAATAACACATAATATAATTAAATTTTCCTATTTTAGCTATCATTTATTATTTTATTATATTTTTAACATCTGGGTCCACAGAGTCTCCTCATCTCGTGTCTTAAGCATATTCATAATTTTCTAGGTTAATTAGATTAGTTTTATCGATACCCTAAATTTACCTATTCAATTTCTATTTCTTAAATACGAGGTTCACAATCGAATCAAGGTCTGATTACCAGACTAAGTTAGGGAGGAAAAGGGGTATATGAGCCCATCATAGTGGGAAAGTCTTAAACTGGACAATTAGAGATGGACATCCCAAAAACTGACATGAAAAGGGAAGTATTAAAATGTGAAGCCCAACCATCAAGTTAAGGCAAATAAAATTTAAGAGAAGCAAATTTAACCCAATCAAAAAGTGTGTTATTTTTCTTAGGAAAAGGTTATCACATTACTTGAAAATTTTAGGATGAAAAGAGACAAACCATGTCCTAAACACTAACCCTAAACATACAAGAGTTGAGTGACACAATGAGAGTATTTGGGCTCATTCCTTAAAGGAAGTTCGTCTTCAACTTGGTATACGTGTCAAAATGATGTTAGACATCCATTTTGTCACCCTTAAACACAATTATCCTTTTCCAAACCCGTTTGAGCCTTTAATTAATTTGTCTTAAAATTAAAACTGTCAAGAACCACCCTATACTAGGAAAGTTAGGAGGTTAGGACCATTAATTTAGAGAAAAGGAATAAACTAAATTATGCTTGCCTCAGTTACACTAATTCATGAGAAATACTTATCATAGATAATCTAGTTTCTTTGAAATGAAGAAGAGCATCAAATCATACACACTTCACTTTGACCCATACTCTTGTCCGAGCACCTCAAACACATAGATTTTTCCTATTTACTCCAAACTCATACATACTTCACTCAGTCCTACACGCTTTGAATTCATGAAAACTTAGAAACATAGAGAACGTTCACCTTTGCCCTAAAAAAGGAAGGAAAAAGGAGAGAAGAGATAAGGAAAAAAAGAAAGAAAGAAAAAAAAAAGGAAAAAAGAGAGAAGGAATAAAAAAACGAAAAGAAAAGCACAAAGAAAAAGAGAGAAAGAAAAATAAAATAAAAAAAGGGAAGAAGATGGAAAATGAAAGCAAGGTAATCCTATTAAAAGATGAACTTAAACTTCTAAGGCCCGATCAATGAGTTCAAAAACCATTGTTGGATTCTAAGCTTGAAACATTGAGTCTTCCATGAGTAATCAAAACCTAAACTCAAGGAGGATTTTCAAACCTAAAGCATACATCCTAATTCCATAGCCTCACCCATACAACCAATCCTAAGTCAACCCTTCTAACTAAAGAAATGGGCTTATCTTAAGTAATATTTGCTTATTAAACCAAGACAAGCCCTTATTCGGTTTATTCCTAGGTTCTTGACTTGTAAACTCAAGATTGAATGAATAAAAATTTTCTTTCAAATTAGTCACTACCATGTTTTCCTTTTGTTAAATTTTTTACCAAAATCCTTAAATTATGGTCTTAAGAAAGACCTAATTGATTAACTAGGATGTGTCACTTACATAATGAATTGCAATTTCTAGAGTTGATGCTAGGAGTGAAAATAACCCTATGAGAGTTAGAGAAAGTCCTCTTAGACTATATATTTCAAGTAATGATACCTATTCCCTAGATGAAAAATGAAAGAATAGTCGAATGCTTTCCTAAAGGCATAAATTGTCATTTATCCTAAATTTTAAATTAATGTGTTGAGAGATTTCAAAAATCATGAGAGATGCTCCAAGAATCATGACGCTGGACAAGAATGAGTGATCCATGGATAAAGGACAAGCCTATTGCTTGTTTGTAAACTTTAGAGCCTAAGAGACTAATCCAAGAGTCATGAAATTGGACAAGAATGAGTGAATACCCTAATTTTTCACTTTTTCAAAACTTGTTAAGTCTTATCAATACTCTCTTTTATGGGACAAAAGGACAAAATTTTCAAAAATTGTTAAGTTGGATGGCTTAAAAAGATAAAACTTTTAAACAATCGTCAAAAGTTAAGTCTAAACTCGATAGCTACTTTAGCATAAAAAAAAAGTATAAGTTTAGACTCTACAACTAGTTTAGCATTTTAAATATAAACTTAGGCTTGACAGGTAGCCTAGCAATTAAATTTAAGCTCAGACCCGACAGATGGCTGGTACTCTATTAAAGCCTAGGCTTGACAAATAGCCTAACATCTAAACCTTAGGTCTAAACTCGATAGATAGTTTAGCACCTAAAATTAAAGCTTAGGCTCAATAAATAGCCTAGCATCAAAATTTTAAACCTAAACTTGACAAATGGTTTAGCAACCAAATTTAAGCCCAAACTTGACAAATGGTTAGCACTCTTTTAAGCCTAAACTTGATAGATAGTTTAGCACTCAAAACTTGAAACCTAGGCTCAATAAATAGCTTGGCACCTAAACTTAAAGCTTAGGTTCAATCAATAGCCAAATCACGCCAAATCACCACCAATTACCCTAATAAAACCCTAATCCTTAACCAACTTCATTATATCTTGATTAGCTATAAGTTAAACATGATTAATGACCAAAAGACAAACTCTTAATCCCATTTTAAAATACCTTGTACCCTAAGGGGACAAGATCTTGCCCAAATTAGCGGAAAGCATACAAGGTATAATCAAAGTACATGCTTCCCATTTTATACCTTGTCCTTGATTTCTCAAATAATCAAAGCTTATCCCCCTCACCTTCTCTTTTTGCCATAATCTACCATCCCCATTTCCCACCCTCATTTTTGTTTTCTGAAACCCTAAACACACTTACAAACACCCTCAAACTCTCTCAAAAATCCAAACGCACAAAACTTCCATCCATCTTCTTTCTCTTGACCACCACCAACCACCCTAGCGCCAACCCCTATAACTTCACCACCACCACCACTCTAAATCACTCCACACCAAGTGTCACGCCTCATACACACATTCCCCTTATTAGCTAATAGACTCACACCCTCATACACATACCAAGGCTCACAACATACTCATCTTTAGAAGACCCTTCTACACTTTGCTCTAATAGGAACTTAAGTTAAGTTTTTCCTCAGATTTCTTGCAAAATAAGGATAAATACTAATATTTTCTTTGTTGAAACTTATTTTACAAAAAATCCATAGAAGTTCTAAGGATTTCAAGAAGGTTAACAAAGGTAAGTACAAGAAAAATCACCTTTAGTAGAAGTTATAACACAAATAGGCTAAGTTGTGTAGAGTAGTATAATTGTTAGTAGGAGATCATCAAGTAGGATGATGAAAACCCTATTCCCCATGCATGTTGCCCCTTGTATATTCTCTCACACACATTTTCACACTCTTTTATGAAGTGATTAAGGTTTAGATTAGTAAAAACATAGGTTACTTAAGTTAAAACACCATAAAAATCAAGTCTTGCATGAAAATGGAAAGTTTGACCCATAAACCACTCTTGGGCACCACTTTCATTGAACTACCAGATCTGGAATTTTTTGTTTAGTAGCTTAATAACATGTTTATTTAGTGTTAAGTATGGTTTAGGACCTAATTGATCAAGTTAAGTATACTAAAGTATGGTTAATGTCCTAAACTAGCTTAGTTAGTAATTATAGGCTTAAGAATGGTGTTAATAACCCTAAGTACCATAATGAAAAGATCTGTAACCATATTAAAAATGGGATAAACTTAAGTCCAATGTTAGGCTTAAGTCCAAAAAGGTAAGTGGGCTTGAGCCCAAGGTAGTGAACTTGACATAAAAAGCCTAAAAGAACCAATTTTGGGGCCCATATAGCTAGGTGACCAGATTTGAACCTTAGGTTAAAAGGCTTAAAAAGAGTTATGTAAAAGGCTTAAAAACCCAAAGGCCCATCCAAGATGCCCACCATAGGCCCCTTAGTGATTTACAGCCTTAAACTTAGTAAAAAGGCCCATATGGACCTATAGGAGTATCACCAAGGCCCACTTTAAAATTTTAAAGTGTTAGGTAGAAAAAACTCATTTAAAATACTCAAAAGAAGCTCAAAATTATTAAGCGTAAAGCTCAAAATCAAAAACCAAGCCTAAGACTTAGAACTTGGCTCAAACCTTAAAGTAACTAAACTCATCATTTAGGCCTACGACCTTGTAGGGCCCAAACCTAAAACTTATGGATCCAAAAACTTAAAAACAACTTCATCAAATGAAAGAACATTTGAAAAAGATGAAAACGACTATATGATCACCGAAAACAAAGTTAAACCAAAGAAGATATACCTAAATTACAAAAACAACCAGCTCTAGGATAGTGAATGGTAAGCCTAAGTAATTGGTGCAAATAAAATAATCATAAAACTTAATTATCTTCTTTAAGGGACAAGGAGTTTAACTTGGACATTATAGAGGATTACTGAGACTGTTGAGCATCATGGCCGAGTGAGTATACTGCCCTTACTTTGTTTATTTGTGCTTGTATTTAGCAAAATACTTAATTATATCCAAAACTAAAATTGTTGCATGTTGGGGCAAACAAGAAATTGTATGTGTTTGATATGATTGACCTTGTTTACAAAAATATCTTAAGTTGATATGAATATTATATACTTGCTGCATTAGAACTTAGGATCATGGAGTGGTTGTATATATATTGATTAGTCACCCATGAACTGAACTAACAAATGCTTGACACCTAATTAAGCCAAACATGCATCGCATCTTATAACATGATAATATAGGCATCAGCATCACATAGTAGAAAGGAGGATCATGCTTAGTTGGATCCATATTGTATTTTGTGTATTAAAAATTGTTATCATATGACGTACTTCATACGACATATTCCTGCTTCGACCTTTGGAAACTACTTGGCTCAGAAGAGTATCACCTCCTGCTAAAGGTCGTACCATGTCTACTATTGAGGGTAATATTGATGATAAGAGACTCCAAATTAGACGTGGATACCTGGATCCTAACGTACTGATATACTTTCTAACCCAAGTAACGGTAGGCATTAAAACCGTGCTATATATAGTTACCAGTAGACTGTATATGTTGTTGCATTACACATGTTAGACCATACATTCATACACTTACATAACAACTTACTTGATATTATTTGCTATAAAGTAAGTAGGTTACTCACTAAATAATCGAGCTTAACCCCTATAGTTTATTGTTGCAACAGGAATTGTAACTGGAGTCGAGCCATGTGATGCATAAGGTCAGTGTACCAGCTTTAGGTAATGAGATGTGAAGAAGTCAAGAGCTCGAGCAAACCATTCATTTATATTTGGACTCTCTTTATAAATTTCAATTATTAAGTATTGTATGTTGCTATGTAGTCTAGACTACTCTTGTTATCTTACTTTCGTATTGTATGACTATCCTAAGAGAAATATCTTTTATTCCCTCTTATTTACATTATGTTAGTATTGATTGAATGCTATAACTTTAATTTATGAGTTCTGTTATTACTTAATGCTCGTTACTAGGAGAAGGTCGTAGTTGTAATTATCTTGTGTAATACGCTGACGACCCTTAATCAAGGATGAAACTTAATCTCAGATCTTCATGTATTACATGGTGATACTATCACAACTCAACCCTCCTCCAGGTTGTGACACCAATACCTAATACCTAAGCCCAAGCCCGACAAATGGTTGGAACCATCCTAAGCCTAGCAATCAATTTTAAGCCTAGACCCAATTTGGCATTCCTTTCAAGCCTAAACTTGATAGATAGTTTAGCAATCAAGCAACCAGAATCCCGAACCTAGGTTCGATAAATAACCTAGTATTGAAACTTTTAAAAAGCCTAATTACTGGGAGGATTAGCATTCCTTTTTTTTTTTTAGCCCATCACTAGAAGTATATGGGGGAGTTTGGGGCAAAAATGAGGTATCTTTTTTATCTTTATAATAAAGCATCTCTCAAACTTTGCTATAAAAAGGGATAGCTGTAGATACCTCATTTTTACCATATAAATTTTTAGGTATCGATTTGTGGGGTTTACATTCATTTTTTCTTTTAGTTGGCTAGTTTATTAGAAATAGTGGTTAATAAAATAGGATATTTAGTTAGTTAGTTAGATTAGTAGTTTATTTAACTATTACATGCATTAAGATTTAAATTTTTAGTTTTATTTTTGGGTTGATTAAGACTAGTGGTTTATAGAATAATTGGTACACTTTAATAATTAGGTTAATTAGTTAGTTAGATTAGGTTATTTAGTTTAATTAGGTTAGGTTAGGATTATTAAAAAAGAAAAAAGGTCGAACGAAGTTTAGAGCCAAGCATGTAGACTTCACATACTAGCATGTAAGGGAAAATGGGTGTAAATGAGCTTTACGTGCCCCATGGTTATCAAAATTGTAATTCTACTATTCATTCTTGTTCATTTTAGTGTATAGAATCGGTAGAATTGTACATAATTGATAAAATCATAAGCTTATAAAATCATATATGAAAGTTCATAATTTTACTAAAAGTTTACACGTCAACGATTTTGCATCCATTTTAACTAAGAAAAACATTATAAAATCATAAACTCGTAAAATCGTACTTTTTACTCGTAATTTTAACAACCATGACATGCCCTATCCTCTCTTTGCAAAACCCAAGCTTGAAACAAAGGCTAACAATGGAGTTTTCATGTCCAAATTTATTTCGATACCAAATCTACCCAAATTCCTAATCAATTTTTATGAAAAATCGTTGTAAATCTTAGATTATTTTATGTAGATACAATTCATCTTCAAGGATTTACACAAATCGAATCAAATTTAAAATTAAAAAATATCACATTTTATCACTTAAGATTTTTAATTCTATTTAAACATATCTTAGAGTGTTCAAATATTATTTATAGGTCTTCTATAAATAAAATCATACGCTAAGGCATAGAATCAATCAAAAAATCAAGTAGAAGTTCCTGAAAATAAAAGTAAGATACACTTTTTCTCTTTAGTTAGCTTCCCAAACTACACAATCTCTATCTAGATTTTCTTCAATTTTACACAAAATCAAAGAAAAGCAACACCCCTAATAGCATCTAAAGGTTGAATAGGGAAAAAAAAAAAAAACATAAGCTTTGAGCTCAATCCTCTGAGAATCGGTTAGAATCAAAGTAGGAAGTTTGAATGTTCAAGGTGATCAAGCCGGTAAACATAAACCCTCCTTAGACACGAACCACCACCAGAGCCACGACAAGTACATCCACCAGCACCGGTTGTTGTGCGATGACATTGCTACAGATCCCATGTGTGCTTGCAACTCGTAAAGAACGAATTCAACCCATTTGGTGGTTGAAGAAGGTAAGGCATCTTTCCTTTTTTTTTTTTTTGTATGTTTATTATTTTATTATTTTCTGTTCTTTTAGAATTCAAAAAATAAATAAAAATAGAATATTTTTGGTAATAATTTACTGACTTTTTTTATTTCCTTTTGCAAGTTTCACTTTTTTTTGTAGTTTTTCTTTTAGTTTTTAGTTCTCTATTTGTCAGTTAATTCATGTCAGTATAGTTTTATAAAGCTATTTGTCTAGATGTCCTTTTTTAGTGTCCATCGTGAATATTGCTCATGTATGCATAAAATTGCATAATTTTGCATCATTTTTTTTTTAATTTTGCGTTAAATCATGTTTTTTCTTGCATTAAATCACATTCTTTTAAATCTTGCATTAAATCGTTTTTTTAAATCTTGCATTAAATCGTTTTTTTAAATCTTGCATTAAATAATTTTTCTAAATTTTGCATTAAATCTTTTTTTTTTTAAATATTGCATCAAATCACATTTTTCATAAACTTGCATAAAATTTTATTTTAAAAAAAAAACCTTGTATGTAATTGCATAAATTCATATTTTACATAAAATTTTAAATCTTACATTAATCTTGCATAAAAGTCACATCTTTATCAAATTAGGTACAAGAATTGCATCTTTTCCACATCTTTAGAATCTTGCATGAAATTCATGTGTTCCAAAAAATAAAAATCATATATTTTCCAAAAAATTACATATCTTGTATAAAATTCATATCTTCTGAAAAATTTGCATAAAATTCATATCTTACATGTAAATCATATCTTTTTCATATCTAGCTTGAATCTTGCATAAATAATCATGTTTTCCCTAAAAATTTTTTTTTTTCTAAAAAAAATGATTGCATTTTGCATCTTCTCATGATTATGTGTCTTCTAAATTAGGAAAAATTTTATGGCTTAGAAAAAGATTTTTCCTAAATAAAACATTTTAATTTGTTTTTTTAAAAAAATAGTTTCCCTTAAGTTTTCTTTTTTATATCGAGCAATAAAATTATGGTCTCTTTCTTAGTTTTTTTTAAATAAAATAAACAAGAGAAAAACGTAAACATAACACTTTTTTTTAGAAATAAAAGCGACCCACACACTAAAGTTTTATAAAAATATTATAACTACATTGGTTTGATCTCAACAAATAGGTACGTAGGCATCTTCGAAGCAACCTTAAAAAATATTTAAAAATTTTTGAAAATTCGTAATTAAAAATAAGTAAAAATCATTTTTTCTTACATTGTTTTCACGTTCTGTTGTTTTTATTTCATTAGAAAAACATAAAAAAAAAAGAAGCCCATTAATTAGTTCTTTTAATCTCTACATGGTAACTGTGTCTTAATAAATTAATCCTCGAATTTAAAATTTCTTGTTTAAATTTTTTGAAAATTATGTTTTTGAGAAAATTCATAGGCTAGTGGCCTGATTAATGTTTTTCTACCCAAAAACTATAATATTAATTTTTTACTTGTTTTCACTAGTTGGTGGCTCCATTTTTTTTTTTAAATTTTAAAGCCTTTTTGCTTCTCTTGATGTGCAAGTGTCCATATGTATAGATATATGGACGAATCCTTTCTGTAATAATTCTTATATGGGTATTATCGTTTACTAGGTAGATGATAATTGACAGCTTAATAAATGACTATTGGCTTTAAGGGTATTTAAAGATTGATATTGTAGACATCTAATTTTTGCTCCTCTGTAATCTTAATTTTTATTTTTACAAAAAGGGTCTTAATTTAAAATAACAAAAAATTAATAAAAGATAAAAATAATAAAAAATTAACAAATGATGAAAATACCAAAAAAATAAGAAAAGGAAAAATTATTATAAAGAGTTTTGAAGATTTTTAGGAAGTAATTTATATTAGGAACAAATAGTTTTAGTTTTAGTTTTAGCTTAGTTAAAAAATTTTATTTTTGAATCGAGTAATTTAAGTACAACTTAATTGTACTAAATGTCAAGGCGCAGGTCAATAGTCTAACGGATAAGTATTGGGGTAGTTAGGTTAGATTTAATTTGAGGTCAGCAGCACAGTAGATAGCAACGAATAGGACAGTAGCAAGGTGGACAGCAGCAAGGCAGATAGCAGTGACATTTAGCATCGTCCTAACGCTACGGGCGGCGACGTCAGTACACATATTAATTGCAGCTATCCATATTCCTCAACAGTAGTACACATCAAATACGTATGTTACTCCCCACACTGACGTAGTCTACGTACCGATCATCTGCATTGATCGCTGCAATTGCACTAACTGCCGATCATTAACAAAATTTGCACGATAGCGCTTTGCAGCAGCTACGCACATTGGAGACAGTAGCCCCGCAATCAAGTTCGGTTTCTATCTAAGTTTTTTCTGATTTTTTACATTATTATTTTGTTAGGACTTTAATGGTTTAATATGGTATATATATATATGTGTGTATATTAGTTCAAGGTATTTTTTTAGTATTAGTTTTCTTTGTAATATATATTAGGTACATTATATTAATTTAAGTGAATATTTATTTAATAAGTGGACATAAACTTACCATTAAGATTGGTTTTTTATTACATATATATGTCATTATATTAATTATACTTTATTAGTTAACATAATATATGATATATGTATATGTTAGTTTAGGAGTTTTAGTATTAGTTCTTATACCAGTGTATCATATGGAATTAATTTATTTTAATAGATAGTCGTATATATTAGTTTAGGGATTGTTAGGATTAGTCATATCTTAAGATTTGGTTTATCACGTAGAAAGTTGTTTTTCTTTAAATAAAAATTAATAAAAGACCATTTTTTTTAAATAAGATTGTTAGAGTATTTTTAAAAAAAAAAAAAACAAAAACACTCAAGAGTTAGGATCGTTTAGATTTTTTTTAAACCGAATCAACTAAAACGTAAACTCGGCCGGTTTTCAAAAATTAAAATCAATCAATACACTAAGATTTTCGGAAAGAACTACGATCGTCTGATCCCGGCTAGCGAGTACGTAGGCACTTTTAGGGCGATGATAAAATCTGTAGAAACTTAGGTTCTTTTTGCTTTTGATTTTATTTATTTATTTATTTATTTAAATATTATAATTAGAAGAATAATCCTAATTTCAATAAATAGATAGTGGTACCCGTTAAAGGTTTAATAGGTTAGCCTCCGAACTTGGAACCCTCTAGTTCTTTATTTAAAATTGAAATTAAAGACCAGTAGCTAAATTGTAATCAATCCACCCAATTGGTTACGGTTTCTTTTTCTTTTCCCGACTTCGGTCGGATGTCGACTTCAAAAATTATTTTTAATAAAAAACCGAAATTTCTCAATTTCTTTAGTCGAAGATTAATATTAAATCGGTTAGAGTTTAGTATTAATTAGGAAATGAGAAATCAATTTTTAAATAAAAGAAATTGAAAAACAGACTCGATAGTTTGGCGACTCCACTGGGGACGTAGGAGGGCTAGCCACTAGAAGTTGCCGAAAATAGGATTATTTTTCAAAAATAAATAAATAAATGAATAAAAAGATGAAATAATAAAAATAATAAAAAATAACTTAGGGATGCTATTTATTTGTTTATTTTATTTATTTATTTTTTGCTAACATTTTTTTGTTGTTGTTGTAGCAGTTTATTTAAGGAGGTAATTTTTTGGGGTATTACTTTTATTTTGTTTTTTGCATCATAAATGCATGGTAGATACAGTCAGAACCAGGTCGTCTTAGGACCTTAGGAGGGAGGCCATTGTGTAAGCTTCGGATGTTGTGGGGTAACCTCTTTCCGGGGCCGATCAGGCTACCTCACTTAAGTTCAAATGCGACCACAGAATCGTTGCTTCGAAAAAACGTAGTGGTTGTAAAACTTGAGAACTTTTAGAACCTATCCCTTTGCATTACACAAAACCTTTTTTTCAAAAAAAATTATAAGAATCTATGATGTGGTAAACCTAAATGGATAAAGGCAGTTGTGAAGTTGTGATTGTAGTTGCAATATTTCCTTGTAAATAATTTCTAAAAATTTTATGTAAAGTTAAGATTACGTTGTAATTGTAATTTTAATTTTGGTTTTTATCAGTCATGGCTAGATCTAGTCAAGAGCTTTTTGAAGACACTCATGTCTACCTACCGCATTGGCCACAAAAATTGCTTCAAATGTGGTTTCGACTCTTCAGCCTAGATAAGCATGAATTTATTAAGAATAAGATTGGGCCCATCCTCTCTCTACAGAAGATCCCCGTGAACATCACTCTGATACGGGCCTTAGTCCACCTTTGGGAGCCCGAATCCACCAGTTTCTGTATGGGCCTACATCAACTAAGCCCAACTTTAGAAGAATACTCCCAATTGTTGTGGGCTCATACAATCACTGATGATATCTATGTCCTAGACTTGGAAGCTGCAGCACCAAAGATCTTCAACAAGTCGTTGGGAATCAGAAAAACCGAAATAACCGAGTTCTAAATCAAGGAAAGACCATTCGATTAGAGGATGTTATGGACTGGTTTTCTATTGAATTGAAGAATAGAGAAAAACGTGAGGTTTTTTGTGCAAATTTAGAAGCATGGCACCAGTATCGAGTCAATGCTTTTATATTGGTGGTCTTTAATACTATCTTGTTCCCTGATGAAAGACGTCGAGTCCATTTCAGAATTGCAGAACTCATAACCCAATTCCTTGAAGGGAAATCATATGTCCCGGCCCTTCTGGCCGAGCAGATCCGGTTACTAAACCATCTCAAGAAAAAGAAACGAGGAGATCTGAAAACTAATATGGTCTTACTGGTAGTCTGGTTCGTTAGCCACATGAGAAGTTACCAACTTGATTTCAATCGGGCCAGGTTTACTCAACAATACGACCTTATCAAATCTTTTGAAGAAAGAGTTGAGCTACCAGAAAATATAGTTAGCCGCTATTGGGTCCAGTACTTTCAGAATATGAAAGCGGAAGAGTTGTTGTTGACACCCAGGTGGTTTGCAAGCAGGGAAATGATAAGAGGGTGTGAAGACTTCAAAGAGGTCCCTCTAATTGGCTTCAACCTCTGCACCACATACATCCCAGCCAATGGACTCATTGACGACATGATCCCCAAAACGTCAATAGAAGCTGTCTCATTGGACTTCCTTAACCTTAGCATGACGATGGCTGACAAAGCAGCCAAGCTTTAAAGCATCCGAGCTCTTTGGTGCACAAGAAAGACCACCCCTACCACTAAAGGGATAACAGCTAGGAGCCAGACAACCAAAGGATTTCTTTATCACCAGCTAAAAGGGCTAAAAGATATGGAAGACAACAAAGAGAAGGGGGAAGTTCAAGTTGAAGCTGAACTTGAGAGGAAGAGTAAAAGAGAGCAGGAGTTAGAAAACCATTGCAAGGAGTATCATCAGAAGATAAAGGCATTGGAAACACAACTGAAGAGGACTAAGGGCAAAGGAGAGCAGGCTCCTATGATCCGAAAGAGGAGAAAGACGCAGGATAAGCTTATTAACCACTAGGAGATTAGATTTTAGATTTTAGGTTTTTTTTTGTGTTTTCTTTAGAATTCTTTTTTGTGAATAGAATAAGAGGTGTAAAGCTTCACAATTGCAAAAAATTAATAAAAGTTAGTTAGGTTTTGCCACATCAAAGGTTTCTTTCCAATTTTTAATTTTTCATTGCATTCGTGTGACTTGCATCTTGCATCTATACGATTAACAACTCTGTCTTAGGGAAATGTAGCATGTACTAACCCTTTGTTGAGTTGATCTTATAGTCAGGTAAAATTTCAAGATAGCTCCTAAACGTTAAGTCTTTCAGAGAAGTCTGATTAGAACACGTTCCCAGACCAGGATGGCCACCACTCAAGGAAATGACGGAGACCCTGAGATCAATGATCCCTCCGAATTAAGGTTCCGTTCCATAGAAAGGGCTATGGAAAAGATAGCAAAACAAATGAACTTCTTAGTAGATAGCATTGCTTTACTACGAGCAACAGCACCAGCTAATGAAGAAAGCTCTAAGACCCGTTATGGGAAGAATATGTACGCTCTTGAAGCACAGCACGAATATCAAAAAGACCCATTTGAATCAAAAGGAGTTTACCCGAAAGACAACCCGACCTTCGAACCTGATACATATGCGGCCCCAAGACATGTTGACCAAGGGCCTAGTATGGATAGCTTGAAAGAATTGGAAAAGAAATTGACATAACAGATAACTGAGAAGATGAAGGCACTTGTAGGGTATGATGGATTTGAACAGGAGAGAATTACGGAGTTTTCCGTATATGATATGAGATCATACCCTGAGAAGTTTAAGGTACAAGAATTTAAAAAGTATAACGGGACAGGTTGCCCCAAGCTCCACACCAGGTTGTACGTTAGGAAGATGGGTAAATATGTTCAGTATGATCCACTTATGGTACAAACCTTCCAAGATAGTCTAACTGGATCGGCCCTAACTTGGTATGCCCAGCTTGATTTGAATCAGATAAATACGTGGGAAAAACTTGCTAAAGCATTTTATGAACAATATAAATTCAACGTAGAAGTAGCCCCAACTATGATGGACTTGGTTGCCTTACAGAAGAAGAATAATGAATCGTTCAAAGAATATGCTCAAAGATAGAGGTCCTATGCTCAAAGATAGAGGTCCTTTGCTACAAAAATTTCTACTCCTACGACTGAGAAGGAGCTTACATTAGCTTTCATTAACACCTTGGAAAGGCCCTACTTTTCCCATCTCATCGGGCAGGCTTTGTCCAGTTTTGCTGAAGTAGTACGGGTAGGGTGTAGGATTGAAAGTGCAGTCTCTTCCGGTAAGCTGCAAGAGCTAGCAGATAGAAGACCACCAATGTCATCATTTGGTCCTAGACTAGCCGGCAGCAAGCCCAAAGAATTTACGATTGGTATGGTAAATTCAAATGCCAAACCAAATGCTTAAGTTGCTTTTAGGGCGAATCTACATTCCGCTCAGCAACAGTTCAGAGACCAGTTTTAAACTAACAGGACTTATAGACAATTTACCAAGATACCGGTCCCTTTAAGTTAAGTCTTTGAGAAGTTGCGAAGGGATAATTTGATACGGTACGAACTTCTTAGAGATCGATACCAACTGAGAACATTTGACTCTACAGTAAAGTGTGAATACTACTGTGGACAAGTGGGGCATTTGACTGATGCATGCTGGAGATTGAGGAACAAGATTCAGGACTTGATAGATGAAGAGACAGTACAGTTGGATTTTGTGGAAGCCCCGGTTCCTAACGTTAACAATAATCCATTACCTAACCACGGGACGATGATTGGTATGATTTTTTATGACTGTGCTGTCAACATCATTGATTCAGATAAGAAGCCTAAGGTTTTTGAGTTTTATACTAGCAACCAAACTCTGGAAGTGAAGAGGTACACATTCCACGTGCCATTGCTACCAGAAAATTACAAGGCTGCTCCATTTAACTGTCACCTGGTAAATCAAGAAAAATCAGGTCCTTTAGTAAGGGGCATTACTTGATCGGGAAATATTTATCACCCAAGAGAGGAGCATGCGAGCAAGGTCATATTGAGAGAATCAAATGATAAGACGACGGCCGAACGCATTGAGGGGCTATCAGCCTTTACCAAAACGATCAAGTTGAGTGAGTATAAGATCGTGGATCAACTCAGTAAGACTCTTGTACAATTATTGTTGATGGGCTTGTTAATCGCATCTGAACCACACAGGGAGGCTTTGTTTCGCACTTTAAATGAGGTGAAGGTCCCAGGGGGAAATTTCAACTGAGAAGATGGGAATGGTTACTAATTCAATCCTCACAATAGATCAAATTTCATTTTCAGCCGAAGAATTAGGCGAGGAAGGGAACAAACATACAAAGTCACTCTTTATCATGGTGAGGAGTAACGACATAATTATCACTAGGGTGATCATTGATAACGGATTATCGTTGAACGTCTACCCACTCGCTACCTTGGATTTGCTGGGTATTGACACATCTATAATTAAGCCTTCTTCCACAACAGTTAGGGCCTTTGATGGTTCCAAAAGAGAGACTATAGGGAAAATTGATTTATTTGTAAGTATTGGCCCTCAACACTTTACTATTTGATTCCAAGTCATGGACATTCCAAGATCTTTTAATCTACTTTTGGGAAGACCTTGGATTCATGCAGCAGGGGCCATACCATCAAGCTTGCACCAAAAATTGAAGTTTATCTCAAATGGCCAGGTGATTACAATTCTGGGAGATCAAGATTATCAAATCTACAAGGAGACAGCTATACCCTATATAAGAAGTGAGGGACAAGAAGAGTTGGGTTTACAAATGTTTGAAGAAGTGAACATGATTACCGGTCTCAACAAAAAGGATGTTAGAAGAATGGCATTCAAGAAAGGCCAGATCGGTACCTATGGCCTTGGCTACAATCCTACCCTGGTAGAAGAATTCCAAAAGAAACAAGCGAGGGGTAAGAGAGGTAACAGATTATACCATGCCTCAATGACCTTTCCACCGCTAGTTGAGACGTTCATACGGGAAGAGGCTCAAGCCTGGGAATCTAGCAAAGAGGGATCAACAAACTCGCCAACCAAGTTTCAGCATCATTTGAATAACTGGTTCTCCATCCCGGCGAATAGCAACAAGTCTTCCCTAAGGTAAAGGGGTGACCCATGGTTAGTATTTTCTGAATTTTTATATTCAATAGTCATCGTTTCAAATGTATCATCGAACCTTTCGTTCAAAATTAGTTAGGCCTTTATCTCATTTGAGACTTACTTCCATTATTCAATGAAATCTTAGTTCATTTCTTTTCTATATTGCATTTCGGTGTTCTTTTGCTTCCATACACTTTTCATGCATTCTCATTCAGATCCAATGAACCAAGCGAAAACCAGAAATACCTCGTGCAGGTAGAAAATGAGAATATTGATATCGCTTCCGACCTTATTGAGTTAGTTGTTGGGAGCGATGTCAATGACCACAGTAATATACAAGAGGAATGGCAAAACATGAACTGGGTAGAATTACTATTGATGAACCAATTGAGACAATTAATGTAGGGAACGAAGAAAATCCTAAGAATCTAAAAATTGGGGCAAGTTTAAAAGAGAAACAAAATCAGAAATGATTGTGTTGTTAGCCAAATATCAAGACGTGTTGGCTTGGTCGTATGAAGATATGCTTAGTTTGGACCCGTTGATTGTAGTCTATCCCACACACGAAGACGCCAAACCAAAAAAGTAGAAGTTAAGGAGATTTCGACCCACGTCGTGCTGAAAATTAAAGAGGAGGTGAAGAAACTACTGGAAGTTAGATTCGTTGAAGTGTCAGATTACCCGGAATGGGTAACTAATATTGTTCCAGTAATTAAGAAGAATGGGAAAATCAGAGTGTGTGTAGACTTTTGAGATCTCAACCAGGCAATGCCTAAAGATAATTTTCCATTGCCTCACATTGATGTCTTAGCGGATAACATGGTCGGAAATCATCTATTTTCTTTCATGGACGGTTTTTCAGGATATGATCAGATTTGAATGTCAGAAGAAGATAAGACAAAAATGACTTTCATTACAATTTGGGGAACGTTTTACTATAAGGTGATGTCGTTTGGGCTTAAGAATGCAGGTGCAACATATCAGAGGGCCATGGTTGCGATTTTTCATGACATTATGCATAAAGAAATAGAAGTGTATGTCGATGATATGATTGCAAAATCCAAAGAGGAGGAAGATCACTTAGAAAACCTGAGGAAGTTATTTGATAGATTGAGGAAGTACCACTCAAAATTGAATTTGGAGAAGTGTACCTTTGGTGTGACGTCAGAAAAATTGTTAGGATTCATAGTCAGCCAAAGAGGTATCGAAGTCGATCCTGATAAGGCCAAAGTTATAATTGACATGCTTCCTCTACAAACACTTAAGGAAGTACGAGGATTGCTAGGGCGTTTAAATTACATAGCCCGATTCATATTACAGTTAATGGACAAATGCTGCTCTCTTTTTAAGTTGTCAAAGAAGAACGCAAAGATCAGCTAGAATGAGGAGTACGAAGAGGCTTTCACTAAAATCAAAGAATACCTCATGAAACCTCCAGTGTTAGTAGCTCATAAACCCAGAAAGCCATTGTTTTTGTACCTGACCATAATGATCGAATCCATGGGGTCTGTGCTTGGTTAGAAGGATGAAGAAGGGAAAGAGCGAGTTGTTTACTATCTAAGCAAGAAGTTCACAAAAGGGGAGCAAAAATACTCAGAAGCCGAAAGAACCTGTTGTACATTGGTCTGGGTCATGCATCGGCTCAGATAATATACGTTGTATTATCAATTTGAGTTGATAACACAACACGATCCTTTGAAATACTTAGCTAAAAAACTGGCTCTCATTGGTAAAGTTTCAAAGGGACAGATGTTGCTGACAGAATTTGACATTAAGTATGTAAGCCAAAGTTTAGTCAAGAGGCAAGCTTTGGCAGATCAATTAGCGGAGAATCCTTCTGAGGATACCCCTCAAGAAGTATGGGTTGAGTTTCCTGATGAAAGTATCCTGGCAGTAGGAAAAGTTTTTGATTGTGAAGTAGTCGAAAAATCTTCAGGGTGGAAAATGTTCTTTGACGGAGCAGCTAAAGTATCCGGATGTAGAGTAGGGGTAATTCTGGTATCACCCGAAGGTACACAATTTCCAATGGCTGTAAGACTGGCTTTCCCATGTACCAATAATATTGCAGAATACGAGGTATGTATTTTGGGACTCAAAATAGTATTGTTTAAAGAGATACGAGAATTACAGGTATATGGAGATTCTTTGTTGATCATAGGCTAAGCTAAGGGTGAGTATAAGACAAAAGACCCCAAATTAGTACCTTACCGCCAACAACTGGTCGAGTTAATAACCAAGTTCGAAAAGATTACATTCGTATACGTACCAAGGGTTTAAAACCAATTTGCCGATGCTTTTGCTATTTTGGCATCAATGATCCAGATATCGAGAGGAGTAGAGATTCAGCCACTTAAAATTGAAATTGAAAAAAAGCCCGCTTTTTGTTTGGTAATGGAAAGTTCATGTGACGAAAAGCCTTGGTATCATGATATCAAAATGTTTCTACAATGTGGTACGTACCCCGAAGGATCAGAGAAGAAGGACAAAAAATTAATTAGAAGATTGGCGGCTCAGTACTTGATGAGCGATTCTACGTTGTATCGACGATCGTTTGACAGTACGCTTTTATGTTGTGTAGATGGGAAAGAGGCGGAAATGTTAATGAAAGAAGTATACGAGAGAGTATGTGACCCCCTACATGAATAGCTACATGTTTGCTAAGAAAATCATGAGGATGGGATATTACTGGTTAACTATAGAAGCGGATTGTATCGGACATATTAGACACTGCCATTTGTGCCAGATTTATGCAAACAAGATAAATGCTCCACCTTAAGAATTGCATACATTATCAGCACCATGGCTTTTTTTTATGTGGGGAATAGATATCATTGGCCAGATTATTCTAAAGGCATCTAACGGGCACCGATTTATATTGGTAACTATTGATTATTTTACTAAGTGGGTTAAAGCCTCATCCTACTCTAGTGTGATAAAGGGAGTAGTGCTCAAGTTCATCAGGAGAGACATACTGGCTCGATATGGTATGCCAGAGACAATTATTACTGACAACAGTATGAATCTAAATAATAAATTGATGTCCGAGTTATGCCGACGCTTTAGGATCATTCATAGAAATCTACTCCCGATCGGCCCCAAATGAATGGAGCCGTGGAAGTAGCCAATAAGAACATCAAAAGAATTATTGAAAAGATGGCCATTGCGTATCAAGATTGGCATGAGATGTTGCCATTTGCACTCATGGCCTATTGAACTTCTATCAGAACGTCAATAGGGGCAACTCCCTACTCACTGGTATATGGAATAGAGGCTGTACTACCAGTGGAGGTCGAGATCCTATCTCTCAGAATATTATTGGAAACTCAATTAGATGAGGCTGATTGGGTAATGAAGCGTGTTGAGCAGTTGAACCTAATTGATGAAAAGAGGCTGGCAGCTTTGTGCCACAACATTTGCTATCAGCAATGAATGGCCAGGGATTTCAATAAAAAAAGTACGACCCTGAAGTTTTGAGCAAGGAGATATGGTACTGAGGAAGACGTTGCCTAACACAACTGATTCGAAAGGGAAGTTTTCCCCAAACTATAAAGGGCCTTACATTGTGAAGAAAATATTGCCTGTAGGAGCTGTTATCTTGTGTCAAATGGATGGTCCGGACTTGAAGGACCCAGTAAACGCTTATGCATTGAAGATGTACTATCCTTGAACGTCAATGATATTTTTGCAAACCATCTCACTATTACTGTGGTCTCATTTTCATTTTCTATATGCAAAGTTGGTATTCCTAGTAATCGTTAGCATTGGATAATATTCTTAGCCTTTCTTTTTCTCATTCCACTAAAAGACCCCACTTCTCGCTCTATCCTCTACCCAAATAAATCTTATATACGAGAAGCACAAGAAAAATAAACACTTAACTTGAAGCGATTACTATTGATAAAAATTCTTTTAATACTTTATTATGGTTAACCCCCCAAGAAAGGGAGACTTGTTTCTTATTTTTCAGGACAGGGCCATGTTTAGAAAGAGTAATGTGTGGCGTATAAGTAGAAACTCTCTTGAGAATAGATGGTTACATGAAAAGCTGATGTTTGGATCAGAAGTTCAATACAAGATAGCTTTGTTCGAGAAATGAATATGTTTTACATTAGTTTCAAGCTTAAGTTGCTTTCAAAAAAAAAAAAGAAAAAGAAAAAGAAAAAAGGAAAAGAAAAGAGGGGTTTTAGAAAGAGACAGAAGAAGAAAGAAGAACAAGAACAAGAAAAGGCAATGATAAGGGTTAGAATCGTTGGTTCTAATTGGACTGCTCAATAAGACATTGGACTACTTGGGAGCTATCATTGAAACCAGGTAAGTGGTTCTAAGTCTGATAAAACATTGCATTGATAATTGGTTTCCCCCTAAGGATGACAACTTGTTTTTCGAAAATTTCTTAGCAAGTCAGTTAGCTCGTAGAGTATGGTCCCAATCCAAAGTTCATTACACACCAAGTTGTCTGACTCACAGAACATTACCCGACTCAAAATTTCTTCAAGGGATTTATCAAGCTTAGGAAGCGCTATCCCAATTATAAGTTTCCTCATTTTTAGGTCTTAGCCAGCTCAAATGGCGCTTTGACCACCTTGGTTAGTCAGTTCATCAAGGTATAATCAAGTTTTTCTCATTGTTAAGTCTTAGCTAGCTCAAAGGGTGCTTTGATCGCTTTGGTTAGTTAGCTCATTATGGCATGACCAAGTTTCCTCATTTTTAGGTCTTAGCTAGCTTAAAGGGCGCTTTGACCGCCTTGGTTAGTTAGCTCATTAGGACACAACCAAGTTCCTTCATTTTTAGGTCTTAGCCAGCGCAAAGGGTGCTTTGACCGCCTTGGTTAGTCAACTTATTAGGGTACAACCAAGTTTTCCTTCATTCTTCAGGTCTTAGCTAGCTCAAAGGGCGCTTTGACCACCTTGGTTAGTCAACTCATCAGGGTACAACCAAGTTTTTCTTCATTCTTCAGGTCTTAGCTAGCTCAAAGGGTGCTTTGACTGCCTTGGTTAGTTAGCTCATTAGGGCACGACTAAGTTCCTTCATTTTTAGATCTTAGCTAGCTCAAAGGGTGCTTTGACTGCCTTGGTTAGTCAGCTCATTAGGGTATAACCAAGTTTTCCTTCATTCTTCAGGTCTTAGCCAACTCAAAGGGCACTTTGACCGCCTTGGTTAGTCAGCTCATTAGGGCACAACCAAGTTTTCCTCATTTTTAGGTCTTAGCCAGTTCAAAGGGCGCTTTGATCGCCTTGGTTAGTAAGCTCATTAGGGCACGGCCAAGTTTTCCTTCATTCTTCAAGTCTTAGCCAGCTCAAAGGGTGCTTTGACCGCCTTGGTTAATCAGCTCATTAGGGAACAATCAAGTTTTCCTTCATTCTTCAGGTCTTAGCCAGCTTAAAGGGCGCTTTGACCGCTTTGGTTAGTCAGCTCATTATGGCACGACCAAGTTCCTTCATTTTTAAGTCTTAGCCAGCTCAAAGGGTGCTTTGACCACCTTAGTTAGTCAGCTCATCAGGGTATGACTAAGTTTCCTCATTTTTAGGTTTTAGCTAGCTCAAAGGGCGCTTTGACTGCCTTGGTTAGTTAGCTCATTAGGGCACGACTAAGTTTTTCTTGTTTTTAGGTCTTAGCTAGCTCAAAGGGCACTTTGACCGCCTTGGTTAGTCAGCTCATTAGGGCACAACCAAGTTTTCCTTCATTCTTCAGGTCTTAGCCAGCTCAAAGGGTGCTTTGACCATCTTAGTTAGTCAGCTCATTAGGGCATGACCAAGTTCTCATTATTCTTTTTAGGGATTTTTACCAACTCACAAAGGCGATAACCCTTGCTATTCTTCGTTTCAAACCAACCTTTGTCGAGTGACCGAACATTCCTTAAGATAGGGTTGGCCCGAAGCAAAAATGGTGTCTCTTTTGTCTTTGTGGCAAAGTTTTGCTCAAACTTCACCACAAAGAGGAGCAGCTGAAGACACTTAATTTTTGCCCCTTTGTAATCTTAATTTTTATTTTTACAAAAAGGGTCTTAATTCAAGATAAAAATAATAAAAAATTAACAAATGATGAAAATACCAAAAAAATAAGAAAAGAAAAAATTATTATAAAGAGTTTTGTAGATTTTTAGGAAGTAACTTATATTAGGAACAAATAGTTTTAGTTTTAGTTTTAGCTTTAGCTTAGTTAAAAAAATTTATTTTTGAACCGAGTAGTTTAAGTACAACTTAATTGTACCGAATGTCAAGGCGCAGGCCAACGACCTAACAAATAAGTATTGGGGTAGTTGGGTTGGATTTAATTTGAGGTCTTGGGTTCGAGTCTCAGCAGACACTTATGTCTTTATTTTTCTATCTTTGCAAAAGTAAGATGAAAATGAGATTCATATCTAAGATCATTTGAATCTAGTTTGATAAATTAATTAGATATGATAGATATGATTTGGGAGGATATGATTGGACTCTATAAACACACACACACGTGTAGAAAAAAAAATAGAGAAAAACTCCATCTTAATAGGGAAAATTCAATCATCAACAAAAATGCAACAGCCCTTTCTCTTACACACTAGCCCCAACCTAATTTCATCTTTAACCAATCAACAAACAAATCCAACTGTTGTAAAACCAAAAATCGCAAATCGCAACCACAATCTAGTAGCCCCACTGTAGATTTATGCCCTTCATAATAACATTAGTACGGAAGACAACAGCCAACAGGATAGCAGCAAGACGGACAGCAGCATAGTAGACAGTAGCGAACAAGACAGCAACAAGGTGGATAGCAGCGAACAGGACAGTAGCACAGCAGATAGCAGCGAACAGGACAACAGTAAGGCGAATAGCAGCGACATGCAGCATCATGCCAACGCCATGGACAGCGACTTCAGTACACATTCCAATTGCAGCTAGCCCCATCCGTTAACAACAGCACACATCAAACATGTACGTTACTCCCCACACTGACGTAGTCTACGTACTGATCATCCGTATTAATCGCTGCAATTGCACAAACCGTCGATCACCAACAAAATTTGCACGATAGCGCTTTGCAGCAGCAATACACGTTGGAGACAGTAGCCCCGCAATCAGGTTCGGTTTCTATCCAAATTTTTTCTGATTTATTATATTATTATTTTGTTAGGACTTTAATGGTTTAATATGGTATATATATATATATATATATATATGTGTGTGTGTGTGTGTGTGTGTGTGTGTGTGTGCGCGTGCGTGCACGTGTGCGTGTGCGTGTGTGTGTATGTGTGCGTGCGTGCGTGCATTCGTGCGTGTGTGCGTGCGCGTGTGTGTGTGTGTACATGTGTGCGTGCGTGCGCGCGTGCGCGTGTGTATGTGTGTGTGGGGGGGGTGCGCGTGTGCGTGTGTGAGTGCGTGCGTGCGTACTTGTGTGTGTATTAGTTTAAGGTATTTTTTTAGTATTAGTTTTCTTTGTAATATATATTAGGTACATTATATTAATTTAAGTGAATATTTATTTAATAAGTGGACATAAATATACCATTAAGATTGGTTTTTTATTACATATATATGTCATTATATTAATTATACTTTATTAGTTAACATAATATATGATATATGTATATGTTAGTTTAGGAATTTTAGTATTAGTTCTTATACCAGTATATCATATGGAATTAATTTATTTTAATAGATAGTCGTATATATTAGTTTATGGATTGTTAGGATTGGTCATGCCTTAAAATTTGGTTTATCACGTAGAAAGTTGTTTTTCTTTAAATAAAAATTAATAAAAGACCCCCTTTTTTTAAAAAAAAATAGGATTTTTAGAGTATTTTTTTTAAAAAAAAAAACAAAAACACTTAAGAGTTAGGACCGTTTAGATTTTTTTTTTAAACTGAATCAACTAAAACGTAAACTCGGTTAGTTTTCAAAAATTAAAATCAATCAACACACTAAGATTTTTTGAAAGAACTACGATCGTCTAATCCCGGCTAGTAGTTACGTTGGCACCTTTAGGACGATAAAATCTGTAGAAACTTAGGTTCTTTTTTCTTTTGATTTTATTTATTTATTTATCTTTTTTAAATATTACAATTAGAAGAATAATCCTAATTTCGGTAAATAAATAGTGGTACCAGTTAAGGGTTTAATAGGTTAACTCTCAAACTTGGAACCCTCTGGTTTTTTATTTAAAATTGAAATCAAAGGCCGGTAGCCAAATCATAATCAATCCACCTAATTGATTACGGTTTTTTTTTTCCTGACTTCAGTTGGGTGGCGACTCCAAAAATTATTTTTAATAAAAAACTGGAATTTCTCAATTTCTTTAGTTGATGATTAATATTAAATGGTTTAGGGTTTAGTATTAATCAGGAAATGAGAAATTAATTTTTAAATAAAAGAAATAAACAATAGGCTCGACAGACATACTACGCAAAACATTTATAAGATTATTAGAGAAATCCTAAATAAATACGGATTAGCAAGGAAATTATTTTCTATTGGTTTTGATAATGCAATTGTTAATATTGCATCAATATCTGATTTATAAAATTACTGTCAACCAGCGTTGGGGGGGGGATTTTTTTGCACATACGTTGTGCACGTCATATTTTTAACTTATGTGTTAAGGATGATATTATAGCTTTGTACGACAATATAACTTCAATCAAGAACATCATCAAGACAATAACAGATAGGCCATCCCTTCACAAAAAATAGAGGAACTTCTACATTGAGTGCGGGAAGAGACCTTGGAAGTTTAAGATGGATGTACAATATCATTGGAACTTAAGTTACGAGTTATTGTATAGCACAATTTCTTACAACGAACTACTATGTAACTTCGCAATGTACAATATGAAGGGAGTTGACATTTTCTCTAGTAACTGGGATATTTGTATTCAATTACTTAAAATTTTGAAAGTTTTTTATGATACTATTAAGAATTTTTCGCAAGTTTACAGGCTCAATGTTCACTTGTTTATTATGTCAACTATCAGTATACTTGGTGTGCTTGTTTAGGTACGTGAGGACCTAAACCTGCACGCATACGTATACGATATGACGTTGAAGTGGTTAACTTATTATAAAGAAATTCGTTGTATTTATTTGGTAGCAACTATTCTAGACCCTTGTTGTAAAATAGAATTATTATTAATGTATTTGAAAACTTATTATGGTTACATTTAAGATTTAACATATTCTCAAGACGTGTACAACTTGAAAGCACGATAAGAAGTATTGGCAGCGGCGGCTGATATAGAGGAGATGCTCAATTGTTATCAAAGTCAGTACGGTGGCCAGTCATCAGTCTCTCCTTCGCCACCCACCAAAGGGTGAGTAATTAGTGGTGCAAAAATTGAAGAGGCAATGGTTTAGTGGTCTAATGTCTGAGATGCAACACTACACCAATACAAATTTCGAGTCTTCGAAAAATTTCTTCATCAAGGATTTCAATATTTTAAAGTGGTGACAAAGGCATAGAAGAGATTACCCATTGCTATCTTGTATTGCCTATGAAGTACTTGTTGTTTCGGCTTCAACGGTCACTATTGAGTAAGCGTTTAGTATAGTAGGCTTAATCATCGACGAACGCTGAGCCTTCCTATCTTTTGTCAACGTTGAGGCAAATGCTTGCATAGAAGATTAGTACAAGGTGAGTTGTAGACGATAAGAACCATACGGGACATCAAGCGAGGAGGATGATTACTTCAGTGATTGGAACCAATTTGATGGAAACCCAAGCTCACTTGTAGGTTCCACTCCTATTCATGAATATGAATAGTTACTTCAAGATGATACATAATAAGTTTTCTTTTCATTTTTTACAAAAAAAATTTATCATGTAGAAAAATCTCTTTTTCTAATTGTCTAAAAAAAACCAAATGGTATGGTTTTCCCAAAAATGTTGATATAGCATTAGGTTTTTTCAAATTATGAACGATTGAAATTATTTTTATTCAAAAAATTTAACTTGAATAATCATGTACACTTTTATACTTTTCTGAAAACGTAAAATTGATCAATAAACTAAAGGTTTTCTACAAATTCAAACCGTACTACGATGGTCTAATTCTGATTAGCGAATACGTGGACACTTTATGGGCGATCGTAAAATATTATAAAAATATTTTTCCTCTAACCACTTCATTCTATTTGATCAGATTATGATATTACGTATTCATATTGTAAGAGACTTTTTTATATTTTATTTTCTTTCCGTTTTTAATATATATTTTATGGATAGATTGAAGAAAAAAAAAAATGGTTACAGAATTGGTAAGGTGAGAAGGAAAAAAAATAATGCAAAGGCTTAGGAGAGGAAACATGAAAAAAAAAAAAAAACTGTTCAAGTGTGATGAACCAGTTCTTAAACAGGCGGGCCATATGAATCAACCTTGAATCGTCGGTTCATGAGGCAATCACAGTTCAATGTGACCTTAACCCATGAACCGACGGTTTAGGGCGGGTTGAACCACCGACCAAGCCTACAATCCTACTTATGTATATTACAATCTCTTCTTGTATAAAGAAATAAATCATGCATTCCGTTTTAGTAACAAACACTATCTGTGGTCAAGGAGCAATTTATCACTGTTGCTGATTATCAAGAAGCCTTGATTCTGAATTTTGGGGCACCATAAGGTCACAAATAACATTGGTTGTTTGGTGGAAGTATCCAAGCCAAGTGATGCAATTGGAGCTTCTCATGCAATAAAGGGTGATGAGTTAGAGTTGCTTCGGCTTGTCGGAAAGCAACCAGCAAATTTTAACCTTTTTATCTTTATCTTTTCTTTAAATTTTCAATGGCTAAAAATATAATAATGGAACCACGAAATTTTTTTGAAAAATATTAAAAAAATTTAGTGAGGTAACTTCGGGATAAAGTGCAGAGTAATATTTTAATATGATATTATACGGGACAAATTACTACGGGATAAAAATACTCTAAGAAATACTTGTAGAATCCTAAATAGCCAGACAATTAGACGACCACAATAAATTACGCAAGAAATTTTATAGGAATAATAATGTAATAGTTCGAGTAACTACACAAACTTGGAAGTTTGGAAGAAATTCTATCCATTATTTTTGGAATTAAAACATTTTTTTCCGGGCGAATTCAAAAAAAAAAGAAGTTAACAGTTAGAATTACTTAGGAGACATATAAATTAGGGAGATTATACGGTTATATCCTCTATTTTAGTAAGATCCATCTTGTCATTTATTTTACTTTTTATTTTTATTATTTCAAATATAAATCGCTAAATTCATAATTTATTTAATGATTTAGATTTGAAGAAGCATAAATTATGGATAAGATAGATGACGAGATTGAACCTATAAAAATAAGAATAATAATATAGAAAAATCTCTTCTCAATAAAAACTTCCTTTTATTTTGGTTCCACCATTTAGCAGAAACTTCAAGTAACTAAAATAAGCGATAATGTTGTTCTATATTTGTCAAGATCCTCAGCCTTAGTTTATAGGATTTTTCTAAGGTGCTGGCTTTATTTTTACGGACCGATCTATATGTAATAAACGTTATGACAAGAATTGTAATTTATTAGGCCCAACCGCACGAGCTCGATTGAGAAGCTTAGAGAAAATTGATTGATAGGTGGTCATTCGTAACTCAGTTAATCGTGGAAATATGAGCTGTGTAAAAGAATATAATATATCTCTATCCAAAACAAAGTAATCTAAGAAAATAATAAAAATAAAAAAGGGAGAATGACATACTTCTAAGAATTCTTGATCTGTTTGAACGAGTGAATCGATGATTCCCAAGTGAATTTGCGTACACTGTTTATAGCGTTTACTAATAAAGCCCACTAATCCTTATACTATCTAACTAACTAATATAATACGACATGATTCAATTAATAAGCTACTAATTTTCCTAATACGCTTCTTGGATCATAGCGTTTGTCCAATCTTTTTGAGGACGTTGTGCAGTAGGTTCTAAGAAGAGATAGAAATAAAGCTACAGGGCATATGTCGAAGTTGGTTACGTCTGTCTCAAGTGATGTAGCATTTCATATTACCTTAAAGTAGACTTGATAAGATGACATGTGGATGTACGTGATTGGGAAGGGTGATGAAGGACAATAGCTCTCAAGCACATATAATATAACAGTGCGGTTGCCTTTAGATTTTATAGCAGGATTTTGGTAACATGACAGTGATCTTACAAAGTTTTCTCAATTGTAAATCAAGATAGGAAGTACCTATATATAGATTTTGAATTTTGTTCTTGGAGGACTTAAAAAATTGATGAATAACGTGAGTCTTTTCATGATATTCATTGGATCACTTTAGTGATCATCAAACAAGATGTGTTTGTGCTTTAATGTAATTAACTCCTACCTTGAGGCATAGTGCTCTAAAGATCATTGGACAAAATGGGCTTTCATAACATCTATTCAATCACAGTGTGAAATGTACTCTCTACTAAGATTTTTCCTATGTAAATCCCGATAGGCTTTATCCCCTTCTTTCATAATTAATCATTATATTCATTTGATTGGTAAATTACATTGACTATTAGTGTAAATTTTATAAATTATCTGGACATTCTACTTTTTTAAAATACAATCGTTATAACCCCTACTTTTGTTTATTAAGACTTTGATGCGATATAAATCATGATGTGTTATCACCGTATCATCGGCTCATCATTATTAATAGTAATTTATTTAAATATTATATATATATATATTAATTGAATAAAATTAATACAAAATAAAACAAATTTGGACAAATAAAAAAAATAAAATTATTCTTTCAAAAATAGATTAACTTTGCATGTATATTATAATTATATATATAGATAATAGTAAATAGAATAAATAAAAATTTAGAAAAGTTTTAAAAAACAAGAAAAATGGTGTAATGGATAGCTAGAATGGCAACACTCATAGTAGAAAGTGAGTCCTTTAACCATCTTTCAACCCCCTAGAATGGTGGGTGGTTGGCTCCATATATATATATATATATATATATTTTGGGTTGAAAAGAAAAAATTAAACTTAAAAGCTGATTAGGTCGTAATTGGATCCCACGATTATTGGTGAAACATATTTACTATTGAGGTTCTTTCTATGTAAATCATCCTACACTTTATCTTTTTTCTTTCTTAATTAATTGTTATATTTATTTGATTAATATATACATATATGTGTGAGTACGTATATGTACGTGGACATGTGCTTTCCCCCTCCCCCCCCCCCCCCCCCCCCCCCCCCCCCCCTTTCGATAGGCAAATTGTGATCCTGCAAATACATGAATGTACCGACAATTTGGTGAGACTTCCTACTACTCCTCGTAAAACAATAGGCTAAACAGCCATCTATGGAAATGCGGCACATGATTGACCATCCTACATCTACCCTACACTAGATATATCCCTTTTTCATCTAGTAGGTTCTACAGCCATCCAAGCAAAAGCCTCATTTCATGAAAATACACACCACCTATCTACTAAAATTATGTTTTTCAAAGTATGGTAGATTCCTAGGTGTTGACCTTAGGAAATTTTGTCACTCAACCAAACCATGTGCTTACTAGTCAAAGGCGATTGAATTTTGAGTACACCACGTCCCCGATATGTCATTGTTAATTTAATACATATTTAAAACAAAAAGTAAGATAGGCAGGTTATGATTTAGATTTCATGGGACCAACCAAAACTCAACGGATCAACTAACCACACATCTCTACCCAATAATAAGTAAAAATTACTATCACATTGACTCATTCGTCCACAGATTAGCAATTATCATCCGTAATACTTGTCTTTTACTATTTAAGTTAGTGTAGTGTATCTCCACTTTCATTATTGTATATACCAGAAAAGTCTTGATTGTATTAATACATTAAGTAGATAGATTAGTGACACAAAAATATATAAAATTCTTATATAGAAAATATAAATGGTAATATTTTGAAAAATATAGATGGATTAATAACATATGAATATTAATAAAATTTATATGTGAAAAATATCAATAGTAACATTTTGAAAAATACCTAATATCATCGTCAAGTATTTTAGTATCTTTAAATGTATTTGCCAACTATTGATCCACACGTGGAGCATATTATAACCAGGAGGACCTTTTTTCATTGTACACATGACCAGAGAAGTAGCATTGTTTGCTTTTGCTTGCCTTGCCTCCTTTTTAAGTCCTCTTCTATATATGTAGGATATATATATATATATATTTTAAATATACAAGTTGGAATTCTTTTTATACTTACACCAAAACCTGAACAAGGTTCGGAATTGCTCTGGAATCGGTCTTGAATTATCGGTTCACCGATCGATAATACGATAAATTATAACTGATTTATGAGTTGGCAGTTTCGAACTAATTCAAGATTATTAAATCATTTTTTTTAATATTTAAAATTTTTATTAATTTTATTAATTTTTTTTAATACATTAATAATTTCTAATAATGTGATCTATTTTTTCTCTTTTTTTTAAGTGTATTAATTCATTAATAATTTATAATTTTTTATTAATTTTCAACTTAATAAGATTCCGATTTTTTATTTTTTTCCTCAAATTTTTTTCCATATTCAAGTCCTTAACATTTAATAAATTTTATAAAAAAGGACTTACATTAACTAAAATTAAAATTTCTTTTTATCTTTAATACATAATTAACTTATGATTAGTCGTTAATTATTAGTTTAATCATATTATTATTTAAAAAATTATCATTTACTATTGTAAATAAAGTAATTTTGATATGTAATAACTTGTTAGATATTATTAAATTATTTTTTTTGGAATTAATGATTTCTCTTTTCTCTTTCTCATTCTCATTCTCTTTCCTTTTTTTTTTTAAGGGGTTGAACAGACAGACTCATTCACCAGTTTAATGGTGGGTCGGCCCGATGATTTGCGACCTGTCGGTTCGGACGATTCCGTTCTCTTGAATCGTCTAGACCATTAAAACCTGATAGTTTATCAGGGCGGTTTGATTGGCCTGCTTCCAAGTTGGACCGGTTCAAGCTTGCCCAAATTGATTCTAGATCAATTTATGGTTCGGAATCGACCTTTACTTACATCCACAGATACCTATACTAAAAGCAATTGCACGTAAAGGTATGTTTATTATATTAGAATAATTACTAACTAGACAAAAACCGAGGCTTCTTTTAGGCACACACAGGTGGGATATGTCCTTAGGAAGTTTCCATGCACACATACAGGTACCTATAGGCTATAATATCCCAGGCGCGTCTTTTTCTGAAGCTTACCCGTGAAAACATGACATTGTCATCCAAAATTCTATATGTATGTATCTATGGATCCATTATAGTATTTTCTTGCTGCAATAAACATTATTCGATAGAGTAGGTACCAAGAAATCTTTACGATAACTCACTGAGTTGGAATGAAGATACCTTCATGTTTCAATCATAAATTTGTTCTTTTAAAATGTGATTTTATTTGCACTCCGGTTTAAGGAAGGTTTTAACAACTCAAGATTTAATTCGGCTCATAAAACAGAAGCTAAGTGAACCTTTTTTGATTAAACGAGTTGCTAAAAGGGAAGAAAATGTTTCTAAATTATGTGGGATATTCTTCAATGTATGATATTAATTTTACATTAATTAGTTTTATTTCCATCAAACCAAAACTAATATAATCTCAAAAATTAAGATATTTGTAGCTCTTGAAATGTACTTCTTCTTCCATGTCGGGGAAAATATTGGTTTTTTTTTTTTAATAATTGTTGGAAGTGATTAATGAAAATGAGAAGTCAAAGTTCAATCCTGATGCCAATACCAACACAAATAGGAAGAATTGAAATAAAATCGGAGAGATGCTAAAAAGAAAAATAAAATAGGTGTGTAGATGCATTTTGATCAATTTTTGAAATAAATCAAACTTTTTTAAAATAGTTTGGGTCATTCACTTAAATTTTTTATATCATATTTTGTATGTAGAAATGAGTACTATGTAGAATGGTAATTTCGGATTATAATCTCTCTTCTATGTTTGGAAGTGCCTTTAGAATATGGAATCATAGTTCCTTCGATTTAACAATTCTGATTTTAACGGGGAATTCAAATATTCTTTAGTGAAGAATAATAATTAATTAAAATTACTTATTAAATATTTAACCTACTTATAGTATCCAATAATATAATGCGATTTTTATAAATACGAGTATATACACATTCTATTATATGTTCTTATGAGTATTTTCATACACACTTAAGAAATTATAATTTCAATCTTCATTTCATTTATTTTATTTCAGGTTATTGATGCGTACCAAACCCTCACTTAGGCTCTTATGGGTCGGTTTTCGACAAGGACGCTAGCCGGGGGCCAAGAGGGCACTGCAAAGGATTCTGGAGTAGGTGGTCAAAGACAAATCCGCACTAGGGGAATAGAATGACATATTAGGGCTAATGCTGAAATTAAAAATTTTGAGTTCACATACAAGAAGCGAGATTTATCTCCTATCATCCTAAAGCTATGTAATTGATCCGTACCATAAACCCTAATTCAGTTCAAGCCAAATGAAGCTTATAAGATGCCGTTCTGGAATATAGGTTTCAAACAACGATAAATGGCTTACTTGTATTTATGGAAATTGATTGTAGGTAATATGATTGAGATCTAAGTTATTTACAAATTTACGAATCGGACGGAGGAGGTGTAAGACCTATATAGATGGGAGAAATATTTTTTTTTTAAGTAGGAACTCAACGGTATAGAAAAATTTTATTAGTACAACGAAAGGAGAACATAACAGCTTAAGTTTTTTATACACACAATATTGAATATAGATCTTTGTGATTGAAAAAATAAAAATTAAAAAAATTAATTATTAATACTATAAATTACAATAAATTTAGTATCGTGATTTAGGAATTGAGTGTATTGTTATTTTTTTAATTTTAAATAAATATTTATTTTATACTATAAAATAAATTATTGTACCGTCAAATATGTTCTATAATTTTTTTTAGTTTTACGTCTAGTACATCAGGACTTATTTGTTTGGTCATTTCGATAGGTATGCAAGCCAACTATTGGACTAAAATTTTTATCCAATACTGTAACATAGAAATACATGAATCAAATAATATTTAGATAAAAGACTAAGTGTCTTTAGCGTTATTCTATTTATTGGGGGTAAGTACCATTGTAAATCAAATCACATGCTTGTTATATATAGTAATAGTATAGTAACATACCGTTGTTTGTTAAATATGCAAACACTTTTAAGAGATAATAACCTAAAGAATCAATTTGGATGACTGTAATTATGCTTTTATTTTGGAGGACTGTAGTTATGCTACTAGAACTCTAGCCCAAGTGCTGGACAAAGGACTAATGTAAATTTGTTGGCTGGGTTTGAATGATGGGATAATAGTAATTCACCCCAAAAACAAAAAAATTTGTTAAAATGAATGGTGTTTGTATATATGCTTGTTGGACCATGTGGCCTACAAAATGAACCCTTTTTCTGCCATAGTTAATTATGATGGGGCTAAAAATTCAAAGGCCAATTCATATGGTAGTGAAATGAATTAAGCTTATTTACACGATACATATATAAAAGTTTTATTCGTATTTATTCACCAATTATATTACGAATACCTAATCAATCTTTACTCGATGTGAAGCCAGGGGTGGGGACGGTGACCGAGGCAGCATTAGAGGACTGTTAGGGCTTTGGTGGGTACGGTTTGGTGCAAAATTACCTGTTCTTAACGGTTTCCAAGGCAAGTCTGCTGTTGTCAAAACTACATCCCTCCGGTTCAGCTCGTTTCTTACACATGTATTTATTTATTCGAAGGAGGTGGCACCAATCCCTATAGATCCGTTTAATTTCTAGGGATTTATTTTTTCTTTTTATAAAATGCAACTTTGATTAAGAAATTTTCAATGCAAGAATATTTGTTAGGAGACAACTTTCTCATTTTTCTTATATTATAATTGTTGTTTTATAAGATGTAGAAGTGTAATTAAATTGAATTGAGTCAAATTAATATAATTTGAGCTCGAGCTAACTTGAAAATTCGAAAATTGAGCTTGGTATGAGTTCAATTGAGCTTCAACTTTTAAGTTTATATTTAACTTGAAAATATTTTTAATAAGTTCAAGTTTAACTCAATTAACTTTGTTAAATTTAAACTTTTTATAATTCTCCTCTAAATAATCTCAAACTTATTTGTATTTAAAAAATTTAAAAATAAATTACAAATTATCTTAAGATCAATTAGGTTTGTAAGCTTAATGAGATTAGTATTCTAAAGATCAAGATTAGTATTCTAAACGACTTATTATTTGAATAGCTTAGCTTTAAACTCGACTCGACTGTTATTAAATCGAATTTAAGTATAAATTAAGAAAAGTTTGAATAGTTTGTGAATCAATTTGATTCATTTACACATTTTGTGGAGTTGATATCAATACATGTGAAAATTTTCTACTTTTTGTCAAACGCTTCTAAAAATTATCTCGCGGAAATTCATCAATACCATTGGAATATTATTGCAAAAGAATATTATATTTGCTCATCTAAAAATGAGCATAAGTGGGCATATCAAATGGTTATCTTTTACCCCCTTCCCATCTGTATTGTTTAAATTACCTATTGCATGTCTATAGAAACATCACGATATATTTCAGGGATAGATTTACAGTGGGCGGGAAAGGGCCCCGTTACCAACTTTATGAAGAAAAACTTAGTTATTGAAATTATTCGAAAATGAAGAAAATATGTAATTGTATGTATATTTTAAAGACCATTTATTATTATGATTAAGTGGTTGTATGCTTGCCTTATAAAGACCATTAACTTATAAGATATTATACACAACTACTAGTGATTGTATGCTTGACCTTATAAATTTATATATTCCTATATAAGTTTATTGCCTTTTCAAAGACATTTATTTCTATATTGCTTAAATGACAATCCCTCTCTCTCTCTTATACATTTTATCACACGTTAAATTTCATTGTTAGAAAATTGTAATAAACTAAATAAAATCTCTTGGAAAGGAAAATTTAATATTGAATTAAATAAGGTATCTAAAGTTCTTATTTCCTAACGAACTAATAATAAACTAAAAGTAATGGTTTTGATTGTTTAAATTTTTGAAAAATTATGATATTATAATGATATCACAGAGATATTTGAAAAATCTAGATAATACTAATAATTACTTTTATAACTTTAAGAACTAAACTTTAGAGAATCCATTTTCAAATTTATTTCCCTAATTGTATATCAATATCCATATCCATATAGTTTTTTGAATAACATAACCTTATACGGGCTAAAAATAAAAGAAAGTTGTCTTCTATAGTTGTATCTTAAATAAAAATTTAAATATACAACTCTTCCCATCCTAATCAGCTATTGCCACTGACACTGAGCTGTTACATTACAATATATATCATGCTCATTCAAGATATTATTCCTCTCTGCCCCATCTTAAAATATGAAATCTCCTCTCTAAATCAATTCTCTTGCCTACTTTCTTCGAAAAAGATGAAGATTTTCTCTTCTTTCTGCTCTCTCTCATTCAATTGTTAGGTAGGATTGGTCACCTCCCTTTTGTCTATACTCTCTTTTCTGTTCCTAATCCGAGTCTGTACAACATAAATATGACACAAACCTATGCAAGTCAAAGAAAATAAATATAACCCAACCTTATAGTCTCTCTTAAATTTCATATCTTCCTCTTATATAGTCCTGTCTTACAATCATAGTATTAGTATCCATTGAGAAAATTGATATACTGCACTCATGAAGACTATCCTAGCAAAATCCCCTCATGATTCCTCCTTTTCTTTCTCTAGGAGATACTTCGGCTGGAGAAAAAAGCTGGACGACGGAGAAAACCAAGAAGAAGAAATCCTAAACTTCAGTAAGTCATCGCATTTTTTCGATGTGGAACCCGAAGAAGAGCCCAAGGATGCGATTACTTCCATCGTCGTGAAAAGCAAAAGAAAGAAGCCAAACAAGGCAGTAGTTTCCAGGCTTAAATCTGCCCTGACAGTCTTCAACAAGGGTTTATCCCAATCCCACTCGTTGCACAGCAATAAAGTGATAGGGACCCTGTTTGGTTACAGGCGTGCTCATGTCCATTTTACTGTCCAGGAAGATCCTAAACTGGGTCCTTCTTTTATGATCGAACTGGCCACCCCTACAAGCATCCTGGTGAGGGAAATGGCTTCTGGGACGGTCAGGATCGCATTGGAATGCGACAGGAAAGGCATAAAGAGGGCTGGGAAGTTGCTCAATGAGCCGCTCTGGAGGACTTATTGCAATGGGAGGAAATCAGGATATGCAGTTAGGAAAGACTTTAAAGGGGAAGAGGAAATGAAAGTTTTGAAGGCCCTAGAGCCTGTTACAATGGGTGCCGGTGTGCTTCCAGGGATCTGTGGAGATGGGTCGGAAATGGAATTAGGAGAGCTCATGTACATGAGAGCTAGGTTTGAGCGAGTTGTGGGGTGTAAAGATTCTGAAGCTTTTTACATGATGAATCCTGATGGGAGTGGAGGTCCTGAGCTCAGTATCTATTTGCTTAGAGTTTAGTGGATGAAATTTCTCCATCTCCAGATGGTATTTTCATCCGTAAACCGTTATATTGTCGAATGGAATGAGAAGTGTAAAATAAATTCACACCATATATATCAATGGTAGTATGTGATTAGGGAACACGGATTGAGATATTATCTAGAGATAGGCGAATTTTGTCCAAGTTTACTATAATTTACACTTGCGGATAATTGGATAAGACTACTTGTGGTTCTTATCGTCAGTAGCTTCAGGTGATTATATATGGAAGTTTAAGGTTTTATGAAGCAATATGGATCCTGACTTTGTTTTTTTTTTTTTTTCTTTCCCTTTTTGTTCTGGGATTCTAGTAAAGTTCGATTCTTGTAGAGATTGCATTGAGAGGAACCAAATTTGGGGCTTGCTTTTTTCGAAACTGAAAAAGGTTCTCAAATTGGTTAGAATGGAGACATATGATGACATACGGCTGTTTATGTAGATCTAATTGAAGCAAATGAGTGAAACTCATTGACTCGAATCAAAAGAATAAAAAATAAAAAGATAAAATCGATCCAAACATTAACTTGGATTAAAACACTACAAGATAACTCCAAAAATAAAAGACAATAGCAATAGTAAAACTTAAAGTCAAGTAAATTTCAAAAACACTATAGAAAAACCTCTAAATTCCAAAAACCTCAACACAATCCTTACTGGAGACGCAATTGAAACCTTGTGAAGCCTTAACTAAAACCTTGCGCAGCAAAGTTGATGGAAATAGTAATTGTAATGAGATTCATCATGCTCTTATGGTATAGTGGGGAAAGCTTGTGTTTCTAATATGCAGATCTTCACTTTTATGCATTTATAGCACGTCGGATATTCTACTCAACCATGTGAGCAATCGATCTAATTGAAGCATTGTGACAGTTAGGCTAGTTTGTACAAAGACATCTCTTATTTGGCTAAAAGACTACTATAGAGAATAGGGTAAAATTGCACTTATAAAACCAATCTAGTAGTTTATGTAACAGAGAAACAAAAAACATGTAACACAAAGTATAAAAAGAGAAAAACAAATAGAAGCATCGAGATCTTTCTAAGAGAAATTGTGAATGGAGTACAGGCTCACTTAAAGAAGCCATATCACTTCTTGTACCCTTTCGTAATCTGAATTCCATGAGATCACTTTGCAAGAAAAGATCAAGAGTGGTTAGTATCCATTCTTAGTAATATTTGATATAAACTAAAGAAAGATTAAACATGAGAGAACGAGAGGAAGAGATTTAAGGTTTCACTAACCCTTCGAGAATAATTAAGAGAGAAAGAGAGAGATAGTATTTGATTTAAATACATTAGATGATATCTTAAGATTAAGTGTGTGGGCCTTGGGCTTATTTTGTAATAAGAAGCCCAACAATTTGGTGTTCTCATTCGTTTATAGCACTTGAGACTTGTCCATCAGCATCCAATCATCAAGATATGGATGCAATCAAAGCAATGTTTCTTACTATGCAATTCTTTAAAGGAAATGAATGCTTAGATTGGATCTTTGATAGATAGAGTGAGATATTTGGAAATTTCTAATGGTAATAATTAGAATCTGATATCCCTTAGTTAAGTGATAGGTAATATAGGAAATTCATCATCTTTTACAAAACAGAATGACTCTATTGATGCCAATTTGCTTAAGGGCATTAAATTGGAGATTCCAAATTTAGAGGCTCAAATCTTTTAGTATGGATTTTCAAGATGCAACAATTCTTTAATTTTCGTGAAATATTTGAAGATTAGTGCAATACAATAGCATCATTTGCCATGGAGGATGTAGGACTCTATTGGTATCAATGGATGTTCAATAAAAAGTTGCCACTTGGCTTATATTTCTCAAGGCATTGCAGTTGTAGTTTAGACCTTCCCAATGTGAAGATGTTCAAGGAGCTCTGGCAAAATTACGTCAAAAAAGGTTAGTAGTAGAATATTAGGTAGAATTTGAGCCTCTTTCTAATAGAGTTATCGGTTTATCCCAGAGTTTCTTGACTAGTTGTCTCGTATTTGGCTTAAAATTTTCTATTAGAAGAGATGTACAAATAGCTAATCTTACTACATTAGTGCATGTAGTTTGGTTAGCCAAGATGTATGAAGCTAAGACTACTAATCGGTATGCATATAAGAGTTCCATACCTATACATATGTTAAGCATCAACTTTTGCAATTTGCTAAGTTGAATGTAGTTTTGCAAAATTCTTCATAAAAAGACAATGGTAACCAAATTGCTAAATCAATTTCTGTTTTGAAAATAACTGGACAAGAAATGCATGTTAGGAGAGAAAAGGAGTTATGTTAACAACTATGATGAGAAGTTTTATGGAAATCATGACTGTAAATCACAATTTTTACTACTACTGACTAATGATGAAGAAATTGAAGACGAATTGGTAGAAGAGGCCTGTGTTGATGACTAAGATGATAGTGAAGTGGTGTTAAAAGATGTTTTTATTAGCTATCATGCATTGTCAAGTGAATGTGCTGCTAAGACTATAACATTTGAGGGGATTGTGAATTTTAAACCAGTTTTAATTCTAGTTGACTCAGGAAGTATGCACAATTTTGTGTAAAGTAGACTGGCTAAAAAGTTGAATTGGATAGTATTACTATCACCAATTTTCCAAGTGATGATTAATAGTGGTAGTTGTCTTACTTATGAAGGACAGTGTCAAAATATGAATTTTACAACATAAGGTATGGAATTTTGTGATACCTTTAATGTTTTACCAATTCAAGGAGCAGAAATTGTCTTGGGAGTACAATGGTTGCAAAATTTGGGTACAATTACTATTGATTATTCTAAATTGATATTGCAATTATGAAAGAATGGGATTGAGGTGACTTTAACTGGAGATGTATTTAGGGGTGCTAGTCCCATCTCTCATTATTAATTGTGCAAGTTTATTAAATAAGATGCTATTGCATCATTTATCAGTTGGTGGCTTAAGAGATTGAAAACAAGTGTGATTGCATGGAAATTGCTAGCAACACTCAAATTTCTCAAGTGTTGAGTAGATTTTCTAAAATGATTCTAGCACCTTTAGCATTGCCATTGACTAGAGAGATAAAACATCGTATTGTTCATAAACAAGGGACTTCTCTAATTAATTTTAAACCTTAGATAACCACATTTCCAAAAGAATGAGATTGAGTAACAAAGGTAGGAGATGCTTCAACAAGGCATTATCCAACATAGTATTAGCCCATTTTCCTCTCTGATTATTTTTATAAAGAAGAAGGATGGTACTTGAAGATTTTGTATTAATTATCGACCCTATGTAATGGTAAAGGATGAATTTCCACTACCAACAATAAATGAGTTAGTAGATGAATTGTTTGGAGCAACTGTTTTTTTCCAAATTAGACTTAAGATTTAGTTATCACCAGATTCGTATGCATCGGGAGGAAGTAGAGAAAATTGTGTTTAGGACGCAGAAGGGTTATTATGAATTTTTAGTAACACTATTTGGCCTAAGTAATGCCTCGGCCACTTTTCAAGTGATCATGACTAAGATATTTTGGACATTCTTAAGGAAATTTTTCATTTTTTTCTTTGACGATATCATAGTTTATAATAAGACAATGGCTTTACATGTTGGTCATCTTTCTAAAGTATTATAGGTGTTAGAAGATAATACTTTCTATTTGAAAGAGATTGAGTGTTCTTTTAGAAGAGATAATATAGATTATTTGGGCCACATTGAATCTAAATTTGGTGCACAACCGAACCATCTAAAGTGGAAGCAATAGCCAATTGGTCGTTACCTTCTTCTCAAAAGCACTTAAGAGCATTTTTGGGACTTTTTGGGTATTATAGAAGATTCATTAAAGGATATGCTAATATGGCATCTCCTTTAACTAAATTGCTAAAGAAGGATTAGTTTCAATTGAATGAAGTGCTATTATTGCTTTTAATAAGCTTAAACAGGCCCTATTTATAGTTCCTCTTTGATCTCTTCCAAACTTTTCAAAATAGTTTGTGATTGAGACAAATGCATCTAGCAGTAGAATTAGGGTTATCTTACTTCAAGACAATTACCTTATTGCTTACTTTAGAAGGAAATTACCACAACATTTATGTAAGGCATCAGCATATGTTCATGAGCTACATGCTATTATAGCTTCGTTAAGGAAGTGGAGATAGTTTGTTGAGGTCTCATTTTCTTATTAGAACATATCATAAAGCATCAAAGAGTTATTGACTCAAGTAATACAAACTTCAAAGCAGCATAAGTATTTGACTAAGTTATTGGGATATGATTATTCTATAGTCTATAAGGTAAGGTCGGATAATATTATTGGTGATACCTTATATTGGCAACATGAGCCTACTTTACATAGAATTTCAATGATCTATTTTCCTTTTATTGAAAAATTGAAGGAGGACTATAAGTCTCTAGATAGTTTCAAGCGGATGATTGATGACTCGACTTAAGGAAACCATTTGAAATGGCCATTAGTTTGGAAGAATGATTTGTTATATTTCAAACACAAGTTATTTATGCCTGGTTCATCTCTTATTCTTACCTTACCAGAAGAGTTAGATTCCTTAAGACATATAAGAGACTTGCAATTGAATTTTTTTAGGAAAGCATGCATAAGCAAATACAAGAATTTGTTAACTCGTGTTAGGTGAAATATTCTACATGAGTACATTCTAGATTATTGGCCGTTTACCTAATCTTCATCATATTTAGGAAAGATATCAATATGGACTTCATCACACATTTACTTAAGCCAGTTGGTTATATAGTCATTTTAGTAACGGTAGATCGTTTATCCAAATACTTCCATCTAAGGGCTTTGGAAACTGGTTTTACAATAGCTAAAGTAGCCTCTTTATTTTTACACAAAGTAATCAAATTGCATGGATTCCCCAAAATAATTGTTTTAGATAGGGATCTCATTTTCATGAGTAAGATTTGGCAGGAGCTTTTTAAGCTCAGTGGTGCCAAGCTAGTTACTAGCAATGCTTATCATCCTCAATCTAATAGTTAAACAGAAGTGTTCAATAGGGTTATTCAACAATATTTGAGATCCTATGTTATAGATTATCCCATTAATTAGGTTAGATATTTGCTATCGGTAGAGTATGCCTATAACACTTCATTTCATGAAGAGGCTAGTATTACACCTTTTGAAGTAGTACATGGTACTACTTTTACCAAAGTCACTTCCAAGTTAGATGTAATAGATATGGAATTACAAAGTCGAGATGAAGTATTGAGGATACTTAAGACGTAGTTGGAGAAGACCCGACATAGAATGAAGCAGTTTTATGACAAATACAAAACATAAGCATAGTTCGAGTCAAGAGATCTTATTTTTATCAAACTTTATCCTTATAGATAGCTTTCTATCTTAAGATAGAACTATCATAAGCTTTTGAAGAGGTACTATGGTCCTTACAAGGTGTCGAGACGAGTAGGGACAACTACCTATGAAATAAATTACCCATCTATTCATGGATAAATAATGTTTTTCAAGTATTTTTCCTTAAAAAGGCTATTGGCTCTCAATTTCCTCCACTTAATCTTCCCTATGAGGCTATCAACAATCATCCTTTGTTGGACCCTCTATCTATAATAGGTGCTTGTGAAGTTGTTCATGATAATTAGAAGATTAAACATATTTTGGTACAATAGTGTAGATTACCATAGGAAGAGACAACTTAGGAAGATTGGCTTTAGTTTAGCAAGATCTACCTTAATTACAACCTTGAGGACAAGGTTGTCTTTCAAGAGAAGGTGCCAACTGTTACAGTTAAGCCAATTCGTACAAAGACGTCTTTTATTTGGCTAAAAGACTACTATCGAGAATAGGGCAAAATTGTACTTGCAAAACAAATCTAGTAGTCTATAGTTAGAATAGTAACAAATCATAATAGAGAAATAACAAACATGTAACAAAAAGTATAAAAAGAGAAGAATTAACAAAGGTCTTTCTATGAGAAATCGTGTGTGGAGTACAGGTTCTATCAAAGAAGCCACATCACTTCCTTCACCCTTTTATAATCCAAACTCTATGAAATTACCTTGTAGGGAAAGATAAAGAGGGATTAGTATCCATTCTTAGTAATATTTGATACAAATTTAAGAGAGATTAAATGTGAGAGAAAGAGATCTAGGATGTCACTCACCCTTCAAGAGTAATTGAGAGAGAAAGAGAGATAGTATCTGATTAGAGTAACCTATGTAATATCCTAAGGTTAAGCGTGCAAACCTTAGGTTTATTTTGTAATAAGAAGCCCAGCAAATAGTGTCTTCATTCCCAGCTTGAATTTCTAATCCATGATTAAATGCATAAAGAATCTGTCTAGATATTGCATATAAAATACTCACACAATGTAAATCACTAGAAAATTAGTATATGACCAGCATAGTATGATATTCAAAGAGGCTATGGAAGCTTTGCGGACAAAATTCAACAGTTGGGGAAATTGTATATTAATATAACATCTATTGAGATAATGTTTATGACAAAAGTCAATTCCGCGATGGCAAGATCAATATGCAACGATGGATAAAAGAATGAAAATTGAAACATAAACAATACCAATGGTGTTACATGTTTTAACAGAGCAAATTAGTACTAAGAAGCCCGCAATTATGTTCCCAGTCGTAGCTCTCAGTGACAATATGCAGATAAATTATTTTCTTTTGTAAATATAACCAAAAAGTGCGGCCAATAAATTATATACCTGGAAATCACATAATTGCCACGATCTAACTGGTATATGATGTCTATACTTATGGTTACTTTCTTAGGTAGATTCTTTTAAAAGTTAGATTGACCATGTAATTAATTAAGAAAAAATGTAAAGAATATAATTTAATTATCAAAATAAAACCATTTGGAGCAGACCATGTCATTAATTAAGAAAAACGTAAAGAATATAATTTAATTATCAAAATAAAACCATTTGGAGCATGTCACCAGTAGGGCATGTCTAACTTGTATCTATCCATATAGGTTCCATGCTCTTATCTCCAGGACAATACAAACAAGGACCAACGTATAGTTTCTTAAGCAAGTACGGAAAAACCTTTGTTACTTCTACTGAAATTGTAATATCATCGATTGTTATTTGAATCCCACACAGAATAATTTAGGTTTAGTATTGCTAACATAACAAAAATTCAATTCTGTTGTATTAGGATTTTTATAAAACCCACAACCAAGAATTAAACCTTAAGAAATACTTTCATGGACTAAGTTTACGTAAGTAGCAACAAAATTTACATGAGCAGGACAGAGGCAGGATTCACCATTGGCCGCCGCAAATAGCTTCCTGATAGACTAACAGTTCCAGTCAGGGCAGTCCATCGAAGGAACCGCGCAAGGTTTTAGTTAGGGTTTCACGAGGGTTCGATTGGGGTATTATGTTAAAGTTTCTGGAAAAGGAATTATACTTAAAAATAATAAGTGGTATATAAGTAATTATAAAATTTTAATATATATATATAAATATATATTTTTTATAAAAATATTAATTATATTTTTATATATTAAAATTTTATAGATATTTATATATTACTTATCGATTTATACAATAAGTTAGTATTATTAAAAGTTTATCTAAAAATTTTAAAATTAAGAGGGTTTTCAATAGTTTACTTGACTTTTAACTTTTACTATTACCGTTGGCTTTTATTTTTAGAGTTATCTCATAGTGTTTTAATCGGAGTTAAAGTTTGGTCGTTCTATTTTTATTTATTTATTTGTTTTTAATTCAAGTCGGTGTTTTTCACTTATTTGTTTCAATAAAATCCATATTAGTAGCCATGTGTCGTTGCTAAATGCCATGTGAGCATGATATGACGGCTCATAGGATAGATTCAATATACGAGAATATGAATACGAGCAAGGATTTAGTCCATGCTTGCCTTTAATTGACTTTTAGTTTTCAGTGCTGCCCATGATAGAGCCAAAAAAAGAAAATTGAGTATGGCATCGTTAGAAATGCTACCAGAGGATTTTCACTTAATTGCCTTGTTATAATTTCTACATGAGAAAAAATATTCAATAGGTATTATAAATAATGTGTTATATATATATATATATATGTGATATATTAAATATTAATAAAATATTTATTAAAATTATAATAAAAGGAATTATTTTTAAATCAATTACTACATATGATTAGTATATGTTATATATGTCAATATTTTATTGATATTTACATATAATATTTACATAACATATAGTGTATATTATCCATTAAATTATTTCTCCTATCATGTGATTCTTTAGTCAACTCATTTACTAAAGTGTTTATCTCTAATTTTAATTTAAAAAATGTTCTCTTTTGTAAAGACGGTTACAAGATTCTAAATTCCAAGATCTACTAATTTTTCAAGTGAGTCAACTTAAAAAATTATTAATCTCACCCTTTGTAGAACAAACCTTTTTTCTACATCACAATGGCACATAGTATGTTTACAATAGAGTGAGCATACATTAGTAGCTTAGTTTTGCCTTTCAATCAAACTATACTATGAAAATGCGAGTTAATTTTTTATAGTTTGAATCAAACCATATGGTTTGGTTAGGAATTTTCCTAACCGTGAAACTTCGGTTTGGCTAGGTTTGGTTTTGGAATTATTGAACCATATTTTGTTATATGAGAATGTATACTTGCGTAACATGTAACTCTATAAGTTAAGTACTAAATTTATATGAAAATGATAAGTATTAATATAATATAAGAGTTGATGAAATAAAAATTTATGTAACTAAGAAGTTTCAAATATCCATTTACAAATAACTTTATTCAGAAAGCTAACAAATAGTATCAACTCTTAATCAATCTATATATATACTTTAAAAATTACAATGATAAAAGTTAAATACATATACATTTTAATAAATACAAGTTAAAATGTTTATGTGCTCTGTTATAATCAAAAAAGACAAAAATTCTAGCTATAAATAAAGTAATAGTATGTTCTTTAAAACGGTTTAGTCTGATTTATTATTCTAAATCAATATCAATTATAAATTCTTGATTTAGTCTATTTATGAATTTTCTAAACCAAGTAGCAAAATATATATACATATATATATATATGTATATAATATTCAGTTTGGTCGATTTTTTTACTCACCTTTATTGAATTTTTTGTAAGGAAAGCTACTTAACCTAATAAACAAATCAAAATGAAAATAGAATACTTTTTTCTTTATAAGGAAACCTACTTAACCTATAATAACAGGTTAGAAGGTAACTATACAAAACTGTCCCTTTTTTTTTTTTTTTTGCGTGTGGTGGAAGTTCAATATTGTAACTGTACCATAAAATTTATTAAGAAAATACTTTTTTTTTTAAAGATCATTTATTCATTAGATAAGAAAATCTCAGCTTCTTAACCTTCTTCTTCCTTATTTACTAACTTTACCATAATTAACACTAGTTACTCTACAATCATCTTTTTATAAGGGTGTTCATGATATGATTTAGTTTGATTCAAAGGTAGAAACAAATTGTACTGCTTTTAATGGTCCAAGGCTTTAAATCGAGTTACTTTAAATGTGGTTCCATTTGGTTTGGTTCAGTTTAGTTTAGTTTGAACTAGCATTTTAAAAAACACTATGTTCATTTCATAATATTAATAGTTTAAAGTCTTTAATTAATATTGATAGCCAAATTGAGGAACATTACTTAAGAATTAAAGCTATATAACATTATATTATAGAGACATTACATCTTAGATAATGGTGAAAGCGCATGAGTCTTCTAGAGACGAGAGATGGTGATAAAGGAAATGAAGTGGATTTGTGGAGGCTTAGAGTAAAATAAGAAATAGCAAAAAGAAAAAAGGTAAACAAGGTTAGACTAAAAAGTCGATAGGGTTTAAAAAAAAAAAAAAAATCACCTATTTTTTTATTTTTTTTAATAAAAATGATTTAGTCTAGATTCAAATAATTTGGTTCAATTCGAGTCAAACAATGGATCTTTTAAACCCTCTTTAAGATGAACCCAAATTGAACTAATATATAAATGAATCACATTTTATGATTTGGTGTAGTTTGGTTTGATGAACAACTCTATTTTTAAATGCCTTTGACTACTTTTAGTTGAGTCGCTAATATAATAAATAAATAAAACAATATCTCTAAGTATCATATATTAACCAGGAAAAGTACATACGAAAAGACAATTTTAGTGAGCCCTCACATATTCCATTATCCTAAATGAATCTTCTCATAATTTAGGTATCTATGTCAATATTTTGCCCTCATTATTAACCATGTTTAAGAAGATATCATATTAAATATAGGGTTTTCTTTTACGGTACAATCACTTAAAAGTGACTATGTGGTGTGGTCACTTGGACTTTAGAAAATCACCTTAATTTATAGTAAATAAGGACCGTTAATAGTAAAAATGAAACTGTTAACAGGTTTTTATAAGAGTTGTCAACAGCTTTCATAAGACCTTTGACAACTTTTGTTACTATTAATAAACTTTATTTTTTGTCAATCAAGGTGTTTTACTATAAATCAAAAGTGGCCACACCATATAGTCACTTTTGTGTGACTATATTGTAAAAATTCTCTAATATCCTCTCATATTTTTAATGGACATTAGGTGACAACACATGTACGTGTTTAGGAAAACCAAAAAAAAAAGAAAATTAAAAAGAAAAGAAACTAACTATTTGTATATAGGAAATAATAGAAATGTAATTGACATGACTCGACTAGTACCTTTGTTGTAGCAAATTACTATACATCGCACATAGGTTAAAGATTAACTCCCTTTTTAACCATTGCCCTTTCATACGACGTATTAGGTTACTTCCACTTCTAGTTACTTTAAGTCATTCGAACAAGTGATAACATGGAAAAATAGATAACATTACCAATCATTTAAATTCGTAATTATAAATCAAGTCCATTGGACATTACATCCCCAAAATAGCAATAGAATAAAACAAGTAGTCTAACAAGCTACAACTAATATGAAAACATAATTCACTAAAGAAAGTAAAACTTTAGCCATATTCCCTAGCAGTTCATTCCTTTGCTCTAGTTTTCCTATGAACCCTCCCAAGCTCGAGACTAACCTTAAGCATTCTACAGTCTGGTTTGAGGAAGAGGTATCCTTACAATAAAAGAAATCTAGGGGGTAGTGGGTACGGGCTGTAGTCTTATGTTTAGTGAGCTAATTCTTCCAACCATTCCTTTCAAGCGATATCATTGATAAGCATATGATAGCATGTAACAAGCAATATGCTATATAAATATATGTAGTGATCTAGGAATTGCATACAACTCATAATTATGCCCTTTATAGTCATGGTTGGGATTATTAACTGATACAAACTATTAATTGAGTTCTATCACCTGGGTTTTTATCTATAAATGCACTGATGTGCTACAGATACATTTAACATATATATATATATACACACATACACTTTACTTTGATGAACAATTTAAACTTTTTCAAACTCGAAAATTCCCTAGTCTAGCAGTATGGTGGCTCCATAGTCTACCCCATACGCCCTAAGTGGAAGTCACAATACATGCCCCTTAGCTATATGGTTGGCATCTCTTGACACTTAGTAAGCCTGTAGGTTAAGATAAGGACTTAATAAATATGACACTGTTGTATGCCTAAATTAATCCCTTCATAAGCTCTTGTTCCTGTAAGCCCCTTCCTACTTTTCACATGAGGTGACAATTGATATAGGTATAATGCAATGTCGTGCTATGCATGATCCTTTTTAATTATATGTTAAGTAAGTATTAGGTTCATTTACTCAGGTGATCAAACAATCATTGCTTATGGCCAACAATCTTATAAATATTATAGGTTAAGACAAGGACTTAATAAATATGACACTATTGTATGCCTAAATTAATCCCTTCATAAGCACTTGTTCTTATAAGCCCCTTCCTACCTTTCGCATGAGGTAGTAGTCGATATAGGTATAACACAATGTTGTGCTATCCATGATCCTTTTTAACTATATGTTAAGTAATTATTAGGTTCATTTAGTTGGGTGATCTAACAATCATTGCTCATGGCCAACAATCCTATAAATACCTACCATGCAAAAACTTCCGGTTCTCATAACATTAGTAGGTCGTTTGACAATCAAGTAACATAACACATGCATATCCCAAACTCCACATGCAACAATTTATCATAATTAAGATATTTAGTGCTACTAACTATAAGCAAAACCAAATATGGAGTTATTAAGAGTTGCTCACTTGGTCATAGCTATTAATTATAGTAGTCCGGTGGTAAATTTTTCCCCAAATCGATATCTCCTAAATATGTAAATGAGGCAAAATAAGAATTTTCTATTTTATGGTTTCATGCTAATGAGCTTACTAAAGTTATTCCTTTGGTTTTATTACTTATCCTTATATTTTTTTCTAATTAGGTCAAATTCTTCAATCGCACATATATTTCTCATTTTAAATTAGATTCTTATGATATTATAGTTAATTTTTATCATTTTTACATATACTTTCACATGGTATGATCAAATTTGCGTCTCCCTAAGAATGCTTCCTTTTATGTTTGTTTGCATCACCGTATTTTGTTCATTTTGTGGACTCAAATGGTTTTAGGCCTTGGACCATTGTTTAAGCTTCAATATTCGCATATAATCAGTTTCTTATTCATTATTTTCGGCTTTGATTCTATCTCTTACTCTTTAAGCTTTTTAGTGGGCTTTTGAGCCATAAAAGAGCTAGGTTCTTACAATGGACTTACTAGACACTTTGATAGGAATCAACTATTTGGACCAATTACGTGCAGCCGAGCTAGAGGATTGCAAGGACTCACATGGAGATTACTAGCTCGAAATCCCATTTTGGATGAGGATTCCTATTTTGATCTCTATCTTTTACACTACTACTGACTTAAGTACCAAGTTTTCATAAGTACCAACATAGTTTCTAAGCTACTAAGCTGTCATGTCGACCTACCAAGCATACATACCAACTAGCTAAGTAACCATACCTATTTTTAGCTCATGCCATGATCTTAGCAGCTCCTGAGTCGACTAGCATCAAACTTCTATTCAAGTTGAGTTGCTGAGACACTTGACTGACAGAGGATTAGAATGCTTTTTAGTACTCAAGCTTTGACCTAAACCAGATCAAGTCTACTTTAATTGATGACTCTTTCTTTTGACTTCATTTAAATTGTATTATATTAAAGCTGAGCCACCTTAAGGTATACTTTAGTAAGACCAGCAGCATTCCAGACCGATAACCACCATGTGACATATGTCTTCTATATAACTTTCCAGGATGGTTCCTTACTTTTTCGATACAAGATATTCATTATCCTTCTTACCCTTTTTAGTATGTTTTATATATTCCATTTGTAAATTACCCTTTTATCTTTTCCATGTATACCCTGTAACCCTAGTAAGGCTAGTATATAAACCCTATTTACTTGTAGACAGGAAACACGTTATTGCATTATTGATTATTACAAGTTTACTTTCTTAAGCAACCTTAGTATTCTCGTTTATCTCTTATCTCTTATCTCTTATATTTTATCTATTCTCTTTAGCAAGTAGTAGTGCTAAGCGACCTTATAATTTGGACTGATGAGTTATATTTGATGAATTGTAAGCTAAATAGGATTAATTGGTGTATTATATTTGATTAATAGTTGCTTAGATTTTTGTTAACCTTTTGTTTTCCCTTTTTGTTCCCTTTTGTTGTGGTACTTTTTCGTGTGTATAACCCTAGAGACGCATCTAACTTTAGTGGGCTTAGGGAACCTATAGTAGGTCTTCTTTAGGTCTTTCATTTTCCTTATATTACCTTTATACCTGTAGATCGTGGGTTTTTCTCTAGCTCAATTGTAAGTTTTAGGCCGTTTAAACTTCTTAAGGCTTATTGTCCTTATTGAACTTGTATTTTTAGACTTGAAACTTGGCAAACTAAGGTTTCATGTTTACTTTTTCTTTATTTTTAGATCTAGCCGGTTAAGTTTGGGTTTCTTGAGGCTCATCCTTGGCTTACTTTCCTTGAGTTTTGACCTAAACACTAACTTGAGGTGCTAAACATTTGTTTTTTTTTTTCCCTTGTCATTGCTTCTTGTTTGTCATGTTATTAGGGGAGAACATGTGAGATTAGATTAATTACTCTTTGGCTGTGAGTTCTAACAAGTTTTCTTAAGGCCATAATTAACTTTTTCTTGGGTATTATCTCATATACCTATCATATAGCTATTTAGGTGCATTTTTAAGCTTAGATGTCTTTTATTAAGTTGAGGAAACATCTATAAGGCCTACATACTTCCCACATCTAGCATTTAAAGGGATCTTATTCCAACTTTATTTTGATGTTTCTCCAAGTTACAAGGCTTCCTTTTTAGTGCACATTTATCTCATGCTAAGCGACAAGTTTATTACTACTTAGGACTTACTACTTTATAAGGAAATTTTCAAGAACAACCACTAACTAGCACGATCTAAATAGCTCCTAAAATATAAGGAAATGCTATAAGAAATGAAATAAGGAAATTCTACTCATGGCATCCTAAGACTACATAGGAATAGAGTGTACTTTACTTGGCTTAGTAGTGGTGAGTGGCGCCCCAAAGAAGTGCTCCTCTTGTCCATGCTCTGAGTCTCTTATGTGTACTACTCCTTGGTCTTTCAAACCCTTATTGAACTATGAAGCTTGTGAAGTGATGAATACTTGATGCTATCTAAAATAGACTAAGCTTAGCTGGCGTATGTGTAAGGATATTTGGAGGATTCAATGGTGGAAATGAGGGTGAAGATTAGGTATTTGGTTAGGGCTTAATACTACAGTTTTGGTGAGGACGATTAGGGGTGCTTTTACTCTTGAAGCTTAAGTGTTGAATGGTGTGAATTGAAGGAAGTTCAAATGGTCAGTGTGTTGGACTTAAATGGCCGATTAGGTGCTTGATGGGAGTCTTCCTCTTTAGCTTATCATTAGGTGATTTGAAAGGGAGCAATGGTGCATGGGAGTAGCCTGTCCTTTAAGGCTCCCAATGCTAGTCATTTGTATACACTTTCTTGGTAGAGAAGATGAAGTCATGGCCTCCTTTAGTACTCTCAAATTAGCAAATAGAAGTGGGTAGGGGTGGCTTGCTCAAGTCTCCTCTATTACTACTTTTAGGTTAGTGCAAAAGTGACTAAAAAACTTTTTCAATATATGGTATATAACTTGTTTAAGGATTAAGAGTGGTTTTTTCTAATCAATCCTAGGGATTTGCTAAAGTTTCATAAGAGTTTTACATTAACTAAAGATTAAATCTTGATATTTAATTAAGTTTTGAAATGGAAATGAGAGGGAAAAGGGATGGTAGTGTAGTTGACACTAGGTTCCACGTATAGGTTCCTAAACTTCCACATTTTGAATTATCAAGACTAGATTGATTTATTTAAGTGACTACGTTTGAATTTAGTCCTTGATTTTTCTATTCATCAAGCTTATTTTAAGATAGGTTATAGGTTTTTTAAGTTCGATTTGAGCTCCATTAGGTTTAAGGCTTTTGATCAAGGATTCTTAAGTATTTGATTTAGTATTAGGGTTTTCAATCCTTTGTTTTAAGGTTCTAATAAGTTTAGGAGTTTTTACTATGTTTTAGAGTTTAAGGTTTTAGTAAGTTGGGGGATCGTTATTAAGTTTTAGGGTTTTTGTGTTCGATCATGATCAAGAAGTTGATTGTTATATGAATGATGTACTATTAGTTCGATATTTAAGTTGGTTGATCCTTAAGAATGTCTAAAGAGGGCTTATGCTACTCGAACCGTTATCTAACATTTGTAGGGGTTATAGTAATAGCATTAAGTGCAGAAAGATAAAATGAATTGTCACTTTTACAATTACACTAAATAAAATTGGTGAATGATGTGTTTGCAATATGTATAAAAATGTAAAAAATATCAAACATATGAAATATTAATTCCAAATCATTTACATAAATAATTACATAATTTAAAAATTAAACATGAAAGTAATTCAAAAAATATTGACATTACAAAAGTATAGTATTAACATAGAAAAGAAGATAATAAATGAATAATGTTCATTTGAAAATGTTAACTTTATGTTGATTTAAAAAAAAAGAAATAATAAAAAAAGAACTAAAAAATTGTGTGATTAAAATCATGAAGCAAAAAATAATTATGTTAATTATTTGTTATTCTTTAATTTCTCAAAGATAATGATTTGTTTAACAATATTTTCGAGGATTGGATTATTGAGAAATTAGCATTTCCCCACAAAATGTTTTTCTAGTAAAAAAATTACTTAAAGAATTTGATACACACCATTGTATATTAAATGACTGATTTGTAAAATAAAATCATTTTGTTAAATAAAACACAATATAGAAATAAATTTAACAATGGACACCTTATCCATAAGAGAACAAATGCTGAAGTAAATATGAAGACACATAATTTTCTTGTCAAGATATGAGATTATAATATAGAGACAAAAGGATGAGAGAAAATTTGGGAGAGAGATAAATTGTTTTTTTTTTTTTTCAGGAAATGGATTTTATTAAAAAGTGATATTGATAATATACCAAAACAGCCTCGCAATGATCATCATAAAGATCGATAACTAGTTTAAAAAATAGGGTTGAGATGCAATTACCATATTGGGCCAAGTTTTTATGATTATCTTTTTCTTGAATTATTATTTGAATAAGAAAAGCAAGCATATAGTCTTTATTATAATTTAGAATTAAAAGAATCTTATTAACATGCTCTCATTAAATAGTAATGAATTTATTAGTTAATTAAACTATAATATATCACTATATATTAGAACTTAATATTTAACTTTTCAATAAACAACGATTCAGGTTGCTATTTTGATTGATAATAAAATTAATTCATCCACAATCATAAGTTTACAAAACAAACCTTATAGGTTCATTTTAATTAACTTTTGTGGCCATGTCATAAAATTTAGTCCATAATGGAAAATGCCCATCACAGTCTTAAATTAATAGCTTGCTAACATGAGGTGAAAGTAGGAAAGAGAAATTGTTAAGATAAAAATTAGTAAAAAATGTGAAACCAAGATCATTGACCAACTACCATAGATTGAAATAGTGGGTCATTCTTATCGTTCGTGAAACTTAGAAAAAATAGCTTAGGGATTGTAGAAATAAATCTATCAAAAAAAGCTTGAGAAACGAGTTTAGTTGTGTGATAAGACCCTAGTTGCTTGGAATCGACGTAATATAAGGCTTCTAGAAAATGCTTTTCGAATTAACTCGAACTTTAATATAAAGTTACAAAAGATAGAATAAGAGTCTTGGTCATATTTATTTTGAGAAATAAAGCTTACAAAATATTTAAATTTAATAAAACGTAATATAAAATAAAAAATGAATTATAGGATGCATTTTCACTCATTTGGAAATTTTGAAGTAAGGAAAAACACCCCCAAGAAAATGAATTCTATATAAAATAAAAAATAAAGAAAATATTGCAAAATTTGGATTAGAAGCAAGGCACGTCAGGTTCATATAGTAACCTACAACGTTATGTCAAGTGGCTTTGGGTTATAAGAGAAGTTAGTGAGGGAGAGTGTTCCTTTGCTGCATATTCTCCTTTGACCTGCTGAATGACATACTTTGGTGGCCGGAGGGTCGCTGGAAGTTCTTCCACCAATGAGTCTAATTTTTGCGTTCGATTTTTATTTAATTATTAAAAATATTAAACTCATTTAGAAAATTATGAAAATTATTTCTTGAAGTTATTTTGCATGTACTTAAATTTAATAATTTTATTTTGTCAAAATAATGATGATTTATAATACTTGCTTAAGAAAATGCTCTATTTTAATGAATTTTAAATTAATTTCTCGAAATATTAAATGATGTTGTTTTGAATTATAAAAATTTTATATAACACACTTATATTATGTACTTAAATGTAGTACCAATAATTTTTTATAATTTTTATGTTTACTAATTATTATAATTTATTTCTTATTATTGATAATTTTTCAAATTAAAAGGAATAATTAGTTTTTGAAGTAATTTATGATTAGAATCAAACATGTAACGATTTTTGGTGATTGGTAATGTTAATATATAAATTATATTCTAATAGTAGGGATAAGTATAATTATTTACCAATTTTAAGATAATTTTTGGCAAAGTTAAGCTAACACTAGCATTTTTTGAAATGTTATATATTTTGTTAATATAGTATTTTTCATGTCTAGAACTTAAGAAGTAATTTTTTGAATTTAACATATTTTTTTTGGATTTAATTGAGTATATACACTAATTATTAAGAAATTTCTCACTATTTAAGTACATTTTGATAAATACGATAAATAAAATAATTTGTATTATCGACACTGTAATAAGGGGAGTCTTAGCTAATATGACATTATATATGTTGTCTAGTTCTATTTTAATTTTCCTTAATTTCATTTTTATTAAGCTTAGTTCATTTAATATAAATTATTCGATATAAAATTAAGAAAACATTTTCCTTTTAAAAACTTACCTGCGAGCTCCCTCTTACCTTTGTAAAGCTCCTATACAGCTCAAGTTATCGTTCTACTGCTAAACTGTCGCGAAGTGGGGTTGAACGTCTCCTGCTCATATCGACTTTGCCACTCTAATACACTCGTGTTGAATGAGAGGTAAATGTTCGCCAGGTATTATGCCAGGTTATATTTATGCCTCTCTTCATCATACCTCATTAGCTTTTGTCCGGATGACCACCTCAAGCAATCTGTCGCTGCGTTCTATCTATTCCTACCTCCTCGGGATACTTTGACCTTAAATGCCTGTTAAGGGTACCATATCCCTCTCCCATTTTCCACAAATAACTCATGTTGCAATAGCTGCAAAATGCCCTTGAGATCCCCACTTCATTTGTACCTTTATGTAAATGAGTAGTAAAAATATTAAACTTACCAAGTTTAGAGGGCTTATTTGAGCCAGATGGTCTCGAACTGTTATGCCCACATTGTCTCATATGCTGCTTTTCTATTTCGGGAATAATTTCTATGTCGTCCTCCTCATCCTCAAACATGCTTGTAAGGCAACTTATCCATGGGGGTTTAAATACTACGGGTCATGCAAGGACACTACTATGAGAAGATTCAAATCTAACACGACATTTAGGGACACTTACACGTGGAGGTTCGAAACCGAGAGGTAGTGTACCTCGATAACTCATACGTTGATGTTCAATGTCAAAGCCAGGAGGTGGTATGCCCTAATTACCCATGCGATGAGGTTCTACATTGAAACACAGAAGTGATGTAAATTCTTCTTCCACATTCTCAACCATATCATATGTCTTTTACTCATTCAGGTCGTACTCATTATCCGGTACACTTGAATGTCCTTAAACTGTAGTGATGCACACAACTTATTGGAAGTTCCAATGCCTTTACCCTTACTTTTACCACCAAATAATGAACTGTGTTTTTTACTGAAAATGATACATGATAACTCTAATTTTAAACATATTTCACATGGTAATTTTATAGTATTTCCAATACATTTTTGGTTTTTTTTTAAATAAATTGATACTTAATTGGGTGAAATTTTGATTTCAAGGTTTGAACGCGTTCTAGGATTGAAAACGAAGAAAAGAAATCAAGTTTCACTCAATTTGGAGCTCAAATGAATGAGTTATAAAGTTTTGAAGTTACACAGTCTAGGACATAACCATATCCCCAGGCTATGTCCATGTAAGAAAATTTGCCAGGGTCAGAAAGTTACACGACCTAAGGACACGATCATGTCCCAGGTCGTGTCTGGTAAAGAAAACAAAAACCTTATAATACACTATAAAAGGACATATTAGGATTTCACAAGAAATATGAGACATTGAAGAAGAGAAGAGACTTGAGGAGAAGGAGAAGAAAAAGGCGAGAGCAAAACCAACTTCAAGATTGGAGAGATTTTTCATCAATCAAAGGGATTTTTCATGTTTTATTTTATGTTTTTGATGGAACTCATTTTTAGTTTCATTATGATAGCTTAGAATTCGTGTATTTAGGATTATTGGACCTAGGGTTTCATGTGACTCTTGGGTTAATTTATAACTCTCAATAAAGTTTCTATCTTTGCTTGATTCAATTATATTGTTTAATTGTTAATTGATATTTCTAAAATATCAATTTATGATATTATGCATGTTGATTGAGAAATTACATGTATAATTAGATCTTTATATAATTGGAGAGAATTACATGTATACTTAGAAATAAGATACATGTTTCTTCCAAAAAGTTAATTATTTGTGTGGGAATTCATTATATATTAATTCAATTCTAAATTATATTACTAAGTAAAGAGATTCCAGTAAATAATTTAGGATTAGGGTTAATATGCTTGAGAAAGGTATTAACTTTAATTGTGAATCCCTCCGGTCAAGAATAATAAAAATTGAATTGAATATATTTTAAGCGGTCACATGTTAAATACTAGGGGAAATAATTCCTAAATACGTTATTGCATACTTGAAGTCGTTCTTAGTTTTATTGATTTCTAAATTGCTTAATCAAATCCCATAATTAGTTTAGTTTGTTAATTCCAGTATTTTTAATTTATTCAACTCATCATAATTTTCCGGTTAGATAATAAAGTTAAGGTTAATATTAATACTCGAAGTCTCTGAGGGATCGACTCGGACTTACATCCATTATATTAAAACTGATAGGTGCATTTGCCTGATATTAGTACAACGCAAAAATCTTTCCATTGGTGTAAATATTTATGAGTGAAAGACAAAAACAATATATAAGAGAACATAAAGCGGAAATTATATAGTAGCTATGTATATATCAGCATTATTTGCTAATGCAAATTGTTCTATACAATGAAGTGGGGAATTACGTACAAAAATTTATAGTTAGTAGAAAGAAATATTTCCAACAATGTTTCACAATTGAAAAATAAAAAATTGAAGGCAGAATGGTTAAAGTTGATGAGATTTAATTAGTCTATAGAGTAAGTATTACTGCTAGGCCTGAAGTTGCTATTTGTAAAGATTGAGAAATCTGTAAACACATCATTTGAATTTGGAAATTTAAAATTTTAAGCGATTTGACGACACAAATTTTAAGTTTTGAACTACAAATTTTTAGTGAAAAAGGTACGCCACAAAAATCTTTTCGTTGGTGTAAATATTTATGAGTGAAAGACAGAAATATAATATACAAGAAAATAAAGCGGAAATTATATGGTGGTTATGCATATATCAGTGTTATTTGCTAATACAAATTGTTTTATACAGTAGAGCGAAGAATTACACATAAAAATTTGTGGTTAGTAGAAAGAAATATTTCTAACAATGTTTCGCAATTGAAAAAAAATTGAAGGTAGAATGGTTAAAGTTGGAGAGATTTAATTAGTTCATAAAGTAAGCGTTACTATTAGGCCTGAAGCTATTATTTATAAAGACCGAGGAATGTGTGAATACATTGTTTAAATTTTGAAATTTTAAAATTTTAAGCGATTTAGTGCCGCAAATTTAAATTTTGAACTGCAAATTTTTACTGAAAAAGGTACAACGAAAAATCTTTCCATTGGTGTAAATATTTATGATTGAAAGACAGAAATAATATATAAGAAAAAATAAAGCAGAAATTATATGATGGCCATGTATATATCAGCGTTATGTACTAATGTAAATTGTTCTATACAGTGGAGTGGACAATTGCACATAGAAATTTGTAGTTAGTAGAAAGAAATATTTCTAACAATGTTTTGCAACTGAAAAAAAAAAATCGAAGGCAAAGTGACTAAAGTTGGGGAGATTTAATTAGTTTATAGAGTAAGTGTTACTGCTAGGCTTGAAGCTACTATTTATAAAGACCGAGGAATATGTGAACACATCATTTAAATTTTGAAATTTAAATTTTAAGCAGTTCAATGCCATAAATTTTCAATTTGTGGCAAATTTTGCATATTTTCAATTTGCAATTTTAAATTTTGAATTGCAAATTTAAAATTTATGACGCATGTACCTAATTTTAAATTTGCATCTGCAAATTTAAAATTTTCAGCACATGCGCCGAAAGTATAAATTTGCAATTGTAGACAAAGTCTAAAGGGGGTGTGTAAGGGTGTGATCGGCCTAATTGTTTCTTTTTTTTTTATAATGTAGTGGTCCTTGAACCACCAGGTCAGGCGGTTCGGCCTGACCACTAACAGGCTGAGCCAGTTCATGGTTTGGAACTGGCCCTTACCTAGATCTAAGTAGGAGTATTTGATTAACGGTTTGATTTAATGGACTCTCTTAAGAAGCAAGCACGCACCCCTATGTCAAAGTAACCAGGTTCGGTTGATTATTATGCATTGGGTTAAGCATTTCCTATATATTTGGTCAAGTATTGCACTCAATTTTCTTACCCTCTTGTCCATGTTTTATTTAAATATACTATTCTACAATGACTCAGTTACGATTATGATTCCTTTTTATCTTTAGGTAACGTTTGGTTGTGTAATTTTTGCAGTATTAGACTAAATAAAAAATTTTGTCTTATATTTTATTTATATTTTTATTTAGTTACCGACAAAAATTAAATTAATAGACTGAACAAAAGACCCAAATTTTATCATATCTACACTATGGTATAAAAATAAAATTCACTAGATAAGAAAATAAAAATATTTTATATTTTTAAAAATCTACCTCCATGTTATAAAATTTAGTTAATTAATATTATTTTTATTAAATATTATTAAAAAATTATTTATTTTATAATATAAATAATTAATTTTTTAATATAAATTTTGTATAATGTATTATACAAACGAACATAGTATAGTAAGTTTGTAAAGTCCAATCCTTCCTATACTTATCCTATCAAATTTTCTTTGTTTAGTGGAATCCTTATAACCAAATACTACTTTAAACTCAATTTTACCAAATCCATCCTTTTTGCTGCTTTTGCTAAGCCACATGCAACTATTCATGTATTGCAATTTAGAGAGCACGTATTCAAATACAGTCTATTTTAAAAAAAAACCAATATTTATATCATTAGACTACTATGATCCCAACTCATTTTTATCAATATTTATATTCTTATAAACCACATATTTTAGTTAGATAAGCAAATTGAATATAATTAAATTAAATTAAATAATAGCAAATGGAATTAAAATTAAACATTACATTATGGACTAACCAAAATTAATTAAATTAATACTTACCACTGAATAGCACCAATTGCAAATTATATGTTCAATAAATATTAACAATTATCACGAATTATATATCAAAGATTCAAGGAATAAGCTTCATTGTATACGTCAAATATATTACCTACGTACTAAAATTACATTATATCACCGAAACACAACAAACAGAATACAATGCAATCCTCTAAAGAACAAAAAGATTCAGAGAAAGAAAATAGTAAGTTATCTGAAGTGGAACTTGATGGGTTTAAAAATTTTTGGCTCTTATTGGGAAAAAACAAGTAATACCAAGTTTGGAGACTTGTTTTCGACGAAGTTGGTCAAAATGGTCGTTGAATCACGGCATCCGTGATTCGGCCCAAAACCTCCAAGTCTAATACTCAACTCGAAACCAGCCATATTGGTTGGACTCGTTTGGCCAAGCGGTTGGGTTAGCAGGTTCAAGCCATGTTAGTCAGCATGACTTGTGGACCCAATAGGTCTCAACCTGTCACCATTAAAATAAAAAAAATAAATAAATTAAAGGAAAAAATAGAAAAAAAAGTAAAATTAAATTAAATTAAAATTTAAAATTTAAAAAATTTTAACTAATTCCATTTGAATAAGAAAAAATTATTTCTCACCTACAATGTTTAATGCATTGCTATAAACAACATAGTAATATATAGACTTTTATCAAGAGTAAAAACCAATTCTTAGCAATGTGGAAATCAGTTTACTAAAATATGGAAGATATTGTGGAAAGTTAACATAAAGCCACAGATTAAGTATCATTTCTAGAAGTTTTTCCATACTGCATTGCCAACAAATGAAAATCTCTTTAAAAAAAATATTATATCCCATCCCCTTATTACAAATTTTGTGGAGAGCTTGAAAATATTTTCCATTTTTTTTTTATGTGTCCTTGGTCAAGATATATTCAATTTCATGTGTTGGGCTTGAGAAGTGACTCTTATCCGATGAACAAATTTTTTTATTAGCTAGTGTATATTATTTCTTATTGTTGCAACCTTTAAGAGGATTGGGAAATTTTATTATAAAAATTTTCCTTACTCTAGAAATGCAAGTTTGAATTCATTTTTAAAGAGAAACAACCAAATGTTGATGCCCTATGTATAAGAATTAGAAGATACTTAGAAGAGATGCGCCAAGCAATTGAAGCAAATAACACCATTACAAAGAGCATTTCTTACCTCAATTGATTGCATGATTACACTAAAGCTAATAAATATTGGAGAAAACCCGATGAAGACATTGTGAAGATCAACTGTGATGCAACCATTGACATTAACTATAAATCTGCTGTTATTGGAATAGTAACTCATGATGGTTCTAGTAAACTCCTTGCTGTAGTAGGAAATCGAATTGACTACCTCAACATAAAACAAGTTGAAGCAGAGGCAATGAGAAGAGGTCTTCGCCTAGCAAAAGAAATGCACTAAAATCATATTCATGTTGAAATGGATAACCAATTAGTCTTTAAAAGCATCCTAAACCCTTCTTCTTGCTAGTAGTATTATAGGAGTTTTATTAAAAACCTGTTGATTTGAGAAATTTGTTTTCCTAGTTTTCTTTTCACTTTATTTACCGTAGCGCAAATATGTGCACAAATTAGGTAGCTACCTAAGCTAAAAAGAGGATGTGCATCAATGTTTAGGATTCAAATCTCCCATCTCCTTTTTTTAGGTTACTTTATATGGATTGTGGTTCAAGACCACTAGACCTTGGACTTGTTTTGTTTCCTTCTCTTGCAATGATATTCTCTTTTCCTTGGCAAAAAAAAAAAACTTCTTTTTAGTCTTTAACTCTTATCTCATATTGCTACTATGATAAATCAAGTTAAATGTGGTTGTATATAGATAAATGAACATACTCAATAATTATTTTATAAAATGGGCTAAAAAATATATTTATTTTGGTATTGGATTTTTTTAGCTTGAAATTTTATTTATTTTTAGTTTAAACTATAAAAAAATATATTAAGAGAATTATAGTTTACAAATAATGTGGGTCTAAGAACCGACTTGAAAACTAAGAAAGGCGAATCTGGTCACAGTGTCATGTTAGATCGAACCTAAGCTTAGGTCTAAATTGGCATCAAATGTTAATAGAAATCTTTGAAACAAAACAAAACATATATGTCTAATGTAGAATTCTTCGGTTCAAACTTGTCCCAAATGAAGATTTCAACTCTTAATTTTTCTTATCAAGACAATTGTAATCCAATGGCATACTAATTTCTTACTAAGATAAATTAAGGTTTGAATCCCTCCTCATTAAATTTGTAACATAGTTGGGGAAAAAAAACTCTTAATTTTCCTTCTCTTTTGGCCTTAATGATGGGATATTTGCTAGTTTTTCATGATTATGCCATAAATATCGTAGGAAATATATTTGCTAAGGCTGGCTCAACCATACCATAAGGGATGAGAGGTAGCCTATTGTACATGATATCTATCTATATGATACTCGATTAGATAGATACAAGATATATGTTAAGAACCTCATAATAGATTTCAAGTAGTGATTTTTCAAAATCTACTCCTATAAGTAAGATATGTCCATCTTGAGACTCATTTTTATGTACAAAATATATATTTCAAAATACTTGGATCTACTCTGTAAAATATATTAAATAATATAATATATTTCATATAGGAAAAATAAACTTACACTTTTTTATCAAGAAAACTAAAAGAATAATAACAATATAATATAATGCATCTAAATGAATATTCCTTAGAGTATACCATTTGATGACTAGTTTAATTCTTTTTTAGTCTATTATGCCTAATTTTTCTTATATTTGAAATGTAATGTGTAAAAGGAAGTTACTATCAATCACATAATCTTATTTTTTATTCGTTATAGTGTCAAATTGCATCTTTTTATCTTTTTTTCATTTGTGCACCTTCTTTCATCTATCATTTAATATTTTGCTAATAAATAGTGTCATTTAACATTTAAGTTACATCTAATGTCCAAAAAAAAAAAAGAAACAATCTTTCGATATGAAAAAGAGAGGATAAAGTTGAAATTTAAAAGAAGATGGAAAATAAGCAAGCATCACAAGGTTATCTAGTACCATATAAATTCTATAAGACATAATTTTCAGGGTGGTTCAAAAGTACTATATGTAATTTCTAATTTCAAAAATTTAAGAACTAATACCTTTAAGATGGGATATAGATAGAACCTTAGACCTTACTTATTTATACCCGTTCACCAATGCCCATCACCCTAAATAATTCCATACTCTTTAAAAATACTTATTTTATCTCCTGTATTAATTTTACCGTAAATTACATATTATGTATTTTCGTTGTTAATACTTTGTATAATTTTCTCTTTGACCCCTTAGGAGGTCGCCCGCTGCCTTGCGGCGTAGCATGGTCAACAACGATCACTTTCCTTTGTTTTAGCCTTTTATTTTAAATTTTTATGATTTTTCATTTCTATCAAATAGATTTGGTGATATTATTTTACTAAATTAATTCTATGGACCAAGTAGTCAAGTAAGATCAGTCTTATTATATTTTTCAATGCCCAATATTGAAAAATCTCATTTATTTACTTACAATTGGAACTTTACCTTCCCTTTATTTATTTCAAAATTGTATTTTCATTTTAATATATATATTTTTAGTCTTTAATGACTTTTGTGATTTATTATTCAACAATATATTTGATTTTTTTTTCTTATTTCATTATTTAGGCTTTATAGATGGCAAAACAGCCAAGTAAAATCAGTCTTAAACATGTATTAATAATTTAAAAGTCTAGAGCTGCAGTTTAGACTAGAAGATAAATTTGCCAAATATAGATTCGGCAAAGATGACTAGATCTTATATAGTTTATCTATATTGGGAAGATTTTTTTCAACATCCACACTTGTAGAAATGAATCCTCTAAAGTTATTTTTTTCCTATAATTTACTAAAATTACAAATCAATAGCCATCGATATTTAGATTTTTAAAATATCTTGTAACATCAATGTGATATCATCTTTTTTTTCAAATCTAGACAATATGACAATTATTAATTTATAGCTTTAGGAATTTTAGGTAAAAAGTAATTAGAGGATCCAAATCTTGCATACCTTTCATTGTTTAGTTTGAATAAGTAGTTATTTATTACAATTGTTCTTTTCTCTGTTTCCATCTTTCATGAATTTTCGTGCATTTACTCTTGAACTTCATTCCATTATATTTATAAAATTTTTCTGATACTCAAATGCCAATTTATTCTCCAACTCAATAATCGGTATTAAATTCTCAATCGATGACACGAAGCAAGATCAATTTTCTTATCTTTGCCCTCCATAATAATAAAATTCGACTTGTTGAGTGGAAATCCCGTATTCCCCTCAATTGTGCTTGTGAAAACATAAAAATACCCAAAAGAAGTGTCAATGGAATGCAAGCTCACCCGTTCTTCGATATCTTAAAAGCCTCACCAGATACATGTACTTCGCAATTTTGCTCTTTCATTACTACAGGTTTCATCAAGCTCAATGGCTATTGCGTATTGTAATGCAACTGGAAGCAGTTGCGCTGGTTATTGTATATTCATTTCAACCTTCAACAACTTCTTGAAAATAGCAATAGCAAAGTTTTTGCAGACACTTGCTGCAAGGTTCAATGGCTTATTTTCCCTGTTTGCTGATCTTGGCTTCAAGTGAATGGATTTTCGTTGAGGTTTGAGCAAAACAAAATACATCGAAATTGATTATCATTCCGTACGTGAAAAGATTTTCAAAGGTCTAATCAAAACTCTACGCACATGTCAAATTGCAGATTAGTCACGAAGCATTTGGACAAGTTGCCCTAATTTCCAGTTTGGTTTACTCCATCCTGTTCCTGTCTAATATTTCGCCATGCTGATCGTTACATTCCTCCTTTGCAATCCAGAAAGAAAAGCTGTTTTGCAGGAAATTGGACGGACTCTGTAGAAAGATGCAGCATCGAGGCGATGGATCAAGAAACATGAGAACTCAGATTTAGCCATGATTTGAAATTTAGGGAAAACTTGTTACCAAAACGCAGTCGAGTTTTCCCGAGGGTTTTCGGCATCAATGTAAAGGACATAGAAGTAATATAAACAGACTCTATATAAATTTCAACACAAATATAAAAAGCTTTCTTCTGATGTATCTCTATCCTCGAGATTAAGCATCGAAGGGAGTAAAGCCAGCTTCCATCACCTCTTCAACAGGTCCAAATAATGGGGAAGGGAGGTTTTTCCAATCATACCAATCCCAACCATCACACTTATGAGGTTCTAAATTCTGGGGCAACTGATCAGGATCGGCCAAACATGCCTTCATGAAGATCGTACAATAGTGAGACTTCTTCGTTTCGTTCGTAAAAACGTTGTTGGTCACCGTAGCGAACACGATGTCTTCTATATCGAGTCCTGTCTCTTCCTTCACTTCTCTCGCAGCACACTCCTCAAAGCTCTCGCCTGAACTAACGTTAAAAAACATATCATTATGATTTTCAAAATTACTTAATTGATTGTGCAAATTTATTTATTTTTCTTTTTTTTTTAAATTCGTAACTTTGCAAGTCTGACATGCAACGGGGACGAATCTTGATAAATAAGAATAGATAAAAATTTCAACAGATATGTTTGGCGAAAACAATATCTTGATTGTAGAAATTTTCCCATATCAATTTTGTAATTGATCACATCTGCCATTAAACCTATCACTTCTAAACTTTATCCCAATTTGTACAGCATAGTGCTAAATTTTTTCCTTTGACAAGATCGATACTAATGTTACAGATCCATTAGCATGCAGGCTAGCATTAGGAACTATTACTACCATATGCCAGTAACGAGTGTCCATTATACTCTACGTGCGCCCGCATGCCATTGCGCAAGAGAGAGAGAGAGAGAGAGAGGAGAAAAGATACCGAATTCAAGGTGTCCGCCAGGAGGTGCAAAGGTGGAGTCACCGATGGAGGAGTGGCGGCGGCCCAAGAGCAGCGCTGTTCCTTTCAGCAAGAAAACCACCACCCCAACTCTTGGGATCAGAACGGACTCACTTTCCATCTCCAACAACTCGCCCTCTCACTCGCGTTTTCTTCTTCCTCTCTTTTAAGATGATTTTTCTAACCTGCCACGATTTTCTCGTTTTTGCCATTTTTCCAACGCTCCCTTTTCCCTTGTCCTGTCGAAGTCCAAAAGATTACATGCATCAATCAGCACCTAAAAGAGGTTCTAGAATTCCGTGTTAATATTTTAAATAACTTTTATTTTTAAGCAATTTTTTATTTTATAAAAAAATATTTTATAAAAATTATTTAACAAATTTTTAAATATTTTTTACTGATCCTATATTATCATTACTTTTTAAATAATATATAAAATATAATATTTTATTATTATATTAATAATATTTTATTTATTATCAATAAAAAATTACAAAAAATATATAAAACAGCGTTGCTTTAAGCAATATCATAGAGCAATTTTGCTCTTATCTAACACAATGTCAAACTTTATATGAGAACAACCGATGCTAAGTTTAGTACCTTACATCTTTGAAGCACCAAATGGTGCTTACAATTTATAAGAGAACTTGAGTGCTTAGTGTCACGGTTCAAGACTTTCTTTAACATATAAATGGATTGTAGGGCACTTATTATCTTGTTTCTACAATAGTAAGTAAGCCAAATTCGTACACAAGACTAGCCAACAAAACCTAAACTTGTGAGAAACACGAATAAGAAAGAAAGCCAATAGTATTATAAGGGACACGGATAAGAATGAAAAAAATAAATAACACAATTTTATTAGTTCCGACAATAATATAAGACTACAATGTGTATGCATAGAGATAATGTGTATGTAATAGGCGAAATCGATCATGATTAACCAACAAAGTAAAGAAGAGCTTCAATCTAAAAGAGTACCTATACCCCTATAAAAAACTTTATGGACATATTTTAGCTTGGTAGGAGGAGACATTAAAACTAGTAAATGGTATTACTTTCTAAAAATAGAAATTTCTAATAATAGTAAGATCTTAACTAAAATGAAAAAAAGTCATCATCTACATTACAATATGTACAAAAGAATAAGCCCCTGCTAGTACAAGTATATTACAAAAATGATACCCTAACATCCTCGCCCCCTTAATTCTATTAACGTCCTTAACAATATGTACTAAAGCTTGAATCTAGTGGTGAAGGTCTTCTAACTGGCAAGGCTAACTGTATATCGGATAAGGGCTTGAGGTCTTTTTTGATCTCTTAGTTAGTATCTTCTTCTCCTCGATCTCTTCACTTAACTAAATACTCTATATATCCTTCTCTAGTAGTGAGATCTTTGATTCTTCGCTTTGCAAGGATATCTTCTACGACTTGACTCGGGTTAAACTTGATTTTAACATGCAATCGCTTGGACACATTATAAGATAGGTCTTTCATGTTCGGATAATATAGCTTCAAAATGTTGACATGAAAAACTAGATGGACCTTTAACTACATAGGAGACTCGACCTTATAAGTTGCTCTTCCAATCTTCGAAATGATAAGAACTGGAACAATGTACTTCTAAATCAATCTTCTGTCCTTATTCCTCAATAATCTGACCTACTCTAAAAGAAACTTTATGAGGACTTGATCTCCAACATTGAATTCTCTAGGTTAGCGATTCTGATCTGCCTGTTTCCTCATCCTCTTGGAAGCCTTGTTAAGGTATTCTGAACTCTACTTCCAATCCCTAGTGAACTAATAAGTTCTTGGGCATCTCTTGACATATGGTGCAGCCACTGTATAAGGTAACAGTGGTTGCTAACCCGTAATGATCTCTATAGGGCTTTTATTAGAGGAAAAGCTTCGCTGGATGTTGAAACAAAAATGGGCAATGTCCAGCAAGTCAACCTAATTCCTTTGGTAAACACTGACAAAGTGCCAAAGATATTCCTCTAACAAACCGTTGAATCTCTCTATCTACCCAGCACTTTGTAGATAGTAGCTGGAGGTCATGCTCAACTTGAAACCCAAGAGGTGAAACAATTTTGTCCAAAACTATCCTGTAAACTCAGCATCCCTATTACTCACAATATTCTGGGACATATACTAGAACTTCACCACATGCTTGAAGAAAAGCTAAGTTGTCTCTTTTGTACTTAAATTCTTCGTGGTAGAAATAAAGGTGGCATATTTAAAGAATCTGTCAACCAAAGCAAAATTGGATGAGTGCTCCCCTACTTTTGACAGGAAAGTGATAAAGTCCATGGAAGCACTCTCCCATGGGCGAGATAGCACTGGAAGTGGCTCCAACAAGCCTATAGTCTTATGGCTCTCAACTTTGTCTTATTAGCAGATTAAATAAGTCTTTGTATAACTCATCACATCCTCCTTCATATCCAGTTAATAGTAACCCTACTTCACAAGCTTAATGTCCTTTACCAACCAAGATGTCCAACCCACAAAGTATCATAGCACTCTCTCATGAGCACCCTTCTTAAGTTGCCTACCTTCGGGACATATAATCGGTGCCTCTTTGTATAGACAAGGTCGCCTTTTACCCAAAATCTACTAGTCTTCCCTTCTTTAACTAACTACTTGAGATTTTTTGCCAATAGGTTTTAACCTATGTGCTATTTAATCTGTTCTTGAATTGAACTTGAGATTCAACTCACCAACTAGTGCATAATCTGCGCTTAGGAAGGTAAATGACCTCACCTACTCAAAGCATCTACTACTTAATTAGTCCGCCCATTGCGGTACTCAATCTCCATATCAAACTCTACAAGGAACTCTTACCATCTAGCTTGCTTGGTCGAGAGTTTCAATTGAGTCAATATATGGTTAGCAGCAAAATTTTCTATCTTCATTAGCAACTTTGATCCCAATAAATAGTGTTTCCAAGTCCTTAGATAATAAACAAGTGTAAGTAACTCCTTCTCTTAGGCTGAGTACCTACATTTTGTTTGATTCAGCTTTCTACTCTCATATGCCACTAGATAACCCTCTTGCATCAACACTACACCTAATGCAATGTCTGAGGCATTCATGTGGACTTCAAAAGGCTTAGAAATGTCAAGAAGTATGAGGACATGCTCCTCTATCACTACATGCTTCAACTCTTCGAAGGTACTTCAGCATCCCTCATCCTATGACCATGCTTAATTCTTCTTCAATAGATCTGTAAGGGTGAAACTCAGTGGGAGTATCTCTCAACAAATCTTCTATAGTAATTTGCGGATCTAAAGAAGGACTGCAACTCTATTACACTCTCAAGTACTGGCCACTACCTGATTGCTTCTAACTTAGCCATATCCATTCAAATTCGCCCTTCTTCAACAATATAACTCAAGAAGTTGATGCACTTTTAAGCAAAGGCACATTTCTTGTGCTTCACATATAAACGATTCTCTTATAGCTTCTCAAAAACCATCCATGATGCGTCTCTGACATCAGACACACAGAGAAACACCATAACAAATCGAATTGAAATAAACAAAGAAAAGCTAGTAAAGTTTGGATAGCTACCAAATGGATATGATGCACCACTCAATCCTATTCGACCTATAATCCATCGAATGTAACTTACCGATTCGAACTAAAGAGTCACTCGCCACAACTTCTTACTAAAAGGAATATATAAGAGTTGAAGGATAATGAATACACTAAAGTTACTCAAAGGAAATGTGAATAATTTCTATATTCATGATTGATTGTCTGCATATAAACAAGTAAGGGTTTATATACCCATCAACTAAGGTTACCTTACATATATAAAAAGATAAAAGGGTATTTTTATAATTAGGTTACATAATATATATTAAAAAGGGTTAAAAGAGACAAAATATTAAGTATAGAAAAGTAAGAATTCTTCTGGAATGTTGTGCCAGAAGATACATGTCGCTCAATGGTTGGATGTTAGAAATATGGTATAAAGTAGGTAAGGCAGAGAAAAGAGAGCTTATAGTTAGGGCTCAACCTAATCTGGATCAGTTCAAGGGCTAGTCGATCTCGCTATAGAGTAGTCAACTTAAGTTGAGGTCAAATGCTTGTGGTTAGCTTAGGAGCTCAACTCAGGTAGCCTTAGAGTTATCTTCTCGAATATCCTACCATAGCACAACTGTTGTATAGGAGCAGGTCTGGTATACATGAAGGCCTAACAATCAGGTCTGTAGAAAATTAGTATGGAATAGGAATCTCCATCTCGAATATGGCTTCGAGCTAGTATTCTCCAAGTGAATCCTTAAAGTCCTTTAGCTCGGTTACGTATGATCGATCCAGAAGGCTGACTCTTATCATCTGCCTTGGGGTTGGAAAGATTTGTCATCAAATCTGGAGCGATCTCTGATTATCCTTCTTGAGCATTTGTAAGGCCTTCTTCCAGTCAATGCAGAATCAAATTAGATACATTAAAGGTAAAAAAAAATACCGTAGTTATCAAGTAACTCGATCTGGTAGGCATTGCGATTAACTTTCTTTGTGACCTTGAACGGACTATCAACTCAAGGGGATAATTTACTCTATCTCAAGTGTAGGAATCGTTATTGACCGAAGTGAATTCATACTAAGTCTCTTAGCTGGAAAGTGACAGTTCGACAGCCTTTACAATTAATCTCATGTTGTTTCTAATTGAACTTGGCAATCTTCCTAGTTACAAACTGGTGTAGCGCTTGCAATTCTTGGGCTCAGTTAACTCGAAATTGATCTCTTCAATAGTTGCTAGGGTAACAATTATATCCAAGGGAGTATTACGATTAAGGCCATAGACGACCTTGAATGGGGTCTTTCCAATGATATTGTGGACAGTTTAGTTGTACATGAATTCTACAACCGGTAGACATAGATCCCTTAAGTTCTTTCCCATAACAACTCTGAGTAAGTTGCCTAGCATCCTATTCACCACTTCAGTCTGGCCACTAATTTAAAGATGACTACTGGAGTTAAATACAAGTTCAGTTCTAAGTTTTCTCCAAAGCATCTTCTAAAAATAGTTCAAAATTTTTTTGTCCCGATTTGAAACAATAGTCTTTAGCGCTGCATGTAATCGAACAACTTCCTGCAAAAATAGATCAATAATATATAAAGTATCATTAGTTCGATGATACAGTATGAATTGTGCCATTTTGTTGAAGTAGTCCACCACAACAAATATAGAATCTTTTCCTCTAGATGTCTAAGGCAACCCTAGAACAAAGTCCATGTTGAGGTCGGTCCAAGGTAAGGTTAGCATTGGCAGTGACAGAAGCATGTATTCTCCATGAGGCTCTCTCTTCCTCTTAGCTCGCTTGCATACTTCACAACTACCAACTACTTTTAGGATATTCTTAACCAAACCAGGCCAGTAAAAGTTTTTTTTTTTATTCAATAGATTGGCTGTTTTGGTATCCCCAAAATGACTAGATAATCCACCAGCCTTCTCACATGTGGAACAACTTGGTATACACAGTCTTTGGTGCTTGAATAGATAGTCATCCTTAAGATAATATCCTCCAACAACTACTCTTTCTCGACACTACTCAATAACCGGACCGAAATTAAGGTTATTAGCATACTGCTCAGTGATAAGTAAAAATCCCAGTGATTTGTAAAAATCCCAGTGATTTGTTTGCAAAGTAGTCAATAAGGTTTGCCGTCGTGACAAGGCATCAACGACTACGTTTGTATTCTCCTTCTTATGTCAAATTATGTATGAAAACCCTTCTAGGAACTCCAACCACTTGGCTTGCCTCTTCAATAATTTGTTCTGACTGCTAAGATGCTTTAGAGACTCATGATCTATATAAATAACAAACTCTTATGGTAGTAAATAGTGTTATCATATAGTAAGGTCTCGAAAAAGAGAGTATAACTCTTTCCCGTACATAGAATAGTTTAGGGTAACATCACTAAGCTTTTCACTATGGTAAGTGACGGGTCGTTGCTCCTACATCAAGATAGTGCCAATTCCAAATCCTGATGCATCAAATTTTAACTCAAAAGGCTTGTCAAAATTTGGTAGTGATAGGATAGGGGCAAAGGTGAGCTTCTCCTTAATCTCCCTAAAGCTCTATTCAGCTCGATCATTCCAAATGAACCCATCACTCTTCTTTGTCAACTTAGTCAAAGAGGCAGCTATGATATTGAAGTTTTTAATAAATTGCCTATAGAAAGAAGCTAGGTTATGAACACTTCCAACTTCAGTGACATTTTTCAACGTTGTCCAATCTAAGACAGCTTGGATCTTCTCCTCATCAACTCGAATTCCTTCCCCTGACACTACAAACCCAAGAAAAATCTTTTCTTCTTAACAAAATGTATACTTCTTCAAATTCCCATATAACTTCTCGATCCATAAAATGCCAAATATTACTAAGAGATGTTGAACATGGTGGCTCAAGTCCACGTTATATACCAATATATCATTAAAATACACGACCACACATCTTCTAATAAGGGGTGCATTGCATGGTTCATTAACCTCATGAATATGCTCGATGCATTAGTAAGTCCAAATGGTATAACCAACCATTCATAGATTCCATGCCTAATCTTGAAGGCAATCTTCTACTCATTGCCCAATCTTATATGAATTTGGTGGTAACCACTTCGTAGATCAATCTTTGAAAATACCTTAGCACCATAAAGCTCATCTAGCATGTCATCAATCCTTGATATCAGATATCTATACTTCACAGTAATTTAGTTAATTGTTCGACTGTCGATACACATTTGCCATGATCCATCCTTCTTTAGGATGAGCAAAGTTGGTACCACGTAGGGACTCATGCTCTCCCTCACATATCCTTACTCCATGAGTTCATCCATTTATCTCTTTAGTTCAGCAACTTGCTTAGGGTTCATTCTATATGCAGATCAATTTGGTAGGGCAGCACTTGACTATAAATCAATACAACGTTCTATGCCTTGAACTGGAGGCAATCCTTTAGGTAATTCTTCTAGAAACAGATCAGAAAACTCATTTAGTAGGCTTCGAATCTCATTAGGAACATCCTCTAAATTTCTCACCTCCAACAATCCTCTAACCAATAGGAACATAGGCTCATTAGCCTTTTCAACAGCTTAAAGCTCTCTTCGGGCTCATTATTAAGGTCTCTGTCTTGTTGGATCGAATGAGCTGTTTATAGGTCTTATTTACTTGGGATAGGGTCATGGGCTACAACACAATCTTCTTTCCATCCTTAACAAACAAAGGCATATATGTTCTTATACTTGTCATGAGTAACACATCGGTTGAACAACTAAGGTCGTCCAAGCAATAGATATGAAGCTCCCATATGGACGACATCGCAAACTACTTCATCTCTATACACATTCCTAACACTAAATGGCATAGTTATTTATTCAATCACGTACAAAGCACCCTTATCATGAAACCAATGCAGCTTGTAAGGTCGAGAGTGCTTTGAGGTTGACAAACATAACCTTTGCACAAAGGACTGTGCAATTACGTTGTACAACTTCCTCTGTCTACTATGATGGTGCACAATTTCCCTTTAATGGTACATTTAGTATGAAACAAATTTTCCCATTGGTCTTCCTCGAAGTTTAGCAGTAAGCTCAGTATTCGCCTCAAGACTAGTGTCATCACTTCTCCTTAGTTGGCATAGACACAAGTCTCCTCTTCTTCCTCGGCTTCTGCCTTCCCAATATCCTTCTCCTCATTAGACTCACTCTTATCGATGTTATCCATTACATCTCTTCAAAGCACCATAACACATCGGTTCAGATACCCAGCAGCCATATGTATAAAGCCTAAGCATTTAAAGTACCTCACCTACCTAATCTTCCATCTGGAGGTCTGTCCTTTCTCATATGTTCTTAATGTCAGCTTAGCCTCGATTCGACTCAGCTATCCTAGTCAACCCTGCTGTCCTACTCGGCTATCATCAGATCAGTCGTTCCTTTCCCTAGCTCAACTTAAGTAGGTCAGCGCGAAACAAAGGTATAGGAAAATGTTGGCCAAGGTCGACTCAAAGCACTTCTCTTCTGCTCTTCGACCCTATATGCTATCTTAATCGCCTCTTTCATTGTATAAAACTTTTGCACTTCCATAATGTTGTGAATCTCAAATCCGAGTCCAAAAATGAACCTCGATATTGTATGAACCTCAAGTTCTTCTACGTCAACCTGAATCATAAGAATCTAGAATTCTCTCACATAATTATTAACTGTTCAACCTCCTTAGGAGAGTTCCTATAACTTTGCAAACATGTCTGTTACGCTCCAAAGTCACAAAGTCGCAATAGTCCCGCCATATAAACCATTCTATGATAGTAATTAGCCTCACAGTACCTACCATAGACATGATCTACACAAGACATCGACAACTCCTCACTTTGAAATAAACAATCCAATTAAGTGTTTAACTAAAACTATAGTAATTATCACAAATTTTTAATCAACATACATAATTATTCGTAAATTCCACATAACTTCCCAAGAAACTCTACATAAACATAACAGTTCACTAATTTACATAACGACTATCAGTCTTTCATTCTTAAACTATAAAGGACACTCTAGCTATCCATCTACTATTAAGCGAATTGATCCTCGAACCCCAAGCTTCAAAAGAACTAACCTTTGGATAGTTGTAAGGCGGCATAACACTTAAAGTATTCAGAAATCAGGACCTGCAAAAGGATCTATACGGGTATAAGCAACTACAGTTCGTTAAGTTGAATTGGAGATTCATAAATGTTTACAAACACAAACAAGATTATCAAGCAATTATTTTTATACAATGCAACAAACAAGTGTCATCACACAACGTAGTCCGATCCATTGAGAAATTAGAAAAATTTCACCCACTCTAATCCGAGTTGAGGAGTTTTCATATTATACAATAGCTCACAACCAAACACAGGTTTATGCAATGGAGATACTGCTCCTCCTAAGACTATCCTTCGAACCAATACCCTCATCCTCACCGCAACTTCCTCTCCTGTCACTTAATTCAGTTAAGGATGAGAAAAAGACCAATTGCTATCCAGCGCTACTTTATCGAAGGTATCGATGTTTGGTTGGAGAATCCTAATGATCTCCTAATAGGTTACAATGCATGACAATTTAGGTCATTAAAGTTAAATAAGATTAAATTTCATTTAGGATGTTCAAATAATTCACACCAATACAGTCATAAAACAAAATCAATTACATTACAAATTTCAACACGAATTCAAATACATCAAACACATGCGTAAACTACTTACAATCACAATCATACACAATCCTAAGTCTCCGAGTACCATAAAAATAGTACTCTAATATAGTAAGTAATAAACCAATCATTTAATTGCAAGCTGGTTCGTCTCTGAGTATCCTATAATACAAATAGGTCTTTTTAGTACTTATACTTTAATGATTCATATTCTAAGTTATATTTTAACTCATTTCTCCATGTATACCTATTATTTACTAATTATTCATTCTACCTTAGTTCGGTTTCTAAATTAGATTTTAGTTTTGATTCTGGAATCTTAAATATGCTCGAATCCTAATATGAAATTAATCGCATTAAGCTTAAGTATTCTAATATCATATTGGGTCTTAATTTAGTGTTATAAACTGTTCGGTACACACTAATCCTAATTAGAATACTAGATTTATTCTTGATGTGAGAAAATCTTATATTTTTTTTATACAATTACATAAAATTAAATTTTGTTTCAGATTTATTATATACTGATTTTTATTATTATATTATCTAAATAAACCTAATTTTTCATATTTATTAAATTTCCAATTCTACATATTCCTAATTTTCTACAATTACCACATAATTTCTTCATTAATTACACTTAACACTCCAAAGGCTAGGATTAAGGTTCCACATTAGAGATTAACATCCCTAAATATCTAATTACTATCTAAATTAGTAATTAATGACTTAATCACATAATTAACCCAAACTTACCCAATTTTTCTATCATTTTAAGGCAAAAATTTTGCTTAAAATTTTCAAAAATTAAATTTAAAAAATGGTTTCATAGCACTATTCCATATCAAGTAAGTATTTTACAGAAAAAATTTGAGCTCCAAACTACACTCCTAAGCCTATTTATTTATAATTCTAATCATGTTCAGTTTTACTTAATTTCTTAAGAACCTTATATTTTCAGACGTGATTAAACTTAATCACTATTTTTCCCTAAATCTACATACAATAAAACCGTAGAATAATAAATTTAATAATTTTCTGGGAAAAATAAATAATTTTAAGAAATTATACAAAATTGGAGCAGTGAGAAACTCACCCGGTCCGATGACTTTTGGCCTTCCAACACCGGTCCAGATATATCGACCGATCTATACGGTAGGTCTAGAGTGTGGTGGTGGTGGTGGTGGTGGCGGCTCAGTCCCAAGTAATGGTGGTGTGTGGGTTTAGCTCACTAGCCCCTATTACACAGTTTTCTTATTTTTTTTTTCCTTACCCTAATTTTTCTCTTCCAATTTCGATGCTCCCAATTTTTTCTGACTTTTAATTGTCCAAATGAGCTCTATAATTTTTTTCCCGATTTATAGAGCTTTGTAGTAATTATTGTGCATTTAATTGGACAAGACATTGCCCAAATCCCTTATTTTTGCCTTTTATGTTGCTTGATTTTAATTGGTTAATTTTTCTTCTTCCTTTCCTGACTTGCCATAACCAAATCCACATCATTCCTTATTCCTATAATTTTTTATATTTTATTAATTAATTAATAATTTTCTTTAATTATTTAATAAGTTTTTAGGTAATTTAAGTAATTTCGCGTATTTTTATCTGCACATAAATACATGTGGAGTACATGTGAACATTCCTAATTATTATGTAGGTCATTTTATGATTTTTAGTATACATATAATCTATATCTAGTAATTTATTAGTTATTAGATTACACTTTTCGCTTTTTCGATAATTAACAATTATTATATTTAAAATTTAAATTTTTTATAATCTCCTATTTTATTACTTATTTTCTTAAATTTAAGTTTATGGGGTCATTTTTACTAATAGTTATATTTATAGTTTATAATTTAGGTTTGATCAGATCCTTTAACCGATCGTCCTAAACTTTATATACTAAGTTCAATCCTACAGTCATTTGACTTAGCTTTAGGGCTTATAATATCCTATAAGTAGGTCTTAGGTAAAAATATACCTCTTAACAATCTTATCATCTCATCCAAAGTCCTTACACCTCATCTTCGATCCCTTGCTCTAGATGCATTCAGATTTTTTCACTATATAATGGCATATGTAGAGAACTTAAGTGCAGCAAGTTAAACCTTCACAACTTCTATATATCTATAACAATCAAGCACCTTTTCAACTTTATCTTCTCACTCCAAGTATTCATCTACATCTCCACTTCCACTGAAAGGTAAGATTTGGACCTTAGCATTATCTAGTCCTCGAGGAGCTTAGAATCCATGCTCTCGTACTTAGTAATAACCAACCTTTTCTTCTTCCCCTGCATACTCCTCAACATCAATCTCCTCATCACCTTCCTCAACCTCCTCTAACTCCAATCTTCGTTTAGCAGCTTAGTCTGCAACTTCTCTAGCTCGAGAGGGTCAAACTGGGTGATGGGCTTGACAGCCTTAGCCATAACTTCTCTCTTGAATATTTTCAGGTAGGCTATGCAGCGGCATACCTTGAGGTTATTGCCTATTAACTTGCATTGTTGTAACTAGGCTCTCAACAAGATTAGCGAGTCAATCAAGTTTGTCATCAACTAACCCAAGAATATTGCTACCATTATGACCACGAACAAATTGAGCACCACTACTCTGATCACCGATAACACCCTAAACACTCGATTTTGACATGATGCAATGTCTCCAAAACAAATTAACAACACAATACACAGGAAAACAATACCTTTATGCGTACCAAAACCTCGACTAATACATTAACAATTTTAATACCTAATAACAACTTGAACAGAATAGGAATGAACTTGCTCTACTTTCGTAGTAAAGAACAGGGTAAGAATAGAGTAACAATGAAACCACACTAATCAACACACAAATCTTCACCACACAGTAGCCACTAACAAGAAAGTGAACCAAAAAAAAAACAAAAAACTTTATACACTCTCTCTCAAAACCATGCTTTTATACTAGCGAAACCAATGCATCTCAAAGGTCGGACACACTGAGAAACAACACAACGAAGTGAACTGAAAGAAACAAAGAAAAGCTAGCAAAGTCTATATAGCTACTAAATGGATATTGATGAGTTCTTAATTGCACATATTTTATTTAGTGATTTTTTATAGTTTTCCTTGATATTTGAGTTTATTCTTAGATAATAATACTTAATTGAGTAAAATTTTATTTTTTAGATTTTGAAACAATTTACACAAGAAAAACAAGAAAATGGAAACAAATTTCACTCAAATCGGAGTTAAAATGAGTAAGTTATAAAGGTTTAAAAATTGACATAACCGAATGACACGATTATGTCGTTTCCAAGCGAATTTGAAGTTGATTTTCATTTATCATAGCCTATGACATAACCAAAAGACATGACCATGTCGTCAGTCGTGTCGTTTCCAAGTTTAATTAAAAAAAACAATACAAACGTGAAGCACAAATTGTTACATGACCAAAAGATACGGTTATGACTTTTCCAACTGACCTAATTTTTTTAATTCTTCATAGATAAAGCTTTGTTAGGATTTATTGAGGAGAACCTTTTGGCATGACTTTGAGAGAGTTTCTAAAGGCAAGAACAACTAATAAAGAGAGGAGAAGCGAAGACTTAAAGATTTAATTTTTTTTAGATTTCATGATGATTCTTTCCATTACTTTCTACACTTTGATTTTAGATTTCTATTTTAGGATGTGTAGTGAGTAGAATCTTAGCATCTAGGTTTTGTGAAACCTAAATCTATTCATGTGACATGAATAGTATTGATTAATTTAGTTCTTTATTAATTTATTGATTTAATTATGTTTGCTTCATGATTGGGATTATTATTTTTATGGATAGTAATCTAGAGTTTGATTTCTTATAAGAAAATTAAGAGATTTCTTATAAGATTAGATTCAGGCATAATTGATGAGAATTATCGCAAGATTAGAGATAATTTGCAAGATTCTTCCGATTTCAAATTAAAGTGCAAAGAGTTCATTATCCAATAATGCGATATTAAGTCATGCGATATTAAGTCATGCTATTGAGAAAAGATTCTAATAAGTGATTCTAGGGTTAGGATTAATTAACTTAAGAACGCAACTAACTTTAGTAGAGAATTCTCTCAATCAAGAAAAATTAAAGAATAAATTAGATTATCTTTAGAAAAATCATATTTAGATCTAGGGGAAACAAGATCTAGGTAAAGTGTTGAATCTTAAATTAATTAAACTGCTTTCTTGTTAATTCTTGAATTCTTAAGCTCATCACCCTCAGCAATGTAAACCTGATAATAACCTGAGCAAAGATCCAACTTTGTGAAGTACTTGGCTCAACTCAATTGATTAAACAGATTAGCAATTAGAGGAATCTGATAATAATTCTTCACTATGAGCTTATTTAGAGCCTGATAGTCATTACACTATCTCAAACTCTCATCCTGCTTCTTTTGAAATAGAACAGGAGCCCCTTATGGTGCTTTGAGGGTCAAATGAAGTCTGCCTCTAAAACTTATTCAACTGCTTCTTCAATTCGACAAGTTGGGGAGGTGAAATTCTATAAGGAGCTTTGGTGGGTGGTTTGACACCAGGAATTAGCTCAATCTCATGGTCCATTGATCGTTTAGGAGGTAAATCCTTCGAGAGCTTGCCAAGCATCATAGAATTATAATCTTTCAAGATAATCTCTATTACACCTGGTATCTTCGTCTTTTTTACTTCCTCTTTCTCCATAAGGACAGCTAAAAAAGTTGGCTCTTGATGTTTAAGCCACCTCCTCAATCGGAGCACTAATAACATCATAGCCCCAATATTGTTCCCTTCCTTTTCATTGTTGCTTGCCCTATTCCTTTAAACTATCACACAGCATGGCTTTTCACCCATGAATAACAAGCAATTTGCTACAAATATGAGAGCAACTTTACCCTATCTGAAGAAATCTATTCCAAGGATTATGTTGAAGTCACCAATGGAATAGCTGTGAAGTTGAGATTTCCACTCTAATCCCCAACTTTTACTTTCGCTCCTCTTACAACTACTCGAACAAGGCAGACCTTAGAGTTAACGATTTTAATCTAGCTAGTGTCTTTAGCAAGCACCAGCCTTAACCTTTCTGCCTCAAGCACATCAATGAAGTTGTATGTAACATCGAAGTCTATTATTGCAATAGCACTTTTTCCATTGATGCTCAATTGGACATACATCAACTCATTGTTAGTCTTGGGCTTACATCAAGTTGAGGAACTCTTTTCAACTGCCAACAACATGTATAACACGCCTATTCAAGGTTGATCCTCCCTGTCACTCCCTGACTCTTCATCTTGGCATACATTATTTGCCTTTAATGCCATAGCATTAAGTGCAACTCTATGTGGACATTCAACTACTTTATGCAAGCCATTATACAGAAAACATGAGAATGAGGACTTCTTACCTCCACCAATTGTCCCAATCTTTCCAAACTGGTGAAAGTTGTAGAATTTCCTTTTATCCCCTCTAGTGTTACTACTTCTATTGCTTAAACTTGAGGTTCCCCCACTCTTGGGTTCGCCGACCTTAACTAACTTTCCACTCTCGTATCCTGTCGATACGTTCTTCCCTTTGTTGTCATGAGTGTAGTCAATTAAGCACTCAGTTGCTGCCTGTACTGTAGCCAAGTTCGTAACCCGTTGCCTTCGCAACTCATTCCTGGCATAAGGCTTCGATCCTTCTAGGAAATAGAATAGATTATCATCTTCATCCATGCTCTTGATGTCCAACATCAATGTTAAGAACTCATGAACATACTTTCTAAGGTCATCACCTTATTGAAGTTCCCTCAACTTCTTTTAAGCATTGTACTCAACATTCTTAAGGAAAAACTAAGTTCGCAACTTAACCAACATATCTACATGAGCATTACTGTTTTAGATCTCCTTATACTTGGTGCATCACTACAGCTTAGCATCACTAATTAAGTACATTGCAACTATGGTGACCTTTGTTCTTTCATCATTTGTCCTCATAGCAGAAAAATACTATTCCATATCAAATAAAAAGTTCTCCAACAACTTGGCATCACTAACACTAGTGAATGCCTTAAGCTCAGGCATCTTCAAATGTCTTGCATGAGTAAGAGTATGTATGGGAGAAGGGGTAAGGGCAAGATCATTCCTTACAGCCCAAGTAAAAATGGCTACTTGTGCCCTCAACTCCTTAACAGACACAGTTGAGATAAGAGTATTAACCTGTCATCCCATGTCTTTCACTTAAGTCCTAAGTTGTTGTCTCACCTCGTTGGTCGTCATGTGTATTTCCTCTCCGAGTGTCTATACTATAACACCAAAATTCTCAATCATCTTGATCATCTTAGCATTCATATCCTAATGATTGGCCTCAACTTCAATCACTTTTATCGATAATGCAACCAAATCGTCCATCTGCTTAGATAATCCCTTAAGGATTTCCTATAGGCTATTTAACCTCGTGCTCACTTCCTCTTATCATGGCATGGTTATTCACATTTAAATAACCTAAGCTCTGTACTAACTATCACGGTTTGGGACTTTCTTTAGCATATAAATGGACAGTACAACACTTACTATCCTGCTACTACAATAGTGACTAAACCTAACTCATATACAAAGTTGGCCAATAAGGCCTAAACCCTTAAGCAACATGAATAAAAAAGAAAGGCAACAGTAATATAAGGGATATAGGCACAAATGGAAAAATGAATAACACACTTTTATTAATTTTGACAATATTACAAGGCTACAATGTGCGTGCACGAAGGTAATGTATAGAGAACAAGTACCATTGATCGTAAACCAATATGGTAAGTAAAAGTTTCAATCCAAAAGAGTACTCATACCCTCGTAACTGTAAACAGCTTTACGAACATTTTTGGGCCTCGCAAGAGGAGACAATAAAAGTAATAAAATAATATCACTTTTTAAAAGTGGAAATTTCTTATAATAGTAAGGCCTTAGCTAAAATTTAAAAAAAAAAAACTCTATATTACAATATGTACAAAATGATAGGCTCTTACTAGTACAAATATGTTACAAAAATGGAACCTTAACACTTGGCACGAAAATATACCCTAAGAGCATAAATAATGGGCGTTACCATGCACAAATACCAAGACCAAGTCATAACCTTTTGACTTCTCCAGCGATAAAGAGGAAATAGCTAGCATTGCTTATTGTTGCTGAGTTACTCTAACAAGTAACTTAGCTTCTTTTTCTTTTTTTTTTCTTTAGGTTTTCATAGGATAAAAAGATAATAAGGGAATTCATAAAATCTAGAAAAAATTATTAAGAAAATTTAGTGAAGTAACTTAAGGGTAAAGTGAAGAGTTGCTTAACAATAAGAGTTTCTTAATATATTATGTGGTATTTACAAATATGAGACGGGTTGCTATAGAATAAAGATGCTTTAAGAAACATATATGCCTCAAAATATAGATATTGTCAATTAGTGTGGAACGAAGAAAGCTTTTGTTGCATTACCATTTACTAAACTTAAAATCGAGCCAACAATATAATGTCGAATTCAAACTTAGAATGAAGAATTTGAAGAATGTGATGCAATTAATGATTATTGGAAAAATGAGAGAGTAAACAAAACTTTGAAAATTTGAAAATTTTCATTCATAATTTCCCTCAATGGTATCGTTACTCAAAATAGGCTATATGGTAGTCGTTTTAACTTCAGTAAATCACTTCTATTTACAGTAAATATGACCTATTAAAAGTAAATATAAAATTGTCAAGAATAAAAGTGAAACTATTTATAGGTTTTCATGAGAGCTATTGACAGCTTATTTTTACCATTAATAGTTCTTATATATTGTAAATCGAAGTGATTAACTATAATTTACAAATGCTAGGGCCATTAGTCTAGTGGTATCACCATTGGTCTCCTATCTAAATATATTAGAATTTGAATTATCCCTCCTCTATAGTTGGCAAAATATATATATATAATTTACAAGTGACTAGGATAAGATCATTTTTTAACAACTATACTATTAAATTTCTTCACTGTACAACATGTATCTTTTCAATAATATTTACTACCTAATAATCCAACTATTAACCAATTATTTTCTAGGAAATTAATATTGTGTCCTTATAATTTTCAATATGCTAATTGAATGCTGATGAACTTTCCTAATTCTATTTATTAAACATTACATATTAAAGAGGAGATAGATTACATATACCAATTTAAAACAAGTGAAGTGGATGCTAGTGAACTTTCCTATTCAAGCTACGTATTAAATGATTAGGGGTCGAGTCAAACCCAGCCTGGACTCGCTGGGTCAAGGGCTTGTTTCTCTTTAAATCAAGATTAATCTAACTTAAGTCGATTTTGGGCCAATTCACTTGAACCAATGGTTTGACAAGCCAAGTTGACTAATTTTTTTTTTAAATTTTACTTTTTTGGAAAAAAAAATATGTTCTTTTATCTTTATTTTTAATTTAAAAAAACACTAGTAAATAACAAAGATTTAAAATTTTAACTATTTTACTCTATTAATTATTAGGCATTGAAATTAGTGATTTACACTTTTTATAATACACAATTATTACTATATATCCACAATTGGTGAATTGAATAGGGAAGCTTTTTTTTTATATCAACATCTCAAAGAAAATCTACCAATATAATCAATGTAGGGCTAAATTTGTGATAGATAATATCCATTATGATATTTTATTACTTTAGAGGAAAGTTTAAAAAATAATATAATCTATATAGGAGTAAACCAAATGTTGTAAAGAGAACATCATCTATCTAATATCTATAAGACACTTGCCGTTTTATATATAGTATAAACATATTCCTTATTACTTTTACTTATATTAAATTATAAATAAATTGGTATTTTCATAAATAATTAAAATATATTAATTTATAAAAGTATTTGCTCTCTCAAAAGTTAAACAAGATTATATGACACTTATAATATTTTATATTCCAAACTCTTTTAGTTATTAAAGTAATATATTTTACACCATAACTATTTACTTTTGTTAACATTAAAATATACGGTTTTAATGATTTTTTTTTTATAAACTCATATATATTGTTCAGTCTTCATATTAACTTACAGATATAAATATAATATATATTTTATTTTATTGTATATTTTAATTAGAGGGAATACTTATATTTATTTATCTAAAATTGCATTTTTTTTTTAATTTTCTAATCGAAACCAATAGATTGAACTGCCAATCCTTTAACCTAAGCTTAAACACGTTGATTCGACAAGTCAAGCATGTTAAACCGCCAAGCCCTGCAAGTTGGGCTACAATTCAAGCTTGTGACTCACAAGTCCAGGCCAATTCAGTGAACTAACGAGCTAGTTCTGATCCGATTTACGAATTATAGCCAATCCTTCCCTAAGTCTATAATTGATTTGCTACTAATGCTAAAAAATGTACCTAAGATCTGGTGTTAACACCCTCATCTTCTCTTAAAGCTAATCTCCTTTATGATTTGTCCAATTCATTATGTTCTTATCATGTAGAGAATTAATTGATGTATTCAACTCTTTATGTTTAATATCGATTAGTTTTTGAAAAAAAATAATAATGATGAGAATTTGATGAGTTGATCCAATTTCTTTCAATTCGGATTGAACATCTAATTATTCCTTAATTTGCATAAAACATCATCCAAATTCCCATTCGTTCTTCACTACACATAATCCCATTACCTCTAGTATATACATTTGGATCTTATTACTAATTATCTAATTCGCCATATCTTAATGTAACTAACGCTTGGCCAAACTTATTTGTCGTGGTACGATTTTCATGTTGATGCACACCTTCATGACAAATATAGAGACTACAAATTGGTATGACTCTACACTCTCCTAAGAATTTTTCTCTAAACCGACCTAAATCCGAATCATCCATCTATTGGAAGGAATTCAATTTTGATACCATTTGTAATACTTAAGCTAAAAGTAATGAATTAACCAAACTAACAAATATAAATGAGCCAATTAACCATTTATCCAAAAAATTACAATCTTGTGTTGATATGAATTTTATTACTATAATTTATAAAATTAATATGTTAACCTCTCATAATTCAAATAAAATACTTAACTATAAGTATCACATAATTCTAATTATATCAAATTCATGATTGTAACATTATATTTAGTTGGAAATTGCCACACTAGTGGATTGAATCAATCCATCTATGGCTGACCGTAAAAACCTTCGACTAGCATAGGAAGTTATCCTTGGAATATTTTGAACAGAAAAGTGTGATTGGAAGTTTCGATAATCTTATAACGTTTATGCACCTCTAACGTGGTGTGTTTCCCACTAGTTGACTCAGAAAACCATCACTTCTATTTTTATCAGTGTGGGATATTTCGAAACCGAATGAGCACAACACTAGTGTGGATTTTAGTAGGAACCATCGATAATGTGGGGCTCAATATCTAGGGTCATTACCAGGATAGACCCTAAAAGCCTTGAAGCTTCAAATTGGCTTCTCGTACCAGGATCCAGTAAGGCTTTAGTATATTAATGTATTTGCTCTGGGTTGCCTGTTCTACGCAAAGATCACAGGCCTATATCATAAGATGTGCCCTTAACTAGTGGCATATTCATGCCATGGAATTTTTCTTTCTTTAAGTAAGGTTTTGAAATTCTAAACGTAGAGAGTCCGGTCCAGCCGGACGAGTCTTACGTTACGTACTTAAAGCCTGAATTCATAATTCAATTGACTTACCATGGTAGCATGGCATTCTCAAAACTCATCAACGCTCAACATTGAGATATACAAATTATCTTCACTCAATCAGCAACGTTTACAAGCACACCCCTCAAATCTCTAGTAGTCAAATAGCATGATCCTCACTCTTTCAATTATCTATACTAGAAATGTAATATATAAGTAGTTTGAAAGAAAAAAAAAAAAAAAGGAGTATTCATGCTCCAATCAACATTTCGTAAAATCGGCCATACATGCTTATAATTTCATTCCAAAAAAATCATAAAAAGAAAATCAACGACAAAACTCCAACAAACCCTAGAAAATTACATTACCCATTATCAAAAATCAATTTGGGAATGGTGAGAAGCCACTTTTGACCATTTTTTCGAGTGGCCAGAACAGTGGTGAAGGGAAGTCATTCCAATCATACCAATCCCAGCCATAGCATTTTTGAGGCTCGAGGTTTTGGGGCACTTGATCAGGATCGGCCAAATTTGCACGCATGAAGATTGTAACGTAGTGAGACTTCTTGGGTTCATTAGTAAAAACGTTGTTAGTCACCGTTAAGTACTCCAGCTTTCCAATGTCCAATCCTGTCTCTTCCTTCACTTCTCTTGCGGCACATTCCTCAAAGCTCTCCCCTGAATCCACGATGAATCGCATAAATTCATTTACACTAGCAAAAAGTACAATCAACTCGATTCCAGACTGATAACATCGAAGGAATTAGCCAAGTTATCCCTAGTCTCTCGGTATATATTTTCGATGATAGTTTGTGTATAAAAAAAATATATTATATTTCCAGATTTTATTTTTTGAACTCATACATAACAGATTATTCAAATCTTATAGACTTGAGAGCGGATAGTTTTCTTTTCTTTTTTTTTTTTTACTAAATTTAGATGTGATTTTAATCACGTAAATTTTGCGCATAAAGTAGACAAATTATACAGATCAACAGAGGAAAAAAGAGAAATACCGAATTCGAGGTGGCCGCCTGGCAGCGCGAAAGTGGAGTCACCTGTGGAGGAGCGGCGGCGGCCCAAGAGTACCGCCCTCCCTTTTAGTAAGAAAACGACCACCGCCACTCTCGGAATCGGAACGGACTCATTTTCCATCTTTCTTCTCTTTTTCTCTCTCTCTCTCGTACTCAGTCGCTAGTTAAGAGTACTTGAAAAGGAAAGGACACGCATGTTGTTTGAGACTATTTATAGGTGCGTTCATACGCGTAAAAAAGTTTGTTGTGTCCTCCTTTTCTTTTCTTTATTTGAATTTCCTTTGACCCGCCATGTTTTTCCTTGGTTCCCGCCGTTTTCAAACAGAAGTCAGGGACGACAACTCGGACTAAGGCATGAAGAAAACATTTCCTTGGGCAACAAGAAGCAGAGCAGTGGACCTGACTTACAATAATTTTTCACATGTTCCCTTTTCGAGTAAATTATTGGAAAAGTAGGAATTACTGGGTGTGTTTAATTTAGAAAGATTTCTCTCATCCTTTTTTATTATTAAAGTTTTCTAATTTATAAGGGTTATTGCCTAATGATATCGGGGGGTTGAATAGATGATAGCTTTTTATGATAAATGACAATAGGAGCAATAATAAAAACCGGTTTCATCTTCCATCATTCTATACCGTCATTTTCTCTAGTAAGTAACATCTCTTCTAATTCACGAGGGTTTGTATTAGTGGTTGAGATATTAGTTTGCTATTTTAAGTTATTTAAATTTAATTCTTATAAAAAGTGAGATAAGAGACGTCTTTCCTCTCATTAAATCTTTAAATAAACGGTTATTTGTTGTTGTAACTTGTCTAATTCTTATCGAAAAGAAAAAAAAAAAATACCCCTTTTGAATATCTCGATGCAGACGAATGTTCTTACTTAAATGGAATTTATTCTCACCAAAATTACAACTCCACTTTTGCAAATAAGGATATAAGATTTTGATAAGGAATCTAGCAATTACATTAAGTTGCCTCTAGTATCAATAATAATGATAAGGAACTAGAAAATATTTAAGCAATTTCTACTTAGGAGGATTAGAGATATTGGTGGTGGTGATAATAATAATAAGGAACTAGAAAACATTTAAAAAGCTTCTACTTATGAGGATTAGAGATAATAGTGGTGGTGTTAGGTGTTAATATTATAAATAAGGTTTTATATCTTGCTTTCTTAACCCACGGAGATTTCTCTCACAAGAAAGCACACTACTTTTCTCTTTATCCTAGTGTTTGTGGCTTTAATGAAGCGGTTATGACCTTTGCTACTATATCATGGAAAATGATAACAAATTCGAGGAGAATTCATTACAATGTCAAAAGAAATTTTTTTTTATCTTTTTTATACTTCAAGTTTTTGTAATCTCTTTTTTTATTTTGATAAGATTGATCTAACCCTCCGTTTATTGTTAATATATATTCCTTTATATATAAATAGTTCACTATTAGTTCAATTATCTAAATTTAAAAAATTATAAATCAATAGTAGGAAAAAGGAATGAACTAATGCCATAAGAGATGACGATAATAGGGTAGAAAAATCCTTTTACACTAAAATCAATGTTTAGAATAAATTTTTTATAATATTTTTGAGAGATTCTATGGTCCCGTTATTATTTTTTACATAACCAATCCCACCCTTCATCCCACCACTAATACATACTATATTTTATCTGAATCATTGAATTTAAAGTTCATTCAATGATTAAAATTTAAATAAATACAAATTAAGGATATAATGGAGGATGATATTGGTCCCATAAAAGATAAAAACAGAACCATAAAAAAATACTTAATTTTTAAACAAACGTGAAATGCCCTGAAGAACCTATTTAAGTATCGGGATTGGACCAATAACATCACATGAAAAGGCTTCCAAATCCTTGACAATTAAGCCCATAGCCTATGCTAAGCAAGAGTTCAAGTGATAAGTTAACCCTTATAGGCTAATCTTAGATATAGTGTTGATCTCCAATAACTAAAATGTCATAATACTCTCATAGGCTTTTGCACTTGTTAAGTAACCTCGTTATTTTTTTTATTAAAGTACATTATTTATCTTTTAAATTTATTGATTTTTCTAAATAAGTGTTTGACAATTTTTTTGCTTTATTTGAGTCTTTAATGTTTTAAAAACATTATGAAAGTAGAACTTTGGTTGGATTTATTAAATTTTTCACTTATCCATCACACATAATAGTTAATTTAATATAAATTGATGATATTGAATATTTTTAATTATTTAATTTAACAAAAAAAATAAAATTAATTAATTAAATAATATTAGAAAATATTCAAAAATTAATTAAAAGTAAGCAAAAGAGACTAGGGAAAATTGTGCAAATCCCCTTCATCATGGCGAACCACCTTAAGGCTAGTATAAAAGAAGACTTCTAAACCCTAACAATGTACATTCTTATATATATTTTGTGGCTTATGGAAAGTAAGAAATGATATAATGATTTACCTCGACAAAACAAATCTAAATGGTTGAAAAACTATTTGATAGTTGCAGTTGAATCTAGGAATCTTTAATGTAAAAAAAAAAAAAATATGAGTGACTCAAAATCCTCTTACTAGTTAAAGTGCAAAGCTTCACAAATAGGGTAAATAAAACTTAATTGTAACAGTGCTTTTAACACTAAAAAAAAATTTATATATGTAAGAGGCATTTTAAGGATGAACATGGAACTTGATTAGGAGTCTTCTTAAAGAAATTAGATATTTCTTGTTTATATATTTTGCTAAGCTTTACTAAGAGTAAACAAGTAATCTTATTGTATAGAGTACCCATCTGAACCCTACTTAACGGAGTAAGTTCTGGATGGGTATTTAAGATCATATGATAGATTCCACATAATAATTTCTCGGAACCTGTACCTACAAGATAGGGTATGGGTAATGTTAGTATATATACACATGTCATTTAATTATTTGTCCAACTAGTTGTTAGTGTTGTTAGTTAGAAATATAACTAGTATATAAGGCATGTAACTAACTCTGTTAGATTATTATTCCATTTTCTATCTTCGTCTACATTTTTTCTACATAGCTTCATCTACTGTTCCTATTTGGAGATCAATAGAAGAACACCAATCCTTATGATCCTGGTAATTGTAGTTCATTTCACTTGATATCAAAGCATGGTTCAGGTATTTAGTTTTTTATTTAGCTCACAATTAGATAGTTTTGATTAATCAATTGTCTAGGGTTGCTGATTGAATTTCAATCATGAATATTCAACAAGTTGTTAATCCTGTTATGGTACATGGTGATGCTACTATTTCTGATCTACTTCATATCTCGATTTTGAATAATCCTTCTATGGTGATTGGGAATATTATCTTTAATGGACTAAATTTCTTATCTTGGAGTCGAGTTGTAAAGCTAGGTCTACGAGCAAAACTTAAAATTGGATTCATTGAAGGAATTATAACTAAGCTTGATGATGATTCACTGGACTTAATTCGTTGGATTAGAAATGATAATATGGTGAGATGTTAGCTATTGAATTCAATGTCAAATGAAATTTCACAGAATTTCTTGTATATTACCTTTGCACATGAGTTGTGGAATGAGATTTGTGAGCAATATGGTCAAGGGAATGCTCCAATGATATATCAGTTGCAATGTAAGATTGTTAATCTAAAGCAAAGGAATGATGTAATAGGTGTATACTATAATAAGCTTCATAAATTATGGGATGAATTGCATGCTTTAAATGCATATCCCAGTTATGAGTGTGGCTATATGAATTATTATACTTGTGCTTTAAGTGTACGTATATCCATGTTTGAATCGAAAGGGAAGGTGCTTCAATTCTTAATGGGGTTAACTGAAGGTTTTGAGTGAGTCAAAAATTAAATTTTAACCATGGAACCTTTGCCATATGTTAATAAAGCTTTTTACCTTATGCTACAAGTTGAAAAACAAAAGTCTATTACTAATATGCATTCTGTTAAATCTGAGGTTGCTGCATATTATAGTAATAACGAAATAGTTGGTTCTACTAATAGATGTCGATTTAAAGCTGTTTAGGGACATAAGATAGTATACAAGTATTGTAAAGGAGAAGGACACGTTATGGAAAATTGCTTTCAAATAAAGGGATATCTAGATTGGTATAAGGGTAGAAGAGTTGTAAAAGGAATTCTAAGTTCGCTATGAATGCTACTGTTGCTCCAAAAAATAGAGACTATGCTACGTATGATGCTCCATTTGATCTAGATAATGATCTTGCTCTAGTTTCATCTATTCAAGATCAATAACTGATACACAATATGTGCTCTAAGTTGAAACAGGTTTTAAAATTGATGAAAGATCAGTCTTGTGCAAGGAACAATTTAAGAAGTACAACAACTGTTAATGCAGTGGTTCATTATGTAGGTACCCCTTACACTTGTTCTTATTCTAACACTTTTAATAACAATTTGTATACTTGGGCGATTAATACTAGTGCAACTAATCATATGACTTGATATGGATTTTGTAGATAAACATACGGACCCAATATTTCGAGTAACTAACAAGGTGGGTTCGGGCCACAAGATGGCTCCAAGAGTAAATGATAGTCGAATGTTGAGTAGGGGTTCCTATGCACCAATGAAGAATATAGCATACCTACACCTCACATGAGCTCGAGTCACACTTGATATGATGCACAAGTATAGTTGGAGGTTACTCGCCACTAATCTATACTCAGATAGGCTAAATAAGAGTAGCTCAAGAGTAAGAAGGATACTTAGCTCAAGAGAGTAAAATTTTAATGTATTCTTTGTATCTGATTTTTGCTGCTATTATATTATACGAGTATTTATAGTACTTAGTCATGATAAGTCCTAAATAATAGAAAATTTCATAAATGGATTCCTAAATGCTAAGAAAACATATAATCGTACAAAAGAATATTCACTGTCAGAAATGACAGTATAAATGTTAGGAAAAGACTAGTGTAAGTGCGTTTTACTGTATGGTCTTAATAATACAGCGATTCGAGAGGGGTGGATCCTGATCAAGTTAGTTTGATGTCGATAATTCAGTAGCTCAGTCAATTAGGATTGGACTGGGGATGGTTCGGGGATAACTTGTTTTTGGGGTTAGCCTTGGATGGTCGATTCCTGATCACTGTCAGCTTGGCCTCAACATTATAGGGATGACTGTATTCGGATGTGGCGCTTAAACTAGTGTATAGAGGAGGGTTCGATTCGACATGTCAATTAGTCACCTCGGTAACTTTCCAGATGGTGTAAAGAGTAAAGTAGCTTGGCAAATCGAACTGGGGTAAGCATTGCTCCTCAGCACTTAACTTACCTTGAACAGCTTAACGAATCACCTGAGAAAGCTCTTGGGCTCGAGAACATGTGATCAGTCCTTAATCCTTATCTTTCCCTCCAAGTTGTTTGAGATTTAGGATCAAATTTGGTTCGACTTTTGGGGGCTCATCCTTAGGAATGTAAGGTTGGAGATCGGCAATGTTGAAGGAGTTCGAGACTCCATATCCCTCAAGTAATTTAATCTTATAAGCATTAAGATTGATCTTTTCAAGCAGTTTGAAAGGTCCATCGACTTTAGGAGACAACTTACTTTTCCTCAAGTTTGGGAATCGTTCCTTGCTAAGATATATCTAAACCAAATCACCTAGTTAAAATTCCCTCTTCCTCCATCCTCAGCTTCGCTTCTCAACCTTAGTATTAGCTTAGCTCAATTGTTCTATAACCTTCTAGTGCATGGCTTGGATGGCCTCAACTCTTTTAACGGCTGGTCAATCATCATCAAGCATCAATTGGGGTACCTAGTCCATCGAGAGCGCAGGGTTGAACCTATAGGTGACCTTGAATGGAGATATGTTTGTTACATTGTGGGTAATCCTATTGTAGGCGAACTCAATGATTAGCAAGCATAGATCTTAATCGGTCGTGTTACATCTGACAATAACTTACAGCAAAGTTCCCACGATTTTGTTAACAACTTCAGTTTGTCCATCGGTCTGTGGATAGCAGGACGTACCATACAATAGCTTAGTTCCCGTTTGCTTCCACAGCATCCTCTAAAAGTGGCTCATGAACTTTGGATCTCGATCCGAAACAATAGTTCGAGGAATTCCATTAAGTTTGATTACTTTCTGCAAGAAAAGAAAAGAGATAGTCAAAGTGTCGTTACTTTTGGAATAGGGCACGGAATATGCCATATTATTAAATTGGTTTATAACTACCATGATGGAGTCCTTTCCTAGAGACATCTTCGATAATCCTGGCACAAAGTTCATGCTCAGCTCGGACCATGGTTTGGTCAAGATCAGTAAGGGTTGGTAATGTCCTTGCTTAACTTAGCCCTTTCCCTTTCGACAGGTTGCATACTTTTTTAGTATAGATTAGCCATTTCTCTTCATCCTTAGCCAAAAGAATATAGAGGATAGTACCTCATGGGTTTGGTGTTAGCCAAAGTATCTTGTCAATCCCCCTTCATACGCCTCGCACATTAGCAATTCCATAGTGGAATAGGTAAAGATACATAGCTTCCTCTTCCTGAATAAGTATCTATCCTTCCTCACATCGAGCATAGATTGGACTAAAATGTAGATTCTTAGCATACAGATTCTTTATGGTTGAAAAACTAAGTAGCCTTGTTTGCAGCTTGGTCAAGCTGGTATGTCATTTTGATAGGGCATCGGCCACTACATTGTTTCTTCTATTCCTGTACTTTACGATATAAGAAAAACCTTTTGTAAACTCGATCCATTTAGCTTATCTTTAGCATAGTTTGGGTTGGCTTTTCAAATACCTCAAGGACTCATGATCAGTGTAGATCACAAACTACTTGGATAGCAGATAGTGTTGTCATTTTGTTAGAGCTCGAATTAAGGAGTAGAACTCCATATCATAGATAGAATAATTGAGTGTAGCTCCTCAAAGTTTCTCATTGAAGTAGACAATAGGTTGACCTTATTACATCAGCATAGCACTTACGCTTAGTTCAGATGCACTACACTTTACTTCAAACACCTTGTCAAAGCTTAATAGAGCTAAGACAAGGACTATAGTTAGCCTTTCTTTCACTTCCTCAAAACTCCTCCTTTCTCTCTCTCCTCATCTGAATTCAATAATCTTCTTTGACAATTTGGTAAGCGAGGTCACAATCGTATTGAAATTTGTTACGAATTGGCGATAAAACAACACTAGGCCATGGAAACTTCTCATGTCTGCAAAACAAGTCGACTCAAGCCACTCTATGATTGCTATTATTTTCTCATCATCAACTCGGATGCCACCTCCACTCACAACAAACCCCAAGAAGATCACTTCGGATTGAAAAAAGTTACACTTCTTCATATTGGCATAGAGTTGTTCAGCTTAAAGTTTTGTGAAGACTCTTTAAAGAAGCTCCTGGTGAATCTCCAGGTTGGGTTGTACACTAGAATGTTATCAAAATAAACTACGAAAAACCTTCTTAATAATTATCGGAGTACATGATTTATCAAGCTCATAAATGTGCTCAACACATTAGGCAATCCAAATGGCATTACAAGCCATTCATATAAACTATGTCGTGTCTTGAATGCGGTCTTGCACACATTACCATTGTGCATTCAAATCTGATGGTATCCACATTTAATGTCACTTTTGGAGAACATTCTTACTTCGCTTAATTCATCTAGTATGTCATCAAGCCTAGGTATAGGATACCTGTATGTAATGGTGATTCGATTGATCACTCGATTATCGATACACATCTTCCAAGAACCATCCTTCTTTGGTACTAATAAGTCCAGAATGGCATAGGGGCTAAGGGACTTACTTACATACCCCTTCTCCATTAGCTCATCTACTTACTTTTATAGCTCGGTGGCTTGTTTAGGATTTAGCTTATAGGTAGGCTTTTTTGAAAGTACGGCTCTTGGTTGCAGGTCTATTACATGCTTAATGCCTCAAATTGGAGGCAAACCTTTCGGCAGTTCCTCTAAAAACAGGTCGGTAAATTCCGTTAGTAAGGTTTTTACCTCGGTAAGCAACTCCTTCTCCGAGCCTCATCTCTAAAATCCTTCAGAAAAGTAAGTTGGTCGGTCCTTCAAACTCCATCTCCCTTTCTAACTCAACCTGAGTCCTCACTAAAGCCTCTTTCTTTAGGGCTCGACTAAGTTAGGACTACATGACCTCTACCTACTTAGCAATGATAGGACTCAATTTTATCCTTCTTTCTTCATGCTACATAGAACATGTATTCTTCCTTCCATCATACGTAACAACTCAATCAAACATCTATGGATACCCAAGTAGAGTGTTGGACATACTCATGGATAGCACATTACAGAGCACTTCATCTCTATATTTGCTAATGCAAATTGGTACAGACACCTGCTTAACCTCCAAGGCTCCTTTATTACTAAGCCAATGAAGCTTATAAGGTTTCGGGTAGGGCATGATTGGTAATTTCAACTATTGGACCATAAATGCAGAGGACACATTAGTGCAACTCCCACTGTCAATGATTAGTGCAAACAGTGACTCATTCACCTTGTATCCAATATGGAAGAGATTTTCCCTTTGTTCATCTTCAGATACGGGACCGACGATCATCGCCCTCTTCAATACTAAAGTGGCCAACATAAAGTTACCTTCCTTATTGTAGATAACTTCCTACTCGGATAATTTAGCCTGTCCGCCTTTTTTTAACTCCTCCATTTCTTCATCAGTACTGTCGACCTCAATAGTTGACACCTTGCTTCAAATCACTATTGTTTGCCTGTTCAAACATTGAGTGACTATGTGTCAAAATCCTTGTCATTTAAAACACCTGATCTCATTCGTCTTCTTCCTAGAATTTTGTCCCTTTTTGAACTTCCTCGAGGGTTCCTTCTCTTCAGCTCGAGTAGCCAGAATGGGTCGAGTCTCAATAGCCTTACTTAGTTTAGTTTGCACTGGTCTACTCGGAATAGTTTGGCTATTGCCCGGTCAACCAACATGTGGTCAGAATCTTGCTATTCGATCTATCCTTTAGGTGGCTCAAATTGCCTTCTTCAATTGTCTTAACATCCAGGGTTTCTAGGATATCCCCAATCTCATACTTCAACCCACTAATGAATTAAGATACAATTCAGTCCTTTGGCTTTATGACTTCACATTAGATCATTAACATTTGGAATTCCTTAATGTAAGTGTCTACACTTGATCCTCCTTATCTCAATTCTTGCAGTCTTTTAAAGGTATACTATAGATAAAAGCTCGACACAAACCTTTTCTTCATAACTCTTTTTATTTTATCTTAACTCCTAATCTCTCGTTCTCTTTCCCTTCTTTTAGTAGTTTACAAGTTCTTCTACCATAAGGCGACATAATTAGTAAACTCCAATACAGCAAGTCTAACCTTTGCATTATTGGACACTCAGTAGCATTTAAACTACTTTTTAATCTTATCTACCCAATCTAAGTAGTCTTCAGTATCACCACTTCCAGAAAAACTTGGAATACGCATTTTCAATCCTTCAACTCTAGGGGCTCATACGTTTCTTTTCTCAGGCTTAGAATACTCCTATGCTTCGTCATTTCCTTCCACTTCCTCCTCAATCTCTTCTAGCGCTAGTCTTCGTCTACCAACTCCTTCAGCTCGAGGTAGTTGAGTTAGGGCATTAACTAGGCTAAACTGACCATTGTCTCATCCTTACTATTCATGTTTCCTAGTGGAGCTATTTCTAACTCGCTGCCTGTCTTCTTGGATAATAGTCACTAATCTAGCTACTAAGTTGGTAAGCCTATCCAAGAGGTCACTCACTGACTGAGGTGTAAAGTTTCCTTCCTATCCTTAGCCATGTTGAGTATTACTTTCTGGTTTCCTAAAATTCCTTAAACACTTGAGTTTAACATTGATGGTTACTTTACAAAAATTAACATGTAATAATACCACCTGAAGATCAATAATCAATACTCCAATTACTAACCATACTGTTTTTACGTATCGAGAATAAGGGAAAACATAACACAGAACACTTCCCAGCTACTAAACTCTAAAGTTAATAATTGAACCGTTATCACACAAAAGTAGTAACAAACCACTCCAAAAACATAGTAGTAGAATCTAGCTTCGAATATAGCCAAGTTCTAACACCAAGATGATACGGATTCCGTGGATAAATATATGGAATATCTCGCTTAACCAACAAGATGAGTCCAGGCCATGAGATGGCTTGAAGGGTAAATGGTAGTCAAAGGTTGAGCAAGGGTTCCTATGCATTGACAAAGGATATAATGCACTAACGCCTTACATGAGCTCGGGTTACACTTGATATGACGCACAAGTATGGCCAGAGGTCACTTGCCACTAGTCTACGCTTAGATAGGCTAAATAAGAGTAGCTCAAAAGTAAGAAGGATACTTAGCTTAAGAGAGTAAAAGTTCAGTGTATTCTCTGTATCTGATTTTTATGATTATTACATTATGCGAGTATTTATAATATCCAGTTAGGGTAAGTCCTAAATAATAGAAAATTACATAAATGGATCCCTAACTGTTAAGAAAAAGAGAATAATTTATAGGAAAACACGTAATCGTGCAAAAGAATATTCACTGTCAGAAATGATAGTATAGATGCCAGGAAAAGGCTAGTATGTGTGCGTTTTACTATGTAGTCCTAATAACACAGTGATTTGAGAGGGGCGGATCCTGATTAAGTCAGTTTGACATCGACAATTTAGTAGCTTAATCAATTAGGATAGGACTAGGGATGGTTCAAGGGCAATTCATTTTCAGGGTTAACTTCAGATTGGTCAACTCCTGATCACTATCATCTCGGCCTCGGCATTATGGGGATAGCTGTATTCAGATACAGTGCTTAGATTGGTGTATAGTGGAGGGTTTGGTTTAGTACGTTAGTTAGTCACCTTGGTAACATCTTGGATGTTGTAGAGTGCAAAGTAGTTCAGCAAATTGGACTAAGGTAAGTACTACTCCTCGGTACTTAACTCACCTCAGACAGCTCGGCGAACCACTAAAGAAAGCTCTTGGGCTCGGGAGCGCATGATCGGTCCCTGATTCTTATCATGACCCCCTTTAAAATTCTCCTTACAAATATTACTTCTCTACAAAACCCAATTTTTGTTCATTTACCAGATGGATCCTTGAAGAAAGTTCGTATCATTTGTACCATCAAGATAAATGAGCACATTATTCTTCATCATGTGCTCTATGTTCCTAAATTTAACCATAATCTATTATCAGCTTATAAAGCCTATAATAATCTAATTGCAACAATTGATACTTCCTCTAATAAATTAGTTTCCTTGCATTTGCTTTATGCAAGACTTAGATATACTTCTTTTTCTAAGCTTCAACATATCATGCCCTGTAATAATGTTGGGATGTCTCAATTTATCTATGAAACTTATCAAAAGTCAAAATTTCATCTCATACCTTACACTAGAAGTATTTTCCATTCAGACTCTTTGTTTCACTTACTTCATGTTGATATTTGGGGACCATATAAAGAGCCTTCTTTTACTGGTGCCACTTTCTTTGAAACCATTATTCATGACTGTTTTAGAAGCACATGGATTTATTTGATGAGTCATAAGTCACAATTGGTTACTATTCTTTGCAAGTTTCTTACTTATGTCTTTAATCATTTTTTTGTTCATCCTAAATTCACTCGATCGGATAATGAAGCTGAATTTTTATCATATCATTGTTAACATTTGTTTGATAAACTTGGTATTATGCATCAAAAGACAACCATTTATACCCCATAACAAAATGGAAGAGTTAAACAAAAGCACAGGCATCTTTTAGATACAACTAGAGCCTTGAGAATTCATGAAAATTTACTAAAGTGTTTTTAGGGAGAGTGTATATTGTCAGCAACATACTTGATCAATAAGATGCAAATGAAGTTGTTAGGATGGAAATCACCTCATAAAGTGTTGTTTGGTCAACAACCTTGTCTTGATCATCTTCGTGTAGTGGGATGGCTATGTTTTTTAACATGACATCTTGTTTCCATGGATAAATTTGACCTTCAAGGAGTTAAAAGAGTATTTCTTGGATATGCATATGTAGTCAAGGGATATCGTGTATATGCTTTGGAATACAAGAAGCTATTGATTAGCAGAGATGTGGTAATGAGAATATGTTTCCTGTGTTGAGTGATTCAGCTCTACTGTCTAATTCCTCTACAATTTCTATTTCACATTCATTTCCTCATGTTCCACTTGGTTGTAATGATTCTATACAATCAATTTTTGTTACTAATTATTTTCCTACTTCTCCTGCAAAAGTTTTTGTTCTTCCTTCTTCTGATACTGATATTACTCTTCATCTTAGTCCCTCTCATTCTATTGTTGTACGTAAGTCTTCACGGATTTCTAAACCTCCCTCTTAGTTAAAGGACTATGTTGCTAATGTCCTATTGCACTTTGATGTTGTTTCCTCTAGTTTACTCTCTACCGTTTCCCATCCTTTCTTTGATTTACACATTTTTTATCATTATCCAACAGATTTTGTCCAATCATTTGCATCTATGTTAACAACTCAAGAACCCTTTTTATTATATATAAGCTGTTAAATAGATGAATGGGTGCATACTATGCATAAAGAACTAGAAGTTTTAGAACATAATGATGCTTGGGAACTTACTAGTCTTCCTAAAGGCAAGATGGTTATAGGAAGCAAATGGGTATACAAAATCAAATATCAATTGGATGGTAGTGTGGAAAGATATAAAGTTAAATTAGCTGCTAAGGGGTATACCTAAGTTGAGGGTATTAATTATCGTAACACATTTTCCCCAGTTGCTAAACTTGGTATCGTAATAATTCTCTTTGCCGTAGCTACAATTAAAGGTTGGCCTCTCTTTCAATTGGATATTAATAATGCTTTTTTACATGGGTTTCTTGATGAAGAAATTTACATGAAACCACCTGAAGGTTATTCTAAAGCTAAACTTGGTTAAGTTTGTTGGCTTAAACGATTATTATATGGTCTTAAGTAAGCTTCTTGACAATGGAACCATAAGATTTGTCAATTTCTACTTCATCACGATTTTGTTCAATCCAAAAATGGTTGCTCATTGTTTGTTAGGCATGGTATTGATAACTTTGTTGTTGTTTTGGTATATGTTAAGGACTTACTCATTACTGGCATAAGTGTTGTAGTAATACAACAACTCAAAAGTGATCTTCATATTGCTTTCACCATAAAGGATTTAGGTGAAGCTCATTTTTTCTTAGGTCTTAAGTTATGTCGTACTCCACATGACATGATGATCACTCAACGAAAGTTTCTTTTAGATATTTTCACAGATACAGTTTTAAGTGCTTGTAAGTTCGCTACTATTCCCTTGCATATTGGTGTTAATCTTTTCTGTGACACTAGTCTTGAGCTTGAGGATCCTTTGCCATATAAGAGTTTGGTTGGGCACCTTCTTTATCTCACCCTTACATGCCCTGACTTATTGTTTTCTGTTCATCATTTGAGCTAATTTTTGTCAAAGCCTCGTATTACTAATTTTTATGCTGCTCAGTACATTTTACGTTATTTGAAAGGTACTTCCTCTCTAGGTTGTTTTATTCCACCGATACCTTTTTGGACCATTGTTATAGTAATACAGATTAGGGGGTCTTTCATACTTGATTGGAAGTCGTTGAGTAGCTTTTGTGTTATTTTTGGTGGTTCTTTGCTTTCTTGGAAAACTACGAAGCAACATGCAGTTAGTATATCCAACACCGAAGCTACGTACAACAACATAAGTGCTGCAACTAAATAATTAATTTGGGTTATTTCTATTATTCGTGATTTGCATGTGGAGATTCTATTACCTATTCACTTCATTGTGATAATAAATTTGCTATTCAGATTGCTCTTAATCTATGCTTTCATCATCACACCAAGCACATTGAGGTTGATGTTCATTTTATCGGGGATTACATTGCCAATGGTTTTTTGAAGCCTGTTCATGTTTCTTCTTCCGTTCAGTTGGCTGATTTCTTAACCAAATCTGTCTCTACTATCAAACTTGAAGATTTTTGCTTTAAGTTGAGTATTCACATGGTTTACCTTGAGAGAGAGAGAGAGAGAGAGAGAGAGAGAGAGAGAGAGAGAGAGAGAGAGAGAGAGAGAGAGAGAGAGAGAGAGAGGGGTATATATATACGTATAATTTAATTATTTGTCTAATTAATTCTTAGTTAGAAATATAACTAATATATAAGACATGTAATTAACTCTGTTAGATTATTATTCCATTTTTTGCAACTTTCCATTTTCTATCTTCCTCTACATTTTTTTTACATAGCTTTATCTGCTGTTTGTATTTAGAGATTAGTAAAAGAACACCAATCCTTATTATCTTAGTCATTGTAGTTCATTTCGTAGGTATGAGGTCAAGATACCATATACCTATCTTCGAACCTGTATTATGAAGTATATAAAGTATAAGTTCCAGTACTTATCATATAATAATAATTAAATAAAGTTAATAAATAAAAAAGAATACCATTTCATTTGTATAGATTTAAAGAATAACAAGATGCAGTGCATAAGTTTTCTAAATTAAATCTGATGTCTTTATGTTAGTTTCTTTCGGTCTTTTCTTTATTGCATTTTCTTTCCATTATATTTTCTTCATTGATTAAGTCTAACTTTACTAAGCTATCTAAATAAAATATGTTATTAACTTATTTTCTTCTAATGTAATGATTTCTTGATATTAGGTTTGAAAAATATCTCACAATAAATTTATATAAAATTATTCAAATCAAGATTTCGTCAAAATTAGTATTTATATCTTTTTCCCTTATCCAAGATTAAGGTTTATACTAGATTTGTAAAAGATTTAGCAAAAATATTAGGATTTAGTAATTGTGATATATGGAGGATCATTATAAATATTGACAATAAATTGAGATATTGTAATTTGTAATCTACAAATATTCTTATTGTAAAAATAAGTTAACCTCTTAAATGAGTCTTATTTAAAATTATTTATTTAGTATTTTAAGTCGAGATCGAGATTTTACTAAAATTATTATGTTTGTACAACAATGATCGGTGAAAAAAATGATAAAAAAGAAAAATAAATGAAAAAGATTGGACGAAAATAAAAATAAATGGAAATTGGCCATGTCGAAATTTATGAAGAAAAAAATATTCATAGGTTCTATAAGATATTTTATACTTTATATAATATACCAATAGTTTCGAAACATTATAGGATAAAATATGGATAGCAAAATTTGAATATTTATATCAATTAAATGGAGTAAGAGTAGATTCTTATACCTATCTATCCTATATTCATTTACTCTTAAGTTTTACTAATGAATGTATGTGATAGTAATCAGTGTTGATATTTAAGAGTGAGTTAAAGAATCTCATATTGGGAAAACATGGATAAAGTGAATACTTATAAGTGAAGAGTACTCGTTAATCTAATATTTTGAGGTTTTGAATTTACTGTGATATCAAAGTCCACGGGTGTATTCATTCTTTAAACTCAAACCAAGGTTTCTTCCTGATGATAAATGTTTCGCTCGCCCATAAGTTAGGGATAAAATGATGGACTAATGGGCAATTTGTCTTGTATTGTAGTCGCTTTCTTTTGTTTAATTTTATTTATTTATTTTTTTTAGTTTAAAAGAAAGTGTACATGCAAATATATGAATATCTTTTAACATTTTTTTATTCGTGTGACATTCCTGGTTGATCTGGTTGAACTTAAAAAATATTCCAATCCAAATGAAACCTGATTAGATTTAGCAACAACGATAAAGAAAGCCAGAAATCATAATACCAATCATGTACTTATCCGAATAATAAAACAGCAAGATGGCTTTAATTATTAGAATAGCAAGAGTTTATCATTTTTAAGCCTTACAAAAACTTAACTCAATAAATTTTCAACGAACCGAATACTTTTAAAAGCGCAATTCAATTTGATTTTATTTGCAATTCTAATGGAACAATAAACCCACAAATAACTTGATGAACTAGTACAGACATGGTTGGCTCCGGTTTTAATTTGTCTTGTATTCTGTCTGCGTTTATATCTTTTTGCTTCTCCATAAAAAAAATTTCTGTACACAAATTTATGAATATCTTTTTATTATTTTTGTATTAACGTGGCCTTCCTAGTATTAGAATACGATGAATGGTTGATCTGGTTGAACTTAAGAAACATTATCATGAAATCTGATTAGAATTTGCAAGATAATGATAGCCACAAATCAAAGCACCAATCACGTACTTATCCGAATAATAAAATAGCAAGATGCTTTAATTATTAAAATCTTAGGGCAGGTAAAGTAAGGAGCGAAATTATAATTATTAAAATTATGAATAAAAATATATTTTTTTAAGGTTATGATTTTATAAAGTTTTTTTTAGTTAAAATAAATATAAAATTATCTATATATAAATTTTTAATAAAATTATGAATTTTTATATATGATTTTATAAATTTATAAATTTTATATAATTTTATATATTTAATAAACAATAAAATTATAATTTCGATAATCATGCACAGAATATTAATCTGGTGAAGGAATCCAATAGGATGTGTGAAGGAATCTACCGGTATCATTTCCCGAAAAGGTACCACTGACCACTGACGCATTCCACATTCCCACTTTCTCACCAACTACTCTCTCTCTTTCCCAGTTAAATCCAACGTTGTGAAATTCATTGGGACCCGTGATAAAGGATCCTGATTATTTTATTCAGATGTCAGTATTGGTTTAGTTACATTCCTAACTCTTTTGGTCTTATTATTTGGATATCTTTATTATGAATTAAGGTATTTACTATCAGACGAGGATTCGACCATAAACGGACCACGAAACAAACCCCCAAAGATATTTTAACTGATTATTATATTTTCTCGTTACATAATCGTGATTTGGCGGTTTTCTTTACCAACAACGGGCGTAGCCCTTTGTAGTCGTCTATTTCGACGGTTTTGGAACTCCCAAATGGTTATATTTTTTCGCCGCACTTTGATCATAATATTCAAAGATGCATAGGCTTAGAATTTTTTTAAATAGCATATTAATGCTTTTGAAACACATCGTTGATGTTAATATAAATATATTTGCAAATTTCAAACTGATCCATTATTTAATTTGGAGGGTTTTATTGACTTATTTAATATGTTAATTTATTGATGTTGTTTGAATAAGGTAATGATGCTGCCATAAAATATACTTATATTTATATATTAATATAAAAATTGACTTTATGATGCATTTAATAAAAAAATTGCATTGTCAATATTTTCTAAAGGTTATAGATGTGCTGTTATATAAAATCAATATATCTCTATAATTTACGCGAAATGGTAACATGTTTAATTTTAGCAGCATTGCTAACATTTATCGTGACTATTTATAGTTTACATCAGGTCTACTGTGTAAAGACATGCATTCAAAATTAGACTGTGCAGAGGCAATTAACTTTTTCAAAAGGATCTAAATATAACTGTTTAGAAATTCGAAGTATTTTTATTATGGTAGTTTGTATGGGTATGGCAATAATCTACAATTTATTAATAGGCCCCATGATTGAAGAATTGAAGAAAATAATTATATAATTCATTTTTTAGAGCCAGGAGGTTAGATATGAAAAATATTAACGGTTATTTTTGAAAAAATTTATAAATATTTAAAAATACGGTTCTTCTATCAATATAAAACTGGTTTATATCATTGTCTCTTATCCTTGCAAAATCTATAATCAGCACTCAAGAAAAAAGATCTTTTATCTATAGAAATCACGATGTAATTCGAGTTTAGGAATATAATTTGAAAATTGGATGATTAAAATTTTCCATTTTTAACTATTTTTGAATTACCAATATAATAAATCATAACTCACGGTTATTCTATACTGAATGGGGTTAAAAATAACTGTTACCTTATTTTGTTTATATTTTATATATCATCTATATGAGGAATGTTTGCTCTGGGCGTGGAAACACCTGAGCGCAGAGAAGATAGAAGAGGAGACAGTTTCTTCAGGCCTGCCAAGAGACCAAAAACGGCCCTACAATCTCTCTCTGTTCCTCTGTTCCCTCCCCCTCTCCTATTACCCTTTTTATGCAAATGCAAATGCGTGGCCACCATTATCCATCCGTGAAGTTTATAACCTATAATCCGTGACCCTGCTGCTTTCTGCTCTGTAATTTATCTTTTCAATCAAATTATTTTTATTCTTTTCTTTTTCATATTGGTAAAAAATTTAATGATTTATAAATGTATATAGATTTATAAATAGGCCTATAAATTTGGTTAAGATATTTGCACACAAGGGTATTTGTTCATGGATAACTTTAAATGATTATATAATAATTATTATAATCAAAAGTTTAAAATTGTGAAATTTTATGATGATATTGTCACAAGATTATAGTTATTAATTAATTTCTATTTTGAGCAATGATGGCCAAAAGAAATCATACCAATTAATAATATGTGATAGTAGTGACCCACAAAATCATAATATATACATTAAAAAAGGGAGATACCTTTTTTTTTTAAAGGAGAGTTTTACTCATTATTTAATGATTTTTTATAATTATTAATAACTATTACCATCTTTTACCCCTGTTATTAGTATTTAAAATCTTTTATAATTATTATAATATCCGATAATTATAATAATTATAAAAGATTTTGTTAATGATGATAAAATTTGGTAAATGGTTTTTTACCGTGGAAACTTGCAAGATTACTGTCTAGCATGCTCAAAGCACTCTTTAATTAATTAATTAATTAATTTATTTTTTAAGATTTCATATCTATCAAAACATATATTCATTATTGAAATAGTGCATAAAAAATGAACCTTTTCTCCTTTTTACCAATCAATGGCATTTTCCCATCAGCTATTATTCTGATTTGTGCAGTCCCCAACTAACTCAAATGCGTACATGAACTCATGATGCCCAATATCTCTCTCTCTCCATCTCTGCCTTTGGTTGTTTCTCACTCTCTCTCTCTTCTCTGTCTCTTCCAAAAATACACTAAATCACACAATTATATATAACACCTATAGATACACTTTGAAGAAGAAGCAGAGGAGGAGGAGGAAAGAGCAAAACAATGACGGACACAACAGACGACATAGCCGAGGAGATCTCCTTCCAGAGCTTCGATGATGATTGCAAATTGCTCGGTAGCCTTCTTAAGGATGTGTTACAGTCTGAAGTTGGTAGTGATGTCATGGACAAGCTCCAACGCAATCGCATTCTTGCTCAGGTTTTTTTGTTCATCTTCCCTACCTTCTAGTCTTTCTTTTTGAAACTCATGCATGTTCATGTTATCTTCTCAGAAGATAAGAAGAGAAAAGGAAATGATTGTACGGATCGTGTGTTGTTTAGTGTCTTTTCTTTTTTGGTTAATTAGGGAGTTGTAGTTTGTATAGAGTTTTGATATTATGTGTTTATTGATTTGGTTGGTTGTTTATATGTGTGATTAGAGTGCATGTGAGATGAGGATGACTGGAATCGAGGACGCCGCGGAGTTATTGGAGAAACAACTGGCCTCCGATATATCGAAATTGTCGTTGGAGGAAGCTTTTACACTGGCTCGTGCATTTAGCCATTATCTGAATCTTATGGGCATTGCTGAGACTCATCATAGGTGGAATAATTTGAATTTTGCTTTGTTTTGTCTCTGTATGGTTGTTGTTCGGTTTTTTCTATTCGTATTCTTGCTATGAATTGAATTTCTCTCTCTTCAGGTGGAGGTTGTCCCCATCCATGTCCTAACCAATCACATGCTTGCTATTGCCATGCATGGAAAAGGAAATGCAAATTCATGCTTGCACCAAGTTTTCTTCATATGTGGCATGTAATTGGTAGGGACATGTACGGCATTGGTTGGGGACAGGAAAGTTTTGTATGCCTGATACATTGCTTGAGATTTTAGAAAGTAATAGCTAAATTTCTTTTTGTCTTGGACTTATATTTGTGTTTGGTAAATAACATGTTAGCTACACAAGTTCCATTTTGAATGGAGGATTCTAGTTTTCATCTTGAAAATCGTTAATTATTGTGGCTTTGTGATTGAGGTTTATGATTTTATATACAGAGTGCGGAAAGCTCGGAATTTGACACCTCTGTCAAAATCTTGCGATGACATTTTTAATCGGTTGTTGCAAGGGGGAGTCTCGCCTGACAAGCTTTACAATACTGTCTGCAACCAGGTCTCTCATTGTTTGTTATCTTCAGAATTTATAAGAGATTTGGTTTTAAGTATTTGTGATTTTCTTTTTTGATTCGCTTAATGAAGCTTTTTGTTGGATGAAAAGGTGATATTAGATTGATATTCTATGTAGTTTTGTTCTGGTGTAAATAACACTCTTTGCTCTTTTGGACACTAATGATGAGCATTTATTGCGTGCATGGGGATGAGATGGAGTTTTACATTTGGTGAGAGCTGTAATCCTGAATTATCTCCATGTTTATTGCAGGAGGTTGAGATTGTTCTCACAGCCCATCCCACTCAGATTAATCGTCGTACTTTGCAATATAAACACATAAGGATAGCTGTAAGTCTTTTCTTGATCTCTGCTCGAAACGTACCATTGCAGCCGTTTGGTGGTTCTCTCTTTGTTATAGTGATTAATACAATGCTCCTTTACAGCATCTCCTAGATTATAATGATAGGCCTGATCTCACTCATGAAGATCGAGAAATGGTGATTGAAGATCTGGTATCATCTCTCTCTCTCTCTATGGTGTTCTACTTTGAAAGTATGTTGAGTTTGTAATCCTCCTTTTTCATGACCCATTGATATGTTTTAGGTAAGAGAAATAACTTCCATATGGGAAACGGATGAGCTTAGGCGCCACAAGCCGACCCCTGTTGATGAAGCTAGGGCTGGTAATACTAATTGCCTTTTTTTAGGTTTTCCAGTAGTGGCTTCCCTTTGTATCATTTGTACATAATTAAGTACTCTGTTCGTTGCAGGCTTGAATATTGTGGAGCAGTCCCTCTGGAAAGCTATACCTCATTACTTACGTCGTGTGAGCAATGCTCTAAAGAAGGTTTGTTTGACATGCTTTGCATAGCCCCTTACTGTTCAAATGGCCCATGTTCTTCTATGACTTTTTCTGATAACTTTCTGTTTATTCTTTTTTTTTTTCCTTCTCCAATATTATTAGCATACTGGAAGACCCCTTCCATTGACTTGCACACCTATAAAATTTGGATCATGGATGGGAGGTGATAGAGATGGAAATCCTAATGTTACAGCAAAGGTAATTTCTGCTTGTGGTCTTACAATTGGCAACAGTAGTAGAGTATTTTGTCATATAAATGGACAAGATATGTATGACCTTAGTTTAAAGATTTTATCCAATCATGGAGATAGCAGTTTCTTTCCTCATAAAATCATCTAAAAGTAATGAAAGAACAAATAGTTCAAAGTGAAATGGACCACGGGAAATAAATGATATCTTTAGTTTCTAAATATGTCATGTTTCTATAACAAAATGAGTAACTGATACTACTGAACAAGTTTATCATTTTCATATTCGTGGAATATGCAGGTAGCATTTGTTTGGTAGACCTTGCATTTTTTCTTTCATCGACTCCACTGGTCTGCTGATTAAAGAATGTATACATACTGGGGCCAAATTCTCAAGTCTTTAGCTCTTAGCACTTTCACGTTATTTGTAGGGAAAAATAGTATGTCCTCTCATTTCCCTAAAAGTACCATTCTTCTTCTGGCAACCTTTCTCAGGAGAGATGCTATTATGACCTTTTTTTTTTCTGGCTGAAATTTACATGGAAAAAGTAGCTCTTATTAAAATCTTCACTTACTTTCCTTCCTCTACCTTCACTAGAAGAGATGCAGATTTCTGAGTTTAGATATCTTTTCATAAAAGCTATAGTTTTGCCTTCCTCCTTCTATAGGTAACTTGTATGATCATGTGTAAATGCTAATCTTTGATTGTCTTTCCAGTACATATTGTTACATTCTTCTTCTTTTGTGCTCCAGTTCAGTCTCCTAATTTTGCTAAATAATTTTATTTTCATTTCTTCAGGTTACAAGAGATGTCTCTTTGTTGTCTAGATGGATGGCTATTGATCTCTACATCCGGGAAGTTGATAGTTTGAGATTTGAATTGTCTATGAGTAGGTGTAGTGATAGGTTGTCAAGGCTAGCACATGAAATACTCGAAAATGGTAAGAAAATCTGTCATTTTTTATTTTGCTTGTTCATACTTTTTTTGATTATTCAGTTTCTATCTAGGCTAATTATAGGAGTTTCTATCATTGATGTACTGATGAAAGAGGATAGTTGATATTACACATAGTGAATAGATTGCTTAAATTGTCATCACTTTTCTTGCTTGCAATATTAAATCACTTTAATTTTATTTCAGAAACTTCCTTGGAGGATCGTCATGAAAATCGAAGTCAATCTTTGAGCACAAGTCAACTGAAGCCTCATCAAACTCCTCTGCCAACAAAACTCCCAGCTGGAGCTGATTTACCATCTTGCACAGGTATGAAATATTACTCTTTTTTTTCTTCCCCTGCTTGGATTACTTCTTGAATGTGTTTCCTACCATATAAATTATTTTCTCTATATATCCTAGACTATAGTCAAACTGCAAGTGGTAAAAAATTATGGTTTTGAAAGATTTGTCCACTATTAAAATGCTATTCGTGCGATAACTTTGTTGCTAAACTGACATTCAGTAATATGAATATTCCATCAGGAAAGTAAATTGACATATCTCTCTCTATATATCTCTTAGTTTATTATATCAACGGAAATGGGTGAAACAGTGTCTTGTTCAACTTGATCGCCAAGTGATATATATGGGACAAGGCCACAATGCAATGAGTTAACTTTCCTAACAAGGTGCAATTGCATTGATAGCTTATCAGGATTTGTTCAATTTAATCAATTACAAGTGATTTGCAAAGGACATTATCAAATCTATCTGACAATTCACAGATGGAAGTAATATATTTTCTTTATCAGATGACAACTTTATGCTATGTAAGTTTAACAAACGATTTACTGGGTACATTTAAATAGGAAGCAATCCTGTTTGCTTTATTTGGTAATGCTTCATCTTCATGATAATTGTATATATTACAATTATCATAATTGCCATTCTTGTGGTTGGTGGCATGCCTTGAGATATAAAGCAAGTCCTATTTCATATGCCAAGTTGATCGTTTAGATATATTGGCTGCAGTGGCCAGACATTATGTGACCTTTGTTTGCTTAGTATTGTTGTGATGGTTCATCTTGCAGTCAACTATCTACTTATCAATGGGTGCAATTTCCAACTAAAATCTTAGGTGTCATAAGCTGTATGGAAACGTTACTAGAAACAGGTGCATCCAGGTTTACCTATCTTTCTCTTTCAAAATTGAAGCATTCTGCTGACTATCTTAAGCAGCTAATTTTTCTACATAGCTTCATGGGAAATTCACGTAGTTTCACCTTTAGTTCAATTGGAAGCAAAACTAGCAGAGGAGTGTCTAAGCAGTAGTCTAGGTGTGTTTTCGTCCACTCGTCTGTTAGGTTCCCTGTCTTATATTTACACATCACTTTCTGGTTTATAGATTTGGGGATATATTCTTTGGTTCGTTGCCTATTATTTTTGTTTCAGAGTTCTAGTTCATTGAAATTCAGGTGCCAATGAGACCCAAAATGTTGAGCAGCATTTTATGAACTTGATATGTGTTGACTATAAAGTTGCAGCCACCATATATCCTGGATATAGGTCGTATAAGCAGCCTCACATTCTATGTGCTCCTTCCTATTTAATTAAGTTGATCCAACAATTATTTTTTTAATGCTAGCAAATCCGATGCTTCATGATATGGTACATTCTTGTAGAGTGCAATGAAGCCGAATCTCAATATCCAAAACTAGAACTTCCTGGCACCGGTTACATGCCTCTGAATCGTCAGGTACAACCTCTTCTACCTCTTGATTACATGTCACCAATTTTTGCTAAAGTATTGAGTTTTTAAGAAATTTATTTTCCATTCGGTTTTCAATAGAGGCCCTATTCATTTTTGAAGACTTTTTATACCTAGGATGGTCCAAATTCCACGTTCCATGATTCAGAGAAGATTTCACCTAAATCATCTGAAAATGGGAATACAGCAAATTCTAATGGCTTGCAGGCTCCTGCGACACCTCGAAGTTCTGCTATGACACCTTCTCAGCTCCTAGCTCAGCGAAAATTATTTGCTGAGTCACAGATGGGGAGGTCCAGCTTCCAGAAACTGTTAGAGCCAAGTCCACCTCCACGACCAGCAATCTATCCTTACAGGATTGTCCTTGGCGATGTAAAAGAGAAGGTATTAAACCAGTGCTTTGCCGAGAAGCTGGTTTTAGGTCTTAGATGCTTTTAAGGATATACACAAGTTACCATTTGCATTGGTTGTTGTCAAGGATATACACAAGTTACCATTAGCATTGGTTGTTTTATTGGTCACCTTATATATTGTCTATACTATTTTACACAACCATTTATAAACATGTTCCCCCTCTTATTTCAGTATATCTAATTGATCCTTTAATCTCTTAGTTCAGCCCTCATCATCATAGTAAATGGATTGGGGAAGCTTTTGTATTTTTTAACGCCATTTTCTGCTGCATCACTTTGTATTAGAATACTGCACAATTAGATTTTTGATATGGATTAGGCTATGGATAACTAAAACAAGCAATCTAGGTAAACTAGTTGGTGTTATGATGCTTCATAGATAAGTTTATCAACGCATAAAAGAATCGTATTGTCATTTTGAGTTTTATGTCTCTAGATAAGACTGACATGTAGAGTAAGGTTTTCTATGTGAAGAAACACGATGATATTGTTGAATTTAGATCTTGATTAAGTGAAGTAAGGTTTTCTATGTAAAGAAAGACTATGATTTTGTTGAATCAAATCCTCAACCAATTGATAAAGGCATAAGCATTTTAGACCCACTGGTATGATCTAAATTTTTCATAGTTTCAGAGTTGAATATCATGTCTCTAAATCGCTCATCCATTATGGTGCTTGGTGAGGACCGTATTTGTCTTTTGCGAGTACATTGGAGGAGCTGATAGACTTTTAATTTGTAACAACCACTTATAATAATGTTGTGAAATTTGATACACTATTTGAGTTCAGCTTATGAGGACACGAAGGAGGCTGGAGCTCTTACTTGAGGATCTTCCCTGTGACAATTGTGATTATTATGAAACCACTGAGCAACTCTTGGAGCCTCTGCTTCTTTGTTACGAGTCTTTGGTAATGGTTTAAGTTCTCATAAGATGCTTTTTGTTAAGAATGCAATATTACATAACTCCAGTAGTCATAAATGACTCGTCATTTGCAGCAATCTTGTGGATCTGGTGCACTGGCTGATGGTCGGCTTGCTGACTTGATAAGGAGAGTTGCTACCTTTGGCATGGTATTAATGAAGCTCGACTTGCGGCAGGTTAGTGAGACTATCAATCTGGTATTCAGAAGGTTTCATCAACAATATAACTGCTTACTTGAGATCTTGGATTACATCAGGAGTCCACTAGGCATTCAGAAGCACTAGATGCTATAACTAGGTATCTGGATATGGGAACATATAGTGAGTGGGATGAGGAACAGAAGCTAGAGTTTCTAACAAGAGAGCTAAAGGGGAAGCGGCCATTAGTTCCACCTACAATTGAGGTAAAGTCTTCATAGACTAGTTATAAGTTGTTTTATGTTAGATGACAGGAAAATGTTCTTAATTATATTGTTGGAATTAGCAGATAGCTATCTTTGCTTCTTTACTTGACAGTGAGAGGATTCTAGTTAAAATGATTAATGAACATGAGCTTTTCCTAATGAATTTTGATGTAGGAGCAATTTCAAGTCATCATTTCTTGACTTTACCTTACATTTTTCTGATTGATCCACGTCAGACATACTTAGGAAGGTATCAAAGTTCCTCAGAAGGATTTACCGAAAAAGATTTCCTCCAAAGAACTGTGTTCTATAGGTGCTACATGCACCTTTTATGTGCTACCAAACATTTATGTGACTGTTCTTTTAAATCTTGAATTTGGCAAGTCATATTTTTCCAAGTCTTTCTATGATGGCAGAAAATTATGATTCTGGCATATAAGGTGATTACTAATACCATAACTAATTTATCTAGAAGCTTAATCAGTAGTGTATTGATTTTCATGTTCTATAATACAAAAAGCTAATATTATGCAGACAATAAAGCGTAGTACCTAGTCAAAAGCAACATTGGTAAGTACTTTAAGTGTTCTCTTATTTTATTTATCATTCTGGGACTTTAATATTTAGTTAACAGCTCATTCTGTCCATATATATTACTATGACAGTAGCATCTTGGTATATGGATGGGTTTGTCTTTGATTATATGGTTGTTAAACATCTTAGATTTGATCATTATAGGCATAAAGGACATATCATGGAAGTTTGGTTGAAAGATAAATAGTTATTACCCCATATTGTTCACCACCAAAGCTCTAATAATCTTTCTCAAAGATAAAAAGTAAACTACATTTCAGAAAACATTTCTGTCTACATTTTTGTTGGCAGCTTTGCTATGAGCTTTCTAATTGTGGTCCCACTTTTACCATATTTATTTGTGTGACACTTACTTGTGGCTTCAGGTAGCCCCTGATGTCAAAGAAGTTCTGGATACATTCCGAGTTGCTGCAGAGCTGGGAAGTGACTCTCTTGGTGCTTATGTCATATCTATGGCTTCCAATGTATGGTTAATTCTTGTCTTGATCAATGGTGTATTTCAATCCTTCACTCATATATTGTTGGAAGCGATTTATTTTTTCTCCCTTGTAAGTTTTCAAATTTGGTTTCTCTAATGTTAAATTATGCCTGGTTCACTTTCTTATAGGCAAGTGATGTTCTTGCGGTAGAGCTGTTGCAGAAAGATGCACGACTTGCTGTAAGTGGAGAGCTGGGCAGACCATGTCCTGGTGGAACGTAAGTTTGTGAACACTAGACATGTAACTGGAGAAAACTTAGATTAGCAAACATTTGAAATTCCTTTTTAACCATAAGTAGGTTTTATTCATTCACACTAGAGATATGTTTTCTTTCTTGTGGAACAGGCTGAGGGTAGTTCCTCTTTTCGAAACTGTGAAGGATCTTAGAGGTGCTGGTTCAGTGATCAGGAAATTATTGTCCATTGATTGGTACAGGGAGCACATCATAAGAAACCATGGCAGCCACCAAGAGGTGCTTATAGAAAATCATTGGTCATAGAGTAGTTACACTGTTTTCATATGTGAACTCATGGACAAATGTCACAGGTAATGGTTGGATATTCTGATTCTGGCAAAGATGCTGGGCGCTTTACCGCTGCATGGGAACTCTACAAAGCTCAAGAGGATGTTGTGGCTGCATGCAATGAGTATGGTATCAAAGTTACCCTGTTCCATGGTCGTGGAGGGAGCATTGGACGTGGTGGAGGCCCCACATATCTTGCTATTCAATCCCAGCCTCCTGGTTCTGTCATGGTTAGTTATATCTGGTAGAGTTCTTGTGAGATGTGGCATTTAGTCCAATTTTGGTCGCACATAGTCTGTATGTCATTTAGCTGCGGTAATCTTACTCATCCAATATATTTTTTATTTGTATAAACTGTTGTGTATCTATTCCATGCCCGTACAGGGAGTTGACTAACATGGGATCCTTTTCATATCTAACCTACTACTTTCTTTAAACTTGAAAATATCATTAACCTAATTGCTCTTTTTTAATATCTTAACAGGGCACCCTTCGATCAACAGAACAAGGGGAGATGGTGCAGGCCAAGTTTGGTTTGCCACAGACTGCAGTAAGACAATTAGAGATATACACAACTGCCGTGCTGCTTGCTACTCTGCAGCCTCCACAGCCACCACGAGAAGAAAAATGGCGTAGCCTCATGGAGGAAATCTCAAAGATCAGTTGCCAAAGTTATCGCAGCACCGTGTATGAAAACCCTGAATTTATTGCTTACTTCAATGAAGCAACACCACAGGCTGAGCTCGGCTACCTTAACATTGGAAGCCGTCCCACGAGAAGGAAGAGCTCAACAGGTATTGGACATCTTCGTGCAATTCCCTGGGTGTTTGCATGGACTCAAACCAGATTTGTTCTTCCTGCTTGGCTTGGAGTTGGAGCTGGCTTAAAAGGTGTTTGCGAGAAGGGACATACCGAGGACCTACAAGCAATATACAAAGAATGGCCTTTCTTTCAATCCACCATTGACCTTATAGAGATGGTTTTAGGTAAGGCGGATATTCCCATTGCGAAGCATTATGATGAAGTGCTAGTCTCGGAGTCCAGACAGATACTCGGTGCTGAACTGAGGAGGGAGCTAGCAACGACAGAGAAATATGTATTGGTGGTCAGTGGCCATGGGAGACTGTCAGAGAACAACCGGAGCTTGAGGAGGCTGATTGAGAGCAGGCTCCCTTTTCTAAATCCAATGAACATGTTGCAAGTGGAGATACTGAAGAGACTCAGACAAGATGTTAATAACCATAAGCTCAGAGATGCACTGTTAATCACCATAAACGGGATTGCTGCTGGAATGAGGAATACGGGATGAGGTCTTTACTCAATCCCTGCTGGACGCTGGAGGTTCAATCAGCTGTGCAAGTTTTGTGGTTCACACTATGGTTATACTATGCTAGGCGTGGTTCATGGGTTATTAAAGCTTGTACCCTCTGTCATATAGAATTTACAAAAATGTTGAGATGCTGTTTTGTATCCGTGTAACTGTTGGACATCAACGACTTTACTTGCTTGCGCGAATCAGTCCTCAGTGCAGCAAGAAATACAACACTACTACGTATATATAGTTACCATATTATGTTTTCCCTATGTCCTGTTTGCCATGTGCAGTCTAATTTTTCTAATCTGCATATAGCCCTAGAAAGATTGTTGTTAGTGTTTTTGGTCCTTGCCTGTCGAGTAGGTTAAAGATATATTTAAGTGCGTGCAATCTTGTGAGGCAGTCGAGTCGTCGAGGGGGATGCTATTGGTGGAACGAAACGACAAATGAAGATGATTTATCGTCTAGCTGAAGTAGAAAGTAGATGTTACAAAGCTATGCAAAGGCAATTATCTTTAGAAAAAATCGAAATAATATTCTGCATGGTCCAGTTTTACTAGAGTACATTGTTATATTTTAGAAAATCAATACTTTTAAAAAAGATCGCTTGTATTACTATATTTAAAAACCTATATAACACTACTTGATACTTTAAAAAGGTTCTATTTCTCTTTTGGGGGTGCCAAGAAAACGTTCCAAATTTGATAGCTTTCGAAAACTTTTTCAATTATGTAAATATCATAGATTTCTAAAATGTAACAATTTGATCCCCTGAAAAATTTTGAGATCTTGAAAAATTTTCATGAAATATAATAGCCAATCAATCTTTTACACAAACATATGTAATTACGTATGTATGTGTTTTTAGGCTGTTTTTCTTCTGATTTTAGAGTTTTTCTTTTCTCTTTTCTAAGATAGTTAAATATTATGTAGATTCTCGAGCCATGACTACCAACACGATGCACATTCTCTATACTCAGTGAACACATCTCCTCTCTATCACGGAAAAGTAGTCCCCATATTCTCTCTAGCTTGTCATTATAAATAGAGCTATCACATCAACAGGTAAATCACCTTTACACACCTACTCTCAAGCTCTCTAGAATTATTAACACTTTCCCACTTAAATATCAGAACGGTTACGTCCAACAATAGCCTAACACTTCTCACAGTGATTTGTTTTACAAACCTACACACATGGACACTTCAAAATCCAACTTTCTTCGTTTCACTATACCAACAAAATTCTATAAGCAACAAGAACATTTAAGTAAACTAATAACCTCATTAAATATCTACTAGTATTGTACTATTAAAATAGCCATACTCCTAAATCAATAAGTAGGGTTATTTTAGTTATTAACCATTCACTTTTAGTAAGACTTTTAGATTATCTCTTTTTCCTTTTAATATTAGTTACTAAATAGATTTTCTATATTTTGGATATTTCAACGAGTAATTCATTTTTATGACCTTAACTTGCTTAAATAATTTCTTCATCCGTTTTGCCCTTTCATAAAACTTATTATTATTTTTTTATATATTTTTAAAAAGCAAACTCATTGCCAAGTATGAACCATGAAAATGATAGTTGAATAATAAGGCATTATAAATAACTCATTTCCAAGAACTTTGATTGCATAAATAATTTCAAGAAAGAGATAGTATTGAGTCCATCTATTTCAAGTCATTCATTACAGGATGATTATACAATAGTATACAATTAGCTTGATATATGTCTTTATAAAAATAATGTGCATGTCAATCGTTTCTACGTGTCGCACACTAGTTTTTCCAATTCATTATGTCAACAAGATTGAAGACGTATCAAATATTCATTTACAAACATTAATTAAAGAAAATAACGTTAAATCGGTCCAATATTCGATTAAATGGGCATCACGCACTGTGAAAAATCAGAATTACAAGAAAATATTACAAGATATTCGAATCAGCCATGGAGCAACATTTGCAGTTGAGAGGAGTTTGAAGACAAAGTGTTTGTTTCGTAAAAATGGATTCATTCAGTTAACTCTATGTATTTCCAAGAATTGCAGAAGCAAGTAAAACAAACAAAAAATAAAAAAAAAATACAACTAACTAACTAACTGTATCTAACTACCAAAACTATACAACCATAAGTTAATTACATATTGTTGAAATTAATCTGATTGTCAACCAACTTATTTATTTATTTATTTTTTCTCAAAAGCAAAAGCTTAAATTTGATTACAAAAACCAAGCTCTAACCCTATCCTAAACACCGAGTCTTCCTTGCCTCTCGATAGTCTTCCTCTTAGCACGATTTTGGTGATTCGGTAGATGTTGTCGTGGAGGACATTTTCACGTAGTAAGTGTTATAGAGAGAGGGTGAGATATGTGGATTTGAGTTAAATTGAAAATGTTATCAAGTTAGGTTTTCTTGGTGCTCTATAAATAAAAAGTTTTGGTTACAAAGTAGAATTTAACTTCTTTATAAAATTGGGAAAGTTATAGTTTATGAGATACCGTTAAGGTTGTAAGTGAAATCTCTAGTAAGATCATTTTCATGTGGAAGTCATGGAGAAATTTAATATTCAAACCAGCATTTGCATCTTATTGTAATAGCACAAACATAAACAAATATCTCATATTCATCGTTTTTCATGATGGTTTTGAGGTTGATTTTTCACTTGCTCAATCGTCTACAATGTAAATCAAGGCTGTGGCTAAAAATTAGGTTATAAATTTTGTTATGAATTATTGCCAATGAATAGGCCCAAATAGGGTAACTTGATAAATTTGAGAATAATAATTAAAAAATAAAAAATAAAATAAAACACACAAATTTTACGTGAAAAATTCATAAATAAACCATTGGTAAATGTTGAAGAATTTCACTTATGAGAATTTTAGTATTATAACCTCTCTCTATTATATAAAAAGGAAACACTTAACATTCTCTCTATATATAATAGGAGGAAACTCACTATACTCTCTTGCACTCCTTTCAAATTAAAAAAAAAAAAAAAAAAAGAGAAGAAATGTTGGGATGATTTACAAATGCAAGGATTGAGGCCTATATATACATTTTTCTAATGTGAACATCATATATGAATGCATGATAATGTCTTCTACATGGTAAAATTATTTTTTGAACATTTTGGCTTGGTAAAAATTTTCTTCTTACTCATTATCTCTTTATTGATGGGCATTAATTGTAGCTCAATTTTGTTGACAATCCCTCACTTGAGGTTTTGATTGAAGATCAATAATCTCTTCAAACCATTCTTTCTACCTTATCATTTCATGTTGCTTACATATCTATTAGGCTACAAAAGAATCAATGCCAAAAAAAGAACTTATCATTACCGACTGCCTTTTTCATAAAGTTTGGTCCTTAGTATAGATCTTCTATATATCTACAGTTCCTTCTTTAACTTTCTCATGAAAAAATCAGTACTAAACTCGAACGTCTTTAATTCTAATGAAAAGCTAGATTATTTGCAAGATGCAATGAACTTTCATTATCACAAAAAACAATGAAATTATCTCTTCTTCATACTCAAATTCCTAAGACCATTTTCGACCATATTACTTCTTTACTAGCTTGTGTAGTTACTACATATTCTTCTTCTGTTGTTAATATAGTTACAATTGATTGCAATTTTTAGGCTCGACATATAGTTTTGCCTGCAAGTATAAACAAATGACATATGATGGATTCACTTTTATTAAGATCTCTTGTATAATAAGAATAAACATAGCCTCTAATAATTAAGTATGATCCTCCATAACATAATGCGATATTTGAGGTTCTTTTATTGTATCTTAGAATCCTCTTTATAGCATTCTAATACTCTCTACTAGGATTCACCATGTATCAACTGACCATTCCCACTGCATGTTTAATGTTTGGTCTTGTACATACCATAGTGGATATTAAGCTTCCAACTATTGATACAGACGGTACGTAAGCCTTCTCATTCCCCTCTTATTCATTGTTAAGACTCATATCGGAGGATAGTTTGAAATTAATAGGAAGTGGGGTAGAGATTGTCTTATAATCTTACATATTGAGACAGTACAAGATCTTTAAATAATTCTTTTGAGAAAACTAAATCTTCTTATTATTTCTATCTTGGTTGCATTCTTAGAATCATGTTTATTGGTCCCAAGTCCTTCATTTCAAACCCTATCCAATTGCACCTCTAATTCCTTAGTATGATCTTTGTTAAGGCTAGCTATTAACATATCATCCACATACAACAATAAGATAACAAAACCATTTTTCTCCAAATCTCTCATAATATGCATAAGGGTTTGCATTAAGTATGCCGTATCTAAGGTACATTATGAAGGAACTAAATCTAACACCTTAATGTCTGTTTTAAACGGTATAAAGATTTGCTCAATTTTCAAACCAAAATCTCTTTTCCTTTTTCTTCAAATATGTGTGGTTAGAACATATAATTTCTCTTTCTAAATCTCCAAGAAGAAAAGATGTTTCTATATCTAGTTGCTCCATATGTAAATGAAACATTGTACATATTGCTAGGACCACTCAACATGGAAACTATTTCATTAGAATCGATCCCTTCCTTTAGAGCATATATTTTTACCACTAACATTACATGATATTGGTATACTTGATCATTACTATTTCTCTTAATGTTATAAAACCATCTATTTCTATTGGGATTCCTTCCTTGTAATATTGGCACAAGCTCCCAAGTTTATTTTTATGAAGAGCTTCAATCTCTTCATACATCACAGTCATTCACTGAGACATAATTGGACTATTCATTGTTTCTTGAAAAGTTAATGGCTCTTCATCCTCAATTAGAAGACAGTATTCAACATTTCTTTTGATAACATAACCAAAATGTCAACTGGGCAATTCCCTTTATACTATTTGATTTCTACATTTTTGGAGCTTCAGGTTGTTTGTATTATGTTCCTCATACTTTGGTATTGTTTTAAAGGAATCATTTTATTTTAAATCCTCCTCTACTTGTAGACTTATAGTGTCTAAATTTTCTTTTGGAATTCTGCTCTCTTCACTTTGTTACTTATCTTCTGTAAAGATAACATCCCTAATGACTATGACCTTATGGGCAATGGGATCCTATAAGTGATACTTGTCATAGCATCATATGCCCCGAGAACAAACATTTCCTAGATTTTAGATCCAACTTGATTATTTTTTGAGCATTATATATTACGTACAATAAACTTCCAAATATAAGGAGGTTTATATGATCAATTGGTTTACCAATCCACATCTCTATTGATGTCTTTAATTTGATTGCTATTAACGGGACCTGACTTGCCACATAACAGGTAGTGTTGACTACTTTTACTTAAAGTGCCTTATTTAAGGTTGTAGCCTCCAACATTGCTCTTGTTCTTTTTAATAGCCCTATTTGCCTACTTCATCACTCCATTTTACTAAGGAATGTATATTGTAGTGAATTGTCTTTTGATGCCTTCTTGCTTGCAAAATTTATCAAGTTCATCATCACTACTTTCTTCTCCATTATTAAACCTCAAAAGCTAGATCTAATTTCCAGATTCAAGTTCAACTCATGTTTTGAAAACTTTGAAGACTAAAAATACATCTGCTTTCCTCTTAACGGGATATACCTAACACTGCTAAAATAATCATCAATGAAGAATATGAAATACTTCACTCCTTTTAGGGACAAAATTGGTGCTTACCAAACATTAGAGTAAACTAATCTTAGAATAACTTTGCTTTTAGAATTCATTGTGTTAAACTTTGAAGGATTACAATGAAATGGATCAACATTTTGGAGTAAGTTCAAATAAAGGTTAACATTTTAAAAAGTTCAAATAAATTATTAACGTTTCAAAAAGTTCAAATAAATTATTAATGATTCAAATAAGAAATTCATAATAGTCAATTCATAAAATTATTTAAATCACTTTGTGAAGCGTTGATCTTTTATTTGAATTACTTTATGAAACGTTGATCATTTATTTGATCTCTTATTTGAACTTTTTTAAACATTGGTCATCTATTTGAACTTATCCCCAAACGTTGATTTTTTTTTTTTTATACAATTCTTCCTGTTAAACTTTAACTAGTGCTATTTGCTGCTAACATAATTCTCACAAAAAAAAAAATAGCAAAACCTTTGTGAAACTAGGAAGTAGATTTCTCTTGACAAGAACTTTCATTTGTTGCTCGAATATGTGGCCAAGTTTTTGATGACACATTATTGTAGATCTTTTAATTAAGCTGAAGCAATCGATGATGTTTTTGCTTCTTGTAGTATTTCCTTTCGACATGTATAAAATTATGACTTCCTTTTTTCTCCCTTCATAAATACCAACACTCCTCTAACAAATTCTTTTATCTATTTTTTTTTAAATTCAACTTTGCCTCCAAAATCATCTAGTTGTCCTAAGGATAATAAATTCTTCTCTTGGCCATCTTCAACTTAATGCTTTCAATATCGACAATCTTTAAGCATGGCCATTATAGGTATACATAGATCCTCCTATAGTAGGTTCATAATGATTGAACCATTCGTTACGAGAGGTCATGTGAAAAATAACTCATCAATTGACGAGCTATACATTAGCAAATCTTTTCTTGCTTTTAAGTTGTCTTTACTACTTCACAACATAAATATTTCCATTATTTGAATTGCTTGCTACGTTTCCTTGAAAATTTAAACTTTTTTTTATATTTAAGTTTCAACAATCCTTTTTCAAGTGATCTTTCTTACCACAGTTGCAGCATTTGTTTCTTGACTTAGATCTACAATCATTTTTTCTCCCATTTAAGCCACCTTTCATTTATCTCTCTCACATAACTGTTAAGGCCTCCACTTGATGTGCATTTGTTTACTTATCTTCCTTGGCGACTCTCTTCTTCTAGAAAAGTAGTAGCGATGTCATCAAAGATTAGTTTTTCATAAAGACCTTGTTTGACAAGTTAATAATAAGTTGATCATATGAAGCAATTAGACTTTGAAGTAGAAGGTTAACATGCTCACTTCGCTCTATTTTGTAACCAAACGATGTAAGATAAAAAAATAGAGTCTTCAAAGTGTTGATATGCATTTTCATTGACATGCTCACTTCACTCTATTTTGTAACCAAACGATGTAAGATAAAAAAATAGTCTTCAAAGTGTTGATATGCATTTTCATTGAAATGGGTTCTAATATCTGAATATTATAAAGATTTTTCTCAAGGAAAATTTTATCATAGAGTAATTTAGTTTCATATAATTTAGTGACGTGATTCTAAATCTCTTTTGCCGTCTTCTTCTCCTCTATGCTTGATAATACCCATATGCTTTTCCTAGATGAAGATTTGCAATTATATTCATCTCTGAAATTTGTCAACCTTTATTTAATAGCCACCAAGCAATTCCCTTCGTGTAAATTTTCCTTTTAACTTCAATTTTCATAATGAGAAATTACTCCCAATCTCAAATTTTGTTGCAATTGTTTCTATTATAATTTCTTTAAGCCACTAGAATAGTTCCTACTATTTTACATACACTATTATTATGTATATGAACAATATTCGGTACTTGCCAAAGGCAAGTAATATTTAACTAACTTTTTGATGTAGAAGATCTACATTTTAGTAGCAATCACCGAGCGTACGATAAGTAAATATAGATACTTAAGTTAAGCTTTGGTCCACTTATTGAGAATATTACCTATGAATACGCTCGAATAGAGTAGGATTGCAGTTAATATATTTGAGAATAATAATGATAAAGGAAACAAACGCATGGATTTTACTTAGAAAAGCCTTAAATATAAGGTAAAGCCACTAGGAAAGGTAAAAGAATTTCATTATGAGAATTTGAGTATTATAACCTCTTTATATTACATAAGGCGAAAACACTTAATTCTGTCTTGTATAATAAGAGAAAAACTGACTACAACCCTCTTTTACTCCTCTATCAAACTAAAGAAGTGAGATGTTGGGATGATTTCCAAATATAAGAATCGATGCATATTTTATTTATAGATGTTTTCTCTATATGAACGCAATATGTGAATGTATGAGAATGTCTTATATACATGGTAAAAATGTGACATGCATTAATTGTCTTCCATTCACATTATCTCTTTATTAATGAGCATTAATTGTAGCTCAATTTCGTTGACAAATTCTCCATCTGGGATATGGATTTTTCCGTTTAGAAACCGTTCCTCCTCTGTATCCCTAAGTGACCAAGTCATTCCGGAATGATCAAACCAAAAACTCTCTGGTGTGGTGCATAAAGCAATGCAAGTTAAGCATACCACATCATTATCTAAGTAAAAAAGACACGAAAATTCAAGATAGTGTTGGATGCAAGCTAGAGAGCCATTAAATAAGTCGAACTATTGGTGGATGGAAACCATGATATGAAGCAGACTCAGAAGGAAGCACTAATTCTTGAAAGCCCCTACCAGATAGACCGAATGATAGTATGAGCTTTTCATCAACAATAACGATAAGCTACGTTCCATCCTTCCAATGTAAAGAACCATTCACATATACTCTCCAATGTGGTGCATACAGTAATAACAATAATCCACTACAGGAACAAATGCTAAATTATTTTCCTATATTCACCAAACAATTAGCTTTCTCCTTCAAAAGGTTAAATAAGAAATATTTGATGCTGTATATGCTATCATAATAAGATGCAACTGCTAAATCGGATATCGAGTTTCTCCATGACATGCATTATTTAGTTTGTATTTATGCTCAATTTTTGCTAAAAAAAGAAGATTATAAATTCTCCATCTGAGATATGGATTTTTCCAGAAATTGCTGGACTATGTATCCCCACTTGGGCAAATTGACGCGGAATAAACCCAACCAATAGCTTTCTAACTATCAATGGTGTTGTATTAGAAGTGAACGGCTTATTCCACGGTGTAGGCTAACCATATGGGCATCATCATCCAAATTAGCGTTAAATGTAAGCCAAAGAAATTGTGGATAAGAACCGTCACGGTATAAACTGAATGACAATATGCTCTTTCCATCATCAATTGTCGCATCTAATATAAAAGCACCATTCACATACCCTCTCGAGTTTTCCTTACAAACAAACGTAAGAAAATTTTGCATCATCAAAGATGGAAATCCGACTATCTAAGACTCCAAGATTACATTTTTATTAGTAATTTGTCAACATCTGCATATATCATCATTACAAAAATTGGTTGTTAATCCTGTGTCACTGGTGTCTTGAAACAGAAACAAGCTTCCTAATTAAACGATTCTAAAAAAAAAAAAAAAAAAAAAAATGGCATTCGAGTTTAGAAAGTTTGAAAGACACTTGACATCAATCTATTACGACAAGAAATCAAATCGCGACCAGCAAAACGGCGTCATATAATTGAGGTAATTGACTCTCCTGTATTCACCGTATAATTAGCTTTTCATTTTAAAAGGTTAAAAAAAAAAAATCCAATATTTTTTATACAAATCATTTCTTTCTTTCAAGTCAAGAGTCTCAATTAAAGATACGACTTTCACTACTTTTAACTGTGTATTTTTCTTATTACATTACAGTTTAAATTTAAAAAAAAAAATTACAAACTTGTATAGTATTTTTTTGTAATTTTTTTTTATTGCTTTCCTTGAAAATCCAACAAACAATGTGATAAATTTGAAAATTAACACTAACAAATATCCATTTAACTCATAGTTCCACTTGATTTAGTAATCTTATATAACTTAAATTTAATAATACTATATATTCTTTTTATTACATCGTAATTTAAAAAGGTAAAAAATTATAAATTTATGTATAGATTTTTTAGCATTCTCTCTTGAAAATATGACAAACAATGTGATAAATTTAAAAATCAGTACTGGCAATAATACTAATATCTATTTAATCGATGATTTCACTTAATTCAGTGATATTATCTAACTTAAATTTCTGTATTTTCTACTTTTCATAAGATTTTCTTTACTAAAACTTTTCTTAGGTTGTAATTTTATATTAAGTACGGAGATATTATATCATTTATCTTTGTAAAATTTAAATATTATTATCAATTTTTTTTCCATTTGTATATATAAATATTTTAATAGATTTCATTATAGCTTTTTAATTGATAAATGAAATTAAACCTAAGAAATGAAAAACGATATGATAAAATAAATTGATAGTTTTTGTATAAATCGGTCTAACTGGAATGCAAAACATACTAAATCATAAATTTAAGTTTTCATACATAATTAATAAATAGATCGTGTTACAAGTTCAGGTTTTTTAAATATAAATCTGTTTAGATATAAAAATGAAACACGATACAATAGTACGGATTATCAGCTGTATATACGAATTTCCATATTACTAAGCAGAGGTTTTTGCTCATTTACCGATAGTTTCTAATTTAAGGCACGATGTAAACATGCCGAGGGTATAAAGTCGGAACTAATCATTCTTAGCAAGGAATTACCTTCAACGTGCTACATGCAATTGGAAGACGTGGCGGTTATAATTTAATTTGTATAATTCTTATCTTCTAATTCAAGAAATATATTTGATAGTGAAAAAAAAAAAACAAAAAACAAAAACCATTAGTCAAGTATAAACATAGAAGAATCCCTTGGATGGGCATGGCTGCATGGGCTACGGTACGGTACTGACTATGGCTATACACTATTACAACTTGAGCCAAAAGGATCAAGATTTACGGCGTGCTTAATCTATGGGATGTGCTTGTGCTTTTTTTTTTTTTTTTTTTTGTTATTTCTTACAATTAGAATTTTATAATAATTAAATATAATAATAACGATGATAATAATGATCATCTTAAAAGGTTGTAAATACTAGTGCCTTTTAGTGGCACATAATGATGAGAGTTGCAATGGCTAGGGGTCGCAATTAAACCACATATAATTATATATATATAAAGAAAAAAAAAAGAAACTTCATTTTCCTAATTTTTATATTAGCATTTATCCATAATTGTTAACTAGCCTTACTAATAATAGTCACTACTGTCATCTTTCATCATGACTTAGGACTAAAAGTTACTAAATATAAATAATCTTTTAAGATCACCGAGATAATACTTAACAATGTTACAGTTTTTAATTATAACAAATTCCAGAAAGAAGAAAGGGAAATACACGTACCTATTGCATTTGGTTAATTATTTCTTTCATAGAGGATTCTGATAGTGAAATGTTTTAACATCACGGTTTTAGTTGTTCCAGTCGACCAATCAGGTAGAATCAAATATGCTTTGAGGATACATTATCTAGGAAGAAGATAATGAGCATCAAATATTGTAAGAGAAAAAATATATATATATATATATATATATATATATTCTCAAGCAAAGTATCCGATACACATATCAACATCTCTCTCACTATTTGATGAGTTCATTCATTCAGTTGCAGCAATTCTTATTCACTTCAAGCTCTTCCAAATTTACTATAAATTGAGAAGTGGGTGTTTAAGAATTTTCTACCAGGGCAGGAAGGCAGATAAGTTCCTAGGGTTTTATCTCTCCTGCTAAACCAAAGGAAAATAAAAAAAAATGGCATCACTCAAGGCTGAGAAACCTGCCACCACCCAACCCCTGGCCCAGCCAAAACACGATGGCCCCAAGCCCACTGCCAGCTCCGCTAAGGCACCGGCCTCAAAGCAGACCCCTAAGAAGGCCGAATCCAAGCACCAGCCCAAGAGGAAGGTAGGTTTAGAACATCTTAAAACATTTTTTGTTTAGTTTTAATCGTACTTCTGTCATCCATCACGTTCAATTATATAGTTATTATTTTTTATCATACTTACTTCTCATTATTATTCTATTATTTTAATTATCCAATATTAATATTGTTTGAAAAATTCGTTATATCTACCTGTATTATTGGCTTTCCTCTATATTTTAAGTCTAAATTCTTTTTGTATTTTTTACATACATAACATAAATGTATCGTCCACCGGTATCTTATAAAAGATATCTTATAAAAGGAAAATGAAGAGTTTTAAATCTCATCATATTTATCTTTAAACGTCCCAACTAATAGCTAGTTAAGAAAAGGTTTCTGACTTGATGAGACTATAGCTAATCAAAACATCCCCACCTTCTTTACTAATGCGATTCCCTCTTCCTGTGATGTTTTGCCTTCCCACACCAACCCCCACCTCCCTTCCTTCTCACATAATCGATCACATAATTGAAAAATTGTTTAATATCGTATTCAATCGAACATTTAATTACCAAATTTTCTTCTTTTAGTTCTATTTGTTTATACTTTTACTTTTCTAATAAAAAAAATTGTTAAAGATAGTAGAGGTAATATCATAATTTATATTTCAATTTTACCACTTTTTGTAATTATACACCTGAAATTTCAATTTGTCTAATTATACATCCAATAAATATTTAATTGTTACCATTTATATCTCAAATAACTTTAACTCATAACATTAATTTAATAGAGATAATCCGTCAAAGGGATGATCACCATGGCCTTAGGGGGTTCAAGCAACTCTCATAGAATTGTAGACGACCATAAACAGCTATTAGTAGGTTGTGTGATTTACAATTTTTAAAGTAGACTGTCACTAACAGTTTCATAAGGGATGACTGATAGCCATTTATAAAAGGTTAAACCAATTTTTTAAGATTATAGACAATTATTTCTCTGGTTAGTTGTGCTAATAAATTAGTAATATAAATTGAAATTATTTGAAGTGTAGATAATAACAACTAAATTTTCAATTAAATATATTATTGAAATTGAAATTTCATATGTATAGTTATAAAAAGTGAAAAAATTGAGATATAAACCGTAATATTGACCCGAGATAATAAACTAGCCAAATTAAAAGATGAATTGAGATGACATTCAATGCCTCAAAACTTCGGGCATAAGATTTAATGGCTCAAAGATCAATCTGAGTATAATATTTAGTGGCTCTATCCTCTAGACGCAAAATATTTGGAAAAACATTATGCAGATAATTATTTTTTGACAAAATCCCAAATAATTATGCATACAAGAAACCTTAATTATATTTGCATGAAACATGTTTACTAGATTCTGACAGCCTTCACGCATGATTCACAGGGTTCCGGTTCCAAGAAATGAAGGAAGAGCATGGGGGCCATTATGACTTATAACAACATAGGGGCACCTTGAATAAGCTTTGCTCGGTGGTGATCCTATTGACTTATGAATGTTGTATTGTACTTTATTTCAGCCATGTTTCTACTTTCACTACGTGTGATGAATAAAATATGATGATGGCAGTTTGAAGTTATCTCATGCTACATGCTACGCCTATACCTACCCAACCCGAATGAAGATAATACATAAATAACTAATTACTCGATCCATTGCATCATTATCCATGGACGAAGCTATGTTAAATTTTACTAAACCTATCTATTTTTATCCCTGGAAGCAGCTTTTGCCCCTGTATCTCTCCTGGTTGGGTTGAGAGGCAAGGATTGGAAACTTCATCATTCAGCGGTCGGGTCTTCATAGAAAGAAAATGCATCGCCCTTTGAATGGCAAAATTTAACAGTCCCTCTCATAGATGGAGTAAGTGTACCCCAACAATGTTCAACCACATCCAAAACAATTGCCAACCACCACTTCCCCCTCACTCTCTGCTTCGTTCTTTAGTGACACCCTCCTCAATTGCAACGGAGGCTTTAAAATAGAAAAAAAAAAAAGGTTGATTCGTTTGTTTCAAAAAATATGTTTTCATTTGGTTATATATATATATATAGAGAGAGAGAGAGAGAGAGAGAGAGATGTAAATATTTTTCATTAGGTTCAACCTGGTTCTGTTGTGATTACCAGTTACATATATTTCAATATCCCATGAAAGCATATGAATGACATAGCAGCAATAAAACCCTTAATTTGGGGAGATGAGTTCTTTTTCATTTTTGAGCTAAACCACCTGAAGTTTTCATGGTTTCATCAAGGACTTCATCTAATTTTTTACATGAATCAGGCAAGATCCAGTGCCACGAATGTGACTGCATAATTGGACAGGGCCATTTTACAGGTAGCAGCTCAGTCCATAGGGAAAATAATTACCTGTAATCGATGCATGCTACCACAATGTCTCTCTTTGCTCGCTGTTGACCTAGAAGAGAACCCCATACTTTGCAACCTCCAACACAGGCAAGTTAAGGCATGAAATGAGTACTCCAAAAGGAATTCTTTAAAAGTTTTGAAGGACTTCCAATCTGTGTAAGAAACAATTGGACTACCTCAATCCTAAGTTGGCAAATACAACAATCTTTTAGTGCATGTACTGGAAAATTGAAGTAAAACAACTTGTAAAAAGGATAGGAGTCATGACTATGACCATCTCCAACAGAATGCCCAAAGGTGAATTTCATACATGTGCCCCTTGAACTGATTTGCTTCAAAATTAAAACCAGGCAAATGGTCTCCTCTCTTTATAGGATAACTGCAACCATATTTTGATGGCTTTGAAGCGGTGAACCAAACTTCAAATTATTCCTTGTGTTCACCAGTCCTATAAAAGCTTGCATGCCAAGAAACAACACATACTTCAGCTTACAGACTTTCAACAGGTAATTACAAGTAATCTAGCTCAGGGAACGGAAAACTGAACTCAGGAAAAATGTAAGAGAAAACAGAAACACTTACAGATGTCCGGCATATTCTGTAATGAATTAAAAGATGCCTCTGTGCAACTCATTCAAAAGAGTTTGGAATCTGCCCTGCAAATATTAAGATTAGAACTGATGGATGACCTCATATACATTTTGATGCGGGAATAGGCCTGTCCTCACACAGCCAACGAAGTTGCCTGTTGATCATAATACATGTTACTGATCAAATAAAGAGGCAGCAGTGCACGCAAGTGCAGAAAGCTTCTACCAGCTTCACCATGCCCAGACATAGCTTCTAATGTTCTAGTTGCACAGAAGCATTTCTTACAATGCATAGTTGAAGGGTAACTGGACTGCCTCATATGAGCACAGCTTTTCATAGTAGTTCTTGCATTAGGAACTGAGAAAACCACTTGCCAAAGAACCTTCATCCATAGTGATTGTTTGGAAGTTTTTTAAGAAGTTGAGAGCATCCTCAATTTCCAAGTTAGATGTATCTCCTGCACCAAACCTGTATGCTCTCTTCCCAAGCTCAATCATGCTGTATCCTGGAACTTTCTTCAAATCTGTGCTATCCAATATTGATCTAATCTTCCTCGTTTCATGCCAATTTCTTTCTTCTGCGTGAATATTAGACAATAAGATGTAGTATCCTGTATCATCAGTTTCGACATCCGAAAGTATCCTCTGGATTTTTTTAATGATATCCATTCTCCGATGAACTCGACAGCCATTAAGCAAAGTAGCCCATATACTAGAATCTGCAAGGAATGGCATGGACAAGATGAGGGCATATGCATCGTCGAGATCACCAGCACGGCTAAGAAGATCAACAAAACAAGCAAAATGTTCCATTTTGGGATTGATTCCCATCTTTTCCATTAAGTCAAAATAGAATTTCCCTCTCTCCGTATATCCTGCATGGCTGCACGCTGATAGGATATTCGTGAACGTTACATCATTGGGTTTTGTTCCCGACTCCATCATTTGAGTGAAAAGAGAGATAGCACAATCCACCTGACCATTCATTCCACAGCCTGCAATCATAGCACTCCAAAGTGCCACTGTCCTGACCGGTGCATTATCAAAAATCACTTGGGCAGTTTTTAGTTCTCCACTTTTTACATACATGTCAATTAGAGCTGAATCAATGTAAGGATCTTGATCAATCCCACAAGTAATAATCTTGTGATGAAGCCATTTTCCTTTTTCTAGAAAACATATTTGAGCACATGCATGAATCGCACTTAAAAAGGTAACTTCATTCATGGGAAAGCTATCCTTGTACATTTTGTCCAAAAGATGGATAGCTTCTAATGAGAAACCGCTTTGAGAAAATCCAGAAATCATAGAATTCCAAGTCACAACACTTCTTTGCTGGACCTCATCAAAAACACCATAAGCTGGGTCCACAAGCCCACATTTGGAATACATACCAATCAATGCATTATGCACATACTCATGTGAAACTCCAGTTTTGATAATATGCTGATGTATTTGAAGTCCAAGCTGAAAAAATCCCATATTTCCACACACTGAGAGAGAAGTTACTAAGCTAAATGAATCTGGCATCGTTCCTGCTGCCAGCATTCTCACCAACACTGACAGACACTCTTCAAACATTCTCTTTCTTGAATAAACAGACATTACCACGTTCCACAAAATGATGTCTTTCTCTTGAATTAAATAAAAAATCTTCTCACTATCACACACTCTTCCACAGTCAGCATAAAATTCTATTAATGCTGGTCCCAAGAACCCGAATTCAGGGTCAGAGTCATTTCTTATTATAAAACCATGAATGGACTTCCCTCCCATCAGATACCCTAACCTAGCACAAGAACCTAAGATAGCCATCAACGTGACTGAATTGGCTTCCACCTTACTCTCCTGCATTCTAAGGAAAACATCAACTGCTTCCTGAAAACAACCACCGTGATTATAACTTGATATCATGGCAGTCCAAGAAGCAGTTGTCTGACAATCTACATCAGTCTTACTAAACAAAATCTCTGCACTAGACAAATCCCCACATTTACTATACATCACAACCAGGGTATTATTCAGCGATCCATTAACTTCTATCCCCCTCACGATAACCTGTGAGTGCAATAATCTTGCCAAATCTAGAGAACCCAATTCTGCAGAAGCCTCAGCTAAACTTATCATGGTAATCGAATCCGGCTCAACGCCTTCCTCAACCATCAAAAGAAACAAACTTAAACCCTCGTGTACTTTCCCATTATCAAAATAACAAGATATTAACGAACTCCACGAAATAACATCTCTCGTGGACATATTATCAAACATCTTCCTTGCATCGTGCAAGCACCCAGCTTCTCCATACATAGACATCAAACAAGTCTCAATAACGTCATCACTCTCCAACCCAGATTTGATCACATCACCATGAATCTTTCTACCCGCATAATCAACATCGCCACAAAAAGAACAAGCTCTTAACACAGAAGGGTATATAAACCGACTTCTAACACGAATATGCTCTTCTTCAAAAGTCATTAACATGTTGTAGTAAAGAGAAATAGCTTCGTGAAAAGAGCGGTTCCATACATGGGTTTTGATGAGAACACCCCACATGAAGGAATCTGGAGAGTGGAAGCTATCGAAGAGTACATTTGAGAATTGAAGATGACCCATTTGAGCATATGACTCGATGAGCTTAGTTGTGGGAAGTGGGTCTCTTAGAAGACCACTGACTAAGAGGTGAGCATGGAGTTGGGTTAGGGTTCTTAAGGTAGAACATGACCTGAATAAGGGCATGTACAAAGTCATTGATCATGAGATCCTATCGTATGAGTTCTCTTTCGATTCAAATGGTTAACAGACAAACTTATTGGTGGCGGGAAAGAAAAGCGAAGAAGGAAAGAGAGAGGAGCGAGGCTTCCAGCTTATTTAGAAGCAGGATCTGATCTGCATACCATGCGGTGCTTTTCGGTCTATTTTGGTTTGAAATTTTCGATACCGGTTTGATTGCAAATAAGTCTGTAAGGACGAGTGAATAATCTCATTGTACAAAATACCAATTCAAACCCTATTTGATCAGATGGAATCTAAGTGATTTTTAAAGTTTCAAAATAAGTCGTAGATAGTAATTATTTTAAATCTATATATACAAGATATGATATAAGTATAAGGTTATGATACTAAATGTTAACTTTAAAACCTATATTATGAAGTATATATAGTACAACTTTTAGAATACCTTATAATAATAATTAAATAAAATTAATAAAAAAATACCATTTCATCTATATAAACTTAAAAAATAACAAATTGCGATTCATGAGAAACATTAGACTAAATCTAATGTTCTCGTATCAATCTCTTTCTCCTTAGTCTTTTCTTTATTGTAATTTTTTTTCGGCTCCATCTTTCTAATTTACTAAGTCCAATTCTACTAAAGTTTAAATAAAAAAAGAATTTGCATAAAACCACCTAATAAGGTATCATATTAACTTATTTATTTTGATGCAATAATTTTTTGTATCGAGTTTAAAAAATAGCTCGTAATAAATTTATAAAATGTCGTTCAAGTTAAGATTTAGTCGAAATTAGTATTTACATATTTTTCCCTTGTCTTGAATTAAGGTTTATATTAGGTTTGAAAAAAATTTAGTCAATAGGTTAGCATTTAGCAATTGAGATGCGTGGAGGATCATTTTGGATTACTAACTATGAATTGATATATGGCAATATTTAATATATGAATATTTTTATTACCAAAATAAGTCAGCTCTTAAGTGAGTTCAATTTTCAATTATTTATTTAGTATTTAAAGTTAAGATTAGGATTTCACTAAAATTTATACGTTTATATAATAATGATTGTCGAAGAAAATGATCAAATTTTTTTTAAAAAAGAAAGAAATTAGAAGGAAAGAAAAATAAATAGAAACTAACCATATTAAAATTTATAAATAAATAAAGGTATAGTATACCTTATAGAATTTGGTTGTACCTTATACAATTTATAGGATATAAAATATATAATAGTTTTAGAGTGCAACAAGATAGGGTATAGGGTATAAATAGTAAAGTTTGGAAACCTCTATTTATAAAGTAAGGTACAAGTAAAGCTTCGTACCTTAACAACTTTGTACCCGCTTAACCCTAGAGTCCTCACCACTGAGTGGTTTTCTCAAATTTGACTTACTTTAAACTTAGTCCTACTCAATCTTGATTTGTAAACGAGCTTTAACTCAAGGTTCTACTTAGTCATACGAGACAGTCATATTGTTAATAAAGTAGTCCGGCTTAAGTAAGTAAATCTATTATAGTCATAACTTAATCCAGTAAGTTTTAAGTAGATATTAAGGTCAAAGTAGATTCCGATATTAATTTTTCAAAATTTATTCCGATATGATAAGCTACGTATATCACATCTCCATATTCTATTCCCATCCTAAAACCCGTATATTGAAATATATAAGGTGTCATTTCTGGAGTACCATATAAAATTATTAAATGATATAATGTATCAGGTAAATAATAGATACTTAACATGTGTTTTTATCTTTTTACAAATAGATAACCTATGAATTTTTTTTTTTTAGACAAACACATAACTCTACGTTTAAAATTTGTGTAAAACATACATAAAGATACATGGCACAATTTTAGTGGTAGATATTGGTATTAAATAATTATATGTTAATAATATAATTGAATATTAATTAAAAATACATAAATTATAAAAAAAAAAGAAAAAAAAATCTAAAAAGAAGAAAAAAAACTTAAAAAGGAAAAAAAAAAAAAGCAAGCCAACAATGGCAACCATAACCATTTGCCAACCACTCCAAGGAGTTGCATAATAGCCCCGATGGTAGCTAGCTGCCCCCTGGTCTTGGGGTGATTGGTAAGCCTTAAACAAGTATGGGTTGCAACTACCTACCACTTAGAAAATAAGAAAGATTGAAAAAAGCATTAAAAACTAGCCTAATTTTGACTCATCAAGTTTTTAGCATTCTCTATTTCTCACACATACACACACACTTTTCAGTAGTGATAGTCATCCATCGCTACAGTATGGTTCGTACAACCTACTTTTAGTGCTAAGTCACGAATCATGCTAGTTTAAGGCTACTTATGGGCAACCCCATGGCGACTAATGTTGCCTTGCTTTTCTTTCTTTTATTTATTTTTTTTGTTGTTATGCAATGTATGTACTTTTGATGAATTTTTAATTATATTATTTTAAATAATTTAACACAAATATCAACCACTAAAACTATGATATGTATCCCCTATGTATATCTTACACAAATCTTAAAATTACAAGTTATATATTTTTCAAAAGAAATTTCATAGGTCACCTCTTTGCAAAACAACTAAAATACAAATAACGTATTTATATGTTACCTTAATATATATTAATTGAATGAAAAAGGAAAAAGGAAAAAACCTTTACGTTTTCTATAATTAAAAAAAAGGTAAAAGAATAAAAACAATATTACATTGATGTTAAAAAGAAATGACTCAAACCCAATATAAACCCTAAACCTAAAATTAATGAAAATCGTATTTCTATAAGAGTTTGAAGATGTTCAAGACTCAAATAATAGGAAAAGATATGGAGGGAAAACAAAGTTTAAAGACTCAAATGGAAAAATAGGTAGACATCAATGACTAATCAAACAATCAAACAATATCAAAATTACTATTTGAAGTTTGTCTTTTTTTTTTTCAATTTTACACATGAAATTTAAAAATGCTAAATTTCATATTTAATCTAACTTTTACTTATCAAATTTATTATTTTACTTCATACTTATACTATTTATCAAGTGAATGTTTAGTGTTTACCACATCAACTTATGAAAACAATAACTCTAACAAATAAAAATTCATTTATGTATGACATATAGCAATTCAAAATACAGGTACAAAATTTAGCAAGTACAAATTCAATTGAATAATGACATTTAACGAGTGAAAATTTAAAGTATAAAATAAAAAAGAAAATTAAAGTTCGGAATAATGGTTTTAACGTTATCTTAAATTTTAAATCGCTTACATTTATAAGGGTCGATCGTTTTAAGTTCGCCAGACATTCCATGCTATAGCAATTTGACTTAAAAAAAATAATCATTTGACCAATTATGTGATCTGCAAAGAAGAAAAGAAAGAAAAAGAAGTAACATTCAATAGAAATGGAGTACGGACAAATAATCCAATCTCTATTGAATACATAATTCAAACGATGGTAAGGAAGACACGCCGTAGACATGGTAATATCGTTTCTTCGTAAGGAAGATGTGGACTTAATACATCAAGCATACAAATTCTAATAACATTGAGAGTCACAACGAAGAAAGCAACGACTGATTGATAAGAAGTTCCTAGTGACAATAATAATGATGGTGATGAGGAAGTAGTCTCTTGTTGAAGTGAATCATGAGAAAGTACCTTATTTATGGAGTTTGAGATGGTTTTGGTATTTGTTCCATCTTATGTTCAGTTTCAATTTCTATTTATATCGTATTAATGGGTTTCCTAAAATGAGGTCCACTAAAATGTACTTGTAATCAAAATTTGGGGTGTCAAATCCCTTGTATAATAACACATCTCACATCATTGCGCAACAAATTGAAATTAGAAAAGGTCCTCCTTCGACATTCATTTAGCTAAATTAGTAAGGTAGTCTTACAACTATATTTCTCTTGCTCACGTGAAAAGAAAACTTGATCTAATCAATCTGTTAGAACTTTCTCTTGTAAGCAAACATCAAATTAAAGGTGCACTCCTGCACTAATCTACTAGATGTCGCTTGTTTTAATTACTTGAGGGGAGTCGGTGTGAATTTCAGCATTTGTTCAATTCATGAAAATAAAATGTCCATCTTCCCTAATGTTTTCGTGAAGCCGACAATCGGCCTCCCTTGTTCTATCTTTAAATACTCCGAGAAGACATACAGACCCCAAGTATATAGTAGACAAAATGTTTATGTACTTGCTGCCTACACACCAAATAATGGATAGCTTGCTCGCTACCAATAATGAATTACAAGCTGCTCACAAAAACGATACTGAGAGACTAACAATTGATATCTGCATAATAATACCTTCCCACAAAAACTGCTGCTTTCAAAATGGGCTCACTGCCCGAGCTAACTTCAACATGAACTCAGGTACCATGCGTCGCCTTGGAGGAGCTGATGCATCCTTTGCCAGAGCTTGCGCATCACCAGCATGTATGAAGGCTACTAAATCCTCCAACATACTATCTTTACCACCTCTCATTGGATCCTGGAAAAGTGAAAGCACCAAAGTTCAAATATACATCATAAAAGGAAATCCACCAAACATTATTCTGGTGGAGGAGTGCAACTGCATACGGCAGCTATGTTGGAAAAGACTTCCTAAGACAGTCGTCTAAGATGGAAAATATTGTAGTTTGTTCGCTTGGTTGGAAAAATATTACGATCCTGGGTCTAGACTGTTTAGCTTAGACCACAACCATTACATCTAAAAGCCAAATTCAGAAGCTGAAATATCTAATCACAAAATACATTCTTCTTTTCTGAAGACATTATAATCATAAGACACCCGCTTAATAGTTAATTCACGGGATCCTTCATAAGGAAATTAAGAGATAGGATCTATCACTAGTAGAATGAAAGGGAGATAAAAAGCCAATAGGAAAATGAAGAAGCTCTCAGAACTATGATAGTCCCTTATTACCTGAAGAAATAGATCTGTGTGAGTTTTCCCTTCGTACAATATGGCTTCAGCTTTAACTCCAACTCCTTGAAGAGTTTTAGCAAAATTTTTACTGTGAAAATGTTGAAAAGGCTGAGTATGAAGCACTTAAATATATATATATTTATATATATAAATATACATACAGATAAATATATATATCATCCATTTATACAACAGAAAGCAAATCAACAGAACTGCCCTAGGGTTCAAATTACAGATATTAGTTCTATACCTCATAAATAGCCAATGTAAGCATGACCAATGCTTCTTGAAATTAAGGACAATGCTGGCAAGAAGATTTCTCTAGCCTTAAATCACTTAATGGAGAAAAGATCAATAGATCTTGGCCTAAAAAAAGGCACTTCTTCCAGAGTTACACTCGAGCTGAGTTTTCAATACTCTCATCTTGTCTCCTCATATAGCTACATTCAATCAACCCCAAAGAATCTTCTCCCTTTGGAATGAACAGTTATTTGCTCCAAGTCTAAATGAAAGAGAGATTTCCTTAGGCTGTGCAAAGTGCCCTTGAGCGTTGCAAATAATATTAGTTCCTGGTTGAGTAACTACAAGTCTCAATCATTTTGGCCACCGTTCCATTTAGTCAGAAGCTATAAGAAATTCAATTAAGTCCTTAACAATTTTAATAAAGTGAATCCAAACATTAAAAACAGGTAGCAGATTTCAATTGCATTTTCAGGCTTTCAACTGTGAAGAGGGCATGATTGCCCCAAAACTTTCAAGACTTGCAGGTCACTTCTATTTCTAGATATTTAGTGAAGTATAGATCCTACAACTTAGTAAAGAATGTTAGTGGAATTAAGAGCTGACATATGGTTTATAAAGGGCAGGAAGCAAGAAAGTGGTGGTTTAAATAATTTTACACCCTAAAAATCATTTATAACACTTATGAGAGATTTTTAACTGAAAACTTCAAATCTCCTTCAAGTGCAATGGATCCCGTCACACATCGTAATATGTTCCACCCACACCCAACATGGTGGAAAGAGATTCATAAGGGGTGGTACCCGTATCAAGTGTTGAGTGGCAGGTAAGAACAAATGAAAACTAGATACATTATGCACAGTAATGCACCATTTAGACCTAATGAAACATGAAACCCATCTGACCCAATAAAAACTCTATTTCATTCCCTACCTATCTTCATCATATTCTACAAAATGTAAAAAGATCCGCAAAAACTCAGGGAATAAGTCCAGTTACATAGTACTAAAAGCCACCAGAAAAATAACACATAGAATTAATGGAATGATTAACAACATCACACAAGCCTTAACCTTACTAGGTGCGTCAGCTATGGATCTTATTTCGCCATTGCACTGCAAACCATATTCTCCCAAACTATGTCATAACAAATTTATTTTTTTCCATCCATGTCATTTTTGGATTCCCCTTACATCTGCAAATTGAAGCCCATAAAATTTACACTATTTCGGCAACCATGAAACCAACAGTAGACGATAGAAATGTATGGATATGTTTGTTTGGATATTTATAATGAGGGTAAAAATGAGTGGAAACATTTTCATTTTTAAGCCTAACTAGTTTCTCCCCACTTTGGGGGAGAAAACGTTGGAAATGAGTGGAAATTGACATGGCATTATTAAAATACCCCTAATGCAATGTCAAGAAGATGATGAGATGAGGGATATATTAGCCTTACAAATATTTTATTTACTTCCATTGCCTTCCATTTCCTTTTATAATGAAACATTTCAATCCATTTCCATCCTATGAATCCAAATAAGAAGTGGGAACTACAATTCATTTCTTTTCCATTTCTTTCTTTCCTTTTGCCTAGTTCCACTCATCCGTTCTTCTTAAAATCGCCAAACACTGTGTTTATCATTCACCAGAGATTCAAAAGGAGGAGCGGACCTCCATAAGCCTCATCAACCAGCCACTCCATACTTACACAAAAGTGAATAAAGAGAAAAATCACACTGCATATATTTATCATATTCATCAAAGCTATATCAGAAATATTACAAACCTTGCATCTGAGGGAATGGAATAATCTCCGGTGCCATGAAAAAGAATAACAGGGGGCAACCGTGAGATAGCAGTTCTGACGTTAGGATCCTGTGCAACCAGCTCGGGAGAAAATCTTTGTAATGATTCCTCCCCTTCCATTATGCTGTAAGTATACAAGAGATGCCAAAAATGTCAAAATAGCTCTAGCATGGTTTCTATAGGTGCATTCCTTTAATCAGCAAGGTTGAGCATACCGTGAGAAAATAGACCGGTAGAGGCCTCGACTGTGGAAGTGATCGATGAGATTCAACAAATTGTACCTGCTCGGAAAATATAAATTCTTCAGAATAATTGTGGACCTAGCAAAGCTATCATAACATGTAGAATGAGTGCAAACGCTATATATAACAAGCTCATATCTGAAGCTGAATTCACCATTGTATATACTGATATTGCCATGCTGAAGACCATACTTTCAGGTATGAAGCCTTGAATACGCTCACCCACATATCATATTTAAACCATGAGATTTTTTAAAAAATAACAATAATTTTACACTGAGGTTTTGTATTTACTAAATTTTATATCCAAACAAACTTTTACTCATTGAATTTTACACCTAAAGCATTTAAAATCTGTGCAACAGATAAAGTAACATCCAGAAGTACATTGATAATACTGAAAATAATCAGCAAAGGCAAAAACACCAATTCTGAGAGAAATTAGCAAGCATTGCTTATAGTGAGCTTATATCTGAAAGAGAATTCAGAATGGCATATATTGATAATGTCATACTTGCAGCTAAACTTTCAGGTATGAAGCCTTAAAGCCACTCACCCACATATGATTACATATTTTTTTTACACCCTAACTTTAAAGTTGCTAAATGTTATGTCAAACAAACTTTTACTAGTTAAATTTTACACCTAAAGTTATCGCTAAATGGCTAAATGCCATACTCAATAGAATTCTTGAAAAATTTACTACCTTTTTCACCTTTAAAAAAATATCTTGGTAAATGCTCATTGGTCGAAGAGTACAAATGCAGATTTTCATACATGAAGTAGCGAAATTGACAAGCAAATGTTACATATATATCATCTAAAATTTAATTAGTGATTTTGGCATTATTCCTTTTACTTCATCACCTAAAACGGATTCAAATTGGATAACATAAATTCACTTCATTTGATGCCTAAGGACATCTTTAGTACTGGATTGCTTTAAGGGTTTCTTAACAAACTCAATATCATAACAAACTCTTCCTATTAAGAAACTCTCCACTTTACTAATCTGTTTTAAAAAAAAGAGTTTTCTTACGCTTTTGCGGTTCCCATGTTGTTATTGCTTTTAAACCTATACTTCCAGTATTTATTTAAGATTATTAAAGTATAATCGAATTAAATGAAAAGAAGGAAAAAGCATGAAAAAGATTATTTATAATAATAAAATCATTAATATATTACTAAAAATTATTAAAAAATATAGACTATATTACAATTTTTTTGACACGATAAATTATCATAATTGATGTAACAATATGATTACTCATAGGAGAAACTAGATAAATAATAATTTAATTTAAAATTGATATAAGTTGAAGTATATAACCAACGTTTAAAAAGAAAAAAGTTTAAGAAAAAGAAACGAAATGCCAACATATAATTTAAAATCATCATTTCCAACTATTGAATATTAAGTAGTAGATCCAAATGGCCATATCACATGCTCAATCAAGTTGGCTTGTAACTGATAGGGTGTTTACCCTATCACGAAGCTAAATCTTATTCTGGATGAATGTCATGTACTCTGCAATATAATTGGAAGAGATATGAAGTTCGGATCACTGGCGGCCTCAATTCATAATTCAAACTTGGAAACTATAATTGCAGTCATGCCATTTATCCTCAATAATCATACTAGATAATATTATACTACTCTCATAATTTGCCCTGAAACCTCGATCCCAAAAATGTAAAGGCTCACAAACTACAAGAAAACAAGCTTTTAGTATTTCAAAAGCTTGTTCACCATCCTTATTGCATCCTTCTTAATGCTTACCAAAATAATTGTTCCTTTACACCATACGAGTATAAAATAGACGTGACAAATATTGACTACTCCGTATATATACCATTTATAAAATAATATTCTATATCATGATTTCTACCATTTACACTATAGTGAATAAACCAAGCAAGTCCTTTTATAAAGTCATTGTACAAAAGTAAGCGCCCTAGCACATTCATATCATTGTTTGAGCCTAAAACACCAAAATTTGCACACCATATCCAAGTGTCATGTGACACGACGACTTCAAGCATAATTGCTTAAAAAATATGATCTCCTCAAATATACATAACTTCCCAAGTTCTTTCGTTCCCAATGTATATAATCAATACTCCCCCCATCATAAACATTAAATCCACATTGTCAAGAACACTGAGTACACATTCAATATCGACACGATTAGCAGAAATAATCATCATTTAAAAAAGCAATGATCTCTTAAACAAATTGCTTGACACATTTTATTATTGTATCTTTGACATTTAAAAAAGCAATGATCCCTTAAACAAATTGCTTGACACATTTTATTATTGTATCTTTGACATTTAAAAAAGCAATGATCCCTTAAACAAATTGCTTGACACATTTTATTATTGTATCTTTGACCATCCCAAGGTAGTCATCTAAAGCATCAGCTGCTGCTTCATATGTTAACATGCAATAGCTACAGTGCATTTTTGAGGAGTTGAAGTACCTCTTTTACAACTAGTGTATTCCTCTTTTGTCTAAAGCCATGAGGAACATGGCTTTTCTGATTTGGAGTCTCCGCCGAAATTGCTTATCTATGTTGGGTTGTCTGAAACGTAGTCATTATATAAATGACTGGGACCAGGTTTGTCTGAAACGTAGTCATCATATAATGATTGTGACTCTAGGAGGTATTTGATATAAATGCTCTATCTTCAATAAAATAATTATTTTGCTCGGAGTCGATGCAACTTGAGCTACTCATTGACATAATGTATGAAGAGAGAAGAGTAGCATTGAAAATGGGAAAATAGAAAAGCGAATAACGAAGATGTGCTCATTTATATAACTTCAACAACCACTTTACGACATCTAATTTTATTTTTCTGAAAAAAAAACAAAAAAGATTTGATTGACATGCACTTTTACAACGGCTAGTTTTTCAAATGTGATTTGATTGATAGATGCTTCAATAACAACTAATTTTTTTAAATGTAAGTTGATCGATGAAAACTAATTTTACAACAATTAGTTTTTTTAAGGTTAACGGCTACTAATTTAAAAATCTCTAATTCAATGACCATAGAAATAAAACTAAGGGTTCCTTCTTGTTTTAATAATCTCTCTACGCATCTCCTCTATCCACTGCCTTTGAACCTCATCCATTGACGATAAATCAGCCATCATTATTGATCTTTCCCATTCAAGCCGCTTCCAACGTTCCTTCTCCTGCTTGCGACGTTCCTTCTCCATAGAGGCTTCAAGTTCTCTGTCTTTCCTCCTCTTGTTAATTTCATGTAGCAACTCAGCTCTATCACGATTACTTAATTCTTGAGTGAATTCTTGAACCATCTCATTATTTCCTACTTTTTCCTTTCCCTTCCTCCTTGCTAATGCTTTACCGGATGGGCGGATGACTTGTTTGCTTCCCTCATTATTTGAATCACTACTCGATGATGAGCTACTATATGTACCAGATGTATTGATCTTGGTATGCTTACTTTGACTATTCTCTACGTTTCCACTTTGAGACATCCATTTAGGTTCATTGCGCAATATCACCCAACAATGCTCAACCGTGCATCGTTTTTGCTCATTTTGTTTGAAAAGACCATGAGTATCTTTTATGTAATCATACTCACTCTTCTCACTTGTAGCTTGTTTTATTTTATCATAGTAAGCTCCAAATTTCATAACATCTTTTGAGATTTTTGACCATCGGGATTTGCATTGTGTCCATGTTCTTTTTTGTGGTTTTTTTCCCCTCTCCTTGGCTTGTCCTTCCTCAAAACTTTTGTGGACTCGTCGCCAAAAAGTCTGTGATACTTCATTATTTCTAACAATAGGGTCTTTACTAGTCCTCAACCATGCATATGTAAGATGTTTATCATCGTTTTCCTCCCATTTTTTCCTACGACCTTGATCTCCTTCATTTTCGTCATCACCCTCTTCCTCTAAGTTTTGTTGTGTAGAATATTGCGGATATTGTGAACTTGTACTGATTGGTGTGTGCGGTGATTGATCAGAATTCGTTTGAGCAAATGTTCCAGGTGGCGTGTATGGTTGAAAGTTTGCAGGTGTAAGGTGAGGTGCATACAGAAAATATGTTGGTGTCATGGTAATCGGGTTTTGATTGAAGTTTTGTGGATACTGGTTTATAAGTGGAAAATTTTGAGGAAATTGAAAATTCACTAGCCCTTGAAAAAATACACCAGGAGGAAAATAAGACCCACCTTGAGAAATCGGAGGAATTTGAAAATTTTGCGAGTGCTTGGGAGGTGGCAAATTTGGAGTCTTATTGGGATCCATTTATAACTTCGAGTTGGAAGTAGAGAGCTTTTCTGCATATGTAATCTGTGGTAAAAGCTTTCAGAGGAAAACTCAACTTAACTTAGCATAAAATATATAAGAAGAAGAAAATCGACCGTTGCAAGCAACGCCCAGAATTTATAAAATATTTATAAAATATGGCCGTTAAAAATATGACCGTTGAGTGGGCATGGTCTAACTTTGTCAGACATCAAGAAAATATACTCTGGGACAGGGATTAGGGATGGAACTTCCCGCAACAAATTGGTAATCTGATTAATATAAATTAGTCGACTAGAAATTGACGAAGTCTCAGCGGTGATAGAAAGAGCGTGGAGGAAAACTAAAAAGCATAAATATTATTTATTTATTTGAATCTTTATCTATTTTTTTTTTTTTTGGGTGGGGGGGGTGTGGTTAGTCGGTGCATACACTTAGTGCATTTGAGTAAAGTTGTTTCTGCTTAATTTATTTTCATTTAATCAAGAAGTCACTTGATTGCATCTTAGGCTATTTCAAGAATTTATCCAACAGAGACATGAGGAACTTACCCTCCAGATAAACCAAAATATGCTTTAAGTTGCGACACGCTCCACGAGATGCTCTCTCCTTCACCGAACTCCTTAATTGCTTGTTCCAGTAGCGCACAAGCAGCAATGTGTGCACCAGCTGACTGCCCCATCAAATATACTCTATCCAGAGAAATCATGTCATTTCATTTAAAAATAGGAGGCACAGATTCAGATTTAGCACCATTGTAGAAGCTTGAACAAATGCATTACCTGTTAGGATCACCACCGTACTCAGATATATGATTGCATACAAATGAAATGCCTTGGGAAGCATCCTTAACCATGTCACCGATTGTAGCTCGAGGAAAATTTCTGCATGCGGTGATGAATCAGAAGTCAGTGGCTCAGGCTACATGCGAGTTTTACATATATATATATATGTATATATGGGTTACATAAACAACAAAAAGAAATGTTAATATCTTTTTCCAGCTTACAAATGGATTTCATTCGTTTAAGGTCAAAATTAAGTACATTACAAGCATCCGGACTCCACCGTGAAAGAAATAGGGTACTAGAGACCCACATCAAAAACTGTGCACATCTTGTGCGAAAACAAGTATCACCAACTCTATTACAGAGAAAATTTTACATATAGGCTAGAAACACAAGAAAAACAAACTAAAAGCTAGGATAGGTTCGCTCACATCGAAATAAGTTTGTTGCCTGCGATGGAACACCCTACTTATTTCTTCATGAAATAATGGACCTAGTTGCAGGAGGAGCACTAAATAATCCTGGAGGAGAGGGAGTCGCAAAGCCTTGAAGGAAGGAAGGAGGACAAGGAAAAGGGAGTACAGAGGGAGACCAAAGAAGGAAGTGAACAAATGGAATAAGACAATAAATTGTGGACAACCAGAAAGGAAGAAGAAAAGAGGAGGCCAGTGCCAGGGCCTGATTGACATTTGGATAAGTAGGCACGAAGAAACCAAGAGAATACAAGGAAGAGAAGAGTAGGGTGAACAGACTTGAAAGAAATGATAAATTGATATGTAATATTATTGACAGTATGACATGAAGACACGGGGAAAGGCAAAAGGAAAACAATGGCAAGATCATTGTTTGTATAAAGAAATTCTTAGACAGTGTACGAACATTAGTATTACATAAAGGTTGGGTTTATCATTTTAATAGTTAGCAAAACCCAAAACATGGAATCGACTTTTTTATTAGCCCCACTAAAATCACTAGAGACGTATATATCAATATAACATAAAAGCATATATATTAATAGTATCATAGCATAAACAAAAATTAGAATATATCAACTTCTGATGTAAATGTTCTCCTCCCCTTTCTGGATTAAACAATTGGAAGTTTTAGCAAATTCATCAAGGGGCTTCATCTACCATCATACATGGAATAGGCAAGACCTAGGGGATCAAAGGGTGTAATCCAACAAGCTATTTTCCGGCTAGCAGCAGCTCAGTCCATGGAAAAAAAATATTACCTGTAATCAATGCAAGCAACCATGATATCTCTCTCCGTTAATTGTTGACCTAGAAGAGAACCCCATGCTTTGTAACTGCATCAAGGGAAATATTTCCTTCAAAAGCCCGGATATAGTACCCACAATAGATAAATCAATCAAATTTATATCTTTATTTCAAGTGTAAGTCCAGAATTGCTACCGTGTACCTTATCAAATCACATCTAAAGTGCCAAAAGCAAATCTTTTGTGGTATCAACAGGCAAAAAACAAATCAGCAATTTATGATAAATTGCATTGGACTCCAAACCAGAATATCATTGATGAATCTTATTGTAGATCTCATCTGATACTTCTAACAACAATCATATTGAAGTTACTCACCCAATAATCCAAGCTCCACCAGTTACAAATGCAACTACTGGTTTTGGGCCATTCATGTTTTTTGGTAGATATAAATCAAGCCTGCAGAAAACGATCTTAATGCTAGACAGAAAAGATATCAAGAGATGGCCGCTGGGAAAAGGGAATTGTGTCCCATAGAGCAAGCACATACCTATTTCTTGGCAGATCACCATAAACTATACCTCTTTTGACCTGACTGGAGAAGAAATAGTAGTATCCAACTGCATTGATGTAAGTCAAGTCAAAAAAAGGGCAAAGTTGCATAGTACAGCTGGGTGAGCACTCGAATACTCAGAATGCAATGAAACAGCAGAATCCAACAGACCTTGGATGAAACCAGGCATAAGTAACAAGGAATAACAACCAAGAGCTACAAATCTTGTAATCCATTTGTAACCTACCCTGGATGAAGATTGATTGATCAGAAAACATGAGAATAAACAGGTTGAAACCAAAGTATAAGCAGAATAATCTCAAGCTAAGCACATGCTAGCAATGAAATTGTCTGATGAGAAAATGCTTCTATAAGTACTTAACTTTATTCATAAAGAAAGGGAAGGTAAAAAAATTGCCCTCCAACATTTGTTGCTTTTCTATCTAAGTCTTCCAACTTCTAGAATTTCTTTCTAGCCCTCCAACTTCTGTTACTTTATATTATCCATTAACATTGTTAACATTTCTTGAAATTTAAGGATCTAATAGTAAAACCACAAAAGTTGAACTGTTGAAGCAGTAATTCTTTGCATTTCTCCCGGCTCAATCACAAACTATGCATACACAAAAACAGTTTCAAAAAGCCATGTCAATAGAAGTTAGCGCTGTAAATGCAAAATGTAGCATAGCAATTGAATAATTCATGTTAAAAAGATGGAGTACTTCAACACAAAAAATAAATAAAAGGCAAATGTGCCTCTTATTTCATTAACATTAGTATTCTTTTCATGCCAAAATAAATGTTACCTTATTATTAAGATTTGCACACTATATTGTGCCCTTTTGCTTCATAACTAATCTATACTCTCAATAGAGTTGCTTTCAAGACACTGTAATAACTATTGTAAACAAAACTAACTTTTTTCACAGAGAACATGTTATGAAGCCTTGTGTTAAACAGTTTTCCTCCAAGTTGCTCCAATACCACACTCACTCTAATGATTTAAAGTCCACCAATTTTGACTGGACTTTTTCTTAAAGCTAATCTATGTTTGGCAATAACTCTCAAATGCGTCCTCTAATTCTATGATGTTCTTCACCAAGTTTAAAAGAACAGAAAAGGAAAAATATAAGGAAGAGAATCAAAAAAGTCAAAACAGCCATACTTAAACATTTTAAATATTCTTTTACCCTTTCTCAACTCTCATTATTTCTTAACTGCAATTATTTAAGTGCATATGAAAGGTAAATATTCAGTGCCACAGCTTTGGTCCTTATTACATAATACACCATTTCAATCTGAACAGCCACACACACACACACACACACATATATATATACATATAAAACTGAACAGCCAGGGCAGTTTCGATGTGATCATAACAACTAGTTAAATCAACACTACTAATCTTGTGTGGGGACTGGGGTGTAAATGAACTAAATCAAGTCAAATGATACTGAACTCAAGCTCGCCTCAAAAATTGCAAAGTCGAGTCAAGCTTCATCAAGGTTAGATATTTTAACTCAATCTCAGCTCATAGTGCTGCATGGCAAGCACAAGCTTGAATTAAAGAGGCTACATAGCAAGTCTGAGCATGACTTAAATAAACTCATTCAGCTCAATTGTTCAGGAAACTTTTCATTCCTAATTACATTTTTTCTTTTTAAGATGTGAGCTTGATCAAATTCGATAAAGCTCAATACATACTTATACTCCGATTCAAGCTCATCAACCCAACTAAGTTCAAGCTCGAGCTTGATTCATAAGCTATTCAAATACTTCAACCTCAAGCTCAGATGGAACATAATTGAATCTAACTCTAGCAAATCCTGAGCTAAATTTGAGTATCTTGCAACCCAGCCTGATTCATCTAATTCCTTAGGCAAGACATAATGTCTAAGAAACAGCCTTAGGTAGACCATTTCTACTCATAACAATTGCCAATTGACACTAACTACTAAATACAAGAAGGAATTCTGCATATTTTACATCAAGTCAATGGCTTTCATTCAAATTATCCATCTACTAAGGTGCTCTTAGTGAGTGCTCTAGCACTGTTTAACTCAGATAAAAGCAAAGCTTCATAAAGAATCATTAGTTCTTTGTTCATTTCATACTCCCCAAAGATTTCATAGCATGATCCTTAGCACCTATTGGCTGTTAGCACACATGACTACCCCAAACACCAATAACAACAGAAAAATGTTAACGAACAACTAAAAGAAATAAACTTCCATGTATTTATTTTCCATGAAGTGTGTATTCAGCCTTAAAAAATTAAACAGTTACTGTGTTTAACACATTAGCTCAGGCACTGAATATCAGTACCAAAAACCTAAAATTTTGATTTCTCCAAACCTCATCACATTCGTGCCCACTTCAATCAATATAATATTTATCTTGATTCCCCTTTTTGTCCCTTTTGACGTACATATGATAAAATCTGTTAAGCATTCCCAGGGAGGAAGGGGGAAAAAATCGAGCTATCATCACCATCATGATAATGATCATACCCGAGATATCTGAGCAACTTCCAATTCCTCCTAGTAATCGACAAAGTGTTCTTAGCCGCGTCTCCTACTTTCCTACCAAACCCCTGGCAGCCCTGCCCCCTGCCACCGCCACAAATCGAAGAAAGCGACTGTTCACTGGCGATTCTCCGCCGTGGCTGCTGATTATTATTGAACTCAACACTAACGGCTGGAGTAATGGAACCATAGCTAGAAGCTCTAGACATCAATGGCGTAATGGACATCAAGGTATCGTCTTTATTTTCTACATATTGAGGAGAAACTAACAGTGCTGTTGTTGGATCGTCATTGGGGTCATTTGGGATTGGAATTGATACAGGTTTAGGGTTTGTGATGGGGAGTATGGGAGATTGAGATGGCATTTTGGGAGTGTATTGTGTTATCGAAAGTTATTTGCTTAGCTTACTTGGGTTTTCTTGCTCCGATGTGGAAGGAACAAGACAGCTTGGCTTGTGGAGAATGTTTCTGATTTTGTTCCTGTGTCAAAGAACAAGGTGAAATGTTTTCCTGTTTTTCAGAGAAAGAAGAAGCGATGGATTCACAGAGAGAAGAGAGAGAGAGAAGTTTTTTGAGTTTTTATTGGAAGGGGAAGGGTGCCAATCAGGTGATGCAAGGTGTTATTGTTGAATTGGGAGTTGGAGAATGACTCTGTTTTTTTTTTTTTTTTTTTTTTTTTTTGTCTTTTGTTTTCTTGATGCTTTTGTTTGTTAGGTTTCAACTTTTAACCGTTGGTGGCACAGGTTTGAATGAGTGGGACAGTTACGTGGGACGTAGAATTTGTGCGCTAATCTTATTGAGTAGGTGTTTACTTAGACCATGTTAAATGAGATAGGTTTTTTAGGTAATTAAAGTTATAGTGTAGATTTTAGAAAATAATTTTTCAAAATATGTTTTCACGAGATAACATACTAATAAGAAGTCAAGATATTTTATATTTACTTTAGAATATATACTTTAAAGATTACAAATTATAGGTTTAAAAATCATCATCTCGTAATAGTAATTAAATAAAATTATAAATAAAGTATACCATTTTATTAAAATAAAGTAAAGTTTAGCCTAATAGAAACCATAAACTAAACGCTTGTCAATCCTTTTATCTCTATTTTTCGTTTTTAGTCTTTACTTCATTATCATTTTTTTTTTCCTACTCCTTTCTCATTTACTAAACTCATCATCTAGCAAAGTTCGAAAAAAGAGATCCGAGTTATTAATTTGTACTTCTAATGCCGCTTACAAGATACAAAATACGCCAATTACTTGTATTTTATAGTGAAATAGTTTCTCTATTTTATTTTTGACAAAAGATTTGATATTATAATTAGGGAGAAATATGATTTTCTTAGAGTATAAGGAGATTATTTTACTAATGCCTATACCTTGTGAAAGAAGAATATTTTAGTTTAAATTTATGTTTTATTCTGTTTTCCACATTATGTCTTTATTTTTGTATGGTTAATTGTTTTATATATATTATCGTCATAGCCATAATTATTGAATTAAATAATCTTATGAGTCTTTTATTCATATTTTAATAAATTTTATAGATCTCAAGTTGAATGTGATGTTTGTAGCTTTTATTTTTTAAAACGGTATGCTTATTCCCTTAAATACCTCTCCAATATGATTATTACAAAATAAATGTTTTATTTATATAAAGAATATTTTATATAATACTTTCGTAAAAATTCATTAATAATAATAATGGTTAAAGAATCATTTAAGAGGAAAAAAAAGGGTTAGAAATAAGCTTCAACGAACTTCATTTATTAGCACCATTTGAAAAATTGGTTAATTGAATAATTGCTTTTGAAAAAAAAAGAAGAAGAAGAAGAAGAAGAAGAAGAAGAAGAAGAAGAGAGGGAGGTTAGGTACAATTTGTTTTATGTTTTGAAAAGATAGTCATATTAAAATTTATAAGAAACTTAAAAAAAAAATCTATAAGTTCTACATAATACCATATATCATATACAATCTATAAAATACAGGGTAGTTTCAGGGTGCTATAAAATAGGAAAGGTAGTAAAGTTTCAAAATCGATAGAGTATGGGTAGGGCTATATATCCTTTACCCATTCACCCTTAACACGAAGTAATCGAGGTTTAGGAGTAAGTTTAGATAAAAGATTAATAATTTAAAATATTTAAATAAAAATCAACATTTTAATAAATGGTCAAAATAAGTGATTGTTGTTATAATACTATTAACCACAACTAATGCACCATATGGTAAACTATAAAGAAAAAAAAAACTAAAAAAATAAAAACAGAAAAAAACAAAAAATATATAACAATATAATTAATCATAAAATTAAGAAAAAAAGTATAAAAATAAAACCATGGAAAAAAAAAGAAAAAAAGTGAAAAAATAATAAAGAAAAATATATATTTTTTAATTTTCTAGTTCTTTTTTATTTTCTTGTAATTTTATATGTTTTTCTTTTCATTTTTTTTCTTTTTATCTATTATTTAATTATCCATGTAAGCATTACTTTTTGGCTATGTTAGCACCACATAGTAATTATCACATTGGTTTGAGTTAACAGTGTTATAATAAAAGTCTCCTATTTTAACCATTTATTGAAACTATTTTAATGGCAATTTGAGACCTAGACATAATAAACCCCAATATAACATAATTTAAATAGGTTAGCGTACAGAAAAATTTGACACCAGATACAAAAGATTTAGACTAATTTAAACACGATTAAATTTATGCCTATGTTTAGTTCAAGCTTCTGAACTTAGATGTCAGATACAAGACATACCATATATTTTTTTATATTTGTATTTTGTTACATAAATTATTTCTTTCTATGTTAAAAAGCTTAATTAAAGGTATAAGATATTTTTAATTATATATTCTTTTTGTTACATTATAACTTAAATGAGTAAAAAATTACAAACTTATATGTAGATTCTTTAACTTTCTTCCTTAAAAATAAAAAGAATTACAATAGAAAGGATCAACGTTTATGAATAAGTTTAAATAAGGGATTAACATTTCGAAAAATTCAAATAAGAGATTAACTTTTCATAAAGTAGTTTAAATAAGAGATTAATAATAACCAATCCATAAAATTGTTCAAAGCACTTTGTAAAACGGTAATCCCTTATTTGAATATCTCATAACGTTAATATTTTATTTGAGCATTTTGAAATATTAATTCCCTATTTGAATTTATCTCCAAACATTGATCCCCTTTTATTGAAATTATCCCCTTAAAAATCTTATAGATAATGTGATAAATTTCAAAATTGATTCACTTAAGTTATTATTCTACTTAATCTTGTTATGTAACTTAAATTTAGTGATGTTATATACTTTTCTTGTTGCATTGTAATTTGAATTGATAAAAAATTATGAACTTATATGTAAATTCTTTAACTATCTCCCTTAAAAATTTGGAAAATGATGTGATGAATTTGAAAATCAACATTGATGGTAATATTAATATCCACTTAATCATGGCTCCACTAAATTTAATGATATTATATAATTAATTTTTTTTATATTTGTTAAGATTTTGCTTTACTAAAAACTTTTATTTAGGTATAATTTATTATTAAATACAAAGATACTATATAATTTGTTTTTGTAAATTTTAACTATTATTATCATTGTTTTTCTTTTATATCTACAAATATTTTATAAATTTAATTATAACTTTTTAATTAAAAAATAGTATCAAACTTAAGATAAACAAGATATAACATGATAGTACGAATCGTCAACTTTAACATAAATGGGTTCAACCTATGCACAAAATATATTAGGTCGTGGGTTAAGGTTCTCATACATGATCAACAAATGGGTCATGTGACGGGTTTAGGTTTTTCGGACACGAATCTATTTAGACATGGAAATGAGATGCGCTAAAATAACACGATTTACCAACCTATTAAAATATTAATTTCTTATTCAAACTTTTTAATACGTTAATCTCCTATTTGATCTTATGCTCAAACATTGATACTCTTCCTTATAATTTTCCTTTAAATGAGTTTTATCAATGCTCTAGGTATGATTTTTTCTCATAGATTTTGTATATTTTGGATTTTCTTTTTAATTTCAATGGTTTGCTAAGGCCTATATTTATATATTTGAAATTTAGTTTCCAAATATGTTATTCGGCCTTTTGACGCTACTTAATTTAAACATTTAGTCTCTAGTTCTATCTCTTTAGATGATCCATGTGTTGTAGCTAGACTAGGATGAAGGGCTAAACCGACCTTGAATCGTTAGTTCATGGATCAGGAACATGGTAAACCATGATTAGCTCATGAGTTAGCAATTTCGGGCCGGTTCAATAGGTTTGGCGGTTCAAAAACCGATTTGAGGCCCTTGAACCATTTTTTTTTCGTTTTTTCTTTTTTTTTTTCCTTTCTTTCCATAATTTTTTTTTCCATTTTTCCTTACCGTACCTTTAACCTTTTTTTTTTTTTTGGTCTTTCCTCCTTACATAAAGCATACATTACAAACAGACAAAAATCAAAATATAGAGAAGTCTCTTACAGTACGAAAAATTAATTTGATCGAGTAGAGTGAAATGATTGGAGAGAAAATATTTTTACTATATTTTACGGTCACTCAGAAAGTACCTACATTTCCGTTAATTGGAATCAAACCGTAGTAGTTTGGTTTGGATTTTTAGAAAACTTTTAGTTTGTTGGTTAATTTTACGTTTTGCAAAAAGAATCCAAGTGTACATGATTATCCACTTTAAATTTTTTAAAGGAAAATAATTTTACTCGATCATAATTTAGAAAACCTTAATGCTAGATTACCACTTTTGGAAAAACCATGTCATTTACTTTTTTTTTTTTAATAATTGGGAAAAATGATGTTTCCCAATTATAAAACTTTTTCGAAAATGATGAAAAGAAAACTTTCTATATCTCCTTTCAAGATAGCTATTCATATTCATGACCATGAGTGGAACCTGTAGTTGAGCTTGAGCTTCCATTAGATTGCTTCCAGTTACTGAAGTAATCATCATCCTTACTTAATGTCCCTTATGGTTTATGTTGTCTGCAAGTCGCCTTGTCCTAATCTTCTATGCAAGCATTTGCTTCTATTAAACTTAGGGTTAATTATTTGATTTTAATGAGAATAAAATAAAAAGTATATATCTAAACATGTTGTTTTTGAAGATAACAAAACAAGTGGATGATTAAACTAAGTATTATTTGATTATATTTAGATAATTGAATAAGATCAATTAGCTTGCTTAATGATTAGATAAATCAATTATCTCTATAAGAAATTTAATCTTTTAAGTGGTGATGAAATGATCTTGAAGTTAGAATACAAAGAGTATTTGTTTGTTGTGTATGAAAAGAATTTTTAGGTGATATTTAGCCTACCGGGTTGACAATTCAAGGTAGAACTAAGCTAACGGTATAAAGCCCTAAAAAACACAAAGAAAAGCTTACTGACCTGGAGGAGTTGGCTTGTTGGTAGAGTATTTTTTACCGGTTTATGGTAGTTGAAAGTACCAGCATGTCGGTGAGTTAGGTTCAAGTAGCCGTTAAAGCATTTAATGCGTAACAACATGAAGAATTTAATAAGTTGTTATAACAGCTTAACAATTTGACCAAAAGCTCAACAACTTGACCAAAAGCTTAGAAGATATGATATTCTACTGCAATTTAAAAACATTCTCTTACATTCTTGAGTTGATTTCTACTTTTCTTTGGTCTTTTGTACAACTATTTGCTATCAAACAAAAAGAGACATAGTTGTGGTATTCGAAAGTTATCACATTTGTAATCTTGAGTATAGAAAGTGATACATTTGAGTTAGTTGTGTGTAAAAGAGATTGCGTAAGCTTGTGTAGCTCTTGGAGCAATTGAGTTTTGAAATCAATAAATAGAAAGTAAAATCCTCGATTAGAGGCATTGTGTGTCCGTAGAGACTAGGGGGCAGTCCGAACTCCACATTAAATCCAGGCTTGATCTTCTTTATCCTTATCTCCCTAATTACCGTATTTATTATTGCTCTATTGTTACTTTGATTACTCTTATTATTGCATTTAATTGTTTATATCGAAAAAGAATTGAAATTTGTCCTTCCCTCCCACTCCTTGAGTTTATCCTAGTGTTCTTTAATTGGTATCAAACCCAGTCTCTAATCACTTGCTTAATCGCATATTAAAGTAAAGATCATGGCATCTAATGCGTTAAGTTTCTTGGAAGGACAAGCAATCAATAGGCCTCCTCTCTTAATTGGTAGCAATTATTCATATTGGAAGTGTAGAATATCCATATTCTTAAAAGCACCAAATAAACTAATATGGCATGTGGTTAACCAAGGATCATTTAAGATAAAAGGAAAAGAAGAAAGAGATTACTCGGATGATGATTGTAAATTACTTGATCTAAATGAAGTTGTCATGAATATTTTACATTGTACCATAAATGAAAATGATTTCAATAGAATATGTACATGTAAAAATGCTGAAGGAAGATGAAATGAATTACAAAGCACATATGAAGGAAATAGTAGAGTAAGAGATACAAAAATAAGTTTATTGTGTAGATAATTTGAAAACTTTAATATGGATCCAAACAAAACAATTGATGAGATGCATAATAGATTCATCAATATCATCTATCCTTTAAGTCTTCTTAGAAAGATATTTACTAACCTTGAAATAAATTCTAAAATCCTTAGGTTTTTGCCAAGAGATTAGGAAGCTAAGAGAATCGCAATCAAGGAAGCTCATGATCTTAATGAAATATCAAAAGAAATAAGGAGAGGAGTCTAGAAAGAAAACAATTACTCTAAAAGTCACGGAGGAGAACTCAAGGATGAAAAAAGTGAAGACGATGATGAGGTCATAATGTTAGCAAAGAAGTTTAGAAAATTCATGAAATTCAATAAAAGAATTAAGAAAGATAAGGATGGATATGGATCATCTTCTAAGTTCAAGAAGGAAAAAAGAGAAGTTATCAAATGCTACAATTGTCAAAAGCCGGGACATATTGTCCATTGGTTAGGAAGGCCGATAAAGAGTCAAAAAGGTAAGTTATGATAGCAACTTGGAGTGATAAGGACTCTAACAACTCCAATAATGAAACTTGCTTCATGGCTCTCAATGATGATGAGGTGTACTCTCCTTCACATGACTCCTCCTTTGATGAACTTAGGAGTATGTATGATAACTTATTGAAAGAATTCATAAAAGTGCAAAAAAAAATAAAGTATTGAAGCAAATGATGAATGAAGTAGGTAATGAGTTTGATATTATCAAAAGTGAATACAATAAAGTAGTTGATGCAAAAGAAAGCTTAAAAGAAGACAATGAATATTTGAAAATTGAAAATGAGAGATTGACAAAAGAAAATATAGAGATAAGTACTAGAAATAATGAATTGATAAATGAAAATAACAAATTAAAAGAGGTCAAGAAGAATTTTGAAAAGGAAATTAAAGAACTAAAACTTGAAGCAAAAAATGATGAAAGTATGATAGAGAAACTAAGTCAACTTGAATTTGAAAATTCAATTTTAAGAACTAGCCTAGATGACTTAAGAAAAACAATTACAAAATTCGTAGATGAAGAAAAGAATTCAGATAAAATCCTTGGAACACAACAGTTAGGCTTAAACAAAACCAGAATAGGTTATATTAAGGAAAATGTGTATAAAACATACAAAAGTTATTTTGTTAAGGCATCAAATAAAATTCGTAACTATTGTGGAAGACATAGTCATATTGCTCACACATGTGCCTCACGACATAATCTCTCCTTATGCAATAAAAATAAAATGATTTGGGTCCCTAAGGGATAAACTTACATTACAACAAGTAACCCCAACAGACTCAAACTAAAGTGGGTATCAAAGAGATAACCGTTTGTTTTGTAGAATCCTTTAAAGCACAACAACAAATGGATCTTAGATAGTGGTTGCTCAAGATATATGACGGGAGTACATCTAAGTTCATATCTATAGACTTGAAGGATGGAGGAAGCGTAACCTTCGGAGATAATCGAAAAGCCTATGTCATTGGTGAAGGTAACATTTACATTAATAATGATTTTACTATTAAGCATGTATTACTCGTTGATAATTTAAAACATAACTTACTTAGTATTAGTCAATTATATGACATAGCATATAAAGTAATATTTCATGTATCAAAGTGTTATATTGAAAATATTAATAATGACCAAATCCGTTTTGAGAGGTATAGACCAGGAAACATCTACAAAATTGACTTCAATATGTTTTCATGCTCTCTTAAGACTTGTCTATTCGCTCAAAACAATGATAGTTGGTTATGGTATAAAAAGTTAAGACACGCTAGTATGGATATCTTATCAAAACTAGCCAAAAAGAATCTTGTTAAACGATTACCTAATATTAATTTTGATAAAGATAGAACATGTCAAGTATGTCAATATGGCAAACAAACCAAATCATCTTTTAAATCAAAAGAAGCCATCTCAACTTCTAGGCCACTCCAACTACTACATATAGTTATTTGGTCCAAACTAAATGTTAAGTTGGGGAAGGAAAAGATACACCTTGGTCATAGTTAATGATTTCACTAGATACACTTGGACCTTCTTCCTTGCTAACAAGGATGAAACTTATCATGTGTTCTTGACCTATAGCAAGAAGGTCCAAAATGAAAATAGTCTTTCTATTGTCTTTATAAGAAGTGATCATGGGAGAGAATTTGAAAATCTTGATATGGAAGATTTTTGTAATAAAAATAGAATAGAACATACCTACTTGGCACCTAGAACTCCGTAACAAAATGGAGTTTTCGAAAGAAAAAATAGGACCCTTATAAAAATGGCTAGGACCATACTTTGTGACAATAAACTACTTAAATATTTTTGGGCCGAAGCCATCAATATAGCTTGTTACATATCAAATCGTATTTTCTTTAGACTAATTCTTAAGAAAAGCCCCTATGAGCTTTAGAAAAATAAAAGACCTAACATATCATATTTTCATCATTTTGGAACGAAATGTTATATTCTCAATAATGGAAAGGAACAATTAGGAAAATTTGACTCAAAGTTAGATGAAGGTATTTTTCTTAGTTATTCTCTTACTAGTAAATCTTATAGAATATATAACAAGAGAGCATTTGTTGTAAATGAGTCAATTTATGTTGCATTTGATGATACTTGTATACATAAAGAGTCTAATGATGAAGTAAAAAACATCAGCACTCATTTGGACAATCTTAGTCTTAATAAGAATCACTTCATCTTAATTGAAAAGGAATTCTCTAAGCAAGATGAAATCATTAACAACTCTAACTTAGATTTACCTAGAGAATGAAAGTTTGTGAAAAATCATCATAAAGATCAAATAATAGGAGAACCATCCAATAGGGTTTAAACTAGAGCCTCACATAAAAATCTAAGTAATATAGTGTTCCTATCTTAACTTGAACAAAAAAATATAGATGAGGCTTTAAAAGATAAATTTTGGATTTAAGCTATGCAAGAAGAACTAAATCAATTTACTAGAAATAAAGTATGGAACTTAGTATTTAAACCAAAAGATAGATTGTCTATTGGAACAAAATGGGTTTATAGAAACAAAATTGATGAAATTAGTATAGCAACTAGAAAGATGGTTAGGTTAGTTGCTAAAGGTTGTAATCAAGAAGAAGGGATAGATTTTGATGAGACCTTTGCCCCGATTGCAAGATTAGAAGTCATTAGGATTCTTTTGGCATTTGCGGCTCACGAAGATTTCAAATTATATTGAATGGATGTTAAAAGTGCCTTTCTAAATGGTTTCATCAAAGAAGAAGTATGTGTAGAGAAATCACCAGGTTTTGAAGATAATGAATTCCCAAATCATGTATATAAGCTCAATAAAGCTTTGTATGGACTAAAGTAAGCTCTTAAAACTTAGTATGAAAGATTAAGTAACTTCTTGATAAAGAATAATTTCACTAGAGGGAAACTTGACACAACTCTATTTATTAAACAACACAATGATCATATACTAATTGTTCAAATATATATTGATGACATTGTGTTTGGTGCCACTCACATGGATTTAGTTAATGAGTTTATCCAATGTATGAAAAATGAATTTAAAATGAGTATGATGGGAGAACTCAACTATTTCTTAGGCCTTCAAGTTGAGCAAACCAAAGATGGAACCTTCATTAACTAAGGCAAATATACTAAAGAACTCTTAAAAAGGTTCAAAATGGAAAATTGCAAGACTAAGCCAACTCTAATGAGCACTAGCCTAAAACTTGACAGTGATGAGAATGAAAAAAACATTTGTGAAAAGATGTATAGGGGTATGATAGGAAGTCTTCTATATTTAACTACATCTAGGCTAGGTATCATGTTTGCTGTATGTCTGTATGCACGGTTTCAATCTTGCCTTAAAGAATCCGACTTGAATGCGGTTAAACACATTTTCAAGTATCTTACGGGCACTATTGAAATTGACTTATGGTATCCCAAGTTCACATCACTTGATCTTATTGGACATTCTGATGCCGACTTTACCGGTTGTAAAGTCGATCAGAAAAGCACTAGCAGAAGATATCATTTCCTTGGTAATTCATTAGTATCATGGCACTCAAAGAAACAAAACTTAGTAGCACTTTCTATTATTGAAGCTGAATACATAGCAGCTGGTAGTTATTGTGCTCAAGTATTATGGATGAAACAAACTTTGCTTGACTATGGTTTGAAATTTACCAATGTTCTAATAAGATGTGACAATACAAGTGCTATCAACTTGACTAAAAATCCAATTCAATATTATAGGACTAAGCATATAGAAACTAGACATCACTTTATTCGTGATCTTGTGCAAAACAATGATATTTGCTTAGAATTTGTTGATACTAACAATCAAATAGCCGATATCTTCACAAAACCCTTAAGTGAGGAAAGATTTTGCACTCTAAGAAGAGAATTAGGAATTATCTTGCAAGATGAGTGCTAGATACATAAGAACCAACATGACCTTTTTAAGTAAAATTAACTTGCTAAGTAAGTTGATTGGAAACTATCACACTATAAGGTATAAGAAACATGATCATATGGCTTTTATGCATTAAGTATCACATTTAACATATTTTGGGCACACTTGAAGTCATTCATACTTATCCAAGTTTATATATGCACAAAATTAGCATGCATTGGTTTCCGTGCCAAAAACCGGGGCTTACATGTCTATTTTCATCCCTAAATCATGTTTAAGTGGTCAAACAAGCTTAATTTGAATTTCGTGTATACTTGACCATTTTAGACCCCTTTTAGGTATTATGTGCAAAATTGAGCATTTCTTGCTTATATAAAGCTTGCTTAGCTTGATCATGTATCTTTTGTGTCTCTCAATGTCTTTTAACATATTTGAAACATGAATTTTTCTTAAACATTGAGAAAGGATCTCCACTTGCTCTTTAGCTACTTGCATGATTAAGGAACTCAGGTCACTTCACAATTTGTAAAGCCTTAAAGCTATATTTTGTGCCTACCATGCTCAAATATGCATTTGAAATTTGCTTGACTTGTTGGTGTGCAAAAACTTAATGTTTAAGCACCTATTTTGCTCATATATGGACACTTTCACTTTATCATGAATTACTTGGCTCTATGGATTTGATTTGGACAAATCTTCGCTATCTAGTTAAAAATTGAGTTTTTCAAGCCTTAACGGACTCAAATAAACTTGTTTGAAGTGTTAAGATGTTCCTTGAATCTCTACAAATCAAATTGAACTAGTAACTTTGCTTAAATAAGTGATCTCTATTGTTTTTTTGCAGACAATCGGCATGTTGGTTAGACAATTTACTAGCTTACCAGTATAGTTGCATTTTTAACAACTTGATTTTACTTCTGTCTGATATGTCGACATTCCAAAGTAATGGCAAGCCTATATACTGCTCTCCTTTTTCACTTTTTTTTATTATTATTATTATTCTATGCTTGTAACCAGCAAGCCGGTTCATATCACTACCTACATGCCAGTATACTCCACTCCTGAAGTAATTTGTTTTGCTTCTATTCTCTTAACTGGCATGCTGGTTCATCTAAATACTGGTAAGTTGGTTATTTAGGTTTCAGGTTTGACTTAAAGTTGCATTGTACCATCTCTCCCTCATCCTTCTTCCATAAAAACCCCTTTTCTCCTTCCTTAAACCTTAACCTATTTCTCTCTCTTTGATTCATCTCTTTTCCTCCATCAATCAACTCTCCCTTCTCTCTCTTTCTCTTTCTCTTCATCTTTCATCAATCTTCTCTCTCTTCTTCTTCCTCTCTTCACTTTCTCTCTCTACCCATACCCTTCAAACTATTACATCGCTACATACCGTCAACCCACCTCTACCATCCCATCGACTTCCATCACCCGCACTCTCCTCCTTACTATACACATCCATACACATCTACATCTTTTCAATCCTCATGGCACTGTGTGTTGCTCGTAGCTTTGCCACCCCCTCCCCTCCCGGCCTATGACTGCTACCTCTTTCCCTTACGCTAGCATGCCTAACGATTTGAGAAGTTTGCCAACCTCAAAGTTGATACTGGTATCTTCTATCCTTCGGAGGTATTTAACGAGTTCCACATTACGGCTTTTTTGGACGTCATCACCAATCATATTCTAGACATTGTTCAGCTTCCTATTGAGGTACACGATGATGCTATTAAGTATTTTTATTGTAATATGTCAGATTCTCTAGATGATCAAGGTAGACTAAAACTGAAAATGAATTCAAGTGATGAAATTCGTCATAGTGCTCTTTACACTTATGTTAATGGTACCTTAATCACTATTATTCCTGAAGATATCTGTAATCTTATTGGCACTATTGTTAGAGGAACTGATGTAAATGTCAATTATTATGGGGCCAAATTTTATGAAAGAGTATTTAGATATAAGGGTATTGGTGGAAATTGGGGCAAGGCAAAAAATTTAGCAACCATTCGCTTGGATCTTAGGACCAAAATCCTCCATCATGTTGTGGTTCATAATTATTGCCCTCATTGAGGTCAGCAATCAAATGTTACACTTCAAGACTTATGGATTCTATATTATTTGATCATGAACAAGCAGATTAACTTTTTTAGTATCGTTGTTCAATGCTTCAAACATGTTACCAATAACCCTTCTCAAGCTTTACTCCGTTTTGGGCGCTTAGTTACACAACTACTTATCAAAAAGGGTATCTAATTTCCTACCCCTCCCCGAGTTGCTTCAGTTAAGCATCTTAAGTTGATTGATATTTATCGAAGCATCTGGAAGAAATCAGGGAACAACTAGGTTCGAAGAAATGACCTTCCTCTTCTTGATCTTAGTTCTGAGCGCCTTACTCAGGATCCTATCACTTCTTTTGATGAGCTAAGCAGTTTCAGTACTCATACTCACTTTGATGCAGCTCCAAGCCATGTTACCTCTTCTTCATCTAAGGGTTCTTCTCACCAGCCTCCACCTGAATATGGGTTCCCTTCTTTTGATTTGACTGCTCTTCTGGCCTCTCAACATCCTTTTTATCGATACTCAGAGATGTGGCACTCAAAGATGCACTACAATCAGCTTTAGGAGGACATTTATGATCACTTACACAGTGGGTTTTAGGGACTTTATCATCATTTCCAACTAGACTACCATTGCCCATCTTACCCTTTTCCTCCTCCAACTCAGGACAATGATCCTCCTGTCACTTAGTCATGAACATTAGCTTTTTATCATTTCTTTGCTCTTTTTGTTTAAAGAACTTGGTCTTTAGCCACTCTTTCATTTCGTTGTTGTTTTGTAAATTTTGGTCCTTAATGAGCCTGCGTTTCATATTGGCTGTTTGTGACTTCTTTTGAAAGTTCTGTTTACTTTTTTGCTATTTTGTTTAAGGACTTAGCCTTTGGCTACTTTATCTTTTTATGTATTGAGAACTTTGGTCCTTGTTGGACCTATTTTTACTACTGGATATTTGTGGCTTTTTTCATCTCTTTGCTAAACCTCTTATGAACTCTTATTCTAAATGAACTTGTTTTGCTATATGTGGTTGTCCATTATTGGTTTTTTTTTTTGTGCTCTTTTTGAGCCTTGTCTGTTTTTTATTTCCTTCTTATAGGGAGCATATTCTTTGGTATAAGCTGAAACTCTACCAAATTTTCAGTTTAAATTTTCTTCCCTCTTTACCACCTGGATCCTCCTCCTTTTGATGAGGCCAAAGGGGGAGAATAATTCAACTCATTCATAATCATTTGTTGGTTGATTCAAGTTGATAGTCTAAATTTTACAATTGCATTGATTGGTTAATTATAAGTAAATTGGATAATGGTCATTCCTTGTTAACTCCTAGATAGATACATTATAGCTTTAGCAAATTTATTATATCAACTAATCATGAAAAAGATCAATTCTCACCTTTTTTGCTCAATCTTATTCAATCATTGATTGTCTTGAATTCCCTTGATAAATTGAGGGGGAGCTCTTAAAAGAGTTTTGTCCTCATTAAAAAAGGGGAGATGATTGAACTTAGGGTTTATTATTTGATTTTGATAAAAACAAAACAAAAAGTATATATCTAAACATGTTGTTTTTGAAAATAACAAAACAAGTGGATGATTAAACTAAGTATTATTTAATTATATTTAGATAATTGAATAAAATCAATTTGCTTGTTTAATAATTAGATATATCAATTATCTCTATAAGAAATTTAATCTTTTAAGTGGTGATGAAATGATCTTGAAGTTAGAATGCAAAGAGTATTTGTTTGTTATGTATGAAAAGAATTTTTAGGTGATATTTAGCTTATCGGGTTGACAGCTCAAGGTAGAACTGGGCTAACAGCATAAAGTGCTAGAAAACACAAAGAAAAGCTCACTGACCTGGAAGAATTGGCTTGCCCGTTCACTTGTTGGTAGAGTATCTTTTACCAGCTTGCCGGTGATTTAGCTTCAAGTAGCCATTGGAGCATTTAATGTGCGGCAACGGGAAGAATTTAATGAGTTGTTATAAAGGCTCAACAACTTGACCAAAAGCTTAGAAGATCTGATATTCTACTATAATTTAAAAATATTCTCTTATATTCTTGAGTTGATTTCTACTTCTCTTTGGTTTCGTATACTCCTATTTATTATCAAACAAAAAGAGATATAGTTGTGGTGTTTGAAAGTCCTCACATTTGTAATCTTGAGTGTAGAAAGTGATACATTGAATTAGTTGTGCGTAAAAGAGATTGTGTAAGCTTATGTAGCTCTTGGAGCAATTGAGTTGTGAAATCAATAAAGAGAAAGTGAAGTCCTCGGTTGGAGGCATTGTGTGTCCATGGAAACTAGGAGGCGGTCTAAACTCTACGTTAAATCCAGGTTTAATCTTCTCTATCCCTATCTCTTTAATTTCTGCATTTATTATTGCTTTATTGTTGCTTTGATTACTCTTATCATTATATTTAGTTGTTTATATCGAAAAAGAATTAAAATTTTTCCTTAAATTTAATTCATACTGTCCCCCTCCCTCTGAGTTTAGCCTAGTGTTCTTCAACTTCAATGTTGATAACAGATAGGGAGGCTTGGCATTCGTTGACGATTAGACCTGTTAAACTAACACTTACTCAACAACGACTGTTGAAGCGAAAGCAATGAGTACTTCATGAGCAATGCGAGATAGGAGTGGGTAATCCCTTATGTGCCTTTGCCACCACTCTAAAATATCAAAGTCCTTGATGGAGATATTCTCAGAAAAAAAAACTTAAAATTCATATTGTGTAGTGCTATACTTAGACATTGGACCATCAGACATTTGCCTCTTCAATTTTTGCGCTAATTACTGCGCACCAATAAATAAGTAATACCGTTGTTTAGTGGGTGGGGAAGAAAAGATTAATTCTTGGCCGCCATACTAACTTCGGTAGTAGTTAAGCATCTCCTTTATATTGGCCATCGTTACCGACACTTCCTGTTGTACTTCCAAGCTGTATACGTCTTGGAAATCCATTCGATCTTGAATGTAACCATAATAAGTTTTCAAATATATTAGTAATAATTCTACTTTATAATGAGGATATAAAATAGTTGTTACAAGATAAATGTTATGCCTCGAAGTCGTAGAGTCGCAACAATTCCGCTGTGTAAATCGACCTATAACAGGAATTGACCTTATAGTACCTATCATAGTTACGATCTACATAAGGCGTCAATGATTTATTGCTTTGAAGTAAACAGTTCATTTAAAAATTTAACTAAAATTTATAGTAACAATTAAAACCTTAAGTCAATATATATAATTACATGTACATTACTGTATAATTCCCAAGTGATTCTACATCATATCATAACAGCTAGTTAGTTTACATATTGTACATTAGTTTTTCATCCTAAAGATTCTAACAAGACCTTAAACAAAAACTTCATCATAGACTGGTTGATCCTTATTCCCTAGAGCTTCAAAAGAGAACTAACCTCTGGATAGTTGTAACGTGGTATAATTAATCAGAAGTCAAGACCTAAAAAAGAATCTATGTGGGTATGAGCAACTACGGTTCAATAAGTTGAATTGGAGACTCATGAATGTATATAAGCATAATCAATGTTATCAAGCAATTATTTTCATGAAATGCAACAAATAAGTGCCATCACACAACATAGTCTGGTTTGTTGTGAAATAAGAGTAATTTCACTCTCTCTAATCCGAGTTGAGGAGTTTTCATGTTATGCAACGGCTTACCCCTAAACCTAGGTTTATGTAATAGATACATTGTTCTTCTTAAGACTATCCTTCGAACCAATGCCCCCATTCTCACTGCGATCTCCTTTTTTATCACTTAGTTTAGCTAAGGATGAGAAAATACCAATTTGTTATCTTGCGCTATCTTTTTCGAAAGTGTCGGTATTTGGTTAGGGAATCCTAATGATCTCTCAAAGGGTTGTAATGCATGACAATTTAGGGTCATACCAATCCATTCATAACAGTCACCAATCACAATACAAATTCCAGCACGAAGTTAGATACACAAGTACATGCATAAAACTACTTACGATCACAATCATACAAAAATCCTAAGTCTCAGAGTTCTTTAAAATAGTAATCTAAATACAGTGAAGTAATAAACCTAACTTACTTGGAATTCTAAGTTGCTCAACTACTTGCCGTAGGTTGATTCATCTCCGTATATCCTATAATATAAATACACTCCTTTTTAGTACTTATACTTAGATGATATATATTCTAATTTAAGATTTAACTCAATTCTCCTTATATACCTATCATTACTAACGATTCATTTTACGTTAGTTCGGTGTTCGGTTTTCGAATCCAATTCCAATTCAGGTTCTTATTCGATTTCAACTACGAGTAATCTTAAAATATGTTTTGAACCCTAATGTGAAATTAATTATATTAAGCTCGAGTATCCTAATATCATATTAGGTCTTAATTCAGTATTCTAACCCACTCGCTATATTCTAATCCTAATTAGTATACCGGATTTACTTTCGATGTAAAAAAAATTTACAATTTTTGTATAATTACCTAAAATTAATTTTTGTACGAGATTTAATATGTACTAATATTATTATCATATTATCCAATTTGATCTATTATTTTACATTTATTAAAATTCCAATTTCACATATTACTAAATTACTCACAATTACTACATAATCCCTGTATTAATTGCAATTAACACTCTAAAGGCTAGGATTAGGTTTCCACATTAAAGATTAACATCCTTAAACATCTCATTACCTTTTAAAGTAGTAATTAGCCATTTAATTACTTAATAGCCCAAAATTACTTATTTTCTCACCATTTTAGGGCTAAAAAATTACTTAAATTTTTTTAAAATTAATTTTAGGAAAAAGGCTTCATCACACTATTCTATATCACTTAAGTATTTTATAGAAAAAAATCGAGCTCTAAACTACACTCTTAAACCTATTTATTTTTAATTCTAAATATGCTCGGTTTTGTTTAATTTTTTAAGCACTTTATATTTATAAACATGATTAAACTTAATCACTATTTTTCCCTAAATATACGTACAATAAAACATTAAAATAATAGATTTCATAATTTTCTGGATAGAATTAATAATTTTAAGAAAATTTACAAAATCGAATGAGATTTAGGACTCATTTGGTTTTTAAGCTTTTAACCACTAACACCGATTCAGGGTGTGTCAACCGGTCTAAGTGGTCAATTTGGAGTGGGGTGGTGGTGGCGATTCGATTCCAGGTGGTGGTGATCTGTGGGTTTTACCTAATTGCCCAAATTGCACAGATTTGAGAAAATTTTTTCTAAAACCCTAATTTCTCTCTAATTTCAGTGCTCTCCAATTTTCCTAATCTTCTAACTGTTTAAAGGGTCTTCTAAATTTTTTTTGCTATTTATGGGGCCATAAAACAAATATAGTGCATTAATTTGAACAAGACAAGGCCCATACCTTTTCCTATTTGCTTTTTTTTGTTGCTTGATTCTAATTGGTTGTTATTTTTTTCTTACTTCCCTCAACTGCCATGACTTGATCTGGAGCATTCCTTATTTCCTTGATTTTTTTCTCATTTTTCTTTGATTTTTTTTTTTTATAATTTTCTTTAATTGTTTAGTAATTTTCTAGTAAATTTCGGGCAGTTTAGGTAATTTTATGTATTTTAACCTACACGTAAATACATGTAGGGTATAAATAAATACTCCTAAATATTATTGAGGTCATTCTATAATTTTTAGTATATATATAATTTATCTCTAACTATTCGTTAGTTATCGAAATATATTTTATGCATTCTTGATAAATAATGAGTAATATACTTAAAATTTAAAAATTTTATATTCTCTTTTTTTATTATTATTTATTTTCTTAAATTCAAACTTATGGGATTACTTTTACTAATATTTCTACCTTTAATTTATAATTTATATTTGATTGGATCATTTAATCGATGCCTTAAACCTTACGTACTAAGCTTGATCCTACAGTTACTTGGCTTATATTTAGGGCTTATAATAAATACGAGGAATGTCTTTATAATGAGTTAACCATTTTAACGTCATATTGTATATGCATGTATGCAGATTTGAGTCCTCAGGGGTTTGAAGTAGCAGGCTCAGTGTACCGATGACTAACATGATAAACAAGTGTACACTAGGCCTGTAAACCTATGAAAAGTCTTAATAGTATTATGAAAAAATTTCAAAACTTTTAGCAACTGGATACATATATCCTAATTACTATAGAGAATGTCAACTTCCTGCATGCTATATTTTACGAAATCACATAGTAGTTCGCTGTAAAGAATCGTACTGTGTAGCAACTCGTAAGTCGAGTTCTAGCGATGTTGCATATCCATCTTAAACTTTCGAGGCCTCTTCCCATACTCGATATAGAAGTTCCTTTACTTTTTGTGAAGGGACGGCTTCTCTATTATTGTTTTGACGATATTCTTGATTAGAGCTATACTATCCTATAAAGTTGCAATATCATCCTTGACATACAAGTTAAGAATATGATATACACAACGTATGTGGAAAAAAGCCTTCCTTCCCAAATGCTGGTTGACAGTAATTTTGTAGATCAGATATTGAGGCAATATTGACACCTGCATTGTTAAAACCAATAGAAAAAAATTTCCTCACTAATCCATACTTATTTAGGATTTTTCTAATAATTTTATAGATATTTTGCACTGTGTATCTATCATTTATACTCTTAAAACCAATAGTCATTTATTAAGTTGTAGATTATCTTCTATTTAGTGAACAGTAACACTTATATAAGAATTATTAAGACAAGGATCTATCCATATGTCTATATATGTAGATACATGCATATTGAGGGAAGCAAATTTATCTACAAGCTCCCTCTTACCTCTATGGTAAAGCTCTTACGTAGCTCGGGTTAACGTTTTATAGCTAAGCTGTTACGAGCTGGGGTTGAACATCTCCCACTCATATCGACTCTACCACTTTGATGCACTAGTGTTGAATGACAGGTGCATGTTCACCAAGTACTGTACTAGGTTGTACTTGTGTCTCTCTTCATCTTACCTCATTAGCAATTGATCGGATGAACCACCACCTAAAGTAATCTGTTGCTACATACTATCTATTCCCACTTCCCCGAGATACTTCGATCTCAAGTGCTTATTAAGGGTACCATATACCTCTCCCGTTTTTCACAAGTAACTCATGTTGTAGTAGTTACAAAATGCCCTCAAATTTCCCCTTTCATTTGTACTTTTACAGAAATACGTAATAAAAATATTAGACTTATTGGGTTTAGGAGGCTTACCTAATCCAAAAGGTCTTAAACTATTGGGCCCATGTTGTTCCATATGTTGCTTTTCTATTTCAAGAATAATTTCTATCTCGTTTTTCTCATCATTGAACATGTTAGCCCTAAAGTTAAGCTAAATGACTGTAGGATTGAACTTAGTACACAAAGTTTAGGACGATCGGTTAAAAGATCCGATCAAATCTAAATTATAAACTATAGATAGAAATATTAGTAAAAATAACCTCGTAAACTTGAATTTAAGAGAATAAGTAATAAAATAAGAGATTATAAAATTTTCAAATTTTAAGTATAATACTTGTTAATTATCGAAAAGGCGAAAAGTGATATAATAACTAATAAATTGCTAGAGATATATTATATATATACTAAAAATCATAGAATGACCTAAATAATAATTAAGATTGTTTGCATATACCTTACATGTATTTACGTGTAGATAAAAATGCACGAAATTACTTAAATTAGCTAGAAACTTATTAAATAATTAAATAAAATTATTAAATAATTAAGAAATAATTAGAAAAAAAAAGAGGAATAGGGAATGACTTGGATCTAGTCGTAGCAGGTTAGGAAGTGAAGAAGAAAAATCAACTAATAAAAAACAAGCAATATAAAAGGCAAAATTGAAGAGATTTGGACAATGCCTTATCTAATTAAATGCATAATAATTACTATAAAACTTTATAAATAGCAAGAAAAATTACAAAACTCATTTGAATGGTTAGAAGTTTTGAGAGCATTGAAATTTGGAGAGGAAAATTAGGATTTAGAAAATTATTTAGCAAATTTGTGTAGAAGGGGCTAGTGAATCGAACCTACACACCACTACCACCTGGAATCAAACCATCACTACCACCCCACTCCAGACCCACTACCTAGACCGACTAACACACCTGAACCAGTGTTGGAGGCCCAAAAGCCATCGAATTAGGTGAGTCTTACATTTGCTTAGATTTTGTATAATTTCTTAAAATTATTTATTATGCCCAGAAAATTATAAAATTTATTATTATGAGGTTTTATTGTATGTAGATTAAAGGAAAAATAGTGATTAAGTTTAATCATGTTTGAAAATGTAGAGTTTTTAAAAAATTAAGCAAAATCGAGCATAATTAGAATTAGAAATAAATAGGCTTAAGAGTATAGTTTGGAGTTCAAGTTTTTTCTGTAGGATGCTTAAGTGATATAGAATAGTGCTATGAAGCCTTTTTTTTTTTAAATTTAATTTTCAAAATTTTTAAGTAAATTTTTAGCCTTAAAATGATAAGAAAAATTGGGTAATTTTAGGTTAATTAGGTGATTAAGTGATTAATTACTGATTTAGATGGTAATTAGATGTTTAAGGATGTTAATCTTTAATGTGGAAACCTAATCCTAGTCTTTAGAGTGTTAAGTGTAATTAATATAGGAATTATGTAGTAATTATAGGAAATTAGGAATATATGAATTAGAAATTTAATAAATATGAAAAATTAAATATATTTGGATAATATAATAATAAAAATCAGTACATAATAAATTTAAAACAAAATTTAATTTTAGGTAATTATATAATAAAAAATGTAAGATTTTCTCACTTCGAGAGTAAATCCGGTATCCCAATTAGGATTAGAGTGTACTGAATAGTTTAGAATACTAAATTAAGATCCAATGTGATATTAGAATACTCGAGCTTAATATGATTAATTTCACATTAAAATTCGAGCATATTTAGGATTCCTCGTAGTCAAAGACAATATAGAATCAAAACTGAAATCTAATTTAGAAATCGAACCTCGAAATAAGGTAGAATGAATTATTAGTAAATAATAGGTATATATAGAGAAATAAGTTAAATTATAACTTAGAATATGAATTATCAAAGGATAAGTATTAAAAAGACATATTTGTATTATAGGATACTCGGAGGTGAATCGACTTGTAATTAAGTGATTAGGCGACCGAAAATTCCAAGTAAGTTGGGTTATTACTTACTGTATTGAAGTATTATTTTATGGTACTCGAAGACTTAAGATTGTGTATGATTGTGATTGTAAGTAGTTTATACATGTGTTTGAGTATCTGAATTTGTGTTGAAATTTGTGTTATGATTGATTGTGTATTATGACTGGATTGGTGTGACATTGTCTGAACATCTTAAATGGAATTTAATCTTACTCGACTTTAATGACCTAAATTATCATGCATTACAACACTTTAGGGGATCATTAAGATTCTCCAACCAAACACCGATACCTTCGATAAAGATAGCGCTGGATAACAAATTGGTCTTTTCTTCATCCTGAACTGAATTAAGTAATAGGAGAGGAGGTCGCGGTGAGGATGAGGGCATTGATTCGAAGGATAGTCTTAAGAGGAGTAGTATCTCTATTGCACAAACTTGGGTTAAGTTGTGGGCTGTTGCATAATATGAAAACTCCTCAACCTGGATTAGAGAGGGTAAAATTTCTCTAATTTCGTAATAGACTGGATTACATTGTGTGATGATACTTGCTTGTTGCATTGCATGAAAATAATTACTTGATAATCTTGTTTGTGTTTGTATACATTAATGAGTCTTTAATTCAACTTACTGAGCTGTAATTGTTCATACCCGTATAGATCCCTCTGCGAGTCCTGATTTCTGAATACTCCAAGTATTATGCTACCCTACAACTATCTAGAGATTAGTTCTTTTGAAGATTGGGGTGTGAGGATCAATTTGCCTAATAGTAGATGTATAGCTAGAGTCTTCTTAATAGCTTAAGAATGAAAGACTGATAGTTGTTATGTAAATTTGTGGACTGTTATGTTAATGTAGAATTTCCTGGGAAGTACTGTAAAATGTACATGTAATTATGTATGTTGACCTAAAATTCTTGATAATTACTGTAACTTTAGCTAAACTCTTAAATGAACTATTTACTTCAAAGTGAGGAGTTGTCGACGCCTTGTATAGATCATGTTTATAGTAAGTACTGTGAGGCCAGTTACTATTATAGAATGGTTTATATGGCAAGATTGTTACGACTTTGTGACTTTGGAGTGTAACAGAATATGCTTGCAGGGCAACTTATTTGTAGGGGTTCAAATCTATAGGGTCGTGCAGGGACACTCATATGAGGAGGTTTGAATCTAGTAAGACATTTAAGGATACTTATGCATGAAGGTTCGAAATCGGGAGGTGGTGTGCTTCGATAACTCATGCGTTGAGGGTTAACATCAAAGCCAGGAAGTGGTGTACCGCGATTGCTTGTGTAATGAGGTTCTAGATCAAACCTAAGAGGTGGTGTAACTGGTTTAAGTCGTACTTGTTATCCAGGTATGTCTGAATGTCATTGAAACGTTGTGTCTCAGACGATGTATTAGTTCCAGTGCTCTTACCCTTGCTCTTACTTTTCCTTCTAGATGAGGAATCTTACTTCTTACTAGAAAAGATACCATGCAAAAATCTTTCTATAGATGCTAAAATTACTACAATAAAGATTTATGAATAAAAGACAGAAATAATATGTAAGACAAAACAAAGCGGGTATGTGTATGTTAATGTTATTTGCTAATGCAAATTGTTCAGTGTAGTGGAATGAAGAACTATACTAAGATATTGGTGGTTAATGGAAGGAAATATTTTTATGACAACGTTTCACAATTGAAGAAATTTGAAAGCAGAATGGCTGGAGCTAGAGTGTTTTAATTAGTTTGTGGAGTAATAATTGCTGCATATCAGTACTATTCAATTTATAAAGATCGAGAAATGTATGAACGTGCTGTTTGAATTTTGAAAATTCGAATTTTCAAACATTTTGGCACTATAATTTTTTAATTTTGTAATTCAAATCTCAAATTGCATGCGTTGAAAGTAATTGGACATTTGAAATTGTTTGATTTTTTAAAGGAAGTAGAGGAAGTAGGTGGGGTAGAGGAGGGGGAGTAGTCAAAAGAACAGACCCATTTTTTCTTTTCCTTTAATGATCCTTAAATCGTCGGTTCGGATAATTTTGCTTGAGCGAATCTTCTGGGTCGGTTCACGGTTCGAAACTAGCCCATGCTTAATCTAATTGTAGCTTACAATGGTCAATGAATATATTTTTTCTTTTGATTTAAAAAAACAAAAATGAAATTTACATTTGAGTGAAGGCCATTGTAGCTTAATCATATAAACATTGAAATGTTTTTCAACTAAATAGACTAGATTCAATTCTCCCTCTTTAAGATTGTAATGTGATGGTTGCTTAAGAAATAAAAAGGAAACTTAGCATTTGAAAGATTATTTCATCCATATACGTTTAAAATCTAGCTATTGAAGAATTATTTTATCTCCATTTGGCATGTTTCAGTTTCAATTTTGATATTTAGATAAAATGTATCTTTGAATTTATTTTATCATAATTGATAAGTCCTAGATTACACATATATATTAGCATGTTTTTATTTGTGCTTTTGATTTTTTATATGTATTTTGTAGATATTTGGTACTTAATTAAAAAATATTTTTACTTCATGCTTTAAAACCTCATAGAAACATATATAAAGTTTTCTCCTCCTAATATTTGAGATGAAAATGAAGAAAATAAATTAAGTTTTGGAACTGAATTGAAAGAATTATGAGTTTCAAAAATAAATATGATCATTTAACATGTTCATGTTTGAATTGTGATTGTTTGTTTGATGACAGAAAAAGTTACATGATCATGATCTTTTAATATTGTCATGTTTAAATTGTGTAAAATAAATAATAATAATAAATAAATGGAAAAAAGTCAAAGAATCATTTAATATGGTGCATTTGATCCCCCTCTTTCAGAGTTGTAACTTAGTTGGCAAGAGAAAAAAAAAAAAAAAATTTAAGGTCAAACCCTTAGCCACGTTGGAGCCTACATCATTCCAACCATGAGAATCGTCCGTGTTCCGATTTATAAGTTGCCGTAACTCCAATTCGCATCAGGTCACCATTCAATTGTCCAGCCCCCTCCCATCAAGCCATCGCCACATGTGTAAAGTCCTGGTGATGAACTCCATTTGAAGCCATAATTAAAGAAGTCCATGCCATGCTATGGGATGATTACAACACGGAGCCCAGCATCCTATAACAAATTCAGAGGTCACGCTCTATTGAAGTTAATGGGTGCATATTTACTTGGAAAGCATATCCATGCTAGTGCAACGTCCAGTAAAGTCCACGAGAATCCAAAGAGATGAAGCGTATGAAGCAATTGGGAAATGTATATCCATGACGTGCTTTCCATTATTAATTGCGAGGCCAAATTGGAAGGTTTCTTTTAGAAAGATACGGGCAGATATTTGGGATACATTATATATATATATATATATTTCAAGATTCCAATTACACGTTATATATATAAATACTAGCGGACCGTGTATTCATGATATATATGTTAAAAATTAAAAAAAAAAGGTAAATAAAAAAGCCCTTAAAAACTTTTGTGGAATTCTTACAATCAAATTCTAAAACTTTAAAAATTCTTTAAAAACTTCAATTAATAAGAGTTTTTAATTTTAACAATAAAGTCACAAGCTTTTCAAAATGATGTAAATTTATTGCTATTTAGTAATTATGTGTACATGGTAATTGGTATATCACATTTATACTGTAAACCAACATCAATATTGCTATTTATTTGTTAGTTTTTAAATCCCTTAACATCTATTTAATAAAAAAGTAGATTTCAAATTAAATTAGAAGCAAATAAATAAAAGCCTCATTGGAAATTAAAACATTTTTCTTTCTCGTTTTTATTTATTCCAAAATCGTTAAACTTGTTCCTACTTCTTTTATAAAATCTCTAACTTTGTGTAAAACAGGTAAGTAAAATAAATTTCTTTTCCATTTTTATTCCTTCTTTGCTATAATTCGTGAGAAATTTGAGCCAAATATGGAGGAAACGATATGTGATGCGAGTTAAATGTAATAACTTAAAAAGAAAAATCTTAATATCCTAATTTCATTGGATTAAAAAGTTAGGATTAAAAATTTTCACTTTTCTCATTGGGGTAAATTGATGGTCAAATCCCACTAGAGAAGGAAATTATAAAAATTTATATGTAAATATTTATGAAAGAAAAATGGTGTTTTTAATTCAAATGGTAATTGAAGTAACAACATGGAAAGTTGAATGAGGTTTTGGTCATTTAAAAAATGAAAGAACTATAACGGAAAAAAAAAGAAAAGAACTACAAGTTATTAGTATTATAAATTATTAATATTAGCGTTACCATAGAAAAATTTATTAATAAGAATAGATATGTTATAAATTGAAACGTATTATTAATGAAAAATTTAATAATATCATAAAATAAATTTTAAGCCTTTTTATGTAAAGTTGTCGGTGGTAAAATTTCACCAGGTAATGACTCCTTTCATGTCAAACTGCAAACAAACTTGGGTGTTTTTTTTTTTTTTTTTTTTTTTTTTTTTTTTTTTTCAGGTGCATGGATAGATGTGCTAAAACACTACTTGAAAAAATCAAGTGTTTAGCTATTAGTTCGGTGCTTCTAGAGAAGATTTGCCACTGTCGTTTCAATTAGCGAAGTTACTCTGCCCGTGGAATTGGGGGCTCATGGTACATTCGTCCAAAATGTATATTTATTTATTTTTTATTTAACAATTTTAGTTTTGAGGATTTAGTTGAACTTTTCATACCATTAACTTTTGAAAAATATTGCAATGCAAATATATACATACATCTTTTCCATTTTAATTTTTATGAGACCCTCCAGTTAGTTTAATAATTTATTTAAATAATAAATTTTTCTTCTAAATTGTTTTATTAGAAACCGCATTCTAATAAAAAATTTTCTCAATTTATTAAACTTTAAATAATTCTAGATTCATTCGAAAATGTATCATATATTATAAAAGTCTAATTTAAGTTTTCGATTTTATTTTTTTAAAATACTTATTTTCTTTATATGTTAAATAGATTAAATTTTATTTTACATATAAGATATAAATATTATATATATTATGATATTCTTATATATGACTATTTATCCTTATTTTAATTAATTCTTTATTTTCCTATTTTAAATATAAATATAGACGTGCGTCATATTCTAGAAAATTTTAAAACACACTAAACCCTATCGAAAACCGTAGACCCTCTCCTCAATGTTTGGAATTGCAAACTTTTGTTCCATTTGTAAAAAGCTTCATGAACTCCATTTCCATCGTCGACAAGATGTGGTGTGAGGAAGATTGTGTACTCCGTTCGTTGGGCGTTTGAGAAGTTACTCTAGTCTGGTTTTCTTATCCAAGCGTCTCTAATTTTCCCGATCAGTGGAGTAAAAGCATCGAAAATTCACCAGGTATTCTTTTCCAGTGAGTCACTTGATAATCTCGTTGTGTTGACTCAGCATTCCTCGCTCTGCTCCGACCTTCATTTCCGGTCCATTTTTACCTTACTTGTCTCTCCTTGCTTTGGTTACCTTGCTAACGCACCTTGTTGTTTTATCCTTTCATCTTCCTTTCATGATTTCCAGCTGAACTCCAATGTGCATTGTTCGAGTTGATCCAATCCGCTGTCCATTAACCATGCTCACTTTCCAAGCAACGAGCTGACTGCAACGTACACCAAGCAATCAATCAGGCCCTTTCTTCGATGACGTTGTGCTGTGGTCTTTCCCTTTCGATCATCGTCATCGGTACCCCCCATATTCCGAACCAAATGAAATGCTACCGGAGAAAAGCATGCTATTAATAGGTTATTCGGTATTCATCCAACATTCCTATCTTAGTTTTATTTTTACAAGTGGATTTTATTTTCGGTATTGTGTACCTATTATATTATATATATTTTTTAATTTTTATTTCCCTCTATTATCATAAAAGTAATTATTTTGCTAGTCATAGACTTTTATTATAAATTGATTTATTTGCCATGATTTTAGTATTATTTTATATGAAAATTTCTATTATAAACTGTGCCATATATCGAATTATATACATATATATATGTGTGTGTAATTATGGAGTTGGATTTCTATTTCTTGTCCTATTTGAAGTTGGGTTGCTATTTTCTAGTTGGATGTGAAGTTATGTTAATACTTATATCATATACATATTAATTATGTCTTAAAATTATTATTGACAATATTAGTATTTAATTTTTCTATTATAGTTGTTATTATGATTATATAGTATATGATATTAATTATAAAATATGTTCGTTTTGGATTCCAACTATTAATATATCTTTCTTTATGTCTTTTTATGAATTATAGTATTATTGGCTTAAATATGTATTCATTTAATATATTGATTAATAAAATCATCTATTTTGACACCCTCATTATATATTTATTTTTTATATATTGTATCCTTACGATATAAGTAAATAAATAGTATTATATATAAATAAGTTAACCTTTTACTCAATCGTATTATATATTTATATTATTTCTAAATCTTACCTTAACTAATGAATTTGTTCAATTTATTTTGCTAGGAACAATTGAAGTGATAAGTAGATATAATAACAAGTAACAAGAAATAGATAAATAAGTTCACAAATAATTTTTATGCAAAAGCTTAGTTATCGGTTATCTAAAGTTAATGTATATACTTATTCCCAATTTAAAATAGATTTATGGTGGTTATCAAGTTCCTTTCTTACTGGGTGGTTAGAGGTTTTTCATACAAGACTTAAAGTTGTGGATTTCCAGTTAACTGTTAGGTTATTAGATTTGGATTTCATGGTTGGTTTAAATTTTATATTTGGTTCAAATTCAGCTTTCTAGGTATGTAGTGCCTGTTTATATGGCCGTGCTTACTAGGTTAAAAAGAAGCTAATAAGATTAATCTATAATTGGCTTAAAAGAATGGATTGTTGGTTGTGTTTGACTCGCTCACTCTAGGAGTTCGCAGTGGCAATTCCTTAAAAGAGTAACTGCTAATCATATGTGAGGTTTTCTTAATGGATTTGTATATAGGATGAAACGGCTAGAATATTAGGTTTTTAGTGTTTAGATATAAAGGACTCAAGGAAAACTTATATTATATCCACCTATGTATGTAAACAAAGATCAAGGTATGGCTATTATGCCCTGAAGCAATAGAGTTGTAATAGTCCCGTTGTGCAAACTATTTTAAGATAGAAGTTAACTTTTTAGTCGCTATCTTAGACTCGATTTACGTAAAGTATCTATAACTAATCTGTTTTAAAGTATACAGTTCGTAAATAAACTTGTTATTTACTTATGAAAAATATATATTTTCATTAAAATAATCTAATATGTTTACAAGATTTAGTAGCCCAATCATAATCTATTTGAGAAATACATAAATTATTACTAAAAGCTTTAGAAATAGAATCTAAACTTGAAAGTGTAATTGATCCTCATATTTTTATCCTCAATCTTTAAGCTCCAGCAATTGCTAACTTTAGGGTAGTTATATAGCCGCCTCTTAGCTAATACCTGCAACATCTATAGGGATGTGGGCAATCAACTACTCAGTAAGTTAGGATAAAAACTTAGAACCATACATCAAACATAAACAGGGTTATCAACCAAATTAGTTAGATGCAATGCATGTACAGACAAATGTCATCACACAATGTTATCTGGTCCATTATGAGATTAGAGAAATTACGCCTACTCTAATTTGGGTTGAGGAGTTTTCATATAATGCAATATTTCATGACCAAACCTAGGCTTGTGCAATGGAGATATCACTCTTCCTATGATGACCTTCAACCATTGAATTTATCCTTATTGTGACCTTCTCATTTGTCATTTAGTTCGACTAATGATAAAAAATAGACCATTATGTTATTCAACGTTATCTCTTTTGAAAAGGTCAATATTTAGCCAGAAAATCCTAATGTTTCCCTTAATGGGTTACAATGAATGTCTAATTTAGAATTACAAGTTATATATTTAGTTAAATCCGGTTTAATATGTTCAATCATTTTAATAAATTATACAAATAAAAGCTAAAACAATAAACCCGAATCATATTATCAACTTAGAAACAAGCACATGTGCACAGTCAACTATCTAATAAGTACAATTAAATACAATTTGAAATCTTTGAGTACTATAAATTAGTATTCCGAAATATAATATCGTATTAATTCCAACTCACCTAGACTCTTTGCTTGCTTACTCAAGGTGTAACCCACACAAGTCATTACCAATAATCCCCATAATACAAATGTTCTTTTAGTTTCCATATAACTATCATAGATAGGTTTTGTTCTAAAATTCTTATTGTTGTCTTCAGTTTAGGGTTTTATTATACCTAAATATTTAGGTTTTTAAGTCTTTTACAATTTTTCCTAATTTAAGTTAAGTTAAGTTCTAGTTCAATTTCCGAATCGGTTTTTAAATTATATTCTAATTCAGTTTTTAATTACGATTTTATATGCGAACCTTAAGAAATTATTTTGACTCATAATGTGAAATTAATCGCATTATTTTCAGGTATCCTAAATATTACTTTTAGTCCTTAATCAATGTTCTAGTCCATACAGTATATCCTAATCTTGATTTAATTATCAAGTTTATTTCTGATGTGAGAAAATTTTATATTTTTCATATAATTATCTTAATTTAACTTTCCTACCAGATTTATTACAATTTTATTCTAATATTTTCTATTTATTATATTTCCAATTTCACATATTATGTATTATTACATATTATTCACTTATTTTACCTATTTAGTACTTAAGGAGGTGAATTGATATCTCTAAATTTTTGAAAAAAATTTCGTTAAACAAAAATGAAATTACCCCTCTTTTAACAACTTATGATGGTGAATAGTGATATTTAACAATTTAATACACAATAATAAAATTGCAAAGTTAAAGAATAAGGAAGGAGAAAATCTAGCATAGAGATTTTATAGAGTTTCGGCCTTTTACCTATTGCTTTCTTCCAACTCCACTACTGAGGACTTGGTTTACTTCATCGATTTCGTTTAACTTGATCCACTAGATCAAATCACAAACAAATTACAATCATTCGTTACAATGACTTCATAATACTTTACTCTACTTATCTAGCTCTCTACAATTTAGGCTAATACAGATGTACAGATATATAGATATACAAAGTACAAACTATCTTTTATCTACAATATAGTATAGAGATTACAAGCAAGGACAAAAGTATAAGTCTCAAATAATTTTGCATTTGAAAGAAAAAACACTTGTTGTAAGACTTTGACTTGATATAACTCTCTGAAGAAGTATCTAAAGAAGTTTTTATAGCTTTTCAAAAGGTAAAAACTGATCAAGAAATTTTTATGCAATGATACTATTTCTTCACAGTTGTATATCAATGTTTTTAATCCCTTTTCCTTTTATATTGAGTTTTTCCAACGGCTAAAAGTTTGAAAATTATCTTCACTTTTATAATTATCCAACTGTTAGAATGTAAAGGATAATCTTTGGATATTTTCATGAGAAAATCTTAGTCATTTGAAAATTCAAAGCTAATTCTACTTATCTTGTTTAAATCAAATATTTATCAATCCGTAATCACCAAATATGCTTTGATTTGAATTTGAAAAGATTAGCTTTTGTTAGCTATTTCCTGAAGCCTTATGTTCAAAATTTGAAATCCTACGAAAGTCAAATCAACCTTATTCTTATCTAAGATTGTATATATCTTGATTTATTCAAATATATTTTCGCTTAAAAATAATCCCTATAGATTATGATTCCATCTTAAGTCAAACGGGATTAAATGTATTTTCCTAATACATTTAGTATAGTGGGGCTAGGGATTGATTAATTCGAATCTGATTTAAAAACAAATTTCAACGTCAGCTTTCCTGACTTACTTTCTAAACAACCTTCTGAAGAGTATCGACTTTTTGTTTTTGAAATTTCTAAATAAGTTTCTGAAATGCTGTACTAAATTATAAAAGCTTCTATAATACTTTTTGAAGATTTTCCAGAATAAACTATTTGCAATCCATTCAAAGTTTCTGAGTGCAACTTAATTTTGTGAAAATAAACTTTCTAAAAAACTTTCTGTAAGCTTGGACTCTTAAAGATTCATTGGCTTTTAACTTTTTTTTTGTTATCATTAAAATGTATGAGAGATATTTAATACTTCTAACACTACATATATCATCCTTCACTACAAATAACATGCTAAGATGTCTAATTATGTTATAAATTAGAATTTATACCTAATTAACCCTAAATCACAAATTTAACTTAAATACACCTGTTTACTTACATATTTAGTACATATTATGCATAAGCTTTAGGTAAACATATACTAATTAGTATCCAAGCTCCATTAAAGCTACGAGAAATATATTATACTCAATAAATTATGGTTGTTATATTATGATCATGAAAATTACTAAGATAGTTTAATATATATTATTTTTTGAAATATCAATTTTAGGTCCGATTTCACTAAAAAATAGCTTAAATGAGATAAATGACCAAATAAAATTATAAGATTCAAATTAAATATTCCCAAAATCATAACTAAGCTTTAGAAATCATTACAAATCATATTCATTAAAGAATTTAATTAAAAACCCATTATTTCTTTCATATGAAAACAAGTAGATTCAACAAAAGTAATTTTAATAAACACTAAACATATAGTATATCAAAAATTATTTTTATGTAAATTAAATATACCATATGAGGAATATGTATACAAAAAATTAGCTTGAAATAATATTATTTACTATTTTTGAAAATTCATACAAAACTTATTGGAATCAGGTCTATTTTTAAGAAACCTATATAAGCAATTAAAATTTTAAAAATTTGATTTGATATTATAATTTTACATGCAAAAATACCTAAGGAAACCAACTTTCATAATTTTCCATGTATATTTAATATTTTTACTAAATTAAACAAATTTAGAAGGGAAATTGGAACTCACCAATTGACAAGCTTCCAACCACCAACGGTGGCTTTACTATTGTCTACAACTCTTAGTGTAGGGTTTATTGTCTGGTGGTAGTGGTTGTTCCTCTTTAGGTGGTCGTCGGATATGGGTTCTCTTTATAAGCCTTATTTGCACTATAATTTTCTAATTTTTTGTAAATTTGGTTTTTTCCTCCTTTCTCTCCATTCCCTAAATTTTTGCTAATTCTAAACTGACTAAAATAAATTTTGATAGTAGGTTTCTAAATTTATAAGGCTACCTTGATTATTTGGTGAACTAATTGGTGTCATTTGTCTCTTATCTTTTCTTCTTTTTGCGTTTTAGTTAGTTATTTTTAATTGGATGATTTTCTTCTTTAGTTTCCAGATTACCACAACCTACTTCTAGATATTTCCTCATTTTTTCATATTTTCTTTAATTAGTTATGATTTTTTAATAATTTAGTATTATTTTAGTATATTTTAGGTATATTAAGTAATTTTGCATATTTTTATTTACATGTAAATACATATATGGTACAAATAAATAATCCTAAATATTATTTAAGTTATTTTATGATTTTTAGTATGCATATAATTTATCTCTATCGATTCGTTAATTATTGAAATTTGTTTTATGAGTTTTCGATAAATAATAAAAAATTTACATATAATTCATTATTATAATAATTAATTATTTTATTATTTATTTTTTTAAATCCAAACTCATGGGATCACTTTTATTAATATTCCTAGTTTCATCGTAAAATTTAGGTTCAATCGAATAATTTACTTAATTGCCTTAAATTTCATAGACTAAACCTTGAACATCTGATTATGGGTCTTACAATAGTAGGGTCATGAGTATCCATGTCTTGTATGTTAGCCTAAATTAAATATAATTAAACTATTGTTTCTTATATTGGTATCCGTATATGTTTTTGCACCCATACTAAGCTTCGATTCACTTCTTTTTTTACAGTTGTAGGTCAATTCAATAAATTTACAACAAGTATGGAAATTACAATCCTTGGTTGGGAAAGAGAGATGGTTAGTTTTGTATGTTGTAAAAGATCAAGATCTAATTATTGAGCATTTTTTTGGCTAAAGTAACTTACTTGTGAATTGCTCGAATTGATGTATTTGGAAAATTGTTATTTTATATTTGATAAGTGATTGTTAGAAGTGATTTTGGACAATGTAATTAGTTTTAGAGCCATAACATGTTCTTGAATGGTAAGGACACGTGATGGGTTGTAGCATGTTCTGGGGCGTTACATTTTATGTCATCAATATTCAACAAATGAAATACTCTTCTATTGCAATTAATCTCCACAACCACATGTTTGTGAGGATTCTTATATGGATGTTACAGAACGAATCATTGTGATGAAAACAAAATTTCTTTTTGCATTAAAGTGCAAATATATATAGATACATATTTTCCACTTTTAATTTTTATTCCAATTAATATTCAACAAATAGAATACTCTTCTATAACATTTAGTTCCAGTAATCACATGTTTGTGAAAATCATTATATTGATGACATGAATGTAAAAATGAATCATTGAGATGGAAACAAAAGTTCTTTTTGCAATCACATATGTGGTAGTTTCATGGACCATCTTTTCTAAATTCCTTTTAATTTCATAATGATCATTTCCAAATCTTAATCTAACAATCATTGGTGGTTGTGGTACCTATAAGCTTTAATTTTATTGATCATTTAATGTTACTCCATTGAATTTTTACATAGGCGATGTGGGTAAGCCTGTTGCTAGTAGATTATTAATAAGAATAGATATGTTATAAATTGAAACGTATTAGTAATGATAAATTTAATAACACCATAAATTAGTGATTGAAAATTTCAATTTTTAATGGGAAATGACATTAATGAAAATTAAAATGTATTATCAATGATAAAAAGAAGCTTTTTGTCATTTAGTTAAGAGTAAAATTATGACACTAAAGTTGTCCAAGGCTTTAGTATTATAGGAAATGGAAATCAATGCTAATGAAAATTAAAATGTATCATTTATGGTAAATGTTATGACATATTTTTTTTTTTATGGTTAGCCAAAAATTAATTATTCAAATTTTCTTAATGAAATTGATATTAATATAAATTGAAACATTTTTATTGATAACAAAATGTTAGAAAAAGAAATGGTAAAGTATGTATACGTGGGAAGAGTATAGACACTTCATTTTTGCCCTCTTTTTTATTTTTATTTTTCAAATATGATAAAGGGTCATAAGTTAGGAAAAATATAAAAAATAGAAAATTTATAAAAGTACAAAAAAGAAAAGAAATTAAGAAAATTTGTAAAGATATAACAAATAGAAGAAAGGTTAAAAAAAAAGGAAATTTTGGAAAAAATCATAAAAATATAAAATTTAGAGAAAAATATTAAAAAAAAGAAAAATAGAAGATTTAAGAAATATTAAATCTTGTAGATAGTTTAATAAAATATAATTTTTAATTTAGAGAGGGTCTTTGAGCTTAAATTTGAATTTAATTTAGGTTGATTTTGTTTATATGTATAATTTTGGAAAAGGCATAGGCCAATGGTTTAATAGATAAACATTTACATTAAGCTTGAGGTCTTAGTTTCGAATCTTGACAAAAGCATGAAAGACCTTTTTATTTTTTCTCAAAAAATACACTATACGAATAGCACTATCATGTATTAGAGGTTCACTATGCTATATGCCTTAATACATGGTATAATTAGATTGGGTGATAACTAATGTGGGCCATGTAGCATGCCACATTGGCTACCCCTTTCCATTTTAGCCGTTACGTGTCACATTTAGAGAGGGGGGGAGGGACATGTGGCATGACATAGTTGGATGATACTACTGACATAGCGTTATGTAACCTCATTTTCCCTCCCTTTCCTTTCTCTTTCTCCCCCTTTCCCTCTTTTTTCCTTAAGCTTTCTTACGTAAAACCAGTTAGTCAGCCTACTTCTACATTATTTTCGACCCCTCTCAAGTTGCAATTTCACTAAATCACCAAATTAATGGTAAAATTGCAAACTAGGTGTGGCCTAGTTTCAATTTTACTTAAAATCTTGTCTACATTCACGATTACATGCATTTAAAATTGGATTGAAAAAAGCAAAAAAAAAAAAATTTGGATCAAAGCTCATCAATGTCATTTAATTGGGTTTTGAAGTCTTAACAAGTTTAATCGATGATGGATTAGTATAAGAAGAGCTTCAGCATCTACAAATGGAAGGGAGGGTGGGGGGAATCTCACTCACAAACTTTCTCTCTCTTCCTTAATTGCTCTCTCCCTCCATTGGTTGTGACTCTCTCTCTCTCTTTACAATTCACCCCTTTCCGACCACTTTTGAGCAAACTCACGATCACCATACCATCCTTATAGTACAACCTCTGCAATGCCATTAGCCATGAGCTTTGCTGCGCTTCTATTACCTTCAACCAATGCCCCAAGTCGAAACCCTAACCATTGCGACTACCTAACTCGAGACCACCCACTTCCGCCAATCCTTAGACAAACACACACACATACAGCCGCACTCATTGCATCTCAAAACCTAACACTGCACTCTCTTCGTACACCCAACAGCCACCCTCGAAGTTCCCTTAAAACTACTGCTACCATTCATCTTCGATGGCCATGCAAGTGACTCCTAAAAGCAACGGCATTGAACTTACCCCCCTAATCCCAATCCAAAACACATAAAAACCTTTTCACCCCTTTGATTCAACATCCAAATCACCTTAAATCAACTGTGATGTTATTGTTGAAGAAGAGCTTGCATTTGACTCGAATCCAGTGCCTGACCTAAGCTTTTGACCCAACTCGACCTGTATTTAGCCAGCTCAATCCAATCACCCAGATCTGTACGACCAAGCCCCTGCATCTTAGTTTAACCCTTTCTCTTATTTAAGTTGTTTTTTATTTTTTTTAAAGATTATTTACTTATTTATGTAAATGTAAATGGCAAGTAATATAAAAAGAAAAAGAAAAAGAAAAAAGAAGAAGAAGAAGAAAAAAGAAAAGAATAGTCTATTTTCATTTTTTTACTAAAGTATAATAGAAAAATATTAAATAAAATAAATAATATTAATAAAAAATAAAAATAAATAAATAGGTTAGTGATAGAACAAATTGCCTTATTACTTAGGAAAACCAAAATTTCAAGAAAATAATGAACTAAACCAACCATTTTCAAAATTAAGCCTATTTTAGAGTTTCCAAAAATAAAACACCCTAATTAGGACCTTTAGAAAAATTTCCTTAAATAGATTTAAAACGAGTAAAGACCGTAAACTTGACCTTTTTTCAAAACTAAAATTAACTCACTTGCTAAAGTTTTACAAATAAACTACAGAAATTTAATCTTGAATAATGGATACATAGGTGTTTGTACCTAAGTACAAGGTGACTTAAAATATAAAAAAAATTTCTTTTTCCATCTTTTGTAAATAATGGATTGCTTTATCTTATTAGAATTAAATCAAGTTGCATGTAGCTAGATTTCATTAAGGGTAATTTTGGAAATCGAAATTAAAATTGAAAAATTAAAAAAGTGGCACCCGTTAATGGTTTAAAAAATTAGCCACCAAATCTAGATCTTTGATTTTAAAAAATCGTTTTAACAAAATCGGTTTTATCGAAAGATCAATAGCTAATTTATAATTAATTCACCTAATTGGTTATAACTTAACTATTTTTCTTGACTACGATCAGGTAGCGACTTCAAATAATTTTCAAATTAAAAAATTGATTTTTTTTAAAACTTAATTGAGGGTTAGCATTAAATGAGTAGAGTTTAATATCGATCGGTTTAAAGAAAATTAATTTATAAAAACCGGGAGAAGAAAACCAATCTCGACAAAGAGAGAGATAATAAAGACACCAAAATAGTATCATTCTCTTTTAATATTATAGATGAAAGATATTGATATAAACTAATGGTTTGAATTTTGGATTCTTGATCGGAATTGAAATTATTGATAATTAAATCATTTTATTGATGGTATGTGAAAGATTAAAGAGAGAAATTGTAAAATATGTGTTTATAAAAGAGAAAGACACTGAACATATACATATATGTATATATATAAGGTATTATAAAATCAAAAAAATCAAATATATTATGCCATTTAAATTTTTTTTAAGCTCTAGCTATATAAATAAAATTAAACCTTATTTTCATGAATATAAAAAGCATCATTAGTTTCTATATGGTACATATATATGGAATATTGAGGCATACAATTTAAAGAAAAAAATAAGAAAAGAAAAATAAAAGTACCAAATAAACACATTGGCAACATGGTACAAATACTTTTTTTTTTTTCTGAATAAAGATAAATTTCAATTAAATCAAGCATATATGTCAATTGAATAATAATCACTTCGACCATAAGTATACCATTCTTGTAGTATTTAAAGTAGAAAAATATGTGTTAGATTATAAAAACTATAGAAAATAAAATATTGAGATTAAATATGAACAAAGTAATGCATGGAGAACTCAATAAAAATTCAAGCTACATATAGATAAGTTATGAAATAACATACTCACTCTTTTGAGTATAAAACTAAGTCATTGGTTATTTGTTAACCTATCTTACTGCAAAACTTAGTACTTATCTGAATATATTTTTTTATTAATTTACATGTAACTAAACATTCATCTTATACTCTTATAATGTCATTAGACTACCAATCGATAATTTTCCAAGTCCAAAAAATTGGAAGCATACATATATAAATTCTTACAGTAAAATTTATTAGTGGTAGTAATTTATCATATAATGGCTTGTGCTTAGGGTTTTCATATTTTAATTTTACAATATGGTCTAGTAATACCATAAAGCAAATTCCCATCAATAATAATTCAAATTTGAAATCAAAATATGTACTAATCATTTCTCATTTCTTCTATATTTTTAAAAGCAATTATTCCATCTATAAGAGTTACAACTCTTTAAATTACGAAATGCAACATAATGCGCAAAGGATTATGTTATTTTATATTAAAATTACATGAAGGATTGCAATGATGATCATAAGACTACTACTCTTCAATAATAATCATCATCTTTTTTTTTTTTTTTTGGTATATAGCACATGGTTATTTTTTTTGGGTAAAAAAAGCCAAAATATCATTAAAACCAACCAAACAAAAGTCCAAACACACAATAAACGAATATACAAAATTAGCCTGGCATAAACGAAACATGACTCCGTCTTTAGGCAAGACCTACACTCTGATCTACTTCGGAGTCCAAAATAACAAAGTCTAATAGACATAAAGGAAAGTCATAGCTAAACGAAACATCAAACTAAAGGGATAGTCCTTCCGTAGCCATAGCACTTGTAAGCCGATTTGCTTTACGCTCAATCCTGCAAAACACAATATTATCAAAGTGGTCAAAGAGAGATACAATTCTTAACAATAATCGAACTAGAACTATTAGCTTGAAATCCTTTCTTGACAAGGTCTATGGTCTCCTGGCTATTCGATTCTAAAATAATATTCTTCCATCTTCTTTCAATCGCCAACTTCAAACCGAATTTGATAGCCCTTAGTTTAGCTTTTACCAGCGACAATCGTGCTTTGTGTTTGTAAACACCACTATAAACCCTTCTATCTTGGCCTAATCCTATTGCTGCTATTGTTACTCTATCCTCCCTCCAATGAATTGTACCATCACAATTTACCTTAATGGTGCCTTGAGGTGGTTTCTCTTAGTTATAACTTAGGAGCGTACCGATAGAACCTTGCTTCTCCCATCATTTGATAGACCAACATTCATACACCTCCTTTCGAACCAACCTCACCAAGATTTATCCTGTCCTTCTGGCCTAAAAATGCGGGTGTTACGCTTTCGCCAAATCCCCCATAACATAAATAAGAATTATATTGCTCTTTGGCATGAGCTACTATTCTACGAAAGTTTTTTCACGTTGAAATTCCATCTAATCTAGTTCACAAAAGAAGTGAAATCAGTAACCAATGATAGATCAACCTAATTAAGCTCTCTCTAGCATTGTTGAATGCTATGACACTCTAAAAATAGATGCTACATAGTTTCATCTTGCTGCCTACAAAAAACGTAGCTTAGGTTAACATTGATTCCTTGTTTGCACAAGTTGTCTTATGTAGGGAGTTTATTTTGAGTCATTCTCTACATAAGGAATTGAATGTGAGGAATGGTAAGACAACGCCATACCCAGTCCCATCACCCTTCACTTAACTTCTCACCCTCTTTGCTGCAAAGCATATGGTAAACTATTTTTGTTGACACCTCTCCCATGGCATCATGAGGCTATAATGCCTCCTACTCATCACTTGCCTGTCTAATCATCCAAGGATTGGTTCCATAGTACCTAAGATTCTTCTTGTCTCTACAGGGATTGGGAACCCCAGCTTCTCCTCATCTCACTGGCTTTCAGTCCCTAAGCTTCAATTACCGACAGATCCCCCTCCCCATGGTTTAGAGGGCCAATAAAGAACTTACGAATTTGGCCATATTTACTCCAACAATTGAACCATAAATTAGCTTGTGGTATATGACTTGGATGGAGCATGATCTTCTCTATTAGCAACCCATGTTGCCGATTAAGGAAGGAAAACATCTTAGATCCTCGTTTAAGTTGGAACGTCCCTCAGTACAGCTTGTACTTATTAGCTAAGGCCGTAGCCTAGAGCTATTTCTTTCCTTTTTTCTTTTTTTGTTCGCAGCTACCAAGTAATCTAAATGAAGTGGCATAGCGACTTTGGGCTATGTTGGGTGTAGATATACTTAGTCAAAATGTTTTAAGAATATTTCAGATCTAATCTAATATTGGCTTGATAGAGCTTGACCTAATGTTAGTTCGAGAGAACTTTACACGGAGACTAAAGTCTTTCATCTCTTATCAGTTGCTTTTGATCACTGCCCGTTTCTTCTTTGTATATACCCAGACGTTAGAGGAGGCAATAAGACTCGTAGGCCCTTTCTTTTCCAACCTATGTGGTTAGATCACCTTAGTTTCATGGAGTTTGTAGACATGAATTGGTTCTTAACAAAAGAGAACCTTAGGTCTAACTTAAAGAATTTTATACAAAAATTATAAACTTAGAATAGAGATACCTTTGAATTGGTCTATATTAAGAAAAGGTTGTTAATGGAGAAGATGAAACATTTACAGTAGAGGCTATAGATGGACTAAAGCTAAGCCTTAATCAATAGAGAAATTTTTCTTTAAGGGGGGGTTCTTCAAGAAGTTTTAAACTAGGAGGAGAAACTTTAGGTGGCAAAATCACGGGTCGGTGGCATAGACATCAAAGGCTATCGGTGTAAGTTGTAGGTTGGCTTTTAGGTCGATTGCCTTTAATTCCAACTTGCACGTGTTAATTTAGATCTCGTTCATTTGCTTAAAATTTCTTTAAATCGTCTGTAATTTTACTTTTGAATTCTTTAATTCCTGAAATATTCAAATGAAAATAATTAAGCACCATTTTTTAATGATTTCTATAAAATCAATAATATTTTATCTTAATTTTCACTTTAAAACATGAAAAATATGCCTTTATCAGGGTCTACCTTGCCAACCTTTCTAATCCTCAGGCTTGATTAGGGGTTAAAGGCTTAATAGTCAAATTCCTATCAATGAACCTTATACATTAGGTCATTGATGTAAGCAGAAGAAGTTGAACTTAATTATGATTATTTCACCTAATGCTGATGAGGGGGAATTAGCTGAAGTTAAGGAAAAAATGTAGCTTGAACAAGATTTAGCTCACTTAACCCTATGCACTATGGATGGACACAAGGGTGATATGAATGTTTCTCACATGAGGATGATTGTATACTATAAGAAGAGGAAGATAGGGGGGTCGGTGGATACCAAGAGTTCTTTGAACTTTATTGATGAAAAATTGGCTAAAGACTATACTGTAAACTCAAGCCTATTAGTCCTTTAAGGGTGACATTAGTAGATGGGGGTCATTTGTTAAGTATATATGTCATTACTAGCTTTTTATTGGATGTTGCAAGGTCAAGAGCACAAGATAGACATCTATGTTTTTCATTTAGGTTGCGCCGAGTTGATTTTAGGTATTCCTTGGTTGATCAGTCTTAAAACTATTAGCTGGAACTTTTAAACCTTGATGATGTCCTTTACCTTAGAGGACTACCTTGTACATTACAAGGATAGCATCGACCTAAAGTAAGGAGTGTAGATGAGAAACAACTTGTGAATATTTTGTAGCATACCTTAGATGCTTTTGCTATACAATGTTGGTTTATTAGTGCAGTAATGGTTACTGATGACATGAATGATAGAGAATCAGTACTATACCTTGCTTTAATGGACTTGTTTAAGGAGTTCTATGAGCTATTCGAAGAACCATAAGGAATATTGTCGGAATGATTGCATGATCATCAGATTAACTTGGAACTTAGTGCTAGGCCAATCAATTTAAGACCTTTCAGATATTTGACAAAACAAAAGTTAGTATTAGAAGATACTGTTAAAGAAATGTTAAGATAAGGTATTATTGTGCTGAGTAGGAGTCCATTTGCTTCACCAGTGGTATTGGTTAGAAACAAAAGATAATTCTTGGCATATGTATGTGGATTATCGTGAGTTAAATCGCCAAATAATCAAGGATTGGTTTCCCATTCCCATTGTTGAAGATTTTTTGGATGAATTACAAGGGTTTAACATATTTAGTAAGCTTGATTTGTGATCTAGATACCACAAAATCTGGATGCATACATCTGATATTTTTAAAATAGCTTTCAAAACTCATGACGGGCATTATGAATTTCTAGTTATGCCCTTTGGGCTAACTAACGCTCCATCTACTTTTCAAAATTTAACGAATGATGTTTTTCAGCCTTATTTAAGGAAGTTTGTTTTGATTTTTTATTTTTATTTTTATGATATCCTAATCTATAGTATAGATATGGATACTCATATTTCTTACTTGCGAACGGTGTTTAAAATTTTGCATAAACCACAGCTATACTTAAAATGCAGGAAGTATGTCTTTGGAAGTTAGTATGTAGAATATTTGGGGCACATAATTTCAAAGGAAGGGGTTGCAACTGATACTAAGAAGATTGAAGCGGTTGTTTCTTGGTTAGTACCTAAGATACTCAAATAACTAAGAGTTTCTTAGGGTTAACAAGATAATATCATTACTTCATTAAGGGTTATGGAGCTATCAGCAAACCCTTAATATATTTACTTTAAAAAGATCAATTTCATTAGACTCTTGCTGCATATGATGCTTTTGAAAAGTTGAAGATGGCACTTACTAATGCTCTTATACTTAGCCTTCTAGATTATAGTCGGTCGTTCATTGTGGAGACTGACACTAGTAATAAGGCAATAGGGGCCATTTTGCTTCAGAACTACCACCCCATTGCTTTCTTAGTAAGTCATTATCTTTAAAACAACAACTTCTTTCTATATACGAAAAGGAATTGTTAGCATTGATCATAGCAGTCGAGAAGTGGAAACATTATTTTAGTGGGAGGCATTTCATAGTTTGAACCAATCATCACCGCTTAAAATATCTTTTAGAGCAACATATGTCTAATCATCACCAACACATATGGATTAATAAATTAATGGGATTAGACTTTGAAATTCAATATAAGCAAATGAGTGCAAATGTGATGGTTGATGCCCTTTCTAGACTTATGGATGTTGAGTTATAGTAGTTAATTACCTTAGATCTTTCTTAAGAGCTCGTGATTACAATACAATAAAGTTGGGTTGTTGAACCCATTCGGTTGAATGATGGTAAGTTTGTTGGAGTTTTTCACCTCGACAATGGTAACTTATGAAGGAAGGGGAAGTTAGTATTTGGTAATGACCTTACACTTAAGTAACAAATTTTGTCTCAGTATTACAATAGTAGCATGGGTAGTCATTTTAGTGTTACGGGAGCTTACAAAAGGGTATCTAGAATCTTTTACTAGAAGGTTATGGAGAAGGATGTTCGACAATATGTTAGGGAATGTGCCATTTGTCAATGTTTTAAATATGAAAATGTGGTGTCTCTAGGCCGGTTCCAGCCTCTACTAGTTCTAGAAGGGGTTTGGTAAGATGTTAATATAGATTTCATTACGGCACTACCTAAATCCTAGCACAATCATGGTAGTGGTAGATCAATTTGGTAAGTACTCTCATTTCATTGGGTTGATGCACCCATTGACAGCTTCTACCATTGCACATCTCTATGTAGAGCATGTGTACGAAGTCCATGGTTATCCACACTCTATTGTTAGTGTTGTGACACCATCTTTCTTAGTTCTTTTTGGTGTGAGTTTTTTAAATTGAAGGGCATTAAATTAAGGATCTTTACTGCCTATCATCTATAAACGGATGGGCAAATGAAAGTGGTTAACCGTTGTTTATAAACTTATCTACATTATATGACTAAGGATTAACCTAAGCGGTAGGCACATTTCCTTGCCCTTGTGGAATAGTGGTATAACACCATGTTCTACAGTTCACTTGGGATGACCTCATTTGAAGTTGTTTATGGCTACCCTCTTCCTTTACACATCCCTTATGCTCATGGTGACTTAGACAATATGGAAGTGGATTCTCTCTTAAAGAATCGTGAAGGTATGATAAGGATGCTCAAGTTTCGTCTACATAGAGCTTAGGATTGTATGAAGAAATTGGTGGACAAAGGTAGGATAGACCTACACTTTAATAGCGGAGATTGGGTATGGGTGAAGCTCCAACTCTACTGACAGAATAGTACTCGACTAGATTGGTTTCACAAATTTATCATATGATTTTATGGACCATACAAGATAGTTCAAAAGGTAGAGAAAGTTGCTTATACCTTAAAATTACCTTCTGATTGCCTCATCTATCCTACATTCTACGTCTCTAGTTGCATCCTTGGCTTTCTTTCGATGCGTTACAACATGTTCTTATACTTGAGAAGACCTTTGCTTTTCATCTTGTTCCTTTAGCCATCCTCTTAGGCAAAATTTGCCGTCGAGGCCCTGCATCAGATACAAAAGTATTAGTTACATAGGAAGGATTAACTGATGCTGACACTTCTTGGGAGTTTTTATCTGACCTCCAGTGTTACTTTCTTGATTTGCCCTTGAGGGGAGGGGGGTATTGATATGTACAACTTGCATTTGCAAGCTAGGGTCTTTGTTGGAAAAAAAGATGAAGAAGGATCCAAACAAGTAGATGAAGATACACAAGACATGGTCTCTAAGCCTTATGTTTTACTACTAAGAGTCAATAGCATTTTATAAGGGCTTGGGCTTAGGACATGAAATGGGCTATAGAATTGGATATTTTACCAAAGCTCATGTTTATACATAGGCTTGAAGAAGATGAATATATAAAAATACAAAAATAATTAAAGATGATGTGGCACGGTTACATGATAGAATATTACCACTTACTAGAATATTCTATAGTTAGTTATTGCCTTGGGGGAGGCTCCATATACCTATATATATATATACAGTAAATGATTATTCTTATGATATGAAAAAACCCAAAAATATTCACCCCCAATATTGTGTTTGTGTAAATGATCTCTTGAGTTGTGTACATGAATTGCTATGCTGGGTGTGTAATTTGTTGTAAAAAATTTTCTCCTTACATCACAATATAAGTTGGAAAGTAAATTTATATATATACATATATATATTATCTTTTTTAAGTAATTAGGATGAACAAGTAACCACACGTATATGATACCTACTAATACCTTACTCGATTGGGTATATATTGAAGTTATAGAGGCAAAAGTTTAGATAGAAAAATTTTCAATTCCTCCACGATATGCCAAGGACTATGGCTAGGCCACACGCGTAGTTATATCAAGGAAATGATGGATGGTTTGAAAATCAAATTATGGCTCGAAAGTAAATGGTAGTCAAAAGTAAGCTAACTTGGACATGAGCAAATGGATATGGCGTACCATTCACCCTACATAAACTTAATAGCTAATTTGACATGATGCATAAATTAACTAAAAGGGTCATTCACTATTACTCCTTACTCACTGGGGGGTGTAGATAAGAGTAAGAGTAAAATAAACTTGGAGAACATAAGAATAAGTTATAGGCAAAACAAAGCGTATTTAGTGAAGATGATCATGCGGCTGTACAAAGAATAGGTATTCATACCCAACCTCTTTAGGGCAATACAACATGAAGGACATTTACTAAAGAGGCAAGTTGCCTAAGAAGGCTAATATTATGCTACACATGACTTAAGCAAGGGTAAAATAATATAATCAAGGTGACCAAACTTTTGATTTTACATAAAATCATTGAAGGGTTTATGGAATTGAAATGTAAAATCGAAATATAGAAATATAAGTTTTTAAAATTTATGTAAAATAGTTTTAAAAAAACTATAAATATGCTTACAATAATTATAAAAAAAACTTGAAATTCGTTATGAAAATAAAGAAATGAAAAAATTAAGTTCTTTTTCATAAAAATATTCTTATTATATAATATAACATTTATGGAAGAAGGATAAGTGTAGTTGGAATAAAGATTTTTTCCTTTTTTTTATTTGAAAAAAGTAATGAATTGAAAAGAAACAAATATTTCAACTCATTTTAATTTATTAATTATATCAACTTAAATATATAGTTTTTCTTATAATCTTTTCTATTAGAGTCGGAATCTAAATAAAAGTTATGAATATCAAATAAGGAACTAAGAGAGAGAAAAAAGGTAAAAAAATTAGGATAAAATAGGAAAAATAATTTAATGCCTTAATAGTTACTAGTTAGTAAAAGCATAGTTATATTTTTTAATTTTTTGCCTATTCAACTCAAATATATAGAATTGATATGCTCGATTAACAATATAAGTTTTTATTGAATTTGACATATAAAATTGGTTAGAAACGTAGATTTCTATGGGGAAACATTTTTATATTTGAGTTAATTTGAAAGAATCTCTTAAAATTTTAAACTCCTAGAATTATATAGAAAGAATCGTGATTTTGACAAATATTATTATAATGATAAAAAGAATATTCACTAACATTTGTTTGGTATAGAAATGTCAAAAGTCACTTGTTAAGGAATGCTTGGAGGCGTATCTAGCTGTTCTGGCAAACATTGTATAGTTAGGGAGATAGATTGGGGTTGTGCTAGACAGGTTGGGCTTGGGCATAGACTGCTTGGAAATTGGTCATCCCAACTGTTAGATGAATTGGTTAAGCTATTTGAGAGCTTAAATTAAGTGGAGGCTTCCATCCATAGCAAAGTGAATGATTGGCTGGAGCTTAAGTAACAAAACAGGTCGAATGGGCTTAGTAAGGACACATCTTCTAGACTTGGATGAGGATGATCACTTGGAATGCCATATTTTTAAGTCCTTTAGCTCCAGTATGGGTAATGGGTCCTCGAATTGAATTCCCATCATACCTTGATAAGGTAAAGTGCGGGTATGATGTCTTCATATCCTATACTTACCCTAAAACACATCCTCTAATGTGTTGAAGATACAGTTTCAAGTACTTTGTACTTACCTTATAAAACTTATTAAATATATAATATATATTAATTAATAAAAGATAACCTTATATTTATTTATTTTTGTGTTTTATCTTCTAAGTCTTATAACGATCATTCATTATGTTTTATGGCTAATACCTTAAAAGTGATATTACAATTATAGATGAATTGATCTCTAATTTATATGATACTTTAAGTTCTATAAATGGTAATTTTTGTTCCAATTTGTTGTAGGTCCTATAGGTTTTGTTTCATTTATATAATAGGTTTTGCTATATGCACTATTGCTTTTATATATAGAATAACTTGCAATATTATATATAGATTACTTTTTAAATACTACATAACTAAAAATATATTGAAAGATAAGAAAAAAAAAATTACATGTTTCATAAAATATCCTATACTTTGTAGGTAATATAGAATATAGGGTATATGGTACATTTACCATAGGATAAAATGCATGTGGTACAAATTCTACAGTATTTTTTTGTATGGCTCTAGGATACTATAAGATAGGTTTTGATACTGAAATGTGGGAACCTATACCTTACAAGATAAGGTACGAATAGGAGCTCGTACTTACTTATCTTAAGACCTAATAACAACTATAAAGCCAAACTTAGAACTCAACACAAACCTTGTAACTATACATTTACTACTCTTTGATTCCACTTACTTCTTCCTAACCTCTTAAGAGAAGGATAAGATAAGACATTCTAAAGAGTTATTAAAACATATTTAAAATAGATATAAAGGTTTGAAACACTTGATTTCAATGTTGGAAATAAGTTTTAGAAAAAACAAAAATTTATGAACAAGAGGTGAAAAAGAAGCTCAAGGAAATAAGGGGAGGTATATGGTCGAGTAGATGGCCATGTATCTCATTGATTAAGGAAAACTCAAGTACATGTGTGTGAACTTTACTCGTATACCTGACTGACCCCTTCTTTTTGCTTTATATAACTACATCATTTGCTATACATCGCTACATGGTTGAGAGCATGAGCATATTCTTACCTATATATGTACCTCAATGATACTTTAAAAACTCAATTTTCTTCCCTTCAACACACGAAGGAACCCAATTCCTACCCTCCACCATAACACCACACTAAATAACTACAACTATAAAACAAACCTTCACCAACAACTCAACCTTAGCTTATAAACACCATATCCCCTTCTTCAATAACTATTGAACTTTCGCTTGTAACAAATACTTAAAATTAACATAAACTAACAAGAACAATAACGACTTATTGTTCTTAATAAGAACCAACTAGTGCTACAAGCATGAAATATGACTTTATCTGCAAAATGCACAACACCCTTAAATAAAAATGTAATCAAGTTGAGTTAAGCTAATATAGTATTAAGCTTAAGCTTAAGCTTGACTCAAGTTTAACTACGCTTTAAATCTTAAGTTTAAACACGACTCAAAGAGATATTTAGCAAGTTTAAGTTTAAGTTTGACTAGTATAGCTTGATTAAGCTTGAACATTTTATAAGTTTTTTCTGAAAAACCTCAACCTCACCTATATTTAAAAAAAAAATTAAGAATAAATAATACTTATCCCTAACTTGATTAGGACTATGAGCCTGACAGGTTTAGTATTCTAAAACTTGAGTTTAGCTTGATTGTTTACTCGAATAACTCGAGCTCGATCAGCTATTGCTAAATTAAATTCAATCAAAACTCAAGTCAACATCGAGTAGTTTATGAATTGGTTTGGTTCATTTAGACCCTTATCCCTAAAAACGTGACCTTGCTTTTTTTTATCTACCACTTCTGTTGCTCCTCTTGAAGAACTCGTGAGAGAACCTACTTATAAGCCTTGTTTATTTTAAGAAAAATATTTTTTCAGAAACCAATTTTCCTATTTTCCTTTGTCTATTTTACTTGAAAATATACTTTAAGTAGAAAACATTTTTTGTTGTAAGGGGAAACGTTCATCATTAAAGGAAAAACTTTTTCCTCTTTTTGGAAAATAACGTGCTCTTTTTAAAATGAGATGTTATTTTTTGATCTAATATTCGCAAATGTTTTAACCCTAAGAAAATGATTTTTTTAATTATTGTTGTAATTTCCCTATAAATTATATTGTAAACATGAAAAAATTATACTGGATAAAAAAAACTATGAATTTATTGAAATATTATCAAAATTAACTAAAGTAGTTACAATAATGCATATTAAAAAATCATTTACATTTATACTTTTTTCTTTTAAATAAAATGTTTGATATAATATATTTATAGCAACATGTAAATATTAATATATTTATGTATTGTTATAAGTTACACAATATTTGCTAGTCAATCACCAAAAAAGCTTTTCACACATTCTTATAAAAATATTTAAACATATGAACACATATCATTTTGTGAAAATATTTTTTAAGGGAAAATGTTTTGCTCTAATATGTGATGTTCCTTAAAAAAAAGGGGATCTTAATCCATATTAGGAGCAAGAACGCAAAAAACCAATAAATATAGACCAAAAACCTGGTCGTTTACCTTCGGCTTGGCTATTCAGTTGAGAGGAAGGAGTTGGAACCGCACAACAAATATCTAAGGCTCCTCTTTTGGATAGATAAAGATAGGAAGTCACGAGTTCGAGTTGCAGATAAAAAGTGTGCGTAATTTAGGCATGTTCAAGTTCATTAGAGGAATTTTAGAATATAAGCTGCATTTTTAACAAATAGCCATGTAAGTAAAAATGAATTAAGTAATTTATTGTAGTGTAACTTTGATTATAATATAGGGTAGTTTAGCTTAGCTTCTCTTAGTATAATTAATATTATGGGTTTTTACTTAATCTTTCAAATCCAGGGTTTTATTTGTAGTTAAACTCGATCAAGTTCTTATAACTTTTTGAAGTTCAACTACGGTGTAATTTTTTTTTTTTTTTTTCACTTTCAAAAAGAGATGAATATTTTATATATTTAATATGCCACATCATAAAAAAATCACATCATTACACTAGCGTCATAGGGTCATCCTATATTTGCACCACTTCACATTTGATACATCCTCTATTTAAACCACCAAAATATTTCATATGTTATTTGAATTGCTTAGAAGTTTTCTCATTTATTTGAACTTGTATCAAATATTCATCCTCTCATATATAGTTTGCCCTAGATTAAAAATACGAAAACCATAAACCAAAATCATATCGGTCACATCTTGTATAATAAATACGGATATCAACAGCCACTGTTCCAAAAAGAGAATGAAAATCTAGTATTCTAATAGGAGAAATATCCACACTAATGGTAGCAAATAAACCTGCATAGCACATACAAAGATAGGAACGCATGGAGATGAAGGGGTGAAAATGTTATGGACAAGACCACTAGTGATAAGAAGGATGATGCAATCTCAAGAGTATTGATACAATGACATCTTATTCAATATACGAGGAGGAGCTCTTGAGAATTTACATTTGAGGATGGAGGACAAGGATAGGGGATTGTATATGACACTAAATGATAGATAATAGAAAAAGGGTATAGGTGCAGAAGGAGTGGGCAGCTGAGTTGTTGCTCGCCCTAAGGTTTTAAAATTAAGATTTGCTCTCTTCTAGGGAGAGACGGAGAGAAATTGATGTCTTCAATTAATTTATAAAAGAAAGAAAAAATTATGATTAGGTGGATGAAATGGTTGACTATGTTAAATGGGCGATTTGAATAACCGATTGCCTCCTAAATGTGTCTTTCTATACAGATGAGAGGGTTTGTAAACCATACATGCAACGGTTTAAGTATTAGAAGCAATATCCAAATATCATGTGTATAGGATGAACGTGGATCCTCTAAAGTTTTCCAAAGTTATCCCCTTTAAATGCTATACATATAATAATCACTGGTTGAACTTTATCTAAAATATTTTAGAGAATTTCTGTATAGAATTTTTTTTTTTTCACATGTTGCATGGAGTGGATTTTACAATCTCTGATGTTTATATAGTTTTACTTAAAGGATCATTGAGTTAGCTGGAAATGGATATTCTAAAATTACTTTTTTCCTAAAATTACAAATTAATGGTTGTCATTACCTAGGTTTTTAAAATATCATGTTACATCCTTGTAATGTTATCTTTTTAAGAAAATCTAAATAATGACAACCATTGATTTGTAGCTTTAGGAATTTTAGGAGATAAGTAAGTAACCTTAGAGGATCTAAATCTAAGTTAGTTTTATACTTTTTGTTAATTGCACTAACATTTATGAGAAAAGAAGATAATTTTCTGAAATGTCTAATGTGTTAACGTGTTTAATATGATTACAAGATTGTCTGCTTGAATTTTCTCTGTGGAGAAAGGAAAGATTTGTACTTATGCACCTGTTAATTGTAATTTATCTCGTGACACTGCTGTGCCAACTTTTTCAAGATTGTATATATTAGAAACAGAGTTAATGTTGTTTACATTAACTTGCTAAATGAAACGCTGTATTAGTTGATCTAGGTTGATTATATTTCATGTATTGATATGCTAAGTTATTTTTATAATCCCACGAAGAAAACTTAAAAAGACATATTTTAAGAAATACATGAAGTGGAGGTGAACTAAGTTTAAGTCTAAGAGTAGTAGAAGTGATTGAGCTTTTAGGCCAACTGAGTCCACAAGAAAAACGAAAAATACCATCTGGTAGTATGTATGCTTTCCAGAATTAAATTTAGTCAGGCACTAATTAATGCTCCCATTAGCGAAATCGTATTTGCTTAATATAATCATTGGTGTGAATGTCTTTGTGATTTGTAATTATTAAAAACGAGAAAAACATGAAAAGCTTTATATTTATTTGTAAATGAAACTTATATGTATATGTATATATAGTTTAATTAAGTTGTTATAAGATTTGAGTCAAATTATACAGTAAAATAAAACTTGACTTGATTATGGTGTCAAATAATTTCAAACAATAACACTGCTAACAAAATTACTTTAGGTTTAAGTAAAACATGAAGTCAATATGTGTCAACGATTTAAATGATCTTTACGTCGATAAATTAAGGTGTATCCAAACTTTGATTGCGACAAAAAATAAAAAGCTGTATCTAACTTTAAAGTTCAAGATAGATAAAATCAAAATAAAACAGATACTAACTTAGTGTTAAAGTTATAAAAAAGAAATAGATAAAAATCATGGACCAAGAAATCCTTTTGGATGGAAACGATAAGACTGAGACATGTTAAGACGAGTTCAAAGAGTTGTAAAGTTGACTAGGAGGCCAAGTGATCCAATCAGGTTGACCAGAATACCAATGGGTTGACCTAATGTGGGGTTAGAAAAGCATTTATAATTAGGTCCATTAAATTTTGTTAGATGATGACTGGATTGACTAAATTTCGACATAAATCAACCCTATTTACTTGAATTTTATTCAACTTGACTCTTTCCTTCCTATTTTATTTACTAATTGTTTTTCATGACCTTTTAAAATCTCTATTCCACCTAATTTAAAGCTTGTTCTATCCTATATGTATAAGTACTAATAGTAATATTTTAACTTTGACTTTATGTCACAAATATTTTATTGAGTCTTGCATACTAATTTTCTTTTTTTTTCTCTTTTTTTTTTATATTAAGCTCTTATCAATCTTGTGATTATACTAAACCATACTATTAGAGCCGTTAAGTCGCATCGATCCATACTTCAATGAATCTAGTTCCTTTTAAAATTAATGCATTGTATCTAATCGTGATTCCTCACATCTTTTTCACTTTACAATTTGTCAAAAACCTAAAAGCACATAAAAGTGTCTCTTTGTTATCTTTAACCCTAAAACCAAAATTTCAACTTTATTTGGTTCAAAGTGATCCAATCACACCAATGGTGGGAGCAAGGTTATAATCAAGTAGTTTTGACTTGTATCACAGACTGCTCTAATCTCTATAATAAATGTCCCTATTGTTGTGTTAAATTTGCTGGAAAGAAACGAAACCACTAAGAAATAGATTTTGAGTTATGATAACAGTAAATCCAATTGATTCATGAAGTTGTAATTTAGTCAGTTTTGTTAAATTTGGTAAATTAATACATGGTAAAATTACAACTTATAAAATGTAAATATAAAAGTAATCTAAAACCAGGTGCCATACATGTCTGTCAAACTTAAAAAAAAAAATTATATAAATATGAATTACATGAAAATAATTACTAAAATATTGAAGCTAAATCGTATTTGGAAAATGCGATAACCTATTTAACAAATATCTTGTAGATGCAATTTAGTATTTTTGTTACCGTCCCTTTATTACATATGCAACATACGTATAAATACGATTAGATGTAATATAACGATGATATTTTAGTAATATTTTTTTTATAATTTGTATTTATATAATATTTATTAATTTTGATGGTAAACAAGTAAACTTCTCTTTAAAATCATTATTCTAGTTTATTTCTAGTTTCAAGGTCCAAGGTCCAAGGTTCATGGTTCAAGTAGTGAAAATAAGTCACTACTGCCTGGGTGCACTATAATTGAAATATTAGTACAAAGAGGTGGTGTTTTCTAATATCTTTTAATGGATCAACCAAGTACTGTATATTTGATTTATATCGAATGGACACCATCTATTTGAATATAGAAGTGGTGTCTTTCCTAACAAAATTTAATAAATACTTAAATAGAATTTGGGTTTGATTCTGTCCATGATTTTTCTGATTGTATTGTAAAGCATGCTAGTTAAAGAAACTAGTCACGGTACAACCTATTGTAACTTTGGGCGATTTGCAATGTAAGAGTGGTTCAATTCTAATAGTACTACTTTTAATGCATTTTCATGTTTATTGGTTTTGGTGATCTCGGTAATTGGCAATTTAGTAGGAAAGTATTTGTATAGATTACCGATTACTAACTTGATATTTTTTAGTGGTATGATGAATTTTTTATGGATAAGAGAATATAATGTTTGATCATGGTGGTTCCAAGATCAAGCGATATTTTTAGATGGCTAAAAGTATAACTTTGGGACCACTTCATTTGAACAAAATAAGGTTTTTACGGGTAAAAGCACGAGAATAGTGATTCCTGTATCCTATACAAACTATAAACTAACATTAGTGTCTTTCCATGACTTGTGAAAAAGGACTTTATCCGAAAGAATCAAAACTTTGTTCTAACAAAGTTCAACAGAAGGTTTAGAAGATGGTATATTAGACATTTTGTTTAGACCAAGTAATTGCCATTCGAACAAAATGTCATATGTAGATCATTATATCTATTCATGTTAGTGTAAATTCTCTTAAGATGATTTTTACTCAAGTATTAACATATGTGTCTTATAGTCATGACTCTTTTATAATGTATCTAATTGGTAGACTCACGCATCTAAGAGCAGAATTTAGATCTAGGGTTGTCTCTTTACACATGGATGTTGTGATATCATGCGATTTCAACTAGAATCCAACACCTAATTTAAAAAATGTAAATTCCACAATTTTGCGATTACATTCCAAGTAGTCGATTTAGAGTGTTCGTGAAAATAGTTTGATTGAGCTATGATTTTTCGTGTGAATTAGAAATATTAGTCAAAGGGATTTTAGAGGCATGAATTTCAAAATTATAATAAAATATTAGAAATATAGTTAATAATAGTTGATTTTGATGTGTTATAATTGTTGGAATCATGTGGATTAGCCCAAATAGTTACCAGGATCCTAAAGATAAAATTGTATGGGTATATATATATATATAATAACATGTAATAACATATAGGCAATATGCATATAAAAAATAAAAGTATAGCTAAAATAGTAACTTTTACTATATAATTATATAAATCTCGAAAACATGTGGAACTGACACCTATAATAAATAAGTTTTAGAGATAAATTATGTGTGAGTCTCATAGTCTAACGTGTCGGATTCTGAGAGCCCCGTAGGCTTACATGTTAGATTCTAAGCAAGTAATATAAGATATATGTAAAAGTTGGCCAACTAGCTGACATATAAATATATACATATTTACCAAACTTGAAAAATAAATCATTGGCATTATAAGATCATAAAATAATATATATAACTAATATGTGTATTTTAGATATAATTATTATATATAAAATATACCTGTAAATGCTTAGAATACTTGAAAATAAGCATAATTAGTAAAAAAAAAAAGAAAATAATAAAAATCACAAAACTAGCAGGGTTAGGAAGCTTTTAAGCATGGAACACCCCTTAAACAAGTGTTAGCAACAAAATATAGCATGAGGATACCTTCACTTAAGGAGAACTTAAGGTATAAAACACTATAGGAGAGAGAAAGCGATCATTTTACAACTTGCAACCTAGAAATCATTACACCAATAAACTCTTTGGGAATTCTTAGGAGTCTTAGGAATCTACAGAAATTTTAGAACTAAAAAGAAAAGTGATAGAAAATTTCCAAAAAAATTAGAAAAGGAAATTGTGCAATTGAGCTATTTTTGTGAAAACAGGGTTTAAGGTGTTTCTGGAAGTAAACCACCACTACTAGGTGATAGAAGTGGTAGTGCCTAAGGTTACTGACAAGGTGGTGGTGGTTGGACGGCTAAGTTTCAGTGAATCCAAAAATTTACCTAATTTTTCCTTATTTTCTAAAAATAGTAAATAAATTCTGAAAATTATAGAAAAAAATTATTTTGGCATATATTTACAACATTTCTAAAGAAAAATATTAGATTGTAAAAATTTTAAGTGGATGTATGACTTCTTTTAGAAATCACATAAAACTAAACAATTTTATAAGTAGTTTAAAATAACCTTATTATTGTTATTTCGAAACCAATTTTTTTTGGAACTTCCCTATATTGCATGTATGGATCCTATGAAAAGATTTCGGCCAAAAATATTTCCCATGATTTTTTTTTGAGCCTCTAAAATTTGGTTAAAATGCTATTTTTTTTTGGATATTTTTGCATAATAAATTCTAAAGAAACCTATTTATACTAGTTTTGGAGCTCATTGGTATTATATGTTATCGGGGAGGGTGATTTGGAGTTAGTAGGATTGAATGGGATTTGAGATATGTACAAACCATGGGTTATGGTTTACACATAATAAGGTGGGGGTACGTGGATTACGAAGTTTGGGAGATATGGTGATCATGAGCATGATGAACCTATTCCATGATTATGATTTATCATGCTTATAAATTATAATAAGATGTTGAAGGTAGTAGCATTGTGCAAATTACTAAATTAAATATGTTTTGGAGGTTCTTTAGATGGTTGACTTGGTAAAAGAATTACTTAAATCCTTGGTTTAAGAATAACTTAAATCCTTGGTTTGAATACTTGGTCAGAAAGATGAATGGTCAAGGAATCTTAGTTGTAATCATGGTAGAGCCTTGTTTGAGAGGTTATTTGGTAAAAGGAGCATAATTATAATGACTTCAAGGACATGTTTAAAAGGTTGGTTAATGGAAGGATTCCCTACAAATATGTTATGTTGAGTAAATAGGTTCTTGTATGTGATTTTGACGAGAATAAAATCATGTAAGTTATGTTAAATTAATTATTGATTATGAATATTTTTGCAAATCTTACAAAAACATGTATAATTTCATAAAAGATTTGAATTATCTTTGTAACACTATATTTTACACGATATCTTTGTAATATAACTCGATTAGACTGAGTTTGAAATTCTTGAAAGAAGTAAAAGGGAACATAATTATTTATTGTATCTTTGTATGTGTTGTTCAATTGTTTTGGTGCAAACCGTTCGATTGGTTGCATCAGGTGTTCTATAATCAGTAGTAGGTGATAGACTGTATGGCAGGTTGTCCTTAGACTATCTGGCTGATTGCTATAGGTTAGTGACCTATGTTGGACCATGTGATTGGTGACTTGAAGACCGTTAGAATGATGATCCTATTTAAATGGACTGTTCAGCTGGTTTACAGAGAAAAGAGTTGTTACAAAGTATTAAATGAAGAGAGAAGTAGACTAATGGTTGGTTTTTCTCGAGAGGCTACAAATACAAATCATTAGGTAGTTGAAGGATGAATAATAGAGCTGAAAATCTATAATTATACCTTTTATTCACTTATCATTTCTCTTGTGTACTTAATTTGCTAAATCATTTGTAAACCCTAGTATGGTGCAAAGTGATTTATACTTAGAAGAACTTTGAGGGAGTGTACTATACTTGAGATTGAGTTTGTGTTGTGAGTTGAGATTGTGATCTATGTTGAGCGTTAATGTGATTGAGAATCTTGTAAAATCAAGATTGGGTGAGTTGTGAGTATGAAACTTGTATAATCAAGTTTATGTATACGTAATTCTTAGAGCTAAGATTGAGAAATTAATAAAATGGTGTGAAGTTTTTAGTTGGAGGCATTATGTGTCTGTACAGAGTAAGGGGTGGTTCGAATTCTATGTTAAATTTGTGCTTAATTTTCTCTATCTCTTTTATTTTTTGCACTTATTATTATTTTGTTATTATCTTGATTATACTCATTGTTGCTTTATTGTCTTGATATTATATTCATTTAGTTACATAAATCAAGAAATTGGTATTAAAGTAAAATTTGAGTATTGAACTCAATTTACACCACCCCTCCCCCCCTTTAGTTCCCAATGTAGTTTTTTATGTTAGAGTTACGTTTAGGAATGTATTTGATGAAAGTAGTGTGGTTGCAAGGATTTCGGAAACATTTTCAGAGGGTTAATTGATTTAGAAGGTTTAGATAAAAGCACTTTAAAGATATTTTTAGAGGGTTGGTTGATAAAGAGCGGGATTTGATTTTCGTATCATTAGCAATCAAAAGGTTGGATAGTAAAAGGGACTTAACTATACTACCATCATAGACTTGTTTGGTAAGTATTTGGTAAGAGAAATGTAGTCAGAGTGGCTTTGGAACTTGATTTGAGGTTTGGTTGGTGTGAAATGCTTAGTGGAAATGACTTTAGAGTCTTGTTTAGAGAGTTAATATGAGTAAGGAGTATAATTGAGATAATTTCAGAGACTTGATCAGAAGTTTCTTCAACCAAAACTTGATATTAAAAGAGCTTTCATAACCTTGTTCAGAAACTTTAATAGCAAGTTATAACTCAATACAAACTTTACTCGCTTGCTAAAGATAAGTCATAATCACACTTAAATTATTTAAATGAGTTCATTTACCTTATATTTAGTAAAACAAAAGTCCCTATATTGAATATTTAAGGGAAAATTGAAGTGGATAAGACTTACATACAAGATTAACGAGCATCACTTGTCCAAGTAAGTGGGATCAGTACTTCACTGCACTTTAAAGTATTGTTTAAGAATACTTAGAAGCCTTAGTATATATCTTGCTTATGATTATAAGTTAGTTATCTACGCGTATTGGTATGTGTTTAAATATGTTTGTACTATTTAGAGTGCTAGACCTTATGTATCGATTGCTTTATAATGCCACTTGCTTTGGATTGTTTGAAATTGCGTAATCACCCCAAAAGCAATTTAACTAAAACTCTTGACTTGACTTAACTTCTAATCGAACATGCATCGAACCTACTAAGGGAATAACTAAGATTATCAGGCCAAACACGGACTCTTCGATGAGGATAGTTGAAATAGTTTTTTCTCGACTCTTAATTAAACTAAGTGATAAGAGAAGAGGTTATAATAAGGTTAGGGATCGTGATTCGAAGTGATGTCTTGGGAGAAGCGTGTTCTCCATTGCATAAGCCTTAGTTTGGTTCCGATTCATGTATGAGATGTTAAATTCTTCAACTCATATTAGAGTGAGTGCAATTTTTTTGATCCTACGTTGGATTGGATAACGTCGTGTGATGGCGCTTGCTTATACATGTATAGTATCTAACTAAACTTACTTGAAAACCTTAATGGCTTTGTATTAGATACGTTCTATTATCTCTATCTCATTTGTTGAGTAAGTTATCGGTTATTTCTTTAGAACTATTTTGCAAGGTCCTAATAGATTTACCAAAAGACACTCTAAGTCTTAAAAGATTAGAGAATGAGGTTAGGGAGTGAGATTCAAGATTAATTGGCTACATTACCATTTTATTTATTGACTTTACTAACCTTTAGGAAAGCTAATAGGATCTCTTCAAGTAATCATCTAGTTTTCAACTATTGTTATCTGTACTATATTTTGTAAACTTATGAACTTTTATAAATCCTTATTATGTCATTTTTCTGAAGTTATTTAACGAACTTGATTTCTTCTTAAGCTTTTATGCCACAAAATCACTTTCGAAAACTATTTTGGAAAGTTGTACAACAAGTTAATACCAAATAGGTAATGAATTGGATGACTTAAAGGTATAGAGTAGTAAATGCCTTATGTAAGCTATATCTACGTTATTGGTTGTAAGGGTTTGGCTATAGATGCAAAGGTTACGTACATACCGCGTATGTAGTTGTGTTAGATGTGACTAGGGAAATAACTTGAGTGACTCGTATGGGATGATCATGAGAGTAGTATAGGGAGGAGGATTAAGGAATTTTGATGAGGCTCTAACATGTATGGTAATAGGTAGAGAAGAGCGATGGTATCAAACTCTAAGATTGATGAAGAATAGGGTATGGTTCTTGAGATGTTTAGGTATTTGATCTTCTACGATGGCATCAAACTCTACGATTGCATCAAACTCTACGATTGCATCAAACTTTACGATTGCATCAAACTCTACGATTAATGAAGAACATGGTAGAGTTCTTGAGATATTTAGGTGTTTAATCTTTGAGAAGAGGTTCCGGTTGAGTAACGGCTTTAAATGGGGGTTCTTTTCTCCTCCCCAAACAAGGAAATGAATGAGGTATTTATAGAAAATGGTAGTTGATTCGATTCATTAGATTATAATGTTGATCAATGGATAGGATTGAAATATTTTATAAATGGATCTCAAGTGGACTTTTTTCATGGGTTTAGAACTAAATAAAGGGTCTTATTATTCTTTAGTATGAGCTAAACCAAGAAATGTTGGATTGGATAGACCTATTCAACGGACCCTACTCCAAGTTTATCATGCTAAAACTTTCCTGATCATCTTGGTAATTTATAGGCTTGGCTTATCAAGCCTTGTCACCTTAGTTCGAGGAGTCAAATTTATTTAATCGATGGGCTTGAAATTTAATATTAAATTTGGCCTTCTACAACGGCTAGAGCGACTAAAATTTAATTTAAGTTAGTTTAAATAGCGGGGTTATTACAACTCTTTAGTTTAGAGCATGACAAATTATATGAGTAATAAAATTATTAAATGACATAAACTAATATGTAGAAAACATGTATATACATAGAATATAATTATCATGTAAATATATATATTCATAATTATTTGAATACTTGAATTTATATAAAAGTACATCAAATTAATAAGAAAAAATAGTAAAAATTTATAAAAAAATGTGGCATCATGGGAAAAACCTGTGGTAAGCGTGGCATGATTAGGAGATTACCTTAAAGGAATTAGTGAAATAAAAACATAAGAATATGACACATAGTCTTGCAATTGTAGCATGTGTTGGCAAGACAAAATTCAACAAATTACCCTAATCTTTCCTATAAAAACATAAACTGATTGTTATTCACAACTTTGGTCACTTGTGATATCAGGAAAAATTGTGGGAGGCAAAGTGGGGGAGAAATGGATTTTGGAAAAAATTCTTAAGAAAAGATTGCAATTTCGGGCATTTTAGAGTTTCATACTTGGAGAGTTTCTAGAAGCAAACAAGGATTGTGTTCTAAAGGGCCTCCATGCCTAGCTTGATAAACAAACTTTCATCCCTTAACGGTGGTCGGAGTGTAGTGTTTTGGTGAGTAGTCGGTTTTCTTGTTTTTAACTAAAATTTAGTAAAAATAGTAAATAACCTTTAAAAAATTTGAAACTTAGTTTTCTTAAGTATTTTTGCATGAGGAATTTTAGTATCAAATCAGATTTTTAAAATTTTGAGTGTTAGTATACGACCTCTAAGAAAAAGGTCATATTAGCAATTTTCACTCATATTTTTGAAAATCCAATTGTTGTAATTTTGAATTTAATTTTTATGAGTAAACTCCTAAGAGGTTGTATTTTCATACTATGCAGTTTGATTTTCAAAATCATGAAGTTGGATTTTGAGAAAATTGTGATTTTCTCCAAAACAATGTACTAGTGGGTCAATTTCCTTAAACAAGTATACTTAATCTTGTCTAAGTTATAATATGTTTTTCCTAGTGTAAAACAACTAGAAATGAGAAATTTTAGGTCTTAAGTTGAAGATTTCGTACTGCAATTAGAGCTTAAGTTCAAGTTTGATGATTTATAAACTTAATCTTAGGCTTTTCTTAATAATTTAAATGGATAAGGTGTAAGGAAAGAGTGAAAAATGGGACTATGGATTTAGGGTACTTTGTTGCTATAAGGAGTAAAATGAATATGATTCTATAATTCTGGATAACTTAGACTTAGGTGTCAAGTGGTGAAATATAAAAGTAGTAGTGGGGTAAAAAACTTGGTTAGAAAGTAGCTTGATGGGGAAAGCTTGATATGTTTTATAATAGAAGCAGTTAGAAGTGTAGTAAGAAGGTAAATTAGTATTGAATATTATATCACTTGAAGTTGAAGAGTAAGTCAGAAAGTCGCTTACATATAAACTTTAAGGACTCACTAGAGTCAGACTTAGATTAGAAACTTCCCAGGTAGTAACTTACGCTAAAATACCAAGTTAGAACCTTGGTTAAAACTTACATTACTTAACTAATACTTAATAAATGGTTTAGGAAACTTACTTAACTTAGATGGAGAATGTGCCTAAGTGTCAAAATGAACTCTTATTCTACATATTAGATGGAAATTGACGAGTTTACATTAAATATCTAGGGATAATAGAAGAAGACTAGAGCAATATGTTAAGATAACAAGTGTTAATACTAAGGTAAGTGTGATAAATGCTTTACTGCATTTTGGAGTATTATTATAGAATACTTGGAAACTTTATCATGTTATTGTTTATGGTTATAGTTTTGTTGTGTGTGTGTGTATAGTGTATGTGCTTGGATATTAGTTTGCTATTGTAGGAGCTGAGCTCATGTTTTATTTATTTTGTGTATACCGTTTTGCTTAGATTGCTTGCAATTGGTTAATCACCCCAAAATATGGGCTAACTTAAACTTGGCCTAACTTCTAACCTGACATACATTGCAATCTACTAGGTAAAACGATTAGGATTATTGGGCTAAATACAGACTATTTGATGAGAATAGCTAAAATGATCATTTCCTTACCCTTAGTCGAATTAAGCCATAAGAGAAGAGATTGCAGTAAGGTTTGAGATAATGGTTCGAAAGTAGTCTTAAGTGAAGGGTGTTATCTATTGTACAAGCTTTAGTTTAGTTTCTATTTGTGAGTGCGTGATATTAAACTTCTCAACATGGATTATAGCAGATACAATTTCTTTAATCTCATGACGGACCGGATAATATCGTTTAGTGACATTTGCTTGTAACTTCTGTCTCGTGCTGAATCTATATTTCTGTCTTGTGCTGAATCTATACTTCTATCTCGATCCTGCTTACTAAGCAAGTGGTCGCTTATTTCCTTATAGATTCTTTTGTAAGTTTAGAGCCATAAATTGAGTCCCATCTACTTCTCCAATTTGCAGATGACAGGGTTAGAGAGTGAGGATAAAGAAGATATCATTGGACTTTTAATTTTCTATGGTCATCTTTTATAATTTGTTTAGGAAAACTAATTGGGTCTTCCTAAGCAACCCAATAGTTTTTGACTCATAGTTTGTAAAGTATAAAGCTTAAACTTATAATTTAGAAGTTACTTTTGAAAAATGTAACTTTACATGTAAAAGAAATCTTGAGACTTCGATTATAAACTTAAGTTTTATTACAAATTTTATTGTATATATTTGTTTTTAAGGAACAATACTACAAGTTCACAACAAACAGGTGTTTGGCTAAGTGCTTCAGAGCGATTGAGTCAAACATACCTTATGTAGATCAGGTTTATAATAGTGGCTAGAAGGTTAACTTTTATTTTAGGATAGTTTACGCGATGGAATTGTTGTGATTTAATTTTTCAAAGTGTGATAGATGCTTTTGTGTGTTAATAAATAAAAGCTCACAAATTTTAGACATTATGATGGAAGGTTATTCAATTTCTACCAAAATATTCTAAAACACCTTTTCTTATGTTGCAAAAGTGTTGTTTGAAGATATTGAGATTACTAACCATAGATTTCTACACTTCGTTCGGGGGGAAATTACTGGCTATAGAGGGCATCAACTCTCTAAGAACAGTGATAAGATGCCTCTAAATTATTGTTTGTCTTACTATTTTTCTTGTTACTCTACTTCATTATTTCTTTATTTTCTCTAGCCATCAATTCCATAATTTTCAACCAACTTTATTGACTGGCTGACTTTTTTACGCCTAACCAATTTAGCAAAATGCAAAGTGCCGACTGTTGAGCATAAACCAAGGTATCTTCTATCATATTATATATAAATGTATGTATGTATATATATATGTATATGTATATATTATCCTTCCAATCTTCCACAAGATTTGATTCTTTTAGAACTCTCCAGGGTCTAGATTCTTAAGCGAAAAGAGTATCAGCACGACCTAAATTGCCTAACTCACCAACTTGGGTCTGAATGACATGAAAGGGAAAGGCCATTCTTCTTCAAACCATTGGTTCACCCCTATCATCATATCGTGTTTGTCCATATTTACATTTTACATTGGAGATTCCTGTCAACTCTCCTAGAGAAAAACGTGGTTCTTGGGCTTATAGAATCCGAATCTTAACATCCAACTATTGACTCGTAAAGATGCAAAGTAAAGCATATACTTAAGAAATAAAATTAACTAAACGAATGTGGTTTTACAATCATGATGACCTTGTAGAAAGTATGTATTACGTAAATAAGGACAAAAAAACCCTAGTGTGCTACTAAACTGAAGCATATGCCTAACTAAAGCAATAAAATATCTATCAAGAGATAACGGGATAACGAGAAATAGACAAATGGAATTAGTTCTTCACATGCAAAAAAGTTTTATCACATCGAGAACTATCTCAAATAAATTTTTTTTTGTCTTATATAAGATATTACTAGTGGACGGTTTTCAACATATATTATACTTTTTAAAGAAGCAAGATTTTGAAATCTATACTGAAAAAACTAATATCGCTAATGGGAAAGAATTGACAAGAACCCAAAGATGGAATTCCTATTTTTGGTTATTTTTACAATTCCATCATAGTTTATCAGTGCAAGGTGATAAGTGAGCCTTCCACCATAGGGCTCAATCTAAGGGATCATCATGGTGGCAGCTCTTAGGGGATAGGCATATATTTCCTAATATTTAAGCCGTAATTCAATTAAATTATTAAATTTATTAAGTCAAATAAATCTTCAAGATATATTTACATTTACAAATAGGGAACTTTGGTTCGAGTTAAACATATTAACTATTAGAATTATTTCTTGAAACTTGATATGGGTATAGAGTACTTTCAATTTATTATTTATTCAATGCTTTAAAGATATGGAAGCTGAAAGGAGTAAAGGACCCCTAGATTCTACACAAACGAGCATGCGATATCTTTCCAACATATTCTGAAAAAATCGTTCTAATAGTATAAAAGTTCGGATAAGAGGCAAGAGCTCATCTTGAAATCTTCTATGGTTGTTGGAATCTAGCAAATATAGTATTGAGGTTTATAGGTAGGAACTAGGAACATTTGATCGAATAGTGCCAACCAAATAATGTAGGAAATGGTAGAAACATTTGCTTATGCTTGTGTTTTTCGTATCATTTATCAGTGTCTTAGCCACACTTCAGTACAGATCTCATGTGGCATGGTGCTACTAGCAGTAAATAAACCATTTGATGGAGGCTTAAATGCTTTTTTTGTTAAGGATGAGTGGCACGGGATTGGCGGAGTACTAAACCCTTCGGTTGTACACAATTCTTTAGATATAACTTATTAAGAATTCAAAACAATTCCGTTATCTTATAAGGGTGGGTAGATAATTTTATTATATATAATACCAATTCTTATCCCACTTGATTGGACAGGTTTCGAGTAGGTTTTGGGAGTTATATGATAGGTTTTGGTGGACAACAATCTTGAGGAACATGCTTTTCTAGGGTAGAGCATAAGTATGTCTTTCTATCTGGTACTCACTTTGGAACCTCCTTTTTAAGATATATATAGGGTATAGGTTATAGGTTATAGGTACTTTATATGCATTTGTAAAATCTATTAACTAATATAATATATATACATAAATGAATGAAAACTAACATTATATTTTCTAAGTGAAGGAAAATTAAAGAATAAGAACAAAATAATACAATGTATTTAAATGGTTATTCTCTAAATTATATTATTTGCTGACTAAATTAATTCTTTTTGTCTATTGTGCCTACCCTCTCATATATTAAAATATAATGTGTGAGAGGGAGTCACCATAAAGCATATAATTTTATTTTTTCATTGTAGTACCAAATTGTATCTTCTTTTATTTTATGCATGCATCTTCATACATTTACCATTTAATTGTTTTGCTAATAAGGAAGGCCATACAGCATTTAGGTTCCATATAATATCTGAGAAGCAATTTGATATGGGAAGATCCACCGGATGAATTCGGCTCTCTTTCACTATTGTGCAACCATTTAAAAAATGCGACATTTAGGTTCCATATAATATTTGAGAAGCAATTTGATATGGAAGATCCATTGGATGAATTCGTCTCTCTTTCACTATTGTGCAACCATTTAAAAAATGCAATCTTTTAAAGGATTTTAGGGTTGTCAACAATGAAAGAAATATTTTTGGGCTTTTCTCTATGAATAAGAATGGGGAAATAAAAGGGATATTATGATGTGAATTAAGAAAAAACAGATAGAGAATGAATATTTCTTATCTAGATTTTATTTTATGTTATATTAGGTTATATATGATATTATTAATATATTTTATTTTAGGATTTGATTAGATATGAATTTTTGTAGATTTATTAAGATTTAGTTCCTTATAATATTATGTCTTTCATTGTTTATAAACAGGTCATATTTGTTATCTATTAAACAGAAAGTTATTAGATATTGAATAAAAATATTTTTTTGAATTAGTGTAATGCTTTTTTTTTTTTTTTTTGATGGCATGTAGACGTCCTTTTTCTCATTAATAGTGTGAGACCATTAAATAAGGACATATAATTCATTAGTAGTATGGGATCATTATTTTAATTTTGTGGTGTCAGACTGTTAGATTTATCATTTTAGGTTTGTTATTCTTTCTTAAAAAAATTGTTTAGATTAAATTTTCTCGTTAATTTCTATGCTTTCCCTAATTTTCCATTTTTTAATATAATTTTTGCTTTAGCTATACTTCATCATACAGACAAATCAGTTTGATTAGTAAGTCAGATGACACCACAATTAAATAGATCTGAATTAAGGTTTTTTCTTAATTCAATTGATAACTTAATGGACACCATGATTGAAAGAAACAAAAGTAGATTGATTAAAATTGCAATGATGTTACTCATGATATAATCTAACCATTAAAATAGTTTCATCACAATCGAAATCTATAGATTGATAAGAATAAAATAACATTAATGAGAAATCCATCTCATAGAATAAAAAGGTTTCATTATAAAAAAAGATTGAACTTCTAATTACAATGGAAAAGAAAGTATAAATATATGAACAAGAAACTCTAGTAATGGTAAACTTGTAAATAATATAACTTTTAATAGGAAATGTATAAAATAAGTCTAAATTACATAAAATAAGATGTATGCCTAGGCTAAAACAAGCACATGTCGTGTACTTTGCAATTATGGCTGTGTAGATGTACACGATTAGGGTGTATAAGTGTGCACTCTGGTCTTGTATATCTCTGCTTCCACCTTTTTACACTTCTTTCAACTTCACGAGCTTGTTTCCATTGGATGATGGGATCGTGTATAACTCTAAGCCTCTATCATGGTTTTCATCTTTTCTCTTGGATTTGTAGCATTGATTTCCTAATTTATCTTGTGGACAAGGTTTTTTTGAAGGAGAGGGTGGTGTTATGGTTGAAGATGAGGCTAGGGTTTCAACAATTAAAAATATAGGAAACCCTAAAGGTAGGAGTTATGAAACATGATTAGATGAAGGCAAGAAAATGGAAAAACTGTGGCTAAGTGGCGTAAGTGATATTTTACATAATTTATAACTGGAAGGTACCATGCGAGCAGATATTCTAAATGTTGGCTTGGGTGTACATGAAGCATGTGTTAGGTTGCATATAACCTAATATTAGTGTAGTAGTCATTTCATTCCTTTAGTAATTTTATTATTCTTGTAATGAAGACCTAAAGAAAGAGAAAAAGAAAAACAATATGAGGAAAAAAAAATCTAGAAAATATAAAAATAGAGCTAAGGTGGGAAGAAGCATATAATATAATATTCCCTAGTTGTTAGATAGTTAGTGTTTTGTGGGAGGACATATGTTTTCTATATATACTTTCATCATTTCCAAATGAAAAATAACAAAAATATTCATACCTAAATGTGTGTACTATGATATGTGCATGTAAATTGTGAACCTTTTGCATTTAATACTTTTCCTTTTATCATAAGTGTGTAGAATTGAGAAACACCAAGTCTTTTCATTGACAACATAAATGTTATATTAGTAACAGAGTTATAGTCATAAAAACATAAGATTTAGCATCTTTAACAATAGTTATGATTATGAATTTAAAAAATTATGAATAGCAATTGATATCTAAGACTGTAGAAATATGATTTGATTAGGATTTTAAGAGTAAACAAAAACATCAACAAAACTTAGTAATTTAAGATAGAATTGAAAACTAAAATATGAATTTTGCCTAATCATACAATTTTTTTGTTTTTGGGTGGGGTAGGGGTTGAATGGGGATTGTGAAGGAGAAGGGGTAAGAGAAGTGGTGGTTTGATGCATGTTATGTGTGCACTACGTGATCATATGCTTCAATGACCTTATAGAAGTTTCAATCTAATGATATGTGGAAATCTTGGTCACAACATGTGCTTATGATTGATGAAGGGGTTTAGAGTATCAGCTTTACTCAACATAAGTAGGAGCCGAATGTAATTCATTAAATCCCATACTTGATCCCTTTTATGTCTAAATTTTTTCTTTTTCCCTTAATTCAACTTATATTAGGCCTAACTACTCAATATAAGTCACTTGGCAAAATTCAAGGAAAAATTGATTTTAAAAAATATTTTGTAAAATAAAAATGTTTTTTTTTTCAAAAATACTAAAGTCACTACTAAATTGAAGTTGGAAAAAAAATGGGAAATTAGGATTTAGGGGGATCAACTCCAATTTTAGCCATTAATTTATGTAAAAACTTTCTTTATGAAAGAATAGATATTTTAAACAAAAGAAAAATGAGTTTGTAGGCTATTTATTTAAAACATTTCACTTTCCATATATAAATTTGTAAAAATTTTGAGAAGGATGCCTCTATTTGGGATTTCTTTCCATTTTTAAATTTCCATAGAAAAAAAAAGGAAAAACGAGAATCATAAAGAAAGGAAATTGAAAATATTATCTTACAAAATTTAATTCTTTTAAATTTTTCGAGAAAATGATTTTTTTTTTTTTGTTGTTGCCTCGTAGGTGTTTTGTACTCGGCAGTCGATATTAGACTAGTATAGTTCTTACAAAGCACTTTAGTTTATTCATTCATTTTATTTTCAAGAAAAGCATTGGCTTTATATTTTTAACCAATTTTATTATTTTAATGAAAAATCTTTGAAAACCTTAATTTTTTCCCTTTTTTAGGAAGTTCTAGAGAGAATCTTAATTTTGAGAAAAATATCAACTGAGAGACTTTATTCAAGAAAAAACTTTCAGATAAAAAATGGATTTTTCAAAAAAAAAAAATCAATAAAGCATTTCATGTAAAGGATTTTCTTTTTTATAAAAACTTTTGATAAGAAAAAATTAGGCATCATAAAAATAAAGAACTACATCACAAAAAGAAAGTGAATATTGAAATGCATTTTTCTAATAATAATAATAATGTAGAAATATAATATTAATGAAGGAAAATAATTATGAAAAGAAAAAATACCTTGCGCGGAAGGACATCGGTTGGCAAGTATGTAGCTTCCAGTCAATAGTGGTCGATGGTGGCCGATAGGAACAGCTCCTTTCGAGGTGGACGAGCAAACCGCTCGATCAATTTCGCCAATGGAAGTATTTTTCTTGCTTAATTCCTCTTGAATCGAAACTTTAGAACTCACAAACCTTAACATTGATCTTAAGTCAAATTGGAGTAATTTATGAAGTGAAACACCATAACTCCAATTCATCAGTTAATTCAAGTGAAACAAGATCCGCAAATATTTAAAAAAAAAAGAAAGAAAGAAAGAAAGATGAACTAGGCACACATTATTCCAATCATGGATCTTTGATTCTAAGGAAAAAAAAAGAAAAGAAAAAAAAAGGATTTAAAGACCTTAAGATCCAAGAATTTTGTATATAAATCTGAGGATTTCAAGACAGAAAATAAAATGTAAGAAGATAAACCGTCTTATATTGTCACTACTAGTATCAATCACTAAGCAACAAGTAAAACAAAATTATTCATAGAAACATTCTATTTCACTTGCGTAAAAAATTTATAGTTTCTTTCTAGAGTACCCAACTCATATTGTAGCAATTAGCTATATTGATAGCCTATCTATCCACATGTGGCAATTCAATAGCTAAATCTACTAACCACTTTATCTCGAATTCGATCTTTAATAGGTGATGAACACTTAATCCATGTCCTGCCTATCTAGATATTGACCTTAGTGTAAGCACAACAATAAGAACATACGTAAACAACCTAACAAAATAATAATAATGATAATAACAATAACATAAAGCAATAACCTATGTACATGGAAATAGCTTATCATCTTGAAATACGTTCAATCTAATAAAAGTCTTATAATCAAGTATAAGATAATCTATTAATTACCTACCTTTGCTTAAAGATCACAATTTTATCTCTAGGATCTCAATTTAGCTTAATTTGATCAATGAAGATCCGAAGTACTAGATAAATGCCACTTAGGAACAGCTTGGTGACCTATTTCACAGTTCAATTGGCCTGGATTCTCTATGCCAACTCAGTCGACCTACCTTCCCTTTTTACTCAACTTGATCGATGTTCTCACTGGCCTCATTAGCAGGGTTTCCAATGTGGATAACCTATTTTGAATTCCATCAGCCACTTTTACTTAATTTACATCCTTTTTATTTTCCAACTTAAAAACCCTACACAGGACATTACATAGTCAAGTTGCTAACCCTTATGTATTTTCTTTAATGCTTGCTAATCATAATTCCACTAACTTTATCATTAACTGCAACGGACCAATTACCTCCAATTTTATATTTTTCATATTTTCTACAAGATCCTATGATTTATCTAAATTTCTAAATCTTCCTAAGTCGTAGCTCTAATAGTAACATGATTCAATATCTTAGCTTTTATGGTTTGAAATCTCTAATTGTACCTTATAAGCATAAGTAGTTTTTCACAGTGTTTCTACGCTAAGTATAATTAATTTTGTTTTAGAAGACTAGCTTCACAATGAATACATTGGGAATAGTGACATTCTATTCACCACACATCGTTCACTTCACTAAATTGAATGAAGGGAAAATGGAATTAACATTCCTAAAGAATGGAATTAATATTAGGTATAATACTTATTATTTTGTTTAGTTAGATTTATAAGTAATTTAAGAATAGATTGTAATAAAATATTAATAACTAAATTATTCTTGGTTTATCATTTTTCTCAACTAGTAGTTGGTGGAGATGACAATGATGATGGTGATAGTAGAGGCGATGGAGGTGGTGATGGCAGTGGTAGTAGTAGCAGTAGCAGTAGCATCGGTGACAATAGTAGTGGTGATGGTTGGTGGAAGCAGCTTTGAGTTGGTGGTGGTAACGATGATAATAGTTGGTGGTGGTAGTGGTGATAATGACAGTAATGGTGATAATAATGGTGGTCGATGGTGATGAAGGCGGTGGTGATAACGGCAGTTGATGGTGGTAATAGCGGTGGCGGTAACGGTAGTGGTTTATGGTAGCAATGGTGGTCGGTGATAGTAGTGATGGTGTTGGTGGTGGTGATGGTATAGGTGGTCGTTAAATTAGGATAAGGTAATTTTTGGAAAAAAATATGAAATTTTGCATATAATTGTGATTATTTAGTTAAAGTATGGAATCTCTATTATTTAATTTTAAGTAATAAGTATTCCTTTAGAATTGTGATTCGGTAATATGAAATAAAGTAAACATCGTAATAAAGAATAAAGGAAGAATGGAATTCCAATTCTCTCAAGTGAATGGGGTATTAATCTTAAAGTCTCATCCTCTTCTATTAATCTCAAAGTTTTATCCTCTTCTTTGATTTCCTTAAACAAGAATGAGGATTAAATTTCTCATAAATTATCTTTTATTGATTACCACCTAAATTTCTAATTTACTAAAATCTAAGTGTAAAGTTTCTATGATTTACTTAAGTGGCATGTTCCCTTAATAGTTCCCTTCTCTTATTGTAGCAAGTGTTATCCTTTATTATTTTGGCTAAAAGATAAATTTCATTTAATAGAAGAAAGTTAGAGAATCAATAAACAAATAATTAGGGGTAAGAAGACCTAATCAAATAGATAGGTATGTTTTTCAACCATGAAAATATCCTATATAAGGGATACTTTATTTTCTCCTAAAAGAATGAAATTCACCCAACAAACAAATGTGACAATCCTATAAAAGGGATAATAATCCTACATAAGTGTTTTCTTACTAAAGCAAATTATGCTAGATATCTTGAGGCTATATTTATGATGCTTCAAATGGGTTTTATGTCCATCTTATTATGGCTTTGAGATATAAATGCTTTTTTAACTTTTCATTTTTCCTCTTTTAGGTTATCTTAATATTTTATAATTGCCTATCATTGTTATTTTCCCATTTATTTATTTACTAATGTATTCTGGGGAATTTTATGTTATGGTCACCTTAATAGGCATTATTTTACTTTAAATTAGGGATAATCGATTGAATTTAAAGTCATTAACAGCAAAAGAAGCTACTAATTACCTCATGGAAACTGTTTTCATGAAAAAATTGTCAAAAACCTCATTTTTGTGGTCAGTGGTTTCATATCTACTATCAAGGAGCATGATTTACTAATAAACTCAAAAGTGACCATACTATGCTGTAGAAAGCTCCTTGTAGACTTTTGGTGGAGAAAAAGGTTTGAGGTAGAATTGCGATCTTATCCTTGAATTTAGGGCAATATTTGGAGTAGTTTGAGGGACATAAAATTTTATTTTCAAATTAAAAATAATTTCCCCGTATATTATAGATATTTTTCTGATAGTTAACCATTATTATTAATTATTGGCAGCAATATTTTCACCTCCCATGCCATCCCCCGAATCTAAAGGCCACTAGTTAATAACTACTACCTCTTGAAATGACTATGACAATGTTTAATGATTATAACAAAAGTCAAAATATCTAAGTTTGAAATATATTTTCCACCAAAAATGATACTCTTCTTGTGTAAATTCTAAATGCTATGCATAAAGATGATTAGTAGTACTTAATGATTATAACAAATGTTAAAATGTCTAAGTTTGAAAAATATTTTCCACCAAAAATCATACCCTTCTTGTACAAATTTTAATGTTGTACATAAAGATAACAAGCAAGAAGATAAGAATGTAAAGAAGATTTAATGTGTATTATCTATCACATATATATACAACCAATGAGAAAGTACCGATAAAACTTAGACATATAGTAATATGGATAGTAGTTTTCTTTTTAACATTTTATAATTTAACAGTTACTATTATCACTTTATTGATATTTATCCCTCGTATTTATAGACGAATGGTGAGTAATACCCAATAAAACTTTTCTAAGAAAACCGAACCTTTTTCCCACGAGAGCAACGTTACCGGCTGGCGTTTTCTATACCATACCAATTTAGTAAAATGCTAAAAGTGCTAGCTAGTGAGCATAAATTCAGTATAGAACTCTCTACGTCCTAGATTCTCAAGTGAAAATGGTAACATTGCCTAACTCGCCAACTTGGGTCTGCATGATGAAAGGGAAGGCCACTCTTTCGCAAGCCATTTGTGTTCACCCATCATCATATTGTATTTATCCATATGTCCATTTCACATTGGAGAACTATTCCTATCAACTCTCTCCTAGAGAAAACGTGGTTCATCGGTTTAAAGAATCCGAATCTTAACTTCCAACTATTGGGTACTAAATATGCAAAAGTGAAGCATATACTTATTAAAAAGAAAAATTAATAAAACAAAGTGTGGTTGTACAATAATAATGACTTCCAAAAAGTATATTCCTCATAAATAATGCCAAAAAACCAGAGAATAGTACTAAAATGAACAGCATATGGCTAACTAATGCAAGAAGATAATTATATCAAATTGAATTAGTTCTTCACCTATAAAAGAGACATACCATATCAAAGGATATTAGATACTTCATAAGGATAGGGATAAGTTGGCTAATATTGAAACTAAAATTTTAATTAGATTATCTGTCTAATATAAAAATAAAACAAACCAAAAAACACATATATCTCACATTTACAAATGAGGGGCTTTCGTACATGAGCTAGCAAATGCTGTTAAAAGGGAATTATATTAGTCTATACTCGAAAATTTTGAGATAAGCATAGAAAAGGGCTTCTAAATCCAATATATTGATGCCATGCTTCGTTGGAGGATGTTGAAAGGACTTTGTTATTTTACACAAATAAGAATTCAGCATCTTATGAGCATATTCCGGAAAATTATTCTAATAGTTCAAAAGTCTAAATAACGAAAAAAGATTCAATAATATCAACATACTATACCATGTGTATTGATGAATGGTAATAAAATACCAATAAACAAAAGGTGACGTCAAATTTTTTCGATTTTTTTTTTTTTTGGATCTAGCATATGTAGTGTTAAGGGTTATTCTTTGTACATGAGAACTTTCAACTAAATGGTGCCAATAGAATAATGTGCATGAATGGTAGAATTTGTGTGCAATATAAGTTTGAGTAATGCACCTAGTTTTTGTGTTCTTTCGAATCTAGCAAATATAATATTGAGGGTTTATTCTTTATATGCTAGAATTTTTGATCGAATTGTTCCAACCAAAAGATGAATGTAGATGGTAAAATGATTTGTCTATGCTTGTATGTTTTGTATAATTTATCGGTGTTTGAGTTACACTCCAAAATATATTTTCATACAGTGTGGTGCTTCTTGGTATGCTGAGAGATTAGTATTAAATAAACCATTCAGTGAAGATAAAGTGCATTTTGTTATTAACCTCTTATCTTGTATCTTAACTTGTAGCAGCAATTTTTGAAGAATTTTGAACTAGAAATGATTCTGTGAATTTATGTAAGAACCTTATAGCCTTTATCTTCTAAAATCTACAACTTCTATGATATCTTATGAACCTATGATTAGTTAACATTTCTTTTTTCAATTTTCATATATTATAACCATTTATAAACAAAATATATATTGCTTTTCGAGTTAAATCATAAGAAATACAAATGATAGGATATAAGAGTCAAGCTACAATAGATTAATTACTAGGGTACAAGCTAAAGGATTATAAAACTTGGTTATATGATCTTAATAAATGCGGAAAATGAAGATGAATGAGTTTACATGATAGCTTTTGAACTCCACAATTGAGCCTTTGATGGATATGTAATGTTATTGCATGATTAGTAGGTTTTTAAGAATGCATAAAATCCATTTGTACATGTTGTGGGGTTATTCAACCAACATTCATCTCCTATTTAAATGGTAGAGTATTGCTCATTATAAACTTATAATGTCATATTTAACCTTGTAATTAGATTTCAAATGTTAGTTTTATTCCTCTTTTTCCCTTAATTACAAACTAACAAAGGTTTTTAATGTATTAGTAAGTTGTTTGAATTAACAATATTTTCTCTAGTTTCAAATCCCTAGTTTTTATCAATCCTTATGACCCTAGTGAATAAAATGTTTATTTAACTTGTAAACCGCATTGACTTGAGTAAGCATACTATGATCACATAAGTGTACATATCCATGGTGATGTGTATAGGAGCTGACTTTATCACTAGGGTTTACTGTAGAAAGTGGTAATAATGGGTCATTCGAAGTATTGAAAAATGAAGGAATGGAAGAAAAGACGACAAACATAGTAGCTTTTGTGAAGCTATTTGGAGGATATGACATACCAACGGATACACTATGGCTTAGGAGTTCGCCTGATATGACACATAAACTAATACTAAAGTCTACTCACTATTGATCTTAAGCTACTCGGTAAGATTACATAAGAGTGTAGGGGAAAATGTTACTTGGAGAAAGGTATCTCATAAGAATAAGGATATTCAATATTCGTAAAGGTATAAGATAGTTGCGGCTATAGTAGGAAGGATTATTTATAGCAAGTCCTTTAGGGCAACAATGCAGTAATAGAAAATTACATAAAAGATAATGCAAGAAAGAGATTCTTAGTATATTTGAAAAAGGGTAAACAAGACGAAGGGCAAAAAGGAATACAACATAAGTGTAAAAAAAGTAGGAGATAGGTAACAGCACATTAATGGATTTGTATTCTAGAATCTTGGGTCGCTATGGCTAAGTTGAGTTGAATTGTGCTTAGGGTGGCTAATGTGATTTGATGAGACCACGGTCTGGTAGGTTGGAAAAGTATAGCTTAGTGTACATAGACCTCAAACTCAACACTTAGTAAGTCAGCTTCGGTACTTGTCACTTGGCAAATCGGCCTTGTCACTTGGCAAGTCGGCCTCATCATTCGACAAATCAATGATTAGGCAAATGTTTGAGTAGAGTAGAATGTGTTCGAGCTGACATCTGAGGGAGTTCTTCCATAGCTCTTTCATGTACTAGACCTTATCCTCGGCAATTTGATAAGTGAAGATCCTTTTAGTGAGGGATTGGAGGCCTCGGAGGTAGGCACAAGGTACTAGACCTCATCTTCGGCATATCCTTTCTTCAAAAACTCTAAAGTATACATTTTTTATCATCCTGATATTTTTTATTGTACTTTCATCAATAATGAACCTTAAACATATTTGCAAACTTATTAAATTTCAATAAAGTACATGAGGTCACAAATATTGACTTAAATTGGAGATGTAAAAGAGTTTGACCATTGGAATAAGTCTTAGCATATGATAATGGATTATAAGAACTATGTTAAAATAATAGTGGAGGAAGGGTCAGGAGAAGAGGGGGCAAGACGGGTGGATGGGTTGTGGTTTATATGGAAGGTTGAATAAATATTACCAGTCTAAAATATGTAAAAGTAATTAAAAGATTGTCATAAGGCATGATTTCTATAAGATCTATATAGTAACTCTTTAAGTAAAACTTAAAAGTATAAACACGATCTCTTCTTTTGTAGGTCTTAGATTTTAACAAATAAATTCTTCTAAAGTTTAATGAAGAGTTGAAATGCCTAGGTTTATTTAAAATTTTTATGAAGGAAATAAGTAGTAGCTTATGCCTCTTGTTAGCTTAAGCCTTATGAGAAAAATTACCTAACTCACAACTTTGAGCTAGTAGCTGTAGTTTATGTATTTAAACTCTAGAAGCATGACCTAATTAGGGAAAAGTATAAGGTGTTTATAAATCACAAGAGCTTCAAGTATTGCTTCAACCAAAGGGATTTGAATATGATGCAAAGGTGATGGCTAGAGTTAATAAAAGATTCTAATGTAACCATTTTTGCACCACTTGAGAAATGCCATTGTGGTAGCTGATGCCTTGAGTAAGAAGAGACAAGGAAATCTAGCTAGCTTAATCACGTAGTAACAACCTTTATTAGAAGAAATGCTTAAGCTAAAGCTTATGGTCTTAACTAGAGAAGTAAGTGCTTGGTTGGCAAGTCTGTAGGTTCACCTTAGTGAATATTAAGGTAGCCCAAATTGAAGATGAAGGTATCCAAGAGATAAGAAGGAAGATGGATGTTAGAAAAGCTCTAGAGTTTATAGTTAATGTAGAAGGAGTTTTGAGATTTAAAGGCAAGTTATATGCTCTAGCTAAGCTAAAGCGGAAGAGTGAGTTGTTAAAGGAAGTACAATACTCGAGGTACACCATATACCTTAGGAGTTTAAAGATGCATAAGGATATGAAAGCTCACTATTGGTGAAATAACATGAAGAAAGAGATTGTTGAGTATGCGTTTAAGTGCCAAATGTACCAATTAATGAGGATAAATGATGTGCCTAGGAGCTTAGTTATCATTAGGATTTACCATAATAAGATGGAACTAAATGGGTCCTCTGAAATATCGAAGAAAGTAGAATGAATAGGACTACGAACTAACTATACTAACTGACGTGAAGCTGTTTAGAGGATATAACACATTAATGAACACAATACAGCTTGACATTTCACTTGATATGATGCACAAATTGATGTTAAGGTTCACCTGCCACTAATCTTGAGCTATTTGGTAAGATTAGATAAGAGTGTATGAGAAAAATAGACTTGGAGAGGATTGTCTCACAAGAATAGTATATTTAGTGTATATGTCTAAGATAAGATGGTTCTAGCTTATAAGGAGAAAGGATTATTTATAGGAAGTCTCTAGAGTAATATTATAAATAAAGAAATTACAAAAATGCATATATAAAAAGAGAAATCATAATATATATGAAAAAGGGTAGGAGGGACAAAAGACAAAAAGGGAAAATTCTACAATGTTAGGTAATGCGAAGAGGTAGTCGCATGACATTGGTTTTGTGCCAGGATTCTTTGAGCATAGTAGGTGGGAGGAGTTAAGACGTATAGAGAGAAAGGCCGAGATGTGAAGGAGATGTTGATGGGAATTAGCCTCCGATTATATCTAAGCTGAGGTAGACTTGTTTGAAGCTAAGGCTTATCAAAGCTTGCCAAGGCCGATCAATAGCAAAAAAGACGAGAGGAAGGAAGATAAACACTTGGCATCAAGTTTGTCATTAGTTAAGGTATCGAGATATCACAAGGCTAACTACTCGAGATCAAAGAACCATTCGGCCCAACATTGAGAGACTCGTACTAATTGATTCTAGAACTCGATAGTTATGGGCCGACCTTTTTGGTGTCTTGACCAAACATTATAAGACTTTAAGGACTCCTTTTCGAACTTGCACATCTAAGTATCAACCTCGTTCGGTTCGGATACTATTCCTTTTAGGACATGCTGACTCCCCTTATAAAATGTACAGTTTTGTATTCATATACATATTTTCCTTTATTTTATTTATGAGTCTAATTCTTTAGGGTTTAAGGCCTTGTACATTATTTACAATTTTGTTATTAGGGTTTAGGACTTGCTATAAATAGTAACATTTGTAAACAACAAAGGGAGATATATACATAAGCGTCATTATATGAAACGAAATAGAAAGTATATTCTTGCGTTTTGGAATCTTTCCCTTCTTGAGCAAGGCTACTCTTGAGATAGCATTTGTCAGATTAGCGAGTATGGATCAAACTCTTTAATCTATCCCGTGTTCTTATCTATCTTGTCCTCAAGATTGTGGTGAACTCTTTCATTTAAACTGGGAAGTGAGTTCCATCTAACTTTTATTTGAATCCTGAGCAACATTTAGTGTTTATGAGTTGTATTGAACCCTATTTTGAGCTTAAACCCCTAATTGTGTTTATGTCTTGGTGAGTTATATCCATTTACATTCACCGTCTAAACTAACCATCTCACTTCTTGTACGTCAAACCCATTCGACCCATTTTGACCTTATTTTGAGATCCATTGCTGTTTCTTCGATTCGTATTAGATGCTATGAGAGTTAGGTAAGAAACTGAGAGATAAATACTTGGCTGGGGAGGTAGATCTCTTTACTCGGTGATAGACTTTCGGTAGGTGAATGTCCAATCACTTTGCACAGAGCTCTCGGCCAGATTATAGGCGGCATTGATACTTGAACAAAGCATAATATAACTACAGGGAGCTCCTAAGGAATTCAACCATCCTCCATTAGTAAACTGTTTTTCATAGTTGGCGAGTTGATCAGAAGGAATCCTTTCGATAAGAGACTAGAGGCCTCTGAGGCATGTACAAGTGATTGGGCCGGTAGTCGGTAACCCATCAATAAATCACAAAGGCAAGCTAGTGAGTTGTAACTATGCCAGATTTAGAGTAAAAGTAGGAGCACATGGACTTTATCACTACCCTCTTGAAGATTATGGCTAAGCATAATGCAGTTTGGGTAATTGTTGATAGGATGACCAAAATAAGCCTACTTCATTCTAATCAACAAGTATTAGTTGGGAAGGTTTACTAAGTTGTACATTTAGGAGATACTAAGGCTGTATAGAGTGTCGATGACAATTACATCAAATAGAGTTAACAAGTTTGTGATTATTGCTTAGTTAGAGCTTTGTGTATAGATCTTTACTTTAGCAGTGCCTTTTATCTTTAGACAGATAGTCAATTAGATAAGACTATTTGGATTTTAAAGGATTTGATAAGAGTGTATGTACTCAACTTTGGTGGTTAATGGCATGAACATTATCCTTAAAGGAGTTCACTTATAGTAATAGTTAGCTAGTGACTATTCAAATGGCTCCTTATGAAGCCTTATATGATTGGAAATGTAGATTGTCCACCCATTAAGATGAGGTAGGTAAGAGGTAGATTTTGAGACTAGATGGTGCAAGATGCAATAGACAAGGTCAAGCTACTTAAGCAAAGAAAGCAAGAAGCTCAAAGTTGTCAAAAAAGCTAATGTTAATAATCAATGATGCCGTTTGGAATTTCAGGTAAGAGATGGGGTATTACTGAAGGTTTCTTAAACCAAAGGGGTAATTAGGTTTGGTTTAATAGGGAAGTTGAATGCGATGTATGTTGGCTATTTAAGATCATAGAGAAGATTAGAATGTGGCGTATAGGTTAAAGTTTCCTTTAAGCTTAAAAGGAGTACATAATGTATCCCATGTAGCTGTGCCAAACTTAGAGCAAGTTACTTTAGTTAAGCCTCTCAATGTGTAACTAGATTTGTTTACAATAGAGAGGCTTGTAAGAATCAAGCACACTAAGAAGTAGGTCCTTAGAAGAAGAGTGATTCATATGCGAAGGTTTAGTGGACCATTTAGATAGAAAGGGAAGTAACCTGGGAACAACAAGAAGAGATGAGAAGAAAGTACTTAGAGTTCTTCCTAAGCCAAGGTATGTAACTTTTGAGGAATAAAATTTTGTTAAGGGGATGGGTGGAGGGGAATTGAAATGCCTAAGTTTATTTGAATTTTTTTTTTTTAATAATGAGTTTATGAAACCCTTTTTATAATTAGTAGTAGATTTGCTATTTCCTTTTAGTACTAGGGGCATTTTAGACTATTTCTCCATTTAAGCTCCTATTCCCCTACTTCATCTTACATTCTACCTTATTCCTATCTTATTCTCTCAATTGTTTTATTGATTGTTTTCCTCTCTTCTCTCAGGTAGTTCTTCTTCCTTCCTCTATGTAACGACAAATCGACTCTTCATGGTAAACAAAAGGAAAGCTTTATTTTATTTTTATGTTTTTTGAGTTAGGAAGTCTTTAACTTGGTTTTAGGGTGTAGTGAAGGTGTTCTTATAAGTTTGAAAAGGAGTAGTAGCAAGGTTTGAGTTAAGGCTTCTAATCTGAGTGAGTTATCTTATTTTCTTGTGCTTCCATTCAAAGTTTAACCCTTATGTAACTTAGAGGCCAAGTTAAGTTAAAGAAAGAAGGATTATTGTTGTGGGTTGTAATTCTTAAAGAAAAAAGAGGTTTCGAGATTATGCTATTAGTTGTTGGTTTTGTGGGCTTAAGGGATGGTGTTTTCATGTGAGGAGTATTACTTGCAAGTAGGGTTTTCAAGTTGGGTTAATGAGGAGATAAAAGTGGCTAAGGGTTCATAAGTTACAAATTTGCTGAAGTTGCAGACTTGTAGAAGGCATCTAGATGCCTTAGGCTATAACATTGAGATGCTAGGGTTGTTTTCACTCATAAAATGTAAGTTTAGGTTAGCGTTTAGATGCTATGCTTGGTTGCATCCAAATTCCATGTATTCAAAAGGTTACCATATGTTTGCTAATCCTTTACTTTGTCCTTTCAAATCCATTTTTCATTCTAAATTGATTATTTCACAATTCCAAACTATTTTGTCCATTAAAATCAATTATTAAACAACCTTTAACAAGGTTTAATTCTTTTCTTTATTGTTGGAGTAGTCAAGAAGGTGAGGTGTTGAAGAGTAAGGTTGAAAGTTGAGTTGAGATAACTAAGCAAAGATTGAAACTTAGTGTTTACTTATGTTACCAGATTCTAAGAGTACTTTTTAATCTAGTTTCTGGTGTTATCAGCAATATAGGTATGGGATGCTTGTGTACTTTGTTGTACATATTAGGTCAACATCTTAAAATGAACCTAATTGATTATCCAACTAAATAATTGTATGTGTGTGTACTTGAATTTGGCCTATACTTTGGGAGGACTAACGTATTGGCATGGCTACTCGATGATCTATGTGTGATGCTATCCTAAATGGAGTCCAACATAGAAAGGATTTAGGTAGATCTAAGTTGTTACTTAGTTACCTAGGTGTTAGGGAGACCCAACGCCATTACTATATGAAACCTTATATACTTGTTTGTTGGGGCTATGAGTTATCTTATGTCTTCAAATACCAAGATTGTATTGCTTGTTGGATTAATCAAAGATTATAAACCAATGTTGTTGCATTTAATGATACTTGTAATGCATATGAAGTTATTATCCGCCCATACATAAGTATGTGATTGTGTATTTCATATTGAGCAATAGGTCAACCTTTGGAGATCCTTTTGTTTTTTAGTTGCAAGTATCGATTCAATTGACCGTTTGGATGTGTATGAGGTTTAGCTCATGATTATGTTTATGAAGATGCTAGAGAGTACTATGAATACTACTTGGATGATGGGGGTAAAGCTTTGCCTAGACTTGGGCATTATAGATTGTGTTAGGAGATGAGATCCTCATTTATGGTTTAGTCGATAGTGATGATGCTACGTATATCCTATTGGGAGTTACCTTTGACTCCAGTATTGTTACTTGTTACTTGTCCAGTGTTAAAAGAGCCTTATGGACTCTAGTTGCTTAGTAGTTTTTTTACTGTTAGAAGGTTGTTTTATGTTTGGTTTAAGTTGGGAGATAGCTAATCTTACATATGTAGTAGATTGAGTGGGATTCGGTGAGCCACTCTTTATGTTGTAGTTATAAAGTTATAGTATCTTGTGTTGGTAGAATTTATTACTATTATGGATTTTAGACAGGTTACATGTTTCTACTTCCCTTAGCCTTGTCATTACAAGGTAATGATGTATGGTGGGTTGTACCGTTTCAAGTTTTAGAGTATTACAAGTTTCAAATAATTTCACGTGTTTTAAATGAATATTGAAAATAAGACCTTTTGACTTGTCCTTCAATTTGTGTTATTCCCATGTCATTTCATGTCTTGAACAAGTCTTGAATGTATTCTGATGTAAGCATTCTTTAATGAACAGGAGCAATTATAAGGAAACATTCCATAGCAAAATCCCTATGAAATTCAACTTGATTATGATATGATTTTACAAGTATTTGTATTTTCAATGTTTGTATTTTCTGCACCAGCTTTATATTTGTTGGTAAAGTGAGTAGTAGTCTCTTATTTATTTTCATTTTTAATCAACAAGTTGCATGTATAAGAGGTAAGATTTTATATTCTTCAATTTGATTTTTTTGTATGTTTATAATGATAATAATAAAATTTCGGAGTGGCTACTCATGCCCATGTAGGGGTGTTTTTCATTGACAACATAAATGAATTAGTCGTGATTCTCGTTACATAAATTGTTTAAATTAAATTCATGTTAACGACATACTATAGATGGATGAAGTTCTTCATTAAAAAAGGGGCCGATTATATAGGTCTAGAACTATACCCGATTGAACCAATCTAAACCGTTGGGAGTGAAGACCCGGTGTTAGGCCGTAGAGAGTTCGGTCCTTATTTTTTATTTGGGGACCCTACGGTTTGATGGTTCTAGTCGGACGGGAGCCTCGTGGTCCTCTCCAGGTAATGTTCCATACGATAGATCCCATTTGTAAATATATTTACGTACAGATCACTTCACTTGAATTTCTGTGAAGTTCGATCACATAGTAAATTGCTCATGTAGCAACACACGCACGTAATCACGTCAAGAGCACTCTTGATAATAAAGGTATTGACTTTCTCCTAAGACTTCATGTACCCATACAAAAGATGATTCATCACCTAATCATGGCATGAGGCTCCAATATTGATAGTTAACTTAAGTAGTGCATGTCCATTGATAATATTATAGTTAATGATTTTCGCTTCTTATGAAATGAAATCATATTATTTTTCATTTAAAAAAAAGAGAGTAAATAATGTAGCGTCTGGAATATTATTACTTAATGATAGGATGTGTCCTAGTAATGAAGCTAAATGTTATTAAAATTTGGTGTGGCGTTTAATCTTATTTGTACTGAAGAAATAGAATTGTAGATTTATATGTGATTGCAATAACTTTTGAAATATTAACAAAATTGAAAGTTTCTTTGAAATGGAAATTAAAGATATCATGTAATGAATAGGGATGTAAGTGGATCAAACTCTAAAAAGAATGTTGCGCAACGCTTGTTATATTAGGTTTCGCTTTAACTTTTAGTACCAGTTACGTTTAGCAATTATTAACCATATAAGGAAAATATATACGATATTCAATACTTATTAATAATGTTAGGGTTTCTATTACAAATGAAACAAATTTGAGTGGCTTCAGCACATATATGCACAATTTTGAAAACATAAAAGTAGACGCATCCTGCATGCGCTTGAGAAAAAAAAAAAAAAAAAAAAAAAGCACTCCACTCTCCTACTCGGGGGGTGGGGGTCCACATCTATTCTCGTCCTTTATAGACATTACAAAGAATTTACATAGAGTCAAATCATAGTCCAACATATTGATAGTTATTGGAAAAATGCTTGTATAAATTTTCAAGCGTGAAACATGTTTATTATTATTTTTTAAAAAAAATTACATAAACATGGAATAAATGAAATATATTATATAAATACAAAATCTAGATTATGTTTAAGAAATGTGATATTAAAAATAATAAAAATATCTCATTTTATATATGTGATTTAATGTCTTGCTTATGGTTGCTATGTCACATTTAAAAGATATCACGTTAATGTAATTAAATGTATGCTATATACATAGGTATTATATCCATGTCATATTTTAGAGATATGGGATGGGCTTAGTAAATTGGTAATATTTTTCGTGCAATTGATAAATATGTAATATTTATTATATATAATGGTAAATAAGTATAATTCTCATATTTTCCTTATAATAGATTTGGTAATAAAATGTATGACACACATTATATAAAAAATAATAAGTACCGAAACATAATCTAGAGATGATGTAAACAAGTTGCGAATCGTATAGATCGAACATATGATTTTGAATTAGAACTCAACCCAAACGGTATTCTATGATCTTGAGCTCTAGTTGAAGTGGCACTCAATGAGCTCTATAGAATCGAAGCTGGTATAGGACAAATTTGAGCGTGTTTTGATGAAACCTATCGATGTGTTAGTATTCAAATTAAAATGGTAATACTGATTTAACATTTAAGTTTGACGCTAATGGCTAAGCTTATGAACTAATTGAGTGGAATATCATAAAGCTAGGCTTTAACTCAAGAAATTACTCCAGTAGCTTAAATCTGACCTCTATTGGATTGATTATGTCAAATTAAACTTGAACAAATATGGAACCAAATTAAATGCTGTGTGATTTACAACATGCCTCGGATGGTTTATAACGGAATCTTTATCTACTCTAGCCACGTATAAATTTGCATCGCGTAGAGTAGCCTAGATGGTACGGCCAAATATGCTCTATGAATCAGACCATTTACAAGGGTCATGCCGATATTGGCCCTAACTTTTGAAAACCTAAAACTTTGCATCTCCGATTCTATCTAGGCTTGCTTTGGTTGGGTACTTCCGCACAAAACCACAGCTTCTTTAACCGAAATTTTCTGTTTGGCATAAATTCTTTCATGAAATAATGAATATAATTTGTCTAAAAAACAGTGGATTCTATTGGCGTGATAGTACGATTTTCGTTCCTCGAATTGTTAGTTCAAATCTTTGTAGTGGAAGCACGAACAAAATAAAGATAGAATACGTGACGCGTTCATGACAAAAAGGAACTTGAAGATTATCTGAAAATGGTAAGCATTAAGGTTATAATATACGAGAAAATTAGGTTGTTCTTGGGTGAATTAGCTAGACAATTGGGATTCATTAAACATTTTGTTTGGATAAGAATGATTAGATGACGAAGGGAAAGAAAACTTGGGGAAAGGAAAGTTTAAAGTTGCTTTTCTTAGTTTGTATAATGAATATTTTTGTAAAATTTCAAAAGGACCCTTGATGAAAAAATTGAAAATAAAGCAAACTCTTTCTTCTTTAAGCAAATAAGGGACAAATAGATAAATACATGCATTTTCCAGATTTCACAATTCCTCCAAAATGGAGGTATCAACTTTTTGATGTGAAAAGAGTTATGGTATAGGAGAAAATGGATTTGTACCCTCTAAAACTACAAGTTTTTAAAGTTTATTAAAGTTTTCACTTAGAGATACTATCGAGTATACTCAATGATTGAAAATAAAAGAATCAAATAATATCATCATGATGTGATGATATATTTTAAAATTTTGGATAGTTTCGGCTATTAACTTTATAATTTTACCTAAAAGTAGGTTGTTTTTGGATGCATTAGGTAGGCATTTGGGAGTCATTAGTATTTTGTTTGAATAAGAATGATGTGGGATAGATAATGAATAGAACAAAGAAATGAAGGGAAAGGAAATTAAGGGAGAGGAAAGTAAGAAGTTGTTTTTATTTGTTTGGATAGCGAAAAATTGAAAAGGGAACGCAAAGTTTTTATTGGAAAAGAATGTAATAGTTTTGTAAAATATCACAAGTACCGTTGACAAAAAATTAAAGATTAAGCAGATTCTCTTGTTTAAACAAACAAGGGATGAATAGATAATTACATGCATTTTTCCTTTCATAATAACCCCAAAATTGAGGTATCAACTTTTTGTTAGGGCCCATGGCGAGTTGTTGTTTTTTTCCCCCCACTAATATTTTCTTCTTCATATTGAGACAAAGGAAAGACCCCTCAACAACCAATTCTTTGAGAATGGATCGGTGTTTTACATTTTTGAACTGGCAATCTGAGCTTGCGATTTTGCTATGCGATGCTACCGTAATTAGTCATTCTTAAGAATTTATCTCACAAATATCCATTTAATAAAATTGTATACACCGGTTTTTTAAGAGATGGATTGGACTCGATTTCCAATTCAAGAGTTAAAATTTATATAATAGCTTGAGAAAGAAAAAAAAGGAAAAAAAAAAAGGCTAATCTCATGTACAAAGAACTTAATTGGAGTCTTACTGATTGTAAAAGCAAAATTGAGACAAACACAGTTCACAGATGGAGCCAAATAGGTATTTGCATTATTGAGAATGATCTATGTGTAATGTAGGGCAACATAAAGTAAGGTAATCACAATGATATTCTTTAAAGAAACGGGCACTTTTGACATTGTTTGATGTTTTCTTTCTTCCTATTTCTTTTGCAATGGCCTCGTAGGTAAGGGATTAGCGACCTAGTTGGGGTGAGTCAAAAGTACTCAGATCGATGCTTGCATCGAGAAATTCACTCGGAAAGTATTCTCTTACATTATGTTTTGGAAGAGGAAATGTGAGAGAAAATGAGGGGTAATTATTTCTTTTTCTCTATTTGGTTTAGGAGGGAATGTAGGGGGGTGGGGGAGGAAATCAACAGGAATTAAATATATTGGGTCTTGACAAATTTATTACCTCCATAATTAAAGAGAGTGAGAAGGGAATGGGGGAAAGTTTTCACAATTACCAAATTATCTTTGACTATTCCTTACCCATGCATAATCAACTAGAAAGCAAAAAAATAAAAAATAAAAATAAAAACATTGCTTTTCCTTTCCCCATTATATATATATATATATATGTACATGTATATTTATATAATAAAAATTAATAAAAGTGAAATAGAGAAGATAATAAGATAATATAGGTTTTATATAATGTTATTATATATTTATTGGCAAATTAATAAATCTATCCTTTTTATTATTGTGTCCTTATTAATTATTGATATTCCACATATTTTTCTCTTTTCCATTATCTAAACACATTAGAAGGAATCAAATCCCTCATAATTCCATCCCTCCATATTATTTCTTCCTACTTTTTTACCCCCACAAATTCATCCCATCATGCCAAACATGATGTTATTGTCCTACTTTTAATAAGTTGTAGATTTCAATACTTTAATATTACAGATGAAGACCTTAGCTATTAAGTACCCTTACAGCAACATTGTTCAATGTACAATTGATCAAAATCACCTCAACTTTTGAAATTGCGCAACAATACAAACTGATGTCATATGATATCAACCAACTTATTTTATTTCAAGATGGCTCCCATATCATATCACACGCGAGAGAGCACGTACTTTCTAGCAATAAAAATGCCATAAAGTTTAACTAAACGTGTACGTCAATTATTTAACAATTTGTGTATGATACTTATGTTCAAGAGATTAAACCCTAATAAGTACGTTGGTCAAAAACAAAATGAAAAAAGAAAAGAAAAGAAAATAAAAAGAAAAAGAAAAGACTCAAATAAATACAATTTAACACTGGGGATGAGAGACAGGGGAGAGCTTGCCCCTGATGAAAGTGATGCGTGTCTTTGATTCAGGCAACTTCGGCACGCTGTCGAGTTTTCACTATCATATGATGCTTGACATATAGTTAACATTATGGGAATAAGTATGTTATTTATTAACTTTTTATATTTATACTAAAATTCAACCGATCCGTCCATAGAAATATAGATCGTTTAAATTCTTGATATTTATATAAAAATTGAATCAAGTCTTTTGTATCAATACTGTCACTCTAAATGAGTCTTTTCTGTTTAAGCCAAAAATGATGAGTGATATCTATTGAGAATTCAATTTATGTGACAATATAAACATAGAAAACTTATATGATATAGTTAAAAATATATTAGTAGGACAAAGACTGCAATACGTGTGAAAAATATATATATATATATATAATAATTACAAAATGATTCTATGCTTTAATTAAATCTATATAAGAAATTATTGGTAAAAGTTTTTAGCACATCTTTATAGTAAAAATCGATCTATATGATTCTATGATTTAATTAAATATGAACCGTTTTTATAAAATTAATATTAAAGTAGGGTAAAAGTGGATCTCAAAGGTTTGGTCACAGATGAGATAAATGTGGGGTAATATATAGTGGTTAAAGTGTTAATTAAACTTAAAAGCATAATTCAATTATAAGCTTTTATGCATGTTATATTTTATAAGTAGGTGATTACCAATAAGCACTATTTCCATCAATAGTTTGAAATTAAATAAAATAGAACAGGATCATTTTTTGTATTTGGAAATGTCATTATAATGGAATTGAATAGTTCCCATAATTAGGTTCAATAAGTAATTTTAATAATGATAATTAAAATGTAAGGTGGAGTTGAATTCCTTCTTAAAGTTAGGATTGTTGATTCCATAAAATCATGATTCCGTTTTCTAAATGCACTTTTTAAAGTGGGAAAAGGGAATTGAAATTACAATCACTATTTTATTTTGATTTATTTTCATATGCTAAACGTGACATTTGTACATATCTTTTGGTATAAGTGTATAAGATTTAAATAACTTACTTTAAATTTCTCTCTTTCTCTCTCTCTAAACTCCTTAATAAGCAGGGAATTCTAAACCTTTTACCTTCACTTATCACCCAAAATTTTAAGATCCATCATTATTGATCTTAACATCTATAGATCCGCCATTATTATTACTCTCAAATCTATTTTCCTTTTCCTACCATTCTCACCATTATTGATCTATCATTCCATCAACCACAATTCACTTCAGAGATTTGGTTAGTTTGAACGTTTAGGTGTTTGGACTAATATTAGTTGATTAGTAGTTTTCAGAGTAAGAAGTGTTATATATATATATATTTGATCTCTTTATTATGTTATTCGTTTATGGGATTTGTTTATGCATAATATTTTGATACTCCAAGCTATTCGGCCGAGTTTTCATAATCTAACTTTTCATTTGTTAATTGAATTATCTTTTAGGGTAAAATAATGAAAAAGATTTAATCAAATCCTGACATAGAGTACAAAGGACTTCTCACGTACTTATTTCCACGTTTTCCTTGTTCATGGAATGAATTTTGAAATACTATATGATATATAGAAGGCAAGTTGCATGAATAGTGTGTGGCTGCCAATGAAGGGAATAGAGAATAAAGATCGGAACCTTTCTCCAATTCATCCACTATAATTTGATACTAATTCTTTCTTAGCAGCCCCAAGTATATTTCATTTGTATATGAGGTTTTAGCCTATCCAAATTAGAAAAAGTTACGGTGGCCAAACAATAAAAAAGCTAAGGGGAGGGGGGTGGGGGTGGGGGGTTGGAAGGTACATAAAATAGCAAGATATCGATTCCTTTTTATTTTTATGTTGAAGAATCATTGGATCGGAGCAATCACGTATAAAGAAAGTAAATTAGCATCGTGTGCTTCACCTGATCTCGCTAAGGGAACATATCGATCAGCTTAGAGAAAGAGTGCATGGAGTGGTTGGTCGGTACAGCCGGATATATTTAAAATTAGGTATATAATATATTCATGAAATATTCGGATGCACAATGAAATAAGATGGGAATGGTTCACAATCATTAAGATATATAAAACAGAAAAGAAAGAACTATTATTTTGTTTAATTGCATGAAAATAATATTAATTATAAATTGGAAATACGTATAAATTTACCGGTATATATAACAAAGGTTTCATGGATAAAATATAGAAATATGATAGAAAATACTAAGGATTAGCTATTCCATTAGTCTTGAGAAGAAATTATGGTTGGTAACCATAGGAGTTTCTTATAATAATTATCTCACCAATCAAATATATAATAGCTTCTATATAAAAGGAATAATTGTTTTATTTCATTTCTTATAAAATTAATCAAACTTATTGTCATATAGAAAAATAGGACCATGTGTAAGTTAGAATTTTCTAACATCATTAACTCTTTAGTTTGTCTCCAATTCTTTATAAAACCTGTCTTACCTTGGTATGCATGACACAATTCTTTATAACACCTTTCTTACTTGTATACATGACCTCACAGGGTAAGCTGGCATGAGCTCACAAGGTAATCCGTGCAATAAAATATGCTGGAGAATGGAGATCATTTAGATTCTATCTCAATGGGATAGAGATAGAAATAATAGCATATTGCATCCTTTTTTTTTCAAAAGAAAATAAAACTCAAGGGACCATCTAAAAGTTTTCATCCCCATTCAAAGCTTTAAATTTTTAATTGACTTTTTTAAAAATCTAGGTGTCTTTAAAATCGGACGGTAGGCACCTTGAATCTATTATTATACTTGATGAGTACAATTTAATAGATTTGTGAAGATTTTATCCTTCTTCTACTATTTTATTAGGAATATTAATTTGTATTAGTGGATTATGTCATTCTCTTTATTTCGTGTTATTAATAAAGATAATAAATGATTAAGTTATAATATAATCGTGTTTATTCATACTATTTTCATAACTTCATATCGTGTACCATGATTTCTTTGTATAATTGTGTTTGTAATCTTATTATGTTTGTGTTTGTATTAATTATTGTATCGTGTCAGCAATTTGCTGCTTTACATTTTACTTCTCATGTCATAATATCTTAGTGTTAGGTAGTGTATGAATTTTCCTATGGGAGTTGTGAAATTTTAAAGAAGAATTATGAAAATTTTAAGCATATTTATGACTAAGAAGAACTTATGGAAAAAGAAGAGAATGGGAAATTAGAAATCTTATTTTGAAGAATTTATGATGTAATTTATGTGATTTTCATGTGGATTCATAATAAATTATTATTGCAATTATTTGTGAAAAAATACAAATTTAAGAAGAGTTGTGCATCATGAGGGAAATTATAAGAATAAAGGGAAATTATAGATCAGAGAAACTCTGAATTTTGTGTACAATATTTTGCTCTTTGAGTGTTATTATGCACAAGAAGAAGAAGAAGAGGAGGACGAAAACATAAAAGAAAAGTAGAAAATATAAGATATGAAATACAAAAGTGTACATAAAAATACAAATTCGGAGAAAAATTATGAAATCTCATTAGATGTGAAAATGAAACAATTTGACCTGCAAAATCTTATGAATGAATGGTATTTAAGAAACCACATATAAAAATTTCAATATCCTAAGGGACTTTGAATCTGTATTTCGTATTGTATTTTCTGTATACTACAATGTCTCTATATATTAAGTCTACAACTGTTAAAACTAACTCCTGCTAGCTGCACAAAATAACCGTCTAAGACTAACTAGCTAACTACTTAGAGTAGATATCTGTAATAAAATGCTCTAATTACCATCCTTTCGTTCAGTGCAAAGTATTTGCCAAATGACCAAAAACACCTCTAGAGTCCTATCTCATGCAAACATTTATTTTCTTTGCACAAGTATCAAAAAACTTCAAACTTGGTCCTTAGGACTCTTAATTTAAGTTGAATCGAGAAAATTACGTAGACCAGTATCAATATTTGGATATAAATTCAAATAATAGATTAATATTTTAGTGAGTGATTAAAATAGAGAAATCGTTATAATGCTGTTAGCTTCATCTAATCTGACCGTTAAGTAACATGTGATGCTCATGTGGAATATGCATGGCATAAACATGGCACTTACGTGTATATTTAAATAATAAATAAGTAGAAAATGCACAAAAATATATAAAATTGCAAAAAAAAAAGGAAAGAAAATTTTGAAAAAAAAAATAAAAAAACAAAGTAAAAAACATATAGGAAAATGTAATTAACTATAAAATTAAAAAATTTTAAAAATAGAAAAATAAATTAAATAAAAAAATTTTAGAAAATTAAAAACAAATTTAGGATAATAAAATTCACTATAAATTTAAGAAAAACTAGGAAAAAAAATAAAAAACTAAAAAAACAAAAGATGAAAAACAGCTACTTTACCACCCTATGATTAAAGGATGGTCAGCGACCATCTAAGTGGGTTTCCACAAAACCCCTAAGGTAACCACTAACCATCTCCCGACCTTGAGGTGGCTAGAGTAGCTACGAACAAGGTAGATTGCAACCTACTTGAACATGTAGGTCGGTTGACTTACCAAGAGGCAGAGGCTAACCTCTCATTACCTTTAGCGATGGGTTGTTATTATTGCCCCTTTAAGAATGAAGGAAAAAAAAAAAGTTGAAACTCGATTTGGTCACGCGACTTAATTAGACTTGATTGGGTCTCAATTTTTTTCTTTATTTTGTTAGAAAAGGGGTGGTGATTGTCGCTTATCATAAAAGGGGTTCGTGCAATTTCCTAAGGTGGGGGCAACCTCCTCTTGGCCTTCGGTGTGTCGAACAACTTACATTTTTAAGTGAGCTATGACTTACTTTTTTTTTCGTAGCTTTTGGGCCACCGTAAGACTGATGGTGGCCATAACGTTAGCTTTTCATTTTTATTCATTTTTTTCATTTAATTTTTTTCTTTATTTTTCTTAAATTTATAAGTAACTATATATTGGAAATCTATTTTTAATTTTTTAGTTTTCTATTTTTATTTTATTTTATTTTCTATTTTATTTTTTCGTTTTTTAATTTTATAATTAATTATATTATCATTTATGTTTTTAATTTGTTTTTCTATTTGCATTTTTTCATTTTTCTATTTTTACTTTTCTTATTTTTAAAAAATTTTCTTTCCTTTTTTAATTATATATATTTTATGCTTTTTCTATTTAGTCATTATTTATATATACAATGCTATTTGTATATCACGTATATGCTATATAAGTGGTATGTATCACTTAACGATCATGTTAGATAAAGCTAATGCTGTTACGATGGTAATCCCCTATTTTAATTAGTTATTAAAATATTAATTTTTTATTTGAACTTTTCGAAATATTAATCTTCTATTTAAATTTACTTTTATATTTCAATATCCTCTAATATAATTTTTCTATGTGAAATCTTAAGTAATAGCCTGATGCATAAAACTCATACCAGTAAAAAAACCAAAATGCCCCTAAAATTAACTCACGAAATTTACTTGTTGCATGAAATTTAACATGCAAAATTTCCACAAATATCTAAAGTTCTCACGAGCTCAAATACAAATTCGGATTTTTATTGATTATTTTTTTTAAAATTTTTGCTCTAAGTCTTTTGGAAATTGCGAAAATAGCCTCCGGTTGTAAATAAAATCTCCAAAATCAAGCTGGACAATTATGAAATTTTCATATCCTTGGAACACCATATATCAACTTGCATATATGAAAAACCAACAAAAAACAGCTCATGAAAATATATATGTGAATAAAGTAGATCAAATTCTAAAATTTAGGGTATTTTTAAATCACGAAATTAAAATGTTAGTTAATCCATTAAAATTAACGTGTAAATAATGTTTAAGTCATTTGTGCCACAATGTTGATTCTTTTCTAAATTTAATGCATTTGACTTGTTGATTATGTATTTTATCACTTTTAATCAATTTTTATAATAAAATCATATTAAAATTGCATGATTGTCATTTCTAAGTTGGGAATGATGTGTAAAATTAAATGTTATTAGTCCATTGACTTAAAGTTACTAAAGCTGCAAATGAGCTGAGTTACTTGCAGGTTGAGCTCGACTCGTTTAAAGCTCGGCTGTGCTCAAGCTTAATTAATAAATGAGTAAAACTTAAGCTCAAGATGATGTTTATTTACCTAAATGAGTCAAGTTCGAGCTCCAATTCAGGCTCGCTAGCTTAGTTACTTAGGTTCATGAGCCGGCTCATTTAAACTCGTGAGTAAGTTTATAAATTTTATATATATTACAAATATTATATATTATTTAAATCTAAAGACTAATATTTATATAATATACATAAATATAATACATAATATATTATAAGATAATATATAATATAATCCGTATTCATCATTTATTAATCTATTTATTTATATATTTTTTAATTTTATATATTTAGGCTCGTTAGTAGGCTCAAGATAGGCTCACTTTGGGCTTGGCATTGCTCGAGCTTAAAACAAAACTTATTTATCTAAATGAATCGAGCTCGAGCTTTAATTTCAACCTCGACAAAAAGCTCGGCTTAAGCTTAAGCTCAATAATTTTTCAACGAGATGAGTTAAGCTTAAGCATTTAGAAGCTTAACTCGGTTCGGTTTGTTTGCAACTCTAAAAGTAGTTGTTCAACATAAAACACAAATATTTAAAATATTAATAATAAAAATATAAATGTACAAAGAGCCAAAAGATGAAGGCCTATATATGTAAAATGAAATTTATCATATTAACAACAACTGGGATAATGTGAATATCATTATCGAAACTATAAGTGCTTTTTCAAATTTACACCTAAAATTTCAAATTGTTGAATATCATATCTAGTTGACCTTTTACTTATTGGATGCTATATTTGAAGCTTAAAGTTACTAAATTTCATACATAACAACTTTTATTTGTCAAATTTACTATCTCATCATCTTTAAAAAGATGAAATGATAAATAATTGTTTGTCAATGTTACAATTATAGGTATCAATATGTTATTTGAAATATAGATCTCTAAGACTAGATCGACCTCCTTAGAGTATGGCCTGAGCCCATTAAGCCTAAACTAACTTCATTAGAGCCCATGTTAAACTCCCTCAAGCTCGACTAACCTTGCATATATCTAGGCAAATCCCCGACTTTAAGGACAACTAGTTGTAGATTGGACCAAGCTCCCTAAAGCTCTTTCAACCTCGTTAGAAGGCATATCCAAAGCTCTTGCTTTCCTTCAGATCTTTAAAACATGGGTGGTTAAGCCCATGATGATCAAGTCCAGCCTATAAGATGAAAAGAAGATTAAGTGGGATCATCTTGACTATAAAAGGAAAATTTACAGTTGGCATAAGGTTGTCTCAAGATCCTTTCTACAAAATCTAAAGTCAAAGAGAAGATATCGAGTTCATCAACTTTAAATACCTTGCTTGCTACAGTTATAAGTACCAAGTAAAGGCTACAGGAAAAAGGATCTTAAATCTTATGCTCTTTCAATCTCATTACACACTTACTCTCTCTCCTACACTCGCTACTGATTTTAAGTAGTCATATCGAAAATACCTTTAACTGTCCTCTTAAGCTTACGTTTGTTACTTATACAGATTGCCTCTAAGCTCAACCACCTTTTTCATATACACATCAATGATAGGTAAGGTAATAAATTTGACAAATAAAAATTTAAACTAGATATGACATATTCCAACTTCAAATTTCAGATGTAAAATTGTAAAAATATTCAAAGTTTAGATAATAATTTTAACATTATCTCAACCATTGAAGCTATAAGCTTATTCTCTATCCATAGGCACATGCATTTAAAAGAGGTAGACGTATGAGTTGCACCAATGCTTTCCCTTTATCCTCTTTTTGGGGAAAAAATGTGTTTACTTGACAATAATGATATAGAACACATCCTGAAGAAGACCATCCCAATCTCTTTTTAACAAAGCCAAAAGTTTTGCATGCTGGTAGTGGTATATCATATAATTGGGACTTTTATATATCCTTAACTAGTGGAAATCATGCTGGTCAAATCAGAGGCCACCTTTGTGTATTTTTGCATTATCTAGTTACCCATTAATAAGCTTCATTTCCACAAGCAAACAACTCCTAAAAAACCAACTTAATTGCATGCATCCATCTATTTAAACAAACCGCTGTCTTGCGATAAAACTTATTTTTAGTCCTACAAATCAATAATATTCCACCATTCAGGACCCTTTTTCTTTTTCATTCACATCTCAAAATATTTCTTGCACCAATACTGTCTTCTTAGTGTTGTACATATATATTTGGCATGGTAGATTTGTTCTCCCAAAAAGGGGATCTTATTACCATCAAAGCAAGTAGGAGATATTAAGAAAATCGAATAATTTGCTTCCAAATCTTTACAAAGAATAGATCATGAGGTGCTAGGCCTTTAGATTGGTTGGTTGTTTGGTCATTTTACGGCGAACCTTTGCCACTACTTGGCATTAATTGAAGTGGAAGAATCATAGGATCGAATTTCTGCTAAAGGATATTATAGAATGTGCTGTCCAGGCATCCATCCAGGCACATCGATCAATCCCAATTTTTAGCATATATAAACATCACGCTAGACCCCGATTGAACCACTCACAAGTCACAACACGACACAAAGCCTACACTTACTAAGCTCCTCTTACCTATTTTGCTCTCACACATCCACATTCCACTATATAGTTAATATTGCATTCATTGCATAGGATTATTAAATTTATATATAAATTCTTAGAAATCAAAGATGGTGAAATTTTCTAAGCAATTTGAGGGTCAGCTTGTACCTGAATGGAAAGAAGCCTTTCTTGATTACTGGCAACTGAAGAAAGATCTCAAGAAAATACATCTTCCTAACACTCAAGCATCATCAAGCAAAGAACAACACAGCACTTTCTTATCCTCCATCAGAAAGCTGTCTCAAATTGGACATAAACATAGAGACCATGGAGTCATCCATGTAATACTCTTTTTTCCCTTTACGCTCCTACATGTTTTAACTGTCCATTATGTACTATGATATGAAAATTGTCCTGCGTTTTATGCTTTATAGGTGCATCGGAAGCTTGCATCCTCGGCGAGTATGGGAGATTTGTATGAGACCGAATTGCTGGAGCAGTTTGATGATTCTGACGCTGCCAAGGAGTTCTTTTCATGCTTGGACCACCAGCTCAACAAAGTGAACCAATTCTACAAGACTAAAGAGAAGGAATTCTTAGAAAGAGGAGAGTCCTTGAAGAAACAAATGGAAATCCTGCTTGAGCTTAAGGATGTTCTCAAGCAACAGCGTGAAAAGGGGTCCTCTTCCCATGATTACAAAGACGACCCTTCAATTTCTCACACATTATCATCTGGTATTTTCAACAATCACATTTTTGCCCATTTTCTGTCTAATGAATTCAAATTCAGTCTGGTTAACTGGGTTGTCACATTTTTGCATGGCGAACCAAGGAGTATTGCGCTACATGTTTCACAAAACTTGATAGTCGATCATTAACACAAATACAAGGATCTTACATTTAACTCTTGTTGCATTGGATGCAGGGGAGGACTCTGTCCGGGACAGAACCGAACAAGATGAGCTGCTAGAGAGCAACGAAAATGACATCGTGACAGACGGCAAGACAACAACAGATTTTCCTAAACCAGAAGAGATAGGGAAATCAATGAGCTTAAGAAGAGAAGACAGTAAACTTAGATCACTTTCTAGTCGGTCTTTCAATAGTCAAGGAAAGAGTTTAAGGATAAATATTCCTTTGACTACACCCGCTCGTACATTCTCAGCCATAACATACTTAGTTTGGGAAGATTTTGTCAGCCCATCTTACAAGAAAGGAAGCCTGGATGGAAGCAAAGTTAACATAAACAAGGCAAAGTTGCATAGAGCAGAGAAGATGATTAGAGGAGCCTTCATTGAGCTTTACAAAGGGTTGGGCTATCTTGAGACATACAGGTACAATTTTTCACAAAGAAAAAAAAAAAAAAAAGAAAAGAAAAAAAGCAATCGTGTCTAACCTGTGGTCAATTCTTTTAAGGTAGTTTTTTAACGATGGTGGAAATCAAACTTTTGACTACTAGAGTTTGTTCGTTTGTGGAATGCCTTCTCAGCACTTCTTTAGACAATTAAAGCATTAAAATTATTAATAACTATAATAGTACAAGAGGTTACGGTGATTAGTAGTTTCTACCATTAAAATTATGATAAGAGACAAAAACAGTAGCCAGTGGCTAATAATGGTATTTAACTATTACAGAGAATATTAATAAAATGGAGAAAATGATCTATTTTGAATAAAGAATCATTTTCTTTCCTTTTTTTATTTTTCATTAGTATTTTCAATATTTATAGATTACTACCACTAGATACTATGACTACAACATCAAGTAACTACTAAAAGTCATTAGCCAATGCAACCGCTTGAAATTATTAGGGTAATATTTAACAAAAGCATAGTTTTATTTATAATAAATACTTTTGAAAATATTTTGCGTGGAATAGGTACAATTTTATTTTTTCCATAATTTAATGGGTACCAATTGTTCAAATAAGTTGTATATATCTTTGGGGAAAAGGAAAAAATATAGCAAAAGAAAAAAATCCCAAAAATATCAATCAAACAGCACTTGAAATCGCTAATTTCAGTTTAAATTAAAATCACATTTTCAAAAAACAATTTTTATAACTATCCAACATTACTAAAATAGATTTGTATTAAAACTATTTTATCATGTTATTTGAAATCGTCTCAATTCATTTTTGAAGAGGCGATTTCAAGTACCATAATTTTAGAAATATTTTCTAAAAATCTGTATTTTTGAGATTTTTTTAATTTTTTATATTATTTTTTCTTTCGGTGTATCTTTGCTTACATGTCTTTAGATTTATGGAATCCACTTATTATGGGAACCATAACCTTAACGATCTTATAGTAGTATTTGTGGTGCAAGGGTGTTCAAGAGATCTACCCAATAATTTCCAATTTTAACAGTTCATGTGATGTCTATCCAATGTAATGCATAACTTTGCATGCAAATTTATATATTTGAGGATCGGAGTTAGATATATACATGACCTTTAAAATTTACTATTTTTTTCTTGTGGGATTTAATCGTTAAGTCCATAAGCAAATTCCTCTTTACTATAAATTAGTTACTGAACCACAATAAAAAGAAAATATTAGAGAAGTGGTTACTTGAACATTTTCTCTAGAGTTTCTGACGTGTCAACCACTATAAATTGAATTTCAGGAACTTGAACATGCTTGCTTTTATAAAGATTTTGAAGAAGTTCGACAAGGTAAGAAATGATCGACGCTGTCACCTTATTTTTTTTTTTTAGTTTTGGAACAAATACATTTATAAACTATTGTTTAAGTACCCATATATCCTCTAAATTTTTGAAATGTGATTTTTATTGCTTGTAACTTTTAGATTTATACAAATAACACTCGAATGTTGCTAAAATCACAAAACCTTCGCTACAAGAATCATAAATAATAGCGACGGATTTAGGGTTTTAATGATGATTTTAGAGCACATGTGCATACTTTCATAAATCATGGAAATGCGAAGTCACATTTTGAAAGTCGATCGATTTATTATCTGCACTTGACCAAGAATTTAAAGAATGTATTTCCAATTTACCCGAAAAAAAATATTAAAAGTTACAATAACTTTATTTGATTGATGCAGGTTACCGGGAAACAAATCCTTCCAATATATCTGAGGGTCGTGGAGAGCTCCTATTTCAACAGCTCAAACAAGGTAGACGTATAAAAATCTCCTAATTGAACCCATAAATCATAAAGCATTATCAATTTTTCTGGTTCTTGACATTCTTAATTATTGTAGACAAAAATAAATAAATATAATACAAGGATACAAACGATACCTATGAACACCTGATTGAAACTTTAGAGGGACAGCATAGAGTGGAAATTGATACTAAATTTTCATGTCTGTAAATAAAGTGGTCATAAGATATTCTTGTCTGGTGCTTTTAACATAATACATAGCTTTGTATTTTAGTTGTGTTCTGCTCATGAACGCAAGAATTGACAGGTGATGAACTTATCAGATGAAGTGGAGAAGCTCTTCATCAAGCACTTCGCTGAAGAAGACAGAATAAAGGCTATGAAATACCTCAAGCCACATCAGCGCAAAGATTCACATGGAAAAACCTTTTTCATTGGTAAGTAATAAAATCGCGAATATAGCATTCGAAATGCTCATCATTAAATGATACTAACAAGACAAGAAAATATGAAATTATAACTGTATTTAGATTGATGGAACCATTTTGAAATTATCTTAAATGTGAAAGCAAATATTAAAATTTATAGTGTAATTTTGAACATGTAAAATGATTTATGATATAATTTTCCAAATTCCTTTGTTAATGAGGAGCATTTTAAATGGCATGTGTCGTGCATCATTAGCATTACAAAAAATGAAAGTTTCCTAGATAACATTGTTTAATAATCATCTTTTGATTAGAATTGGTTAAGAAAAAGTTGTAGTGTCTAAAGGAAAAAACGACCGAATCCTATTAAGCTTTGAGCTTTCTAGTCCATTGAGGCAAAAAAAAAAAAAAAAAAAAAAAAGGAAAAAAAAAGCTATCGATGCTTCAAGTGGACCATGATAATGTATAGGTCGCATGACGTAATCTTAGGATTCCTTTACTGTATAGAGTTAAAGTTTTAAAATTTTCATGTTAATCGGATAATTTTAATATGTTGTCACGTAGTATATAAAAAAATAATGATGATATATTAGTTTGCAAATCTTATCGATGGAAGACTCAACTAGTTTGTTTTGTAGATCTTTATAGACCAGATTCACACGTGAATTTTCTCATCGTAAGAGGCATTGTATCTTGTAGGACCATGATCATGTTCATCCTCGGTCCCCAGTTCCCCATTATCTACGTAGGCCAAAGCCAAATATGTCTGCGTTTTCTTGACGCCGCATCTAGGCATGATTAAACTTTAATTTGAGTATAGTGCCCTTGTCTGCCATATCTATAAGCAGGCACGCATGACTTAGATATCACAACAAAAATGACTGGTTTGAAGCCCAGGAAATTGTCTTTCATGTTATGATTGAGCCTTGATCGGGCTTTGCTAGTTGCTAGCACAGGACCCCATTGGGTTAATGATAAGATGTAGCTCTACTTGGTGCTTGAATGACAAAATTATGAATTATATAGGCTGATTTAATCATTATACTTCAAAACGTTATCTAAATTTTACTCTTGACTAATTACGAGGATATTGATAATTTTGAAGCGACTGCGATACGTTGTTCTGTTCTTACATGTTTGTTGAGAAAACAAATTAAAACCGAAAACCGATAAGAGACAACATATTCAAACTGGAAGTGTTATTAATCGAGAAAAAAATTGCATTAACGTGGTCAGGGCTGTTTACTGGCTGTTTCTTGGCACTTCTGGCCGGTTACATCATCATGGCACATATCACTGGAACATATAGAAGGCAAGCTGACACAGTCTACATGGAGACGGTTTACCCAGTACTAAGGCAAGAAACTAACTATTACCATCATTCAATTAATTTTTAACAATCAATTCTTATGAAAATTACCTTAACTGCTGCTAAATTTCTGTGTTTACAGCATGTTCAGCCTATTGTTTCTGCACTTTTTCCTGTATGGCTGCAACATTGTCGCCTGGAGAAAGACACGCATTAATTACAGCTTCATCTTTGAGATAGCTCCGACCAAGGAACTGAAATACGGAGATGTTTTCTTAATTTGTGCTTCCTTGATGGCTATTGTTGCTGGAGTCATGTTTGCGCATTTGTCATTGCTTACAAAGGGGTATTCCTATGCTCAAGTTCAAGCAATCCCTGGATTCCTTTTGCTGGTAATTGCTTGCTTTCTAAATGTTACTCACTGAAAACTAAAACCTTTTAAGTTCTGATTATAGTATCACTTGTTGTGTATGCATAGGTTTTCATACTCTTGCTCGTGTGTCCATTCAACATTTTCTATCGATCAAGCCGGTACCGTCTCGTTTGCGTTATGAGGAACATAATTCTATCGCCACTATACAAGGTACAATTTAAAAACATGGCGATTGCTTTGAAAATTCGTAGAAGATTCATTGAAGCATATTTAGGGAGTTTTTAATTGTCTGCAGGTTGTGATGTTGGACTTCTTCATGGCTGATCAACTTTGTAGCCAGGTATCTTTCAAAAATTTAATGTTACTCGTTTGAGATTATCAAGGTTTCTTTAGAGTCATAGGCTTGTCAAAGAATTAGTCACTGAAGTAAACCATATTTGGAGCAGGTCCCTGCACTCAGAAACTTGGAGTATGTGGCCTGTTATTACATAACAGGCAGCTACAAGACTCAAGACTACGGTTATTGCATGAGGACCAAGCATTACCAAGACCTTGCTTATGCGGTGTCGTTTTTACCATATTACTGGAGGGCAATGCAGGTACAACAGGAGAATCTCCTATAATTTCATGTTAATCAATAAATATGAAAACACACAAGGGCTAAAGTTTAAGCTTAAGCCTATTCAATCTGGTGCGGGATTTCGTATTTATAACTTAGCGTTCCCCCCATGTGTAGATCTAGATTTGAACATTGACTAATGCCCATAAGATGGAAATAATTAAAGGGTAGTCGATCGACAGTGCATAGAATTCAACTCACTATCTATAAATGTGATTACTAATTGTGATGCTTCGGTCTGCAGTGTGCTCGGAGATGGTTTGATGAAGGAAAGACAAGCCATCTAATAAATCTAGGGAAATATGTATCAGCAATGTTAGCAGCAGGGGCTAAAGTTGCCTATGAAAAGGAGAGAAGTGTTGGATGGCTGTGTCTTGTTGTGATCATCTCTAGTGGTGCAACAGTGTACCAATTATATTGGGACTTTGTTAAGGATTGGGGTTTGCTCCAAATGAATTCTAAGAATCCATGGCTGAGGAATGAATTATTGCTGCGTCGGAAAACCACGTACTACATCTCCATGGTACATAACTTGACTCCATCATGCTCCACCACAACATAGAAGATAGAAAACATTTCAGATAATGGCAAATTCACACCTAAAACTATTGATTAAATGAGGATCCATTCCCTAAACTCCAAAACACGAGTTTAAATGAACCATTAATTTTGAAAATATGCAACTTCCTCTTTAACCATCGAAAAGGTTCTGAATTTGCTGAAAAAGCCAGTAAGAGTAACGCTTTTGGAGCTTTGGTAACAAATTAGAAAGATGTGTGCATATTCCAAAAAGTTATAGAAATGCGAAGTTACATTTTTAGAGCTGTTAAGGTAATTCTACACCTGACCAATAGAATGGGGGTGAATTTGCAATTTCCGGAAACTTTCTCGAAATAGTTTAAGTTTCATCGGTGTATAAAAGATTCGCGTAATGATTAAAAAAAAAAAAAAAACTAGTTGATGAAAAGCATATTCCTTTAAGTTGATAGACTCAATTAACAAACAAGTGGAATGAATAAGTTCTATTCCAAGATAAGAAGATTCTTTTGGACTTGAGACATATCGTAAGAAACATTTGTTGTATACTGCAGGGCTTGAACCTTGTTCTTAGGCTTGCTTGGTTACAAACTGTTCTCCATTCCAGTTTCGGAGGGGTCGATTATCGGGTAACAGAACTATTTGTTGCGGCACTAGAAGTCATTAGGAGAGGGCAATGGAATTTTTACAGGTAACTTGATCTTTACGAAGCAGAATTAAAATTCAGTAATTTTCACATATCGGTTTCGATAACAAGAACTCGCTCCACTTGTTCAGGCTGGAGAATGAGCATCTAAACAATGCTGGCAAATTTAGGGCAGTTAAGACAGTGCCACTTCCCTTTCATGAAGTGGATGAAGAAGACTGATGCTCCATTTGCAACAATTGCCAATGGAATTTCTATTTGTTACCATGGAAAAACTTGAAGAAATTCTTTTAGAACCATAAATTTGGTTCTTCTCATACACGGGGATGCAAATCTATCAAAACTTGTCACATTACTAAGTAGAATCATGGGAAATTCTCCATACATGTACAAAGTATTCTTCTTCAATAGGAGAATCAAATAGATATAATGCTTAAAAGCATCAACTGATGTATCTCTATCCGGGTATCAATTTTGTTCCACTGTACTATCTAGCTGTTCAAATATTGTCAGAATCTGAAATGCCAGAATGAAAAAAAGACATCTCGATAGTATGGAACTATATCGTCGGAATGATCTGCTTACTGTTGTTTATGTTGTTTGTTGCTCGTTCTTTCTGGTCATCCGGACAATTTTATTTGAGATACCAGTACCGAAATTATTTCTTCATGTGCATTAACAAGCGATGTGATGGACAAGTATAAATAATATTTTAATATATAAAAATAGTAAGCTACTATTATGGTTTTAAAAAGATATCTACGTGTTACAAATTCATTAGTATTTACCAGCTACCAATTAATCTACATGGCATATGAATATTGAATACTATTGAAGTCTTATGCTAAAAAGACAAAATGGGTTGGCTGCGCCAAAACCAGCTTATAATGAGATGTTGTAGATCTGAAATTTACATTGATGCTAGCCAAGCCCTTTGACAACCGCCAAATATATGCGACCATACTTTAGGGTGCATCTAAGAACAAAGCATCAAGGCTCGATTCTATCAACGTGAACCAGTGATGAGTTCCTTATCCTAAGAATCTCGCACAATTTAAGAATTTCTATTATGCAAAGAGATTAATTTGGAATAAAACGGATATGGCCGAACCTGCATTTTCTGGAAATATCATAGGATAATGTTAAAATTAAGGTAACGGTATAGTTGTAGACAATTTTTGACGATACACATCTCGGATTTAAACATGTCCATTATGTTGTTCTTAGTTTCACGACTAACTATGATGTTACGGAAATTTTATCCATGTGATGGGAATCAGCAAATCCATGCAACGGAAAGAAACATAAAGATTGCTATGTCTTATAAATATTGTAAAGAACATGGTTCCCTTATAAAGATTACCAAAAACAAAGTACAAAGAAGCATTTGTTGTTCTTACTGCACTAAAAGCTCCATCTCTTTCCTCTGATTCCATACTGCTCTCTACTCTCCTCTCAAGTTAAATCAATTTTTGATTGCCCTCAGTTCTCTAAACTTTCACCAAAAGCATATCCAACAAATTACTGAAGCTCTCAGCTCCTGGCTTTGACAAGATATATTCTTTTAGTTGCTAAGCTATATACTTTGGAGTGTGTGTCTTAAATTTTGATTGGATTCAAATTTTGGAGCATGTGGATGTAGACATGGAGCAGATATAAGTTAAGTTTTAGAGCCGCCCAGAGGGGGGTCGTGGATTAACCGAAGTGGGTCATCATTTTGCTGAACCTTGAGAGGCTAAAATAATATCTTGTTTCTTTGATTTCTTATGTATCAAATTATTTCTCGTATTGAGTTATTGAGGTTTGGCTCTATAACTCTATAAATATATTGTTATAGCTTATTATTGAAAGCAAGAGAGAGATAAGAACCCCTATAGGGCTTGATGTATAATAGTTGCTTTAAGTGATTGTGAGAACCATTTAGTAGTGAAGTTGTGCAATGTTTTTCTTCTTTTGCTTTGTGTATTATGTTAATCTATATGTGAAAACCAAATGGGATCATGGCAAATAGGTATTACAGCTTCAATTGAGAAGGAGGTCTAAGATTAACTATTTATATCTAGTTTTATATAGGCTAAAGGCATAACGAAAAAGTTCAATATGGAGAAATTTTGTGAATACATAAATGTCGGTTCGCAGTAAGTGAGGGTGCATAGGATTCTGTTGTAGACTGCAACTAAGTTTAAAGAGGCCAATTTCTATGGACTATAATAGGGTGAACTCAATGAGTAGGCTATAAGTTAGTCACTGAGTCTCACTAATAGTGTTTTGTAGAAGAAGTAGGAATTATTAACATGACTAAATCTTTAACAAGACAACTGGTCTCGAAACAAATGCTATATTTTCTCTAAATAAATGAGGGGTTGTTAATTGAACAATATATTTTTAGTTTCATATCTTTGATTAATGGCTCAAAAAATATATAATGCGAAGCTAACATTGAGAGCATCCAATGATCTTGTTGTGCTCTTTACATCTTCCTTAATTTGAAGAGATAGTAATAATAAGAATCAGGCTACTGGACCACTGACCTACAGTTAAGCTTGAGGACTAGAGGGATTAGCGAGACGAATCCTTCTGTTCCAGCCTACTTTTGCAAAGACTGAGTATCTCTTTACTGACCCATTTTACCTGTCAAGCTGAGTGACTGCCTATTTCTCGTATGTTGTGTGCCGAGAAGCGAAAGGTTAAGACAATTTCCCATCTTCATTCTCACACATGCTTAGTTAATTACTTACTCGGCCGTATCCCTACCAAGAAGCCGAGAGAAAGAGCTTGGACTGACCAAGCCAACCTTGTTGAGACAAGCAAGCTGTGCTGTCCGTATTTCTTGTCTACATCTTTCAACAGCATCACCAATATAGCATCACCACATATATAGTATCATGTATAGAATTTGTTGCACTAATGGTTGCTTTCCTTGTATATTCATTTTTACCCTTTTGCATCTTATACATTACTCCTTTAGGAAATGCCTATCTTTTCTTCTCTCTTAGGTAAGTTGCCCTAACTTATGGGTATAAATACTCCTTTACTTATAAATGTAGAGAATCAGATTGAATATTAATACACTTGAGTACTTTTCCTTTTTTGTGTAAACATTACCTGTTTATTCTTGGCTTTACTTTTATCTTAATCCCTGAGCAAGACTAGGTAGCAAGTAACCTTATTAGACCAATTCGTGCGTCATATCAAATTGTACTGTGAGTTCTTGGAAGTTTCACTAGTGTGTCATATCTATTGGAGCTATTCGTAAGTTTTTGCTTACCCTTCATTGGTAGTCGTCCTTTTTTGCACCAGTCCCCATTATTCCTTTCAAGCTTTCTACAAACTTAAACCCATCCAGCGACTGGCCTTATTGTTCTTGGTCATGGTTCGTACCATCTTAATATCAAAGCTGAGGTCCTATGTGAGCTATAGTTGGTTCTTTTAAAAGTTCTGTTGTACTCTATTTTGTGTATGTAAAATAAAGCAAGTTACTGTGTTCATCTTAGCTATTGTATTTGCTAACTGTTAATTTCCTGAAGTGTTTGCTTAAACTTTAGATCTGTAGAGAAAATGACAAACTTGAGTGTGAATGTTGGTATGGGAGATAATAATAGTGGAGTTGTCCACCATGAATGACAGTTTTAAGGAACCTCTAAAAGCATTAACGAGAGACTTGATAAAGTGGTAAACCTCTTGGTTTTTGACCCGAGCTATTCATGCGTTGTCTTACCAATTGATTGAGGCCGCACAAAACACTCCATAAGCTGTTCAACCTGTTAGAGGGTAGAACCTAACTTGATTAGTTTAAGGTGGAGGAGTAGGTGGACGAGTGAGGAGAAGGATTGATTTGACAAACATAGGAGACGAGGAAGAAGAGGAGTATTCTAAAGAAGAGCATGTACGAGTCCCTAGAGCATTTGACCATATGAAGCTTCGGATTCCAAGCTTCAATGAATTTGGGAATGCAAATGAGTATTTAGAGTGGGAAGAGAAAGTGGAGCGTGTTTTTTATTATTATCAATACAAGGATTACAAGAAAGTGAGAACTGCTGCTGTTGAGTTCTCTGGATATGCTGCTATGTGGTGAAAGAATTTTTAAGACATAAGAAAACGAAAGGGCTACTGAGAGATTACTACTTACTTCAAGATGGAGAGAATACTTAAAAACAGGTTTATACCAGAAAATTATCTCTAAGATATTTTCACTCAGCTTTAGGATCTGAGATAAGGAGGTTAGATTATTGACTAGCATGTTTAAGGATTTCAAATGCTTATGATCCGTTGCGAAGTGAAGGAACCACCGGCTTGAACAATTTCAAGATTCATCACTAAATTGAGAGGTGATATTTGAGATATTGTAGAATTCCAACAGTTTACCACATTGAATGAAGCCATTAAAATAGCTCAGCAAGTAGAAAGGCAAAGAAGGAGTCGGGTATCGACAAGGATGTTGACTAGCTGACCTAGATAGGCAAGTCATTGAGCTTAGTCAAGTACCGAGCCAAGCCGAAAGATGGTTGTTCAAGCTAATTAGAAAGGTTGACTAGATGGTGAAGTGCCGACTCGAAGTTATGAGAAGGGGTAAGGATCAAGTAGGAAGACTAGCTAGATCAAGTGCTTCGAGTGCCAATAGTTCGAACACATGATTGCCCAATGCTCAAACTAACGAACAATGGTCATTAAGGGAAACGTCCTGAAGCTAGAGGTAGACAATACAGATGAGGAACTTAAGGAAGAGGAGATCCTTGTCGAGAAAGAAAATGTTGAGAAAGAATCGATTGAAGAAGATGTATTTGCCGAGGACTTAGACCAGTTGATTATGGTTGTTCGATGCACAATGAACATGAAACCCTCACAAAAGGAAGAGCAAAGAGAGAATTTATTTCATACCACTTATATGGTGAATAATCAAGTGTGTGCCCTCATCGTAAATAGTGAAAGTTGCACTAATGTGACATTGGTCGATCTTATTTCAAAACCAAAGTTGCCGACTGTTGCACATTTGAGACCATACAAATTGCACTAGTTGAGTAAGAAAGGAATACTACACGTCACTCAGCAAATACTATTATTGATCACTATAGGAAATTACTCTAACCAGATTCTTTATGACATATTTCCCATGTATGCTTCTTACATGTTGCTACGTAGATGGTGGCTATTTAATAAAAGAGTTATCCATGATGGCTACAATAACATGTACATGTTCGAGAAAGATGACTGAAAGATCACACTGAACTCGATGTTGTCGAGAGAAGTTAATAAATTGCAGACAAAACTTTCTCATGGATTGAAGAAGACTCTAATGACGAGTAGAGTTGAGCTCTAAGAGGTTATCAATGCTGACGAGCCGACTCTTATCCTGGTCAGGCACCTATTACAAATGAAGGAGTGGGGTAAACTACCCCAAAAAATCATAGAGTTGCTTGATGAGTATACCGACCTATTCCCAAAACAGTTATCTAAGGGGTTGCCCCCAACTTGAGGCATAGAGTATTATATTAACTTAGTACCTATCGCTATACTACTGAATAAGCCAATTTATCAAATGAATCTCGAACAAACTTCTAAGCTATAACGTCAAGTCAATAAGTTACTGGAGAGGGGATATGTTTGAGAAAGTCTTAGCCCTTGTACTGTGCTAATGTTTCCAATATCAAAAAATGATGGAACTTGGCAGATGTGTATCGATAATCGAGCTATGAATAAGATTACGATTAAATATAGGTATCGGATTGATAAGTGTAAATTACTTTACACTTTCAAAGCATGTTTAGGCATAGAATTGGTCGTAAATATGATTTAATTCTTTAGATTTGGTGCTTAATTGAATAAAATAATGATTTTAGGTAAATCATAAGCAAAAGGATGGAGTATACACAAGAATAACAACTTTTAAGTTAGTTACAGCCATGAAAGGGGAAGAAATAAGTGAAGTAACATCAATCATGGGCGTGATAGTAAAGCAATGAAGAATCCAATCATGCCCTTAATCACGGCTATGATTAAGGAAGTTTGGTTAATTCCCCTGTCAATTACAGTCGTGATTGAATAGTAGAAGAATGATCACGGCTATGGTCATGGGTGTGATGAGATCTAATAATACGACGAGGAGTTTATAGTCTCAATAATTGTCGTGATTGGCGAAGAATAATTCTTTTCGAGACTATCATGCCTCGAGTCATGGGCGTAAGAGAAAGGGGCACAACTGTTCTTTTCAACCTTTTCACCTGAACCAATACATGGGAAACGTCAAGTAGTGTCGTGAAGGGGTAGATTCGAGGTTTTTTTTTTTTATGGGGAGAATATACAAAGACATGGTAACTTTTAGAGAAGACATCAATTTTCATAGATCAATTTTTCAAACATCAAGAACAACACATCACGTGTCTACAACACATCCATTTTACCTATCCTTGTTCCCAGTCTTGCATTTTTTTTTTCATTTGTATTCTATATTTTTTTTTTCATTTGTATTCTATATCATTTCCTAAGTGTGTACTGTACTTTCCTAGAATCACGAGAGAGAGAGATGGGAATTTATTGTTCATGTATTTATCAAACTTCTTCGGTGGGAAAAAAAAAAGGGTTTTACTTTTAACTTATTCTATGCTTTATTTCTGTATAATTATGTTTATTGTTAGTTTGTGTTGTTGTTTCTAACATATGTGAGTAGTCCATTAAGGCTTGCTACATCTTTAGTATGATCAAGTGCTTGAAAAAGTAATTTTCTGACATTTGTTAATCCTAATGAATGACATTTAATGAATTTAAGTACGGTGTAGTACACAACATTAATTTAGGATAGATTTCGATAGAATATGTCAAGAGACAATTCTATTGAATAGATCTAGTTCATTGGAACAATTTACTCCTAATAATAATAATAGAGATATTATTAGGAAAGTCGCTGTATCTGTAGAGGAATTGATACATTGACACGACATTAATATAATCTCAGTTAGCTGTTAATTGAGAAGAGATTCCAATAGACATAATTAGGATTAGAAGTAAGCAATTCTGAGAAAAACGCTTACATGCTGTAATTTCCCGCAATTAACAAGTATTAGGATAAAGAGTATTTTGGTAAGATTATATTAAGTAATGAAGCAAGTCTGCATGTTAAATATATTTTTGTAACTGTTCTTGTAATCATTGTATCAATCACTTTAGATTATAGATTAGTGTAGTTTAGTTAACAATTCTTAAATGCATTGAGACTGCATGTTGGGCCATATTAATATGACGATTACTAGGAAAAGTTGACAAAATTGATTCAAAGAGGTTCTGTTGATGAGTACGTTAATGAATTTGAGTCCCTACATAATCTCGTTACCAAGATGTCTAATAGTATCCTTAAAAGCTATTTCATTTCGAGTCATAAACCAATTCTTAGACAAGAGCAACAATCTATGAAGAGTGCTACATTAGTATACACCATGAGCCTAGCTAGGTTGCAAGAAGATAAGTTGAAGAGCATGCATTTTGTACGTATTTCACATACAAAAACACCATAGACATTCAAAACCTCATCTTCTAGACCTACCAATTACATTTCATATACAAAATCCACCATTATTACCTAACCTTGCCACAAACACATCACCTTCCTCATCTAAACCAAATTCACCTATTAAACCTTTCATTCCTATTAGAAAAATGCAAGAAGAAGAATTATCGGCCCAACAAGAAGAGGGATAGTGCTACAACTATGAGGAAAATTTTCATAAAGGTCATGTTTGTAAGCCAAGTTTATGGTATTAATTTCAAAAGGGGAAGATGAATTAGATAGTGAGGAAATCATTATAGAGCAAGAAACAATAGAGAACGAACATAGAAAGGGAAAGGAACAAAATATGGAAACTAGTTATTATGCATTATCCAATGCATTAGCTCCTAAAACATGATCTTGTACATATGATGTAGGGTATGACTAAAACACACACCCATACACACGTAAACTAGGCGTGGTGTTGGCTTTTAAGTTGGTGGAGATATAGCTATTGATGGGGGGTGGTAGCAAGCATCCTAGGTTCTTAGCCTCTATGGCAGTGATGTTGACAGTAGTTTTGGAGAAGATGGAGTCGGAACGATGGGTTCATTTTTATGCATTTTGTCTCCTTTTTGTACTTTTACAATTTTTTTTTTTTACCATTTGTACGTTATTTAACTAAATATATTTTATTATTTATTTATGAACCCGTGTTTAGTACGTAATATTTATACAGATAGATTAAACATAGGTATATAAATATAAAAAAAATAAAAGCATAAACATAAAACTGAAATAAGAAGTTGATTTGCTTAAGACACATTTATTATGTATATTTGTAATTTCTTTTTTTTTTCTATATTACCAAACATACAGTTTAAGAACAATTCCAGAAAAATACAAAAAGGATGAAAGGAAAAAAATGCCAAAAAGCCTTAAATCCTTTCTCCTTTGTATTTTAGGTGGTTATTTTGTATTCATGGATCATTTTGTAGGCTACCAAATTTGGTGTAAACTTTGACCTATTGCGTAAATATTAGAGATTCCCATTCATTTCCTTTATGTCACATTTTGTATACAAAAATAAATCAAAATGAAATTGTAATTCTAACATCTGTTCCCTTTTTCTATATTTGAAAATATATTTAAAAATCAAAATCACGATTTCATGAAATTGATGATTTTGGTTTCAAAATAGAATCTTGTTCCATCAACTTTGAGAAGACGAAATCTTGATTCTATTTTTCCTCTTTAATTATTATTAATCAAAATTACTAATTTAACCTTTAAACAAATACAACTTTCAATAATTAAGAGTATATTTCACAATTACTATTTTACGCATTTAATTCTATTTCATTCCACTATATCGATATTTACAAAAAATTTATCATTTTGGTCCTTGTTTCATATTATTTCAAATCATTCATACATAGCAAATGTAATATGGTTTAATTTGTAATATACCTCCTTCTATATACTTTCATGTACACCTAACCTATTATATGTGAAATTAATCCTCTAAATCTCTAAAATTTTAAAGATAGTGCTTTTTTATTTCTATTTGACCATTTACCCTTAATTTTCTATGTTTTATAATTTTAAAATTCTTTTATTATTACATCAAAAAGGAAAAATAGAGTAGAAAAAAAAAAGAAACTTTAAAAGCATATTTTTTTAAAGAAGTATTTAAACCTTCAATTCAAAGGTAGGAAGTTTAGTCGAGCATTCTTACTTATTACGGCTAGATCTAATCCCTTGGTCTTTGTGGAAAAGAAAAAAAAAATTCACGTTCTTCCTTTCGGGAAGGGAAGATTACCACGTATAAAATAAATATGAGTGATATATTTATAATTTACTCTTTATTCACTCTTCTTTTTAAATGAATTTATTCATTACTCAGAAGAAAAGGGCTTCCTGGGCTAATTTATAACTTTTGTTGCTTAATGGGCCGAGTAGCTCTTGTTCCCCGCTTCAATGGTTTTTGTGAACAATAACAGAGCCATAAAGAGAGCTTTTAAGTCGGATATGTTTATAGATTATAGAAGAGACTTGTATGGTTGAAAAAAAAAATTAATTAAAACCGAGGAAAACCATTTGATTTTGTGTGATTCGTTCATATATTTGAAGATGACATTATATTTCCCCCACCCCCCCTTAATTTTCTAATTCAAAAATTTTTAAGAAAATGTGGGAGAAAAGAATTAAACCATTTCATTCTTTGAAAAAAAAAAATACCATATTACGGCATGTGGATATTAGTTTAAATAAAATGTTGGCGATATTAATCCACAATTCACTACCTACTTATGACTTTGTGTCTCCTCCAAGTAAGTTTGAGGCGTTCCAAACTTAAATTTAATGGATTGGATAGAGAATAAATATTTATATTTTAGTTCATTAGTGTTTGTGGAGTATTTATTAAGATGCTGTTGTTTTCCAACAAAATTGTCTTCATCATATTGTCATGCTGCAATTCCGAGGATGGTGTCAACTTGCCACATATTCCAATTGATGAGTAAGGACATCTAAGGATTATCTTTACATGAGCCACTAGCATCCCTCACAATTATAAACAATAATCATTTCTAACATTTGAATAAGTACAAATAAATAATGGGTCAAAATATCATTAAAACTTTAAAATCCTTATACTACCATAGTTTGAACTATTGCATAAAGATTTCGGAAAATCGTCACCACTTAACTAAATCTAGACTTATTGGATGGAGTAGATTACTAAAACCACTTTCATCTCCAAGTTTACATGTCATAACTTTTATGTCCTAAACTCGAAGGGTATTGTAGTCAATTACATGCTCCTGCATCATATGCATGTACAAGGCTCAATTCCTACACTATCAAGTCTTTTTAAGTCCAAATAATTTAAATTTCACGGAAAACCAAAAGACGAGATAAGCACTCTCCAAGTTTGCCACTTCCCCTATTCCCAACATAGGCTTAAGCACATAAGGAAAGCAATTATTTATTTGAAAACCAAATATTTGTTGAACTCTTTAATTCATCTTATGAGTACACACAACAAATAACAGTTTAGTTACTCACCTTTATTTTTTTCCTAAAAAATCGTACCTGATCTTTATCTTCACTATTTCTCTAAAATATTAAGTCAGATAAAATAAATCCTTAATCATTTTTAATTATTCCTTCTAATGTTTAAGTATTTTCCTACCTTTATGAAGCCTCTAACTTATTTTAAGCAATAACTTATCTTAGTTCATTATTTGAATTTACTTAGAGGCCAAATAAGGTGATCGACCTCGGTATAATCCATCGAGTGTAGAAAGGAGGTTGGGTGAACTTAGTATTGCTAAGTCATCTTTAATTTCCATTGGTCTTACTTATTCTAGTATTTGGATTCTAAGATTTATTCTATTATCTTAGGATGCTCTTTTCTTTTATCTATCTAATTTAGAGTTATAATAGTGATTCAATGGCCCCTCTTATAGATTTTTACTTTTAAAATTTATTCATCTATCCTAAAGTGCAATATCTATGATTCCTTTGTTACTCGTTATCAATTGTTACTTGTTATCAACTCTGATAATATAATCATATTCCTATGATCATGTATAAATCATAATTAATGTTGCCTATCTTTATTTTCATATAAATCTCAACATCTCATTTAATAAGAGTTTTCACATTGGGCTTTCTAAATCCTAGTTTATTTTAGTTCCCCATTCTATCTTAAATTACTAGGTTTTGTAATATTTTATATTTAGATCTTGATTCTTATCACAATTCTTTGAGTTTTAGATACTAACTTTTTAATTTACTGTTAATGACCTTATATTCTAATGGTATGAATACTGGTCTCCTATTAGAATGAATCGAGTTCGAATCTCTCTTTTTTCATTATAATCATTAAAAAAAAAACTTCTAATGTAATTTCCTTAAAGCTTATAAATAAATTTCTATGGTTATGACAATAGTTATTATTACAAATTCTAATTTCTAGTTTCTATTAGAAAATAAAAAAAAGGATTAAATCTTATTTTTTATTTGTTAATATGTGTTTTTTAATTTATCCCCTCTCATAAAACAACAAGAAAATTCTTATTGCAATACAGAAAGTCTTTTTTGTAAAATGCTATGAGTGTCTCATATAAGAGGGCTTATAGATTGGTTTCCTATTAAATTGTACATCTTTTAGTCTAGTATCCTATTAAATGAAGGTCTATTATTAATTTTGCAATGTCATATAATTGGAACGTGTAGCATATTTGTTACTCATGGACTTTAGATTTCTTATTTATGATCTTTTATTGTTTACTTGTACTAAATCTATTCATTTTATTAAATTTTATAGTTATGGTGTTTTCAATTACAAAGCTAAAATAAACATTTGTCTCTTCATAATTGTTGTTGTTTGAAGTGTGTAAGTAACAAAACTTATCAAGTGTGTGTTACGTCACCTAGTAAAATAGAATATTACATAAAATAACATAATTATAAACACAGTTAGTTACACCTAACTCCTCTCTGCTATACTTTAATCCTAATGCCTTTAACCTAGTTGATATAAGTAACATTCAATAGCAAAAATTAACAAATTGGATATATAATTCATTTTTACTCTATAATTTAGGGTTTGATAAAGTGTCTTAGACTTTATCTATCAATTCATTTGACTAATACATATCCGAGATATGTATAGGTGAAGAGCGTGTTTTATAAAAAGAGATGTCACACATGCTAAATATACTCTACTATTATGTCTTATAGTGTTATACGCTTTAGCTAACTCCATACCTACTAGAAAAAAAACAAATAAAATCCTTAAGTAAAAAAAAAAAGAGAAGTTCTCAACATCTTACCCTACGAGTTCTCTCATATTGCTCCCCATTCTGAGTTCTCTCATATCGCTCCCTATTCTTTGTTCTCCTACCATATTCTCTAATGTAGTGCCCTATAATCAGGATTGTTATAGTTTACTATGTCTCTTTAGCTTACTGATATGTCAGACATCTTAAAACCAACCTATAAGCTTCTCCTTATAAATTACAACATCTACCATTAACCTGTATAAACTCCAAATCCATAACTTACAGATGTTCTCTAACATCCAAAATCCACTATTAATTTTGAATGCTCAAATTCTCAAATTTCTTTATTCAAAGAGAATTAGGTACTAAGATTTGTTTGTCTCAAGGAATAACTAGATAAATTATTGTAAAACATCAAATAACACAAAATTAAGGACTTTAATTAAAGAAGTCTCAAGTGACATGTCACCACCCAATAACAATACAAAAATAAATAAAGAGTTTTATTTCCAAAACTTAACTAGAATAATATGTCTAAACATAAATTATGTAGAATCGCTCCCATTGTTATAATAGTAATCATAGTATCTTGCTGCATTATCATCGCACTCATAGTCACCATAATAATAATCTTCATAATCCCCACAACTTGAACTTGAAACTAAAAACAAAAGTTTCCAAAGGGTGAGTAAAGCCTAGTATAAGGTAATCAACCATGCGCGCATGATCATACAAGATATGCTCAAGCACATACAATTGTGGTATCTGCATGTAACAACAATAGGTTTATATCTTTTACTTAGTTTAGTAATAAATACAGTCTTAGCATCTTAAAACTTGGAGTAACTCATGAATCCAACAAACAATATATATATATATATATATATAAGTGTTGGTATTAGGTCCTCCTAAATACCCTAGGAATTAAGAATCATCTCGATATGCTAAAATCATTTAGAAATGAGGCTCTAATTAGACAATATCACACTAAGATCATTGGGTTGCTATTCTAAGGTCACTAGTTTTCTCGATCTCTTAGGCCCAAATAAGCACACACAACATATATTAGATTAAAACCGAATAGTTATTAAGTTAGTTTAACATAAACTAGTCTTATATGCACAAAACAACACACAATACCTTGTACCTGACTCAAAGGATTACTCAAATTCAGAAATTGCCTCACAACCCATTCATATGAAAACAAAGCACCTCTACTTAGTCTTAAATACTTATCTAACATTGCCTCTTCCTCCTAACAACCCAACTCTTATACTCGCAACTTAAGTCACTAAAGAACCTATGGTTGTTACAATGATAGATTTGTTTATAATTCATTCTGATTGAAGATTTAAGTTTAGAATGATGTTACAAAGGTTTAGGAATGGAAAATAAAGCTTAAAAACCATCAACAATTGAGGGAAAACGTCAACATACATTGGCATTAGTATGCTACTTTGTGTGACGTTCAGACGCCAACTTTCTAGGAGGATTTTCTCCTTAGTGTTCGAATATTAGAAGGGGTGGTGTTTGGATACCCAATGGTAGCTTATAGATTTATACAAACTATAGCATGTGTTTTCACCCCCTTACCTCAACCCCCTTCCAAAGCCTTTGAAAACCACCACTTCTAAAATGTTCCCTGACCTTAAACTTATCCCTAAACATTAACCTAAATAAGTTTTCCAAATTGACATGTATAATTCAATCAACAACTTTGAGGAAACAATGTATAGAAAGGTTAAACTTCAAACTTACCTTAAGGATCTGAAAACTTGTAACTTACTACCAAAAACCCACTGTAAAAACCTCAAAGCATAGCCAAAATTCGTTTTTCTCACTACCCTAAAAAGAAAAAGGAATTTTCAATTAAAGGTTGATCTAGATCTTAAATAAAATGGCGTTTCCAAACCTTACCTTATACCCTTCTTTTTTGATCTTGTAGAAACGAACATAAATCCTTGTTTGATCTAGGTTTTGCATAAGAGCCCTAAGCCAAAGGTGCTATACATGAGGAGTAAGAGTGAAAAAGGGCTTCTAGTTGTATATATCGGCGTAAATAATAGGGTCATAGAAGTTTTCATCATACCTAAAATACCCTTCACCTCTCTAGAATATTACCTATTAACACCCTTACTTATATTATGTTATTTATTCTTATTCTTTCATTTTATTGGGTTTTACACTATATTACCATTATGCCATCATCAACAAACTATGTGCTGGGTTAGTAGGATAACACACAATGTTGATGACTATGATAGAAGGACCAAATTATCGCTTTTGATTTCTTTGAACTATAGAATTTATGATGTGTATTTTTATTTATTTTAAGTAGTAAAATAGTTTTTTATTGTTTATTTTAAGTTTATTAGTTTATGAATCTACGTTAGCTTTTGCTTTTATATTTGCAATTCATTTCTTTATTTATTGTTATTCAATTAGAATTGGAAAGTTGATATAAGTTTATAAACACTTGTAGCAATAAGATATAAATATATTCTTTTTTTTTTCCCCCTTACATCGTAAATGTATTATGTCTTGTTTTTAGTTAATAATACCATGGTGTCAAATATCTAGATCTATAGCAATTCTAAACTATAGCTTTGGATCCATTTTTTTTCTTCAACTATTTTCGTTTATGTTTAGAATTCGTTTTTATGGTTACGTTTCAAAATATTGGAGATAATTTCGCACAACACTAACGAAAAATGGAAATTCTAATTTATTCCAAAAATTACTTTAATTTCCACAAACACCAAAAAACCACACCAACCCAACACCCCCGTAAAGGGGAATCATCATTAGACATACGAAACGAGAAATGTGGTATAAATCGAGTATTAGGAAACAGATCGAGATCCGAAACCAAAAGCTGCTTTAACTTTTCCATATGAGGTAGCACCAAAATTTAGAAAGATAAATTAATAGATAACTCCCAATTAGCCAAAAAAAGATCCAATAAATCTGGCTCAGTATATCACGAAGTCCAGCATAGTTATCAACAAGCTTCCATTTCTAGAATTTCGATCCTGACTCTGCAGTCACTGGACATGACAAGTACCTAACTAGCATGAAATTTAGTAAACAAAATGAACGTTGAAATTTTCATAATCGTTGTTAATGATCAAGAGTGAGTGTGTGGCTATAACTATCAAGTTTTTGTCAGGTAACCTAACCCCGACCAATCCCTAGTTACCCTCTAAGTCTAGAAGAAGGTTTCCAAATGTCTTGATATTATAGGTCTGAAATTTCAGACATCATGAAAAACAGCTTCCTAATGAGCGCCTATAGTAAGTTTTCGTATGTGTGGTTTGGTCCACTGCCACTTGGAGCTGCTATTGACGAACTTTACCTATCAAATGAGACTTTGGTGAGGGAAAGGAAACGTCATATGGTCACCATTAGACATTGGCGGCTAATCCTCCCCCTTGGGTCCCCGGTTCTATGCGTATGGTCTCGGAACCTTTTTTATTGGACCCATCGTCAGTCCGATTTCTCGATAAGGTTGGATTGGGATAGGGTGTGGCTCATTTGAAAATACAGAAACGATCGCATTTTTTAAAATTGTAATCTAAACCCGAACACTCTGATAAGAATACATTTATACTTCATTATAAGAACTATTTGCTATAAGATACTCCGTTCCTCATTGTTTTATGTAAGCAATTGTCCATCAGTTTTGGACAAGACCGGAACCAGGCATTCTTAAAATTAGCTGTGATGGAGCCATGAACCAGCAAATGAAGCAAGTCGACAATGGTTTTGTAGTTGGGGACAGCAAAGGTCGACTTATTCTGGAGAAATATAGCAGTATGAACATCCCCAACGTTGATTCACAAAGTTAACACTCTGCCGACCGTATCGCGTTCCGGGGTATAAAGGAAAGGAGCATTGATTTATGGAGATCTCGATCTCCCATCTGTTTTATCTTCTCTTTTATTTTTGATACCAGATCTAAACCTCTTGGCCTGTAGGGAGGCTTTCAATCTTGAAACTGCTTCTTTGTTTCTTTTTCTTAATTGCGGTTCCTTATTAGTAAAGAAAACGTTACACGTGTTAGAAATTACTCGTAATTTATATATTCGAAGAAAAAATTGAAACGTATTCAATCATTCAAACATTCGGTGCTATCAAGGGGAAGGGGGAATTAGGTGAGTAGCCAGAACTTGACCACCAAAGAAAGGAAAACGCAAAAAATTGAATAAAATTTTTCATTTATGAGTCAAGTCGCTTGACAAGTTCTAAATGAAACATTTATGGAGTACACACGCAGAGTATTATATGTATTATCTATATGATGATAGTATAGAGATAATTATCCTTGGAGTTCATCAACTTTTGTAGGAGAGTCCTTCCTAAATCATAACAAGAAGTTGAATATTAGGAATATCTCTACAGCAATGCAACCAATTCCTAATCGTGTCATTTCTCGAAATTTGTAAAATTATATTATTTTTTGAATAAAAAGATGTCATAAATACGTCGATGCCTCTATGACAAATAAGTTTACCAATTGCAAAATCATTTAAACTATTAAAACTTGTAATAACTTATTTAGTATTATTAGACCCAGTCCTAATGGTTAAGTTAAACATGTGAGAGAGTTAAGATCAAAAGGAATGAGCTAGGTACAACCGGATTCGACTGGGGTTGGACTAAATTTGTTTTATGATTGAATCGAATAGAATTGGGTTGGATCATGTGGTTCAAACCAAATTTGACAATACTGAATTTTCACACCAATCTCAATCACTGAAATGTAATGGTATATCTTTTATATGTCATAAGAAAAATTTATAATCCACGTGTTTTTTGAAAGCTTTAAGTTGAATTCCAACAATAGACTTCATTCCATCTATACAATAATTTTGCTAAGCCTTATTTACAACAAGATGGTCTGACATACAATAATTAGTAATCGCTTTTATGAGGTTAATTTTAAATTGTAGGGCAAAGATCCCATCTTGAAACACGTCTTCATCCAAAATTATATTAATGATTCTAAAAATAGTTATGCAATATGTGAATCATTGAATTTATGAAGTGTAATTATTTTTTTTATGCATAACCATTATCAATCAATTCAGCAACATGTAATATCCACATAAGCCTTTTATTTGTCTTTTTTATTTTTGGCAATCTATCCATCCAAATATTGCACAGATAGGGAAGGAAAGTCGAACCTTAATCTATTCTGATGGAGTACTAATGGTGATATTACTAAACTACAACAGTCTTAATTATGTATGTAAAGTTTGAAATCATTAAGTTAGGTATCTTTTATCTTGATAGTAAAGTTCAATATTAGCTCTATAAATAGTTGTCCTAAACTAACATCTCAATTATAAATTCATATAACCTTCTAGTAATATAATTAATGCCCTTCTTTTTCTTTTACTTCTCAATTATGTATTTAAACAAAACGAGTGGGATTAAATTTATGTGCCATGGTGGTTGTGTTTGTTATTTTTCTGTTTTATAATTGATGAAATGCTCTCATAGCATTTCAAGAGTTACAATACCCCAAAAAAAAAATTTTATTATGAGGGATATTTCAAATATTTTCTATTTAGCCTTTCTAGCGATGGTAGTAATCACTGTTATATCTCCTAGATAAACTTTAAGTTGTCCTTCACCTATAGACAATAAAGAACCTGTATAAAGCCTCCTATGGCTAGGCTAATGAAGGCCCTCCGACATTTAAGTTAGTGAAGCAAGTGGTATGATGAAGGTAGGAGAAATGATAAGAGTGAGTTCCTAGGAGAGGATAAAAACAAGTGTCAATCCCTTTACTTAAAGATCTTACTCTTATTTATAGATCATAGGTACTTATTATTAATGACACATAGTGATACCTGACTAGTTGGTGTAGGATCTGGTGAGGTGGCATTGCTAGCACCTGTGGGACATCATTCCCTTTATTGGCTGGTAGAGACTGTCACGCCTCGAAACGGTAAAATCGTAATAGTCCCGCCGTGTAAATAATTCTAAGATAGAAGTTGGCCTTACAACCGCTATTCTAGACCTGATCTATACAAACCATTCATGACTAACCTACTTTAAAGTAAACAGTTCGTAATTTAAATCAATCATTTACTTAAAAAAGTAAGAATATATATATACACTAGAATTCGGTTATTATAATTAACGTTTTAACGTAATTTATTTCCTAGTTAATACATTATTTAAAAATGAAAAATTTAAGATGAGAACTTAAACCTTAAAAATATATGTCTGTTCTTCAAATGTTTTTCCTCACTCCCTAGTATCCCGCAATTGCTGGCTTCAGGGTAGTTGTAAGTCGCTTCTTGGCTAGCACTTGTAATGACGTCTATAGGGATGTGAGTAACCACAACTTAGTAAGTTAGGATGGAAGACTTAAAACTATACCACAAATGTAAACAAGGTTATCAACCAACTTATTAGGTGTAATGTATGTTTAAGCAAATGCCATCGCACAACGTTGTCTAGCCCGTTATAAGATTAGAGAAATTGCGCTTACTCTAATCTGGGTTGAGGAGTTACTGTTAATGCAACAGTTTACGACCAAACCCAGGTTTATGCAATGGAGACACCGCTCCTCTCGTGACTACCTTCGAACCATTGACTTTACCCTTGCCGCGACCTTCTTACTTGTCACTTAGTACGATTAAGGATGAAGAAGGGACCTATTATGCTATCTAGCACTATTACTTTCGAAAGGATCGGTATTTGGCCGGAAAATCCTAGGTTTCCCCTAATGGGCTGCAATGTAGGTCCAATTATGGTTATAGGTTGTATATTTGATTAGGTCCAATTTAGGCTGATCAATCAGTTCATACAAATTATACAATACAAGCTAAGTAGCAAATCAAAAATCATATCATCAGCTTAGAACAAGCACAATTAAGTATAATTTCAAGCCTCCAAAATATAATATTGTATTAATCCCAACTTACCTCAACTCCTCACTCACTCACTCGAAGTCCAACTCGCTTAGGTTATCGCCGATCATTTTTATAACACAAACGTGGTTTCAGTTTTTCATATAACTATTATAAGTTGATTTTATCTTATAACACTTATTATTATCTTTTGTTTAAGGTTTAATATACCTAATTATCTATGTCTTAAATCTTTTACAATTCTTCTTAAATTATGTTAAATTCTGTTTCAGTTTTCGAATTGATTTCTAAATTAAGTTTTTAACTCAGTTTTTTTTTTTTATTAGAGATTCATAAGTACACCCTAAGAAATCATTCTGACCCATAATGTGAAATTAATCGCATTATCTTCGAATATACTGAATCTCGTTTTTAGTCTCTAACTAGTATTCTAGTTCATACGGTAAACTTGAATCCTAATTTAATTACCAAATTCACTTTCGTTATGAGAAAATCTTACATTTTTCATATAATTACCCTAATTTAAGTTTCCTATTAGATTTATTGTATATTCCTATTATTATCATAATATCAATTCTAACTAATATTTTCTTAATTATTAATTTCTCATAATTACATATTACACATTATCACTTAATGTGTATAAAATGTACACTTATAATATTCCCATCACTTCAAATATCATCTCCCAATATTAAATAATATTTCAAATATCTAAATTCATCCAAAATCAGATTTTGAACCCAATTACTCTAAATTACCAAATTAACTTAAAATGTACTATTTTTTCCTATTACTTATTTACTACATAATTACCCTAATAATTACATCTACCACCTTAAATACTACAGGTATCATACTTCATCAAATTTCAACATCCTAAAACATATAATTGTACATCAAATCAGTAATTACTCATTTAATTACTTAATTAACCATAAATTACCCATTTTATACCTCATTTTAAGGCCTAAAAATTATCTAAATTTTTCAAAAATTTATTTTTGAAAAAGGGCTTTGTGGTACTGTTCAATATCACCTAAGTAGTCTAGAAAAAAATGTTGGGCTTAAAATTACACTCCTAAGAATTATATATCACAGGACATATTTTCATCAAAATAATATTTTTCCTAAAAAATAGATACTAAAATATTCTAGAATAATAAAATTAATAATTTTATAAAAATATTTACTATTTTTATAAAATTACACAAAATCGGGCTAGAAATCGAACTCACTGGTTTGGATGGCTCCGGCTACCGTCGGTGGCCATGGGTGTGTCCACCCACCTGGGCGCTGCCACCACCGTATGGCGGTGGTGGCCGTCCACTCCCAGCTGCTTGTCGGGTTTGGGTTCTCCTTAGAAGCTTCAACTACACAGATTTTTGCTAAATTTTTGTAAAACCTTAATTTACTCATAATTTCACCTCTCTCTAATTTTCTAAACTTTCTAACATCTAAAATGAGCTTATGAAAAATTTGGGGTATTTATAGAGATCTTGGGGAATTATTGTGCATTAATTTGATTAGACAATTATCTTATCTTCTTCCAATTTGCCTTTTGTGTTGTTATAATTTAATTGGATAATTTTTTTTTTTATTTTCCCTAGCTGCCATGACCGAAATCTAGATTATTCCTTTTTTATTTTTTTTATTTTTACTTAATTAATTATGAATTTTCTTTAATTATTTAGTATTATTTTAGTACATTTCGCGTATTTTAGGTAATTACGCGTATTTCTATTTATATGTAAATTCATATATAGTACAAATAAATATTTCTAAATATTATTTAGGTCATTCTATGATTTTTAGTATACATATAATTTATCTCTAGCGATTCGTTAATTATCGGAATACATTTTACGCATTTTCGATAAATAATGAGTTATATACTTAAAATTTAGAAATTTTGTATTCTTTTATTTTATTACTTATTTTTCTAAGTTCGAACTTATGGGATCACTTTTACTAATATTTCTAACTTTATTTGATAATTTATGCTCGATCGGATCCTTTAACCAATCACCCTAAATTCTATGAGTCAAACTTTAAGTAGCTGATCGTAGGTCTTACAGAGACTTTAGAGATGGGTCTATCCCATTGATGATGGGTGACCACCCTAATTCAGTGGTTAGGCACTAGGCGGTGTGAATTATGATAAGTGGTCAATCAATGTTAAATGAAGAGAGAGAAATTGGACAATGGATAGGATAAGTGCTTGGCTCATAGCTTAATGGCTTCTTCGATCGTGGTCTTCGAAGGGACTAAGAACAAGCCTCATGCGAGCACTGTGGACAGTAGTTGGACATGTTTGGTATTCAAAGGCCTTTCGAGTTAGACTTGCTCAGGATACATACAAGCATCTTAACAAGCCCTATGGTTTTGGTTAAGTTTCTTGATGCCTTATAAGGCCTGGGCTAGGCATTTTAGTGGTCTTTGGGAGCCCTTTTGGCCAAAGTTGACCGTCAACATTTGCTCCCTTCCCTACTCTCTTAACCATCTAGCCAGTAAGAAGAGTATTAATGTTTTTGGGCTCATGAAGGGATAAGCCCATGCTATCTAAAGGCCTAGAATCAGCTATGTAGTGGTTATCCTTCTAGAAGCAATCTTCTAGAAGTGATGATTGACATGACTATTTGTAGTATACTCTTTGCATGCTTGGTCCTTTCCAATGCTTGTGTCATTTTTTATGCATAGTAATTGCGCTTCGTGGAATGTGTTGCATGCGTGTGTCATTGATTGCATGGGAAAACCATTACTTGGCATTAATGCATGTCTTTCCATTGTCATTCCTCCTCAACTGTTAAATGGGTTGGTAGGTGACATATGGACGGATGGGATTTTGCTCCACTTTACTATATAAGGGGATTATAGGGACCATCTTCTTTCATTTTGTCTTGCTTTGACTTTAGTTCTTATGTAGTCTTCTATTCTTAGAGAGCTTCTTAGAAAATGAGTAAGGTTTGAGTAATCCTTCTTAGCGAGAAAATGTTGAGATTGGGGCTCCATCCTATTGGTGGGGCTCATAAGCATTAATTGAGGGGTATAAAGGGTTGTAGGGCAATGGAAGGTAGACTCTAAGCGTTAATCGATGAGTGTACGAAGGTTAGTTCTCCTTTGGTCGATGGTTCATTACCCTTAACACATTATTTGGTACTCATAACGTTGGTGTCCAGGTTTCTATGCTACATGTTTAGGCAATTCTTAATGCTAACATATGTTTCTAGCCTAGAGAAGGGGTACTTCAATGACTTAAGGGTCCCTGACCTTCACCAGCTAAAGGACTTATAGGGGGCCTTGTTGGGCCTTGAGAACATAGCAGGCTATATGATCTCCACCTTGTAATGGTTGTCCTTGCAAGCTTTGAGTACTCTGGTGACTTCCATGGGCTCCTTAGCGCTTTTTGGTTGAGTATTCCAAGAGGTCGGGTGATCCTTGGCTACTTGCGAGTGTGAGAAGGACTTCCTCTTAGGGCTGTTGTGGTAACATGAGCTTGACCAAGGAAGAGCAAGCCATCACTGGCTAGGATGGGCGCAAGGGACCCTACTCCATGGTAACTACCGCAACATAGGAGGTGCAACAATCGCTATCCTCCCAAGTCCGTAGTCATTCACTTGGGGTGGTTCATACTGGACATAGTTCGTAAGGACAGTTAAAGAGTCGAGTTGAAGTTATGAATCGAGTGGCTTGGGTTGGGGGCTTTACTTTATGCCGACTTAAGATTGCATACAAAGTGTATTGAAAGGACTGTTTACCAAAGCCAAATTGAAGTTACGAGCTCGAAGACTGGTGCTAAGTAGTAGAATAGGAAGGGGCTCCTACTGGTGTAATGTACTTTGTATTTTTTTTGTTGTGATAGCTTGTAATGATTCTTGAATTTAATGAAAATCACAGTTGTTCTTCACATGTACTTTTTTCATTTTCTTTCTTTTTTTTTTCTATCTCTCTTTTTATACTTGTCTCGATCGTTGTAAAGTGCTCGAGATCTAATAATCTCGGTTTATGGGGAGATCACGTGGGTACATGCTCTGTCGAAATGTGGGGAGCTTGCATAGGTACGTGCTTGGTCCTGACTTTTAGCGTGCTCGGGGATTCGAGCCGTAGTCATTTTAACATGACTATTGGGGTTATTAAGGTGACTATTGGAACGATCTAGGTCCTTAAGAATCATGTGCAATTAATGCTTGCACGTACTTATGCCCTATTAGCAATCCACTTAACGACACTTCATTTAGCTGTTAGTTTAAGGATTATGACACATGGTCATTTAGGGCAATGGTCGTCATAGAAAAATTTTGTTTGGCTAAGCTCTACTATAAAAGGGCTTGATATGAATTACTTTTCACTCTTTGGTTGTTACTTTGCCAAAATTGCTTCAAAGCATTTCTTACTTCATTAATATCTCTCATCCTTTGTTTTCCTTCTATTTTCCCCCCATTTTCTTTAAACTTCTTAGAGATAGCTAACCAATAGCCTAAGGGAAAACATTTCAAAGGTAAGGTAGGCATAAGCTCCGACCATAGGAATGAGTTAGTCCCTAACCCCTTGAAATAGATAATGGAGGCTAAAGGTAGTGGTGTAGATAAGGGTTATGTAATATCCCATAAATTGCCAATCAAGACATGAACATCTACGTATAACGATAAAGCCTTGTCCTTGTACAATAACGATAATTGATCTAAGGCATTTAGAAAAGTAAATTAAATAGGCTAGAAGCTTACGAGAAATATGATAATCCTAATTGAGGAATTTTCGTACACATGAAAGTAAAAAATATAATAAAATATTAAGAATATAATCAAGATAGTGAGAATTTGCTCCATATGAGACCCTAAAGTCAAGTTTAAGGCAACTGTACCTAAATTTAGGGCTTTTGGGAAAAGTTATCTGATTGAACCAAAACTTTACAACTAAAATAGAAAATTTAGTTAAAGTGATTTGATGAGTTGGATTTTGAAAATGATTACCCAAAAGCCCAATTTTTTTCTTATAAGTATGATTACTTAATATAGTGTAAAAATGATCGAACCCCCGAAAACTAAGCTTGGATTGCGACGAGAATTTAGAGATAAGTTAATTAGGTAATAAAATAAAATAAAATAATATAGAATAATATATTCTGAGTATATACATATTTTTATGAGTATACCCGGTATAAATAATAAATATACACGTAAATTAACCTAAAATTACACAATTATATACAATATATACTAAATTCATAAAAATAATTAGAGAATATCTTTTAAAAAATAAAAGATATGTTACAAAAATTATTATATTGGTACAAATACACATTACATGTGATATATACATAAGATATACACTTGTAAATTAATAAAATAACTAAATACTAATATAATATATATAATATTAGTATTTAATTAAAATATCTATTAAAGCTTATCCAATAGCCTCCAAAATTGCTAGACATGCTGGAAATCACAAGGAAAATTGTGGGAACTGATTTTTGCTGAGTCAAAAGTGAAATTTTTGTAATTAAGCCACCTCTTACTATACAATTTTCAAGGAAAATATTAAAATAAATTACTTAATAATTAAGAAAAAATTCAACCGACCTTAATATCTATAAATAAGACTCCCTTACAATAGATACACGTTTAGGAAGCCAAATTATAGAAACGAAAAATCAGAAAAAAAAAATCAAAGGAAAATAGAAAAATTAGAACAAAAACAAAGCAAGGACTTAGTAAGGACGGTTTCCCAACTATTCAATGACCTAATGTAGAACCCAAATGCCACCTAGCAAAGCCACCACCGCCTAGGCCGACCGACAACTCCTCTCTGGCCAATGGTGACTGGAGCTCCAATGAACTTAAGTTCCAAGTTTTTGCCCTATTTTTCTCTATTTTTAAAAAATTATTAAATTAATTAGGAAAAATGTGAAAAAAATTAATCCCTAAGTTATTTTATATGTACTTTCATTTCATAAATTTATTTTTACAAAATTAGGAATATTTAATGTATTTGCTTAATAAATGTATTATTCGTCCGAAATTTGAAATTCAAAATAAATATACTAAATGATGTAGTTTCTAACTCAAAATTTTTGTGTAAGATACTTATGATATATAGATAATTTCTATGTAGCTTTATTTTTTATTTGAATATTTTTAATATTTATTGTATTTTTTAGCTTAAAAATAGCTCGAAATTAGGCTGAAAATGTTAAATAAATAGGATTTATGAAATTAAATAGTGAAATTGACCTATACTAATTTCTAATAATGTATAATGGTGTTAGGATGGGTTGAAAATAATTTTGTACAAAAAGAATCATATTTGGGTAATTAAGTGTAATTTAAGGATAAAATCGTAATTTCGAATATATAGGTGATGAATCGATAACATGAAACTAAGTGATGAATAAATTCCACATATTTTTAGGATTCTATAGAAATTTTCAGGGAATTATTTGATAACCCGAGCTGTTTATTACGAATTTACGTAGTAAAATAGCTTGAATAACGAACTGATACCTAATTCTAGTAATAATATGTTAAAATATGATAAATAGTTGAATAAAAAACTATCTATTTGTGTACTGGTCAGATTGGATAAAAATTATATGTTTTTTAATATATTTAATGATAATTTAATAACCGAGATACATTATAGAGGTATTAGAGTCAGATAATACCTATATTATAGGTTATATTGACAAATTAAGTAAAATATGATTTAATAACATAAATTACGTATAGTACAATAATATTTAATTAGATATATATAACTGTATTAAAAACTCTAATTACCCATTAAAAGTCATTTCTAGAAATTATGACTCGTAATACATGTCGTTAAGTTTATACAAGCTTAACGATTAACGACACTATTTTTACTCAAATCGGATAAACCTAGGTAACATAACTATAACTTTACCGTAATCAAAACGTAATTTAAACGATTAAAAGTACATTTCGATACGATCGAAATGATATATTATGCGTCATAATATAATTATGTGTATTATTAATAACTTAACTTGACTTATATAATAAAACTATATATTATTATTAGAATATACTTTAGATATGATCTTACTGTTTTCGTAACTATTATGAAAACTAAATTTAGATTTTATATATATAGGACTGTCCGGTAATCAGATCATTGACGACCCGAGTTTTCCATAATGAGCATTGGTATAAGTAAGTGGGATTAATGCTTTACAACATTTTGGGATATTATTTCAGAATATTTACAAACTTTAGTACGTATTGACTTGTGATTGTAGTTAGCTATATGTGCGTATGTAACGTTTGTGGTCAAGTTTCGATTTGTTGTGATGGGAGTTGACCTCTATGATATGGTTGTTCTCTAAATATTATTATTGAATTGTTTAAGCTTAGTTGATCACCTTGAAAAGATGAGCTAACTTAAACTTAGTTTAATATCTAATTTGATATGCATTATAACTTATTAGAGGTAACAACTAAGATTCTTGAGCCAAATACGGACTCCCTTCGATGAGGATAGTTAAAATGGTCCTTTCTCCACCTTTAGCCGAACTAAGTGATAGGAGAGGAGATCACGGTAAGGTTGGGGGCTGTGGTTCGAGGGTGGTCACGGGAGGAGGGTGTTCTCTATTATATGAGCTTCGGTTTGGTTTTGATCATGAGTGTATGACATCAATCTCCTTAACCTGGATTAGAGCGGGTGAAATTTCTCTAATCTCACGACGAACTAGACAACGTCGTGCAATGGCATTTGTTTGTACATATATTGCATCTGACTAACTTGGTTGAAAACCTTACTTGTGATGTGCTAAGTGTGTTCTTCTGTCTCTACCCCACTTACTGAATAAGTTATTGCTTATTCCCTTATAGTTTATTTTGCAAGTTCCAAATGGCTTATAAGTGCCTACCTAACACCAGAACCCTAGTAAACTGGGATGAGGAGCGAGATATAACAAGAAATAGCCGATTATTACTCTTAGTATTAACTTTTTTATCTTTTAAGGAAAACTACACAAGACTCCTCAAAGGGCTTGGTAGTTTTCAATATTTTGGTCTGTATATGAAATAACATGTACTTGTGGGATTTATTATTACTCTTTTATAAGGTCAAATGACAAGTTTATTATTACAAATTATTTCAAAGAATTACTTTATAGGTTTATATCAAATAGGTATCTAATTAGACGCTTCAAAGGGGTAAAGTTGAGTATGCCTAGTATGAATTAGGTCTAAGATAGTAGCTATGAGGACAATTTCTATCTTACGATAGTTTACACGGTGACACTGTTATAACTTTACTTTTTTGAGGCGTCACAGGTTATACATGGGAAGTTTGAAGGGTGTTTATAGAGGCAAGGCTTCGGTGTGATTATTGACTTGAGAAAGAGGAAGCAGGTGGACCCTTGGGACCAACAAGTAAAGGAAAGGACATTGTCACTAAGGTCGAATACGTCCATAAGGAAGATCAATGGCTGAGGGTTTGCAAGGAGGTGAGTTGTAATATGAATGCATGAGAAGTGTGCTTACTTAAGAAGGGCACCCATACCTGTGATTATGGTTAGGATGGGCGCTCATTTTATATATACTAAAAGGTGGTAGAGATGGGAATGTGATTATCTTTTACGGAATTTCAGTTGAAGGTGTTTAGGTACTTCTGAGTTAGCCTGAGCTTGCTCCATCTCAATGCTCGACAGACAGACACTAGTAGCCTTCAAGGTTGTATTCGTCTTTTATATGAGGAGATTGATGGCTGGATTGTTTTGGTACTTTTTCCAGCTAAAGGGGAATTTGGGTTGATGGGTATATTTTGCTAACCAGGATACTCTAATAAATTTGTTCTTCTAGCAGAAGAGTAAAATTGATGAGTGAAGGTATAAATTCTATGTCATAAGGCACCTCATGCCTTGGATTTTCCTACGAAGTGGGCAAAGCCGATCTGTTTGACGTACGTTACCCACTTAAAGAAAGAAGACGAGGAGGCTAAGGAGTAGATCCTTGATATTAGTTAGTGGAAGGGGCCAGGGTTTGATGTTGTGGATATGGTGGACTTGTATTTGAAGGGTGAAATGTTGTATGCCTAGGAGATAGGTATGGGTGTTTTTGTAATTAGGGAGAGTGGTTGTCGATATGCCATCGCCAATAGTTAATGTAAGGGCTCGAGTCTGCTCTCCTCCATAAGTATGTTTACTTTCACTTTTTAGCTCAAGTTGCTCAATCCTTTTCTGTATTTGCAGTGTACAATTTATCCGGGGAGGACATCAAAAAGCAAATGATGCAAGTCCGGGAAGAGAGGCATCATTTGAAAGGAGAGAGGCTAAAAGAAGGGGATGAGCTTGCTCGTAATGCAAACATGGAGGGGCTTATCTCGGCTGATGAAGTTGCTGATGTGGCCAAGGAGATAGGCTGCTCTTGTCTTGAAGAAGAAGAAGAAGAAGGTAGCTAACCTAAAAATCAAGTCAAAGAAACTTGTGGTTAAAGATTAAGAGGCATTCCAACCAATGTATCTATGATTGTTACTGAACAACAAGAGGCTGCTATGCTTGTGTCTAAGTACGGGGTGCTCAAACGAGCTGTGCTCGAGGTTTTTACTAAGAGGACACTATGGGAGTTGGTTGCATCGGTTGAGGGTCATTTGGGAAGGCTTGTTCTTAACCAAGGTGGCGCTCGAGTGAGTAGTAGGGAGAGAAGCATAGAGACTGTAATATACTTAGAAGGGCGGCTTGGGGTTAGAAAGATTTCAATGAAGGTGGAGTTGTAGACGATGTGTAAGAGTCGTTTCCATCAATATTGCACTGGAAGGTAGAAATGGGAATGAGTGTTCACAATAAGGTTGGTGTCGTAAGAGAGTGGTTGCTAAAGCGGGCCTATGTATAGTAGGTTCATGATAAGTATGTCAATTAATGCTCACTAATGGCTTTTGAGGGAACTAAGGGAAGCGATGAGCTTTTGTCGTCATGCTTTCATTAGAGCAAGTCATCTTTTTAATTAGGTACAATGCAAGTTTTTTTTTTTAATTGTACTATTCTCATTAGCCTATATTTGTAGACTTAACTTTGCGATATTTGTTGCAGGCTGGTTGGGCAAGTGGGCAAGAAGGTGATGAAGAGTACAGGTGGTTGAGGCAGGAGGTAGCTGCGTTGAGGAGGGAAAACTTCTGGTTGTAGTAAGAAAGCAATAATCAGGGAATCAAGAAGCTTCAATAAGAGCAGGATGTTGTTGCTCTTAGGTCTAAGTTAGGTTAGTACAAGAAGTTGGTTGAAGACCTAGATTTGAGGTGCACTGCTTACAAAGAGAAGCTTTTTGTAGCTAAAGGAGAAGTAGAGTCGACTCGTCAAGAGGTGGAGGCTACCTAGGAAGAGGTAAGGGCAACAAAGGTAGAGGCTGATGTTGCCCATAAGGGTGAGGATGCAGCTAAGATGGAGGCTAATGCCACTCGAAAGGGTAAGGAGTTGGCTAGGGAGAAGGCTAATCGCTTGTAAAGGGAACTTACTGCTGCTCATGCTAGCTTTGCAAAGAAGGAGGATAAGCTAATGGATGGATGTGATATGACTCCGATAATGAAAAAAAAAAAAAGAAAAGCTCTTTCATGAGTTTTTGTCAAGTCTGAACTATAAGGATGCTATGTTTAATGCTGGTCAAGATGGTACCAGTATAGCAAAGATTCATTGTAAGGAAGTGTATCCTCATCTTGATTTCATCTTCTTGAACTATCTCATAGAGGAGCATCCTAATGAAGACCTGGAAGGTAGTAGGAATGATGATGAAGAGGACACTGTTGCTGGAGGAGGTGACTAAGGGGAGGCTTGATCGATTGCTTGTGCTTGGGTTTTGTATTTTTCTTTTCTACTATTTTGTTCAATCTGGCTATAATGTCTACTCATGTTCTGTGAGGTAATTCTAATGTTGGCCTTGAAAATTGTACAAGTTTAACCATGATGAATGGATAATTATTGTATATGTGTATATTTCCCTTCTTCTCTTTTGTTTGTTTTCATAATTCATCCGAGCCACTTATGTGAGGTTAAGCGTTATAGATAGTTTATGTGCCCATCCTATAGGGACCCTTAGGTATAAGTGCCTACTGGGTGCTCAAGGTAAGACTCAATGCTTAGGTTCTTTCAAGAGAATAATTTTGTAAGTAGACACTCGAGGTAGGACTCGAGGCTTAGGTTCTCTCAACCAAATAATCCTATAAGTGGGCACTCGAGGCTTAGGTTCTCTCAGGTAGATAATCCTATGAGTAAGTACTCATGGTAGGACTTAAGGATTAGGTTCTCTCCACGAATAATCCTGTAAGTGGGTTCGGTCACTGAAGATGAGAATTGACTTGGTTTATTCGGTGCTAATGATGTCTTTGCAAATGGATCAGGAACTAAGAGATAAGTAGGGTAGTGAGTATATAGAATGCAAAATAATCATCATTGTTTTGATTAACTCTTTTAAGAGATACATAGTTACATAGTTTCCCACAACTTGTTTGCATAGTCTACATGAAGAATGGTCGGAAGTTGGCTGCATTCTAAGTTCGGGAGATGGGCTATCTATCTAGAGTTGCTAGTTTATATGCATCGCTACCTACATTTGCTTTGACTCAGACTGGGTCTTCCTAGTTGGGCAATAATTTTCCTTGTCCTTCATGGGATCCTATTGATTTTAGTTTGTGGTATATGAGGTCTCTTAGTTGTAAGACGTTGTACTTCACTCTTTTATCATAATATCTGGCCTCACGTTGTTAATATGCAGCCACTCGAGCTTTTACTACTTCCTTTACTTCATCAATGGTGTCTAAGCTCGCTTAGAGGGCTATTTTGTTAACACCGACATCGAAGTTTTGGGTTCTGCTTGTTAGGAGTTCAAGTTCTATTGGGAGGACAACCTTAGAGCCAAAGGCAAGGCAAGGCAAAAAGGGGTTTCACTTGTGGTTGTTCAGTTCATGGTTCGATATCCCCAAAGGATGGTAGGGAGTTAGTCTGCCTACTGTCTGTTAGCTTACTCTACCCTTTTCTTTAAGATGTCAAGGACAATCTTATTGATTGCTTCAGCTTGCTCATTAGATTGTGGGTGGGTGATAGAAGTGTACCAGAGCTGGATGTGGTGTTATACATAGAAATCTTAAAACTTCGCGTTGTCAAACTGTCTCCCATTATTTGTAACGAGGTTGTAAAGGGTACTAAACCAGTTAAGGATGTTTGTTAAGATGAAATCCTCAGCAACTTATATGGTAGCAATAGCTTGTGCCTCAACCTACTTAGTAAAGTAATATATAGCTATTAAGATGAGTTGTTGTCTGCCTAATACTTTAGGGAAGGGGACAAAGACATTGAGTCTCTATTGGGCGAAAGGCCATGGATTTGTGATAGGATGAAGGTCGGGGCTGGTTGCTTGGCTAATGGGCACATGCTTCTAGTAAGCATGGCATCATCGAATCAGGGCTTTGGCATCTTGTTTCATTGTTAGCTAGTAATATTAGAGGAGAAAGGCTTGGATGTATAAGGCTTAGGCTTATCTATGATTGTTGTAGATGCCGAAGTGGAATTGTTTAAGGACATGAAGCCCCTCTTTAGTGGTTAAACACCGGAGGAGGGGCAGATTGTATTCGCGCTTGTATAGGATGTTATCTAGAATGGTTTAGTTAGGAGCATTATATGTAAGATTCTTAGCTTCATTTTTATCTTTGAGGAGAATGCCTATGTTGATGTATTTGGCAATGGGGGTTATGATTTCCAAGACTTTTTTGGTGGGGGATGGTTTATCTACTGTGCATTGTGGCTTGAATTGGGGGAAAACTTGTTTGGTAGATTCTCAAGGGATAGGTAATGGTGCGGAAATGAGCTTGGAGAGCCCATTTACCTTGGAATTTCCAACTTGAGTGAACTTAGTAATATTCCATGAGGAGAAATTCACAGTTAGGTCTTTTACCATGCTTTCTCCCTTAGTCTCATACTCCACTTTAACTTGTTGGATGACTTGCATGGAGTTGGAGTATATATTAACCTTTTTAGCTCCCACATCTACTGTAATTCATAATCCTGCTATGAGGGCGTCACACTTGGCCTCATTGTTGCTCCCATAAAATCTAAATTTGAGGGCATATAAAACCTCGGTGCCATAAAGGCCCTATAGGACCATTCCTGCTTTGCTACCTCTTTGCATGGAAGACCTGTCTACGTGAAGGGTCTAAATTAGGGTGTCATCTAGGGTAAGTGGTTCTTCTTCGTCGATGTATTTGGAAACAAAATTTGCGAGCACCTGTGCTTTGATGGCATGGCAGGGGTGGAATTAGACTCCATAAGCATTAAGCTCAAGGGATTACTTTACCATTCATCCTAAGGTGACAAGCTTCTATAGGAGTGTTCTTATAGGCTGGTCAATTAAGAAGATGATAGGATGCACTTAGAATTATGGGCAGAGTTTCCTTGTTGTTATGATGATAGCAAGAGCAAACTTCTCAATTCGAGTGTATCTAGTCTTAGGGCCTTCAAGGATTTAACTGACATAGTATACTAGCTTGTGTTCATGCTCTTTTGCTTAAGAATGTATGAAGAGAGGGCTTAATCGCTGACGACGAGATATAAGTAAAGTTCTTTAAGAGGGACTGGTTTAGATAGCAACTGTAGGTTCTGGAGGAACTCCTTCAACTTCCTAAAAAGCGACATCACATTAAGGTGTCTAAGGAAATTCTGATGGATTTTTTAAGAGTTTAAAAAATTCAGAGTATTTGTTGGCACTCCGTAAGAGGAAGCAGTTCAAGGTGGCTATCTTATTGATGAGTCGTGAGACTTCCTTGATTTTGTATGGAGCCTTCATATCTTTGATCACTTGGATCTTGTCAGGGTTGTCTTTAATGCATCTTTCTATGACCATGTAACCAAGGAACTTACTAGATCCTACTCGAAGACATACTTCTGGGGGTTGAGCTTCATGTAGTACTTATGCAATATATCAAAGGTCTTGCGAAGGTTGACAATGTGATTGGATTTGGTCTTAATTTTAATGATCATGCTGTCCATGTAGACCTCAACATTTCTTCAAAGCTAGGATTTGAAGACTATGGTTACAAGACGTTAGTAGGTGGCTCCAACATTCTTCAACCTAAAGGACATGACCTTATAATAATATGTGCTGAAGTCTGTCACAAAGGAAATGTGAACTTAGTCATCGAAGGCAATGTAAATTTTGTTTTAGTTAGAGTAAGCATCCCTGAAACTTAATCGAGCATGGGCCCAGGTAGAGTTGACGAGTTGGTTGATTCTTGGGAGAGGGAAGTAATTCTTAGGGCATGCTTTGCTCAAGTCAGTGTAGTTAACGCATGTTCTCCATTTGCCACTTAATTTCTTGACGAGGATTATGTTAATGAGCTAAGTTGGCTACCTTTCTTCCTTGATAAAGCTGGCCTTTGGAAGTTTCTATACTTTCTATTTAATGTTAGCTTATCATTTTGGTGCAAAGTGTCGTCTTTTCTATTTTATTGGTTGAATACGTGGGTCAATCTTTAAGTGGTATGTTACCTTGGGAATGTTGATTACTCTCGGCATTTTGTTTTGGGATGTTGCAAAGATGTCCAAGCCATCATGTAGGAACGTAGTCATTTCTTCCTGGTCACCGTATTAGAAGACTTCAACTTTTCAATTGGCTTACCGCGCGATGCTAGTAGAGTCCTTGTCACATCTCGGCTTAGTATAGAATATACCATTATATAGAAATACTTGTTAAAAACTTAACTCAACTTACTTATTCATCAAAAGATAACTTTATTTATGTGATAATAGGATTGCTATATCGGAGTTCAGTTGGACATTTGGTTACAATTTTTATATACCTCTTAATATTTACATCAAAGCATGAACCATCTTTTTCTTTTGTCATCTTCAAAATGATAGGATTCTCGGCTCAATATAGGTTCCATCTAGAAGTTGTTGACTCTAACTCATACTCTCAATATACATCTCTCCCTAGTGTTGGACCCTTCACGATGTATTAACCTAAGGATAAAACATTTTATCTCCTTAACTACTGAAGCTAAGTGGGAGTAGATAATAAATAAAACAATATAAGTATAAACACCTAATTTTTGCCTCTCTCGTTGTTCTAATTTTTGTTTTATTACTAGGGTCCTTATTTGAAATAAAAAATGATAAATAAATAAATAATTGAAAAATGATAAAAATACAAAAAAATGGAAAAAAAAAAAAGAAAAATCATGAATATTTTTTATGAAAGTAGAAAGTAAAATGTCTTAGGGTCAATCAATTTGGTTTTTACTTGATTCAAATAACTTTAGACAGTCATGTTGTTTAAGTATAATTTAATTGCACTAAATATCAAGGCAAGCACTAATCCTAATCAGTCATGTTTCAACCAACAACAACTCAGAGTAGAGTTCCCACTATCCTATTGACATCTTCGGTTTGTATGTGGATGGTAAGAAGTGTTGAAAAATAGTTTCGTTTCCATTCACCTCCATAATGTTCTCTATGAACTTTAGATTCGGTTTGAAACAATGGTCTTGGGCACTCTATGGAGCTTGATGACCTCCTGCAAGAAAAGAAGAGTGATAGGTAAAGCATCATTAGTTTTACAATAGGGTACGAAGTGTGCCATCTTGCCAAATTGGTCTATGACCACCATGATGGAGTCCTTCTCTTGAGATGTCCTTAGCAATCTTAACATAAATTCTATACTTAGCTCAGACCATGTTTTAGTTGGGATTGGTAAAGGTATATATTGCCTTTGTTCGGCTTGGTTTGGCTCTTTACCTTTCTATAGGTAGTACATCTTTCCAATATGGCTTGGACATCTCTCATCATCTTTGGCCAAAAGAATCTGGAGGATAGTACCTCATGAGTTCGGTGCTTGCTAAAATGCTTAGATAATCCTCTACCATACATCTCGTGCACCAGCAATTCTTGCATAGAATAAGTCGAGATACACAATCTCCTCTTTCTAAACAAGTACATATTGTCCCTATGATAGTCATCAAGTATTCGGCCTTCTTTACATTTGGCATAAATTGGACCAAAAATATGGATCCTCAGCATACAAATCCTTAATCATAGAGAAACCAAGTAACTTGATCTACAGCTCGGTTAAGAGAGAATGTTGTCTAGATAGGACATTGGCCACTACATTGTTCTTTCTGTTCTTGTACTTCACGACATAAGAAAATCCTTCCATGATTTCTACCCACTTGGCTTGTCTCCAGGACAACTTAAGCTACTTCTTTAAATATCTTAAAGATACATGATAAGTGTTGATCACAAATTCTTTAGGTAACAAGTAATGTTACTAGACATTCAGAACTCAAATTGAGTAGAATTCTTTGTTATACACAAAGTAGTTAAGTGTAGCTCGTCTAAGCTTTTCATTGAAGTAGGCAATAGGTTAGCCTTCTTGCATTAGCATAGCACCTATGCCTAGTCTAGATGCGTCGTACTCCACTTTAAATACTTTGTCAAAGCTTGGTAGAGCTAAGATAAAGGCGGTGGTTCACTTCATCTTCACCTCCTCAAAACTCTTCTATTCCTTCTTTCCCCACTTGAGCTTAATATTCTTCTTTGACAACTCGGTGAGTTGGGCCACAATAGTACTGAAATTCCTTCTAAATTTACGATAAAATGATGTTAGGCTGTGGAAGCTTTGCAAGTCAGCTAAGCAAGTCAATACAGGCCATTCGGTAATTGCTCTTACCTTCTCATCATCAACTCGTATACCACCTCCACTTATAACAAATCCCATAAAGATTACTTCAGATTGACATAAGTTGCATTTCTTTAGATTGGTATAAAGCTTCTCAATTTGAAGTTTTGAAAAGACTGCTTGAAGGTGCTCACAGTGAATCTCTAAGTTAGGGGTGTAAACTAAAGTGTCATCAAAATATACCACCACAAATTTCCCTATTAGTTCTCAATGTAGATGGCTCATTGGTTTCATGAATGTGATCAGTGCATTCAATAGTCCAAAAGGCATTATAAGCCATTCGTATAATCCATTATAAGTCTTGAACGTTGTTTTCCACTCATCTCCTTCTCGCATTCGAATCTAATGGTATCCAGATTTAATATCAACCTTAGAGAATACTCTTGCTCCATTCAATTCGTCGAGCATATCATTAAGCCTTGGTATAAGATATCGGTACTCAATGGTAATGCGATTGATTGCTTGTTATCTATACACATCCTCCACGTCCTATCCTTCTTTGGTACCAATAGAGCTGGTGCAACACATAAGCTTAAGGGCTCTCGTACATACCCTATCTTAATCAGCTTATCTACTTGCCTCTACAGCTCAATAGATTATTTAGGATTCAGCCTTTAGGCAAGCTTGTTTAGCAGAGGGGTTCCTGGTTGCAAGTATATCGTATGTTCAATGCCTCGGATGGAAGGCAATCATTCTAGCAGTTCACTTGGGAACGGGTTAGTAAATTCATCCAATAGGGACTTTACCTCAGCAAGTAGTAAATTCCTCTTCTAATCTTCCTATCTTAAGTAACCTTATAACTAGCAGATAGGTCAACTCTTCAAGCTTCATCTCTCTTTTCAGCTCAACATGGGTTATTACCAAAGCCTCTTTCTTCAAAACTCAACTCAATTGAGTCTACATATTTTCAAATTGTTCCACAATCATTGAGCTTAACTTTACCTTCCTTCCCTCGTACTCCAAGGACCATGTGTTCTTCCGTCCATCATATACCACATTCGGGTCAAATATCCATGGTTGTCCAAGAAGAATATGAGACGCACTCATGGATAACACATCATAAATCACTTCATCTCAATAGTTTCCAATATTGATCGATAGAGTCACTTGTTTATTTACTTGTGAGGCTTCTTTGTCACTTAGCCAATCTAGTTTATAAGGCTTAGGGTGGAGCTTAGTCATCAACTTCAGCTGTCGGACCATGAATGCTGATGCTGCATTAATGTAGCTGGCATTATCAACAATTAAGGCACACAACGACCCATTCACCTTATAGCCAATGTGGAACAAATTCTCTTGTTACTCGTCCTCAAGCGCAAGACTCATATTCATAATTCTCCTCAATGCCATGGTTATGCACATAAAATTACCTTCCTTAGTATAAATGATCTCCTCTTCCTCGAACAACTTGGTTTGTCTAATCTCTTTCAACTCTTCTACCTCTTCATCGGTACTATCTACTCAATAGTTGACATTTCTCCTTAAATCACTGTGGTTCTTCTATTTGAACATTGAGTGGCCATGTGTCCAAACCCTTCACATTTGAATTGCTTAATTTCACTCGTCTTTCTTCTTGAGCTCTAACCTTTCTCAAACTTCATTAAGATCTATTTCTCCTTTACTTAAGTAATTTGAACAGGTCGAACCTTGGTAACTTTGCTTAGTTTTGATTGCACATGTCTACTCGAAATAGGTCGGCTAATAGTAGGTCAACTGATAGGAGCTCGGAATCTTCCTATTAAGTATCTCTTGATTCTCTAGGTAACTTGGATAGCTTCATTAAGTGAACCAATATCCATAGTCTCTAGAATATCTCTAATTTTGTACTTAAACCTACTAATGGATTAGGATACAGTTCAGTCTTCAAGCTCAACAACTTCGCAAAAGATCATTAAAATTAGGAACTCCTTCACATAGGCATCAACAATTGACCTTCCTTGCCTTAACTCCTATAACCTTTTGAACTCATCCTATAAATAATAGCTTAGAATAAATCTTCACCTTATGACTCTTTTCATTTCATCCTAATGCCTAATTTCAAGTTCTCTTTCCCTGCTACGAGTGGTTTGCAAGTTTTTCCACCAGAAGGCAACATATTTGGTGAACTCCAGCATAGCAAGTCTGATTGTGGCATTAATTGGTACTTTATGATACTCAAACTGCTTCTCAATATTATTTACCTAATTTAGGTAGTCCTTAGTATCACTACTCTCACAAAAACTAGGGATATGCATCCTCAACCCTTCTTCTTTAGGAACTCGAACATTCCTCTCCTTTGGTTCATAATACTCTTCCACTTCATTATCTGCTTCCTCGTCCTTTCCTTCAATCTTATCTAACACTAGTTTATGTCTAGCAACTTTGTTTGCTCCTTCAGCTTGATCTGGTAGAACTGAGGTATTAGCTCAGCTATTGCGGCCATTGCCTCTCTTGAGTTGTTCATTGGCTCGTCCTTTGTAGGGATCATTTCTAGCTCCCTATCTATCTTCTTTTATGGCAATCATTAGGTTAGTAAGTCTATCCAGTCGATCATCCATCAAGTAGGGTATGAAACTTCCTTATTGACCTTAGTCGTTTCGAGTGTCACTCTTTTGGTTACCTAGAGTTCCTTGAACACTAGTTTCAAACTTTGTTGTCTATTACAAGAGCTGACCAGCTGAAACACAACTCAAATTTTCCTCCCTCAAACTATAACAAAACAAAGCCTAACACGCCAATAGCTATTACAACCAACACACGAAAAGCCACTTGAACACTTAACACTCTGTTTTGTGAACAAGAAATAGGAAAAGGCAAAGCACTAAGTTTCTTTAGTACTAAACGCTTTCAAAACACTCACAACAACGCTATACAACTTTCGCAATATGCTGTAATAAGTTACTCAAAGTACAATGTAGTAAAGGCTTGCTTAAATGTAGCTAAGCTTTGATATCAGAATGATATGAATCACTAGGAAAGGGGTGACATACAGTTACGATATTACGTGAGTTAAGGGTAGGTCCAAACCACGAGATGGTTTGAAAGATAAATGAAAGTCGAGCTTTGAATAGGGGTCCTTGTGTACCAACGGTGCATATAACTCACCAACACCTCACATGAGCTCATATTGCACCTGATATGACATACAAGTATGATCGAAAGGTACTCACCATTGATTTATGCTCACAATGGACTAGACAAGAGTAAACAAAAGCAAGCAAATGATACTAAGCTCATAAAGGAAAGTATGTTGGAAAGTTCAATGTTACTATTTTGATTGATTGATGTGGCCATTACATTTTATAAGTCTTAGATATATGTAATTTACAAAATGGATTCTTACTAGAAAGGGAAAGATACATAGTTTATAAGGGAAAAGTTATAAATGGTCAAAAGGATATTCAGTTACAAAAGGGCAGTACTGATGTCAAAAAATGGGGCACATATTAGCTGTCCATTTTATGGTCCTTAATATGCTGTTTTCCAAGTAAAACACATTCTAAGTAGATCAAGTTGAGGTTAAATGCTCAGTAGGTCGAATGTTCTATACTGAGGAAGGATTTATCCAGGGGGTAACCTATTGTCTAGTCGACCTTGGTTGGTCAACTTAAGATCAAGTCAACTCAGCCTCAACGCTGTATCAAATTAGTAGTAAGTAGGTTTAGTGCTTGACCTTGGACAGATGTATTGAGAACGGGTTGGCGTAACAATAGGCAAGGCATCTTTGGTGATACACCACGTCAAGAGCTAACAAGGGTGATAATATCAGGGTGGATCTAAGCTTGCACAAAGCTTGAAAATGAAGATGGAAAGAGAAATGCATGAACAAAACCATGAAAAATTCCAAGGATGTGACATACTAAGGAAACTCCATAGACTCACAGCTCAACTTGATATGACGTACAAGTTGATCCAGTAAGGGTACTCACCACTTAGTCTTACTTAAAAGTTAAGATAAGAGTAAAAGAAATAAGTAAGCACACTTAGCTTACGAAAGGGGAAGTATATTCAATACCTGATGTATGATATGGTTAGATTTATAATGAGTATTTATACTCGAAATATTAGAGCAACAATAATATACAAAAATGACTAAAATGGATAAAGTCCTAAAGAAGTAATGTACAAATAATAGAAAAGGGCATAAAGAGAAAATTAAGAAAATCATCCATCTCATACGGAAGATTCTACCATATGATTGATCGGACGTGTGGCTCTCTATGGATGGGTGACTTTCTAGTAGAAGTAAATAAACTGTATAATTAAGTTGGTGACTGCTGAGTTAAGGTGCCTAGCAAACTTAGGGGTCTTTCCGAGAAGTTGTCGGTACAGATGTACGCTAAGGTTCTCAGTACCGATATTACTAAGTTAGAAGTCGGCACAATCATAACTGAGCATACATGTGAGGGGTCGAACAGTCAGTAGAGCATACTTTAGGTCAATGCTCGACTACTAAGAGATGAGAAGTTACTCAGCTTGGCATATAGAGTTAATCGGCAGTGAGGATAAGCTTAGCCTCAGCAAGAGTTAGTTGGAACAGTAGAATCCACTTCATTAGTCCCTCAAGTCTTTATGCTTGGGCTCGGGTTAAAGGTTCGATAGTTTAATTCTTATCATCTAGAGTCTCTTTAATGAGATAGAGAGTAGAGTAATTCGGTAGATCAGACTGGAGAATGCATCATTCTCCAAGGCTTAACTCTCCTTAGACAACTCGATGAACCACATGGGCGAATCCTTAAGCTTAGGAGTAAGTGATTGGTTTGTAATCCCTATTAGTATGTGTCTTTGTTATTTGCCATGTTGAAAAGTTCGCATAAATGGGGAGCACCAAATTATAATAGCGGTAATCACTGTTATGTCTCCTAGGTCAACCTTGAGTTGCCCTTTAGCCACAGACAACAAAGGACCTACATAAAGCCTCCTATGGCTAAGCTAATGAGAACCCTTCAACGCACAAGTTAGTAAGGAGAGTAGTATGATGAAGGTAGGAGAAATGATAAGAATGAGTTCCTAAGAGAGGGTAATAGCAAGTATCGATCCCTTTACTTAAAGATCTTACTCTTATTTATTGGTTAAAGGTGTTTACTATTGATGACATGTTGCCAACCCTAATTGGTTAGTGTAAGATCCGATGAGATGGCATTGCCAACACCTGATGGGACATCCTTCCCTCTATTGGTTGGTAAAGACTTGAGAGATGGGCCTATCCCATCGGTGATAGGTGATTACCATAGTTCAACGGCTAGGCAGTAGGTTATGTTATAGATGGTTAATCAGCAATAAATGAAGAGAGAGAAACCGGACAATGGATGGGGCAAGTGCTTAGCTTATAACTCAATGGCCTCTCTGATCACGGTCTTCGAAGGGAACAAAAGCAAGCCTTGTATGAGCACTATAGATAGTGGCCCAGCATGTTTAGGGTGTCCAGAGACTTTTTGAGTAGAAGATGGGGCTTGAACTTACTCTAGATACATGTAAGCGTCTTGATAGACCTGCATGGTTCAGGCTGAGCTGAGCTTTTTGATGACTTGTAAAGCTTAGGCCAAGCATTTCAGTAGGCTTTAGGAGTCCTTATGTTCGGAGTTGACCACCAACACTTTCGCTATAGTTAATGTTCTCTTATTTGTCAATAGAAATGGTTTGCACTGATTCAAATAGGATGCAACCCTTAGCCATTTAAAAAGAAAAGGCAAAAAACTTCTAGTTACAAAAAAAGGATATTGATTACAATACTCTCTCTCTTACAAGAAAATAAAGTTTTTTTTTTTTCCTCCAAAAAGCTTCTTCTTTCTTTTTTCCTTTTTTCTTTTTATGCGAGGAGCTTCCTCTTATTGTTCTTCACTTTTCTCAAAATTCCATCATCAAGATTGACAAGATAAGTTGGTTTCTTTGATTTCGTTTCCTGATTTTTCTTATAGCTATCATTTTCCAAACATATTTGGGGATGAATTCTCAACTTAGAGATTTGCAGTGTTAAATCTTTGGAGTAGAAGTTGTTTTGCAATTGTATCAACATCTGCTTCGTGGTAAGTATTTCTATTTTCTTTTTTGACAGTAAAATTGTTTTAAAGTCTTAAAGTAAATATTGATTCTTAAAGGTTGTGGAATTTGCAAAATAAGTGTTTATAGAGTTATAGAATTGGGATTTCCTCCCATTCATATGGCGAAGGCTGTTGTTGGCAACAACCTTAATTTGTAGTAAATTACTCCTGATTTCCATAAATCATGTCTATCAAACAGTAAAAAAAAAGCTGTCCATTCATGGAGATGATTTATTGAAATGGGGATGATTTACCTTGATGTTAACATGACGTTACCACAGAAATTCCAGCAAATGGCGTGTGGGAGTTTGTGGTGGAAAAGCAAATATTGTCCGTTCAAATTGTTGCTTCGTTACTGTTATGTTCTTTGTCTCACATTATGGAATTCAAGGACATGATTCACGCTGGAGTTCTTTTTTTTCTTTTATTTTTTCCAAGAAATTTCTTGTTATTAGAATGTGAAGGAATTTCAAGGACTTTAGATGGATTATTGATAGGTTGTGTTAAATTGGGGAAGTGGATACCCACTTTATTATTACACTTTGTATTATGACAACTTAATGTTTAACCCGTTTGATGTTTCCTCATCATAAGAAAAATCTATTGCGGAACAACGGGAGGGAAATGAGAAATGGATGAAGATTCTGGACCTTGTGGCTTAGAAATCCTGTAGTGATGTGCGTAGGGATTATAAGATGTATTATAAGGGAATGGAAAGGAAAGAGAACGCTCAGAACAAACCCCCTTAGCGGTTTAAGCAAAAGGTTAACAATTACATAGCATTATACAATTTATTCAACAATGATCTGAAATATAGAGTAGGAATTTAATAAAACAGATCTGTATAATCTAATTTACTATAATTCTATTTAGTATAAACCCGTGCTTCTTATTTTTAATATCGGTATGCTGTCATCGAGAAAAATAGGAAAAGACATAAGTTCACCCACATAGCTGGTTGTACTTGTTAATGCGTCACAAGATAACCAAAATATGATTTCCTTCTTATTCACATTTATGATGACAAATGTTAAATAAAATACCTAATTATTGCTCACTTAAAAAAAAAAAAAAAAAAAACCGACATAGCCCTCCATGTGTTCACACCTACGTAGTAGATAGTGTCATCTTAAAATTCTATCAAAAAAGTGTATTGGGCCTTTGAGATAAGATGAGTTGAATCAAAGCAGCTCCTAGCACAACAAGGCTAATCTGAAAAATAAAGTTGAGCAAAACAAACGAGGGATTTTTTGACAAGATTATTTTAATGTTTAAGTCAATTATACTCATAAGAAATTATGTAATCCAAAAATGGATGGCGTAAAGGTGATAACAAGTAAGCACGAATTTGTTATCTAGAGAGAAAGAGAGATTGAGTATTTATGGTTTGAACCTTAGGCTCTTGCTAACTCGTAGTGCATAAACTAGGACATCCTATCTTAAGTTGTGGGGGCTCAAAATTGGTAAAATTTTCTAATGTAATTAGGGTATGATTGCCTTGTTCTTTGTGCTTGTTTCTTCTTAATAAATACTTGGCAATACCATATATTTTTGTCCATGTAGGATCTCTAGAGGAAAATTCCTTAGACATCATATTTAATACAACATCGATGACAGGAAAGTATCTTAGAGTCAATATAATGATGCTCATGACTCTAACACCAAATCATTGGTGCTATTATAGGGGAATCAATTCAAAAGAGATTGGTTTAGACTCAAAATAGCTCAAATTATGAACTAAAAAGATCATTATTGACTAGGGGGCTCTCCATATACAAAACTAATTGTTTTCAAGTTTAATGTGGTTAGCCCATTTTACAAAGGTCCATATCCAAAACCAATTATCAATAAATAGACTCGATAGTGAAAGAAGCATATGTAAGAATACAAACACATAAATTTCCTTAAGATTGCGAATTTTCTTCCTTTACAATGCATTATGTAGCACAAAATGGTGCAAAAGGAGGCTAGGATGGCTTCTGCTTGTAAAGGAGTGGGGAGAGCTTAAGAGCAACATCACGATCATGAAGAAGGTTCTCAAATATAGGCCGGGCTACTCCCATGGGTTAAGGTGTAAAGAATAGATCCCACCTTCCCAGTGGCATTACAGGAGAATGAAGTTTCGGCGAGGACCAATAGTGATGATTTGGTCAGGTAGTAAGGGCGCAAGATTGAGACAACATGTTAAGCTTAAAGGCATACTTAGTTAACATTCCATACAGTTTTATTCATGCCCCCATATTAGTGACCATCTACCAATTCTTACATAACAGGCCTAATGTACTCAAAGTTGGACTGGATTGGTTGATCAGACTAGTTCGACCGTAAACTGATCGTGCCACCAGTTTGGTCTTCGTAAAAAATCCATTTAAGTGGAGAAACAGAACCAGAATACACACGTCATACCTAAACTTTAATTATAAAACCAGTTAATACAGGGCAAAAATAGTATTCGACCAATGTGGGAAAACTTTATGTTAGAAAGAGATGTTGTAGTACCCCAATAAAAAAAGTACTTTTCTTCATCATTTATCAACGTGGGAATGAGCTACGCGTCCTATACTTAATTCTTCATTAATTTGATTAGTCCCTCTCCCTCCTTTATTTATTATAATTAGGCAACTGACTTTCATGTATTTTAGTTCTAGAAATTTTATCGAAAATAAAAATAAAAACCACTAAAAAAATCTGGCCCAGTAGGCTTACAATAAGGATACAAAATATTGGTACTCATAAAATAACCATTTTAAGACAACATAAAGTTAGCTGTACCATCAAAGCTAGTATTATGTCTCATTATAAGCTTCAATTGTTCTTCAGCATTAACATTTCACATCTTCTAGATTACTTAAGTTTTTGTTACAACTTTAATCAGTGGTAGTCCAGTGCTTAATTCAAATATTCTATCAAAAGAAAGTTTATATGTTGATAATTTTTTTTTTTATTTTCTATTTAAAGCTTTTAATTGGAATAGTTCATAGAATAATGCACCGAGGAATAGTATGAAAGATTTTTTTTAAGAGGGTGTGAATGCCATACCAAAAGAGTAATACCATATTTATCTATCTTTTTATGATTAAAATATGATTTATATTTTTATTCTTTTATCAAACCTAGCTCTAACCCTCGGTTGGTCCCAGTCCAATTATTTGATGTTGGACCTCTTACATATTCGAATCAATCTTTCGGGGGCTAGATTTATTAACATTAGTTATGGCCATGGCCAACCCTTACATCATAACCATGGCCTTACCCTACCCTATCCACAGCTTCCCGAAGTGGCTAGTGGTCCCAAAAGCTATAGTTGTTTTTTACTACTATCGGCCAATGAGTTTCGAAACCGCGTTCATGCAACACAAATGCTGATCAGGGTGGATATATTAAACCAGTTAGATAGATTTTTTTCCTTGTTGAGTTATTTGTGATGATCGGTTCATTATCTTCAGTATTGGACTCCGATATATACATGTTTTATTTGATTTATATGTTTTCTAGTACTTACTCAAGCAACGATATTTTAATATTTTATTTATTTCTATTCTTATAGTTATTTTGTGATTACTTGATTAATTTTAAATATTAATATTACATTTATGTATATTTGTTGATGATATATTAATTTAAATTATTAATATTAGTGTTTTTTCAAAAATTATCAATATTATTCATTACCACATTTTGCCAAAAGAATAATTATAACATGTAGAGGAGGAAAAAACAAAAATTTCGGAAAGTGGTGAATACTCAGCCGATTCGCTCGCCATGTGGTTCCATGTTATGGCCATGTGAAAAAGGTTACAGTAGTAATAGGCTGTGTATCTTACTGCATTAATAGATACATGTGAATAAATTTTTAATATATAAAAATATAAATTTATTATTATTAATATTTATAGAAAATATATAATACATCAGTATTAATAACTTGTTTTTTTGGGGGTATTTCCCCTATAGCTTAACCAACCAATAAAACTTCCCACCTTTGAGTTGACATATAACCAGCATCTTATTTGGCAATTATTTGTACCGATTAATCCTTTTATTTTTATTTTTTATTTTTTGCTATTAAAAAAAGTTTGATTGGCTTTGGCCTTAATCATTATTATAGATCAAAACATACCTTTAAAAACATAAATTACTTGTAAATTACTCATCAATATAATCCAATAGAATTCAAATCTTAATCATCTAATAAACTAAAACTTATCGTTACCAACTTAACTAACTTATGTTAAGCAACAATTAATCTTTCAACCATGATTTTTTCCCCCAATAAACAGGGTACATAATTTCCCAGTCACGGAATTTACTTTTGAGGCGTGATGAAACCTACTTAATGCTGTTAAAAATAAATAAATAAATATATATATGTTGAAAGTTGATTAAGTTATCCAAATCATTAAATTCCTATTGTTTCGCAATCGCACGGCGTCATTAGTCTTAACTGCTCCATGATATCTAATCTAGGGGATATTTTTAGCCACAAATAACCTTGAGGTAGCTTTCCAAGTGTCACAACAAAAGGTTTCACGTCAAGTTATAGTGGGACAACATATTTTTGGTAGGTACACATCCTGCATGAAAGTACATCCATAGAATATTATTCATGCCTGGTCTCGAAAGATTATACTTATTAAGAGTTTTTTTTTAAAAAAAAAAAAAAAAGAAAGGACTTTTCATAATTTTTTCTAGTAATCATATATTTTACTTTATGGAAAAGTAATTTTTTTAAATAATAGCTTACAATAGCTCCTTTGCTAGGGTACTTGATCGCCATCTTTTCATCATTCATACAAATATATGGACATATATATATATATATATATGAGAGAGATCAGAAAAAGCTGTCCATTTATTTGTCTTTCTCTTTTCTAGCGGAGCTGCTTTCATAGAAAATTATTGTCTACTTTCGCTGTGTGGTCTATTGGAAATTTAGACCTTTAGATCACTGATTTAGCTTACCTTTTCAGTCAATTCCATATATCGGACGATTAAGATTATTGGTCTAGGGTACAAAGATATAGGTTCTTTTTCTCTTTCCATTTTTAATTTTCCAATCTTCTCGAGGGTCCTTTTCGCAGCGAGAAGACTTTAAATAAAGACAGAAAGACTGAAATCCGTCACTTCGCACCGTGGTTTGCACGATTCTCATATGTCATCAAGTTGGTCCCTCAGGTTGATTAGACACGTATGATAATATCATCTTTAAGATTCCTATCTACTTTCGACGTAGGATTGCGAATGGCTAGTAGGTTGCTAGTCACTGGGAATATTGACAAGTCAAGCCGCCGTGAGTTGTGAATAAATTCGTGAGTAATTCTTTTGTGCATCATAATAAACGAGATTGAACTCCAGTTTCAGATTTTTTTTAACAAACTTAACGTGATTCCTGTAATTTTCAATTTTAATAAAAGCTTAGCTTTAAGGTAATATTTGATTATATAATTTTTATGATATTAAATTAAATAAAAAATTTTATCTTATATTTAATTTGTAATTTTACTTTTTAATTAAATAAAAAATTTAGCTAATAAAATGGATAAATGACCTAAATTTTATTTCATTTATAACATTATACAAAAATAAAATTCATTAAATAAAAAAAATATTTTGTACTCTCAAAAATACCCTTCCATATTATAATGTTCAATTAATTAATACTATTTTTAAAATATTACAAAAATTATTTATTTTATAATATAAATAATTAATTTTTTAATAACTAACAAATTTGCGACATTTTATTGAATCATATATAGTTTGTTTAATTATATAAACTCAATAATTTGTTCAAATCATATTTCAAATAATATAAAAATATAATTAAAATATATATTAGATAATATTGAGGATATAAATGTTAATATATAACAATAAGTCTAGTACTCATATATACACCAAATAAGCAATAGCACAAAATTTTATATCTAGTACTATATAAACCAAATAAGGTATAATAAATTTTTATTGTCCAATTTTTTTTATACTTATATTGTTTAATTCTTTTTATCTAGTCTAATTTTTATAACTAAATGTTATTTATGTATTATGTAAAATGATGTAAATAGAATCGTGTTTATCTATCAAACATTTTCATGTCTTATGTTCATATCTAAGTCGAGGAAGAATAATTGGATACGGCAAACGTTTAGATGACCATATACTAAAAATGATTGACTTCTATACAATTGGTCATTTTGCTCCCTTGTTTTTCTAATTCTCATATTTTATATTAATTATTATCCTTTTTGTGATTCTTCTTTTCGAAATTTTAGTTTCTTTTCTATCAATCATTACTTTTTTTAGTTTCACAAATTTCAAAATTTTATATTAAATGCAATGTAAACATTTGAGGAAGTCAAATTTGAGGTGAATAAAAAATATGCATTTGTGCAAATACTTATATTCTTCATAAACAATCTAAAGATAACTAGGTAATCTTATCGTATAAGATATTTAACTGAATTCTACTCCACCGGATAGATTTCGGATGGGTAAAAAGGATCACAAGGTAGGTTTTGAATAACAAATTTATGGAATCTACACCCGTAGGATAAAGTATGAATATGATACCAGTATACTTTATACCCATTCTGAAACCTATACTCTAAAGTATATATGGTAGAGATTTTAGGGTATCATGTACCCATTCTGTAATATTAATTGAATAATACTAATAAATAAAAAATTAACACTGTTGTAATTTTTTAACCTTAAAGAAAATAACAATAAAATCTAGCTTTTAATAAAATCCTAACGCTAAAAGCTCTTGTATTTACTATCTTGTCCCTCTTTCTTGTTCCTTTTTTTTTTTGATAAAATCTTCTCTCTTTTTTTACTATTTCATTTTTACATTACCTTTTTTCCTTTTTTACCAACCACAATTTAGAAAAAGGTATTGAAAATATCTCAATTCTTAACTTATCATCCAATAAATTTTATTAGAATTACTTAGCACATGGTTTTTATATTTTGCATGGTAATGGTTGATAATCACCATTAGGTCTCTTAGATCAACTCTGAGTTATCCTTTGACTATAGACAATAGGGGACTTGCAAAAAGCTCCATATGGCTAAGTCAATGAAGGCCCTCTAACGCTCAAGTTAAAAAAGAAAGAAAGGAAATGCAATTAATAGAAGTGAGTTCTTAGGGGAGAATAAAAGAGTAATAGGTGTTGATTTCTTTACCTGAAGAACTTACTCTTATTTATAGGCTAAAGATGCTTACTACTGTTAACATATGGCGAATTCTAATAGGCTAGCATGAGATCCAATAGGTGCCATTGCTTATGCCCGATGGGACATCCTTCCCTTTGCTAGTTGACGGAGACTAAAGAGATGGGCTTGCCTCATCAGTATGGGTGGCCACCCTAGTTTGGTGACTAGCCAATAGGCCCGTGATAAGTGGTCAATCAGCATTAAATGAAGAGAGAGAAGATGATCAAAAGACGAAGGAAATGCTCGACTCTCAACAAATGCTCCTTAGATCACAATTTGATGAGAGGATGAGGACGAGCCTTATGCGAACACTATGTGTAGTGGCTAAGCACGTTTGGGGCATTTGAAGATTCTCCAAGTGGGAAGTGTAGCTCAAACTTGGTTGAAGTGCATACAAGTAACTTGACGGGCTTGCATGGTTTAGGTTAGGCTTAGATGGTAATCATTAAGACTTGGGCTTAGCATTTCGATGGACTTGGGCCTTAGGAGCTCTAATGGCAAGAGTCAACTATAAACATTTGCCCTTTACTCTCCTCACCAGCTGATCGGTGAGGAGAATAATGATGCTTTAGGCCCATGTAGGGCCAAGCCTATGCTGTTCAAAGGCTCAAGACCAACCATGTGGAGATAGCCCTTCTGGAAGCTATCTTATGGAGATGACGATTGATATGACCGTTGGTGGCTATCTCTTCACTTGTTTGTTCCTTCCCAATGCTTGTGTCTTTTCTGGAAGATAGTGAAGGCATTTTATAGAATGTGTGATGGGAATCAAATCCTTAAACTAGTTAACGTAGTCGAGCTAAAGGACTAAAAGGACTCTTATACAAAATACTAGCTTGAAACCTTATTCAAGACAAGGATTCCTATTCCGATCTCCATCTTTTACGTTACTATTAACCTGAGCACCAAGCTCTCTAAGTTCTAGTATAGTTTTCGAACTACCAATCAATCATGGCAACCTATCTAGCATGCATGCTGACTAGCCATATCTATTACTAAGCTCATATCATGATTAAGACAGCCCTTAAGCTGACTAGCATTAAACTTCAATCCAAGCTAAGTTGCTAAGATACCCAACCAAGAAAAGATCAAAGTATTCCTCATAGCCCAAGCTTTGACTTGAAGCTAATCAGGTTAGCTTTGACCAATGACACCCTTCTGACTACGTTCAAGCAGGATCCTACGAATACTAAGCGACCTTAACAATCATCATAACTTAACTAACTACATGCAAGCCTCTAACCACCCCTTAATACGTGTTTTTTGGCATGACGTTCCAAGGATTCCTTACCTTTTCTATACAAAATATTCTTTATCCTTTTTAGTATGTTTTTTGTATACTATCTATAGATTATCCTTTTATCTTTTCCATGTATGCCTTGTAACCTTACTGAAGCTAGTATATAAACCACATTTACTTGTACGTAGACACATCATTGCATTATTGAATATTACCAGTTTCTTTCTTAAGTAACCTAAGTGTTCTCATTTTATCTTAACTCTTATCTATTCCCTTTAATAAGGAGTAGTGGTGAGAGATCCTATAATTCAAATTGGTAAGTCACATTCGGTGAATTGTAGGTCGAATATGATCAATTGGTACATCATTTCTGATTGGTAGCTGCCTGGATTTGCTAAACCCTTTTACTTTCTTTTAGTTCTCATCCGTTGTGGTATCTTTCTATGTGTACGACCTCGAAGGCGCATCAAAGTGTAGCATGTGTGCATTATTGATTGTATGGGGAACCTGCTGCCTATCATTAATGCCTGTCTTAATGTTTGAATTTTCACTATCGTTCTTCCTTAACCATTGGGTGGGTCATTAAGTAATGCATAAATGGATGTGATTCTTCTACTTCTTATTATGTAAAGGGAGGCTATAGGGACCATCTCCCTCTATTTTGTCTTATTTTGTCTTGTTTTGACTTCAGTTATTGCATGACCTTTCACTTTCCAAAAACCTTTTTAGGAATGAGCATGGCTTGAGAGATCCTCTTAAGAGGGAGAGAGTTGAGATTAGGGTTCTACCCCACTGGTGGAGCTTGTAAGCATCAATCGAAGAATGTAAAGGGTTGTCCAGTAGTGTAAGGTGGCTTGTGAGTGCTGTTCAAAGGGTGTATAAGGATTGGTCAACCTCTCACACCCATCCCCTAAGTTTTTGGGTGCTTGTATCATCTATGTCCAGATCCTTAGACCATATTTTCAAGTAATTCTTAGTGCCAATGGTGTCTCTAATGCTGTTTAGGGGAAGAAGGGGGTTGATGGCAAAACTTTAGCAACTTAGGGCTCTTCAATCTCCATCAACTAAAGGTATCTTAAGGCGCCCCACAAGGCCTTGAAAATACGACATATCAACCCGTTTTCTCTACCTTGCAACGCTATTCTCTAAAGTCCCTGATCATTTGCTCAGGGTAGCTTAAGTCAAATTTAGTTTGTCATGTAGACAGAGAGCTGAGTTGAAGTTGCTAGCTGATTGGTTTGAGTTGAGCTTCTTTTTACTGGCTTAGGATTGCCTACAAATCAGGTTAAGCAAATCATCCATCAAAGCTAAGTTGAAGTTACGAACTTTAAGATTAGAGTTGAGTAGTAAGATAGGAAAAGGCTCTTTCCTGTGTGATGTACTTTATGTTTTTCGCTATGGCAGCTTGTATACGAGGCTGGTATGTTGACCCTTAGGCCTTATAATGAGTCTAAAATTTAATGAAAATCAAAGATATTCTTTATATACTTGCATACTTCTTTACTCTATCTTCCTTACTTAATCGATTATACTTTTTTACTTTGTCTTTCTCGTTTAATCAATTTTTCTTTTTGCATTTTATCTAACTGCAGCAATGTACTCAAAGTTGAGTGCATTTGGGAGCTTACATTCATGCTTGTTCAGCCCTAGCTTTCGAAGTGCTTAGAGATCTAAGCTATGGGTGCTTAAGACAAGTACACTTTGGACTATAAAGAGCTTATGTGTGCGTGCGCTTAATCTTGACTTTTAACGTGCTTGAAGATCCAAGCCCTACTCATTCTGACATGACTATTGATGTAATCGATGCGACTGTCAGAATACTTAAGGTCCTTAAAAGTCGTGTGCAATTAATACCTTTGCATGCTCATGCCTTATTAGCAATCTAACTACCCATGTGATCTTCGCCGTTGATTCAGAAATCTCGACATGTGTTTACTTAAGGGAGCGCCTGTCAAAGCAATGCTTGGCTTGGTTTAACCACATTATATAAGGGCTTAAGGGAAATTATTTTTCACTCTTTCATCTTTACCTTGGTAGAATCATTTTAGAGCATTCTTTTGTTTCATCAACATCTTTTAACTTTTTTTTTCCTTATATTCTCTTTATTTTCTTCCAACTTCTTCTAGAAATGGATACCTACAAACTTAAGGGAATTTCTTCGAAGGTGAGGAAGGCATAAGTTCTGAGTAAAGAGGCGAGCCAGTTCCTATTCCCCCCTTCCCCTAACAGATGGCGATGGCTAGAGGCAGCGGCATGGATAGGACCTACACTAAGGAAGTGGAAGGACATTCATGGAAGTAAGGCCTTAATGTGAATACTCACCCAAGAAGGAAGAGCTAAGTGTGCCCTTATTACCTATGTGTAGAGGGAAAGGGATTACTGTTGAGGTAGAGTATACATACAAGGAAGACCGATGGCTGAGGGTTTATGGGGAAGTGGGTATCAACACAAATGCATGGGAAGTGTGTTTATCGAAGAAAGGTACTAGGGCTTACAATTATGGCAAGGACAGGCACTCGTTTTGTTTGTATTGAAGGGTAATGGAGATGAGGATGCAACTACACTTTATAAAGTTTCAATTGGAAGTGTTTAGGTATTTTCAAGTGAGCCCAAGCTCTTTACACCCTAATGCCGAGTAGACACTAATAGCCTTTAAGGTTGTATGCATCTTTCATTTAAGGAGGCTAATAGCTTGGTTGTTTCGATACTTTTTCTAGTTGAAGGGAATAAGTCCAGTTAGGTGTATTGTGCTAATCGCAGGGCTCTAAGGAAGTTTTCCTATAAGCAAAAATGCAAGATTAAGTAATAGAGACATCAATTTTATGTCATAAGGGTACCTTATGCCTTGGATTTCCCCACAAAGTAAACGAAGCCAGTGTATACATTGTCAATTAGCCACTTAAAGGAAGAGGACGAGAAGGTGAAGGAGTAGAACCTTAGCATTAGTTAGTGGAAGGGTTCAAGGTTTAATATCGTAGAGGTAATGGAATTATATCTAAAGGGTGAGATGCTTGACGTTTGGGAGATAAGTATGGGTATTGGTGTAGTTCGGGAGGGTAGCAATTTTATGCTATCACTAATAGACTATGAGGAGCTGGGGTAACTCTCCTCTATAGGTATGTTTTCCATGACTTTTTTCCTCAGGTTTTTCTCAATATCTTTCTATTTATGCAGCGTTTGATTTTTCCAAGGAAGACTTCAAGAAGTAGATGATGTAGATCTGAAAGGAGTTATATTGTTTGAAAGAACATAGGCTAGAGGAAGGGGATGAACCTACTCGTGATTTGGCTGTGGATTCAGTGCATGAGGCTACTAATGTAAGCAAAGAGAAGGAGGCTGCAGCTATTGTGAAGAAGAAGAATAGGGTAGCTAACTTAAAGACAAAGTTGAAGAGACTTATGGTGGAAGGGTCATAGGGCATTCTACCCAATGTGCTTATGAATGCAATCAAACAGTGGGAAGTTACTGCACCTGTATTTGAGGAAGAGGTGCCCAAATAGACTAAGCTAGAGGCTGCTACACTTGTGTCCAAAGAAGGGGTGCTTAGATGGACCAACCCAAAGGTTTGTGTTGAAAGGGCTCCTAAACAAACAAAGTTAAAGGTTTTTACTAGGAAGGCACCTATGTAAGTACTGAGCACGTTAGCTATATCCATTGGGAGTAGTTCAGGAAAGCTCATGCCTGACCATGGCGGTGATCAAGCAAGTAGTATGGGCAAGAGTGTAGAGCCTATTATAGACCTAAACAGCTAGCCTAGTGGAGAGGGAGGTTCAGGTGAGTTAGTGTTGCACTTGGATGCAAAGTCTAGAGGGGGTGGTATAAAGTTTGTGTGGTAAGGGAGTGGTCACTGAACAAAGACTATGCATAGTAGGTATAAGACAAGACATTTAATGAGTGTTTGTTTCTAGCTTGGAGGGGACTAAGGGAAGCGATGAGCCTTTGCCACTTCTCTTTCATGAGAGTGAGTTAGCACCTTAATGCGGTATAGTTAAGAGTTTATGTTGAATGTATTTCATTTATTAGTTTATTTTCATGGAGTTAACTTTAGCAAAATTTGTTGTAAGCCAAATGGGCAAGTAAGCAACGGGGTAGTGAATAGTACGACCAGTTGAGGAAAGAGATGGCACATTAAGGAATGAAAATATGTGACTGCAGGAAGAAGGTAATAATCAAGGAATTAAGAAACTTTGTTTAGAATAAGATGTTGCACTCTTCGTTATAAGTTGGGTTGGTACGAGAAGCAAGTTGAGGATTTAGACGAGAAGCATAAGGTTCAGGAAGAGGAGCTTACTACAACTAGGGAGAAGTGAATTTAGCTTGTCAGGAGGCAGAGGCTACCAAAGAGGAGATATAGGGTAGAAGCTAATGTTGCTCACAATGGGGAAGATGCGACTAAGGTGGAGGTTGATGCTATTTGAAGGGGTAGGGAATTAGTTAAGGAGGAAGCCAATCACTTGCAAGGGGGAACTTGCTATTGCTCATGCTAACTTCATGAAGAGGGAAGAAGAGTTAAAGGATTGATGTGACTTAACTCTAGATGCGATGAAGAAGCCTTTTGATGAGTTTTCATCTAGTTAGAACTACAAAAATGTTGTGTTCGATGTTGGTTAAGATGGCATCAAATTGGCGAAGAGCAATTGTGAGGAGATGTATCTTGAGCTTAGCTTCAACTTTCTGAATTATTTGATAGAGGAACATCCTGGTGAAGATCCAAAAGGTGTTGGGGATGATGTTGGGCAAATGTTGCTAATGGAGAAGGTAGCAAAGGGAAGCCTAATTGATTTTCGGTATGTAGGCTTTGTATCTCTTTTTTGCTTAGTTTTAGCTTATTTGTAACATTGGTTTATGTTTTATAGGACAATTATGATACTTGCCTAGAAATTTGTACAAGTGTTGTGAAGATGAATACAATATTATCACCTCTATGTGCTTTCCTCTCATCCCTTCTTCTTTGGTCTTCTTCCTTCTTTCTTTCTTTTATTATTTTTTGTGGTTAACTGCTTGTAGGGTCATTGTGTCTTCATTTGTAGATTCTGTATTCTTGGATCATCAAGCCATGTATTGTAGATAGTTTATGACTCTGTCTTGCAAAGAGAGGTGAATGCTCAAGGTTAGACTTAATACTTAAGGTCTCTCAAGCAAATAAGCCTATGGTTAAGTGCTCAAGGTAGGACTTAAGGCTTAGATTCATTTAGATGCATTACCTTACAAATAGTACTTGAGGTAAGATTCAAGGCTTAGACTCGTTTAGGCGAATTGCTATGCGAGTGGTGCTCAAGGTAGGACTCGAGGCTTAGACTCGTTTAGGCACATAGTCTTGCAAGTGGTGCTCAAGCTAGGACTCAAAGCTTAGATTATTTTAGGTACATAGTCTTGCAAGTTAGTCTAATCACCGAGGATAAGAATTGACTCTATGTACTCGATGCTACTAATCAAGTCCTTTAAAAAGAGTGCAAAGTGTGAAATAAGCATCATTGTTTTTTCATTAAGTTTTCCAAAAGATACATAATCGTGGACGACTTATTTACGTGGTTTACATGAACTATGGTTGAAGGTTAGTTGCATTCCATTGCAGGAGATGGGCTGCCTTTTTAGAGTTTCAAGTTTATATATACCGCAGGGTCGTCCTTGTTAGGGGATAATTTTCCTTGTCCTTCACAAGAGCCCGTCGACTTTAATTTGTGATGAATGAGATTTCCATTTGAAGGCCTTGTGCTTAACTTTCTTTTTGTAATATCTTGGTATATGTTACTAGTATGCAACCACTTGAGCTTTTATAGCTTCCCTTACTTCATCAGTGGTGTTTAAGCTGGCTTGGAGAGCGATTTTATTAATGCCAATATGGGAGTTTTAGGTTCTTCTCATTGAGAGTTCGAGCTCTATTGGGAAGATAACATTAGAGCCAAAGGCAAGGCAGAGGGGAGGTTTGCTTGTGGTGGTTCAATAACCCTAAATGATTGTAAGGAGTTGGTTTGCCTACTGCTCGCGAACTTACTTGACCCTTTTCTTTAAGCTATCGAAGATGATCTTGTTGATTGCTTTGACTTGCCCATTAGATTGTGGGTAGGCAACAAAAGTGTATTGGAGTTGGATGTGGTGTTGCACATAAAATTCTTGAAATCATGTACTATTGAGCTATCTCCCGTTGTTTGTGATGAGGGCGTGAAGGATGACAAACCGGGCAACTATATTTATTAGGATAAGGCCTTCAACTACTCACGTTGTAATGGTAGTGATGGCCTGTACTTTAACCCACTTCATGAAGTAATCTATAGCTATTAGGATGAATTGTCGTCTACTTGATGTCTTAGGTTCTTAGGGAAAGGACCTAAGACATCAAGTCGCCATTAGGTAAAAGGCCACAGGCTAATGATAAGGTGAAGGTTTAAGCTAGGTGCTTGGCTGATCAACGCATGCTTCTAATAGGCGTGGCATCATCGGACTAGGGCTCATGCACCCTGTTTCATAGTTGGCCAGTAATACCTAAGGTGGATAGCTCGGATGTATAAGCCTTAGGCTTGTATATGGTTGTTGTAGATGCTGGAATTGAGTTCCTTGAGGATGTGATGCCCCTCTTCAGTAGTTAAACATCGAAGGAGGGATAGACTGCATCCATGCCTGTACAGGATACCGTCTATGAGAGTGTAGTTGGCAGCATTATACGTGAGCTTCTTGGCCTAACCTTTATCCTTTAGGAGGACACCTATATTAAGACAACTGGAAATAGGGGTTATCTAAGAGGGGTTAGTTAGTATGGTTGTGACTTCGAGAACTTATTGGAGGAATTCATCTACTATACGTTGTGGCACGAATTGGAGGAAAACCTAGTTAATAGATTCCTAAGGGGTAGGTAATGGTACGGAAATGAGCTTAAAGAAGTTATTTGCCTTAAAATTTCGGACTCAGGGGATCTTAGTGATTATCTATGAAGAGAAATTGGTAGCTAGGTCTTGCACCATCTAAAGGTATCTCATCATGCTTTCTCCCTTAGTCTTGTAATTCCCTTTTACTTATTATAAGACTAGCATGGAGTTGAAGTATATATTGATCCATTCAATGCCCACATCCGCCGCAATTCAAAGTCAAGCTATGAAGGTTTTGTACTCGACTTCATTGTTGCTTGCATGGAATATGAATTTGAGGGCATATAACACTCTAGTGCCATAGGGGGCCTAAAGGACTATTCCTACTTCACTCCCCCTTTTGGTGGAGGACCTGTTAAAATGAAGGGTCTAGATTGGCACGTCGACTGGGGTTGGTATTTCTTCTTTGTAGATGCATTTAGCGATGAAATTTGCAAGCACCTATGCTTTAATAGCTTGGCAAGGGTGGAATTGTACTCCATGATCATTGAGCTTATAGGAATACTTGACCATTCATTCTAAGGTATCAAGTTTTTACAAGATTGTTCTTATGGGCAACAACAAGATATGCTTGGAAGTATGGATAGAGTTTCCTTGCCATTATGATGATGGCGAGAGTGAACTTCTCAATTTGGGTGTATTTGGTCTTGGGGCCCTTAGAGGATGTAGCTTACATAGAATGTTAGTTTACGTTTGCGTCCTTTGGCTTGGATAAGTACAAAGGAGAGGGCTCGATCGCTAACAGCAAGGTATAAGCACAATTCTTCACTAGGGATTGGTTTGGATAACACCAGTGGGTGTTGGAGGAATTCTTTCAACTTCCTAAAAGCAACATCGCATTCGAGTGTCCAGTTAGATTCTGATGGATTCTTAAGAAGTTTAAAAAATTCAGAGGATTTGTCTACGCTTCGTGAGAGGAAGTAGTTTAAGATGGTAATCCTACCAGTAAGCCGCTGGACTTCTTTGATTTTCTATGGGGCTTTGACGTCCTTGATTGCTTGTATTTTGTTGAGTTTGGCCTTGATGCTTCTTTTTGTGACCATGTAAGTGAGGAATTTACCAGATCCTACCCCAATGATGCACTTCTGAGGGCTTAGCTTCATTTGGTATTTATGTGGCCTATCCAAGGTCTTGCGGATCTCGACAATGTAATCGGTTTTTGCCTTGCTTTTGACGATCATATCGTCAACATAGACCTCAACATTTCTTTCGAGATGGGGTTTGAAGATCATGGTTATTAGAGATTCATAGGTGGCTCTGGTTTTCTTTAGTCCAAAAGGCATGACCCTATAACAATATGTACTAAAGTTTAATAGGAATCGACCTTCGACCTCCTCTAGGCTACGACTGACCTATTATAAGACTCCATTGACTTGTTTTAAGCCCAAACTAACCTATCTTCCCCGAAGTCAAGCTAATAAGACAAGGCCAGCAAAAGGGAAGAGGTAAAGATGGATAAGACGAAAGAAGCAAAAGTGCTGCTAAACTCCAAGGAACCTAATGACTGACTAGACGAGGTTCTAAGGAAGAAGGCCAACTCGAGGAACAGGAGCTTGGTAAAGATCATAGGGCGTCTCAAAAACCAACCAGTGAGTTCGGCAATTATAAGTAGACCTCATTGGTAGCTCAGCCAAGCATTATAGGATTTCAATAACCCTTCTTCGAGCCTAGACATCTAACTGCTGACCCCACCTAATTCAAATCCAACCTACTCTAGGATAGATCGGATAACCCGTATGCCAACCCTCTTGTTAAAAGCATAGTTTTATATAATTTTTAAATTTTTTCCTTATTTTATTACGTGGGCCTACTTTAAGGTTTAAAGCCTTGTATATTATTTATAGTTTTATTATTAGGGTTTTTACTGTAAATAGCAATACTTTGTAAGTAGCAGTAGCCTTTTATCATCTTATCTTATCTTATCTTCAATATCAAGAATACATTTAAGAGAACTATCTCCAGCAAGCTTGTGATAGATTATTGAATATTTTTTGCTTTTTAATCTTCATACATTTTTATCAATTTTCTTCTAAAGATTATGGCAAACATTTCATTTGAGTGAGTTAGTGAGCCGCATCTAACTCTCATTTGAACCCGAGTATTGGCTTAGTGTTCGTAAGTCATATCAAACCTTATTTCAAACTCAACCTTTTGTTTGTGTTTTTGTACATGATATCTATAGACACTTGATTTTTTCCCTTAATAATTATAGTTTTAGTTTTAGTTCTTTTTTTAAAATAAGTTCCTAACTCAAAAATAATAAAAATTTTGAAAAATGATGGAAATACAAAAAAATGAGAAAAGAAAAAAAATTATGAAAATTTTTAGATTTTTTAGGAAGTAAATTATTTTAGGGACAAATAATTTTAGCTTTAACTTAGTTCAAATAATTATTTTAAAGGGTCACGCGTTTTAAGTATAATTCAATTGTACTAAAAATCAAGACATAGGCCAACGGCCAACAAATAAGCATTTAAGTATTTGATGTAGAGTTAGTTTGAGGTCATAAGTTTGAATCTCGCTAGACACTTATGTGTATTTTATTTTTTTATCCTTTTTATTTTTTTTTAAAAAAAAAGCAAGATGAATAAGTAAGATCATATCTAATCAAATCTTCTTCATTTGGATTTAAATCGTTAGAAAATATTCAAATTTAGTTTGATTTTATTAAATCAGATTTGAATTAATATAAATAATTTGAATCTAGTTTAATTTTTATTAAATTAGATACAATAAATACGATTTGATTATATGATTTGGTTCAGGCTTTATAAAATCAGTTTTTATCTTCAACCAATTCCCTTGGCCAACGACAAGCACCTGAGTGAACACTCATAGCCATACGTCATTTATAATCCTTAACAATAGGTCACAACAATTCAATCTTTGCTTTGACATTGTCCAAGATATTATCCCCACACGACCCGATCCAATCCAATCCCTTGCATCATGTGATAGCAAACACCAGTAGCAAACACGCACAGCACTTCACAAGCCCAATCTCCAGTCACGATTAAACACAAAGCTACTCACTACTGATCTACTCACCACTGATTTATACACCACGCTACACAAACAGCAACCAAATCTACTGTACTGTCACGCAAAACTACTATCCACTATCATAGCATAGCTCCCCTTTATCTTCACCAATCACTACCTCGCACAACCTCAACTTAACTCTAGCCTCACATTCACTCACATTGATCACAGACACGATCAGCTCACTCACTGATCAAGCAGCAACGACAATCAACAAGCTCAAATAGTCACACACATTGTCCACATTCACGCTACTACTCAGTTACGTATCACAATCAGTAACAACTTCACTAACAACAACAACAATCCATCGTCCTCAGCAATGCCCACAACTGACAACAGCATGCCAACTTCATCGCATACCTAGATCACGTTCAAACCAGCAACACTAAACTACTGTCCTTCACTGCATAGCTAAATCAAATGTGGACCAGCGTCAGATGCAACTCTGATTAGTGTTGCTTGTTTGCTATTCAACCGATTACTCCCACAGTAGTGACCAAGCTTCGTCAACATAGCAGCTACTGCTCACTGAACGCCTATTGATTGGCTTACTACTGTAACTCTTCGTTCAATGCCAGCAGTCCCACGACATCGATCAGCAGTAATCAGAACGAGCACTCTTCACTATAAAGTAGACGCAACCAAGAAGTTCAAGTTAGGTTCTTTCTTTCCTTTTTTATTTCTTGTTTCTTTATTTAGTTATTATTATTTTTATTATTACTATATTGTTATTTTGTTAATTAGACGATTAAGTTTATAACATATACATATATATATATTAGTTTAGTTGTTTTTAACATTAAGTTTTTTTAGAATTCTCCACATTAGAACATTATTATTATTTAGTAGATGTCAAGTATATGATATGATATGATATGATATTAATTAGGTAGGCGCTTGTTTAATAAGTAGAGATATAGATAGATATATTAACTTAGGTGTTCCTTTAACATTAGTTTTCTTATAAATTAAGTATTGATTTAAGTAAATGTCGATTTAAGAGTAGTAATATAGATATATACCATATATATATATATATATATATTAGTTTAGGGATTGCTAGGATTAGGTTTTTATTTAGGATTAGGTTTTTTAGGGATTCAGCACATAGAAAGTTTTTATTTAAAATGAAAATTAATAAAAGACCCTTTCAAAAATATAGGATTTTTAGAGAATTTTTTATAAAACAACAACACTCATGAGTTAGGACCCTTTAGATTTTTTTTTAAAAAAATAAACCGAATCAATTAAAACATAAATTTGATCAATTTTCAAAATTAAAACAAACCAACGCAGTAAAGATTTTCGGAAAGAACTACGATTGTCTGATCTCGGCTAGCCAATACGTAGGTACCTTTGGGACGACGATAAAATATGTAGAAACTTAGATTATTTTTTCTTTTGGGTTTTTTTACTAAAAAATATTATAATTTGAAGAATAATCTTGATTTCGGTAAATAGATAATGGTACATGTTAGGGTTTAATAGGTTAGTTCTTGAATTCGGAATCCTTTGGTTTGAATTCAATTGAAATCAAAGACCAATAGCTAAATCATAATTAATTCACCTGATTGATTGTGATATCTCTTTTTTCCTAACTTCAGTCGGGTGGTAATGCCAAAAATTATTTTAAATAAAAAACCAGAATTTCTCAATTTTTTTGGTCGATGATTAATATTAAATAGGTAAGGGTTTAGTATCAATAAAAAAATAGGAAATCAAGTTAAATAAGAAAAACCAAAAAATCAAGCTCGACAATATCCATTCACATTCACACTCAAAACCCCCTCTTGTTATCCATTTTGACCTCTTAAACAAACCCCAAGACCCATTTATAGTTTTGTGTCCATTGCGTTTTGAGCTTGCTCCAATGACCTCTGATTTTTAAGCGACATTCCATATCATCTTGGTGTGAAAGCATCTGGTGAGATATGCTACTAATGTTCATCAAGTTTAATCTATTGATTTTTTTGTTCTATAGTATAGTTATTGTGTGTGGTTGTAGTTGTGGTGTTGTGTTGTTCGTACCGAATTGCTGGGTCATATAGTAGTAATTTTAGTAGTTGTTTTTTGTTGTAATCTATTCTTAATAGTATTATAGTAGCTATCATAGTATTTGCCAGTCGTAAGTAACTATAGATTCAAAGTTATGGTGGTTTAGAGTAGAACTCAGTTAAGTGCGTTACATGTTTGTTAAAATTCCCCTATGAAAATTACTGTACAAACAAGAATATTTGAAGATAGTGTGAATATCAGTGGTGATAGTTCCCGTAGAATTTTGAGGCAACATGTTGATAATCTTGAATCTCATATTCAAAACCTCATTGACTCAATCACATAGCTAACCAGATTAGTTAAAGGCTACTGGCATGTTAGCCAAGGTGAAAGAAGAGACCAAGTTCCAATTAGTAAGAGTGACTTAAATGAGCTTAAGAATGATTGGCAACAGCTTAAACGAGCTATTGAGTTGAAAAGAAGAGAAGACTGACCTAATTTGAGGCAAAATAATTAAAGGAGTATTGATTCTAAGGTGAACCAAATGGCTCAAAGAAGAGAGCAAGAGCAGAGAAGAGAATTGGTTGAGTAGAGCTACAATAGAAGTGGTAGAACCAAAGTGAATCAACCAACTCAAAATAGGAGGGATAAGCCTTAAACTAATAGCATAAGACTTGAGAACATCAAGCTTAAATTGCCGACCTTCAATAATAGTAGGGACTTGAAGAGTTCCCCAACTTGGTTCCTCAAGTAGAGAAACTATTTTAATGCTATGAGTATGATGACAAAACTAAGGCTAAGTTAGCTTCGTTATCCCTTATTGAGTATGCAAGTTTGTGGTAAGATAAGTTAATTGCTAAGTGAGATGCAAAAGGAGAAGAGCCAATTAGAACTTAAAGACTAATAGAAATTGATGAATCAGCTATTTGTTTTAACCTATTTCAAGCAAGAGATACTTCATGCCTTCTAGCACTTGAGACAAGGTCAAAACACTATCCAGGAATACTTGCAAGAGTTCAAGACCTTGATGAACAGATGTAAGATTGCTGAACCGTAAGAGTGAACTATTGCTATGTTCTTAAGTAGACTTTAAGATGATATTGTTAACATGGTCGAGTTGCAATGGTTCAATTCACTAAATGAGCTGATAAACCTAGCTTTGAGAGTAGAACGTCCAAGGAGAAGAAGGTATCAAAGGCTGACCTGCCTACCTCAACATGGTAGCCCTAAGCCTAAGAAGTATGGCAATAAGAAAAGGCTAAAGAAGAAGATGGATAAAGGAGAGTTTAGTCGACCTGACCTGATCGAGACAAAGAAGGTAAAAAAGGAAAAAGGCTCGATACTAAGGCTCGAGAAGTTAAATACTTTAAATGCTTAAGGTACGGACATATTTCTTTTCAATGTCCAAATAAGAGAGTCATAGTCTTGAAAGGCGAGGGACCTAATGCTCAAGTAGAGAGTCAAAGTGACAAGAGGTCAGAAGACAAATAAAGAACCATAATCATCAATCCTAAGATGGGAGAATTCTTAGCCATGACGAGCCAACCTAAAAGAAGACCTTGGCTAAAGAGAGAAGTTATTCTAGATCTGATGTTTGGTGAATGAGAAGACCTACTCCCTAATAATTGATGGAGGAAGCTACACCAACATTGTTTCTACCGAGCTAGCCGTAAGAATGAAATTGCCGACCTCCCTTCATCCTTGACCTTATGCACTGAAATGGTTCAATGACAAGGGAATGGTCCATTTATACAAAAGAGCTTGGATATCCTTTATAGTAAGACAATATGAGGATGTGATGGACTTTGACGTAGTTCCAATGAATGCTGCTCATCTCATATTAGGCCGACCTTAGGAATATGATAGGAGAGTCATTCATGATGGCTTCCATAACACTTATACCATTTGAAAGGATATGAGGAGCTACTACTTGACCTCCATGAATGTTGAGGATATCCAGAATTACTTAGTGCCCATGGTAAGGAGGAAAGGGAAAAGAAGCCTATTTAGTATTTGGGCTTGACCTCACTACCTAAAGTCAAGGATGACTTCTTTTTTACTCGGTGGTAATGATAAGGATTGGCCTTTGACCTCTTCTAAGCCACAGCCGACCTATTCCAAGACTCCACCAACCTATTCTAGGCTTAAGAGCCAAACTGTCTTCCTCGAGGCCGAATTGATAGGAAAAGATCAGTAGAAGAGAGGAAATTAGGATGGATAGGATGAGAGAAGTAAAAGTGTTGCCAACCTCTGAGGAGCCCAATATCTAACCAAATGAGGTTCTAAAGAAGAAGGGCAACTCGGCAAACAAGAGCTTCATAAGGAGCCCAAGGCGTCTCGATAACCAACTTAGGAGTTTGACAACTGTAGGCCAACATCAATGTTAACTCAGCTAAGTACTACAAGATTTCAATGACCTTACCTCGATTCGAGACATCCAACTGCCGACCTTACTCAGTTATGATCCAACCTATTCCAGGACAACCTGCATGTTGACCCTCTTATTAAAGGCACAATTTTGTACAATTTGTAAATTTTTTACCAGCTTTAGTTTGTGGGTTTGCTTTAGGGCTTAAGACCTTGTATATTATTTGCAATTTCGCCATTAGGGTTTTAAGATTTACTATAAATAACAATACTTTGTAAGTAGCAATGGCCTTTTATCATCTCATCTTCAACATCAAGAATACATTTAAGAGAACGATCTCTCATGAGCGTATTAAGCTTATGATAGATTATTGAGTTTTGTTTTCTCTTTAATATTTATTACGTTCTTATCAATCTTATTTTAAAGATTATGGTGAGCCTTTTATTTGAGTGAGTCAGTGAGTTGCATCTAATCCTCATTTGAACCTAAGTGTTGACTTAATGTTCATCAGTTATATAAAAACCTATTTCAAGCTAAACCTTCTGTTTTTGTTTGTGTTTTGGTGTGTGATATCTATTCATATTCACACTTAAAACCCCCTTTCATTATCCATTTCGACCTCCTAAACAAACCTTAATACCCATTTTATAGTTTTGTGTTTGCTGCATTTTGAGCTTGCTTCAACGACCTTCGATCTTTAAGTAGCGTTTCATATCAAAGTTTATGACAAAGGAGGTGTGAACTTAGTCTTCAAGGACCATGAAGATTTGGTTATAGTTGGAATAGACATCTATGAAGCTTAATCGAGCATGGACCAAGGTAAGGTCGATGAGCTAGTCCATTCTAAGAAGAGAGAAGTAATCTTTTGGGCATGCCTTGTTTAAGTTGGTGTAGTCTATATACATTCTCCATTTGTCACTTGACTTCTTAACGAAGACCGTATTAGTCAGCTAAGTGAGGTCCCTCTCTTCCTTAATAAAACTAGCCTTTAAACGTTTTGGACTTATTATTCGATGGCAGCTTGTCGTTTTGGTGCAAAGTGTTTTCTTTTCTATTTTATGGGTCGGGTATGTAGATTGACCCTTAAGTGATGTGTTGCTTTAGGAATGTTGATTATCTCAGCATTTCATCTAAGGACATTGTAAAGATGTCTAAGTTGTCACGTAGGAATGTAGTCATTTCTTCCTTTTCATCAAGGACAAAGATGTTTTTATTCGAGTTGTCTAGTCGAAGTAGTTACCATATCAGATGAGTTCAGTCTTGTCGACTAGTTCACCATCGAGGGCCTATGAAGTCGCTGAGGAGGACTTAATATGCATGATTTTATTATGGGAGATGTGGCTGAGGTATAAGATTCAGAATAATTGTTAGTTTTCACATGTAAATCCAATCCTCTTAAGTGTAGGGAACTTTATTAGGAGGCATCTTTGGCTTATGCATATGTCAAAATTGTTAAGGCTAGGGCATCCAAGGATGGCATTGTATGGTGACCGGTGGTCAACGATTATGAAGTCAATGAGGCATGAGGCGATGTGGCCATCGTTTCCCTGTTTGATAAGGAGTGTAATAAGTCCTTTTGCTAAGACTGTTTTTCCTTCAAAGCTTGCTAGGCTTTAGTTATATGGGTAAAGCTGCTTGTCAAGCTTATCCTTCATCTGTTCATAGGTTAAGAAGAAAAGTATCTTAGTTGAGTTTCAGTTGTCTACGAACGTCTTAAGGACATTAAAATATCCTATCTTGGGGTTGATGACCAAAGGATCGATATGAGGATTCTGGATGCCTATTCTATCATCCTCGATGTTTAATATGGCGATGTCAAGTCATGGTTTCTTTGATTAGATTGAAAGTACCTCGTGCTATGGTTGGGTGGGGTGATCTTCGTTTAAGAGGCCCAGTCCACCATTGATCATCTAGACTTATCCCCTGCAACTTCTTCATTCCGTATTATCTTGCTAGTTTTTTTGCTCAGGCTGTGGTTGTTGTTGCTGTTGAGGTTCCTATATACGACACCTTTAGGCTGGATAGGGGAGGTTCCTTTCATTAGCAATGAGGTTGTCAATGTGGCTCTTGCGAACGAGGCCTTTGACCATGTTTTTGAGGTACCTGCATGCGTCAGTGTTATGGTCCCTTGCTTTGTGGTAATCATAGAATTTGCCTAAGGAGGAAGCCTCAGGTGTTTCTCGGATGGGTGGTGTAGTTAGAAGGCGTTCGTAAGCTTCATAGTCACTTCACCAAGGAGGCGGATAAATGGTGTGTAACTAAGGAAAGCCACAAATCTTTGTTTGTATCTTTCTTGCCTTTCTTGGGAGGAAGAAGGGCAATTGTCTCCAGGGCCGAGGTGGTCCTTCATGGACATGGTGCTTTGTCAATCACTTTTAAGGCGAACTCGGATGGCATCTTCTTGTGCTATATATTGCTCGGCGAAAGTCAAGAACTCTTCAAAGGTCTTTGGTCAGTATAGTACCATAGCTTCTAAAAGCTTCCTACTTGGATCTAAGCCATACAGGATGGCTTCAAGTGCTGTACCTAATTCCACTTTTGGAACAAGGATTTTGGCACAATTAAAGCACTTTAAGTATGCTTAGAGTGCTTCATTGGGACGTTGTCGTACATTGTATAGGGTAGATGAGTGCCTGTGTAGTACTTTGCTACTTGGGAAGTGCTATTGAAATCTAATGGCCAAGTTGTCAAAAGAACAAATGCAACTTCCTAAAAGTTTATTAAACCAAATGAGTGTAACCTTTATTAAGGTACTTAGAAAGGCCTTGGAGATTATTGCATTGGAGAAGTTTGGACATTATTGCATTGGAGAAGTTGTGGAGGCTCATCATTGTGTAGAAGTGCGTTAGATGATCATCCAGATCACCAATTCCATTATAATTGTTAAGGTAAGGGAGGCCTTACGGTAAGGTTTCTTTGAAGATGCTCGTAATGAATGGTCTTTTACTAATAACTATGCCTAATTTCCTTGCAAAGGACTTAAGGTGTTTGTGGTTACACATATTGGATGCAAGGTGTATGCGTTTATCGAGCTCCTAATTGTTCGTATCGTCTAAGTGTTTGGAAATTGTTCTAGAGAGCGGAGTCTTTGGGCCCTACTTGTTTTCGAATGAGTGATAGGGAGGTGCACCTTGCTACGATTGTTGTTAAGGTGTTCACACAAGTTTAGGAGTAGACATTGCTCATTAGGAGTGACATTGTGTAGGCACATAAGGTTTGTGGGTGGTGTGGATAAATGCCTAGGGTGATTACTTTGGTAGGTATGAGAGTTGGTGGTTGTGTCTTCAAGGTAGACTCTATTGTTGGGGTCAAGTTTGTCTTTTAGTTTTTTAGTGGAATTAAGTTGTTGTCTTAGTTGTGCATTTTCCTATAATATTTTAGCATTAGTTTCCATGAGTTATTGGAGCATGGTTTTTACTTGCTTTATGTTTGAAAGTTGTGGCTCTATTAGTGGTGGTGGTGGGTTTGTATTGGTTTGGTAACCATTACTTGTTAGTGTCAAGAATGGGTATGTGTTTTTGGTCTTTGCCATTGTAAGAAGTTCTCGTAAATAGTAGGCACCAAATGGTGATGGTTGAGAATCAATTAATCACTATTAGATCTCAGAAGTGAACTCTAAGTTATCCTTCAACAATAGATAATGCAGAACCTGCAAAAATCCCCCTATGTCTAAGCTAATAAAGGTCTTTTGACGCTTAAGTTAGAGATGAGAGAGGTAATGTAGGTAATGGAAGTGAGTTCCTAGGAGAAAATAGAAGAGTAACAAGTGTTGATCCCTTTACTTAAAGAACTTACTCTTATTTACAAGTTACAAGTGCTTACTGTTGTTGATATGTAGCGGATTCTGATTGGCCTGCACGAGATCCAACGGGATGGGGTTGCCTACACTCAGATGGGACATCCTTCCCTCTACCGATTGGTAGAGACTACAAGGATTAAGCTTGTCCCATTGATAGGGGGTAGCCACCTTAGTTTGGTGGCTAGTCATTAGGCCATGTGATAGGTTGTGAATTAATATTAAATGAAGAGAGAAAAGACAGTCAATGAATGAACTTATAGCAAATGTTCCTTTGGTTGCAATTTGCTGAAGGGACGAGGATGAGCCTTGTGTAAACACTACAAATAGTAGTTGAGCACATCTAAGTTGTTCGTAGATTCTCTAAGTAAGAGTGTAGCTCAGACTAGCCCAATGTGCATGTGAGTAACCTGGTAGGCTTACACATCTTGGATTGGGCTTGAATGGTGATTTGTAAGACTTAGGCCTAACATTTTGGTGGGCTTGGGCCTTGAAAGCTTCGATGGCAGGAGTTAACCATTAATATTATAGATAAAAATTTTATTTTGATGATTTTGAAAGAAAAAAAAAATAGCTTGACCCAACTAAGAATTAAATATTTTCAATTATAGGAATGTTCTCTTTTCTATCTAATAAAGTATCATATTGTTCAATTAGATATGTTGCAAATATAAAAACCTTTTAAATTATTATTATTTGATCTATCGGTTTAATTACAAGTTTGATATTAATAATGTGTTTGCAAAACATTTCAAAAAAAGATAAAGTTAAAAAAAAAAGGAAAAAAAGGTTTTACAATATATTTTGTACCTAATAGAATTTATAGTGTAGGGAATATGGTAGTTTTGAAATGCTATAGGGTTGATTCTAGCACAAAAATTTTAAAATCTATACTTATAAAATAGAATGCGGATAATATGTCATACTCTATCACCCCTATGTCCACTTACCCCTAATAAATACTATACTTTTCTAATATGCCATATCCTTTCATATAGCATGGAATTTTTTTTTTAAACCTTTAGATTAAGTTAAGTATGACCTTTATCATTGGTTTAAAAGAATAAAAAACGGTAGGTGCATGGATATGGTAATTTTACAAGTATTTTGTATCGACTTAATAATTGAGCGTTGACAATAAAAAATCAAATAAAACAAGTGGATGAATATGCGCAATTGATGCTTTGATCGTGATATATATATATATATATATATATTTATTGGGGATTGTATGTATTATTGCTTAATTTTATGCACATGACGGATTAGTTGTGCACTTGATTTTGAACTTTAATCCTTCATTTGAGAATAACTGCAATGCAAATTTTTACAGCTTTCTTGTGTGGAAAGAAATCTCCGAGCACAGTTCTCAAGATGTCCATGATGAGTAATTTAGGATTTAATAATACTTTGATTAATGGTTGTAGATTGACATAGAAGTTCGTTGGCATCATCACATGTGCTCTGAGTACGTTGTCCTAGAGAACGTTTCATACAAGGATAGGAAGGATTATTACCTTATCGAGAGGGAGTAAAAAGGGTGTTAAAAAGTCAATACTGTAAATTTATATCAAAAAATGTTAAAAGACGATTTATGTTGGAGAATTGACAATTCAGTTTAGGATGTTAGAGAGGGAGGTGGCAATGTTCTTTGATCATTAAATCAGCAAGTGCATCAAAGAAGTTAAAAGAGTTCGATCACTGAGGAGTCTGACAGCCGAATTTGATGTCCTTCGACAGTGTACATGAATTGGCACCAGATTTCGGATATTGGGTCCCATTTTGTTGCATAAGGAATGGTGGAGACGGAAAACGCTAGCTCGATGAGTCAGTTGCAAATAACTCCACAAGGAGGAAGTTATCCGTGATGGCTATTGTGCATTCGAGGACGAAGCAAGCATCCAAATTCTAGACGACACGATTCAAGTTAATTTAAATAAATAGAGTGGTTTATTTGGGAGTGACACTCGAGAAATTATCTCTTGTTCATATAATGAGTCAAGTGATTATCAATAAGTTCCGTGATGGATAATTTGTAAAGAGTTTATCATTTTTGAAGGGTTTGTTGAAGCCGCAAAACGTGGACTTTTGAATGTGATGCACTTCTGTGTTAGATTAATATAATCATTCTCTCATTTTTGTGAAATCATGAAATATTGAAATAGAAGATTAATATAAACATATATATATATATATATATAGAAGTAAAAACTGTAACGATACTCGTCCTTTTGTTATCTCCACGTCTACGTCACACATATAAAACAAAAGCAAAATGGTTATCAATTAGGGGGAAAAAGAAAAAAAAAAAAAAGGAAAACAAAGTTTTGCTTAATTTCGACGAATACATTATGTATATAAAACATGAAATTTTTATAATAATCAATGATTAGTTGTAAGATAGCTTAATTTAATAGAGATGAATCGAGAGATTATCCTAAATAATACTATTTAAACACTCAATAACGTCATAACTTCGTTGATATTTTACATTTTATATTCCTAAATACATGGGAGTTGGCATGTGAAATTCATATTGTAACATTCATTCTTGTTAGCAGCATTGCGACGTGGCCGTTGTCAAGGAACTTTTAAAAGCATATGCACGTGATCTTGGCTACGCATTTATTTTCCTTAGTTAAAAAAAAAAAAAAAAACGTAATTGCACAGGGCAAACTATATTAAAACATCCATCGGGAACATAAATTTTGACCTAGAAAAGATTGCTTAAACGAAGAAAAAGATAATAATGAATCCAAACCCTAAAAAATAGGTTTTTAATTTCACAAATTTTTAACCAAATAAGCAGCCATTGAAATTGATAAATCATCAAACACATATAATGCTCCAAGAATCAACTCTACCACCAAGCTCATAAGAAAAGGACGAATTTATCGGTAGGTAGGTACTGTTGACCTATTTATATTTATATGTAAATGGATAATTTTATTGTTATGTAGGTGAGTTTAACCTACTCGCTTAGCATAAAATAAATTTATACATTTTTCTTTAGCCAATGATTAATTGATATTTAAGAAGATGTAAATTACCCAAAAAGGACAGATTTGTTGTTGGCAAAAATTCACCTTTTAAAAAGTTGAGTTTATTGATAAGTAGACGACTCTCACCTATGTGTATGTGTGTGCGCGCGTACATGTGTTCAGTTGTTTACATGTATGAAAAATGCAAATAAAGCAAAATACATAAATGAAGACTTCATTATTAGGGTTTTTATCATTTTATGTGAAAAATACTCACTATATAAATAGGAAGGCAAAATATTTAGAGGGAAGGAAAATGATCGAAAAGAAAATGAAAGAAAATTTTAGAGGGAAAGCAAGTTTCTCTCTATTTCTGGTTATTATCATGTTATTGAGAAAGATAGAAGCAACAATGAAAACATTTTCTTTTTCCCCGTAACAAAAAGGGTAGAGTGGAAAACTTAGAATATGAAATTTTCTATATTCATGAAAGTACAAACTTATCCTTCTAAGGTCAAGGTTAAGGTGGAGTACAATTACTCGAACAAGGGATAGAACAGTAATTTATTGTCCTATCTCTGATGGTATGTTTATTTTAGTCATGCATTAATCAAAATGGTTAAGTTAGAAAGTTCAAATGTTTGAGATTGTGGATTTGGTGGCAACAATAGTTTTAGACCTAAATATTTAGGCCAGGGTTGATAGGGATCAAGGTTCAATTACATGCTCTCGAGCCTAAGTCCACCAAGCTCTCTGAGGTGAGTTAAGTGCCAAGGAGCAATGCTTGCCTCAATCCAATCTATTAAGCTACTTTACTCTCTACACTATTCAAGAAGTTGCTAAGGTGAATAGCTCATACTCGGAGTTGGTGTATATAGCTTACACTTGGAGCCAACCCTTTCCCATCCCTTAGTCTAAGCACTAAACTAGGAAAAACAACCATCTTCAAAGTACCGAAGCAGAGCTGATAACTGTGAAGGGCCGACCATCTGAAGCTGACCCTAATGTGAGTTGCCCCTTACCCATTCCCTTACCTAGCCCCAACAGTCAGGGCACCAAGCTATTAATTCCAAACAGACCCAATCAGAGGACCGCCCCTGTTTGGCCCACAATGTTGTCAGAATTGTAGAATAAAAACACGTAAACACATATGCCATGTCATTTCTAACAACCATACTATCCTTTCTAACAGAATACATTCGCTACGCACGAATTCATGATTTCTTGTACATTATCCTTCTTTTAAGTTAGCAAATAGTACTTCTTTTGTGTTTTCTATAACATAAAATTTACCCTAACAAGGAACTTTAAATAGACACATAATGTAACAATAAGAAGAAGATATACAGAAGAATACACTGAACCTTTTTACTTTCTCTTGAGTGAAGTGCCCTCTTGCTTACTCTTAAGCTACTTTTATTTAACCCATTCAAGTATGGACTAATGGCGAGTGACCTCCGGTCACACTTGTACGTTATATTAAGTACAACTTGAGCTTGTATGAGGCATTGGTGTATCATATCCATCGTCGGTGCATAAGAACCTCCACTATCCCTCGACTATCATTTACTTTTCAAGCCATCTAGTGACTTGGACCAACCCCTTTTGGTTTTACATGATATTAGGTTCGTGTGTTCATCCATAATTCCATATCATCTTGGTATTAGAGCTTAGCTACATTTAAAGTTGGACTCTACTGCTGTATTCTTTTAATAGTTTGACATTGCTCTCGTATAGAAGTGGTTCTATTGTTAGCTTTGAAGTTTAGTAGTGAGAAATGTTCTGTACTTTATTTTCCCCTGTTTTCAATACACCAAAATAGCATGTGGTTGACTGTGTGTTTGCTAGGAAATTGTCATTGTAGAGTAAACATCAATGTTAGATTCGGGTGTGTAAAGGACTTTGGGAAACTAAGAAAGTGGTATCGTCATAGTCAAAGACAGGAAGGAAGCTTCTCACCTCAGTCAGTAGGTAACCGCTTGAATAAACTTACCGATTTGGTAACTAGTTTAGTGACTGTCATCTAACAAGACAAACGGCGAGGTAGAAATAACCCCACGAGGGATCACGAACAACAAGGCCAAGGCAATGGTCAATTTGGCCAAGATAACACTGTAGCTTGACCACCTCGAGCTGACAGAATTGGCACGGGTGCTATACAAAGGCTAGCGCTTAAAGAAATTGAAGATGAAGCAAAAGGAGGTGACGAAGCAGAAGAGTACTACGAACCTAAGGAAAGGAATGTATGAGCCTTTAGGGTTGAGGGATTGAGGATGCGTATTCCGAGTTTCTCTAGAAGTGGTGATGCTGAGGACTACCTAGATCAGGTAGATCAGATTGAAAAGCAATTTGAATGCTACAAAGTACTCAAAAATGTAAAGGTTAGGCTAGCTGTATTGGAGTTCGCTGACTATGCTGCCTTATGATGGAAGAACCTATAAGCCACTAGAAGAAGGGAAGGAGAGAGAGCGATTAGGAGTTAGAATGAAACGAAGAGGGTTATGCGGAAGAGGTTTGGGCCGAGCTATTATCTATAAGATGGCTTCAAGAGATTATAAGAACTAAGACAAGGAGGATCGAGTATAGAAACTTACATCAAGGAGTTCCAAATGTTAATGATCCAGTACGAAGTTATGGAGCCAGAAGATCGAATTGTATCTCGATTCATTGGCAAATTAAAGTATGAGATTGGGGATGACTTAGAAACCCTAGATATTAGAACGCTTGATGATGCAATTCGAGTCGCCTAAAGGATAGAAAGGTGCCGAACAGGAAGATTCCAACCACTCGTCAACTGTCCTGGTGGTATCCAACCTGTTTCGAGCAGACCTATGCGAATGGAACTAAGCAAGGTCATTGAGACCCAACCTACTCAAACTATCCGGGCAGAGGAAAAGGAACCAACAAGGAAGATTGAGAAATGCCAAAGTTCAAGAAAGAAGACTAATGAGATCAAGTGTTTCAAATGCCAAGGATTTGGACACATGGCCGCTCAGTGTCCGAGGCAAACAATGGTGATCAAAGGTGAGGTGCCGATCATTGAAGTCAATAGTACTGATGAGGAAGTAGAGTAGTTGAAGGAGGATGGATAAACTGAGCTGTTAAAGGAGGAAGTTATTAAGCGAGGAAGGTGTCTTCATGCTGACCGCTCTAATGTTAAGGAGGACAATGAGTATCAATCCTGTGCCTGAAAATGAGCAGAGAGAAAATCCCTTCCATATTGTATGTAAGGTGAATGAATCACTATGTACGCTGATCGTTAATAATAGGAGCTACACCAATGCAGCCTCTGCATTTATGGTCTAGCAAATGAAATTACCAACCATGCCCTATCTGAAACCTTACAAGCTTCATTGGCTTAGTGATAAGGAAGCCCTATAAGTGAAAGCGCCTATACCAAAGAAGTTAAAGACTTTTTTACCATATAAATTCCATAGTGTTTGTGTCGATCTATATGGGGAGATTTCAAGATGAAGTGCTTTATGATATGCTGCCCATAAGTATGTCCCACCTTCTACTTGGTCGACCATAGATGTTCGATCGAGCAATTATATATGACAGAACGAGGAACACCTGTTCTGTGGAGCATGAAGGAAGAAGATTGAAATTGAGTCCTATGACTACTGAATAGGTAAAAGTCATGCAGTCCCAACTTAGTCGAATCTTGAAGAAAGGGCCTTTGGTATTAACCTATACTGAACTGAAAAGAGAAATGGAGGTGGATAGACCAGCCTATTTGCTTATCAGCAAGCTTCTAGAAATGAAACCCGCGGAGGAAGAGCTACCAATTAAGGTAAAAACCTTACTGGAGGACTTTGTTGACCTGTTTCCAGAGATCTACTGAAGGGTCTACCCCCAATTCAAGGTGTCAAACATGCGATCGACCTACAGCCAAGGGCTGCCTTGCCAAACAAGCCTACCTATAAGCTGAACCCTGAATAGGCTATCGAGCTGCAAAGGCAAGTAGATGACCTCTTGAAGAAGGTATATGTGTGCAAGTCCCTAAGCCCCTGTACTACGTCGGCCCTGTTAGTGTCAAAGAAGGATGGTTCTTAGAGACCATACGTAGATAGCCGAGCCATCAATTGAATTACCATTAGGTATAGGTATCCCATACCCAGGCTTGATGACATGCTAAATGAATTAAGTGGAGCAAGAATATTCTCCAAGATCGATCTCAAATTTAGATACCATCAAATCCAAATGTGTGAAGGAGATGAGTGGAAAACCACATTCAAGATACGACATGGTTTAAATGAGTAGCTTGTAATGCCATTTGAACTATCCAATGTGCTGAGCACAATCATGCAACTTATGAATCATGTGCTCCAAAAATTATTGGGAAGGTTTGTCGTGGTTCATTTTGACAACATTCTGATGTACAGTCCTCACCAAGAGACTCACCGAGATTATATCCAATAAGTGGTTGCAAAACTCCAAACTGAACAGCTCTATGCCAATCTGAAAAGTGCAACTTTTGTCGTTTCAATGTGATCTTCTTAGGATTTGTTGTGAGTAGAGGTGTCATCCAAGTAGATGAAGAAAAGATAAGAGTGATCATATAATGGCTTGAGTCGACCTATTCTATCAATGTGAGAAGTTTCCATGGCCTGACATTGTTTTATTGATGATTCATTAGGAACTTCAATGCGATTATGACCCTACCCACCAAACTTTCAAAAAAGAATATTGAATTCAGTTGGGGTGAGAAAGAGAGGAAGAGTTTTGTGGATGTGAAGGAAAAGCTAACTACTGCCCTCGTTTTAGCTCTGCCAACCTTAGACAAGGTATTTGAAGTAGAGTGTAATACTATGGACTGGGCATAAGTGCTGTACTGATACAAGAAGGCCGACCTATTGCTTACTTCTGCGAGAAACTTTGAGGAGCCACACTCAACTACTCCATCTACGATAAGGAGTTGTACTCATTAATCGAAGCCCTAACGGTGTGGCAACACTATTTACTGCTCAAGGAATTTGTGATCTACACCAATCATGAATCCTTGAGATATCTGAAGAGTTAACCAAAGTTGTCCCAAAGACAAACCAAGTGGGTTGAGTTCATGGAGGGTTTTTTTTTTTTATGTCATAAAATACAAGAACGGCAAGAATAATGTAGTGGCTGATGCTCTAACGAGATGACATACCCCAACTGAACTGCAGAAAAGCTACTTAGTTTTTCAACCATCAAGAATTTATATGCTAAGGACCCATTCTTTGGTCCTATCTACGCACATTATAAAGAGGGATGGACACTGGAAGATTGTTGTAAGGAGGACGAATACTTATTTAGGAAGAGGAGGTTATGTATCCAGACTTGTTCTACACAAGAACTGCTAGTGTGCGAGGTGCATAAAAGGGGATTGATAAGACATTTTGACCAACACCGAACTTATCAGGTACTATCCTCTAGATTCTTTTGGCCAAGGATGAAGAGAAATGTCCAATCCATGTTAGGAAGATGTACGACTTGCCGAAAAGCGAAGAGTCGAGTCAAGTAGGGACATTACTAACCCTTACCGGTCCAAACCAAACCATGGTCCAAACTGAGTATGGACTTCATATTATGATTGCCTAAAACGTCCCAATGGAAGGACTCCATCATGGTGGTTATGGATCGATTTAGCAAGATGACACATTTCGTGCCTTATTCCAAGACTAACGATGCTTCAGTTATCCTTTTTGTTTTCTTACAAAAAGTAATTAAGCTTCATGGCGTGCCCAGAACTATAGTTTCGGATCAAGACCCCAAGTTCATGAGCCACTTTTGGAGGACACTTTGGAAGCAACTGGGAACCAAGTTACTGTATAGCACGTCCTGCCATCTATAGACCTATTAGCAGACCGAAGTTGTCAACCAAATTATGGGAACTTTGTTATGAGTTGCTGTCGAACGAAACATGGCCTATTGGGATCTATGTTTACCAATTGTTGATTCGCCTATAATCGGACCACCTATAGCATCATAAGATTGTCCCCGTTTGAAGTCACCTATAGGTTCAACCTTAAGCTCCCGTTGGACCAAATACCCCAGCCAAGGACTGATGATGATCAACCAGTCGTGGAAAGAGTCAAGGCCATCAGAGCAATGCGCCAAAAGGTTATAGAGCAACTAAGTTAGGCAAAGGCTAAGCTGGAGAAGCGAAGCCAAGGATAAAGAAAAAGATAATTTCAGCCAAGTGATTTGGTTTAGATATATCTTAACAAAGATCGGTTCCCAAACTTGAGGAAGAATAAGTTGTCCCCTAAGGCTAACAGACCATTTCAAGTGTGTGAAAAAATCAATCTTAATGCCTATAAGATTAAATTACTTGAAGGGTATGGAGTTTCAAACTCTTTCAACATTACCGACCTTTAACCTTACATTCCCAAAGATGAGCAACCTAGACCTAAACCAGATTTAACCTAAATCTCAAATAACCTAGAAGGGATGATAGGGATCAAGGTCTAATTACACGCTTTCGAGCCTGAGGGCTCTCTCAAGTAGTCCACCGAGCTCTTCGAGGTAAGTTAAGCATGGATGAATAATGCTTACCTTAGTTCAATCTACCAAGCTACTTTGCTCTCTACACCATCTAAGAAGCTATCGAGGTGAATAGCCCACACTCAAAGCCGACCCTTTCCCATACCCTAATCTAAGCACCAAACTAGGAAAAATAACCATCTTCAAAGTGTCGGAGCATAGTTAATAATTGTAAAGGGTCGACCATTCGAAGCCGACCTTAATATGAGTTACCCTTTACCGATTCCCCTACCTAGCCCTAATCATTAGGGCATCAAGCTACCAATGCTAAATAAACCCAATCAGAGGACCGCCCCTGCTTGGCCTACAACGTTGTCAAATCGCAAAATAAAAACACAGAAAAGTGCGCACCATGTCCTTTTAACAACTATACTATCAGTACATGCGCCACATACAAATTCACAATTTCTTGTACACTATCCTTCTTTTAAGTTAGTAAATATTATTTCTTTTATCTTTTTCTGTAACATAGAATCTTCCTTAACAAGGTACTTTAAATAGACACATAATCTAACAATAAGAAAAAGATATACAGAAGAATACAATGAACCTTTTTACCTTCTCTTGAGCGAAGTATCCTCTTACTTATTCTTGAGCTACTCTTATCTAGCCCCTTCGAGTGTAAACTAGTAGCAAGTGACCTCTAGCCATACTTGTATGTCATATCAAGTGTGACCTAACCTCATGTGAGGTGTATCATATCCATCATTAGTGTACAGGAACTCTCACTCTCCCTCAACTATCATTTACTTTTCAAGCCATCTCATGGCTTAGACCCACCCCTTTTGGTTACGCGTGATATTAAGCTCATGTGTTCATCCACGAGTTTGTATCAAGGGTAGTATATATATTGTTGCAAATAAAGAGCCGCATGAGAGCGTAGTACCTTAATAGGTAGTTCTAGGGCTAAATGCAGGATAATAGAGGTAATATAGTTGTTCATGCAGTAGTTGTTAGATAGAGGATGATGATCTATTACTATTATCTTAGGTTAAAAGAATCTACAGATCAGAGATCTAAACTCTAATAGTACTTTAAACCATATGCAACAAGTAGAGGTAAGGGGAAAAAAACAATTCAATCGTAAATCAAACCTAATTGAAAGTTCTTTTATTTTCCAAATTCACTCAATTCATGATTTGATTCACCTTTAATAAGTCACTTTACTCTTCAGTTTAGATAATCAAACTAAATCGAACTGAATTGAATGAGCTATATATTATTTATTTAAAAAAAATCCCACATATATTAAAAGAGAGTTTACATCATGCTTCATTGACACCTGAAATTACAACAATGCAACTAAGTATAATTAGACCTCATAATGATTCTACTTACACATACGACATGAAATGTGTAAGATCCTAGAGCATATCATAGACGTGATAGTGCATTATGCATTGTAGAATGTATCGCAAAATGTTAGAAGATTGATTTCAAATGCATTTATCAAAGGAAAACTAAGGGAAAATTAACAAGAGGAACATTGTCATAAGGTCTAAGTACGTACAAAGTAGATAGGATGTGATATTCTACTTGTACTCTATCATAGAGGTACAAGTTTCTAAATTTTTAGAACTAAAGCCTACCTTAAAATATTAGAGCAATTTGGAACTCGTACTCTATAGAGCTTACATAGCATTGTGTATACTAAGGAAACTATAAATTTTTTTTTTCTATTTCCCCATAAAATTTACGTTTTCTTATAACAAATTCAGGTTATATTTTCTTTTCAACAAAAGAATTACTTTTATAAATTACAATGGACCTAATAATGTTAAGTGTCACCCCTTACTAATAGAAAAAATTAAATGACAAACATATGGTTGTACATGTATAAAAGAAAATAAGATAAAAGGTCTTTATAACTAACAACAATATTACATCTTGAAGTTTAAAGTTATTGTTTTTAAGTTTTGACTATCAGATTAGGTCATAAGGGTTATATTGAGTTTGAGCCATTTCTCTTGAACATAAGTGAATATTGTTTCTATATTCTTTTAGTTGATTGAAGAATATATATATATATATATGTATATTCATTCACTGATATATATTCATTCACTGATATATATTATATCAATTAGTAAATTTTAAAAGTGGGGTATGGGATATCTTAGTTAATGTACCATGCATACCTTAGACTTAGGTTCTTGGTAGGTACCTGGTCTGTACATATCAATATTAATACCCTCTATAGGAAGATATTCTAAAAATTGCTGTTTAGTATCTACTTGATGGCTTTCAGTACCTATTCGACTAAATGGGGTATAAGTGGGCACCATGTATAATAAGACTACTTTTTCACCCCTAATTGTCATGCAAAAATCTTGGTTAAAAAAAAAACTTGATGTTTTGATTCTTTTAAGTTATAATTATATTAAATCTAGGGAACCATTTCCCATCCAAAAGCTTGAAAGCCTAAGGAATTCTAAACTATAAGATTCACATCCTCAAAACAATATTACAAGCCCACCATTTCCATAGTTTGAAGCAAATGAAGAACTTGATTAAACTAAGACTTACCCACAGCCATGGAAACCAAGAAACAATGATGAATTAGATTATTGACATGTATTATAGTCATGTTCATGAATATGTTTGGGGCAACATAAGCATTACCATTTTGGATTGCATGAACAGGGCAATTTAACTTTTTTTCATTTGGCCAAGACCTACCATTTTAAATGAGATATGATTCACTAAATTTCCTATTATGGTTGAAGAACTACAAAATGAACTAAAATTAAGGGAAAAAAAAAAACAAAATCATGAGATTTGGTTTAGTTGGTTCACGACCACTCCTAATTATAAGTGATTGGTTCTAAACCTACAAGTCTTACACAAATGAGCAATAGCCAAAGACTAAGGATTGATGGTGCAGGTGGAGTATGAGTTCAAAGTGTACAATGGTTTAGTATTTAATGTCGGGTATATGTTACGCCTCGAAGTCGCAGAGTCGCAACAGTCTTGCCGTGTAAACCATTCTATGATAGTAACTAGCCTTACAGTGCCTACCATAGACATGACTTACACAAGGCGTCAACAACTCCTCGCTTTGAAGTAAACAGTTTGATTAACAATTAAATTACAATGATGATAAATAGTGCAAATTTCTAATAACATGTATAATATTATATATATAAGTCCACAAAGCTTCCCAGGAAGTTTTACATAAACATAACAGTTCACTAGATTACATAATAACTATTAGTCTTTCATCCCTAATTGCATGGTCACTTTAGTTACACATTATACTAAGTAACTTGATCCTCACATCTCTGGCTTCAGACATACTAACCTTTGGGTAATTGTAGGGCGACATAGTACTTGAAGTGTTCAGAAATCAGAACCTGCAAAAGGATTTATAAGGGTATGAGCAACTACAGTTCAGTAAGTTGAATTGGAGACTCATGAATGCATACAAGCACAAACAGGGTTATCAAACAATTATCTTCATGCAATGTAACAATCAAGTGTCATCGCACAACGTAGTCCGGTCCGTTGTGAAATCAAAGAAATTTCACCCGCTCCAATCCAGGTTGAGGAGTTTCCATGTTATGCAGCTACTTACAACCAAACCCAAGCTTGTGCAATGGAGACCTTGCTCCTCCCGCAACTACCTTCGAACCATTGACTTCACCCTCGCCACGACCTCCTCTCTTGTCACTTAGTTCAACTAAGGATGAAGAAGGGACCATTTTGCAATCCTACGTTATCCCTTTCGAAGGGGTCGGTATTTTGTTGGAGAATCCTATGATCTCCTAACGGGTTGCAATGCATGACATTTTTGGTTATTAGGGTCAACTAAGATTAAATTCCATTTAGGGTGTTCAAACAATTTCATATCAATTCAATCAATCATAAAATCACTCACAATACAAATTCAGTACGAATTCAGATACATCAAACACATGCGTAAACTACTTATAATCACAATCATATACAAGCTTAAGTCTCCATGTACTACAAAACTAGTACTCTATTACAATAAGTAATAACCCAACTTACTTGGAATTGCTCAATCGCTTGATCCCTTAATCGCAAGCTGATTTGTCTCTGGGTGTCCTATAATACAAATAGGTCTTTTTAGTACTTATAATTTATGGTTTCATATTCAAAGTTATATTTTAACTCATTTTTTCCGTATATACCCATTACATCTTAATGATTCGGTATACTCTATTTCGGTGTTCGAATCCTAAATGAGATTTTAAATTTTTATTCTTAAGCCTTAAATATGTTCGAATCCTAATGTGAAATTAATCACATTAAGTTCAAGTGTCTAAATATCCTATTGGGTCGTAATTTGGTATTCTAAACTATTCGGTACACGCTAACCCTAATTGCGGTATCGGATTTATTCCCGATGTGTGAAAATCTTACATTTTAAGACATTTACTTAAAATTAAATGTTATTTTCAGATTTATTATTTTTTTATTTTTATTATAATATTATCTAAATAACCCTATTTTTTTTAGATTTATTAATTTACAATTTCACATATTACTAATTTCTTATTTTAATTACCTAATTTCCTAAATTAACCATACTTAATACTCTAAAGGCTAGGATTAGGGTTCCACATCAGAGATTAACATCCTTAAACATCTAATTAATATCTAATTCATTAATTAATATCTTAATCACCTAATTAACCTCAAATCACCTAATTTTTCCATCATTTTAAGGATAAAAATTAACTTAAAAATTTCAAAAATTAATTTTTAAAAAATGGCTTCATAGGATTGTTCTATATGATATGAGCATTCTAAAAAAAAAAAATTGAGCTCCAAACTATACTCCTAAGCCTATTTATTTTCCGTTCTAATCATGCTCGGTTTTGAGCAATTTGTTAAGAACCTTATAATTACAGACGTAATTAAACTAAATAAATATTTTTTCCTAAATCTACATACAATAAAACTTCAGAATAACAAGTTTCATAATTTTCTGGGCAAAATAACTAATTTTACAAAATTATTCAAAATCGGAAAATTTAAGAGACTAATCGGTCCGAAGCTTTCTGGCCGTCCAAACCCGGTCCAAGGCTGTCGGACGGCCTAGATGGTGGGGCTAGAGTGGTGTAGTGGTGGCGGCTCGATCCCAGGTGGTGGTGAGGTGTGGGTTTCTCTCACTACACGAATTTGTATAGTTTCCTTTTTTTTCTTTTTTCTAGATTTTCTCTTGATTTTTTAGTTTTCCTATTTTTCCTAAATGCTAAACTGTCCAAATGACTTCTGAAAAATTTTCCCCTATTTATAGACGATTTTTGTAATTATTATGCATTAATTAGACAAGACTTTGCCCAATTTTTTTTATTTTTGGCTTTTATGTTGTCTAATTTTAATTGATTGATTTTTCTTTTACAGAGTTTGACTTTCCACGACCTGATTTGGATCTATTTTAGGCTCTTCTGATTTTTTTATAATTAATTTATAATTTTCCTTAATTATTTACTTAGTTTTTGGCCAATTTAGGTAATTTCGCGTATTTTTATCTACACGTAAATACATGTATGATACATGTGAACATTCCTAATTATTATTTTGGTTATTCTAAAATTTTTAGTATACATGTAATATATCTTTAGTAATTTATTAGTTATTTGATTACACTTTTCGCATTTTCGGTAATTAGTACTTATTATGCTTAAAATTTGATAATTTTATAGTCTCCTATTTTATTATTTATTTTCTCAAATTCAAGTTTACAGGGTCAGTTTTACTAATATTTCTCTCATTAATTTATAATTTGGGTTTGATCGGATCCATTAACCGATCGCCCTAAACCTTGGGTTCTAAGTTCAAACCTACGTTATTTGGCTTAATTTTAGAGCTTGCAGTATGTATCAAAGCAAGATAGTATAGATTATTATGATATAATGAAATTTAGTAGATGAAGGTGTCCTATGGAGGTCTCATGATAATTAGAGATGTCAATTAAGAAAGTTGTTCTTGCTACAAGAGATAGTAACCCGGGTTATTCTATTGAAAATGTCAATTCTAAGGTAAAGGATCCCAGTGCTTCTACTGCGGCATATGAAAAAAAAAAATGTGCATTGGCTATGAGAAGGAGAAGTTTATTGTAATTTACTTAGGTATTGCATACTTACTCTTAAAATGAAAATATTTTAGATGATCTTAGAGTCTTAAGGGTCCACAAAGTGCATAATAACTCAAAGTATGTTGACTAGAAAGAGTAAAGAGGTATTATAGGTATAAATGGTCATAGTTAAGTATGGTCATCAAAGTAGATAAATAACGTTATTTGGGCATAAAGTGATGGAAGCTTACAGATATGTAAGGAAACTAAATAGCTTGAAGATGGCTGTTTGTAAGATCGGATTAGATAAGTTACCTTATAGATATTACTTAGGTGTATAGGGAAATAAAGCCATGGAAATAGGTGAGAAGAAACATAAATTAAAGTCATTAGAAGACAAAAACGATGTTGACAAAGCATTTGATGTAGTAGCGAGACTTCAATATAGGATGGTTTTGCTTCTCCAGTTGTTTAATATCTTATTAAATTCCTCAAGAGTATTACTGCTAAGGGAAGAAGCACATTTAGCAGACTTTTGGTTATCATCGTATGATAGTGATTTAACTTGGTAATATCCCAATCACAATAAGATAGAGGCTTAGCCTCTTTTCAAAGCACAAGGCTCGGCTTTACTTTCTTCAACCATATTCTTTCCTTTAGAAGAGAGAGAAGGTAAAAAGGAATTGAATCATTCCCTTCTCGTAGAGAATTAAGAATTGTGCTAGCTAATAAGCCTACTACCAACCTATTTTTTTTTAATAGAAAATTAGGTGGGAAATGTTCACCCAAGGTATTCTAATTAGGGCACCTAGAAGCACTACCTCTCATTAGGAAGAGAAAAGGAAGACTAGAAAGGAAGGAGAAGTAGAATCAAACAAGGAAAGGAAAGAGAAGAAAAGAGAAAACTAAGGGGAAAGGGGGAACATAAGGATTTATGTTAAGGGCTAAAAGGGTTTTGGGCAATGGAAAAACATGTTTTTGATGGGATTGTATTTGATTGGGATTTGGTTAGGGTTTTGGGTGAAGAAGAAGGGTAGCTTACAATATTTTTTCAAATCTAAAATCTTAAGATTTAGAGGGGAGGAAATTGTTTAAATGTTGTAAATTTAGAGATACTCAATCAGGAAAAAAGAAATTATTATTTTTTATTTATTTATTTTTTTGCCAATTCAACTTGGGAAGTAGACGATTCGAACTTAATCTATCTTATTATGAGATTGATATTTATATCACTAGACTACAATAGATAAACCTAAAACTTTAAGATTTAGATATGGAGCACTTGCTTAAATGTTATAAATTTGGAGATCCTCTACTAAGAAAAATGAAGTTAAGAAAAGTTGGAAGGCCAATCTCAAATTTTTCTTCAATTTTGAATTGATAGAATATGGCACATATGCATAATAATGGGTACAAATGATATTAATGTGATTAATTTTCAATAAAAGATGGAAGGTGCATGCTTCTTTTGATTAATCAATTGGCCATAATAGTATGAGTGATAATAAGTAAAGGCATGCAAGTAGGTTAAAAATGCCAACTCGGCCTGTCCATTTTAGGTCGTGAGTTAAACAGATTAGGTTCATTTGGCTCGCTTTTTAAATGTGCCAAAAAAATATCGACCCTCACTTATTGTAAAAGTGGGTTAAACAAGTTGGTCCACGAGCTGAAAATATAAATATGTTAAACGACTGATCCGAATAAATCAATTTTAGCCCATAGGTTAAATTGGTTGAATCCATTTGACTCGCTTTTTAAATGGGTAAAAAATTCTTAGCCCAAACTCATTCAAAAAGCAAGTTAAATGGGTCAACTTATAGGCCAAAACTTATTTGCACACTTCTAATAATAAGATATTATCTCCATGAAAAATTATATATATGTTTAGAGGTGTGTAAATGGGTTTTAGCCTACGGGCAGACCCATTTAACTTGTGTTTTTAAGTAGATTAAGGCTAAGTGTTTTTTGCTAGTTTAAAAAGTAGGCTAAATGAGTTTAATCTATTTGACCCGCAAGTTAAAGTAAGCTAGTTTGAATTGACTCATTTAGTCTACTTATGCCTTTGGTTTATGGGCTGACTCGTTTGACTTACTTTAAAAAAAAAGTTATGACCAAGTGTTTTTGGCTCGTTTAAAAAGCGATCTAAATGAGCTCAACTTGTTTAACTCGTAAGCTAAGGTAAATCGGACCAAATTGGGTCATTTAATCTACTTACATAAATCTATATATATATATATGTTGTTTTCTTTTTAGAAGAGAAAAATGGAGTTCGGTATTTTGAAACCTTTATCCATCTATTGCTATCATAAGAACTATAGAAAAATTATGCTCTTGCAATGTGTATATTGAAAAAAAAATAATAATTAGAAGCCTCAAAGTATGAATGTGAATTGTGAATGAATTATAATATGCAAGAATTCATCTTATTATTTATGAAAATGAAACGTTATCATAAGTTCCTATGAATGATTTAAAATTAAATGAAAAGAAAAAAAATTGCAAAACATTGAATTAGGCAACTTTTACACTAGTATTAACTGTTGTTTCTTTGAAAATTCTTTATAAATGGTATTTGGAGAAGAAAAAAGAGCATGCTTCCTTTGATGGAAGGTAACATGATTAGTAAAGGCAACCATAAACTTTAATCATATCTAATCAAATTGATGGCAAAGAATTAGTAAGGATACGAAAAAAAAAAACCAAATTCATCTTTTTTCTTCATAATGAAAGATTGTAGATTACAATGTGTTATCTCAAAAAAAGCAAAGTCATAGAAAATGGTTTGATCTGTTTAGATTGAAAACTAAGTTAAATTGAAATTTAAATTGTACATCAAAACTAAATTGTAATCTGAACCATAATTTAGTGCTTTTGTAAGGCCTTACTTTAAAATATGGTTCATAATTTGTTAGTTCAATTTGAAATCAAACTAAGTAAACATGGGTAGGGATAGAATTGAGCTGACCATCGAGAATTAATAGATTAAATGGCCTTTGAACGTGGAATCAAGAATGGCTTATTCCTAACCTATTCCGGTTGGGTCCATAGAACTCGTAAGTTCATAATGTTAGTTCAAAAGTTTTAGGCTTATTAAAGCAATTAAATTCTTTTTTATTTTTTTTTTCCTTTAAATTTGTAGAGGATCAAATTTAAGTTTGGACTTTAAGCCCATTAATTAATTAGGTTTAACTATTTAGGCAAAGGTGACGGAGTCTAAAAAGTCAAGTCCAAATATTCAAGATGATTAAGGGAGTTTTCGTATAGTATTCAACCTTTCTCAACTTGGCTCATATAAGAAAATAAGGCCTCATTCAGCCTAAGTGTATAAAAGGAGCCCATAGGAGTCCATTAAGGAAAGGAATTAATTTTAGCTATTGATCAATATCACGATCTTATGGATAACATCAATGGCCATCCTCTATAAAAAAACCATTTCTTTCTCTTATTTGGATAAGAGAGATCTTATATAAACATCGTTACTTTATTAGAATCCTACCTTGAAAAATCAAATACTTAGAACATTTCAAGAACACTACTTTATTCCTCATTAACTGTAGAATTTGATGCCTCTTGGCTCCTTCACCTGTCACAACAAGTATTGGAGTCTTGTTGAAATTTCTTACTTCTCCTCCCTACATTTCTCTCTTAATCATCTCATACATATGTAACCTTTGCACTCGTACCCGCATCCTTACAAAATTTAGTGGGTTATTTACGACTTTCAATATGTTGAGAATACAAATTACAAATTAATGATTAATTATTGGTATTATCTCATTCAAGTGTACAAAAGACAACTTTCTTCATTTTTTTAAAGAAAAACACATATACAGAAGTAGCACTCCCTTTATAAGTGAATATAATGTCAAAATAAATAAGATGGTATTACCACCTTATATGAAATAATAAGAGGAGAAAATAACAAAGTTGCTAAAATAAAAAAGTTATAAATGTTTATATTTTCATACATTGTAAAATTTTACAAATACCTCTATAACTTGTATTGTAATAACAACTAATGATGTAAATGAGTTAAGCTTATAATATATGGAATACTTAGATTAGCAAAGCAAAGGGAGAATTAGGTCAGAACCACAATTTAATCAAAAGATGAGCAAAAGTAGCTAGTAGTTAACATCTTCTAGATTTTAGTTTTGATTTTAAGCTTGTTGGAGAGTCAACTTTCAAAAGCTTTAACTTTTCGCATATGAAAAATTATAGAACCTATAAAATATCGATAAATACTCATTTGAGTTTATTATCTCTTAAATTAAACTACTTTACCATTCAACATTGTTTTGGAAGTCAAATTTACATATTGTGACAAAACATCAAGTTGCTAAAAGATTTTCTTGATAGTTTAAGAAAGTTAATCTCGATTTTATTTATTTCTTGATTTTCTTATTATATTTCCTTATTGATTTTAGGTTTATTGGACTATAAGTACCATTGATTTAGCTGCATTCACAATTTTTTTTTCAAATTAATAGTTAATACAAGTTTCTTATTCACATATTTGTATCCATTGCACTATACGTTGTGCCAATGTCTCCTTATATAGGGTTACTTGTACATGCTATATTAAAGTAATAAGTGCTTCATACTTCTTGAAATCCTAAACATTGAATTACGTAATTAGCATTAATCTAAATATAGAGGTCAAGAATAAAAAAAATGGATGAAAATAAAGATTATAGAGCAATGCATAGAAAATATTCAGAGTTAAATGTGAATTACAATCAATATTACTTTATCTTTTTTAAGTCATATTTGTACTAATAAGGTATAAGTATTTAGCTCCAACATCCTCTATGAATCATCTTCCATTTAATCTACTTCTATCCAATCACTTGCTTGAAGTTCATCATCAATTAAGTCTTTCTTGAATGATATATATCTTCGCTAAGTGATTGTACTAGAGCAAATTAATGAGAGATAATTCATGAAGACAAGGACAATGAGCACTTATACTTAATCAATACAAGTAGCACTAAGTGTACTAATACCACACATTGTTGAAAGTGAAATCTACGTTGCACTAAAGTGATACCCATCTCCTTTTTATTTTTTATTTTTTAATCCTTGATCTCTACAATCTATTTGATGTTAGTCCTCTATTTGGACATCTCAAGAGTTAAAAAAAAAAAAAAACATACAAATAACATTTGAAGGAGATTATCATATTTATTGCAACACTTATATTATAGAGTAGTTGCAAAATTAGAAAATGTATGAAAAATATTAAAATAGGAGATATTTGAAAAAAAGAAGAAGAGAGATAGATGTTTACAAACACTTTTGATAAGAGTTGTGTTTGAGCGAATGTTAATAAGGCATGGGTAAACTAAGACTGCTTGCATGGATAGTCTCCAATTTAATTTTAAATTAAAACTTGAGTTTTTCTTAGTTATAATGTCCCATTAGATTAAGGCTACATGAAGTAGCTAGAAGAGCCTTCACCATCAAGGTTGCAATTTTGCGGCCATTACGGTATTTAGGCATTTTGCGTCGTTAAACCCATGGAGACCTTGTCAGGTCTTGTGATCGATTAGGATCCTCACGGATCCCTCCATAGGTCGAGACCAGTTTTCAGAGGCCAAGATCAGGTTGGGTCGTGGGGCTGACCCACTTCGTGATAATGTGTATAACCAAGGTTTTAATCGTATATCATTTCCTAAAAAAGAGAAGGTTTTATATCCTATTTAAAAACCCTTATTTTACATAATCAAAATTGATATAATATATAGAGTTTTTTTTTTAATTATAAAAATTTTATGTTTATCATAACTATAGAGTTAAAAAAAAAAAAAAAACTGATGCAATTTTCAAAAGAAAAATCTTACGTTTCACACCCATCTTCTTTTTCCTTCTTAGAATGGACCATCAAACGACGAAAGGTAATCGCTTCATACACAAAGCTACAAGAACAACATTGCGGGACATAAGTTCGTATTGAAAATGAATTTGTCAAGATAGTACATCTAACCTTTTCAAACTCTGACAAATAAAAAAAAAAAAGAAATAAAAATATATGACTGGAAATGTCTCTATCTAAATTGTACATGCTAGATATTGTAGACCTCAAATTTCAGTCGAGTCAGAAGCGATGCGCTTATAGTTTCTAGAAGATCCTTAAAATTAGCATCCGCCTCTTTTTCTCCCCCACATATAATTTTTTTTTGCTGTGTCATAAATTATTCATTACGAGAAATTTTGGCGATTTCCGTGGAAAATAGGAAGATGCTCTCTAATGACATGTACCCGCCATTATTACGATTTTTCTTTATGAAAAACACGGAGGAGCCAGGGAAAGAGCGCGCCCATTGCACCATTTGACCGTTCAGACTTTTGACGACTTCTTGGCTTCTGATGATTTCTGTCAGTCTTTCTCTCTCTCTCTCTCTCCTCACATTAGGACGACACCTGTCATTTGTTTTTCCGTGGAGTACGAACCTCGCACGTTGTTATTTGTTTATTACTGGTGAAAATTCATTACTATATGAAACAACAACGTGAATTCCTTTTTTTTTTTTACCTGTTTTGTGAGTTTTGTAATAGTTTCTGAAAATGTTAGAATTTCTTTTTTCTTTTTCTTTAAATTAATGTTAGACAACATAAAAATGATTAAAAAGTGTTAGTATTTGGTGAAAGAATCCTAACTATCCTGTAAAAGGTTGCAATGCATGTTTAATTAAGGTATCATGTCTAATATGATTAAGTTCGGTTCAAGGTGATTAAATAATTTTACTCCATACAAATCACAAAAATTTAACTCAACAACACATCAGAATATAGATCAATAATTAGAAACACACAAGCATTTACTTATAAGCACAAATAACATAATCTTAAACCTCCGAGTACTTTAATATAGTACCCCAAAATATAATAATGTATTGAATCTAACATACTCGAAACCTTTAATTTGCTTACTCGACTTGTTGTAGGGTTAACTTATTGCCATTTATTCTATAATATAAATACCCTTATTACATACAAGCTCTTAAATCATAATTATACCAAATTATTTAAGTTTGTATTATTTATAACCAAACTACTCCTAGACTAGTTTTTGGTTTAATTTTTTACTTGGTTTTTGAATTAGCTTTTATTTCAAGTTCTAGTTAGAATTTTCTATATGTAAACCCTAAGTATTTCTTTCAAGCCAATTATGTAAAATTCATTTAATTATATTTAAATATCCTAAATCTCCTATTTGACTCCTAACTAGTATTCTGGTTTACGCGATATACACTATTCTTAATTTAATTATCTAATTTGTTCTCAATGTGAAAAAAATTTATATTTTTCTTATAATTACTTAAATTTAAGTTGCAAATCAAATTCTTAATATACTCCTAATATTATAATACCGCAAATTTTTTACCTAATATTTTCTACTTATTAAATTTCCAATTTTACATGTTACTAATTTAAATATAATTACTACATAATACACATAATACTTACATCTAATAGCTCAAAATTCACAAGTATCATACTACACCAATAAATTACATCCCATGATACCTAATTACACATCAAATCAATATTTTCATCAACTTATTATTAAATTACCAAATTAAGCTCAAAAATCATTATATATATATAATTTTTAAGGCCTAAAAATTAACTAATATTCTTGAAAATTGTTTTTTGAAGAATCTCTTCATAACATTATTTTAAACACTCTAAATAGTCTATATAAAAATTTTAAGCTTAAAACTATACTATTAAGACTATTTAAATATAAATTGAAAACAAGCTTGAATTTTAGAATTTCTTAAGAACTATATATTTCAAGATCTAATATCATCAAACTGGTATTTTTTGCTAAATCTATGTAAATAAATAACTTATAATACAAAATTTCATTATTTTTTACATTAATTTGATATTTTTAATAAATTAAACAAAATCTAATATAAAATTAGACTTACTCGATCCATTAGCTTCCGACCAATAACCAATAAAGGTGGCTTTAAGGTTGTCAGCAATCTTAAGCAATGGCTCTAAGATGTGGTGGTGGTGGTGGCCGTTTTATTTTAGGTGATCGTTAGGTTTGATTTCTCGTTGCAAGTTCTAATTGCACACTAACTTAGCTATTTTTTTTTTAATTTCTTAATTCAATTTATCTGGTCTCTCTCTAATTTTTTTTAGACTGACAACTTATCAAAATAGAGTCTGGAAGGGAAGATCTGAATTTATATGGTTGGTTTAGGTTTTTCTTTAAATTTCCAATTGATAAATGCCCTTTATCTCTTCTTTTTTTCTATTTTTATTTTTAATTGTCTTATTTTGATAGGTTAATTTTTTTCTTCTCAATCTCATCATGATACAGCTTAATTCTAGACAATTTCACATTTTTTACAATTTTTATTTAATTATTTGGTATTATTTTAGTATATTTTAAGTATTTTAAATAATTTCGTATATTTTTATATACACGTAAATACATATATAGTATAAATAAATACTTCTAAATACTATTTATGTTATTTTATGATTTTTAGCATGTATATAATTTATCTTTATTGATTTGTTAATTATCAAAACTTATTTTATGTATTTTCGATAAATAATAAGTAATATATATAATTTAATATTATAATATTTAATTATTTTTATTTATTTTCCTAAATTCAAACTTATGATATTACTTTTACTAATATTCTTAGTTTCGTTGAAAAATTTAAACTCAATCGGACAACTTATCTGATTACTGTAAATTATACTTATAAACTTTAAATTTCTAATTGTAGGGTTTACATCTTACTTCTACAATGATTAGTTGTACCTTAATAATATAAAGGAAGTCCCTATTTTGGATTGAATATCATATATTATTTAAGTATTTTAGTATTCTCGGTTTCTTAATAAATGTAATAGCTTGCATTCAGACATGATATTTGTAACAAAACAACACTAAAGATGGATAATATGCTACATTAGAAATTTCATACTATGTGCTAATGCTTTTTTTTTTTTCCAATAATATATTACAATATGAGAAAGAACGATTTAAATTTGATTCATCTTGTTAAAAGATCAGCATTCATATTACAAAAACTTCTTATTATGTATTAATGTATTGTTGGGGAAATAATGATATAAGAAAAAAAATTAACGAATACAAATTTATCAAAAAAAAAAAAGATTTAAAGAATACAAAGTGAAAAATTGCTTGCTATTTATGATCGAAAATAGTAACAAAACTTTTATAGTAAAAGAACAATGATATGTTTCTACAAAATTTCAAAATTTTCTTAAAATCTTCATGGTTTTTCTTGATCAAGAATTACAAGCATATCGTATCATATTGTCTCCATGTTGGAGCAATAAACAGAAGGCCGGTCTCTTACATTCTAGATGGAAGATTACAGACGACACGCACGTAAGCACGTCACTCATTCAATAAATGTCATGTAAAACAGGATTTTAATTCTAGAAGTTGTAAGGAAAGTCATTTCATGACTTTTGATTTCAGGTTTATACGGGAAAGAAAATTATCCGATATATATATATATATATATATATAAACTCAGAAAAAGCTTCCTTCCATTGTGGCTGACATATCTTCATAACTAGGCATAACATATATAATGAAAGTACACCAAATGGCACTTAAACAATGACCACTATTATTTTATATTTGAAATTAATATCCGGCATTGAGAACTTCACTCTTCTTTTCCATATTAATTTATTTACATACAATTTCTTTGAGCAGTACTGTAGGAAACTAGGTTCCATAACTGATTATGGTGAATAAAAGGCATTCGGATCTATATTCGTTTAAAAGATTCACAAGAAAATTACTGAACTCTTATCGTACTCCAGTAAGCTCAACATTTTAAATTAAAGTTTTCGTCATGAGTGCAGCTCTTAATGGTTATATTTTTAATATATGATTTTCAGTTGTTGTTTGTTGCTACATCAATTCTTCTTGCACCAGCATCAGACTAAGTCCTTAGCGAAAAGGCATTAAATCGATAATCTAATGTTCTATACTTATATAATCAATCATTGAAAGTATTTATTATGATTTATATTTGTCCTTCCTTATTCTAAGAGGAAACTATTTGATTCAACTGGCTTATGAATTAAAAATATTGTCTAATAAGCGCATTTTTTTGCCAACGTTGTACCAACAATTCTTGTAATTAAGAAAGCTTAAGTAGAGATGACATAGCACGGAAATTGCTGATTAGTAAATATGAGCTAATAAAAGATTGGAATTTAATAGTTTTTTATAATTAAATATGGTAGTACTTCAATGTGTTAAAATTTAATATCTTATTATCTGCGGCTAAACACTCCACATAATATATAACATCTACCAATTTTTTTTCTTTTTCTTTTTTCCCGTAAAGAGATATTTTTCTTTCGGTCTTATTTTAAGGAAACATGTTGTCATTTTAATAATTTGATTTTGATTAAGTTATACATAATCTAATAATTTTATAGGCGGAAGTAATCCTCGAATTTAGAGGAAATATATGTGATTAAATGATGCTCTTTTAGTTAGATTTAGTGTGTCAAGATCCAGGATTTAATACATTCCCATTTTCTTTCCTCTAAAAAATAAAAATATATATATTTTTTATAAAACTATTTGTGGGTGTAATTTTAAACTATTGATGTATGGCTCCATACAATTAAAATAGTTAAAATATTTTTCTTTGAAGTTACAATACTTTTCTCTAGTATGACATGAACTGATAATGCAATATACGATGATAATTAATCTTGCTTGAGTTTTTTTTTTTTCTTTTTTTTTGTGTGTGTGTGTTAATTTTGAAATGAAAACGAAAAATGAAAAAAATAAATTTAATATTAATTGAAGAATAATGATGAATAAGACAAGATCACAAGACTTTGCTGGAGATTTATTAATTAATTGGATACAAGTTTATTAATTTATTATGAAGGCTACAATGTCTATTGAGCGCTTCTTTCATAATGCAAGTTCCAGGCCACCACGGCGAATCTTCTGAATTTATTCCATCTAGAAGGCCAAATCAAAACAACTTTAAAAACCAATTTGACTTCGATTAATATACCAACCAAAATTGATTTCAAAAACAGCACATAAACGTATTCGTTTAAAGCAAAAAAAGACTGAAAGTAACCAAAAAAGTAGGTAATGGTAAAAGATTTCAACTGAAATCAAAATCCCCAACATAATCTATCTAGAATTTATCCAACTTTAGCATCACTCATCTTATTTGAAGGTTTCGGTTTTTTTTTTTTTTTAAAAAAAAAACATTTTTACATTAAAAGATGATAAGTAATTTCTTTTTAGCGCTTTTTGGCTCGTTGTTGTGGCAGCATTTTAGATTCGGACAAAGAAACAAGAGAATAAATACACATAATAAATAATTAGATACAGATTGGATGCTAGACAAACAAAATTAATACGTGTTATAAATAAACAATATATAGACAGAAAAACATATAAAACAAACAGTTTCTTATTACTCATTGATAAGTGCTAACATTTATTTATATAAAATGCAAGTTTGGACAGGTTTCCTAATAAAATGCTAATAATAATATTTTTAAATTTATCAAAGACCAAAAAGCTTGTAATAAACAAAAAAATAAAAAAAAAAACGAGGAAAACCATTTCTCTGATTTATGAATAATTTAACTAAAAAACAAGACAACAGCCCGTAATCCTCTTTATCTTTTTATTAATTATTTGTTTGTTTTAGTTGTTACTTTACCTTTTTTTATCACTTTTTCGTTTTTCGTTGTTTTTTTTTCTCCTTGCTGACATTAACAAAATTAACTACCGAACAGCAACACCAGTTAAAATAATGCAAGAAAAAACTCTAACATCAGCTGGGTTTGTTTCTTCTTCCTTGAAGCTTCAAACGGTACGAGAGAGAGAGAGAGAGAGAGAGAGAGTTGGGAAGGGGGGGAGAATGGAGAAGAATACTCGAATAAAAGACCAATGTATGTGTCTCACCATGTATGTATTATCTATTCCGACGTACCCATTTGCATTAAGATTAAATTTTCACAATTTTTGCGTTAATTATTTTGACTTTTCTTCTCGATGTAAAACATAATTATTATTTTGCCAAGAGAATAAACAAAAGTTGGAATTTTCTTTTTTCCTCTTTCTCTTCCCTTGGAAAATTACAATTTCCCTTTTTTTTCTTTTTTCTTTCCTCACAACCTACGCGTAATATTAAGATTTGACGTAGGAGTAGTAGTTGTTGTATTTTAATGTTAATGTATATTGTAAATGACGGAGAAACAAAGGACATTGAAAGTCAAAATAAGAGAGCCAAGCCAAGTCCACGTTCAAAACGTCCTCCATGGGACTATTATCATTCCTCTTCCTTTTTGCAGTGTTTTTACAGAGAAAGAACCAAGCAAAATCAATTCCAAATTCGTATTCATATATATATATTCATATAGTTGAGTCCTTTTGGTGATGTGGGTAGTTGTTTGAAACTTGTTTTTCAGCTGTTTTTAGGATAAAGTTTGGAGCTTTTTTGTGTTTGGAGGGTGAAATTAGTCCTTTTCTAACTTAATTCTTTGATTGAATTACTAACTTATTTGGAGTTTTTGTGTTGGATCTATTTTTGGGTTATTCTCATTTTACATGTTGTAGTAGTAGTGATGAATTCCATATTCATTACCAGCTTTTAGCGTTTACTTCCATGATGTTTTAAGCATATTCTGTGCGGTTGTGATTTTGGGGAGTTGGTATCTGTAGGAGGAAGAAGAAGAAGAAGAAGAAGAAGAAGAAGTTGTTCTATTTATATCTATGATTGTGTTTATTCAAATTTCTTTTTAAGGAAGTTGTAATTTTGCATCGAAGAAGAGTGAGCGAAACTAAACTAGAGGGTGTTGCATTCTGTTTCTCCAAATTTGCATTATTATCTTTTTGAAGAAGGACCTGAATTTTGGTTTTTGGTAGTGGTAAGTGAAGAGAAATGGCTGGTGGAAGAAGGAAAAGGCTGCATTTTAGCAAGATCTACTCATTTAAATGTGGGAAAGCTTCTCTTAGAGATGACCATTCACAGATTGGGGGACCAGGGTTCTCTAGAGTGGTTCACTGCAATGAACCGGAATGTTTCGAGGCTGGAATTCGGAATTATGGGGATAATTATGTTAGGACTACAAAGTATACACTAGCAACTTTCTTGCCTAAATCATTGTTTGAGCAGTTTAGGAGAGTTGCAAATTTTTACTTCCTTGTTACTGGTATTTTGTCTTTTACCGACCTTGCGCCGTACTCGTCTGTTAGTGCGATCCTTCCCCTAGTTATCGTTGTTGGTGCTACGATGATTAAGGAAGGAATAGAAGACTGGCAGAGGAAACAGCAGGTATTGTTTTTCTCTTGCTGTATTTTCAATTTTACTAATTAGACATGCTTAAATGGGAATATTTATGTTCTGTTGCTTTTTCCTTTATTTTTCTTTTCCTTTTTAGTGGCCTTTTACTCAACAAAAGGATTCCACCTTTATTATTGAATTTCTTAGAAATCTCGGTTACTTTTGAGGGAATCGTGTTTTATTCGTTAATCTGTGATTCTATCTGGTAATAGGAATCTGAGACTGCTGTTTACTTTAGATTTTATAATTCTGGACGAAGAGACAAACATATTTACTCAGGAACGAGAAAAAAATTGCAACGATAGCCTTCAGAGAAATTTCCCTCGTAAATTTGGTGCCAATTTTGAGTAACGGTCTATATCGTCTGATCAAGACGCTGTTTGGCAATCCAAGATTTGGGGAAATAAGTTTTGAAGTTGCTTTTTCAGTCCCGGATGTTTATATCCCTTCCTTCTGTTGTCAATAGTTTTCTGGCTTTCATTCTTCTCATATTGTCAATGGAATATTTCTCAGGATATCGAGGTCAACAACAGAGAGGTTAAAGTGCATAGAGGAGAGGGAGTTTTCGATGATACCGAATGGAAGAACCTAAGGGTGGGAGATATAGTGAAAGTAGAGAAGGATCAATTCTTTCCAGCTGACCTCCTCCTGCTTTCATCAAGTTATGAGGATGCTATCTGCTATGTGGAAACCATGAACCTTGATGGAGAGACAAATTTGAAGCTAAAACAAGCTTTAGAAGTGACCTCGGGTATGCATGATGATGCACATTTCCGTGACTTCAAAGCAATAGTAAAATGCGAAGACCCCAATGCAAATTTGTATTCTTTTGTTGGGAGTATGGATTATGAAGAACAGCAGAATCCGCTCACTCCTCAACAACTGCTTCTTAGAGACTCCAAATTAAGAAATACAGACTACATTTATGGGGCCGTTATCTTCACAGGTCATGACACCAAGGTGATGCAAAATTCAACAGACCCTCCTTCCAAGAGAAGTAAAATAGAGAGGAAGATGGATAAGATTATCTACCTTCTTTTCTTCATTTTATTCATGATGGCATTTATTGGATCTATTTTCTTTGGCATTTGGACCAAAGAAGATTTAAATGATGAGAGAATGAAGCGGTGGTATCTCAGGCCGGACGACTCTGACAATTTCTTTGACCCAGACAAAGCACCCGCTGCTGCAATTTTTCACTTCTTGAGTGCAGTGATGCTTTACAGCTACTTCATCCCGATATCTTTATATGTCTCCATTGAAATTGTAAAGGTTCTTCAGAGTATCTTCATCAACCAAGATGTCCACATGTATTATGAAGAAGCTGATAAGCCAGCCCATGCTCGTACGTCAAATTTGAATGAGGAACTTGGCCAAGTCGATACTATCCTTTCTGACAAGACGGGAACATTGACCTGCAACTCAATGGAGTTCATCAAATGTTCCATAGCTGGGACAGCATATGGACGCGGTGTTACTGAGGTTGAAATGGCCATTGGTAGAAGGAAGGGTTCACCACTGGCTAATGGTAATGTGATGAATGGACACAATGATGTTGAGCATCCAATTAATGACGTACCAGCTGTCAAAGGTTTCAATTTTAGCGATGAGAGGATAATGAATTCAAATTGGGTGAAGGAGCTGCATGCAGATGTCATTCAAAAGTTCTTTCGCATTCTTGCCCTGTGTCACACAGCTATACCTGAAGTGGATGAAGAAACAGGGAAGGTCACATATGAAGCTGAATCACCAGATGAAGCTGCATTTGTTATTGCTGCCAGAGAAATAGGTTTTGAATTTTACAAAAGGACGCAGACCAGTATCTCAGTGCTGGAGTTGGACCCGGAGTCTGGAAAAAAAGTTGATAGGTCAGTATCTTGTCCCAACTCCTGGAGAAAGCAAGAAATATGATTGTCTAGCATAGAGGTTCCTTTATTAGTATGCCAATTGTATGTCAGTTTAGATGGTGCAATCTTGCATGTCATGCTTATCTCAAATACAAAATGCAGCAAACAGGGACTACCATATAGCTGTTGAGTTTTGAATAACCAGCTAAATTGTTGTGTTTCAGCATTCCTGATTTTTCTAGGGTTCTTTCTTTTTCTTTTTTGTTCTTTTTCTTGACAATTCTTATTTTGCAGGGTATATCAGCTCTTGAATGTGCTAGAATTCAACAGTGCAAGAAAGCGAATGTCTGTAATAGTAAAGAGCGAGGAAGGGAAACTTCTCTTACTTTGTAAAGGGGCTGACAGGTTTGTGGTCAATCTATTAAATTTCTTTCATTGTCTTTCTTTCCTTTTTTTTTTTTTTTTTTCTTTTTCTTATTCCATGTTTCTGCTCTTTATGTTATTGATTCCAATAATTTTGGTTTATGTGCAGTGTCATGTTTGATAGGCTTGCAAAGAATGGTAGAGAATATGAAGATGACACCAAAGATCATGTGCATGAGTATGCCGATGCTGGGTTGAGGACTTTGTTGCTTGCATATCGTGAGCTTGATGAGGAAGAGTACAACCAGTTCAATAAGAAGTTCAACGAGGCCAAGAATTCTGTCAGTGCAGATCGTGATGCACTGATTGATGAAGCAACTGAGATAGTTGAGAAGGACTTGATACTTCTTGGTGCCACAGCTGTTGAGGACAAGCTGCAAAATGGTGTTCCCGATTGCATTGACAAACTTGCACAAGCTGGAATTAAGATATGGATTTTGACTGGCGATAAGATGGAGACGGCCATCAATATAGGGTATATGTTTAACAACGAATAGCTATATCGATGTTCTCAAAATATCATCTGTTTAATTAGTATGGGAGAGAATATCATATATGAAGTTTTCTGATCTTGAAATGTAATTGTCCAGGTTTGCTTGTAGTTTGTTAAGGCAAGGCATGAAGCAAATTATAATCAGTTTGGAGAGTCCAGAAATCATTTCTTTGGAAAAGTCAGATGATAAGTCTGCCATAAAGAAGGTATGAAACTGTCTTAATTGTAATAAATTGGCTGAATGCGGTTTCCTCTAATACCATGTAAAAATTTTTTTACTACAAGTTTTAAGTAGTTTCGCATGATTGTGAAATGGGCCATCACAATGCTGAGCTTGAGGTGGTTTAGAGTGAACTCATTTAATGCTTCTACTTAAGCCTTGGAATCACGTAAAATACAAGAACTCTTATATTCCTGACTATTAACAATAAATTTCAGTAATTTGCAAATTATTCTAGGAGTTGTTAATTGGTGGCATTTATACAGTGCATGATCGTTACTAATTGTTCTTCCAGGCATCAAAGGAAAGTGTTTTGCGTCAGATAACTGAAGGTAAAGCTCTGGCTGGTGCATCAAATGGGGCCTCTGATGCATTTGCTTTGATAATTGATGGAAAATCACTTGCATATGCTCTTGAGGAAGATGTCAAGAACATGTTTCTGCAACTCGCAATGAATTGTGCATCTGTAATTTGCTGCCGCTCGTCACCAAAACAAAAGGCTTTGGTGGGTTTATGATCACATGGTGGCTATTTGCATTTTGATTCTTCAAGCAATTTATTCTGCTTGTATGGTCGCATTTCTTCCAAGATGCTAGTATATTTGTTTTAACTTTTGAAACTGACTCACAGGTCACAAGATTGGTTAAACTTGGAACTAAGAAAACAACATTAGCCATCGGAGATGGTGCCAATGACGTGGGCATGCTCCAGGAAGCCGATATTGGGATTGGAATAAGCGGTGTTGAAGGCATGCAGGTATGGTGGAAAGATGCAAGATTGACTGAAAAATCTAAATTCCTATTCTTAAGTTACCTTTCTTATCGTAATGCTTTTCCTTTTACAAACTACCAGGCAGTGATGTCTAGTGATGTTGCAATAGCGCAATTCCGATTCCTAGAGCGTTTGCTGCTTGTGCATGGACATTGGTGTTACAGAAGGATCTCGACCATGGTGAGTCCCCTGTAGAAATAGTTGGACAGATTCATAACTTCTTATTAGAACGAACACTGTCAAGTTTGTACTTCTTTGTTCTTGAGAATCTATCGATTAATGCGCTCTCTCTCTCTCTCTCTTTTTCAGATATGCTACTTTTTCTACAAGAACATCACCTTTGGTTTCACTGTCTTCTTGTATGAAATATACACATCTTTCTCCGCAACACCGGCATACAATGATTGGTTCCTCGCACTTTATAATGTCATTTTCACCTCACTTCCAGCAATCGCTTTGGGAGTTTTTGACCAAGATGTCTCAGCACGGTTTTGCCTCAAGGTATGTTCCCTACTTTGCTCATTACTAAAATAATAAATGGATGCTACTGTCAGGCAGATTCTCGGCAGTGAAGTTGATTATAAATGTAAAACTCCTCCTTAGAAGTAAAGCTGAAAAGCTCTGTGTTTTGATCTAGTTTCTTTACTTTTTCAATTAAAATGTTTCGATTTGTCGTTGCAGTTTCCTATACTATATCAAGAAGGTGTGCAGAATGTACTCTTCAGCTGGTTTCGGATCCTCAGTTGGATGTTCAATGGGTTTGTCAGCGCCATTATTATTTTCTTCTTCTGTAGGGGAGCATTCGAACCCCAAGCATTCGATAGTGATGGACAAGTTGCTGGACGAGATATCTTTGGAGCTACAATGTACACTTGTGTGGTTTGGGTTGTTAATTTGCAGATTGCACTTGCAATTAGCTATTTCACTCTGATACAGCACGTATTCATTTGGGGCTCTATCATTGTGTGGTATCTTTTCCTTTTGGCGTATGGAGCAATACCGCCTAATTTATCTACCACAGCCTACAAAGTCTTTATCGAGACCCTTGCTCCAGCACCATCCTACTGGATCGTCTCACTCTTTGTGGTCATCTCAGCTCTCATTCCCTACTTTTCATTCTCGGCAATCCAGATGCGTTTCTTCCCCATGTACCATGGGATGATACAATGGATAAGGCATGAGGGCCATGCAGATGATCCCGAGTACTGTGACATGGTAAGACAACGATCGATTCGGCCAACAACAGTAGGTTCAACGGCACGTTTTACAGCACGAGTCAAACATCTAAACGATAAAAAATCCAACCACAGATAATTACACATACTTCGCTATTGGAGATTTGCTCTTTACCAGGAGCGAGGTGCTGTTCCTTTGAGTCGGGACATGAGCCCTTGAATACCTGTAGATAGGGGAAATGCAGTGCTCCTTGGAGCAAGCAAAGAAGCTGGCGGTTGTTGCTGAACATGTTGTAAAGTATGTTATTATTCATCTGTACAATATGTCCCACAGAAGAAAAAATTTTCCTGGAAGTGTAAATTTTGGCTTTCGGCAACTCCAGGCTATTCTTTGTTTTCTCTTCCTAGTTTAGGCTTCATATATATTCTCCCAGATAGGTGTATTTTGCGATAAAGGGTTCCTCGTGGAGCTGGATAGTGTATAGAATTTCTGATGAAGAAGATGATACGTAGTTGATGCAGCATATTATTTCCTTTGTTTTGTAGTTTTATCTTCCTTTGCTTTGTAGTTTTATTCCGAAACTGCCAGCAGCTACCTTATTAGTTGCGTCGTTTTAAAGAAATAAGAGTACTCCATCACTTGTTCCCTTTGAGTTTGGTCTCTCATTGTGTTAGTAGAAGTAAAATGAAAGCAAAAAGAAACATTGATTGTCATCATAATTTGGTTTTATTGGAAGTGTGGCTCCATTTCATGTCATAACATGGATATTGAATGGGAGAAGTCTGGTAATTTACTAGACATCTACTCACCTTGTTTTTTTTTTTTTTTGTCAACTACTATGTTAAAATTTAGGGAGAGGAGTGAATACGTTTTAAACAAATGTAATTGTATTGGCTCACTCATAATCGGTTGATACAAACGTGTATTTATACAATGTAGAGTTATGTAACCTTAGTATTATATAAAAGTACTAATCTACCTTTAAAGACTAGTATATGTAAATGTACAATAATACGCTTACTCAATCTCATGATGCAACAGTTAACATGAGATTGGTGCAGTGATTAGAGAAGGTTGTCATGGAGAGATTTTTGATGAGTATGTTAGCACACTGATGACATGCAGGAATGTGTCAAACAACTATTTGACCTGAAGCAACCATTTCATATACAAAGTGATAGTCAATGTTTATATGTTTGGTGCGATCATACTAAATCAAATTGTAGGAGAGATAGACAACTCCAAAATTATCATAGCAAAGAATGAGAGGACGTTGAAGGGAAACTTCCACCTCCTTAACCAAATGATATATCCATGTAGATTCAGCAATTGTATAAGCCAATGTTCGGTACTTAGCCTCTATAGAACTGCAAGAGACTGTAAGTTGCTTCTTGGAACGCCAAGAAATGAGATTGGTGCCAAGAAAGATTACATAACCAATGGTGGAGCAACGAGTGTCAAGACAATTAGCTCAGTCAGCATTAGTAAAAGTGGTCCAGCAAAGGCTAAGCATCTAACATATAAGTAATCTAACATTCACAGTACTATGAAGGTATCAAAGAACATGTTTAATAGCCTACATGTAATGAGCTATTGGTTGATACATATATTGATTTAATTGATTGATTACAAAATTGATATTTAGTCGAGTGATTCTAAGGTATTGAAGTTCACTCACTATTCTCGATAAGCAAGGAGTTTAGGGAGACGAGGAGAGCTAAGAGTAGTTAGATGACTATGGAGAGAAAGAAGTGTGTGCACTAGTTTTGAGAGATGCATGTTGTGGCATTTAAGAAGGTCCAATGTGAATTGGGATTAGCATAAATGAAGGCTGTGAGGGGTTTAATGGACATATATACCAAGGAAGAAGTGTCGATTGCCTAAGTCTTTCATGGCAAACCACTGGGACATGATAGAGATAAAGTGGAAAAAGAGACAAGAGTTGTTTCTAATGAATACAATGTTGTCAACGTAGAGTAGGAGGACAAGTGTATCAACACCACAAGAGTAAACAAACATAGAGGTGTCAACTTTACTCTGTTTGAGCCTAACATGCATGAGAAAGTTATTGAAGTGAGAGAACCAACCATGAGATACTTATTTAAGACCATAAAGGGACTTTTAGAGCTTGCAAACATGATTGGAATAACGGGGATGAACAAACATAAGGGTTTGTTTCATGTAGATTATTTCACTAAGATAATTGTGAAGAAAGGCATTTTTAATGTCTAGTTGATGAATGACCCAATGAGAAAAGACAGTATGTGAGAAGATAAAGCATATGGTGGTAGGTTTGATAACAAGGCTAAATGTTTTGGTATAATCAAGAACTTCACATTGAGAGAAACCCTGAGCAACAAGGCAAGCTTTATACCTTTTAATTGTTCTATCAATATTGTATTTGGTACGAAATTTCCATATGCTCCCAACAATATTGTGAGAAGGGTGTAAGGGTATTAAGATCCAAGTTTTCTTCTGAAGGAGAGAGTTAAAATCTTCCTTCATCACAACAGACCAAGCAGGTGACGAATAGCCTTAGTGTAGTGTTTAGGTTTAGAGGAAGGGGCTTGGGTATGGAGATTAAGAATCTATTTAGGTTTAGTAATGCCTAATCTAGATCGAGTAAGCATGGGGAGTGAGGATAAGGGAATGGAGGGCTATGGGGGAAGGGGTGTAGAGGGAGAAGGGGAGGGTGGTCAAAGTCGGGTTTAGTAATATACCTTGACAATAAAAGGGTTGGGCAAGGTTTGGTGTAATGGGGGGAGGTAAGTTAGGTCGAGGAGTTAGGAATGGTGTTGATTGCAAGAGTAGAGGTGGGAGTAATATTAGGAGGAGCCTCTGGAGAGATTGTTTGGAGCGGCGAGGTGGTTGAGGGAGTAAGAGAGGTAGCAATAGATGGAGAGATAGTGAAGGTAAGGGATAGAAATGAGGTGATTGGATATACTAAGGGTGTATCTATATGTGGGGAAGAGAAAAAGGTGTATGGGAAAGTAGTTTCAAGAAAGATCACATGTTTGCTAATATGAATACGATCAAACTAAGGATCAAGGCAACAATATCCTTTGTAATTGGTAAAGTACCCAAGGAAGATACATGGAATGGAACACTGAGATAGTTTGTTGGGAGCTAAAGGTATGAGATTAGGATATCAAAGGCACCTAAAGGTGAAAAGAAATGTATAGTTTGTTGTACAGTAATTCAAAAGACGATTTTTGATTGAAAGTAATAGAGGGCAGTCGATTTATCTTGTAGATTGTAGTCAAAGCAGCATCAACCTAGAAGTTTTGTGACAAGTTAGCATGTAAACGAACGGTTTGAGAAAGGTCATTTATGTGTCGATGTTTATGTTTAGCAATCCCATTTTGTTGGGGTGTGTAAGAGTAGAATATTTGAAATTGAATACTAATTTCTCTAAGGAAGGTAAGAAAAGTACGATTAACATATTCACCACCACCACCACCATCACCGTAGAAGATTGCAATATGTGTAGAAAGGCAATTCTTAACAAATGACTTGAACTGTTTAAATGAAGAGAAACTTTTGATTTATTATTGTTCCATTGATGTAGCGATATTAGTCAGATGATATGGATAGGATGTCATGAGAGATAGCCAAATTTGATAGTTATTAGCCATAAGTTTAAGGGGAGCAACTGTGGTGATATTGGTAGAGGATGGTATAGGTGGGGAGGTAGTGAGAGTAAGGGTAGGTACGAAAGGGTTGGTTAATGGTATTTGGGAATGGTGGTGGGCGATGAAAGGTGGTGCTTAGGTAAAGGGATGAGGTAAGAGAGAGGGAAGGAGAGACATTAGAAGTAGGGGTGTAGAGTAGAGAGGCAGACCATTGAGGGTACCATGGTAAGGAAGATGAGAGAGAGGGGGGGAGGAGGGGGGCCCGGTGGGGGTGGGAATTGTTGTGTGTGATAGTAGATGGTGGTAGGCCGATGAAGGTAGCTATCATGGGGAATGGGGAGAGAGGTCGTAGGTGATGACATCAAATGGAGGAGATGACACCAACCGTGGAAAGATAGAGAGGAGGCAATGGTGGTTTGGGAAAAAATTTAGGGTTTTGATCTCTTTGTAAAGGGTGGCTTTGATACCATGATTACGTTTAGAGCAAATGTAATTGTGTTAGCTCGCTAATAATACATTGATACAAACATTTATTTATACAGTATAGGGTTATGTAACCTTAGTATTATGTAAAAGTACTAATCTATCCTTAAAGACTATAATATACGTAAATATATATTAACAAAGATAATCAAACCTGATCTATCCTCTTGAGACACCAATATTCATACTACTAGATCATAGAGGTCTTAACTACTAAACAAGTATTTAGTTTGATTAAGAGCCATATTGAACGTTATAAAACCCTACACGAGTTGAGCTTTGGATACTTAATCCAACAAACTTAAGCAAAATGGAAGAAAAAGGTTAATCGATGTTAAGATGCTATATAAAATGCAATTTAGGAAGACTTATTCATCAACTAAGAGGTTGTTAATAAAGGAGTTCTTAAAAAGAGTGCTTAGAATATCACGTCAACATTCTAAGCACTTTTTTACTTCATAAAGACTTACTTTAAACAAAGGTTCATCATCTTTATTTAATTATTTTGTACCCAATCATTTCTTTTATTTAATTATGGTGCTCGATACATTGGCCACATGGCCATCTGTATTAGAAAAAGTAAAGTGAAGAATCAATTTTTTGTAGAGAACCTCCCTTAAGTTAAGCACCCGTTTATAAGTATAGATTATAAAGGAAAAGAAGTATTTGATATGAGTATTTGTGCCAAGTACTTCTCTATAAACATGCTCTAAGTAATAAATATTGGAAATTTTAAAGAATTAGTTAGAAATATGTTTTTAATCTATTTAAACAAACAGCTGTCCGCATATTTATTTACTCATATATAGCATGAAAAATGTCAAATGAGTGTTTTAGGTTTTATCTACTAAGAGGATAAAAAACCAACTTTCTTGAACTCTGGACAATGATGCAATCATGAATTCTCTTCTTTTTCGATTTTTTCTTTAAAAAAAAAAAAGGAAAGGTTTGGATGTCTTCATCCCGATTATTGATACAATCACGGCATATATTCCTGGTCATAAATCACTTCTTTTTTAACGATCACCGTAGAAAAGGAGATTCCAACTAAACTACCCGTATTACAAAATTACCATTTATATTATTAGATTATTTATGAAAAATATACTAATAATTTATGTTTATAAGAGTTGTTTGGTGTAAATTCTCACACTAAACACACCTATTTCTTTTATAATATGGAGTACTTATAAGGCTTAGGGTGCTTATTTTAGCACCATTCTCTCTTTTACTTTTATTCGACAAAGTGACGCATTTTTCCTTCAATACCAATTTGGCCTTGCATTTTCACATTTTCTTTTTATATTTTTTTAGTAAGTCATAAATAAGCATTATCAATATAATTTAGTAATAAAAATTGGCCTTGCATTTTCACATTTCCTTTTTATATATTTTTAGTAATTCATAAATAAGTATTATCAATATAATTTAGAAATAAATTTCTTTTTTATCTTATACATTGGTTTGAAAAATAAGGTTAATACGAGAGCTGTAAGAGATAAATTTGATTAATAAAATTATTAAAGTATTTCTTTATAAGATGAAAAGGCATTTAAAGATATTTAAAATGTTAATGCATCTCTTTAAATAACATTTTAGACATCCTACTTATAAACATACTCTTATAATGGGTAAGACAAGTCCTCACCAATTTAGTCCACTTGTCTTGGCAAGCCATGGATATTCTCGTATAATACATACGTGCGAGTATTCGTACAACTCACGAAGGCGATGGGGGTCTCGCATAACTTGTAATGTAAGATGCTGATACCAATAATGGTAAAACAAAATCTTTGGAAATTGAAGAACGTGACAAAACAAGTAATCATCATCGTCGGGAGTTAGGTTGGTGCATTATTGCTATGGTGTCAACGTAACAGGCACCAGCGGAAATTATTTTATTTGATAAGAACGAAAGTATATATCTTTGTATCTTCATAAATATATTTATCATATATATAATTTTCTGTCGAAGAGAGAAAGTGTATGTCATATTTAAGGCAAATTATACTTTTCATATTCTCGTGTTCTCATCTTTTTTTTTTTCAGCTTTATATTTTTATATTTTCATTATTTGTATAGCTATTTTTAATAACGGTTTGTCAATGAGATAAGTTAGTATATTATGGTCTATAATTAATTCAACAAAATAATATCAATAAATTTATTTAATTAAATGATATAATAAGAACAAAACGTTAAAAGAGAAAATAAAAAGATGGAAAAATAAGAAAAATTGAAACCTGATCAATTATCTAAGACTAAGATACCACCAACCACCTTTTACGCTTGAGATGACTTGCATGATTCTTTATGACGCGAGGAGTTATATAACCCACCATCCTATGTAGGTCCCATCCCCTTCCCCTTAAAAAAAGGAATACTAAGAAAAAACTATTAGGACTTAACCACTCAATAGGTGTCAAATGGCATCGATCCAATATCGTTTAGTTCATCTTGAGATAAGAGAATTTGCACCAACTTTAGTATGGATTTGAGGAGTTATTAGCCTGATGCAACAACCCATGGCCAAACTCAAATTTATGTAATGGAAACAATATTGGTGACTACCTTCAAACCCATTCCTCTAACCTTACCACAATCCCATCTTTTGTCACTTAGTTTGATTAATGACGAATAAAAGACCTTTTAGCCATTTCTTTCAAAAGAGTTGGTATTTGACTGAAGAATCATAAACCCTAATTAGATATGCATTGTAACCCGCTAGTGAAATGATTAGGATTTTATGGCTAAAGACTAACCATTCGAAAGAGATAGTGGAAATGGTTTCTTTGTCGTCCTTAGACTAATGAAATGATAGGAATAGAGGTCGCAACAATCAGTCTTTTTGACCTTTGGAGAGCAGTGGTGGCTACATCGTTACACCACGAAGTCACACTGATACGAACTGTAATCAAGAACAGATAAAGTCGATTGCTGAATGGGTATAAGCTTGTCGAAAGCCTAACAAAGAGGGTTATGGGGAACGTACAAAAAAGCAAAGCGAATGAAAAGTAAGCAAACCTATGAACAGCTCCAATGGATATGACGCATCAACAAAACTTTTGAGAACTTACGGCACAACTCAATATGATATATAAATTAGACCGATGAGGTTATTTGACACCTAACCTTATTTTAATGTTAGGATAAAAGTGGAATGAAAGTAAAAAAATCAGTGTTTACAAGAAGAATAAGAATAAGAATATTTAGTATATTAATGGTAGTTTGATTTGTTGCGGCTACATGTATAAGGAATATGTAAGCCTCAAAACTAGCCATTCAAGGTTTCGATCAGTTGAAGGATCCGATCTCGAGCCTAAATTAGAAGTAAAAGTATAAATATTAGTAAAATAATCCCGTAAGTTTGAATTTAAGAAAATAAGTAATAAAATAGGAGACTACAAAAATTTCAAATTTTAAGTATAATACTTGTTAATCATCAAAAAAACGAAAAGTATAATTTAATAAATAATAAATTACTAGAGATAGATTATATGTATACAAAAAATCATAGGATGACTTAAATAATAATTAGGAATGTTTACATGTACCCCACATGTATTTACGTGTAGATAAAAATATGCGAAATTACTGAAATTGGCCAAAAACTTAGTAAATAATTAAAGAAAATTATTAAATTAATTAATAAAAATCATAAAAAAAAAATCAGAAGGGTGTGGATTAATGCAAATATGGTCGTGGTAGGTCAGAATCTGAAAAAGAAAAATTATCCAATTAGAATTAAGCAACACAAAAACCAAAAATCAAGGAAATGGGGTAATGTCATGTCTAATTAATGTATATTAATTATCACAAAACCCTATAAATAGCAAGAAAAATTCAGAAGCTCATTTTGACAGTTAGAAATCAGAGAAAATTAGGGAGAGACAAAAATTGAGAGAAAAAAAAGACAATAAAAAAAGAAAAGGAAAACTATACAGTTAGGGCCACAAAGGAAAACCCAGATCCGACGGGCAGCTGGGAGTGGATGGCCACCACCACCACCACACGGTGGTGGTAGCGCCCAGGTAGGCCGACATACCCATGGCCACCGCGGTGGCCGGAGCCACCCAAATCAGTGAGTTCGATTTCCAGCCCGATTTTGTGTAATTTTGTAAAAATAGCAAATATTATTAGAAAATTATGAATTTTGTTATTCTAGAATATTTTTGTATGTAGTTTTTAGGAAAAATATTATTTCGATGAAAATATGTCTTGTGATATAGGGTTCTTAAGAAATCATGCAAAACTGAGTACGTTTCGGTTTAGAAATAAATGATCATAGGAGTGTAGTTTTGAACCAAAATTTTTTGTATATATTACTTAGATGATATAGAACAGTGCTATGAAGCCCGTTTTCAAAAATCAATTTTCTAAAATTTTAGATAATTTTTAGGCCCTAAAATGAGGCATAAAATGGGTAATTTAGAGTTAATTAAGTAATTAAATAATTAATTACTAATTTAGTAAATAAGTTTGTGTTTTAGGATGTTGAAATCTGATGGACATAAAATGGGTAATTTAGAGTTAATTAAGTAATTAAATGATTAATTACTAATTTAGTAAATAAGTTTGTGTTTTAGGATGTTGAAATCTGATGGAGTATGATACTTGTAGCATTTAGGGTGTTAGATGTAATTATTAGGTTAATTATGTTGTAAATAAGTATTATGGAAAAATAGTACATTTTAAGTTAATTTTTGTAAATTAGGGTAATTAGGTGTAAAATCTGATTTAGGATAAATTTAGACATTTTGAAATGATAATTGATATTGGGAGATAGTAATTAAAGTGATAAAAATATTAGATATGTATTATGGACATAATAAGTAATAGTATATAATACACAATTATTAGAAATTTAACAAATAGAAAATATTAGAATAAAAAATTGATATTATGATAATAATAAAAATAGACAATAAATCTGATAGAAAACTTGAATTTATGTAATTATATGAAAAATATAAAAATTTATCACATCAAGAGTAAATTCGGTATATTAATAAAGATTTAAGTGTACCGAGTGAAATAAAATACTGACTAGGAGTAATGATGATATTTAGGAGATCGGGAAGTAATGTGATTAATTTCACATTATGGGTTGAAACAAATTTCTAGGGTTGGAGTATAAAACATTACTTAGAAATCGAACTCGAACTAGAACCTAATTTAGAAATTGATGCAAAAACTGAACCTGAACCTAACCCCAAACCTAGAATAATTGTAAAAGACTTAAGACCTAGATAATTAGGCATATTAAACCTTAAACAAAACATAACAATAAGCGTTATAGGATAAAATGAACCTATAATAGTTATATGAAAAACTGAATCCACGTTTGTGTTATATAGATGATCGGCGATGGACTGAGCAAATCGGACCTTGAGTGAGTGAGTGAGCGAGGAGTCGAGGTAAGTTGAGATTAATACGATGCCGTATTTTGGAGGCTTAAGATTATGCTTTGTTGTGCTTATTAGATAGTTGGATGTGTGCATGTGCTTGATTATGAGTGATGCTATGATTCTGTTTGTTGTTCTAGCTTGTATTGTATGGTTTGTATGAAATGATTGATCATCTTAAACTGGACATAATCAAATATACGACCTATAATCATAATCGGACCTATATGGCAACCCATTAGGGGAACTTAGGACTCTCCGGCCAAATACCGACCCCTTGAAAAGGAATAGCGTAGGATTGCAATTGGTCCCTTCTTCATCCTTAGTCGAACTAAGTGACAGGAGAGGAGGTCGCGGCGAGGGTGAAGCCAATGGTTCGAAGGTAGTCACAGGAGGAGCGAGGTCTCCATTGCACAAGTCTGAGTTTGGTCGTGAGCTGTTACATTAATGGCAACTCCTTAACTCGGATTAGAGTTGGAGTAATTTCTCTAATCTCAAGACGGGTCGGACAACGTCGTGCGATGGCATTTGCTTGCACATGCATTGCACCTAATAAGTTGATTGAAAACCTTGTTGTATTTATGGTATAGTTTTAAGTCCTCCATCCTAACTTACTGAGCTGTAGTTGCTCACATCCCTATAGACGTCGTGTAGGTACTGGCTAAGAAGCAGCAAACAACTACTCTAAAGCTGGCAACTGCTGAATCCTAAGGAGTGAGGAAAAACATTTGAAGAATAAACACATATTTTTAAGGTCTAATTTTTTATTTTAGAATTATTTTTCATTTCTGAATAATGTAATAACTAGGAAATATATTACGGAGAAATATTGTAAACGATATTTGTATTAACTAAATTATAGTGTATATATGTATTTCCTTACTTTCTTAGGTAAATGATTTATTTAAATTACAAACTGTTTACTTTAAAGCGGGTTAGTTGTAGACGCCTTGTGTAGATCAGGTCTAAGATAGAGGTTGTAAAGCCAACTTCTATCTTAGGATGGATTACACGGCGGGGCTGTTACGACTCTACCGCTTCGGGGCGTAACAAAATATTTATACCCAAGAACTTGGGGCAACTTTCCTAAAAGGAAAAAAGACAAAAAGGGTATTACTCTCAAGAAATAATGTATAAGAATACAAAGGGTAAAAATGAATATTCAACAAAAACAATTATTGGTGTAGTAGATTCTTTACGTGATATTGTACACATGGCATGGGCGCATTGATGACGCTGTTAGAGGATATAGACAAAAAGGTCAGGTCACCTGTCTGAGCAAAGGCCACTGATTAACCTAGGGTCTATCTCTTAGCTTCTTAGCAAAAGTGATGCTGAGACATTGGACGGTTTGGACATAACTGAGCAGATGTGCGGAGTTTGGCAGATCTCTTGGCATTCAACAATTCAGGACACTTTAAAGAGATAGGCAGTCATTCAACTCGGCATACAGAATGACTGGACAAAGAGATACTCAGCTTCGACAGGAATCGACTAAAGCAGGAGGATCCACCTTATTAGCCCTTCTAATCCTCAAGCTCGGTTGTAGGTCAAAGGCCTAGTAGTTTGATTCCTATAATTCCCTTCAGGTTGATTTAGATTTAGGATCAAATCCGAATGGTCTTCGATTGGCTATCCGTTGAGGTGATATAGATTGAGGTCGACAATGTTGAAGGTATTAGAAAACCCATAGTCCTCAGGCAACTCCAATCTATATGCATTATCATTTATCTTCTAGAGGAATCTAAAAGATCTTTCAGCCTTTGGGGATAGTTTGTTCCTCCTCTTGTCTAGAAATCTCTCTTTGCTTAGGTGTAGCTACACCAAGTCTCTTAGCTGAAAATGTCTTACTGTCCTACCCTTAGCCTTCTCTCACATACGTTTGGTGGCTTAGTCGATGCACCGAGTAACTTTGTCGTAGATACACTGAAGGGATTGTAATCTTGCTCTTGCATCAGGGTCCTCTTGTATGAGCATAGGTACAGGGAGTGATTGAGGGGCAACTCGGGATAAAAACTATAGACCACTTCAAAGGCTGTCTGCTTAATAGTGCCATGTGTTGTTTGGTTGTAAGCGAATTTAATCGCTGGCAAGTAGAAGTCCCAATCAGCCATGTTCTTGCCCATTGTAGTTTAGAGTAGTGATCCTAAAGTGTAATTGACTACCTGTGTTTAGCCGTCTATTTAGAGGTGACAGGAAGTACTAAATAGCAATTTGGTCCCCATTCGTTGCTACAGAGTTCTTAAAAAATAGCTTAAGAACTTCAGGTCTTTGTTTGATACTAAACTTCTCAACATGCCGTATAGCCTAATAATTTCCTACAAGAAAAAAGAAATAATAGCTAATGCATCGTTAGTTTTGAAGCAAGACACAAAGTGTGCCATCTTACTAAACTTATCCACGGCGACTATTATTGAATCTTTGCTTCGGGCAATTCGTGGTAATCTAAGAACAAAGTCTATGCTCAATTCAGTTCATAGTTTCGTCGGAACAGGCAAAGATATTGCTTTTCCTTGTTCGGCTCTACACTTAGCCCTCTTGCATACGGCACAGCTTTCAAAGACTCAGTACATATCTCGCCTTATTCACGGCTAAAAGAATCGACTGCTTTGCAATTCATAGATCCTTTTCTCCCTAAAATATCCAAACAGTACCACACTGTGGGCTTCCCTAATCAATAGCCCCCGAAGTGAACAGGTCAGTACACATAATTTCCTTCCTTGGAGCAAGTATCCTTCCTTTATATGATACTTGTTCACTGTCCTTCCATCGACACAACGTGTAAGTATTGGCCCAAAGTGTGGATCCTCATAATACTACTCTTTGATACTTGCAAATCCAAACAATCTAGTCTGTAGTTTATTCAGAAGTGCATGCCTTTTCAAAAGAGCATTTGCAACTATGTTACTCTTTCTCTGCTTGTATTTTATCACGAAATTGAATCCTTCAAGGAATTCAACCCACCCCATTTGCCATTTCGATAATTTCGTTTGACTTTAGAGATACCTTAGAGACTCATGGTTAATGTAGATGATAAATTCTCTCGATAATAGGTAATGCTGTCATACTTACAATGCTCGGATCAGTGTTAAGAGCTCTTTATCATAGACAGAGTAGTTTAGTTGAGGTCCTCTAAGCTTCTCACTATAGTAAGTAATTGGTTGGCCTTTCTACATTAAGACAACACCTATTCCAGTGCTTGACACGTTACATTCTAGCTTAAATATTTTCTTAAAGTCAGGTAGAACTAGATAGGAGTGAAGGTCAATCTTTCCTTTATTTTGGCAAAACTCTTCTCTTCTTTTCCTCCCCATCGGAAGTCGATATTCTTTTTTATTAGGCAAAACTCCTCTTCCTTTCCTCCCCATTGGAAGTCGATATTTTTCTTTATCAACTCAATAAGGGGGGTGGCAAAGGTGCTACAATTTCTGATGAATCTTTTATAGAAAAAAGTTAATCCATGGAAACTTTTTACCTCGGCATAAGTAGTAGGGGTCGGCCACTCGGCGATTGCTCGAATCTTCTCATCGTCCACTTGTAAGCCTCCTCCACTTACTACGTAACCCAAGAATATCACTTCCTCTCGACAAAAACAACACTTCTTAAGGTTGCCAAATAATCTATTGGCGCGAAGGATATTCAATACGACTTGAAGATGGTCGCAGTAACTCGGCATGTTGGCACTGTAGACTAAGAAGTCGTTAAAATACACCATGATACACTTCCTTATTAGATGTCTCAGCACATGGTTCATCCATCTCATGAAAGTACTCGGGGCATTTGATAAGCCAAAAGGCATGATTATCTACTCATAACGCTCATGCCAAGTTTTGAAAGTAGTCTTCCACTCATCTCTCGACTTCATGCAAAGTTGATCGTAACTAAACTTCAAATCAATCTTGTTGAAGATCTTAACTCCACTTAATTCATCCAGCATATCTTCCAACTTGGGGATTGGATACCTATATTTGATTGTTATCTTGTTCACGACTTAGCTATTGACATACATCTACCAGGTACCATCCTTTTTGGGCACTAAGAACACCGGTACAGCACAAAGGCTGAGACTTTCGCTAACACATCCTCTCTCTAGTAACTCATTGACTTAACGTTGGAGCTTAGAATCCTGTTCGAGACTCATCCGATAGGTTGGCTTATTCGGCAGGGCAGTGTTGGGTATTAAGTCAATATAGTGTTCTATACCTCGAAGTAGGGTTAACCCCTTAAGTAACGGCAACCCCTTGAGTAACTCTTCTAGGAACAGATCAACATATTCATCCAGTAGTGCTTTCACTTTCTGGGGTAGTTCACCCTACTCCTTCATCTTTAATAGGTGCCTGACCAACATGAGGGTCAGCTCATTAGCATCAATGGTCTTTCGGAGTTCAGCTCTACTCATCATAAGAGCTTTTTTCGATCCGTGAGCAAGTTTTGTCTACAGTTTATTAACTTCACTCAGCGACATCGAGTTTAGTGTAATCTTTCAGCCATCCTTCTCGAACATATACGTGTTCTTGTACCCATAATGGTTAACTCTCCTATCGAACAATTATGGTTGGCCAAGTGATAAGTGTAAAGCACACATAGGTAGCATGTCACAAACAACTTCGTTGAAATAATTTCCAATAGTAATCAACAGTTGTACTTAGTAAGTGACATATAGTACTCCCTTCTCACTCAGCCAATGCAACTTGTACAGCCTCAGGTGTGCAATAGTCAGCAATTTTAACCTTATGATCAAATTGGTCAATGCCATATTGGTGTAACTTCCACTATCCATAATTAATGCGTTCACTTGATTATTTACCCTACAAGTGGTATGAAACGGGTTCTCTATCTACTCCTCCTCTTGTAAGGGTGCTATGTTCATTACGCATCAGACAACTAAGACTAATTGGTCCAAGTCCTTGACGAACACATCCTCTTCAATCAGTTCCTTCTCAGCAACTTCTTTCTCAACAGTGCTCTCCTCCTCCTCAGGTTTCTCATTAGTACTTTCTACCTCTAACTTCAAGACGTCTTCCTTGATGACCATAGCCCTTTGGTTTAAGTATTGAGCAACCATATATCTAAACCTTTGGCACTTGAAGCACTTGATCTGGCTCGTCTTCTTACTATATCCTTGCCTTTTCTTATAAGTTCGGGTCAGCACATCACTGTCAGGTTGGCCTTTGTAAACCTGGTAAAGTTATCGGTCTTAATCTTAAGCTAGATTTGAATACTCTAGATAATCTTACCAGTTAATGAGGCTAAGTAAGATGAAAATTTTATTAAATTATAAAATCGAATATAGTATTAGTAATAAAAACCTTAAAAATTCAATCAAAACCTAAATTATATACAAAAACCTTAAATCTTATGTACGTGTAAATACTTGAAATCTAATTCGAACTTGACGAAAACACTAAAACTATAACTTTAAATGTATAAAATGAATAAATTTACCTTAATAGTAATAAAACCTTAAACGAATATAATTATCAATCAATACATGTAATTACGCAAAATTATTAACGAACACGTTAAAATAATTTTTAAATATTATAAACGTAATAGGTAATAATTAAATTAATATTTTTTTATAAAATTTCAATATTATTTTATACATACTAAATTTATAATTTTTGTATTTAGGAAAATTCAATATTTTTATTTTTCCTTTTTCCTTCTTTTCCCTTTTTTTTTTTCTTTTTCCTTTTTCTTTTCCCTATTTCCCCTCCATTGACATGTCTAGCTTTTGGAAAATTTTTGATGGACATGTGTAACATTGTTAATTATACCATGTATTAATAACGATATAAAAATCAAAGGTTAGATAAGATCATGTCTTATCCAAATTAATGCCACATCTTGCTTTGATTTTCTTTCTCTTTTCTTTTTGTTTTATCCTCATAAATTGCAACTAACCTCCTTGTGTGGAATAAGTTTGGAAACCAATAAATAAATAAATAAATAAATAAAACAAAACACAAAATTCTATTGTTTTCTTTCCCTTTCAAACCATGAATATCCTTTTCTTTTTCTCAATTTTCTTGTGCTTTCAAAAGACAACAATTAAGAAGAAGAAGAAAGGCATGGGGATTTCTAATTCAAGATACTTCAAGGAGGAGTACTTAGTATGTATATTATGTTTATTTTGTATTAATTATTTTTATGTATTCATGTACATATATAATATAAGGTTATGTATTAGAAATATATATAGGATTTGTATTTCTTTATGTATAAATACTTATGTATGTTCATATATACCTACATGTTATATTTAATATGTAGCATAAAAGACTGAGTATATATACCTATATATGTATGTATATGTATAATATATCTATATTTACGTTTTTATAATTTTCATTACATGTATAAAGTATAAAATTACTAGTATAGTATAGTTTATGTATAATGGAGTATATGTTCGATATATATATATATATATATATATGTGTGTGTGTATGTATGTGTGTGTACAATAGTAATTATACTAGGTATTTTCAATATATACAAATATACATATATATATCTATGTATGTGATTATATATATACATGTGTATTTATGTATGATGTTATGTATTACATATTTTAATATATATATGTAAATATAACCGTATATGTATGTATGTATAAAATATAAAAATACAAGTATATATGTATAGATGTCATATAGTTATGTACCTACATATGGCATATGTAATATATTTAGAATTATATTATTATATTACATAAGTATATTTATATGTATAAAAATATGAATATGAATAGTATATATATATATACAGGTATTAAATAGTACATATATAATATACTATGCTATTAATTTAATTAATAAAGTAAAATAGTATAGATGAGTATCTGTATCGTAACCCTTAAAGAAATATAAAATAACTAATTTGAAAAATTTAGTAAAATATAATAATAAATATTAGTATATACATATTATGTAAAAATACAAAATAAAAAAAAGATTGAACATGTACAAAAAAATTCGAAAGTGATACGTGGCATCTACCTATGCTGCATCGTCAGCATTTAATTAAATCTAATTAGATTCGTAATTAAAAAATAATAAAATTAATAATTAATTAGAAAATTAATAAAGTAGTAAAAATGAATTAAATAAGTCTTAAACCTAAAGATTAGCAAAAATAAGTAAATTATGGTAAAATAGATTTAAAAGTAAGAAAATTACAAAATATAAGGTTTAGATATTTATTAAATCGAAAATATATAAAAAAAAGTTTAAAATAATATTTTGTAATTATTTAAGTCAAAATAATGAATTTCATAATATTTTTACATCATAATCAAAACTGTAAGTTACAATGCCTAAAATGGATCCCGCTACGAGAAAGTACATTTGAAAACAATAAAAATGGACTATAAGCTCATAAAAATCAGAACTAAATTAAAAAAGTTATATGCGATACTTGAGAATTTCCCATAAACAAATAGCAAATTTAGATAGATAGATAGATAATACTAAATATAATAATAGTTTAGTTATTTAATTTAAACACTTATTATTTTTTGTATTTCCCTAATGTCAGGTGATCATAAGATTAATATTGATCTGCTAACAGATTACTACGATCCTTGACATCAACTATAGCTAAGTGAGTATTTCTAATGATTCTATATATGTTTGTGTATGTACATAATGAATATTAACTTTTATTAATAATTAAATGTTGTGTGGAGGCTAAGTTATGTATATATATAATATTGCTTGGCCAATTGTGAAATTACTTTAAATTGTGATAATATACTATTTGCTACATAGTAAACTCGATAGGAATTATCTTATTTGTGACTTTGTTTGATCATACAATAAATGGATATAACATTATTAGATTTGAAATAACTAAATCGAAACATGCATAATCGTGCGTTATGTAACTAATTCTGGTCATCACATCACACAAAGGTAGCAAGAGGTTATACGGGGGTTGATTAATTCTGATTAGTGTTTTAGTATGATGCACATGTATGATATAACCTTATTTTGGCCTATGGGAACACCAAGTGTTAGAAGCGCCAATTGCCTGGCTAGAGGCCTCCATTTAAGGATAAGTGTGAGCTATGGGAACTTACTCACAATCATACTTAAAATTGAATTTTGACTAAAATTGAAAATGGATATACTATTATGTTTTTTTTTTTTAATGCAAAACGCAGAGTTTTGTTGTATATAAGTTCAAGTATAATACCCAGATCTAATTGGTGCCATATATACTTCAACCTTAGTTTCGGAGGGTATTAAATCTAAGTCGTATGTAGTACTAAGTCACCTACATGTATTTGTATGACATACTAATTGTTTATGCATTCATATGTTTGAAATTAATTATTATATAACTTCTTTGTTGTATGGTTGAGGGAAGATTTCACTAGGCTATTTAGCTTACATTCTCATATATTACTTATGTAAGAGGATCTTTTCGTGGTTCCGGGTCGTAGGATGCCCGAGGTTAGTGAATCTTTTACTAGTGGGTGTGAGTGTGAGGTTAGAGTCAAGAGGGTAATGCTATTACTGTAGCTAAACTTTAGAAATTTATTAAATGACCCTATGTATTATTAGCTTTTCGAGAGACTTAATATCTATATTATGTATATCTGATAATTATAGTTTAATTTTATGTGAATATAATTATGTTGTGATATTACTTGCACCTGCATAACTCTTAAGTTGTTAGTTGTAACAATAGCTTTATATGTCAAATAAAGGGTTGTCTATTGAAAAGAAAATCAATCTATAGTCCTTTATACGATATACGACGCCTGCCACGACTAGCCCCTTCTCAGGTCATGACAGCCTTTCTACTGGGCTCGAACTTCCACCTTTCAGATTGGTTCGATACTTGACTGAGCTCGGTGACTTTCCTGTCCTGGTCGGCTATTCAGTACTCAGCTTCTCCTCTACCTCTCTACTTGTTGGGCTATTCTAATGGCTTTATCCATTGTGGTGAATCATTGGAGTTCCACATTATCTAGAATGTCACCTCTTAACCCAGTAAGGAACCTAAAGATTGTTCGTGCTGGTGGTTCCTCTACTTCACATCGAATCATGAGCATTTAGAATTCCTGGATATACTACTCAACTATTTAGCCTCCTTGTCTCAGCTCCTGAAGCCAAGTAAAAGTATCTCATAGATAAGTATCTGGCATCAAACTATTTCTAAGTATTCTCTTCATTTAAGGCAAAGTATTGATCTCTTGGTAGCCTTCTCGCCTCCTCATAGCTTAGAAATTCTTCAATCATATGGTGGCATATCTAAAAAACTCAATAGCAGTAGTTCTTACTTTCTCATAATCCTTATACTCATAATAGTAAAAAATATGCTCCACTTTCTCTTCCCATTCTAAATATTCATCAACACTTCCAGACCCATTGAAACTCGGAATCTGAGGTTTCACATGGTCAGTGGCTCTAAGTACTCGCACTCACTCCTCTTCTTCATAATACTCTTTCTCATCTTCTTCAAAATTTCCCAACTCAATCCTTCTTCTTACTCATCTGCTTACTCCTCCACCTCAAACTTGTCGAGCTAGGTTTTAACCTCTTGTAGGTTATCCAGCTTGTAAGGTGTTACTTATGGCTTCAGTAGGTCGGTAAGCTAATGTATGAAAAGCTCAAGTTAGATCTACTAAGAGATTAGCCACTTCATAAAGTCTCTCGTTAGTGCTTTTAAGGGTTCCTTGAGACTGTCAACTATGGTTGACAACTTCACTATTGTCATCTTGAACACCAACGTTCACACTTGGGTTAGTCATTCTCTTTACAGATTCAAAGCTCAAACTCTTTAATTAGGTGTTCCAGCAAATACTTCCACAAACCAGAAAAGCAATAGCTAACAAGCACAGCAATTAAACGAACATAGTAACTTGCTTTATTTTATACATATAAAACAGAGTATAAACAAAACTTTAAAAACAAACTATAACTCAAACGAAACCTCCGCTCTGATACCGAGATGATGTGAACTGTAAATAAGAACTGACAAAGCTGGTCGCTAAATGGGTCTAAGCTTGTTGAAAGCCTAAAAAAAGGGGTGATGGGGAATGTGCAAAAGAATAAAGCTAATGAAAAATAAGCAAACCCACGAATAGGTCTAATAAATATGACACACCAATTGAACTTTTGAGGACTTACGACACAACTTGATATGATGTACGAATTGAACCGGTGAGATTACTTGCTACCTAGCTTTGCTTAAAGGTTAGGATAAGAGTGGAATGAAAGTAAACAATTAGTGTTTACAAGAAGAAAAAGAAGAAGAATATTTGATATATTAATGGTAGTCTAATCTGTTGCGGCTACATGTACAAGGGGTATTTATACCTAAGAACTTAAGGCAACTTGCCCAAAGGGGAAAAAAACAAAAAGGGTATTACCTTAAAAGTAATGCTACAAAGGGTAAAAAAGAATATATTTAAGAAAAATAATGATCAGTTTAGTAGATTCTTCACGTGGTGCTATACAATGACAAGAGTGCATTGGTGACATTATTGGAGGATATAGACAAAAAGGTTAAGTTACTTATCCAAGTAGGGGTAACTAATTAGCCTAGAGTCTATCTCTTGGCATCTCAATAAAAGTGGTACTGAGAAATTGGACGGTTCGGGCATAGTTAAGCAAACATATGTGGTTTAGTAGATCTTTCGACATTAACCAATTCGCCACACTTTAGAGAGATGGGTAGTCATTTGGCCCAACATACAAAGTAACTCGGTAAAGAGATATTCGGCTTCAGTAGGAGTTGGCTAAAGTAGGAGAATTTGCCTTGCCAACCTTTCAATCCTTGGGCTTGGCTGTAGGTCAAAGGCTTAGTAGCCTGATTCCTATCACACACTACCCTCATGCGATGGTAAATGCAACCCACCATGCCGTAACAATTAATGCCAATTACCTTAAAGGTTTATAAGATTGTATTTTTTCTACCATTCTTTGCTTCTCTCTTTTATTTTTCTATGATATTAATATTATTTAAGAATATATAATATTTCATGAGGAAAATGCTAAGAACCCTCTTAAACTTTGATTTACATGCGGATTAACTCCCTAAGCCTTTAAAGTGAGGTTTTTAACCTCCCTAAACTTTGATAAATTAGCAAAACAATCCCTATAATCCTTAAACTTTAATTTTGGCATGTAAACACCCCCTTAAGCTATAGGATGTTTAAGGGTTATTTATGCACAAAAATCAAAGTTTAAGAGGTGTTTACACATTAAAATCAAAATTTTGAGGGTATTTACACATCGATATTAAAGTTTAAAGGGGTTATTTGTCAATTTCTAATAGTTTAGGGGAGGTCAAAAACTTCACTTTCAAAATTCAAGGAGTCAATTCACACCTATGTCAAAGTTTATGGGTTTTTTTTTTTTTCTTGCAATTTCCCCATATTTCATTATACTAATGATTTTGTACCAATAATGCACTAATGCTTATCAATTTAAGTGATATTGATAAATAGTTAAAGGCATAGATAGACAAAATTAAAAAAAATGGAAATTCTAAAAATGCATTTATATAATGTATGTCTGCCCATATATTTAATGTTAGGAAATTGTTAACAAGTGCATTAGAAGCGACAATTAAGAAATTAAATGGAAACACTTTTCATGTTTTCAATTTTTTCCCTTGAAGCAAGTAATTGATAGTTATAAATTAAATGGAAAAACATTGCATGTTTTACTAGGAACATCATATAAAACTTTGAAGTACAATATTCAAATGCTTATGATGGTTAAATTGAATCGGACATGGTATGTAGTGGTTAGGATTTGGGATAATCGGGTCAAACTTAGGTATAGTAACCAAGTCTTGCATGAAAAGGGTCAACTTAGTGGGGTTTTTATATGAATCATTTTAGACTTGGTGGTGCTTTTACAGTGTAGGTTAGAAGATGGTGTATCATGGTTGTGGGTTGGTGGTGCCACTTAGAAGGTTTTAAATCAAGTTAGGTGTTGGTGGTGTAACTAAGTTTCTAAAAACAAAGGTTTTCATTGGTGCTTAGTAAGGAAGTGTTTATGGTGGTGATATTTTGAAGGTATAGCTAAGGTTTTATAGTAATGGTTAGAGATGCTAGAGTTTCATAGTGGTAGTTGGAGATGTTAGGTGTTGATCTTAGACTCTGCCTAAAATGGCCTCAATTTGATATTAGACATGCTTGGAATAATATTAGACACCTTATAAGATAAAAGGAGTGGGAAAAATGACTGGGGAATTGTCTAATGGGACTACTCTAATGCTTAAATTGTTTCAGGAGGGAAAATGAGGAGTAATTTCAAAAAAGAATCTAGGTTTATATTTTTTTGGGCTTACCTTAAGATGGAGGAAGATTGGAGTATTTACAAGTGGAGCTCGGAACTTAAACTAGTTGATAGCTTGCTATTTAGGTTGTAGTATCCTAAGCATTGGGGCTCAAGGTTGGTAAGGTATCCTAATAGAGTAAAGATGTGACTACTTTAAGACTTGCGTCCATTAATTAGCATTTAATGATTTAGGGGCACCGTATAATCTGGATAGCTATGATGATTTTTTAACATTTAATGCATCAGAAGCATCGTACAACTAGACATATGGCCTCTTATAATGGGGCTTGGTTCCTCTATTGAGAACCATAGGTCAGCTGCATGGAGAGATTGGATGAGATACTCTTACATTGGAGGTTAAGTTGTCTTATACTAGGTCCTTGGGCTTTGGTTAAGTTAGGCTTAGGTTTTAGGCCCAAGATCCATTATAATGTTGATTTTAGATTTTATTGGTAGAGACTTAGGCCTAAAGAGACCTTAGTTTGTTGTTGGATGAACTTAGGACAACCTTAAGCATTCGATAAAATAGATGGAGTGAGAAAGATGGTTAAAGGATTGTTTGAAAAGGCTACTCTAGTGCTTAACTTGGTTCCAAGAAGGATAATGAGGAATAATTTCAACAAAGTCTAAGCATCCAATTTTTTGAGCTTACGTTAAGGTAGGAGATTAGAGTATTTATAGGTAGAGCGTAGAACTCAAACTTATTGATAGCTTGCTACATAAGATGTTTTATCCTAGGTTTTAAGGCTCAGATTGGTTAGATATCCTAATAGAGTCAGTATACAACAACTCCAAGCCTTACACCCATCATTTCACATTTAAGGATTCTAAGGCACCATACAATTTGGATACATGTGCCCATATCTTTGCATTTAATGCATCAAAGGCACCATATAACTTAGACACATGGCCTCCTATTATGGAGCTTAACTCCTCTAATGAGCACCCCTTGTAGGTTAACTGTATAGGGGAATTAGATAGGCTACTCATATTAGGTAACTGGACTCTCTTGTATTGGGTCCTTGAGTTGATGTTGGTGGACTCCAATGGGATGTAAGATTGGCATTTTGTTTGATGATGGTGGTAGTGGTGGAAGATTTTGTTGGTAGGTGATTTCTTGATCAACCTAGCCCTAAGACCATATTGTATTTTATGAAATAGGCAGAAAAATCCTAATACATATCATATATGATATTAATGTGAAAGTATAAAAATACTTTAACCAACACAATTAAATTATGCTTGCTATGAGCATTTTATATTGACTTTGCTTTTCAAAGTCATCCATTGTAGAAACATGGGAATGTCCAAAGACAAGGAGGAAAAAGTCAATGAGAACTTTCATCAAATGAGCAATTATCACAATCCTAATTCTAATTAAAACTCATACATGATATTTCTTTAATGCATCATCATATTGATGACTATTTTCTTCTTTAAAAGAAAAAAAAAAAAAAGAAAGTTTTCTAGCCATGTACAGGAGTGGAGTTACAAATTTTAGTTTGATGCATCAATCAACAGTTTATATTTTAAGTAATCTAAGCTTTGTGAGATTAAATAACATGATAGTGGATCGGCAGTTGTGTGGGTCATTGATGGAATACTACGTTTCATAATTTTACATCATGGCTTAGCTTGGAGCATCAAACATCAATTATGTTTAATCATACACTTGCATTTGATTTATGTTGAAAAACACTACACCTCTTTAAGCGACATTTATCCACGAGGCTAGTATTATGAGGACATGATTTATGTGCTTAAAAATTTACTAGCAATATACTACATCTACAATGTGTGTGCTTTAAATAAAGTTAATAAAAAATTTTATGTAATTGTTTTATATCTTCATGCTTAGTTTCCTATTTTTATACACTACTAGAACTAACTTTTGAAAGAGTAGGGATCTAAAAGGATAGTGAATGATTTTAATTTGATAAACACTTTACCAATTGTGTGGATTAAAATATAATCAAAACTAATCAAGACACTAAAGCAATGCTTCCCACTTTAATATTATAGATAAAAGAGGCTTTAAGTTGAAATATACACTTAGCAAATCGATTGAGATGTTAAAAGTAGTGATGATATCATTAACCAATCAAAGTAATAGACTATGGATATTGAAAATTAAATTGAGGTAGGATCAAGGTAAGTTTATTAAGCTTTGAAATATTCTTCGTTAACTACCTATTACAAATATTTCTTTACCTTGGTAATAAGGTTTGTTTACTAAAATCCAAAGTAAAACAATCTTACAAATGTCTTCTATAGATTAAGGGATCATATTCCTTAATTAATAACATATGTAAAGTATGTCCCTTTTTTATTACTTATACTATTTGCATAGATGTTGCTTAAAGGCTTTAGGTTCAACAAATATTTACTTCAATTATGTCTTTTTTTTTTTTTTGGAAAACAGAGAAATCTAGCCATGAAAATGTAAATTCCAAAGCACTTATTAGTTAAATTGAGTTTATATATAGCTAGATAAGTCTATCAAAATGCTACCATCTAAGTCTAGCATCTAGAGCAAGATACATAGTCTTTATTGAAGGATTTAATAAATATACCAAACATTTTCTCTTAGTCTCTCCCTTTTTTGGCTAGCATATCTATGGTTTGATTTTCTTCTCTATATATATACTTGGTTAATTTGGATATTTTAAGGATGAGTTAAGATACTTTTGTGATATTTTACAAGCATAATATGTGTTAATGGTCTATTATGTCCTATGAAGTAGATCAACTACTTACCATCGATTTCCAAAAGTATTTTGGTTGCTTCTAGATTGACTATTTCTCTTAAGCCAAGTAAGGCTACTAATAGCTCTTGAAGGGTGGACCTTTGAAATTTTTGCTTAATTCTTTTTTTTTTTAATCTCCAAAGCTACCCCCTTGAAGCATAGGGTTATAGTATCACTCTAGTATTTAGATAGATGGGATTAAACATAACCCTCTTAACATCGAGCTCCCCCCTCTTGAAATAGTACCCTAATTTCTCTCTAGACTATATAATAAATGTCATGTTTTGTGTTAGATTTCTATATCTAACCCTACTATTCCTTGATATCTTTCAAAAAAGATACTTATTTTATTGCAATTAGTTACAAGTATCAATTTTTTTTTTTTTATCATGTATGTCAATACCAATAGTTAATTCACCTTTGAAGCCTAGAGCTTGGAACTCAAACAAAAAAAGATAATAAAATAAATTGTTCCATCAAAGTTCCCGGCTTATAGGTAAATATTATGTTGATGTTCTGATTATTCGACAAACTCTAAATTTTTACATAGGTCTTGTGCTGTTCTTATCAATCCATTAAGGTAGGAGAGAATCAATCAATTTTTAGGTAACGGAATTCCAATTCTTGTTAGGTCCCAAATTTTATCATTCCTTAGTAAATAGTTAATCATTAGGCTATCTTCCTCTTCCATGAGAGGTCTAAAGATAAGGTTATGAATAAGTCCCAAGATTTTGGAGTATCTTGGGTTTAGGTACTGTTCTCCAAAATTGTGCAAGTACTACTTTTCCAATCAATATTCTAAAAATAATTTTCTTTACCATTCTTTGGAAGACCCTTACTTTATGTAATATAGCAATTACAAATCCAAATTTGATGGTATTAGGGTAAGATACACACTCACAAATCAAACTACTCTAATCCAAACTCATAATTTCTCACTCACTCTATATTAGAGAAATATGAAAAATGATTGAATACTCTCTTGCCTTTATTCACCTCTATTTATACTATTATTCCTTTATTTCTGTGCTATACAAAAAATTACTATTGGTCACATCTAATACTAATACAAGCTATAATACTAATAGTACATAATATATCCATCGATAGTTGAAGATTCCTTCAAGATTCGTTCATATAGCTTAGACTTAGGCTTAAACTTGAGTTTAGACTTAGGCTTGCAAAAGAGAACATGTGAACTAAGTGGGCGCGAGAGGTAACTCTAGTGTATACACTGTGATACTTAAGTCAATGGGATGGCTTGAGTAGAATAGAGAATCTCCAATAATAACACTGAAGAGAATTTTGAGATATACAAAGTGCACTAAAATTAATATGGAGATTTGGGTTTGAAATGTCCAATCCTTCTCCATGGAGGCATCCAACTAGTTTTATGGGGTAGAAGTGGCTCCTAGGATCTAACATTTATGGAAGATGATCCTCTTTAGCTAGGGCTTATTCCCTCGAGATGAAGACAATGAATTGCTATTCTCCTTTAGTAGGTACAAGCCCTATATATGGTATAGAGGCCATCTAGATCTAGATAGGTAGTAGGGGATCTTCACTTCTATGGTAAGCCTCTAGACTTCTTCAAGGCTACCAAGGCATGCTTAGTAGTAACTTATGTCCCATTTGAGGGTATTTTTCTTTGATAAGAAAGCTAGATCATGGTTACATGGGCCACAAGTGCCCAAATTCCATATAGTGCTTCCCCTTAAAATTTTCTTGTCTTTAAGGTAAGTAATTGAAGCTTTTCAAGTAATAGCTTTAGCTAGCTATCGTTCACCGTGAATAGAAAGTTGATACTCAGATGAATCAGAAATCAACAACATCATAAGCCTCAAACCTCCTCCGTAAAAAAACAAATAACTAATAACATAAATTCCAACCCTTTCTCCTCATACCCTTCAATGCCAACTAAAATGGTTTCACATGCTCTACCATGTAATACCTTCAATAAGTTTTTCTTCCTTAAGCTTAACGTCAAAATATCTTCTAAACTCTTCCCAACAAACCCATAAAGTAGTTTTAACAATGATTTTTTTTTTTTTATCCCCCAAAGATCAAATCTTTCTTTTTATTAAACTAAATGACAATTAATTGCTATAAATTTTTTCCTTTGTCTTTTAAATTTTACACTTTTTCCATATTTATTAGAAATTTTATTTTCATATCATGAAGCTCCCTCATCTAGGTTTTTTCCTCATCTTTTCTCTCCTTCTTCCACTTTCTCTATAAAGCTAATCCTTATAGCTTCATTACTTTTGATGATTTTATTTTTCCAACATCAATGAAAGTCGCTTTTTTCACTTCTAAAAGCATTGAATATTTGATTTATCATATTTTAATACCAAGTCAAGACCTATCATCAAGTACTATCTCTACCTTAAGGTAGTAGTCTCATTCTCAACAACAAGCTCAATTTTTGTTGGGTAACTTTGACTAAAATTTTCACATGTAGAAAAATCCTCCTTTATTGCTTCCCTAGAAACCATCTCCTATGATTTCTTAAGATCTTAGATCTTCCATAGTAAGATCTCTCCTTGGTTGTTCGTTCTTATTTGCTCTAGGAGTAAATATGAATGTCTTTTTTTGAGTACTTGTGTCAAAGTAATCATTCTTATAGTTGAAAGTAAGCAATTTTTATCATTAAGTCTTACCATTAACGTCCTCTTCAACCCTTTCTATTATTTTCCCTTGTAGATTTACCTGATCACTCAACAACTCTAATTGGAAGGAGCAAAAATAATTAAATGGGGATTTTGCATGCCATAGATAAATCTTCACCTTTGCTAAGGTTGATGATTGAAATTAGGTTTACTAAATTCTTCCTCTTCAACTATATTTAACAACTTCCCCAAAAGTTGTTTCAATTCACAAAATGAAGACCCCCTTCATTGGAGTTCAGTTATCTTAGGTTGGTTAGCGTATAAGTTCTAAGAGATGAGATTTCAAGTGAGCTTAGGTTACTAGTTCAGTTGCAAGCCACACTACTGGGTATTAGGTAGTGCATTTAAAAGGAAGAAGTAATCGTATTAGGAGAAATGGAGATGAGTAGTTGTGGCTAAAGGGGGCTGGTCGAATAGCGGGTTTATGGTTTCATATGTTCATGTTTTTAGCAATGGCTTAGGTTGTGTAAGCTTATGTTTGTGATGGTAATGGTGGGTTATGTTATACTCATTTATGGAGAAGTGCTTTGAGTCACTAATTTTCTAAGTGTCAATGGGTTTGCTATGGTGCTTCATTAGTAGAAGGTGGGTTGATCAGTGTTTGGGTGATGGTTTTGACAAGTTTGGTGGTAGGTTTATTTATGCAAGGTAGGTCCTTTAGTACTTAGTGCTAGGTTCATCAAGTATTGGCATAAGTTTAGAAAGAAGTAAAGAAAACCTAGGATTGGTAAGATAGTTGTCCATCAATTTTAGAATCATCCATCATCAGTGTTTTCTCTCTATTCTACCGTTGACTTCTTACAGATGTCTGAGGACACCAATTCAAAATGTCTATTGGTTCAATGAATTTCATCATGTATTCCTCTTCTCCCTTAATCCCTAGTTCCATTGTTTTCTCAAGGAAAATTTGGGAATAACTTTCTAAGAAGATCATCTTCATGTTAGTTGATTGATCATTTGTGTTTATGCTTTTGTAGAAAGCTTATGTCACATCCTATATATATATATATATTCCAATTAATCAACCAAGCCTCTCTAAAGGAAAATTAAATCATCTGTAAAGAAAAGACGAGGAGGGCAATTTGTGTTATTGATGTTAAAAGGTGTTGACTCCTTATCTTTCACTTTATCCTCAAGCTCTCTATGTGATGGAAAGAGTGAAGATACATGAGGATTAGAGATTCTTATCAATATCACTAGAGTTGATATCGATGGTTAATGTGAATATATAAGAGGGTTAAGGATTAAGAAGAGAATAGGTTTGATTGAAAAATGAATCTGAGTTGAACTACATTCGCAAGGTTGAATCATAGGAATTAATTCGAATTTGACAACACTATTTGTTATCTTATAAAAAAAAAAAGCTTTTTTATTATACCATTTAGTAAAATTGCCATTTTCAATATTGTAATTGGATGTGGGCGAGAGTTGGTTTTAACTCATGACTTAGTACCAAACCGTTACATTAAGCCGAGGAGCCAAAATTAGCCTAACTTGCAGTTCTGGCCTACGTTGGGACTTGATGGGTCCACGAGTCAAAGTTAATTGGCTCCTTAGAGCTGTAAACCCGTCGGGTCCAATTCAAGTTATTAATGCAAAATAATAAAATAAAAGGTTTAGACATAAAATTTAAAAGTAAGTTATAGTGATAATTTAGAACTATTTCCGTATGTATTAAGAAGGATTCTTTCTCATCTACAACATTTAATATTATTATTAACAAGAATTGAGTATGCTTCTATTGGCACTACAAGTTAAATATGCATTTAGTGTGATATATATATATATATATATATTATTCATCCAAAAATTGTTTCCATAACAATGTAAGGTTAAGTTTTATCTTTTGATATTCTTTCTAGTTTTTTTTTTTCTTTTTTCTTTTCTTTTTTGTCTTACATCACTAATGTTACTGTGTACTTGAATGTAGTTCAGTAGAAATGCAAATCCTTTTAACTTCATTAAAAAAAAAAAAAAGGGAGGGTTGAACTACTAGTACTTTGGCATCAAAGTTTTTAAGTTTAAAGCATAAAAATTAAAAAAAAAAAACAAGGTTATTTTGAGTCGCCTCACGAGTCTTAAGCGAATCGCTAGGTTGGACGACCTAGCACCAAACTGACCTTAGGAGGGTTGGTCAGGTTTGCCGTTTTGGAGCCACATGATCCGACGGTTTCAATTCAACTGGATCGAGCCAGGCCATGGCCCCATGCTCCCCTGTAGTTGTAATGCAAAACATAATCAATTTGATCCACCAACATTAATTATGAATGAAATTCAATTCAAATTTGTGATATGGAAGTGACTCATGATTGGTTCCGAAAGCTCCATTACCATTGTTGCCAAACATCCCTAAGGATTCAATTTTCATTTCTTCTTGCCACCTGTTTGGCTATAATATTTTGAATCTTCTCTGCTTCCTCCATCCAATTTGTTTTAGAATCCAGATTTTATGTTATATTCCACAATATCTCCTCATTCTTTAGGACTCTTTTCCAGATCCTTTGGATAGCGGATTTTGAGGAAAGATTTAATATCATCACGGTTGAGCCATATGGTTGGAATCAAAATAATCTTTTGTGGATGGACCAATAGAATCTAATTAGTAGATTAGTAATAATGCAAGATTTTGATGATTATTTGACCCTATAAATCACGGGCCCACAAAACCTACGTCTAGCATTCCATAATCATTCAATAGTTCAAATGCTGTGTCGTTCATCTATTATTGAAGTCCAAATATCATCTATAAGAAGAAATTTGGCTTAAAAGCAACTTAAAATCGGAGAGTTAAAAGCTTGTGCTGTTTTTTACTTTTATGATGGTTAAATCTTTTTCCTTTTCTTTTTCTTTCTGTTTTTTTTTTTTTTAGCAAAAAATGGTTAATTTTATGAGGCACCACTATATGCAAAAGTGACATACTAACCACTAAACTTTTATTTAACCATTAAAATTGTCGAGCTTCTTGAAAAAATTTCAATTATATTACTTTGATATCTTCCGTATCACATGATAAGCAAAAAAATTTCCATGTGGCATGTATAGATTATCTTTCATATAATTGTTTCTTTCTACGTTTATTTTTATTCTTGGCTCATTTGCTTTTAATAAAAAGCATTTTGATGGTTGTTTAAATACCGATTAGTTTATGGAAAATGCTTTGCTTTATTTTTACGTAAATGAAGACGTGGATATATATATATATATATATATATATTTTGAGAGAGATATGTGGATATATTGCTAATCAACTTCACAAATGAGTATATTTAGGAAAAATAGACGTCTTATATGTTATATAGGATATTTGGCTGCAATGGGATTGGAAGGAGATAATAGTGGTAAAAATGAACTTTTTTAAATGTTTAATACTTTTTAATAGTCAAAATAAAAGTTTAGTAGTTAGTATATTACTTTTTAAAAATGTAAAAATATGCTATAGAATTTATCACTTATTGTGATAATATACTCCCTTTATGAAAGCTAAAGCAAATGCCAAAGCTACCCAACAATTATCTAAGAAGTGTTAAAATAATATCTATTATGTGCGAATTAATTGAGCATAACCCGATTTTGTCCCCCTTTTCTCCCATGTTGCTGCTCGACTGAACCTAGGTATTGTCATATGAATGCCTAACTTCAATCAGTCATGGTAAGTATATATACAACAAAAGCTTTATATCAATCGGATAAGCCATTTCTTTGAATCCGACCAAATGCATTTAAATGCACTGGGAGCAAATGTCTATGGCATGAGGGACTAAAACAACCAATTTCATACATTTCAATCAAATGAAACTTTACAAGACCATAATCAAATTCTTGTTGATCAGCTGGCATCCTAAGACTTCCTGTTCCATCCCCACCCCAGAAACTTCCAAATCCAAACAAGCCCTTCTCCGACAACTCTTCTAAAACCTTATCAACGTCCTCCATGCAACGTCCATCGCTACTGTGGAGGGAAATGGAGGAGAACCTATCCATCGGGCTTCCTAGGTACCGTTCGCAAGAAATCCCGTTATCTTCGGTTTTCTTCCATTTCCGCTTTGCACTTTGAAACTTTCTCCTGGCAATTTCCCTTGCCTTCTTAACTAGTTTACGAGGGAGTCTTAGGAAAACTAGGATTATGATTTGTAGGACCAAGCATTGGCAGCAACATGACACTACAATGCAATCTGCTGCGAGGGTATTCAAGTCTTCCATGATTTTTTCCTCAGAAGGTGAAGAAGAAAAAGGCTAACAGAAGACATGTCTTGTAAAGGAACAAGTTCCTTGTCCAGTTAGGAGGTTATCAGGAAGGGTAAAGCAAAGAGAATATAAGGTCTGGAAAAGACGATGAAGGTAGAAATTGTTGAGTCATGGCTTGAAATTGTGTAATTGCTTTTAGTTTTGGCATCAAATGTGTGTGGAATGGAATATGGTTTGTCTGCTAAGGAAGCAAAGATACTTCTTTTTTCTTTTTTTTTTTTTGGTCAGGATCAGTTGGTATATCTTAGAATCTACTCTTCAGGCTGGAGCTGAAAAGGTTTCTTAGAAGAACAAGGCTTCCTTCATCGTCAATTCATTCACATGGATGATGCCCCCCTAATGCTTTGAAAAGCCTTAGATAGACTATGAGTAAACTAAACCCAAAAAGTAAATAATTTTTTAGACATGATTAGCCCTTATTATAAGATCTTTGCAATGTCAAACATGGTAGTTTTTTTTTTTTTTTTCCTTTCCCCCTTTTTACCAGGTTTGTTTTTGGTATTATTTCAACTGTTTTTCGCAATGAGTTTTCTATGCATAATAAACAAATTTTGTTCAAATACAGTAATTACCCAAGCCAATTAAGTGAAAAAAACTAATATAAGGTGTAGCCTTTTGGCTACGTTATGTTCGCCTTGTTGTCTTAATTTAGTTCAAGAAAACCTAATCTATATAAGAATTATCCCTATAAAATATAAGTTTTGTTCGCGGAGTAAATTGAGCTTGAGTGGATTTCTTTTTTATTTTACTTTATTTCATTTCATTTTTTGCTTTGGAGTCAACTATTTTCTCCATCGATTCCTTTTGCATGGAAAAATATCTTTTTTTAAAAAAAAAAAAGGAAAAAAATAAAAAAGTTTATATCCCCACAGGCCACAAGCAGCCCTTTTCTTCCCTTGCTAAGCCAGATTTTATGGTAATTCAACATATTTTCCACTTCTGGCTTACTGGTCCAATGCCATTTTAGCACATTGGAGAACTATACGTATTATTTGTAGCTTATTGCAAAATAATTGATGCTGTCAGCATACCGATTTGTTCTAGGTTGTCCAAGGAAAGCAAGACAGATCCTTCTCTTGACATGACTTGAGAAAGCCAGAGTTTGACATGTAGCATGAATACATCTGTTGCCAAAGAGTAAAGCCACAGAGTGCGATTCAGGATTATACCAAATGGACTCTTAACTGAGTCCGGTGTAAGACTTTAGTGCAGCAGAAAACACCAATTCTAATTTTAACTCTAGCAAGCATTGCACCTAAAGAGTTTCACCGGCAAAGATTAAGTGTAGAATGTGCTCACTCATGCTTGCAGAAAGGTGTCACAAAGAAGTGGGGATAGACCCTTTTACTAGAAGAGAAAACTGTGCAGAAGAGAACATGAGGACAAGCTTCAAGGAGCTTCAATGGGTATCTACTAAAGTGCCATACTTGAAATGAGTCAATAAGATGTTCAACATTGCAAGTGGCCATGGGAGCAACATCAATCACAACCTCATGTTGCATAGGATCACCACAAAAATCAACACAGGAAAGGAGACCCATGACATATTATCTTCTTTACAGAGTTTCAATCCATAATAGACCATCGCTATAATGCTTCAACTGCCAAGAAGCATATCTTACAGTCAATGCTAGCAACATCAGCTACACTACATGTTTCATGCGCGAGTAAAAGCAGTAATAATATCATTACTCAGTTGTTATGATGCATCCGACAATTGTTGAAACCACTTTGAAAGAGGACTGGTAGCGTTGGAGTAGCTTGGCATCATATATTCAAGAAATATCATAAGAACTTCCCCAACCACCTTATGTATATCGAAACCCCAAAACCTGAATGAAATTGCCAAAAGCCCGTAGTAATAATTGTATATGATAAAATTGAAATTTTCACGTAAAGAACAAAATTGAATAGATGCTTGGATATCATCACCATCCACACCGGTGGCAGCAATCATACAAAATTTCTATGGACTAGCTAACCTAGAGCATTACACTTTAGGAAAAGAAAAAGGAAATAACAAAAAAGAGAGAAGAAGCTAAAGAAAGCTTAATTACAAGAACGAAAGTGAGAATTGACCGAAGAGTAATCCTCCTTCCAAGGGCAGACGGACTCATTTAATATCTCCCTGGGCGGATGCTTTGACAGGCACGAACATCTTTCAAGATATTGGCCTGATAAAATTTCTCTTGGTTGAAAAGAAATTCCTCGCAAGATTCATCCACCTGTATTTTGACTACTCGAGCTATGTTGGCCAAAAAAATCGGTACTATAATTCTGGCTGCCAAATGCCATCCTCCGAAACAATCTTATTTCAGCAGATTGTTCTGCAGAATCAAATACCTCACTTTCTCCTACCCTCATTCCATTCATAAGATCAGCAGTAGCCAGACCATCAAATGCTCTGACAATCTGAGAGGCATAACAAGAGAGGTTAATTTTTAGCAGTTCACCGTGCTAAGTCAGTAAAGTAAGAATTAAAGGGCCAAGCATCACCTGTCCCATACGTGGCCTCTTGGCAGCTGAATGTCGCACACAAGCTGCAGCAGCTTCAATCATTCGGAACATCTCATTGTCAACATAATTTCTTTCAAGCCTTGGATCTGCCAGACTTTCCAATTCTTCTGTTTCAAGAGCATGACTCAACAATGGTCGAGCCTGCATAATTAAAAAATCTATAGGTGATGCTGAGCTCAGAGGCACAGCAAAAAGCAATTACCTGTTTCTATCCTGATTTGTTTTCTTTGTTTTTTTTAGAGCCTGGTTTGAAAGAGCATGTCTAAAAACCCAAAACAGCTCCCTGTAATGTGCCCAATGAAACCCGCTTTAAACATGTTGCAGCAAAATAAATGAGCTTATCCCAATAAATGAGAACCTCTTCACACAGATTTCTTCATTTTCGGCTGAAGTCACTAGCATTGAACCTTAGGCCTATTACTATGAGCATGGGCACCACCACTAGATTGGGTAGGTTATAGTAGCGACACAGATCACTGATGGAAATATCAGAAAGAGGAAAACTTGTCAAAAGATAATCTATGAGTGGACTGGGAAGTTGTCTTACTGGCAATGCCTGCTAGATGCTCTTTCATATAATATTGAAGGTGCTCAATACATGGAATAATATCCTAGCATTGTTAGTCTGAACTAGAATTTTACAAAGTACCCATTGGGACAATGATAAAATAATATACCATGTTCTGTGATTGGTAACAAAGCAGTAGCGATACAAACACCATCAATGTGATAGTGACACCATATCTATACTGAATGTGATGACTCAGACCAGTAGCTCATTGAATCTTCTTCTAGATCTAACCAACTTGTTAACAAAATGCAGCTGATCTTTACTTCTTAATCAAACAATAGCCCACTCCCCAAAGTTGAGAAAGCAATTAAAAAGGTTTTCAGAACATAAATGAGAATTTATTTGAATAATCACAAGGAGATATCTCTATTTGCTCTCCAATTCCTAGGCAAATCAAGCTAACGAAATTTCAATGATGATTTTAGAAAATATGCTGTAGCAATGTCTATAAGGTTCTTCGAAATGGTCCTTGTGGTGGATAATATATCTATGGAAATCCTACAAGCAGGATCTCCCCAAGTTTATTGCATTAGATCCAATTTATACAAACAAGTACGGCAAATATAAAAATTTGATCTTAGTTTAGTTTCAAAATCAAGCATGAAATGCGATGTGAGTGTAATACATGTCTACCAATTCTTTTTAAAAAACATATGAATTACATGAAATTAATTACATAAATACCAGTGTGATCTTAAGTACGGCAAATACAAAAATGTGATCTCAGTTCAGTTTCAAAATCAACCATGGAATGCAGGTATAATACATGTTTACCGATTCTTTTGAAAAAAAATATATGAATTATATGAAATTAATTACATAAATATCAATGGTAAATCGCATCTATAAGATGCGATGCCATAATTTATAAAGATATTACATTTATAAATTATAATTTAATGAATTAGGTACCATTACTAAATCACATTTAATAGATATAATTTCATTAACCTTATTTATTATTTGCATTGAATATATGACAAAATCAATGTGATAATTCAGTAGTTAGGGCGCATTTTGGGATTGATCATAGATTTGAAACTTAAAGGAAGCATGTAATTGGTATTTACGTAATTAATTTAATAGCAAATAGGTAAACATGAAAATTCCTCCATGGAATATCCATTTTCCACCAACGAATAGAAGAAAGAAAGAAAGCAAAAAAAAAAAAAAAAAAAAAATCAAAATATTCTATCATCAAAGGAAATATAAGAAAGCCTTATTATCACATGAACCAAAAAAAAAAGATAAATAAATAAGCAAGGCAAAAAGAGATATCAGTGTATACCCATTCAACCAAACTTTCATCTCCTAATGGTTGTGATGCATCCACCGGTTTTCGTCCAGTGATTAGCTCCAAAAGGACAACTCCATAGGAATAGACATCAGACTTTTCAGTCAATTTTCCACTTGTTGCATATTCAGGTGCCATATATCTAAAAGAGTTATCCCAAATAGTTAAAGTGAATATATAACCGATGATTCGGCCCAAAAAATATCATATATGAAATTAAGATGAGATGATTTCGTATGGGGGATAACTGCATTCCAAGTCCCATGCATTTCTAGGATTCTTCTGTTGAAAACAAAACTTTCAAAAGTACTAAGTCTAAAACTTATTTTATTTGGTTGACATGGTGCAAACATCATCAAAAAGGGCTTAAAAAACATGTTTTAGAAAGGTTTGGCCCATATTAACACTTTTGAAAGGCTTAGGACTAAATCCAGAAAACATAAAAAGTATAGAAATATTGATGCCCTTATCCTTTCCTATCAATGCTAAGAAGGAACTATGACAATCAAGAGAGTAAGAATGTGCTGCTCGAAATGTCCAATCTCAATGTCAAAAGGATGTATCCATGATCTCAATGTCAACAAGATATATCCATAAGGCTCATGATTCCCATGGATTAGAATATTACAGAAGCTGCATACCCAAATGTTCCCATAACACGAGTAGTTACGTGCGTATCCGCATCAAAAGCTAATTTGGCAAGCCCAAAATCAGATACCTGTCAGAGAATGCCATGAAGCTGTAATTCCATCTCATAGGGTGACAACTTAGTAATATGAAAAATAGCTACCAGAAATAAATCACAGACCCGAGCTTCGAAATTATTGTCCAGAAGGATGTTAGATGACTTAATGTCTCTGTGAATAATGCGCGGATGGCCTAATATGGAAAACAAAAGAAAGTAGGTCAGGACACAAATGCCCAACTTTTCTTTACATCAGTATCATAGCTATTAATATGCAGATGGCCTAATAAAGAAATATATTAACCAATTAACTAACAAGAAATTTATTTCATCAGACGCAGACAGAAAAAGATGTTTGCAGCATTGAAGATTAAGTCCACAGTTGGGGATAACTAAAATTCATGTCAATTTACAATGCCTTTTGAATAAGGGTGATGCAATTCCTTTGTCCCTTGCCAACCAGCCCAAGAAAGAAAAATCAGCAATATATTTTTTGATAAGCAACTTGATTACTTGCTATAAAGGGAGATCAAAATAAGCATTGAGGAGAAGTGCAAATACATTTGAAAAAGGAGGGGGGGGGGAAGGATTCTAAGGGTATCTAAGAGGCCAAGAGCTATTATAATAATAACTATTTATCTCAATGTTTTTCTACCTCTTTATTCATCCATGCAATTCGTATTTGGCTTCTTCTGTTTACTATCAAATCCTTTCTTTCTTTTTTACTTTTACAGGTCAGAGGGTGAAGAAGAATTGAATCCCCTCCCAGCGATAGCAAAGTACCAATACCACTAAGCTCAGAGCCCATTGGTTAAATCATCTCAACTCATAGCACATCAAAATGCTCCCATGGTTTTGCCAAACAATATAGAAAATGCCTCAAGAAAGTTATTTCATTCCTTTGACTCCCATCAGATTGGCTTGTTGAAGGAGACTAGGATTATGTTGAGTCATAATTATCTTACCATCTTAAGTACACAGAAATATCAAAACCTTTAAGTAAATTATGCTGGCTAAGAAACTTAAGTTTAGAAGAAATACTTCAGCAAATCCATACCGACCACAAGAACGAAGTATTAACAATGAGGTCCAAGGATAGCAAATGAGTACACTATTCTAACTCATCTTTCCCTTTTAATTTTCATTAATTCTGTCAAAGTAATGTGATTGGTGTGCAAATAATGACTTATGTAATATTAAAGGAATAATTGCATCAGCTCTAGCTTTTAACATCAGAAGTGAAAGAGCAGATGAGTACAGTCTTCGTGAAGATAAGCTATTCCACGAGCAGCACCAGCAGCAATCTTGACACGTGTTGCCCAGTCAAGAACTGGCCTGTCCGCACCTACAGGAAAGAAGAGGAGAAAAATTGGAAACATGGTATAGGAGAGATGGCAAACTGCATGAGCGTTACTACAAATAAAAAAAATAAATAAAAAAAAAAAAAAAAACTAAACTACAAATTGGTAAATTGTCTTACCATGAAGATGAAAGTAAAGGGTGTTATTGGGCGCATAGTCGTATACAAGCAGCCTTCGGCTGTGAGCAATGCAGTAGCCAACTAATGAAACCAGATGACGGTGATGTATGCGACTAATGATCTCAACTTCAGCTTTAAATTCTCGCTCCCCTTGCTTCCCACCTACTCTTAGCTGTTTTACAGCCACCATTCTACCATCAGGTAGGCATCCCTTGTACACTGAACCAAAGCCACCTTCTCCCAGAAGATTTTCATCTGAGAATCCATCTGTAGCTTTTATGAGTTCTTCATACTCGAACCATGATCTTGAATGTCCTATACCACTTGGCTGTTTTGGAGAGAACACAACATCACTACTGGAACTGCTTCCTATGAGGGGTGCAGAAGAATGGATCTTGATAGCTGCTGAATCTGTAAACATCTTCAACTGTTAACCATTATGATTAATTCATCAAAACAAGGACACTTTCCTCCAACAAGTCCACCATCATTCATCACTTAAAAGAAAAAGAAAGGGCATTCAATTCAAATTTGCACTTCTGCATAAAAAACAAGGATGAAAAAAGCACCAAATTCAATTAAACATAAGAAGCACTGCATCCTTATGCGCTATACTACAGATATGCTTAATTCTCCAATTATTCTAAATAGAATAGCTGTAACCCAATTCAGAAAATTTCATGTCTGCCATCTGTTCCGTCACAATTTTTCTGGAGACACAGAAATTGCATGTTGCTGATGGACGTTGCCATCTAGCAAATACCATCCAACTAACTCTATGGAAACAGAAGAAGTCAAACTACAGCATGATGACAATAACAAAGGGTCTCAAAGTCACCTGATGTAGGTGGAGAGCTTGAAGGTGATGGCATTACATAAACTCCATTGAGTCCAGGCACCTTTTTCCTGCGTTTTCTCATGCAACACACAGCAAAACCAATGATGCTGAGAATTATTATCCCAACTATGACACCAATAGCAACAGCACCAGCAGTACCCATTCCCCCATTTCTGGCAGGAGATGAAGGTGGAAACATGGTAGGGGGGTTAGCCGAAGGAGGTGGTGGTGACATATGTAAAGTTGGAGATGGTGGTGATATAGAAGTTGGAGGGTACACTGCAGGGGGAGACACAGGTGGAGTAGGAATAGGCTGAGGTGGTGGAGGTGATTTAATTAGAGAAGCAGGTGAAGGAGTTGGTGCAGATGTAGGTGGAGTAGGTGATTTCTCAGGTGAAGTTGGTGCTGGTGTCAATGGTGGTGGAGGTGGTGGTGGTGGTGGTGAACTTTCTGGGGGACTAGATGGTGACTCTGGGGGAGGTGAGGGTGGTGAACTTTTGGGGGCACTAGATGGTGATTTGGGGGGTGGTGAACTCTCAGGTGGTTTGGATGGGGATGGAGGAGGAGCACCTTGGGGCGGCTTTGGGTTTGGTGGTGGAGGGGGAAAGCTTGTTGGAGGATCAGGAGGGGGTGGTGGTGGATCGCCAACAGGCTGTGGTGGAGGAGGTAATATTACTGGTGATTCCGGGGGAGGAGCAACAGGTTCTGGAGGTGGAGAACCGATGCGTGGATCTGGAGGAGGTGGGGAAGGGGGAGTGGTTGGGGCCTGTGGTGGTGAGGGATCACTAGGAGGTGGTGCCAAAGGTGGAGGGGTTTGAGCAGGAGTTGGTGGGGATGGAGAGGGAGTGGCTGGGGTGGTTGGGGTGTCAGGTGGACTTGCATTGGGCTGAGAGGGTGGGGAGGCAGGTGGTGGATCCGCAGGTGGGACTGATGATGGCTGTGGGGGTGGTGTAGTTGTAAGATCAGGCGGTGGGGAACTAATGGAACTCACCGGGGGCACGGTGGACGGGGGAGTACTTGGAGAAGGTGATGTACTGGCCATCTGAAAAAATGTAATCAACCAGAGATAATAACAGCAATAGATTAATCAATCTCCAATACGAATCACTCATACTAATCTACATAACCGTTCATTACACTTCAGTATCTCCACATTTTCCAAGAAAGATCAAATTCTGAGCACAACCCAGTTACCAAATCAATCCCTAAAACAATACCCAACCGCCAAAAGTAACGAATACTACTAAATCAGGGCCTTTCTCCACTCCAAACACAAATCCCGATTACAAGAAAATTTTCAAAAAATAACCCTTTTTCACAAACTGCTTCCCACCACCACCAGACCTTCAGGCTTAATACCACCACTTTCGGGCTAATTCAAAAAGCTAACCAGATTTTGTTTCCTAATTTTCTATCGAAATGTTAGTGTGAAAACGAAAATAGAAATGAAAAATGAGTGTACCAAAAGATCGACACTCGCACAGGAAACTAATAAACTCAGTCAATCACCAAAAGCTAACTTTACCTCAACTTGTTTATGGAATTACAGGTGCTGATCACTCACATACTCACACACACACACACACTCTCTCTCTCTCTCTCGCTCTCTCTCCATGTCTTTTTCTACAAAGTTCAGCTGTCTTCTTCTGTTGTGTATAGTTGCTTAGCGCATACGAAGATCAAGTTCGCTCTCTCAGACTCTCAGGCCGAGTACACGGATTATGGGGTCCACAGTGCAAAAACCTCAGCTGAAAACGACACACCAAGAGAGAGAAGAGGATCCCATTGGAGATTGCCCTCCTTTCGTTTAACAAAAAGGAGAGCTGATAAATCAAAAGGAGATACGAGATTAGGAATCCTTATTACTAAAAATAAAGCCACCAGATATTATTCTTCATGTCATTATCAAAAAAAGAAAAAAAGAAAAAAAAAAGAGAGAATTCAAGATTGACTGTGTAACATGCTTCCGTCTTGTTTTGCTTCATTTGAACGGAACGTTGTCCGTTATACCCAATTGTATCCTGTTTTGCAACAGAATATTAATATATACTCCTTTTGAATTACTTTATGTTGATTACTTTTTTTATCAACCATAATAACGACTCGGAGTCGAGTCAACCACAGAGAATATATTCATATGTAGGTTATTATATTGAGTGCTCCTACAATCACTAAATAATTAGGAAGCATCAAAAAGAGAAACTTTAAAAATTTTCGGAGAGTGATTTCAAACCTTTTAAAAATAAAGTGCATAAAATAAAATAATTCACAAAAGTTCCATCTTTTCAGCTTTTAATAAACATTTTAGAGCATTTATTAATATTTTTCTATACCATATGTGATTTATATAAACGAGAAAGAGTAATATATTTAAATTTTATAGCATTTTGTTATTGTTGATATCTGATTTTCACTCGAACCAAAGTCCAACGAGCAAAACCTATAGTAGGGGACATCAAAGTGTGAGCAAACAATGAGCTTATCCCTTACACCGTAACCTATTTATGAGGCCCTGCAATTATGCTAAGAAGGATGCAAGTTATCGGCTAGTCTACCTTATACCATGACCAACTTGGTGAGCCATATAATGCTCGTCTGAGCGAGCCACCTTGATCGTCAAGCTAGCACACACCAACTATCTAGCATAAGCTTAAGGCTTAGTTGGCCCCCGATTAAGTATCAACCGATCCCTTCCTCAATGTCCTAACTAAAATTTTTCCTTTAGCGTATACTTTCTACTGTAGCTCATTAATGAACATTTGACATCTATAGTATACCCAGTACACCTAGCAACCCCTACAATAATCAAACTTCTAGGCTGCGTATTTAGTGGTCTAATCAACCACAACATACCACCTACAATACAGCTCGGTCTTTACTATGGAATGCATTGTTTGCCAACGGCTAGTACAAATGAACCTTAAGTCGCCATATGCCCAAGTGATTAGCATAAAAGGCATTAGGCACCACATAGTAACGCAACACACACTCTCTCCTTATCTCTCCGAGAATTCTCTCATTTTCTCCTTCCTCTTGTCCCCTTTTCTTCCTAACCCAATATTGATACACTATACACATTATAGTTACCTTAGGCGAGCACTATTTCTTAAGTCCTTAGTGCTTGTTCTCTCTTCCTCTTGATCCTCCTTGCTAACTTGAGTATTAAAGGACCCTCTTGACTATATCTATCGAGGCTTTTTACAAGTACTAAGGAGTAAGAGATGAAACCTAAGTCTAAGTCCATTTCATCTGGGCTCCCCATGAGCCCACTTATCCTAATTAATTCAACTACAATCAATATTTTAGTGCCCACCATTTCATGCCACAACGAGAATAATAGCTAAAAGCAAAAACACTAATCTACAAGCTTCCTATATGAGGGATACAATACATCCCAACACTACGGAGGTAAATAAACACTTCCACCACCTCAAAATGAAAATGTTGAAGTCTAACAGCTTAGGTTATTTATCCAACAAACACTTGAAGAAAACCTAAAATATCATGAATCCACTATAACCTTACACAAAAATATCACGTTACTTAAAAATGCATCTAAAAAATGCCTAAATGAGGAGGGAATTATCAACTCCTTCTCATAGCCAACTAAGAATGATGATCTACACACCACACACCTCATGCGTTCACACGAACAGATTTAGCATGATCATTAACCCTGCAAAGATTTGCATGAATGGTTAAACTGTAACCATAACAAAACGCACGCGGAAGGTAAGTACACAGAGACAAGTAAATCAATCTACATCCTATCACCAAGACAATCACCAAAAGGTTACAAAGACATGAACATGGATGAGCTAGATGAACATATCCACTATACCTCCAGCATACAAGATTAGAAAAAGTCGAATCATTCGTAAGTATCGTGATCTATGCCAACAAAAAGCCCATTTATCCCTTCTATCCTTAAAGAAATGCTCCCCACGGGTACAAGGTTGCCACATCTGAACACTTACAATGGCACTACCAACCTAAACGATCACCTTATCGACTTTTGAATAATGATGAGCCTCCATAACTTCTCAAATATCATCGTGTACAAAGCTTTCCCTATCATGCTATCAAAAGTCGCTTTGCTATAGTTTAACACTCTCCCCGAGACATCTATCACTTCATTTGACAATCTAGGAAGTAAATTCCAATAACACTTCCTTAGTTCCTGAGTCCCATGAAAAGGCTTTTCCATACTCTATAACATTAGGCATCATCCCAATAAAACCCTATGAGTATATCTTAAGTGTTTCAACTGAACAAAGCTGCAAATTTCTAACCTTAAAATAGGAATGACCTTGAAAGTGCTCTTAACGGGCATAAACCTTAACAGAAGGCTCTTTAATACAATCTCATTAGACAAACCTAAATAATTGGGCGAATTCATGAAATTCGCTAAGAAATACATAACTTAAGAGGATGCAATCAAAGTCATTTCAAAGTAGAAAACAATATGTGCATTTTAGCAAAGGACCACCCAGGGCCTTACAATCCTAGACCATAACCCTTCACATAAGAAAAGTGTGATAAGCAAAGGCTAAAATTTCAAGACTATACCTTATATACACCCTTTAGTAAACCACTCGATGAAATCATGTATGAGGTTAGGGAGTAATTCCCATAACTACCCAACATCTATGAAACACATGAAGCAGTAAACTTAGGGAAGTATTGTAACTACTACAAGGCATATGGACATAATACCAAGGAATGCCGGCCACCTCAAGAATGAAATTGAAGGTCTTATTCACAAAGGTCGCATCAACCATTTTGTTGCAGACAAGAAAATCCAAATCTAATGGCTGACCTAGTGCTGTCGAGTAGATCACCAACAGTAACATCACAATCAGCAAGCCAATGCCCCTATAGATGAATAGAACTGTAGGGGACAATGAGATTAGATTAACACCATATTCGACGAACTCGATCTCCTCTCAAACAATACAACTATAACAGCCAAACACAAGGTGCATATCGTAAGAAATAAGAAGCTGAAGACCAATATGGTGATTACTTTTATCAACACAGATAAACATGGAATCGACCTACCATACAATGATGCAATCATCATAAACACCAAAATCGGGTACTTTGACGTCTCCAGAACATTTGTCAACAGCAGAAGTTCAACGAATATACTCTTCTACAAAGCTTTCGAGCAAATGAAAGAATAGTTCAATGAGCCCCTTCAACCATACAAACATAGCTTCATAGGGTTAAGGGCGATAGAACAATGCTCGCCAAGGGAATCATTACCCTACTTGTTCAACTTGGCGACAACGAACACGTTGCCACATAGTTAATAAACTTTATCATTATTGATGTATGGTCACCATACAATGCTATCCTTAGCAAATCAAGCATCATGAAATCCAACATGCTCATCAGCATAAAATGCCTCAAAGTGAAGTTCATAACACTTAGCAATATAGGCGAAGCCATAAGCAATTAGACTTTATCCAAGGCACTCTACCTCAAAGTCTAATCCAGAAAAAATGTTATGAACATCAAATCAACCAACTCCTTTACTTATGCAATATAGGGAGAGCCTACAAAAAAGACCTTAGAAGTTAAGATATTCGATGCCCCTAGAATGATTACCAAAATAAGGGCCGAATTGCTAGTCAACAACAAGGCCAAACTCATAGATTTCCTTAAGCAAAACTGAAATGTCTTCATACTTGCACTAGAAGAGATGTTAGGGATCATTAACTTACCTAAGGCTACTTAACATTTAATGTCCAACCCATCGTCTAACCCGTTAAGCAAAAGAAACAACTCGTCACCCTAAAACGCCAGGCCTTGATCGAGGAGAAAGTGTAAAAGCTACTTCAAACAAACTTCATTTGATAGGAAAAATACCCCACCTGGCTCCCAATACAATACTCGTCAAGAAAGCAAATGGAAAGTAGTGCATGTACATCATACTAACCTTAACAAAGCATACCCCAAGAACTACTTCCCCAACCACATATAGAATAGCTCATCAACTCAATGTCCAGCTATGCACTTCTTAATTTCATAGATGTTTACTTTGGATATAACCATATTCGAATGGCTCTAGAAGATAATGTTTATGCATCCCTTGTTACAGACTCTGGGACCTATTGCTACAAAGTAATGCCCTTCAGTTTACTAAGGCTACATTCTAAAGGCTAGTTACCTACATCGTCAAGCCATAAATAGGCAAGAACATTGAAGTTTATATCAATGACATGATTGCTAAGAGCAAAACCAAAAATGACTACATTGACGACCTTCGGGAGACATTCTAAGCCCTTCATAGTTCTAAATGAAGCTTAACCCCTAGAAGTATGTATTCGAAGTTGCATCAAGGAAATTTCTTGATTTCATGGTCATAGAACAAAGGATGGAAGCCAACCTTAACAAAATTGAAGCTATCCAAGACATAGAAGCTCCTACCAAAATTAAAGAGGTACAGAGACTAATAAGAAGGATTTGCCCTCAATCACTTCATATCTCAAAGCATTGATAAATGCATTGAATTGTTTAACCTTCTCAAACACCCTGCTAAGTTCAAGTGGACACCCGATTGTCAACGAGCTTTCCAAGACTTGAAGAACTTCTTAGAGACTCTACCCATACTCTCCAAACCAATACCTGGAGAAGAATTATACTTATACCTTGCAATTAGTGATAAGGCATTATCTTCGATACTTATCCAAGCTAACGACCATGACTAACGACTAGTCTACTATGGTAGTCATATCTTCTAAGGGTTAGAGCTTAGATTCACAAAAATAGAAAAATTTTCCCTCACAGTAGTCATCGCTACTTGAAAGCTCAAGCTCTACTTCTAGTCATATCCAACTATCAAACTAATAGATGTATCACTCATAACTGCCTTGCAAACACTCGACACTTCAGGCCAAATGATAAAGTACTTTCTTAAGATCAGTGCTCATAGAGTCCAGTTCCATCTAAGATAAGCAATCAAGGCATAAGTCCTTGCAGACTTCAGAATTGAATAAACGAAAGCAAACAAGCCTTCACTCAAGCTTACCATTGATCAATGATGTACTCTACCAGTAAAGACCAAGTACTCCCCTCCTTAGATGCCTTCGAAAAGAACAGGGCACTTGCGTCCTCGAGAAGCTTCATGTAAGAATTTGCAACAATCACATTCAATCGGAAGCACTATACTTTCGAGCACTTAGGTTAGGCTATTATTGGCTGATGATGAAGGAAGACTCCAAGACCCTAGTTTAGAAGTGCCATTCGTATCAAAAGCATGCATTGATCACTTATGCCCCCAATTCAATGCTACACCCTTTGACAAGTTCATGGCCATTTGCATAATGGGGATTAAACATCCTTGGCCCCTTCCCAATAGCCTCATCAAGTTGACAATTCATTCTAGTAGTAGTGGATTACTTCACTAAGTTAGTAAAGACCCTAGTTTAGAAGTGCCATTTGTATCAAAAGCATGCATTGATCACTTATGCCCCTAATTCAATGCTACACCCTTTGACAAGTTCATGGCCATTTGCATAATGGGGATTAAACATCCTTGGCCCCTTCCCAAAAGCCTCATCCAGTTGACAATTCATTCTAGTGGTAGTGGATTACTTCACTAAGTTAGTAGAGGCATTGGTTGTAGCCACCATCACAGCTTAAGCTGTTGAGGGATATGTACTCACCCACATACTGTCTCGCTACGGAGTACCATATAGGTTGATCATCGTCAACGGGAGGTGATTTGATAGTAATCGGTTTAGAGAATTCTGTAATAGGCACAATATTAGGCTATACAATACCTTAGTAGCCTACCTTCAGACCAACAACTAAGTTGAAGCTATCAATAAGATAATCCTAAATAACTTGAAGAAAAAAGTAGAATGAGCAGGAGGCGGATGGGTCAACGAACTTTCAGACATGCTTTAAGGTTACCTTACAACACATAGGACCTCAACTGGAGAAACCCCATTCTGTCTCGCGGTTGGAGCAAAAGTCATTCTCCTAATCGAATTAGAATTACCTACTAATAAGGCCCAACACTTTGACGTAAATGCTAACCACATAACCTTGTAAGCAAGCCTTGATACCATTAAGAAAGTATATGACGCTACGCAACCATACATAGTAGCCTATTAGTAATGAGCCACCTAGTTCTATAACTGCAACATCCAATATAGGGTTTTCTACCTCGGAGATTTGGTGTACAAAAGATTAGAGGCTGCTAGTTCAAACGAAGGGTAAGGTAAGCTTGCCCCCAACTAGGAGGACCTTATACGAGTAGTTGGCGATGTAGGAAATGGCGCTTATAATCTCAAGACCTTGGAAGGGCAAACTATCCTTGGGCCATGGAATGCCTAAAGTCTAAGACCTTATTCCCACTAATTGTAATGATGAGAACCAAAATCACATGTAATTGTAGTTGAATGTATTGAATTGTTAAGGTTTCCTACACTTGTCTCTTCTTCTCTCCCATTCCTTGAGTACACGTATAGAATTTGCCCACACTACATCGTGATCTTGTGTCGATTTTCATCCTCGAGTATTGCCTAAGTTATTCCCTCCACTAATGTCACAGGCAATTCTTTAAGGCATCAATTTACTTTGAGCCCCCAATCTTAGGTTGATTTTCATCCCTAAGCATTTCCTAAGTTAGTCCCAATACTGATGTCATGGGTACTTCTCTCAGGTATCGATTTACATCGAACCCTTAACCTTGGGTCAATTTTCATCCTCAAGCATTGTCTCAGTTAGTCCATGTATTAAAGCTATAGGCACCTCTCTTAGGCATCGATTTACTTTGAGCCTCCAATCTTGGGTTAATTTTCATCCCAAAATAGTTCCCAAGTTAGTCCCTGCATTAACGCCATAGGCATTGCCTTTGGGCATCGATCTACATCGAGCCTCTAACCTTAGGTCAATTTTTATCCCCAAGCTTTACCCAAGTTAATTCCTACACTAATACTACAAGCACATCTCTCGACCATTGATTTACAGCAAGCCTCCAACCTTGGGTTGATCTTCATCGCTAAGCACTAGCCTAAGTTAAACATTATTATAACAAGTACTAAATACAACTCTCGGTTAAATCAAACAACAAGGGCCAAAGGACAAAGGAATATAAAATAGCGAACAAGAAGTGATAAGTGAAAAAAGAACATGTCATTTCATTAATGAAGTAAAGTACAGGGCTTAATGAGTTGGCATATAAGCCTCGATTATATTTAGAAGAAAAAGTAGGAATACAAAGGCATGCAGCTACGTCTGATGATATAGTTATATGTCCAACCTGAACAACCGCTTGCAATTCTAACTCGACTTCTTGCTCCAAACTTTTCTCTAAGAGAAACTGCTTTCAACTTCAACTTGGCCCATGAGCTTTGAAGGAAGTAGTTGTAACTACATCCCTAGACTCTTGCAAGGCCAAGCTCTAATCTGTAAGGTTCCTAGTGATACTTAACCTCTAAGAGAAGGTCCCTACTCTGCCTTATAGGGCTACTCTTCTACAAAAATAACAATAGGGACAACTGATCTAGCCGCTCCACTTGAAGCACCAAGCTCTAAAGGCCTTGCTAATGTTAAAGTAAGGTCAATGCTCTACCCCAAATGAATTAGAGTACCGTAAAGTAGAAGATTCCCCCTAACTACCTTGATCAGTAAGTTAAGGTGGAGAAAAGACCTCTTTTACCACCATAATCATTGTAGCCGCTGCCACTTCCTTAGATTCATCTGGGACAATGCATGGAAGAGTCACTAAGAACAAACAAGTGCCTCTGTAGTGAGGTTGTTATGGATAAGTGATGGGTAGCGCTTGAACCCCCCCTTTTCACCTACTATTATTAAGGAAAAAAGAAAGGAGGACCCAAAGGCTACATATACCTCCCGGTCACAGCTTGGGAACCACTTTCCACTACTAAGTAGCTGTCTATACCTCACAATCATAACTCAAAGAGAAGGGTCAGGGGGGACACCCTCCTCAACTTAATCACTCTATCCTTCAGCATGATTACCGTAGATACATTCATGTCATCTCTCATCTATACTCTACTAAGTTGTTTAGGTGTTTAGCATGGCAAAGCAAAGACCCATGTACTCTTAATATAGAAGTTGTGGAACATCACCAACCTTATAGGTGGTAACCATCAAACGACTTGAACACCTTAGGAACCCAAGCAATGCTTAAGTAATAACGATGCGTCAAATGCATATTAAATGCCTTCAAGAGGGCATCCTACCCTAACGATTCACTTACTAGGTATGCATACTGCTCAAAATGAACCCTGTCGAGGAGATATCTTGTTATAAAAAAAATCTACCTTGTCCAAATTACCTCACCAAGGAGATTTCGTGACATCATCATAAGATCCACTCGGGCAAGCTCCTTATCCCATGACGATAAGCCCTTACAAGAACCTAAGAAAGCACAATTTACTTGGCAGGCAAGGTACATCGACTTATTAGAAAGTATCATCACAAGTGTAAAACACTTAAACAAAAAATGAAGCACAAATGCAGAGCAATAGCATACAGGCAAGGGAGTGGAACCCTAAAGGAATACCGGCAAGTAAGTCAAGGCCCCCCACTTAGGGATAAGGAATTTAAGAAATTTCGTAAGGAAGCGAGATGCACCAATCTACCCAAAAAGCATTGTCAATAGTGCAAAAGACTTACACGAAAAATAAATGGAGTTTAAGTGTAGAGTAACAATAAAAATGAAAGAAAAGGCGACCAAGGGAAAACAGAAACCAAGTGGAGACAATTACAGAAATCTTATCTATTAAAGTCTTCAGCAATTACATTCAGCAAAGGGAAGTTGATGCCCTAACCTTACTAAGAGAAGAATAAAAAAAAAAATTAGAAATAGTTACACATTGCTTACCCTACCAACAATTAAAAAGAAAAAAAAATTAAGTTATTCCCAAGCGTCCTTATTCACGACAACCTACAGTTGCTGCTACTATCTACCCTCCTCCCTGAAGCTTACATTAGAACCATTGCTGGAAGCTCCAGATGAGTCACCAAACAACTCGCCCTCCAGCCTACCTCCAGCAGTACCCTCAAGTTCATCTAGCCAATTTAAGAAGGATAAGTCCGCCTTAGGCATATTCTAGCGAACCTATTTCTAAACTTCCCCTACCATTACATGACCAGCCGTGGTGATGGCCTTCTTAATCAGGGGGTCATCCAAGGTCTCCATGAAAATATCCCGCTTGACCGTAGGTGCTAATCCCTTCCCCTTTAAGAGTTCGAACTCCCTTTCAACGATTCAGCTTGTACCTTATTCAACTCTTCCTCCCTAGCCTTTATCTCGGCAATCAACTTATCCTCCTTAAGTTTGCCAGATTCCTTGACCTTCTTCAAGTCATCCTTCAACCTACCCACTTACCTAAGAAGCCCCCTATGTTGGTGTTTCAAATTTCTAAACACGACTACCAAGTCACCATGTACCTGTCTCTCCTCTTCTAACGCCTTCTAAAGCCTCTCCACTTCAACCCTCGACCGATTCCCCTCCAATTGATCGTATGCTCAATTGTAAGTAAGAATGAAATCCAACAGATCATGCAACTGCAAGAACAACACATAGTTAGTAATCAAACCAAGACTCAATAGAAAAATACAAGTAGCTTACCTCATTATGTCTCCGTAGCAATTTCGCCAAGGCCTATACGTCGTTCTTATCTGCAACCAGTCGTCCGAACCATGCTTGTACTTACTTAAACCTCTATGCTAGCCTATCTATAAACTAAACAAGGGTTGCTCTTCTCTCACAATAGACTAAAGGATGGACATCCTCATCATTGGGGATCTCTATGGCATGCACATAAGCATTTTGATGAGTTCACTTAGAGCTCTCTCGCTTTGTGTCTACCTGAGCACTTGCTGTTGGGGGCCCTTATACAGCAATTACAACCTCGGTCTAACCCTCCTAAACCAAACCACCACTAAATACCACTTGACCCGCCCTCGAAGTCCCCAATGGCACACCTATCAGCATATCACCACCACCTTACTACACAACCTTGAGAAGCATCCACTGCCTCCTACCTTTGTTCTTTAACTTCTTGGAAAGGCATCATAAGGCTTCCCCTTCCTTCTCCAATACGAGCTTTTTCCTCTTCTTGACAGGCCTTAAAGCACTCTCGAGTCGCCTGTTCTGTACAATGAGAAGCTTTACCCTTATCTTCTTTGTAGCCATCTTTAAAGCTGTAAGAGAGCAACTCGATGTCCCCTACTCCGACGATAAGATAATGCGGCATAGCAAACAGCCAACTGCCCCTCCTCAACAAAACACAAAAAATACCTATCTCCACCCAAAACAATGGTAAGTCATTCTTATATTTCTAATATATCGACAAAGGATTGAGTTTCTTTTAACTCTCTAAATTCAATAGCTCGATACTGGTCATCACATCCTTATCTCCTAAACTACTCAATTTCTTGCCCTGAATAAGACATCTCCATTAGGTTAAGAAGTTAAGAGGCTCAAGAGCATGAACACAATAAAAGGACTCCTTCTAACCTTCAACCTTGTTCGGCGGTTTATCAAAAATACTTAGCACCTTGCCTGGGTAGCAACATATATCCAACCGTTGGGTACCCTCTTTACATGAAAGAAATGCCTAAACAACTATACGGTCAACCTTCATAACTCCTAAATGCACAATACCTTAAACATAAGCAGTTGAATCCAAGCATTGGTAATGAGACTCCCTGTGATAAGAATTAGGCTATCGGGCCTTTGACCCGCAATCGAGCTCGAAGACTGGAAAGGCGGATCCTTTTACTCCAATTGATTCTTGTCGAAGTCAAGTATTTCTTTCTAAAGTTGAGTACTTCTTTAACGAGTCACTCTATATGCCAAGCCAAATGACTACATATCTCTCTGAAGTATGTCAAATTATAGATTACCAAGACAACAGCCAAACCTTTCACGATTACTCACTTACATTCGAGCTGACCAATTACTTGACGTCACCTTTGTCAAGAGGCCGAGAGAGAGAGAGAGAGAGAGAGAGAGAGAGAGAGAGAGCCCGGACTAATTCTTAGCCATCCTTACTGGAATAAGCAATCCGATCATATACTTTTTTCTACATCTTCCAATAGCCTCATCAATGTATCTCTACAATGTATACAAGGCTGTGTATAAAATCTCCCACATTAATCATTACTTTTCTTGAATATTCATTTTTACCCTTTGTATTCTTGTACATTACTTCTGAGGGTAATACCCCTTTTTTTCTTTTCCCTTTTAGGTAAATTGCTAACTTATTAGGTATAAATACCCCTTATATTTGTAGCCGTAATCAAATTGACATTAATATACTTGATACTTTTCCTCTCTTGAACACTGTTTTATCTGCTTTCATTTTACTTTTATCCTAACCCTTGAGTAAGGTTAAGTAGTGAATAACCTCATCGAATCAATTCGTGCGTCGTATTGAGTTGTGCCATAAGTCCTCGGAAGTACCATAAGTCCTCGGAAGTTCCATTAGTGCATTATATCCATTTAAGCTATTCATGGGTTTTGCTTAATTTTCATTCATTTTTGTTCTTTCACACATTCCCGTCATTTTATTTTCAAGCTTTTGGCAAGCTTACACCCATTCAGTGACCAATCTTGTTTGTTCTGGGTTAGGTTCATATTATCTTAGTATTAAAGCAAGAGTTTTGCTTGAGTTGTAGTTGTTTTTCAAAGTTCTGTTTATACTCTGTTTTGCTTATGTAAAATAGAGCAAGTTACTGTGTTCATCTTAGCTACTATGTTTGCTATCATATTAGTTTTTGGTTTGGAGAAATGACTGACCCAAGTGTAAATGTTAGTGTTGGAGATGACAATAGTAAAGTTATCCATCATGGCGAACAGTTTCAAGGAACCCCTAAGAGCATTGATAAGAGACTTGATGAGGTGATAACCTCCTAGTGGATTTAACCTGAGTTGCTCATGCGTTGGCTTATCGACCTATTAAAGTTGCACCTAACACCTCATAAGCTGCTTAACCTGCTAAAGGTCAGAACCCACTTGACTAGTTCGAGGTAAAGGAGTAGGCGAATAAGTAAAAAAAAAAAGGATTGACTTGGGAAATTGAAAGAAGAAGATGAAGAAGAATATTATGAAGAAGAGGAGCAAGTGTGAGCACCCAAAGCCTTTGACCATATGAAGCTTCGAATTCTAAGTTTCAATAGGTCTATAAGTGTAGATAAATATTTGAAATGGGAAGAAAAGGTGCAGCATGTGTTTGACTATTACCAGTATAAGGATTATGAGAAAGTGAGAACTACTACTGTTCAGTTCTCTGGATATGCCACCATGTGGTGGAAGAATTCAGGCTATGAGGAGACAAGAAAGCTATTGAGAGATTAATACTTAGCCAGAAATTAATAGAATACTTAGAAGCAGATTTGTATAGGATACTTATCTACAAGATGCTTTTACTTAGCTTCAGAAGTTGAGGTAAGGAGGCTAAACAGTTGACGAATATGTCTAGGAATTTCAAATGCTCATGATTAGATGTGAAGTGGATGAAACACCAGCACAAACAATCTCTAGATTCCTTATTGGGTTGAAAGGTAACATTTGGGACATTGTGGAACTCCAACAATTTACCACAATGGATGAAGCCATTGGAACAACCCAACAAGTAGAAAGGCAAAGAAGATGCCAAGTACTAACCAGACTATCGACTAGCCGACCAAGACAGGGAAGTCACAGAGCTTAGTCAAGTATCGAGTTGATATGTATGAAAGATGGATGTTTGAGCCAAGCAGAAAGGCCAACCTAACAGTGACATACTAGCTTAAATTTGTGAGAAAGGGAAAGGATCTATTAGGAAGATGAGCCAAATTAAGTGCTTCAACTGCTAAGGTTTCAGACATATGGCTGCTTAATGGCCGAATCGAAGGACTATGGTCATCAAGGGAGATATCTTGAAGCTAGAGGTAGAAAGTACTGATAAAGAACCTAAGGAGGAGAAGAGTACTGCTGAGTAAGAACTATTTGAAGAGGATGTGTTTGTTAAGGACTTAGACTAGTTGCCTTAGTTATCTGACATGCAATGAACATAGGACCCTCACGAGAAGAAGAGTAGATGGAGAACTTGTTTCATACCACCTACATGGTAAACAATCAAGTGAGCGCATTAATTATTGATAGTGGAAGTTATACCAATGTAGCATCAATCGATCTGATCATAAGGTTAAAACTACCAACTATTGCACACCCAAGGCCATACAAGCTACATTGGTTGAGGGAGAAAAGGGCACTACACATCACCTAGCAAGTATTACTGCTAATCATTATCAGACATTACTCCAACGAAATTCTCTATGACCTACTACTTATGTGTACTTCACACGTATTGCTTAGCTGACCATGACTATTTGATAAAAAAGTTATTCATAATAGATACAAGAACATATATATGTTTGAGAAGGATGGCCAAAAGATTATACTGAACCCGATGCTACCAAAAGAAGTAAATAAACTACAAATAAAAATTGCTTACAGATCGAGGAAGACTCTGATGATGAGTAAAGTTAAGCTTCAAGAGGCCTTTAAAACTGATGCACCAACCTTCATGTTAGTTAGGCGACTATTAGAGTTGAAGGAGCGGGGTGAACTACCCCAGGAGGTAAATGAATTACTAGATGAGTACACCAGCCTGTTCCTAAAATAGTTACTCGAAAGACAACCTTTACTCAGAGGCATAGAACATTGCATTGACTTAATACCCGGTGCTGCCTTACTGAATAAGCTAGCCTATCGAATGAGTCTCAAATAGGCTTTTGAACTCCAACATCAAGTCAATGAGTTACTAGAGAGAGGGTATATTAGGGAAAGTCTCAGCCCTTGTATTGTGCCAACACTTCTAGTGCCAAAAAAGGATGGTACCTAATAGATGTATGTAAATAGCAGAGTTATGAACAAGATTACGATCAAATACATGTATCCTATTCTGAGATTGGAAGATATGCTAGATCAATTGAGTGGAGCAAAGATCTTTAGCAAAATTGATCTCAAGTCTGACTACTATTAAATTTGCATGAGGTTAAGACATGAGTGGAAAATAGCATTCAAAACTTGACATGGACTTTATGAATGGATAGTCATGCCCTTTGATAGTCTACAGTGTCGACATGCTAAGTCACTATAAATATCTCTGAGGTGTACTGAATGTTCTCCGTATTGAGAGATTATTCAGCAACTTTAAGAAGTATTGTTTTTGCCAGGAGGGAGTGATACTCTTGGGTTATGTAGTAAGTGAAGGAGGCTTACGAATGGACGACAAGAAGACTCGGGCAATCATTAAGTGGCTAATCCTTACTACTTATGCTAAAGTGAGAAGTTTCCATAGATTGACTTCCTTCTATAGAAGATTCATCAAAAATTTTAGAACCCCAGCAAAACCCCTTATTAAGTTGACAAAGATTAACTTTCAATTGGGAAAAAAAGGAAGAAAGAAGTTTTACGGCGGTAAAGGAAAGATTGACCTTCGCTCATGTATTAGTTCCACAAACTTCGAGAAAATATTTAAGTTGGAGTATGATGCATTAGGCATTGGAATAGGCATTATCTTAATGCAGAAAAGGTCGACCAAATGCTTGTTATAGTGAGAAGATCAAGGGACCTCAATTAAACTACTTCGTATATGATAAAGAGCTCTTAGCACTGATCCGAGCACTGCAAGTATGGCAGTATTACCTATTGCTGAGAGAATTTATCATCTACACTAACCATGAGTCTTTGAAGTATCTTCAAAGTTAAACGAAATTGTTAAAGCGACAGGCAAGGTAAGTCAAATTCCTCAAAGGGTTCAACTTTGTAATAAAATACAAATAAGGGAAGGGCAATGTAATTGCAGATGCTCTCTTGAGAAGGCATGCACTTTTAACAATAAGGAGCATTACTTTAGGGACCTACACTTTAGACCCATATTTGCGTGATGTATTGACGGAAGGACAGTAGATGGTACCATATGGAGGATGTGTACTTATTTCGAGGGGGGAAATTGTGCATGCCAACCTACTCTCTACACGAATTGCTTCTTAGGGAAGTCTATAGTGGAGGACTCTTTAGGCATTTTGAGGATAGAAGGATTTATGAACTGTTAAATGGCCATTTCTTCTGGTCAAGAATGAGATGAGATGTGCATTAAGTTGTAGAAGGTTGTACCGTATGCAAAAGGGCCAAGTACCAAGTTGAGTAAGGGAAAGTAATTCCTTTGCTTGTTCCAACGAAACTATAGGCCAAATTGAGCATAGACTTTGTTCTCAAACCACTACGAATGGCCCAAGGCATAGATTTTGTAATAGTCGTCGTGGATAGGTTCAGTAAGATGGCACATTTTATGCCCTGCTCCAAAACTAACGATATTTCAGCTGTTGCTTCTCTCTTCTTACAGGAAATTGTTAGGTTACATGGCGTGCTAAGAAGTATAGTATCAGATAGAGATCCAAAGTTCTTAAACCATTTTTAGAGAACTTTATAGTGACGAATGAAGACCAAACTACAATTTAATACTTCCCGTTACCCCTAAACGAATGGCCAAACAAAGGTAATCAACCGCACTTTGAGATTGCTATTTTGAGTACAGTAGACAAGAACTTGGCCAATTAAGACATTTGCTCACTAAGCAGAACTCTTTAAGGTTATCTATGGTTCCAATCCCAAATTGCCTCTCGATTACACCCTTGTACCTAAATCTGAGCAAGAAGACCCTAATGCTAGAGCCTGAACATAGTCCCTTCAGCACATCTACAACAAAGTCACTTGGCATATCGACCAAGCCGCTAGAAGAATGAAAGAGAAGGCCATGGATAGGACAGCTAAGCAATTACAGTCGGGAGACTTAGTGTGGTTGCACCTTAACAAGGAAAGGTTTCCAAATAAGAAGAGGAATAAGTTATTTGTAAGAGTTGAAGGACCTTTTAGAATCCTCTAGAAAAGCAATGACAATGCATACAGGTTAAAGTTACCAAAAGACTATGGGGTTTCTGACACCTTCAACATTACCGACCTTAGTATATATTGCTTTGACGAAGAGTTGATCAAAGACCATTTGGATTTGATTTTAGATCCAAATCAACTTAGAGGGAATGATAAGAATCAGGCTATCGGGCCTTTGACCCACAGCTGAGCCTAAAGACTGGAAAGGTTGGTAAGGCAGATCCTTTTGCTTTAGCCAACTCCTATTGAAGCTAAGTACTTCTTTGATGAGTCATTCTATATGTCGAGCTAAATGACTACTCATCTCTCTAAAGTATGCTGAATTGTAGATTACCAAGACAACAGCTAAACCTTTCATGATTACTCACTCATATCTGAGTTGACCAATTACTTAACGTTACCCTTGCCGAGAGGCTAAGATAGATAGATAGAGAGAGAGAGAGAGAGAGCCCAGATTGATCCTTAGCCACTTTTGCTCAAATAAGCAATTTGATCATGTGCTCTTGTCCAAATCCTCCAATGGCCTTGCTAATGTATCTTTACCTATGTATAGGGCCACGTATAGAATCTGCCACACTAATCATTGTTTTTTTTTTTTTAATATTCGCTTTCACCCTTTCGTATTCTTGTATGTTACTTCTTAGGGTAATACTATTTTTTGTCTTTTTCCTTTTAGGCAAATTACCTTAACTTATTAAGTATAAATACCTCTTGAATTTATAGCCATAATTAGATTGACATTAATATACTTGACACTTATCCTCTCGTAAACACTATTTTGTTTACTCTCATTTTACTCTTATCTTAACCCATAAGTAAGGCTAGGTAGCAAGTAACCTTATCAGACCAATTCGTGCATCATATCGAGTTATGCCGCGAGTCCTTGGAAGTTTTATTGATACGTCATATCCATTGGAGTTATTCATGGGTTTTGCTTAATTTTCATTTGCTTTTGTTCTCTTACACATTCTCCGTCATTTTCTTTTCAAGCTTTTAGCAAACTTAGACCCATTCAGTGACTGAGATTATTTATTCTTGGTCATGATTCGTGTCATCCCGGAGCAACTTTGAAGTGTCAAAAGAACTCTAATAAGAACTTTGAAAAAGTAAGGCAAAGACTGAGCTCGAATGCTTTCACATGAATATCAAATGATCGGTCGCCCCTATATCATATGCCTGCTGCCTATCCATAGGCACCTCCACCCTCCATCAAGTACTCCTTCTACTGCTCAACTAATTAGCCTCATCTTTTTCTTGCTTGCCACATACACAACACAAGCATACCAATGATCATTCATATTGGCCATCCGTAGCAATCCACTAACTTTACCTTCCTCGCCATTCAAGGGGTATCCATTACAAGGACATCGCTGTGCACACTCCCTTCTCTCCTCTTAAGATAATATCACCCCATCTTCCTCCCTTGTCATTGCTACTATTTCCAAGGGAATAGGGTTATCACCCCTTACTCGGAATGAACCTTCGTAACCTTCATCCACTTCCCTCAAAATAAATAGATGGGAAGATTTACTCTGATTGTTAGACGTGCTTTGACCAGCTAGTGCAAATGATTAATGAAGAAAGAAAGCATATGGGAGAAAGCAACCAACTTGCAAGTGAAAATTTTGGTAGAGTTTACTCTAAGTAGATAGAGTAAAGTGAAAAATAAGGATCTACATCCCCTTTTTATATAGATAACCAAGGGGAGAAGGTGAATAGTTTCTCCTACTCTTGGAGCATGAACCTATGAAAGGGCGTGTGCTAAATCTTAGTCGTCCATATGTCCTACTTCTTCAACTAAAGGCTTCGATTGATCCTCGTACATGGATCTATGACATAGCTTGACAACGAGTTACCCTACATGCACAGCTACTCTTCATAAACTATCAATGTACGCTACACTTCCTAAGGACTCCTATTATGACACATCGAACAACCTATTGGTCACATCAATTACATAGGAAGCTAATATATGGGAAAATGGACTAACCAAAAGAACTATCGATCATGATGCCAAGCAATAGAGTTGGCTCCCTTGCTTAGAGAATAGATAGCTTAACCTTGGCCTAACCGCCTTATATGGATTACTCTCCTTGCACTTCAGACACAAAGGAGAATAGGGAGACAAATGTTAATACCCAATTCTTACTCAAACCAAAGCCCAATAAGCGAAGCTTATCACAAAAGACATCGAAGTGCGTGCGTAGGTGAATAACGAGCTCATCCTTTACACTATGATCTACTCACGAAGCTATGCAATTACACTAAGAAGGATGCAAGTCATCAACGAGTGTATCCCCTATACCACGACTTACTCGATGAGTCGTATAATGCCAGCTTGAGTGAGTTGCCTCAATCATTGAGCTAGTACCCATTGACCATTTGGTATGAACTTGGGGCTCACCTTACCCTCAATCAAAGCATCAGTCAACACCTTCCTCAGCATCTTGACTTGACTTTTGTTTTTAGCGCTTGCTTTCTATTGTAACTCATTAATGAACGTCCGACATCCGTAGTACAACCAGTACACCTAATGGTGTGCCTAGGAGCTCAATTATCACTTAGATTTACTGTGATAAATCTAATTGAATTGGGTTCTTTGAAATATTGAAGAAAATTAGAGGAAAATGGTCCATAAACAAACAAGAGTAGCTGACGTAAAGTTGCTTAGAAGATCTGAATTACCAACGAATACAATACGACTTGACACCTCACTTGATATGATGCATAAGTTAATGTCAAGGTCTACCCGCTTCTAATCTTGAGCTATTCGGCAATAATAGATAAGAGTATATAGAAAATGGACTTGGAGAGAGTTGTCTCATAAGAACAGAATATTCAATATTAAAATGTAAGTTATTTGCGATTTACAAGAAAAATAGACTATTTATAGTAAGTTCCTAGAGTAACATTACAAATAAAGAAATTATAAGAAAATATATATAAAAAGGGGATTCCTAGTATATAGGAAAAAAGGTAAAAAGGAAAAAAGACCAAAAATAGAAAAGTAATATAATGTCAAACGAGGTGGACAAGTGGCATTGGTCCCATACAAATATTCTTTGAATACAGTAGGCGAGAGGGGTCAAAATGTTGCGGCAATAAAGGGGTCGAGACAAAAGAGATGCTAGCATGTCAAGAGAAAAATATTCGGCTGTTTAAGTGAGTCTCTCATCACTCAGTAGGAACTTCTCTATAGTAGTTGGTCAGATTACTCGACATAGGGTCTTCGATATCATTACTACCGAGTGTACAAATTAACGTATGACAATTCGAGGAGCTTAAGGAGTTTAGCCACATTCCTTTAGCGTAAACTTTCTCATCATCGGTAAGTTGCCAAGAGAGAATTCGCTGGGTGAAGGATTGGAGTCTTCAGAGCAATGCGCGAGTAATGGGACCGTTGGTCGGCAGTTCATCAATTCCCCAAGGTTGTTGAAGATTTTCACTCAAATCTTGGTCTTTGTCATCTTTAGGCACATAAGGAGTTAAGTTGGCGACATTGAATGTGGTAAATACGCCAAGATCTTCGGGTAGCTTAATCTCATAGGCATTATTATTAATACGCCTTAAGATCCTGTAAGGTCTATTCGCTTTGGGAGATAGTTTGTTCGTCCTCTTACTAGGGAAGCATTCCTTGCTAAGATAGATCTAGATAAGGTCCTTAAGGACATAAACGATTCGTTTCCTTCTATGGCTTCCCATTTCCTTTTGTTGGGCCATAATTTTGGCTAATTGCTCGACAATTCTTTGATGCAACCTGTGAAATTCCTCGACAAGCTGCAGGGCAAATTAACTTTCCCCTTGTGTAGTCAGATTGTTAACTAAGTCCAAGGGTAAGTTCGAGTTAAGTCCATAAACAACATCAAATGGTAATATTCCAATAGAGCTATGAGTTGAGTGATTGTAGGCAAATTCAATTATAGGTAAGCATAAATCCTAATCTTGAGAGTTCTTTCCCACAGTGGCATACAGGAGATTACCGACGTTTCTGTTAACTAATTCAATTTGGCTGTCTGTCTAGGGGTGGCAAGAGGTGCTAAATAGGAGCTTAGTGCCAAGTTTCCTCAATAAGGTCTTCTAAAAGAAGCTCATGAATTTGGAATCACAGTCGGACAAAATACTCCTTAGCACTCCATGCAGTCGCACAATTTCCTGTAAAAAGAGGTTAGCGATGAATAAAGCATCATTAGTTCTATGGCAAGGGATGAAGTGACCTATCTTGCTAAACTGATTGACTACCACCATGATTTAATCATGTCTTCTCGGTATGTAGGGAAGGCTGAACATGAAATCTATGCCTAAATCAGTCCACAGCCGCTTGGAAATTGGTAGGGGTGTATATTCTCCGTAAGGCTCTCTCCTCCCTTTTGCATACTTACATACCTTACACCTATCAAGTATTCGGTGCTAATCCCTCATCATTCTAGGCCAATAAAAGTGCTCCTTTAATATCTTAATCATCCTCTTTTCCCTAAAATGGCTAGCCAGACCCTTGGCATGAACTTCTCGAACTAGTAGCTCCCTTACAGAACTACTCAGCCCACAAATCTGCTTGCCCTTTATCAAGTAGAATCCATCCACAACTCCTTTATCACTGCATTTGGTTACTAAAGACAGAAAATGTGGGTCATGCTCATATTGATCGGGTAAAGTGCCAAATCCAAGTACTTTAGCTTGCAATGTCGTAATGAGGGTATGATGGCGAGAAAGTGCATCAGCTACTGTGTTGATGCTTCACTTCTTATACCTAATGACATAGCAAATGGTCTCCAAGAACTCAACCTACTTAGTATGACGCCAAGAAAGCTTTTGCTGCCTACGAAGATACTTCAGAGATTCGAATAGATGACAAATTCTCTTAGCAACAAATAATGCTACTAGTTTTGAAGTATATAGACAAGGGCATAGAACGCTTTCTCGTAGGCTAAGTAATTCAAGGCAACACGTCAGAGTTTTTCGTTGAAGTAGGCAATGGATTGGTACTCCTGCATAAGGATAACACCAATGCCAACACCAAATACAACACATTTAACCTCAAAAACCTTCTCGAAATCTAGTAGGGTGAGTACTAGAGCAAATGTCAACTTACACTTCACATCTTCAAAACTTCTCTAAGCCTTTTTTTTCCATTTAAACTCAACATTCTTCTTGGTTAATTCAGTTAACAACGCAATTATGGAGCTAAAGTTTCAAACAAATCTCTGATAGAGCGAGACTAGGCTATGGAAGCTCCTAACCTCGACAGTACTAGTCGGCATAGGCCACTCATTAATAGCTCTGACATTTTCCTCATTAACTTAAACTCCACTCCTTGAAACGACATATCCAAGGAATATAACCCCGCTTTACAGAACATGCATTTCTTTAAGTTGTCGAATAATTTCTCGGCGCAGAGTATGTTAAACACCAATCTCAAATGTTCGACATGAACGAGAAGGTTGGCGCTATAGACCAAAATATTGTCAAAATAAACCATAATGCATTTGCCTATCAATGTTCTAAGCACATGATTCATGAGCCGCATGAATATACTCGGTGCGTTAGTTAAACCAAATGGCATAACCATCCACTCAAATAGACCATCCCAAGTCTTAAAGGCTATTTTCCATTCATCTCCCAATCTTATTCGTATTTGATGATAGCTACTCTTTAGATCTATCTTCGAAAAGATGCGTGCATCGTGCAACTCATTGAACATGTCATCTAATCGCAGGATCGAGTATCGATACTTAATAGTAATCTTATTGATGGTACAACTGTCAATGTACATCCTCCATGATCCATCTTTCTTTAGTACTAGCACAGTTGGGACGGCACATAGGCTCATGCTCTTACGAACATATCCGCAATCTACCAACTCATCAACTTGCTTTTTCAGCTCGACTGCCTATTCAGGATTGAGTCTATAGGTAGGTTAATTCAATAGGGCTACTCCAGGTTGAAGATCGATGCAATGCTGAATTCCTCTCAAGAGAGGTAATCCTTTAGGCATCTCAATAGGAAGAGGTCAGCAAATTCCTAAAGTAGCTGTTACATTTCGATAGGTAAGTTCTCAGCCTCTTTAACCTCTAAGAATCTCCTGACTAAAAGGAGTACGTAGTCCTCAATCTTGACCTCTCTTGCAAATTAAGCTCAAGAAATCACCAAGGACTTCTGCTGTAGAGATCTAGCAACCTTTTCCTGGGCTTCTTGCACTTCCTTAAGACTCATAAGTGTCAATGTAACTTTATTCCTGTCCTTTTGAAACAAATAGGTGTTTCTATACCCATTGTGTAACACTCTCAAGGCAAATAACTACGGTTGGTTGAGTAATATGTGAGATGCACACATGGGGAGGATATCACATAACACCTCGTCCCTGTACCTATCACCAATAGTAATCGGCACTCTTACTTGCTTAGAACCGTGTAATCCTCCTTTCCCGTTTAGCTAGTGAATCTTATATGGCTTGGAGTGTACAAGAGTTGCCAATTTCATGGCCTTAACTACTCTTTGCACAATGATGTTGGTACAACTCCCTTCGTCAATAATCATGGCGCATAGCTTGCCATTCACTTAGCAGTTTATATGAAAGAGGTTCTCTCTTTGCTCATTCTCATTAGCCATAAAAATATTGAGAAATCGCCGAACAACAAAGAAATACTCGGCTCTGCCTTTAGGGGGTATCTTGGCCTCCTAATCTTCTTCAAATTCTTCTAACATCTGATTGGTTGCCACTTCTTCCTCTCCTTCACTCACACTTTCTACTTCAAACTGGATCTTATCTCCCTTTATGGTCATGACTTGGCGGTTCGGACATTGATTAGCTATGTATCCATAGCCAAGGCATTTAATTTCTCGGGTTTTCCTCCCTGAACTTTAACCCTGGTCTCTTTAGATCTCAAGTTTCTCGATCTTGCTCTTACCTTAGCCCTCGCCAGGTTAGCTTATCACGTGACCTCGGTGTTCTACCTTGGAACCATTTGATACCCTGTCATTCCCTAGTTTACTCGATAGGCCATTCCTATTTAGCATCAGTATTTGATTACTCGACATTTGGCTAACTTGGTTCTGTTGTTACCTTTCAACTCTCTAGGCTATACGGATGGTATCCAAAGTTGTGAGGCTTTACAATTCCACAACGTGACCAATCTCAACTCGAAGTCCTAAGATGAATCGTACTATAGTTTGGGCTTCAGGCTCATCAACATCACATCGTATCATGAGCAACTGAAACTCTCGGACATAGACGTCTATGGATTTGTTACCTAGCCGCAAGTCTTGGAGTCATCGGAAAGTGTCCTATTCATAGTGTTTGGGAACGAACCTACTTGTCAAAACTCTCTTCATCTCGTTCCATGTTCAAACCTCGCATCGGGTCTTTAGGCGGATATTCTGTAGCTTTTTCCACTACATTGTCGTATATTTGAAAAATTCTAACACAGTCACTCTAATGCGTATAGTATCTTCATAATCATAGAAGTCGAATATCTTTTTTATCTTCTCTTCCCAGTCCAAGTAGTTATCAGCACTACCAGACCTGTTGAAGTTTGGAATCTGTACCTTAAGATGTTTAGCACCTCTTAGCACTCTAAACTCATGCTCATTAATCTCAAGATACTGGGCTTCGTCTTTGTATTCTTTCACTTCGTCTAACTCTAACCTTCTTCTCATGACTCTATCAGCACGTTACGGTGGTGAATAGTTCACTAGAAAGGCTTCCGAAGCTCGCTTATTCATCTGACTCCACGACCCATCTCTCATTTCTTGGCTCTACTCAAGAACTCTCTCATGCGGTCCATTCTCTAAGACCCTGTTTATTGAGACAGCTAAATTGGCTACAATAGTAGCAAGATCTTGTATTTGCTCATCAGTAGTACATAGTGTTTATTAGGTAACTCGACTACGACCATGAGCATCACTTTAGATATTGTGAATCTCTCCCTGTACACCAGGGTTCGACATTCCCAACACAAAATTTTAGTAACTACACTTCATACAGATGGCTACAACACACAGTATCCTGAACAGCAAGCTGACTATTACTACATAAGTCTTGGTCTCAACCTCAACCTTAAGCTCTGATATTAGGAATATATGATGTGCCTAGTAGCTCAATTATCGCTAGAATTTATCATAGCAAATCTAACTGAATTGGGTCCTCCAAAATATTGAAGAAAATTAGAGGGGAATGGTCCACAAACGAACAAAAGTAGTTGACGTAAAGCTACTCGGAAGATATGACTTACCAACAAACACAACACAACTTGACACCTGACTTAATATGACGCATAAGTTGATGTCAAAGTCCATCCGCCACTAATCTTGAGTTACTTGGCAAGATTACATAAGGGTGTATGCAAAATGGACTTGGAGAGGATTGTCTCACAAGAACAAAGTATTTAGTATTAAAATGTAAGTTATCTATGGCTTACAAGAGAAAAGGACTATTTATAGTAAATCCTTAGAATAGCATTACAAATAAAGAAATTACAAGAAATTATATACAAAAAGGGGATTCCTAGTATATACAAGAAAAGGTAAAAAGGACAAAAGACAAAAAATGAAAAAGTAGTATAATGTCAGACGAGGTGGACAGGTGGTAGTGCAACATTAATCCCATACGAATATTCTCTAAGTACATTAGGTAAGAAGGGTCAAAATGTTATGGCAATAAAGGGGTTAGGATGAAAGAGATTGTAGCATGCTAAAAGAAAACTATTCAGCCATTTAAGTGAGTCTCTCATCACTCGATAGAAACTTTTCGGCAATAGTTGGTCGGATTACTCAGCATAGGGTCCTCGATAAGAGAATGGTCGGCATCATCACTATTGAGTGTATAGATCAACGTATGACAGTTCGGAGAGCTTAAGGAGGTCCACCACATTCCTTCAGCATGAAGTTTCTCATCATCAGTAGGTTGCCAAAAGAGAATTCATCGGGTAAGAGATTGGAGTCCTCAAAGCCATGCGTGAGTAATGGGACCGTTGGTCAACAGTTCATCACCTAACAACCCCTACAGCTATCAAACCTCTGGGTTGCAGATTTGGTGGTCTAATCAACCACAACATACCACTCATAGTATTGCTTAGTCTCTACCGTGGAGAACCCTGTTTGTCAGTAACTAGTATGAACAAAACCTAGATTGCTACGTGTCCAAGTGACTTGCATTAGAGACACTAAGTGCTGAGAAGTAACGCATCACACTCTTTCTCCATAACTCTCCTATAATTCTATCCTTTTCTCCTTCCTCTTCTCCCCCTTTCTTCCCGACCCAATGTTAATACACTATACACATTACACTTACCTTAGGAGATCACTATCCCTTAGGTCCTTAATGCTTGTTCTCTCTTCCTCTTAATCCTCCTTATTAACTTGAGCGTCGGAGGGTCCTTGTAGCCACACACATTGAAGGCTCTTTGCAAGTACTAAGGAGTAAGAGATGAAGCCCAAGTCCATCTCACTTGGACTCTACACAAGCCCACTTATCCCAGTTGATTTAACTACAATCAACCCTTATGAATATTAAACTTTAAAAAATATATGTGATTCTATCAATTTTTTAATGTATATCATATTATAAAGAACAAATATATGAGCTATGAATTGTTTTTAACTTTTGAAATAATTGTAAATTCACATTAAAACTATAGGGTTGAGTATGTATGTCTATATATATATATATATATATATATTATGTAAACTTAAGAGAGAGAGAGAGTAATTTTAACCTCTTAAAATTCAAGAGTTTTAGTATGTTCAAGAATTACCACATTTAATCGATATATTTGAAAGTAAATTTGTAGTATTTGTCAAAAAATTTTAAATAGAGGTTGACAACCAAGAGTTTTAAATTAATTTGTGTAGGTAATTTTTGCCTAGCTCATGTTAAGCATCTTAGGCCTACAAAACAATAGATGTATCAGGTTAGGCACTGGAGTTTCCTCCAACACAACTAGTCTAATGTTTATGTAAGTTCTTGACCAATAAGAGAAAGCCAACGCATATGGTCGAATATATATGTAAATCATCTTCAAACTCTTATGAAAACCTTAAGATCCTCGTCCAAATACCTAGATGGGTGTTATTTATAGTTGTGCATTGATGGGCTAGATCAAACTTGAATAGTTAAACTAGGTCTAACGAATCTTATCAGACAGGACATGGGTCTTGACATAATGACCCAATAATGAGCTTGCTTGCATCCAACTTGTAGATTATCTTATCACATTAAATACATTTCGATTTTTAGGCCCTATTGGAAATGGAGACTGACAGGAGCTATGGGCTCGGGTACCTTCTAGTCGTCCTAAGGTTAGAGCAAAGCTCCAGGATCCCGACATGGCAAGGGATATGTTGACAAGATGCTCGACGTATAAGCACCTTCCCTAACATCCGAAGCGTTTCATTTATGCGCTAGGCTTGAATTGTCCTAGTTGAGCCTTTTGGTCTCCTTTGAGCGTCGGGATCCAATCCAAAATTCACCGTCAACAATTTTAATACTATAAAATGTTTCAAGACTTAGCAGTACACTTATATATAATATTAGAGCATAATAATCTCAAATGAAACCCATATGCAATGGGTGTTCTTTCCCCGTACCATGTCAAATTAATTCAACCCCTTTTTTTATTTCCATTTTAAGTTCGATTCGCCTAAACCTGTCAGTGTCCTTTTTTTTTTTAATTATTAATCTAGAATAATGATTGAGGATAAACGAATATATTCACTAAAGAAGTAATATCCTAGAAGAATAATATAATTTGTATTTTCAAATATCATCGGTCTTTTTTATTTTTTTTTTCCACGAGAAGTAGTAAGAGAGTTTGGAAACATTATTTTCAAATATTTAAATGTGTAAATGCATTATTTCAAAAATAAAGGGCTAAGCACTGATGAAACGAATATAAATAGGTTTGATTGGGATTTTTTTTTTTTTTATAACTTTAGGAGTGTTATGGCTATAAATGTGTCAAATATGGCTAAGCGCGTAAAAGATTGATAGATTATGAAGCTCCATATATATCTTATTTTATATGGTACAATTTCCAAATTTCAGCACCTAATCTTAAAACTTGTACCTTGTAACTTTGTATCTATAACCTATAATTTTTACTTTTCTTCTTATAAATTTCAAGTTTATATGATATCAAAAATGTAATCTATATATGATTTATAAGTTCTTTATATGTAAAATTTATGAAACTTGTAGCAAAATTTGTGAAAATAAAAAGAAGAAGTAATTTTTTCTATCTTCATTATTTTAAAATTTTGTGATCTTATTACTTAACAAATAAGGAAGAGTAAGGAGGAAGAATAAAAACTATAAAGTGAGAGAAGAGGTATTAAGTTTAGCCGTTTATGATTATTAACTTAGGGTTTGGGGTTTTTTCTCTTCTTTTTTTTTTTAACTAAATAGTTTATTGACTAAAATATATAATATTATTTAATAATTTTTAGAGCACCCTAAAGCATGTGTCCTCTATACCTTAGATATAGGTTCTAAGGTAAATATAAGGTGAAAAAACTTTTTACCTATACCTTATAAGAGTAGGTTCTAGATAATATGTATAAGGAACTACAATATGACTCTTAATATCCAATTTGAACCAACCCGATCCAATAAGGTACTAATCCCAAGTGTTGAACCTATTCAAAAGCTATTTGAGTTTCATTTGTACCTATTCGAAATAGATTTGAGAACAATCCTATTGAGCTAAAGCATGTACTATTTGAATAGTTTATCAAGTCATATTTGAGTTTCATATTTAGTCAGATAACATTGTGAGCCTTACTAAACTTAAATAAAATTTGAATATTAATTGAGTTTGAATCAAGTTTAATTATTGATATTGTTTTAATTAGAAGAAAAACAATATTTGAATGAGCTTAATTGCAATCTAACTCTTATTTCGGATGAGCTCAAGATCTATATTATATCGATTCCAAAATCCTAGCAAAGTCAGTCTAAACGCTGATGATGATGAAGTTTTTATTGAGTACCTCCCGAGGGACCTTTTTGTCTTTAATTTTGGAGGATTGTTGTAGTTGGTGTACTGTTGTTGTAAATCCGGATCTATATCCCGGACAGACTTCTTGTTTTATCTGTTTAATCTCATAAGATTTTCATTGAAAAAAAAAAAAAAAACAAAGGCTACACCTGCGAGGTTTAGCTGCCTTGCCATGCCTTAGTAAGCTACCTTAATTATTTTATACATTTGCCCTTTCTTTATGTGCTTTTAGCATTCAATCTATGCTGAAAAATTTATTAGTCTATTTGGGTATAAGTAATGAGGAGTGAGGACAATATCACTATTAATATGTGAATATAAGAAAAATCAAAACTGACTTGTCAGAGTAGTCAAATGTTGATTTTGTGCTTGGACATCGTTTGATTCTTTATAACACGAAACGTAAATCTTATCTCTAAAATTGGACTTTCGTTTTGGACCTTGTCTTGCTCTGGAATTTTTTTATGTGATGACAGCAGCTTACTTTATAAGAAATTCTTAGATTAATCATTTAATGAATTTAGAATAAACGTATCATTTGTTTAATACGTAAAATATATGTATACGGTCCTCGTTCAGAACAAAATACTCCCGTGCCATACTAATATGATGCATCTATGATTATCAATGCTGACTTGGATGGAAAAGTATAAAATATTGCAATTGGGTCTGTCTCCAAATATATTCATTTTTCAATTCACGTGCCTATAATGAGTTGTCAGACGTTATTAAGTATTTAGTATATAAACTACTGGTTACCGGACGGTGCATCCGTATTATAAATTCTTATGGCAAGTATCATAAACAGTACGAAGGAATTAAGTCCTTTTTTGTTTTTCTTCTTGATGTATTGGGTATGGTATAAATCAACATCAATAAAATAAGCCTATAGAGGTTAAGGAAGGTAGTGCCAAAATAATGGCAATACAAACAAAATATTTGATGAAAAGAAAATTGGGGAAGTTAGTATTGGTTAATTAAAGAAAGCTAAGAGTAGAAGATGTTCAAATAAAAAGATAAGGAAGGAAAGAGTAACACTAGATATAGGTTGAAATAACACATAGAGCACACCATTAGATATGGATTAGACGGTGTAGCCTTGGTATAATACCTTCCAATTAGATTTTTTTTTTTTATTAATCTTTCTTCTTTTCTCACATCATTTCTTAGACACAGTTTCTTGTATTTGTATAAATTACTTGAGCAACTAATGAAAACTTTGATAAGTTCTTTCAATTGTACTTCTTAACTTATTACATGGAATAGAAAAGGAGGATTGATTGGTTTGAGCGCCCGTTTGTTGAAGGAAGGGGAAGGTCCTTAACTCAAACATCATATGACACATAGGTGTCACATATTCATGTCTTCTCGTTTAGAAAGCATACCAATTCACTCGTTCAATTTGTACGTGTAAAGCATATAGCTAGGCTTCAAGATCAAACTTTCACTATAGTTAAGAATGCATTATTTCTTTGTTTTGTGTTCTTATTAGTAGATATTTGTTATGGTTAGAGAGCTTAAAACATATGTAGTGGGTTGTTGATGAATAGTTAGAAGGCTATAACTATTTCTCTTAGAGTTTTCATTGATCTCATTATGGTTGGGTTTAGAGTAGGAGTAGAACATACATGTAACTAATTGTATGGATGAGGATTTTTCTTTCTTTCTTTTTTTTAGATGTTGCTTATTAGGATTATAATTAAAGAGCTTTATTACTGTTTGCAAACTTTTCTTTGAAGGTTATTTAATTTTGAGATGACAAAATAACGGTATGCGCTCTTATTATTTGTCAGGTTGAAATCATTGTCTTTGCTTGTCCAAATCATGTCTTGAAAACAATAATAACATAAGGAAAAATATTGATATTATACCACAAAGGATGAATGCTTTAACGCATGATCCAAAGACCTAGAAGACTATCGAAAATTACATGGCTCATGTGATCAGTCCTTAGACATTTCTACATAATCTTAGTATTGGGATTACTCTTATTTAGTATTCAATATGTATTGAAGCACAACATGTGATTTATTCTGTATGCCATATACTTGTGCAATGACCTTTTGTTTTCCTTCCTAAGCTCTGTTCATGTGAATAATGTACTAAAACTGTTTATGGATGGCTGTTTGGAGTTTTTTTATCTTAACATTTGAGAAATTTCACGTCTTTAATAATACACCTAGATACATCAGTTAAATCTATGGATAGGCATTTTTAGGACATAGGTCCTAAACCTAAAATTGGCTAGCATTTGGAAGATATATATCTATTTAATTAGATACATTTGTTAATTTAAGATATTCAACTCTAAACATGATAAGCGATATTTTTCCTAAAATATCTCAATATCATCACCTACGTAAGGGGATTCTGATTCTCTCTCTTTTACTCTTTAGTATTTTGCTTCCCTCATCATTTATGTATACTTAAGCATTAGGGCGACCACACTAAAGTATTCTCCAACATCGCTCCAAAGTTGTTTTTTTTGTTTTGCAAGTAATCGTATTGTAGAGCGAAAATTTACCATCAATAAAATTCAATTGAGAATAATCTTAGTTGATAACAGCATTCACACGTATGTGTAGACACTCAAACCTAGTGATCTAAAAAGATGCGACATATTTCTTGAAACATGCATGAAGCACCACTTGCAGCCCTTATTCCTATTAGCATTTCTTGTAACTACAACATAATTATTGTGATTTTGAAACTGATGCATTTTCATTGCTTGTATTAAGTGTTCTTTCTTCTCAAACTATATACCAACCATAAATCTATCACTAAAGCTCCAATTGTCATTATGGATAATCTAGTTTTCCTTAAACGATGCATATTCTAATACTAAAATTTGCCATAAAAAATTGCACAACTTTTAAACTCTCAATAGCGTCTACATCCATCGGAAACCCATAACATCAATCATTTTTCCTTTACAACACATGTGGCTCATAAAGTGTCTATAATTAATCTTTGGCTTTCTTCATTATCTTCATTATCGCTTCATCAGAATCACTAATCATCAAAGGGCCCTTAAAGAGCTACTTTAACCTCATCGTAAGCCTTCCTGTTGGCTTTGATTACACTAGAAATATTTATTTTGGTATACTATGAATGCTACTTATTTCTTGAGTTATAGGCATAAAATGTGATTCAAACACTTGGGTCTCAACTGGATTAGTATAATTAGGCTTATCTCTTAAATCATCTTCAAATGTAAGAAATTCGATTAAATGCATTTGAATAAATAGCTACAATGAAGCACTAACCTCATTACGTTTTTTCTAAAAATATCAATACATACTAGACGTCATAATCATCATCCATGGGCACTGCACAATAATAATCTTAACTAGCTCCTATAGGGGGGTAAATACAGATCAATTTAACCCTCTAAATTTTCTTCTTGATTCGAAGATGGCATATTGTACCAACATTTGCTCATATCTTACAACTTCAAGAACCATAACCATTGTCACCAAGTGCATGTATTCTGATGCGTTCCATCATTCCTATCCATAATATTTTCATAAGCAGTACATATCACTCTAACCTCAAACATTTTCATCTATGAATGTTTCATTCAATATATGAAATAATAATATCAAATAAAGTACCTTTTCATCCATGGATATTCAAATTACAAATTTTCAAATCATGAGATGGTAATAATATCCTAGTTCATGTCTACATCCTTCTAGATATAGATCATATAGAATTAACTATAATTGATTAGTATAATCTGTAAAAGACTTTTTTTTTTTTTTGCTATATGTTTTCTTCCCCTTAATACATAGAATTGATGGACACATATTTCCTTTCTTTCTCCATTTCTTTCTATTGTTCTTCTAAATACATTGCATAACTCACTTCTCTTCTACTCTTGACGATCAATATCAATCATGTTATGTCATTTCTTTTCTTATTAAGCTATCTTAAAAGTCTTTTCCCATAATTCCTTCTTTAAAATAGCATTTTTTTCTATTAGAACAAAATGAAAAAGATAAAATTCTTTCAATTTTATCTTACTATAAGAATGCATGAATATAAATAATTGAAAAATCAATCCATATGCTAATGTTTCTACATCTTGACACGATTTACGTTTGTTATGTTATATTCACAAAACTTAATTTATTTTGACAATTGGTTAATTAAATTGTCATGAACAGATGAATAAGAGTAGTGCTATTAGAGATAATGTAGTGTCTACAAAAATATAAGCTTTTTCCTAAATAAAAAATGTAAGGATTTAAAAAAAAAATTAGTAACAATTCAACCAATCATAAGAAATTCAAAATAACAACTTTGATTTACAATGGATTATCCCCAACGAGAAACACTAATACCATTAAGGTAGATTTTATTTAAGTTATTTTTTTTTATAGAAAATCCCTAAAAAGAAAAAAAAAAGGAAAAAGGAATGAAATGGGTAAAATAACTCTCCTATGCCTTAGCCATAACAATGATGTGATTGGATGAAGGAATTAGGTGGAATTAGGTCTAATATAAGCATCTTTTTCAAATTCTGGGGGAGAGGAATCTAGCTTAAGGCTTTTTCAAAGAGAGCAAGCACGATGACATGAGGATAACCTAGGCATAGGATATATAACCCATGAAATTGTATGTCAAATGCATAGTTCACCACCTAAATAAAATCGTATTGTTGGTAGGTTTTTTTGTCAAACTTAATGTTAGGTCTTCAATCATCTATAACACAATAATAATTAAAAAGAATGGGCACTTGGGTTTTTTCCGATGTGATTACTTTAATGCTTAAGTCAGTCATAAATAGTGAAGAATAAAACAACACAAGAATACAAGAGTTTACGTATATACAAGATTCCAACCTACCCCCAAAGGAAATGAATAAAGTATTTATATATAAGGCTCTTAACTCTTGTTAGTTGATCACTTGTGATCTAGAACGTCTTGTCGGCTCAAGGTTGGCAAGATACTCTGACAAAATCAAAGTATGATTACCTTGGGCCTTATACCTATCCCTTCATGTGCAATGAATTGTCGCACAATATAGTATAGGTAAATGGTTGTCCCTTCACATTTAATGACTTATGGGTATCGTGCTACTTGGGCATTGATATTTCAAGCAAACACACCTATCAAATTTATAATAAGCGGATCAAGTTCAAGTATTGATCCTTTAAGAACTTTGATTACTAATACTCACTAGATTTTTATTATCTAACTTACAAATTCGAGTTTGAACATTTAAAGAATCTAAATTAATTATAGCAATTACTAAATTAACAACTAGTCAAGAATTATTCAACTTAGTAAGAAAGCAATAAAAGTATAAACTATTTCAAGATTCAAAAATCATATCTAGATCTTTGCTTCCCCTAGACTTAACATGTAAATTTCATTAAAAATAATTTATTTATTAATCTTTCTTGATCGAGAGAATTCTTTACTAATGTAAATCTGTCATGGCCTGAAGGGACTAGTTGTAACAGTTATCATATACCATATAAAGAATTATAGATTGATTTCCCCCTCAATCAACAACTCTTCATGTAATATAGAAGACTACTACTAAAACTAACAATCTAAAGTTAGGCAATTATAAGTAATATCATTGCATTATAATAATTACAATTATTTAAATATCGATAACACATATATATATAGAGATTTACAAATGAGAAGATGATAAGAATTCATATTACAAACTACTATCATATAATATTATATAATAAGGTTCAAAGTCTAAATATAGACTCCTGAGTCCACTCATAACACTGACCTCACGCTCGCATCTACCTACTGCAGTAATACTAACCTCAAGCATACCACGGCGTAATTCCACAAATAGCTTGGCCTGTGAAAGTAGACTACTAAGGTATAAGCTAATTAGCTTAGTAAAATAATTTCCTCAACCATATAACAAATAAGCTATATAACAATTAATTCAATCAAATAAATGCATGAATAATCAGCATGTTATACAAATACATGTAGGTGATTAGGCATTGCATGCAACTCAGATTTAATGCTCTTCAAAGTTAGGATTGAAGATACATCGACAACAGTTAGATCCGAGTATCATACTAGAACTTATATAATAACAAAACTCCATGTTTCATATTCAAAATATAATGGTATATCCATTTTCGGTTTTTATCAAAATCGAGTTCTTTGTATGATTATGAGTAGGTTCACGCAGCCCTCACTTACTCCTAAACGGAGGCCTCTTGACTTGTCCCTTAGTCAAGCGGTTGATGCCTCCAATGCCTAGTGATCCCGTGGATCCGGGTAAGGTCATATCGCATGTGCGCACCATACAAAATCTATAACAATATATAATAAATTTATGTATGGTCTCTCACTATTTCCGTATGATGTGACCGTTGGAATTAATTATACAGTGTGCATAATTATACGTGTTTCGATTAAGTTCTTTCAAGTCGAATAATGTTAGGTTTTATTATTTAGTGATCAACAAAGTCATAGACAAGTTGGTTCCTATCAAATTTACTATGTAACAACCAATATATTATTATACTTTAAAGTAAATTCATGATCAACAAATAGTATCATATATAAGTATAACCCAATCCCACACACTATTCAATTATTGATAAAAATTTATATTTACTAATTACAAACACAAGGAAGTATAGAATCATTAGGATAAACACACTCGGCCATGCTCAACTCAAGGGTCGTAATAATCTGATGGCAAATTAGGGTTAAAGTCGAGATCACCTGACAATAGGAAATACAAAAATTAGTCAGTTTGGAAATGAAATAACAAACTAATATTGTAATTTGTACTCTTTACTTAACTCAGTTATTGATTTATGTATAGTTGTCGATTCAAGTTTTTTATTGAATTGCGTATAACTTTTTCAATTTAGCTCATATCTTTATAAACTTATAATCCATTTCGATTGTTTTCAAGCGTATTTTCTCGTAGTAAGGTCCGTTTTAGACGTTATAATCCTCAATTTTAACTGTAATATAAAAATATCACAAATTTCATTATTTTAACTTAAAAAATTATAAAATATCAATTTAACTTTTTCTTAGTATAATTACAATTTAATAATTATTTAGATTGTATAATTAGAAATTTTCTTATTTTAATTATATTTTACTATAATTACATATTTATGGGGTGTAATATTTATTAATTCAAAATTTTCTACTTTATTATTTTTCTAACTAATTAATTAATTAATTATTATTATTAATTACAAAAAATTACTTAATTTATATATATGTGATAACGTAGTAGCACATAAGAGTGTTACGTGTCACGCTTGCACAAGTTTCATAATTTTCTATTTCTTATATTTTACAATATAAGTAGATTTATATATAAATACTTATTGTTATATTTTATTAAATTTTATAATTTACTTAATATATATATATATATTAACTTGCTTTATTTATTAACTTATTAATATAGTATATTATATATATACTATTTAATTATACTCGTATTTTTACGTATACATTGCTATTCATATGTGTATATTTAGATGTATACTATACTTTATATAATAAATTATTCTAACCTTAGTTATACATTATGTACAAGTAAAATATACACTATTTATACTTTATTTACATAAGTGCATATACGATTGTATTATATATGTGTATATATACTAAAATACAAAATATTATTAACAATAATATATATACACATTTACATCTAGCTATATATATATATATATATACACACACATAAAGGAAATAATATACATATGTATATCATCATAAAAATACATACTACATGTACATATGTATCGTATACATATATTTACATGTATACTTCATATAATAAAATAATTAGTATGTACATATACACATAGATATACCAATTTACATATACATAATATATCTAAAAGAAAAATATTATGTACATATACACATGTATATATATAGTCATGTATACATACATGTACATAAGGAAATACATATATATATTATATACACATACATGTACATACTTTATCCTATATACAATATACATATATATTTGCGCATACATACATGTAAGAAAACAAAAATAATAAATATAACAAATACCTAATATACGTGTACATACTATAGAGTATATATATATATATATATATATACAAAAATTAAATAATAACCTACCTAAATTCTTTAGTAAATGAATTGATCAAATCTCCTTGATCTTCTTCTTCTTCTTTTTCTTCTTCTAATTGTTTGGTTTTTTCTCCTTTTCCCCTTGTTTTTGTTTTCATTTTTGTTTTTGTGTCTGTAATTAGCTTTGGTTTTCTTTTTCTTTCACTTTTGTTTTCATTTTTTAAGCTTTCAAGATCTAAACTTGTAGAAGGCAATAGAAAACAAGGATAAAAAGTAAAAGCAATTCCCAAATCTATGCATTAAGATGGGACATAATAATTATTACATTTGATTTTGATCACAAATTCTCAACACCTGGAAGAAATAAACAAATCACATGGGCTGCTATAATCCAATAAAGAATTCACATGGAGAAAAAAATAAGAAGGAAAGAAAAAAAAAAGGGAAGAAAAATAAAAATATGTAATTTTTGTAAACATAAAAATTGTAAAATTAACATTTATAATTTAATTTTGGGATTTTTATGAAGATTTATTAATTTAATTTACCTGTTACATTTATTATTTTTACAAGTTATTTTGATGTTTTCGTTAGAGTTTATATGCGATTACGCAATTTAATCGACAATTGTAATCAACTATGGTTATATCACTATTAAGTTATATTTATTCATTTTATATATTTAAAGTTATAATTTTCGTGTTTTAGTCAAGTTTAGGTTTGATTTTGAGTATTTTCTTGTATATTGGGTTTAGGGTTTTTGTACATAATTTAGGTTTTGATCGATTTTCTATGGTTTTTACATTCGATACTATATTTAGTTTCTAAATTTTATAAAAATTTTATCATTTCTAGTCTTATCAACTCATAGTATCGTCTAGAACACTCGAACTTAAATTATAGTTTAGACTACTGATTATATAGGGTTTATAAAATCACTTTTTCACGCCAATTAACCTTAACCTTAAAGTCACCTATTTAAAATTACCTATTAGAATCTCTTTTAGATAACATAACCTAAGATTACATTATTATATAATGAATTTTCCATGCTTTAATTCAAAATTTCGAAAGGATTTTGCAAATTATTTTTTATCTTACAACAATCATTATTAATTATACTTAGATCTAATCTTATAAAAATTTTCTCGATTCTCTTATAAGATATCAAATTCTAAATTACTACTTATAGAAATAAGAATGTGAATCATGAAAGCATACCTAGTTGAACCAAGAAAAGACTAAACAATTAAATTAATCAAACAATAATCATGTCATATGAGTAGATTTAGGTTTCAGAAGACTTAGCTCTACTCTCTATACATCATAAAATAAGAATTTAAAATCAAAGTATAAAAAGAATTAGAAGTAAGAGTCATGAAATCTACAAAAAGTTTAATCTTAAAGTCTTCTCTTTTTTTCACTCTCTTGAATATTCTTCACTTAAAAAACTCTCAAAAAGTCGTACAAAAAAGTTCTCACCCAAAATAAACCCTAACAAGGCTTTATATAGGAAGTAATAAAAAAAATTTAGGTTAGTTGAAAAGAACACAACCGGGGACCTAGTTATATCCTTGACTGTGATTTAAGTTTTGCTTCTTTCTCTCTCTTTTTTTTTTTTTCAAAACTAGGAACGATGCAATTGAGGACATGGTCGTGTTGTTTAGTCATGCACTAGACTGTAATACTTGAAAATAAGCTCTAAATTTGCTTAGAAATGATATAGTCATATCGTTCAATTATGTCAACCTTCAAATCTTCATAACTTGTCCATTTTAGCTCCGGATTAAGTGAAACTTATTTTTATCTTTCTGTTCTCTTATAGATTGTTTCAAAATCTAGAAAATAGAATTTTACTTAATTAAGTATCAATATCTAAAAATAAACTCAAATTTAAAAAAATCATGAAAAATCAATATATAAAATATATGCAAATAGAAACTCATTAAGCACGTGACCTGTTATTTATAAGGCTTAGCTCTATGGTCGAGCATCTCAAGGGTTGATCACAAGGTGAGAAGGACGAGACACTTATACCCCAAACAGCTCAGCTTGTCCATGTTGGATAGCTCAAAACATGCCCTGTACCACTTAGCTTGTTTACATTTAGCAGTTAGGCTACACCCATATTAAGCCTTAAGGTATAAGCCCAAAATCTACTATTAACACATGTTTTTAGCATAAGATTTCGATACAAGTGCTTGAAATTGTGTTTTTAACACATGATTTTAGGTTACACACTATTTCAAATGATTTATTCACATAATTATTTACTAGACAACCATACTTGTGGGATCATTTAAAAAAATAGAAAAAAACATATATTTTTCATTTTCATAAGAGGCTCCATAGCTATAACCAGTAATGCAATTTTAGAGTTTTTGTCTTAAAAAATTTTGATATATATTTTTAAACTATACCTATTTATTTATTATTATAGGCTTTTTCTCTTATAATATATTTTTATTCTTCGAATCAAACCTTCCAGTTTGCTACCCCTTGATGAAATGCAAGGTCCATCATTAACTGTATTAATAATACAAAAATTTAGCCCTTAAACATAAGATCAACTAAAGATGTGACTAGAGCAGGTTTGGGAAAGATGATAAAAAAAAATCTAAATGATTCTGGTACCCTATTAAGTATCCTAAAGTACTTGCCAAACTCTATAAGGTTTTTTATTGGACACATGTAAAACGCTTGCTGAGCTAATAGAAAAACTACAACCTCCTAAGATTTATCTGATTAACTAATACAATTTTACTAAAACATTTTAAAATTCGTATTTTCATGATTTTTATTCAAGCAAAAAAGAAAGTAATTATTAAAACTTATAAAATAAATATATTACAAGGTTAAGCTTAAAATATTATTCATTTTACAAGTAATTTGTAATATTATTTATTATCAATATAAACCATATACTTGATAATAATATTTAAATCGTATATTTATAAATGAAGAATAAAATAATGAATAATATAAAGGATTTAGCAAGTTCAAGTTCCCCATCAAGTATTAACTTTATCCCAAAATCCAATCCAAAAACCTATTGAGGTCTAGCATTTTACTTGAACTCCATCCCATACCTATGGGATCTTGCCCTATTGAGTAAACATCAGATTTCAACAAATTAACTACCTTACAAAAATCCACCCGCTTGTGTCGTAGTCAGAGTTATGCACAACATGAGTTTGAAGACTAGAGATAAGATTAAGGAGATATAAGAAAGAGGTTCCGATGGCCCATGGGAAGAGAAAGGCCCAAGCCTATGCTTGATGAAGATTCTAGACGCTGAAAGGTTCTAAGAAGATTTCAAAGATGTCTAGATTTAATGTATAATAATAAGTATAGTAGGTGAATGGTAGGTAAGGTAGGTAGATGTGATTTAATTGTAATCATTAAATAAAATAAATCCGGGCCATCCATTGTAAGGAGCTGCTTGTATATATGTGGGATCTCTCTTCATTTGTATTCATCTAGACATTAAGTGAAATTTAGTTGATAAGCAAAGTTTCTCTCTTTATTTTTTTTCTCTAAAATCTTGTGTGTTTGGTTTTCTAGTTGAACTTAGCCTTACATAGTGTTATTAGGAGTGCTAAGCGCTACATAGGAGCATTGAGAGGATTATGCCCTTAACAAGAAGTATCAAAACAAGCTTTTAAAGGGAGAATATCGTCATTTGGAGTTGAAAACAACATCTAGCTAATCACGAAGGTAGAAGTGCCAAAACCAAAGTGTTTTTAAGGAGACACAATCTACAAGAGGTAGATAACTTTTTGTAGGGTGTCAAGTAATATTTTGGAGTGATGGAGCTTATTGATGATGAGAGTAAAAGTAAGAGCAATAGCCTTATACTTGAGGGATATGGAATTATTTGGTGAAGAAAAAAAGCGAATGAGATTACCTTGTAGCCACACTTTATAATAGAGTTCTGACATCAATTCTCTCCCTAAAACATGAGGCAGGAAGCCAAGATTCAACTTAGACATCTCAAATAAAGGACTAGCGAGAAGTAGTATGTCCAAGAATTCTCAGAACTAAATTGGGAGATATCAAACCTCAATCCAGATGATGCTCTTGTTATGTTCTTGGATGGTATAAAACCATGGGTGAAGTTAGAATTGAAGCATCTTAGGGTAGAGAATATCTCAAAAGCCATTGCTACAGCAAAGGGCCTTATGGAATTACAAAAAGAGGAAGATTAGCCTTCCATAAGCAGTGAATGAGAGGAAGAGGAAGATATCGAAGATAAGAGATCTCTAAGTCCTCTAAGAGGAAGAAGGAGGATTGCGAATAAAAGAAGAATACAACAACTTTAGTGTTATTTTTTTTATGGATCGAATTATGTTGGGATTGTTCAAAAAGGGAATGGTTGGATGCTCTCCTTATAAGGGACGAAGCCAATGAAGACGATAAGGGTTAGCTTGGTGCTATTCGTCTCCTCTATGCCATGAAGTCTCAAGATACGAATGAGAGAAAGGGTTTAATGTATGTAGACAATAAAGTGGCTAGAAGGAAGATAGATGCAATGGTAAATATAGGGCCTCACATTTATTTATTTCTAAGGATGCTGCCATTAAGCTAAGGCTAAAGGTTGAATAGAGTAAAACCCGACTCAAGATGGTTAACTTCAAGGAACTCCCAACTTATGGGGTTGCTAAGAATGAGGAATTCAGCATCGAAGACTAATGCAGAAGGGAGAATATTGAAATAGTCCCTATAAACCATTTTGAGATTATTACTAGGATGGACTTCTTAGATAGGAATAATGCCATCATTGTTCCCTAATCTAATTGTATTTTTTGGCTTAATCAAGATTCTCAATGCATAGTTCTAATAAGTAGGAAAACGGGGCAAGCAATAGAGTTTATTACATCAATTGAAATTACAATGGAGGAGGCAGCATTAACAAAAGAGATAATTCAACTTTAGTGGGAGAGGTTGAGGAAAAGATGGATGATAAGATCCCATAAAGTTCAAACCCATTAGACTCAAAAGGGAAGGATGAAGCCTCAACCACTAAGGCTATGACTAAAAAGGGTAAGGCACTACATTGGGTTGCAAGAAGGAAGATTGCCGAGTATTCTCATGATATAGGCACAAAAGGAAGGTTATTGAGTATTCTCATGACATAAGCACATATAAAAAACCAAGGTTAAGGTATCTAGTGGATCGGAATTCAAGAAGGAAGGCACAATGAAAATGTTGCTGAATTCGATGGGGTAAAATATCACAGACTAATTTTTCAAAGTCCTAAAGGTATACTCAGTATGAGCTTAATGTTGAAAGACAAGACAAGGAGATATAAGAAAGAGGTTCTTATGGCCTATTGGAAGAAAAATGCCCAAGCCCAAACTCAAGGAAGATTTTAAAAGCTAGAAGGTTCTAAAAAGTTTCTAGAGATTTCCATATTAGATGTATAATAGTAGATATGGTAGGTGGATAGTAGGTAGATGTGATTCAATTGTAACCATTAAACGAAATAAATCTCAACCATCCATTACAAAGGGCCATTTATATATATAAGGGGTCTCCCCTCATTTGTATTCATCTAAAAATTTAGTAGAATTCAATTGATAATTAGAGTTTCTATATCTACTTTCTCTCTCTAAAATCTTGTATGTATGGTTTTCAACCTTAATATAGTTATGAGTGCTAAGTGTTCTATGAGAGCATTGAGAGGAATATGCTCGTAACACTTGCATCCCTAGATTAACATACTTGTATTGAATTACTCATACAAATCATTATCAATAGGTCTCCTCATCCATTTATCCTTTGAAGTAGTATGAGGGATTATTTTGAATTCTTTGAATTACATCCAATATATCCTCTTTACTTAGTTAGTCTCTATTTTAATACAATTTTGTTTAACGTGTTCATTCAAACCCATATTCAATTTAACTATATACTAAAGTTGAATGCCTAAAGCTGCTTAACCTTAAGGATTCTCCAAGCCCAATATATTCAAGTAAGTTTCGAGTTGGTGCTAGATATTAGATGTGATGTTTCAATTTTGAATTTCTTGACCCATGCTCACATGCTAAGGCATGAGATATAACCTATAACTATCATAAAACTTGTATTGTGTCTATTGCAAGTTTTAGATTTTCAAAATATCTCAAATTACACATGCTTTATTTGTAGAATATCATTAAAAGATACAATCGCATTTGATAAATATAATGGAAATTTAACCAAGCATGCTTAATTTAGTATCCACAGTTTTTTTAATACTTGTATAGACAATTCATCTGTGTTACACATTTCCTTTTTAAGATGGTATTGTGGTTTATATATGTTTTATTTTGTTGTTATTTTTGTGACATTCTGAAATTCCATATGTTTTAGAATTGCTGTAATTTGCCCTTAACAGCAGCACTGACTTATTTCTGTGACTTTGCATACTATGATTTTTGGGCATTAATGCTTAATATTATTTTAATTTAAAAAAAAAAAGCAGAGTACCATAATTGTGTAGATTTTAAAATACATAGTTTCACATTTTACCCTAAAACTGGTAGATTTGTAAGATATATCATTTCTTTTCTTTCTTTCTTTTTTTTTTTTTTTTGTTAGGATTGCACTTATAGAATATGATAGAGGCAAAGGTCCCACCTTCATCCATCCCGTGTTCTCAAACCCCTATTGTATGCGCATCTTATGGCTCAAATTATCCTAAAGCATGAGATCCAATTTTACCAATATTCAAATCATAAAACCTTGACGTAACACAGCCTTTAAGTCCTTATTTGTATCATTATTTCTTGTATAGTATTAATCCAATTCAATATAACATATAACTTTGAAAACATTCTCTACATATTCTTATTTATGTGCCTCATAAATATGTCCACATTATCAAAACATAATGATGCTTAACTCAATTCATAATTTATTTTTTATTTTTTTATGGCAGTTGGGATTATAATAATATTATAGGGTGTAGACGGTTTAACCCAAAAATTTTAATTAAAACCAGCCAACTAACCACAGAATGTCCTATGAAATGACAAAAACCCCTGGTGGTTGGGACATGCGATGTGGGGTTCGAACGTTTTAGTATCTGTCAGATGTATTGCGACCCGTGAGTTTTTGGCTGGATGCTGCTCCCCATTTAGACATGTTTTCACTTCACTCCAATTCAATGTTTCAATCATTTTTGGCAATACCATCTCCCTACCATAAACTCTTATTTTATTCTATCGCCATTAGAGCTTTCTACATGCCGATTAGTTCACTTAACTCATTTCTTAATAGATTATAGGACACTCAATAAATCTAGGGAAAATTATAAAAAAAACTTTTCTAAACTTTGAGTTACATATAGATATATTTTTAAATTTTCAAATATTGTAAATAACTTTTATAAACTTTAATAAATTAGTTATATAAGAAACGTGCTTACTTTTTTCAATTAAAAAAAATACAATAAATTTGAAAATTTGAATATGTTAAAGTATATTTTAATAAGTTTAAGGGTTTTTTTAGTTTTAAGATTGAAGTTTACAGAGTATTATTTATAGTTTTGGGGATTATTTGTCAATTTATTCGATAGATATTATTTTCAAAGTTCAAAAATTATATCAACACCTAAAGCAAAGTATATGGGAATTAATTGTATTTTTCCTATAAAATTGCTTATCTACTAACTTTAATTTCTTCCGATCATCCAACATAACATGGTCTATTAAATTATTTAAAAAAAAACACCCTTACCTATGGATTAATTTATTTATCCTATCAAATCCTTAAACGTTAGATTGATGAATTGAATTGCTTAATCTATTAATTCATAAAGATTGGATTGAAATATCTTCTTATTATAGAAAATGTAAAGATATATCAATCCATTTAACACCTTGTCCCATCTCATATCGGGTGAAGTGAGCCCATTTATTTATGAAGTTAGATTCTTTCGATTCTGAGGATAAAGGAGGATCAAGGAATGGTTAAGAAGATTTGAGCAGCATCTATTTTCCTCTGCTAATGTCTAGTCGGAGTAATAATAGTGAAGAAGTAAAGAGTATGTTCCAAGCTACTCGTCCTCAAGTGACATAATTCCATTTTACATGATGATAGGGTAAATAAAATCCTACAGATATATCTTTTGAGTTTAGCCACAATATATATATCATACTTATATATATATATTGGCTGTCAGGTAAACAAACACAATAACCTGATAACATAAAAAATGGAATATGTCCTATGTTGACTTTTCCTCAAGCGAAGTGTCGGCGGAAGACACCCTGTAGAATTTGGTGCACGCGTCCACGCATGTTAGGCAACACTAAACTTGACGGATTTTACCTAGGCAGTAGGCATCACACTTGTAAGTCTAGGGCTTGAGTTCCTTTACTGCCTGCGGCTCCTCAGTCAACCATTTTGGCTCCCAACTCCAATGGGTGTCTCCATAGCCATGCATCAACATCAACATTTTCCTTCTATATATGTCCACCAAGTCCTAGGAATGAGTTTGGCACCGTGGTTTAAATTTGATTAGTTTGAACTTTGAAGTAGTCATGCTTCTGGCTTCTCCATCCAATTTTGCAGGAAATTGAGGCATCATGACCAATTCTAAAAATTTAGATAATTTCATTCATTGATTGATAAATCAAGAGAAATTTTTTTATATATTTTAAATATATTATAACGTTATTATAATATATTTTTTTATAATCATAATTGTTGGTCATATATAACAATATTTTAATAGAAGATAAATTGAAAAAAATTCATAAAAAGTTAAATGGAGGATCCATTTCCTCCGTTGTTACATTTCAATCTTGTTTGTAAAATCTTTTTTGTAAATCTGCTAAACAAGTCTCTGATTTTACATGTCGGACATCTTCTCATGCTATAGAAGGGACAAACCCAAAGCGGCTATAAGGACCCCAGCCGGCGAAGCTTGGAAAAAAATTCAGTTAGAAAGAAAGAATGTACATGTTACATACACACCCATTTATATTACTAATTAAATTTTAACTTGATTTTAAATCTGGTTCCCTGTAGCATGGTTTTTAGTTGGTCCTTAATACTACTATTGATGTGCCATGGAGTTGCTTAACTTGTTTCGATTGTCTTCCGCCAAAAAGAAAATTACTTCATTTGATAAGTCACTTTTTCAGTCGACATTGCAGCATATATATCTAAGATTTATTAGTTGGATAAAGACTGCATGGTATTGTTGTGGAAACTTCACTCGGAGAACGTATTTGGTCAGACGAGGAATATTCGATTTGGGTTGGGTTTCAAAATAATTGTGGGGTTTGTCTTTTATTTAATTATATAAGTTAATCAGTGAAAGAGTTGGGGAGTGAATTAGGGTCTAGCATGTTTATAAAATGCTGTTTGACACAAATATCCTTGGCAAACATTTCTCTTCCTTCACACTTTGTACCGGTGAATAGTTACTTAATTTGAGGGAAATGCTTCGTGAGGAATCGATTCTTTATTTTTACCATATGGCTAATATGTTAGAAAAAGTAAACTTTTTTATATATTTTTTAAAAAATAAATTAGTAGCTTTTAATAAGTTTTTACTTGGTTTTTATTATTTATTTAGTATATTAATTAGCAAGTTATTCAAAAAAGTGTATTTCATAGTTTTTTAATAAGTTTTTCAATTATTTTTTATTAGTTTTTTTTATTTAGTCTTTCAATTTGTTCTTTTATTTATTTATTTTTTCTTTCTTTCTTGCTACCTACAATGGCTCAAATTGAGCCCATTAATTTCTTGTCGTTATCCAAAGGCACCAAGGACATGCTTCATCAATGATATTAATGTATTAGATCACTTATACTGGATATTATTTTTTGGACAATGTTGTCCCTAGGTTTTAGCCAATAGAGATTTGAAGTGATTTGGATTTTGTATAGCAATATGAGCTTACAAAACAAGAACAGGTGAGGGGTATTAGGGTGTTATCTAGTGTGGTTATTCTAATATTTAAGTCAATAAAGAGTGTGGGTATATAACAAGGATGTGAGGAAGTAAGGAAGTGGTATATAGCTTAAGTGTGTAAAGTATTAAACAATTTACTGTTGAGTAGTAGCTTTGTATTCATAATGTAGTAGAGCCAACGGTTAAAGAGTCATTAGTGGGCAAAAACCACATCTATAAGTAATGGGTAGTGGAGTTACAAAATCTGATGTAGTCCCCAATTATAGAAGGCAACTATTAAATCGGTCATTTAGCCTTATCCACAATGTTATAGTTATTGGTAACCGTTGTAGTTAGATAAGCCGTATAATAGGCCTAGGTTGAGGCCCCATGAAGATAAGGAGGCCAAGTCTAGAGAAGCACAGCTAGGCTATAAGCCCAATAAGGTCAGCATAAGTCTAAGGGATTTAAGTCTAAAAAGCCTTATGAACACTTGTACAGCTAGGCCATGAGCCCAATTAAGTCGACATAGGTCTGTAGGATTTAGTTACAAAAGGCCTTACCAATACTTATGGCCATACACCCACCTACGCCACTACTATAAGCCCACCCCCCAATCTCATTGTTGTTGTGGAGGCAAAAGAAGGAAAAGATAGGCTTCTCAAGTGTACGGTCAATCTAGTCCTAAGGTGCTTATGTTGGCTAGGCGACATACTAATAATGTTGTCGTGCCGTCATTATAGCAAAGGCACCAATGTGGCGTAGCTATGGTCTATACTGGTGAAAGGTCAGGGCAAAGATGCTCAAGCTGGGTGACTTAGAGGTTAAGTAAGGAATATATTAGATAAGAGTGTCTGAGCTAGATGACTTAGGGGCCAAGTTGGACTGAACGATCTATCACCTAGGCTGGGCCAAGTGGTCAGACATCGAGGTAGAGCACGGATAATTCGACTCTTTGCACCAATAAGGAGTATTGAATAGTTGGAGCTTCGCTTGGTCAAGGCAAAACGTTTGAGGAGACAACAATAGAGCTAGGCCAAATTAATATGTCCATGGTAAGGTGTAATGTTACTAAAGGGCTATGGTAGATGTGGAAGCCAAAGAAGCTTCTCGGGAAAGTTAGACTCTTCAAATTCTCACTTTATCGCGTGCTTTCATAGTGCATTTAATGTCATGTAATGGGTATCCTGTTTTTGTAGACTTGCATGCAGTCACGAATGTTTTGCCTTTAAAATTTAACTATCTAATCAAAACCTTTAACAGGTATCACCATTGCGCTTCCTTAGGGGGATCATCGTTCATATGGATCCCCATAACCGACAATACATTTCCCTAGATTTTGTGCTTCTGCATCTTTTTCTCCATATACACTTATCTAAAACACACTCAACAAATTCTCTTACTTTCATAACTCTTCATTCTTTTCATTTCCAACTTCTTTTCAAGTTTCATTCCTCATCATCAAAATGTTGACTAATAGTAAAGCAAATATAAGTAAGATTCCCTTTGATGCATCTAAATACAATCTAACAACTGACTCTCAAGCCATAAGGAGTGACCCTCCATGTGGAAGAGAGGACGAAGCCTCATCACTAGTACAGTTGGATGAAAGATCAAGAAAGGCAGTGGAGTTGCTAAACACAACAAGGCTCATTAACGCCATCCCTAGAGATGCTTATGTAGATGATGCCTTACCTAAGGCTACAGACCTATTCACTAGGCCTAACATAAATAAAGGTTTAAGTAGTTGGATCAGTAAGAGTAAATCCTCCGCCATTAACCGGATCCTAGGTAATTTCATGGTTTGACTAACTCCGAGCTAGGTAGTATTACTGTCGATAAGAGAGGAAAGGGTACCTTTATTGTCAGGGAAGTGCTTTGCAGTGTTCAAAAAGTACTTAGAGTATGGGATATACCCTTGAGTCAATTCGAAAAGGAACTCTTTGATTACCATCGATGAAATTTGAGGCAAATCCCTCCCAATGGGTAGATGGTGTTAAAGGCATTCTAAGGGCTATGTGAATATTTAGTGCTATGGGCCACTCTACAACTCTTCAACCAGTTCTTCTTATGGAAGAATTTGAATGGATGGACTTACCTCTAAAATCGTCTACAAAGGAAGCTGTTTGGAGGCCTAGTAGATTCTATGAAAGGCTGGTAGGACGAGTTCCTAGTGATGGAGTTACTTAAACAAGCAAACTTCTAAATGCGATGGACCATACCAGTTCGAACTGGTGGTTAAAAGAAGTTTAGACCCAGTGATGCCGAGGTCGTGAGAGAAATAATGACCTTCATGGCCTTGAGGCACGACCAAGAGACAAATGCCAAGGATACAGTGGAGAGATACTTCAAGTATCAAATATCCAAGCTTTTCCCTAACATAAAGAAGACCGTGGTGAAGAAATGAATGAAAGGTAGAGATTCACTTTTCACGAACAGCTTCTTTCATCGTACTAGTGTGAGCCTATATAGAACTATGCTTCGTCCGATGTACTTTTAAGGAGTAGGGGAGATCTTCCTTACTCGTGCTAATCACAATAGAGTTGGTAAATGATCATATTGTATTTGCCTTTGTACTGATAAGATTGTTTGTTTCTTTGTAGGTCTCGAAGAGATACCTCATCCATCTATATTTAAGTTGATGAGGCGCCGCCCTAGCAAAACACGTTTACCCTCCTAAACTACTGCCTTAAGGGAAAAGTTATAGACTTGAGTTGAGGGGTGGGAGAGACAAGTAAGGTTGCCCTTATGACTCTTCCATAAGGGATTCCCCTTAGCAACACCCTTACTGAGCCGCTCGTCGACGACCCTGTGAGTGTAGCTCTTCTCAACGTTGCTTCTATTCTCGCTTCTTCACCCATCGCAGTGGTAGATGCAAGCATTGACTTCGGCTAGTTGAATGTAGAGATGCTCCCCCCTCCATCACCTTAGCCTAAGTGGCAAGGTAAAAGAGAAAGGCCCTAAATACTAACAGGGACAAGGCCTCCAAACCCAAGACGAAGAAGGTAAAGGAGCCCCTAATGGGTCGAATGTCTATGACTAGCCTTCGGGCTACTGGTACATATGTGCTAACAACCTCAAGGAAGACTTTTACAAGTTCTTAAAGAAGTTCCGATGCATGGGGATAACACCAGACTTGTTTAAAGATGTGCTCTATGAGTCTAGGGATGAGGAGCTACATAGTTAGACCAATGAGGTCGAAGCCAAGAAGGCTAGGGGGAGGCTCCTCAAGCTGAAGTAGGACATTCGAGCTAATGACATCACATTACGCCATCGAATGCTTAATCTCCAGGCCTTGATAAGGTCCTTCACCCTTAGGAACTACACCTTTCTCAAAGACCTGTCAAAGACCCAAGTGAAGTCCCCTTCGAAATGGCAAGTCACCCGGAGCTTACTCATTCGATAGGCAAGTTTTCATTTCCTTTAAGTAGTGTTCATCTTTGCTAATGTAGTTTCAAAAATTTATCGAGACTAATCGTAGTGTACATGTTTGTTTACAATACCATGGTCAGGTTCTACTCTTGCTTATAGACCACAACACTTTGCTTAATGAGGTAATGAACTTACGCAAAGAGGTACCAAAAGCAAACAGGGGTTTGAGAGAAGCAAAGGCCTCCTCTGAAAAGCATTATGAGAAATTTAGTAAGGTTAACTAACTTCTACCTCATTCTTATGTACAAATGATCATACTAAAAGCCAGGTTGTAGGAGGAGGAGCCCGACTAAATTGATGCCGAGATGACCGTACAAGAGGTCAATGAGCTCAAAGCTCAACTGAAGGAGGAGTAGAAGTCCAAAGCCGACCTCTTAAAGATGTTGGAGTAAGAGAGGAAAGCTAAGGAGGAGCTCAACCACTATAACCTCGAGCTAAGGGCATCAATCTCATGGTTGGAAACTGAGTTAACGATGAAGGCAGCCAATTGTGAGATTGCTAAGAAAACACCGATCAAGCTAGCCAGTCAAAAGACCAAATTAGAGTAGAAGGTCCAAAAGCTCTAAGATGAAGCTAAGGAGATGAAGGAAATCATCTCTAAGCTGGAGACAGGGGAGGTCCTTAGTAAGGTCATCGTCGACAACGCCATCAAAAAGTTCTATAAGATGGACCAGTAGATCGAGGTGCTAAAGGACATCTCCACTGAGTGTGGCTAAAATATTTGAAATGAGGTGCTTACACATCATCCCGAGATTAACCTCAGCTTCCTAGCCTAGTTGGATACTCTAAATCATAGGGAGAAGAGGGAAGCCCTTCGAGTAGAAATGACAGCTGCTTAAGCAACTAACGTAGTCAAGGCCGACCCTTCTTCCATCTAGTTCTACCTAGTAGCATAACAAGGGGTTACACCTGAAAGTGCTACTTAAACTGATTAAGGTCAGGGTTATCCTTTTGCTGACCCAAGCGAGAAGGTCTTAGCTCCTCCTTCTCTAACTCAAGACAAGACATCTCAGGAGTAGGGACTACCATAGATTAGCCCTTCAAACGAATTGAAGAGTTAGACTTTTCAAAGCTCCTAAAGTTTATTGATCTAAAATAATGAGCCGCTATCCCCGTTCTCCTTTTTTGTACTTTTTTATTTTTCCTGTACTTAAGTAGGAGAAACTGTATAGCTGGTTAGGATACCAACCTTAATTTTGTAAATATCTTCTTTGGCGATGGAATTGAGCTTTTGCATTTAGTGCATTCGCTTTGCTTTTTGTTCTTTAAGTTATGTCAATACTCTTATGACTTTGTTTAATTTGTTGTGCCTACTAGGTAGCATAGCTTGACACTTAGTCATTGCATGCTTGTACTCAACCACTTGGTCATAGAGTTAACTTATATACTTAGAATTATTTGGGGGTAAGGTGGATGTACATCCAATAAGGGAGTTCCTCATTTGTATAAGGGGTATTTCCCTTGCAAAGGTTACTCGAAGGGGGGTCAAGTCAGTGGCATTCTAACCTGCCTAAGTAGTAAGAGTTCCTCAGTTGTATAAAGGGTGCTTCCCTTATTAAGGTTACTTAAAGGGGGTTAGGTTGGTGGCATTTCAACTTACTCAGATAGTAGGAGTCCCTTAGTTATATAAGGGGTCTTTCCCCTAGCTGAGGTTACTAGAGGGGAGTCAAGTTGATGGAGTTCCAACTGTCAAAGTAATGGGAGTTCCTCAATTGTATAAGGGGTGTTTCCTCTTACTAAGTTAACCAAGGGGAGTTAGATTGGTGGCATTGTGACTTCCCCAGATAGTGTATTCGTTCACCCTTTAAGGTCTAAGACTTGGCACTATAGCAAGAGAAAGAGAAAGAAAAGTAAAAATATATACATCACTCATGAGAAATAGAACTTTCATTAATGTTTATGAAAAAATTTACAAGGAATTTGTACATTAATAAAAATATTGCCTAAGGTTATTGGCGTTCCAAGTGCATTGGATGGGCTTGTCATCCAATCTCTCCAATCTATATGCTCCATTCCCCAAACTCTTCCTTACCCTAACCAAGTCTTCTCGATTAGGGGCCAACTTGCCTTGTCTTTCCTATAAGTCTGTAACTTCTAGCTTCTAACAAACCAAGTCACCAACCTTGAACTCTTTATGTCTAACCTTCTAATCATAATATCTAGCTGCTCAGTGCTAGTAAGCAATTAACTAAGCTACTGCAAGGTTTTTGATTTCTTCTATAATGTCAATGTTGGCTTATAATAGGGGCTTGTTTAGGATAGCGTTGAAACTTTGAGTTAGGATGTTAAGAAGTTCTAGCTCAATGGAGAGGACTACCCCCAAGTTGAACGCCTAGTGAAATAGGATTTTACCTGTAGAAGTACAGTAGATAGTCCTGTATCCCTACAAGATATTAGGCAGCTTGTCTACCTAAGTACCCTAAGCAATGTCCACCCTCTTTTTCAAGCTCTCGTAGATGATTTGATTAGCGGCTTGAACTTAACCATTTGACTAAGGGTAAGCGACCAACATGAAGTAAGGTTTGATGTGGTACTTAGCACAAAATTCTCTATACTTAGAGTTGTCAAATTAATGCTCATTATCTATGATGAGAGCATAAGGAACCTTAAATTTGGAGAGGATATTATGTCTTGCATTCGAATTTGTTATTGCTAGTGTTGAACCCGAACTTAAGGGCATAATAGACAGTGATCTTGTATGGTTCGGTAAGTACTAAGCTCACATCTCTACCCCCCCAAGCTAGATGATGCATCAACATGGAGGGTCCACACTGGCTTTTCATCCCATCATGTTGCTTCCTTCTCTCCTATATATTCTACTACAAAGTATGCTAGGATTTATGCCTTGTAGGCCATTCGTAGTTAATATTAGATTTCATACAAACTTAGCTCCATCGCGTACTTCACCATCCATCCAAACGTATCAGGCTTCTATAGCAGTAATAGGGATTAAGGACCAACCATGAGCTCCTAAACCCGGAAGCTAGCTTAGATGATTTACTGAGCAGTCCGAGGTGAGTTAAGTACTGAAGAGCAATGTTTACCCCAATCCGACCTACCGAGCTACTTCACTCTCCATACAATCTAAGGGACTACCGAGGTTATTAGCCAACATGCCGAGCTAAGCCGTCCACAACACACTAGTGCAAGCACCAAATCAAGATGTAGCCAACCCTATACTGTGAAGACCAAACTAGCAATTTTCAAGAGCTAACTATCTAAGGCCGACCTGAATGTAAGTCAACCCTTGTCTAATCCTAGCAATCCGAACTACCGACGCCGATCGGACCTAGTCAAGACTTACCCCTATTGGGCTTGCAATATTATTAGGACTACATAATGAGTAGAATTACGTATACACTATCCTTGATACCCCTGTAAATTATTCCCCTTTTTCCTAGCTAATAGAAATCCTTTTTTATAATTTCTTGTAACCTAAGACTAACCTTAATTAGGTATTATAAATACTTGCAAATTATAATAGTCGCAACATCAACATATATAGAGAATATATTGAACTTTCTCATTCTCTTAAGCTAAGTGTTCTTTCTGCTTACTCTTAAGCTACTCTTATCTAGCCTATTAAGTATGGACTGGTGGCAAGTGTCTTCCAGCCATACTTGTGTGTCATATCAAGTGTAACCCGAGCTCATATAAGGTATTGATGCATCATATCTATCATTGGTGCATGAGAACCCCTACTCATCCTTTAATTGCCATTTATCTTTCGGACCATCTCGTGGTCCAAACCCAACCCCTTTAGTTACACATGATATTAGGCTTTTGTGTTCATCCACTAGTCCATATCATCTTAGTATCAAAGTCTAGCTACGTTTGAAGCTGGATTCTGCTACTGTGTTCTTTAAGTAGTTTGTTACTGCTCTCGTATGGTAAGGATTCAATTGTTAACATTGGAGTTTGGTAGTTGAGAAGTATTCTTTACTTTGTTTTCCCCTGTTTTCGATACGCAAAATAGAGTGTAGTTGACTGTCTATTTGTTGTGTAGTTGTTGTGGTATTGGAAGTATTGGTTATTGATCTACCATTGTTAATTGCAGAAAGAACTTCAAGTGGTATTATTAGACATCACTTTTGTGGAGTAACCATCAATGTTATATTCAAGCGTTCAAGGAACTTTGGAAAACTAAGAAAGTGGTACTCAACATGGCTAAGGGAAAGAAGAAAGCTTTATACCCCAATTAGTAGATGACTGCTTAAATAGGCTTACCAATTTAGTTGCTACTTTGGTGATTATTATCCAAGAAGATAAGCAACGAGCTAGAAATATCCTTAATAGAGAACATGAGCAGCAATAGCGAAGCAATGGTCAATTTGGCTGAGTTAATAACCCAGTTCGACCACCCCAAGCTAAAGGAGTTTATAGGGATGATAAACAAAGGGTAGTGCTTGAAGAGATTAAGGAAGAAGTGGAAGGAGATGATGACGCAGAAGAGTACTATGAAGCTAAAGAAAGGAATGTACGAGCCCTTAGAGTTGAAGGATTGAAGATACGTATTCCAAGTTTTTCTGGAAGAGGTGATGCCAAAGATTACCTGAATTAGGTAGATAAGATTGAAAAGCAATTTGAATGCCACTAAGTGCCTGATAATGTAAAGGTTAGACTTGTTATGTTGGAATTTATTAGTTATGCCACCCTGTCGTGGAAAAACTTGCAAGCCACTCAATGAAGAAAAGGAGAACGAGAAATCAAGAGATGGGATGAAATGAAATGAAGAGAGTTATGAAGAGAAGGTTTGTACCAAGCCATTATCTTTAGGATACCTTCAAAAGGATACAAGAATTGAGGTAAATAGGATGAACCATTGAAGCTTGTGTCAAAGAATTCCAGATGTTGATAATCCAATGTGCAGTAAGTGAGCCTGAAGATCAAACGATATTGTGATTCATCAATGGACTAAAATATGAGATCGGAGATATCCAAGAAACCATGGAAATTAAGTCACTTTACAATGCAATTCGAGCCACCTAGAGGATAGAAAGGTGCCAAATAAGAAAGTTCCAACCACTAATTAACCAACCAGGCAATAGCCAAACTGTTTTGAGCAAACTTGTATGAACAGAACCAAGTAAGATTACTGAGACATTACCTGCTCAAACCACTAGAATAGAAGAGAAGAAAGGCCTAAGGGAGTTTTAGAAAGACCAGAGTTCGGGTAGGAAAATAAGTGAGATCAAGTATTTCAAATGCCAAGGATTTGAACATGTGACCGCTCAGTATCCAAATAAAAGGACTATAGTGATCCAAAGCGAGATGCTAGCTCTCGAAGTAGACAACACTAACGAGGAAGTAGAGGAGCTAAAGGAAGACAGATAAACCAAGCCGTTCGAAGAAGAAGCTATCTATAGTAAGGAAGGTAACTTTATATTGACCACTCTAATGTTGAGGAAGATAATGAATATTAGTCCTATACCCGAAGATGAATAGAGAGGAAATCTCTTCAACATTAGATGCAAGGTAAATGGGTCACTATGTCCCCTGATAGTTGATAGTAGGAGCTGTACTAATGCAACCTTTGCATTTATGGTCTAGTAATTGAAATTACTGACTAAGTCCCATCCAAAATCGTATAAGCTTCATTGGCTCAGTTATAAGAGAGCCCTATAAGTGAACAAACAAGTGTCTGTGCTGTTCTGTGTTGGCAAATATCAAGATTAAGTGTTCTATGATGTGCTTCCCATGAGTGCATCTCACATTCTACTTGGACGACCGTGGATATTCGATCAAGCAGTGATATATGATAGAAGGAGGAATACTTGTTCCTTAAAGGTTAAAGGCAGGAGGGTGAAATTGAGTCCAATGACTGCCAAGTAAGTAAGAGTCATGCAGTCCCAAATAAGCCGAACCCTGAAGAAAGAGGCTTTGGTATTAACCCGAGCCGAATTGAAAAGAGAGATAGAGCTTAAAGGACTGACCTATCTGTTGGTCTAAAGAATTCTGGAGTTGAGACTCGAGGAAGAGGAGCTACTTGCCGAGGTAAAAACTTTACTAGAGGAATTTGCCCAATTGTTTCCAAAAGAGTTATCAAAAGGTCTGCCCCTAATCCGAGGCGTCAAGCATGCAATCGACCTGTAGCCAAAAGCCACCCTACCGAACAAACTTGCATATAGTTTTTACCCTAAACAAGTTATCGAATTGCAAAAGCAATTAGATGAGTTGATGAGAAAGGGGTATGTACGCGAGTCCCTTAGTCCTTGTGTAGTGCTGGCCTTGTTAGTGCTAAAGAAAGATGGTTCTTAGAAGGTGTATGTAGATAGCTGAGTGATTAATCGAATCACCATTAAGTACAAGTATCCCATACCCAAGCTTGATGACATGATAGACGAGTTAAGCAAAGCAAGAGTATTCTCCAAGATCAACTTCAAATCTAGATATCATTAGATTTAAATGTACGAAGGTGATGAGTAGAAGACTGCATTCAAAACGTGCCATGGATTATATGTTGGCTTGTAATGCCATTTGGACTATCCAATGCACCAAGTACATTCATATGCCTAATAAATCATGTGCTTCAAGACATATTAGGGAAGTTTATCATAGTTTATTTTGATGGCATCTTAGCGTACAATCCCAACAAGGAGACTCACCAACAACATCTTCAAAGCGTCTTTAAGAAACTCTAAGCTAAATAGCTCTATACCAATCTGAAAAAGTATGACTTTTATCGATCCAAGGTGATATTCTTGGTATTCGTTATAAGTAATGGAGGCATATAAGTCAACGAAGAGAAGATTAGAGCAATCACTGAATGGCCAGTGTCGACCACTCCAGCTAATGTGAGAAGTTTCTACGGCCTGGCATTATTCTATCGCAGATCTATAAAGAATTTCAGTGCGATTGTGGCCCCACTCATTGAAATGTCAAAGAAGAATGTTGAATTCAAATGGGGAGAGAAGGAGTAGATGAGTTTTAAGGAAATGAAGGATAGGCTTACTACAGGCCCTATCTTAGCTTTGCTAAGCTTCGATAAAGTGTTTAAAGTAGAATGTGATGCATCCAGACTAAGCATGGGTATTATACTAATGCAAGAAGGTTGACTTATTACTTACTTCAATGAGAAACTTCGAAGACCTACACTCAATTATTCTATCTATGATAAGGAATTCTATTCCTTAATCCAAGCCCTAACGATATGGCAACACTATTTACTACCTAAGGAATTTGTGATCTACACTGATCATGAATCCTTGAGGTATTTAAAGAGCTAACCTAAGTTATCCCAGAGACAATCCAAATGGGTCGAATTCATGGAGAGTTTTTCCTATGTAGTGAAATATAAGAACATGAAGAACAACGTAGTGGCCGATGCCCTATCGAGACGACATACCCTCCTAACCAAACTGCAAACAAGGTTACTTGTTTTTTCAATCATAAAGAATTTATGTATTCATGAGCCACACTTTAGTCCTATCTATGCCCGATGTAAGGAAGGACGGATACTTATTCAAGAAGAGGAAGCTATGTATCCCAACTTGTTCCATAAGAAAATTATTAGTGCATGAAGCGCATTAAGTAGGATTAACAGGTCACTTTGGCCAACGCCAAACTCATGAAGTACTAGCTATGATTCTTTTGGTCAAGAATGATGAGAAATGTGCAATTCGTACTAGAAAGGTGTACAACCTGCCAAAAAGCAAAGAGGTAAGCCGAGCCAAGCCGAACTGAGCCAAGTAAGGATACAATCTACCCTTGCCTATCCCAATCAAACAATGGTCTAAGCTAAGAATGGATTTCATGTTAAGATTTTCGAGGATGTCCCGAGGAAAGGACTCCATTATGGTGTTTATGGATTGATTTAGCAAGAAGGTACATTTCATACCCTATTACAAAATTAATGACGCTTTGACTATCTCTTTTCTTTTCTTGTAGGAAATTATCAAGCTTTACGAAATAGCCAGAACCATTGTTTCTGACAGAGACCCAAAGTTTATGAGCCACTTTTAGAGGATGCTAAGGAGGCGAATGGGAACCAAGCTATTGTACAACAAGTCCTGCCATCCATAGACAGATGGACAAACTAAGGTAGTCAATGGAACTGTAGGAACTTTGCTGTAGGTTACTGTCGGACGAAACATGGCTGATTGGGATTTGTATCTACTAATCATTGAATTCACATACAACAGGACCGCCTATAACATAGCAAACGTGTCTCCATTCAAGGTCATCTATAGGCTTAATCCTGAGCTCTCAATGGACCAAGCACCCTAGCCAAGACCCAATGATGACTAACTAACCGTAGAAAGAGTTGAAGCCATTAAAGCCATGCACTATAAGCTTGTAAAGCAATTGAGCTGAGCTACTATTAAGCTTGAGAAGCGAGGCCAAGGACGAGGACGGAAAAAGAGAGAATTTCAACCAGGTGATCTGGTCTAGATACATCTCAATAAGGAACGATACCTAAACTTAAGGAAGAGTAAGTTGTCTATTAGAGCTGGCAAACTTTTCAAAGTGCTTGAAAGGATCAATCCTAATACCTATAAGGTAGAACTACCTGAAGCATATGGAGTCTCAGACTCCTTCAACATTGTTGATCTCCAACCTTACACTCCTGAGGATGGCAACCTAGAGCTGAACTAGATTTGATCCTAAATCTCAATTAACCCAAAGGAGATGATAGGGATCGAGGACTGATCATGCACTCTCGCACTCGAAGGCTAGCTCAAATGGTTTGCCAAGCTATTCGAGTAAGTTAAGCGTCGAGGAGCAGTGCTTACCCTAATTTGACCTGTCGAGATACTTCACTTTCCACACCATCCAAGGGATGATCGAGGTTATTAGCCGACATAACGAGCCAACCCCTTAGCAACACACCAGACTAAGCATTAAATTAGGATGCAGCAAACCCTACAGTATCCAGACCAAACTAATAATTATCAGGAGCCAACCATCCGAGGCTGACCTGAATGTAAGTCAACCCTTATCTAGTCTCAGCAATCAGAACTGTCAACACCGATCGGATCTAATTGAAGCCTACCCCTGCTTGGCTCATAGTATTATTGGGACTACAGAATGAGCAGAATTATGTGCACACTATCCTTTCTGACAAAAGGATATTCTTTTGGTACGATTACATTAATACCCCTGTAAATTATTCCCCCTTTTCCTAGCTAGTAGAAATCCTTTTCTATAATTTCCTATGACCTAAGACTTACCCTAATTAGGTATTATAAATACTTGCAAATTGTCATAGCCGTAACATCAACATACACAAAGAATACATTGAACTTTCTTACTCTCTTAAGCTAAGTGTCATTTCTGCTTACTCTTAAGCTACTCTTATCTTGCTTATTGAGTGTAGACTAGTGGTAAGTAGCCTCCAACCATACTTATGCGTCATATCAAATGTGACCCGAGCTCGTATGAAGTGTTGGTGCATCATATCCATCATCGGTGCACGGGAACCCCTACTCATCCTTCTACAGCCATTTATCTTTCAAACCATGTCATGGTTTGGGACCTACCCCCCTTAGTTATGCATGATATTGGGCTTTTGTGTTCATTTAAGAGTTTATCTCAAGTAGTATACATAGTGATTGATTTGTGGCACAATACTTTGGTGTGCTTGGAAGTAAGGCTTGAGTCAACATACCTAGATGATGACAACAAGGTGAATTCTTCTACTTTAGTGTACTTAACCTTAGGCCCCTAAAGAATATGGCTGACCATAATATACAGGCCTATGCTCTCTCCCTTCAGCCATGACGAATAAAGAGAAGAGTGTCCGGTCCTTAATGGCTAGGTACAAATACAAGTCCTCCCTTGGAACAAGCTTTGAGAGGACAAGAGGGTATGCGAGGAAGTCTTGCAACTCCTTAAAGGCTATCGCATAATAAGGAGTCCATTCAAAACCCTTAGGATTCTTAAGGATTTTGAAGAACTTAACACATCTATCCACAGTCTTAGAGCCAAATTTGCTCAACGTAGCCAGCATGCCCGTGAGCTTTTATACATCTCTGATCGAGGATGGAGGCTTCATATCCTTAATTGCTGATATCTTGTTAGGGTTGGCCTCGATTCCTCTCCAAGTGACCAGGAAGCTTAGGAATTTGTTGGAGCTAACCCCAAATACACACTTTTAAGGATTCAGCTTGTTATATTTTCTCATATAGTAGAAGACTTCCTATAGGTTATGATCATTGAGCTGTTTGCTCTTGACTATCATGTCATGGACATACACCTCCATGTTTCACCCAAGCTAGGGCTTAAAAAACTTGGTCACCATACGCTAATATGTTGTCCTCACATTTTTAAGGCCGAAGGACATGATAGTGTAACAATACATGCCCAAGTTAGAGACAAAGGAGGTATAGACTTCATCATTCAGGTCCATCTTAATTTGATTTTATCAAGATAAGGCATCCGTGGGGAGAAGGAAGCAGTTTTTTAGGCAAGCTTTGTTGAGGTTGGTGTAATCGATATGCATACACCACTTCCCAAACTTTTTCTTGACTAGCACTACATTAGCCAGTCAAGTCGGATACTTTTCCTCTCTAACGAAGCTAACCTTCAGCAACTTCTAAACTTCTTCCTCTAAAGCAACCTGCCTTTCTAATATAAAATGCCTCTTCTTCTCTTTGACAAGGCACATGTTGGTGTCAATATTGAGGCTACAAGTTACCAGGTCGGGAGAGATCCTAGGCATGTCTTATGCCAACCAGGCGAACCTATCTAAGTTGACCCACAGGAGGGCAACTATCTCTTCTTTAACCTTAGGAGGGGTCTCGATACCAACCTTGGTGGTCTGGTCAAGAGAGGTGCCAATCTATACTTCTTTTGTTTTCTCACTTGACTTACCTTTCTCAACCGGTTTCTCCTATAGGTCAATCTCGAAAGCAAAGACACCATTAATTTTGGCAACCTTGACATAAAGCTCTCGAGAAAGCTTCTGGTCATATCTGCAAATTCCTACCTTAGTGCAATTGGGGAACTAGGCTTTTAGGTGGAGGGATGAAGTGATGACTTTAAAGGCATTCAAGCTTAATTGTCCTAAAATAGCATTTTAGGGGGGAAAGGCTGTCAACTATGATGAACTCTACTTGTTATCAAGCGACATTATCATCATCACCAAGCTCCATGTCATAAGTGATAATACCATTGGCTTGGACAATTCCCCCGTTGAAGTCGATGAGATTATGGTGGTACAGCTTCATCTTAACTGGCAATTTACTCCTCATCCTCTCGTACATATATTTGAATAGGATGTCAATGAAATTGTTGGTATCTACCATAATCTTGAGGACCTCAAAGTTTGCAATTCTTACCTCAATCACGAGGGTGTCTCGATGAGGGCTGTCTACCCCCTCCAAGTCCTCGTTGGACAAGGAGATCATAGTATCCATCTTTTGCCTCTTCTCAAATGAGGCATTAGCCAAGCTATTAGTGCTCGGGCAACTCCTTAGGTATAGCCCCCAATGATTACGTTGATGATGCCATTAGGGGCTTGGTCATCACAGTGGTCTTCATTTTGCTTTAGTCAGGCACCTTTAGTTTACTGCCTCTGAGGTACCCTATCTTCATCGTCGTTGAAACGGTCGTTGTTCCTCTACTAGGATACATATTAGCCAAAGTAACCCTATTGAATAGCATATTCAATTGCATTTTTGAGCTGGAAGCATTCTCCGTAATGTGACTATGGTCATCGTGGAACTGGCAATACTTGTCAAAGTTATGTTGATTAAGGTTCCACCTCATCTTAGGGGGCTTTTGTAGTAAGCCCCTATTTTGCACTTTAGTAAAGACCTGAGCAATAAGTCAATTCAAGGGCATGTAGTATGTATAGATGGGAGGGAGAAGTGGGTTTTGCTTGGCTCGATGCTTCTTGCTGCTTAAGCCTTCCCCCTCAGCTTTGCTCTATGCCCTACTACTGAGGCAATCTTTAACAAACAATTTCTCCTTATCCTTCTTTCTACATGACCTATCTTGGTCTGCATCACGCCAGGTACAGATGTTATCCTCTTAGTTCATATACTTCTAGGTCTTATTCCAGAATTCAGTTAGGGTTTTCAGCTTGCTCTTAGCAACCAAATGGAAGAAGTCCCTACAGGGTCTAATGCTAGGCTACACGGTATGTAATGCTGCTGCCTCATCTAACTGAGGGATCTCAACCACGACAATGTTGAACCAAGCTACGTATTCTCGTAAAGCCTCTCCTTTACTCCACCTAATCAGTTACAAGGATGAAGTGTCCTTGGACAAGGGCTTACTAGCCCTGAAGTGGAGATTGAACCTATGACTTAGCTCATTAAAGGAGCTAACAGAGTTCTCGATTAGGTGATTAAACCAAGTTTAAGTTGTTTTCCTCAGAGTGCTTAGGAAAGCCTTACAATGGTAGCATTCCCATGACCATAGAGGTTCATGAGGGTATGAAAATAAATAAGATGATCATTAAGATCACATGTCTACCCTAAATAAGAGAAGTCATAATAATCTCGCCGTATAAACTAACTTAAGATGGAAACTGATCGTAGACACCTCATTTTTACTATTTTTTAACTTTTTGTTAGTTGAGCCAGGTTAATAAATAAAATAAAATAACAAAAAAATAAAAAAAATGAAAATTAAAAGAAAAAATAAAAAATAAAAAAGTCAAGTCATATCGTATTGAGTCTAGTCGTATCGCATCGAGTTGAGTTAGGTTGTATCGAGTCAAGTCAATCGTATCGAGTCAAATTATATCGTATCAACGTAAGTCGAGTCGTATCGTATCAAGTCGAATAGTATTGAGTCAAGTCGTGATGTATTGAATCAAATCATATCGAGTTAAGCCGATTCGCGTCAAATTGTTTAATATTAAATCAGATGATAGTATGTGATCAATATAATAAATCATTAAGTCATTGGGGAATTGGGCTTTATTGAAATAATTTTGTTCAGTCCGATAAAAAATAGATTTTTTATCTAAATTATATTGGGTTAGAATAAATTAATTTATTAAGTAGACTCTTGGCTTAAATCAAATTGGATTAGATAATACCTTGAAAAGTAGAAAGGCCGAATTAAGTAGGGTTTGTAGAAAACTAGGACAAATCTTTAAAAAATCCAAAACGTATCTTCCGTATCTAGAGTTTGTTATCATATATAGGATTTGTTGAGATACGAAAGATTCAATAAGTGAGTTTATAAATAGGGAATTATTGAAGAAGTTCGGCACGTTTTTTCCACAATCTCGCAATCACACAAATCTCCAACAATCTAATCTCTATGTCCAGATGAAATCCAATAAAAGCCAAGTCTAGATGAAATTTAACAAGAGCCAAGTCCAGGCAAAATCCAAAAACATCCAAATCCAGATGAAATCTAACGAAAGCCGAAGCCCAGAATCCAAATTTCAAAAGCTAAAGAATCCAATTCGAAATCCCTTGGCCTAAAAAAAATCTAAAATTCCTTTACCTAACAAGTTCAATTCGATCGACCGAAGCCAACAAAAATCTGAAGTCCTAATGTCCAATTGCGAAGCCAATCTAAAATTCGAGCAGCTGCAAGCCACGTTCCGCAAACTTAACGCCATCCAAATAACCGCAATCCTCGCTACTTAACAATCCTTGCTACTAGATGTCAATTTGACCGTGCATCCTCAATCCAACCGAAGCCCTTGCAACAGTAATCCACAAATCCCATGCCAACCTTCCAACAATCCAGCTCTACTAACGAAGCCATGATCCCCATCAACAAATTCAATGTCCTAACCAATCTAATCCTTCATACGCAAGTCCACAAGCTTGACGAAAGCAAAAGTCCATTACCCCTTGACGACCAAATATCCGTCCAAGCCACAATCCAATTGAGATTTCCAACAGCAAAGTTAGATTTTCACAAAGCTAAGCCAATTCTTTGACTCAATCCACAAATTTGAAGCCCCTTTACGATCCGATTTCAATCCCCCTGACCAATTTCCAAACTTAGACAAAATCTAAAGCCGACGAAATACAATTTCGAACCAACGAAGCTCCACACAAGTCCATGCCCACCAAGATAAGATACCCTGACAATTGCGCGTAACTGGATACATAGGTAAAATTATTTTATTTTATTTGTTTTATTTATTTATTTTTAGTTCAATTATTTTACTAATATATTATTTTGTTTAAGTGCAGTTTTCGTTTTCTATATTGCATTTTTTTTTAAATAGCGTCTTTTAGAAAAATTGTGTTTTTTTTTTAAATATACGTATTATACAATTGAGATATGTATCTTATAGGTAAAATTTAAAAAAGATACATATCTAACCGTACCTTCAACGTATATTATAGTTATGATTAAAAAAAGATATTTTTTGACACAGTGTTTTTATAAAAATAGAAATCTTAACTAGAGTTTTTCAAAAAGATATGGTTAGTTAGGGTTTTCATTAATTCGGGAAAATTAGATTTCTTAATTTTTTTTAAATATAATAAATTGATAAATAAATGAAAACTTGGCTCAGTTTTCAAAATAAAATAAATCCATCTACTAAATATTTTATAAAAAGAGAATTACGGCAAGTTTGATCCCAATTAGCGGATATGTAGGCACTTTTGGGGTAATTGCATAAAAAAATTTTAAAAAAATTTCCTTTTTCTTAGAAATTTATAATAAAAAACTACTTTAGTTATTTCTTGTATGTTTAGGTATATTTTTAGTATTTTTTAGGGAATTATAAAAATAAAAGCCCATCAATTTTTCTTTAGTTTTTACGTGATGACTTAATCTTAATAGGTTAACTCTTGAACTTGGTTTTTTCTGGTTTAATTTCCTAAAAATCAATTTTTTTAGAATATCCACAGACTAGTGGCCAATTTCCTACCCAAAAACCTTAATTTCATTTTTTAACAGTTGAATTAGTTGGCAACTCCATTTTTAAAATTTTTTAGAAAAATATTTCCTTAATTTAATGTCAAGTAATTTATATTAAGTGGTTTGGGCTTAATATAGGTTAAATTAAAGAAACCGAAATAGGGGCCCAACATTGATCTCAAGACTATTATCATAGATATAGTCCACACAAGGCATACATGACTTAACTAACTTAAAGTATTCATTCCGATACCTGTTAATGATCAAGTCTGTAATATAGTTTTACAAAATATGTATTATGTATGACTTATTATCTAATAATACAACAGTATTTATATAAACGTTTCACACCTAAAGTTATAATTTACAATTAAAGTTTACCAAAAGCCACAGGTTTTAAAGTATATTTACAATAAGATAGGAAACTAGTGGATGTCCTAGTGAATTCCCAATTAGTTTCCTTAAAACTCAAAAGAAAAGTCAAAAGCTTAGATTAAGTGAATTCTCTATTCCTCACTTTCCCAGCTAACTACACACTAACCTAGGGGTAGTGATATTTGAACATTTTGACCTTCACTCATCACCTACAAAAGAGTCCATAGGGATGTGAGCATAACTAGCTCAATAAGTAAGACAAATTCAGAAAAGTACCACCCAATCACAAACAATATTATTATTTATAATGAAATGCAATGCAATCAGTCACTTAAAACATCGCATAATGTTATCCAGTCCATTACAAGGTTAGAGAAATTAAATCTACTCTAACCCGAATTGAGAAGTTTTCATTACTCAAAATCGGACCAAACCTAGACTTGTACAATGAAGAACATCCTCCTCCTATGACCACCTTTGAACTACGGCCCCCACCATTTCTATGACCCTTTTACTTGTCACTTAGTTAGATTAAGAATAAGGAAAGGACCGTTTTAGCTATTCTCATCGAAGGGAGTCGGTATTTGGCATGACACTCCTAATCATTTCCCTAATAGTTGCTATGCATGTTTAGTTAAGTTAGCGGTCAAGTCAGTCTTAATTCCATTTAAGTGTAGCTAACAAGTTCACAACAAAACTAAATAAAGTAATCATGCAGAATAGCATGCCAAGGAGTTTAACTCCTATTTCAAACAGAATACCAACCACATACATGGCATGCATACGGACAACTAATTTACAATCATGATCAAAAGTACTCTTAAACTTCTAGATACTTTAATACAATATTTCAATGAGTAGTAAAGCCACGATCCCAATTTACCTATCTTGACGTTCACTGTGAAAGACTCGTATCATCGACACTTTGTTCATTTGAAGACCCTATATATATATATATATATATATATATATATATATATATACAAAATATAAATTTAGTTTTTGTAAGAGTTAGAAAACGTTAGGGTTCTATCTATTTGTATTTCATTAATAGTTATATATTTATTTATATATCTAAAGTATATTATTATTTTCCTTATATAATGAAATATAGTTTTATTATATAAATTAAGTTAAGTTATTCATTATTGATAATATACATAGTTATATTATTACGAAAAATATGTCATTTCGATCATATCAAAACGTACTTTTAATTAATCAATTTATGTCTCAATTACGATAAGGTTATCGTAGTACATAAATCCTCGTAATATTATAGAGATATAGGTTATATTATCTACGATTATCTTATTTTAATAAAAGTAGCATTATTGGGTTCGTACATACCTAATGATACGTATTACCAGTTTTATTTCGAGAAATAACTTCTAAAGTGTATTTCTAGTTCTTGATATACCTATACATGCCTAAAATATGTATACAATTGAATTATATTTTATATAATTTGCTAATATAACTGAATAATATCGGTATTATGAAACCTTAATATATAAACAACATAACCCAATCATAAAACTATCATCAAATATGTTTAAAAATTCATTTTTTACCAAATATGACCAACATGTATATGTATAGTTTTTATTTCAATATTTATTATATTTTAGCCTATTATTACTCAAAGTGCGCCCCAATTCGTAATTTAAGCTTGTTTACTACAAAAATTCATAATAAATGACTTGGGTCACCAAATAATTCCCTGAAATTTTCTATAAACTCCTAAAAATATGGGGAATTCTATCAGTACATGGTTCTATGCAATCAGGTTTATTGTCTATATGTTCATAATTACATTTTTACCTATAAATTACATTTAATTCACCAAATATTATCCTTTCTATGCAAAATTATTTTCAATATATCCTAACATCATTATAAATCACCAAAAGTCAATGGACATCCATTTCATTAATAAATTTTGTAAAAAAACCTATTTATTTCATCATTTCACCCTATTTTTAGTTATTTTTAAGTTAAAAAATTACAATAAATATAAAAAATACCTAAATTAAAAATAAGGATACATAACAATTAAATACATATCATATGTATTCTACATAAGAATTTTGAGTTAGAAACTACATCATTTACTATATTTATTTTAAAGGTCAAAATTCGAATAAATAGTGGTTTTTTAAAGCAAGTACATAAAATAATCTTAATTTTACAAAAATTAAATTTCCGCATGAAAATATTTTTAAAATAACCTAGATGCAATTTTTCTCATAATTTTCCGACTTAATTTAATATTTTTTGAAAATTAAGCAAAAACAGGGTAGATATTTGACCAACCTGTTTATCGATGCTCCGATAGCCAACTGTAGATGGGGGTTTTCGGAAGGGTGGCACATAGGCGACTCTACTAGGCGGTGAAGTGGTGTAATAGCAAATCAATGTTTGGTCTACGAACTACTCTTACCTAGTTTCTTGCTCTGTTTTTGTAATTTTTAAAATCTTTCTATCACTACCCTAAATCTAGAATGATTTATGGAAGTGATTCGAGGTCTCCATTTTTCACTTTATACACTATTTTTGAAGCAATTAGGAGGTGTCTCTTGTTAGTGAATTCAAGCTTTTAACTCATACTAAATTAGTGCTAGTGTTGTTACGATGAATTCTCAATTTTTCCAAATTTTTTTGTTACGATTTAGATAAGTCTTGATTAATTTTGAAGCTAATTATTGATATTTTACATAAATTACATTAGTATTTAGTATATTTATTAATATACGTATATACATCCTATATATGTCATGTGTAATATGTTATTGTACTCATATAATTATGTTAGCATATCTTTTCTTTTTAAGATATATTTTCTACTTATTTTTATTAGTTTTTCTCATATTATATATAATTATATAATTTTTTGTTAATTTATGGGTATAATTATTATATATACTGAGTATAATCATAAAAATACGAGTATACTCATATAGTTTATTGTATTACATTATTTCCTTTTATAGCTTAATTAACTTATCTCTAAGTCCTCATCACATTCTGAACTCGATTTTAGGGGTTTTGATTATTTTTACACTATATTGAATAATCACACTTCTAAGGCTAAAATTGGGATTTTACGTCATTATTTTTAAATCTAACTAGTTGAGTTGGTTCAATCAGATAAGTTTTTTCGAAGGCCCTAGATCTACAAAGGCCCTAGATCTGGGTACAATTGCCCTAAACGCAATTTTTAGGTTCTAGTCAACTTCAAGAACACTGTCCTGTCGTACATTCTCTTTAGGTTCTAGCTATCCCAAGGAGTACTGTCCCATCTTATTCTATTTTAGGTTCTAGCTAGCTCAAAGAGCATTGTCCTATCTTACATTCCCTTTAAGGTTCTAACTAACTCAATGAGTATTGTCCTATCTCATTCTCTTTAGAGTTCTAGCCAACTCAAGGAATGTTGTCCCGTTTCACATTCTCTTTAAGGTTCTAGCTAGGTCAAGGAGTACTGTCCCATCTGACATTCTCTTTAGGGTTCTAGTTAGCAAAGGTACATTGTCTCATCTCATTCTCTTTTGGGTTCTAGCTAGCTTAAGGAGCATTGTCCCATGTCTCATCTCGATTTCTCTTTAGCATTCTTGCCAACTCAAGGAGCACTATCTCATCTCATTCTCTTTAAGGTTCTAGCCAGCTCAAAAGTGCTCTCCCGTCTCGATTCCTCTTTACAGTTTTAGCCAGCTTAAGGAGTGTTGTCCTATCTTACATTCTCCTTAAGGTTCTAGCCAGCTTAGAAGTGCTCTCCCGTCTCGATTCCTCTTTAGGGTTCTATCCAGCTTAAGAAGTGTTGTCCCATCTTATATTCTCTTTAAGGTTCTAACCAACTTAAGAAGCATTATCCCGTCTCAATTTCTCTTTAGGGTTCTAGCCCACCCGTAGGGCTCTTACCCTTTATCTCATCTTACATTATCTTTAAGATTTTAGTCAACTCAAGGAGCATTGTTTCGTTTCAATCTCTTTAAGGTTTTAGCTAACTCAACAAGCACTCTCCGGTCTCAATTTCTCTTTAAGGTTCTAGCCAGCTCAAAGAGCGCTGTCCCATCTTACATTCTCTTTAAGGTTCTAACCACCTTAGAAGTGCTCTCCCATCTTAATTCGTCTTTAGGGTTTTAGCCAATTCAAGGAGTGCTATCCCATCTTACATTCTCTTTAAGGTTCTAGCCAACTTAAGGAGCATTGTCCCGTCTCAATTTCTCTTTAGGGTTTGAGCCATTTGAAGAAACGTTATCCCCTCCTACATTCTCTTCAAGGTTCTAGCTAACTTAAGGACCACTACCCATCTTACACTATCTATAGAGTTCTAGCCAGCTTAAAGAGCTCTTTCCCATCTTAAATTCTCTTTAGGGTTCTAACCAACCCGTAAGACTTATCCCATCTTACATTCTCTTTAGGGTTTGATTCAGCTCATGGAGCGTTATCTCATTTCATTCTCTTTAAGGTTCTAGCTAACTCAACGAATGCTCTCCTGTTTCAATTTCTCTTTAAGGTTTTAGCCAGCTCAATGAGCGCTATGCTACCTTACATTCTCTTTAAGTATCTATCTAACTCATGGAGCGTTGTCTCGTCTTACATTCTCTTTAGGTTTTAGTTAGCTCAACGAGCACCATCTCGTCTCATTCTCTTTAAGGTTCTAACCAACACAACAAGCATTTTCCAGTCTCATTCTCTTTAGAGTTCGAAAAACTCAAGGTATATTGTTCTATTTCACATTCTATTTAAGGTTCTAGCTAGCTCAAGGAGAGATATCCCATCTTACATTCTCTTTAGGGTTCTAGTCAACAAAGGAACATTGTCCCGTGTCAATCTCTTTTAGGTTCTACCTAGCTTAAGGAGCATTGTCTCGCCTCGATTTCTCTTTAGCATTCTTGCCATCTCAAGGAGCGCAATCCCATCTTACATTCATTTTAGGGTTCTAAATAGCTCAAGGAGCATTGTCCTATCTCGATTTCTCTTTAGGGTTCTAGCCAGCTTAAGAAGCACTACCTATCTTACATTCTCTTTAGGATTCTAACTAGCCCAAGAAGCAACTAATTTGTGAATTTTCTAAAAAATATTTTCTAAAGAATTTAACCAGAAAAACTAAATTTAGAGGCTAACTTATTAAAACCAAGTCATCGGGTAAAAGTAAAAAAAAAAAAAAACTAATGGGCCTTTATTTTTTATGGTTTTTCTAAAGATTCCAAAACATGCAAAAACATACAAAAATGTTAATAAAATGAATTTTTAATAATTTTATTACGAATTTAAAAAAATATTTTTTTTATATGGTTACCCTAAAGATGCATACATACCTGCTAGTCTGGATCAAACCAACATAGTTCTATTTTTTTAGAAAAGATTTAATGAGTTGATTCTTTTTAATTTGAAAATTGAGTTAGATTTACGTTATTTAACAATTTATTATTTTTTTAGAAAAAAACCTAAAAAATCTAACTACATGAACCTATTTTAAAAAGACCTAACTAACTAAATCTTTTAAAAAAACTTCAGTAAAGATTTATTACTATTTAAAAAAAAAAACTACTACATGCTAAAAAATTATTTTTCTATAACCCTAAAAGCAAGATTTATGTGAATCTACGTAGATACGCAATTTAGAAACATATCTTCACTAAAGATTTGAATCTTAGAAAATTATGCAACTTTATTTACAAATGCAATTTTTAAAAATGTAATTTTCATGTAAAAGTTGTAGTTTTTTTATGAAAAAGATGCAACTTATCTTTAAAAAATACAAAATTATATAAAAAAACATGACATATAAATTATGTTAAGATTGTTCAATTAAAAAAACTAAACCAACAACCTGCACTAAGAAAAACAAAGTTAGTAAGATAAAACTCTTAACTAAAAAAAAAAAAAACTAAAGGAAAAACAAAATAAATAAATAAACCAACTTACTCAACTACTTAAGTAGGTTGAATCCAAAGGTGTGGATCAATTCACCACAAATTGGGTTAGACTTCAGATTAGGTCAAGAAGCTCCACAATGGTTTGAGTTAGGTCGTACTTAGTTCTCCAACAACAATAGTTCAATGTTGTACCAAGCTTTTTGATTCCTAAAACAAATTAAAAATTCGATTTTTATGAAAATTTTATTGGTGAAATTTGGCTTGGTGCTAATGTTTCACCTTAAAGTAGTGATTTGGGTAATATTCGCAACAATGGGGGTTGGTGGTTCAATTGAAGTTGGGTTTGGCTCTAGTATGTACTATGGATAGGTACAATCAAGTCAATGGGTTTGGTCATGCATTGGGAATCGCTGCAAGGTAAGGGTCATTGGTCCTGATCTTTGATCACTGTAGTTGGTGTTTAGGCATAGTGCTCGCTAACCATGAGGTGTTAAGTGTGTCTAGTTTAGAGTGGAGTAGCGTGTAGGTTTAATATTTGGTTCAAGAATTGTAGCATCTGGTCGGTTTGATGTTGTGCATGTATATCTCCTGTGACTTGCAGTGTGCATGGGTGCATTTCATGTGTATCGCAAGGGAATGGTCAGTTAGGCTTGTATGCCCTAATAGTGGGCAGGCATGTGCTACTACTACATAGGTGATATTATAGCGTATTGCTGTTCATAGAGTAAATTGGTAAGCTGTAGACATAGGTTAAACTGCTACAGTTGGAGTGTAATATCAAGTGGCCGATTATGCTACTATTGGATATGTGGCTTGGAATTTATGTTCGTAGGGTGAGAATGAGTGATATTAGGTGTTTGGGTTTGTGTGATGCGAGAGTTAGAAAGCAATTGTGTATGGAACTTGAATATCTCTTTATCAATAGACGAATTCTATTTATAAACAAGGAGTTTGAATCTTTTAGATCTTTTTTAATGAATATTCAATCTCAATCAGAGTTTAACAAATCTATTCTTTATGAGATACGATAATGTCCACTTTAGATTTGTTAGTTTTTCGAATTATTTTGTTGTGATTCTATTAAAAAAATCTAAAGATTTGATTCAATCTATTAAAGAACGAGAAAAAGAAGAGAGAGAGAAAAAAAAAAAAAAAAAGAACAAAAAAATAAATGAGACATGATAGGCATTAGAAATCCCCTAATGTGCAGTGAAGGATTCAAACTTGTAACCTTAGACTCCCCCATACACAAGCTAAGCTACTGAGCTATTACTCTTTTCTTAACATGATGAGCACTTAAAATATATTTAAGATATCAACACTAGGCCAACATTAATTGTTATCCTCAAACCTTGGCCTAATTTGTTCTAAATATACATGCTTAAAAACTTTCAACACATTTTTAATTTAATGAACCCTGAGTCTTATTTTAATTAATCCCATAAAGCTAAAATATTTTAAACTCTTAATTTATTAAATCACGTACATTTTCAACTATTGCTTGATCCCACCCCAAAAGAATAATTAACTTGACTCGAATACTTTTTGACACTTTGTATTTTTTTTTTTAATTTTTCATTTTTTTCACTTTTTCTTTTTTTTTGTCAAAAATTTTTAAACCTAACCCCAAAAATCAAAAAGAAAAGAATCTTAAAATGAAATGGTGGCAAAAATAAGGTGTCTGCAGCTGTCCCTCTTTGTAGTGAAGTTCAAATAAAACTTCTTTACAAAGACAAAAGAAATGTCCACTTGTGCCCAATCTTAGCTTAAATTGACAGGGTGATTATCACTAGCTTGAATGGTCAATTAAGCAATGTCTCATCTTAAATGGATGAAGTGAAAGGATACCGACTTGAAATATCAAGGCAAAATAATAAAGGAGCTCATCTTGAAAGGACAGGGTAAAAAGATTAGGGGGTACATCTTGAAAGGGCGGGCAAAAGGATAGGTGACCCATCTTGAAAGAATAAGGCAAAAGGATAAGGAACTCATCTTAAAAGGACAAGGCAAAAGAATGGGGCAAAAGGATAGGTAGCCTCTCTTAAAAAGACAGGGTAAAAAGATAAGTAGCCTGTCTTGAAATGACAGGGCAAAAGGATAGGTAACCTAACTTAAAAGGACAAGGCAAAAAGATAAGTGGCTTATCTTGATAGGTCAAGACAAAGGAATTTGGAGCCTATCTTAAAAAGATGGGGCAAATATGTAAAAAAAAGGCATGTCTTGAAAGGAAAGGACAAAATGAATAAGGGAGCCTATCTTGAAAGGACATGGTAAAAGAAGAAAGGACTCGTCTTAAAAGAACAGGGCAAAGGAAGAGCCTGTCTTAACAAGATAGGGAAAATTTTTTTTACTTCAAATTAATCCTACCATAAGATAGTTAAGGGTAAATGTCTCGAGTAGGCCAATTGACTCATTTTGAATTGGTAGATAACTCGAAGAGGATGGATCTCTTCAAGCTTTTCAAAAGACTTTTTTAATTCAAATAAATATCTCTATTGAAAACTTCAATACTATTTTACATGGGAATGGAAAATTTCACAGATAATAACCATTCGGTATACTTCGTATTGACTCCCAATATTTACTTATTTAGATAGTAGAATGTCATCAAAGTGTTTTACCAGTATTCCTTCATAATTTTATTTTTCATAGAATAGGGTGTTCTTTACTTATGGGACCTAATTTGGACTCTCATTCATCGTAACAAATTGTAATGGAAACTTTAGCTTGTGAGTCCTTTAACTATACCATGCTCATATTTGATGCTTTCACCATTGTCAGTTTTCAATTCTTACCTCTATGATTCTTAAAAAATAAATCTCTTTTCAAAAGATAAGATTAAATCACAAGGAGAATTTGACTTCAATTTATTTGGTAATTTAAGTTCAATGGTAAGTGTTTGGTGTTTAAGTGTATAAGGATAAGAAACAAGGTATAGAAGATTTTATTGGTGAAATGTTTGTTTGTCAACGACTATTTGAACCCAAGAACATTCATGAATATCAACTTTGTTTGTAAAAGATAAAAGATTAACCATAAACAAATTCTCAATAAAAAATTAGAATCTTTATTGAACTCAACATTTCATGGATAATACAATTTAATAACATCTAAATTAATAGGGCCCCTTAAATTCGGACCATCCATTTCTATTAACGCTAATGCACCTCCCTACAATACTCCCTTTACCACATAAGAGCCTTCATAATTTGGAGCAAATTTGCCCCTGAGGTATTTTACATTCGACAATACTTTCTTCAACACCAAATCTCCTTCCTTGAAGTATCTTGAGCATACTTTCTTGTTAAAGGCATAGACCATCCTCTATTGGTAACATTGATCATAACACATTGCTGAGAGCTTCCTTTCATCCAGGAGGTTCAAATGCTCCATTTGCTTTCTTACCCATTTTGCTTCATCGAACTGAATTTCTATTAGCACTTAAAATGAAGGTATTTCTACTTCCACCGGTAATAACATTTCAGTTCCATATACCAAGGAACAAGGCATTACACCTATAGAGGTTTTGATTGAAGTTCTATAAGCCATAAGAGCAAAAGGGAGAATCTCATGTCAATCTCTATAAGTGATTGTCATTTTCTCAATAATCCTCTTAATATTCTTGTTAGTGGCTTCAACTACCCTATTCATCTAAGGTCAGTATGATGTTGAGTTTCGGCGATTAATCTTAAATTGGTTGCATACTTCAGCCGTCAACTTATTGTTCAAATTTGACCCATTGTCCATAATAACATACTCGAGGGCATCATATCTAGCAATGATGTCTCTCTTAAAAAATCTAACTACTACTCCTTTGTTCATCGTAGCATATGATGTTGCTTCTACCCACTTAGTAAAATAATCGATTGTGACTAGAATAAATCTCTACCTATTTGAAGCCATTGGCGAGATTGAACCAATCATATCTATCCCCTACATTGAGAAAGGCCAAGGAGCCAACAGTACATGTAATTCTTGGGGAAAAGTGTTGATTTTATTAGCATACACCTAACACAGGTGATAATGTCTTACACACTTAATATAGTTTGATTCTATTGTCATCTAGAAATATCCCATCCTCGTGATTTTCCTAGCCAACATATACCTGTTCATATGAGGACTATAGACCCCTTCATGCACTTATTTCATTAATTTCTTGACCTCTTCTTCATTTACACATCTTAATAATGTCGTATTAAGTGATCTTTTGTATAGCAAGGTTTCTCTCAATAGTAAATAAGCAGCTAATCCCCTTAATGCTTTTCTATCTTTTCTATCAGCCTCATCAAGGAATATACCTATTTGAAGTAACCTTTTTTTATCATAATAGCAGGGCTTCTTTTGTTCTTTCTCTTCAACAATCAAATAAAAGGCCGGTTTTCCTTTGCCTCAATCTTTAGGGGCGTAGTCTCTATCCTATTTGTGATTTTCACTATTAATGCTAATGTAGCTAGTGCATCGACAAATTGATTCTGGGTTCTCAAAATGCAAATAAATGAAATTTCCTAAAACATTTCAATTAACTTTCCCAATTGCTCATGATAAGGTATCAACTTACCATCTTTTGTCTTATATTCTCCTAAAATCTGGGGAATTATAAGAGAGAAATCTCCAAGCACTTCAAGATTTTGTATTCCCATATCTAAGGCCATTTGAGCCCCAAAATGCAAGCCTCATAGTCTACTATGTTATTTATATATGGAAATGGTAACCTAACTCCCACAGGGAAATGGTTGCCCTTAAGCGATACCAGTACTACCCCTATTCCACATCTGAACACATCAATTGTTCCATCAAAATACATTTTACATTCCATTTTTTCACCACTCAATTCATTTGCCACCATTTTTCGAACCATCGCTATCTTCTAGCAAGTATTTTGCCAATTAATCAGCCACCGCTTACCCTTTGGCTGAGCTTTGACTTATGTATTTGATGCCAAACTTAGAGAGCAACATCTTCTACTTTGATATTCTCCCAATCAATGCCATCATTTTTGCTAAATACCTCAACAAGTTATGTTTTGTCAACAGCTCCACTAGGTAATAGAGAGTATATCGTATGAGGCTGTACATTACCCACACTAAAGTATAACATGTTATTTCCACCTTTGAGTATTTCCATTAACCTTTTATGAACTTCTTGCTTAGGTAATATATAGGATACTCTTTTCTGCCTGTTTCGTCTTTCTACCCCAACATACATCCCATCAATTTAGGGAGGATCGTCAAGTAAAGAATCAATGGCTGTTGGTGTAGGACTAACCAAATTCATGAGATCCTCTTTGATTTTAGCAAATGCCTACTCATACTCTTCATCCCATTATATTGCTACATTCTTCCTTAAGAGTTTGAATAATTATTTGCATTTATCGATTAGTTATGATATAAACCTAGCAATGTAATTCAACCTTCCTAACAATCCCTTGACATCTTTTATAGTCTTCGGTGCAAGCATACTTACAATTGCCTTGACTTTATTTAGGTCCATTTCAATCCCTCTTCTACTAACTACAAAACCTAACAATTTGCCTGAGGTTACTCCAAAGTCACATTTCTCTAGATTCAGCTTCAGTTGAAACTTTCTCAATTACTTAAATAGTTTTCGCAAAACTTCGACATGATCCTCATCCTCTTTAGATTTGGCAATCATATCATCTACAGAAACTTTGATCTCCTAATGCATCATGTCATGAAACAGTGCAACCATAACACGTTGATGAGTTGCCCTAGCTTTCTTTAACCCAAAAGGCATTATACGGTAACAAAACGTTTCCCAAGTGGTAACAAAGGTAGTCTTGATTTTATCTTGCTCTACCATTCTAATTTGATTATATCTTAATAAATCATCCATAAATGAGAAAATATGATTTCTAGCCTTGTTGTCTACCTAAACATCAATTTGTAGTAAAGGTAAATTATCCTTAGGTGTCGCCTGATTTAAATCACAAAAGTCCACACAAACCCTAACTTTCCCATTTTTCTTTAACATCGACACCACTTTGGCTACTAATTTGAGGTAATCTGATACTTCTATGAACTCTACTTCTAGTAATTTCTTCACTTCCTCTATTATCTTAAGGAGTATATCAAGCCTAAACCACCTAAGCTTTTACCTTTTAGGTTTAATATCATCTTTTGTAGGCAACTTATGAACTATGATTGATGAATCCAAACCGGGCATGTACTCGTAAGACAAGGCAAATATATCTATCTATTTTGATAATAAAATAATAACTCTTGCTTTTGATCGTCCGCTAGATTACTCCCAATTTTCAAGTTTCATGGATTCTCTTTTGTCCTTAGATTAATCTCAACTATCAGTTCATCAATGATCACTCTACCTTGTTCAAATTGACGCCAACTCTCTTATATTTCATTTAGGGTCTTAATATCATCTCCGACGTCTGACCCAATAAGGCTGAAGATGGTACCGATACTTTCATCATTTACAACCGTGAGATATCTATTATTTTCATCATTTTTATCGAATCTAAAGAGTAAAGGAAAAGGAAAAAGGTAACAAGTAAATAACAAAGAATGAGATTTGAAAGGAAGGAAATAACTTTATTGAATGAATTCAAATTGTTTAAAAGAAAGTGCCTAACTAATTGGACTAACTATGAAATTGAATGCTCCTAATTAATCTAAGTTGCTTTTCTAAAGAGACCTATTAACAGGAATTGAAAACCAATTGCATAAGGAAACTAGGGCATCAATATCTTTCTCCTCATCTAGACTAATGTTGCATTATTGACTAGAGCCTTGGCTAAACCGGCTACTTCAGGTTCTTAAACGTAGGCTGGTATTGAAAATGTTTGGTGGACGTCTAGAAAATCCATATGGGCATCGTATAACTATTCTTCTCTCTTCCCTCTAGTTTTTGCCTTCATTTCTTGGACTGCTTCCTCAATAGGCTCATATCTAAGCTCGAATGTTCTAATTTGCTGCTTAAGTTGTTTTGAATGACCCCATGCCCCCTGTCCAGACACTTCAATCATGCTAACCTCGTCAAAAATTTGCAACCCCAGTTCCTTTAATTCCTCACTCTTGTATATGAAATAGCTATCTCCTTGTAAATCTCATAGTCTTGCTCACCAAGAGTAGTGACCAGTTGCCCATTAGCTATGAATTTTACCTTATGATGTAAACTAAGTGGAATTGTCCCTATGGAGTGAATCCAAGGCCTGCCCAATAGAAGGTTAAAGGTTCAAGGTATATCTAGGACCTAAAATGGAATAGTGAACATTTGTAGACAAATCTCAGCCTACAATCCAATTTCTCTAAGTATCTCTCTCTTTGATTCGTCAAAAGCCCTTACTGAAATCGAGTTAAGCTTTATTTTAGTCATATCTACTCTAAGTAAATTTAGCGTCACCAACAAATATACGTTCAATGAGGAACCATTATCAATCAATACCCAAGCTATGTTTCTCCCTGTACACTTAACCACTATGAAGAGGGGTTTTGCGTGTTAACCTTCCTCTTCACCTAATTCATTAAGCGAGAACGAAATTTGATCCATTGCAAAGATAGAGTTAACTACCAAACCCAACTTTTCAATAGAAATGCCTTCAGGTACTTTGACATCTTTCAAAATGCTGATTAAGGCTTCCCAATGAGTATCGGACGACAACAAAATTCAAGCTGGTACCTTAACTAGCTTATCCATAATATTGTACTCGCTAGCTTTCGCTATCTTCTTAGAAACATTTTGATCTTTCTCATTAGTATCCTCAAGGATTTTTTAGGAAGCCCCTTATATAGTCATCTTTCTCTTAGCCTCCCCATTTTAGTCATCGACTCATCTCGAGTAAATAAGTCTTCCAACCATAGGTGCTACGAACTTGGTCGTTTGATTAACCATCTGGTAATCTAAAGGAGCTGCTTTGTAATTCTCTAGGGCTATTGAGACATTAAAAGCAATCTTCTTTAGTTTATCCAATTCTTTAACCTTCTCATTTTTTCTATAGTACTCAAAAACCAAAGTTTTAGGCTCATCTCCAATCATCCCAAATGTCTCAACTATTTTCTTGGCTTCTACAATGAGCTTGTCTTCTTCCTCATATTCGAAACCCCATTCAGTGGGTGGTTCATTAGCATATATAACAAGTAAACCGGAATAATCAACCAAGTACTCAAAATTTCCTTACGACTCTCCTAAGGTATCGACCGTTGAATCTCCAGCTTCATACCCTTTTCTAAGCTCCTTCTAAGTACATTTTTCTCATAGCTTCGGGACTAACATAGCCACAATGTTAACCTTCTTTTTCTTCCCATCTTTCAACAATTGATACATTGCCAATCTAGTTTAGGTTCTATCTCTAAGATTCATATTTTGGAAGTGTCTAGCCTGCCCTAAATTCCAAGCTACCTCTTCAATAACGATAAGGAGACTATCTAGATCAACTTTTAGTTCAAGCAACTCAGCGATGATCATATTGATCGAGTGTGCATAATCAGTTAGAGGATTATTACCTATATTGGGAGCAGGAGTCTGAATGAAGTTCAATTATACTAACTTAACATCAATAAGATCCTGGATCTTGTGTTTGAGTCTCCAGCACTAGTCTGTAGAATGTCTTACTTACCTCAAATGATAAACGCAATGGAGCTCTAACCTTCCTTCGATGCTTCAAATGTCAAGAGATTCTCCTTTCTTAGTCGTATAAGAACCTAGCTTAGGGGAATGGGTATCCTGGTAAACTGTCTCCTTTGTGGCAATTATGTGGCAATTATTTTGATCCATATTCAGTGCAAGTTTTGAATCTCTTAACATGGCTACTCGAGCTACAAGTCTAACGATGTTGCTAGTATTGACAATGCTTACAGTAGCTTCTTTAGCCTTGTTAAAGAATTTTGTGGGAGGTATCTTCTTCTCAATTGCTTCAGGATTAGGAAGCCTTCCCATAGAGACAGCATCCTCAATTCAACACCCTAAGGCTATAATATCTACAAAGTTGGAAGCGAGGTGGCCTACCAGATGTTGGTAGTATAGACTTTTGAGAGTGTTAATAAAAGTAAAGGTCAAATCCTTTTCTATTAGGAGAGGAGTCACCCTAATCGCTATGCCCCTCCATCTTTAAGTATTCTCCTTGAAGCTTTCGTTAGCCTTCTTACATAGATTGTTCAAATCTTACATGGATGAGGCCACCTCAATATTAAACTTATACTAGTTATAAAAAGCTAAGGCTAACTTATCCTAAGTGTCAGTCTCGTTCAAGTCTAGTTGGGCATACTTAGTTAATGTCAGTCTAATTAGACAATCTTAGAAGGTTTAGACCATCACTTTATCATACTTCATGTATTTTCCCATCTTTTTGATGTACAGCTTGGTGTAAAGCTTCAAGTAGTCAATCCCATCATATTTCTCAAACTTAGAACTTTAAAATTTTCCAGAAAGTCATCATCTTGATGTGTCGACAAATTGATCATTCCCATCTACTTAAACCCATTAACAATTTCCAAGGTTTTCATCTTCCCAATCAATCTCTGTGTAAGCTTATGTTCCATCTCCTTATATTTGTCCTCTATGTCTTCCAGTTTAGGGGGGGGGGGGGGGGGGGGGGGTTGCATCTATGCTACAATTTGGGTTGACTTAAGATGCCTAACGATCATTGAGAATTCCGATAGCTTGAGTGAGAGCTTGAATTTATTCGACCATCTTGATCATATTTTCTTTTAAGGTTGCAACTCTTGAGTTAGGCTTAGTTTGGTCGATGTTTTCACAACTAGGGGTTGACATTCTTACTTTAGAACGAGTAAATATTAGGCTTTTAACAAAGTCTGCTCATTTGAGTGTTATCTTCAAAATCTTAAAAAAAAAAAACCCCGAGTTTAGAACCTTTGTTAACCAATTTTTTTGTTTTTTTTTTTGTTTCTTTTAAACGTCTATAATACAAGAAGAGTCATACAATATCAAAGGTTACTAAGTATAAAACAATAAATAAAATAAGAAAATCAATGCAGTATGCTACACATGCATGTGATGCAATAAGGGCTGGTAATTAATAAGTTATAAGGATTATTATAAACTTACGATCGAGATTACACTTGTATATAAGTGTATTAAAATAAAATTTTGAAAACAATGAGGCCTATGGACGCTTATGGGTACTGATTCATTTAATTTTTTGAAAAGAAAGTCCAACTAACCACATATTATAATAATTAAATTTTTTCCTGTAATTTAAAAACGACTAACCCCTTTTTTAAAAAAAAAAATGATGCAGAAGGGTAGGATCTAAGAGTTTCAAGCTCTATAGTCTTAAGCATTCCAAGAGGAAACACCTAATGGGCTACATCAAAATACGAGTACGCTCACCTATCACCACCAAGCGAGGGTAAAAACCCCAATGACTCGAAGGTGATACAATGGTAGCCTATCTTATGTTAACAAGGTGACTTAGGTCCAATTATATCTAAGCAAACAAATAATTTAAAAAAAAATAAAGACACCCTTAAATCCCTAGTAAGGGGGCTATTAGGGCTAGGCTTTTCCAAGAGGCCTGCATCATCAAAACCCAATTAGTACAACTATTATACATAAAAAAATAAAAAATAAAAGCCCATTAACTATTATTATTATTATTATTTTTACATGGCTAGCCCACTATTCCCCAATAAAGTCGTTAAATCTATCAAGCCCTATTCTGATTTTTCTTGATTTTTCTTATACTAAGCCCAACTTACTTAATATAAAATACTCGATATAAAATTAAAGAAAAACATTTTTCTTTTAAAAAATATAGAAAAATAGTTTTGAAAAATAAATTTGGAGTTGCTAACTAGTGAAATCTAATAAAAAGAGAAATTAGAGTTTTTGGGTGGAATCACCCTAATTTAGCAACTAGTTTATGAATTTTCTAAAAAATACTTTCTAAAAAATGTAACAAAAAAAAAACCGAATTTGAAGGTTAACTTATTAAAACCAAATCACCATGTAAAAGTAAAAAAACTAATGGGCCATTATTTTTTATAATTTTTCTAAAGATGCCAAAATATGCAAAAATATACAAAAATACAATTAAAATGAATTTTTAATAATTTTATTACGAATTTTAAAAAAATTATTTTTTCCAATATGGTTACTATAGAGGTGTCTATGCATCTGCTAGTTGGGATCAAACAAATATAGTTTTATTTTTTTAGAAAAAATTAAGTAAGTTGGTTCTTTTTAATTTGAAAATTGAGCCAGATTTATGTTATTTAATAATTTATTATTTTTTTAGAAAAAAATCTAAAAAGATCTAACTTCATAAACCTAGTCTAAAAAGACATAACTAACTAAATCTTTTGAAAAAACTCTAGTTAAGACTTTTTACTATTTAAAAAAAAAAACCACGTGCCAAAAAATTATTTTTCTAAAACTCTAAATGTAAGATTTATGCAAATCTACAAAAATATGCAATTTAGATACATATCTTCACTAAAGATATGAATCTTAGAAAAATATGGAACTTTATTTAGAAATGCAATTTTAAAAAGAAATGTAATTTTCATGGAAAAAATGCAATTTTTATGAAAATGATGCGATTTATTTTTAAAAAATAAAATTTATCTAAAAAATGAAAATTTATAAAAAAAAAATGACATATAATTTATGTTAAGATTATTCTATTAAAAAAAAAACTAAACTAACAACCTACCCTAAGAAAATAAATTCATTTAGATAAAACTATTAACTACAAAAACTAAAAGAAAACAAATAAATAAAAAAATAAACCAACTTACCCAACTACTTAAGTGGGTCGAATATAGGGGCATAGGTCAATACACCAAAAATCGGGTTGAGCTTTAGATTGGGTTAAGGAGCTCTACAGCGATGCGAGTTAGGTCATACCTAGTTCTCTAACAGCAATAGTCCAACGTTGTACCAAGCTTCTCGATTGCTGAAACGAATTAGGAATTCGATTTTTATGAAAATTTTATTGGTGAAATTCAGTTTGGTGCTAGTGTTTCTCCATAAAGTGGTGATTTGGGTGGTGTTCACAATAACAAGCGGCAGTGGTTTGATTGAAGTTGCGTTTGGTTATAGCGTGTACTATGGATGGGTACAATCAGGTCAGTAGGTGTGGTCATATCAGGAGTCACTATAGTGTGGGCGTCGTAGGTCTTGGTGTTTGGGTCATTATAGTTGGTGTTTAGGCATGGTGTTCACTTATCATGGGGTTTCAAGTGGGTCAGGTTTCAAGTGGAGTAGTATGTGGGTTTGATATTTGGTTCAAGAACTATGGCATTTGGTCAACTTGCTATCATGGGTGTAAATCTCCTATGATTTGCAGTGTGCATAGGTAAGTTTTGTATATGTCGTAAGGGAATGGCCAGTTGGGCATATGTTGTTGCTACAAGGGTAATGCTATGGCATGTTGCTGTTCATAGAGTGAATTGGTAGGCAGTAGACATGGGTTGCGCTACTGCTGTTGAAGCGCAATATCAAGTGGCTAATTGTGCTACTATTGCTTATAGGGCTTGGAATTTCTGTTCGTAGGGTGAGAGTAAGTAATGTTGGGTGTTTGGGTTTATGTTATGCCAGAGTCAGAAAGTAATTGTGTATGGAACTTGAATATCTCTTTATCAATAGACGAATTCTATTTATAAACAAGGAGTTTGAATCTCAATCAGAGTTTAACAAACCTAATCTTTATAAAATACGACAATATCAGCTTTAGATTTGTTTGTTTCTCGAATTATTTAGTCACAAGTTTATTTTTAAAAAATCTAAAGATTTGATTCAATTTATTGAAGAAAGAGAAAAAGAAGAGAGAAAAAAGAAAAGAAAAATAAATAAATGAGATGATCATGCGCAAAGTGCTTCCCTTTTTACAAAACTTACTAAGTTTATTACCAACTCTTAGAGTATTATATCTACTTTTGTTTCCTAGTCAACTCTTAGAGCATCATCCTTAATGTTTCAAAAGATCTTTTACCTTTGACCAATCCCCTAGTGGATTAGGCTTAAGATAGCCTGCTTTTTATAATGTTTCTCAGGGTAAGTTTATCTCCAATGTAAAAATGGTGTCTTTCTTATCTTTATAGTAAAGTTTTACTTAAACTTTACTATTAAAAAGGGTAGCGATAGATACTCCATTTTTGCCCCCACTCTCCCCATAATTTGAGAGTTTATTTTTAGAATAAGGAAAAAGAGTCTTTTCAAAAATACAAAAAAAAAATAGAAAAAGCACAAAAAGTGAAAAATTAGAAAAAAAATCGAAAATTTAGAAAGAAATTTAAAAAATAGAAAAATCATAAAAAGTACAAAAAAAATTGAAAGAAATACAAAAAAAAGCTTCATTTTATTTTATTTTATCCTTTCTTTTAATAATATTTTAGTATTTTTAGGAGATTATTTTCAAGATATGATATTTTCTTTTTTAATTTAGGTTTTAGTATATTTTGCTTACAACATGTACGGGGCACAAGCCAATAGCCCGTATGGTTAGGCACATGGATACAATTTGTAAGGAGCTTGATGATTCGGTTCAACACTCAACATAAGCATATAAGCACTTTTTTTATTTTACAACACCCAAGGGACATGTGTTGGCTTACTCTTAGGCCATGTGTTTCTTTTTTATACGTAGTAGGCAATGAATGGACCACGTAGCTGACATAGTGCCCATGTAGCTGACATAGTGCCTACGTAGCACCATAGATCGACAATTCAACAGGTTGGTCCTTTGGTTGCATATGCAATCTTATTATCGATTGTCACTTTTTAGACAAGTCAATGACGCTCATGCACACACGTACAGACACACACATATGCCAATTAATTGACTTGACACACAACATTCACACCATACACTAACATGACATATTTAATTTGACAAATCACAAATGAGGAGAAAAATGAAGTGATGGAGAGAGTCAACAAGTGTGAGAGATTTAAGAGTTGAAAATTTGTAGTAGGAAGACATAATCACAGAGATTGCAATTGCACACATGTGAAGAAATTGAATGTTAAAAAATTTTCAAAGTGCAATAAATGCACCAATATTTAAAATTTAAACGCAAGCAATATTCTAAGCTTGATGTCTCCTATGTTCGACTTCTTGATCTACTCGCATTCTGACCACTCTCAATGCTTTATTCTTAGTATTGTTCAAATGATTCCACATCATTATATGTTGTAAACATTATGCATACTTATAAAACCATACCACACTTATATAATTTTTTTTTTTTTGTTCTAGTTACGTGCTTATTTATTTATTCTTTGGCAAGTACATTTAAAAAACAAGATATAGAAACTCGCTTTAAGAAAAAAAAAAAACAACTCCGCAAGCACACCGCGTTATTGCAAATATTATGCTTACTTAAAAAATCATTCAGAACTTGTGCAAAATTTTTTTTTTCTAGTAGCATGCTTATTTATTTTTGCAAGTACGTTTAAAAATCAAGAGATAGAAATATTCGAATATATATATATATATATAAACTATTGTTCTATTGTACACATTTGGATATCGCACTTGATGATAAATTTTTTGGACTACTAACTATGTAAAACAAATGGATCGCTTTTTCTAAAGAAGGATGGAAAAGCAAAAGCAAAAGCCATTTAAATCGAATAGTTCATCAACGTGGAGGATTACACTGTCCACCATAACTTCACTAGCATGTGAATAAACAATGTATATGATAGTCTTGTAGCTCCTTTTGTGTGAGTACGTAATGCAACATGCTGGGGATGAGATCGAAATTCGATGTATCAAATATTACAAAGCTCGATGAATTATAAAGAACTTTTATGTAACTTTTGTTACATTACATATTGAAAATTGAAATCCTCCCAAAGGATTGGGAAGTATGCAATAAGGTGCTGCAAATACTGAAAGTTTTTAATGATGTTACTAACACTTTTTCCTAAGTTTACAGTCTTAGCATGTACTATTTTATAATGGAAGCCGTCTGTATAATTGCAATTTAACTTGATGCACACGAGGACCTAATTTTGTGAACTTATGTTGTTGAAATAGCAGCAAAGGGGATGTAGTATTATAAGAAAATTCATTATATCTATCTTATTGCCACTATTTTAGACTCGCAATGTAATATAGATGTTCTTCAAGACTACCTTAATCGATAACCTTTCCTATACCCAAGATGTATTTACAAAAAGTACAGCAAATGAACTTCAACAAGCTACAAGCTAAATGAACTAATTGTTTCAACATTTCTTGTATGTATATGGTAGTCAAGCTGTGGTCACCTGCGTGCTTCCCTCAACGTCCCACAACTACTCCTTTGTAAGGGAAAGATTGTAAGCCTTGAAGTTTAAGAGATATAGGTCTAGATGACTACAAACAAAGCTACGACACTATCTTAACACTAACTTCCAATTTGGTAATAATATTGGTATTCATAATTTTGACGTTCTTGCATAATGGAAGTTGTAGAGAAAGATTCATTTCCAGTACTCTCCTACAGAGCTCAACAAGTCCTTATTACTTTGACATCAACAGTTACAACTGAACAGGCATTTAATACCACCAACCTCATTCTTGATGATCGTTACACCTCCTTGCCCATCATAAATGTGGAAGCTACATCCTGCTACAAAGATTAGTAGAAAGTGGCAAATAGAACCAGGAGCTCAAGGGGACATCCACTAAGGAAGATGATTACTTTAGTAACTTCAACTTGTCCAGAGGAAATTAAGACTCAATGTTAGATTGCATAGCACATAAAGTGATAGTGATTAAAACGAAATTTTCTATTTGTTTAAAAGTCTTTCGTCACTTAGATAAATGGTAAAGAGACCACTAATTAGTTGTTTTCAAAATTAGGCCCTCTATATTTAAGCAAAATTATTCAAAACTTGGGTAAACAAAAAAATAGTGTTTGTTTTAGGAGTTTTTTCACAAAGAAAATTTTACTTGCTAATCACATAAAGTGGGTGATTTTTCAGAACATAAAAATTGACCTACATACTATAATATTTTTTTTTTAATAAAAAGACAAATAGAGAACTATAACGATTTGATCCCGGCTAGTGAATACGTAAACGTCTAGATACTTGTGTACACTTCCAAACTCTATAAATACAACCCTTCATAATACCTCTCTCCCATTTACAAATCACACTACTTACACTCAGTTCTCCACTTCTAACTCTTAGCCTCTTGCGTATACTTAGATATATTAACAAAAAAAAGAGACAGATGAACATTTCTGCTTTGTTAAAGACAAGGAAGCCCATGGAGTTTACTAGGCGTACTGTAAGTACTACTACTACATCTACTTATGTCCAAGAAGAGATCATTATTCAATGGGAAACTTAGTCAACTACTTGAAATCGCAACACCTTGGGTACTATTGCACGGCAAAATTTTGCTCTTAATCAGGGGGAAAAAAAAAGGCATATATGTTTACACCAAGAGCTTTTGCATTTTACATCTTCGTATCTATGCATTATCTTCCATTTGTCCTCCAAGGCAAATCTGGTTTCCTAATATATATGTTGGTTTGAATAATTCTGTTATTTGTGTTTTCATGTGTTGATTTTTGTTAAATGTATTCATGTCAAGTGTGTGTCTGTTGAACAACCTACATACTTCACCTTTTTTTGTATTTTTAATTTTATTGAATTGGAGAAGTGAAAAAATTTATGATATTGTCCACTTACATACGGTAACTTTATTAAGCATAATTTATATGTACAATTGTACCAATCAATGAGAAACTATGCCAAAAAATCATTTGTGCAAGAAAAGTGAAATGAGGACAAATTTTGGAAGTAATTTGAAAAAAATTATCCAAGCTGATGTTGGGAAAAAAAAAAATCATCATAACCTCCAAATAAAGGGAAAAAATTCAAAAAATATTATAAAAAAAAAACTATCCAAGAACCACCAGTTTACCAAGACCGACCCAAAACTGGCCTCGTACTAGCCGATCATGGTTCAACTAGGAGTTAAAGTGTAAACCGGTGGTTTTCATACCATTTCTGAACCAACACTCAATTTATCCCAATTGTTGTCTTTGGCTCACCCATAAATCAAACGGTAGTTATCATAACCTTTTGAAATTAGTACAATAATATTTGAAAACTATCAAAATAAGGTTAAGAAAAAGCATGGAAAAAGGTTTCTAGTGGAATAGAGTCTTATCATATAAATTTTTATTCCTCATCTCCCTCTTCTAGATCGAATTGTTGGCACTTTTACACTTTGTTTAGATTGAGGCAAAGTAGGAAGAATTAGGGAGAAAATAATTAAGAGGAGAAAAATTAAGGAATTACTTTCCATTTGATTCTAGATAATGAGGAGAAGGAAAAGTTTATAAAAAAAATTAAAGGCAAAAAGGAGATATATAAAAATACCGATACACAACTAATTTTTCACTCTCCCTCCTTTTCTCTGCAATTGGAGAGAGAGAATGGAAAGTGGTAGAGCTAGAAAATTATTTCCTTCTTTTTTCCTTTGCCCTCTTTATTCCATCTTTAGCAAAGTAAATGACTTAAATTTTTGGATTAAAAATAAATAACACATATTTTATTATTTTTGAAAACAAGTAACTTATCGCACAACCCCCTAATGTAGTGGGAGCCCGTTCATCACCCTTAAGATTTAAAAAGAAAATAAATTTTGATGAAAAACCCAACATGTCAAAGTTGAGTGTTATAACTGTAGGCCCCGTATTTGACAAATGAGGATCAAGTGGATAAATTTAAGATATTGGTGAAACTAATCCAATTAACCTAAAAATTTACTAATAAACCCGAAACATTAGTAGAGAAAATCGTTGAATCGAATATTAAAATATAATAAAGTAATAATAATATAGCTAAAATAATACAATTTAACTATATTACGTATTATTTATTTTAATCTTGTAGAATATACCTCAGTAGTTTATAAACTTTTAGAGATAAATTATATATATAATAAAATTATTATGGGACATAAAATAATATGTGAAATATATATATATATATATATATACATGTTGTGTGTAATTTTTATGTATATACATAAAACTAAAACTAATTAAAATACCTAAAAAATAGCATTTTTAACCAAGACTAAGCTAATTAAATCCATGAAAATTAATAAAAAATCTTAAGAACACTTGGGGTAGCTAGATTATATCCTAATAGGACATGTAGAATTAAGAGGGACAATTGTTGGAGTCAATGATGAAATTACATGCAAAAGAAACATGCAACTTAAGCTTAGAATTGTGAGGAGAGAAAAAGAAAATCCATTTATATACTTTACAGGCTTGGGAAAATTTAGAAACACTCTCCAACATCTCATACATTCAAGCAATCATCTAACGAAAATTTGAGTGAGCTACAGTAATCAAAGGAGAAATTTAGGAAAAAATTTCAAAATTTATTGCACGATTTGGGTAATTCAGTGGTTCATTGGAGTAAGAAGGAGCTGGAAGTTAAACAATAACCCCCACCACAAGGAACGGCTAGCGACTAGAGCTATCGATACAGGAGTGGTTGGATTTGGTGGCTGGAGCTAGGTTTTCCAATAGGTGTATATTTCTATCCAATTTTGTAAAATTCAATAAAAATATAAAAAATTCCTAGAAAATAGTAAAAGAAAAATAATCCCACATATTTTTATGTATAGAATCTAGGAAAAATATTATTTTGCAAAAATTTAATAGCTACCATATACATCCTTAAGAAATCAAAGAAATTAGACAAGTTTCGATACAAAAATAAATACTGCTACTGATATAGTTTCCACTTCAAAATTTTTTTATAAACTATACTAAACCAATATTGAATTGTTGTCTAAAATTTTTTTCCGAAACTATTTTCTAAATTTTTATTTGAATTTTGAGCCCTAAATTATGCTTAAAATAGTTTTTTTAGTAAAAAAAAAAAAAACATATTTCTCTTATAAACCTCACTTAGATTCTAAGCTTGATTAATCATTGGAGTATTTACACTATTCTAGAGTAGTTGAATTAAGTAGTAAAGTGAGGAGTTATAGAAAATTGTGCATTAGTCTTTAAAAGTGAAGTTAATAATTTAATTGCTTTGTTGGATTTAGACAAATTGATGAACTAAGATGTAATGTATAAAGAGTTGAGAAGTAATAAAGCTAAAGAAGGTTGTTTGAAGTGTTACTTATCATTTTAAATTAATCCTATAATTGCAACTTAGAAGAAAAGTAAGTAAATTAACTAATTTTAGAATATTGGTTAAAGGTAGATAATAACTCAGAGGTTTTCTGAATGAGCTATGCACGAAAATGATCCTCAGAGATTAAGTTAGAAGCAAAATTTATGAGTAAAATATAAAAATAGAAACTCATAAGCTGGGTTAGAGGATGATTTTCCTAAAAACTTTAGAGACAACAAAGTCTAATGGTAGCTTAGAAGGTAGTTTAATAAGGAGCTTAAATTGGAGAAATTTAGAAGCTGTCTCAAAGAATAAAATTGATATCACAAATAACTCATGAATAGCTTAGAGAGTAACTTAGAGGAATTTTTACTAATGAAAACTATTATAAAACCACACAGAACCTAACTCAAAGGAGTTTACATTTTATATTCACCTGTAAAAATTATTGATTAGTTAAGGAATTATGATTGGTAAGTGGATATAACTTGTAAAACCTATGATGAAATTAAAAAAAAACGTATAAAACAAACTAATGGCTAATGATTCAAAGCTTGAAAAACTAATCTATTGTATATTTTTAGGGACAATTGAAGAGCAAGGAGGCAACAATCAAGAATGGTTACTAGTAAGTGCAGGTAAGTTAGGATCAATGCTTAATAGCATATCAAGGTATCATATTCAAATACTTAGAGAATTAAAAGTGCTTATGTGGCTGTGGTTAGATTGTTTATGTGTGTTCTTATGATATTGATTAATAATTAGGAGTTAAACTTTGAGTGCTATTTTCTGCTTAAACATGTCATGTCTAACATATATGAACATGGTTGCTCATCTTATAAGTTGGATTAATCTTAATCTGATTAAGACCTAACCTAACATTTATGATAACCTAAAAAGGGTAACATTTAGGTTGTCGAACCAAATATGGACTCTTCGATGGGGATAGCAAAAATGGTCATTTTCCTACCCTTAGCTAAACTAAATGATAAGAGAGGAGATCGTGGCAAGATTATGAACCGTGGTTCAAATGTTGTCTTAGGAGGAGGGTATTCTTTATTGTATAAGTCTGAATTTAGTTTGATGGTGTCGCATTGAAACTCTTCGATCCGGGTTAGAGTGGATGAAATTTCTCTAACTTTACAATAAACCGGTGCGATGATCTATCATTTTCCTATTGCATTTGCATTTAAGTAATGATTGAGCAACCATGTTTGTTAATGTACTCTTATAGCTCCATCCCGTCTTATTGAGCTAGTTCAGCTCACATTCTAATAAATTGTTTTGGAAGTATGGAGTAGTACCTAAAGATGCCTCATTACAATTATTTGCATGTTAGTTCCGATGGTCGGGGAGTGAAGAGTTGAAAACTAATGAATAGAATAATGCTTATGTTACTTTTGTTTTTCTTTTGTAAGAAGATTATAAGATTTTTTTAGGAGGCCTTATAATTTTCGTTGGCTCGCCGATATACCTAGTATGTGCAACATAGTCTTCCTGTAGAGTTGTACACGTCTTTTGAAAACTCTCAAACTTTTGACGTATATAAAGCTATGTAAAAAAATCTAAATTATCTGTAGATATGAGAAAATATATTTTGTAAAGTGTTACTTTATAGGTCTTATATACTATGAGTGCCCATCTGATTGCTTCAAAGCAGGTTGAGTCGTCTTTCACCTTGTGTAAACTATACTTACATTTGTAACTAAGATTGATAGCTTCTAGCTTAAGTTGGTTTACACGGCAGGGCTATTAAGATTCCTTAAGTTTGAGGCATAACAGTTCTAGGTGATATCAAAGCATTGTTCATAAAGAACCAAGCTTTCTAATTAAAGTAAACTAGACATTAGGAATACTGAGAGTTTGGGAAAACTAAGTAGGGCGTAAAAGACTTAGACTTGTAGGTGTATATCTAAGTTATCTATATATAAGAACGTAAGCAATCTAAAACGAAAACATGTAAAAGATAATACTAATCTAACTTGTGGTGCGTTGTGTTGTGTTGTACTATGTTGCATTATGTTATGTTGTGCTGTGCTTACTTTTAGAGTAAAAACCATGGGCTTATTTATACTTGGTTACATTTTGGTTGGAAAAGAGAAGAGTCCCTTATTAACTATCAAGTTTGATTGTAAAAGTTGTTATTAGAATTAGCTGACTAGATAATATTTTATACTATAAATGAGATTATAACCACTTATAAGAAGGGATTATTTTGGAGCATAAAAGATGAATGGAAGATTATGAAGGATGAGTTAGGTACTTTGTATAATGAATATATTACAATTACAACTTTTGAGGAGAAGTATATACATGACAAGGGGATTGTATCTATGATGATCCCGATGTTGTACTTTTCTACTATAGTGGAACCTGATAAGGATTATCCACCCGGTTTTGATAAGGCATCTATACGAACTCCACATATACCTAGAGATTATCCTCTTGGAATTATAAATTGGTTCCTAAGATTTCTGTCGACTGAGAATGTAAGTATTGAAGTACCCTTGCAATCACCTGTAAAATCTCCTGAAAGTCCACTTCCAATTCAACAAGAAAATGTAGGTGAGAATGTAAAACAAAAGGATCCTCAAAAGGGTTCAAAATATGATTTAGAAGCTGCAATAGCTTAAGCAGAAGCGAAAAATGAGAATTTGAATGTAGTGATAAGAGAAAATAAGATTGAGGAGGAAGTTGAAATGGAGGTGGTAGCTAACTCTAGAGATTAAGTAGGAATTCAAATAGGATTTAATGAAGGATAAGAAGTCAATCAAATTGGAGGATCTAAGTTGGCAAATGAAGATAGTGAGGATGTGCAAATAGTCGTATATGTTCCTAAAACACCTAAATATAGCAGTAAGCTCTAACACAAAAGTTAGAAACGAAAATATAGACTTAAATTCTTTTGAAAAATGGGTTTCCTTTGGAAGGTGTTGTGGCATCAAACGAATCTGACGGGTGGAGTGAATAGGAGTTTGATTATTTTCAAAATTTTCGGATTATGTGGTTTATGTTATGCACTTTGTTATCTAAATGATATGGTCTCTTTTTTATGTAAATATTATTTTGGAATTGTAAATATACTTTTGTACTCAAGGCAAGAATGATGTATTTGGAAATTTTTGCTTATATAACTATGTTTATATGTAACTAGTGATATAAAAAGGTTCAATTTAATGTATTTATCTTAATGTAAAGTTAAGTTTTGATATAATCCATTTCTTATGTAAAAGTTTAAGTTATGATGTATACTCTTAAGTTGTAAAGTTGTATCATGTAGTATGTGTAAAGTTTTGTATAATATTAAATGTACTTGAAGTTACAAATAAGTATGGAGATTGGAATGAGCAGGTCAATAACAACAGAAATTGATATGTAAATATGACTTATGACTGATTATTACACATTATTATCATGTACACAAGTGATCACAGGTAATGCAATAGTGTAGAAACGTATATAGATGATAATGCATTTACAAGTGTTAATTCAATGCAATTTTTCATTAAACCAAAACTTGGATGTTATAAGAAATTATGTCTATATCGTTACATACATACATACATACATACATACATACATACATACATACATACATATAATATGTTTAATTTAGGCAATTTGTAAATATGAATGGTCGCCAAAAGATGTGTAGTTGGAATTATATAGTGTTAAAATGAGTAGGAAATGTGCAGTCAGAGGATTTTTTAGACTTCGGAAACTTATGCCAAACAATAAGTAAATAGACTTTGAGTGTAGGTTAAGTGAAATATTATGATAACTAAGAAAACATGGTAGAGGAAGAAAATAAGAATATGGATGGACAACCTAAAAATAGAGAATCATCTCCAATTCCACCGACACCATACGATCTACTAAGGAACAATTTACTACCACCTCTACCTATTCCTAATATGTTGGATCCTGTTCAATTTAGACAAATGATGATGAATATGCATGCTATGATCCAATAATAAGGAGCTTTAATTCAGTATCTCATAGCGGGTGGAAATGCCAGAAGTCGAAGGCAACCCGAAGTGGAGACAAGAGAACCTCGACCACCAGAAGTTGGTAAGCTCACGGAGTTTATCAAAGCTAATTGGTATTTCAAAGGAGAGATAAAAAAACCAACTATGGCTGATGATTAGCTACCCTAGATTGAGCAAAGTTTTGAAGCTTTTCGAGTACCAGAAGCACAAAAGCTCTTATATGGAACTTTCTTGTTAAAGTTAGAAGCCTGAATATGGTGGGACTTGAAAGCACGAACTTTGCTGGGACCACTTACATGGCAAACATTTAGATAAGAGCTCAAGAATGAGTACTTCCTCATGAGTGTCCAAAACCAAATGACTAAAGAATTAATGAGTTTAAAAAAGGATGTGATGAATATGACGCAATATGAGTCGGTTAAAAAAGGATGCGAAGCTTAAGAAAAATGTTTTCCTCATAAGATTTGATCCTACAATGAGGTACAAGCTTATGGAATATGGTTTTAAAATGCATAACGAGGTAACATACAAGGCACATCACCTTGAAAACAACTAGATACTAATGTAGCTGAAGTGGAGCAAGAAGTTAAGGAAAGTATATCGATTTAGACCTACTTTTAAGAGATCCTTCTCTAATGTTGGAAATAGCAACTCGAGTCAAAAAGTAAAGAAGTTAGCCACGATGACTAGTAGAACAACACAATCAAACAAAGGATTAAGTTTCTATGATAAGGATAGGAATATGAAATGTTAGAAATGTGGAGACTAACATTATCCTCACTAATGTGCACAATTGAAGGGAAAATGGTATCTATTTGGAAATCAAAATCATATATCAAAGAGTGCCCAAGGCTAAAGAATGTGAAATGTTCTCATTATAGATGAATTAAACACTTTTTTGAGATACTATACGCAAATTGGACCCAGAGCTAAAAATGTTGGAGGAACGTATACTACAACGATCCTTGCACTTGTCTTTGCATTAGAAAGTATGGATGAGGACACTAAAGAATTTAATAAATGGATGGAGGAATATTTCTATAAAGGTTCAAACAATGATGATGATGGTATAGATAGAGGCAAACCAAGCTTAGTAATAGGTACATGCACTAACATTAACTACTAATTAAGAGTTATAGCATAAATTATGCTTGATGAGATAACCATGTATGTTAAGTAATGCAGTAATTAGTAGTATCTTAATAGGTTTTTAAAACTTGTAAGTAACTACAATAATAATATAACGGGTCTTGTGAACATAAATGAACAAGTTGTGTATGCATTGTTTGATACGAGAGTTTCTCACTCGTTTATCAATCAGGAATTTGTGACGAACCGTAGAATTGAAGTAGTTGAAATGAAAGCTACTTATAGAATAAGAATCCCTATAGGAGAGAATTTATCAACGCGAAAAGTAATAAATGAAGGGCGAGTGATGATTCAGGAAAGGGAAACTCCAATTAAATTGATAGTATTACCTATAACCAGTTATGATGTTATTATGGAGATTAATTGGTTATCTAGGAATAAAGCGCAAGTGGATTGTTGGAATAAGGTAGTGATACTAAATGATAGAAATGGAGAACATTAGGCTAAACTCAAGAGGAGAGGGGTAAATTGAGTTTTAAGGACAAATTACAATTCTTTTTTAAATTGAGCACTAAAAGTAACAAGAAGCATAATCAAGATATGATTAAACAATAATAAGTGTGAAAATTAAAAGAGATAAGGATAAAGAAAATCAACCTTGGAATTAACATAGAGTTCGGACCACTCTCTACTCTCTATGAACACACAATGCCTCCAACCGAGGACTTCACACCACTTTATTGATTTCTCAATCCAAGCTCCAAGAACTACACAAACATAAACTTCATTACACAAGCTTCACACTCACAACTCTCAACTCAAATCAAAATCTCAACTCACAACACAAAAATCAATCTCAAGAATTATTAGTATAGTGCTTTTAACTCTCAATACTTTGCAACTAATAGCTTACAAGCACTACACTTTAAATCTCTCTAAATATTAGCAAATTAGGGTACAAGAGACAATGAGAATAATGGAGAATAAGAATACAAGAGAATGTTGAAATATTGTAGTAAAGGATCAGCTCTCTCTTGTCCTTGGTTAGGTTATTGAGCGTTTATATCATCCCATTCAGTTCTTATCACTATAGTACATTAAATGCTTCAACGGCTAGTTGAATACCTTACTCTTATCGGCATGACTATAAGTAAATGTACTACCAGCATGAACACCGGCAAGTGTATTGATACGCCAGCTCTTTAATGTTAGAGAGCTTTTCTTTTTGTTATCTAAGGCTTTACACCATCAACCTGGTTCTTCCTTGTGTTGTTAAGTCGATAGGTCAAATTTTCCTAAAATCAACTTTAACACACAACAAACTAATACACTTTACAATCCATCTTCAAGATCATTTGATCATCACTCAAAAGATTAAATATCTTATAGAGTTATTGATATTTTTAATTATTAAGCAAATTAATCGTTCTTATTTAAATAACTCAATATAGTCAAATAATAATTAGTTTAATCATCTACTTTTGTTTGTTCTCATCAAAATCAATTAGTGAACCTTTGGTTCACCAGGAAACATTATATTTACTTATAGGATTGAGAGTCGTGGTGTGAAGTTAGCTGTCATCGAAGTAATTAAGGAAAGGAAAATGAACAATGGAGATTGGTAGTATTGCTTAGTATTTTGCCTTAGAAGGGAAGAAGGAAATGCCAATTGTATCAAAAATACCAGTAGTTTGTGAATTTCCTAATGTATTTCCGAATGATTTGCTTAGCATCCAAAGCTCCATATAGAATGTCATTAATGGAGTTACAGGAACAAAAGTGGCAATTACAGGAACTTTTGGATAAAAGATTTATCAAGCCAAGTGTGTTGCCGTAAGGAGCCCTTGTACTGTTTGCAAAGAAAAAGGATGGAACAATGAGACTATGTATCGATTATAGAGAACTCAATAAAATAATAATTAAGAATAAGTACCATTACCAAGAATTGATGATTTATTCAATCAATTACATGGAGCTATGGTATTCTCAAGGATTGACTCAAGGTTAAGGTACCATCAACTGTGGATTAAATCAGAAGATATACCTAAGACGGCGTTTTGTACATGGTATGGACATTACGAATTTGTGATAATGCCGTTTAGATTGATGAATGCACCTATAGTTTTCATAGACTTAATGAATCAAATTTATCAACCTTACTTAGATAAATTTGTGGTAATGTTTATTGATGATATTTTAATATATTTGAAGATGAAAAAGGAACATGCTAATCATTTGAGACTAACATTACAAAAGTTGAGAGACAATAAGTTATATGTAAAGCTAAGCAAATGTAATTTCTAGTTAGAGAAGATAGAGTTCTTGGGTCATATAATATTCAGTGAAGGGATTTCGGTAGATTTAAAAAAGGTTAAGGTTATAGCTAATTGGAAACAACCTACTATAATTACTGAAGTAAGAAGTTTTCTGGGGATGATAGGATATTATAGAAGATTTATCGAGGATTTTTTTAAGATAGCACGACCTTTAACTCAATTAACTCAAAAAGATGTTAAGTATGAATGGATTAAGGAATGAGAGCAAAGTTTTCAAGAGTTAAAAGATTGTTTGATCTCAGCTCTAATACTTACTTTGCTTAATCTGAGTAAGTCCTATTGTGTTTATAATGATGCCTCTCGAAGTAGGTTAAGATGTGTTTTGATGCAGGATGGCAAAGTAATAACTTATGCTTCTAGGCAATTAAGGCCTCATAAGAGGAATTAACCAACGTATAATTTGGAATTGGCAGCTGTTGTATTTGATTTGAAGATTTGGAGACATTACCTATACAGTGAAAATTGTGAGATTTACATTGATCACAAGAGTGAAATATTTCTTCACTAAAAAAGAATTAAATTTGAGACAAAAGCAATGGTTGGAACTAATCAAGGACTATGATTTGACCATCAATTATCAACCTAACAAAGTAAATGTATTGATCGATGCCTTAAGTTGTAGAAATCATGAGGAAGTAGCCTCTTTATTAACCACCCAAAAGGATTTAATCTAAGGATTTGAGAAATTTAGAATTGAGTTTAACTAGCATGATGATGATGTGCAATTGATGAACTTAATCATTTAACTAATCTTATTGGAGAGAATTAAGATGCAACAAGAACTAGATCCAAGTTTAAAATTGGTGAAAGAAAAGTTGAATTCGGAAGAAGTATTAGATTTTCATATTGATGAAAAAGAATTACTAAGATTTAAAAATCAAGTCTGTGTACCTAATGATGCAAAACTAAAGCGAGAGATCATAAAGGAAACACATGTTACTGGATATGCATTACACCCTAGAGGAAATAAGATGTATAGAGACTTGATAACCATGCACTAGTGGAAGGGAATAAAAAAAGATGTGATTCAATATATGCTAGGTTATACTACATGCCAACAGGTAAAAGCTGAGCTCCAAAGACTTAGTGGAATATTGCAGCCATTAGAAGTACCCCCAGTGAAAATGAGATAATATCATGATGGATTTTGTGGTAAGACTTCCCAAAACTAAGGTTGGATATGATTTTATTTGGGTAGTTGTTTATGGGTTAATGAAAAGTGTACATTTTCTTAGCTTATCGAACTGGTGACTTGTTAAAGAAATCGGTTAAGTTATATGTGTAGGAAATTGTTTGATTGCATGGTGTACCAAAGAGTATCGTTTTCGATAAAAACAGTCAGTTTGTATCAAAATTATGGGAGAGCTCACATCGATCTTTGGGAATAAAGCTACACTTTAGTATAGCCTATCATCCACAAACGAATAGTCAATTGAAGAGAACGATTCAAATACTAGAAGATATGCTTAGAGGCTATATACTAGACCTTAGAGGAGATTCAAATCAATATTTGCCACTAATGAAGTTTGCTTATAACAACAATTATCTAGCAACCAAACAAATGGCACCATTCGAAGCGTTGTACGAAAGGAAGTGTCGATCACCACTATATTAGCATAATAAGGAACATGCAACAATATGACCTAAATTGATCCAACAAACTAATGACAAGTGAAACTTATTCGACAAAAGATGAAAGTAACCCAAGATCGTTATAAGAGTTGGGCAAATATGAAGCGAAGATTTTTGGAATTTCAAGTTAGAGATCATATGTATGTGAAGATAAGTCCATTTCGAGGATTTAAGAGATTTGGTACAACTGGAAAGCTAAGTCCGGTTACATTGGACCCTTTGAAGTACTAAAAAGAGTAGGAAATGTAGCATACCAACTCACCTTACCCCCAATTCTATTGGGATGCCATGACATGTTCTACTTATTTATGTTAAGAAAGTTTGTAAAGAATCCAGATACAATAGTAGAAATAAAGCCAGTAGATCTACAAAAGGATTACATAATGGAAGAGAGACCAATTCAAATACTTGATAAATGAGTTCAGAAATTACGGAACCGAGATGTGGAATACGTAAAAGTTCATTAGGAAAGTGGCCCTCAAGTAGAATTGACTTAGGAACTAAAAAGGGTAATGCAGAAGAGATACTTATGGTTGTTCTAGAGAGCAGGTTAGTAAATTTCCCTATTTTGATTATTGATAACTGGACAAATATTGGAGTACTTAGATGTTGCAATAGTAGAGTAGATAATTAAAGTTTTGAGGACAAAACTTTTTTTAAGAGGGGTGAAAATGTTAGCCTCGTATTTAGCGAATGAAGATTGAGTAGATAAATTTAGAATATTGGTAAAACTAACTTGATTAACCTAAAAACTTACAAATAGGCTTGAGGCATTAGTTAAAGAAATCCTGTAGACTCAAATATTAAAAATACAATAAAATAATAACAATATAGCTAAAATAATATAATTTAACTATATTACGTATATTTGTTTTAATCGTATAAAATAAACTTCGATAATTCGTAAACTTTTAAAGATAAATCATATATGTAATAAAATTATTATAGAACATAAAATAACATGTGAAACATATTCATGTGTCATGTGTAATTTTTATGTATATACATAGAACCAAAACTAATTAAAATACCTGAAAAATAGCATTTTTAACTAAGATTGAGCTAATTAAATTCATGAAAATTAATAAAAAAATATTAAGAACACTTGAGGCAGCTAGATTATATCTTAATAGGGTATGTAGAATTAAGAGAGACAACTATTGGAGTTAGGGATGAAATTACATGTAAAAGAAACATGTTACTTAAGCCTAGAAATGTGAGAAGAGAGAAAGAAAATCAATTTATATACTTTACAAGCTTGGGAAAATTCAAAAACACTCTCTAACATCTCATACATTTAAGTGATGATTTAGGAAAATTTTGAGCGAGCTAAATTAATCAAAGGAGAAAATTAGGAAAAAAATTCAAAATCGACGCACGATCTAGGTAATTTGGCAATTCACTAAAGTAAGGGGAAGTCGGAAGTCAACTGATCACCCCACCATAAGGAGCAACTAGAGCTATAGATACAGGAGTGGCCGAATCTGGTAATTGAAGCTAAGTTTTCCAGAAGGTGTCTATTTCTATTTGATTTTGTAAAATTCAATAAAAATATAAAATATACCTAAAAAATTTTGAAAAAAAAAATTATTTCTTACAAATTTAGTAACGACCATATACATCCTTAACAAATCAAAGAAACTGAACAATTTTTAATACTAAAATAAATGCGGCTAATGATGTAGTTTTCACTTCAAAATTTTTCTAAAAACTATCCTAAACCAATATTAAATTTCTATGTAAAATTTTTTCTTAAAACTATTTTCTAAATTTTTATTTGATTTTTTTATCCTTAAATTATGCTTAAAATAGTATTTTTAGTAAAAAAAAAGGACATATTTCTCTAAATAACATCACTTAAATTCTAAGCTTGATTAACCATTGGAGTATTTACACTATTCTAGAGTGGTTGAATTGTGTAGTGAAGTGAGGAGTCATAAAAAATTGTGCATTAGTCTTTAAAAGTAAAGTTGGTAATTTGATTATTTTGTTTGATTTAGATAAATTGATGAACTAAGATGTAACGTATAAAGAGTTGAGAAGTAATCAAGCTGAAGAAGATTGTTTAAAGTGTTACTTATCATTTTAAATTGATCCTATAATTGTAACTTAGAAGAAAAGTGAGTAAATTAGGGTTAAAAGGCATATGATAACTTAGAGGTTTTATGAATGAGCTATTAACTAAAACGACACTCAAAGATTATGTCAGAAGCAAAATTTATGAGTAAAATGTAAAAATAATGAACTCAGAAGCTTAGTTAAAGGATAATTTTCCTAAAGTCAGAGAGTAGTTTAATAAGGAGCATAATCTAAAGAAATTTATAGGCTATCTCAAAGAATAAAATTGATATTGCAAATGACTCCTATAAAGCTCAAATAATAACTCAGATGATTTTTTACTAAAGAAAACTATTATAATACCACTCAAAACCTAACTTAAAGGATTTGGCAGTTTAGTGTCATTAATAAAAATCATTAATTAGTTAAGGAATTATGATTGGTAAATAAAAATAACTTATAAAACCTATGACAAAATAACAAAAAATGTATGAAACAAACAAATTGCTAATGATTCAAAGCTTGAAAAACTAATCTATCGTGTATTTTTAGGGACAATTGAAGAGTAAGTAAGCAATGGTCAAGAATAGTTACCAGTAAGTGTAAGTAAGTTGAGATTGATCCTCAATAGCATATCGAGGTATCATAATAGGATACATGAAGAATTAAGAGTAGTTGTTTGTAATTGCATCTAGATTTTTTACGTGTATGCTATACGTATGTTGGTTATACTGATTAATGATTAGGAGTTGAATTCCGAGTGCTACTTTTTGCTTAAACATGTCATGTTTAGCGTATATGAACATGGTTACTCACCTAATAATTTGGACTAATCTTAATATGACTAAGACCTAACCTAACATTCATGGTAACCCAATAAGGGTAACCCAATAAGAGTAACAATTAGATTGTCAGACTAAATACCGACTCTTTGATAAGTATAGTAAAAATAGTCTTTTTCCTATCTTTAGTCAAACTAAGTGACATGAGAGGAAGTCGCGATAAAGTTGAAAACCGTAGTTTGAATGTTGTCTAAGGAGAAAGGTATTCTTTATTGTACAAGCCTGGATTTAGTCTAATGGTGTCACATTGAAACCCCTCAATCTAGGTTGAAGCAAATGAAATTTCTCTAACTTCACAATAGCTCGATTAAACATTGTGCAATGATCTATCATTTGCCTGTTGCATTTGTATTTAAATTATGATTGAACAACCATATTTGTTAATATACTCTTATGACTCCGTCCCTTCTTACTAAGCTAGTTAAGTTCACATCTTAATAAATTATTTTGCAAGTCTGAAGTAGTACCTAAAAATGCCTCATTATAATTATTTGCAGGTTAATTGCGATAAGCCAGGGAGTGAAGAGTTGAAAGCTAATGAATAGAACAATGCTCACGTTACTTTTGTTTTTCTTTTATAGGAAGATTATAGGGTTTTTCAGGAAGGCCTTATAGTTTTCGTTAGCTCACTAATATACCTCGTATGTGTAATGTAGTTTTCCTATAAAGTTGTACAAGTCTTTTGAAAACTCTCAAACTTCTTATGTTTATAAAGCTATGTAAGAAATCTAAATTATCTGTAGATATGAGAAAATATATTTTGTAAAATGTTACTCCACGTTGAATCGTATTTCGCCTTGTGTAGACTATGTTTATGTTTGTAGCTAAGATGGATAACATTTAGCTTAGACTAATTTATACGGTGAGACTATTATAACTTTTCAAATTTGAAGCATGAATATAACCCCTAAAGTTATCGTTTACAATCCTTTGGCCTAGTCCTTACTCCTTAGGGATCTTCTTTTTTTTTTTTCCCCTTAATTTTCCATTTTTCTTTTTTCTTTCAATTTTCATCCGTTTTCTTTTTTTTTTTTAAATATTTAAATATATTCAATAATTCTATATTATTTAAGCACCAATCAAAAGTTGATATGTGCCCCTTAAAATTAGCAAATATTTACAAAACAAATGCAATGTCTTTGTTCAAAACAAAAACCAAGGTTACTTGTTTACAAAAATCCAATAAGACATGTCATGTTTATATAATTTTCTCTTAATCAGACAATGATATTATTTATTTTCCTCCCTATTTTTTTTTCCCTTGCCATTCTTTCTTTCCTGTTACTAAACAAAGGCTTTGTTAAGAAAATGATATTACGGATTTGACAATAATTTACACACACAAAAAAAAAAAAAAAGTGGAAGGAAAACAAATGGAAAATAAACATAAAATTATAATGCTAATATTTGATGAGGATGAACTAAATCAAGTCAAACCATAAATTGCATTGCATCAAACTGAATTTAACCTTACTTAGATTTCTTTTATAGTTTCATTCATAAAAATTCGTAAACCGAATTGTACCAATCACGTAACCAAACCATTAAGGGAAAGAGAGAATATATAGTTTTTTTTCCCCTAAAACTAAAGAATTAATGAAATAAAATTTGAAAACATATATGCTTCATCCTCGTGTTGTACCAATTGAATGAGCAAAACATTACGACCTCCTCCATCTTTCTTTGAAAATGTAAAAACAAAAAATATTTATCTATGTATTTGTATTTTTTGTTTATTTACGTTTTCCATCTTGTAATTCTATATTGAGTAGAGACATTTATCCCTCATCGTCTTGCTTACTTGGGACTTCGTTGAGGTTTCTGTTTTTTTTTTTTTTTTTCAATTTAAAGCTGCTTTCTCATAGCATCTATATATATATATATATATATATATTATTGAAGCCCTAAAAGTATTAAGTAACTATCTCTTAAATAGTTTAAAGCTTCCCATTGAAAATTACATATCAAGAAAACCAACACTTGAATAACTTATTAAAGGCTTTATATGTGGATAAAATTAGTATTTTTCTCAATTTCTCTTCTTATCTCTCTCCATTAGTTTTTCCTATAAATCTATCTTAGTTAATAATAACATAACTTCAATATATACAAAAAAAATTAACCGTTGATTTGGATAAATCACTCCGTAGTTGAATGTGAAAGTTGAATTTAAATTTAAAGCTCTTTAGAACAAATGCAAAAGTGTGTTGGCATGTTTATAATATTTAAAAGTTTTAATAAAAACATGGGTGTTGATAATTCCAATATCTTTATGAAGTTAATCATGAGTATCAATAAATTGCTCATTAGTTGAATGTAAAAATTGAATTCAGATATAAAGTTCTTTAAAACAAATACAAAAGTGTGCAATCATATATTATTAAAATTTAGAAGTTTTCTTTTTTTTTTTTTTCAATTTAGAGTCGCTGGGTTGTAGGGGCTTCATCCTTACAGAGGACTTCTGCATGTACAACCATAGAGAGGGGATAGTCTAACCTAATTAATCCTATTAGGAGATTAGTATATAGACCAGTACATCCTTCTCGATTGAATCGTTTTCCTTTTCAGTCCACAAAAGAAACTATAAAAGAGTAGGTAATCCAGCATCGTAGTAACGATGATAGGCAGTTCCTAAGTTTTTTCAATATCATTTTTTATTTTTCTGTTGGGCCAACATTTTTTAATATCATATTTGAAAACGTAAAAACTTAATCTCCACTATAGAACTGCTTTTCATTTTGAATTTTTACATGTTTCTTTTTTCCTATTTGAATCATCAGTGTAAGTTTTTTTCAAAAGAAGGCCTCAGTCAAATCCGTAAAGGAAGAAAGATCCAGGAGTCATCCATACCATAAATTATGTTCTCCTTTAGAAAAAGAAAAATGCTTTAGGCAGCATGGCAATTTCACCAATTTTTACCTCTCCACCTTCAGTATCAAATTGCTTCAGCATGGCCTTTTCTCCAAAGCAAAAGATCCAACCATATGCAGGTCCCATGCTGATTCCTGACCCGGCTTAGAATAAATTGGCAATACCCGCTTATTCCTATGTCTAGTTGTTAATTGTGAAACTAATGAGCATATTTCAAGGCAACATTCGACAAAAAAAAAAAAAAATTCAAATGATTACTTTATTAATAAATATGAGCGCAACAAAAGGCAATACAGCAAGTATAATATAGATATAAAACATCTGTTTCAATACTTTCTGATGCACAAAAATTTATTGACTAAACGTAATCGTGCCAACACTGATGAGTCAGTTAGTGCTGTATATAACTAACAAGTACCTGAAAGTTAAGAGAACAAAGGTTCCTGAACAGCCACTTGAAGAACTAGCGAGATCTTTTTGCATAAAGTTTTAATCCTCTATAAACTAAATTCTACAAAGTTCTTTTGCCAAAAGAGGATGATCAGAAGTATACCTTGAATCAAGGTGTAAACAGAAGACATATGGTTGAGTTTTGTGTAAACCATATTGAGCAGTTCACCTCCAATGGAAGCCAATTTTTGTTTATTTGACGTATGGAGTTTAACCCATTTTGGTAGCTTTATGGTGCCAAGACAAATCTGATTTCAATTTCATGGCCTCTAAGGACAAGGAGCACTAGCCATTCATCAATGGTTTTCACTCAAAACCAGTCAAATCCAATGAAGAAAGAACAAGTTAATAGATGAGTCACAAAGATCAATTTAGGCGATCTCTCGGTCTTGAATTTCTTCTTGCAATAATCTCAGCAGCCCAACTTTTTCCAATATCAGTCTGAAACTTCCCTGCAAATTCAACGCAAGAAACAAAAGCAAGAAGGCACCAAGTTTTGTGGTTAACACGTTTACATATTTGTAAACCGAGAATGAAAACAAAGATGGTCTACCTGCTGTGGAAAGGAAAAACTCATCCAGCACCTTTCCATGCTCTACATGATTGCATACACAAGATTAAATACCAAGAATAGAATGGCTCGATGCAATATTTGAAAACAAGAATATATTTTTCAGATGCACTACCTAGTAATATCAGGCTTTATCAAGTATAAGGTAAAGTTCTCAAAACAGTGTAGTAACATAGAAAGAGTAGCAAATGAGATGTAGGTTGGATAGCAATACATACAGTGAGTAAAATTCAACCTCCAAACTGAATTGAAGAAGTCAATCTACTCGCACTAGGTAAGTTATTGAGCAATAAGGACAAGCACTTTGCTAAGGGCACTAAATTACTGGTACATATGTATTTGCCAACTTCCTGGGAGGTTGTTAAAATACAAATATTGTATTTACTGCATCATCATTGTATTTTATCTCAGAAAAAGTTGCACATGACCCATTTCAAATGAGTGAGTCCACCAAAGCTACTTTCAGTAACATTGGCTCATGCAAGTATATTTTGCATGAGCATCGATGGGAATCAGAATCAGAAGCTAGGATGTGAGCAAGTTGAAGATCACAAGCGGAAGCAGAATTGTGATTATACTAGTTTGATGGCTAAATTGAGGACAAAAGGATTGAATTTCTTGGTTCGAAAAATGTCAGGAGATTCTTCAGCATTAAAAAGAAGCCGAGTTCAAGAATTCTTTCATGATCCATCAAATGAATTTTGAAAGAAGTTTACTCATATCAGCTTCTAAAGAAGTTGTTTCTGAGTTATGGCTTCTGATTCAGAGAAGGTTTCTGAGTCAAAATCCATTCAAAGCTCTATTTCAGAAGCAGGTCATTAGAGGATTTCAAATTGAAGATAGAAAACTTAATTTCAGAATGTAAGAAGATACTGGAAGATTTGCATGAAAATACATATCTCAATAACTTAGGAAATAGCATACTTTCTTTCCATTGTTTCATATATTCTATTTTCTAGTTCATTTCCTTGTATATGAATTTGTCAAGATTATAATTGGGTTAGCTTATATATGATTACATGGAATCTTATGGGGAGATTGAATTTTCGATCATCAATACTCTTTGATTGAGTTTGTCTCTTTTAAAAACCTATTCTTGTCAACCTCTTCTTTGACTAAAGTAAGCAAACCGTTTAAGCATAGTTCAAGCTTTTTATGGTGAGTCATATCCAAGGGGAGTATCGCTCAAATCCTTTTATTTCTTCTGTCTTATTATTCCTAAAATCCTCAAATTATCTATTGTTCATGGGGTCTAGTAGTAGTGTTCTCCCCAGACTTATTGTTTGAATTTTTTGTTTTTCATTATTTAGCAATTTTTCCATCCTAAGCCGATCCTTACCATCAAAATGTTGATTTGATACTAGATAAAAAAAAAATTGGTAACTTCAACAGTTACTTTGTCCCCACGCCCTTTAATTTCCAGGAATTCGTCACGTTGTATTTGGATCTAACCTTTTGGATCTAGGCACACAGGCAAGAGAGATGAACAACATCAAAAACATAACATACTTAACCATAGAAAATATCAAAATCACTACTTGAACTTTGAGTACTAGTTAATGTTACCAGTGAAGTTTTAAGCTACTACATACCATATTCGATCAAATCTTTACTTGCTGGACTAACAACCTTATTTATACTTACACTCTTTAACTAATGCATATTTGGCATGTCATCTTACTAAAGATGATAAAGGAAGTAAGACATTTAGTAACTTCAAAATTAAGATGTCAAATTTGACAAGTAAAAATTTAATCAATATAATATTTAGCAAGTTCAAACTTTAGTGTAAATTTAAAAAAAAAAAAAAAGAAGGCAAAGTTCAAGCAATAATTTAACATCATCCCTACTTAACCACATCTAGTAACTCATATAGTAACCTCTATGCAAAGTAGTCTGAAATCAATGCTAGTTTCACTAGTTATACCAATGCTTGCCCATGTGATAAGAAATCTAAGTACGGACAAGAGGACACTTATGCAAAAGCATATGGACATGAAGAAGTAAACTTAAAAAAGAAAAAAGGACATAGACATGGCTCAGTTATGGGAGATAAAATACATTAAAAGTTATTTAAGGAATTTATTAATACTTTTTGACACCTTAAAGCACGGAAGCATTCTTGTATATGTATTGCTATTTATAATCTCAAACATTAAATGATTTGATCATCTAAATTTCATTGCTAATAGATGATAATTGATAAATAAACATCTATCTTGTCTGAGAATGTATTCTATTATAAATAAGATATATTGTAGTTGTTTTTTTATTTTTTACATTTTATTTTTCTTTTGGTAATTTATTTTTGGAATAATTTAAGTAGAAGTGATAACTTGTTTGTTTAGAAGCCTAATTAGGGTAATGTCAGTGTCTATTTTTAGGGAGGAAATCTGTTCATCAAATCCACAAGCCCTCTCTATTGAGCTCCAAACCCTAATCACCATTGGTTCCAACAAGGAGAAGAACTAGCAAACACAAACCATTGATCTAGATTGCACAATAAATCAACTTGTGACTCGATCCTACTTACAGTCCCATAATGCATTGCCCACATCCACATATCATGCATAGATAGGTGGACACATGTGCGCACGTGCTCACACACACACACACGCATATATATATATATATATATATATATATAGAGAGAGAGAGAGAGAGAGAGAGAGAGAGAGAGACAGAGAGAGAGAGAAACAGTACCTGTTTCATACTCTAGCGCTTGCAGAATCATCTCAACCTGGAAGAGGACAAGTAAGCAATCCCATGCATCGATTACAATAAAAAAATATAAGAAATAAAAACTTCAGCCAAAAGTGTGAGTTCTGAGGAAATCAACATGGTCATATTCATGAGCTCTAGTGCTTTGGTAAGGCAGGTTTCTTGTTTTTGTTAAAAATCCACTTAGTTGGCAGGATAGTTTATGACCAGAACAATGATGAGAATAAAGGTAACAAAACACTCCCACAACTGATTTCCAAATATAGATAGATGAAGTAATTACTAATGAGACTTGTATAAGAAGAGGTCTTCAAATTCTTCCCCCAGGAAATAGATAGAAATCAGCAATATCACAGAATACATACTTTATCAAAATCTTTCACCAAATTAGCCTCTAAGGACACATTGTTCTCATACTCAGCCCAAAGTTCCTTGATTTCTTCAGCTGCGGATGGAAGGAAATTTACCCAATAAGAAATGCAAAAATCTCTATGTATATCCATAAGAAGGAGAGAGAGGGAGAGAGAGAGAGAGATGGAAACACACCTCTCATCCCTCCACCAAGAACTTCACACATTTCATTTAAAGCAGCACGCTCTCTCCTGCTCTTTTCTTCTTTAGGAACGCCATCCGATGGTGTTATATCTCCAACAATAGCTAGCAATATACCACAAATGCCACTCAGCTCACCACTAATAACAAAGCAACAATAGTATATGCATTTTTCTGCTGTAAAAGGGTTTTGATTAGTAAAGAGGAATAATGGAAATGAAAAGGCTGACAAAATTATGTGCTTTGCTCCATCATTGCTGAATGGACCTTGTTTTCTTCAAAAATAAAGCAGCAGCATGGCATTCGAATTTTTAAGTCGCCATGCTCACTTGATCATGGCACAAGTAGTTCAAGTTGAGGGTTTGACATTTCCTAGTTCTTTTATAAATCCATGAAAATGGCAATAGCTTGTGTGGCATAACTTATGCCAACAAAACCTTCGATATACCAATAAAATCTACCTGGGGACCAAGATTGTCATCTCAACTTATAGCTTTCATAAGAAATACAGTCCATGAGAGAAAGAACTTGACTATTATTTAGGTCCACAAGGCATTAAACACATGAAGAAGTCCAAAAGTAAAATGATGAGAAACATATATATAGAGAAGTCAATGTGTCATTTGGTAAGCTGAATTCATCACATGTTAACTTAACACAGGGAAAAAAATGATGAACAAAACTCCCACAATTTTCAAATTACATGTATATATGTTTTCACAGTAACTTTATATCCGAGAACCAAAGACCAAGGACAATGAGCATATTTGATGGTAAAAGATACCTTCAGCAATATCATGCACAATTGCAATCTTTATGCACCTGTTTGATTGAGAGATCAACATCATATGAGCAACAAAAGAAGTTTTCTGGGGTAAATATCAATGAAAAAGTAAGAGAACTCAGAAAAAATCAGCAGCATGAACGTGGACAAAAGCACAAAGATTAGTGGAGATTGACATAGAACATGATAATTTTATAGTGCACTGCATGACCAGAAAAGTGAACATAAAAAATTTTAATCATGTTTATTAAATGGAGAAATTTGATTTATCAACAATAATAACAACACTGGGGCCTTATACCCACTGGAAGAGAAAATATGGTGTAACAGACAATAAAATTCCTTTATTTTAAGTTCATTAGTTTTACATCCAATCGCAAGTGTAGAAAATTATCCATGATGAAATCAAATATTAACGAATTAGCAGCAAAAGCCAAATCAGAAGATTCCACACCAAGGTATTGCAGTCATTTTGTCATGGTAAGATTCAAAGTAGTCTAAAGTCATAAACAGCAGGTTCAAGTTTTGTTGAAAGTTGAAATCCATGCACGAAAGAATCGCTGAAGGTTCTGTAAGACCAACTAATCCACTGTCTATGAACAGGAAGAAATGGTAAATTCAATATATAAAGAAATAATCGCTTAGCAAACACTCTTTAAATCAATTCGTTCTCTATGATGCTTGCTTGTATTAGGATTGGCACAACTCAGAAAACTTTAGCTGACAGAATATTTTACTTCAACGTCACCAATATCAAGAGAATTAAGGCAGCACCATGATTGAGTTAATAGTGAATATATCTACATATAAGAGATGATATCTAAGACTATCCTTGGATCACCAACTAGGAAATGGATTATGTCATTGTAGACAGTAGTAAATATCAATCAAAGACATCCAACATTTAGGCAAACCTTGACTGTGCATGGATTTGGAATATATAATATCTGTTTCACTTTATTTAATTATCTCTTAACAAATACCATAAAGCATATAGCATGAAGAAACAAATCATGAAAAAGACCATCTTTTAGTGCATCAATTGAAATTTCAACCTTTCCCTGTCAAGCCCAGGAAGATCGCCTGCAATTAAAGCCATCAATGCCATGCGATACATGTGGTCTGCAATTGACTCCGGTCCCTTTATCCCATGATTGACCCATCCCTTCCTTTTTGTAGTCTGAAAATCAGAGAAGTGAAACAAAAAGTTACAAAAATCAAACATCAAGCCCCAACATCATGTCACTAACAAGAATTATACATGGATCTAAATTTCCTATGACATCAAAAAAAGCTACATTGTACCATCCCAAGGAAAAGAACTTCAATTTTATTTCATAAACTTCTCATGATTCAGCAGACAATAGCTAATATGGTTTACAGGTTTTTACCAAGGTCAGCTGATAAGTTGGGAAAGCGAAGGAAGTATGGGAAAGACTGATGGAACATGGTTAATTCCACAAAGAACTGAACTTGATCAGCCAGTTCTTTTTATTTTTATATTTTCTTTTTTTTTAAGTTTAATTGTTTGCTCATTATCTTATATTGATGTGCTGATATTTAACTATTAAAAAAAATATAAAATAAAAAGAGAGAGAGAGAGAGAGAGAGAGAGAGAGAGAGAAGGAAAGAAGCAAAGAAAGAAATGGCAAATTTTGAAAACTGAAAAACCCAAAATGCAGGCCTCTTGATATGAACCATGGCTTCTCAGAATAGACAAAAGGATAATTTTATTGAATTAGTAATGAAAAACAAGAAGACAACTTCCAGTTATGAAAGATCATAAGAGCATCACTTTCTCCCCAAGGACTTTACAAGATACTTTCTTTCCCAAGGCCAATTCTACTATTCATAATCTATGTATAGGCTATCTAACAAATTCTAGAGACTTCTAAAACTTTAAAAGTAACCAGACATACAACAAAGAAAACTAACTAGCCATGTTACGACAAATACAAGCAAGTACTACTAACTATCTAAACTAATACAACTAACAACCACAACAAAACTAATAAACCGGCAGTTATTATTAGGAGTTGAATCAATATATCCCCTCTCAAAATTAACCTTGTCCTCAAGGTCAAGGTAAAAAACTGGAACGAAAACTATCAAGTGATGGATTTGGCAAATTGTCATAGGTGGAGAATGTTAATATCGTGTGTTGTCTATAAGATGCAACCGGTAGAGTAGGAAGAATTGGGCCTTGGAATAGCTAGGTGTAGGCCTGTAATATAGAACGCAGTGATGGACGTCAGGGTATTATTTGGCATGATAACTTCGATACTTAAGTTAGAAAGTATTTGGAGAAGCAAGAGCAAGAGAGCTATAATGTCAAGAGTCAAAGTGTGAGCGAAGGTAGTTTACTATTAGTAGAGTTCCTCTATTTATAAAGAATAGCCAAAGAGAATATAGGAGCACGTCTTCATTTTAAGGCGTCCACTACACATGGAGAGGAGGCATTGTGCAAGTAGTCATGTACCAAGAATCTAGGGATCTTATTGTTGACCAAGTAAGGAGCCTTATCCACTAATGCTTTCTAATTATACCTGACTTAGGGTGAGACTGAAAGCAAGGCAGCGCTCTGTTCTGTTCTTGGCTTGTTGAATCCTTGTACATGATCAAATATAGAGCTAAACAAATCGATCAAGGAGAGCACCTCAATCATGGGCCTCAACAAGGGGAAAACACCTTGTCTGTAAGCCTAAACAAATCGGCCCAAGGTTTAACTGAGTTGACATGAACTTAAAAAATTCATATCCAAAATATCCTATCAATACTGAGAAATCAAAAAATAGAAACCTCATGAAGCATAATTCATTGACCAACATTCCTAACCATAAAATTACACCAATAGCATGTCCATCACCAATCTTTCAACCCTATTACCCTCTGCCCTACCCAATTCCTTTTCATGCACTATTAACCACAAGGACTTTTGGGCCATCGACAATGTGTTAGGACCCAGATCTTATCACCAAAACATTCACCAAGACTAAGACTTAAACAAGCATAGCTATGAAAAGAACTTCACTCCTTCAAATTGGTGTTACATAAGTTGCTTGAGAATATCAACTGGAACTATACTTGACTTTTCTCAAATGAATCAACTCGACAAGTAGAATTAGGATTGGATATTCCATTATTGAATTCCTTTTTCCACATTAAAGTAATTTCCCCATATTGAGCTAAAGTTCAGTACTCCTCATTGAGCCCTTCTTCAGCTTTTGGTTCACAATTAGAAAGATTATGCTCAACTTTCTGTTTATCAATCATGGAAGAATTTCATCCACAAAGATCATGGAAGAAGATTCTCCCCCTTGTGAATTTACACTTCCATGCTATCGTTCCAAAGATCCTGCAACATACCTTGCAATGCAAATACAGTACCTTCTATATTCTTATAATTTCGATTAGTAGTGTGCCTATTTTGTAACTTTATGAAACTCCCTTGCACTTCATCTGTGAGATCATTTACTTTCTTCTCTATTGAATCAATACAAGATTCCAAACTTGTCATGTTGTTCAACATTTCTTTTTCCCCGCAATTAGTAATGAAAAACAAGAAGACAACATTCAATTATGGAAGTTCACAAGAGGAGCATCACTTGATCCAAAAGGATTCTACAAGTATTTTCTAGCGCAAGACTAATCCATCATCTATTTATAGCCTATCCAACATAACTAACAATTTCAAGAGACGTCCAGAGCTTCCTGGAAGTAACCAGAAGTACAACAAAGCAAGCAAACTAATTAGAGCAAATTGAAACAAGTATTAATAATCGTCTAAACTAATACAATTAACAACCACAACAAAACTAACGAACAGTTACTATAGGAGTTGTATCCACACTTAGTGTCTAAACTTAGTTAATGGTTTACATATATGCATATTTTCTCAGAGATTACCGAAAGGTGAAGTCACCATTTTAGAGTTTACCCCGATGTAAAATTTTGAAGGTGAATTTCATTTTTCCTAAAACGTAAGCTTACACTATAATGCCAATCATTCTCTCATGTTCTGACATTGTTTCGCTATTAACTTGCCAAAACTTTTCATACAGTCTTAATTACTAGACAATGCACACAAAAAATGGTCTTCGTATTCATTTATTGCTCATGCAATCAATTCATCACCATTTCCATATTTCAGCATATACTCGATGATCAGGATAACAAGAACAGGCCTAAAATAAAATTATGTAATAACAAAATTTTCGAGATTACCTTAAGACTGTGGCACAATGTGAGGAAATCGATTGCCTTAGCAGCTGAATTTTGATGCTTAGAAGCTGCGGATTCTTGTAACCCAACCTTTTTGGAGGACCCGAAACCCTCGGAGGACGCTTTCTGGGAACGTACCGAGACCGAAGGTGGTAGGATCTTCCTCGGGATGGTACGATGAAAGAATGAAGTGCGAGGAGAGGGAGGGTGAAACGTCGACGGGTTTACCGCCATACTAGTAAAGAACGGCGGTTGCTGTACTTTAATTTTGGCTCTGTTCTTTTCAGAGAAAGTGTGTTAGTTCTCTTGTTGTTTTATGGGGGAATAGAGGGAGAGAGAGAGAGAGAGAGAGAGGGAAAGATGTTACCAAAAAAAAGGGAGGTAGGGGTGGGGGAGAATGTTAAAAAGTCGAGAGAATGAAGTGGACGAGGAAGGGCTGTGGAGCATGGGCGTGAAAGTATTAGTCTAATTATTCGTTTTGATTAATTATTTTGTTAATCCAGGTATGAAATATTTTAGTCCATGTGTTAGTTAGCCCAAATGTCAACTAAATATTAGTTTAGTCTTTGTATTACAAATTAACAGTAGTATAAATAGTTTCTGCTCTGTTAGTTCAGCTGGTTGAGAAATAATAGAAAACACTTCATCTCCTTCAAGATAGCTATTTTTGTGTATAAAAGTTCTCAATTCTTATAGGATCATCAATGGAGTTTCTTGACATCTTTTCCAAACTATCTCCACTTTTCACATGGTATCAAAAAAAATGACAACATCTAAAATACTTAATCTTTCATGTTTTGCAATTGATTAATTAGACATCACAAGTTTATTACCAAACTAGACTCAAACAATACAATAGAGCAAAATACTATGGATCTTTTATATTTTTCAAGCTATTACAACAGAAGAATAAAAGCAACAAATTACAAAAAGGACAAGGAGAAACATAAGAGAAACCTTACAAAAAGGACAAGGAGAAACATAAGAGAACCCATAAATCTTAAAGATATTAGAAACATGGTATATAGGAATCATTTTTTACAACTATAAAAATTAGTTACATAGATGATGTTATATATAACAGATTTACTTGTATATAATAAACTATAACTGTACTCTAACAACAACATAAAAAGTATAAATAGTACAAAGAGAAAAAGGGAGAGCATGAGAGTCTTTCCCTTTGAAAATTACTTCTTACAATTAATAGGAGTCGCTAGTCACTCGAAGTGTCTAACACTTGCAAACCCTAACATTCCTTTCATGAGAATCTCACAAATCACAACTAAATAAGAAAAAAATTAGTACCATTAGAGAAATCTATTCAAGATACACAAAGATCTGTAATTGATTCATTAGAACCTAAGCAAGACTGCATGTATCTTGAAAACCTAAATTTCATAGTGAAACAAGAAAGTTTAAGAGAGAAATATAAAGAGAGAGAGAAAAGAGTACCTTTCAATTAGAAGAGAGAGAAAGAGAGTGGTCAAAGTTTTTTTCCCCTTTTATATTTCTTTGCACGTGTGAGAGAGAGAGAGAGAGAGAGAGATAGTAGGCAAGGCCTCCCGTAGGTCTATTATAAGCTCAAATAGTCTTAGTATGGTCAAAGAAATATAATTTTCAATTGTTTAAACTACTAGCATGGAGTCAAACCATGAAAATAAGATTAAGAGCTAAACTCAAATTATGTTTCATCAATGGAAGTGTGACAAAATATAATCTTAATTCATTTGATCATATTAGATGGAAAAGAAGTGATTGTGTAGTTCGTTGTTGGTTACTCAACTTTATGTTAAGTGATTTATTACAAAATTTATTATATACATTTGATTTATGGAAAGAGATTCTTAAACAATATGGACAAAGTATTGGTGCTCTTATTTTCCAACTTCAACATGTGATAAGTAACCTAAAGCAATTGAATCGGTTGGAGTATATTATAATAGGTTGAACAAGTGCTGAGATAAGCTATAACACATGCCTATCTTACTTGTTCATGTGGAAGATTCTTGCCAATTGAAGTCATTCAAATTCTTATAAGCTTAAACGAAGGATATGAAATGGTGAGGAATCAAATTTTGTCCATGAATCCTTTGCCTTCCATGAATAAAGAACTCTATTTAGTCCAATAAGTAAACAACAAAAACAAATTCCTTCATTAGGTAGTAATGATTTTGATGCATTAGCTTATCAACTATCTAGAACCGACCCATCTTAAGTAACAAGAATTTTAATGAAAGAAAGAAAGGGAAAAGATCTATTTCCAGATGTTGCAAGACAAAAGACCATGCAATTGATAATTGCTCAGCTATCCAAAATGGTTCAAGGGAAAGAGAGTTGCGACTGCTAAGAATTCAGCAAGATAAATAGTGAATTATGTAACAGATTCGAGTTGTATGTCTACACCATTAGAAGGAGGGATAGTTGAAGGAGCTAGTTAAATTCAATGTCTTAATAGCTTCAAGTTCAAATGAAGTAGATCCTCAACTTCTATAATTAGTATACCAAGAGATGTTGAAATTGATGTAAGGGAAGCTAAATCAAGGTGTACTTGTTCATATAGTCCCCTTTGCTCGTAAACTCTGTTATCTTCCTTGCTTTAATGTTATGAATAATGAATTTTGTTCTTGAATTATTGATTTAGGCACGATAAATCACATAACCTTTTTTTATTCAATCCCTTTTGATACACATTCTTTACTATACCCTTTTAGATGGCACTATAAAACTTGATCAACTTGTTGGTTTTATGTTCATTAATTCTTCCCTTACTCTTACAAAAGTTTTTTATGTACTAGAATTTTTATATAATTTGTTGTCTATTCATTATCTTTACAAGATAACATGTTATTTGCAATGGTAATCCATCTTCATTTGTTTTCTAGGACAAAACAAATAATGCCATTGTTGTTATGGCCAAAGAGTTACATGGACTTTATGTGATCAAATCCGAAGCTATGGGTTGCCCCTATTTGCTATTTGATTTGCACAATTTGTTTCATCCTCTATTAATCATACATATAATAGCACGCATTCCTCTCATTTGTTTCATAGGAGACTAGGACATGTTTCTTTGTCTAAGTTGCAACATCTCGATCCAATACTTTGACACTAAAAACTTTAGTTGTGGTGTTTGTTATGAAGCCAAAATACATGGGATTCTATTTGCTGGATCTTTCGATCAATCCACTTCCTTGTTACATATATTGTATGTAGATCTCTAAGGCCCTTAATTTACCCCTTCTATTATAGTGTAAGTTATTTTTTTGACAATTCTTGATGATTTTACTTCTTGCACTTGGACTTATTTTCTTAATAATAAGTTTAAAGGCGTTGAAGTCCTTGATAAGTTCTTCAAACATATCAAAAATCACTTTAATGTATTCATAAGATCTGATAATGGAGCCGAGTTTTTATCACACAATTGCCAAATCATGTTACAAAACCTAAGGATCATATATTCAAAGTCTACCATATACACACCACAACAAAATGGTAAAGTTAAGAGGAAACTAAGACATATAATAGAAATTGAAGAGCCTTAAGAATCCAAGCCCATTTGCTTAAATGGTTTTGAAAGAGTAAGTTCTTACTATTACATACCTTATAAACTTTATGCTCATGTCCAAATTGAATTAGAAATCTCTTCATGAAATTTTGTTTAATGAGAAACCATCTTATGATCATTTGAGAGTCATAGATTGTTTGTGCTTTGCCTATAAACACATTACTCACGAAGATAAATTTGATTCCAAAACCATCAAGCATCTATTTCTAGGATATGTATAGAGTGAAAAAGCATACAAACTGTATAATTTATGTAATAATAAGAGCTTGGTCAGTAAGAATATAACTTTTCATGAAATTACCTTTCCTTTTCAAGCAAATAGTTCATCTGTTCCTTCATTAATTCCACGATCTTGTACAGGACTTCATCATCTTTCATTTGGTTCTAATGATTTTCCTTCTCATTCTTCTCCACAATTTGTTCAATCCACATCTACACCTCACGTTGTTATTTAATCCGATTCATCTCTTTTTTCAAATCAAAATTTGTATAATCTTATTTTCCTATGCAATCAAATGTTAAAAGATAACAAAGAGCATACAAAACCATTGTATGGCTTTAAGATTTTGTCCACTCTTGCCAAATGCTATCACCGCTACCTTAAATATTGTTGAAAGCCATTCTTCATCTTACAAATCCATTCCTTATCATCTTTGACCGCGCACACTTTCACCAATTTCTTACCAAATTATGTAACATCTATGTCTAATGTTCCCAATACCCAAGAACCATTTTCTTACTCATAAGCATCTAACCATAAAGAATGGGTATTGGCCAAGGACAAGGAAAAGGAAATTGAAGTCTCATAAATTATACTTAGGAGATAGTTAAGTTGTCTCCTCATATGAAGCCTATTAGATCAAAATGGGTTTATAAAATAAAATATAACCTTGATGGGACTGTTGGAAGGTGTAAGGCTAGGTTGGTAACTAAGGGTCATATATAAGTCTAAAGAATAGAATATCGTGATACATTTTCTCTTAGTACTAAATTAGAAACCATTTTAGATTTTTTTAGTTATAATTACCGCTTATAATTGATCTTTACATCAAATTGGCATAGACAGTGTTTTTTTACATAGTTCCTTAAATGAAGTTATATATATGATACCTCCTCAAGGCTATTCAAAAGCCGGTCCTAGTTAAGTTTGCAAGTTAAAGAAGTCCTTTTGTGGCCTTAAAGAGGCTTCTAAGCAATAGAATAAGGAGATTTCTCATTTCCATCTTCCTAAAGGAATTATGCAATTATCGGGTGATCATTCCTTATTTACTCGATATCATTCTGATGGCTTTTTAGTGGTTCTCTTGTATGTTGACGATATGCTCATAACAAGAACAAATGAGTTAGCTATTTGTGCTCTTAAATCCAATTTAGACAATGCATTTACAATCAAGGATCTTGGGTTAGATTTGTTTTTCCTTGGCATAGAAATATGAAAAACTTCATTAGGATTACTTCTCAATCAACGTTAATTCATCATAGATGTCTTAGCTGATATGGTGCTTTCTGCTTGTAAGCCTAGTTATTTGCCTCTTCCTTCATCAATTATTAATTGAGATGACAATGACATTCTTAATTATCTGCAATCATTTCTTCATATTATAGGAAGGTTATATTTGACACTTACTCGTCTAAACATCTCATTTTTTGTACACAAACTTAGTCAATTCTTGTCACATCCTAGAGTTCTACGTTATTAGGTTGCTCATCATTTACTAAAATATCTCAAAGGTATGGCCGCACTTAGGCTTTTCTATTCATCTACTAATTCTCTAATGCTAGAAGCATTTTCTAATGTTGTTTAGGGATCGTCGTCTTTTGATAAGAAGTCATTATCTAACTATTGTATTAGTGTGCCTAGGAGCTCAGTTATCACTAGGACTTACCGAAGCAGAATTAAACTAAAATAGGTCCTTCGAGATAGAGAAGAAAATTAGAGGGAAATGGTCCACAATCAAATAAGAGTAGCTGATGTGAAACTACTCGGAGGATGTAACTTACAAACAAACACAACATAACTTGACACCTCACTTGATATGACGCACAAGTTGACATCAAGGTCCACCCGCCACTAATCCTGAACTACTCAGCAAGATTAGATAAGAGTATAAGGGGTATGGACTTGGAGAGGATTGTCTCACAAGAACAGAGTATTCAGTATTAAGATGTAAGTTATCTCCGGCTTATAAGAGAAAATGACTATTTATAGTAAGTCCCTAGAGCAACATTACAAATAAAGAAATTACAAGAAAGTATTTATAAAAAGAGGATTCTTAGTACATACAAAAAGGGTAAAGAAGACAATAAACCAAAAACAGAAAAGTAGTTAAATGTCGAACAAGGTGGACAGCTAGTAGTACAGCATTGGTCCCATACGAATATTCTCTGAGCACAGTATGTAGGAAGGGTCAAAATGTTGATGCACTAAAGGTACCGAGACAAGAGAGATGATGGTATGCCGAAAGAAAACTATTCGGCCGTTTAAGTAAGTCTCTTATCACTCAGTAAGTGATTCTTGACAGTAATTAGTCAAAGTACTCGATATAGGGTCCTCGACAAGAGAATGGTCGGCATCATCATTACTGAGTATACAGATCAATATATGACAATGTGAAGAGCTCAAGCTATTCAACCACCTTTCTTTGATGTACAGTTTCTCATTATTAGCAAGTTACTGAAAGAGAATTCTTCTGGAGAGGAATTGGAGGCCTCGAAGGCGCACACGAGTAATGAGACCATTGATCTGCAATGCATCAGTTTCCCAGGGTTGTTGAAGATTTGCCCTTAAATCTTGGCCTCTGTCATCATCAGGCACATATGGAGTTAAGTCAGTAGCGTTGAATGTAATAAATACACCGAAACCTTCAGGTAGCTTATTCCCGTAGGCATTGTCGTTAAGGTACGTCAAGATCCTATAGGGTCTATCCGCTCTAGGTGATAGGTTGTTCGTTCTCTTGCTAGGAAAGCGTTCTTTGCTAAGATTGATTCAAACAAGGTCCCCAAGAGCATAAATGATTCGTTTCCTTCCACGGCTTCCCATTTCCTTCTATTGAGCTACAGTCTTAGTCAATTGCTCAGCAATTCTTTTGTGTAACTTATGAAATTCCTCGACTCGCTACAAGCCAAATTGACTATCCCCTTATGTAGACTGACTATTAACAAAGTCTAAGGGTAGGTTCGGGTTAAGTGTTACGCTCCGAAGTCGTAGAGTCGCAACAGTCCCGCCGTGTAAACCATTCTACGATAATAACTGGTCTCATAGTGCCTACCATAGACATGACTTACACAAGGCGTCGACGACTCCTAGCTTTGAAGTAAACAGTTCGATTAACAATTAAACTACAATGATGATAAATAGTGCAAATTTCTAATAACATATATAATATTATATATATATATATAAGTCCACAGAACTTCCCAAGAAGTTTTACATAAACATAACAGTTCACTAAATTACATAATAACTATCAGTCTTTCATCCCTAATTACATGGTCACTCTAGTTACACATTATACTAAGTAACTTGATCCTCACACCCCTGACTTCAAACAGACTAACCTCTGGGTAATTGTAGGGCGGCACAGTACTTGAAGTATTTAGAAATCAGAACCTGCAAAAGGATCTATAAGAGTATGAGCAACTACAGCTCAGTAAGTTGAATTGGAGACTCATGAATGCATACAAGCACAAACAGGGTTATCAAACAAACAATTATTTTCATGCAATGCAACAATCAAGTGTCATCGCACAACGTAGTCCGGTCCGTTATGAAATCAGAGAAATTTCACTCACTCCAATTCGGGTTGAGCAGTTTCCATGTTATACAGCAGCTCACAACCAAACCCAGGCTTGCGTAATGGAGACCTCGCTCCTCCCGCGACTATCTTCAAACCATTGACTTCACCTTCACCGCGACCTCCTCTCCTGTTACTTAGTTCGACTAAGGATGAAGAAGGGACCATTTTGCAATCCTGTGCTATCCCTTTCGAAGGGGTCGGTATTTGGTTGGAGAATCCTATGATCCCCTAATGGGTTGCAATGCATAACATTTTTGGTTATTAAGGTCGACTAAGATTAAATTTCGTTTAAGGTGTTCAAACAATTTCATACCAATTCAATTAGTCACAAAATCACTCACAATACAAATTCAGCACGAATTCAGATATATCAAACACATGCGTAAACTAATTACAATCATAACCATTTACAAGCCTAAGTCTCCGAGTACCACAAAATTAGTACTCTATTACAATAAGCAATAACCCAACTTACTTGGAATCGCTCGATCACTTAATCGCAAGCTGATTTGTCTCTGGGTATCCTATAATACAAATAGGTCTTTTTAGTATTTATAATTTATGGTTTCATATTCTAAGTTATATTTTAACTCATTTTTTTCGGTGTATACCCATTATATCCTAATGATTCGTTGTACTCTATTTCGGTATTCGAATCCTAAATGAGATTTTAAATTTTTATTCCTAAGCCTTAAATATGCTCGAATCCTAATATGAAATTAATTGCATTAAGCTGGAGTGTCCAAATATCTTATTGGATCGTAATTTGGTATTCTAAAGTATTCGGTACACGCTAACCCTAATTGCGATATCGGATTTATTTCCAATATGTGAAAATCTTACATTTTGAGACATTTACTTAAAATTAAATGTTATTTCCAGATTTATTATTTTTCTGATTTCTATTATAATATTATCTAAATAACCCTATTTTTTTAGATTTATTAATTTACAATTTCACATATTACTAAATTCTTATATTAATTACCCCATTTCCTAAATTAACCATACTTAATACTCCAAAGGCTAGGATTAGGTTTCCACATCAGAGATTAACATCCCTAAACATCTAATTAATATCTAAATCAGTAATTAACATCTTAATCACTTAATTAACCCCAAATCACCCAATTTTTCCATCATTTTAGGGCTAAAAATTAACTTAAAATTTCAAAAATTAATTTAAAAAAAATGGCTTCATAGCACTGTTCTATATCATATGAGCATCCTACAGAAAAAAAATTGAGCTCCAAACTACACTCCTAAGCCTATTTATTTTCCGTTCTAATCATGCTTAATTTTGAGCAATTTGTTAAGAACCCTATAATTGCAGACGTAATTAAACTAAATCAATATTTTTTCCTAAATCTATATACAATAAAACCTCAGAATAACAAGTTTCATAATTTTCTAGGCAAAATAACTAATTTTACAAAATTATTCAAAATCGAAAAATTTAAAAGACTAACCGGTCCGAAACTTTCTGGCCGTCCAAACCTGGTCCAAGGTTGTCGGCCGGCCTAGACGGTGGGGCTAAAGTGGTGGCGGCTCGATCCCAGGTGGTGGTGAGTACTCGATCCCAGGTGGTGGTGAGGTATAGGTTTCTCTCCCTACATGAATTTGCACGGTTTTCTTTTCTTTTTTTTTTTTGGATTTTCTCTCGATTTTTTCAGTTTTACTATTTTTCCCAAATGCTCAACTGTCAAAATGACTTCTGAAAAATTTTTCCCTATTTATAGACGATTTTTGTAATTATTATGCATTAATTAGACAAGACTTTACCCAATTTCCTTGATTTTTAGCTTTTATATTGTCTAATTTTTATTGGTTGATTTTTCTTTTACAGATTTTGACTTTCTATGACCTGATTTGGATTATTCTAGGCTCTTTTGATTTTTTTTCTGATTTTTTCATAATTAATTTATAATTTTCCTTAATTATTTACTTAGTTTTTTACCAATTTAGGTAATTTCGCGTATTTTTATCTACACGTAAATACATATGGGGTACATGTGAACATTCCTAATTATTATTTTGGTCATTCTAAAATTTTTAGTATACATATAATCTATCTTTAATAATTTATTAGTTATTCGATTACATTTTTCGCCTTTTCGGTAATTAGTACTTATTATGCTTAAAATTTGAAAATTTTATAGTCTCCTATTTTATTACTTATTTTCTTAAATTCAAGTTTACGAGGTCATTTTTACTAATATTTCTCTCAATAGTTTATAATTTGGGTTTGATCGGATCCATTAACCGATCGCCCTAAACCTTGAGTTCTAAGTTCAAGCCTACGGTCACTTGGCTTAGCTTTAGGGCTTACATTAAGTCCATAAACAACCTCAAATGGTGAAGTTCCAGTGGAGTTGTAAGTTAAGCAATTGTAGGAAAATTCAATGATAGGTAGGCATAAATCCCAATCACAAGAGTTCTTTCCAACAGTGGCGCGTAGGAGACTACCGACGATTCTATTAACTACTTTAGTTTAGCCAACTGGCTAAGGATGACAAGAGGTACTAAACAAGAGCTCAGTACCAAGGTTCCTCCATAGGGTTTTCCAAAAGAAGCTCGTGAATTTCGAATCACGGTCAGACACAATACTTCTCGGCACTCCATGTAGTCGCACAATTTTCTGTAAAAAGAGATTAGTGATGAATAAAACATCATTAGTTCTGTAGCAGAGAGTGAAGTAACCTATCTTGTTGAACCAATTGACCACTACCTTGATCGAATCATATCTTCTCGGTGTGTGGGGAAAGCCGAGCATGAAATCCATGCTTATATCGATCCATGGCAGCTCGAGAATTGGCAGGGGCATGTACTCTCCATAGGGCTCTCTCCTCCCTTTAGCATACTTACACACCTTGCACTCCTCAAGTGTCCAATGCACATCCCTCGTCATCCCAGGCTAATAAAAATAATCCTTCAATATTTCAATCATTCTATTTTCCTTGAAATGGCCAACCAGATCCCCGGCATGAGCTTCTCGAACCAATGGCTCCTTTGCAGAACCACTTGGTACGCACATCTTCTTACTCTTCATCAAGAACCCCTCACTTAAGTAAAATCAGTCCACAGCTCCTCTATCACTGCACTTGGCTACTAAAGGTCTAAAATGTGGGTCATGTTCATATCGATCAAGTAGAGTACCAAATTCAAGCACTTTAGCTTGCAACGTCATAATGAGGGTATAATGACGAGAAAGTGCATCAGCCACTGTATTAGTGCTTCCCATCTTATACCCGATAACATAGCAAAACGTCTCCAAGAACTCGACCCACTTGGTATGACGTTAAAAAAGCTTCTGCTACTCACGAAGATGCTTGAGAGATTTATAATTAAAATAAATGATAAATTCTCTTAGCAATAGGTAATGCTACCAGTTCTGGAGTGTACAAACAAGAGTATAGAACTCCTTATCATAGGCTAAGTAATTCGGGTAGCATTTTGAAGTCTTTTGCTGAAATAAGCAATAAGTCGGCGCTCCTGCATAAGTACAGCACCAATGCCGACACCAAACGCATTACATTCAACCTCAAAAACCTTCTCAAAATCTAGTAGGGCAAGTACTGGAGCGGACGTCAGCTTATACTTTACATCTTCAAAACTCCTCTGAGCCTTTTCTGTCCATTTAAACTCAACGTTCTTCTTGTTTAATTTAGTCAACGGTGCAATTATGAAGCTGAAGTTCCAAATAAACCTTCGATAGAAAGAGGTTAGGCTATAGAAACTCCTGACTTCGACTGCACTTGTCGGCGTAGGCTAATCATTAATATCTTTGACTTTTTCCTCATCAACGCGAACTCCATTCCTTGAAACGACATATCCGAGGAATACAACCTCGCTTTAACAGAATGCACATTTCTTCAGGTTATTAAATAATTTCTCAGCATAGAGCATGTTAAAAATCAATCTCAAATGTTCGATATGAATAAGAAGGTCGGCATTATAGACTAAAATATCATCAAAATAAACCGCAATGCATTTGCCTATCAATGCTCGAAGTACATGATTCATGAGTCGCATGAATATATTCGGGGCATTAGTTAAACCAAATGGCATAACCATCCACTCAAAAAGACCCTCCCGAATCTTAAAAGCTGTTTTCTATTCATCTCCCAATCTCATTTGTATTTGATGATAACTACTCTTTAGATATATTTTTGAATAGATGCTCGCACCATGCAACTCATCAAGCATGTCATCTAACCACGGGATCAGGTATCAATACTTAACAGTAATCTTGTTGATGGCACGGCTATTAATGTACATCCTCCATGATCCATCTTTCTTTAGTACTAGTATAGCTAGGACAGCATATGGGCTTATGCTCTCACGAACATATCTACAATTTACTAACCCATCAACTTGCTTTTTTAGCCCGGCTGTCTATTCAAGATTGAGTCTATAAGCGGGTCAATTTGGTAGGGCTACTCCAGGTTAAACATCGATGCAATGCTCAATTCCCCTCAAGAGAAGTAATCCTTTCGGCATCTCGGATGGAAATAGGTTGGCAAATTCCTAAAGTAGTTGCAGCACTTCGGCATGTAAGTTCTCGGCCTTTATAACCTCTAGGAGTCTCCTAACCAAGAGGAGTACATAATCCTTAGGTTTAACCTATTGTACAAATTGAGCTTGGGAAATCACTTAGGACTTCCACTGTAGAGATCTCGTAACCTTTTCCTAGGCTTCTTGTACTTCCCTAGGACTCATCAGCGTCAATATAACTTTCCTCCCGTCCTTTTGAAACATGTAAGTGTTTCTATACCCATCGTGTAACACCCTTAAGTCAAATAGTTATGGTTAGCCAAGTAATATGTGGGATGCACACATGGATAGGACATCACACAACACCTCATCCCTGTATCAATCATCAATAGTGATCAGCACACTGACTTGCTTGGAAACGTGTAATCCTCTCCTCTCCTTCAGCCAATGAATCTTGTACGACTTAGGGTGTAGAAAAGTTGGCAATTTCATGGCCTTGACTATCCCTTGTGCGATGATGTTGGTACAGTTCCCTCTGTCGATGATCACAGCGCATAGCTTGCCATTCACCTGGCAATTTATATGAAAGAGGTTCTCTCTCTACTAGTTCTCATCAGCCACAAAAATACTAAGAGATCGCCAAACAACAAAGCAATACTCAGTACCGCCCTCATGAGGTACTCGACTCTTGAATCTTTCTCAAATTCTTCTAACATCTAATTGGTTGCCACTTTTTCCTTTTCTTCACTCGCACTGTCTACTTTAAACTGAGGCTTATCTCCCTTGATGGTCATTACTCGACGGTTCGAACATTAATTAGCCACATGTCCATAGCTAAGACACTTAAAACATTTGATTTCTCAAGTTTTCCATCCTAAGCTATGACCCTGGTATCTTCGGATCTCAGGTTCCTCGGCCTTGCTCTTACCTCGACCCCCGTGTATTTGGCTCAACATGTAACCTCAACGTTCAACCTCAGATCTATTTGATGCCCTGTCATTCCCTGCTCTACTCGGCAGGCCATTCCTACTCGACATCATTATTCTGTTACTCAGCATTCGGCTAGCCTAGTTCTACTGTTGCCTTTCAACTCTTTAGGCTACACGGATGGTTTCATCCAAAGTTGTAAGGCTATATAATTCTATGACATGACCAATCTTAGCTCGGAGTCTTGAGATGAACCGCACTATAGTTCAGGTCTCAGGCTTATCGACATTACATCGTATCATGAACAACTAAAACTCTTAGACATAGTTGTCTACAGATCTGTTACCTTGCCTTAAGTCTTAAAGTTGTCAGAAAGTGTCTTTCTCATAATGTTCGGGAACGAACTTACTTCTCATAATGCTCTTCATCTTGTTCCATGTTTGGATTTCACGTTGGGCCCTCAGACGAACATTTTGTAGCTTCTTCCACCACTTTTCCGCATACCCAGAAAAATTCTAATGCGACCACCCTAATGCGGACAACATCTTCGTAATCATAGAAGTTGAATATCTTTTCGATCTTCTCTTCCCAGTCGAGGTAGTCATTAACACTACTAAACCCGTTGAAACTCGAAATCTGTACTTTAAGATGCTCTGTACCTCTTGGCACTTTGAACTCATGCTTATACATCCCATCATATTGGTCTTCTTCCTCTTCGTACTCTTCCACTTCATCCAACTCTAACCTTCTTCTCACGACTTTATCGGCATGTCGCGATGGTACTTAGTTTACAAGAAAGGCTTCTAGAGCTTGCTCGTCCATCTACCTCCTCAGCCTATCTCTCGTTTCTCAGCCCTACTCAGTAACTCTTTCACACAATCCAGCCTCTAAGATCTTATTTACTAAAACAACCAAGTTAGCCATAATAGCAACAAGATCTTGTATTTGCTCATCAATAGTACGTAGTGTTTATTGGCTAACTCGACTACGACCATGAGCATCACTCTCGACATCGTGAATCTCTCCCTATATACTGAAATTTGACATTCTTAATACAAGCTTTAGTAAGGATACTTCATACAAATGCTTTCTACATACAAATATCTCGAATAGCAAACATAGCAGATTGACACTACATAGCTCTCGGTCTCAACCTTAAGTTCTGATACCGGGAATATATGGTGTGCCTAGGAGCTCAGTTATCGCTAGAACTTACTGGGACAGAATTGAATTGAAATAGGTCCTTCGAGATAGCGAAGAAAATTAGAGGAAAACGATCAACAATCAAACAAGAGTAGCTAACGTGAAGTTGCTCAGAGGATGTGACTCACCAACGAATATAATACGATTTGACACCTCACTTGATATGACGCACAAGTTGATATCAAGATCTATTTGCTACTAATCCTGAGCTACTCAACAAGATTAGATAAGGGTATAAGAGGTATGAACTTGGAGAGGATTATCTCACAAGAACAGAGTATTCGATATTAAGATATAAGTTATCTCCAGCTTACAAGAGAAAATGACTATTTATAGTAAGTCTCTAGTATAACATTACCAATAAAGAAATTACAATAAAGTATTTACAAAAAAGGGATTTCTAGTACATACAAAAAGGGTAAAAAGGATAACAAACCAAACATGGAAAAGCAGTTAAATGTCAAACGAAGTGGACAGCTGGCAGTACAGCATTGGTGCCATACAAATATTCTCTGAGCACAGTAGGTGGGAAGGGTCAAAATATTGCTGCATTAAAGGGGGCGTTGGTAGGGATGAAAGAGATGGTAGTATGCCAAGAGAAAAGTTTTCAGCAGTTTAAGTGAGTCTCTCGTCACTCAGCAAGTGATTTTTGGCATCAGTTGGTTAGAGTACTTGGCACAGGGTCCTCGATAAGGGAATGATCGACATTATTACTACTGAGTATACAGATCAATGTATGACAATGTGGGGAGCTCAGGTTGTTCAACCACCTTTCTTTGATGTACAGTTTCTCATTATTAACAAGTTACCGAGAGAGAATTCTTTTGGAGAGGAATTGGAGGCCTAGAAGGCGCGCGCGAGTAATGAAACCACTGACTGGCAATGCATCATGTATCATGTATCATGTATCATGTTGGATGATCCCTTCATTTCAGGAAGTTTAAGAAGCAAAATACAGCAAACACTTCTAGCCTTCTATGATAGAGGCTAAATATTGTGGTTTGGCTATTGCTTTTAAGAAACTTAAGTGGATTTCTTACATTTTGTAGGATTTATGGATTCTTTTTTCTTTACTAATTTCTTTAAAGTGAGATAATAAGTTTACAATTTTGATTGCTAACAATCCATGCTTACATTAGCGTATTAAGCATATTGATACTAACATTCATTTTGTTTGTGATCTTATTTCTCAAGGCTTTATATGCTTGTAACATGTTTCCTGTCACACCTCGAAACGACAGAGTCGTAACAATCTCGTCGTGTAAACCATTCTAAGATAAAAGCTGATCATACAGCCACTATCTTATATATAATTTACACAAAGCGTCCACAACTAATCTACTTTGAAGTAAACAGTTCATGAATTAAATAAATTATCTACCTAAAAAAGAGTGAATATATATATATTCACTAAAATTCAAATATTACAGATAATGTTTGCAAGATTTCATTGTACTATATTTCCTAAGCAATACATTATCTACAAATGGAAAATTTTAAAATAAAAGCTATGACCTTAAAACTATATATGCTCTTTAAATATATTTCCTCACTCCTCAGAATCCAGCTGTTTGTTAGTCTCAAGAGAAATATAAGTCGCTTCCTGGCTAACACCTACAATAACGTCTATAGGGATGTGAGTAACCACAACTCAGTAAGTTGGGACAGAAACTTAAAACTATTTTTCAAACACAAACAAGGTTATTAGCTAAATTAGTTAAATGTAATGCATGTATAAGCAAATACCATCACATGACATTTTTCAATCCATTGTAAGATTAGAGAAATTACACTCACTCTAATCTGAGTTAAGGAGTTTTCATTTAATACAACAACTCACAACCAAACCCAAGCTTATGCAATGGAGATATCGCTCCTCCCGTGACTACCTTCAAACCACTGACTTCACCCTTACCATAACTTCCCCACATGTCGCTTAGTTCGACTAAGGATAAAGAAGGAACAATTATACTATCCAGCGATATCCTTTTCGAAGAGGTTGATATTCAGCCAAAGAATCCAAATGTTTCCCTTAATAGGTTGCTATGCAGATCCGATTTAGATTTACGAGTCATATATTTAGCTAAATTCAGTTTAGGCTATTCAATCATTTCAAACAAATCATACAAATACAAGTCAAGACAGCAAATCAAAATCATATCATCAAACTTAAACACAAACACAAATACACAGCCAACTATCTAACAAGCACATTTAAGTATAATCTCAAGCGTTAAATTAGTATTCCGAAATACAGTAACGTATTAATCACAACTTACTTGGACTCTTTAAGTCGCTCACTTAACTTATTGCAGGTCGACTCATCTCCATGTGTCCAATAATATAAATACGCCTTTAGTGTGTGTGTATATGTATATATATATACTCTAAGTTAGGATTTAACTCTATTTTTCATATAGACATTATTTATTACTAATTCATTTTAGGTTAATTCTAGATTCAATTTCCAAATCCCATTCCAACTCACGTTCTAAATTAGTCTTAACTACTTGCATTATACATAAATCCTAAAAAAGCGATCCGAATTCTAATGTGAAATTAATCATATTAAGCTCAAGTATTTTAAGTATCATTTTTTGGTCCTTAATTAGGATTCTAATTTACTCGGTGCATTCTAATTCTTATTTATATACCGAATTTATTTTCGATGTGAGAAAATTTCATATTTTTCCTATAATTACCTAAATTAATGTTTCTTACCAGACTTACTACATATTAATATTATTATTATATTATCCCTTTTGACCTAATATTTTCTATTTACCATAATTCCAATTCCTCATATTATCAAAATTACATATATTTACTACATAATACAATAATAATCACATCTAATACCCTAAATATCACAATTATCATACCACATCAGATATGAACACCTTACAACCCCTAATTATACCCTAAATTAGTAATTAGTCAATTAACTATTAATTAAACTCCAAAATCCCTAATTATATACATATTTTAAGGGCCTAAAAATCACTTAACATTTTCAAAAATTATTTTTTGCAAAAAGGCTTCATTGCACTATTCTATATCATCTAAGTAGTCTACAAAAAAAAAAAAAGATTGAGCTCAAAACTACACTCCTAAAATTATTTATTTCTAATTCAAACAAAGCTCAAGTTTGCATAATTTCTTAAGGACAGTATACACAAAATTATCAAAATAAATTTTTTCCCTCAATCTACATACTTAAAAACCTCAAAATATTAAATTTCACAATTTTCTAAAGACATTTAATATTTTTATAGAATTAAACAAAATTGGGTTGAAATCTAACTTACCTGACTGATCAGCTTCCAGCCACCAATGATGGCTACAAGTGTGTCAATAGCCTTGAACAGTTAAGGTAGGGTGGTGTAGTCGTGGCCATTTGTTTTTAAGTGGCCGTTCAGTATGGGTTGCCTTCTAAAGCCTTAATTACATAGATTTTTCTAAATTTTCTAGAAAGAACCTTAACTCTTTCTTTTTGGTGTTCTCTCAATTTTCCTGAATTCCTAATTACCTAAATGAGGTTTAGTAAAAAATTGGGCTATTTATAGAGCTTCCTTATTTTTTTTCTCCCAATTTCTAGTTGCCAAATATCCATATCTTCTTCCAAATTTGCTTTATATTTGTTTCATTTTTATTGGTTGTATTTTCATCTTTCTTTTCCAAATTTCTATGCCTCTTTTCGGGATATTTCCTCATGTTTCCATGTTTTTATTTAATTATTTATGAATTTTCTTTAATTAATTAGCATTATTTTGTCATATTTCGAGTATGTTAAGTAATTTCACGTATTTCTACCTACATGTAAATTCATATATGGTATAAATAAATACTTCTAAATATTATTTTTATTATTTTATAATTTTTAGTGTACATATAATTTATCTCTATCAATTCGTTAGTTATCGAAACTCATTTTACACGTTTTCAATAAATAACAAGAAATTTACTGATAATTCAATATTATAATAATTAATTATTTTATTCTTTATTTTCCTAAATTTAAACTCACAAGATCACTTTTACTAATATTCCTAACTTCTTCTAAAATTTGAATTGGATCGAAAGATTTGTTTAATTGCTTTAAATTCTACAAACTAAATCTCGAATACCTGATTATAGGTTTTACATTTCCTTTGTCAATTAATTAGTTGAATTTCTAACCAAGTTGCATTTTGTTGCATGACTACCTCTTATTATGTCCTGGTTGGGGCTTCATATAGCTTCAACTTGAAGGGATGTGAAAATACTAGTTTACTTATTCGTTTTATTTAATTATTTTGTTAATCAAAGTTAGAATTAGTTTTAGTCCATTGTTAGTTAGTCCAAACGTCAACTGGATATTAGTTTAGTCTTTGTATCACATAGCTAGTAGTATTTTTTGTTTACGTTTTGTTACTTCAATTAGTTGAGGAATAACAAAAAACACTTTATCTTCTTCAAAATAGAAATTTCGTTTATAAAAGCTCACAGTTCTTCCATGGTCATTAATGGAGTTTCTTGAATTTCTTTTGTGATTAACTTTACTCTTGACAATGTGTAACTAAAGCTTGGTTTGAAGTGGTATTTGAAAAATTATTCCTTTATTAGATTAAGCTTGCTTAAATTTATTTCTTTCTTTTAAAATTTTTTTATTTCTTCTTAATTCGTGCTTAACTATGTTTAATAATATAAGAGAAATCATTTCAAACCAATAGAAATGGAAAGAAAGGCAATTTAGACTTTGTATTTAAAATATAGGAAGGAAATGGAAAGAGATAAAAAAGAAAAAGAAAAAAGAAAAAAGAAAAAAGTTGTTGTTTTCTTTTATTTGGTTGGTTTTAAAATAGGGAATAAAAGGATGAAATTAGTATTCAACAACATCATCCCAATTTATTTTATGAATATTGTTACAATGCTACTTGTCTCATTTTCATCCATCTACAACCATTTTCTTCAATTTTCAAGAAATTAAAACTAGAGTTTTTGGTAAAAATATATTCACTTATTTCCCTATTTTTTTCTTCATAATTAAGCTATCAAAATATAGCATTTCAATATATTTCCACCAATTTCCTTCTATTTCCATCATTCTATACCTTCCAAATATAGTGTCAAACAAAGCTCATTGGACTAAATATTATAAAATTCAAACTTGATTGAATAAATTAATCTAGCAATTTAACTTGATTCAACTCTATGAGAATCAAATGGAAATGAAAATTAGTTGAAATTCAGTATCTTGCCACCTTATTTGATCCATTTTACATTCACACTTTCGTTTCTCCAAGAGTCCTATTCCAAATACAGCATTAGATTGCCTTCTATAGAAAAGTCCTAGTTCAATTTGAGAATTCTTGCCAAACTTGTAAGAGAAAAAACATTCGAAGCTCGATCCTTAATATTCAGCTAGAGGGCCCAATATTTTTCCTTGAAAAGAATCCAAACCTAGCCTAATTTTCAAACTAAAAAGAAGTGCTTTTGCCATTTTCTATTGCTTGGTTCCATGTTTTACCAGTGTCTAGTGGAGTCTTGAAAAAGATGCTTGATTTCTCATCTCAAGGTAGACAAGCCATAACCCTCCGAAGCTTTTGATCAGTTTATTTTGATTGAGTAATTTTCCTTTCACTCGTAGATTTCCGAGGAAACCTTTACTTGTTTGTTCCGAATTATTTTGGATATCCATGGTTATTATATCGTATGTGATTAAGGATTGTTTCTTGATGAGAATTGACAACAACAAAACATCAAGAGGAATTTTTTTTCTTTTTTTTTTTCCAACATGATTTTAAGATGAAAAATGATAGATCATAGAAAACTTTGATTCAAAAAGTGATCACAAATATTTATTTATGTTATGTTTAGTATGAGAAATGGTTGTAATAGAATGAATTGCAATAAAATGAAATGGAAATGAATTAAGACTGGAATCATAAATAAATTTCTATGTTTGAAAATATATAGGAGATTTAATGAAATTGAATGCTTATATAGTATTATTTATTAAAAATATCTTTAATTATTAAATTTCATAATTAGATTAAAGCTTATAATTAGATTAAAGGTTAAATAAGTAATTTAAATTAATAATAATTAATAAGGAACAATGGAATTGCGATTTTGCCTTCCCAAAAGAAAAATCAAATTTCTTCTTGAAGTCGCAGAATAGCGATTTAGCTTTCCAAATGAACTTTCAAATATAAGGAAAGAGAATGAAAAATGGAATTGTGATTCCATTCCAGTTAATTTCCCGTATACTAAATGTGACATTAGCATACGTAAGTGGTGATAAAATTCTAATGAGTACATAATTCTTGTTTTTCATGCTACGCTTTGACACAAAGAGAACTATTTAGAGTAATATAAGGTCAATCAAAACCAAAAAGTGTAGGTAGTCAATTAGTAGGTTAACTTGCTAAGTTCGGTGGTTGACCGCCTAGGGCAATTGATCGAGTGCAGGAAGGTAGTTGAGCAACCATAGGATGCGTTTGATTAAAGTCGACCAAGGATGACCTATAGCTTATATTTCTACTAGTTTTATTTATTTTTTCCTTTTATTTGGTTTCTTATTTTGTTACTTAGTTATAGCTCCTTGTTATAACCTATATAAAAGGCATTAAATTGTCACCAAACATTAATTTGGATTTTAATACCCTCTTTAGTGAAACTTTCCCCTAGTTCTTTGTTCCCATCTATTTATTAATAGCTTGCGGCGAACACAAATAGTGTTTATTAATCTTACAATGTGCAACCCATTATTGAGATAAGTGTGTCATCATAGATCTTCTTCAATGACTCGACTATTTTCAACAATCATTTATCATATTGTTCATAAGATTTAATCAACTCCAATTCATTTTGATGTTTATTACACCACATCCAATTAACAATTCATGCCTATCCCTTTCATTTGCATTCACATATTTATTATAAAAATCATAAAAACACATTTTATTATTGTCTCTTTGTTTCAAACCCTTAATCTGCTTTTCATGTTAAACCAATACCATTGAATTTTATCCTTATCATATTAAACAAAAAAGCTTTAGGAGTGATATGCTATTTATTGATCACTTTGGCAATTTCTGATTAGAGTTAGGAAATGTGTTAAAAGAAAAACAAAATGGTTATTGTGGAATCAATTGAATGTATTAGTGAATATTGTTGTTGGAATTGAATTGCTAATTATAATACCCCTTACATACTAGATGACTAAATTATAAATTATCGAGACACCTTTTAGTATAGTGGATTAGAATATGTCGAAACTTCAAAATTAAGCGTGTTTGGCCTAGAGTAATCTCAGGATAAGTAACTTTTTGAGGAGCCGTTACACCAAGAGATAAAACTGTGCAGTGTTTCATGATAAAATAGATGACTTCTCGAGAAGTTGTTACATTGGGAGACAAAATTGTTTGGTGTTTTATACCAAAGCAGACAATACCTCAGTGGAAGAAGTTCCAATCGGGTTGTTACAAGTGGTATTAGAATACCCTATCAACCGGAAGGGTAAGTCCTTGCCTAGTAATGGTTCTAGACTTGTGTAACCAAACTAACGAGGACATTAGTTCTGTAAGGGGGGTAGATTGTAATAACTCTTACATGCTAGGTGACTGAACTTTAAATTATCAATACGTCTTTTGGTGTAACAACTCATAGCATGTCGAAACTTCAAAGTTAAGTGTATTCAGATTAGGTTAATCTTAAAATAAGTGATCTCTTGAGAAGTCGTTACACTAAGGAATAAAACCATACAACATTTCATACTAAGGTGGATAATACCTTTGTAGAAAAAGTTCCAACTGGATTATTATACTAATATATATTGTTTCCTTGAACAAATTGAGTTTGCTCAAATTAAAAATTTCTTTTTGGTAATTGGTAGAATAATGGAAAATGTTTCCAAGCATTTTAAAATTCAAGGATACATATGCTATGCACTCATTAGTAACAACCCTTGTACTTTGATTTCAAAATTTAATGAAACAAGTAATAGTTGTCTTTTCTATTAACAGAATAGAACGTGTGAGATATAGCCATTGTGGATGATTGTCGTTTATGTCTGGACAAGCTATTACAGTTGCATCAACCAGGCTTACATGAACCCAAGAAGAATCTCTATTGATTTACTAAGTATAAGGAAGGTAAATTTAATACCATGTACCAAGAGAAAGTACAACAGGCATTAGTTGTGATAAGGGAGGGGTTGCAAAGGCAATTAACTGATGGGATAGCTAGGGATAATGTAATTCTGGTACCCAGTAAACCAAAATCAACCTTAGTTCATGTTGCTGCTATCCGTCCATGTCCGTTTCTTTTTTATTTACGAACACATTGAGAACCACAAAATACATATTTTATTACGATGTTTCAAACCTAAGATCCATTTTTGCATATTGAATTGCCGTTGGATTCTATCCTTATCATTATGTGTCAAAAACTTTTCGGTGATATAAAATTTATAAAAAAAATAAGATACTAGGCAAACGTTAAAGTATCGTTGAAAATTGCGGCACAATTTCCTGTAATTTAAAAAAAAAAATATATATTATCTTAATAAGAATAAAAGGTATATTGATGAGTGGTCAATGTTTTTTGAAAATTTTCACATATTCTGTTAATTTTTTATTATTTTTGTGTTTTTAGTAGATTTATTTAATAAGAACTAGCCATTAGTACACTCAGAATGTATATATCGGAGTCTATAAACAAAAGTTATTCATATTGGAATACACATTACTTATTTCAATTATCTAGAGAAATAAAAAATAAATCATGTGGAAACTTACCAAAAATAAAACTTACATTAAACAAATAACTTCTTATATACAAGTAAGGCATCTGGAAAGTGCATGTAAATTAAAAAAAAAAAAAGAATAATAGTTGGCCCTTTCCAATTACATTACAATTAAATGCATATTATTAAATAATCAATAATGAAAAATGTTACGATATAAAAGTCCTAACATAGAAAAAGAAGAAAATAAAAAACAAATTATAATGTGAGGTAGTTCATTAGGCATTTATTGAGAAATTTGGACAAAGAGTGTCGTTGTATCACAAGAAAATTCTAAGCGCGATTGTTTAATTTTAACTTGCTATATGAAATTATTAAAACATTAATTTAATATTTCCTTAGGAAATAAAAAGTTAAGAGAATAATAGAATGAAAAAGGAAAAATACATAAAACAATAAAATAAGAAACAATATAGTGAGATATCATTATGCAAGGATGAGCGGGATATCCCTATACATCATAAGATAAAGTCATATATACAGGAGGTTTGGTTTTGGAGAGTTGCATAGCTCTGATTTATTATGTTAGATTGGCATCTAATTACAACACTTGATTATGACACTTGTTGAGAGATGGAGACTCGAGATACACATGTTCCACTAACCTACTCGAGAGGTGACCATCACACTGCAGGATATTGAGGTTCAGCTTAGACTTCTAGTTGAGGGGTTCGTGGTAATGAAGCGGATAGAGACGGATGATGAGAAGAGTTGAGTTGATGTAGGAAAGAGGCTACTGGGCGTGAGGTTTGCTCGGATGTGAGGTACTTACTTATCTCTGATGTAGTTGTGAGAGCATTTCTAAATACTTCTTCGTAGGGCAAATGGCGAGACAGTCCAACAGTATGCGCTTGTGTACATACTTAGCTTAATGGGAGAATTCATATTTGCGAATAAATTCTCCAACCTTATTTACCCGATGTTCCTACCATTGCTGGAGGACTTCTTAGTACCTAGGCAGTTTAGTTGGGGCAGCATATACTTGGTATGGTTGTACCGACAGTTGTGCTCTGCCTTGTCGTCCAACGTACATGAGCTAGAAGGGACTATGATTCTACTGCAAGTCTAAGCTTGGGATATATTCCCACGTGTCGCCCCCTTTAGTCGATATAGGTTTATTATCAATGGGGATAGGCCATTGGTGGCTACATGGAAAGTAGTGCAGGATACGACTCAACATTCGATTCATATCGTAGATGCATATCACACAGCTTTTGACATGCAAACGACGCAGCAGGTATGATATGATAAGTTATCCTCTTTGATGTCATTTTCTTGGCCGTAAGTGATAACCATTGTTATTTGATTGGTTGTTTATTTTCTTTTTCTTTTTCTTCTGCCCTTTAGGTTGTTTAGGAGCCTTATACAAAGGAGTTGTTGTAGTTGCTACCTCACTTCTGTATTATCAAGCGACACATTTGGACTGCCTAGGTTCCACTCATATGTTTCCACATCATTGAGTGGTGCTTTTCAGATTGTGTCGTCCAATAGTTTAGTGGATATCAGTATGTTCCATAGGAGGGCGACACCTTAGAGCAACTCTACCAGTTGGACCTCTAGGGTAAGACGTATGTTGACTGGATCAACATATACTCTTCCTACATCTACACTTGAGGACTGAGACATAGATTCCTAGTACACATTCAGGGTTCTCGAAGGGTCAATGAGAGCTACTAGCAGTGGTATAGACAGATCACCTAGTATTATATTACACACCATAGAGCTATCATTGGTTTATTAGTACGTACATCTAAAATTGTCCATTATTTTATTTTTCACTTATTTATACTTGCTATCATATATACCAACATTTGTTTTCTTTACTTATTCAAGTGGACTCGCTTAGGAGTGTCAAACTAGCACCTAACTATCTTACAGCATTGGGTTTTGCAAATGGAGCACTTGACTTCTTTGAGTAGCATAGTGGCCTTATCCTCTACCTATAACAGGAGGGCGTACATGAGCCACCCTCTATAGACAACAATGGTGAGTAAGGACCACCTGTTGACAAAGAGATGCCAGCTCCTTGTACATCACCTAGGGGTAAAGCCAAAGTTCGAGGAGATAGGGCTCAAGCGGTATATCGTCAGGTAGACCTCGATGATGATATCTCACCATATGCCCATCATTCCATAAACCTAGGGTATATTAATAGGGGATATAGCACATACCCTAGGTCAGGTGTTGCCTCCACTTTGGGAGTCGAATCCAATGCTAGGGCTGGATCTAGCTTATACATGACTCCCAAGTTCCAGCAATATCTTGACTTCGCAACTTCACTAGCTCCTTAAAAGCGACGTTCTACCCCCATACAATCATTCATAAGTGAGGGCATCACTTAACTGCATCTAAGCCATCCAGCCGACCCAGTTCCTCCCAGGGAATTGTAGCTCGACGATCCACCACCTGAGCTTACTTAGACACACGCTAAATAGGAGCGTTCACTCCTTTCCTGTACCTTGAGGACCTTTACATTGTGTAAGCATCAGTAGATATGTTTAGTCTATTGTTTTTGTTTTCTCCTTTATTTTTCCATTATATTGATGTTATCATTGACTCATTACAACTTTTCTGTATATACTAATTATTTGAAATACATTTCACTCTTGATCATATATTGCAATTCAATGTATTGTTTATTTATCCTAATTTTACAATTTACAATTACTTTTTCTTCTATTTGACTCACATGGTCATTAGATGATCATCCCATATGCTTATTTCTTTCCCACTTGTCATATTTGTTGAGGTATTCCACCAATTGTGATTTTATCTAATTGAATACCTATATCAAACTTTCCATTCGATTTACAAGTTATGGGTTGGAAGAACATTACTTTATCGTTTTGGACAGAGGGAAATTTGTAGGTTAGTAGAAAGTGACACTGAAGGCATATCCATTTTATGTGTCTTCAGTATCACAATTTGAACCGAATGCACATTCACTGCATACACATTTAGATATAATGAATTACACTGAAGGCACATCCACTATAGGCGCATCCATTATATGCGCCTTTAGTGTAAAAATCATAAGATACTGAAGGTACATTTACTTGATACGTCTTCAGTATACCGTATTCATAATTTTTTTTTCAAACAAGCCCTTTATCGTAATATTTTTCGAAAAAGAGCCCATATTCTAATAAAACTCTAAAATAAGTTAGGAAAGATCCGACTCCATCAGACGGCCCAAGCAAGCATGTGACCTACGTGCGTGAACACGAGACATGAAGCAAATTGATCTAATTTATAGGTCACATTACTGTACCCACCTATACTAAATACGTTGTTGAAATTCCAACTTACCATTTCTTGGATTATTATTATTTAATTTCTCAAGAATTTACCCCCTTAATTTTTGTGGGGGTTAAAATGTGGTTAAAATACTTTTGTGAAAATTGCATCGAACACTTTCCGTTAGAATCAGATATTTTACTTATTAATACTCCTTTTACAAATGAAAACTTTTTTACGCATTATGTGAATTTTCACCATTGCTCAATTTTTTTTATTACTACAATTTATGAATGTACTCTCTATAATTTATTCGAAGCGTTTGTCAAAGAAGTGATGTGATTTGAGATGACAACTTTAAGTGGGATGAATTATAGAGGGTTTAAATAGTATTATTTAGTGAAATTATAATTGAAATACTCAGAGAGAGGAATAAGGTTAAGCAAAGTGAAAGAAGTTTTTACGATAGTAACAATGTATACATATGCGATGAATCGAATCCTCATTTCAAGGAGGAGGAACAAACAATTTCAGTAAAATCACGCACTTGTAACATACAAGGAGTTCGAAAGCATCAACTTTGTAGTTCTCCATCATTGAGCAACAATTGCTTGAATATGAAAAGTTGTAAAAACAATTGCTTAAATGTGAAAAGTTGCTCATCTTCTAGTCTTATGTTTGATCATTTGCTTAAAAGCTTGACAATCGGTTCTTATTTGACTCATGTCTTGTGTTTTGATTAAAAGTGAAGAGTTAAGAGGTACTTATAGTGTTTGGTGCTCAAAGACCATTGGACGACCTTAATTATCAACAAACAAGAATAGTAAGCTCTTTATGGAATCTTTCAAGGCTTTCATGTGATCGAGCTTAATAGTTCCTAGATATTTGTGTTGACTACATACTCTTGCTAAGAAAGGTTAATGTTGGTCAAACTAGCCTTATTAAATTAGATTGGGGCTAAGTTTAGGTTTAGTTTCCACATCAAATTTTAAATTAGGTTTTAGTTCAATTTCTAAGTACTGTTTTATACACAAATCCTAAAAACTCGTTTCAACTCATAATGTAAAATTAATCACATTACTTCCAGATATCCTAAATAGTATAATTACCTTTAGTCAGTATTTTATTCCACTTGATACACTTAAATCTTTATTAGTATACTGAATTTACTCCTGATGTGAGAAATTTTTATATTTTTCATATAATTACATAAATTTAAGTTTTCTATCAGATTTATTATAGATTCTTATTATTTATATAATATCAATTTTTATTCTAATATCTTCTATTTATTATATTTTCAATAATTGCATATTATATACTATCATTTATTATGTACATAATACACATTTAATATTTCTATCACTTTAATTACCATCTCCCAACATCAATTATCATTTCAAAATGTCTAAATTCATCCTAAATCAGATTTTACACCTAATTACCATAATTTACAAAATTAACTTAAAATTTAATATTTTTCTCTATTACTTATTTACTACATGATTAGACTAATAATTATGTCTAACACCTTAAATGCTACAAGTATCATACTTCATCAAATTTCAACATCCTAAAATATATAATTATTCATTAAATCAGCAATTAACCATTTAATTACTTAATTAACCCTAAATTACCCATTTTATGCCTCATTTTAAGACCTAAAAATTATCTAAAATTTTCGAAAATTCATTTTTTTAAAAAAGGGGCTTTGTAGCACTGTGCTATATCACCTAAGTATTCTATACAAAAATTTTGGGCTCAAAACTACACTTCTAAGGTAATTTATTTCTAAACCGAAACACGTTTGATTTTGTATGATTTCTTAAGAATCATATATCATAAGACATATTTTCATCAAAATAATATTTTTTATAACAAATAAATACTAAAATATTTCAGAATAACAAAATTCATAATTTTATAAGAATATTTACTATTTTTATAAAATTACACAAAATCGAACTTACCGGTTTATGTGCCTCTAGTCACCGTCGGTGGCCATAGGTATATCAGACCACCTAGGCGCTGCTATTACTTTATGGTGGTAGTAGCTGTCCACTCCCAATTACTCGTTGAGTCTAGATTCTCCTTAAAAGTCCCAACTGTATAATTTTTTTGTGATTTTTTCTAAAATCCTAATTTACCTTCAATTTCGCCTCTTTCTAATTTTCTAAACTTCCTGACATCCAAAATGAGCTTTTGAAAATTTTGAGGTATTTATAAAGGTTTTGGACAATTATTGTATATTAAATTTATTTGACAATTGTCTTATCTCTTCTTTTTCTTACTTTCTATCCGTCGTAATTTGATTGGTTGCTTTTATTTCTTCAATTCCAGATTGTCGCGCCTCAATCAAAAGTTTTTCTTGATTTTTCTTTAATTAATTATGAATTTTCTTTAATTATTTATCATTATTTTAGCATATTTCACGTATTTTAAGTAATTACGCGTATTTTTACCTATATGTAAATTCATATATAGTACACATAAATATTATTTAGGTCATTTTATGATTTTTAATATATATATAATTTTTCTCTAGCGATTCGTTAGTTATCAGAATGCATTTTATGCATTTTTAATAAATAATGAGTTATAGACTTAAAATTTGAAAATTTTATACTCTTTTATTTTATTACTTATTTTCTTAAATTCAAACTTACCGGATCACTTTTACTAATATTTCTAACTTTATTTAATAATTTAGGCTTAATTGGATCTTTTAACCAATCGCCCTAAATTTTATAAGCCAAACTTTAGGTAGCTGATTGTAGGTCTTACAATTATTAGGCTTAATCGAATTGTATATGAAAATATTTTAACCTATCTACTTTTTGCATCTAACCAAAACTTTTTCACCAAGGTTTAAGGACTTCAAGCATTAAAACTGCTACTTAAAGCACTCGTATTGTATGGTTACCGCAATGCTACATAATGCCAACTAAATTAATTTACCTTGCCCTTTTTCTCTTTCCTTCCTTTCATTTCCTACTTCTCTTTGACGTTATCACCATTTTTTTCTTTTTTGTTTAGGATGTACAAAGGTTCTTGTTGTATAATAACTACCTTACTATTAATTTAGTGTAATACCCTAGGGTTTGAGCCAATGCGATAACCTAGTTTCCAAGCTTCTAAATTCATGATATTGGGTAATGTTATATGTTTTAGTTCAAATTTCATGGTAAAGCTAAAAAAAATTAGAGGAAGTAACTTAATAAAGTTAATTTCTTGATATAAGCTATATAAAAAGATTAATTTGAGAAAAAAAATCAATTTTTGATAAAGCTAATAATTATTGAAAACGTGAAATTCAAGCTTTAAGATATAACAATATATTAGAGATAAGTTATTTAACGTATAAAAATAACAAATGAAATTGAATTATATGTAATATATATGTATTTACATAAGATATTCATTATATGTATTAAATATATGCATAAAATAATAAATTATAAAAAATAAGGTGTATTAATATGAAATAATAGAAAATTAATTAAAAAAATTATTTGATGAGTCATCGAATGATGTGACAGCATAGGAACTAAAGGAAATCATGAGTCATCATCCATTCGATGAGAAATTACCACCTCAAGCTTAAGGTTTTAAGAAAATGACATGTGGTATACGCATATCCATATTTTAATTAATCCAACCAACTAGAAATCTATAAATAGAACCCCAAACCTTATATGCAATATTTTAGGAGCCTGGAAATATAAGAACATAATTTTAGAAAATTATAAAAAAATAAAACAAAACAAAACACTAAACCAAGCACAATCTGACTTAGGGCAATTCACAAACTAAAACATAACCTGACTTGGAGCGGCTTACTGTTCGAAAGTGGGTGACGCAGCTAGTCTTTCTGACAAAGAGCAACAGCTAGGAGGTACCGAACATGATCAGTTTAGGTGACTCAATTTTTTGGCTAAAAATTATTTAATTTTTTAAAAATATCAAATGGCTTTATTTAATTATGAAAATTGTTTTCCTAGGATTATTTTGGGTATAGTTTAATGTAATTATTTTATTTTAATCAAATATTAAGTGGAAATATAGGTTCCTTAAAAAAATACAAACTAACTTTTAAAAATATTAAATAGTGTTCTTTCGAGATAAATTTTTGTATATAATATGTTTAATATATATATTTAATTTGGAAATAATAATTTTTAAAATTAAGCATATTTACTATTTATTATATTTATTTTAAATAAAATTAGAGATTTTATCAAATTATTTAAATAAATAGTTTTTGATGAAATTAATGAATAAGCTCTATATGTTTTCACTTCTAGAGATTTATGAGGATATTTGGAACACTTATTTTTCTTTTATCTCACGCATAAATTTGTTTATTTTCCCTATTTTTTTCATTATTTTAAGCTAAAATTGCTATTTTCATAAAAATAGACAATAAGTTAATTTAGTATAATCAATGGTCAATATTAAATTACATATTTTTCTGAGTCTATAGGATTTAATATAGAAATAATCGGGTTCGTATACTATTTATTACGTATTTTCCTAATATAGCCCTATATATGAGCTTAATATGTGAAATAGTAAATAGTACTCCTATGACATTTGCTAAGATAGCTAATATAAGGTTAGACTAGCCTTTTTGGGTACATAATAGATGTTGGTTATGTTGGGAAGTGTGATTTGTAGAATTTTTAATTTAGAATCAAAGTTTATTTGGATCAATTATAAAGTTATGATAACGTACAATCGAGTTGATAATGAAAAAAGCTATTTTTGATATTATTGTTATGTTGATTAGTTTCACTCCTTAAGAAACTTTAGTATTACTTGAAATAATAAGTGTGACGATATAAAGTTCATTGAAATCGGTTAAGAAATGAATAAGATACAGTCCAATGAAGTTCAAAAACACAGTAATGAAAACTTATAAGAGTTTAGATTCAATTCATAATCAACTTGGAGACTATGTTTATATTTTCCTAAATATGATAAGTAAGAAAGGACTACATAGTTAAGTTTAAGATTTCGCACTATTGTTAAGTTCAGGTAAGTGGATCTAACCTATGCTTAGAGTAAATATATTGCTATTTATAACACTGTGTACGAACTGATACTGTATTGATTAAATAAGGCTATATCTTGGTTGAACTAATATACTACTATGGTAGCTATAATAGATGTTGATGTGATGATTTTGAATGATAGTAGTTATATCTTGGTTAAACTGTTATGTTACTATATTGAATGTTGATACGATGTTTATGAATCATTGTACTAATTTGAAGAGTTAAGTGATTATGAACCCAATCTTTTTAGTGGTCACCTAAGTAAACCCTAAGTAAGATATTAGATTTCCATTAGGAAAAGACCAAAAACTAGACTAAAGTAATTAGATTAAATAAAAGTTAAGAACTAGTTTTGCTAAACGATATACTTGAGTTGTTATGGCACAAAAGAGACCTACGGATCAAAATTTTCAAAATAAGACTTCCAAATAATCAAGAAAAACCATAGCTTTATGAACTTAGTTTTAAAAGCATATAGGTTTTTATTACCCTAGTAACCTAATTACTTTTGTAGTCTAATTTGATAGACTATTTTTTGTAGTTTGATTTAGTAAAAATAGAGTTAGGGGTCATACTCCTAGATAGTTCCTTATTGCCTCTAGGTTTCTAGATGTTGTATATAGATATTTGGATATATCGACGAACTGAATGAGTGAGTTAAAAGGTGTAGAATATCGGTATCGATACATGCTATGTGCATGAGTATAGTACGCTACATTACTAGCAATAAATATCTAGTCTAGCTAATGTACATATAAAGTTAAATCTATTAGTTATAATTGAAATGTTTGAGTTGTGATTTTTTTGTATTGTATTGTTTGTTATCCATTCTCATTCAGCTTTAGTAATTAAGGAGATATAATGTTTTATTCTTAGGTTAACAGTATCTTAAAGGGCCTAACACCATAGGGGATATATTCCGAGAGCGTTAGTTAGAGTCAACAACTTTTGGATGGAACGTATACTAGGATGGAACCTATACTAAATTAGAAGTCCTGTTATTTTGAAGATGAAACCAAAAAAAAAAAAAAATAGTTCATCTTTTGATGTAAATATTACACTATATATATATATATATATATATAAGTTATAACTAAATATCCAGCTGAACTTTATTATACCACCCCACTTATCATATAAATAAAGTTGTTTTTTGATAAATAAGTATATTAAGTTAAGTTTTTAATAGATATTTCTGTGTAATGGTACATTCTATACTAAGCTGAAAGATAACATCCTTTAGGTGGCATTATCATTTGTCAACACGGTTGTGTGCTCATAATCTCATCATCAATGATAACCATCGCAAACATAGCTTGTTTCAATAAGTTGTTTCTCTTCCCTTTTTTTTCTTTATCATTTTAGTCACAATTCTCAATCTTACCATTTCCTTTTAAAGTTGCATGGCTATTATTTCTCATTCTACACTTGCTTCCATATGTCGTATACTACTACATTCTTCGCTTTTTCACATACTTGTTTTGCAATTCATTCGTATAGGGTTAAAATCCCTTGCCATCGCATGCAGCTTCTTAATCTCTCTTGCAAGACCAGATTCAGATCACTTCTTGCAGGACCTAACCTAGCACCGAGTCTCGAAACTGGGAGGGATCGTTTTGAGACCTTCGCTGAAAAGGCGATGGTTGGTGGTCAATACCGCCATCACCCCGAGCCCTTTTGTAGAAAAGGTAGTGACTCCTCTTTCAATCCTTCGCATCCTGAAGTATTTGCAAAATGGAATGAGTTACTCTGAGCCTCTACCTAAGAGTTCTATCACAGCATTGCTATGCTTTCGGAACCAAAGAAAGGAGCTGCATCCCTCCTGCACACGCTCTGTCTTCTCGAGACAATGATCAGTCGGTGGAGTTCGCTATCACTGAGAATTTGGGGTATGTGAGCATCCTAAAGAAGGCCGGAGAGTTTCCTATCGTCACCATATCTTCCTGGCTGAGTTTTACACCATATTTCGTAATGGAGCACTCCGACTCAGACTGCTTCACCTGAGGCCGTGCTATTCATTATATGTTCTCTCAACAGGATTAAGTCCGGTGCGTTAACCAACTAGCTTCCTATAATTCCTCTTTCTCACTCCTGTTTACCGATTTGAATCTTGGACTATCGGTGAGGGCACCATCGCACCAATTTTGATGCGATTGCTCCCCCTAATTACAAGTTATAGGATATGGTACGGCAAAGGAGTAATTCCTTATTTAGCCACTGCTGAAGGGAAACTCAAAAATCTATTCCATTTTTACTTTGGTATGTCGAACACGTAATATATGATGAAGTTGCACGCTTAAGTATGGCATATTTGTTCATAAAATCACCTCTTCAATAGAGATAAAATGATTTTATTAAGGCCAGAAATTGTATATTGGAGACACGATTTCATTCAAGTTAGCAGTGCTGATCTCCATCCCATCACATTTCTTCTTCCCCCGTAAGTATACATTTTGTGTAATGACGACAATTACAATGAGAAGACATAAAATGGTGACAAGTAGGCCAACTTCATACATAATAAAATTATGTTTTAGAGATACAATTTCGAATACGTTATATCTTACTTTTGTATTTTCAAAACTGCTATTTTTAAGAATATTAAAAAAAAAAAAAAAAACTGCATATGCACCGCTTTCTTCAGTCTCCTACATTATCATCCAATGACGCGCCAGATCTTAGAACCAGTGTTAAAAGGTGAATGATTTCGAATGTTTATCCAAAACTACACGAGAATAGACAGAGGCTGGAAAAATCAAAGCAACATCTCTTTACAATCCCAATAAACTCCGATCCAATTACACCAGCGGAATGATATAAATACACATACACCGTACCAAACCAAACAGCTCTGGACACTCTGAAATAAGACAACCAGAAAAGCCTTTCCCCAAACAAACAAGATTAAGGAAAAAAAGGAAAGAAATTCAACTTTACATCCTCAAGTATCTTTCTTCCATTAGATCGAAGATAAAAGAATATTCTCTCTAATGGCTATGCGCATCCACAAATACAACAAAAGAAGATCACCGATCTATCACTGCTTGAATAGCCTTGCGTTGAGTCTGGTTCAAATTCTGTATAAGAAAGCACTGTCATGTTACAAGATGGATGCTTTCGAAGAGGATGTACTGAATGAAATTCGGGTGATTCGATATACACCTGGCAGAGACTACCAAACAGATCTCTATTGCTTTGAGAAAACTTCACCAGAAAGTCCGCAATATAATTAGCCAGATTGATCTATTAGAGACATAACTTCAGTAGTTCATCATGCAATAAAGTTTAGCAGATAATTCAATATAACATCCATAGAGTACCTCGTTAATTGGGTCAGTAGCACTAAAGAGGTCATCTTCTTCATCGTCCTTGTTGAAGGCACAAGACAAATGATCAAGTTAATATTTTGTAGCCAAAGTAATCAGAATATGTAGCTTTATATTCGAAATAAGTACGCTGACAAGAAAATCGATCACTGTCACACTTGTACAACAAAACACAGTACCTCATTGTAGGCTCTCACCATTGCCTCAAGATGTTCATAACCCGGTCTGCTGGATGACATTGCTGCAGTAGAATATAGAACATCATTGTCCCTACCGTTATCGCCAGCATCAATTTCTTCCCAATCTGAATCATCCTGTGATCATAAGTTCAACTTCTTGAACATATCATGTCTCATTTGAGAAGTCATATATTGGGAACAAGAATGGAGCTACCTCATCATTATCAGCTAAAACTTGCTCCTGGATTTCAATCAATGCATCAGCGAGCAAAGCCATTATCTGCCATCAAGAGGATGTGGAGGTGTCAATTCTGTAAGCTCTTTGTATAATTCAACTTGTATAAAGGTGGCTGAAGCAAGTTAGCACATCCAATAAAATTGCTTTAACATTTGTTGCTGGTAAATGGGTTTATGGTAGTGGGAATAAACCAAAGACTCCAGAATATCTATTTTTCTATTTAAAAGCAGAAAATGTCTAAAGCTTTCTTAAGAATTGCTTTTTCTATTAGAGATTTCAGGATCTGTACAGAATACAGACACAAAAGCTATGGTATCAAACAGATGCCAAACACTAATAATAGTAATTCTACATTTTGAGAAAGATTGCATAAAATAATACTTTATCAATTTGGTACTAGGGTGCACCAAGCATCTCATCACCCTTCCATTGGATGAGACCCACAGGTTTTGTCCAACTGGTCCTCCTAATCCAAAGGTGTTTAAATTCTTAATGCATCGATTTTGTGTGCACTAGGTCCCTACGTTTTTGCTTCTCTCAATGGCAATGCAGAGGTTTCATACAAAGTCCCCATTCCTTGCACCCGCCACTCTGATTACCATCAATGGCAAGACCAGAGAGATGGCCTTCGAATCCCCTACTAAAGTGACTGATATATTATATACACATCATGGTCCATTTTTTCAGCAGGGAAAAAGCAACAAGCTGAGTGATGAAGCGACAGCATGCAGCACTTATCTCTACTTGTCTCCAAGTGTTCTTGATCCTATTGATCCCCTAAGCCATCGTACAATTTGTTATGAAAGTTTCTGACCCTTAATTACTAGTGGAACTTGTTGAGGCTTTTTCTAATCAGTTACTATTTGATAGATCTAAGTAGTTTATACAACATTGAAACACCCTTCCTGTAACTAATTCAAATGTCTCAAAATCATGTTTGTAATTTTTCTATTTCTCAATTATGTAATCGTTCATTCATAATATGATATATTCCAATGAGATTGTCATTTATCAGGACAGTAAGTTCTAAAAGTCATGAAAATAGTTTTTCTTTCTCATTCTCTAAAGTAGATTTATTGGGCTATATATCTTAGATATATATATGTATTATTATATATGTATGTGTCCAAAGTTTCTAAAATAGTTTTTTCTTTTTCTTTTTCTAAAATAAAGTTAGGTGTATTGGGCTATTATATATATATATATATATATACTTATTTCTCAAGAATCAGTCCATTATCATTTGCATTCAAGCAATTTTCAAATGAAGCCACTATATATGCAGCCCAGCAGCATACACATTCAAGTGTCATCATTGACAGTGGTGATCGTTCGAGCTCTACCACTGTGACAATGCAATTCTATTCATATAGATATAAATGAATATATTTTCTTCAAGCCCACAAATGCAATCACCCTTAGGCAAAACAGCCATGCACGTAAAACCATTATGAGATTGTCAATAGAATCACCTTTACAGGAAGTGGAACCATTGTCCACTGTTCTGGAGCTGATTTAGATTTTGAGCGAGTTATGATCCCTGCAGAAGACTAAATGTGGAAATGTACAAGTTACTCAACTAAAGTGTCATCTGTTGTATATAAAATCAAATAGAGCCATATGGTAAATACCTGAATTAGTTGGCCCTGGACATTAATCTTCTCCAACTCACCATGCATTGTTGACAGCAAAAGAACCAAGGCAGTAGTAGTGACTCTAATCTGATAAGATCCCTGAATCTCCCCTGCATAGAATCAGGACAGAAATGAAAATATTATGTTTTAAATATCATTGTTCACATAAATTTATCAAACTGACCAGAAACAATGAAATACAAATATCAAAAACACGATTCTACTATTCATTGAAATGCATAGTATCAGTAAAATCGTACAATCGTAAAATTGTAAACTTATAAAATTATATATGAAAATTCAGAATTTTACTAAAAGTTTGCACATAAATAACTTTCTATCTATATTAACTGAGAAAAATATTATAAAATTATAAACTTATAAAATTGTACTTTTGACTTGCGATTTTAATAACTATATGCACAACGCTAACATAAAATCGTAGATAAACACAACAAACCTAGATGAAAGGAGAGAAAATATATTACATATATAATGGTAAGGACAACAAATAAGACAAAATTTGTCGGTATAATGTCATAATTATTACCTAAAATTTTCTTTTTTTTCTTTTTAAGCTTACACATGAAGTTAAAAATTGCTAAATTTGCTTATCAAATTTTACACATGAAGTTTAAAGTTACTAAATGTCATATCTAATTGAACTTTCATAAGTTAAATTTATTATCTTCGTAATATTTAAAAATTGACCTGATAATTATTCATTAACCAAAGAGTACAAGCATCAATGATGAGTTAAGATAGTAAATTTGACAAATAAAAATTTACTTTAATATAATATTTAGCAACTTTGAACTTTAAGTGTAGAATTGAAAAAGAACCTAAAGTTCAAGTAGTGTGGAAGGAACACCAGAACAATGAACAAAAATCTACCATTAATACAATGATAGTCCATATACTATGAGTTTATAATTTCTTAAATTCAATATGTAAAATGTGGTATGGAATAGCAAGCTATGCAATTCGGTAGTCTCTAATGATCACAATTCAATGTACATGGTAGGGTAGTTTCCCTTTTCACAAGATCCCATTCAGGAAAAAGAAGAAAAAGAAAAAGAGAGAATTTTTAAGTATTGAATTTATTAACCCCCTTGTAGATGGTGTGTAGTGCGACAGCAAAACTCAATCCAGGTATTATAGAACTCCACTACAAAACACCAAAAAAGAAACAAACAATGGTAGAAGCTAGCAGCTTCCCTTAGTGGCTAAGGAGAGCAAGGACATGACTCTCCTAACTATCCTGTCCATGGGAGATGCAGTTCCCCAAAACCTTAATTTCTGTCTTTGCATAAATAGTAGATAACAGCTGCTAGACTTAGTTTCCACTTTAAATCACTGTTAATCACAGTTAAAATGAATCTGTTGATGATATTTCCCATGATTGTGAAGTTGAAGTTCATACAGTACCACTGTACCAGCTGCAAAACTTAGTTTCCACTGAAAAATCATAGGGTCTCTGATTATCCACAACTGCAACAAATTCATGGATGATATTTTACATGTTTGCAAAGTTGTTAATGCCAACAATTACCCACAATCCTCTGTACCTCTTTGCAAACTGGCATTGGAAAATAAACATCAATGGCTTTCTAGAAGATGGACAGACATACAGGTGGTACAACACACTCCAAAACTTCCAGCTTAATCTAGAGTGAAGAGTTTTTCTTGAATTGCTGACCCAAAAACAAATGCAAGCCCAGGGACAAGTTATTTTGCACCAGCAGACCATGATACCATGGACACTGGGATTCAAGGCACCAAATGCAGCATTAAAGGGAAATTTGATTGTACGCTTGTGCAAGCCTACCTTGCAGCTTTGTCCATTCTGACATTACATAGATAAAGGCATTGCCATAACCTTCAGCTGGGACTGTAACTAGCATGTTGATAAATTGCTCGACATTGGGCACACTCATATGAACCTGCATGTTTTTCTCTAAAATCAGAAAGGAAATTCTAGCTAACACTGCTACTTTTTAATTTACCACTTGGATCATTCACTTTGGTCATATTTATTTTATGTCGCCAATATCAATGGAAGGCCATTTACTAGCTCATATGAACTTTAGTGTTGCATCCATATATATATTAACTTTATTACAGGTAGCACCACATAGTTGGTAATCTAAATAATTACAAAATAACCAACCCTATGCATTAATATGTTGCTTCTCATCAAACTTTAAGTCGTCCTTTGTCAAACTCGTACGTTACATTTTCCTTTTCATAAACTACTTGCCGACAGAGGCAAAGTGCTCAGCAAGCTCCTCTATAAATCTAACTGGCTTTGATTGACAAACCCACACTTCCTGAATGGAAGGTGAAGTATGCAATATAGGACCTTTATAATTAATTCTAAAAACAAGAACATACCAATCTGGCAAAAATTAAGATCAATGAACATCTCAGTCCAGCGATTCGAGCAGACTGCATACGCCTCACAAGTGAAGCAGCCAGGTTCCAGATTTGCTGTGACATCTGGGACGGCAGATGCAAAATAAGTTGCAGAATATAGTTCCCAACAAAAAGAGACCCAGAGCTTTCCAAAGCAGGATCCAGCAGCCTACATTTTAATATACCAATGGTATGAGCTTACAAGGGTGATTGAAATACAAAGTATGATCACGCCAGCAATACTTAAACAGGCTATGTCCCAGCAAAGGAAATTTAATGTGCAACCACATATTTCCTAAATTACTATGCAATGATAAAGTGCCAACACAATATAAATCATTACTCTTATCAGAGTGTTTTCAGCAAAATGATGCAAAGAATTTGTTCTGCAAAAATATTAGATTAAATTACAAAGAAACTTCCTAAAATTTAAGAAAAAACAGATGCAGGGACATCTTATTCTGTTCAAAAACACACTTCACCCTAACTTTTTTTTTCTTTTTCTTAATGGAGTAATTTCCCTAAGCTTGAAGGAGGTGTCTTTACATTTCCAAAACCACTTCAGGAGGGGAGGAGGTGTATTTTTAGGGTGTGTTACTAGCTTTAACTTTATTATTAACTGCCAGGTTTTCAATCACTAACAAAGACAATCTTGTTTAAAACAACATGCTCGGTGACATCTGCTACAAGGCAGACTATGTATTTCTGAAAAAAACTTGCTGCAGAACGTTTTCCACTATTTACAAAATAACTTCTGAAAGTGAATATTTCCAGTAATGACTGCCACATTAGCAACCCCATGTTCAGCAGCTGGCAACCAATGCCAAATTCAACCAGCTATGTTTACAATGTCTGATCAATGACTGACAACCAGATGAATAGTTTGGGACTTCAGTTAGTTGCTAAAGTTATTCGATCATTGAAAATGAATGTCAGAGTCACATCCCGAAACTCATCCTTGAAATTGGTTGCCTAAGACTTCTTAATTGTTACCAGTTTCCAGTATTGGATGTAGCCACTAATTGCTTCAATGTAAAATGTAAGAGCTGCACTCGAAATAATAATAAGTCTGCAGCAGAGCTTAGCGCATAGTCAGTTATTTTGGATCAGGAGCAGAAAGATGTATCTTTGACATGATTAAATTTGTAAGACAATGTGTTCTAGAGAAGACTTTTCAGAAAAATAAATACAACCTCAGTATTAACGCGACAGAACAGCTTAATTCAAAGCCTCTGACATATAGGGCACAGGAAACAATTATTCACTAACAAAAAACGAATGTGCATGCTTAATCTAAAATAAGAAAAACAATTGATCACCTTGAAGCTACATCAAGCAAGAATCTCATTGTGAATCCAGAATCACCACTCCAAGCAAGTACTTCTTGTCGTCCCACAGATATGAAAGCAGCTAGGCATTCCGTTGCATTCTGACAAATATCATGGGAGCAAAGAAAATTTCCATAAGACTCCAGACACATCCAATAATGAATCAACAATATCATAAGCCAAAGCCATTTAAGGGCTTAAGCACCTGCATTTCACCATGATCCTCGCTTTGAAGTGTTATGCGGATCACTGCATCGAAACACAGATCATACATTGATTTGACTGCATCAAGAGGGGCATTCTACAGGGCACTAACACTGACAGTTGTTAGAAAAAATTTATATTTTTAGGCCAGGTCTTCGGTTTTTTTTTTTTTTTTTTTTAAATGGCAGTGGGGGGTGAAGGACTAAAAGCATAGAACCACAAACCTTCAGCAGCATGGTCAATAGATCCAAGGAACTAGCTACCAATCCATCAGGTTGCTGTTGCGGCTACTTGTTTTCACCAAAAATGCACCAAGAACAGTTGCATCACAACCAGGGTTCCGCAAAGAACTTATCTTAGGTAGTGGAACAAAATTTTTATAAAACATACCTTACTCAAAATTGGAGCGATAAAAGGAATAACACGGGAAACTAGGGGATGAAAACAACCAGGGGAGTTTTTTATTGCCTGATCAATATATAAACCACAGGAAAGAACAAGATTATGGCTCTATATTTGAGCAACAAAACATTAAGTTTAACCTCTACAATGTACAACACATTGACAAACAAGTAATCAAAACCACTAGTGCCGCTTCATTGCTAAACACTAGCAAGATCAAATGTAATTTCAGAGATAAACCAACTACAAGATTGAGCATAAAACACATTTTCCTTATTAGATAGAAAAAGCATCATTTTCGGTTTCTTTTGAAAAGGGCAATATTCTAAAATTGAATAAAGAACAAGTGGTGAACTTACATATCAAAGAAATAAAGAAAAGAAAACGACTACGAGCAACTGGTTCATCATTTCAGTTGTCATTTACTTTTCATTACGTTTATCATTGAAGCATTTAAGATGAGTAGCCTTCTTACAAGGATGTAAAAAGAAAACAAGTGTTACAAGTGCTTTATAAACAACTAAAAGGAATGTAAGATTACAACTTATAAAATCAGAAGTTAAGAAAAGAAAAATTTCAATTAGAAAATTTTCAATAGAAAAATTAAGACAATGGCAATCACAACATTCGGTAATATAAACCAATACAGAACTTGAGAAAGTCCGAGACTATCAGGATCGATACAATTACCTCTAGAACCTCAATTGTGTCACTGTTGACAAATGGATCAGAAACATGAGATGCCCATGTGTTTAATATAACAGGGGAAATGATATGCTCTATTGCTGTAGATACTTTGTGACCTAAACCAGAACATGGGGGGGAAAAAAGTTGATAAGCATCCAACAGCAGGAGGGGAGGTGAAGAATTATATATCCATAATATACTGATGTGTGTGAGTGTGAACATATATACTAGGGTAAATTGCAGATATACACCGTTATATTTGCTCCAAATGTGCTTAGTTCCCCCTATCTTTAAAATTGAGGGTTTAGAGACTTAAATCTTTACAAAGTGTGCATTTAGATCCCATCTTACTATTTTGCACTTTGGTGATATAATTAAAAAAATTAAATTAATAAAAAGTTACATAAAACTAGGAAAAAGAGATAACTCCAATTAGTTATGTTCTTTTAGTTTCTTAACAGTTTGAATACTTGATGAATTCGTTTTATGTTTTAGATTTTCTATTATATTTTCATGGGAAAAACAGTGACATGGGGAATAGAAGCACTTGAAGATTAGCAACGTTAATACTCGATTTCAAAGATAGAAGAGTTAAGAATTGTATTTACAATTTTCCCTATGTATATATGAAGTCTAATGATGAAGCCCAATCAAAGAAGAAAATAAGAAAAGAAAAGAAAGAAAACATAAATAATCCAAATACAAAATACAATTGTGGTGATCGAAATAATGTAGACTACTTGCCTGCTTATTATGTTGTTATGAGGTTCACTTAAGTGTATCTCTGGCATGGAGTATATATAGTCCAAATTGACATTGTTCATAATAAACCGTTGCTTTGTATATTGGTTAATGTGACTTGTTTTTCTGATTCATTGGAAATATGACTTGGTTGAACTCAATGGTGTAATTATGCTTGGCTGCAGAGAGCATTTGCTCTTAGACAATAACTGATTATATTTCGTTTGTGACTTGGTGAGTTTTGAATGATGACTAAATGAATGATAAGATTATGAAGCTTGTGTAAAGTTGTGATTCCTATATCGTGCTATGCCAACAATTGTGATATTTGACTACTAGGTTGAGGGATAAGCCTAATTGACGTATTCTTGGTTTCTAGTATTTGACTACAATTTATACAAGGCTTATTTAACTTGAAAACTATACTTAGCTAGGTTAATTCAAAGCTCATACATAGTTGGGCTTTAATATGCCGTTTGATTGCATTCATGATATAGTCTAAAATGGACCTACAGGTTAAACTTTCTTAAGTTGAGATATTGTTAGGTTGGGTTTTCAACATATAGAGTTACATTGTTCAATTATTTTTTGCCACTTTATATGGTTTCAACAAGGCCAAGTTTGGCCACTGCTTGTTGCCCTAGGATCTTAGACTTTGTTCTAGATGCCGAAGAATATCAACTAACCACATGAGAAGCTAAGTTGGGCTAGGGCTGGTATCAATACATATCACATACATTAGTACAGTATCCATATGATGCACAAATCATTATGCATGTGCTTCTTACCCAACTAGTTATCGAGTGTGTTGGGTTATAAATTACATGCTTATATATGCCACATTTTTTATTGTATGTTTACGTACTTAATAGTAGCTGTATTTTGATATATACTTGGTTTTTATTACTTTATGTCATAATTTTAGTATGTGCTTATGTAGCTAAAAACTTAAGCTAAGGTTTTAGCTTATTTTACCTTAAGTACCAAAGACAAAGCGAGCTTGCATCCAGAAGCTGATTGGGTAATTGAGAGCGAATGGCTATAGGCTTTGAATCAAGTTCTTGCATGCGAATTTGCAAGGTTACTATATTAATCTAAGAGGGTTTCAATGTGAAGGTTACGAATATAAAAGTATACTTCTGATTGGAAAATGAGCTGAATAATGAAACTCAATTATGATACTCTGAATGAGGCCTATACTTTGTAGAGTTCCGCTATTTTATTCTATAAATTAATGGAAAGAAATTTTCATAATTATTATAATTGTAGAGTTCAATTGATGAGTTGATTACAAGATTCTCCTTATCCCTAATATAAGGATGACATAACAAACTCTCTCTTTAGCACTATCAATGGAGCAAAAAGTATAAGTAGATGCCTTAAGAAGCAGAGCGTTACAACCATGAGGCTCAAAAACTTTTGCAAGACATGGTAGAGAGGAAATGAACTTGAATGCATCTTTACATTACAAATATAAACACTGGATGGTCTACCACAAGTAGGATAGCTTCTATAGCCGTTTGAAGATGCATGGAGAATATTTCCACCTCAACCACCCCAAACACCCTACCTTCTCTCCTCTCCTGATAATTAGTAAGATTTCATTAGAGAAAGAAGGTTTCATTCAAGAAAGAAGGTATATACACTATAAGGTAGTCAGCAGATTACCTATTTTTAATTCTGACTTTTTAGTAATTTTAAGTTGTTTTCAATTATTGGAAATATTTGGTAGGGTGATAATTTACAATGTTGGGTCTACCTTGGTAGAAACTACAAAAAGAAGAACACCGAGACTCAAACCTTATTCCAACATGGTATGGTCAGCTCTATGGATCCTATGTTGCTATTACACTACCACAGAACATACTTTTGCCAAATCCAAATATGTCATATCATTGTTAATTGCCTCTGTCCATGTCTTTTTTGTCTTCCTGCCCTCATGTTGTGTTAATCACCTCTAAAATATCAAAACGGTTGTCCCTCAAGCACATCCTTATACATGGCTAAACCACTCATTGTTCTTTCTTCATCTTCTCATCTAAGAATGCTTCTCTAATTCTCTGTTTATACATTCATTTATTATTTTCTCCATTCTCATGTGATCACGACATTCTAGTATTCTTACACCTGCAACTCTCCTCTTCTGTTCATGTCCATTATTCATTACCCAGCTTTCAAACCCAAAAAACATCACAATCTTCTAGCCATTCAGTATAACTTATCTTCAAGCTTTATGGGAAATCTTACATTCACATGGAATACCTAAGCAAATTGCCACTTCATCCACCTTGCTTGAATTTCATTTATACAACAACTTTATCTATGCCCCATGCTTTTCAAGTATTAATCCTAAATATTTAGAACTCTACTTTCATAGAGTATTCACCCATACCCACTTGTTGCTAAAGTTGAACTCCATATATAAAGTTTTGTTAAAGCCTCTCACCTCTAAAGCTTCACACCAAAATTCAAGCTCAACATAAACTCTTTTGCCTCACCCACCAAAATAATGTCATCAGCTAACAACAAAGTCTAGAACATTTGATCCACAAACTCCAAATTCCTCCATGGTTGGTTATATGTTTACGCTTTATGTTGCATATTTTAACTGTTTTGTTTCCTTGGATATGTATGAAAACAGAAATTCTCTCTCTTTTGTGTAAATATATTGTAATACCCCATAAACTCGACCTGCTGGTTCTCAAATAGCTCATATCCTTTATAGAAAAATAGGTACTTATAAGTATTATCAATAGATATAAAACAGTTTATACTAGCTTTATTAGTAACACACGATAATATATAAAAGTAATATATATTCATTTAGTACTTAATGAGATTATATTGACATGTGGGATTATTTGAAAATGATACCTAGTTAGCCAAATATCTCCTCATTATTGGATCGATCGGAAGTATTCATAAATGTCAAAATGTTAGAATTATACCTAAATTGTATATACAATTATATAAATTAATAAGAAATTAATTGAAAAAATTTAATATTTAAGATACACTCTAGAAATAACGATTTATAACAACATGTTTAGAATTAAGTTAAACTTCCATAACTAAATCATAAAAATTAAAAGAAATAACAGTATAGTTTTAATATCTCAAATTACGTCTATTTATCAAATATCATCACTATAATTTAGAGTTTCGTAATTTTAGATATAACTTATGACAAATCTTTTTTTTAAAATCAATTACGTAATCTTAATAATTAATATTAAAAGGCAAAATTCTAGATAAAATATATATAAATAAGTCCCAAATAATTAATAGAACTTAAATATATATTATATGTTAATAATATTTTTACTAATAATTACGTTAAAATTTATCTAAAATAACAATTTACAAGAGAAGAAAATTGCGACTATAAATTATTCTTAATTAGTGATGTGAGCGGTAAAGAAAAGAAATATTCTTTGAATATTTTGAAAGTTAGAATAAATCTTAAATAAAATATAATATATGTGATACAACTCAAAAAATATTAAAATAATCCAAACCGCCTTAAACAAGCAGTGGACATTAGAGTATAAATATGGCCTTTTAGGCCATTACAACAAGAGAGACGAGATTGGTGAGGAATCATATGATAAAGAGAGAGAGAGGAAGAGAAGGAAGAAAAAAAAAAAGAAAAAGAAAAAGATATTAGAAGGTCTAATTTTTCTGATATCCAATATTTTCAGATAATCACGTTTTCATAATTATAAGTATTGTCTTATAATTGTCATATAAATTGACAAATAGTAGTCCTATAGAAAATATATCTGTAATTCCATTATTTTCCTAAATATAGTATTTTATTCATACAATTTCATAAAATTCTTTTTTTTCAAATTTTAATCTCAAAATATTGATAATTATATTTTTATTATTTCCATTTAATAACCCATAGAGAAGCTAATTAAATATATATATTTGTATAAATAATCTTTCCCATATATATAGCCATACATTCAAAACGGTATCTAATTAATCCCACCGTTAGTACGTGTGACACAATACAATAATTTTACATATAAGATAAATTATATATTATACAATATTTTAAGTATAATTAGTGCTATTTAACAAATATACACACGTTATAGACATATATTACTTATTGAAATAATACTTTCACTAATAGCATTAAATTACATTATTATATTATAATTATATACATATAACAAGAGTTACACAATAAGTAACATAAAAAGGACAGTACATATTCAATATGTATATATGTAATGAAATAATATATATATTTAATAAAATTTTGAATTTGCTATAAGGCTGAGTTAGTTAACTTAATACCCACGAGGCAAAAATATGATAATCACCTAAAGAAATATTTTAATATCTTATTTATCCTTAGTTTTACTCTAATTCAAGATTAATGGGCCAAAGCTATTAACCCATTAGAAACTTATAAAGATATTTAGTTAGGAGGCTAAGTAAGTAAATCTAACTCATACTTAGAGTAGATATTTTGCTACTAATAACATGGTGTGTTGTTTGATACTATATTGATTAATTATGGCTATATCTTAGATAAACCGATATGCTACTATGGTAAATGTTAATGTAATGATTTTAAATGATGAAAACTATATCTTGATTACACTGTTATGCTACTATATTAAATGTTGATGTGGTATTTATAGATGATTATATTAACTTCAAGAGTCGAATGATTATTAACCCAATCTTTTGAGTGTTTAACTAAGTAAACCTTAAGTAAAATACTAGATTTTTATTAAAGAGAGACCGAAATCTAGACTTAGATAACTAGATTAAATAAAACTTAAAAACCGATTGTATAGAATGATATACTTGAGTTATGATTATATAGCACGGCACGGCAGGGCACGATAGAAAAGAAACCTAAGAGTTAAAATTTTCAAAATGAAACTTTCGAGTGATCAAGAGAAACCGTGGCTTTATAAACTCAATTTTAAAAGCATGTAGATTCTCATTGTTCGAGTAATCTAACTATTCTTTGAAGTCTAATTTAGTAGACTATACATTGTGGTCTAATTTGATAAAAAAGAGTTGAGGATCCTATTCTCAAGCAACTTAGTCATGCTACAACAGTTCAGCACAAACTGACAAGATATGTGGCATAGAGAGACTTAATGACCGAAAAGAGTTATTTCATTATAATCTTAAGATGCATATACAAGTATCATGTGTTCTACTTAAAGTAATTCATGTTATTTTCTCAACTATGCCCCCACTACCAAATGGCATTTGATTTTTGCAATAGACAAACATTGAGACACATTAAGATATGGATAGTTGAGTTCAAGAAATGTAGTAAGAATACTGAGAGTAGAAATATTAAAATATCACCTGCTGTAATTGCAGCTTGAATTGTTTCCAGCACCAGATGCAATGTTTCATCAGAAGCCTAGCAAGCAAAAGCATAGCAACTACTGTGTCAATGAAAATCCAATGATTACTTAAGTTCAAGTGAAATAGCCTCAAGTGTAATCTTTAGGTGGAAAGAGAAGGGATCGAGAGAGCAATAGCAGAGAGATATTACTTGACTCAGAAGATTAATGAGTGACGAAAGAAGTTCCATCATATGAGAATGGATAATTTCTTCATTTGCTTTAGGGAGGAGTTGAGAAAGGGCACGGCAGGCACCAACTTTGACAGGTGGCGGCCTGTCAAAAGCAGATAATGGTAACATAGGCTTATGTTTACATCACGAACTCAATGGTCAGGAGGAAGTGGAAAGCTTACACATCCATGCTAACCGCCTTGATGGCTGCAAAGAGCAAACTTTCCAGGACCCCGTGGCTGATCTGGATGGTACTGAAAATAAATATAAGAATATTGACAGCATATTATATTAAATGAGAAGAAAAAAAATTATTATTATACCAATGATGAGAACTTAGCCACTGATGTGAAAACCCGCGCATATAGAAATGGATATTCATTTACCCCTGTGCAAGAAATGTGAGATGTTTGTCTGTTAACTGCTTAGAGGTGCAGATCAACAAGAAACAGGGACAGAGTAGAGGGTAGTTACCAGCACTATTGTCATGTGAGATTATTTGTTCAATTAGCATTCCTAAGTTACCACTGGTCAGTCCAGAAACCTGCAAAACATTTCACACAATAATCCAAGCATTGGAAAGCACAACTAAAAGAATATCCAGAAAATCACATGCAAATATCTAATGACTAATAAGGGAAATGAAGGAACAAGGATACAAACCTCAGCTTCAACCAATTGCTCAGATACTGAAGCCAAAGCAAACAAAGTGGCCTCCCTCATCTAAAAGGTAAACCTTCCTTCTGTAAGTTAAATGTAAAGGTATTTGGAGAACCATAAATCAAGATGAAAAGACCTCTTTTATATAGACTTGGGTGGAAAGAGAATATTTCCATAATCACCTTATAATTTTTAGGTATTAAAAAGAAAAATACTCAAAAACATTCAAGCATTTGTCATGAAAAGAGCCCTCCAGCTCCACCGTATGGAGTAAAAATTTATATTAATAGAATTAACTGGTAACATCATAGATAAATGAAAATGTTTCAGAGTTGCTTTCTCACATTAGAGCAATAAATCTTCCACTTTAAAGAGTTAAAAGAATTGTACTAGAAAACAGAGACAAAATTAGAATGTTTACTCCAGGATGCTCTACAAACAAGCTTTATAGCATATTCTAAAAAGAGCCACACTTTGAAGAAAATGCTCACCAACACAACCTATATTTTTCTCTTTCAGGTAAGAAGGGCTGTTCAATTTTTTGGTTTATCAGCCATGCTGGAATCACAAGGACCTTCAATATTTTCTTAGTTAAGCTACACAAGGAAAATTCTAAAGGATAGTCCTCACCCTCCACCAAAATGCAGATCCAGCATCTTTTTCATGCTTAGACTCGGAAAATCTTTTTCTTGAAGCCTCTATAATGGCATCAAGACCCTCTCTACCAAAAGAATTAATCACTTCTTCCAGCAAAAGTGCACCTGCAATACAACGAGCAAATACTATTAACTAAAAACACTAAAGAATGTTTTTCACATAGTTTATGGACTCTACTACATAATTTCACATGCTCTCACTAAAGGTTTCATGAACAGAGATAAGCTTCACAGTGCCTTTAAGGTTGACCTCGAATTGAGGAAACCAAAGGAACTTATAGGTCACAAATGTTGAAATTATGATGCATCCTTTTATTTATAGGGGACATATGCCAGACAAAGTGAGCCTTCTCTTGACAGATATGTAAATACAATTTTGCACAAAGTTAGCAGAGTCATAGCTCCTCAGTCACTATTAGGGTTAGCAGCAACAATTTACTGCATCGCAAAGGAAATGAATGGATGTTGTGTAGGTTGTCCACACTCAACTGTGATTAATTGGTTATGAGCACTATGGTCCCTAACTCTCTACACAGAGTGTGTCCGAAGGCTGAGTTACAAATTTATTTTAGCAAGGCCATGGATATATTGTACTCGACTATTGTTGTTAGTTTTAATTCTGATGCCTGGTCCCTGTCTTTATGACTTTACGTTGTATGTGGGTTAGCCACTCACATTGCTGACACCAGAGTTGCCTCTCCATCAAATCATAAAGGGGTTTACCACGATTTATATAGCCTAATTACTGATATACTTGCCAATGACTTGCAAAAATAAAGACTCTTAACTGCTTACCAGAGACACGGCAGCTATAAGAAAGATCATCCTCGTGAGCAGCAAACTCATTAGCATCCATTAACCATGAGTGGACCTAAAAAGGGTCATTAGGTGAAAATAAGGAAATAAGAGGCAAATTTTATCAATCTCAAACAAAAAAAGATCAATTAAAATAGAATTTTGAATATCATTTCTAGATCGAATTCACAAATTTTCCTAGTACAACCCAATAAGCATTCAGTATGAGGAGTTTTAAGCAAAAACGAAGATACTGTAAAATCAAGAAGGTTACCTATATGATAGCAAATTAAGAGTCCAGCATAAAGAGTTTCAAGTAACAATTAAGAGAGAGTAAAATCCAAAAAGAAATTATATACAAAAGCAAAATCCATCCATTAAGCCTTAAGGATCAAAATCCAACATGATAGCTAACATTTCTACCCTTATTGATGCTAAACAGGTTAATGTCCAAGACTGTCGGAGAGAATTGTTTTTTGGGTAATTATATTGTGTATTAATAATAGTAATTACAAAATGTATGGAGTGCTTAGGAGCCTAAGGAACAGAGCTAAACTCCATCAAAAAGAAACTTTTAGAAGTGGAAATTTTCTGTTTTGTACTACCTCTTTATTCTATTTTATTTTTTGTCATATTTATATTGGATTTAATTTGAAACCAGGAGGTTCGTGGTACAAAAGAAAAACTGGTGGTTCCACTTTACATAGCAAAATATCTATTTGCAATTAGATCCCCTCAAGGTTCCCAGATGTTCCCAGAATGAGCTACCTTCTATTAAAAAAATGCTAGGAAGTTGTGCTGATTGAGTAAGATATAGCTGAACAAATTTACCTGTCAAAGCTGGACAACACATTGATCTGAAATTCACACTTCTAGACAAAAAAATAATCTATATTTTTATGCTTTAACAGTATTCATATCCTATACCAAGAATAACTAAGCCAGTAACTGCAATCTCAGATACCTACAACCTTGCACTAGGAACCTTGACACCTTCTAAATTCTGCTACTTCTTTCTAGACGCTAATGAATGGTTAAAAAGATTGCTATACACCTCCCCTTTTCCCGGTTGCACAAAGTCTGATAGTAGCTTGTAAGAAAAAAAGAGAGAGAGAAGGAAAACTCTGCTGCATATATTTTCCATAATTGCATGCTTTCAAAGAGCTTGTGATATGTCAAAGCTTATGCAGTGTCTCATAAGGCTATTCAGAGCCCTTTTAACCAGGTTACCCTTGAAATTCCTTCCTACTTGAAAGAAGGGAGCCCCATTCCAGGATACAAGGGTGACAAAAAAGTATATGTACTAGCCATTTTGGGGGTAAATAAATGATTTCATTGAAAAAGAGGAAGAAATTACAACTTCTTAGCACAGGAAGTGGGGATGACAACAAAATCCTAACATGTACAAAAACACAAAAGGGAAAGTAGAATAAGCCAAACTCTATTAAGTTACTAGAATCTTGGTGTAACCTAAAATCTGTCTTGCTAGGTAAAAGGAGGGAGGAAGTGGCTTCCCAAGCAAACAGCATCAATATTCTACAAAAACACAAAAGGGAAACTAGAATAAGCCAAACTCTATCAAGTTACTAGAATCTTGGTGTAACCTAAAATCTGTCTAGCTAGGTAAAAGGACGGAGGAAGTGGCTTCCCAAGCATACAGCATCGATATTCTGCAAATGGAGTAGACAGTAGCTGAAGAGCAGCCCTCCAAGAGATGATGTCAGGGACCATTGAAGAACTTGCTAGGAGGCTAGATGCCATGGCTTGCCAAGAGGAGAAAGAAGCCAAACTTGCAAAGTAAAAGAGCAAGCAAAAAAGAGGTATTGGTGATCTACTCCAGAATTACATAAATAACATTGGGAGTGGTTCATGATGCCCCAAGAACAAAGCTTGTCAAGAGTATAAAGCTTTTTACTCCAAGCTCATCAAGAGTGTCTAAGGATAGACTTTGAACACCAAACTATCTTAGCCTTGCGTACTTTGTTACCCCATGTCTCAATTCTCAATTGAAAAAAAAAATCCATTAGAAGACAAACCTAAACTAAGATTTCTGAAGTAGCTAAGTTAAGATGAATTGAATCAGGGACACTGACATTTTCCCATAGACCCCAAAAGTAGTAGCTGCTTGTTCCCCTAAATCAGGAAGCATAATCTGATATTAAGAGGAAGACACAAGCTAGTAATTTCTCTTACATTGAAGGATACATACACAGGACCAAATGGGAGACAAAATTAGAGCATAAGGAGATAGACACACTATCCTCAACTTTCCCTTAAACTGGCTACTTTCTAAAGAGCAAAGTTTGAGAAGCTTCCAATTCATGAACATATGGAAGGACATCAAGAAGACAAGGAACTTCTTCTTGTGAGAAAGATTGCTTGGACCAAATCTACCCAAAACCTTGCAAAGCTTCCATAAATGTATTAACTGGGCGACTTTGTTCCAAGCTTTTAAACTAGGATACCCAAACCACCTTAGGGCTACACAACATGCCCCACCGAACATTAGCTTTAGTAGAAATGTTTGGACAACTAGTCCACAGATAGAGGGATATCAACAACGGAGACCTTTCTCTCTCTTAAAATGTAGAGTAAGAAAATCCTCTCTCTCTTTCTTTCTTTATTCCCCCTTTCCATGACCTCTTTCCCTTTCTCCCCCCTCCATCATCACCCTATCCCTCTCTCCCCTCCGACTTCTCCTCTCCCTTTCTCTCTCTCCCCTTGTCTTTCTTTCACAACCCCTAATACGAATTCCCCAACTCTCGCATAACATTGACCCTAACCTTCACCCAAACCCTAACCCTCATGACCATCCTTTTCTCAACAACCTAACCCTTACCTTCATCCATACCCTAAGCCTCTCTCTCAACCTCTTCTCTACTGCCCAAACCAATCATCCTAGTTCCTAAAACCTACAAACTCTTACCCATCTCTCCACCACCCTTTACCATACCCTAAGACGTTTTCCTTGGTTCTCCTTCAAGGACCTTTTATTTTTAGGTTGCATGAAGACTTTTGTGAGAAGAAATAAGAAACTTTCCATAGGGGGTTTGGTCTCCAAGCTTTTCTGGGTGGACCTTCCATGTCTTCGCAACATAAGAAGGGAAAGAAACATGGCCCTGCTCGATCCTCCTCTTGCAGTTCATCTGCTGGTGTTAGGAAGAAGAAAGTGGCTTCTGGTGGGAAAAAAGGCTATTGTCTATCAATTGTTGGTAAAGGAAAGCTGCCACTTCTGGGGTCTAAGATTGCAAACCACTCGAGGCCTGATTTTATGGTGTAAGAAGGAACAAAAAGCTCTTCCGAATCTCCCCTTTTTGGTAATAGGGCAAACCTTGAGGCTCCAAAACAATGTGATCTTGTTGACCATACGGGAGAAAGTAAAGACACCTTAAGCCTTTCCACTATTAAGGAAAGGACTAATGTGGCGAAAGAAGTGGAGAAACTCACCCAAACCAACAAGGTGGACTCCCATCCTACCAATAGTGTTATGGGCTATGAAATCCACCATGGACAGAAAAAGAAAGTTTCTTATGCAGAAGTTGCTTCACCACAGAATGATAGTCCTTCTCCCCTAAACTGTATTGATGTGGCCCTAAAATACTATCCACCAGTTTGTAAAGGAGGGAGGATTGTTGTTAAACCTCCTAATTCAGTTTATGAAGTGGGGGAGCATATTTGGAGGAATACTTTGGAGGGCTATTTCTTAGGAAGAAGTCTCACTTTTCCTCTAGTCCAAAAGTTAGCCAATGCGGTGTAGGGAAGCAACGGACTGCAGGAGGTACTCTCTAATGGGTGTCGTTTCTATTTCTTCAAATTTATAGATGAAAGATCCTTGTTGAATGTGTTGCAGGAACCATGGCTCCTTGCCAAGAAGCTGTTGTTTCTTAAATGTTCGAGGGTAGGCATGTCCTTATCTAGTGTATGGCCAAGAAGAATGCCTATCTGGATTAAACTTTGGGGTGTGCCAGTGGAATTCTTGCACAGGGAAGAGGTTAGTTATGTTGCTAGTGGCACTGGAAAGCCTTTATAAATTGACATGATCAAAGCCACGAATGAAAGGTTGAAGTATGCTCATGCATTGATTGAAATGTCTATGGATGGTGATTTTCCTTAATGTTTTGACGTAGAATGCTGGAATGGTTCTAGACATAGGGTTGATGTGGAATATGAGGCCCTACCTCCATGCTACAATACTTGTAAAAGGTAGAGAAGGAAAAATGCAGTCCAAGTTTAAGGGTAAGGGGAGAGGGGGATTGGAGCAAGAAGGAAGGATGGTTAAATGGCCGAAAGGAAGACTTACTAGCAAAAGGAGGATGAAGGAAGGTTAGCGAGAAGACGAAGAACCCTGGTCAAAATATCTTTGATAGATAACTCAAAGATGTTCAACTAAGGAGCACCACTCTTGACTGGAAAGGGAACTTTGACCATGGCTTCATTAACAAAGGGGACAACCTCAGGAAGAGCAGAAAAGGAAGTAACAACGTCAAAGGAAGAAAATGGAGAAGTGTGCATCAACAAAGCTAAAGACAAAGCGAAGGTAGAAGGAGAAGACAAAGATAGCTTACCCTTTATTGAAAACGATAACAGTGGCTTCATGAAGAGGCACTTCAACTTCGAGGAAGAAGCCTTGAACTTATTGCAGAGCCGCCAACGTACATAAGGAACTAAATGCCACGGAAGAAAGAAAGCATAGCCACTAAAGCAATTGACAAAAGCAAAGGCCAATGAGCAAAAATGATGGAGAAGACTAGCAAAAGACGTTGAAGGAGGAATAAACAGGAAAACTACTGAAACATACGACCAAAGAAGACGAAGATGATAATCAATATCCAAAACCACTTTTCAAGGAAGCAACTAGGAAAGACGGCGGATGGAAGAGAAGAAGACTAGATAGGCTAATGTAACCATTGGCCCACGAAATTAGATTGAAGAAACTTGGCCACATTGATTAGATGTGATGAATGGCATGAACCGAACAAGACTATGTTCGTCAGAGATGGAAATAGAGAGATGCCAAGCCAGAGTACATGCCCGTGAACCCTAACCATGCAGATTTGCAAGGTTAACCTTTGATTATACACACCCATCAACATATTTATTCCTTTCCATGTAATCTTTATTGTAATATTTATTGTATTTTCTATTATTCAATTTTGTAACCCTAACTAAACTGCATATATAAGCTTATAAAAGCATTATTGTAACAAGACCCTTTGATAATTGAAATTGTTCGAGTGCTTATCTTTATTTCCTTGTCTTATCAATTCACACTAAATTTTGACAACAAAACTCTTTTGTCCTCTTCATCGTATGTCATATTAAATGTGTGAATTGAAAAACTTGTTATTATAATTTTGTGACTCATAGTGAATTATAATCTCAAATCAATTGTTTTTCCAGATCTATAAGTTACATCAATTCTTAAAATCAATCAAAACCTAGTTGGATTATTGAATCAGTACGTAATATATGATTCGACACTCGTCCATATCCTTTGTTTTCCAATTATTCTATAAACAAAAAAACCAAAAATAATTCTTTTCATTGTTTAACCCCTAAAATCCGTAAAAGATCACATCTTTATCTTGCTATATGATGTGCATATTTAACTACAAATCTAAGTCACATCACTAGAGATAACAGTAAGCAAAGAGGATGATCGATGAGGGCAATTGCTAATGAGGAAGATGACTAACAAGCCACTGGTAGAGAGAGCTTCCAAAACCTTAGATTAAGGAAAGAGCAAGTTGAAACCTGAGAGATAAAACCGAGATAGGAAAACTCAAATTAAGAGAGGAAAGCATACTTTCTCTCTCTACATTTTTTATCCATACAAAAGTTACATGCACCATCTAAATATTGTAAATCATATACTTCAATACCTTAAGGGGACAACAAAGAAGGGGTCTATGGCTTCCAAAAACGGATCAAAGAGGAATGGTTAGGTTTGTTACTCAAACTAGCAAATGTGTTTGACTATAAGTCAACTTCTAGCTATTATAGAGAGGTATGGGCAAACTTGGTGACTTATAGAAGTGAGAAGTAAAATGTACATGTAAGCAATAGTGTCGAAGCTAAGTTTTGAGTAGTTTCTATATGACTATATAAAGTTACTTGGGTGCATAATCTGATTACAACGATAGCAGCAAGTCTGCAGTTAACATCATTAAGAGCCCTATTCAACATAGGATTGACCAACATTTCATTAAATTTGAAACCAAGAATGGAGGAATCAAGCTATCATATATTTCCGCTAAATAGTAGGTAGTCGATGACCTACGCAAGTCACTACCTCGTTTCCAACTTGATCCCTTTGTAAACGCACTATGAATGATAGATGTCTATTCCTTAACTTATGAAGGAGTATCTAAAAAGTTAAGTTTAGTTTATTTAGGATATTATATCATATTTAGCTCTATTGATTGTTAGTATATTATTCTAACATTTCTAGCTATTTTTGCAAAGAATATATGATTCTCTTTATCTAGAAAGTTTGTGTCTTCTTGTATGTATATCTACATTATCAATGAATAAAGTAAGGATTTCTATCCTAAAATCTTCTACCTATTGCTCTAAAAACACCTTTTGTATGAATGTGTTAGAAGGACAATTAGATTACATCAATTTCCCTGCTTTCAAGGACCTACTGTAGCCAATTCGTACCACTCTCCTACAAGTATTTGACATGCTCCTCAAAATTTCACCAATCCTAGTCTCCACAAAACTTTATTGGAAAGTTGACACCATTAATGTAATTCCTTGTGTTTGTATTGCTCAAACATATCCTTAAAAATGATTTAGTTACATATTGAATTTTTTTTTTGGCAAATTAAATTTTCTTTTGTGTTCAAGCTTTTTTTTTTTTTGGGTGAATGAGATAATTTCATTTACTCAAATGTACATAAAAGATGTACAACCAAAACTATAAACACTATTCTTCCAATATCAAACAATTCAAAAGAATATTATGATTGAATAGAGGTTACAAAAATGCATAATATGCACAATAAGATAGATCTGATGATTGTTTCTATTCCACTTGTATTTGCATTCAACCTTCTCTCATCTCTTTCTTTCCAAATGTAGTAACATCCTATCACTATAGCCTTTTTTTTGTTTTTTAGATAGTCCTATATGTACATATGATTCCAATAAATCTTGCATCACATTTGTTTCGGAAGACCTATTGTTTATCTAGCTTAGAGCACCCTCAATTCCAACCTAACTTTCCTTTGCAAATGCACATTCAAAAAAGAGATGGTCATCAATTTCATCTTCTCTTCGGCACATGAAATGCTCGTTTTCCTGAATTAGGACCCATGCATCCAATTTACCCAAGGTCATGAATTTCTACGGAACCAACATCCACAAAATCATGGCATGCCATGGTGCTAAATCTCTGTTCCAAACTAGTGTCACCTAAGTTTTCCTTGCTTTATTGTTTCCAGCTAAGCAACATGCATTTCTGATGGTTAAGCTTCTGGCCTAAGCATTTGTCCATACTAACTTGTCATGGGAGTCCGGATTTGGTCTCACGTCCCCTGGATCTATTGTTATGATATTCTATTTATGGTTCCTTGGCCAATTCCTTCCTTCATGAATAATGAAGAAGCTGAGGAGAGTGTCCTTAGGGCATCCAAGCATAGGTCTATTCCTTACTTATCCATTCTACCAAATGTCCTTGGGGATGCCAATTGTTATACTAAAAGGATATTAATTTGCCATCCTAATTTTCTATCTTAGTTGATTTTTGGCTAGAGTCCGCATTTAGAGGATTCATCTCTTGGTATTTTCATATTCCAGAAGGTTTTACCTCTGAGTAGCTCATTCCTAACCTAGCTTAGCCATTAGGTGCTTCCATCATCTTCACGAAGAGTCCACATATGTTTGAGTTGTGCAATTCTATTCTAAAGTTTAATGTCAATGAAGCCCAAACCTCCCTTATTCTTAGGTTTATATAAGTTCCTCCATTTAACTTTCACCTTAGTTATGGAGTCGCCCATCCCCTTCCAAAAGAACCTTTTAAGTTCCTCTCAATTTGGTCAATTATAACTGCTAGCAAAATAAAGATCATAGTCCAATAAACCTAGATAGAGAAAAGCAATCTTTATACGTTGCGGTCTACTCGCATAGAATAAGAATTTGGAAGACCAATTGTTGATTCTAGCAAAAAATTTGTCAATCAATGCCCTCTAGTCCGCCCTTGATAGTTTGGCCGAAGACAATGGAACTCCAAGATATCCTATGGGGAGAATTCCTTCTTCAAGATTCAAGAGTCTAATAAACTACTCCTTGATATCCAGCCTAACTCCACTTAAAAGAATCTGACTTTTTAAAGCATTTGCTTGCAACCCAGAGAGCTTCTTTAATTCCTCCAATGCTTGTTTCATATGCTATAGCGTGTTTTAGTCCCCTGTTGAGAAAACTAAGATGCCGTTGACAAGGAACAATGACAACTAATTCTCCATTGATAAAGAGGTGCTTTCTCCATTGATATTTATGGAGAATTTTAGTGTGGTTATGCAATTGATAACCCATTCCATGAACTACATCAAGAAACTCATAGCTTATTCTCATTTGATAACCCATTCCATCTCTACAAAGCTCCATTTGATATTGTCGTAAGCTTTGAGAAATCCACTATAATTGCACCTTATTCTCATTATAATATCCTCTCACATGCTCTTGTGCTATTAAGATGTCAACAATTCTTCTTCCTTTAACAAAAAGAGTTTGCTCTTTACTCACGAAGGAGTGCAAAGTTGTTTTGATCCACTCAGCTAATAATTTTGAAATGCATTTGTAAAAGGTATTACAGTAAGCAATGGGGAAAAAGTCGACAAAAGACAAAGGATTTTTTTTCTTTGGCACTAAAATTAAGTAGGTGGAGTTAATTTACCGCAACACTTTACTCGATGCAAAAAAATTCTTAATTGCCCAACATACTTCATCTCCCACTAAGATTTTCTTTCGTAAGAAGCTTTTTTGAATGATTAGACTCCCTAAAAATATTTGCTCCGTACCCATCAAGGCCAAGTGCCTTAGCTTTTGCCATTGATTATGTAGTCCTCTTTACTTCCTCATCCAAGAAGGGCCTGATCAAGTGTTCCATTGTGCTATTAGAAATTCTTTCACCCAACAAGCAATCCAACTAGACTTCATCCACTGAGTAAGGAGTCTAATCATTCAAAAAAGACTGGAAGTAATCCACAGCCATATATTTCAGCTCATTTAGAGAATCCACTCTCTTACCATTTTCATTTAGAATAGAAGAGACAATTTTTATATTGCCTTTGCTTTACTTGGCTCAAGAAGAATTCGTTATTCCTGTCCCTAAGCTTGATCTATGTAGCTTATTTCTGTCTATGGCACTCCAATATTAACAATCAGCAAAACAGGCTCTTTTTCTCCCGATCACCCAACAAGCAATCCAACTAGACTTCATCCACTGAGTAAGGAGTCTAATCATTCAAAAAAGACTGGAAGTAATCCACAGCCATATATTTCAGCTCATTTAGAGAATCCACTCTCCTACCATTTTCATTTAGAATAGAAGAGACAATTTTTATATTACCTTTGCTTTACTTGGCTCAAGAAGAATTCGTTATTCCTGTCCCCAAGCTTGATCTATGTAGCTTATTTCTGTCTATGGCACTCCAATATTAACAATCAGCAAAACAGGCTCTTTTTCTCCCGATCAGCCAGGTCAACATACAACCTGTTGAAATTCTAGACATTTTCAAGGTCCTCTTTTGTTTTCTTGACATGGTCAACAACAATTGAGAAGCTTCTTGCATTCAACTGTTTCAATCTTGCTTTTAGAAGCTTCAGTTTTTTACACACTCTAAGCATAGGAGATCCGTATACATAGGTGGACTACACCATTTTGACAATACTAAAAAACTTAGGATGTTTAATCCAAAAATCAAAAAATTTAAAGAAACATTTCCTAAAATAAAGAAAATCAGTGGGGAAGGGGATCGCAAGATGTAAGTGATCAATGATACTTGGAGGACACACCTGCACTTCCGCATGATGAAAATAATCCATCCAAAGGGAGTTCACAATAGCTCTATCAAGCCTGGGTATAATAGGATTTGAAGAGCTTTGATTTGACCAGTATGAATAGGGCCAAAAACTTTCATGTCCTCCAACTTTAATTGATAACACATTCCATACCGTGGGAAAGATCTCCTACTCCTACTTTATCCTCAAGATATCTGCACTTATCGAAATCTCCTATGATAAGCCAAGGATTATCAATGTAAGGATTCTACTCCACACGATCATTCCAAAATTCTTCTCTTTCATTTTCTCTGTTCTTGTCGCACACAAAGGTGATGTAAAGGGTAATAATTTGTTGCAGAAATAAGCACTGATAGTGTAGTAACCAATCAGTTGCTCTAATCACATGAACAGACCAAACTTGAGGCTGCCACACCACCCATAGCCACCCCTTATATTATGATTCACCATTCCAGCTAGGGAATGTATGGTTCCTTATATTTACAAAATTCTGATTTCTAACTTTAGTTTCCAAAACCCCCAACAATGTAAAATTCTTTTCACTACACGATCTTTTAACTGCTCTACTCTTCAAGGGTCATTCAACCCTCTAACATTCCATGCACCAATCATGAGATATATATAAAAGGATGCAGTGGAAACATAAAAAAATGATTCAACAAGATTTTGTACATCTAGAGGAGCCTCTAGACTTATCTCTATCTTTTTTCTTCTTTACCACAGTCCAATCCTCCTTTTCCTTTTCTGCAGATTTCTGGTCTAATCCTGCCTCATCTGAGCACTGTTCATGTACGTTTCTTGCATTTCCTTTGGAACTCTTCATAGGTAAACCTTGTGGATGCAGCACAAAAGAGGGTGTGGATGAGAATTCCCTTACTTCATAGGAACCTAAAATATCTCCAGCGCAAACCAAATCCTCCACCAAAACCTTCTCTTCAGAATCTGCTGATCTTTGCAACGTTTCAACCAAAGCTTCACCTTTCAAAGTTGTGGCAATATCTATTTTACTCACCACCACAGTAGATAGAATATCATTTCCTTTCCCTGGAGTTGTGGGGGCAAGAGCTATTTTAACTTTTTGCTCCTCTTTATCTAGATCCTTCAGAGCAATACCTTTGTTTGTGGCCTTCCAAGTAGAGGGTGGTACGTGATCCTTACCAGTCTCCTTCATATCAAACACCATGTTCTCACTTGAGGGAGAATCCTTTGCAAATTCCTCAATGCTCTGCTGTATAGGGCAAGTCTTGTCATTGTGCCCAAACACTTTGCATCTCAAGCATTTAGAGGAAGATGATCATATTCAACATCCACATTATGTCTAGATCCATCGCCACATTCCATTTTAAATGAATGTATAAATTCACTAGCTGCTTCCATCTTTATTGTTGCCCTTGCAGACTCAACTCTTTCATTTTTTCCTGTTATAATATCTACTTGAAGGGGGTGTCCAATAGTGCTTCCTTCATAGCTCACTCCTTCATTGTGTAGATATTCCATAGTTATGCCGTAGACTCTAACCCACACTAGCATCTTTTTCAGCCAAACTCTATTTAAATACATTCCCACCCTCCATCTCTCAAGAATGAGTAGCTAAGGACCAAAAACCAAGGTTGTTGAAGAACACACAATAAGGAGTCCTTGTCTCTAAACTTGAAAAAATAGTACCCACATCTGTTAGTAAGCACCTCAAGAAGCCCTTCCTTTTCCCAATTTGCTAAAGCATGTTTTTGCACTTAGGGAAACACCATATTTCTTTCCAAGTAATACCTAACCAACATATTTTTCCAAATACTCTCACCTATGGCCAAAACAGCTAGGGGAGGCATACAATTTTGTTTCACTCGCAGCATGGGGAGTGATAGGAGAGTGCAAGGTTGATTCTTGGTTGAGGTTGGGAGCATAAGGTGGAGCTACCCCTTTTGCAAAGGATTTGGTGGTTTTCTTTGCTGCAGAGTGGTTTTGAGAAACCACTTTTCTTGTCAAGGCCTCTTTTTCTACTAGCTCTGCAACTTTGGCCATTTTTTGCTTAGTTGAACTACTCAAAGAGGGTTGACTTTCACCAGAGACTCTATAAGGGTCCTTTTTTGTCCCTCAGATGTAGAGCCAAAACTAGGATAATTCTCCATTGAAAACTTGACAGCTATCCCAGCACTTTGAACACCTTTTTTTCTCCAAAACCACTTTCTCCTTGAAAAGCCTAGCAAAAGAAGAACTGCTCAAGCAAACTAAGCCTTAGGAGACGCTCTTCAGTCTTTTCTTCACCGAGTAAGAAGAGGGAAGAGGCCCCGTACGCAAAACGTTGGACAAGCCCTCCTGAATAGGGGATTGTCTTGTTTCTTCTAACAAAGGTACAATGATGGTGAACAGAGCCAAACAGGCTAAAGGGACGGACAGCTAAAAAAGAGATACACAAATACTGAGGAAAAACACAACTAAAGAAAACAACTATGATAAGAACACGACAAGAAGGCAGACTAAAAACAGTTTAAAACAAGACATTAAGGAAAACTAAAAACGGATTAAGAAAAAAACTAAAGATCAGCTAGGAACAAAGGGATGAAGAAAAGAAAGCAAACTAAAGAACAAAAAGACAAGAGGAGAGAAAGAGAGAGAGAGTAAACAAGAAAAGAAGGGGAGAGCAAAGAGGGCTAAGCAGGGGCTAGACATGATGATTATTAATCTTTTGTGTTTAGGGTATTTTTACCCTCCCAAGGGTATGAACGTCGAGCAATTCTTATCTCCATGACTCTCCGGTATGAACAAAGCCTTTCTGAATGAAGACAGTTGAATATGCTGATGATTATTTATCAAACAGCAAATCTAGTCATTGATAGCGTGATCAGAGAAAAGGAGGTAAAAATAAAGAAATTAGATTGTGCAGAGTCTCAGATTTACAGGGATTTCACAGGATGTATTCTAACATGAAAATAAACAAAGAAATGGAAACAATAAAGCAAGCACAAGAAGAGAGAAGAACCATGAAATATAACCTGTTGTTCTGTAATCTGCAGAAAAGCTAGAGTGTGATACACCAAATCCTTCAGACTATTCTTTATAACCTGCACTGCACACAAACTTAGAAACATAGCATAAAAGAAAATTCAAGAGGATTGAAGAGCAGCTTATATAATTGAAAAGCAAACCTTTGCAAACTTTGAACTGCCTGCAATAGTCAACATAAGTTCGAACAACTGGGCAAACAAATGCAACACACGTGAATTACATTAACAAATCATAGAATACGATGCATGCCTTAAAGTTGGAGACAGATGCATCAAAAAAGAGCTGATAATTAGGTCAATAGCACCAGTTATATAACTTTTAAAACTAGAACCATTTGTATTCTTAAATTTCCCAATGGAAATACTTGAGGCATAAGATCAGATTGGTGAAGCTTGTAATCAGACATGCACAACATGGTAAGGGGAGTTCTCCATCCAGCTTTGCAGATCTTTTCTTTGGAGTTCTGGTTTTGTTGGATAAATTCATTTTATTGGATAAACTTGGAGTTCTGTTTTGGTGTCAACTTACCTCCAATCTCACCAACCTACATTACATATCTAACAGCAGGTCTTTTTTTTCAGGTAAGTTCAGTAGGCATTTTATTAAAGAAAGCATATATATACAAGTGAGGACCCCTTTACAAGTAGGAGTATGAAAGGTAACCCAGTGTTTGACCAAGTTGTGAAGCAACATTCAGATATTACACAAAATGTTCCTAAATGAAAAACAAGTAAAAGTTCAGGGTTTTTCATAATGAAGTGCACAAAAGCCAAAACTTTTCTGAGTGCTCTCAACTGAAGAATGCACTACACCATTCAACATCCATTCCCTCCTTCCATATATAACACACCCCATCAGCAAACCCTACCTCCGCCTCAAAACCATAGCATTCCAGCAAGACTTGAGAGCTATGCAACCATGTATCATTTTTGTCATAGCATTAAAATTTAGGACTGCAAATGAGTAAAGCTAAGCTTCTAAAGATTCAGGCTTGACTCGTTTAAAAATTATCAAACTCAAACTTGAGCCAAACTTTTTATCAAGCCTAAAATTGAGACTCAAGATAAACGAGCTTTGTCTTAAGCTCAAACTCGGCTCGTTTACTAATCGAGCTCAAGCTAAACCAAGTTTAAAGCGAGCTAATCTCGAGCTTATTAATAAGCTTAATAATACAAAATTAAAAAATATATAAATAAATAGATTAACAAATAGTGAACAAAGATTAAATTATATATTATATATTATCTCATAATATATTATATATTTATGTATATTATATAGATATTAACCTTTAGATTTTAATACTACATAATATTTGCAATATATATAAAATTCATACACCTATTAATAAATCAACCCGCAAGTTTGAGCAAGTTCACCATCTTGAACTGTAGCTCGAGCTCGAGCTCGGCTCATTATTCATTTAAGTAAACAAACTTTATTTCGAGCTCAAACTTGACTCATTTATTAATCAAGTGCGAATGCGAGCAACTTAGCTTATTTGCAACTCCGTTAAAGTGGTCCATATCATGTAGCCCATGAGGCTAAGGCAAAGCCCATATCAAAGAAGAGATGATCTTAAATCTCCAGCCCATTCTGGCATCTTAGACAGAGTTACATAGATGTGAATTCCATGATTTAACCTATCTAGGGTAAAAAATTTAACTGAAACAACAGGCCCTAAAACAAAGGAATTCTTTTTAGGTAAGGACCAAAAACAAAGGAATGCTTAGGGATGCTCTTCGTGAACCATATGATACCATGTCAAGAAGGTTTTGGTTGTGGTTGTGCCACCTTATTCATAACCCTCTTGGTGTAGAATGCACCATTTCGATGTGGAACCCGATAAAATGAACCACACACTCTCTTCTTGGAACTTTATCTGGTGTCAATATTCTTGGTAAAATCCCACATGTGATCTTACATTTTTTTTCTTACAATGGAGATATTTTTTAGCTATATTATAAGAGAAGACTTGACATAACCCCAAGAGTTCACAAACCTTTACAAGTCTAGAAGAGATGGCAGTCTAATACTTAAAGTGTGTGCAGTGTCATTTATGTTTTGTGAACGTGTTACATTGTGCTGTGTTGTGTTGTGAAGTTAGTAATTGATTTGTATTATGTTCTAAGTGTGTCCAAGTAAGTAGTAAGTGAGGGGTGAATGTGTAATTGAGTAGTATAAATAGTAGAAGGGCCTGATAAGAGAGAGTTAGAAGAATTTTAGTTAATTTTGGGCAAGAAACACAAAATTAAGGCAGAGAAATAGCCTCTTGTGGAATTCTCTCCTAATTCGGATTGTGAAGAACCCTTATGGTTGATTTTAATTCACAAGATTGGAACTTTGATGCAAGTACGTGTTTCTAACCATCTTTTTCCTTGAATTTGAACCCTAGTTGCATCAATTTGGCATCATCTAGGGAAAATCTCAATTATGAAGAGGAAGAAACAACTACAATGGAATCGCAGGTGGAACATTTGGAGAAAAATATGAGCATTGAAACAGAACATTATTGAGACTAAGGAGGATTTGAAAAATTTTACTGAACTACAACACCAAATTGCAATAGTAGAAAGAAATGTGATGGATAACACATCGGGATAGAAGTCTTTTTGAACTTAAGGCTTCCATCACTTCCATGCAAGCGACTTTGCAGAATTTGTGGAAAAATTCACAAGGTAATGAGAAATCAAAAGAGAAAGTTAAGTCATCATCAAGAGTGAGAATCAACCATCAACGATGGAAAGAAATCACAAAGGAATCTATGTTTATTAATTTGGATGAAGAATGCATCTGCTGTTAGTATACCAATTTTCAAAAGAGAAGAACCCTTACATTGGCTAACAATGGTAGAACAATAATTTAAGATTCATCAAACGCAAGAAGATAGGAAGATTGCATTGGCATCTATGGGATTAAAAGGTAGTACAGTATACTGGTATGAAATGTTGAAGAAGAGGATTCCAAGATTAAATTGGAAGACTTTCAAACAGAAATTTTTGACCAGGTATGTTGGACTATCAGCAGGGAATCCCTTTGTAATAATTTCTACACTTTGACAAACTTCAACAATGGGTGCTCTCATCAAGTCCTTTGAGACCTTAACTTCTCATATTACTGATATCACTGAAATGTAGATGTTAGGCCGTTTTTTAGAAGGATTAAGGGATTATATAAGGCCGAGAGTGCAAACCTAAGACCAGTCCTTTTGGCCAACGCTATTGAGTTGTCCTTAAGTGTAGAGAAAAAGTTTGGGCATGGGATACTTTTTTCCTCTGAAAGTCATTTGAATAATTTAGTTTCAACTCTCTATAGCTTACAAGCAATTTCTTATGCTCCAACAGTAACTCATGTGGCTTCTCATGCAACTACACAGTAGAAATCATAGGGAAATACAGCAGGATGTACTCAAAACATGAAATCAATAACACCACTTGTATATTCTAAGGAAGTAGTATCTATTGCATCTACTAGTTCATCAGTTGGGAATAATAATATGGGACAGTAGCAACAAAAAGGGCCAAAACAGATGACATATGCAGAATTTTTAGAAAGGAAAAATAAAGGCTTGTGTTTTTGAGTGTGAACAGCATTTTCAACCAGCTCACAAGTGTCCTAACAAGACTTTAAGGGTCTTAATTCTTGAAGATGATGACTTGCAAGAAGAGCGTAGGTTGAATTGCAGGAGCCTAAACAAGTTGGGAAGGACACAAATATTGCAAGCACCTTCTGAGTTGTCCTTATTGGCAACAAATGGGTTTGATGGCCCTAAAACTCTTAAGTCTCACAGTATGTTGTGTGAACAAACTATTTCTATTCTTGTAGACAGTGGTGCCAGTCACAATTTTTTGTCTCAAAGGATAGTGAAACAGTTATAACTTTGTATTGATAAAACTTTGTCTTTTGCAGTGAAGTTAAGAGATGGAAGTGTGGTTACTTCTAGTGGGTCATGTCATAAGCTACAATTGAGGGTTAGGACATTAGACACTGTAGTGGATTGTTGTGTTTGAATTGAAGGCTATTGACATTATTCTTGCATGGCATAGTATGAAACTTTGGGTGAAATTAAAGTTGATTGGGGCAAAACGCGTTTGAAAATTCCTACTGCAGAAGATGTTTTATTTGTAGATCCATCACTCTATAAATCTGTTATTTCTTATAAGTTTTCTGTAGGAGAAAGAATATGAACATTGCAACGTGCTGTTACATTTTGAGTCGTGGAATTTTAAAGTAGAAGGGAAAGACAGAATGTGCAGCTGATTAATTATTGGATGAATTTTCTGTTGTGTTTGCAGCACCCAAAACTCTCCCTCCACAAAGACTTAACAATCATTGAATTCCTCTAAAAGAGGGTGTGGGCCCTGGTAACGTGTGGCCTTATAGATTCGTGCATACTCAAAAGGAAGAAATAAAACATATGGTTGAGGATATGTTAAAAGGGAAAAGGAAAATAATATTATATTTAAAAAAAAAATCCCCAAAATACTGTCATCACAAAAATAATCCCAAGAATACCACACTTAAAATCGGTTTTTCAAAATGTGATTTTAAATTATACTAAAATCTGCTTTCGAAAAGCCGATTTTATTTTATTTTTAAAGAAAATCAGCTTTCAAAAGCTGATTTTTATTTAATGCCATCACCAATTGACTGCTATCTAGGTGCTATCCAGCTGTATGGGTATGTAATTTATTTCCAGTGAATATCGATTTGAATCCTAGTGAAGTTTGTTTGCTTCTTAGCAAAATAAAAGCATGTTTGTTTTTAAGTAAAATACAGAAGCCTGCAAGCATCGAACTTAAGACATTAAACTTAAAGTGTAATGTCTAAGCCACTACACCCAATGAATGTTACAGCTATGTAATAAAACATTTAGTATTTAACTCTTCTAAAATTGATTCTTGGAAAAGCCAATTTTAAGCATTAATGCTTAAAATCAACTTTTCAAAATGCGATTTTAATTCATTTTAAATTTGCATTTTGAACAACCAATTTTAAGTGTGATATTTTTTGAATTATTTTTACAGTAATAGTATTTTTGGAAATTTTTTTTTAAAATGCAATATTATTTTCCATTTCTCTATGTTAAAAGCAAGGATAATTAGACTAAGTGTGAGTCCGTTTTGACGTTCGGTGATATTGGTCAAGAAGAAGGATGGATCGTAAAGATTTTGTGTAGATCATCAAGCTTTAAACAATGCTACAATACCCAATAAATTCCCTATCCCTATTATTGAGGAGCTATTAGATGAGTTATTTGGTGCGTGATGATGATATACCCAAAACAACCTTTACAACACATCAAGGACACTACGAATTCTCAGTGATATCATTCGGGTTAATTAATGCTCCAACTACATTTTAAGCCACCATGAACAATGTGTTTCGCCCTTATCTACACAAGTTTATCTTAGTATTTTTTAATGATATTCTCATTTACAGCCCTAATATGGACTCTCACTTAGAGCATCTTAGAATTGTTTTGGAACAGTTTAGCAATCATAATTCTCGACCAATAAGAAATGTGCATTTGGAAGAGTTTCTTTAGAATACTTAGGACATATTATCTCTTCCAAAGGGATTGCTATGGATCCTAATAAAATACAAAGTATTTTAAATTGACCATTTCCTAATTCTTTAAAAGCCTTATGTAGTTTTCTTAGATTGTCCTACTATTACTATAAGTTTAATAAAGATTACATAAAAATAGCACGACCCTTAACTAATCTCTTGAAGAAAGATTCATTTCAATGGAATGATGAGGCTTCTTAGGCTTTTCATACATAAGTGCAAGCTCCAGTATTGGCCATGCTTCACTACAGAGTGTGATGCATCAAGTTTAGGGTTAAGGATAGTTTGGATGTAGGATCCTAGGCCAATTGCTTACTTTAGTAAGGCTCTTTCATATAAAACTATCACTAAATCTACATATGAGAATTGATGGGATTAGTTTTGGCCATCGATCATTGGTAGTCTTATCTTCTTGGTAGATGTTTTGCAATGAAACCTCATCAGATGAGCTTAAAACATTTACTTAATCAACATATCACAACTCCAAACCAGCAACATTGATTGGTAAAGTTTTTTTTAAGTAAGATCAATAATATATTAATAACAAAAACAGTAAAAATGTATAAGAATAGTCAAGTTTGTTTTCCATATTTACAAAAACAACTAAATGTGGAAGATGAACGTAAACGACACTAAAAGCTCATAACTATACATCCAAATATGACAAAATAGTCCTAACTAGGATATCTGTTGGAGTCAGAGCACCTCCTAGTCATCTAAAGTTCCTTTCCTTCCAAATATTGTAGAACACCACTGATAAATCCTCTTTCCTTCTTGAGATCTTATCTTGCCAAAAAATTCTATAAAAGATTGTACAGGACTTGGTCGAAGGTAGTTTTTTCGTGAAGAGAAAAAATGATGCTAAAGTCCCACCTACACACATCCTGTAAAATCACATGAGATGAAAGGGTATTGGTGGTTTTCTTCCTTTGTTGTGCATAAGTAACACAGGTTTTGAGATAGGATACCCCATTGAAGCAGCTTATCTTGCGTTAGTAGTCTTTCTTTGATTGCAAGCCATAAGTAACATCGATTGGTAAAGTTACTTAGATGTGAGTTTGACATTCAATACAAAACAAGGAAAATAGAGCAACTAATGCTCTTTCTAAAGTGTTTAAAGAGGCTGAATTGATGGGTATTTCTAGTCCTATTTGGACCGATATTGCTGCAATTAAACAAATGTTCTTAAGGATGATTTGTTGGCTACCAAAATTAAATTATTGAAAAAAGGGAAGGATGCTAGTGTTGATTATCAGTTGTTTAATGATAGTCTCCATTATATGGATCGCTTGATTATTCTTACAAACTCTCCTTAGGTTCAAATTTTTTTACATGAATTTCATTCTTCTGCTCTGGGGGCACATTGGGATATATTAGAACTTATAGAAGGTTGGCATCACAATTGTTTTGAGTTGGGATGAAAAGAGATGTTGCTAAATTTATTGCTTCTTGTGCTGTGTCAAAGAAATAAGGTGCAGAATTTGTCTCTTGCTGGTTGACTTAATCTTTTGCCCATTCTACAGGCTGTTTGGGAAGACGTTTCCTTAGATTTCATCACTGACCTTCTTAGATCAAAAGGGTTTGATGCTATCTTAGTTGTTATGGATCACTTTCCAAAGTATGGACATTTCTTAATCCTAAAACACTCTTATAATGCCAAGACAGTAGCTGAAGTTTTCATGAGGGAAATTGCGCATTTACATGGATTTCCATGCATCATTATATCAGATCGAGATCCTTTATTTGTTAGTAATTTTTAGAAAGAATTTTTTAGTTTGCAAAGCACATGTTCAAATTTTAATACAACTAATCATCCGAAAACGGATAAACAAACTGAAGTCCTAAATCGCAGCTTGGAATGTTATTCACATTGCTTTGCATTTGTGCAGCCAAACACTTGGGCCAATTGGCTACCTTGGGCAGAATTTTCATGTAATACCAGCTACCATTCTTCTACAGGTATGACAACTTTTGAAATTGTTTATGGGCATTCACCATCTTCTATTCCCATTTATCTATCAAGAGAAGTTCTAAATCCAACAATAAGCATGACTTTAGTTTCAAAGGATGAGATTTTGGTTCGTTTACAAAGGAATTTGGAGAAGGTACAACTATGCAACTAAAACGTTGCTAATAAACATCACAAGAATGTAGAATATGCAGTTGGTGATTGGGTTTCCTTCGCTTGATGCCTACTCTAAATGCTATGTTGGAACCTAAAACTACTACTAAGTTTGCTCCTCACTACTATGGCCCTTTTCAAATTTTGGCTAAAGTAGGTAATGTGGCCTATAAGTTACAACTGCTTAAGGAATACCATATTCATCCAGTGTTTTATGTGTCATTATTAAAGAAGTCACATGAAACATTTCCTGTGTTGACTAATTAGCCCGAAGACTTCAATTTGGATAATATGGTTGGATTGAACTATCCATGCAAAGTGTTGGGTGAGCAGTTTGAAGTGTGTGATAGGTTTGAAATCCCTCAAGTTTTAGTCCCATAGGAGGAATAATCTATTGAGGCAGCCACTTGGGAGGATGTTCAAACTATGCAGTTGCAGTTTCTTGCTTTTGTCCTTGGGGACAAAGAAAATCTTGAGGAGGGGGTATTGATAGAACCTTAAGAGTTCATAAAGCTTTACCACAAGTCTATAAAGACAACAATCTAATACTTAAGGGTGTGTGTAGTGTTGTTTGTGTTCTGTAAATGTCTGTTAGTAAATAGTAAGTGAGGTGTAAAAGTGTAATTGTAAATATAAATAATAGTATAGATGGTAGAAGGGCCCAATAAGAGTTAGCTAGAGAATTTTGGTTGTTTTTTTGCAGGAAACACGGAATTAAGGCAAAGAAGTAGCTTCCCATGGAATTCTCTCCTAATTCAAATTATGACGAAGCCTAGTGGTTGATTTTACTTCACAAGATTGGAACTATGATGCAAGCATTTCTAACCATCTTTTCCCTTGAATTTGAACCCTAGTTGTATCAAGAATTCCCATGAAGGTGTAGAGGGAACGTTCAAACATTTATGTTTTTTCAATGATCCACGTGTCTTTGCCAAAGGTGACTTATCAACTATTAAGTTGATTAAAGAAGCTCTAAGCGAGTATTACATCTTTTCAAAAAGCAAATTCCACAAAAAGCCACCTGATCTTTAGTGGTCTTGATGTTTCTAACATGTGAGAATTTGTATCTCTATCGGGTTAAATGTGGGTTCATTACACATTTTGCTACTTGGGAGTGCCACTTACCTCTAAGATATCTAAACCCATGTGTAAGGTGCTGTTGGACATAGTGGCAGCGAGGATTAACCATTAGACATGCAAGTCTCTTTCATATACAGGGCCATGATAATCAATTAAAAGCATTCTAGTTTCCTTGTAAGTTTATTTGTCTGGATCTTTATGCTTTCTAAGAGTGTTCCCTCCTTGATTCAATCCAAGTTCAAACGGTTTTTATGGAATAGAAATGATGAGGAAAAGGCAAAGGCTAAGGTGTGTTGGAGTGATATTTGCAAACCTAAAAGTGAAGGAGGCCTCAGTATTCTGAGTCTTGACTTGGATCTGTGGAAGAGAGTAGCTCAACTGAAGTGCATTTGGTAGCTTTGCATGGACTTTGGAGACTCCCTTTGGCCTAGTTAGGTCAAGGCTGAAATCCTAAATGGCAAAATTTCTGGTGAGTTAAAATCCACAATGATGCATCTTACACATGGAAGAAAATTCTACAATCTATAGAGCTTGCACTTTGACTCTTAAAATGGGAGGTTGGTGATGGCCACGCAATATCCCTTTGGTAAGAATACAAGTATCCCTTTGGTAAGAATACAAGAGGGCCCTTAGTAAGCTGTCTAGGTGAAAGGAAGTTATTGATGGTTGGTTGGCCAAAAAACGCTCATCTATGCTCTTTTATCAATGATACAAACTGGGAGTGGCTTGTTGGATCAGTTTGGAGGAGCATCAGCTCTTCCCTTGGCAATTTGGAGCCAAAATCCGCTAATGGTGACAAGCTGATTTGGAAAGGCAAGCCATCTAAGAACTATCTGCCAAGATGGCCCATTAACTTGTAAGAGAATCTGCAACCAAAGTTGACTGGTAGTCAACAGTCTGGAACACAACCTCCATGCCTAGACGGCTAGACATGTTCTTATTTTGTGGCTTATTGCTCATGAGAGGCTCTTTACTATTAATAAGCTAATAGCTTGGGGTGTGATCAGCTCAAACCAGTGCTATCTTTGTAGCAGGAGGAGGAAACGCATGATTATTTTTCTATGAAGTGTGAATATTCTCTAAGGAAATATGGAGAGGAGTTGAGGATTCCTTGCATGGACGCATAAAGACCTTCCTTTTCATCTCCCTTTTTTTCTTCTGGTAGTCAACTTAGTGAAAAATAAAAGCAAGCAATAGCTGCTGGTTGTTATTTTCTCTGGAAGGAAAGAAATGCACAGCATGTAAGAGGGACAGCTCACTCTGCTAAAGCCATTTTGAGAACTGTTCATTTGTGTTTTGTAATTTTTGTATGTTTCTGTGTTTGAGGAAGCAATTGAGCATTAGAGCCAGTTTATCAACCTAAGTTACCTAAATAATGCTTATGTCAATTTCTTGTATGCTTCCTCTTTCATACTCCATTTTATACTATATTTTTTCTATGAAGAAATTAAGTATCTCCTTTACCACACCCCTCTTCCCCTCCCCCCCACCCACCCCCACAAAAAGTCACTTTCTAGGTATGGAAGTGGTAGAAAGTAAATCTGAAATATATATCACAATGTAAGAACATTGTGAAAACCAGTGAGTACCCCATTTCCGCCAAATTGGGAATGTCAAGCATAGGAGGCAAAGATGCTTCAGTTGAGACTGATAGGGGACAATATAAGCATCAGTAGGAAAATTAATGTATTTGTCTCTTAGAAGACCTAAACTATCTTATGCGAATAGTGATGTGAGTCAACCGTGCATCCTGCAACAATATATCATATAAATGAAATAAATCACATTTTAAAATTTGAAGGGATTGCCTAGTATACTATTTAAAAAGTAAGTTGATGGGGACATTAAAGGGTTTGCAGATACCAATAGGGAAGGAAGAAGTCCTATTTGTTAGTATACTTCAAGTTATACAATAAAAGTATGCAGAAATCTAGTGACATGGAGAAGTAAAGCAACAAAAACTTATTGCTCAAAGTGGTGCAAAAGTCAGGTTTCGTGCTATAGCACAAAGAATTTGTGAGGTCATTTGGCTGGAAAGGTTACTAAAAGAGTGACCCGTGTCCATGCAATAGCAAGCCAGCAATTGGCATAGTAGAATCCGGTCCAACATAATGGAATGAAATTTTTGTTTAATTCAAAAATTCATCAACACAGATATCGAAGAAGGAGCGATGAATCGGGAGTAAATTCCTACTCACGAGAAAGAAGTTGACATCCTGACGAGGTCCTTGGCCACAAGGACTTTAGAGAAAATTTTATGGCAGCTATGAATGATCAACATCTATTTGGCTTAAGGGGGATTATTTGTAGATCTAGCATTGTTTCTGCTACAAGTAAACTTGTTAGTTACTTCATTAGATTATCTTGTTCAAATTTAGGAAGATTCGAAGATAATTGACAAAATATATATCTCATAAAATCTTCTCATACTTTTGCATATCTTTGATTTTTATCTAGTGTATCTTAGGTAAATAAGAATAAGAATCATCATGTATGTATAGATGACCAAGCAGCATGATTAATATGAAAAAAATGGTTGAGATTATTTCAATATTTCTCCTACTATAATATTTCCTCCATTCTTTATTTGCTCTTCAGAGTCATTTACATCTTCCATGCTGCTGCAGAACAATGACAGGACTAACATGAAAGTGCAACCTATGGCAGTAGAATGGCCATCACTTATTATGAATAAATTCACAAAAAGAACTATGAATAATCAGCATTTTTTCTTAATAACTACAACAAGAAATGTCTCTATTTGACTGGTGAGAGCTACAAGCAGTTCAAAACGGAACATTTAATACCTGAATGACAAATGAATCTAGGCTTTTTTCTGCACCATCTGAGTCATACCGCCCCTCAAAGGCATCTTCCACGCCCTCGACTGCTGATTGTACATAAACTTTTTGTGATGATACAAATGTTTGCCATACCGGTCCCATGATAACTGCATCAACCAGAATATTGGTAACTAGTGAGAAATTGTGAACGCTTAAAATAACAACTTTCTGAACAACAAAACCCAAAAAAAAGAAAAAATCATCAGGCAATCTCTGTATCCATACTTACTCATGAATTCACCTTCATCAAGGTTAGGGAAATTCTCTATAAGCTGTTTCAAACACTTAAGAACCTGTTTATGAAGAGAACAACAGTGTGCCAAAGCTATGATGCGATTAACCAGAAGGAGAGGAGCAAACATGAAAATAATGTCAGTCAAAGATGAACTGACCTCCATTCGGAGACTCCAATCATCGGGATCTTCTGATGGAACTGGTTGCCTCAAAATAATACTGAACTCATCCATCCATGTTTTGAGCATAGGCTTTATCAATTGACTGGTCTCATTCTAAAAGTGAACAACATGAACCATACAAGTAGGCACTAACAAAGCAATGTGTATTCCAACAGAGACCAGGAGAGTAAACATACCTTGTATATACCACTCATCACCGCAAGCATAGAGAAACATGAATAAACTATTGAAAGAGCCTTTGCACACAAATACTTGTCATAAGTCTGCAACAAATGCCATAAAATGTAAGAACCCATGACCACCCAATTGCCATTCCTCACTAGTCAATAAAATTACAAAGGCATCAGATAATTTTAAACCAACTATACTTTTTAAACGTATAGAGTAAACTACAGTAAATCTTATACAAGTCAAATGATCCAACTGATAGAACTACAGTTTACATGAACAGAGCAAACATCTTCTCATCACCTGAAAACAACAATAAAATATCATAAAAGGTAAACATATATTTGCAAAATTATGCCTTCATGTGTAGTCTCTGTATTAAATCATAATCTCCAGCGATTTCTCCTTAAGAATATGTTTATAACTGAAAACTTAAAGCATAAGCATGAAGTTTCACTTTATTCTTGACAAAGTTAAGTCCCAAATTGACGGATATAAGTTCATAACTTCTCTTGATTGCTCCCAATTCTCATCTACAACCACTGCAAATCCTAAATATTATATTGGTTGAGGAGAAAGATCCAAGTGCTGGATACTCCACATATCATCAGTCTATCACATATCCGCTTACAAGTATGTGACTGCACTAATGATCAAAGAACCAACAAAGAATTATTCAAGTTCCCGGTCCTAAACCTTTATGAGAAGATGAATATCCCATGTAATATAAGAAAAAATTAAAGGGGAGAAAACAATGTGTTAACACAATGTTCAGAATTATATGGATATCCCAATTAAGTGCAGAATTGTATTCATATACTCACTAATGGGTCCTAATGATATCCAATGTTAACACATTGTTTCACCATTATCCACTGAACTTGCAAAGATATCTGAATCCCTAGATAAAAGGGGACATATTAGGGAAAAGTTTTTCAGCCTGCCTCTGCCCTTTCCATGGTCATCCCATAAATGGGCTCAATCACCACAGCCCACCTAAAGCCATATACAATACATGAAAATAGAGAATTACACATCGATAAGCTGCTCATACAGGTCTACAAGACCATTCAGTCTCCATAAGCTTATGCCTAGTGGCAATGACTCTCCACCAAAGAAATGAACAATCAGACATTAACCTCCATAAGCATCCAAGCCGTAAGGGTTGGTTGGCTACTGTAAACCAACCATATATATGATAACAAGAGAAAAACCTCATAAAAATGATATAAGGAGCCATTTCCAAATACATATATTGAAAAAAAAAATTATTTGAAAGATCTTTGTTTCACCTGGCACATGAGTATTAAAACAACTAATAAAACTAAAGAAACACAATGTTTTTACTAGCTAATTTATGGTTAAACAAAACCTGATAAAAGAGGGAACAAACCTGTGGAGATGATACAATCTTATGCAGACTTGGAAATAAAACAGGTACTAGCATTGGCACCATTGCGTCATCAAGATCTCCAGAGAGAAGCGCCAAGCATCTCAGAGCCCCTTGCACTACAGCAAGCAGCGACATACTTCATGCACTTGTATAGGGGCATATTAAGTAGTAGGGAAATAAAATGCCTCTCACCTAACATAGATTATAATAAACCCTTGTTTAGTTTCCATTCTTGGAATCCAAGTCCTATAATCCAAATCCATGGAATTTGATGACAATCCATCATTTGGTATTTCTAAAGAATGAAGATGAAATGCCATTTTATTGTTTGGCTGACTTAATGTGCAATATGGATTTTTCCCTTTTTTGGGATGACTAATGTGCCATTTAGAAGTGTAAGTGACAGGGAAGGAAACGCATTAAGAAGAAGATATATATATATATATATATAGAGAGAGAGAGAGAGAGAGTATGTGTGTTGCTAGAGAGGAACCTGAGGGATATCATGATTTTGTAAATAGAAGCAAGCAGAAAGGAATGGGAATCCTAATAAACTTGGGCGAGGAATAGGATTTTAAGCACTAACAAAAATAGGATTTTTTGTTTAGATACAGTGAAAGAAGCACAGAAAGTCAATGTTGAAGGGACAGCTATGTTTAGGTTATGCAGGAAGCTTAAAGTGCTCAAGTCTCTTTTGAAGAGCCTGAATTTCTCTTATTTTTCAAACATTTCAGAGCATGTCAAAAGGGTGAAAGAGTATCTTCAGATGATTCAAGACAGGAATCGTTCTAGGCCATATGATGCTGATTGGAGTTGAGAGAAAGGTATTTTTTTCTGATTTTTACTATTGGACTGCAGTGGAGGAATCCTTCTTGAGGCAAAAGTCAAGGGCAAATTGGAATAGATTGGGTGATAGAAATAACACGTACTTCTTTAACCTCTTGAGACAACAACAATATAAGAACTCTTTTGCATCTGTGGTGGATGAACATAGTAACAGGGTGAATTCCATAGAAGATAACAAATCATTGGCTGTCGGCTATTTCCAAAATTTGCTCTCTGATCAGTCCACTTATTCTTGTAACTTCAGCAGACTTGATTCCTTGAGGTTAGGAAGAATTGCTGAACCGGATCAACACAGGCTGGTGCGGCCCGTATTAGATGAGGAAATCAGGCTCTTTCTTTGGTCTTTAGCCAAAGACAAAGCTGCAGGACTGGATGGTTATAAAGCAAATTTTTTTCATGACTCTTGAGAGATTGTTAGGGAGGATTTTTGTATGGCCATCAAGGATTTCTTTGCTTCCGAAAAGTTGTTGAGAGAAGTAAATTCAACTTATATCACCCTTGTTCGAAAAAATAAGAATCCTTCAACCTTTGCGGATTATAGGCCAATTGCATGCTATAACACTATATATAAATGCATCTCCAAAATCTTAGCAGAGCAGCTCTTTGCTAAGCAAAGAGCAAACGGCTTTCATAAAGATAGAAGAATAGTGGATAATATTCTTATTGTTCAAGAGCTTCTTTGAGGTTACTACAATGATAATAAGGGACCAAGACACGCAACAAAAGTTGATCTTATGAAAGCATATGACAATGCGAACTGAGAATTCCTTAGACACTTGCTAAGCACTTTTAGATTTCCAATGCAATTTATTAATTGGATCATGTTGTGTGTTACTACTACTATGTTCTCTATCAATATAAATGGAGAATCAATTGGTTATTTTCCAGCATTAAAGGGACTAAGACAAGGGGATCCTATTTCTCCTTATCTCTTTGTCTTAGTTATGGAAGTATTCTCTTGTATCAAGCAAGATAAAGGAGCTATGAAAGACTTTAATTTCCATTGGAGGTGCAAGAGAGAAAAACTAGATCTTTTGTGCTTTGCAGACGATGTTATGATTTTTGCCAAAAGAGATACTTAGTCTTGGACACAAATAAAAGAGGCCTTACATGATATTCATCTTTTGTTAGGGTTGAAGGCTAATCCTTAGAAAAGCTAGATTTTTTTCAATGGGGTATTCATTTGGGTTAAGAGAGAAATTTTAAATTTGTTGAATTTTAAGGTTAGCTCTTTACCCATCATATATTTGGGCATTCCTCTATCCTCAACTAGCCTGTCTAGCAATGATTGCTCAAGCTTAGTGGCCAAGTTTACTAAGCGAATTAACTATTGGATAAGTAAATTCTTATCCTATGCAAGTAAACTACAACTTATCAAGAGTATTTTTTTCTCCCTTCAAGTGCATTATTCTACCATATTCATCCTTCCAAGAAAAGTACTTAACCTTCTTGAAACTAAATTGAAGAGATTTTTGTGGAACAGATGTCAAGAGACTAAGGCCAGAGTGAGAGTTAAGTGGAAGGATATATATAGACCTAAAAAAGAAGATAAGTTGGGAATTATCAACGTCAAACTATGGAATAGAGTGGCACAACTAAAGCATATATGGGTGCTATGTATGGATGATGAGACATCTCTTTAGCCTTGTTAGGTGAAGAAAGAATTACTTAGAGGAAGAAATTTCTAGAATATTAAAATCCCAGGTAATGCTTCTTAGGCTTAGAGGAAGATCCTACAGATGAGAATTTTGGCAAAGCAACTTCTCAAATGGAAAGTCAGAAGTGGAAGGCTCATATCCTTTTGGTCTGATGATTAGCATCCTCAAGGCCCTCTTGTTGAATGGATATAGGAGATAGTGTAAATATATCCTTGGGTTACCCAAAAGATACTCTTCTAAACACCTTTATCAAAGAAAATGAATGGAGGTGGCCTAAAGGAGAGAGATAGGCAGCTGTTAAAGCAGGTATTGGTGACATGAGGCCAATAGCATGTTAAGCGAATAGGTTGGTGTAGAGATCAGCTGGTAATCAAACGTTATCTATTCAAACAGCTTATTTTTTGGCTAGACAAATGGACTCAAGGGTGCTTGGTATTCCCTGGTTTGGCATAAAGCTATTGTACCAAGGCATGCCACCATTCTATGGATGATGGTGCAAAAAAAGCTTATTACTCTCAACAAGCTAGTAGAATGAGGTGCTGTTGCAGTAAATTGTCGTTTTCTTGTCATAGTGAAGAGGAAACACATGATCATTTGTTTTTTGGATGTAATTACACATCTCTTTTTTGGAAGAACAATGAAAATGCAATAGCATAGACTCAAGTTAAGCCATCAGAAGCAAGATCTCTTGTGGAGTACTTGAGACCAGGAGCTTTGAAGCTATTACTACCACTTCAGAAGAGGACTCTAGCTGCTGGATGTTACTGGCTTTGGAAAGAAAGAAACAAATGAAGAATAGAAAATAGACATACTCCTTTAGAAATACTTTTTAGATCAGTATCTTATTATTTTTCATTTTTTGTGCTCTCTTCAGTTTTTGTATTCACCAGGAAATCGAACCAAGTATCCTTTTGTTGTCTTGATACTTGGCTCAATTTCTTGGAATTTTTTTGAGAGCTTTTGTACACATCCCATGTACAAATTATGAATGAAATATATCTCACTTTACTCAAAAAAAAAGAAAAGAATTTTTTAAGGAATTGGATTTCTAACTTATTTTTATTACCATGGAATTGAATTCACAAGAAATTGATGGTCCTTTTTTTGGTAAACCAAACAAGGCCTCAAAGTAATTCAGATAAAATAGTCATCCTCGTGGAAGGCAAATACAAGATAACTATTTTGAAATGCTTCCACTCAAACTTAAAACTACTTATGCAAACTTTCATTCAGAGAAGTATTGTCAAACCAACTTACCACAACCACCAACACTTTTCCCTTTCCTCAATGTCAGCTCAACAAAATACATACTAGATATCCACTTCACTCTACAATGTTGATTGTTGAAGTTTTCTTTCTCTTTTTTCCCCAATCTTCTTTCACATTTAAGCCAATTGTCCTAATAGATGCAACCCCAATATTGGTAAAATGTTAAACACAAGACAACCACCATAACTCTCAACTAACATCGCTAGTTTGGTGCTAACATGAACTTTTGATTACACCTTTATCCTCCATGTCTCATCTCAATAAACAAGGATAGTCATTTATGACAAAACCACCCCAATCCCTTAGTGTCTCCTCCCAGCAAGCCTTGAAATAAAGTAACACCCATTCTCTAACATTTTACAATCCCCCCACCCCAAATATATATATATATAAGGCAATGTCCTATTTACAGCACCACAAAGTCTAAATTGTATACGCTTCCATCTACTTGATATCTTAGAACTTTTAAGTCATGATCACCAGGTTATGGCAGGCAAACAAATGCAATAATACTCTCTTCTTGTACTATGGCTTGAATAGTTCAATATTTGTTTAGGTAAATATTTGCATATGTTAATAGGTGCTCTGTGAGATTTGCTAACAGTTAAAAGAAGAAAACTATCAAATTTTCATGCCCAGGTCTCTCTCGTAAAATGTGTAATAAGTGTGGTGAAATTTGCACAGTTCTCTTTACCTTTGGAGACATCCAATAAAAGTTTGTACAGTTATCTATTGTATGAATATAATAAATTCTCACAAGCATTGTTAGCAGACCTTTGTAGATATACTAATTAAATACAACTTGTATATATTTATGAGTATAATACTCCAGTATATAAAATTAATTTCATCAACAAATTGCAAAACTTCCTTTTAATAGCTTAGAAGGCGATCTTTTTCCAAAATAAAAAAAAAATAATAATAATAATATAGCACATCCACATCAGACAAGATATATTAATTTTTTTCAAATAATTCTTATGTGAAATATGTGAGCCAACAATTGAAATTTCCATTCAAGAAATAGATGAACGGTTTTCATACAAAAAAAGATGAAAAGGGAATAAATTAAAAAAGGGATGTTTTCCATCAAAATAGTCTCCCACCAACAAACGACTTCATTGTTCAAAAATTATGCAGCAAAAGAAAATCATTTTTTTTGTTGAAAGATTGCCAGGATCTTCTAGCCAAGTTATATTGAGACTATTTCTTATGTTATCCTGTTAGGAGGGAAGGGGGCAGAGATAGAGAGAGAAACGACTAACAATTTCTATTATTATAAATACAGCAGGTGCTTATGACTCATTATGTTTGGCTGCAGCATTTCTTTTTGCACCTATTTCTTTTTCACACCAATTGTTATTACAAGGTATGATAACAAAAAGGATCTGGGAGTAACATCCATTTCAACCCCCAGCCTTCCCCCCCCCCCCCCCCCCCCCCCCCCAACAAACCCCAACACAAACCCAAACAAGATAAGATTATTAGAAAAAACTTAATATATTTTGACACCACATAGATGATCCTAGGTATTAGATCCCTCAAAAATGAGCCAAATTAGACAAGGGACTCGAAATGCATGAAGATATAGCTGTTATCAATAAATAGTATTGTGTTCTATGCAATTTAGCATGAATGTAAAATTTGGAAAAAAAAAAGAAAACACTATACAAATGGATTAATGTGGAATACAACTCCCAAAGCATACCTCCATTCATATTATTTTGACAGTCCATCAACTTCAGAAGATGTGGCAGTAGTTCAGGCCAATTCTCTGGCCAATCATAAGCAGCAATAGATGCCACAGCCATACTAATCGCAGTGCATATTTTTCTCTGAGAGTCATCAAGCGATATCAAAAGAAAATTCCGTATAACAACCTGGAAATCAATTTATGACATTTAGGAAAGACATTCGAGTAAAAGTACCAAGCATGATTCATAAAGAATAGCATTTGTAATGTGTTCATTGGAATAGATTTCCCAATAAGCATACAAAATATTACTAACTCCACGTGGATAAACTACTAGACCTTAAGTGGCAATTGAGGACAACACCAAAGTATAATATGCCACTCTTCAGGATTCAACAAGACATGCAACTTGAGCATCTATGACAGCATCCACTTAGCTGTGCATAGCTACATAGCAAGTGGCAAACAATAACGTGGGAGATATATAACGTAAAACACATTTAACATGTTGCTTTGGCATCCCAACATATATTAGGATCAGACGATTAACTTAAAGATAGATTACCTTTTCATCATTTGAAACAAGAGGCTGTTCAAAAGATTCTTCCCCTTCTTGCCAATGTTTTCTAATAAACTGCTTCAAAAGGACTGCTGCTAGGTACAGAGATGTTAATTCTTACAAAAGGAATGCTCAATCGATAGTCATTTTTGAATCTTAGTCACTTCACAAGAATAACAGAAAGAAAAGACTGCATTGCAACAATGGAAAAACCACTGTTCAACTACTGTTTCTGTGGCAGATTGGCCCACTCATTCAAAGGGATTGTTATAATGCTGGAAATCACAATGTTCAACTGTACATAAATGAATGAGCATATCCATGTAGCAACCAGGCTACCAGGGTCAAGTTAGGCAAAAGAATAAAACCAAGGAAAGAAAGGATATCTGCCGTAACCCATATGGAAGCTCTCTATTTGCAGCAACTTTGGCCAATGCACTCCCAAAACCTTCAAACAAGAGTACCATCATGTTTCTTCTTCATGATAACTACTATAAATCAGTACAAACTACGAAGATAAGTTAAGATTCAAAGTATTCAAGCTTGAAGGCTCAGACTGGAGAGGCAACCAAGAAGTGTGATTAGTAGGACTTAAAACCAAGACATTGTACCCTTTTTTTTTTTTTTATTAGTAGATAAGTTCATTGATTTCAGTAGATATTAAAAGGCTTGCACCAATGCAAATAAAAAAAGCCCTTACCACGAGAAGAAATGACCCCAAAGAGAAAGCCAAGATAAAGCAGGGGGTATAACTACCATAAAAGACTATACTGGATCCCATGCAATTCTTTAAGAGATCTACTGGACTTTAACAATTAAGCAAACACCTAGGGATAAACACATTTAAGCTTCTTTATCAAATGCTATAATTATTGAGACTAGGTTGGGGGAGTCAATCATTTCTAGATTGAAAGTGCGCTCATTGCCTTGCAGGTAAAAAGTAAGAAGATTGGAGTGGATTTCTAGAGCGGTTGAATCAAGCAAGAAAACTGCATGCAAGCATAGTTAGCCACCAGTGTGAACCTTCATAGAGATCACTTTATCCAAAAAAAAAAAAAGAAAAGAAAAGATTATAGATCTTGGTGAATGAAACCTTGTTTATATGCCAAGGTACACAATTATCCAGGTTCCCAGAAGAAAATTCTATTACAAGTAAGTTCGCCAGAGGCCACTGCCCATTCATTTCAAAGAGTACAGAAATTTTTCCATTTGAGAAAGGAAAAAAACAAAGGAAGCGTTTGATCAACTTTATAAATATCTAATTAGGTGGAAGTTATAAATCATTGAAGCCACTTTAGTGGCAATACCTCCACTCAATTTATATAAGATCCATAGTAAAGTATTCCCACTACAGAGAAGATCACTAATGTAGGAGTTACTTATAGTTTAGTAATCCATCATGTTGCTGACAGACTCTGACCATAAGATTCTCTGTTTGCTATAAGTGCTCAAAGTTCTCATTCCTAGGGATCCTCCCTTAATGCAAAGCTGGGCTATCAACCTAGTTAGACCTGACTACACAATCCCCTTTCTGCAGTTTCTAGTAAAACATTTCCTTCTCAAAAAGATCAAATCACAAGTTTTCTCAAATTAACAAATTGGCTAAAAGTTCACCGAGCATTCTCAAGAAAAGCATAGTGCAATAAGCAGCAAAAAATACATGCAAACAAGAACCATGCCATAAGGAATTTTATCCTATTGACAGGTATCCTATAACAGCAAGCAGTCATCGATTTGGAAACTTCCCCTTTCTCCTTTCAATTAAAACATCAACATTTTTTACCATTAGTCAATTTCTTTATGATATCAGACGGTAGGTACAACCACTTACCTAATTGCAAGTGTTTCTATAAATAAACAAGTCATCCACCTGAGCTTTTGTTTGCATAATATATACATACCATTTGCTCACATTGCAGTCACACATTCCTCTTGACACAAATTCCTTCACTTGACAGTGAAATTTCATGATTAGCACACAGCATTCCTCATAAAAGCTACAACGTTCACCCAAAATGACAATACTTCTCTGTTCTCTCCTTACCACCTATGCAACCTGATGATGCCAAAGGCCTTAAGCACAGACCTTCAGTAATTGCAGCATTGAAAGTTCGTCTGGCAGGCATTTAGCTGCCATTTTACCAACATTACTCCTTTGGCCATAAATTGCCATGCCAGTTGGCACAAGAATTTTCCAATGCCCTTCTTTTTCAAAAGCATTTCTGTAAAAGTTCCTAGAAATGATAATGATCAAGGGATGTTTTCCACAACTTCAGAACAAAAGCCCAGGAATTACCCATCATTTTGGCCATTTCAAGCAATTTAAGCAGGTCGCAGGCGCCATTTTTAACGTTATGAAATAAGTAGGGCGTATTTGTTTCACGGGAAACTTTTCCAGTCCATGTCACGAATTGTGAAACAAAATACAAAAGAAGTACAATTCAATAAGAAGAACTTATCACAGGAGAAATGTAGGGCGTGTTTGTTTCACGGAAAACTTTTCCAGGACTTTCTTTATATAGTTATAATCAAAACTTTCTTCGATATATGCGCTTGCAAATGATGGCATCAGGCATAGCGGTAACCGATGGCAGTCAACGATGGCCGACGCTAACTATCGTGGAAAATAGCGATAAAAAGTGTGAAAAGCCATTATCATTAAAAAATAATAATAATTATAAATAGAAAAAAGAAGATGTCATTTTCTAAATTTTCAATTGGCTACTCCGTGACCACTAATGGCTAGTCACTACATTGCCTTACACCACCACTAGCCGCTACAATCACTGGTATTTGCAAGTGCACATGTCGATTACAACAAATGTGGAAAGAAAAGTTCTGAAAATGTGTTCCACGAAAAAATCACACCTCTAGTTAGTGATTCTTTTCTTTCTCTCCACATTTGTGAGTGAGTGTTTTAGTTAGGTATACCGGGTTGGAGAGAAGCTTGATGAAGAGAAGCTTCGGCGAAAGAACGAACTTCGTGGTTGAGGTCGAGAGTTGCTGAGAGGCAATTCAGAAGCCATTGCTGGTCTTGATCAACCACATTGGCCATGCCTATCAATTGCGATCAATTTCCAAATTCAATGTTCTATCAGGTTCCTATTAGCTGTGTTGTCAAGTTTGGCGCTGTGTTGGGACACAATTGGCGCGGATTTTTTTGCCTTTGTGTCCTACTCAGTGTGTTTGAAGAGAGGGAGAGAAGACTTGGGGTTTAGGGTTTTGTTGGGTTGGGCTCTGGATGACACAGGCACAAAAAGCGGAAAAAATGGGTTTTCATTATGGAGGAGCATTACTCACGGCTTTATATGCTTGTTACATTGCGAATTTCACTATTGACTTTTTTTTTCTTTTACAAATTACTATATATACTATTAGGGAGAATCGAAATCAATCCATTCCATGTTGGTATTCACGCCACTTGAAAATATTTAGACCTTTCATCGTAGATGTTTTCATCATAAAGCTATGGTTTGATGCGACTCCTCTACCCAATGTTTTCAAAAGGTGGTAACTCTGCCCTTCAAACAAAAAAACAAAAAAAAAAAGTGTATGAGGGGAAAAAAGCCATCCCATAATCTTATAGACATCACGTAGTAGAGTATGGAAAAAAGAAATTGAACTTAAAACCTTACTAATTCATTACTTCATTGATTAGAATAGATTTATAATAGAATTTTAATCTCAAAAAATTGAATAAACCCATAATGATCATTATAATATTCATTTAAAAAGAAGATATACAAGAAATAGATATGTAATAACATTAAAATTACTATTTTACCTTTTTCTTCTACATATTTTCTCTCTTTGTCTCTCTCTCATTGTTTTTTATCTCGCTTTAGAAACACAACAAAAATTACAAGTAATCTTTCTCTCTCTTTAGTTTTTTTTTTTAAGGCAAGAAAAGAAAAATATTAACAATCTCTCTTTAGTTTTTTTCTCTTTAATGAAGAGTCAATCACTATAGTCAAGTTATAATCTTTTACTCCCTTCAATTCGACTGGAGAAAAGCTTCATATCTCTCTCTCTCTCTTACATGTATAGAGTGCCCATTACGATGTCATGGAAATGAGACTCTGTAAGAAAAGATAGGCAATCTACCTCCACTTCCACCTTATTGATAAAAGATTTTAAAGATGGGCTTCACGAAGCCAAACAAACTATTTAGGTTATGGACCAACTTGCTTTAACCAATGACCGTCTTATTTAAGGCTCCAAGGACCTTTAACTGAACACCTCCTAAGTAACCTAACCGATTCTAGCTTAAACCTATCTACCATCTCCGAGACCTTCTACTTTTAAGGAGTGTCTGACCTCTTGGGAGACAAGCACTCGACTTAGAAATCCAACTAAAGATAAGAGCTCAACATTAATGGAAGACTGACGCTAGGAAAAGAAAATCAACAACTCAAACTACTCCCCTGATTTCTCAAGATCCGGCCATATCCACGGATCCACCTCCTAATTCAATGAGATATACCTTCCTTTCCTAAAAGATTCAACCTTATTTGAGTTTCCTTCTTTATCTTTATGCCTTAGATATAAATAGGGGTATTCTACTTATTATAAATCATCTACACACTCATATTTGTACTTTTGCAATCTTGTTATCCCCTTATTCCCACAGACTCTTACTGACTTAAGAATCGGAATAGTTATGTTAAACAATACCTCACACCCCTCACTATACTCTATTTGGCAAGTCTATGTTTACGCTTTACAAGGCCAATTTGTTCTCATACTCTACAAATAAAAACTATGGATGACACACCATTTTGTTGAAATTACTAAAATAGTCATATTCAAACTAGATGTACCATACAATTTTTGTTCCCTCTTCTCTACTCTACGTTAATCTTCAACATAGGCCAATATATAACATCAATAGTTTAGTCTAACAATCATCTAAAATTGTTTCAATGTGTTAAATGTTAGCTTAATGGCTACTACTAATGCTAAAGCTGCCAAAACTTGTCAAGCCATATGAGATATGCCTTCTATATCAACTCAAAATATCAAAGTCATAAACATTTACATCTTTGTCAAACTCAAAGGTAATGCTTAAATAATTGCCAAGTTCTATCTAAGACCTAGTTTCTACTTGGCTCTTTGTGTCATCACTAGATCCATTATTTGGATTCCATTAAACAAGCTTCTTTATATGGCAGTAAGAAGTGAGGGACTTATGAGTACCTAACCACCTTAAGTAAAGGAAAACTTACAAAAGAATTCATATATAAGATCTATCAACTCACAATATGGTACTAATGCATCATCTACATAACTATCTATAGTATCAAATATCTTTTCAACGTACTCATAATATAAAGTTAAAATTTCAATAAGCACTTCTAGTTTGGAGCGAGGGTCTAAGATCAGCAATGAAGCAACCGTTAGCAATTTTTCTCATACTATGCTTCCTAATCATCTTAGTTTCACATACTTGTAATTTCATGTTGCGTTGCAAATTAGATAAGAATAAACAAGCACTTGGCCAATAAATATACAAAAGCATTTTTGCGTAAACATGGAAAATGTTTAGGTATTTTGCAACAACCTTGTACATGGCTCCCAATTACGGCGGTGTAAAGGTATATCTAGAATATAGAGTATAGCAAAATTACAAGGTGCAAGTTTGTAATCTACCGTGCTTTATAAAGGTTGATATGCAAAATTGTACTCGTGTCCTACGTCGTTCTATATTTCCTAGGTTTAGGCCTATTATCTAAATAAAACTCCTTCCATGCGTTGTTAACAGATGGATCCATCATATGTTCAATAATCATTTTGATAGTTGGCATTATAAAATCCAATACCTATCATGTCCTCAGCATACAATTCATTATGCCACATGTCCTCAGCACACGATTCATTGTGCTACAAGCGTAATGGATGTGAAAAATTACACCAATTAGGCATGATCTTGCATTGCATTGTCAATATCAATCGAAAATAATAATAATAATAATAATAATAATAATAATAATAATAATAATAATAATAATAATAATAATAATAATAGTGAGTGCATACTCATCTAAAATAATATTTGCGATTCAAACATATTTTGTGCATTTTCGTGTTCATTGGATTTTTAAATAATCGACACAGATGGAAATATGCAAAATCTAGTAAGTGAAACTTAGCAAAAAGTTTTCTTTTGCCTAAATGATAAAGATTTTATGTTGTTTTACGCATTCTTCTCCTAAAATATGATTGAATACTAGGATTTAAACAAGTTTTATCATATTCAGCATAGTTGGTATGTTTACCAACATCGTAACTTTGGTGGATGCTTATAGTCACTTTGCATCGTCTAACCTTTTGCTTTTCTTCATAGCATTTTAACGAACTTTGAAGATTTAGAAGCACCATACCTCAAAAGTTGGGTTAACCCCTTCTCGTTCCGTATTCAGTGAGGTTCCTAGACCGAATGTATTTTAGGAAAAACCTATAATCTTGTCCACTTTTCATGAATAACTTGTGGTGCAGTAGTTACGATACCCTCGTGTCATTTTATTTAGACCTATACAATTGTAGAAATGCTAAATAAAACGATCTGATCTAAGTGGCTATGCTAACCCATCGATGCCCCTCAATTTCTTTAGTTTTAGTGTTTATGTTGCTCCATGTGTGATTCCACTCGAAAATGTGCCTCCTCTTTTATCCTAAGCGAAGGACAATATAATTTAGTAAGACTTTACTCGAAAATTGGTGAAGGGTGTTCAAAACTGGTCATCAAATGTCGGGTAAAAGATAGTCCATAACGTCCGTCATCCTATTCTCATTAAATCTATGAAAACCGTATGGTTGGTTTACGTCATTGGTGGCTTGAGCCTATGTTTCCACAACTTCTCTCTTATCTTGGCTTGAACGTCCTTCGTCGCCAAACTTAGATGAATCATTGCAAAAACTTATTATTGTCTATATGAAAGTTTATGTGTTTGAAGAAAAATATATTATATAGGTTTCCACGATACGAGATCACAACCAAATAGATGAAACTGCTTATAAATTTTAAATTATGAGTTCAATACTTTTCAGCTAAGAACCAGGAACAATGATATATATGGAGAGCAAAAAAGATAGTGAATGGACATCAAAATAAATAGCACGATAGAGAGTTGAATACAAAATTTATTAGAGAGTAGTGAGACTCCGGTCCCTAAGCAACTAGTTAGGATTTATAGTGACATCTTAACCATATATAAAAACATATTCAAAAGTAATGTACATATACCTAGTATATTTGATATGAAAAGTATAACGATCTATATACATAGATTAACACACTACAAACTTAAATATGTTGTGTTCAACTTGATTAAATATTTAAAAAATAAGTAAGTTTGAGATTTGCAACGGTGTTATAAAAAACAATTAAAGTATTCCTGTGAGTTTGAACTTCGCAAATGGAATAGTAAATACTAATATGACAAAAATAAATAAATATATTGATATTACTTGTTCATTTATGGAGACAATAATATCAAGAATATAATAGTATAATTTTATTATATTACCTAATATTTATAGTAATTGTGCAAGATAGGCTCCATTAATATGTAAATTTTTAGAGATAAATTATATATATAATAAAATTATTACATTACATAAAATAAAATAACATGCACGACACATATAAGGATACCATGTGTAATTTTTATGTATAAACAAGTAACTGTAACTAATTAAAATAGCCAAATAATTATATTTTAAGCGAGATTAAGCCAAAGAAATTAATAAAAAATTTGGGAAAAATCATAAACCAGCTAAACTAAGATTAGAATGGGCGTATGGAGTGTAAAGGCTAGGTGTTCGTGATTTAGCTAACTAAAACATGCAATTAGGTAGAGCATAAAAGGCAAATTCTAAGAGGAGAGATAAAGTAAAATCAATTCTATACTCTTAAACTCCATAAAATCTAGAAAAACTGCTCCATATCATCCTACGTGCAAATAGGGACTTGAGAAAAATAGAGTTAGGTTTTGGAGATTTAAGGGTTGAATTTAGGATATTTTACAAAATCAACGCCCAATCAAAGCTTAGGAGTGTTTGTGGACTTATGAGATATCTAAGAACCAACTACCATCACCAGGCGGTAGAGCTAGAGCACTTAGCACCTAGCTCTACCAACAAAGAGGTGGCTATTGGCGATAGCTAAAGTGGCTAATTCCGATAAGGGTCGATTTTAGTTCGATGTAACAAAAACAAAGTAAAAATATTAAATATCCCTAGAAAATTATGAAAAAAAATTATTCCTACATATTTTCATGTATAGAATTTGAGAAAAATATTATTATCTATAAATTCAATAGTTATGATATACGTCTTTAAAAAATCAATAAAACCGAGCAATTTTTTGTATCTAAATAAATTAGTCTATTAACGTAGTTTCAACCTCAAAATTTTTCTACAAACAACCTTATACTTATATTGAATTGTTATAAGGAGTTTTCTCACAAAAATTTTTTTCTATATTTTTATTGGATTTTTTTGCCTTAAAATGAGAATAAAATGGATGTTTTAGAAGAAATTAATATAATTTTTCTAAAGAACCACATTTGAATGTTGAGTTTGAACATTAAGTAAAGTATTTACGATGAAATTGAGTTTTAAGGTCAAAATCAATAGGAACCCATGATTTTGTCTTTATAATGTTAGTTTAGTAGCTTGTGGATTTATTGAATTTGATGGAATGGTGAATGAGGATATGCTACATAAATAATTGGGATGTGATTAAGCCGGATATTAGTGAATGAAGTAATATTTGTGGTTGATCTTAGCTGAAGTTAGAGGAAAAGTGCATAAATTCTAGAGTTATAGTGAAATGCGTAAAAACAGAGGTAAATTCAGGGGAATATTAAGTGAATACCATACTAAAAACTCTACCCAGAGGCAAAATTAAAGACAACTTTAAATGTGAAATGTGAATATTGTGGAATCTATAAGCTAAATCAGAGGATAATTTCTTAAAATTCTAAGGTTAATCCGGAAATAAAGGAAAATTCAAAGGATTTCATGACCTAAAGTACCCATAAATTAAAGAAATATTTGAGGAATCTTAATTAATAAGTGAATGTAACCTATAAAACTTATACTAAAACAATTAAAATCATATAAAATAAAGTAATCATTATTAAATCAAGGATCAAGTATAGATTAAATCTAATCTATTGCATAAGTATAAGGACAATTGAAGATCATCAAGGCAACAGTCATGTTTAGTAAACCACTAAAGTGTAAGTAAGTTGGGATCCATGCTTCGCGGCATGTTAGAGTATTGTGTCAAAATACTTGTAGATTTAAAAGTACATTTGGTTGTGATTGTAAATTAGTTGAACTTATACATGCCTCATATGTGATTATTTACTTGAATTGTGGACTTGGAGTGTTGTCTTGTATAATTATACTTGATTTGCTTTGTCTTATGAATTGGCTAATCGCTCTTACTGGATTTAACCAAAGATTGACCTTTAAACTAACTGGACATAAATAACAACCCACTAAGGGGACGATTAGGTGTATTAAATCAAATACTAACCCCTCCGATAAAGATAGTTAAAATGATCATTGTCCTTATTCTTAGTCAAACTAAGTGATAGAAGATGAGGTTATGGTAAGATTGAGGACCATAGTTCAAAGAAGGTCTCTAGAGGAGGGTACTTTCTATTGTACAAGCCTATATTTGGTCTAATTTGAAATGTGTTGAAACTTCTCAATCTAACTTAGAGCGAACATAATTACTCTAATCTCAAAATAGACTAGATAAAATTATTCAATGTTTTATTTTGTTGTTTGCATTGCATTTAATTAAAATGTAATGTTTGAAAATTATGTTTGTATTTGTTTTATTCTTTTATCTTTGTTCCACTTATTAAGCTATTTGTGCTCACATCTCTATAAACCCTTTTACAAGTGTAAATTCAGGATTAAGAGTGCAACATTATAATCACCTTCACAATAGTGTATGTTGGGCTAGGGAAGTGAGGAGACCTAAAGAATGGATAAAATTTGGTCTTTTGATTTAGCTTTTCATAGACTTATATAGAAATTAACTGAAATCCTCTAAGCTGCCACTAGTTTCCCACTTTGATATACAATAACTTCAAAACATGTGATTTTTGGAAACTTTTTATAAAAACAAAAACTTTTATTGTATAAATTATTATGTACATATTGGCATATCACTAAGATGCTTACTACATGTTATACTGAACTAGTGTTTCGAAAAGCTTTTTCACAGTTGTTTTTTTTTTTAATAACACATACCGAATCGAATGCTATAAAGCGATAAAGTTAGGTACACCTAGTATGAATTAGGTTTACGATAGCAATTGTAAGGCCAGTCCCTACCATAAGATAATTCACACGGCAGGATTATTACGACTTCACCACTTTGAGTGTGACAAGTAAAATGCCATAAAAATTATGTAAAAATAATTTATTAATACAAATGTAACATCACTTAGCATAAAATTTCATACGTTGGAAGTAGACCTTAAAAAGGAATATTTCAATTTTTACTATGGAAGTCGGTACTTAAAACCTAAACAGAATGTAATATAAAAAATGTACATGCTCTTTGGTAGCAACGTCATAGATTATATACGACATGTGTTATGTATATATGGTATGTAAATACCAATAAAATATTGACATGTGAAACGTGTATAAATCATGTATGGTAATTAATTTAGAAACTATTCCTTTCATCATAATTTGTATCAATATTTTATTGATATTTTTACACCATATGCATATAACACAAAATGTGTACCACTTATTAAATCTTATTTTAAAGGATGTATGGTCTACTAATCTTCATTTGATTGGATTGATTAGGATTTAGGATGGGTGTAGGGGTAATAGAGTTACAATAAGAATTAGGTAAGTAATTTTATTAGATTAATAAATAGTAAACACAAATCCTATAAATATTTTTCACTGCTAAAAGAAATAATTTCCCTTTACCAGAAAATATCAAACCTTACTTAAAATATGTGCATCCCAATTTTGTTACTTCGAAAACGTCTAGTGCTCTTGCTAAATGAATGCTATTAGATAAGGAAAGTGAAAATTTTGCAAGTGAAGAGAAAATAAAGCAAAGTATCAAATTAACTTGATTAATATTTTAAAATTCAGGGTAGGCAATTTTATCTCTAAGTTTTTTTTTTTTTCAAATACTATTACAATAAGTATGGAGAGATGAGAATTAAACTTAATCCATCCCGTTGGGAGATCGGTATTCATACCATTTAATTATAAATACATCAATAATTTTATCTCTAATTTAATTTAGTAAACTTTTACCTTAAATTTGGTTATCAATTCTACTACATTCTTTACAAGTACATATTTGATTCATAGCTATAAGGTTGATCAGAAAACTAAAAAAATGTTGTTTTGACGAGTCTTACTTAATGCTTATTCACACATGAGAAGCATAGTTGTAAGTAAGTAAAAGCAAATATTTATCGATTCAATTATCATGCTATTATCATTATCTTTATAGATGATTACCATATTTTTTAATGCTAGAGCTCTCATATGGTGGAGAGAAAAAAATGATGATAATCATACTTATCATATAAAAATGGGATATCTAAGTAATATGTAGTAGTTTGAGGGTTAAAATGCATCCAACAGGAGTAAAAAATGAACTGATTTAATAGGCAAAATTTACAAGAATAAAAATATATCTATGTTTTTCTAAGCACAAAGTAATTCTTAGGATAGATTTCGATAATGCATGCTTCTTGTCATCCAAATAACATGAATTTAGATGCTTAGATTCATAATTGGAAATTCATATGATAATAATTAATTCATTCTATAGAATATGTACCGATCATATGATGAAGAAAGATGCTAAGGAGATTTAGACTTCAAAGAAAGTTCTTAAGCTAAAAGAACGGCTCATATAGACATAGTTATTTTATAACTTTATTATGATGTTATATTAAATTTTGTAGCAAAATGACATTATTCGTAAATTTGTAAGATGAGTGTAATATTTTCATTATGGCCAAACTCATTGTCATTTTCTTATAGTGAACAAAAAATTTTAACCTATCTATATGTGCGTATGTGTGTATTATTATGAAGTATTTTGATGTTATATAGTGGAATTGACTAAAATTTTGTGGGTAAAGTAGTGAATCTAATAAACAACTAAGTTTTCAAAGCTAAAATTACTATTTTTTAACTATACATGTCCCTAGCTTTTACTAGAATTTATAAGATAAACAAGTTTCTTATGAATATTGGATGATTCAGTTTTAACTAATAAGTTTGATTAATGACCATAATTAAGGCTAAAAAGAGGTTGTTCATTAATGGGCAAAATGGCTTAGTTAAGATAATTTTACTGTTAGGTGATTAAAATCATGGTTGATAAAATCATTGTTCAACCATGTAATTCAAAAGGAGGATGAGTATCTGCAACTATGTATCAATCTGTTTTGATAAGGAAAGGGTGAATCTTTGACCAAAGTCGAGATATTCATTAAGAATATATGTTATGGTGAAATTATAGGATTTCATTGAATAAGTATCTAACTTAAATCAACTCAAAAGCTAAATCATAGGTTCATTAATAAGAAGTATAGGCTAGAAAACATTCAAGGGATAACTTGAAGGGTACCTTAGTTAGGAGCTACAACCAACCTAACTTACAGGATATATCAAAACTTTGATAAGTAAATTTTAACGGTAGTTTCTACTCAAAGATTGAGATAGAAGGTGCTTAAATAAGAGTTATAAACTAGAATAAACCAAGAGAATAAATTAAAAGTTATCCCAATAAGAACTCTAAAGTTAACCTAACATAGAGGATGACTTAGAAAATGGTTAAAGAATAATTTAGAGGATATCACAAGAAAAAGTTTACCTAAGATGACTCCAAAACTTAAATATTTAATTATACATAACTACCAAAATTAAGGTTAACAAACTCAATATAGGAATGACGAGTATATTACCGATATTCCATAATTTGGAAAACACTAAACATCATTTATAATATGGGGATTTTCAACGAAGAAATAATCCACAACTATAGCTAGCTTGTGCAACAAGCATTGATAAGTTAAGATCAATGCTTAAATATATTTTAGAGTACTGTTTTAAAGTACTTGGAGACTTAAGTTTGTGCACTATTTGTTCTTATGTATAGTGAAAAGTGGATTTACTTATGGGTCTGCAATTATTGGTCGAAGCTTAATTACAATATTTTGTTGAAGTGCTATTTACTAGATTGTTTGAATTGATTTATCATCCTTAAACTAAACTACATTGTATTAAACTTTAAAACTTAATCTGACATGTATCGTAACCTGTTGGGGGACAACCAAGATCTTTTAACTAAATACTCCATTCAAAAGGGATAGCTCAAATGATTTATTTCTTATCTTTGGTCGAACTAAATGATATGAGAAGAGATCACGATAATATTGAAGACACTTATTTGAAGGTAGTCACAAGGAAGAAAAATGTCTCAACTATATAAGCTTGCCTTTAGTCGCGAGCTGTTGCATTGTTGAAACTCCTCAAACTTGAATTAAAGTGAGTATGGTTTTTCTAATCTCATGATAAACTAAACAGTATTATGTGATGCATTTGTTTATTTATGCATTATATTTAATTAACTTGGTTGAAAAACCTACTTGCCTTATAGTATACGTATACTTCTGTCTTCATTCCACTTACTAAGTTATGGTTGCTTACAATATGTAAACCCTCTTACAGGTTAAAAGGAGTTATGTAGCATTACAGCTAATTTCAACCTAGTAGCTAATGGGGCTAAGGAACGAAGATTAATAAAGATACAATTAAACTTTTGTTTCTTTATAGATTTCTATTTATCTATAACAGAATTAATTAGGTTACCATAAGTGACTCGATAGTTCGCTTTGATGATTTATATTATGATATGAAAAGTAAAACCCTTTGAACTTATAAACCTTTCTTATATATATGGAACTCTATATGAAAGGGCATGTATTGAAAACTATTTTACATGTCTTTTCAAAAAGATGTTGATGAACTATTATACAGGTTTTTTTCTAAATGCAAGTATTATACTAAATGCTAAGATATTTGCATATATGAGTTCACCTTGCGTAAACCAATTCTATAGTAGTGACTGTGAAATCAACTTCCATTCTAAAATGGTTCACACGATAAGACTGTTATGACTCTATCGCTTAAAGTGTGGCCAATACATTCAAATAGTGCAAACATCTGCAATTTATACACCACTTGAATGAATGTTAGTAAGTATCTGATTTCAAATGTCGAAGTACAATTCATTGGTATTTATTTAACCCTCTACAGCATCTTGTGAGAAATAAATGAAGAAACATGGGTGCATTAAGCACCTAAATATAATCATATTGTCATATCTCAGAAACAATGGAGAGTGGCACTAAACTACAGGTGATACTTGAGAGGGAATTATTGTTTATCGGCTTGATCACTAGAGCTAGATCCTAGGTATTGGCTAATTTGGTTCATAACCCAGAAAGATGCAGTATGTCCGAAAGCCCCACCCATCATATTGCATGCTATCGGGCAGTTAATAATCCTTTGTCTACATCAAGTCAACATCTGTTCGAAAGCCAAGAACAAAACATCGGAAACACTTTGTTCGCACGCCTACCGTATGGCATTCGAACGAAGTCTAACAGAAGGGTACAAGAACACTACTGGACAATTTCGTACCTCGTGGCACCCTCTGACTAGCGAAGTTAGCTACTGCTCATCTTCGTTTGAATGCCTCTTAGATGGTTTTGCTTTCACATTCAAGCAAACTCTGTATTTCTACGGATGTAGTTTTTAACCACTATATATATATGGCCTCGCTTTTGATAACCTGAGGTTAGATATTAAAGGTGTTATTATTTTTCGAATATTTAGTTAGCCTTCATAAGAACAATGCTAATAGGGTTTTTGCTCTTTAATCCGTTCCTATCAATCCTTCATAATCTATATTTCTTGCATAATATCAAATTGGGACTATTATAATTTATAGTTTAATCCCTATGGTGATTAGTGGACGAAATTACGTTGGCCCCAATTTGGTGTCACTTTCCTGTCTCAGCCTATAAAATATTGTTACGTGGCATAATAGATTCTCAAGCAAACACTGTTTTCTCCCTGTCCTATTCCTTTTATTAGTCACTTATATTTCCATACATGACATTATAGACAATGACATATAATAGAAAATAATTAAACAAATAAATTCATAAAGATTGGAAAGAATCTTAGCATATCGTGTTCTCTCAGATGGTAATGTTCAGAATTCGAAAAAAGAATCAAGATGAAAAAATCATAATTACTCCATTCTTTAAATATGAAAATAAAAAGCAATAATATAATTAAGATATGATTTTTACACGAAGTAGAATAATTATCAGAAAATGATTTTTTAAATATTTTTCATAAGAAAACATGTATTGGATGGACATGCTTCAAGTTTAAAAAAATATATATATATTTCCATGATCACTAAACATTTCATTTTTTATATATGAAATATTTTTTCTTTTAAAAAAAATTGGAACATTCATGTTTTTAAGAATGTAAAATCTTGGTTAATGTATTACTCTCAGGAACCCATCATTAGAATTGAACATCTTGTGCAATGATATTGTGTAGTTGTGGTTGCTTTTTGTCAATTAAATACATAAGTAGGTATTTTATTTTATTGTGACTAGAGCCTTTATTGAGACAGTAAGAAATCAAGGATAAGTTAGGTATGCCAACATTTTTGCTTCTTTTATTTAAGATAAGGATAATTTTAAAACAAAGAGATTGATACTTTAATATTTTTTTCCCCTTTCCTTTACAAATTACGGGGAAAAGGTTATTAGTACTTCTTTATTTGTTAAGAGAAAAGAATGATTTAGTATGAAAAGTAATTGATATGTTAAACTTTCAATTGAGACTAAATATAATTCACAAGACTTATCTTATAATGAGTGAAACAAGAAACATTATTTCATTATGAAACTAACTAACCTTATAGCACTACTATGCCATTAAAATAAGAACATTAATCCCATTCTAATACTCAAAATTAGCAAATAAAAATAAAAGTTATGCCTTTGAATAGCAAATTCATCCTAACAAGAAATATAAAAATATATCAAGAGAAACAACAAAATCAGAAATTTCAATACGACTTGCAAGTTTGTTTTCATGATATCATCTCATTGTCTTAAAGTCCTAAATCTAGATAGCTACTTCTCATTTATTGAACCTATAATTTTCAAAATGAGTTTTTTTTTTTAAAAAAAGATTGATACTTTTTTAATTTGTAAAGAAAAAAAATATTATCTATAATATTTGATGTACTATTCAAGTTAGTCTCACTTATTAATACTATATAAGAGCTAAAGTTTGAATTCTCTTAATATATCAAAGTAAAGTCATTATTGAAATTTCTCACACTAAAAGAAAAAAAAAATTCATGCTATTACAATGAGAATAACTTATATCTAATGAATAAGATGTTAGAGGCAATTGATTCAGATCAATTGTATTTTCGAAGGAATTATATAAGGAAGTGGTAATTTCCTACAATATTATAACAATAAAGAGAAGAATATAAAAGAAATATGTGTGTGTACGTGTAAATGAATAATAATTTATCTAAGTAAAAGTTAGGATATGAAAAATAAGTTACCAGAGTATGATGACACAACATGTTAATTTCATTTGTTGAAGGAGCTTGGAAATTAAAAAAAAAATCTATCATATGAAAAAAAAATGCAATTAGCCTAATAAAATATAATGATAAGAATATTACATTATTATATGTATGTGTATGTGTAAATGAATAATAATTTATCTAAGTAAAAGTTTGGATATGAAAAATAAGTTACTAGTTTATGATGAGACAACATGTTAGTTTCATTTGTTGAAGGAGCTTGAAAATTAAAAAAAAAATTATTATTTGAAAAATATATAAAAAAGTGTAATTAACCTAATAAAATATAATGATGAGAGTATTACATTACTAGATGCTTGTATATTTAATCTTTAAGCAAATATATCTTGAGAATCCATAATTGAATCTAGTATAGTAGTTGTAGACTTATTGAATTAAAATATATTGGTATCAAATAATTCTATAAAGATGTGCAATAATATGATATATGATAAGAAAAAATAATAAGAAATACTTAATACATAACAAAGTACGTTTCCATATTTTCCTTTTAGTAGCTTTTTGCAAGGCACTTTTCTTTCTTATGGATGTGATACCTTTAACTTTTACTTTCTTTTTATTCTTGAGGGTTTTGCTCAATAGATAAAACTTTTATGCTTTCTTCAATTTTTTCCATGATATTCTCATAACCATTTATCGTTATGTGAAGGGATTCACCTGTTAAAGAAGCTTTTGTAGTTAAATAAGCAAATACTTTAAATAATATCTTATAATGATCTCTAATGTTTGGTTTCGAACCATGCAAGCTGCATGAATGAGCAAATATGGACCTAACTTTTGCATTTTTTGTCCATCTCTTTAGAATGTATTTTTCAAGAACTTGCTTAATATTATGAAACAACAAGATTTTCAAGGCATGTGGACATAAAATTCCTAAAAACTCAAATTTGTTACAACTGCAATCTCCTTGAAGACTACACAAGTCAAATAAATAATACGGTGATCGGATCTTCTTGGAGGAGTAACTTTATATTTAATCATTGATTCAATCTCCTCAACAATACATATGTCACAATTCTATGTTTGTCACAGCTCATCATGAAATATCTTAAATATTGCTAGGGTGTAAACTTCTACAGCACGCTTCAATATTTCTACTTCATTTGGCATGTAAAGGCTACTTTGAGTAGCTTTGAAGTCCGCTTTTAGTTCCTCAAAATGTCCATTACCTACTAATCTTTCAAAATGTTGAAAGAATAGTAGAAGATCAAAATTGTAGCCAATATACTTCTTAATCTGATTATTCATGCCTTCACTTCTTTGAGTAGAACTCATATTAGCACAAAATGTTGTTCAACCATAAACCGATGCGTATTTATCTCGTATCTCAAATTATTTCTACAGCCACGTATTTTCACAAAAATCATATTTTTGAAACATCTCCTACCATACTTTAATGAAATCCTCTTCAATATCATACTCATATATACATGTGATAAAATTTTTAGTAAATGTATTAAAATTTTCAAGCATATAGCCTAAATGTTTTACTTCATTTTAGTACATATGCCATACACATAATCGATGTCTAGTCTTTGGACAAACTTTTGCTAAAGCTTTTATTATTGTAGGAGCTTCATTAGTGATGATTGTTTTTGGTTTTTTGCTAAGCTCATGTAAGCCCTTAAAATTGTGTTTAGAACAATCGAATTTAGATTTAGGGCCTTTAGGAAAAATAATCCAATTAAGTCCAAACTTTACGAGCAAGATAAAAAAAAAATTAGATAAAGTGACACAATAAAGTTAGATTTTGAAAATAATAACTCAAAATCCTAATTTTGCCCTTATAAGTATAATTATTTAATATAGTATTAAAATGCTCGATATCGTTAAAATCGAGCTTGGATTACGACGAAAACTCAAAGATAAGTTAAGTAAGCTCCAAAAAGAGATAATACTCATATTTTTATAAGTATCTCCGGTATAACTAATAATTATACTGGTAAATTAACCCTAAATTATGTAATTATATTTATATATATATATTGCATTGAATTCATGAAATTAATTAAGAAAACATATCTTAAAAATAAAACATATGTTAGAAACTTAATTATATGGGTATAGTTATATATTACGCGTGACATATACATAGGGCATATACTTATATATTAATAGAATAACTAAATATCAATATGATATATATAATACTAGTAATTTAATATATATATATATATATATAAACCGAACTCTATCCTTTGGCAGTCAAAATGTTGAAGAGAAATCTAGATGTCACCATAGCATAATCTCATCAACAATTGCTAGTGAATCAAAAGTAAATGAATATAGCAAAGATACCTCCTAATAGAATGAATGTGAGGGATAAATATAGAATTTATGGAGAAGAAATTCTGAAAATTTTTGCACTAATATAAAAGTAGACCTAAGATCTAACTTAAACACTATAGGACTTGAGACACCTACAAAAAATCAGAGGAAAAATTTAGGGAAATTAGAATACATTAGAAACAAATATACAAAAACAGAGCAATTACCGTGTTTAGCTAGTTCCTAGGGCTCTCGATGTTTTACTGTTGAGTCACTTCACCACTAAGGAGTACCCCTAGTGTCTAGGGCTTCCGACATAGCCCTATTACCCTACTGTCACTGGAGAACTAAAGAACATGAAGGTCGATTCTTTACCTTATTTTTCAATAATTTGTAAAAAATACATAAACCACCTAGAAAATTATGAAAAAATTTGTAGTTAGGTTATGTTGAACATGATTTTGTGAGATATTTTTATTTTTGAAAAATTTGTAATAATTAATATACTTGCTTAAGAAAACTACTATTCATCAGAAATTTAAATTGTAAAATAAATGTAATAAATGATGTTATTTCTAGCTCAAAATTTTTGTGTAGGATGCATATGATATATAGGTAATTGCTATGTATCCCAAATTTTGATTTGAATAATTTTAATATATATTGCATTTTTTGCCTAAAAATAACTTGAAAATAGGCCGAAATTGTGAAGTAAATAGGAAATTATGAAATAAAATAATTAAATGGACATGTATTGATCTATAGTGAATGATAACAATGTTAGGTCAAATTGAAATTAATTTGGTATAAAAAGAATTATAATTGAGTAATTTAGGATAATTTAAGGGTAAAAATATAAATACGAATATATAGGCGATAGGTCGAAAGGTTAAAAATAAGTAATAACTGAGTTTTCTATATTTTTAGGAGTTTATAGAAATTTTCGAGGAATTATTTAGTGATCCGAATTGTTTATTACGAATTTACATAGTAAAATGACTTAAATTACAAATTAAGACGTATTTTTAATACTGATAAGTTAAAATGAAATAAATAGTTGAAGAAATGCTATGTATGAGTGTATTGATTAGATTAGATGAAAAGGGTATTTTTAATGTAATTAATGATATTTTTTTTATTGGAATGCGTTATAGGTATATTAGGGTTAGATGATATTGATATTATAGCATTATATTGACAAATTAGGTAAAATACATTTTAATAATGTAAATTATATATAATATGATCATATTATGTATAACTGTATTACAAACTTGAATTACCCGTTAAAAGTCATTTCTAAAAATAAGACTGGTAAAACGTATCGTTAGGTCTGTACGAACTCAACGACACTAATTTTACTCAAATAAGACAGTTTTAGGTAATATAACCTATAACTCTATAATATTCTAAAATATATGTATTATGATAACCCTATTGGAATTAAAATGTAATTTAATAAATTAAAAGTACGCTTTGATACAATCGAAACGATATATAATACGTAATAATATAAATTATGTATATCATCAATAATTAATAACTTAACTTGATATAATAATAATAATAATAATAATAATAATAATAATAATAATAATAATAATAATAATAATAATAATATAATAATAATAATAATAATAATAATAATAATAATAATAATATATTCTTGTGTTAATATATTTATATATATATAACAGTTTTAGATCAAACCTTGATGTTTTCGTAATTATTACGAAAACTGAATTTGGTTTTTATGTGTAAATAGGATCTCCTAGTTGTCAAATTGTTGATAACTCGAGTCAGCCGTAGTGAGCGTCTGTCCGAACAAGTAAGTTGGGATTTATAGTTTCACCGTTTGTTGGGATATTATATTAAAGTATTTAGAGACTCAAATGCACTTCTGGTTGTGTTTGTAATTAGTTGTTTGTATGCATGCCGTATATGTGAATGATACTAAGTTGTGACAGGAGTTAAATTTCTTGGTATGCTGTTATGCATATTCACATTGTCTTTGAATTGTATAAACTTGTTTGGTCACCCCTGATTAACACTAACATTTATTCGACTAAAATAAAATTAGACATACATAACACCCATTAGAGGAAACAATTAGGGTGTCAGGCTAAATACCGACTTCCTTCAATAAGGATAGTTGAAATGATCCTTTTCTCATCCTTAGTCGAACTAAGTAACAGGCAAGGAGGTCATGGTAACGGTGGGGGCTATGGTTTGAAAGCGATTACAGGAGAAGGGTGTTCTCCATTGTATAAGCATATGTTTGGTCTTATTTGAGTCACAATAAAACTCCTTAATCCAGGTTAAAGTAGATGTAATTTCTCTAACCTCACAATGAACCAGATAATATTGTGTGATATTTTATTTGATTAATTGTATTGCATTTCATCATAATTAATAACCTTGCTTATTATTGTTTGGTACTCTTCTAACTCTGTCTCACTTATTGAGCTACTTGTGCTCACATCCCTATAGACTTTTTTGTAGGTATTGAGTGAAGATAAGATGTTCCGATACTGTTAACCCCAGATTAGTGTGTTGTTTACTGGGAAAGTGAGGAATAAAGAATCAATTAAACCTGGGCTTTTAACCTTTCTTTTGAATGTTGAGGAAATTAATTAAGAATTCCTTGAGACGCCTACTGGTTTTCTAACTTATTGTAAATAGTCTGTAAAACCTGTAGTTTTTTTATAAACTCTGATTGTAAATTATAACTCTAAACATAAGACGTTTATGTCAATACTGTTATGTTATGAGACAACAGGTAATATAGAATATGCATTTTATAAAGCTATACCATATGTTTGATTACTTATAGGTATCAGAATGGATGCTTCAAGTTAGTTGAGTTGTGTATGCCTCATGTAGATTGTATCTACGATAGTAGTTATGAGGTTAGCTTCTATCTTAGGTTAGTTTATACAATAAAACTATTATGACTCCTTTTGTTTGGGGCCTCACACATCACCTTAGCGAAGGCATCAAATAACCACTTGAATGTATCAACTGGCTTATCATATAAGTATAATGCTTTGTTTATGGTGGTTTACATCAACAAACAATGCAAGCGATTTACCATCTTTACATTTTCTGTATGTTGTGTCAAAACAAACATCACCAAAATAATGATAATCAGTATTAATACAATCATCAACCTAAATAATATTTGTAATAAGATTGTTAACATTAACTTGTATAGTATAAGAAAAATTCAAGTCTTTAGATTGCTTGTTTTGCATGTATTCCAAAACCCCATCCGTGTCACCAATATTCATATTTTGGGTCCTTTTAGCTCTTAAATAATTATTATAATCTTCAAGAATAAATCTAAGGTTCTCATGTCCTCTTACGCTTCTTGACATAATCTTAACATTTGGTTTTGGTTTGATTCCATAACTTTAAGCTAAGTCAACTTCAGCTTGTTGAAAAAAATTTAAATTCCTATGTGATCTTAGAATCATTTTCTTTCTAAGAGGAGCTAAAAGATGTGTGTGTGAGTGGATATGAATTTTACCAATTAGAACTTTTTATCATTTTGTTTTTGTATTTTTATTTCTACTAATCATCTAAACCTTATCACTAGCCAATGATATTGGACATTATGTCATCTTTTATCATTTTCTCCTATGCCTTGCCATAAACAACAAAAAATACGATCTTTCTACTTACCTTTAGAATCTTTGTGCGCTTTATTTTTTCGAATGCTAAACCTAACCTATTTAGCGTATTGATTGTAAAAACCATATGCTTCTTCCTTAATCTCAAACACTATCACCATTTTTTGTATATCTTTTTTTGTAACATCGATATGAATATCTATTTTTTCCTCATCATTGTTAGTGGTGAGATTAGTACTAAGATCATCATCATTCTCTTCATGTATTTTTGAAAAATTAAGTTTTCTAAATGTTAGCTTCTCATTGGAAAGAATATTGTTTTTAGTTTTCATGAACCTGAAAATTATAGACATAAATACATATACATATATATAAATATTAATAGATTAAACAAAAGATAATAACTTGACTAAATCCTTAATTTTATTTTAATTTTCTTCTTAACACAAAAGAAAATTTTTTATGTTGAAGTAAAACATATCTTTTAAAAGATCATATAACACATTATATCACGATTAAGAGATTACAATAACAACTTACAAATTGCATTACCCGTAAAAAACTAAAGTGAGTTTACATTGTTCAATTACATTTGTTAATCATGTTTTCATTCAAATAAATATATTGAAAAGCCCAAGTTTTATTCATATCTTTCAATTTAGTCATAATTGTAATTATTTGTTTCTTGATGTTTGAGTGTAAAAATAATATATTTATCTAATATAAGATAAAAGAATAACAAAAGATAATATAATATTAATGTAATAGCTTCCGTATGTATGACTATAAAGATACATTATTAACAAGATAATTATATTGGATAATGCAATATTAATAATTAAAATATTAGATGAAAGAATAATAAAAGATGATATAAAATATTGTCTTGGAGAACACAATATGCTAAGATTCTTTCTAATCTTTACGAATATGTTTGTTTAATTTTTCCTATTGTATGTCATTGTGTGTAACATCCTAAACGGAAACATAAGTAACTAATGGAAGGAATTGAACAAAGAGAAAACAATGTTTGGTTGGGAATCTATTGTGCCACATGGCAGTATTTTATAGGTTGGGACAAGAAAGTAATAGGAAATTAGGGAAAGCGTAATTTTGTCAAATGATTAATACATTCCTTCTAAGGCCACAAAACTTAATCCATGATTACCCATTTGTAGATCTTAGCCTGGGCCACACACAAATAATACATACATTTATTAGGCTAAATAGTTATTAGTCCATTTTATTTTTAAATCTATAAGCATACACAACATGCAACAACAATCACATATCTAGTATTAACTTAATGCCTTAGCAAATACTAGACTTATAATTAACACCTTAATTCCACATGTAACAAATTAATACCGATATAATATATCAAGAATTGAACTCTTAAACCTAAGGCTTAGTTTTTCCTTTATATGCTAGATTTTAGGCCTTTTCACCTAATCAACTAAGGTAAGTAGGGCAAATGACTACTAGGAGATGAGGGGATCGACCATCAAGTGACATCGATCGACCAATCTAAGAGGGGCAACCAATTGACCTTTAAAGAGATGGTCGACCCTCTTCTCAAAACAAGGGTCAATTCAATGAAGATCTAAAGGGGTTGATTTGACCTTCTCTCATGTCATCTTTTAGGCCAAAAAGGGGTTTGTTTTCGTCATTTCTTAGATTTTTCCACGAATATCTAGCATTACTACCTCATACTTTTCTACATCTTTGACTCCATTATATATGATCACACTTGTTATCTTGCTTGTGATAGTTTAGTCCAGGGTGATTTCTAATCTCCAAGTTAATTCCTTAAGGGTAGAGGATAGAAGATTATTCATGTTAACCTTAAATGAATCATAAAGGAAATTAACTTCTCTTTTTGTATTTCTTCAAAGTTTAGATTTTCAATGGCTAGAATGGTCCTTTGTACAAAAAGATATAGTCATGGTTTTGGAATTTATTATTCTAGTCAAAATGGAAAAGGATAGAGCTTTCGCAAACTCTTACCAACTTAACTCATACCTTTTGAAGTATCCTTGCTAATGGTCCTTTGAACATACAGCGAAGGAATATGAGTTGGAATATTTATCAAATCTTAATCAATAGTTTCAAAAAGTAAGGTTTAAATATTTTTCTTTGTTTGAAATAGCACAATTATCTTAAAATTGTGTGTGAGAACTTCTTCTTCGTGACATCAATAGGAAAGAGAAAGGGCGATGGCATCTAGGGTTTTCTAAGGGGAGGATGGTGCACAAGGAAAGTTTGTGAGAGACAAAGAGAGAAAGCTTAAGGATTCAAGGATTTTTAGGTATGCTATAGATTTGTAAGAAAAAATGTAAAATATTATTCCAGTAACTGGACTTTTTGGCTTAGTCAATGTGGTGGATTGGTTTTTCAAACAGGTGATGGAGTCTAAGAAATCAGGCTCAATATGTGATATCTTAGAAAGATTTAGCTTGATAGATTCATAACAGGACTCACTAGAATGGTTTTTCAACTCTTAGCCTTAGTCAATTGACTTTCAAGTGAAAAGTGGATTGGGAAGATGTGGCCTTAATACACCTTAGACTTATTATAAGAAAAAGTGGGCCTCATTTACAATAGAATTGGCCTAGGCCTTATAAGGTTATGAAGACTTTGACTTAAGCTTAGCCAAAGTCTAAGCCTAAAGTGCATGATCATATAAAGAAATGGATACTTCAATCTAGAATATTGATGGATAGAAATCAATCCAAAGGCTTTTATCAATGGGTCATCTGATCCATTCATCTCAAAGTCATTCAATGGTTGAGATTAAAAATTAAATTCTATAACGAGCCTCTTCTCCTTATTTAGAATATTTGAAGCATCAGTAAGTTTCATAAGAATGTCATTACTCTAGCGGAATAACTTAAAAAAAGATTAGACATTTATTTTATCAAGAAAGATTTAATAACTCATCAATAACATTATATTTGATTTGCTATCATACATGTGCTTTGAGAAACTTGGTTCGTTGTTTCACCTTCAGTTGATCACACTTCTCTATGGTCAACTAGCATGCCTAGTAGATGTGATTTGCCATTTATAACGACTCCCTATAGAGAAGATATGAGTAAAAAATTACTTTCTTACCCTTTATTTTAAATTGAATTTATGAAGAATTTTGAAAGCGATATTAAAGCTTGTTATCGCTACGAGTGTAAATGAAGGCATGCAAGGCTTCATATTTTGTTTACTTGTGGTGATTAACAATTCCACGTGGAATTATAATTCAAATCTCTGGTATGAAAATCACATTTTGTATAATCTAATTTTGTTGATATGTTGACTTAGTACTGTGTTTCGTGTCTACAATTAAGGGAAAAGTTTATGTTCTTTTTTTGGAATTTCTTTCCTATTGATTTAAATAATGTTTATCAACATGTTCACTTCGTAAATTGAACTTCGGGAAAGATGGTTTCGAGGTGCTCAACTTATAGTTATCCTTTTCAATTAGATCTTAAACATTGCAAAAATATCAATTGAGTAAAAAGACCATATTAAACCACATTACTTCAGTTTTTTTTTTTTTCCTCGGACATTGCATGCCACATGTCCCATTTAAAAAAAAAAATCTACCTTAATGAGAAAAATATTTTGAACACAATCGACACATTAAAATATCTGAAGATTTAAGTATAAAAGTTCATGTCATCATATATCAACCAGAACACAATAGTCAATATCAAATAAATTTTGTATGATGGACCTTTTACCTATTTTCATCCAACAGTTGAGTAGAACTAGCTTGGCATTTATCTCCATATTCCATGTTAGTTTCAACACTTCCTCTTTATTAATATGTCATTTGGTTCATTCTTGTTTTCTTCTTTTCCTTTGAAACCTTTTGGGAGCCACATTTTGTCTATGCCTCTCTCTTCTTTTAAACAGTTGTCTGGTTTAGGATCATTTTACGAAAACTAGTTTTTCAGATACATGATATTATTGTTTAAAATATACCAACCATAGGTATGTACCCGCCATACTCAAAAACCTCTAAGCAGTACTAACTTGTTATTTACTAGTAGGAATCGTAAACTGCTGTTGTTTTTTTCTTCCACAATTCATGAAGGATTCATAATCTCTCCTCTTCACTTCCAAGAAGTTAGGGAATTCACAATATACTTATAAATAAATTGATAGAGACCTCGAATGTGGGTGGACATATAGGAGCCTATCAGACGAATCCAATGAGTAGGTTCTAACCTCAAGATTGTTAGAAAACTAAATGATAATCTATATTTGAGTTGGTTTTTTAAACAAACACTCCGCTATTATGCACCGAATACCTTGTACAAACTTACTATTCACTTGATAAAATGCGTAAGTAACTCCTAAGGTTTCTCGCCACTAGCTCTTACTCAAGAAGAGGTTAGAGAAGATACTTGAATTCAGTTCACTATAGGAAACACAAGCACAAGGAGGGAAAATGAGAAATTCTATTATTGATGAACTATGTATGATTATTACATTTAGTAGGTATTTATATTACCCGTTTAGGGCAACTACCAGGTTACACTAATTTACTAAAATGGGTACTATGTTAAAAATAGATTATAAAGAATATACAAAGGGTAAAATTGGGAAAGAAACAAATGAATATTCTACAAAATAATACAATGTCAAAAAAGTTAAAGGATATGTGTCGACAACTCTTCACGTAGTCATGAATGTTGTAGGGTGGCCTTCTGGTTGCATAATACATGATAGTTCGATAGCCGACAGTCCAAGTTGGAGACTGAGGTCTCAATGCTTGTTGCTGAGTCGGACTGGTCAGGTCTACATCTTGTTGGAGAGCTCAGTGCTCAACTAACCAAATTGTTGGTCCAATTGATAGAGCTATCGCTGTTGTTCCTATAGGGGATTTAAACAAGATGGTAACTAATGGCTTTAATTCCAAATGACCCGGTAGCTATATTGATTTCCTCTACCTAAGAGATTATCATCTACTGGTAAGAGGTCGAGCACTCCAATAGGTCAGCACAAAGGAACTTGACTTCTTCTTATGTAAATTGATGTTAGAGAGCTTAATAGAATATGGTGGAAATTTCGTGGGTTTGGGATTGGCTCATTAGACTATGATTCCTATCATCCCCTCAGACCCATTTGAGATTTGGGATCAAAACTATCTCGGTTTGATAAGGATTAAGGACTAATCACTTGCTCTTGAGCTCAAAGGCTTTCTCAAATGGTTAGTTGAGTTGTTTGAAGTGAGTTAAACACTGAGGAGCAGTATTTTTCCTAGTCTGAATTGTCTAGTTACTTTGCTTTCTATACCCTCCAAGAAGCTATTGAGGTGATTAGCTGACATGTGGAATCGACCCCTCCCCAGCACCCCAGTCCAAGCACCAAATCAGGAAAATAGCCATCCCCACAGTGCGAGGCCGAGCTAACAATTGTGAAGAGCCGACCATTTAAGGTTAACTCGAATGTGAGTCGCCCCTGAGCCAACCCCTGTCCAACCCTAGCCGTCAAGGTACCGAACTGCAGATGCTGAATAAAACCTGATCAGAGGCCCACCCTTACTTGGCTCAGTATTGTCAGGATTGCAGACTGAGTAAAACGCACACGTGCTGTCCTTTCTGACATCCGTACTGTCCTTTCTAATAGATAACGTTCTTTGTGCACGACTTCACGTTTTCTCTTCAAATGATTATTCTTTTGTTTAGCAAGTAGTAATAAATTTTTTTGTAATTTTCGGTAACTTAGGACTTATCCTAACAGGGTACTATAAATACTCGCATAATGTAATAACCGTAAGACGCATAATGTAATAACCGTAAGACGCATAGAAGAATAAACTGAACTTTTTACTCTCTCTCGAGCTAAGTGTCTTTTTACTTACTCTTTAGTTACTCTTATCTAGCTCATTCGAGCATAGGCTAGTAATGAGTGACCTTCAGCCATACTTATGCATCATATCAAGTGTGAGCTAAGCTCATGTGAGGTATTGGTGTGTCATATCCATTGTCGATGCATGGGGACCCCTGCTCATCCTTCGATTATTATTTACTCCTCGAGCCATCTCAGGGCTTGGATCCACTTCCTTTGGTTATGCGTGATATTTGGTCCATGTGTTCATCTACGAATCTGTATTACAGTTTTTTACTACTTGTCCTTAAGGATGTACGGCTGAGGTTGGTAATGTTGAACAAATTCATGACTCTATACTTGTTCTGCAAGTCTACCTTATAGGTGTTCTAGTTGATCTTCTCAATAATTTCGAGTGGTTTGTCTGCCTTAGGAGACAACTTACTCCTCTTTAAATTTGTAAACTGGTCTTTACTCAAATAAATCCATACTAGGTCGCTAGGTTGAAACTCTTTAACCTTTCATCCTGGGCCTCTCTTTTCGAGCTTGGTAGTTGCTTAGGTCAAGTTATATACCACCTTTTAATGCATTGCTTTAATGGTCTTAGATTTGTCTACAATAGTCAGATCTTCTAGGAAGCTTGGTAGGTGTGCTTAGCTAAGTGGAAGGTTAGGATTAAACCCATAAACGACTTCAAAGGGTAACTTATCTGTAACACTATATGCTGTTTTATTGTAGGTAAACTTAACTATGGAAAGCACAAGTCTTAATCTTCCTTATTCCTTCTAATTGCAACTTCGAGTAAGGTACCTAGAGTTTCGTTAATGACCTCGGTTTGTCCGTTTCTCTACAGATGGCATGATGTACCAAAAATTAGCTTACTTCTAAGGCATCTTCATAAAGTCTTCTAAAGATGTCTCAAGAACTTCGAATCCCTGTTAAACACTATGGTCTTCGACACTCCATGCAACTTGACCATTTCCTACAAAAAGAGAAAAGAGATAGCTAAAGTATTGTTAGTACAGTTACATAGCACAAAATGTGCCATCTTACTAAACCTATCAACAACCACCATGATGGGGTCCTTCCTTCGGTTGTCCTTAGCAAGCCAAGCACAAAGTCTATGCTTAATTCAAACATTGGTTTGGTTGAGACAGGTAGTGGCAAATAAGGCCCTTGCTCAACTTAACTCTTGGCTCTCTTGCAGGTAATATACCCTTCCAAGACTGAGTGCACATCCTTTAACATCCTCGGCCAGAAAAATCTTGACCTAAGCAACTCAAATGTCCTTTTTTTACCAAAATGGTTTAATAATCTACCTCCATGAGCTTGATACACCAGCAGTTCTTGCATGGACCATATGAAACATGAAACTTACTCTTTTAAAAAAAGTATCTGTCTTCCCTATAATAGTCATTAATAGTTTGATCATCATTCTACCTTGCGTAGATTAACCTGAAGTAGGGGTCCTTAGCATATATGCCTTTGAAAATTAAGAATCCTAGAAGCCTTATATGTAAGTCGGTCAGGAGGGCATGTTGTTTAGAGAGGGCATTGACCACCACATTAGCCTTATCGTTCTCGTATTTCACCACATATGAAAATCCTTCCATGAACTCAATCTACTTGGCTTGTCATTTGGACAATTTGCGTTGGCTCTTCAAGTATCTCAAAGACTTAAGATTAGTGTATATTATAAATTCTCAACAAGTAATGTTGCCAGATTGTTAATGCTTAAACAAAAGAGTAGAAGTCCTTGTAATAGATCAAGTAGATGGGAGTAACTTCATGGATTTTCTTGCTAAAATAGATAACAAGTTTACGTTCTTGCATTAGTGTTGCACCTATTCCCCCACCAGATGCATTCCATTCTATTTCAAACACCTTATCAAAGTTAGGAAGAGTAAGGACAGGGGCGATAGTTAACTTTCTTTTCACCTAGTCAAAGCTCTTATACTCTTTTGCTCCCCACTTGAACTTACCATTCTTCTTTGATAAGTAGGTTAAAGGAACTATTATGGTATCAAGGTTCTTGATGAAGCATCGATAGAATGAAGTCAACCCGTGAAAGCTTCGAACGTCGGCAAAACAAGTTGGCATTAGTTACTCAATAATTGCTCAAATCTTACCCTCATCAACTTATAGTCCCCCTACAATTACTATGAAATCCAAGAACATTACTTCAATTAAGCAAAAGTCATACCCAGTTCCCATGGAGTTTCTCGACTTAAAGGATAGAAAACATAACTCTGAGATGCTCATAATGCTTGTTCAAGTTAAGGTTGTAAACAAGTATGTCGTCAAAATAAACTACAACAAATTTACCAATCAAATTGTGTAAGACATGGTTCATTAGCCACATAAATGTACTCAAAGTGTTGGATAAACAAAATAGCATCACAAGCCATTAAAAAAACCTATGCCTCATGATGCGTCTTGGGGTTAGACACACGAGAGCACACTAAAAGGGATAATTGAACTAAAGAGAAAACTAGCAAACCCATGTGCAACCAAGAGGATATGATGTACTAATTGATCCATAGGGCCTAATGAACACTTGATATGATGCACAAGATGTTTATTAGGGTCACTTGCTACTATCTCTCACTAAAGGAGCTAGATAAGAGTTAAAAAAGAAATATAGTTCTCAAGGAAACAAATATATTCTGTATTGATGACTTAATAATGTGTTATGACTTATAAGAAGAAAGCCTTATATACATGGCCACTAGGGTTACTAGAATGAAAAAGACAAAAAAGGTATAATTCATATTGATATACATGATATTCCTAGTATACATGTTAAAAGGTAAAATATATGAAGAATCTACTAGAGGGTATCACCTTGGGATTACATGCCTTAGACATGTGTTGCTTACTGTTGGAAGCTCCAACAAAAGTAGTCATCAAGATGCTTAGTTAGTCTTTGGTGATAAGGAAGCTCAAAACTCAAAACTTAATAACACTCAGGACCTTGATATTAGCTCAAGGCCTTAGTACTTTGGTAACCAAGCTAGATAGCTCAGCGCTAGACTTACTTAGAATTTGGGTAGGTTGTTCCCAAGTTAAGCCATTTAACTCCCCAAGGTTTATTGTTCTACCTTGAGATAGGTTAGTAGCAGTCCTGGCCATAACCAGCGTTTGGTACTTAGGTTGGATGAAGTATAGTGTAGTAGAATTCGATTAAAGGGAGCATCTTAATCCTTAAGTAGCTTTTGCATTAAGACACATTGGGTTAGGCCTTGTGATAGGAATTGGACTTCTAGGCCTTTAACCCGAAACCGAGCCTAAGGCCTAAATGGACTAATAAGGAGAATTTTCATGTTTTAGTCAGCTCTTTTTGAAGCCGAGCTGATTTTAGATGCCAATCAATTCTTTATGCTGAGCCGAATACTTACACATCTCTTGGTAATTGAGTACTGACTCAACTTATTCTCTATCGAAGACTCAATCCCTTACGTGCCTACTAGACTATGACCGAGTTGACCTCTAGCTCAACAATATTAGTGTCAAGAAGCCAAGAGCTCTAACATACATTTAGGACCACTTCTTCTCGGATGAACCTAGGTCTATTCGGTACCCCCATCTTGACTATACCATTTGTTTGTTTCCGCCAAAAGCATCTCCAAGAATTTGTTGCCACGTCTTTAAGACCCATATGAAGGGTTTCATTACACTAGTCCATCGATTTCTTTGATTTTTCATTTGTACCCTTCATTATTCCTTATACATTACTTGTTTTGGAAATTTTCCTCTTAGTCTTTTTCATTTTAGGTAGGTTACCTTAATTTTTTGGGTATAAATACCCACTATACATGTAGCTCCATCATTGTCTTATGTTAGAATATCGAATATACTCTTTGTGAACATTGCTCTTGTTAGCTTTATCTTAATCCTTAAGCAAAGCTAGGTGGCAAGTACTCTTACCGGACTATCTTGTATGTCATATTGTGTTATGCCATGAGTCCTTGAAAGTTTCTTGATTCGTCATATCCTTAGAGCTATTTGAGGGTTTTCTTGTTTTACTTCCTTTATTGTTTACGCGCATTCACCATCGTTGTTTTTAATCGTTGTTTTTAAGCTTTCTCTAAGCTTGGACCTACCCCGATACGTTCACCCTTATTAGCTCCAGCACAGCATATTATTTTTAGGTATTGAAGTGGCAGTTTCATTTAAGTAAGTTATGTTTGAACTTTTTTGTGAGTAGTGATTGTTGTGCTAGTGTGTTATAATTGCTTAAAATTTAGCTGTATGTGTTTGAGTAAGTAGAAGGTATAGAAGTTTGTTGTAACTGCATACTTTATTTTGTCTTGTTCCAAACATAAGAAAACAGAGCAAGTTTAATTGGGTTTGTAGTTCATAGGAGAAGTGTTGTATTCATAAATTAATTGAACGTTTGTGTAGAAGAGTGTGTGTACGTGTTGTTTAGCCTAGAGGAATAGTGTCTGTTGTGTCTTATATTCGAAGTTTGTTTACTAAGCTTTCTTGAAAAGATAACAGATCCTAATGTTAATACTGGTATTGGAAATGATAATAGTGGTGTTGTCTACCATGGATAACAACCCTAAAACACCCCTAAAAGTACAGATGAACGGATTGATGAGGTGGCTAACCTCATAGCCAACTTGATCAGAGTTGTTCATGCATTGGCTTACTGACTTGTTAAAGTTGTGTAGAACACTCCACAAGCTGCTTGACTTGCGAGATGATAGAATCCAACTCGATAAGTTCGAGGTGGAGGAATAAGAGGATGGGTACGACGAAGGATTAACTTAGGTGATACGAAAGATGAAAGAGAAGAAGAGTACAATGAGGAAGAAGGGTAAGTTAGAGCTCCTAGAGCTGTCAATCATGTGAAGCTTTAGATTCAATGGTTCTAGGAATATAAATGATTATTCGGATTAGGAGGAGAAGGTTGAGCGTGTTTTTTATTATTATCGGTATGAGGACCATGAGAAGGTGATAACTATTACTGTAGAATTCTCTCAATATGCCACAATGTGGTGAAATTTTTGTCAGATATTTATATGTAAGATACTTTTGCTTGGCTTCAAGAGCTGAGGCAAGGAGGCCAAACTATTGATGAATATGTTCATGAATTCTAGATACTCATAATTTGCTACGAAATGGATGAACTACTAACTTAAATAGTATCCAGATTTCTCACTAGATTGAGAGGCAACATCTAGATGTTGTAGAACTTCAACAGTTTACTACATTAGATAGGGTTATAAGAATAGCCTGATAAGTAGAAAGGCAAAGAAGTAATAGGTTGAGCCAACCTATGCAACCAAGCCAACTCGCTCAAGGAAGTTTCTGAGTTTAACACAGTTCCAAGCCTTCTAAAAGGATAAATAGCCAAGTTGAATAGAAAGGTTGATTAACTAATGGTGAAGTGTTGCTGAGAACTTATGAGAAGGGACAAAGATCTAAGAGGAAGACGAGCCAGATTAAGTACTTCAAATGCTAAGGGTTTGGGCACATGGTTGCTTAGTGTCTAAACTGACGAACTAGGATTATCAAAGTAGATGTCTCAAAACTCGAAGTAGATAGCATTAATGAGGCACCCGAGGAGAAGGTTGCTCCCAATAAGGAAACTACTTAGGAGGATGAACTTATTGAAGAGGATGTGTTTGTCGAAGACTTGGATAAGCTAACTTTAGTTATTTGACGTGCGATGAGTATAGAACCATTTGCCAAGGAGGAGTGGAGAGAGAATTTATTTCATATTATTTGCAAGGTGAATGATTAGGTTTATGCCCTCATAGTAGATATTGGAAGCTGCACCAATACGGCATCTGTTGACCTAATTAAGAAAGTGACATTATCGACTACCTCACATCTGAAGCCGTACAACTTGCATTGGTCAAATGAGAAGGGAACATTGTATGTCACTTAGTAAGTATTACTATCGATATTTATCAAAAATTATTATGATGAAATTCTTTATTACATACTATCCATGTGTGCGTTTCATATTCTGCTAGGTAGACCTTGGCTTTTTGACAAGAGGGTTATGCATATGGGAGCAAAATTACTTTAAACTCTATAACGTTAAGTTAAGTTAGCTAGTGTAAGCCCTACAACCAGTCATTCAATGCTTCAATCGGCTAAAAGATCCGATCGAGCCTAAATTATAAGTAAAGTTCGAAATATTAATAAAATGATCCCGTAAGTTTGAATTTAAGAAAACAAGTAATAAAATAAAAGAATATAAAAATTTTAAATTTTAAGTATATAACTCGTTATTTATCGAAAATTCGTAAAATATATTTCGATAATTAACGAATCGCTAGAGATAAATTACATGTATACTAAAAATCATAAAATAACTTAAATAATATTTAAGAATATTTATTTGTACTATATATGAATTTACATGTATGTAGAAATACGCGTAATGTGCTAAAATAATACTAAATAATTAAAGAAAATTCATAATTAATTAAGAAAAAATAAATAAAAATAAAAAAATAAGGAATGATCTAAATATAAGTCGTGGTAGCTGGGGAAAATAAGAAAAAAAGTAGCCACTTAAATTAGAACAATATAAAAGTCAAATTAAAAGAAGATAAGGCAATTGCCTAATCAAATTAATGCACAATAATTTCCCTAAACGTCTATAAATAGGAAAAATATTTAGAGAACTCCTTTGGACAATTAAGGATTTGAGAAAAATAGAGAGACTTGAAAATTCAAGGGAAAAACTAAAGAAATAAAAAAGAAAACGAAAACTGTGCAGTTAGAGCCACAAAGGAGAACTCAGACCCGACGAGCAGCTGGGAGTGGATGGCCATCACCACCACTGGGTGGTGGCAGCGCCCAGGTAGGCTGACACACCCATGGTCACCGATGGTGGCCGGAGCCACCTAAATTGGTGAATTCGATTTCCAACCCGATTTTGTGTAATTTTGTAAAAATAGTAAATATTATTAGAAAATTATGAAACTTGTTATTCTGAAATATTTTTGTATATAGTTTTTAGGAAAAATATTATTTTGATGAAAATATGTCTCATGATATAGGGTTCTTAAGAAATCATGCAAAATAGAGCATGATTAGGATTAGAAATAAATGACCTTAGGAGTATAGTTTTGAATCCAAAATTTTTGTGTAGACTGCTTAGATGATATAAAATAGTGCTATGAAGCCCGTTTTCAAAAATTAATTTTCAAAAGTTTTAGATAATTTTTAGGCCCTAAAATAAGGCATAAAATGGGTAATTTAGGGTTAATTAAGTAATTAAATGGTTAATTACTGATTTAGTGAATAAGTATATATTTTAGGATGTTGAAATCTGATGGAATATGATACTTGTAGCATTTAGGGTATTAAATGTAATTATTAGGTTAATTATGTAGTAAACAAGTAATATGGAAAAATATTACATTTTAGGTTAATTTTGTAAATTAGGGTAATTAGGTGTAAAATCTGATTTAGGATGAATTTAGACATTTTGAAATGATAATTAATGTTGGGAGAAAGTAATTAGAGTGATAAAAATATTAGATGTGTATTATGTACATAATAAGTAATAGTACATAATACACAATTATTGAAATATAATAAATAGAAAGTATTAGAATAAAAATTGATATTATGATAATAATAAAAATATACAATAAATCTGATAGGAAACTTGAATTTATGTAATTATATGAAAAATATAAAAAATTCTCATATCAGGAGTAAATTCGGTACACTAATAAGGATTTAAGTGTATCAGGTGGAATAAAATACTAATTAGAGGTAATGATAATATTTAGGAGATCGAAAAGTAATGTGATTAATTTCACATTATGAGTTAAAACGAATTTCTAGGGTTCGAGTATAAAACAATACTTAGAAATCGAATTGAAACCTAATTTAGAAATCGATGCGGAAACCGAAACCGTACCCGAACCTCACTTAAGACCTAGATAATTAGGCATATTAAACCCTAAACAACACATAACAATAAGCGTTATAGGATAAAATGAACCTATAATAGTTATATGGAAAACTGAAACCACGTTTGTGTTATAGGGATGATCGGCGATGGCCTGAGCAAGTCGGACCTCGAGTGAGTGAGCGAGGAGTCGAGGTAAGTTGGGATTAATACGATGCTGTATTTTGGAGGCTTAAGATTATGCTTGGTTGTGCTTGTTTGATAGTTGCTTGTGTGAATGTGCTTGATTATGAGTGATGCTATAATTCTGTCTGTTGTCCTGGCTTGTATTGTATAATTTGTATGAAATGATTGATCACCCTAAATTGGAGCTAATCAAATATATGACCTATAATTATAATCGGACCTACATGGCAACCCATTAAAGAAACTTAAGACTCTTCGGCCAAATACTGACACCTTCGAAAGGGATAGCGCGGGATTGCAATTGGTCCCTTCTTCATCCTCAGTCGAATTAAGTGATAGGAAAGGAGGTCGAGGCGAGGGTAAAGTCAATGGTTCGAAGGTAGTTGTGGGAGGAGTGAGGTCTCCATTGCACAAGCCTGGGTTTGGTCGTGAGCTGTTGCATTAATGGTAACTCCTCAACCCGGATTAGAGCGGATGCAATTTCTCTAATCTCACAACGGGCCGGGCAACGTCGTGCGATGGCATTTGCTTGCACATGCATTGCACCTAATAAGTTGATTGAAAATCTTGTTGTGTTTATGGTATAGTTTTAAGTCTTCCATCCTAACTTACTGAGTTGTGGTTGCTCATATCCCTATAGACGTCGTGCAAGTGCTGGCTAAGAAGCGGCAAACAACTACTCTGAAGCTAGCAACTGCTGGATCTTAAGGTATGAGGAAAAACATTGAAGAATAAACACATATTTTTAAGGTCTAAGTTTTTATTTTAGAATTACTTTTCATTTCTGAATAATGTAACAACCAGGAAATATATTATGGAGAATTATTATAAACTTTAATTGTAATAACTGAATTATAGTGTATATATATATTTCCTCACTTTCTTAGGTAAATGATTTATTTAAATTACAAATTGTTTACTTCAAAGTGGGTTAGTCATGGACGCCACAGGTAAATCAGGTCTAAGATAGCGGTTGTAAGGCCAACTTCTATCTTAGGATGGTTTACACGGCGGGGCTATTATGACTCTGTCGCTTCGGGGCGTGACAGCTAGTTGTGAACTGAACTTACTCGAGTATCTAAGAAGATTTCGATTCCAAGTAGAGCAGAGCTTCGAGAAGCTATCAGGGTTAACATGCCGACTTCTGTGTTGGTCAGGCAACTACTAGAGTTGAAGGAAAAGGGTAAGCTACCTCTTCTGGTGAGGGAACTATTGGATGAATATGCTGACTTATTTCTTAAATAGTTGCCCAAAGGATTACCTCATTTCTTAAGCATTGAACATTATATTGACTTGATACCTGGCGCTACTCTACCAATCAAACTAGCTTATTGGATGAACCCCAAATAAGTTGTTGAGCTCCAAAGACAAGTCAATGAACTACTTAAGAAGGGATATGTAAGGGGAAGCCTCGGCTCATGTATTGTGTCGGCACTCCTTGTACAGAAAAAGGATGATACTTTGTACATGTGTGTAGATAGCAGAGTCATAAACAAAATCACTATTAAGTACTAGTATCATATTCCTTGGTTGGATCATATGTTGGATGAACTGAATGAAGCTAAGGTCTTCAGTAAAATTGATTTGAAGTCTGATTACTATCAAATTCGGATCAGGTCGGGAGACAAGTGGAAGACTACATTCAAAACTCTGCATGGACTTTACGAGTGGATGATAATACCCTTTGGCTTGTCAAATGCTTTGAGCATTTTCATGCGATTGATGAACCATGTGCTGAGAAATCTGATCGAGAAGTGTGTTGTAGCATACTTTGACGATATCTTGTATATAGTGATGACCTGCTAAGTCACTGTGAACATCTCCATACTGAATTTGATGTACTCTGAGTTGAGAGGTTATTTGAGAATTTAAAGATATGTTGTTTCTTCTAAGACGAAGTGATATTTTTAGGTTATATAGTTGGTGGAGGAAGCTTGTGAGTTGATGATGAAAAAGTCTATGCTATTGTCGAGTGGCCAACTCTAACCACTTATGTCAAGGTAAGAAGTTTCCACGGATTGACATCCTTTTATTGAAGATTCAATAGGAATTTTAACACCATTGTTGCACTTCTTGCTGAGCTAACAAAGAAGAATATTTAGTTCAAATGGTGAGAAAGAGAGGAGAGAAGTTTTTTTGAAGTAAAGGTAAGATTAACTTCCGCACCCATATTAGCTTTGCTTGCCTTTGAGAAGATTTTAAAGTTGAAATGTGACGCATCATGCATTGGTATAAGTACTATCTTAATTTAAGAAGGCCAATCAATTGTCTACTATAGTAAAAAGTTCATAAGACCTCAACTGAACTACTCAGTGTATGACAAGGAACTCCTAGCCTTTATCCAAGTGCTCTAAGTGTGGTAGCACTATCTATTGCCAAGAGAGTTTATCACTTATATAGATCATGAATCTTTGAGATACCTCAAAAGTCAGACTAAGCTATCAAAGTAGTAAGTGCGGTAGGTTAAATTCCTATAAGGATTCAACTTTGTAATCAAATGAAAATAAGTAAGGGCAATGTAATTGTTGATGATTTGTCAAGAAGATACCTTCTTCTTGCCAAGTTGCAAACTAGGATGTTAGGATTTGTGAGCATTAAGGAATAGTATCAGCAAGACCAATACTTTGGTCCTATATTTGGGCTTTATGATGATGGAAGAACAATGCATGAGTACTAAGTGGAGGATGGCTATCTGTTCCGAGGTGTGAAATTTGTAAACCCTATTTTTAATGGGCCCAAGATTGGATTAAGAGTACTTTCCGAATGTTCCCAAGGATCAACTAAACTAAAAACTTAAGTTTACATTTAGAAATGAATTAAATTTTTCCAGTTCAAAAACCAATTATCAATAAAACCCGAGCTTGAAGAACTACGAGCTCTAGAGTCATTTAAAACCCTAAACCTTAAAACCAGTAAGGATTTTTAACCCTAAGTAATTAATCGATAATTTAATTTGAATAATTTCATTCAACTTTAGAAAATTTCACAATTTTATAAAAATCAAATCATAAATTACAAAATAATGCAAGATGAAAACCCTAAAACAATTTCCTATAAGACCATACCTTTATCTTCATGTTTAACCCTTACACATCAATAAGTAGACCAACCAATCACTTTAGATAACTTATCAATTGAGAGTTGGAATCAATTATTAATTGATAACTTATCAAAATCTAGTGATAAGACATTTTCCTTATCACCTCTTCACTTATATTACATATGGACACTTTTTCATAAGATTTCACATGCTTAGCTTCATTAAATGAGACAAGATTATTCCATGACCCCAAAGGACATTAAATGGCGGATTTAAACAAGGACAAAAGGGGGGGCATGCTCTTGTCTCTTACACTTGATATAAAGCACAAGTGACTCTTAAGGTTTCTCGTCGCTAACTCTCACTCAAGAAGAGGGTAGATAAGAGACTTGAACTCAGTTCACTAGAGGAAACACAATCATAAGGAAGGAAAATGAGAAATTTTATTACTAATGAACTACTGTGTGGTTATTACATTTAGTGGGTATCTATATTACCCATATAGTCAAATACTAGGTTATAGCAATTTACTAAAATGGATACTGTGCTAAAAATGAATTGCAAAGAATGTATAAGGGATAAAATTGGGAAAGAAATAAAGGAATATTATACAAAATAGTATAATGTCAGAAAAGTTGAAGGACATATATCGATAGCTCATTCCATGATCCCAAATATTGTCGGGTGAGCTCTAGTCATGGAGTACATGACAGGTTGGTAGTTGATAGTCCTAGTTAGAAATTGAAGTCTCTATGCTAGTTGTCGAATTGGATTGGTCAGGTCGACATCTTGTCAGAGAGCTCAATGCTTAACTGGTTGAACCATTGATCTAATTAGCTGAGCTGTTGGCCATATTCCTACTAGGGATTTAAATAGGTTAGTAACCTATGGTTCTAGTTCCCAGTGACCTTGATAGCTATAATGAGTTCTTCTACTTGGGAGATTGACATATGTTTGTAAGAGCTTGAGCACTCCAATAGGTTAGCATAAAGGAACTTAGCTTCTTCTCGGGTAAAGTAATGTTGGAGAGCCTAGTGGAACATGGTGACAACTCCGTAAGGTCGGGATTGGGTGATTAGACCATGATTCCCATCATAAATCCTAAAAGCTTTGAGGAAGAAAAAAGTTTATAAGTGATATATACCACGTGAATTTGGAGCGACAAAGCTTCATTTACACTCGACTGATGGTGCTAATAGATAGGTTAGAAAAACTAAGGGAACTGATAATTTTCTTGGTTAAAATAAATAACCTTTCAAGCAACAAGCATGGTAAGAAAAGGGAAATTTTAAATCTAAGGCAATACAAAAGTATACCTACTTATAGAATCACAATATCTAATACAATTTCATAAAATTTAAGTCTCTTATACTTAATACAAGATTGCTTAAGTTCTCTCCCAATGTTGCAACAAGGTCCATAGTATAGTTTAGTTTAGTTTATTCCCACTTCAAGCAAGATTTTGTTAATGAATTCCTGTTAACACTTAATAAACATACTCTAATAGAAATTGTAAATGTCATTGTAGTGATTACAAATTACACAATGGAGACATGTACATGGAAAGATGTGTGAAGTTTCTTTAACTAGTATCTTTATAACTACACATGTGGGAGACTTTGAACACACAAAAAGGAAAAAAAATTGTACATGTATCTCCAAGATGTCCAATGGTCTTAGTATTACCAAGATAAAACAATAGTCGTACTAAAGAAATTATATACCTCACTCCCATTTGCACCTAACTTGATGGATATGCTTGAATTCATGGGTTAGCACCACACTTCCATCCATTCTCTTCAACATAAAGGTTTCAACCAAAATGTAACAACCAAATCTCTTCCATTGATGAACACCCTTAAACTCCTCAACCCTCTCAACCCTCACTTGCCTTCCAGCTACATTCATCCATCCAACTCTCTCTTGCTCCCATTTGATCCTCTCCATGATGACCAAGCTAAGCCCAATTACCTTTTCTTCTCCTCCATCACCAAAACTCCTCATCCACATAAATCCATTTTCCGCATTTGAAACTAAAGTTTCCTTTCCATTGATTGAAATCACTTCACTTTGGACATTAGTATCCACCATAATCCTATTTCCTTGATTTTGATCATTTTTACAAGTATATATTTGCTCCCACCTTTGTTGAAGTGTCATTTCATAATACATCGATGCCTTTATTTGGTCTTTTAAGGTTCCTTCTTTAATAAACATAAAAGGGCAATACCATTTTCCAACAACCACAGTCTCAGAGCTTTTTTGACATATGTCAATATTAATGTCGGGAAGGTGGGATCGTAGAGAGTGGTTTAATCCTTGTGCTTCATCCAAGGAGAAATATTTTGGAGTCCTAGCATATGCTTTCCATCCTTTTCTCTTTAAAAATCTTGGAGGGTAACCATCTGGAGCGAAGGACTTAGCATAAAATCCTCTAGAAGAACAAAGAGTTTCATTTGGATAGATCACAAATTGTTGATATATATCATAAGGGTCCAGAGGTTTTGGCTTTTTGTCTTGAACAAATTGGAAACATAAACAAGAATTCATATCTTCCTCCTTTGAATTTCCATGTGCTTTGCTACACAAGTAATTGTCATACATTAGATTTAAGAAAAATAACACAATAAGCTTTTGGGTTTAACAGTGGCATAAAATATGTATGTGTAATATAGAAATACATACAAAAATAACTGTTTAAAAGAGAATGCATGCAATGATTGAATGGGTGGCATTTGGATTTTCTACAACGATACACTTGTAGTATTAAATACTACAACATATTTATATAAATGCTTTGAGATTATTAGAGTAATTTATCACATTATGTCAATGAAAATGATAAATTTATTCTAAGAATTATCACAACTAATATATGAATAATGAATACCCATAAAAAATTTTGATTATGGAGTGAATACCATTGTTTAATAATATAAATGTCATATGTACCAATATATCATTTAAAATAATTACAGTCCTTTAAACTTTTGAATGTAAGATTATTTGTGAAAAGTTATCTCATCATATATTAAATGATCTAGAGATTGCAATTTCTCTACAAGGAACATGCTATGCATAAAAAAGAAATTTTATGGACATATAAGTCAAAGGAAAAGATTGAAATTAATGACAAAATGTATTAGTAATGAAATGTAATAAGTGGTAAAAAAAAATTATAAATAACAAAAAAAATTATTCTTAGATATTAAGTGGTAGAAACGACAAATTGAAAACTGTTTCCTACAAGAAATTAGGGAAAAGGAAAATAACAATATTAAAAAATTTTCAAATTGGGAAAATATTTCCAATAATATGATAGCTAAAATCACTTCTTAAAGAAACAATTTCAATTTGACCTAAAATTGTCTATTTTCCAAGAGTAAAAGAGGTGGTTTTGTCGTGAGTATTACCACTAGCTAGCTCTTTCTTCTTCTTCCTCTCCATTCTTTAATGTAAAAAGCTCTCTCTCTAAAACTAAACCCCAATAAATTCTCTCTCAATAAAATCTCAATTTTTACCTAATTTCTTCTTGAATCAACTTTAGATTTGAGATCTTAGCACAGGTTAGAATACTTTCCTATATCAATTCGTAGAATCATCAACAAATATGTGAGTCAACATCATTTTCTCTCTTTACACAAAAAGAAAAAAAGTTTTTTTTTTTTTTTTTTTACTTTTGTTCACTTGTCGTATCTATAACGTGAAAAATAGGTTTGTATGTAAATATATTATGCTACATTATTGGTCTTTTCATTTTTTTCCTCTTAATTTGTTCGCCCAATTTATTTTATATGCATGAGTAATGTGCAATGTGGACACACTTGATTGTTGACTTTTTTTCTTTTAAATTTTGGTCAATTTAAATGCTGATGCAACCATTACATAGTATAGTAATACTAAGTAATGAATAAACTCTTGTTAAGTGTATGTGTATGTATAAGTAAATTACAATTTAACCGTTGTATTAATGGTATCCATGACTGTGTTTGAATAATAGAACACATAGTTTTTATTAGTTTTGTGAATTTTATGAAGTAGTTATGATAAATAGGGTAAGAATGGATAATATGAGAGTAGTTTGATATATTAAAGGAAGTGTTAAAGAAGGGAAGGATGGGGCATATTATGATAGATGCCCAACAATCATAATCAAGGTTCCAATTGGTGCAACTTATGATCAATTAGTGGGTTTAATATGTAATCGTCTTCGGATTGACATGGTAACTCATTGGGTTAAGTTGTTCCACAAGTGTCCTTTTGTAGGAGGTAGTAGGGATTTCTTTTGTATCGTACCTGTAAACAATAACTATGATGTCCAACAGCCAATGGCATCATTTTAAGGACGTGGTGAGGTTAGTAGTTCTACAGAGATATATGTTAAAATTCACGAAATCAACATCCCGACAATAGTTGAGTATGATTTGGGAGGATATGAGAGTAATGTTGGGTTTTAAGTTGAAACTTAGGTGTATGAATCTCAACCAGTTCTACCAATTGAAGAATCGAGTAGTAGTTGTATGCCTCATCAAGCTAACATTTTGACCACAATCGAATGTAGAAAATGAATTAGCTCGTGAAGACATTACCGAAGATTCTGATGACACTAATTCTAATCATGGTATTGGTGCAAGCAAAGCATGGCTTTAATTAATAGATGAAGCTCGTAAGTTGAGCAGGAGAAACAATTGGAGGCATAGGTTGACTACAAATGTGGATGTAGTTGGAATGGAGACGAAATATCAATAGATTCACTGATGATCTCCTACTTTGAGTAGTCAAGTTTTCTTGGTGTGACACAAATGCCATTCATACAAATTGATTAACATTTGATTACTATCTTAGTAGAGCGTTGGAGGGAGGAGATACACACATTCCACTTCCATATCGATCAGATAATGATTACCTTACAAGATATGTCTTTGCTCATTGGTCAAGCTATGATGAATGGTATGTAGACGAGCTAGCATGATGTGTGCCTTCACTTATTAGGTGTTTGTCTTCTTAAGGGTGTTATTAATGGTGGTTGAGTGAAATTATCCTAGTTGAAGGACAATTTCAGTGACTTGTTGAAGGATGATGATGAGATTAAAGTGTAGTATTACACTTGAGCCCGTATCATGTAACTGATTAGAGGAATGCTCTTCTTGGATAAGTTGGATAATAAAGTGCATCTGATTTTTTCTCTCTCTTCTTGAACCTTACAACATCTGGCTACTATACTTGGGATATGGCATGTTTGGCGTGATTTTATTGCTAGTTATACATTGCTTTACGACTGGATATTAGTGAGATTAACAGGCCTTTAGTCATACTTCAGGCCTGAGCATAGGAGCACTTTCTACACATTGCTTCTTTATGCTACCGGATCATGGCAATGGTAAATGAACAACCATTGATGAGTAGATGGAGAGTAGACTTTGATGTTACTAAGCTACCCATTCATGTGGTGAGCTAGTATAGGGATGCATTTGAGCCCTAGTGTCCAAAGAAGGTACTTATCATATTAACTCGAGATTTTTATCTTTTTAAAGTGCAAGTTGTTGCATCTTCTAAACCATTGAGTTTTTAGGTGATTTGGATCACCTACACTCATGACGACATAACCAGGCTCCTTACATATTGTCAAGATGCAAGTGATATGAGGGTAGCATGGGTATTACTTATCTACTTCCATATCATGGAGTTCTATTACCCAGATTACATGACTTGACATTTTGACGAGATTTAGGGGATTCTTGCTTATCTAGATACCCCATGAGTGTTGTACAAAGTAGACTTAAGGGGCTGAAGAGAGATGAACTGGGTTACTACCTATGCAACTTGGTTAGATCAATAGGTAAACCATCATGATAGGATTATTGAGATACAACCACCAATTGATGTTGCTCTAGACTATCATGCTTGGTAACAACAAGTCACTCGCTATTATATCGACAAATCCGAAGTCTCTTGGGTATACATGGTACACATCCATCTTACCTGTTCTTTTGACTTCTTCATTTGTTTTGTTATATATTGACCATACCATTATTTGTGATATATAGGCAGATTTTATATATAAGTTACCTTAAATATCATATGAAGATATTATGGTAGAGTAACTAAGGATGGTTATTGTTATGTAGCAATGCATCTTTCTAAGCGATTCACCTGTTCTTGGACCAAATATTGGGCATAAAGACTCCTTACCATACGAGCCATAGTATTAAGGGCATCATCGAGGACGTGGATGAGGACGTAGATAAGGTAAATGGCAAGGATGTAGACAAGCAAAGTTGGACATTCGAGATGATCTCTTGCCTTAAGACTGTTGCATCTCCTATAGTGCTAGAGATTTTAGACATTGTTCAGAGAAAGCTTTAATAGTTAAATTCACACTCCTCTTACTCTATTTAAGAGGCAAGTTAGAGATCACAATGCAGACATGAGTAAGGGGCTCATGTAGGTTAAGCCTACTTTGGTTTCTATGTACTTGACCTATTCCAGTACCTATTTAGGGGATGGCGCACATATTACACAATTGGATACACATTAGATGGTGTAATCTCAACCTAATACATATACTTGGGAGATTCGTACTTATACATGCAAACACTATAGACATCAGTAGATTCTCATTAGTTATAGTTAATTAACATTTTAATTGTAATTGATGAATATTTTGTGCACATTTTGTATATAAAATTAGCTTTTAATTTCCTTATCTATGTTTTCTTAACTTTTTATCTATAAAAAATCTACTGTAGTTACCAATGTTAATGGTTGCGAAATCTAAATATTGCATGGTTTTTGGCTTTACAGGTGTTGAGAAGTTTGGAGAGTAATGCATTTTTATTTATACAAGCTAAGATCTTGATGTAAGAGATCGGGTGTGACTGTGAAGTATAAATATAACTTGTTTAGGTTTTGCTTTGCTCTACTTTATAGGTTTTTGCTTTATACGTATAAATATGAAATCAAAAAAGAAAAATTGAAAAAGTGTAAAGAATAAGAGGGGGAAAAAATGAAGAATTGTAAATCAACAATACTAATAAAGATGTGTTCACCGAAATTTTTTAATATTGGTAAATATAGGATAAAATATACCTAGTGCACTTGACATTACTAGCCAGATAAAATATTTAGCACGCGCTAAGTCAAAAAAGAAAAAGAAAAAATGCGGTTAGCATTAGACATTGGATAATCAATCATCGCAGGTAAATAAAAAAAGAAAAATTGCAAATTGCACAAACCACTAAAATTATAGCAATATCTCGGATTTCCACATCATCGCATTTTTTACCCATCTGTAATTTTTGACATTGTAAAATTTCTTATTCAATACCATATCAAGTAATTTTCTTGATCGATTTTATATTTTACAGTTCGATGCAAGTCAAGATCAGGTGATGGAGGGTATATAAAATTAAGTATAACTATACATCAACGCAACAAATCGGCAACTTGATATTACATTAACTGAAAGATTCTCTATTACTAATTTTTCAAAAGTTATATAAAAATATAGAAATTTACGGGGTTGCGTAGTTATAATTCAACTCATTATGAATGATGCTGTGATGTTTTTGAATCCGATATCCCTGAGAAAGCAATTAAATAGGAATCTCTATACATACCCTTTATGCCTCCCATGAGATTGAATTGCGTAGTAGCGGTTGGAAGACAAAGGCTGATTGAGAACCGGAATCAAGACCACACAGTCGTTGTACACCAACGTTTTAGAACCACCATCGCTGCCTCCATGCCGTTCAGTGTATACGATCTGGATTTCCTTGTTCTGAGGAAAAGGAAGCTCCCGGATTCGGGTGTCATCACACAATCCGAAACAGCAAGTGTCCTCAGCTTCCTCGTCCAGAATCACCAAATAACCTGAGTTTGGTCCCTCAGGAGGAGCTTCTGATAATGCATCAGGATACTTTCTGTACAAAGAGAGTGGTCTCGTCACGTACATTTTTCGATTCAACTGAAACGGTTTTCTTTCTTCTAGCTGTTAGATCTCGGAACCTTTTTTAGTGAGGAAAAGCCAATCTGATTTTGGTAGTTAGAAATGGTTTATCTGTGTGGCTGCAGTTGCGAGAGTTTAATTACAAATATTTGTATATATATAAATATAAGATATAATTGGAAATACACTGCCACGGACGGTTTTATCCCTAGACTTTTGACTTTTTAGTTAGGTACATTCCACCAGGCTGCTAAAAGGCACGTCAAAGATGGCAGGCAGTTTTGGGGCTAACCATAGTTTGGCAGCCACATGGATATCGTTGAAACATGAAAGTTATGTGAAGACGCAGATTCATATGGGCACACAACTTAATGGTTGAGGGAAAATGTAAATAAATACCTAAATTTTGATTTTAGTACGATTACATTTTTGAGTTTATAAAGTGTACTTTAACGATGCTGTTGGAGTTTTTATAAATGAGTAAATAATCGTTATATATTTTAAATGATCTCATAAATTTTAATTTTGATTTGAAAATATCTCCTCTATTTATCAAAATATATTTTCAAATTTCTAAACTGTAATCTTTTAAGTTTCTTTCAATTGAAAAGTAAACTTTTCTTTTTTCTTTTTTTGTGATGTCAATTTATTATACATTGTCTAAATTTCAAAGTGTTGCATGGATATTGAAGTCTGGGGTATTGTTATTTACGGTTTCCTTTAATAATTCTTACGTACTTTTTCGTAAGACATATGCTTACGCGTAATTTAATAAGGCATGTTGAATTCAAATGTCGTGGACAGACCAGTGACCAAATAAGTTAAGGAAATTGCGTTCATGTTGAATGAATGACCTGTTGAAGGTTGAAAATCTAAACAGAGGTTTTGTTAAAGTTTTTGTAATCCGGCAGCATTGATGTTGGTTTTTTAATTGGATACATCGAGATTAAATCTCACTTTTCGTTATAAACATCTTTGAAAAAAAAAAAAAAAAACAAAGATCGCTTTCCATTTTATCCTACTCAAAATACCGGGTTAATAAGCCATCTTATAGTATAATTTTCCAATTTTCCCCGTACTCCATGTGAACTTAGTCTTCTCCAAAAGGCGGAATCAACAAAATTTATCTTTCCATTTTCAGGTCCATAGATTGTTTTGGAAATAAATTGATATTTAAGCTGAAACTTATAGTTTGAAAATTTGACTGAATAATATCGCAACTAATGGCTATTAATTTCAACTCAAAACGAAATACCAACGTCTACACCAAAAAAAATTATTGTGCACAACTTTGATATCACAATCAGAAGATAGCCACATCTCAGTGAAAAAGAAATAAATAAGTAAACAAATAAAGTTACTACGTGAGAATACTTTTATATCAAATTCGGTACTCGAGAATAATTTTAAATGGAATTAATTGAAATAGAATAAAAATCTAAATACTTAATGTAACGATCTGACTCAAACTTTTCCAATCTAGATATTATCTACTTTAATTTGAAACGCCTCACATTTTTATCTCTTCGAATAATAGTTTTTGAGGGGGTTACTCATCCGGATTGATTTAACATGATCAAGTTTAACTTCGAAATCTCTAAACTATTACACCAAAAAGCATCTCAATAACCTTAGTAAAGAAAAAGTATTATAATCTACCCTTCTTATAAAATTAATGTCCTTATCAATTTCGTTACATAAATTTACAAGGTTATAAATTTTGGATTAACCTAACCTAAACATGCTTTACTTCAAAATTCTGGTGCAATCTAAACCATTATATCAAAAAGCACTTTAATGATTATAAGGGTATTACAGTTAATCATTTCATATATATAAAATCGAATAAAATGGAATGCACATTTTGTAATATATGTCAAAATTGCTCTTAATTGTTAGATGTTATAAATAGGTCTAGACCTAAAAAAGAGCTAATTCCAAATCGTAAATTAGCATGAAACCGAGTTTGAACCAACTAAAAATCCACTGTTTCATGTGAGTCTAGGTGGTTCAAGCCTTCAACCAGTCTCAACTGACTTTGTTTTTCTTTTTTGTAATTTATGTGTATATTTATACATATTATTATGTAGTTTGCATATTAACATATATATGACGCATATTAACGTATTATATATGTCATATATATAATACATATTAACATATGTAATATAATATGTGGATTAATATACATATTTTACATATATATAGAGAGAGAAAGAGAGAGCAAACCTAAAAGCAAAAAAAAAAAAAATATTGGAGATGCAGTTTATGAGCTTAAAAACCTGCCCAGAAACGAAATGTTAAACTGTGACTCGGTGATTTTTTATAAGATGGAATTAATTTTTAATTAAGATAATTAATAAATTTGAACGGAACTGCAATTCATCTTTTCAAAGGTGGAATTGAAATCTTTTAAAGTCAGAATTATTAATTCCAAGAAAACCGTGAGTACACTTCTAAAGGGACTTCTAATCATGAAAAAAAAGCATGAAACCATTTCTATTCTTATATACCAATCACATAGTTATTGTCCTGTACCGGAATTTGTAGAGCATGGCATTAAACTGTTGTTGATAAAATCTAGTGCTTACTTATTCAATCACTATCTGCTGCCTATTGGTCCAATTATTAGAGCTCGAGTGTAAGGATTGATTAATTTGGTTATAGAATCATATTAGAACTAGCATATCTGAAGACTCCACCCATCGTACTCTAAGCTACCCGAAAGTTTAAGCCTTGTACAAGCAAATTAAGATTTATTAGGACACGCGTAGGTCGCATGAGCCTAGTTGGTGCATAGGTCAACACACCTAAGTCGAACAAATGTTTGGGGTTTTGGCGATTGTGGTTGTGGGATGGTGTTTGGTCGGATGAACCTGGGATTGTGGTCTCATGAACCTAATTGGTGACTGGTGTTTGGTGCTTAAGATGGTGACAATGGTTTGGGTTTTAAAAAAACAAGGTATACCATATATGTGAAAATTTTATTAGCAATTACTATTATAGATAACACATAGTATGTGATATTCTATTGACATGTTTAGCTTACAAAATGGAATAAAATATAAATGAAATTAGAGTTTTTTTTTTTAATAGAATAGATAACTAAGTAATAGCTATTTAAGGTATCACAAATAGATAATCAAATATACTATAAAAAAAAAAAGAAAAAGAAAATCAAAGAATTGCTATTCCATTTGTCCAATAAAGAAATTGTAATTCCCCATTTTTCAGTGGTAGTAATTTCGTGAAATAGTAATTCCACCGACTAAATGTATGAATAAGTGAATAAGTGAGTAGATGGGTAAAAGCCATTTTATGTGACTCACATGAAATCAACAAAACTGTCATATGAATCCTTTCTCCTTTTCAACATCTTTCCTTTTGATCCAAGTGAATAAGGTAATTCTATAACAAGGGGTACCTAAGGTGTGAAAATTTAATTGGTATTTAAAATACCCAATGAAATTTTATTTTATTTTTCCTTTTCAATACCCTGTTCTTTGGTCCAGGTAATAGTATATGGTGCCTATTCCATTTCGTAGCAAGAAATAAGAGAAACTCGGCTTCACGTACCATTCATTTAGGTCTTTCATTCGAATTCCGTCAGTACAACCATTTCGTACCTATCTCGTTTGCATCTAACAATTGAGTAGAGAAAAGATGGGAGTGCAGCAAGGCCTAGACGGAGAGGTCTAGCATGGACAATACTTCAGAAAGTATGAGAAAGAGAGAGATGTCTGATTTTTACAGTTAGAAAATGAAAACTCCACTCCCTCCTGTGTAATTTTCCTCTATATTTGTCTCATTGCTAGTCATCTTATTCTCTGCAACTTGTAATAGCTATTCCCCTTAGAATAACTCTGCCCATAGAGGCAAAATGGGTTATTCATAAAGAACCTAACTAAATGGTCGAATAGAAACCATTTCAAAGATAAACAAATTTATTTTTATCTATTTTGATGGAAGGCAAGAAAATATTCTCATTAGTAAATAATAACAAAACAACATAATAACTAAATATCCCCATAGAATATGGTCAACCACTTAATTAGTCAATTATACAACATAACTACTGGGAGTACGACCCATGGACAAGACATCCTATTACAGCTTTTACTCATCCACAGTGCTATAACCCAATCAAATTAAACAAGAAAAAAGACAAGGAAACAAAAACAATTGTCAATACAAAACATGGTCATAACTGAAGAATTTACTACTTTATGTGCAAAGTGGTTTTGCTCCATGAGGTTACAAAAAATGTGTGTACACAAACATCTCTGCTTCTGATCCTGTTGGAAATATTAGGAATAAACACGACAACAAGCTAAATATACCAAAAATGTACCACGATGAAGATTAAGCTTCTTTCCTTGTTATCCTGTCAAAAGATAACAAAAGAAAAGTGACTTAGAAAAGAAGCTTCCACGAGTTTAATTGACTGCAAATTCAACAGCACTCAGCGTATATGTAGCAGCATGTGCATATTATGGAGACTTCATAGTCCTAAGAAAATCGAAGTAGTAATGACAATGACAGCATTCATGTGCTTGGAATAAGCTGGCAAATCCTTCCTTACTGTCGTCAGTAAGATACTACCGATGCAAATGCAAATGTGGAGTATCGATAACAGCATGTCCAGTAACTCTCTCAGTCAGAAGTTTAATTACATTGCTTCCGAAGCAGGCTTATACTTGAAATCTAATATTCTTATCTTCGGTTAAACAGCTGTGATAACTTGTCGACTTTAATTTAATAGAAAGGCATTTTGCAGCTTTCCTCCTTAAGAGAAAAAATTTTAACCTCAATGCACAACCTTTCTCAAATGCACACATTGAACAAGCTCGCTCAATATTTTGAGTTGAAATGCAAACCCATCGTCAACCTAATTGAAAATGGGATGATATTGTAGAGTCATATTATCAGAAGCAGGAACAATGAATGATCATTTAAACAGAAACTTTGAAGGACCTATGTCACCTTTGGTTACAAATAAAGAATATAACCAACCCCACCTAATAACCCATTACTTCTATTATTATATTTTTTCTTTACATGGAAGAAAGCAAAGTATTGCCCAACTTTCAGGACTGGATCCTGTAGGTTTCTTGACACATTTGAAACTTTTTTTTTTTTTCTAGCCCTCCTTAGACACTGCATACACTTCCTACCTCCAAAGAACTTTTATGATCACAAAAGCTTGACTAGCCATAGAAAAATAGTCTCAAATTTCAAGAAATGAAGGAAAATTAAGATAATGATGGGTGATATAGTTTCACGCATTATGATAGATTTTTTCACCTGAAACAATAGATTCCCAAGGCTGTTGTGATCTCATGAGTAACAGATGTGGCAAGGTGCAAATACAGTACCGCTGCATATGGGAAGAAGAATGGTTAGGCACTGTCAAAACTATCATATGGCATCACAAAAAACATCAAATACATCATCCACTCCGGCAGAAAAGGACTTGAACAAAGAAAAGGAAGCTTCAGTAGGTGAAGCACTGGAAGTGTTTTTAATCTAATTATAAAGTGAGATTGTTTCCTTATCGAGAAATGAATTCAGTTGAATGACCCTTAATAAAGAGCAAGTTTAACAGAAACTAATCAATAAATTCTGTGAGAGAGAGATCTCAGAGTCAAAATGTCTTATACCTGAAAAAGCAACATAACCAAGAAGAACCCAGATCTCATCAACTAAGGGAACTCTGTGGACAAAGAAAGATATAGTGAAAATGTTAACTCACCACAGGATGTAATTTCATGTTCTTATGTATATCTATGTGCATTATAGACAAGATGATTATCAAATGAAGTCCTCTTACCCGTCATTTAATCTGGCAGTAAGACTATTAGCTATGGCCAGAGGAAGATATAAAAGGGACTGCATAACAAGACACATGCATTAGTAATACTAAAACCTGGCAATTAAAGAAAAACTAATAATTTGACTCTAAACCGCACCCCAAGATTCCATCTTTCTACATCTCAAAAGTCAAGAGCTAGTTTCTTTCACAGTATAATGGCAACAGACCGCCTCTCAGGTTTGAATTATCTATTCTGTTTCAGGAAAAAATTACTCATGAACTTATGACTTGCTCAACTCATTTCCAGATAGTAGATATTGAGTTCAATTGCTTTGGCAGATGATCAAAATGTGTTGAAGAACTATATCCATTATAGCAGGGGAAACCAAGTAATTACGCCTATCAATTGGCTTAATGCAATACATGTAAAGAAGATAAAATAGTGTGACCACAATCTGGAAGTGAAAAAACTACATATCCGTGATGGTCAATAAGATGTATTAACAAACATAACTAGAATATCTTTTCTGTCATTGAGCTGGAGGATGTCTGCAATGAAAGATGACCATACATCTTCAAGCATCATGAGATGAAAACAACCTATAGACAATGACATATATAATATGCAATGTTCTGTGCATTTTCACCTAATATATCTTTTATATGTATACATAGAGCAACATTAGTTCTGACAAGGTTTCGCTTTCCTTGAAAACTCCTTAGAAAGACACAATTCTTCTTGTTAATCAACATAAGAAGCTAGTCAAAGCAAACTACAAGAAAAAGCTTAATCCATTTTCCAGGATCTCTTCATGTCTTATGGAATAAATTAACAAGTAATCGCGGATACCACTTATTACCACTATAACTGACTAAATGGCTGTCACATGTAACAAAGCAAGTCACTACCCTCAAGCTGTTTATTTTACTGAGATTTAATAAAAAAATTATTTCTTGGGTAATGGTTATACAACATATTGAGTATCTACCAATAACCAAAGGCTCCAAATCACATAATAGAGCCATCATCTCTATTACCGCTGATATTACCAATTAGTGAACTTGTTTGGATAATTCGCCAATAGTGATTAGCTCCACCAAAACATGGCATATCACCACTACCATCATTCATACAATAATATTCCCAAAAGTTCCTAATTATTGTTCTCCAGACAACAGAAAAAGATTCCTTATTGAATAAAAAAATATTGAGAGGAAGACCACACAAAAGACATTGAGGCTCATTTGAAATTTCAAGAAATCTCAGCCTAATTCAACTTATCAGGTAAAAAGAAAATGGTTTATCCTACAAATAAGCGAAAAGAAGAGATGAAAAATACGAATTAATGTATTAAGCTGATCTTTACTGTCCACCTTACCATGCACATGTTAGTCTTTAATCCTTTTGGTTCATCGCACAAATGAGCCAATATCATCCTTCCCTGTCAAATAACCTTTCTGTCAGCAACAAACGAGTGTATGTCTTAAAATTTTCAAATGAAGAGGGCACCAGTACATGAGAATAAGGAGAAACTGTAAGTTTACATAAAAAGTTTGGGATCAGAGATACCTTCAAAAACGAAAAAATGGAATTGGATGATAGACATTGACTTTCTTAAAAAGAATTCACACTAGTGTGGAAAAAGGTAATATTTTCATTCAAAAACATGGAAAAAGGGCATGGCACGTATGATGAATTTTGAAGTCCTCATTTCCTTCTCCAGCCATATAAAGGCCTATATGGTGGCAACTGAAAGTGTTATGAATTAACTATATGGTATGCATAAATTTACAATCTGGGCCTTCTTTTTTTTTTTTTCCTCTTTTTCTTTTTGTGTGCATGTGAATAACAATCTGAGCATACCAAAATTAAAAGCTGATTGCATATAGCAAAGTTGCAAATGAACAAAGCAGAACAATTTGTTTTCTCATATTGAAGTTTAAGATGTACAAAGCACTCTGCAAGAGATGTGCTTCTCAGGAGAATCATCTGATCACACTAGGAAATCGAATGGAGAAAAGGACGTCCTTGCCAACAACTTCAAGATAGGAACTAAGACGTCAGTTACAGCTCAGAGTACATAGCAATAACAAAATTTAAGTTCTCACTTATGCCCTGATGGACGTTAATCTTTCTCCAAAATGAAAGTTTGAATAGAAAAATTAGATCTACTGAATAAATCAAAAGATTTATTCAGATTTATCTTACCACAAGAAATCCAAATGCCAGTCCAGTTCCCAACACAACTAGATGAGGATAGCTTCCTAAAATATCCGATGGAGATAGATAATGCCTAAATCAGACACAAAATTACAGGTCAAGGTTCATTTATAGATTGTAAAATTACATAAATGCAAGAGATGTTACATGATGGAAGACATACCATGTCAGGACTCCTCCAACAAGCACAACGAAAGGGTAGAGCTGTAACAAATGATTGCAGATCCGTGAATCTTCTAAAGTTGACTTACTTACGGATGAAGTGGAGGTAAAAGTCAAGAAAAACAATTAAAATGGACAAACAGAAAAATCTTTTGCAGTGCTAAAAAATTACCATTGCCAAAGCCAGTAGCATATTGCCTTTTCTTGCCTGAACAACCTTGTAAACATTCAAGAGGCTGAAAAAGAACATTGAATAATGATGATCCCATGTATATAAAATCTGAAAATATTCTCCATGAGATACACTTTAAAGTTTCTAGATGGAAGTAATAATTATCCTTGAATGTCAAAATCAAGCATACTCTGGGGGCCTTCCTACAAGCATTGTATCAATTTGGCTGGAACTTGCTCTGGATATCATTCTACCAAGAGGGAGGGTGGGAGAGATGGCAAGAGATGTAGTTGATCAACACATAGTTAGAGTTTTAGATGGTAAAGAAGTAACCGATGATAAACTGCCATTGGTGTGAACATTAAATAGAAACACATTTACTATTTCCACACACTCCAGCTTCAATGAATAAAACAGGAAGGAAAGAGGATAGGGGCCATAGTAGTTGTTTTAGGCTCAAGTTTGGGATCCTTTCAAGGGGCAAGTAATGGCAGAATTATGAATGATAATTGCTTTGTCTTTGTCTAGGTTCCAGCCTATTCTGGTGGAACCTATGAGGAAATTACAGTTTTTAGATCAAAGATTTCAAGGTATGATAACTTAAAAGAAAAGTGAAAAAAATAAATAAATAAAGGCTGCTCTAATCTCATAAATTTCCAAAATTAAAAAACAATAATTCCTAACTTGTTTTATTTCTCAAAGGAATGTCATATCTATACAAGCCCAGTGAATTAATTTGCCAAAAATAAATATAATGATAATCTAACAATATCCACAAAAATAACAATGAATGTCAGGAATAAATCAACAACATAGAGATAAATCTTTTACATTTATAATCTAATTATTCTGCAATCATATCCCTAGAAAATAACCCACCCCCAACCCATTCCTCACTTATATCTTGTGACTTCAATTGAAGTCTTAGATAAATAATTAAATATGGCATATGAACTAGAACTCATTACTTGCTGCTCTGACTTAGATTTACACAATACCATTTGAAGTTTAAGCTTATAGATCCAATGGGTCTTCAGTTTAACCTTTTGGAAGAAATCCAAATGAATCAGTTCCAAATAATGATCTAGCATTTTGAAATCATGACCTCTTTCCCTTAAACGTGGTTACATTAGCTCCATGCATAACTATTATGAACCTTAAGCTAGCCAATAATGGAGTCACTATATATTCATAGATCAATACTTTGACAACAGTTTGGAAATATTGTAGAAAGATATTTCTGAAAAGGTAGTATTTTCAAAATTATTTATGGAAGTACCTTAGCAAAACCATGTTCTTGGAAAACATTCTTTCTCTAGGGGGCCCAACTCAAAAATTTCTACTAAACAGTGTTCAAAGTAGTAGTTTTAGTAGGAACCTGTCACTCAATAAACTGAATACATGTTCTAGCAACACTGAATCCAGTAATGGATGTTACATGGTGGATATACCATCTTGTGCTTGTTAATATACAGGTTTTATCTGGAGTTCAGTTTGATTAGGTTGGAGGATGGGAACAATGGATATACTTTCATGGGTTAATAGATCTGCAGTAAAAAGTACAATTTACAGGTATTTTATGATTGCATTACAAATGTGTTTTTTGTGCAGAAATTTCAGAATTACATCAAAAGTTTATCCTAGAAACATGTTTTACCATAAAAAGTGTGGTTTATGATGTCTTCAACCCAACTAGTAACAAAAACTTCTTAGATGGGAGTTTTTGAGCAGGCCTGTACCGTCAAAAATATTTTTAGTAAGTGTCCATTTTAAGGAAACATTATCTTTTCAATATATTCCTACTACTTTTTTCAAGAGAAACAAATGTGAGAAAAAAAAAATAGTGCGCAAGGCAATGAGGAAAGAGGGGTTGGTCAGTATATGAGGCCAAACAAATTTTAAGGCCATTTTGTTAAAAACGTGTTGCCAGGACAAAATTGCCTCAAAAATATGTTGTGTGGAAGTGTCCTTGATTAAAATTGAAATGATCACATGTTTGAGCAACAAATTTTCTACCATGTTTGCAGTATGATTTTCCAACTGATGACCCACTTGAACAAAACTATTTTTCAAGAACATGTTTTTATCATGGTGCTTTTGATAATATTTTCTATATATAGATGTTTCTGCAACAATTTCTATTTATTACAAACATGATCAATATGAAATATAGATCAAGCAAATCTTAAACCATATGAAGAAACATCTTAATATATTAGTCAAGCTACAAGCTCCATGTGTTATTAGAAATATCCATAATCATAATATTATTGAGATAGGAAAGCACTCACTTGAAGGTGACTGTTGGTGTGGCACCAAAAATTGCCATCAAAAGTAATACAGCTTTATATGTTGGAATCTCTGAAAGGCAAAAGATTGGACTTACACACACAGTATAACAGCACAGGATTTTCTAGAAACAGCACCATTTCTGCCTTGTTTTTTTTTTTTTTTTTTTTTTTGCCCACAAGAAATAGCACCATTTCAAATAGACAAATAAACAAAGTAAGGATAGGATATTGGATTTTGGGATGTCTAAACAAAGAGCCTCCACATGAGAAGGAAGCAAATGCAAAATAACAATCACAACCTCCCTGGTTGTGATATATTTCATCATTTGCAGCACAGAGACAGTTACACCAGACATAATTGCCTGTTCGGTAACTATACCAGTACATAAATGAAAACACAATAAATTCGGGCCATATACATCATAGAGTAGATTAATACATCCACCATCTATCTCAACCATATTATCAAGCATTAAGGTCAAACTGATTAGGAATCACCCACTTTATTCAATCTTACCACTAATAAATGGAAGCCACCCCAAAACAAGAATAGAATGGCCAAAGTTCTGAGCCCACCACTCCGCTCCTGAACGGCAAAAATAAAACGAAAGAAGACTGTTAAGACAATTAGGGTGAAGAAATTACAAGTAATTTACTTACACTTCATCAAAATTTCATAATTTTTTACTCAACACTGGGTCTTTCAGAAGCATACCAACAAGAGCAGTCCAAAAATGGGCCATGTATATCATCATGAGACCTTCTGTAGGACCATTAATTGCTGGAAGAATTAGAGAATTGGTGAAGTAGCTGCAACAAGAAAATAAATACTTACCTTTTATCGTGAATAACTTGCATGACATTAGCCTAAAAATAAATGCATGAAGAATACCCATTAACACAAGCAAAATAGGGGAGGGTAAGAAAGCACCGCCTTATATCCCATATAGTCAATGAAAGAAAATTCACTGAACTTTCTTAAATAATTACAAGATGTTATTTCATAGTAAGATACAATTTTCTAACCTAATAGACATTAGATCAGGATGAACCTAATAACTTACTGTTCCCAAGTTGCACCATAAAATGTGACAGCGGCAATAAACCATAACCAGAATGTAGTTCTTCCACACATGGTAGAGCTTGCGAAAGCCAATGCTTCAAACTGTAAGACTATGAGCAGAAGTTTCATGCTGAAAACTTTAAGCAATATCATAAGAGAACAAGTGTCATACCGCACACGCTAAAGCATCACATCCTGCAATTTGTTGAAATGTGAGATTTAATATTTCATTATTGAGCAGCACAAGTAAATATTTGATAATGAAAGCTTAAATATCAAAGGGTATCTACCATGATCAAAAAGCTCTCCCAATGGACTAGAGGAACTTGTGCGGCGTGCTTGCTTGCCATCAATAGCATCAAATGTCTTGCCAGAAGTTCACAGTTAATCGAGAGGAGATTAGAAAAAAGATGTAAGAATAATCACAAGATGAAACAATAGCATAACAAATGACTGCATAAATGGTGCATAGGATTTGCAGGAAAATCTGACAAAAGAATTTACAGGCATGTGAACACTAAGACATAGATTTCATTCCCATCCCAGAAAAACTTTCCAGTTTCCAACCTAGTTACCAATAAGAATGATCCAAAAGGCTCAACAAACCACTTAATACCACTCACAGCTATTGGACAAACAGAAGGCTCTATACTGTGAAAAATATATGGCTTATAAAGAGGTATATAGCATGTGTTGCCCACTAATCATGAAAGCGTTAAACTTACCCTAGCTTCAAAATAAATGACCTTATCCCAAGATATAAAAGCATACCTGATAGAGGAACAAGAGTAGTCCATGCGCAAAATTGACCCATCGTGGTGGAGCAGAATCCAGGTGAGGGGAATATATCTGACATGTGGGCGCAACGTAAATAATGAAAGAAACATACCGATCACCAAAAGTAGCAACTAGTTCACCTAATTTCCTGTATAGGTTGTGAATTTATCACAATTTTCCAGAAGGAAACTCAAACATATTGACATTCATGGTAGCTGCAATTTATTCATTAACTACAATCACTCGGCAAATCCTGTTTCATTCACAATCAAACAGATCTAAAATCTATTAATAAGAAAGATATGTACACTCACATAGCCAAGTATTGCCGAGGTGACCAAGAATAAGAATCCCACCAGGGTAATCTGGAAGAATACAAGCACAATTTAGCAAACAAGACTTACAAGGACAATGAAAAAGTTGGCAAACAAATAGTATGTTTGCTTAAAACCAAACAAGAAACACTGTCAAATAAAATAAAGAATAAACATACCATATTCGGCCTGGAGAAGACCCAGCAACAATGGAGACATCATCCAGGCACCATAAGACATGTCAGTTAGAAGCAGTTACATGATCCCAGCCACATAGCAGCTAATCAAATTTGCAGAAACTTGAAATACAAATTGAAATTCATAATCCTACTTTCCAATAATAATTACTGACCAGGGCCATCAGATTTTCATTACTAGCCTTCCCAAAGTAAACAGACAACTAATGGGGAGGAAAAAAAAAAAAAAAAAAAGAAACTCAAGTGTTTTGACATCACGGCTGCCTGTCTGAAGAGTTTCAAAGCATAGAGGTCAGAAAATACACTTGGTCATAAAAGTGATGCTTATATTTTTTAACTTTAGGGGCAAAAGCAAGTTTAAAAATTTTTTCCAAACAAGCTGAGAAATGTCCCTAAAGAAAGCTCAACATGTTTTCAGATTACACGTGATGCTTAAATTTTTTTAACTTTCAGAGCAAAAGCAAGCTTAAAAATTTTTTCCAAACAAGCTGAGAAATTTTCCAAAAGAAAGCTCAACATGTTTTCTCACAAACCTATTCAATTACATGTAAGGCTATCTTGGTAACACTAAAACTAGATATTCCATCTCCAACTAAACTTAATCTATAACAGATTTCCTCAATAAGACAACCGATATAATATCCAATACTAAGGAAATCCGGTAGTTAAACAACAAGCTCTACATTGAGATTCTATTCAAACAACCCGAAGTCATTCCAAACGCACCAAACTTATACTGCTTCAGTGGTCTGGTGCTCCAAACATTTGGAAGCAATCCAAATGGTCCAGCAGCCACCTCTTGTTACTCTTTCCAACCACTCAACTCCTCTTCAAAACAAATGCTTATCATTTCGGTATCCATTAAACAAAATTCCTCAACCATTGAATCAGCTCGCAACTATTAAATTCTACGATCCAACCAGAACACAAAACTCATAACAAAACTAACTAGAAAATTATATGGGTTACTTACGGCATCCAGAGAGGGAAGAAGTGAACACAACGATTCCAAAATGGTTGCAAGACATATTTCGCCAGCAACGAGTGATCAACACCGCTATATTTATACCTATGTAAAGCAGCTACACCGTGTGAGCCGATATACCCCATTCCTATTCAACTTTCCTGTTTAAAAACCGTCACACAAATCGATCAACAACCAACACAAATCATAGAGCAAGAAGACGGATAACAGATCAATCAAATATAAACTAGTCGCGGAATAGATTTATCGAATAGTGAACTAGCATGAATGATCAGGTAATACATATGCCAAATCTATGCACGTCGTACCGGTGATTGTGAAAGTTCATAGAATAAGAGAGAATGAGGGTCAGAGAGAGAGCAAGCGAGATAAAGGAAACTAGGGTTTAAGTTGGAAGCTTACCTCCTGCAAGCTCGAACCGCAGAGAGGTAGGAGGAGAATAAGAACGAGGCAACTTCCCTCTGCTTTTGCTTTTGTTTTTATTCTTTTTAACTCCCGCCTCAGAGAGAATATGTCGGGTATCGATCCGTTTTGTTCTTTTTTTGCTTTTTCTTTTTTTTTTTTAATTGATAATCTTTTCCTAAAATTTTTCTTTGGTTTACGTTGCATTTTAAAATAGCAATGTTTTCTTAGGCCAAACCCACCATGCACAGGTACCGAAGAGTCACATATAGAAGTTGGTGGATCTCATTGAATCCTCTCCTTGGGATGCAAAATTTACCTGCTTCCATTAGTCTCTCAAAAGCTGGAAGCGGTGTCGTAAAACCAAATTGGCCATCCGGTTTAATTTAGATATAAAATTGATTTATCACTAGTTTGATCTTTAATAGTGAATATGGTCTAACTTACTTAACTGATCAATATGATTTGATTAGATTTTAAATAGGATCGTATAATTTACTTTTAATATGTATCAATTTATTAAAAAAATTTAAATCTAAAAAAAAAAGAATAAATTATTAAAAGCTTTCAACTTTTAAATCTTAAACAATGAAATATTTTATAAATAAACAAAAATCACATTCTAATGTACTTATTAAACTTAAGTTGACCTCGGTTTGACTTTATCGACCTAAAATTCCTCCTTGTTCCTGGCTTAAAATCCCAACCGAGAATTGATAATATTAATTGGAGTTGGACCCAGGTGGAAGAAGCTAGATGAAATTTTTTTTAAAAAAAAAAGGAGATGTACAAAAATTTTAATTTGAATTATCCGAATAGTTGGATTGGACTTACAATAACACTTTGCACAAAATGAAAAACATCTCATATAAAGGAGGCACATGTACTACATCTGAATTCAGGAAAAAAAATGAGAAAAGTGAAACACGTTAGCCTTATTCACTTACTAAATGTGATAAGTCAAGTCAGGACAATAGAATTATAATTATTAGGGAATGGAATGTAGACATAATAAATAGAAAATAAATATTACCACCTTTAGGGAAATGTAACGAAATTAGTATGATAGTTATCATTTCATAAAATTTAATATAGATTAAGATATATACATAAAGCAAAATGACTAAAATACCCTTATTAAATTAAATAATAAGATAGAAAATGACAAATGATGAGCTCACTTGAAAAATTGGATGAGGTCAATTGGAAAAAAAAAAAAAAGCCTTAGCAAGAAATAGAGATTCTTAGATAGCACTAAGAAATTGCAATTCCTTAATTTTAAGTAATAGAAATTCCTATTGAAATGTAATTTTAAGACAAAAGTTGAAATGAATTGTGTAATATGAACGCTATAAGGAATAAGAGAAGAATGGAATAGTCATTCCACTAGTGAATATGTTGTTCATATAAACATGTCGTTCATATAAACAGATATTATCGATAGAAGGGAGTCTAATTCTATTACTAATAGAGTTGAGTGAATAAGCACTTTACTCGATGAAGAATTTACTTAAACTCTGTGGTATATTTATTTGGAGGTAAAAGAATAATTATTTTCGAAATATTTTTTATTACCTTATGTAAAGGCCGATTAAAAAAAAAGAAGAGAGAATAATATTAATGAAATAATAGAGTAATAAAGAGTAGGATAGGGGTGTTATTGGCATTTCATAAAGACTAGAAACCTTAACCTATAAAAGTAAAGGATTAGGGCAATAATTGTTATTTTCCTACCCCTTAGATGTACTATTGGTTTGAATAGAAGCTCTTACGTGAGATTAAGTAAGAATTTAACAAATTTTTAAATCGATGAAGGAAATCAAGGTAAGTGTGATCTATGATGATGTTTTAGTGAATCTCATGAGTAAGGTGTAAGAGAAATTTGTTTTCCACCTAAGGTAAGGGAAGAAACGAATTATCATAATTTATTTGGGAATTAACCAATAAGGGATTGAAGAAAGCATTAAATCTCAACTACTGTGGTAAGATTTTAATCTTTGTTATTGTTATTTTTTAGTTTTTGGAAATTTGTTGGAGAGATTAATTACGGTTTAGATTTTTTGATTGCATGTGATTGATTATTAAACATGGAGAGCATCTCGTTTAAGGGGATTGAGGTTGCTAACAAGGTTGATTGGAAGGTAGGATTGTATTGAAGTTTAAGTTGTGCCGCAAAGGATTGAGTTTTGAAGAAGAGATTTGCAAAGTAAACGAACATGGCCCAAGAACAAGGGCATGATCTTGCACTTGGTCCTCAAGGACAGGCTAATACAAAGTGTGAGAGAGGAAATTTAAAGAACTTTAGGGTCGAGAGGATCAGGACTAAGGTCAACAGCCATGATTCTTGGGCATAGTCTTACCAGGGTTTTTGGAAGAGAATCATGGCTAAGGTAAATAGTTGTAATTCCCAAGTGTGGTTTGATAATCTCTTCCCTCTTTTCTTAATTCTTATTTTTTAATATTCGAAAGTGTAACCAAATCGCAATTAAGTCAATTTAGATGTTTAAAATGGATCTAAAACCTTAGAAATGTTAATTTTAGACTTAAGAATCTAGTTATACAAGCAAAAAGAGTTCTAAAGTATTGTTTTTATGTTGTGCTACAAGTGTTGATACTAACAAAATCTCTTATATATACTTTACGAATTACTCTTAAGAAATAGGTAAGGGATATTATTTGATGTTTATGTGTATAAGCTAGAAAATTAATTGAACTTAATTAATATATGGCCTTAATAATTATATGTTGCTTGTGCTTAACTGGACCCAAGGGACCGGGAGGATCGGTAATCTTAAGGTGGTACCCTGATGATCTTTACACAACAGTCCTGAGTGAGGTTTCGCATTAAAATGATTTGAGTAGTTCTAGGTGAATTCTCGATTTCTAAGGTATTAGAGATTGACTTAACATCGATATTCATATAATATTATATATTTCTTGCTCAAAGTCATAAGTTACTCTAAGTTCTAGGAAGTTGAAACTATGTTGGTTGTTGGACTAAAATAAAGATTAAAAATTTGTGGTTGATGCATTAATTATAAGGAATCATGTATGGTTGTGAAAGTTTTGCTTGCTCATGTGCATGCACATGAATATCTTGTATTGAGCTTTCCTCACCCTTTGGGGAGTTCCTTATTGTTAGTTTCAAACACAAGTGATGAAGGATACAGGGATTTTGGCTATAGTGATCATGATTTGTATGAGGATGCTGCAAGATATTAGACTATTATTATTATTATTATTATTATTATTATTGTTATTATTATTATTATGATGGAAGCAGATCTACCTAGCTTTCTTTAGTTGTTTTCTTAGCATAAGACTTGTTTTGGTTCTTCTTAGGTTAGTGGGAAGTCAATGAGACTTCTCCTAGTTATGTTCTTTTGAATAGTATATGTTGAGATTGAATTCTTAGAACAATGTGCTTTTATTACTGCAATGAAAATGTTATCAATTAGAACATGATATTTCTTTATTTTGGAATAAAGTGAAAACTTGAGGACTTAGTACATATATTTGGTTGTGGTTATCAAATGTTGAGAAGCATCCTGCTTATTGTTATTTGGAGAATACAAACAACGTTAGCATATATCATAAAAGTTTTGGAGAATTTTTAAATAGGTTGGATGTTTAGGATGCCTAATATGTCAATAATTCATAGGGACACATAACGGGCTATAACTCTTTAAGTTCTAAAGAGTTACACCTTATTTACTTAGGAATTTATCTAAAATTTTTATCTGTCATGACTTTTCAATTCCTTTTTTATAAAAAAGTGTTATTACCTTTAATGACACGTAACTTTTTATTCTCCCCACATGGAATAAAAATTTTAAGTAATTGAATAAGTATACTCAAATTAATAAGGAAAGTTAAATGACTTTTAGTTGTTTTTCAGACCAAATAGAGATATGTTGGTTTTTTTTTTATATTTCAAATTTAACACTACAAACAATTAATAAGATAAAGTATAAATTGGAACAAGCGTTCTCCATAGCAAAAAATCACATAAAGTAATTACTATAATATGAATTTCTAGTCTCTTTTTGGCAAATTTTGGAATATTCTATTTTTCTAATTTAATAAGTTTTTTGCATATATTTATCTATCCCATAAATCATTTAGTAAATATACCAGCTTTAAAACTTGGTTTGAAGAAAATTGCCGACTCTAATTTTTCGATTTTCTATTTAAAAATTAATTTCTTATTTTCCGATTAATACTAAATTCTAACCCATTTAATATTAATCCTCAACTAAAAAAAATGAAAAATTCTGGTTTTTTATTAAAAATTATTTTTGGAGTTGCCACCTAACTGAAATCGAGAAAAGAAAAAGAAACCGTAACCAATTGAGTAGATTGATTACGATTTGGCTACCGGTCTTTGATTTCAATTTTAAATGAAGAACCAGAGGGTTTCAAGTTCAGGGCTAACCTATTAAACCTTTAACGAGTACTACTATTTATTTATCGAAATTAGGATTATTTTTCTAATTATAATATTTAAAATAAATAAATAAAATCAAAAGAAAAAAAGAACCTAAGTTTCTACATATTTTATCGTCACCCCGAAGGTGCCTACGTACCTACTAGCCAGGATCAGGCGATCGTAGTTCTTTCAAAAAATCTTTAGTATGTTAATTGATTTTAATTTTGAAAACTGTCCAAGTTTATGTATTAATTTATTCGGTTTATTTTAAAAAATCTAAAGGGTCCTGACACTTGAGTAATGTTATTGTTTTATAAAAAATACTCTAAAAATCCTATTTTTAAAAGAGTCTTTTATGTTATTAATTTTTATTTTGCAAACAATTTTCTATGTGAGAAATGTTAATATAAAAAAATCTAATCCTAAAAAATCCTACATTAATATATATATATATATATATACACATCTATATCTCTACTATTAAAGAATTATCTACTTAAATAAAATCATATCCTAAAATATACTTGACATATAAAAAAAACACTAATACTAAAAAAAAACTCTTAATATATACATATCTTATATATTACATGATATGACCAAGGATCTAATAATAATAATAATAATAATAATAATAATAATAATAATAATAATAATAATAATAATAATATATAACTAAAACAATAAATAAAAAAACTTAAGATTGGAAGAGAACCGAACCTGATGCTATTCGGCTGCGCAGTAAAGTCATGAACTGTTGAAGTTAGAAAGTTGGAGTGCAGTGCCTGGATTTGTGGCCGTGCGAGAGAAGATGTACGTTCGCTGATGGTTGAAGGCTTTGACTCAATGTTGGATTGCGGATGAATTAAAGGATGTTATTGTTGTGTATGAGCAATGAGTGAGCTGCAACAGGAGTTACTGTCCATGGAGGATATGTGCATGGATGGACTGTTGCGTGTAACTGCTGATCGGTGAAGCAGTGCGTGGGGATTGGATGTGGACTATGTGTGAAGTAAAGATGGCGTCAGGTCTAGTGGATGCCAGTATTAGTCGTTGGAAATTGGAGATCAGAACATTGGATTCAATCAAAGTTATCGTCTGGACGTCAGGACTTTGGATGCAGTGAATCACCCTGTGTGCGTCGCTGGTTATCGTCTAGTTGGTGGAGTGTTGTTCGTGTTTCAGGCGGTGGAGCGCATATGCTGCGCGTAACAGAATCGCAGGATAGTTTCTATAGCGTAATGTCGTTAGGATGCGACTGCAAAGCGTAGAGATTGGGCAATGTGTTTGGAGATTGGATTTGTGCGATTTTTCTGTTTTTTTTTTTTAAATCTGATTTAACTATATTAAATATGAATCCGATTTTAAATATTGCTTCTGCAAAGACAGAAAAAAATAACAATATAGGTGCCTGTTGAGATTCGAACCCATGATCTCCAACTAAATCATCGTAAATATTTCGTTACTTATCGATTAGGCTGCTGGCCTGTATCTTAACATTCATTGCCATTAAATTATATTTAAACTAATTGATTCCCTAAACTAAAAATTTTTAACTACTACTAAAACTAAAACTAACACTAAAACTAATTATTCCTAATATAAATTACTTCCTAAAAATCTACGAAATTTTTATGGTTTTTCCTTTTCTTATTTTTTTGGTATTTTCATTATTTGTTAATTTTTATTATTTTTTATTTCTATTTTATCATTTTTTTATTATTTTTATTTTTGAATTAGAACTATTTTTGTAAAAATAAAGATTAAGACTCTAAAGGGGCAAAAATTAGGCGTATACAAAAATAAATAATTACATAAAGTTAAGCTCAGGGTGAAGGCTGGTTAAAAATAAAATAAGATAGGGATATTATGGATATAGCAAAAAAGTCCTAAAAACCTTACTATATGAACAAAGTCCACAACTATCTAAGTACTGATCATTTTCGTAAGTTTTGAGGATAAGGAATCAAGTAAGTTGTGCAAAAGATGAATTTCAATAAGTTTTCTTAATATAAATCTAAGATATCCATTTTGCTTAAAGTTTGATGGAAAACAAATTATAAGTTGTGTTCTAGTCATAAAAAATGTTCGGAATCCAAGTGTAGTGTGTGGATTTACATCCCAAATGTAAGTCTAATCCTAAATCTTTGTTGTTTGAGGTTTTACATTAAATTATGAGACATTATGGTATTGTTGGATGGATTTGTTTGGTGTGTATACAATTTGCTTTGATGTTTGAAGTTCAAAATTGAGTTTTTGATCTAAGAAAAACCGGGGAAGTGGTGGTTTTTTAAGGAGTTTGGATTGGGGAAGGGGGAATGTGGGTTGAGTTAGAGGGGTGATCACATGTTGCAATTTGCATAAATTTGCAAAATGCAATAAGGCATCCGGACGTCAAGGAGGAAATCTTCCTAGAACTTTGGTATCTAGACGCTATGAAATATAGCATCTGAACACCAAATGTTCAAACACGGGGAATGTTTCCTCTTTTTTATTAGTTGTTTCCGAGCCTTGTTTTCCATTCTTAAACCCTTTTAACATATTTCCAAAATTAATTATTCAATTAAATTGATTCTCAAAATAATCTTTTATGATCTTGATTCTACCTTCCTTTACTAACTTAAGTTGTAAGTGAAAGGAGTTAGGTTGCTAGGATAAAAGACGATGATAGATCGATTAATTGATACTAAGTAGAGATGTGTTTCATATTTATAGGTTGTAAGACACTTGTTTATAGGTCCAAGTAATCCTTTGAGTCAGGTATGAGATATTGTGAATGTTTGTGGTTGTAGGAATAGTATACATTAAATGGATTTAATAATTACTTAATCTTAATTTAATATGTATTGCGTGTGCTTAGTTGGGTCTAAGGGACCGAAAGGATGTATGACCTTGGGGTGGCAACTTAATGATCTTATGTCATGCCCCAAGCTCGATGAGTCGTAACAATCTCGTTGTGTAAACCAACCTAAGCTATAAGCTATCCTTCTCAGCTACTGACGTAAATACAATTTACTCAAACTTTTAGTTGAGTCATCAATCGCCTTATGTAAATTGAGTCAGGTATGAGATATTGATTAGCTTAGCTTGAAACTCCAAAGTTAAGTGTAATACCCCTTATATGTTATGTGACAAAATTCAATGTACTTAAACTGTTACACCAAAAGGCACCTCGATGATTAGAATTTTGTCACATAACATATAAGGGGTATTACAGTCCACCCCTTTTATAGAACCAATGCCCTCTTTAGTTTTATTATACAGGTCCAAGACAACTACCAGGCAGAGCTTTACCCTTTTGGCTGGTGGTTCGCTTGGTGGATTGCTCTGATACCACCTGTGACAACCTGACTGGAGCTCCCCCTACTTAGGTATTATTCGCTTTAGCATGGAATACCATACGGTTTTATCTTTTGGTACAATAGCTTCCTAAGAGGTCACCCATCCTGGGATTGCTTCAACTCGAGTACGCTTAACTTTGGAGTTTCAACGTACTTCGAGCTATTACACCAAAACATGCCTTGATGATTAGAATTTTGTCACCCGACATGTAAAGGATATTACACATAGTTGTCCAATTGTTAATTAAATGTAATTTTAACAAGTAAATGATATATCATCCTACAATGGTTAACCGATTTATTACGAAATTAGAAAAATTTCATCAACTCTAACCTGGATTTCGAGAAGTTTCAATGCTGCATAATCGTACTAAATTTAGGCTTGTGTAATGGAGACACTCTCCTTCCTAGACAACATTTAAACCACGGTTCCCATCCTTCTTGAAGCCCCCTCTCCTGTCACTTAGTTTAACTAAGTGTAAGGAAAGGTTCATTTCTACTATCCTCATTGAAGTGTTGATATTTACTTTAATAGCCTAATCATTACCTCCATTAGGTTATTGTGAATGTTGGATTAGATCTTAGTCGATTCAAGATTTGTCTAGATTATGAGGTGAGCAACCAATTTCATATACGCAATACATGCTATGTTTAACTAGAAAATAGCACTTGAAGTTAAACTCCCAATCATCAATCGGTATTACAAGCATACACATGACACATGCACAAAAATTTAGCTACAACCACAAAGAAGCACTCTTAATTCTCCAAGTATCTTAATATGATACTCCAATATATCGTTAAGTCTTGTTCCCTAACTTACCTAACATTAACGCGAGTTAATCCTACTTTTCCTGCTCGATCCCTTTGTAACTCCCTTAATAATCAATATAAATATTTTAGTTTTTCCTAAATAGAAAGTATATGATTACTTTTTAATGTCTTCCATATAGTTTGGATAGATTTATTAAGTCTTAGGTTAAGTTTTAACTGGTTATTGAAGTCTCTGAACAAGATTTTAAACATTAAAATAATGTAGTTTTTACCTTGAAACCTTCTGAAGGAAATTGCTAACACAATTTTTATTCTAAAACTCTCTATTAAAGTATTTGAAAACAGTTTTGTTGATTAGGAACTTTTTGAACAAGTATCTGTAAACATCCTTACTAACTAAAAATTCTTTAATTAACCTGCGAATGCTATATCAGCCAAGTATTTTATATTAGATAACTCTCTGATAAAGGTTTTAGACTTGGAATTAACTTATTTTTTTAACAGACCAACCTTCTAAAGAACTATTTGAACATGATCGTTTTACAAGTTTGCTCGAAATAACTCATCCAACATCATATTCCAAATTATAGACATGTTAAATCATGTTCATATATTAGGTTTATCATTCTTTAAATTCACATACTTACATATTAATGCTTTAAACCCATATTCACCAACTTACCCACAAATCGCCTCTAATTAGAGCTTCCAAGTTTTAAAATTTATAAACTTATGTTATACCCTTAACTTAGTTTAACAGGCAAGTGTACCTATCGTTTTATAGCACGGATGAGTATATGGTTGTCTCCACTAGAAACGGCTATAAACATTAGTACTAATAAATCTTCCTACGATCTAGCAACCAAATTTATCAAGTGATGAAAAGATTAAAATATCTAATTTACTGGCTAAACTACATTAATCCATAACAACTTTGATCTAATAGAAATGCTACAGAAGCTACTAATACTACAATGATTAACATACAGACTTGCTTAGCCACTTAGCATGATACTACCATTGAAATCTAGCCTAAGTCAATGTCATATACTATACTGTACTTAGATTATTTAAGTCAATTCATTAGGAATAACAACATTAGGAAACTAATATTCTATACACTTGATCATACTAAGTGGATGTTGTAAGTCCTCAACTACTACTCACATATGACAAAGAAACAAAATGTATCAACAAAATGCATAATTAACAAAGAAATTTACATAAGACAAGAATAAGAATACAACTACATTTTGAATTCCACTATAGAAATCTTTACAATGCTTGAACAATGAATCCCGTCGTCTCTCTTGAATAGTTCCAAGAAGAGTACAATATACACTAGTGACTACACAAAACAAAAATGGAACGAAGTACAGCATGGTATAAAGATGGATGAATATGTGTGTTGTAGGCTGGTGATGTGATATATGATGTGCGATCTAATGTCCTCCTTTCATCTGAAAATTGTAGTATATTGATGTTCTTCTCGTCAAAAGGCTCAAAATACACAACTTCAAGACACCCCTTAGTGTTAAGACCTGTTCTATGCACCGGTTCATATGATAAAGTTAAAGAGGAATAGTTATGTCTATTCCCATCACGCTTGTGACTCGAGGAGTGATCTTCTTGTTGCAAATATTTTACCTTATCACGTCTGTGATTGAGGGCGTGATCATCTTTCTAAGATGGAGTCACGATCATGATGAACAGATAGAAAAATAGCTTCAACCTTGGTCACTCCCTTAATTATGCTCGTAATGGAGGAAATGACGAACGTTGGGCACTCAAATCTTCTTTTATCATGCTAATGATTACTTCAAATCTCCTTATTCTTGTGTAAATTTATCTCCTCTTCACTTTATCTTGAATAAATATCATCTAGCTGCTTTCAAATCATCTAAAATTGATATATTACATAATTATGTACTAAGAACTTGAGAAATAAATACAAATATGGTCAATTTATGCTTAAATATGTGTTGAAAGTGTAAAGTAATTTACTTTTATCACCTACATTTCATCTCCCACTCAAACCACACAACTCTAGATTATTCTTCACAGTAGAGTATGATCCAAATAAACCTCAGAACCTGACACCAAGGGTTTCATTAAGCTCTATACACAAAATCCTCAAGAAAATGACAGTTTTTTGTCCAATTTAAAGGCTAAAAAATCCCTAAAAATTGTATAAATTATTTTTGTTTGAAAACTCTTCATACAATATTTACATGCAATATAAGAGCTTTCCAGAAAAAGTTTGGCGTTGAAACTACGTTAATAGGGTTATTTAATTAAACTTCGAAGACCGATCGATTTTGTTCGATTTCTTAAGGAAGTACTATATCTACTTTAAAATTTTTCCATCTAATATTTTTCCCTTAAAGTATATATAAAGATATGTACAACTAAAATTTTCCATAATTTTTAGAGTTTATTTGATATTTTTTTCAAATTAACTAAAATCAAATGTAGAATTGGACTCACTAGAAAATTGGCTTCTGGCCATTGATGTTAGCCACCACCCTATCGGCACTCCTTGCCACTGCCTCCACTGTCAGGAGGTGGTGGTGGTTTACGCCTAGGTAGCCTCTGTACTTAGTTTTCACCAAATTGCTCGATTTGCATAATATTCGTTTTAATTTTTCCTAGAATTTTCTCCTCCTTTGTTTTCCTATTCTAGTAATTTTTCTAAGTTACTAAAAAACTAAGTAACATTCCAGAGGAAGTTGGTGATACTTCCTAGGTTGTAGATTATAGAATGGCATTTTCTCTCTCTAAATTGCGTTATATACATCCCAAATCCATGCATATTAGGTGTCTTAAAGATAATTTCTCAAGTCAACAACTATCCAACAGCCTTTGCATGCCTATTCTATATGAAATTTGGTTGTTTAACAAATTTTTATTATTTTTCCTATAATTATTTGATTAATTATGAGTATTTTAGGGTATTTTAAGCATTTTCGACTATATAAATATATCTAATAATTATACCTGGGGTACATGTATTATATATATATATATTATTTTAGGTCACTTTATAATTTTTATATTCAAATAATTTATCTCTAATGTTTGATTATTTTTGGATACCTAATTTACATATTTATGTGAGGTAAATTATAATATAATGTAATTTAGTAAAATTATTTATTTTTAGCTATAATTCTATTATTTTATTATATTTAAATATTTCGAACTCATGACGTACCATTGTTTAACTCCTAGGACTCATACGTGAAATATTGCCTTAATTGGTTAACTTCCATATACATTCTAAATTATTTGCTTGAAATCTAACACATAAGATTACAGACTTTCAGAATCCAGCACATGATTATATGGGGCCTCGCATTTTTAAACTCCTTGAAAAAAGTTTTGTCTTCAAAACTTTGATTATCTATTTTGCTTCATATAATATCTAATACGCTAACATTTTTCTAATTATCATCAATAAACATAAGAGAATTTACTAACTTGATTTCTAAAATAACTATGGGTATTTCTTTTGCATCGTCGTCTTTGGTTCTTAAGTCAATTTTGCTTGAGGTCCACTTTCTTAACGAACCTTCAATCCACTATTGAGTTCGAATCTTTCACAAACTTTCTTAATATAGATACATGAAACACATCATGATATCCCGATAAACTTGGGGCTAACGTAAGTCTATACGTCACATTTCTAACTCTTTCTAGTACAAAGGGTCCAATATATTGCAGACTTAATTTTCTAGTTATACCAAATCGCTTAAATCTTCAAAACAGACTTATCTTCACATGTACATGGTCACTAACTTGAAATTCCAATGACCTTTGTCTCATATTTTCCCAACTCTTATAACAATATTAGATTGCTTTCATCCTTTGTCAAATAATCTTCACTTTGTCATTAGTTTGTTGAATTAGTTCAGGTCCTATCATTGCATGTTCCTCGCTATGCCAAGTTAATGGTGATCAGCATTTTCCTTCCATACAATGCTTCAAATGGTGTCATTTGTATGGTTGCTTAATAGCTATTGTTATAAGCAAACTCTATTAGTGACAAATATTGATCCTAATCTCCTTTAAAAGTCTAATATATAGCCTCTAAGTATGTCCTCTAGTATTTGAATCGTTCTCTCTTATTAACCATCTGTTTGTGGATGATAGGTTGTACTAAAGTGGAACGACGTTCCGAAAGATTGATGTAAACTCTCCTACAACTTTGATACCAACCGACTATCTCTATTGAAAATGATACTATCTAGTATACCATGCAGCTAAACAATTTCTTGCATATATAACTTACCCAATTTCTCCATCGAGTCACTAGTTCAATAAGCCAAGAAGTGCATGCTTTTCATTAAACTATCAATAATTACCCAAATTGAATCATGTCTAGCCCTAATTTTAGGAAGTCTTACGACAAAATCAATCATAATATGATCCCATTTCCATTAAGGTACTCTTAATGGCTATAATATTCTATTAGGTCTTTGATGCTTTGCTTTTATCTGTTGACACGTAGTACAACCTGTAACATATTAAATCACATTTTTTTTTTCATTCCCTTCCAACAATACATGGTTTTCAAGTCTTTATATATCTTATTTCCCCAAAAAATGTAGTGTATATCCAATCACATGTGCTTCATCCATGATTTCTTCTTTCAATTCTACATTATCGGGAACATAAACTTGATTTTTAAATCTCAATACCCCTTTTTCATCAATATGAAAATCTGATACTTCCTTTAAATTCAACTTTTCTTTCACCAATTTTAAACTCGGATCTTCTTCTTATTGCATCTTAATTCTCTCCAATAACGTCGGTTGAACAATTAAGTTCATCAATTGCACCTTATCATTGTGCCACTTAAACTTAATTCTTAGTTTCTTAAATTCTTGGATCAAATCCTTTTAAGTGGTTAATGAGGAAACTACTTGTTCATGATTTTTATGACTTAAAGCATTGGCCACCACATTTGCTTTACTAGAGTGATAGTTAATAGTTAGATTGTAGTCCTTGATTAGTTCCAACCATCACCTCTATCTCAGATTTAATTCTTTTTTAGTGAAGAAATATTTTGAACTCTTATGATTTGTATAAATCTCATAATGCTGACCATATAGGTAATGTCTCCACATCTTTAAAACAAACACAATAGCTACCAATTCTACATCATGTGTTAGGTAATTCCTCTCATGAGGCCTTAATTACCTAAATGCATAAGTAATCACTTTACTGCCTTGCATCAAAATATATCTTAACCCATTTTAAGAGGCATCACTATAAATACAATAAGACTTATTTAAATCAGGTAAGGTAAGTATTGGAGCTAAGATCAAATAATCTTTTATTCCTTAGTCCATTCATACTTAACATCTTTTTAAGTCAAATAAGTTAAAGGTTGTGTTATCTTAAAAAAATCCTTAGTAAACCTTCTATAATATCCTACCATTCTTAGAAAACTTCTTACTTTAGTAACTGTAGTAGGTTGTTTCCAATTAGCTACTTTCTTAAACTTTTTTGGATTCACCAAAATCCCTTCACCAGATATCATATGACCCAAGAACGTTATCTTCTCTAACCAAAAATCAATTTGCTCAGCTTTCCATATAACTCATTGCCCCTCAACTTCTATAATGCCAGTCCCAGGTGATCAGCATGTTCCTTCTTTGTCTTTGAATAGATTAAAATATCATCAATAAATACCACTATAAACTTATCTAAGTAAGGTTGACGATTCAATTCATTAAGTTCATGAAAATTGCAGGTGCATTCATCAATCCAAACGGCATTACCACAAATTCATAATGTCCTATCATGTATGAAACACCGTCTTAGGTATATCTTTCGATTTAATCCTTAGTTTATGGTATTTCGACCTTAAGTCAATCCTTGAGAATATTGTAGCTCCATGTAACTGATCAAACAAATTGTCAATTCTTGGCAATGGGTATTTGTTCTTAATGATCACTTTATTGAGTTCTCCATAATTGATACACAATCTTAGTGTTCCATCTTTTTTCTTTACAAATAGCATAGGAGCTCCCCAAGACAACACACTTATCCTGACAAATCCTTTATCCAAAAGTTCCTATAATTGTCGCTTCAATTCTTGTAACTCTATTGATGACATTTGATAAGGGGCTTTAGATGTCGGTTTAGTTCCAAGAACTAACTCAACAGTAAAATCCAGTTCCCTGTGTGGTGCTAAGCTAGGCAAATCATCTAGAAATACATCACGAAATTCACAAACTATTGGTATTTTCGATACATTTGACGTTTCCTTCTTCCTTTCCAAGGCAAATACTGAGCAATACTGCTAGTCTCCATTGTCCCCTTCCACTTCTTTAATTACTTCAATGGTCACCAACTTCACACCACAACTCTCAATCCTATCATTAAATTCAATGTTTCCATCATCCATATCACTGCCTTATTCTAACAATCCACCTTTGCTTTATGTTTAGATAATCAATCAATCCTCACAATAACATCATAAGCACTTATAAGAAAAAAATATTGATTTAATTAGAAATTCCCTTTCTTGAATAGTTACTTGCCCTTCATTTACTATTTTTCGAGTTGATACATGCTCTCCCGTAAGGATCCTTATTCTATAGGTGGCTTTTGTTTCAACTACTTCAATTCCATGGTTGGTCACAAATTAAATTCTTAATTGATAAATGAGTGAGAAGCTCCCATGTCAAACAACGTATATGCAACTCGCCCATTTACATTTATATGACCTGTTATACTATTATTATAGTTACTTACAAGTTTTAAGAATTTATTATGATGTACTAACTATTGTTCTACTTAATACATAAGGTTAACTCATTAAATATAATTTACACTATAACTCTTAATTAGTAGTTAATGTAAAGGCATGTACCTATTACTAAGCCTGGTTTACCTCCATCCGTACCATCATTGTCATTATCCAAACCTTCATAGAAATATTCTTCCATCCATTTGTCAAATTCTTTAGTGTCTTCATCCATATTTTCTAATGTAAAGACACATGTAAAGACCATCTCAGTATCTACCCCTCCAGTATTCTTAGCTCTTCGTTCAAATTGTATACAGTATTTGGAAAAATGTCCAATTCATTTGCAACGATAATAGTTCACAGTGTTCATCCTTGAGCACTCTATAGATACATGACTCTGATTTCCATACAAATAACATTTTCCTTTCATTTACATATACTGGCAAAGATAATGCTGGTCTTCACATTTCCAACATTTGATATTTCCATTCTTATCATAGAAACTAAATCCTTTGTCCGATTCTGCTGCTTTGCCAGTCATCGCAACTAACTTCCTTCCTTTTCTATTTGAGTTGCTACTTTAAGCACAAGAGAAGGACCTCTTAAAAGTAGGCTTAAATTGATTCACTCTACTTAACTTCTTGTTCCACTTTGATTCCATCAGTATCCGGTTGTTTTTAAGCTGGCATGCCTTAATATAATTGCAGTACATATTGAATCAATCGATTAAACTCCATTTCATACTGTGCCATATTCATCGTATCCTTTTTCAAACTCATTAATTCTTCAATCATTTGGTTTTAGGCACTTATAGGAAAATATTGATTCTTGAGCTCTTCTCTAAATATTTGCCATGCAAGTGATCCTGGCAAAGTTTGTGCTTTTGAGTCCCATCATATCTGTGCTCCTGACTTTAATAAGAAAGTTCCTTATGAGAGCTTTTGCTCTTCTGGTACTTGAAAAGCTTCGAGACTTCACTCAATTTAGGTTAGCTAATCATCAACTATTGTTGGTTTTCCCACTTCTCCTTTAAAATACCAATTAGCTTTGATAAACTTCGTATGATTACTAACTTTTGGTAGTCGGTGTTCTCTTGGCTCCACTTCAGGTTGCCTTTAACCTGTAACATTTCCACCCACTAAGAGGTGCTGAATTAAAGCTCCTTGTTGTTGGATCATAGTTTACATATTTACCATCATTTGTCCAAATTGAATAGGGCCCAACATATTAGGGGGGGTGGAGGTGCGGGTAAATCATTCCTTGGTTGATCTTGTTGTGCAGGCGAAATTGGAAGTGGTTATCCATTTCCAAGTTGTCCATCCACATTCTTATTTCCTTCTTCTACCATGTTTCCTTAATTACGATTTGGTAACCTACACTTAAAATCCATTTACTTATTAGTTAACATAAGTTTATGAAGTCTTTGAAGAACCTTCTGAATGCGCACTATTCATTTAAACACCACAAAATCACAATTACACATTATTTGGTAACCATTCACAATCACAACCTACTTAAGTTAAGCATATCTTGTATATATGTAATGATATAGACATCACTTGCTGTAATATCCAAGTCTCAGTTCAACGAAGAATAACATTGAATTAATACCTGTAAATATAGTATCGCCTATACATATTTATATACTATTACATCACCTATAATCACCTGTATATATGATAATAATGTGTAATAACCTGTTATCGACCTGCTCATTCCAATCTCCATACAAATATTCAACTTAAAGTACATTCAATATACCAAAACTCTACACATACTACATTACTAGCTTTTCCTGATATAACTTTACAACTCAAGAGTATGCATCATAACTTGAACTTTTACATAAGGAATAAACTACTCTATAATTTAACTTTACATCAGATAATTACATTCAAACTGAACTTTTTACATCACTAGTCATATATAAACATAATTGTACAAGCAAAAATTACATCAGAACTACCTAGTACATAAGTTCTAAATACATCTTCCTTGCCTCGAGTACAAAAGTATATTTATAATTCCAAAATAATATTTTTATCAAAAAGAGGAAAGAACATTTAGATAACAAAGTACATAATATAAACCACACGATTCGCAAATTCTAAAAGTAGTCAAACTCCTATTCACTCCATCCATCCAATTCATTCGATGGCATAATGCCTTTTAAAGGAAACCAATTTTCATAAGCATTTAAATCTATATTTTCATTTCCTACTTCTAAGTCAGAACTTACCACTATTTTTTCAAAGGTCTTAGGAACAAAAACAACTTCCTACACATAATCACTATCCTTATTTGCCAACTCAGATTCTTCAACTTGATTCACTTCCTATCCTTCGTTAGCTTTTATTTGAATTCCTACTCGATCTCCAAAATTAGCTACCACCTCAATTTTAATTTCCTCCTTAATCTCATTTCCCGCTTCCACCTAAGTGATTTCTATTTCTAAATCATATTCCAGATCTTCATCAAGATCCTTTTCTTTTATATTCTCACTAACATTTTCTTTTTGAACGAGAAATGGACTCTCAAGAGGTTATATAGATAGTTCAAGTTCATGTGATTGCAAGGGTACCTTAATACTTACATTCCGAGTCGACGGAAATCTTAGAAACCAAAATGATGGGAATCAAGCTACGGGGCCCTTGACCCACAGACGAGCTTGAGGACTAGAGGGGTTAGCATGACGAATCTTTATGTTCTAACCAACCCTTATTGAGGCTAAGTACCTCCTTGTTGAGTCACCTCTAACGTCATACTGTATGACCACCCATTATTGTGTGGTATGCCAAGTTAACGATTACTCTCTGTTACCGAGTCGATCAATTGCTTGGCCTCTTCCTTGTCGAGGAGTCGAAAGAGAAAGATCGAATTGACTAGACCATCCCTACTCGGACAAACCCATTCGTCCGTACTTTTTGTCCGCATCTACTAACAACCTTGCCAATGTAGCATCGCTACGTGTACTATATCATGTGTAGAATCTATAACACCAGTGATTGTTTCCCTTATATATTCATTTTTATTCTTTTGTATCATGTAACATTGCTTCTTTAGGAAACGTCCTTTTTGTCTTTTCCCTTTTAGGCAAGTTACCTTAGTTTGCAGGTATAAATACCCTTGTACTTGTAGTTATAGGAAGATCGAATTACCTTCAATACACTTGAGTACTTTCTTCCTTACATAAATACTGCTTGTTACTCTTGGCATCGCTCTTATCTTTTCCCTTAAGCAAGGTTAGGTGGCGAGTAACCTTATTAGACTAATTCATGTATCATATTAAACTGTATCGTGAGTCCTTAGAAGTTCCATTAGTACATCATATCCTTTGGGGTTGTTCGTGGGTCTGCTTACTGTATTTATTCTTCATTTCTTACACTTTTCGAACCTTTCCCTATTAACGCTTTTCAAGCTTTTTGCAAGCTTGGACCCATCTAGCGACTGTCCTTGTCTGTTTTTGGTTACAGTTCGCATCATCTTGATATTAGAGTGGAAGTTTTGTGTGAGCTGTAGTTAGTTCTTCTTGAATTCTATTATACTCTATTTTGTATGTGCGAAACAGAGTAAGTTACCGTATTCACTTAACTGCTGTGGTTTTAGCTGTTCACTCTTCGAAGTGTTTGTTTTAATTTTAATCTGTGAGGAAAAATGATAGATCCAAGTATAAATGATAATATCGGTGATGACAGTAGAGTTTTCCACCATAGATGATAATCTTAAGGAACTCCCAGAAGTACTGTTAAGAGACTTGATGAGCTAGCTAACCTCTTGGTCAATCTGACCCGAGCTGTTCATGCCTTATCTTGCTGACTCACTAAGGTCGTGCAAAACATTTTACAAGCTGCTCAACCTATTAGAGGTTAGAACCCAGCTCGACCAGTTTGACGTGAAGGAGTTGGTGGACAAGTAAGGCAAAGGATAAACCTGAGAAGCTAGATGAGGAGGAAGAAGAGTATTTTGAAGAGGAATGTGTACGAGTCCCCAGAGCATCTGACCATGTGAAGCTTCGAATTCCGAGTTTCAATGGATTTGAGAATGTTAACGAATACCTGGATTGGGAAGAGAAGGTGGAGCGTATATTTGATTATTATCAATATGAGGATTATAAGAAAGTTATGACTGTTGTCGTTGAATTTTCTGGATATGCCGCCACGTAGTGGAAGAATTTTCAGGCCATGAGAAGAAGAGAAGGGTATCGAGAGATTAGCACTTGGCTGAGATGAAGAGAGTGCTTAGGAACCGATTCGTACTGAAAACTTATCTCCAAGATGTATTCACTCGGCTTCAGGAGCTGAGACAAGGAGGTCAGACTGTTGATGAATATGTTCAGGAATTCTAAATACTTATGATGAGGAACCACCTGCCGAATAGTCTTAAGGTTTATCACTGGGTTGATAGGAGACATAAGAGACATTGTGGAGCTCTAACGATTTGACACAATGAATGAAGTTGTTAGGATTGCCCAACGAGTAGAGAGGTAGAAAAGGAGCCAAGTAACGATCAGAATGTCGATTAGCCGATCTGGACAAGCCAGTCATCGGACTCTGTTGAGTACCGAGGTGAGCAGAAGGGTTGATGTCCGAGCCTAGGATAAAAGCCAACCTGAAGATTTAGCACCAACCCAAACGTATGAGAAGGGGCAAAAGTCTGGTAGGAAGACCAGTCAGATCAAGTGCTTCAAGTGTCAAGGGTTCGGACATATGGCTGCTCAGTACTTGAACCGAAGGATGATAGTCATTAAGGGAGACATCTTAAAATTAGATGTAGAGAGTACGGATAAGGAACCCGAAGAAGAGGTTTTTGCCAAGAATGAGAATGCCGAGAAAGAGTTAATTAAGGAAAACGTGTATGGCAAGGACTTGGACCAACTACTCATGGTTGTCCGACGTACTATAAGTGTGGAACTCTCACGAGAGGAGGAGCAGAGAGATAACTTATTTCATATCACTTACAAGGTAAATGATCAAACATGTGCCCTCATTGTGGATAGTGGGAGTTGTACCAATACAACGTCAACCAACCTCATTTTAAAACTGAGGTTGCCAACTGTTGCACACCCGAAGCCATATAAGTTGCACTGGTTGAGTGAGAAGGGAGCCTTACATGTTACCCGGAAAATATTACTACTGATCACCATCGGTAATTACTCCAACCAGATTCTTTGCGATGTGCTGCCCATGTGCACGTCCTATGTGTTGTTAAGAAGACTGTGGTTGTTTGATAGGAGAGTCATCTACAACGGTTATAGGAATACCTACATGCTTGAGAAGGATGATTGGAAGATCATGCTAAATCCGATGTCGTTGAGAGAAGTTCATAAGTTACAGATAAAGCTTGCTCGTGAATCGAAGAAGGCTTTAGTGATGAGTAGAGCTGAACTCTGAGAGGCTATTAATGCTAATAAGCCAACCTTTCTTTTGGTTAGGCGACTACTGGAAATGAAGAAGTGGAATGATTTACCCTAAGAGGTGAAGGAACTGTTGGATGAATATGCCAACCTATTCCTGAAACAGTTGCTAGTAGGGTTACCCCCGACCCGAGGCATAGAGCACTGCATTGACTTAGTAACTGGCGTTGTATTGTCGAACAAGCCAGCTTATCGCATAAATCTCGAGTAGGCTTTTGAGCTTCAATGTCAAGTTAATGAGTTGATAGAAAGAGGATATGTGAGAGAGAGTCTTAGCCCTTATGCTGTGCCTGCACTCCTAGTATCGAAGAAGGATGGAACCTGATGAATGTGTGTTAACAGTCGAGCCATGAACAAAATTACTATCAAATACAGGTATCTAATCCTTAGGCTAGAAGACATATTGGATGAACTGAGTGGAGTCAAAATTTTTAACAAGATTGATCTCAAGTCTGGCTACTATCAAATTTGCACGAGGCTAAGAGACGAGTAGAAAACTGTGTTCAAGACTCAACATGGACTATACGAGTAGATGGTCATACCTTTCGGCTTGTCAAATGCCTCGAACACTTTCATGAGACTTATGAACCATGTGTTAAGACATCTCATTGGAAAGTATGTCATGGTGTACTTCGATGACATCTTGATCTGTAGTACCGACCTGTCGAGTTATTGTGAACACATCAGAACAGTCCTAGATATCCCTTGTGCCGAGAAACTATTCGGCAATTTGAAAAAATGTTGCTTCTATCAGGAGGAAGTGGTATTCTTGGGCTATATAGTTAGTGGAGGAGGCTTATGAATCAATGATGAGAAATCCAAGCAATTGTTGAATGGTTGACCTCTACTACTTGTGCTGACGTGAGAAGTTTCCATAGACTGGCTTCATTTTACCAAAGGTTCATCAAGAACTTCAGCACCCTCGCCGCACTAGTTACTGAATTAACGAAGAAAAACACCAACTTCTAATGTGGAGAAAGGGAGGAGAGGAGTTTTACTGTGAGATTAAGAAGAGATTGACCTCCGCCCCAGTGTTAGTGTTACTTGATTTTAACAAAATTTTTGAGTTAAAGTACGACTTATTAGGCATTGGAATAGGTGTTGTCCTGATGCAAGAAGGCCAATCAATTGCCTTCTACAGTAAGAAGCTCTAAGGACCTTAGATAAATTACTCCGTGTATGACAAAGAGCTCCTGGCACTAATTCGCGCACTGTAAGTATGGCAACACTATCTACTATCGAGAGAATTTGTCATATATATTGACCATGAGTTATTACAGTACCTCCGAAGTTAGACCAAGCTGTCTAAGTGGCATGTGAGGTGGGTTGAATTCCTTGAAGGATTCAATTTTGTAATCAAATACAAGCAAGGAAAGAGCAACATAGTTGCAGATGCTCTTTTGAGGAGGCATGTACTCTTGTTAGAATTGCAGCCCAAACTATTTGGTTTTATGAGTATCAAAAAACAGTATTTCAAGAATCCACATTTTGGACCAATAATTTCGGGATGTATGGATGGGAGAACAGTAGATGAGTATTATGTGTAGAATGGCTATCTATTTCGAGGAGGAAAATTATGCGTGTCGACTAGTTCCCTACGGGAATTATCAATTAGGGAAGCCCACAGTGAAGAACTCTTTGGATACTTTGGAGAGAGAAGAACCTGCGAACTAGTGAATGGCTGATTATTTTGGCCGAGAACGCGAAGAGATGTATAATGAATGGTTGAAAGTTGTGCTATGTGCAAAAAAGCCAAGTGCCAAGCTAAACAAGGGAAGGCGATGCCCCTACTTGCTCCGACGAGGCTATGGACTGAACTAATCATAGACTTTGTTCTTAGATTGCCGAGAACTACCCGAGGAAAAGATTCTATAATGGTTGTTGTGGATCTGTTCAGTAAGATAGCATACTCTGTGCCCTGTACAAAAACTAACAACGCTTTGGCTATTGCTTCTCTTTTCTTACAGGAGATTGTGTGGATACACAGCATGCCGAGAAGTGTAGTCTCCGACAGAGACCCAAAGTTCTTAAGCCATTTCTGGAGAACTCTGTGGCACTGGTTGGGAACCAAATTACTCTTTAGTACCTCTTGTCACTCCTAAAATAACAGCTAAACAGAGGTAGTTAATCATACTTTGAGTTCACTGCTTCGAGTTGCAGTCGATAAGAACTTGGTTGATTGGGACGTTTGCCTGCTAGTGGTCGAGTTTGCTTATAATCGAACCGTACATGACACCACTAAGCAGACCCCTTTCAAAGTGGTTTATGGATTCAATCCCAAGTTACCCCTCGACCACGCCCCAATACCCGTACCTGTGCAAGAGGACCTTGACGCCTTGGACAAAGCACAATCCCTTCAGCACATATATGACAAAGTCACTTGACACATCGACTAGGTTGCTAGAAGAATGCGTGAAAAGACCAGGGGTCAGTCGGCCAAACAATTTCAGTCGGGAGACTTAGTATGGTTATACCTCAGCAAGAAACGGTTAATGAACAAAGGGAAAAACAAATTATCTGTGAGAGCGGAAGGACCTTTCATAATCCTCTAGAAAATTAGTGATAGCGCCTACAAGTTAGAACTGCCTGAAGACTATGGGGTTTCTGACGCCTTCAACATCGCTGACTTCAGTCCATATCACCCTGACGAAGAACTGAGCAAACACCATTTGGATTTGATCCTACATCCAAAACAACCTGGATGGAATGATGGGAATTAAGTTACGGGGCCCAACCCGTAGCCAAGCTTGAGGACTAGAGGGGCTGGCACAACGAATCCTTATGTTTCAAGTAACCTTTGTCGAGGCTAAGTACCTCCCTATCGAGTCACCTCAAATGCCATGTCGTATGACCGCTTATTATTGTATGGTATGTTGAGTTAACGATTACTCTCTGTTGCCGAATCGACCAATTACTTGGCCTCTTCCTTACCGAAAAGTTGAGAGAGAAAGATCGGATTGATTAGGCCATCCATATTCGGACAAACCCATTCGTTTGTACTTTTTATTCGCATCTACTAATAACCTTGCCAATGCAGCATCGCCACGTGTATTATATCATGTGTAGAATTTGTAGCACCAGTGATTGCTTTTCTTATATATTCATTTTTACCCTTTTATATCATGTAACATTGCTTCTTTAGGAAACGTCTTTTTTGTCTTTTCCCCTTTGGGCAAGTTGTCCTAGTTTACAGGTATAAATATCCTTGTGCTTGTAGTTGTAGGAAGATCGGATTACCTTCAATATACTTGAGTACTTTCTTCCTTGCGTAAATACTACTTGTTTACTCTTGGCATCGCTCTTATCCTTTCCCTTAAGCAAGGTTAGGTGGAGAGTAACCTCATTGGACTAATTCGTACGTCATATCAAATTGTATCGTGAGTTCTTGGAAGTTCTATTGGTGTGTCATATCCTTTGGGGTTATTCGTGGGTTTGCTTATTATATTCATTCTTCATTTCTTACCCTTTTTGAACCTTTCCCCATTAACACTTTTCGAGCTTTCTACAAGTTTAGACCCAGCTAGCGACTGGCCTTATTTGTTCTTAGTTACAGTTTGCATCATAATTCTAGGAGGATAATCTCTAGGTACATGTGGAGTTCCTATAAGGGCTTGATCAAAATTGGGTGAATAATCTTTACCAGGTTCCGCTATAGCAAGAAAATACAACACCGGGACCATTATAGATACAATTCCCTTATGATCATGTATTTCTTCTCAAAAGCTGCAACTACAATACATTTATTATATAAAGAACCTAACTCATCCTCCATAATCTTTCAATCATCCCTTATACTCCAAGATAGTCCCTTCTTATAAGTAATTATAATCTTATCTATAGTATAGAATATTATTTAGTTAGCTAACTCCAATAACAAATTTTGCAACCGAACTTAATAGTTCATCTCCTTTCCAAATGTAACCAAGCATAAATCAATCCATGCTTCCAAATCTGAAAGTAGGTACAACACAACACAAGCTATATTAGTATTATCTTTTACTTGTTTTTGTTTCGTGTTATTTAGGTTCTTATATATAGGTAACTCAGATATACAGTCACAGTCTAAGTCTTTTATGCCCCATTTGCTTTTCCCTAACTCTCAGCGTTCCTAACATCTAGGTCATTTTAATTAGACGCTTCAAAACCTGGTTCTTTATAAACATGCTCTAATACTACCCAGAACTGTCATGTGATAAACTCGAGGAGTCGTAATAGCCCCGCTATATAAACCAACCTAAACTAGAAGTTACCTTCTTTAGTTGTTAACATAGGTATAGTCTCGACAAGGCGATTGACGACTTGACTAACTTTGAAGTAATCAAATAGATACTTATGATATATAATACCTGTAGAGTATAACTTTACAAAATATAGTTTTCTATATTTATAGATAGATAAAGTCCTTTACATAGTTTTATATACATCAAAAGTTTTTAAAACTTTTAAAAGTACTGTACAATTCCATAAGAAGACTTCACTTCATAACATAGATACATCAGTGATCTAACGAAATTTATAAGGCCTCCTAGCAAGACCTTATAGTCTTCCCACAAAAGAAAAGAAAAAATATCAATCTATTCATTAATCTTGAACTCCTCACTCCTCGGCTCGTCAGAACTAAACCGTAGATTATTGTGACGAGGCATCCTCAGGTACTACTTTGTACTTACAAAACAATCAGGATGTGAGCTCAACTAAGTCAGTAAGAACGGATGGAGCCATAAGAGTATATTAACAAATATGGTTGTTTAATCATTAATTAAATGCAATTTTAACAAGCAAATGATATATCATCCTACGATTTTTAACTAGTTCATTGTGAAGTTAGAGAAATTTCGTCCACTCTAAATTACATTTAAAGAACTTTCAACTTGACACAATCATACTAAATTTGGGCTTGTGTAATATAGGCACTCTCTTCCCTAGGTAACATTCGAACCATGGTTTCTAACCTTGCCATGACCCTCTCTTTTGTTACTTAGTTTGATTGAGAGTAGGAAAATGACCATTTCTGTTATTTTCATCGAAGTATCGGTATTTAGTTTGACAACCTAATCATTACCTCCATTGGGTTATTGTGAATGTCAAATTAGATTTAGTCGATTTAGGATTAATCTATATTATGAGGCGAGCAACTAAGTTCATACACATAATACATGCTATGTTCAAGCAGAGAACAATACTCAGAGTTCAACTCCTAATCATTAATCAGTATCATAAGCACACACATGGCACATGTACAAATAACCTAGCTACAACCACAAAGAAGTACCTTAATTTTCCAAGTAGCCTAATATGATACTCCAATATACTGTTAAGTATCTGTAGACACTTTATTTTTACCCTCTTTATATTTTTAATATATTTTTTTTAGGATAAGGTAAAAGATCCTAGTTTTTTTTTTTTAAAAAAAGAAAAAAGTGAGAAAAGAAAAAGCACAAAAAATAGAAAATTTAGAAAAAAAGCACAAAAGTTTAGAAAATAAAATATTTAGAAAAAGAGAAAGAGAGTTTATATAAGAATAGGAATTTTAATAGCCTTTTTGGGCCTTAAATGATAAAAATAACAAAGGGACTTTAGGTTTAGGCTTAGATTTAAATCTAACTCAGGTCAACCTAGTCTATGCAATTTTATTACATATATAGATAAGGCATAGGCTAATGGCTTGATGGTACTACACTTGGTCTTAATATTGAAAGGAGTCATAGGTCTTGGGTTCGAATCCGTTATTAGCGACTTTGTGCCTTTTTCTTTTTTTTTCGTAGCAGAGTACATATGTCAAGGGGCCATTGGACCACGTATCAACGACTAACATGTGGTTTGCGTTTGTTCGTCTACGTAGTTGATGTGGCACCATGTTAGCAAGCTCTTTATCTCCCTTTTCCCTTCTTTCCCTCTTTTTCCCTTCGTTTCCCCAACTTTTTTGTGCATACCCAGTCCATACCCCATACTTTTCCATAATTTTCCATGAGATTACCACATGTAAATACACGGTTTTTTGGTCAAATCTTGTTCCTTGCATGACCCTCTTCGTATTGAACCCAAAAGTAAGGCTACATTCATCCGTTTTAAGTGATTAAATCAGCAAAGAAATTAAGGAAAAACTCAAAATCCAGGGTTTACATTCATGGCCAAATTTAGCCATTGATAACACTTATCAAGTTAACCGGAGCTTGTTTTAGTATAAATAGGACTACAATCTTCGATCCTTGGCATCCTACGAGCTTTCAAATCACTCAAAACACACTTACGAGCATACTCTCTTTCTAGCCACTCATTTCTCTCTCTCTTTCTCTCTTTCTACAAGATTGGTAAAGTTCAAAGGTTTTTGAACGAAACTAATCACATAGAAATGTTGCTCGGACCATCTACTCTCAAAACCAATTGCTCCCATTAGCAATTGTAACCCCTAACACCTTCAACCACCAAACTCTTGTTGCCACCACTATACTTTACTCTACCATTGCCTCCACCACTCTTCAAGCAAAAAAAAAAAAAAAAAACTATACCTCATGCTCCTATACTCTTGAAAGCCCTAGGAGATACACCCCATTTACGCCCAGTTACCATCGTAAACAACATCCACCAGCGCCCATTACTGTCTAAAACTCTAACCACCAAAAACCACCACTACTGACTAAGGTATGATCACCATTGGCCTTTTCACCAATGACAAGCACATGAAAGTGCTTTTTCCCCTTGGAAAATCAGCCCAAAACCACCCCAGACACGTCCTTGAGTTGTTACTTTTGTCTCATATATGACCCGACTTGAACTACTCAGACCCGACCACCAACCTAAAGTCTGAGCTGCATACTGCAGTTGATCCAACCCACATATTCAAAGTTTGACCCTGTCTTATTCAGTTGATTTTCCAATTTTTTGCATTTTTTAAATTTATTTATTCTTACATTGTACTTGTAATTGTAACCTAAAAAAAATCCTAAAAAAGAAAAAAGAAAGAAAAAGAAAAAAGAAAAAAAAAAGAGAAAAAGAAAGAAAAGAAAAGAACAAAATGGGAAAGTTTAGTTTACTTTTTTTTAATTTCTCGATTAATACATAAATAAAGATAAAATAGAGTAAAATAAAATAAAATAAAGAAAAATAATAAAAATTAAAAATCATTTTATAACTTAGAAAATTTCACTTTCCAAATAAATGAAATAAATTAACCCTTTTTTTAAAGTTAGTACTTTTCTAAGAATTTTCATATATATGTATATATATATATATTAAGTTTAAGACCGTTTTATAAATTTTTCCTCAAATAACTGAAACCGAGTCAAAAACATAAATCCAACCTTATTCAAAAATTAAAATCAACCTAACCATCTAAAGTTTTTATTAACGAACTACAGAAGTTTGATCTCGAATAGCGAGTGCATAAGTACTTGTATGTAATTATAGGGTGACATAAAATATGGAAAATTTTTTTTTCCACCTTTTGTAAATATATGTTCAATATATCCTTTTTTGTAGATTCAATTGAATTAACTTAGCTGCATGTGAATAGCTTTTATTTTAAGGGTATTATTGAAAGATAAGATTAATTTCGAAAAATTAAAATGGTATCCGTTAAAAGTTTAAAAAAAAAGTTAGCTCCCGGACTCAATATTTGGTTTTTAAAACCATTTAAAAAAATTAGTTTTATAAAAAAAATCAATAATTAAATTATAACTAATTCACCCAATCAGTTATAACTTAATTTTTTTTCCCGACTCCAGTCAGGTGACAATTTTGAACAGTTTTAAAAATAAAAAATCAAGTTTTTCTTAACTCTTAGTCTAGGGTTAGTATTAAACGAGTTTGGGTTTAACAAAACCTGGAAAATAATTAGGCTTGACAGCTTAGCGACTTTATTAGGGACGTTAAGAGGGCTATCCACTTAAAAACTCTTTGAAATTAAATTTGTCTTTCAAAATGCCCGTGTTATTTATTTATTTATTTATTATTATAATTCATTTCATGTATATACTTTGTTTTAATTGCCGTATTCATTTTGTATGCAACATGCCTAGGACATTGGGCGAAATGGTTACATCAAGGATGTAAGATAGATATAGTTAGACTCAAGCAGTCTTAGGATCCTAAGAAGAAAGCCATTGTGTAGGTTTTGAGTGTTATGGGGTAATTATTACTCAGGGTTGATTTGATTGCCTCACTTAAACTTCAATGTGACTAAGGAACTGTCCTTTTGAAAATATGTGAGGTTACAGAGTTTAAGGATCTTTAGAACTTGCCCAAATCCCATATACTTAAATCATGAGTTAATATACTACTCCTAGAAATTGCAACCCCACTAATGTTTGAGTGTTTTAAAAAATGTGATCAATTTTATACCTATTCTTTTATAAACATATAGTCAAATAGTGGGGTTTCAACTTAAGGAATAATGTGTTAACCCAAATGTTTCTAGTATTTGCATGTTTCCATGTACATTTTTTTGTTTCATTAATAATTGATTCTTGTCTACGAAATGTTTAGGCCTAAAATAACAGGTAACCAAGCAAACAATCAGAGAACTGATAGGCTATAAGACCTTGCTAAGATTTGCGAGCAACTGTTAGAGGTTGAAATTGCCTATCTAAAGGAGAAGCTTAAATGCTTTGAAGCTCATAACTAGGCCTTAAAAGCCTTTTTTAGATAAGTTATTGGGGAAACCCATGAAATGTTAGAAGACCTTAGAGCTTGTTTGCAAGACTTAGTTTAAAGTTCTTTTTAGTTTATATCTAAGGGGCCTAGAATAAATGTTAGGCCCTCTTCCTTTATTTTTCTATACTCTAACTTGTCAAATAATAAAAGTTCCCTTTAGCGAATCATTTTCTTCATATTCTCTTTTTGTAAATAGTTTCAATAGCATTCATCTAACCATTGTTCTCCTTTACTTAGGGAAATGTAAATAAAATCCCTTGACTTGTAAATTAGAACCCCTAAATCTCCATTTGTATTTAGATTTCTCAATTTATGTGAAATAAGGCCTTATCCTTCTCTCTCTCACAAAAAAAAGAGCAAATACATATATATATATATATATATATATGAAACAAAAAAAAGAAAAAGAAAAAAAGAAGAAATTTGCTAACTACTACGAATTCTTATGGGCTCAACCCAAATATGACCTTTGGCCCATTATGGTAGCTAACCTGAGCCAAAACCCTTGGCCCACTCAGGCAGCCAGCTTAAATATTAGTCCTTGGTTCGTTAAATAGCCAAACCAAATATAAGCTCCTCAGCCTATCAAGGTAGCTAAACCAAACACAAACCTCGACCCATCAAAGTAGCCAAACCAAGCTAAAACCCATGGTTTAGTGAGAAAACCAAACTTAACCATAAACCAAGTCAAAATATAACCCCAGTCTCAAATTTAGATCTAATTAAAAGTATTAAAGTAAGCTATGTTTTAAGAAAATTGAGAGGCAAAATCAATTTCTACCCCAGGGCAAAAATAAATATAAATTCCTCTTTAAGGAATTGGTAACTCACTTTTGAAAAGTTTAGAATGAAAAGAGTCAAACTTTATCCAACACATTAATCCTTAAACACTTTGAGAGTTGAGTAACATAAAGATAAGGATATTTTGAACTTATTCCTTATAGGGGGTCAATTTAGAATTTAATATGCAAATTAAAATGAAGTTAGGCATTCATTTTCAAATCCTAGAACACAATTATCTCTTGTTAATCCCATTGGAACAATTTGGAGAATTTTCAAATTTAAACCCTATTAAGAATCACCCCATAATGGGGCAATTGGGAGGTTAGGATCATTGATTAAGAAAGAAGAATAAATTTGGTTTATGCTTGCTTTAGTAACGTTAATTCATAGACGACTTTTATTTCTATAAGTTATTTTTCATTAAAATAAATAAGAGCCAATTCATTTTCAAACACCTTAAGCTTATACATACTTTACTTAAGCCCATACGCATGGGTCCATGGATTTAAGGCTTTGAATCTCTCAAAGACAAAAACTTGCAATGGAGATAATCATTTTTTGGGTAAAAGGAAATAGAGAAGAGTAAAAAATAATGGGGCAAAAAAAAAAAAAAGAAAGAAGAAATAAAAAATAAAAAAAAAGGAAAAAGGAGAAAGGTTTGAAAATGGGCCTTGTATGTAAGAGAAAATCCCTAGCCAAAGAAGACTAAAAAAAAAAAAAAAAATTTAACACAAGTACCTGAATCTCATGCCTAGCCTAAAAACATAAGCCCTACATATTCATCCCAAATCACAAAACACAAAGCCACTTTACACATTCTTAATCACAAACATAAAGCCTTCTTACTCGTAATACCATCCTTATTTAATAAAGTTCTTCTAATCACAAGAATAATTTATCTTTAATAAAGATTATTCTTGAAATTAAGGCAAGCATACTTTTAGTTTTTTTTTTTTTAATGGTTCTTAAATCGTATACTTGGGTTAAATAAAAATATTTATTTCAAAACAGGCCTTCTCATTAGACCTTTTTGAAACTCTTTAACCAAAAGCCTAAATTCATAATGTTAGATCGAAAAATACCTAACAGATTTATCAAAGCGTATCACCTACAAAATGGACTAAAATTTTTGGAACAATAGTCAAGAGTGTAATCTAGACTAAGAATGCGTAAGGAAGTCCTCTTGGACTGGACTAATCATGAGTTACCTTTTCCTTAGAAATTGAATGTTTAAAATCACAAAAGTTTCACCAGGAAACTTAGCATCAAATATTAAGAAGAATACAAGATGCCCTACACGGTTACCAAGGAAGGAAATGGATATAAAATTTGTTCCTTAATAAAAATTTATGCCTATTAGTAAACTTTCAAAATAAAAAAAAGGGAAAGAGTGAGAAAAAGTAAAGGCTTGTTACAATTTTTTATCCAAGTCCATGTTAGCTTGAGTGGCTAAGCTTTTGATTCACGTCACATATCTTCCTTTTAATGTGGTCACACTTTTTAAGTTGACCATAATAGTCTAGATCATTCTCACTAATGTAGTTTTTGATGTCCATTAACTTTTTTTTTTTTATATATTAAGGGATCTAATCTCTAATGTCTTTTTTGTCATAAATGGTTTTTACTAAATCCTTTGTTTGTAAAAATTTTCAAGTTAAGAAGTTTTTCCAATTAGTTATTGATGGGAATCAAGCGACAAGACCTTTGACTAGCAACCGAGCCTATGGATTGGAAGCCTTGGCCTGGCGGATTCTCCTGTTCTAACCAACTCCTATCGAGGCCAAGTATTTCCTTACCGACACGTTCTACATGCTGAGCTGTATGACTGCCTATTTCTCACAGATAGTGTGCCAAGAAGCAAAATGCCAAGAAAATAGTCAATCCTTATTCTTACTCACTCCTGGCCAATTACTTACTCAACATCGCCTTTGCCGAGATGACGAGAGAGGGACTCCGGACTAACTCAGCCACCCCTGCTTAGACAAGCAAGCTGACCATACCTTTTTGTTCGCATCTTCCAACGGTTTCGTCAATAAAGCATCACCATGTGTACGAAATTATGTGTAGAATTCATTACACCAATGATTGTTTTTTCTTGAATATTCATTTGTACCATTTTGTATCTTATACATTATTTCCTTAGGAAATACCCTTTTTATCTTTTTCCTTTTAGGCAAGTTGCTCTAAATTATGAGTATAAATACCCTTGTAATTGTAGTTACATTAGATAGATTATTATTAATATACTTGAGTATTTTTCCTTTCTTGTATAAATACTACCTGTTTATTCTCGGCATTACTCTTATCCTAACCCTTGAGCAAGGCTAGGTGGCGAGTAACCTCACCGGATCGATTCATACATCATGTTGAATTATGCCGTGAGTCCTTGAAAGTTCCATTGGTACATCATATCCTCTGGAGCTGTTCATAGGTTTTTGCATACTCTTCATTTGTATTTGTTCTTTCGCCATTCCCTTATCACTTTCTTTTTTGAGCTTTCTACAAGCTTGGATTCATTCAACGACTGACCTTGTCTATTCTTGGTCACGATTCGCATTATCTTAGTATCAGAGCAGAAGTTTTGTATAAGCTGTAGTTAGTTCTTTTTGAAGTTCTGTTATACTCTATTCTATGTATGTGAAACAGAATAAGTTAGTGTGTTCATCTTAGTTGTTGTGTTTGCTAGTTGTTAATTTCCTAAAATGTTTGTTTGAGCTTTGAATATATGAAGAAAATGATAGACTCGAGCGTGATTGTTGGTATGGGAGATGACTATAGTGGAGTCGTCCACCATAGATGATGGTCTTAGGGAACCTCGAGAAGGGCTGATAAGAGACTTGATGAGGTGGCTAACCTCTTAGTAGATCTGACCTAAGCTGTTCATGTATTGGCTTTCCAACCTATTGAGGCTACGCAAAATACCCCATAAGTAGCTCAACTTGTTAGAGGTTAGAACTTAACTCAACCAGTTCGAGGTGGATGAGTAAGGAGAAGAATTGATTTAGTAGATGTGGGAGATGAGGAAGAAGAAGAGTATTTTGAAGAAGAACGTGTACAAATCCCCATAACATTTGACCATGTGAAGCTTTGCATTCGGAGCTTCAATGTATCTAGGAATGCTGATGAATATTTGGAGTGGAAAGAGAAAGTGAAACATATTTTTTATTATTATCAGTACGAGGATTACGAGAAACTGAGAACTACTGTTGTTGAGATCTCCATATATGCTGCCATGTGGTGGAAGGATTTCTAAGCTATGAGGAGACAAGAGGGATACCGAGAGATTAATACATGGCCTGAGATGAAGAGAATATTGAGAAATAAATTTGTACTGAAAACTTTTCTACAGGATACCTTCACTCGGCTTCAAGAGTTGAAACAAAGAGGCCGAATAGTTGATGAGTATGTTTAGGAATTCCAAATGCTCACGATTCGATGTGAAGTGGAGGAGCCCCCAATGCAAACAATCTCTAAGTTTATCATGGGATTGAGAGGTGATATTCGGGACATTATGGAACTCCAACGATTCACAACAATGGATGAGGCCATCAAAATAACCTAGCGAATAGAGAGGTAAAGAAGGAGCCGAGTACCGACCAAGATGCTGACTAGTTGACCTGGATAGGTGAGTCATTGAGCTTAGTCGAGTACCGGGCCGAGCTGAAAGATGCATGTCTGACTTGACGTTAAAATGTCAACCCGAACTTATGAGAAGAGGCAAGGATCAGGCAGGAAGATGAGCCAGGTCAAGTGCCAAGGGTTTGGACATATGATTGCTTTGTATTAAAACCAACGAACAATGGTTATTAAGGGAGACATCCCGAAGCTAGAGGTAGACAGTACAGATGAGGAACCCGAGGAGGAGGGGATCCCTACTAAGAATGAAAATGCTAACAAAGAACTAATTGAAGAGGATGTGTTTGCTGAGGACTTATACTAGTTGATCATGGTTGTTCGACTTACAATGAATATGGAACCCTCATGAAAGGAGGAGTAGAGGGAGAATATGTTTCATACCACCTGTAAGGTGAATAACCAGGTGTGTGCCCTCATTATAGGCAGTGGAAGTTATACTAATGTGGCATCGACCTATCTTATTTCAAAACTGAAGTTGTCGACTGTTACACATCTAAAATCGTATAAGTTATACTGGTTGAGTGAAAAAGGGGCATTGCATATCACTTAGCGAATACTATTGCCGATCACTATAGAGAATTACTTTGACTAGCTTCTCTGTGACGTACTGCCCATGTATGTTTCTCACGTGTTGGTAGGTAGGCCGTAGCTGTTTGATAGGAGAGTTATTCATGACAGTTACAAGAATATGTACATGTTCGAGAAGGATGACCAAAAGATCACACTGAACCCAATGCTATCAAGGGAAGTTAATAAATTGCAGACAAAACTTGCTCGAGGATTGAAGAAGGCTCTGGTGATGAGTAGAGTCGAGCTCTGAGAGGCCATCAATGCTGACAAATTGACTCTTATGTTGGTTAGGCGCCTATTAAAGATGAAAGAGTAGGGTGAACTACCTCGGAAAATCAAAGAATTGCTGGATGAGTATACCAGCCTGTTCCCAGAACAGTTACTTGAGGGGTTGCCCCCTACTTGAGGCATAGAGTACTGCATTGACCTAGTACTTAGTACCACATTGCTGAATAAACCAGCCTATCGGATGAATCCAGAGTAAGCTTTTCAATTCCAACGACAAGTCAAAGAGTTGCTGGAGAAAAGATATATCAGAGAAAGCCTCAACCCTTATGTTGTGCCGATGCTTTTAGTGCCATAAAAGGATGGAACCTGGCGGATGTAACCTGGCGGATGTGTGCCGATAGTCAAGCCGTGAATTACATTACGATCAAAACAGGTATTCGATCTCGAGGTTAAAAGACATGTTGGATGAGTTGAGAGGAGCTAAGGTTTTCAGTAAGATTAACCTGAAGTTTGGCTACCATTAAATTCACATAAGGCTAGGAGATGAATGGAATATTGCATTTAAAACTCGGCATAAACTCTATGAGTGGATGGTTATGCCATTCGGCTTGTTGAATGCCTCGAGCACTTTCATGAGATTGATGAACCACATGTTAAGACATCTGATTGGAAATCGTATCGTGGTGTACTTTGACGACATACTGGTCTACAATGCCGACATGTCGAGTCGTTACGAGCATCTCCGAGCCATATTGAATATTCTCTGTGTAAGCCCAAAAACTAACTATTCAAGGTTTCAATCGGTTGAAAGACCCGATCAAGTCTAAATTATAAAGTAAAGCTGAAAATATTAATAAAACGATCCCGTAAGTTTGAATTTAAGAAAATAAGTAATAAAATAAAAGAATATAAAAATTCTAAATTTTAAGTATATAACTTGTTATTTATCGAAAATGCGTAAAATGCATTCCGATAATTAATGAATCGCTAGAGATAAATTATATGTATACTAAAAATCATAAAATAACCTAAATAATAATTAGAAATATTTATTTGTACTATATATGAATTTACATATATGTAGAAATACGCGTAATTACTTAAAATACGCTAAATGTATTAAAATAATAAGAAATAATTAAAGAAAATTCATAATTAATTAAGAAAAAATCATAAAAAATATAGAAAAATGAAAAAAAAGTCCAGAAGTGGGGTGTTTCATCATATATTGAAGAAAAAAAAATCAACCAATTAAAATGCAACAAATAGAAAGTGAAAAAAAAAAAAGAGATAAGGCAATTGTCTTGTCTCATTAATGTACAATAATTTCCCTAAAGCCTTATAAATAGCAAGAAAAATTCAAAAGCTCATTTGGACAGTTAGAAATAAGAAAAAATTAGGGAGATGCAAAAATTGAAAGAAAAACCAAAGAAAAAAAAAGAAAAGGAAAACTGTGCAGTTAGGGCCACAAAGGAGAACCCAGACCCGAAGAGCAACTGGGAGTGGACAGCCACCACCACCACACGGTGGTGGCAACGCCCAGGTGGGTCGACACACCCATGGCCCCCGATGGTGGCCGGAGCTACCCAAATCGGTAAGTTCGATTTCTAGCCCGATTTCGTGTAATTTTGTAAAAATAGTAATTATTATTATAAAATTATGAATTTTGTTATTATGAAATATTTTTGTATGTAGTTTTTAGGAAAAATATTATTTTGATGAAAACATGTCTCGTGATATAGGGTCCTTAAAAAATCATGCAAAACCGAGCATGTTTCGATTTAGAAATAAATGACATTAGGAGTGTAGTTTTGAACCCAAAATTTTTGTGTAGATTACTTAGATGATATAGAATAGTGCTATGAAGACCATTTTCAAAAATTAATCTTAAAAAATTTTAGATAATTTTTAGGCTCTAAAATGAGGCATAAAATGAGTAATTTAGGGTTAATTAAGTAATTAAATGGTTAATTACTGATTTAGTGATTAAGTATGTGTTTTAGGATGTTAAAATCTGATGGATTATGATACTTGTAGCCTTTAGGGTGCTAGATGTAATTATTAGGTTAATTATGTAGTAAATAAGTTATATGGAAAAATAGTACATTTTAAGTTAATTTTGTAAATTAGGGTAATTAGGTGTAAAATCTGATTTAAGATGAATTTGGATATTTTGAAATGATAATTGATGTTGGGAGATAGTAATTAGAGTAATAAAAATATTAGATGTGTATTATGTACAAATAGGTGATAATACATAATATATAATTATTAGAAATATAATAAATAGAAAATATTAGAATAAAAAATTGATATTATGATAATAATAAAAATATACAATAAATCTGATAGAAAACTTGAATTTATGTAATTATATGAAAAATATAAAAATTTCTCACATCAGGAGTAAACTCGGTACACTAATAAGGATTTAAATGTATCGGGTGAAATAAAATACTGACTAGTGGTAATGATGATATTTAGGAGATCGGGAAGTAATGTGATTAATTTGACATTATGGGTTGAAACAAATTTCTAGGTTGGAGTATAAAACACTATTTAGAAATCGAACTAAAACTTAATTTAAAAATCAGTGCGAAAACCGAACCTGAACCTAACCCCAAACCTATAATAATTGTAAAAGACTTAAGACCTAGATAATTAGGCATATTAAACCCTAAAAAAAACATAACAATAAGCGTTATAGGATAAAATGAACCTATAATAGTTATATGAAAAACTGAAACCACGTTTGTGTTATAGGGATGATCGGCGATGGCCTAAGTAAATTAGACCTCGAGTGAGTAAGCGAGGAGTTGAGGTAAGTTGTGATTAATACGATGCTGTATTTTGGAGGCTTAAGATTATGCTTGATTGTGCTTGTTAAATAGTTGGATGTGTGCATGTGCTTGATTATGAGTGATGCTATGATTTTGTCTGTTGACCTAGCTTGTATTGTATGGTTTGTATGAAATGATTGATCACCCTAAATTGGACCTAATCAAATATATAACCTATAATCATAATCGAACCTACATGGTAACCTATTAGGAGAACTTAGGACTCTCTGGCTAAATACCGACCCCTTTGAAAGGGATAGTGCAGGATTGCAAAATGGTCCCTTCTTCATCCTTAGTCGAACTAAGTGATAGGAGAGGAGGTCGCGATGAGGGTGAAGTCAATGGTTTGAAGCTAGTCGCGGGAGGAGCGAGGTCTCCATTGCACAAGCCTGGGTTTGGTCTTGAGCTGTTGCATTAATGGCAACTCCTCAACCCGGATTAAAGCGAGCACAATTTCTCTAATCTCACGATGGGCCGAACAACGTCATGCGATGGCATTTACTTGCACATGCATTGTACTTAATAAGTTGATTGAAAACCTTGTTGTGTTTATGGTATAGTTTTAAGTCCTCCATCCTAACTAACTGAGCTGTGGTTGCTCACATCCCTATAGACGTCGTGTAGGTGTCAGCTAAAAAGTGGCAAACAACTACTCTGAAGCTAGCAATTGTTGGATCCTGGGAAGTGAGGAAAAACATTGAAGAATAAACACATACTTTTAAGGTTTTGTTTTATTTTAGAATTTTTCATTTTTGACTAATGTAATAACTGAATTATAGTGTATATATATATTTCCTCACTATCTTAGGTAAATGATTTATTTAAATTACAAACTGTTTACTTTAAAGCAAGTTAGTCATGGACGTCTTGTGTAGATTAGGTCTAAGATAGCGGTTGTAAGGCCAACTTCTATCTTAGGATAGTTTACACGGCGGGGTTGTTACAACTTTGCCGCTTCTGGGTGTGGCACTCTGTATGGAGAAATTATTCTGTAACTTAAAGAAGTGTTGCTTTTACCAGGAGGAAGTGGTCTTTTTGGGTTATGTAGTCAGTGGAGAAGGCTTATGAGAAGATTCGAGCAATTGTTGAGTGGCCGACTCTTACTACTTGCACCGATGTAAGAAGTTTTCATAGATTGGCTTCATTCTATAGACAATTCATTAGGAATTTCAGCACTCTCACCGCGCCACTTACTGAGTTAATGAAGAAAAACATTGACTTTTGATGGGGAGAAAAGGAGGAAAGGAGCTTTGTTGAGATAAAAGAAAGATTAACTTCCGCTTTGGTGTTAATTCTACCTGACTTCGAGAAAATATTTGAGCTAGAATGTGATGCGGTAGGCATTAGCATTAGCATAGGTTCTATCCTAATGCAGGAAGGTCGACTAATTGCCTTCTACAGTGAAAAGCTCAAAGGACTATAATTGAATTATTTTGTGTATGAGAAAGAACTCTTGGCGCTGATTTGAGCACTGCAAGTATGACAACACTATTTACTGCTGAGAGAGTTTGTTATATATACTAATCATGAGTCGCCGAGGTATCTTTGAAGTCAGATTAAGTCATCAAAGTAGTAAGCGAGATGGGTTAAATTCCTTAAGGGATTTAATTTTGTAATAAAATATAAGTAAGGAAAGAGCAATGTCATTACAGATGCTTTTCTAAGAAGACATGCACTTATGAATGAACTGTACACCAAATTGTTTGGGTTTGCAAGTATTAAAGATCAGTATTTTGAGGATCCACACTTTGGAACCATAATTACACAGTGCGTTAATGGAAGAACAGTGGACAAGTATCATATGGAGGATGACTACTTGTTTCGAGGTGGAAAATTATGCATACTATCTTGTTTCTTGAGGGAACTGCTGGTCAGGGAAGCTTACAATAGAGGACTCTTCGGACATTTTGGAGAAAGAAGGACCTGTAAACTGTTGAATGGTTGATTCTTTTGGCTGAGAATGAGGAGAGATGTACACTAAGTTGTCAAAAGTTGTATCATATGTAAAAAGGCTAAGTGCCGAGCCAAAAAGGGAAAAACAATGCCATTGCCTATCTCGACGAAACCATAGACTAAATTAAGCATGAGCTTTGTTCTCGGATTACCATAAATTGCCTAAGGTAAAGATTATGTAGTGGTTATTGTAGATCGGTTTAGCAAGATGGTATACTTTGTGCCTTACTGATACAAGGCAAGTGTACCTATTAGTTTTAATATAGCAGATGTGAGTCCGAGTCGATCTCTCAGAAACTTCGAGTACTAATATTAACCTTAGGTTTATTATCTAACTGGAAAATTGTGATCGGTTGAATAAATGAAAAATAGTAAAATTAACAAACTAACCTAATTATGAGACTTGATTAAACAATCTAGAAAGCGATAAAACTAAGAACGACTTCAAGAATACAAATAACATATTTAGGAATTATTTCCCCTAGTGTTTAACATGTGACTGCTTAAAATGTATCCAATTTAATCTTTATTATTCTTGACTGGAGGTATTCACAATTAAAGTTAACACCTTTCTCAAGCATATTAACCTTAATCCTAAATTATTTACCGGAATCTATTCACTTAGTAATATAATTCAGAATTGCATTAATGTATAATGAATTCCCATACAAAAGAACAACTTTTCGGAAGAAACATGTATCTTATCTCTAAGTACACATATAATTCTCTCCAATTATGTCAAGATCCCATTACACATGTGATTTCTCAATCATCATGCATAATATCATAGATTGATACCCTAGAAATATCAATTAACAATTAAATAATATAATTGAATCAAGAAAAGATAGAAACTTTATTGAAAATTATCAATAAATCTAATAGTTACATGAAACCCTAGGTTGCACAATCCTAAATATAAAAATCTTAAGCTATCATAATGAAACTGAGAATGAATTGCAACAAAATCAATAAATAAAACGTGAGAAATCCCTTTTGTTGATGATAAATCTCTTTAATCTTGAAATTGAGTGTTACTTTCACCTTTTGCTCTTCCTTTTCTTCAAGTCTCTTCTCTTTTGAATATCCAAAATTATGTGCGAAACCCTAGTAAGTCCTTTTATAATGTATTGTAAGTTTTTTTTTTTTTTTTGTCACCAGACACAACCTAAGACACAGTTGTGTCCCCAGGTCGTGTAACTTTCTGACCTTAGCAAATTTTCCTACATGGACACAGCCGGGGATACAATTGTGTCCCAGACTGTGTAACTTTCTGACCAAAATTCCTATTGTTTATGTAACTTCAAAACTTCATAACTCATTCATTTGAACTCCAAATTTAGTGAAACTTGATTCTTTTTTTCGTTTTCAATCCAAAAACGCATTTAAACCTTGAAATCAAAATTTTACTTAATTAAGTATCAATTTTTTTAAAGAAAACCAAATATGTAAGGGAAATACTATAAAATCACCATGTGAAATGTATTTAAAATAAGAGTTATCACCTGCTCTAAAACTAACGATGCTCTGGCTATTGCTAATTTTTCTTGTAGGAGATTGTACGATTATACAGTGTGCCGAAGAGTGTAGTTTCCAATGGGGACTCGATGATTATGAGGTATCTGACACCTTCAACATTGCAGACCTCAGTACCTATCACCCTAATGGAGAGTTGACTTAAGATCCTATGGATTTATTCCCAAATCCAAATCAACTTAGAGGGAATGATGGGAATCAGGCCACAGGGACCTTTGACTTGTAGACGAGCCTGAGGACTAGAAAGCTTGGCATGATGGAGTCTCTTATTCTAGCCAACTCTTGCCGAGGTTGAGTATTTCCTTGTCGACGCGTTTTGCATGCCGAACTGTATGACTGCTTATTTTTCGTAGATAGTATGTCGAGAAGTGGAATGCCGAGAGAACAACTAATCCTCATTCTCACTCATGCCTGGCTAATTATTTACTTGGCATTACCCTTGCCGAGATGACGAGAGAGGGATTTTGAACTAACTCAACTACCCTTTTTCGAACAAGCAAGCTGACTGTACCTTTTTGTCTGCATCTTCTAATGGCTTCATCAATACAGAATACAACATTGCTATGTGTACGAAATTATGTATAGAATTCGTTACACCAATGATTGTTTTTCTTAAATATTCATTTTTATCATTTTGTATCTTGTACATTATTTCCTAAGGAAATACCCTTTTGTCTTTTCCTTTTTAGGCAAGTTGCCTTAACTTATGGGTATAGATACTTTTGTAATTGCAGCTACATTAGACAGATTATTATTAATACACTTAGTATTTTTTCCTTCTTTGCGTAAACACTACCTGTTTACCGTTGGCATCACTCTTATCCTAACCCTTAAGTAAGGTTAGGTGGCGAGTAACTTCACCGGATTGATTCATACGTTATATCAAATTGTGTCGTGAGTCTTCGGAAGTGCCATTGGTGTATCATAGTCATTAGAGTTGTTTGTGGGTTTTTGCTTACTCTTTATTCACATTTGTTCTTTCGCCATTCCCTTATCTGTTCTTGGTTATGTTTCACATCGGTTACATTCTTCACTTTGCTTTTTCAATCCTTCATTAATTCTCCTCTTTTAGGATTCTAGCTAGCTCTCAAAGCACTATCCCATCTTTAATCCATCTTTAGGGCTTTAGTCAACTCTTATGGCGCTATCCCATTTGTCCCAACTCCTTTAAGGATCTTAGCTAACTCATTGGGCACTTCCCTTAATATCTTAGTGACCTTATAGGGAATTTCCCTTTATCAATCTCTCTTTTCAAAGTTTTAGCAGGCTCGTAGGGCGCTTAGGGTTTTAGCAAGCCCATAGGGTGCTTCCCTTCATTAATCTCACTTTTAAAGTTCTAGCCAACCTAAGGAGTGCTGCCTTTCTTCAATCTCTTTAGGGTCTTAGCCAGCTTAAGGAGTATTGTCCTGTTTCATCTTCTTAGGGCTCTAGCTAGCTTAAGGAGCATTGTCCTACCTCAATCTCTTTAGAGTCTTAGCCAGTTCAAGGAGTGCTGTCCCATTAAATCTCTTTTTATGGTCTTAACCAGCCCAAAGAGCGCTTCACCTATTCACTTAGGTTAGTTATCTTAGAGGAGCACTTCCAAGGTTTTCTAAATTGATTCCAATTATAGTGTTGCTAGTCCCTTACATATGCTCCCACCTAGGTTATCAACTTAAAAGGGGCATGACTAGGTTTCAATTTGTTATTTAGGTTTTTAGCCAGTTCAAGGAGCACTTCACCCATTCACTAAGATTAGTTAGCCCATAGGGGTGTGATTAGGTTTTCAATTTCTTTAGGCTTTCAGCCAGCTCAAAGAGCGCTTTACCTGTTTACTTAGGTTAGTCAGCTTGGATGAGCATGGCCAAGTTCTCATTGAGGTCTTAGCCAACTCAAGGAGTGCTTTGCTTGTTCACTTAGGTTAGTTAGCTTAGAGGAGCATGACCAGGTTCTCATTTAGGGTCTCAGCCACCTCAAGGAGTGTTTCAACCATTCACTTAGGTTAGTCAGCTTAGAGGAGCACAACCAAGTTCTCATTTAAGGTCTTAGTTAGCTCAAGGAGTGCTTCGCTTGTTCACCTAGGTTAATCAGCTTAAAGGAGTACAGCCAGGTTCTCATTTAGGGTCTTAGCCAGTTCAAGGAGTGCATTACTCATCCCGCTTAGGTTAGTCAACTTAAAAGAGCACGATTGGGATTTCAATTTCTTTAGAGTCTTAGCTAGCTCAAGGAGCGCTTCACCCATTTACCAAGGTTAATTAGCTCAAAGGAGCAAGATCAAGTTCTCATTTAGAGTCTTAGCTAACTTAAGGAATGCTTCGCCTGTTCACCTAAGTTAGTCAGCTTAGAGGAGCATGACTAGGTTCTTATTTAAAGTCTTAGCCAACTTAAGAAATGCTTCACTTGTTCACCTAGGTTAGTTAACTTAGGGAAGCATGATTGAGTTCTCATTTAGGGTCTTAACTAGCTCAAGGAGTGCTTCGCCTATTCACATAGGCTAGTCAACTCAGAGGAGCATGATCGGGTTCTCATTTAGGGTCTTAGCCAGCTCAATGAGCACATTACTCATCCTGCTTAGGTTAGTCAACTCAAAAGAGTATGGCCAGCTTTTCAATTTTTTTAGGATCTTAGCTAGCTTAAGAACTGCTTCGCCTATTCACCTAAGTTAATCAGCTTAAAGGAGCATGATTAAGTTCTCATTTAAGGTCTTAGCTAGCTCAAGGAATGCTTCGCTCGTTCATCTAGGTTAGTTAGCTCAAAGGAGCATGACTAGATTCTTAATTAGGGTCTTAGTCAACTCAAGAAGCGCTTTGTAGGTCACCTAGGTTTTTCAGCTTAGAAAAGTATGACCAGGTTCTTATTTAGGGTCTTAGCCAACTCAATGAGCACTTTGCTTATTTACCTAGGTTAGTCAGCTCATAGGAGTATGATCAGATTCCCTTTTAGGGTCTTAGCCAGCTCAAAGAGATGCTCCTGCCTTCGTTAGTCAGCTTAGAAGAGCATGACTAAGTTCTTCTAAATCAATTCTAATTTAGGGTTGCTAGTCCCCTAAAGACACTCCCTACCTAGGTTAGTAAGCTCAGAGGAGCACTTTCAGGTTTTCTCAAATCGATTCCAATTTAGGGTTGCTAGTCCCCTAGAGATGCTTCTGCCTAAGTTAGTTAGTTCAAAAAAGCACGACTAGGTTCTTTCATATCGATTCTCATTTAGGGTTGCTAGTCCTCTAGAGACGTTCTTACCTAGGTTAGTTAACTTAGAGGAGCACTTCCAGGTTTTCTCAAATTGATTTCAATTTAGGGTTACTAGTCCCCTAGAGATACTCTTGCTGAGGTTAGTTAGCTTAGAGGAGCATGACTATGTTCTCACTTAAGGTCTTAACTAGCTTAAAGAGCGCTTCGCTTGTTCACCTAGGTTAGTCAACTTAGAAGAGCACGATTAGGTTTTCAATTTCTTTAAGGTCTTAGTTAGCTCAAGGAGCATTTCGCCCGTTTAACTCGGTTAGTCAACTCAAAAGAATACAACCAAGTTCTAATTTAGGGTCTTAGCCAGCTCAAGGAGTGCTTTGCTCGTTCACCTAGGTTAGTTATCTTAGAGGAGCACGACTAGGTTCTCATTTAGAGTCTTGGCCAGCTCAAGGAGTGCTTCGCTTATTCACTTAGTTAACTCAGAGAAGCACGATCAGGTTCTTATTTAGGGTCTTAGTCAGCTTAAAGAGGAGCTCCTACTTAGGTTAGTCAGCTTAGAAGAGTACGACCAGGTTCTTCTAAATTGATTCTAATTTAGGGTTACTAGTCTCCTAGAGATGCTCCTGCTTAGGTTAGTCAGCTCAGAGGAGCACTTCTAAGTTTTCTCAAATCGATTCCAATTTAGGGTTGCTAGTCCCTTAGAGACGCTCCCACTTAGGTTAGTTAGCTTAAAAGAGCATAACTAGGTTCTTTTAAATTGATTCCAATTTAGGGTTACTAGTCCTTAAGAGACGTTTCTGCTTAAGTTAGTTAGCTTAAAAGAGCATGACTAGGTTCTTTCAAATCGATTCTCATTTAGGGTTGCTAGTCCCTTAGAGACGCTCTTGCCTAGGTTAGTTAGCTTAGAGGAGAATTTCCAGGTTTTTTTAAAATCGATTTTAATTTACGATTGCTAGTCTTCTAAATACGCTCCCACCTAGGTTAGTGAGCTCAAAAGAGCACGACTGAGTTCCAAATCAATTTCCCTTGCCAACTCTTAGGGCGTTACCATTCAATTAATGTCACTTTTACGATCTTATCAACTTTGAAAGTGCTTCCCTTCCTTAAAAACTTTTTAAATTTATAGTTAGCTTGTAGGGCACTATACCCACTTTGTCTTTCAGTTAACTCTTAGAGTGCCTTCCCTTTCTTTCATTTTTCACCATTCATCAAATCCCTAATGGACTAAGCCTAGAACAGTTACTTAGTTGTAGTGCTTCTTAGGGCAATTTCATTTTCAAGGAAAAAATGGTGTCTAATTTTTTTTGTGGTAAAATTTTACTTAAACTTAATCAAAAGAGGGACATCTATAAATACCTAATTTTTCTCCTCTTTATATTTAATTTTTTTTAAGGTAGCGTAAAGGGTCCTATTTTTTTTTAAAAAAAAAAGAAAAAAGAGAGAAAAGAAAAAGCACAAAAATTGAAAATTTAGAAGAATACAAAAAATAAAAAATTTAGAAAAAAAGCACAAAAGTTTAGAAAAATAGCAAATCTAGAAAATGCAAAAAACAGAAAATTTAGAAAAAAGAAGAAGAGATAGTTTAAGATAAGAATAGGAAATTTTAATAGCTTTATTAGGCCTTAAATAATAAAAATAACAAAGGGATTTTGAGTCTAGGCTTAAATTTAAATCTAGCGTAGGCCGACCTAGTTGTATATATAGATAAGGCATAAGCCAACGACCTGATAGTATTACACTTGGTCTTAATATTAAAAAGGAGTCATAGGTCTTGGGTTTGAATCACCTATCAAGCACTTTGTGCCTTTTTTTTTTCGTAGTAGAGTATACGTACTAATGGGCCATTAGGCTACGTGTTGACAACTGACACATAGTGCATTTGTTTGGCCAAGTGGTTAACGTGTTGCCTACGTGGCACCATGTTCGTAAGCTCTTTCTCTCCCTTTCTCGCTCTTTCCTAGTCCATACCCTACACTTCTCCATAATTTTCCATGAGATTACTACATGCAAACGCACAATTTTTTGGTTAAATCTTGTTCCTTGCGTAGCCTTCTTTATATTGAACCTATAAACAAGGCTGCATTGATCCATTTTAAGTGATTGAATCAATAGAGAAATTAAGGAAAAACTCATAATGCGGGCTTCACATTCATGGCCAAATTTGGCTATTGATAATACTTACCAAATTGACTTGAGCTTGTTTTAGTATAAATAAGACTACAATCTTCGATTCTAAACATCCTACGAGCTTTTAAACCACTCAAAATACACTTACGAGCATACTTTCTCTCCAACCACTCATTTCTCTCTCTCTCTCTCTCTCTCTTTCTCTCTACAAGATTGGTAAAGTTTGAAGGTTTTCGAATGAAACTAATCATATAGAAAGGTTGCCTGGACCCTCTACTCTTAAAACTGATCGCTCCCACTAATAGCCGTGACCCTTAACGCCTTCAACCACCAAACCCCTATTACTGCCACTACGCTTTGCTCCATTGCCTCCTCGACCACTCTTCGAGCAAAAAAAAAAACACCCCACACCTTGTGCTCCTACACTCTTGAAAACCCTAAGAGATACACCCCATTCATGCCCAGCCACCATTGCGAACGACATCCATTACCACCCATCACCGTCAAAAACTCCAATCACTACCACTAACCAAGGCATAACCATGGCCTTTTTGCTAATGAAAATGAGCTTTTTCCCCTTCGAAAATTAGCCTAAAACCACCCTAAACGCATCCTTTAGCTACTGCTCTTTCTCTTACATACAACATGACTTGAACCAGCCATGACTTGGCCATCGACCCGAAGTCTGACCCATTTATTGTTGCTAATCCAACCCGTGCATTCAAAGTCCGACCATATCTTGTTTAGTTGATTTCGTATTTTTTGTATTTTTAAAAATTTATTTATTCTTTCATTGTACTTGTAATTATAACCTAAAAAAAATTTGAAAAAGAAAAAAAAAAAACAAAGAAAAAGAAAGAAAAGAACAAAATGGGAAAGTTTAGTTTACTTTTTTTAATTTACATAAATAAAGATAAAATAGAGTAAAATAAAATAAAATAAAGAAAAATAATAAAAATTAAGCATTTTTTTATAACATAGAAAAATTCACTTTCCAAATAAATGAAATAAATTAACCCTTTTTCTAAAGTTAGTACTTTTCTCAGAATTTTCAAATATATATATATTTATATATATATATATATAAAGTTGAGGATCCTTTTAGAAAAATTTCTTCAAATAACTCAAACTAGATAAAAAAACGCAAACTTGATCTTTTTCAGAAATTAAAATCAATTTACCTACCTAAAGTTTTCATCAACGAACTATAAAAGTTTGATTTTCGAATAGGGAGTACATAGGTATTCATACGTAATTATGGGGCAACTTAAAATATGGAAAATTTCCTTTTTCCATCTTTTGTAAATATTTGTTCAAATATCCTTTTTTTTTGTAGATTTAATGCAATTAACTTAGTTGTATGTGAATAGATTTTATTTTAAGGGTATTATTGAAAGTTATTAATTTCAAAAAATTAAAAATGGTACCTATTAAGGGTTTAAAAAAAAAAGTTAGCCCTTGGATTTAATATCTAGTTTCAAAACCATTTTTTAAAAAAATGATTTTATCGAAAGACCAGTAACTAAGTCATAACCAATTAATCCAATTAGTTATAACTTAAATTTTTTTCTCGATTTTAATAAGGTGGTAACTCTAAACAATTAAAAAAAAAAGTTTTTTTTTTTAACTCTTAGTCCAGGTTTAATATTGAACTGGTTAAGGAAAATAAATAGAATTGGGAAAAAAATTAGGCTCGATAGTATTGTTCCCCAACTTGCCTAACGTTGATGCGAGTTAATCTTGCTTTTTATGCTCAATCCCTTTATAAGTCCCTAAAAAATTAGTATAAATATTTTAGTTTTTGCTAAGTAAAAAGTATAAGGTTACTTTTTAATGTCTTATATATAGTTTGAATAAATTTATTAAGTCTTAGGTTTAGTTTTAGCTTGTTACTGAAGTCTTTGAACAAGGTTATGAACACTAAAATTAATGTAGTTTTTGCTTTAAAACCTTCTGATCAAGTATTTGATCAATAGTGTTAGCATAATTTTTATTCTAAAACTCTTTATAAAAATATCTAAAAATAGTTTTGTTAACTAGGAATTGTTTAAAGGAATATTTATAAACAACCTTACTAACTAAAAATTCTCTACTTAATCTACGAATGCTATAAAGTAGTTCATATTATACAACTCTCTGATAAAGTCTTTGGACTTGCAATTAACTCGTTTTTCTAATAGACTAACCTATCGAAAAACTATCTAAATAAGGTCATTTTACAAGTTAACTTAAAATAACTCATCCAACATCATATTCCAGATTATAAACATGTTAAATAATGTTTATATATTAGGTTTATCATACCAAGTAACACCATAGTATTAAAATCTTCAAATTCACATACTTACTTATTAATGCTTTAAACTCATATTTAGTAAACTTACCCATATTTTATCTCCTACTTAAACCACATAACTCTAAATTATTCTTCACAATAGAATGTGATCCAAATAAAGCTCAAAACTTGATACAAAGGGTTTCATTAAGCTCAATACACAAAATCCTTAAGAAAATGGCATTTTTTTATCCAATTTAAAGGATAAAAAATCCCTAAAAATTCTAGAAATTATTTTTGTCTAAAAACTCTTCATATAATATTTATATGCAATATAAGAGCTCTCCAAAAAAATTTTTGGCATTGAAACTATGTTAATAGGGTTATTCAATTAAACTTCGAAAATTAATCGATTTTACTTGGTTTCTTAAGGAATTACTATATCCACTTAAAATTTTTTGCATCTAATCTTTTTCTCTTAAAGTATATATAAAAATATGTATAAGCAAAATTTCCCATAATTTTTAGAGTTTATTTGATTATTTTTTTTCAAATTAACTAAAATTAAATGTAGAATTAAACTCATCGGAAAATTAGCTTTCGACCTCCACCCTATTGGCACTCCTTGTTGCTGCCTCCACCGTCAAGGGGTAGTCATGGTTCATGCCCAGGTAGCCTTCGCATTTGTGTTCTACCAAATTGCTCGGTTTGCATAGTATTTTTTCTAATTTTTTCCATAATTTTCTTCTCATTTGTTTTCCTATTCTTGTAAGTTTCTTAAGTTACTAAAGGATTAAGTAATTTTCTGGAGGAAGTTAGGAATATTTCCTAGGTTATAGATTGTAGAGTGGCATTTTCTCTCTTTAAATTGCCTTATATACATCCTAAATCTATGCTTATTAGGTGTCCTAAGGATAATTTCCCAAGTCAACAGCTATCCAACAACCTTTCCATGCTTATTCTATTTGAAATTTGGTTGTTAAACAATTTTTGACAATTTTTTATTATTTTCCCCATAATTATTTAGTTATTATGAGTATTTTAGGGTATTTTAAGCATTTTCAAGTATATAAATATATCTAATAATTATACCCGAAGTACATGTATTTTATATATATATATTATTTTAGGTCACTTTATAATTTTTATATCCTAATAATTTATTTCTAATGTTTGATTATTTTCTAATATCTAATTTACATAGGGTAAATTACAATATAATGTAATTTAGTAAAATTATATATTTTTAGCTATAATTCTATTATTTTATTATATTTAATATTCCAAACTCACGACGTATCATCATTTAACTTATAGGACCTAAACGTGAAATATTACTCTAATTGATTAACTTCTACGGACACTCTAAATTATTTGCTCGGAGTTTAACACCTAAGACCTTAGACTCTCAAAATCCAACAAGTGAGTTTATAGGGCTCACATTTTATTAGGATGTTGTTCGAGTTGAGTTTCACTTTAAAATGATTTGAATAGATTTAGGTGGTCCTTAGTTCATAGGGTGTTAGGGAGGACCATATAATATATATATATATATATATTGTTTGTTGGAGTCATGAATTACTATAAGTTTTAGGATGTTGGGATTGTGTTTGTTGCTGGATTACTTAAAATGTATGTGCCTGAATGTGTTTTACTTGATCATGCACATATGGTTGTATATCTTGTGCTGGGCTTTGCATACCCTTTGGGCAATTTCTGTTTTTAATTTCAAGTACATGTTATGAGGATTACGGGAACTACTACTATAATGATTTTGAGTTTCATGAGGATGTGGTAGAATATTGTGATTATTGTTATGATGATGGGAGTGGTTCTCCTTAACTTAGTCTTGTTGTTCTTTTTGAAACTTGAGAATAAGATTTTTATCATTTTATATTTATGCTTAGGTCATTAAAAGTCACCTAAAACTTCTTTTGGTCAAATTTCCCAAATGGATGCTATTAGTTGACACTTGAGAGAAGGAGTATTTAGAATAAAGAAATATGAGGATTTTGACTATTCAAATTGTTAGTGGATATGGATGTTAGAAAACACCATGAATTATGGATCTGGAGTATATAAAAGTTATTGATCATTATTGTGAACATATATGGGGAAATTTTTGACAAGTTAATATCTAAGATGCTTGATGTGTCAATATGCTATAGGGATTGACATGTGGCAGACTATAACTAGAGATATGTAAGTGGGCTAACTATAACATCTTACTTTCCAAGACGTTACCCTGACTCTAAGACGATATAATATTATACATAATAAGCAAAGTTGTTTCTTTCAGGAGTGTGCAATGGCTTCCTGCATGATCTCATTGTTATATTCTACCAATAGATATCTAATCTCAAAGTTTGATTTGTTGGTCAATTTATGTAGTGTTTGTGCCTCCGGATGGGATTTTGAATTTCTATCTGCCATCTTTGTATTGCAGTCGTGTTCGTCAAGTAATTCACTGATGTCGTTTAATCCGAAGAATGCTGGGGGGTGGTCAATGTCTGATATAGGTTCTGAAATGCAAGAATTTTCTTGTCGATGTATCGTACGTTGAGTGTTGAGTTCTGGGCAGTAGTTCTGATTGCGGTGGGTTGTTTAGTGTGTGGAACTAGTTCTTTTGCGTTGGTGGTTTTTTTTGATAACTGTGTGGAATAATTCGGTTATGAAATTTTAGGCGATATATTCATGTCAGTATTGTTTTACTTTGCTTGAACTAACCAATCGCTGCCAAAGAGACTTGCACCAAACGATTGCCAAACAGCCTTATTTCCCATCTTATGAAGTGTTAAGGAAGATCGGCTGCCATATTTAGCAGAATTTTATTGTAAGTAACATGAAATTCCCACATATATTTATAAGTTGATCTACTCATGGCCAGTCTACGGCCATCGTGTACAAATCTCATCTCGTTATGCTATTTAAGTGTAAGGAACTAAAACCTTGGGCAAATGAATAAATCACATCTTGTTATGCTAAGCATCTTTGTAACTACCGATCCCAACTGGATACTAGACAACATAATCTGGTCCAATGGTGCAATAATGTCTGCATATTCATTTTCGGCACAACCCATCTCGCTCCTAGTCTACTTTTTTCACAACATATATTTTATTGGCATAATCGACGCCTATCAGCATGTTTCTGTGCATTCGTGATGAACCAAATCTTTCGTTCGTGTAATTCATTAGCAAGTAAACTTAGTCGACATACATAACAATGATCGAAACATTTAATATTAGAAAATTTCCCTTGTTGAAAAACTAAAAAAAAAAAAAAAAAAAAAAAAGATTTTTGGGGCCATACTCATGGGCATGACATGATCAGCTCTTACAACATATTGCTAGGTACTATTCTTTTTGTGCAACTGTACAGACTCTAATATGATTGACCCCAAATAATTGAATGGATGTTTGAAACATCCACATACCTTGTAGAAGTGTTGCTTAATATAATAAATTCCTCCCAAGTTGTAGCGTGTTTCTGCCTTTTATTAGGCATTATGATTCGATAAAGCGAAAGCCAACCAGCTAAGAAAAGACCAGAGAGCAACATGAACTACACAACTAAGAAACTGTAAATGTGAAGTATTTCTTTTTCTATGTCTTCATCAAATGGAAACTAACCTGTAATATAAACAGCTTAGAAACAACATGATGTACTATGTCCAAAAATAAATTAAATTTAATAACTCTAATTACGGCCTAAGAATAGAAATAAGAAAAATCGAAGAAGAAAACGAGAAATATTATAGATAGCATGGACATCTCTTTTCTCAAACATCCTGTCCCTGATTTCAACAGGAAGACTATAAACAACATGATGTATTTGTGACATCAGATGTTTGCAGATGCAGTCCACACACAAGTATTTGCCCCCATTACGTCATGCGAGGTATCTGGCTAAGAGTAGGAATATGAACTGATTTCCAAGAATGCCAACAATCTGGGAAGTCTTCAAGCTCAACAAACTTGTATCTGTGATTATTCATGGGCTCATAAAAAAGCATGTATTTGAGATCGGAAGACTCGCAATATAATAACATCTTGCCATTCCCAATATCTCCTATAACTTTTGTAGCCAGAGGAACCGAAACAGGCATCTCAATCCCTACACCGAGACTTTCAGTATCGAATTCCTTCACCCAAGAATCTTCTATGTCATAATTTTTCATGATCCATACTTGCAAATGCAAGCATCCACCTTGATGAGATTTTCTCACGATGCTTAGACAATTTTGAAATACTATTAGATGACAAAGAGTGCATAAAACCAGATAATCTGGTAATTTTATCCATCTCAACTTCTCATCTGCAAAGTCGAATGAGACTATTGTTTTACGATTACAAATCCAATGGACCCTCCCATTCACATAGGCTTGTGGGTGAGTAAATTCATTAAAACAATGAAGTGTCTGCCCTGTATTTCTCCAATTCATCTTGCTCCCACATTCACACACCATAACTTGGCATAAGCGAAAAATGTTGCGAGATAAATCATCTTCCCGTGGAGACGAAACTATAGCCACAACTTTATATATGTTTGTAGTTGGATCATATCCAAAGCCACATGCCATGATATATTTTATGTCAGGGAATTTAGGCAACTGGCTCCCATCTTCATCAGTGAATGGGTTCTTGATATAGATTGCCTGAGGAATGCCTTCATCAGTGAATGGATTCTTGCTATAGATCGACTGAGGAGTGCCTTCGGTTAAGCAAAGCATGCCATTACATGACCCAACAATGTCGAAGGACTTCGGTGTACGAGGAGGAACGCAAACTCTTTGTTTTGCCCGAGAAGCTTTGAATTCATTAGTTAAATCCACAAAACACGATTTTGTCCCACGTTGAACTATCATGACTTTGTTGTTAGGGTTCGAGACAGAATAAGAGCAGTGAAGTTTATGCCAAAGAGGTTCTTCCATAATGGCTTCCCACCTCTTGCATACGCACCTTGCACTAGCCAAATCTAAGACACGAACTTTAGCGAGAATTTCCATAACGATTTCATCCGAGAGAGACTCCATTGATCTCCTCAAATCTCTAAAACCTAATAACTTAGTTTTTAAGAAGAGGGTTGTGTGATACCATCATCGACTCTTCTGAATATATCCACATATATATATATAGAGAGAGATATGACCGGTATCTACTCATATCTATTTCTTTTCACCTGTATATCTAGGTTTTTTTTTTTCAAATACATGTATATCTAGTTCAAACTGCATATCATGTTTTCTAAAAATTTCATTTATAATCTAATGATATTTGCCCATTTATCCTTATTGTATCTTTTAACCAATCTCCAAACTTACACTTCTTATAGCCCAACTTCTCTTTAGGAATCTCATTCAATACGAGGAAATATGGAACTATCATTAAGGGTTATTCTATAGTTACTTTAGTGATTTTAACGGATTACACACACGTGATATGTATGCTAAAAGAAAATATCTTCTTAAACAAATATTTAAGAAAGAGAAAGAGAAAGAAGTAGATTTCTCTATAATATTAACGAATCATTTGAAAATTAATAAATGTAAAATTAGCGTAACAATAGAATAGTAGAAAAATGAATTAGGGAAGGAAATAAAAAATATTTAAGCATAAGTAAAACTTTGAATAATATAACTACTACAAAAGCAAAAGATTAAATTTTTATAAAAAAGGGCTAATCAATAATATTGAAATCCTACATTGATATTTTTTAATAGTTTTCATTACCCAATTCGAATTCGTCTTCAGTTTTATATTTATAATCGAACACATTACTGATAAATAAAGAATAATTTCATTACCAATTGTTTTTTATAGTAACCACTTGTGAAATAAACTTCATGTTCTATTAAAATTTTGATAATCAAATAAACTACTTGTTAAAGAAGCACAATTAAACATATCACTATATAAGTAGAAAACAGTTTAATTATCAATAGTTTTTATTTTGCGAAAATTTTGAAAGCAAATAAACTATTCGTAAAATAAGTACAATTGAACATATTACTAAACAAATAATAAAAAAATTTTAGTATGTAGGAGATATGGATATCACAATAATTGGAAATTTGATGAAAGAATTATTAAGATTTATAGATATTAGAGTTATGATTGGAAGCTGTTATTTTTCTAAAAGATTTTTAATTTAGATACTATTTTTTTTGTTGAAAATCTGTAGGTTATATAACGTTTTTGGTATATAGAGTTTTTTACCATAATAATCCTAACATATTGATAATTTATTAATAATTATTTAGTATGTAGGGATAATTTGGTAAAATCTAAATAAAAAATATTAAAATATTAAAAACACCAAATAGAATGTCTTTGACTTTAATAATATAGATAACTCGAGAGTATGGTTTGTGCTAAAAGGTGAATACATCTAAACAAATTTATATTCTTTCTACTAAAATTTGAATTGTTTTTTTTTTCCCTTTAAAACTTTATATTTGGTTAGGTACATTAATGAAATATATATATATATATATTAAATCACTGGAATAACTCCATCAATGCATATAGGGAATACATATCCAAAAAGATAATTAAGAAGTAGTGGATTGCTGCATTGTGGGTGTAAAAAGAAATACATGTGAAATTATTTTCAAAATGATAGACTATAATATAAGTGTAAAAAAAAAATTCAAAACACACAATTCCATAGGTAATTCAATAGGTAAATTATTTACTCAAGTATTTAGCCTTTTTGAAAATTTGATTTTGTATCTTATATATTTATTTATTTATTTATTGTGTTTGATTGTAAAAATCAAACATATTGAAAAAGAATTAACTATTTATATAATTGAAGCCCTAGGATGGTTCAATGTCTTAAATGATTATGACTTATGAATACTTTTGTTCTTTCTAATTTCACTAAAAATCGCAAAACAAATATGTAATATGAAAACCACACACAATTTCAAATAACACTATTCATTTCTATGTAATCACCTACTACCTATTTTTTATCTTTTATAATCAGTATTTTTTCTTTCATTAGATGTATTGAATTATTTTGATAATATTTATTTATTTTTATTTCTTCTTTTGCACTTGTAGTATAGGCGCGATGTCTTAATTTATTAAGGATGCGTATAGCGGTGATTCATCCTGATTGTTCGTCTAAAGCAAAGACTTGGATTATCCCATCTCAAAATAGGAAATAAACATAAAGACAATACTAAGCACAATGAGAATTACCAAAATAATTAATGTAATAATTGTATGAAAGAAAACAATTATATAAATATAAATAAATAACTATAAAAGAGTATGAAAATATTCCGGCAAAAATAAAGGCGTATGAAAATAAATAAAGGAAGATAATACAACATCAATTTAAGAATTTATTAGCATTAAAAATAGAGCCATTTTGTTGGGAATAAAAGGATTTAACATTTTACCTTACTGGATAATAACATTTTTCTTTTCTTCTTTACCTGTATTTCAGCCTTTTGTGTATTATCTTCATTACATATGCCAATAAAACTTTTGAAATTATAGCAAGTGAAGTTAGGAACAATTTTGACGAAAACATTGCATGAAACAAAACTAGGACTACATTTAGTATTGAGGCTTCTTGACTACAATGTTGTTGGTCCTTTGCCTAGTGCAATCTCAAAGTGACACCAAGAGAAAGGTGTTGGCTTTAAGAAATGAGGTGGTGACAACAAAGCAAAGGATAGGATTACCAATCTATATTATCATAGTGTCTAAATGGATTTGTATCTGGAAAAACCTAAATTCATGGCACAACCCATTTGTTAATAGTGTATAAGAATGATAATAGTATTTATAGATACAAAAGGGAAATAACGATAATAATATTTAAAATTTACAAAGATAAATGATATAATATTTTCTTACATAATAAGAAATTATAACCTAAATAAAAGTTTTTAATAAAGCAAAATTTTACCAAATACAAAAAATTTGAAAATTTAAGTTATATCATATCATTAAATTTAATGGAACCATGGATTAAAAAAAAATTTATATTATTATCAATTTCAATTTCTAAATTTATCACATCATTTCTTAATTTCTCGAGTGAGATAGTAAAAAAATTTACATATAAGTTCGTATTTTTTGCTAATTTAAACAATGTTGTAACAAGAAGGGTATATAACATTATTAAATTTAAGTTATGTACCAAGAAGAGTATATGACATTATTAAATTTAAGTTATGTAACAAGATTAAGTAGAATTACGACTTAAAGGGATATTAGTGTTGCTACTAATGTTAATTCTAAAATTTATCATATTATCTGTAGACATTTCAAGGGAGATAGTTAATGAATATACATGAGTTAATTTTTTTTGCAGAAGAATATATAACTAAATACTCATACCTTTAAGTGAGATATTTGATATAAAAAAATATATAATTTATGTAACAAAATATAAATATGAAAGAATATATGACATGTCTTGTATTCAGATTTGAAAGTTCCACTAAAACCTAAACGTGAATATAATTGTGTTGAAATGGATCTAATCCATTTATGGCTTATATCAAAATTTTCTATACACTAACTCATTTAAGTTATGTTGTGTCGTGTTCGGATCTATAGTGTTCATGTCCTAAATTGCCGACCTTAGTAAAGAGCTATAGTAGGTTAATAAGGTGTAATTACTTACATAGAACAATTTTTTGGTTATCATAAAGCTCAAAAGATAAGCTGGAAGCACAATGGAGACATATTAAAATCTTAAGTGCTATTATAGAACAAAATAACAAGCATAAAAATTGAAGGCATGAGAATAATTCATCCGAAGCATGAAGATATTAATTATTAAGAAAGTTCGACAAAAAGAAATTGCATATATAACCGTATATTAACATTTATCAACAACAAAGTACTAAACAAATATGTTAAATAGCATACGTGTTCTTCATGGCGACAAATAATTGAATCTACAATCTACCAAGGAACAGAATTATTGTTAAATTGTTATTATTATTTTTTATTAGGAAAAAAGAAGCCATTATCAAATAAAAATGGCATATTACAGGAAAAATATGTTTTTAAGGGTCGTTCTAGCAATACAGAAAATCTTTAATTAATAATAAGATAAATTCATTTTTTTTAACTCCATAAATTTATGGAATTGGTTACTGCTTTTGAATCTCATAAAAGAGATAAAAATTAATAGATATATTTTTTGACTAGTTCTAATTATTACCAAAAATAGAAAATTTAACTAAGCAAGTTGAAAAAGAGATGGTTGAATCAAAATAATTTCCTTTAAGGAATGACGGAAGGGAATAAAAAAAATAAAAAAGGGAAAAACAATAAAAAAAAGAAGTAAATAAAAATAAAAATGAAGTAGAAGAACTCAAATTTCAAATGAACAAATTCAAACTTATTCTCGAAAAATGAGGAAAAGGGGATTGATTGAGAAAAGGACTGAACATACCTATGTGAGAGATCAATGGCATTGTGAGCTACAGTAGAGGATTTACAATTGATATGTGATAGAATTAAGGATTTTGCTCAAATAATTGTTAATGTTATTGTTAATTTACTCAAATAATTTTTTGATATGTAGAATTGTATTAACATTTTTTTATATGTGACAGAATTAAGTCGGAGTAATGCAAATCCATCATAGCATTATTTGACTAAATGCTTAATTCTATCATTAACATGGGGAATTTCATTAACAATGGAAGGCTTTTTTTTTTTTTTCTTTTTTCCATAAAAGAAGAGGAATTGCATTAACTATTCGTATCTATAAGTTAGTGTAGCTCCTTCTGGGTGCTTTGTTATTTAATATATATAGAAGAATACATATATTAACACATCAAAATGAGTTGTTGCTTAATATATATAGATAAGTAAAACTTTGTTAGTATGCTATTTTCACCAAAATGTATAACTGTATATGAGCTAAAATATTAATTAACCTCAAATTTCATTGAATGAGTTAAAATAAAATAAAGAAGTTTTATTTTGTAAATCTTCTAATAGTTATTTTATGATAAATTCAATGAAGATTCGAAGTTTGAACTTAGAGATATTATTGTATCGACATTGGAGAGAGAAGGTGGAATTAGTTAAGATGTGCGACTTGTCCATGTGGAATCAATATCCAATGATATAGTATTATTAGTAGATACTTGAAGAGTTATTGCTAATTCAATTAAGGGTTAGATTTGAAGTGGGATTTCTTAAGCCTTAACAAATTCAAAATCAAATCTCTTTTGTTCATTTTTTCTATTTTTTGGTTCTCTTTTTAATATCTATTTAAATGTTTCGTTTGATAAGATTAAGGTATAAAAAAGATAGAAATATAACTACATATATATTCCTATTATAAAAATTAATTACTTAGCACTTATTAATTTAAATTTATCTATCATTTAATTTATTTATTTTATAAAAATATAAATTTAAACGTTTTTTTTTCTAATACATAAAAAATATATATTTAAATCTTTTCTTCTTAAAAGTATATAAGTTTTCACTTCCTAATTTTCGCACTCTAATCAATATGTTTATCATAATTATGAAATAAAAACAGTTAAGATACAAATTTAAGCACTAAATTTTAAACAATTATAAAATAGATACAGATAAAATATGGACAATCCAAACAAGACTATAAAAAAATTAATAGTGACTAAACAACATATCTAAAAATAAATCTAATGTAAATGTATAAGAATCTTATTAACCTTAGCTAAATTGGTCCATAGAGTAATTTAGGAAAAAATTCATATCATGTAGAACTTAAATTAATTGAATGATATCCCAATCATTTAACTAAAGATTTAAATAAGGATATGGACTAATAAGACTCTAAAAGGGAATATAAATTTAAATAAAGATTTAAATAAAGATAAGGACTAACAGAACTCCCAAAAGAACATGGAGGTTTACGGATTATGGTTATGAAGTAGAGAAACTAGGCGAACATGATAAATTTAGCCTGGTAGCTCCAACGGAAAAAACTCCTATGGACATCCTTGATGAGGTAGAAGTATAATTTGCAGTCAAGAGGATGAAGAAAGAATAGGGGTTCTGCCCTGTCTTCAGAATTGCAAAAAGCTAATATCTGGCTTGACAACAAGATTGACATGAAGATAAAAGAATGAGATGACTGTAAGGTTTTGGCGAGACATTTGGTCGAATGGGGAGTCGGTTTCGTCTTGGTTGCAAGGACCTTTAAACAAATATGTCGAGAACATAACTATTCATCAAGTATAGGATAATAAGGGAGGCTGGAAGGAGAATATTATTGGATATCTGCTGGATGATTGCATCTTACAGAGGTCAGGAGTCATAGTTCTTAACCATCGAGAGGAAGATGAAGATAAAACGATATGGCCTTAAAAGCTTGATGGTGATTTAACTACGAAGTCGGTTTATGCACAACTTGTGACTGAGAAATACCCATACCTTGTAGGAAGAAAATGGGAATGGATATGGTGCCAGCCGGCCCAAGCACACAGCTCCTTGTATGGAGAATTCTACACAATGGTCTTTTCGATATAGCTTTTCGAGACAGGGTATTTTCGTTTGAAGACCTGGCAAACTGGATTGAGAGAAATACTGAGAGAGCTAAGTTGAACTGGAAGTAAGCAACCCTCCCAAGACAAGTCCTCATTTTATATGCTCTGAGGAACATTTGGAAGGTGAGAAATAATAAAATCTTTAGGTAGGAAAGGGAGGAGGAATAATTTATAAGGAAAGATTAGAAGAGAAGCTTTAGAGTGGTGGAAATAGAAGAGAAAAATTGAACCTGAAATAGAGAAGTTTACAACTGCCGGACCCCCAGGTCGAACCGGGATGGGTTAAAATTGCTACCGATGGAGCTGTTTCGAAGAACCAGAGGATTGTTGGTCTAAGTGCTATATGCACAGACCATGAAGGCATGGTCCTTTGGGCACTCCATAAACAGGACTTCAGCTTGTCATCCGTAGAGGCCGAATTAAGATCGATCTAAGAAGGTCAATGCTTTGCTCGTCAAAAGGGGATATCGAAATGTGATTTGAATCTCAAATTCACAATAAGCTGTGGATTAGCTGCACAATAATATGATGATCTGAATAGATGCCATACCATCCTACATAAAAGCAAGGAAGCTCTAATTTTGTTTAACCGAATTTCTTTATACAGGGTCGCCTATGAGAGGATTGTTGCCGCTGATTTGCTTGCTAAACAAGGACTACAACATCCTTCTCCAGTGTTTTTTGTCTTTTATCTTTTTATGGTTGTTGTTACCCATAGCAAAGACATTTTTAGATCATGTTAATTATACTTCAACAGATGTTACTTCCATAGCAGTAGGCGTAGGCTAGTTTTTGTTTAGTTTGTGTTTCTGTCACTTATGACCTCTTTTGTAGACTTGTCTTTTATAAATATATATGAAAAAAAAAGGCAATATAGACTAATACATATAACTATAGAATTAAACCTTCTTGAAACTATTAGACCATAAAGCTTGAATTGAATTAAATTAAAAGAATAAACAAAAATTTAAAAAGCCAAGTGACATGATCTAAAATGTCTTTGCTATGGTTGAGCATAAACATGCTTAGGTGAGGAGATTCTTATAATTATCCACCTGCTACTTCATACTTGTGTGATGCTGTGTTGGATGCTATTAGTTGTATGATCGAATGATTGATTGGTTTGCGAACTATCATTTGTTTGGTCATTGGAATAAATGGTAGTTTAAAGGCGTGGTTGAGATGATAGGACATATACATCATATGCCTATGAGATACTAAGGTTGAAGAGGTGAAAGCGAGTGTGAGCGTAGTATTTTGGAAATGCTTTTCTTAGATATATAAAAAGAAATTTTTTTGTATAAAAATAAATATTTTGGATGAATTTTTAATTTGGGGTTAGGGTTCTTGGATTGATCCTAATTAAAAAAACACTATCTTCTCTTTTTATTTTCTATTCAACTTGTACTCATCAAATTTGTGAACTAAACAAAGTAATAAGAATTCAATGACATTCAACTAACCAATTATGGCTTTGTTAATATAAGAAATTTCTCTTAATGAGGAATGATTCTTGGACAACAGCACTCTGAGAGAGAAATATCCCTATTCCAGCAAACGAGAAATTTTGAAGTCTGGGAATTGAGAAAGAGGGATCAAGAAGGGCATGACATGACCAAATCTTGCTGCTCAACTGGCTGAAAACAGAATTGTTCTATTGACAAAAGATGGATAGGAATCGTAAGCAGATCATTCTCCATTCTTCATTCTTCACAGTAGTTCATCTGATCAAAACTTACAAATAAGTTGCTGGCAAGCTGAAAGCAACCATAAAAATTGAGACAAGAACCCGTTATAACTGCTAACATTTTACACACTGATGCGCCTCTTTCTTGATTAACTTCATAAACTGATTAGAAGTTGAGAGTAAAGTATCCAAAAAAAAAAAAAAAGGAATTATGTCATGATTGACCCTAAATAAATGAATGAATGAATGTTTGATACATCCACAAACCTTGTAAGCTTAGATGCTGCTCGATATGAATTACTCCCAAGTTGTACGGTGTTTACACCTTTTATTAGGCATTATGATACGATTAGACGAAATTCGACCAGCTAATAATACACAAGAGAGCAACTTAAACATCACATCCAAAGAAACTATAAATGTGAAGTATCCTTTTTTTATGTCATCATCGAATGGAAACGAACCTGTAATATAAACAACAGAAACAACATGATGTGTTATGTCCAACCATAAATTAAATATATTAACTCTAAGGTCCATGACTATAAATTAGAAGAATCGAAGAGATAGCAGGAACATCTATTTCCTAAAACATTGGAGGTGCCAAAGAATTCTACTAGGAAGCCGTATAGCAACATAATCTGTCTTTGATTTTGACAGATGACTATGAATTCATATTTTGTTAGATAATAAATACTTTCTTGCAACCTTTTCGATCAAACTAATTTAGTCATTAAAAGAAGTGAGTCATATCCGAAAATTAAATTATGCAGGTCATTTTTTAGAAAATTTTCTATAGGTAAATGATAATTTAATGGAGGAATTAGTGAATATAAATCGACAATCAGTATATAATTATTACCAACCAAAATAATCAATTCTTTTCAATAAAACCTTCACAAAAATAAATGCACCTTTCTTGAATAGTTTAGTAACGAGATTGCAAACTAAATTACATATCAATGTCCATCACTTGTTAATTGCCTGGTACATGTCGAACAATTTGTGGTCAAATCATTCAGATGTTTATAGATGAAGTCCACACAAGTAGTTGCCTCATTACAACATGTTATCTGGCTACGAGTAGGAATATGAACTTCAATCGATGAATTCCCATTTGGGAAATCTTCAAACTCAACAAACTTGGATCTGTCATTATTCATGGGCCCATACAAAAGCATGCATTTAAGACAGGCAGACTCGCAATATAATAAGATCTTGCCATTCCCAATCTCTCCTAAAATTTTTGTACACATAGGACCTGCAACACTTTTGAGTGGCTTTTTAATCATTATACCGACACTTTTAATATCGAATTCCTTTACCCAAGAATCTTTAATATCATATTTTTTTTCATGATCCATACTTCCAATTGCACGTATCCACCATGTTGATATGTCTTCACGATACATAAACGATTTTGAAATACTATTAGATCACAATTAGTGCATGAAACCAGAGAATCCGGTGATGTTATCCGTCTTAACTTCTCATCTGCAAAGTCGAATGAGACTATTGTTTTACAACCACAAATCCAGCGAAGCCTCTCGTTCACATAGGCGGCTAGCAGGCGAGTAAACACTTTATGAGGAAAATAAAGCTTCTCCCTCGTAATTCTCCAATTCATCATGCTCCCACATTCACACACCATAATATTGTGATAAAAATCATAAACCTGCATCAACGAAACTTTTAGCTATACTTGTTAGTTGTATCAGTTGGAGTAGTTAAACTTAGTCAGTTTAGTCAGTTCAGTTAGTTAGAAGTTTAGTTTCAGTTAATTATCACATATTTATTCACAACAACCATTATAAATACATCTGTATCGATAACAACAGGATCTAATGCAAATTATTTCACTTTTTCTTCCTTTTCTATTCTTACTTTCGCTGAACTACTCTCAAGCAAACACTTCTTTACACACAAACATCACATTGTTCGATTTTTGTTATGGTATCATAGCATTGATTTCTATTCTTTAATGGTGGAAGAATCGAAACAATTGTCTAGTCTATATTACTTATATCCAAATGAAAATCCTTCGCTTGTTTTGGTTTCAACAGTTCTCAATAGATCAAACTATCATACTTGGAGTCATGCGACGTGAGGTTCTCTTTTGTTCAAGAACAAATTAAAATTTGTTGATCGATCAATTTCACAACTTGATAAAGATGACGAACCATATCCAGCATGGGTCAGCTGCAACATGATGGTCCTCTCCTGGTTAGTAAATTCATTATCAAAATTGATAGCACATAAGATCATATGGATATAGAGTGTGCATGATGTTTGGAAAGATCTATATACACGTTTTTCACAAGGTGACTCATTAAAGATTTTGGATCTCCAAGTAGAGATATATAATTTGCGACAAGGAACACTTATTGTTACTGATTATTTTACAAAACTCAAGACTTTATGGGATTAGTTAGCAATTCTAAAGCCTTTCCCTATTTGTGATGATCATGAAGGTTGTAATGTAGTAAATACAATATAGGAATATCAAAATTCAGATAAAGTAATTTGGTTTATTAAAGGATTAAACGATAATTTTGCTTCAATCTAGACACAAATACTTCTTAAGGAGCCATTTCCTAACATTAACAAAGCTTTTTCACTAGTGGCATAATAAGAGCAACAACTACAGTCGAATATGCAGCTATGGGTTAACGATTCTAGTGCTTTTGTCATTAGAACTGTAGAAAATTATAACAACTATTCAAATAATGCTTTTGTGAAGAGGCCTATTTGTTTATATTGTGGTTTAAATGGCCATATAGTTGATAAATGTTATAGAAAACATGACTTTCCACCAAGTTTCAAAGTCAAATCTAAACATAAGTTCGATGATGCTAGACGAGCGAATCAAATTGAGGTAGTTTGTACAATTGAGGTTAGTACTCCTTTTCATTTTACTAAAGAACAATATCATCGACTAATGCACCCCCTTGAGAAAGATGAATTAGCCATTACTCAATCTAGATAGGCTTCATCATTTAAGGAAGTTGAAGGCAATTCTTCTTCTTTCACCAATTCATCCTATTATTGAAATTGGGTGATAGATACTAGAGCTAGTGATCATGTTACTTGTTCTTTGGGTAATTTTTCATCATATAAAGAAGTTAGTGCTATGAATGTCCATCTTCTTAACAATACTCAAGTCAAGGTTACATGTGTTGGGATCGTTCAGCTAAATGAGCATTTGATTTTAGAGGGTGTTCTTTGTGTTCCTAATCTCTAATTCCACTTGATTTTTGTCAGCAAGCTTGCCCTACATCATAGCTATCAAATTATTTTTACTGCTAAGGAGTGTCTTATACAGGAGACATAAGGTTGTAAGGTAATTGGATTTGCTAAGATGAGAAAGGGGTTATATCAATTTAAGGACATAGTTCATAGGCAAATAAATAATGAACAGTATTTTTTTACTTGAAATATTATTAAAAAGGATAATAGTTAGTTGTGGCATACTCGATTGAAGCATATACCGATTAAGAAGTTGACAATAGTTTCTAGACTTTGTTCAAATGTATAGTATGATAATGATGTTGAACCTTGCACCATTTGTCATTTAGCAAAATAGAAGCGATTACCCTTTCCTATTAGTACTACTTTTACATTTCTTCCTTATGAATTGGTGCACTTTGACATTTGGGGTCCTATGAAGGTGCCTATACGAAACAATAAACACTACTTTCTGATTATAGAGGATGATTTTAGTTAACTTACGTAGGTGTTCCTAACGCGTTTTAAGTTAGAAACTAGGTCTTTACTATAGAAGTTCTTTGCTTATGTTGATACTTAATTTAATGTCAAAGTGAAGCACATTGATAATGGACAGGAGTTCAATATACTTGAATTTTACAATTTTAATGGAATAATTAATTAGATTTCTTGTGTTCAGACTTCACAGCAAAACAGTGTAGTTGAATGCAAGCATCAACACATTTTACAAGTAGCTAGAGCATTACGTTTACAGGCAAGATTTCCTTTGAGTTTCTGGGGAGATTAGGTTTTGCATGTAGTATATTTGATTAATAAGTTGCCTACTGTTGTATTGCATAATAGGAGTCCTTATCAAGTTTTGTTTCAAGAAGTGCTTAATTACATACAGCTACGTACTTTTAAGTGTCTTTGGTATGTTTCAACACATGATAAGTTGAAACATAAGTTTGATTCATGTGCTACTAAATGTGTTTTTTTGGGATTTGTTTAAGTAGTTAAAGGATATTGAGTATGTGATATACAGCAGCAACAAGTTTTTGTTTCACAAGATGTAATTTTCTATGAGTCAATTTTTCCTTTTTTGTATGATCCATGTTTGCACCAATCTTTTGATATTGTTTTGCTACAACTCCCTAACATTAGCGTCTCAAATGATCATTTGGTTTCACCTAAGGATACTACTTTTGATGTAAGTACTACAGATGTTCAACCTGTGCTTCGAAGGTCTTACAAAACTAGACGTCTTCCATCACATTTAGGGGACTATGTTTGTGCTATAAAGTCTCCTCATGTTTTAGGTCTAATGTTCAGCTATGATCATCTTTCTCCTTCTCACGAAGTATTTGCTTGTGCTATTGATATCTTCATTGAACCTAAGAGTTTTCATGAGGCTATACAAATCAAGAATGGAAGGATGAGATGCAATCTGAAATATTAGCTTTAGAAGCTAACAAAACTTAGGAATTAGTTGATTTGCCTTGAGGCAAACAAGCAATTGGGTGCAAGTGGATATCTAAGATCAAAATAGGTTGATGGGAGTATTGAACGCTATAAAGAAAGGCATGTAGCTAAAGGGTATACTTAGCAATTTGGAACTGATTATCTTAACACTTTTGGTCCTATTACAAAGATTACTTTAGTGCATTTATTATTGTCTTTTGCTACTTCTTGAGGCTAGTTGTTGCCTCAACTTGATATCAATAACACATTTCTTCATAGGGATCTCCATGAAGAAGTCTACATGACTTTACTAGAGGGATTTCAATCTCCAGGACCTCTTAAGGTGTGCAAATTACGTAAATCCTTATATGGATTAAAGCAAGCCAATAGATAAATGATAGAGATCACGGTTTGATTACGTACTCTCAAGCTCGTAGGCTTGCTCAAATGATTCACTGAGCTATCTAAGGTAAAATAAGTGCTAGTGAGTAGTGTATCCCCCAGTTTGTCCTACCAGTAGTCTAAGCATCTAATTGGGATACTGCTAACTTGATCCATGCCAAAGCTGATCTAAAGCTGCCAGGAGTCGATTACTCGAAGTCTACCCGAAGATTAGTTGCCTATGAACCATTCTTTGTCCAGTCCCAACTGTCTGAGCTACTAAACTACTAACACTAAACTGACCCTATCAAGATCCACCACTTGTTTGGCCAGCAGTGTCATTAGGACCACAAAATGAGCACTGACACGCGTGCTGTCCTTTTCTGACATCCATATTATTCTTTTTCTACTACCGGATATTCTTTTTGTATGATTACAATGTTATTACTGTAAATAATTCTCTTTTTCCTTTACTGGTAGGAATCCCTTTTGTAATTTACTTTAACCTAGGATTTACTCTAATTGGGTCTTATAAATACTTGCATATTGTAATGGCTGTAACACAATATTGAGAATACACTAAACTTTCAGATATAATCTCTTAAGTTAAGTGTTCTTCTGCTTACTCTTGAGTTACTCTTATCATACCCACTGAGCATGAACTAATGGTGAGTGACCTCCGGTCATATTTATGCATCATATTAATTGTAACCTGAGCTCGTGTGAGGTATTGGTGCATCATATCTATTGTTGGTGCATGGGAACTCCTACTTAACCTTCAACTATTATTTATCCTTTGGACCATCTTGTGGTCTGGACCTACCTATTTTGTTCGTAAGATACAAGTCAACGTGTATTCATCCATGTCGTACCCATATTATCTTGGTATTAAAGCTTGGTTACGTTTGAAGCTAGATTTTGTGACTTTGTTCTATAAGTAATTGTTTACTGTTTTGTGTGTTTGAAGTTGTACTATTAAGACTAGGAACTTGGTTGGTAAATAGAATTAAGAACTTTTGGTGCTTTGTTTCCCCCTATTTTTTTATACAAAAAAATAGAGTATGGTTGTTTGTTTATTCACTGTGTAGTTGTCGTCACAGTAGAAGTAGTAATTGTTCTGCTATTATCATTCATGAAAATAACTTTAAGTATTGTTTTAAACATCAATCTTGTGAGTTAAACCACAATGTTAGATTCAAGCATTCAAGGAACTTTAGGAAACTAAGAAGGTGTCAAAATAGCTAAGGGAAACAAGGAAGTTTCACACCTCAGTCAGTGGGTGACTAATTGGACAAACTCATCGACTTAGTAGCTAGTTTGGTGACTGTTATCCAAGAAGTTAGACAACGAGATAGAATTAGCTTGACCAGAGGATATAAGTAGTAAGAGTGAGGCAATGGTCAATCTGGCCGAGTTAATGCCTCGAATTGACAATCCCAGGTCGAAGGAGTAAATAGGGTTGCTAGGCGTAAACTAGCACTCCAAGAAATCGAAGAAGAGAAAGGAGATGATGAAGTTGAGGAGTATAATGCGCATAAAGAGAGGAATGCCCAAGCCCTATAGTTAAGGGGTTGAGGATGTTCATTCTAAGTTTCTCTAGAAGTGGTGACGCTAAGGACTACTTGGATTAGGTAGATAAAATTAAAAAGTAGTTTGAATGCCACAAAGTATAAGATAATGCAAATGTTAGACTTGTTGTGTTGGAGTTCACTAGTTATGCGGCCCTATGATAGATAAACTTGCAAGCTACCCAAAGAAGGGAAGGAGAACGAGAGGTTAGGAGTTAGGATGAAATGAAGATGGTTATGAAAAGAAGGTTTGTACCGAGTTATTGTTTGTAGCATGCCTTTAAAAGATTATAAGAGCTGAGGCAAGGAGGGTCAAATGTAGATGTGTATGTAAAGGAATTCCAAATCTTAATGATCTGATGTGAAGTCATGGAGCCAGGGTATTGGACTATATGTCAATTCATCGTTGGATTAAAGTATGAGATCGAGAATATTTTGGAAACCTTGTATATTGGAACACTTGATGGCGTTATCTAAGCCACTTAGAAGGTAGAAAGATGCCAAATAAGAAGGTTTTGACCTCCTGTTAGTTGACTTAGTAGTAGTCGATTTGCTCCCAACAGACCTGTATGAACAAAACCATGTAAGGTTACTGAAGCTCAACCTACTCTAACCACCTAAGTAAAGGAGAAGGAAGCCTTGATGAAGTTTGAGAAAAATTAGAGTTTAGGGGAGGAAGACGAGTAAGATTAAGTGTTTCAAATGTTAAGGGTTTTGATACATGATCGCTGAGTGTCTGAACAAAAGAACTGCTGCGAACCGTGACTAAGAATAAACAAGGTTGGTTACTGTATGAGTTCAAGCTTGTAGAAAGCTTGAAAAGGATTAATAGGGAAAAGTGCGAAAGGGTAAAAATGAAGAATGAAATAGTAAGCAAAACCCGCGAACAGTTCCAGACGATATAATGCACTAATGGAACTTCTGAAGACTTATAGCTCAATTCAATATGACACATGAATCAGTCTGGTGAGGTTACTTGCCACTTAACCTTGCTTAAGAGAAAAGTTAAGATTGATGCCGAGAGTAAACAAATAGTGTCTACGCAAGGGAAAAAAAAAAACTCAAAGAGTTTATATTAAGAATGATTTGCTATTGTCACGGTTACAAATATAAAGATATTTATACCCATAAGTTAGGGCAACTTTCCTAAAAAGGAAAACATAAAAAGGGTATTTCCTAAGGAAGTAATGTATAAGATACAAAAGGGTAAAAATAAATATACAAGAAAAACAATCATTAGTGCAACAGATTTTGTACATGATACCGTATACGTAGTGATGCTACATTAGCGAGGTCATTAGGAGATGCAGACAAAAAGTATGGACAGATGGGCTTGTCTAAGTAGGGATGGCTTAGTTAGTTTAAACTCTCTCTCTTGGCTTTTCGACAAGGAAAATGCCGAGTAATTAGTAAGCTTAGTGCTAGAGAATAATCATCAACTCGGCATACTGTAGAAAAATAGGTGGTCATACGGCACGGTATGAAAGGTGACTCAACAAGGAAGTACTTGGCCTCGGCAGGGATTAGTTGGAACAGAAGGATTCGTCGTGCCAACCCTTTTAGTCCTTGGGCTTGGTTACGAGTTAGAGGTCTTGTAAACCTTACAACTAGCCATTTGAGGTTTTAATCCGTTGAAAGACCCAATTGAGCCTAAATTATAAAGTAAAGTTAGAAATATTAGTAGAAATGACTTCGTAAATTTGAATTTAAGAAAATAAGTAATAAAATAGGAGGCTACAAAATTTTCAAATTTTAAGTATAATACTTGTTAATCATAAAAAAGGCGAAAAGTGTAATTTAATACCTAATAAATTACTAGAGATAGATTATATGTATACTAAAAATTATAGAATGACCTAAATAATAATTAGGAATGTTCACATGTACCCAACATGTATTTACGTGTAGATAAAAATACGCGAAATTATTTAAATTAGCTAAAAACTTAGTAAATTATTAAATTAATTAAAGAAAATTATTAAATTAATTAAGAAAAATAAAAAAAATCAGAAGGATGTGGAATGATGCAACTATGGTCATGGCAGGTCAGGATCTGAAAAAGAAAAATTATCTAATTAGAATTAAGTAACACAAAAGCCAAAAATCAAGGAAATAGGGCAATGCCATGTTTAATTAATGCATATTAATTACCTAAAACATCTATAAATAGGAAAAAAATTCAGAGAACTCCTTTGGACAGTTTAGAATCAGAGAAAAATAGGGAACTTAAAAAATTCGAGAGAAAATCCAAAAAAAAAAGAGAAAAGGAAACTGTGCAAACAGGGCTAGTGAGCCAAACCTACACCTCACCACCACCACCACCCCACTCCAACCCCACCGTTTAGGCTGACCGACACACTTGGATTGGAGTTGGACGGCCAAAAAGCATCGAATCAGTGAGTCCCTTATTTGCCCCGATTTTGAATAATTTCGTAAAATTAGTTATTTTGCCCAGAAAATTATGAAACTTGTTATTATAAGGTTTTATTATATGTAGATTTAGGGGAAAATAGTGATTTAGTTTAATCACGTATGAAAATATAGGATTCTTAACAAATTGAGCAAAACCGAACATGATTAGAACGTGAAATAAATAAACTTAGGAGTGTAGTTTGGAGCTCAATTTTTTTTTTCTGTAGAATGCTTATATGATATAGAACAGTGCTATGAAGCCATTTTTCTAAAATTAATTTTGAAAATTTTTAAGTTAATTTTTAGCCCTAAAATGATGGAAAAATCGAGTAATTTTAGGTTAATTAGGTGATTAAGATACTAATTACTGATTTAGATAGTAATTAGATGTTTAGGGATGTTAATCTCTGATGTGGAAACCTATTCCTAGCCTTTGAAGTATTAAATATAGTTAATTTAGGAAATTAGGTAGTTATTGTAAGAAATTAGCAATATGTGGAATTGAAAATTAATAAATCTAAAAAAAATTAGGGTTATTTAGATAATATTATAATAAAAATTAGAATAATAATAAATCTAAAATAAGATTTAATTTTCGGTAATTGTATAAAAATGTAAGATTTTTTCACATCGGGGATAAATCCGATACCCCAATTAGGAATAGCTTGTACCGCATAGTTTAGAATACTAAATTAAGACCCAATAAGATATTTGAATACTCGAGCTTAATGTGATTAATTTTATAGTAGGATTCGAGCATATTTAGGACTTAGAAATCGAATTAGAACCTAATTTAGAAATTGATGTAGAAACCAAACCTGAACCTAACCCCAAACCTAGAATAATTGTAAAGGACTTAAGACCTAGATAATTAGGTATATTAAACCCTAAACAAAACATAACAATAAGCGTTATAGCATAAAATGAACTTATAATAGTTATATGAAAAACTGAAACCACGTTTGTATTATAGGGATGATCGGCGATGGCCTGAGTAAGTCGGACCTCAAGTGAGTGAGCGAGGAGTCGAGGTAAGTTGAGATTAATACGTTGCTGTATTTTGGAGGGTTAAGATTATGCTTGGTTGTGCTTGTTAGGTAATTGGTTGTGTGCATATGCTTGATTATAAGTGATGCTATGATTCTGTTAGTTATTCTGGCATGTATTATATAATTTGTATAAAATGATTGATCACCCTAAACTGGACCTAATCAAATATACGACCTATAATCATAATTCGACTTAAATGGCAACCCATTAGAGGAACTTAGGACTCTCCGGCCAAATACTGACCCCTTCGAAAGGGATAGCATAGGATTGCAATGAGTCCCTTCTTCATCCTTAATCGAACTAAGTGACAGGAGAGGAGGTCCCGGTGAAGGTGAAGTCAATGGTTCAAAGGTAGTCGCGGGAGGAGCCATGTCTCCATAGCACAAGCTTGGGTTTGGTCGTGAGCTGTTGCATTAATGGTAACTCCTCAAACTGGATTAGAGCGGGCACAATTTTTCTAATCTCTCGACAGGCTGGATAACGTCGTGCAATGGCATTTACTTGCACATGCATTGCACCTAATAAGTTGATTGAAAACCTTGTTGTGTTTATGGTATAGTTTTAAGTCCTCCATCCTAACTTACTGAGTTGTGGTTGCTCACATCTCTATAGACGTCGTGCAGGTGCTTGCTAAGAAGCGGCAAACAACTACTCTGAAGATAGCAACTGCTGGATCCTGGGGAGTGAGGAAAAACATTGAAGAATAAACACATATTTTTAAGGTCTAAGCTTTTATTTTAGAATTACTTTTCATTTCTGAATAATGTAATAACTGGGAAATATATCATGGAGAATTGTTGTAAACTTTAATTGCAATAACTGAATTATAGTGTATATATATATTTCTTCACTTTCTTAAGTAAATGATTTATTTAAATTACAAATTGTTTATTTCAAAGTGGGTTAGTCGTGAATGTATTGTGTAGATTAGGTCTAAGATAGCGGTTGTAAGGCTAACTTCCATCTTAGGATGGTTTACACAGCGGGGTTGTTACGACTCTACCGCTTCGGGGCGTAACAGGTCCGGTAGCCCGATTCCCATTAAGTTCAGTAGAAGTAAGAATGGAAAAGGAAGAAAAACTTAACTAATTTGCATTAGATTTTGTTGTTATTTGTACAAGACTATTTATAATGGTTGCTATGAATAAATATCCAATAACTAACCAAAACTAAACTTTATACTAACTGAATTGACTAAATTGACTAAGTTTAAGTACTCTAACTGATACAACTAATAAGTATAGCCAATACTACCACCCTTCCCCCACACCCCCTCCCCTTAACCCTACCCCTCCTTACACCAACACCTTAAGCTATAGCATAAACATCATGAATGCTTAGCTTGAGAATGGAATCATGGAAAGAAGGAGCATGAAGAGTTTTAGTAAAAATATCTGTAAGTTGCTATGAAGAATGAACAGGTAGCAAAGTAACTATTCTAGCATTAATATTTTCTCAAATAACATGACAATCAATTTTGATGTGTATAGTACATTGATGAAATGTAAGATTATGAGCAAGATAAAGCACAAATCCGTTGCCACAGAAAAGTAAAGTTGAGCCACTGTGAAGATAGGCAAAATCATGGAGTAAAACAGTAACCATTGAAGTTCACATATAGTAGTTGCAAGAGCTTGATATGTAGCTTCTAAGGACGAACAAGAAACAGTCTATTGCTTTTTGGAGGACCAAGAGATGAGAACATTATCATAAAAAATGCAATAAACTGTGGCAAACCATTAAGAATCAAGACAAGAAGGCCAATCTAAATCACTGTAAGCACTTAGCTTGTGAGAAGAAGAATAGGGACATAATAAGCCTTATCTAAGAGAGCCTTTAAGAAACCATAAGACATGATGAGTAGCTTAAAGATGAAAAGTAGAAGGCTAAGTGAGAAATTGTGAAAATTGTTGTACTGCAAAACAGATATCACATCGAGTGTGAGTAAGAAAAAGTAAGCGTCTAATGAGCCTTCAAAACACAGATGGATTAGGTAGTAAAGTAGAGCTATCATTCTTAAATAATCTAGTAGAAGAGACCATAGGAGTTGAAATAGATTTGGTACCTAGAAATCCAGTATCTTTGAGGAGATCAATGCAATATTTCTTCTGGTAAAGATTAATCTTGTGACTATTACAAAAGTACTTTAATTCACTAAGGTCTTTAATTTTGAAGGCATCATGTAAGTACTGCTTAATGGTAGTAATGGCTAGGAGTGAGTTGCTTGCCATAATAAGGTTATCCATATACATCGAAAGAATAAGAAAATGATCAAAAGAGCACTTAAAAAACATACTACAATCCTCAAATGATTGGCCATAAGTAAGTAGTGCATTAGTAAGTTTTTCATACCACTATTGATATGTGTGTGACATAGATGAACACACGTCGACCTGTATCTTACGAACAAAATAGGTGGGTCCAGACTGCAAGATGGTTTGAATGATAAATGATAGTTGAAGGTTGAGTAAGGGTTCCTGTGAATTGACAATAGATATGATGTACCAACGCCTTACACAAGCGCAGGTCATACTTGATATGATGCATAAGTGTGGCCGAAGGTCACTTGCTATTAGTTTGCGCTCAATAGGCTAGATAAGAGTAACTTAAGAGTGAGCAAAAGAACACTTAGCTTGAGAGAGTATGTTTGGAAGTTCGGTGTATTCTTGACATTATGTTGTGGCCATTAGAATATACAAGTATTTATAAGACCCAATTAGGGTAAGTCCTAAGTTAAAGTAAATTACAAAAAAGATTCCTACTAGTACTAGAAAAAGAGAATAATTTACAGGGGTAACATTATAATCATATAAAAAGAATATATGGAAGTAGAAAAAGGATAGTGCAGATGTCAAAAAAGGATAATGTACATGTCAGTGCTCATTCTGTGGTCCTAATAACATTGTTGGACTAGCAGGGGTGGATCCTAATTAGGTTGATTCGGCGTTAGTAGTTCAGTAGCTCAAATAGTTAGCAGTGGACAGGGAATGGTTTGTCGGCAGCTCATCTTGGGGTTGGCCTTGGGTGATCAACTCCTAGTAGCTATTAGATCGACTTTGGCATGGATCAAGTTGGTAGTATCCTAATTTGATGCTTAGACTGGTGTTCAGCAAAGAAGTTGGCTCAGTACGTCGATTGGTTACTCGATAACTCCTTTGGTGGTGTAGAGAGAGAAGTAATTCAATAGGATAGACTAGAGGATGCACTACTCCTCGGCACTTAGTTCACCTCGGATAGCTTGACAAATCATTTAAGCAAGCCTACCGGCCCAAGAACATATGATCGATTCTCAATCCCTATCATCCCCTCCGAGCTGTTCAAGATTTGGGATCAATTCTAACTCTACTTCAGGTTGCTCGTATGTAGGAGTGTATGGTTAGAGGTCAGCAATGTAGAAGGAATCTGAGACTCCGTACCCCTCAAGTGGCTCCATCTTGTAAGCATTAGGATTAATCTTTTCAAGCACTTTGTAGAGTCTTTTGGCTTTAGGAGATAACTTGCTCGTCCTTAAGTTCGAGAATCGTTCTTTGCTAAGGTGGATCCAGACCATATCATCTGGTTGAAATTCTCTCCTCTTCTGTCCTCGACCTCGCTTCTCAAGCTTGGCAGTAGTTCGGTTTAATTGCTCTACCACCTTTTGGTGCGTAGCCCTAATGGCCTTAACTTTCTCTATAGTTGGCAGATTGTCCTTAGGCTTCGGTAGGGGTGCTTAGTCTATCGGAAGGTTAAGGTTAAACCCATAAGCAACTTCAAAAGGAGACTTGTCTGTTATATTATAGGCGGTCCTATTGTAGGCGAATTTAATGATTGGCAGATACAGATCCCAATCAGCCATGTTTCGTTTGAGTGCAACCAGCAGTAAAGTTCCAACGGTTCGATTGACAACCTCAGTTTGGCTATCAATCTATGGATGAGGGAATGATGGGAATCAAGTTACCGGACCTTTGACCCGCAACTAAGCCTAAAGACTACAGGAGCTAGCACGACAAATCCTTCTGTTTCAACCAATCCTTGCTGAGGCCGAGTACTTCCTTATTGAGTCACCCTTCATGTTGTATCGTATGACTGCCTATTTTTCTAATATATGTTGAGTTGATGATACTCTTTAGTGTTGAGCTAACCAATTACTCGGCATCTTCATTGCTGAGAAGCCGAGAGAGAGAGAGTTCAGATTGACTAAGCCATCCTTGTTTGGACAAGCCCATCTGTCTGTACTTTTTGTCTGCATATCCTAACGATCTCGCTAATGTAGCATCGCCATGTGAACAGCATCATGTACAGAATCCATTACACCAATAATTGTTTTTCTTATATATTCATTTTTACCTTTTTGTATCTTATACATTACTTAGGAAATTCCCTTTTTGTTTTTTCCTATTTAGGTAGGTTGCCCTAACTTATGGGTATAAATACCTTTGTATTTGTAATTGTGACAACAACAGATCATTCTTAATATACACTCTTTGGGTATTTTTTTTCCTTGTATAAACACTGTTTGTTTACTTTTAGCATCACTTTTATCCTTTCTCTTAAGCAATGTTAGGTGGTGAGTAACCTTACTAGACCAATTCGTGCGTAATATCGAATTGAGTCGTGAGTTCTTAGAAGTTCCATTGGTGCGTCATATCCTCTGGAGCTGCTCGTAGGTTTTGCTTATAGTTTCATTCTTCATTTTCACCCTTTTTCACTTTTCCCCATTAATCCTATTCACGCATTCTACAAGCTTAGACCCATCTAGTGATCGGCCTTGTTTGTTCTTGGTTACGGTTCACAATATCTTGGTATTAGAGTGAAGATTTTGTGTGAATTGTAGTAGTTCTTTTTGAAATTTTGTTATACTCTGTTTTGTGTGTGTGAAACAAAACAAGTTACTATGTTCTTTTGATTGCTATGTTGTTAACTATTAACTTCCCAAAGTGTTTGTTTGAGTTTGAATCTATGATGAAAAATGACAGATCGAAATATGAATGTTGGTTCTGGTGATGACAATGGAGTTGTCCACTATGGATGACAATCGCAAGGAACATCTAGAAGCACTAACGAAAGACTTGATGAGGTAGTTAGCTTCTTAGTAGATTTGATCCGAGCTGTTCATGTGTTGTTTTACTAACCCACTATGGCTGCGCAAAACACTTCACAAGCTGCTTAACTTGTTAGAGGTCAGAACCCAGCTCGACTCGTTCGAGGTGAAGGAGTTGACGGATAAGTAAGGCGAAGGATGGAACTGAGAGAGCTTGATGAAGAGGAAGAAGAGTATTTTGGAGAGGAGTATGTACAAATCCTCAAAGCATCTGACTATGTGAAGCTTTAGATTATGAGTTTCAATAGATTTGGGAACGCTGATGAGTATTTAGATTGGGAAGAGAAGGTGGATCGTGTATTTGATTACTATCAATATGAAGATTATGAGAAAGTAAGAATTGTTGTTGTTGAGTTCTCCATGTGGTGAAAGAATTTTCAGGCCATGAGAAGATGAGAGGGGTACCGAGAGATTAAAACTTGGTCTGAGATGAAAAGAGTGCTTGGAAACAGATTCGTGTTGTAAACATACCTACAAGATACTTTTACTTAGCTTTAGGAGTTGAGACAAGGAGGCCGAATTGTTGACAAATATGTTCAAGAATTTGAAATGCTTATGATGTGTTGCGAAGTGGAGGAACCATCAACTCGAACAGTCTCAAGGTTCGTTACCAGGTTGAGAGGAGACATTCGAGGCGATTTGATACCATAGATGAGGTTGTTAGGATTGCCCAGCGAGTAGAGAGGCAAAGAAGGAGCCGAGTATCAGCGAGGATGCTGATTAGTTGACCCGGACAGGCAAGTCATCGAACTTTGCTAAGTACCGAGCCGAGTAGAAAGGTTGATGTTCGAGATGAGTAGAAAGGCCAACTTAATGATGTAGTGCCAACTCAAACATATGAGAAGGAGAAAGGGTTTGATAGGAAGACTAGCTAGATTAAGTGTTAAAGGTTTGGACACATAGCTGCTTAATACCCGAATTGATGGACGATGGTCATCAAGGGAGGCATCTCGAAGCTCGAAGTAGAGAGTACGAATGAGGAATTCAAGGAGGAGGAGGAAGTTCCTATTGAGAAAGAAAGTGCTGAGAAAGAGCTGATTGAGGACGATGCGTTTCCTGAGGAGTTAGATCAATTACTCATGGTTGTCTAACGCATTGAACATGAAATCCTCGCGAGTGGAAGAGTAGACAGAGAATTTGTTCCATACCACCTGTAAGATGAATGATCAAATGTATACCCTCATCGTAGATAGTGGAAGCTGCACCAATGTGGCGTCAGTCGATCTTGTTTCAAAACTGAAGTTGCCAATTGTTTCACATTCGAGGCTGTATAAGTTACACTAGTTGAGTGAGAACGGAGCATTACATATCACTCGACAAATACTACTGCCAATTACTATAGGGAATTGCTCTGACTAGATTCTTTGCGACATGTTGCTTATGTGCGCTTCCTACGTATTGTTGGGTAGGTCGTAGTTGTTTGATAAGAGAGTTATATATGACGGCTATAGGAATATGTATATGTTCGAGAAGGATGATCGAAAGATTACGCTGAATCCAATGTTGCCAAAAGAAGTTAATAAGTTACAAACAAAACTTGATAGTGGATCAAAGAAGGCTTTGATGATGAGTAGAGTCGAGCTAAGAGAGGCTATTAATATTAATGAGCCGACCTTCATATTAGTCAAGAGACTACTGGAAATGAAGGAGCAAGGTAAGTTACCCTAGGAGGTCAAGGAATTGTTAGGTGAATATATCGACACATTCCCAGAATAATTACCTAAGGGGTTGCCCCTAACTCAAGGTATAGAGGACTGCATTGACTTAGTAACCAGTGCTGCACTGTCGAATAAGTCGGCTTATTGGATGAATCTCGAACAGGCTTCTAAACTCCAACGTCAAGTCAATGAGTTTCTAAAGAGAAGCTATGTAAGAGAGTCTCAAAGAAGGATGGAACCTAACAGATGTGTGTAGACAACTGAACTGTAAACAAAATTACAATCAAATACATGTATCTGATCCCAAGGCTAGAAGATAAGTTGGATGAACTGAGTGGAGCCAAGATTTTCAATAAGATTGATCTTAAATTTAGCTACCATTAAATTTGCACGAGACCAGGTGATGAATGGAAAACTACGCTCAAGACTTAACATGGACTTTATAAGTGGATGGTCATGCCTTTCGGCTTGTCGAATACCCTTAGCACTTTCTTGAGATTAATGAACCATATGCTGAGACATCTCATCGAGAGGAGTGTGTTGTGGTGTATTTTGATGACATCCTGGTCTACAGTATTGACTTGCCAAGTCATTATGAACATCTTAAAGCAATCCTAGATATCTTCCGTACCGAGAGACTATTCGGCAATCTAAAGAAATATTGCTTTTGCTAGGAGGAAGTGGTATTCTTGAGCTATGTAGTTAGTGGAGGAGGCTTGTGTGTAGATGATGAGAAGATCTAAGCAATTGTCGAGTTGCTGACTCTTGCTACTTGTGCTGACGTGAGAAGTTTCAACGAACTAGCTTTGTTTTATAGAAGATTCATTAGGAATTTCAATACCGTCACTGCGCTACTTACTGAACAAACAAAGAAAAACACTGACTTCTAATGGGGAGAAAGAGAGGAGAAGAGCTTTGGAATAGTAGGAAGGCCGACCAATTGCCTTCCACAGTGAAAAGCTCCGAGGACCACAATTGAACTACTCTGTGTATGATAAGAAACTTTTCCTATTGATTCGAACAATGTAAGTCTGGCAACATTATTTATTGCCAAGAGAATTTGTCATATATACTGACCATGAATCGGTAAGGTACCTTTGAAGTTAGACTAAGTTATTAAAGCGACAAGTGAGATGGGTTGAATTCCTTAAAGGATTCAATTTTGTGATAAAGTACAAGTAAGGAAAGAGTAACGTAGTTGCAGATGCTCTTTCGAGGAGATATTCGCTTTTATTAGAACTGCAGACCGAATTGTTTGGATTTATAAGTATCAAAGAACAGTACTCTGAGTATCCACATTTTGAATCTGTAATTTCATGATGCGTAGATGGGAAGACAGTGGACTAGTATCATGTAGAGGATAGCTATTTGTTTCGAGCCAAAAAATTATGCGTTCCGATTTGTTCACTAAGGGAGCTACTAGTTAAGGAAAGCCATAGTAGAGGTTTCTCCAAACATTTTAGGAAAAGAAAGGCCTGTAAACTGTTGAATGGTCGATTCTTTCGGCTGAGAATGAGGAGAGATGTGCATGGAGTTATCGAAAGATGTGCCGTATGTAAGAAGGCCAAATGCCAAGCCTAACAAGGGAGAACAGTGCCCCTACCTTGCCCCAACGACGCCGTAGACTGAATTGAGCATGGACTTTGTTTTTGAACTGCTGCTAACTGCCCCAGGCAAAGATTCTATAATGGTCATCATAGATAGGTTCCATAAGATGGCACACTTTGTGCCCTGGTAAAAAACTAACGATGTTTTGGCTATTACTTCCCTTTTTCTTACAGGAGATTGTGTAGATACATGGAGTGCTGACAAGTGTAGTCTCAAACAGAGACCTGAAGTTCTTGACCATTTCTGGAGAACCTTATGGGGTCAATTGGGAACCAAATTACTCTTCAGTACCTCATGTTACCCCCAAACTGATGGCCAAACAGAAGTGGTTAATCATACTTTAGGATTATTGCTCTAAGCTGTAGTAGGTAAGAACTTGGCTGATTGGGGTATCTGCCTACCAGTAGTCAAGTTCGCCTATAACCGAACAGTCCATGACACCACTAAGTAGACTCCTTTTAAGGTAGTCTATGGATTCAATCCTGAATTGCCCCTCGACCACACCTTTGTACCAATACCTAGGCAAGAGGACCCTGGTGTAATGGTCAGAGCACAATCCTTTTAACACATCTATGACAGGGTTACTTGGCACATTGACCAAGCTGTTAGAAGAAAGCAAGAAAGACTAAGGGTAGGTCGGCCAGACAATTTTAGTCGGGAGACTTGGTATGGCTGCACCTCAACAAGGAATGGTTCTTAAACAAGAAGGGGAACAAATTATCTACAAGAGTAGAAGGACTTTTCAGAATCCTCTAGAAAATTAATGCTAATGCTTATAGGTTGGAATTTCTTGAGGACTATGGGGTTTCCGACTCCTTCAACATTGCTGACCTTAGTCCATATCACCCCGATGGAGAACTGAGCGAACACTATTTAGATTTGATCTCAAATCCAAAACAACTCGTAAGGAATGATAAGAATCAGGATACTGGACCTCTAACCCGCAACTGAGTTCGAAGATTAGAGGAGCTGGTATGACGAATCCATCTGTTCCAACCAATCCTTACTGAGGCCGAGTACTTCCTTGCCGAGTCACCTTTCATGCCATGATGTATGACCGCCCATTTTTCTACAGTATGTCGAGTTGATGATTACTCTTTAGCACCAAACCAATCAATTACTCAGCATCTTCCTTACTCAGAAGCCGAAAGAGAGAGTCCTAACTAAGTAAGTCATCTTTGCTCAAACAAGCCCATTTGTCCTTACTTTTTGTCCACATCTTCTAACAACCTTGCCAAAGTAGCATCGCCATGTGTACAGTATTATGTGCAGAATCCATTTCACTAATGATTGTTTTTCTTATATATTCATTTTTAACCTTTTATATCTTGTAAATTACTTCTTTAGGAAATGCCCTTTTGTCTTTTCCTTTTTAGGCAGGTTACCTTAACTTATGGGTATAAATACCTTTGTACTTGTAATTGTGACAACAACGGATCATTCTTAATATACATTCTTTGAGTACTTTTTCTTCCTTGCGTAAACATCGTTTGTTTACTATTAGCATTACTCTTATCCTTTCCCTTAAGTAAGGTTAGGTGGAGAGTAACCTCATTGGACCGATTCGTACGTTATATTGAATTGAGTTGTAAGTCCTCGAAAGTTCCATTAGTGCATCATATCCTCTGGAGTTGTTTGTGGGTTTTACTTACTGTTTCATTCTTCATTTTTACCCTTTCACACTTTTCCCCATTAATCCTTTTTAAGCTCTCTACAAGCTTGGACCCATCTAGCGACCGGCCTTATCTATTCTTGGTCACGGTTCACAACAGAACTACACTCAAGCAAACACTTCTATAGCCATAACTTTATAGAAGTTTGTGGTTGCTTCACGTCATTAGTGAATAGGTTCATGATATAGATCATCCGATTACTGATTAATCAAAGAAAACCATTATATGGCCCAACTAGGTGAAAGAACCTTGGCTCTAGCATATCACTAACTCTTGGTTTTGCTTGAGAAGCTTTGAATTAATTGGTTAAATCCATAAAATACAATTTGTCTAACGTAGAACTTTTAGGACTTAGTTGTTAGGGTTCAAGACAAAATAAGAGCAGTGAAGTTTATGCCAAAGAGGTTCTTCTATGATGGTTTTCCACCTTTTGCAAACATGCCTTATATTAACCAAATCTAAGACGACTCTAGAGAGAATTTATATGATAATTTCATTCGAGAGAGACTCCATTGATTTACTCAACTTTCTAAAGCCTAATTACCTGTTTTAAGAAGATGATTGTATGCTATATATATAGCATATGATCATTGTGAAATCTTATGGTACCTATTTATATTTGTTTTTGTTCGAATGTGAATCTTTACTTTTTAACCATAATCTCTAGACCTACACTTCTTATAGCCTTATTTTCTCTATGAATCTCATTCAATATGAGAAAATACGGAACCATCTTCTAATAACTGCTACATTGCCCTTAATTTGTTTCTTATGATTTGAGAGAATATGTAATTTATTTGCTTTATAAGAAAAATTGAATTGAGGCTTTTTTTTTTCCTTTTAAAACTTTATATTTGCTTAGGTAAATTGTTAAAATATATAAAATAGATTATTGAAATAATTCTATTTGATATACATATATAAAGGTAATTAAGAAAAGTAACAATTTTTTTTTTCAATTATGTTATAACTTGGGGAGGGGAATTCGAATCCTAATCCATCTTAAAAAAAACCAGTGGTAATGTCACTAGATTCTAGGCAAAATAATGCTTTATTATTACCTTATTTTCACCAATTTCATTCTAAGCGTTTTCTTTAGTATAGAAATCTAAATTAAGATTCTAATTTGATTATTCTAAAATCCTTATTTTATGTACTTATTAAGTATATTAAATTTTATCTTATGTATAGGGTATAAAGATTTTATTAGTGCTTTGCATTACGATATTTTTATATAAGAGTTGTTATCCTAAATACTGTATATATTCTTATTTTAATTAATTCTTTATTTTCTTTTTCTTTTATATAAACATCTTCCTGCATTCTAGAAAATTCTAGAATGATCTACCCTAAAACCTTACCCTAATCTTATTTCTTTTTTTTTTTTCCAGTCGTAATTGCCTTTCCCTTTCTTAGCTCTTACTCTCTCTTTGAACTCATCATTTCCCATTTTCTCTCTTGGCTTTCTTTCTCTCCCTTTACATATTTATAATTCTCATCGAGCTCTCTCTCGCCTAGACTACTCTACACCCATTACCCTACCCTACCCACACCAACCGCCCTTCTCCACACCACCCTCCACCCACCAAATTAATGGTCAGACCCTACCCTACTTCCTCAATCTTGTTTTCCCCAATTTCCAAGAGCCCTTGTCCCTTTCCTAATCTAACTCCCTCCCTTCCTCTCTCATAATTTCAGTCCCCCAATTCTTTTCTGAAGCCAAGCCTCGTAAGAAGCCTTCTTTAATTGCAATTCATTAATCAATCAGCTCATTTGAATTCATTTTAGGTTTCACATACGGTTGGATTAGTTTGCCTCCATTTCCACGTGTTCCGAGTTAATCCAGTAAATATTATTAATTAAATATTTGAGTATATTATTTTACGGATTATAATTTTTGTATTGTTGTTTATGATAGGTTTTTATTCGTCGTCATCTGGTGTTTCCATCTTAGTCGTATTTCGTAAGTCATTCCGATTTCTTATTTGGTACCGTATACTTAGAGTATTAATTTTATTTATTATTTTCCTTTATTAGTGTGGAAATAAGTATTCGTTAGTATTCGATTACTGGTACCAAATTATTTGATTATCACGTTATATAGTATTATTTTATATAAAAGTTACTGTTAGATATATTTTATCGTAATTAAAAATATTGGTTATAGATATATGTTAATGATCATATTTTATACATAAGCCCTTAGTGTCAATTGGGTATACTACGAAACTATTCTATTAATAATATGATTTATTATTGATATCGATGGTTTTGTGATCTAATTATTTTATTACATTAGTATTATGTATATATATAACATATCATATTATGCATAGTATGTCTGTTTTATATGTCAACTATTATTATGTTATTCCTTACGAAATTCTACGAATCATACTATTTTTCGATTAAGTATGTATTGTTTTATTACCATATCAATTCGATAATCTATGTATTTTGGATGCCCTAATCATGTATCTACTTTATATTTTCTTATATATATATATATAATGGTGATGATCTAATAGAATTTTTAGAATATTTTGATGATATTGCTATAGAATATTTAGAAAGCTTTTATTTATATATTATGTGGGTATTAGATCATAATAATCCTATTTGGTAATGATTTATGTTTAATGTTTAAATGTCTCAACAAGTTAAACATAATAATAGCGATGATTTTATTTGTATGATGTTTATTTTAGAAGAAATTAATTTTAAATACATTAATATTGTATCCTCCCATTTCATCTATAATTCATTAATCACTTTCATGTATATCTCATATCTATCGTCTAGTATGGATGCTCTTGGGTGTTTGATGGTATTAGAGCCAATGACAGAATGTGTAGTCTAATGAGTGGTTTTTAATTTTTTTTTTTTTTGAGACGATTTCCTTTGTGGAAACTATATTTTACACTTCTGTTCACTTAGGATGATTCCTTTATGGAACCATTTATATTATAGTGATTCCTATTGAGGCTTGGCGTAAATCCCGTTTAAAGAATTAAGGGTAGTAGATAGGTCATAAATTAGAGATCAAAACATAAGTTTTTAAAATAGTTCTGTGAAATAAATTTATAAAATTAGATAAATTACTCTCTTTTGAAAATTATGAAATTACTTAGAAGAACTATATTATCTTTTGGCTTTGCTCCTTCTGAGCAATTAGAATCTAGTTAAATAATAGATATGAGATATATATGAAAGATTTTGACAAAGTAATAGATGATTGGGAGATTCCAAAAACTTCTTATGATTAAATTTATCAAATGGCTAAATGGAAAATTTTTGGTAAAAATGATTATGTCATAGTCATAGAAGAAAAAGATATCTCTGTTTCAGATGGCTTAACAACAATAAAACTTTTAAGTGTTGAATCAATTAAAAATTATTCTAAAGAATGGAATTATATGCATATAGGTTTAGTTCAAGTAGGAGCCAAACCTTTTACTAAACTAGGTCTAAATACTTCAGTGTTCATGGTCCTTAGAGATGCTAAGGAATAGGAATATGAAAGATTAATGTACGCCTTTATTGAAACTAGTCTTAGCATTAGTCTAATACAATTTGAATGTCATCCAAATGTTACAGTAAGTCTTAGAGATAGAACCATAATTAATTCTTTAATTTTCCATATTAAAACAATTAATTATAGAATGATAAAATGTGCTTTACCAATAAATGTAATATATAGAATATATTTTAAACTATTGAAAATTACTTTTGGGTCTAAAGTTTATAAAATTGATAAGAAAGGAAAAACCCTTCTTATTCAAACAGATTTAACCCAAGTTAATATATTCATACGAGGATGATTCAATGATCTCAAGTCAATCTACCTGAACAATGGGAAATAGACAACCCACTTCCAAAATATGAGGAACCTATACTTTTAGTAATAGGTGATTTAGAACTTAATGTTTTAGAGAAACCTTTTAAACTAGATAGAATTCTCCTAAACAAAAAGATCAATTCACCAAAAAATAAGAAAATTAGGGAATGGTATTTTCAAACATTTTAAAATGTTATTAAACAAATAAAAGATGAATATTATAATTTCATGCATGAAGTTGGTTCTTAAATTTTTTTTTTAATGGTTTGAAGAATATTATTTGAAACCTAAAAAAATTAATGTTGTAAATGAATGTTTTAAATGGAAATTAAGTGATGAACAAATAATAGGATCAAATCATACACCACTTAATAATATAAAATCTATACATAAAAACACTAAAATAACACTTGCGCCTTTTAAAAATGCAATACAAGAAGAAGGCTTAAGTGTTAACAAAATAATAAATCAAAATAACTATACTAACCAACATTTATATACAATAGGTAAACAATTGGATAGAATGGAAAATACAATAAACAATTCAATAAATAAAGAATATGAGAAAATTTTAACTAATCAAACTGATAAAAATGTGCCATTATTGAAACCTTTTAAAATACCTAAAAATCTAAGTAATGAATTTTTAAAAGCTTTAGATGATAGGAAAATAATGATAAAAAATAAAATGATTAAAGAAGAAACTTCGTCTTCATCGAAACCAATCGATACATTAAAATTGGATACACTAAATCTTCTTAGAAGGAATATTGTCATAAATGATACTCCTTCAGAAAACTTAATGTCCTTGATGAAATTGATAATGATTTGATTAATGATACAATGTCCAATAATTCTTTAAAAAACTTAAACATTAATGAGTCAAATGATTAAATTAACAAAATTAATTGGAAAGAACCTAAAAAATTATACTATTAAAGAGCAACCCCTCTTGATATAATTTTTAAAGAAAAGAATGATAACTATCAAAATAAATATTCTGTAGGATCCACATATGAATGGAACATAGATGGACTCTCAAAATAGAAAATTCTCAATATTTTTAATCAAATGATAATATTTTCTAATACTAATAAAACTGTTCCAAATGTTACTGATTATCAAGTAACAATCCTTTTAATTTTTTGTTTCATTGGACAATTAAAAAGTTGGCGGGATAATTCTCACTGAGGAATAACTCATCGATATTTTAATTTCATGCAAAATTGATGACAATGGAATGAGAATTCTCGATAAAAATAATGAACCAATTCAATATATAGCTAATACTTTAATTTTCTCAATCAGCCAACATTTCCTAGGAGACCTTTCATACATTAGGGATAAAACTTTAGATTTGTCATCTAATATGAAATGTAGGTCCTTAGGATAATTCCACCAATATAAGGATATATTCTTTCAAAAAATTCTTCCTAGGAATGATTGCAATTAGCCTTTTCGAAAAGAAAAATTTTTAGCCGGTTTACCTAAGTTAATAGGAGAACAGGTTAGAAATAAAATTTAGGAAGAAAATAATGGCGAAATTCTTTATGATAATTTGTTATATGAGGAATTAGCATCGTATGTTTACAAAATTGGAACTAATTTATATACAGCAATTAAATTGCAAAAACAATTAAAAAATAAATAATGCATGAAATACAAAAGTCTTGGTGATTTTTGTGCTCAATATGATCTTTCTTTTATTAATAAAAAGAAGAAAAAGAATGTAAAATACTTTCATTCACACTCACAATGTTCGTATAAAAAACCAAGAAGAAATTTTAAGAAAATATCTCTTAAAAAGATTGAAAGTGAAAAGAAAACAATAGGTAAAAAATATAAGAAGAAATCTTATAAACAATTAAGATGTTATAAATGTAGAAAAATTGATCATACAGCAAATTACTATAAGATCAATAATATCAATGAATTAAATCTTGATGAGTAAACAATGGAAAGTATTTTGCAAATTTTTGCTAACAACGAGTCTTCAACATCCGAAGAAGAATGCGATGACGAGATTCAAGTTAATGACATTGAATTAACATCAACATCTTCTGAAGATGAAAAAGAATTAAATGTTTTGACTAATAAAGAAGAAGAAATTCTTTGTAAAATTGATCTAATGAATAATGATAATAAAAATCTTAATTGTTTAAAAAATATAAACAAAAACACTCTTTCACTTACAAGTAATTTACCTAACAATCTTATGGAAATTCTTAAAAGAGGTAGAAAATCACAGAGAAAACACATCTTTATAAATGATCTTCATAATGAAATTAATGTTCAAAAGCAAGAAATAAAAGAGTTAAAATTAATACAATTAAAACTAGAAAGGGATTTTCTTGAATTATAACAAAAAATGATTATTCAAGAATATTCTGACAACAGTTTTGAAACTAGTAATAATATAAAAGTCTCCAATAATGATAATATTCAACAAATTGATAATTCTAATTATCTAATGTAACCGGTTGAAATAACAATAAGAAAATGAATTATTAATGTAATAATAAGAATTAATAATGAATTTGTTTTAGAAACAATTGCATTATTTGATACTAGTATTGATTTAAATTGTATTAAAAAAGAGTTAATTCCAATAAAATATTTTGAAAAAAAAAATCCAATCTCTAAAGTATGCATTAGGAAACAAACTGCAAATCAATTTCAAATTATCCAAAGTTGAAATTTTGAAAAATAACGTTTCATATAAAACCGCTTTTATTCTTATAAAAAATTTTAAAAAATGTTATTTTAGGAACAACTTTTATTAGTTTAATCAAACTATTTTCTGTTAATGATAAAGGAATTGAGACATCTTATTTCAAAAAGAGAATTGTTTTCAATTTTGTTTCAAAACCTCAAACCAAACATTTGAATGAATTAAAAGACAATTCTATTTAAGAATTGAACTGTTTAATTGAATGTAAAGAAAAACATTTAATGTTTTTAAAAAATAATCTTGAGTTCAAGAAAATTGAAACTCAACTTTCTAATGAAAATCTAATAAAAAGAATTTCTAATTTAAAATTAGAAATTAAAAATTTAATATGTTTAATACTACTTAATGCTTTTTGGGATTGTAAATCTTATATTGTAGATTTACCTTATGAAAACGGTTTAATAAGAAAAATATTTCTACTAAGGCAAGACCATCCCAAATAAATAATGAAGTTTTAAATCACTATAAAAATGAAATTAATGATTTACTCAATAAAAAATTAATTCATAAGAGTAAGTCTCTTTGAAGTGTTCAGCTTTTCATGTTAATAAGAATGCTGAAATTGAGAAAGGTGTACCTAGGTTACTAATTAACTATAAACCTCTTAATAACACTCTAAAATTGATTAGGTATCCAATACCTAATAAAAGGAATTTATATATATATATATATATAATACTTTATGGTTTACGATAAATAAGTAATCTTATTAGTTATATCAACTTTTTGGCTTAATTGTATTATATTCTATTTCTATTTTAGAATTATAATTTGATTCGACAATTTCTTTTAGAACTTTGATTAGATAAATTATAGGTTCGTAGATAACTTCTAGGTAGGACTTAGTCTTAGAGTGCTTAAAGGTTAATGTGTTACTTGTTTTTCATTTAGATTTGTGGTGTTCGGTTTTCTTTGTTAAGGTCTAAGCTTTTGTTCGAGTTATGACACTAGAGTCTTGTTTTCGATTGTGGAGTGATTCCAAGTACGTAGTGTTTGATTGTTGCTTGTGCTTGATAGGACTTAGTAACCAAACTAGACTAAATTTATATTTGGCTAAATTAATTTGGTTTGTTGATTTTGCTTGACTTACTTGCCTTTGGGGCCTATAATGGTAATTCCCTAAAAGAGCAACTGCTGATCATGTGTAAGGTTTCCCTAATGGACTTTCACATGGGATGACGCGGTTAGAATATTAGGCTTCTAGGTGTAAAAGACTTAAAGGAAAACGTGTATCTATATCCTCTTATGTAAGTGGGTAAAGATCATGTGTGGTGGGTTATGAATACTCTTTTGCTGTTTGTTGGCCTAATGTAAAATAATTAAATTGTTATTTGTATTATTCTGTTGTATCTATATTTCTATATGTGAACGATCGAGCTTGGCATCCGTATGTATTTTGTGCACCCGTACTAAGCTTCGACTTATTCTTTTGTTTTTTAGGTATTGGATATGAGAACTACCTTATCTATGAGGAGACATATATTGATGACATCTAGGAAGAGGATGGAGTCAAGTACCTATACTACTATGATGACTAGGATGAGGTAATGTCTGTTTTATTGGAGGTTCATGTTATGTTAAGGGTTATGTCCTTTTGAGGAGATGTATTCTTTTTTTGATACTTTATCTTATGTTTTTTGTTATAAGTCAATACGCTTTCAAACTCTGTTGGATATTTGAGATTTCTATGAGGTTATGAGTGGATGTAGCTACCCACTTCTTTATGGTTTATATATATTATTTGTGGTATGATTCTTTTATGTTCATTGATTTGTCGACTTAGTAACCTTAACATATTCCGGACTAGTTGGGCTATGTAGTACGTTAGCGCCTATTTAGGGTTACGGGTTTTTTTGATTCTATTAAGAATGTCAAATTGAATTATTGATTATTTGAAGTATTTGTTAACCAAAATGAAAAAACTACATCAAAAGGACCAAAAATTTTTTCCTACCTTTTCATTTTAGGATTTTATATTTTTAATTTTTCTCCATTTTAAGATCTAAGTTCCTAAAAAAGAAAAAAAAAATAAAAATATAAAATCCTAAAATGAAAAGGTAAGAAAAAAATTTTGGAAAGTTCTTAAAAAAGAAAAAAACTAGCATTTTTGTTTTTCTATGTTTTGAGTACCGTTAAAAATCATGTTTTAAAAGAACAAACATGGACGTATGTGCATATATATATATATATATATAAGTGTATGTGGTAAATTAAAACACAAATAAATATATAGATTTTACATTTTACACTTTAAGTAAAAAAGGGGAAATTTATATTTTACTCTTTTAGTAGTTTGCAAAGTAGTCATTCCTTAATAGAAAAACGAACGGTTCATTAATGAAGGATTATTTTGCAAACTTTTGGAAACTTTAAGGACTAAAATAAAAAAATAAAAATTTGAGAATTCAATTAGAAAAGGTGGCAAAGTTTGAGGAGTAAAAGTATGACATAGCTTAACAATTGATCTAGTTCACCCCTTTAAATCAAATCAAACCATGAATTTTGACCATCTTTTTTTGTAATTACTCTAAAGGTTGAAGAACCTTTTTTGAACAATAAAAGGGGCAAATAACATTTGACATATATGAGTTTTTGTATATTGATGTTTTACATGCTTATGTCTTTAAATTCGACATACTCGAGTTATTTCATGTGCTGTCATCGTTATTTTTAACCTTAAATTTTTTTTTTTCCAAGAAAAAACGTTACCTACGGTATCTTTAACCCCAAAACAAACGTAGTACTTTTCTATTTTCCCTTAACTCAAAACCCTTCCAAATCAATCCTCCCCAAATCAGAGCGCGAAGCCATAAATCATTGTTGACGTTCGTATTATCACATTATTTTGAATTGCCCCAGCTTCCAATTCGAGCCGTAACTCTAATTTGACGAACTAAATCACCCAATTCGAACGGTAGCTGATGAACACAAGCATTCATATAACGAAAGTTATGTTTCTGGTTATGTTATCTTCATGGATTCAACAACCCATTCGACATTCCATTAAGTTTTCAAATGATTAAAGTTCCTGCTTTTCTTCTCTCTTTCCCTTTTTCTATTGGTTCCTGTAATTTTTATTAAATTTACGTGCTATACCTTTTGATTGATTCATAAATCATTCACAGTAACGAAATTTTCCAACTGAGCTGTTTTCATTTTATGAAACTTTTGGAGCTCTTTAGGGTTCATGGTTGAATTTTGAAGGAAATAAAATCTTTCTTGTACTGGGTTTGCATCAGAATTGCTTGGTCCCTGGTATACGGCGGTATAGAGAAAGAGAGGGAAAGATAATGAATTCCAGCAATGTAACAAATTTAGATCAGATTCTCCACCAGCTCTTGCCAAAACGGTCAATAAGCGCTGGTCCAAGAATTGGATGTGTAAGTGGTCTGCCAATTCCATCGCAATGCGTATGCATATGGGATTAAAGGATTGCACATGTGCATTCTTTAGACCTTTTTTCTTTTTATTTAAAAAATGCATCTAATTTCTTTTACCCTTAGTTTTTTTTTTTTTTTTTTGTTTGTTTCGTTTGTTTTGAAATTGTACATTTTTGTAATTTGCTTTCTTCAGAACCCTTCTTGTTAAGTTCCTAGCCTGCTCCGTTGCAGGTAAAACACATGTTGACCATAGCGTAACTATCTTGGATGTCCAAGGAGTGGCATGTATTAATTATCTCTTTTGCTTCTATGTCTTCATACAACTTACTAAATATCAGTCCATAACACAAACTATTATGCAGTTTTAATCTACCTAACTATTATTCATATGAAACAACAAACGGATCAAGATTAGGTAATAGATGATGCAAGTAGATAATGAGAAATGCATATTTTGTACGGATCCGTAACACCATGTATTACTTTCTATAGAGTGTTTATTCAAACTAATGTAATTTTTTTTTCATTTTATTTTAACTATAGACACAATGGATATCTATTCGAATTGATTCTTTAGGGGTTCAATAATTTCAACAAGGTTGCAAGGGATCTTATAAATCAACTCCAAAAGATTGATGGTAACAACCAACCTGAGGTATCTGTTATTGGTGCTCCTCAACTTAAGCTATTTATCTTATGTTCGTTGCATCTCAATGTGCTCCACCAAAGTTGATGCTAATAGGTCTTTGTATTCAATGCAGACTTGGAATTGCATGTGCACTATTAATGCAGGATCTAGATTTAAGCTCTCATGTAATGCTACTAAGTCCTTATTTAATCTAAAAACAACAAAAATTCATGGAAGTACTAATATTTTCCACCATCTACATAATTACTACATGCCATATATTGATTATCTAAGAGAAGGTGATATTTGAATAGGTCCATGGCAACAAGTACCAAAGCAAGTTGCTTGGAATTATTGATGCAAGGTGATGAAGAAATTTCACATTAACTACATTCTTATATAATCAAAGTATGTTGAGGGGTAGTTGCTTGATAAAACTAGTACTAGATTAGATGTGGAAATTAGGAATATGATTTATAGAATGTTTCCTTTTTTCATGCCAACATATCTACTTTTGGTATATCTCGTTGGCATTAGGGAACTTGTATCCTTGTACTTCTTTTATTGGAATTGTCAGATGGTTGATATTAGCTTATGTTTTAAAGATAAAAGAAAATAACTTATATCCTTATATTGTTTCCTCTACAATAAATAATTATGAATGGTTGATTAGGTTCAAATACTTCTTGTACTTCCTGAAGGAAAACATAACTTGTGAGAATGGAGATTGATCTGTACTTTTATCATCTTAGAAGGTAGGAAGTTGGAATGTAATTTCAAGAAGGCGTATAACTCTTCAATAACCCTTAGGATATAAAAAAAGCTCATCATGTCGAGATCTATATTCTTCTTTAATTCCACGGAGCTACTATCATAAGTTCAAGTGACCTTTTTCATGAATTGCCCACCATGATGAATTTGTAAGTTTATGCGATTTGGAGTTACCATTGCTTGATTCTACAACATAAAACAACACCTATTAGTAACATAAACAAGTTTTCATGATGATAAGAAGTTCAACACCAAGGGCAAGGTCGTGAAGCCCAGGTTAAGGGTGGGCGAGACATGATGGGAATTAACTTTCGACTACATCCAAGTCGAGTTTAACTTGTCCTTAGTAGCCTTCAAGACTACTAAGGACAGGTCTTAGGGGATCTCTGTCAACTTCCTATCCTTAGAGCTGGTGGTTATTGAGCCTTTGAGCATGGTCTCTCCAGCATCTGGCTTCACTTTACATCCAAGCTCATTACTACTGTAGGAGAGAACACTCTTATTGTAAACAAGCTGAATTTGGTGGTATTACCTTCCCCTTCTAAGGAGAAGGGGGAAAAGCCTAAGGCCAACGTTGTGGAGGAGCTAGTAGGTAAGAAGAGGAAGGCCCTAGAAGTGGGGAAAACAAGCATGTTGAACTCAAAGAAGGCAAAGGTATTAGAGCTGTTCAGCAAACCTGCCTCTCATTGGTTCCCTTTTAGTCACCTTTACCTAGCCTTAGACCAAATGGGGGAAGCCCAAGCAGAAGCCCTAGAGGGCAGGGACTATCCCAAGTTGGTACAAATCTTCATTGTACGTATCTGAGAACTGTCGTTTGTATGATGGTGGTTTTGAGTCGGCCACCAAGCGGTATAAGGGAAAGTCCTATAGGCCTAAGTGAGATGTCCGAACCAGTGACATGACACTTCATAATTAGGTACATAACTTGCAAGCCTTGAGGGGATCCTTCACCCATGTTGACTAGGTTGTTTTGGAGATGATGACAAAGCTTCAGATCAACTCCTCAATTGATCTTAGGGATATAAATGGAGTGGGTTTGGGATGAGTCATAGGAACTTAGGACTCGTCCCATTACCCTAATAGGGTTTCTAGACTCATTACAAAACCTTATAGGGTTTTTAGCCCCTACTGAGAGCCCATCTTGTTATCTTAATGGGGTACCTATTTCCTGACTCATGAAACCCTTTTATTTTTTTCAAAAGAATTTTTTTTACTTCATTAATCATTACATGGAAATTGATTTGCATTATTTATATTTATAAAATATGGGCATTGTAATGAGGATATATTAGAGGAGAAGTCATACAAACATGTTATACTTCATCTATAATATATATATACATCACCATAATATGAAGGAAAAGAGAGTAGATACGGGGAAACAAAAGAGATGGATGGAGATTGGAGAGAGAATTAGGGTTAGGGATGTAGGATTATGATAGATATTTTAGTAACTTTTCTTTTCATTTAGTTAATATTATATTATTAATATATTATTTTTATTGGGGTAACCGGTCTCCTAACAGGTTTTTCTTAAATCCTAAAACTTGTCCCATAACCTTAATAGATTTTTAACTATATTCTAGAACCCATTCCAAAACTTTATTAGGTAATACCCTACACGATTTTTAACTTGTTGGGTGGATTGGGTACCCTATTATAATCTGCCCGTTTACATCCCTAACCACCTTAGCTAGATGAATTGTCAGGTGGCTATTCACTTTCTTTAAGTTGTTCTATTTTGCATTGCCTTTTGTAATTTTCTTCTAGTAGCTCATGATGTATTTCCTGTGGTGCAATACTATGCCTTTTGTAATTTTCTTCTAAAACATATAATTATGCACTAAAGTAGTAATTATTTATTTAATTACCTAATTAACTCTAAATTACACATTTTATGCATAATTTTAAGTCTTAAAAATTTTGAAAATTCATTTTTGAAAAAGGGCTTTATAGCATTGTTTTAAATGCTCTAACTAGTCTATGTAAAACTTTTGAGTTCAAAACTACACTCTTAAGTCTATATATTTTTAATTTGAAATATGCTCAATTTTACATAATTTCTTAAAAACAGTATATTTATAGAAATAAATTCATTAAAATAAAATTTTCCCTAATTCTATATACTAAAATATCTTAGAAAAACAAATTTCATAATTTTTTAAACATATTTAATATTTTTACAAAATTAACAAAATCGGGTTGGAAATCGGAATCACCTGTCCGATCGACTTCCAGCCACCAACAATGGCTCTATGTAAGTCGACTAGGTTGGGCGATGGTGATGGCTATTTGTTTTCAGGTGGCTGTCAGCTATAGGTTTCCCTCTAAAGCGCTAATTGCATAGTTTTTTTTCTGTAATTTTTTAGAAAGGTCCTAATTCTCTCTTGTTTCGACCTTCTCTCTTGTTTCGACCTTCTCCAATTTTCTCACTTCACAAACTATCCAAATGAGCTTCTAAATTTCTTTGGTTAATTATAGAGCTCTCAGGAATTTTTTGTGCATTAAATTGACTTGACATAAGCTTTATCCTCTTCTAACTTTGTTTTTTACTTGGCTAAATTTTATTGGTTGATTTTTCTACTTTAATTTTCTGCTTGGCTATGCCTCTATTCTAGACATTTTCACATTTTTTCTGATTTTTCCTTAATTATTTATGGATTTTCTTTAATTATTTAGTATTAATTTAGTACATTTCAGGCATATTAAGTAATTTCGTGTATTTTTACCTACATGTAAATTCATATATAGTAGGAATAAATATTCCTAAATATTATTTATGTTATTTCATGATTTTTAGTGTGCATAAAATTTATTTATATTGATTCGTTAGTTATTGAAATTTGTTTTAAGTGTTTCCGATAAATAACAGATAATTTTCATAAAATTTAATATTATATTTATTAATCATTTTATTATTTTTTCCCTAAATTCAAACTTACGGGATCACTTTTACTAAAAATCTTATATTCATCGTAAAATTTGAGTTGAATCAGGTAATTTGCTTGACTGCTTTAACTTTTACAAATCAAACATCGAGTAGTTGATTGCGGGGCTTATATTACCCATACCAAAGAAGGCTAAGTTCAGCTTGAAAACCATACACACAAAGTTTAGAGAGAGAAAACAAAGAGAGAGACTTTAGTTATCAATTGAACTCTACTCAGCATCTGGATGATTACAAATGAAGGGAAACCCCTTATATATAAATGGCCTCGTACAATGGATGACTGAGATTTATTCAATCTAACGGTTACCATTAAATCTTATCTACTTACCTTACCTTACCTTACCTTACTTACCCTACCTACCTTGTCTATTATTATACATTAAATATAGACATCTATGCAAACCTTCTTAAATCCTAATAGCTTCCAAAATCTTCCTTAAGTTTAAAGTTAGGCCTTTCTCTTCTGATAAGCCATGGGAACTATAAGCCCCAAAACTAGCCATTCAAGGTTTCGATCAGTTGAAAAACTCGATCGAGCCTAAATTATAAAGTGAAGCTAGAAATATTAATAAAATGATCCCGTAAGTTTGAATTTAAGAAAATAAACAATAAAATAAAAGAATATAAAAATTCTAAATTTTAAGTATATAACTCGTTATTTATCGAAAATACTTAAAATGCATTCCGATAATTAACGAATCGCTAGAGATAAATTATATATATACTAAAAATCATAAAATAACCTAAATAATATTTAGGAATATTTATTTGTACTATATATGAATTTACATGTATGTAGAAATACGCGTAATTACTTAAAATACGAGTAATGTGCTAAAATAATACTAAATAATTAAAGAAAATTCATAATTAATTAAGGAAAAATAAAAAAAATCATGAAAAATAAGGAATGATCCAAATATAGGTCGTGGCAGCTAGGGAAAATAAGAAAAAAATTAGCCAATTAAATTATAATAACACAAAAGTCAAATTGGAAGAAGATAAGGCAATTGTCTAATCAAATTAATGCACAATAATTTCCCTAACTCTATAAATGGCAAGAAAAATTCAGAAGCTCATTTGGTCAGTTTGGAGAGTGGTAAAAATAGAGAGCTTAAAAAATTCAAGAGAAAAACCAAAGAAAAAAAAAACGAAAAGGAAAACTGTGCAGTTAGGGCTTTTGACGAGAACCTAGACCCGACGAGCAGCTAGGAGTGGACGGCTACCACCACCACACGGTGATGGCAGCGCCTAGGTCACACCTATGGCCACCGACGGTGGCCGAAGCCACCCAAATCGATGAGTTCGATTTCCAACCCGATTTTGTATAATTTTGTAAAAATAGTAAATATTCTTAAAAAATTATAAAACTTGTTATTCTAGAATATTGCTGTATGTATTTTTTAGAAAAAATATTATTTTGATGAAAATATATCCTGTGATACATGGTCATTAAGAAATCATGCAAAACCGAACATGATTAAGATTAGAAATAAATGATTTTAGGTGTGTAGTTTTGAATCTAAAATTTTTGTGTAGACTACTTAGATGATATAGAACAGTACTATAGAGCCCTTTTTCAAAAACTAATTTTAAAAAATTTTAGATAATTTTTAGGCCTTAAAATGAGGCATAAATGGGTAATTTAGGGTTAATGAAGTAATTAAATGGTTAATTACTGATTTAATGAATAATTATATGTTTTAGGATGTTGAAATCTGATAAATTATGATACTCGTAGCATTTAGGGTGTTAGATGTAATTATTAGATTAATTATGTAGTAAATGAGTAATATAGAAAAATAGTAAATTTTAAGTTAATTTTGTAAATTAGGGTAATTAGGTGTAAAATATGATTTAGGATGAATTTAGATATTTTGAAATGATAATTGATGTTAGGAAATGGTAATTAGAGTAATAGAAATATTAGATGTGTATTATGTACATAATAAGTAATAGTACCTAATAGACAATTATTAAAAATATAATAAATAAAAAATATTATAATAAAATTGATATTATGATAATAATAAAAATGTATAATAAATCTGATAAGAAACTTGAATTTATGTAACTAGAGGAAAAATATAAAAATTTCTCACATCAGGAGTAAATTCGGTATACTAATAAGGATTTAAGTGTACCGAGTGGACTAAAATACTAATTAGAGGTAATCATGGTATTTAGGAGATTGGGAAGTAATGTGATTAATTTCACATTATGAGTTGAAACGAATTTCTAGGGTTCGAGTATAAAACAATACTTAGAAATCAAATTAGAACCTAATCTAGAAATCGATGCGGGAACCGAACCCGAACCTAGCCCTAAACCTAGAATAATTGTAAAAGACTTAAGACCTAGATAATTGGATATATTAAACTCTAAACAAAAGATCACAATAAGTGTTATACGATAAAACGAACCTATAATAGTTATAAGAAAAAATGAAACCACGTTTGTGTTATAGGGATAATCGGCGATAGCCTGAGTAAGTTGAACCTCGAGTGAGTGAACGGGGAGTCCAGGTAAGTTGGGATTAATATATTGCTATATTTTAGAGGCTTGAGATTATGCTTGTTTGTACTTGTTAAATAATTGGATGTGTGCATGTGCTTGATTATGTGTGATGCTATGATTCTGTTTGTTGTTCTGGCTTGTATTATGTGATTTGTATGAAATGATTGATCATCCTAAACTGGACCTAATCAAATATATGACTTGTAATCATAATCGGACCTGCATGGCAACCCATTAAGAGAAACCTAAGATTCTCCAGCCAAATACAAATCCCTTTGAAAGGGATAGCGTAGGATTGCAATGGGTCCCTTCTTCATTTTCAGTTGAACTAAGTGACGGGTGAGGAGGCTGCGGCGAGGGTAAAGACAATGGTTCGAAGGTTGTCGCGAGAGGAGCGAGGTCTCCATTACACAAGCCTGGTTTTGGTCGTGAGCTGTTGCATTTGTGGCAACTTTTCAACCCGGATTAGAGTGAGCGCAATTTATCTAATCTCACGACGGGCCGGACAACGTTGTGCAATGACATTTGCTTGAACATGTATTGGACTTAATAAGTTAGTTGATAACCTTGTTATGTTTATGGTATAGTTTTAAGTCTTCCATCCTAACTTACTGAATTATGATTGCTCATATCCTTATAGACATCGTGCAAGTGCTGGCTAAGAAGCGGCATATAACTACCCTGAAGCTAGCAACTACTGGATCCTGGGGAATGAGGAAAAACATTTGAAGAACAGACATATATTTTTAAGGTTTAAGCTATTATCATTGAAAACGATAATTGTAATAATTGAATTCTAGTGTGTATATATATATATATACATATATAATTTTTTCACTTTCTTAGATAAATGATTTATTTAAATTACAACTGTTTACTTCAAAGTGGGTTAGTCTTGGATGCCTTGTGTAAATTAGGTCTAGGATAGTAGTTGTAAGGCCAACTTTTATCTTAGAATGGTTTACACAGCGAGGTTGTTACGACTCTGCCACTTCGAGGCGTGACAGGAACCTCTTACATATGTCTCTTTTGTCTTGTCTCTCATACTCAAGATCATGTTGGGTATATCTCAAGGGCCTTAGAAAATTAGCCTGTGACACTTATATCCTCCTCAACCCTGGTAGTTCAACAAGGGGTCACCTCTAAAGGTGCTTTGGAGAAGGACGAAGGTTAGAGTGACCTTCCTACTGAACAGAGCTAGTAGACTCCTCTTCCTTCTTCTATAACTTAAGACACAGCAATCCAAGTAGATTAACCTTCTAAATAGATCGGTGTGTTAGACTTCTCTAAACTACTATAGTTGGTTGATCTTAAGTAGTAAGCCAATGTTTTCTACTTTTCTTCTCTCTCTTTTTGTATTTGTTTGATTCTTGTGAAGAAACTTCATGTACTGGCCCGGTATTGATAGGGATCACACATCGATCACCTACTCTCTAGCCTATAGGATTGCTCAGATGATTCGCTGAGCTGTTCGAGGTGAACTAAGTGTTGAGAAGTAGTACATCACTTAATTTGTCCTGTTGGATTACTTCGCTCTTCATACCACCTAAGAAGTTACGGAGGTAACTAACCGACGTGCTGAGCTGACCTTTTTGTCGAACACTAGTCCAAGCATTGAATTGGGATACTATCACCTGATCCATGACAAAACCAATCTAATAGCTGCCAGGAGCATATCACCTGAGGCTGACTTGAAGATGAGTTGCCCATGAACCATTCGCTATCTAATCTCAATTGTTTGAGTTACCAAATTGCCAACGCCAAATCGACTTGATCAAGATCTACCCTTACTTGGCCAGCAGTATCATTGGGACCACATAATGAGTGCTGACACGCGCTCTATCCTTTCTCGACATTTGTACCATCTTCTTTTTGCACAAGATATTCTTTTTGTATGATTACGATGTTACCTTCATAAATTATTCCCTTTTTCCTTTATTGGTAGGAATCATTTTTGTAATTTACTTTAACCTAGGACTTATCCTAATTGGGTCTTATAAATACTTATATATTGTAATGTCCATAACACAATATCAAGAATATACCGAACTTTTAGACATACTCTCTTGAGCTAAGTATTCTTCTATTCACTCTTGAGTCACTCTTATCTTGTCTATTGAGCTTGGACTAGTAGTATGTGACCACTGGCCATATTTGTGTGTTATATCAAGTATAGCCTTAGTGCATCATATCAATCATCAGTATATAGGAACTCTTGCTCAACCTTCGACTATCATTTATCCTTTGAACCATCTCGCGGTCCGAACCTACCCCTTTAGTTTGTGCAATACAAGTAGACGTATGTTCATCTACATCGTATCATATCAGGTATGTTAACCTTTCTCCCTTGTAAATGCTTCAAGTAAATGAATGAAGAGCTTTAGTTCTACTACCATTTGTACTTCTTTTTGGTTTCTGCACTTCTAACTTGTTGATGCTTGAATAACTTGATCTAGTACTTAGTACATACTCATCGGTACTTAGTTACTTAGCTAGGGAGTTGGTTGTTCTTTTAGGACCACTTAGCCATCATAGGCCAAGGTCATTTCATTTTTAGAGAAGAGTTGGTGTTCAGCTATTCGTAGCTTAGGTCATGCTTTTTAAGGAATAACTAGGGTTGCTCTTCTTAAGAGACTATTCAACTATTAATAGCTAGGGTCGTGTTGGGGACCAAGCTGGTGGTGTTCCAATAGGCATTGTAGGAGTTCCTAGGTTATGCAAGAGGTGTTCTCCCTTGCTAAGGTTACTTAGTGGGGGTCAAGTTGGTGGTGTTCCAATCTGCTTATGCTTGAATAAGCACGTAAGTTAAGATTCTTTATGAGGACTTCAATAACCTATTGGTCCATTCATCCGTTTAGGGCTAAGATGAACTAAGGAAAGAAAGTAAAGGGGACATACAACAACTTAGAGAAATGAAACTTCTAGTAACAATCTCGATAAGTAATTACAAGCATTTTTACGTTGTTTTGATCAAAATAAAGTCTTAGATTATTAGTGTTCCATACGTGTAGAATAGGCTCACCCTCTAATCTCTTTAACCTGTATGCTCTATTTCTTAAGTTTTCTTTGACTTTAAATAGGTCTTCCTGATTGAGGGCTAGCTTGCCTTGCCCTTCATGCGAGCCATTGGCTCGAAGTTTTTGGTAGACAAGACCTCTCACTTTGAACTCTTTCTACCGGACCTTCCTATCATAGTATCTAGCTACCATATGTTAGTAAGCAACCACTTGAGCTGCAGTAAGGTCTCGAATCTCCTTTATAGTATCCATGTGGGCTTGAAGGAGGGATTTGTTTGCAATGGCGTTGAATGATTGAATCTAGATGTTAGGGAGTTCTAGCATGATAGGGAGAACTGCTTTCAAGTCAAAGGCCAAGCAAAATGGGGTCTTGTCTTTAGAAGTATGGTGAGTGGTTCTATAGCTCCATAAGATTCCCGGCAGCTTGTTTGCCCATTTCCCCCAAGTTTGGTCAACCCACTTCTTGATGTTGTCAAGGATAATCTTGTTGGTCGCCTTGACCTAGTCATTAGGTTGGGGGTATGTGATTGAGGTGAAGTGGGGTATGATGTGATGTTTAGCATATGGTGAACCTGATTTTTTCCCGATTTTTATTATTTTTCCTAACTTGATTAGTATTAAACCCTAGTCCGTTTAATACTAACCCTTAACTGGGAGTTAAGAAAATTTTGATTTTTATTTTGAAAGTTGTTTAGAGTCGCTATTGAATTGGAATCAGGAAAAAGAGTTAAGTTATAATTAATTGGGTGGATGATTGTAACTTAGCTACTAATCTTTCAATAAAACTAATTTTTAAAACAGTTTTGAAAACTACATTTTTAAGTTCGAGGGCCAACTTTTTAAACCCTTAATGAGTACTACTTTTAACTTTAGATTAGATTTAATGTTCAATATATCCTTATAATTTGAAATTACAATTTCTATTTTTACAAAAACAATAAATCATGTCTATTTATGAAAAGGACTAAAGAACTAATTATTTACAAAAGGTGGAAATAATTTTTTTTTTCATATTTTAAGTCATCCCATATTTACGTACAAGTGCCTACGTATTTATTATTCATGATCAGACTTCTGTAGTTTGTAGAGAAAACTTAAGTAAGTGGGTTCGTTTTAATTTCAAAAAATGGTCAGGTTTAAGTTTTTAACTTGATTCAAGTTATTTAAGGAAAATTTCTAAAGGATCTTAAATTTGGTTTATTTTTTGAAAATTCTAAAGGCCTTAATTTTGAAAAGGTCTATTTTATTTTGTTTATATTGAAAAAATGATTTTCTAAGTGGTGAAATCCATTTATTTATTAATTTATTTACTTATTTTATTTTATTTTTATTATATACTTCTTTAATTTTTTTACTTATTTTATCTTATAAAAATAAAACTAAACTTGTTCCTTTTTTTCTTTTTTCTTTTTTTTTCATATTTTTTTGTTACAAATATAATAGGAAATGTTCAAAAAATAAATAAATAAGAAAAATACAAAATGAATAAATAAAACAACAAAATCTAAAAGGAGAATGGATTGGACCGAACATGTAGCTGGGCACGGGTCGAACTTCTGGTTTAGAGTCAAGTCAGTGAATCTTGGGTTGAATCTAGAGCAGGCAAATGGGTTACCAAGGAGAGGAAAATAGTTGTGGCGATGGGTGGTCAATCTAAGTTGTTCTAGGCACCTAAATGAAGGGGTGTAGACATTCCATTTTTACTACTCTTTATTTTAAGATTCTTTTATATTTTATTTTTTGGGCCATGTTTAAAAGTTATTTTTTAAAAATTACAAAAAATTAATTAAATAAATAAAAAAAATGCAAAGTCTTAAGAGTATACAAGTCGAGTTAGTCATTCATTTAGAGTTAGGTTAAACAATAGTCGAAAATGTACGTGCAATTTAATAGATTAAAAGTCTTTAAAATTTTTAGTCTAATAAAATGGATATTTTAATTAGATTAATTAAAATAAACTCGGGTTTATTAGATGGTTAGCATGTGTATTTTAGGCCATGGTCAATTTAAAAGAAGTTGGACTACTCAAGTCCAAGATAGAAAGCCTAAACAGAATATGGGGCTTCTAGAACTCGAGAGTAGATAGAATCGTGATTAAATGATTTGAGAAATGAACAAATCCGAAGTGAATATTATCGTATCTTATAATCGTATCTTATAAAGAATAGATTTGTTAAGATTTAATCTTTACAAAAAAACATTTGAAAGATTTAAGTTCATGCTTTATAAATAGTGTTTTTTAACTATAAAAATTTCTAAGTTGTTCACACCATACAAGCCATTCATACATGACTCACTTCCGTACTAGCACCTTTGATTCTTTTGCATTGCATAACCCAAATCCTACTCTTGCACATGTCTCACTTATACAGTCCCCAATCTTATACACAATAGTACGTTTATGCCCCACATATTGCTGATCCTTGCTCCTTCACTCATGCCATAACACCGTCGCACATACTTTACACAACAGGCTACACGCAACAACACACGACCATATGGCCAAGTCTTACATCATAGTACGTAGTAGTCCATGATCACAGTAGCATATCCTTAAAGCAACAATCTATGATCACATGAATGAATAGCAGCATATAGTAGTCCATGATCACAAAAGCCTAAGTCCCACAAATAGCAGCATGGATAGCTTTATACGTACGTCCATGATCGCTAAGACTCATACATTCTACACAAATAGCAATCCATTGCAACTTGACATACATGCTCTATGAGCAGCAACTCAACAAACAATAGTCCACAATTCACCTTGATGTGGGACAACACACATAACTACAACAGCAACTCTAAAGCTCCATGTAGCTCCATACAATCAGCAACTCCCTCGTGAATAGTCGATCCACATGACGCCAATCCGATCCTATGACCTATGTAAGTTTTCTCCTGAATATGACTCGTTTGAGTGAGTTTCTTTTTTAATATTTTTATTTATTTATTCATTCATTCACTCATTTTAATATTATTTCATTTATTTATTTTGTTGAATAATTTAGTTAATAGTGTTATTTTACTAATTTTATTTTGTCTTTTAGTGTTGGTTTTTTTATTTTAAGAAATAGATCTTACATAAATTACAATTATGTCACACTTTTATTAAAAAATCACATTTTAGATAAATTGTATTTTTTAGATAAATTTTGTGAAAATTGAATCTTTTTCATAAAAATTGCATTTTTAGATACAGCTGCATATTTTTTCTAAGATTCATATTTTTAATAAAGATATGAGTCTAAATTGTATTTCTAAATTGTAAATTGCGTAAATCATGCATTTAGGGTTTTGAAATATAAGTTTTTGGCACATAGTGGTTTAAAAAAAAATCTTAATCAAAGTCTTTTCAAAAGATTTAGTTAATTAAGCTTTTTTTTTTTAAATTAGATTCATGAAAGTCAAATCTTTTAGATTTTTTTTAGAAAAAAATAATAAATTGTTAAATAAGGTAAATGTGGCTCAATTTTTGAATTAAAAAGAGTCAAATCACTAAATATTTTTTAAAAATAGAATTGTGTTGGTTTGATATCGACTAATAGGTATTAAGTACCTTTGGGGCAACCACAAAAAATATATATTTTTTTTTCAAAATTCGTAATAAAATTATTAAAACATTTTATTTTAATTGTATTTTTGTATATCTTTGCATATCTTGGAAGCTTTAGAAAAATTATAAAAAATAAAAGCCCTTTAGTTTTTTTGTTTTTTTACATGGTAACTTGGTCTTAGTAAGTTAGTTCTCGAGTCCTGATTTTCTAGTTAAATTTTATAAAAAGTTAATTTTTAAAATATCTGTAAGCTAGTTGCTAAATTAGGGTTTTCTCACCCAAAACCTAATTTGATTTTTTTTTTACCAGTTTTACTTATTAGCGACTTTAAATTATTTTTCAAAATTTTTTTCTAAACATTTTTTTTTTAGGAAAAATGTTTTTCCTTAATGTTATGTTGAGTAATTTATATAAAACGAGTTAGACTTAATATATGTTAAATTAAGAAAAATTAAAATAAGGCTTAACAAGGGGTGATGACTTTTTTATGTGTTTCGGATTATGGAATGGGGGTATAGGGATAGTACCTTGGTGTGAGGATATTGTTTAGGCGGTAATTGAGGGTCAGCTATCGATGGTGGTTGTGTACAACATCGTTGGTGGTTGCTAGAAGGGAAAGGAAGGTTAGGTCTCGGGTTTAGGGATGCTGCGAGTGCAACCGTATATTTAGTTTGGATCGAGGTAGTCAAGTGGTGGTGGATGTTCAATAGTGGTGGTCACGGTGGTTAGGGTTTAGCACAACTTATGAAGGAGATGGTGTTTAGGGGCAATGGCAATGGTAGGGAATGGTCGGTTTGGAAAGGTTTCATTGTAGGCAACTTAGTGCTACTATGAAACTAGCTCAAAATGAATTGAGCTCATATCGATTCTAGAGATAAAGAGTTCCAATGTAGTAGAGAGAGAAAGAGGCTAAGAGTTGTGACTGTGGGCACAGGGAGAAGAATAGATGCCTATAACGAGTTTAGAAATTTATAATGGTCCTCATTTGGTTTTGATTGGAAAGTCTAGAAAAATGAATTAATTTGCAATCTTTATTTAATGGGTGTTTGATGAAGTTTGAATGTGAATTCATGTTGATTTGATGAAATGATCACTCAAGCTATAGTTAAGGACTTCAAATCCTTCTAAAAACACCATCAAAACTTTGACTTTCAAGTCGATATCTGGAATCAAGCTCAATTAAGATTGAGATTTAATTTCAAGTCTTAACTTTTTCTGGATTTTAAGAGCTAATTTGATCAATTAATGATTATATTTGGATGAGTTTTTGGCCTCAATTTGAAGTACCCCAAGTGATCTAATTGATTTCACTATTAAATTGGTGAAATCATGTAGAAAGATTGACGGAAATGGACCATAAAGTGAGCAAATCAAGCTGACTTTGCATGAGAAAGAAAAGGAAAGGGAGAGAAATGGGGAAAATCATATGCTAATGTAGCGCTACGTTAGCTATGTGGTGCTACGTTAGCTATGTGGCCGAACCATTGTGTACCATGTGTCAAGCATCAACACATGGCCTATTAGCCCCTTGCTACATGTGTTTTGTTGTGAAAAAGAAAAAAGAAAAAAGGCATAAAATGCTTATTAGGAGATTTGAACCTAAGACCTTTAGCTCCAACGCAATGTTAAGTCAAAGTGTAGTACAGTCAAGTTGTTAGCATGTACCTTATTTATATATTGAATCGAATTATATATATGAACTAGGTTGGCTTAGGCTCAATTTAATTTTAAGCTCGAACCTAAAATCCCCTTTGTTTTTTTTTTTATTATTTTAAGGCCTAAAAAAGTGCTAAAGCCTTTAAAATTTCCTATTCTTATTTTAAACTATCTCTCTTTTTTTATTTTTATTTTTTGTATTTTTCTAGATTTTCTATTTTTTTATTTTTGTATTTTTTTCTCTAAATTAAGACCTTTCTAAAAATCTCTAAAACTATAAAGGAGGCAAAGATGACATGTCTATAAAATATAACTCCTTCAGTTGATGGACCCCATTAAGGTCTACCTGGAGTAAGGTAAGCTACTTGATGACAAAAAAAAAAAAAGAAAAAGAAAAAGAAAAAAGAAAATGTATTGTTGGCAGCATGATACCTCAACTTCTTAGCCTCCTTCTTGTCATTTGGTAGCTTGCCTTACTCTAGGTATACCTTGATGGGGTCCATTTAGCTCGACTCAAATGGTGCCATGTTGAGCTTGTGGATCTTAGCTTTACCTTGAGCAATACTTTTTTTAGGTAAGTACTTGATAAAGATTTTCTTGTCCTTCACTTTTGGCCTCTATATCTTAATAGAGGTAAGTTTAGATGGCCAATCTGCCATGAAATTCTCAATTCGGAGAATCTTAGTGATGTTCGAAGAGGGAAACGTGGCTAAGAGAGTCTTTACTTTCTCCAAGTATCTTATTATGGTGTTGTCCTTGGTCTCATATTTACCTCAGACTTGCTGGATAAAAAACATTAAGTTTGAGAATACTTTAAGGTGATCAATACTGATCTCCTTGGCCAACTTGAGATCGATGATCAAAGCCTTGTATTTAGAATCGTTATTATTTGTATCGAACTTAAACTTAAGGGCGTAGTAAACAATGGTCTTGTGTGGTTTAGTGAACACCAGGCTTGTACTTCCCCCACTAGAGGTGGATGAGCCATCAATATGGAAAGTCTATATTGATTTGTCATCTCTAAGCGGTGCTTCCTCCTCTCCAGTATGCTCCATGACGAAGTCGGTCAATACTTGAGCTTTTTAGGTCATTCGTAGTTGATACTGAATTCTGTACGCAATCAGCTTTGGTGTGTACTTAACCATCTGACCAGATGCTTTGAGCTTTTGTAGAAGCGCAAGGAAGGGTTGGTCTATCAACACAACGATTTGATGTACCTGGAAGTAGGGTTAGAGTCGATGTGCAAAAATCATCAAAGTTAAGGTAAACTTCTCTACTTTAGTATACCTAACCTTAGGCTTTTGGAGAATGTGATTGATGTAGTATATAGGCTATGCTCTCTGCCTTTTGTCTTAACTAGCACGGACAAAAATGCCTTATCGCTGACTACTAAGTACAGGTAAAAGTCCTCTTTTAAGACAGGCTTCAGGAGGACTAGTGGGTACTTTAGGAAGTTTTGAAGTTCTTTGAAAACTGCCTTACATTATGGAGTCCATTCGAAACCCTTAAGATTTTTAAGAATCTGGAAGAACTTTATGCATATCTACACTTCTCGAGACGAACCTACTCAGTATGGCCATCATGCTGTTGAGCTTTTAGACTTCCTTAACCAAGGTGGACGGCTTCATTTCCCTAATGGCCTCAATCTTCTTGGGATTGGCTTTGATCCCAGGCAATGTGACCATAAAGCCTAAGTACTTACGAGAGCCAACCTTAAATACACACTTTTATGGGTTCAACTTCATATCATGTTTCCTCATTCTATTAAATGCTTCTTGCATGTCCTTGATGTGGTCACCAAATTGCTTGCTTCGGACAATCATATCATCCATGCATATATCTCCATGTTTCACTTGAGCTGGTGCTTACATAGAGTGGTCACCATTCTTTGATATGTCGCTTCGATATTTTTTAGGGTAAAGGGCATGATAGTATAGCAGTAGGTGCCAAAGTTTGCAATGAAGAAGGTGTAGACTTTGTCTTTTAGGTCCATCTTGATTTGATTGTAACCTAAAAAAGGCATCTATAAAACTAAATTGAGCATATCCCAATATGGAGTTGATTAATTGGCTATCCTTAAGAGAGGGAAGCAATCTTTTGGTTAGGCTTTATTAAGGTCAGTATAATCAATGTACATTCACTACTTCCTATTTTTCTTTTTTACTAGCATGACATTGGTTAGTCAAGTTGTGTACTTCTCTTCCCTCACGAAGCTTGCCTTCAGCAGCTTCTACAGTTTTTTCTTCGATGGCAACTTACTATTTTGAAGCAAAATTCCTCTTCTTCTACTTAACAGGCCAGGCACTTTCTTTAATGTTGAGGATATGGGTCTCTAGGTTGATTGAAATATGAAGTAGATCTAATGTCGACTAGGCAAACCGGTCCAAGTTAGCCTGCAAGAGCCTAACGTCCTTTACCTAATGAGGCATCTCAATCTCAACCTTAGTGGTTTACTTGCTTCTCTCAGTTGGTTTCTCTTACGAGCCTGCTTCTAAGGCAAAGACGCCTTCACCTCAGGCCATCTTCACATAGATTTCTATAGAGAGCGTTTGATTATACCTGCAAATTCCCACCTTAATGGGGGTTAGGAATTTATCCTTTAGATGTAAGGCTGACAAATGACTCCAAAGCTATTGAAGCTTAGTTAACCTAATAAGATGTTGTAGTGGAATAGGTAGTCTACCACCACAAATTCTATCAGGCGTCAAACGACGTTCTCATCATCGCCAAAGTCCATATCTTGGGTGATGATGCCCTTAGGTCGGAGAGTTCCCCTATTGAAGCTAATCGGGTCATGGTTGTATGGTTTCATCTTTACAGGTAGCTTCTTTCTCATTTTATCATAGGTATGTTTGAAGAGGATGTTAGTAGAGCTGCCAGTATCTACCATAATCCTTAAGACCTAAAAACTCGAGATCCTTACCCTTATCATTAGGGCATTGTAATGGAGGCTGTCAATCCCCTATAAATCCTTATAGGAGAAGGAGGCGTCTCTTCTCTCTTATTACCATCACCTTAAATGGGCCATTAGCTAAGCTGTTGTAGCTCAACCGGTTCCTTGGGTGTAACCCCCTAACAATAATGTTGATGAAACCATTAGAGGCTCGGTTATTGTGGCGATCGTTGTTGCCTTCATCTTAGGCATCCCCAGTTCACCGCTTTTAAGGTACCTTGTCTTTGTTATTATCGTTATGCTTGACCACATATTCCTCTAAAGTTACCTCTTTGGATGACGTATTCTATGGCATTCTTTAGCTAAAAGTAGTCATTCGTCATATGATTGTAGTCCTCATACAACTTATAATATTTATTTGAGTACCGACAATTGGGGTTCCCCCTTATCTTCAGAGGCTTCTATAGTAGGCTTCTTCCTTGCATTTGTATGTTGACTTGAGCTAAAGGTTGTTGAGAAGGGTGTAGTAGGTGTATATCAGTAGGGGGAGTGAGTGCTTTTTGCTGTTGGAGCCCTCTCCAATAGCTCGGCTCAGTGCCTTCTATCAAGGAGATCTTTTACAGACCTTCTCTCCTTATCATTCTTAGTGCCTAATCTCCTAAGTTAACCTCATTCCCAATGCGGATGTTGTCCTCTTGGTCTATGTATTTCTGCGCCTTGTTTAAGAATTTGGCTAGGGTCTTAGGTTTACTCTTGGAGATCGATTGGAAGAAATCTTTAGAGGACTTGATGTTGAGTTAGGTAGCATGGACAACGACTCCTTCATTGACCTGAGGGATTTCAACCATAGTATTATTGAACTGGGCTACATACTCACAAAGGGTTTCTCCTTCCTTTTGCTTAATTAAGTACAAGGATGGGGTATCCTTGGATGGGGGCTTGCTAACTTAGAAGTAGAGGTTGAAATGATGAGTAAGCTCGTCGAAAGAGGAAATGGAATTCTCGAGTAGGTAGTTGAACCACGTTTGAAATGTCTTCCTTAAAGTGCTTAGGAAAGCCTTGCATAAGATTACATCTCCATGACCATGGAGGTTTATGAGGGTGCAAAAATAGAGGAGGTAATCATCAGGATTACCAGTGCCATCATATTGGTCTAGGGTGGGGAGTTCGAAGTTCGAAGGAAAAACTTCATCTTAGACACCCCTGGTGAAGGGGGGCTCTTTTTGCTGGCGACCAGGCTAACACCTTCCACAGCCTTGCGCTCTTGCTACTCGGAGAACTTCTTAACAATCTCACGAAGCTCGTTTAGGTTAGCATTGTCAACTGGATGAGCTTAACATATTGCTGAATGGGTAAACCTTCCATATGAGTCAGCTACTTGTTCATTACTAGTAAGGGTGTGGTCATAGTTATTCCTAGACCACACCTGCTACTCCTATACTTAGGGGTTGGGCTATGGTACCCTACCATTTTGTTACTACTGTTGTTGTTAGTTATCTTGCCTATTATAGGCATTTGAGACTTCAGACTCTCTGGTATGGCTACTTTGCCTCTCGACCTTATGGAGTTTAGGGAGCTCTTTATTATGCATAGCGAATTCTTCAAGTAGTTTTTGTAACTACTTTAGCCATAAGCCAAGGGATTACATGACCGGAGGCTGGTTGTTCAGTAGTTGATTGTTTGGTGATTGGTTGTTTAGATCCATAACGCGAGACATGGTAGATAAATAGGATAAGTGTTTGGAGAGTGTTTAAAGTGTTTTTGGTATCAGATAAGTTAGTTTTTCATAGACGACACCAAATGTTGTTCATAAGATTCTGTCAGTAGAGTGTTGATGGAATCGAGTTTTGCACTTGGGTGAATTACTTGCAAAAGAGTGGTGAGGGGCACCAAGGTGTTGTCTAACATAACCACTTCGATGGATAAGTCATTCTCTAATGTGTAGAAAGAATAAGGAAGCAAGAATGTAGTAAGTAGGTTAAGTGCACAAAGAGTATAAGTTCCTTTACCATTAGGAAGTTGATTGGTAATTATAAAGGAGGGCTACCAGCAGTTAAGGGGATTGGTAACAACACTTTACCACGTTCGCATGTCTTTGGTAGTGGGAACATGCTATTTGACATGGTTTGGATTTATTGGATTATGGTTATTGACCTAACCTTTAAGCCTTATACTCCATCTTCTGGTCGTTACTTGGCTAGATGTGACTGCACAAGCCATCTAGTGAGCTTGGGTTGAGGTCGATCAAGAAACAATGAAGCTAAATAATAGTAAGTTGAGTTAGGCTACGAACCTAGTCAGGTCAGTACAGATCTAAGGGGCCCAAGTCCAAGATATCCTATCAACACTTATAACTGTAAGTTTTATTTTGTAAAGAGTTCTAGCAGTTGTTGTATTTTAAGAAAATTTTGTTTTCCTTCTAGATTCTAAACAAAATTCATATCATAGTTTCATGCTTTGTGGTTTTACTATTGGCAAAATTGAGTTTTATTTGAAAGTAATTTTGGGATACAGTTTACGATTTAAAATAGTGTCAACGAAAATGGTGCCATTATAATGTATCTTTTTAAAGTTTCTTTACTTTCTTTTCCTCTTCAATTATGTGATTGTATGACATATGATACATTATTCTTAGTTTGTTTTATTTTGTTCTTTTTTGTTGTCAAAATTATAATTTTTTAACTTAAATTATTATAGATTGATGGTATTATAGTTTTTAATTCCGTAAAAGTTGTAATTTATGGTACAACAGTACGATGATGTTTACTTAGATAGCGTTTAGTTATAAGGATTAGACTAAGTAAAGAGAATTAGACAAGACAAATATAAAGAGGATTGGATAGTATAAATTTATTATATCATATTTGGTTTGTAAAGTACTTAACATAAAATCTATATTAAAAATTTATTATTTATATTATAAAATAAATATTTTTTGTAATATTTAATAAAAATAATATTAATTGACTTCATATTATAATATAGAGGGTTATTTTTGAAAATATAAAATATTTTTTTTCTTAGTAAATTTCATTTTTGTACTATAATATAAATGTGACAAAATTTAAAACTTTTGTTTAGTTAATCAACTCGAATTTTATCAAGTCATTGAGCAAATTTATAAATTAAACGTAGGATAAAATTTTTTGTTCAGTCCAGTAAAATAAAATTTGCACAATTAAACACTACCTTAGTTTTGTTTTATTTATTTCTTTGAAACTAGAACCTTTTTTTAATTTAAATAAAAAGGAAACTTTCTCTAAAGCATTATAATTTAGTAGCATTATAGTCTTTAATTTTGTAAAATAATCTCATAATATAGTATCTAATGGTGATATGTTTTACATTTAAAAAAAGTTATGGAGAAAGAAAAAAATTGAATTTTAGTTTTTTTTTTGTTGCCTAAGCATAATATTATACTTTTAACTACTGCACCACATCTATTATTATTGGAGCTTTGTTACTTTAATAATTTTCATCATTTACCCTTCTACATATCTTTTTTTATGAAAGTAAAAGGACTAACAAGCAATTGACAAGTGACTTAAAATTTTGTAAATGATAGAAGAAGGAATGGGACTTTAGTATAGATGTATGTGTTTTATTCTTCTCCAAAAAAAAGTCCTTAAATGCTACCCTTGCTAATATTTATTCTTACACACATGTTGTCATTTGTTATGTGTCTTCTTTTGCTATGTGTAATTTTTTTCCATATATAATATATGAAAAGAAGAGTTATCTCTGAAAAATTAAAAGAAAAGTTATATAGCTGAAACAATCGCATTGTAATATAAGGTATTCATTGCTAAGTAAATTAAAAGAAGAGGTGGATGTTTGTCAAACTAGATTTAGAGGAAGCATAAAATTGATTCAAATGGGACTTTGTTAAGTTCACCCTTCAAGTCCTTAATTTTCCGCAAACATGGCTTAGATTAATTGCGTTTTACTTGTCATCTTCATCTTACCAAATTTTATTTAATGATTCTATGATGGAAAACTTTAAGTCTTCTAGAGCATTGAGACAAGAGGATCCATTATCGCCGTATCTAATAATTTTAATAATGGAAATGTTTAATCGTGTTATTTACTCCTTGGTAGACAACAAGAAATGGGTTTTGATTAAGTTAAGTGGTGTAAATATCCAATTAACCCATCTATTTTTCACTAATGGTATTATTCTATTAAGTGAAGTATTGAAGGACAATGTAAGGTATATGTTGTAGGCAACTGAATTGTTTGGAAAGATATCAAGGGAAAAAGTGAACTTTGAGAAGTCTTGTATTATCTTTTTGTGAAATTCTAGCAAGGTTCTAAAGGAAAGGGTGTATGAATTGTTTGGAGTCAAGTGAATGCGAATTTGGGGAAGTATTTAGGTGTGTTAGTAAAGGAAGGAGGAAGTTTGAAACAACATGATCTAAATTTTATCCTGGAGAAGGAAATGAGCAAACTAGTTGGGTCAAAGGCTAAGTTATTGAGCATGGTGGATAGAAAACTACTGATGTCATATGTGTTGAAGAGTATTATTCTATTAAGTTATTGCTACAGCTTACCACTTTGTGGGCCTAAACTTTCCTATCAATCCAAGGATGTTCAATGGACTTTCCTTCGTCCTCTCTATACTCATTCTAAAATATCCTTCTTGATACTTTCCAGCTTGAACAATGACCCCTTTCTTCTCATTTAGTTTTCTAGGATTGAAAGAAGGAAATCTTATTTCCTCGTTGTATGGGTATTGTTGATGGGAAAATGCAAAATACAGTTATGCTATGCATATACAATTTTTAGATTTGGATTTTACATTAGTCAAGTTAATTAAGCGATCAATCAATGAATCAAAATCATATCAAAATATTATATATTCAAGTTAAGCAGCACAAATCATCAGTCAACATTCTTACATCCATATTCATTGCACGCATACATATAACTAATTTATAAGCATAAGAAATATAATGACTTACTACGTTTTGTTAATACATCAAAAATTGCCATAAAGCAGGCCACTTACCTGGATTGTAGATGCCAAATATTCCCTTCAAAGTTAAGTTGACATCCTACAAAAAGTTTACTATTAGTTATATTTTAGAGTTTAGTTACTTTATACTATTAGTAATTTTTAATATGTATTATATTGTAGGCCTTAGTTCTTCATTATGTACTTATATAGGAAATATTAATATTCACAAAAGAAAACTTAATTTTTTTTATAAGAAATGTAATTATTATATATAGTAAGTAATATATGTGTATATTAAGATTTTGGAACATAGTTTTAAGATTATTAGTGTAAAATAATTAAGATAAGATGTTGTTATTATTGTATAACTCTTGTCTATTTCAAAATAAGGTTATAGGAAAACCTAAAATATATGATAATTAGTAATGGCTATTATTTAAGAATATTTATATATTATACGTTTTATCGTATACTCAATGTTTTAAGCTAAAATACCAAGAAAATTAGAAAATAATTTAACAATTATCAAGGATGAGAAAAAAAAAATTATATTAGATATAAAAAAACATGAGAAAAAGTTTGGAGATTTTAGGGAGTTAATAAATAGGGTTTTATGATTTTTGTTTAAAATAGACATTTTTTAATAAAATGGGTAGAAAATTGGAAAAATTATAAAAAAATATCAAACATTCAAAATTAATTCTAGGAAAATTATTATAAAAGTAGTGTTATACAGTATTTACAGTAAAAGGACTCTTTGAAAAAATATGAATTGAAAGCTTCAAAATTTCTTAGGTTAAAACCTCTAAAATGGCCAAAAACACCACCAAGGAGTGGCCACCACTCTAACCTTATCTAACTTCTTAGAAGGAGTATGGAGAAGCTCCATAAATTTTCTCCTGAATTTTAGAGGCTTGGTTTGAGTGATGTTAATTTTTGAAGTGAGAAGAGGGATATTTATAATGTTCAAGAATTATTATTAAATTTTAAACTTGTTTAAAAATTATGGAAATTTATAAAAATGTTTCGAATAATGTTATGTGTGTCCTATTAAAATTTCATAAATTTTGGACAAGTCTACAAAATTTGGTGAATTTTTTAAGAAGTTACCTAATTTTTTAATAATTTTATAATAAGTGTAAATTCATGGAAAAATTACCACGTGTCTATAACCCTAAGAAATGTGTCCAAATAAATTTTGAATAATTTTTACCACTTTTACAATTTTTTGGTAAATTCTTAATAAAATTATCAACTTATTTGATTCATTTTATGATATTTTCAAATTTTATAAATTTTTATTACAAGTTTTTGGATATTTTTATGACATGTCATTAGTTGCTTGACATTTGTAAAGTTGTTTTGATATTTCTTAGGTATTTTAGGATATTTTATAGGGTACTTTTATTATATTTTAGCATTCTATCTAATTACTTCATTATTTAATTTACTTTTCCAAATATATTCTTTACCTTTATTTGGGATATATTATGATGATGTCTTATATATAAGGAGCATGGTTCATTATCATACTTTTTACCCTTATTTATTATTTGCTTACCCTTACTTTATTACTATTTTACTATTCACTATTTTATTTTTACTTTTTCTTTACTACCTACTTTTACTTATAGGGGCAAATTGGTCTTTTTCTTGCTTTTTGTTATCATTAATCCTTGGTAGATGCTTCATAATTAATGTCTTGACTTTTGATCTTATTAATACTAATTCTTTTTACTACTTGATAATTTTTACCCTTTATAATATATATTTATATATATATATATATATATGTGGGACTGTAACATTGTTACCTAATTTTGAAAGCTAATGCTTATGTTAACTTACTCTAGAATGTTAACTCTAGGTAGCTTTCACTCTAGGTGGCTTACACTTTACTTCACTAAGTAACTCTTTCCCAAGTCATTGTGACTTAAGTTCTAGGATAATATGCAATTCTTTTTTATATAACCAAATAAATGCAATAATAAAAGTAATCAAAGTAACAATAAAACAATAATAAGTATAGAAATTAAAAGAGATAAGGATAAAGAAATTCAAGCCCGAATATAACGTGGAGTTCAGACCGCCTCCTAGTTTCTACGTACTCACAATGCCTTCAACTGAGGACTTCAATTCACTTTATTAATTTCACAACTTCATGCTCCAAGAGTTACACGAGCTTACACAATCCCTATCTCTTTCTTCTCTCAAGATTGTAAATGTGAAGACTTTCAAGTGCTATAACTATGTCTCCTTTTGTTTGATAACAAATAAGTGTACAAGAGAAGTAAATAAGCTCAAGAATGTAAGAAAATGTCTTTTAATTGCAATAAAATATCATATCTTAATTGCCTTTGGTCGGGTTGTTGAGCTTTTATATCATCTCATTGAATTCTTCCCATTATTGCACATTAAACGCTCCAACGGCTATTCATCTTATTTATCAATTATAAGTACTATGTAATGATATAATTTTTTTACTTGTCTCAGTACTACATAAAAATCTCATGATCCATTTCATATTCATTTGGCTTCATTCACACTTAATGATCACTCCAAACTATAATTCTTCAATTCATAATTCACTAAAGGCCTAAGAATCTCTAATCTGATTATAGCCTTATAGCACTATTCCATCTACTGTTCTTATACATATAAAAGACTTCCAAGATTGATTACCAAAATATATTTGATCTTTTTACACCCTTAGCTATAAATATGTCAATCATTATTGCATTTGCACATGTCCAAAAGTTTACACTTTTGTCAAAAAGAACAATTACATCCATTAATAGATCATTAAGATATCCACATATATGAATAATTAACGTAGGATCAATTCTAATTCTCTGAAAAATATGATTAGCTATCATACCATATCCATAATCTAAATTACTTATATTAACTATTCATTCAAAAGAATTCTACTACATTTGTCTTCTAATTAATTCAGCATCTTTTTCACTTATTGATTTAATACTTTATATTTCCATAAAAAAAAAATAGAAATGACGATCACTTCATATACCTTATCATCATCAGACTCTTTAATGTTGTCATCATCTGTCATCTCCTATACCGCATTTTCATTCTATATAAGATTTACTTCTGAATTAAGTTTTGATTATATCTTTAGTATAGGTTCTAATTCATTTTTGAATCAGTTCCTAACTTTTCCCTCTAAATGGTTTGTCTTCTTAAAATCCACTTCTACACCATGTTTTATTTCACTTCAAATTATACTACCTCGTATTTATACTAAGCACCAAAGCTAAGATCATCTCATAAATCCTATAAGTTTTGGATTCACCTTAATTTTCAATGCATATCACCATATCTCTCATTTTCCAAAACTCAAATTGATTTCCACTATTGTTCATGAGTCTCATCACTTCATCATATCTCATCGATTACAACATAAATTCATCAACAAACTTTTTAGGAATTTCATCCACAATGTTAACATATCATAATAATCAATTCTATCAATATTCTTTACACCTCAAATCTATATTAACTCAAAGATTCTTCTTCATTCAATTTAAATCACTTCAATAAACCACCAATTCTTAAATATACAAACCACTTCCAAAATCGGTCACCCAAGACGCATTCAATCCCCTTTTGCATTCTTACTCAAAAGTGTATAATACATTAGCAGATGTACATTTCCAAAGAATAAATATCCATCACTAAACACTACTATATCTATTGAAAGATCAATAGGATCTTAACTTATATGAATAGCTAATCATATGATCAATTTAAACTCCTAACAAAATATAACCAACTAGTACGTTGTATTCATCATTCAAATTTCCACCACATTCATCTTCTCATTCATTGAGTATCATTTCCACTTAGTGATTCAGGACATTTTACTTTAATAAGAAAATTAGGAATAGTAATCATTCCATATATCTTATCATTACTAAACTCCTCAATACTATTATCAACTATCACCTCATATACCGTATTCTTATACTGTATATAATCTTAATCTACTCCCACTGATCCAGGAAAATGTGGAAGCCATTCAATAAATTTTTTGGGGTTAATCATCTAAGGATATATGATATACTAGTTAAAGTATAAGTCATTTTAACAGAATAGGGTATCTTTCTTCTACCGTTACTACACATATATTACTAGTATTGCCTGAGTTACAATCTTTCACTTCCAAATCATCCTTATTCAACAAGTCATATCATGTGATACCTATTATGCTAAAACTCATATTAATCTACGTTATTGACCATGAGTCTCATAACTTCTCATCAATTTCCACACAATTTCATTAGCAAACTTCCCAATAACATTGTCCATGATATTAGCATATTCCAACTAACCAAATATAATATTGTTCTCAACATCTCAATTTTGGATTAAATCAAGGGTTCTCCTTCATTCCTCTTGAATCACCTCAACTAACTACTAATTTCTCCATATGATCTCATCATCAGAGTTAACTTCGATTAACGCCTATCTTAGTTTGGCATTATAGTCAGTACTTATCCTATAATTTATAGTATAATATTATAATATCCTTTTATTTCTACCCACTCTCAATGTACTCTTAAGATGTCTAACTTTTTTAATTTTTCATTTCAAAACGAGGTATGTAGAACTTTGCTCTGGTACCAATTTAGAATTGTCACGCCCCGAAGCAGCAGAGTTATAACAACTCTACCGTGTAAACCATCCTAAGATAGAAGTTGGCCTTACAATCGCTATCTTAGACCTGATCTACATAAGGTGTCCACGACTAACCTGCTTTAAAGTAAACAGTTTATAATTTAAATAAATCATTTACCTAAGAAAGTGAGGAAATATATATATACACTATAATTCAATTATTGCAATTAAAGTTTACAATAATTCTCCGTAACATATTTCCTAGTTATACATTATTCAGAAATGAAAAGTAATAAAATATGTGTTGATTCTTTAATGTTTTTTCTCACTCCCCAAGATCTAACAATTACTAACTTTAGAGTAGTTGTTTGTCGCTTCTTAGCCAGTACTTGCACGACGTCTATAGGGATGTGAGCAACCACAGCTCAGTAAGTTAGGATGGAGGACTTAAAACTATACTATAAACACACAATAGGGTTATCAATCAACTTATTAGGTGCAATGCATGTGCAAGCAAATGTTATCGCACGACGTTGTCTGGTCCGTCGTGAGATTAGAGAAATTGCGTCCGCTCTAATCTGGGTTGAGGAGTTGCCATTAATGCAACAGCTCACGACTAAACCTAAACTTGTGCAATGGAGACCTCGCTCCTCCCATGACTACCTTTGAACCACTGACTTCACCCTTGTCGTGACCTCCTCTCCTATCACTTAGTTCGGCTAAGGATGAAGAAAGGACCAATTGTAATCCTAAGCTATCCCTTTCGAAGGGGTCGGTATTTGGCCGGAGAGTCCTAAGTTCCCCTAATGGGTTGCCATGTATGTCCGATTATGATTACTAGTCGTATATTTGATTAAGTCCAGTTTAGGGTGATCAATCATTTTATACAATAAATGCTAGAGCAACAAACAGAATCATAGCATCACCCATAATCAAGCACATGCACATATCCAACTATCTAACAAGCACAACCAAGCATAATCTTAAGCCTCCAAAATACAGCATCGTATTAATCTCAACTTACCTCAACTCCTCGCTCGCTCACTCGAGGTCCGACTTGCTCAGGCCATCGCCGATCATTCCTATAACACAAATGTGGTTTCAGTTTTTCATATAACGATTATAGATTCATTTTAACCTATAACGCTTATTGTTTTGTTTTGTTTTGTTTAGGGTTTAATATACCTAATTATCTAGGTCTTAAGTCTTCCATAATTATTCTAGCTTTGAGGTTAGGTTTGGGTTTGGTTTCCATATCAATTTCTAAATTAGGTTTTAGTTCGATTTCTAAGTCCTAAACATGCTTGAATCCTAATGTGAAATTAATCACATTAAGTTCGAGTGTTCAAATATCCTATTGGGTCTTACTTCAATATTCTAAAATATTCAGCACATGTTATTCCAAATTGGGGTATCGGATTTATCCCCGATGTGAGAAAATCTAAACATTTTTATACAATTACCTAAAATTAAATCTTAATTCAGATTTAGTATTATTCTAATTTTTATTCTAATATTATTTAACTAACCCAAATTTTTTAGATTTATTAATTTTCAATTCCACATATTACTAATTTCTTACAATAACTACATAATTTCCTAAATTAACTATACTTAATACTTCAAAGGCTAGGATTAGGGTGTCACATTAGAGATTAACATCTAATTACTACCTAAATTAGTAATTAGTATCTTAATCACCTAATTAATTCAAAATTACCCGATTTTTCCATTATTTTAGGGCTAAAAATTAACTTAAAATTTCGAAAATTAATTTTAGAAAAATGGCTTCATAGCACTATTCTATATCACATAAGCATTCTACATAAAAAATTTGAGCTCCAAACTACATTCCTAGGCCTATTTATTTCTCGTTTTAATTATGCTCGGTTTTGCACAATTTCTTAAGAACCCTATATTTTCAGATGTGATTAAACTAAATCAATATTTTTCCCTAAATCTACATACAATAAAACCTTAGAATAACAGGTTTCATAATTTTCTAAAACTATTTACTATTTTTACAAAATTACACAAAACCGGGTTGGAAATTAGACTTATTAATCTGGGTGTCTTAGGCCACTACCGGCTACCGTAGCCTTATCGACCGGTCTGGGCGCTGCCACCACTGTGTGGTGGTGGTGGCCGTCCACTCCTAGATGCTCGTCTGGTGTGGGTTCCCTTTAAAGGCCCTAATTGCATAGTTTTTCTTAATTTTTTTTTTGTTTTTTGGATTTTCTCTTAAATTTTTTAGTCTCTCAATTTTTCTCTGATTCCTCACTACCCAAATGAGTTCTGAAAATTTTTCCCCTATTTATAAACGATTTTAGTAATTAATATGCATTAATTAGACATGACTTTATCCAATTTCCTTGATTTTTTACTTTTGTGTTGTCTAATTCTAATTGATTAATTTTTATTTTGCAGATCTTGACCTGCCATAACTAGATTTGGATCATTCTATCCTCTTTTGATTTTTTTTCTTCTGATTTTTCCATAATTAATTTATAATTTTTTTTAATTATTTACTTAGTTTTTGACTAATTTAGATAATTTTGCGTATTTTTATCTATACGTAAATACATGTGGGGTACATGTGAACATTCCTAATTATTATTTTGTTCATTCTAAAATTTTTAGTATACATATAATCTATCTCTAGTAATTTATTACTTATTAGATTATACTTTTCACCTTTTCGGTAATTAGTATTTATTATGCTTAAAATTTGAAAATTTTATAGTCTCCTATTTTATTACTTATGTTCTTAAATTCAAGTTTACGGGGTTATTTTTACTAATATTTCTAGCTTTACTTTATAATTTAGGTTTGATCGAGTCTTTCAACTAATCGAAACCTTGAATGGTTATTGTGGGGCTTACACCAGGGGCCTTGTAGAAAAATTGAGAAGCTTCATAAGGACTTCATTTGGACTTTAGTTGAGGGTTAGAAAAAGTTGCATTTAATTAGCTGGAAAAAGATAAAACAATCGAACCAATAAGGAGGTCTTGGGGCTTTTGACATCATAAAGATGAATAGAGTGTGCTTTGCAAAATTGGCTTAAGATGTAGGAAGGAAGAAAACTTTGTAGGCGAAGCTACTCAAAGCATGGCATAAAATCTATAACTTTCATATGATAATTAAAAAGGTTCAAAATTCTTTAAGGCCCTTCGTCAAGCTTTATCTAAGGTGAATGGGATTGTAAGAATTCAGCTCCAGAATGGCCAAAGTTCAAAGTTTTAGATGGACAACTGGATGGAACAAGGCTATGTATCAAACTAGTTGTATGGACCCTTAAATAAATATATTGATCATTTGACAGTAAGACAAATGTGGATTCAACTTGCAACCTAGAATAAGAATATAATCAACTACCCTATAGATGAAGAGATAAGCACACGCTTAGGTCATATTATCCAACAGATGAAGCTAAGAATGTGGACTAAAGAGTTTAGCTATAGGAAATGGATGGTGAAGTATCAACAAAATCAGCCTACAAAATGATGTGTGCACAGGAGAAAGCATTTATGGGAGTAGGCAATCTATAATGGATCTGGAAGACCCTTACCTTACCTACAATATAGATGCTTTTAGGATTATGCATGGAGGCATGGACACTAAGGATAACTTAAGAAGAAGAGGAATGATGGCTAGGATTGATTGTCCCTTATGCTAAAGAGCAAAAGAATCCATCATTCACTTATTTTTAAGGTACAAGGTTATGAAATGGTGGGGATTCATAGGAATTGATGAATTTGGGGAAATCAAGAATGATGAGAAACTAAGAGAGTGGTTGCAGAAACATACTCAGTGGAAGAAAAAAAGAGAGCAAAAGAACAGGAGAACTTTACATCAAATGACGATTCTGTTCGAGTTGAGAGGAATTTAGAGAGAAAGGAATATGAGGGTATTTAATGAAAGTCATCAACAATTTGATTGGAAGTAAGGAGTTAGAATAAAAGTAGACGAATGGCGGTGTAACTATAGAACCAAGCAAATTCGTCAAGAAAGAGTTGGGAGAGCTCAAAAAGGGAAAAATCGAAAGTTGGGTAGGTAAAAATTAACTATGACGGTACAGTGATGGAAGGCAATAAGGTAAGTGGAGTAGTATTTGTGGCTAGAAATAGCAGTGGAGAAGTCAAAGGAGGTATGTGCAGGAAAGTTAAGAAGGTTTCCTCCCTTGAAGCAAAAGTTTGGGCGATCTATGAAGGTCTTAGATGAGTTAGGAAGAATAAGGTAGAGCGCCTAATTATAGAAACTAATTCAACTATGGCTATGGATTAGATACAAAGAAGATATGTAAACTTGAATATATGTCACTTAGCATTAAGTGGTTACATTTCTATTATTAATCTACTTCAAAATGTAATTGTTTGTTGGGCCTCGTATGATCAAAACTAGGCTGTAGATATGTTAGCGAAGAAGGGTTTGGAGTTGGAAGAAATAATGTGCTTAGTTTTTTGTTTGATGTTTTGGTTGAAGACTATACTGGTGTTGTTGATGTAGCTTGACATATGAGCGTTATTATTTGATGTTTATTACTGTTTGTTAGACCTTGTTTTGTTTTTATTGAAGTGTTTTGTCTATTGAAAAAAAAAATAATGTCCTTAAATGCTACCCCTGCTAATAATTTTTATTCTTACACATATGTTGTCATTTTTTATGTGCCTTCTTTTGCTATGTGCAATCTTTTTCCATAAATAATACATGAAAAGAAGAGTTATACTCGAAAAATCAAAAGAAGAGTTACATCGTATGAATAATCGCATTGTAATATAAGATATGTTAGAAGTATAATACATTGCTAAGTAAAGTAAAAGAAGAGTTGTATTTGAAAAATTATAAGTAAACATGAAGCCATATGGTAGGAACAATCACGTTGTAATATGAGGTACATGTAAACCTAGGTACTGAGCTAAATCGTTCCTGAACCATCGGTTCATATGTCGGTGACATAGTGAATTACGACCATTCTGTAAACTGACGGTTCCAGGCTGGTTCATTGGTTTTATTTTTTAATATTTTTTTTATTTTATTAATTTCTTGTTATATATACATTAATAATTTTTAATAGTGTGATCTCCTTTTATTTTTTTTTAAGTGTATTAATTCATTAATAATTTTTTTTATTAATTTTCAACTTAATGCAATTCCAACTTTTTTATTTTTTTCCCTCATATTCAAATCCTTAATATTTGATATATTTTATAAAAAGAACTTATATTAATTGAAATTGATTTTTTTTATCCTTAACACATAATTAACTTATGATTAGTTATCTATTATTAGTTTGAAGATATTATTTTAAAAAAAAATTGTTATTCATCATCACAAATAAAATAGCTTTGATATGTAATGACTTATTGGATATTATCTAATTATTTTTTTCAATTTAATGGTTTTTTTTCTCCTTTTTTTTTTTAAGGAGGTGAATTAGCTGAGCCAAGCGATCAATTTAATAGCAGGTCGACCTAACGGTTTGACCCAATCGCTATTGGGCCGGTTTGGTTGACAATTCAAAATTGACCCTTGCTTAGATCTAGGTACATGTTTATGCTTCTAACAAAAATAATATTATATGAGAAAAGATTGCTCATGCCAAAAAAAAAAAAAAAAAAGCATATATAGAATGAGAAGATGTGTGTTAGGATGAAAATCAATATAAAGACCATTTTTGTAGAGGAGAATAAAACACGAACATCTATATTAAAGTCTCGTTGCTTCATCATAATGTTAATAAAATTTTGAGTCACTTCCCAGTCGTTGGTACTTTCATTAAAAAGATATCCATAAAGGCAAATGATAAAAATTGTTAAAGTAACAAAATTCCAATAATAATAGATATTACGTAGTCAGTATATTATTTTATAAAATATATTACTTTGCCAAAAAAAAAACAAAAATCCAGTGTTTTCTTTTCTTAGTATCTTTTTTTCAAATGTAATACGTACCACCATTCCAAAATATTTTATATATCCATTTGCATAATTTGAAAATCATGTCATCATTATGTTGTCCATGTCCTTGATGGAAGTACTTACCAAATATGCAAGGAGGCAAAACACGACGAGGTTGTCCCCTACATCGAGAAAGAAAAATAATAGGACTTTTATTCTTGAAAACGAGACGTGGCGACAAAAGTAGTAAAATACATCTCGAAGATTTGTCAGAGCAAAATGGGCCTCTGATGAGCCCATCCACAAAATCATTTTATCATTATCGCCTTACATCCTTTTTACACCAATCGTATCCTTTCTATCAAGTAGCCAACGATTTTCTAATCTTATTTGCATCGAACGGTCCAGGTCCGAGCTATTCTTAATCTCAAGTCAAACAGGGGAGTGAAATTTCCTCGACATTTATTTAAGTTAATTTATAGTTGTATCGGATTGGAACTCAAGTGCTCGAACTCAAAGTTAGTTGAACAGTTTACTAAAATTGAGGTTGAATTTTGTGATATTTAACTTTAATAGATTGCAAGTCTAATTAGATTCAAATAAGGTTTGAATATTAGTTAAATTTATATTCTAATATTATGTCGATTGAATGAATTTATTTTATAAAAATTGAGTTCAAACGGATTTAATTGAGTATGAAATTGAATTTTGTTAAGAATCATTTCAAATCAAGTTCAGTTTCAAATTTTAAATCCGATTGAACCTGAATTTTGAAAATTTAAATATAGTTTAATCACAAGCATATATTATGATTTGGCTTGATTATAACCTCATATTATATAAAAATCATATATTGTTGTAGAACTTTGATTTTCAGTGTTTTGAATTAGTTAAACTAATGGGAGCATAGTTTTATTCAAGGAAACAGCATAGAAATTTCCTTTGTAATTATTTACCTTTTCTCCTTTCTCACCCTGTATGGCTGAATGTTAGAAGAAAGAAAAGTCACGAGTAAGGAAAATGAGAGGCAATTGTATTTGTCTCTAATCTTATTATTACGACTTTATGAGCATATAGAATTGGATTTAACCTAGCCTTTTCTTGGGGTCACTGCAAGGCATGCCCAAAAAAACAAAAAAGTTTGCGGTAAGTTTTTGTTGTACCAGCACACGGTAATAACATTACTGAAGCCCACATGAGGTTTTTCCTTTTTTTTTTTTTTTTTTTTAACCCTCTATGCTATGGAAAAAAGAATTGAATTATGGACACAGTCCCCTGTAAATTTTATATATTATAGAGATATCATCAATTTGAAAAACTCAACACTTAGAACCCGCTACAACTCATTTATTTAGCTGATGTCTGACTTGTTGGACCTAGATCTTTTAAAGAAAATAGTGTAGAAAGAAAAATCCAACCCCGTTACATCAATCCAGTAAAAAAGAAAAAATTAGAAAGACAACTCTAGCCAAGGATGCAAGTGTTGAGCGTTTATATTTGGGCCATCTCGATAATATCTAAAGTTTTATAGGAAGTTTCTCCAATACTTTATGAAAAGAAAAAAAGTAACAAAAATAAAATTACTTATTTGGTGTCGACACGTAAACATAACAATTGAAAATAATTCGTTTAAAAAAATCGGACGTCTAATTGGACTAGACATAGGGACCTTTAGCACATTTATTTGAAAGTAATAGAAAGTAAAAACAGTAACTATTCATATGATAGCATTTCTCTCTTCTTTGCTTAAAGCTTGGCATCAAAGTAACTATTCATAGAGACGTTTTTATTCCATATCTTTAGAGGAACAAACTATTATATTCTATAAAATGATATTAGCTATTCCCTCTAAAAATGGAATAGGTACTATAATTACATATATTTGCTTTGTACTCACTAAAATTATACTATCCTCACACATCATCACTGCTATCATACCCATCATCACTACTATTCCTATCATACTTGCTATACTGGTACAATATGATCAATCCCATGCCACCAATGTCAATATCATCATTACCATATACCATGTGGCATGTATTGTTGTCTTCACTACCACTATCAATATAGTTACCATACTTGTACCCTATGACTAATTTTATATCACAAATATCTTTATTGCCATTGGCATCATCACTACACCACCCTACCCACACGGTTACTTCCTCCACAACCACTAGCCCATAAGACCACCACCATCATTGCTATGGCCTCGACATTTAGCTACCACGATCGTTGTTGACGATACCATCCATCACCACTATTTTTGCATCATCACTTAGTGCTACTAACCTATCACCATCATAAGACCATTTAAGTTAATCAAAATTCATCAAAGTACTCATGAAAAGTGATTTTACACAAATATGTATGACATTGAATTTGTCACCAATAGTCAGGCAATTTAACAATTTCATTGTTTGTAGAATCACTTAAAGTTCATGAATTCACTTAACTTTGTAAAAGCATTTAAAAAGCAACTTCACCTAAATACTCTTAGTATTTACTTTATTACGAATATTTGAGTAATTTTACAAATTTTACTATCCATAAAATTGATATATATTTCATCGTGATTTTGCTTCTAGTTTGTAAACTTCCTAAAAATTTGTAAATCCACTCTCATTTACAAAACTACTTTTACTTACTCAATATGTTTATAATTTATCTCTAAAATTCGCTCAAGATCCAATGGATCCTCCACCTACAAAATTCTAAAATTTCTTTTATTACTATTTTCTATGTAGTAAATTTCTCCATTTTTAATCATTCAATTGGAATTTACGTAATAACTTTTAGATAAAGCATTGATATAAAAGGGCTGGCTACAACTTAATTATTTATATGGTAATTATGGCATTTGGAAAGGGAAAAAAATGGAAGTAAGCTTGGAGATAAAGTTTTCCGGTTTTCAAATGTTATTTCCATTCGTGTCTCATTTAACTATTAATTACCATATTAAAAATGATTGTTAGCAAAAATTCGCACCAATGTCTTTCGCGAATGATTTGGCTGAGAAATTATTCCAAATGTACTTTTATAAATGCTCATATTGTATGTATTGGAAAAATTCTGAATGCACATCATCAATTCGTACAAGAAGTTGTACCAAATCGTCATGTCAATCATCATTGCTCTTACCATATATAATAGCGAGGAAAGACGCAGAACCCTGCAACTAGGAACCAGATTTTCCTTCTTAAATCATAATTAGAATTACTCGTATGCATCTGCTTGAAGAAATTTTTTTTGAACAAGTGTACTCATAACACCTTTTGGTACTTTATAAGAAGGAATTTTTAAATTTTAAAGAGCATAATTAAGTGTGCTTAGTGTACTTTGTAAGAAATAGAAAGAAATAAATTTCTTTAACTTTTCATTGTGGCAAATTAAACTAATACATAAAATTAGTGTAAATTTTGTCATCAACCAAAATTTAACGTAAAAAATATATATTTTTTTATTTTTACCAAATTTAAAACTTTATTAAAAGAGAAGAACTACAAATCAAGGGGCCTAAAAACCTAGTCTAAATACAACAAAAACACTAAATGAGATGGCGGTCGTATGATCAAGAAACAACAACACATCCCATTAGATGCTTGAGTAGAGACCTAATGAGTATACCTATTAGCCCCAAGACGTACAAATGAAAAAGAGCACACATTAAAAAAGTTTCTTAATCTAGCTATATTATGAACAACTCCCAAAGTCTTCCATAAAGTAGAAGTAGGATTTTTAATTGCAAAAATGGCATTTCAACAATCTAACTCAACAGAAACCTATTGCCATCCAGGCTCACGAGTTATAAACAATGCCTCTTTAATAGCCAATAGTTAATTCAATTCAACATCCAATAAAAATGTTGGGAAAGTAGAAGCATAGAGTAACTCACCAATAGAATTTTAGGCTACAACTCCTATTCTTGCAGTAGAAGTTTAGTAAAAATAGATGCATCATAGTCTAGTTTAACTTGTCCTTGAAAAGAAGGTGACCAAGTACAATCTAAAGGAGGAGAATGTGCAAAGTGCGCCAAATCACATAAATTTACAGACGAAACATCATAAGGGCAAGGCATTGTAGCAGATGAAGCACAACTTAATAATATAACAAGAGGAACACCATCAAAATTTTGTACATCAGCTTATAGAGGGATAGACGAGGTAGTAGTAGTGACATGGGAAGCTCTATCCATTAATGAAAATTCCTTATTGACAGCAGAAATAACACTTGTTAGGTTCAGTGTAACCATAAAGAAGACATAATGATTCTGATGCTTCCAAACAAACCAAAAGACAACTGTTATTTATGAAAGAAACTCTTTCACAACTGATTTAGACAATCCTTATGTCCAAATAACGTCTTCCAACCATAGATCAATTCTTATATCATCATAATCTTTAGTCTTCAAATGGAGGACACCAAACCAAACTGCATAAACCTAATCACATTGTAGAGATAAATGTTCAGGCGACTTTAGAGAATTGCAAAAATAACAATTTGGACTTTGAAGAAGTTTCCTGTGAAATAAATTCTGGTTAGTAGCTAATGCATTACAACAAAGTCTCCAAAAATGATGTTTATGTTTTGGAGGACAACTCAAGCTCCAAATTAGCTTCCAAAAATCCCTTTAAATAATATGAGAACTACCTATAAGCTGGTGGGGTTGTGATGGGTTTAAGTGATTAAAATAGTGAAAGCCTAAACTAACCGAATAAAAACGAGATCTCTCTTTTGGCTAAATAAGTTTATCATGGCTAGGAAAATGTGGCATTGGAATGCTCATAATTGCATATTTTTCATCACTTGAGATAAAAGCCTGAATTTATTCAAGATTCCAAGTTAAGGCAAACATATCCATCAAATCAAACACTTTCATATCAAATAAATGAGGTTCCATATATCTAGGAGTCAACTTATTCCCAAGAAGTACAGAAATCCAAGGATCCTGCCAAACTCGAACTGAACACCCATTCCCTATACGCTGCAACAACTCATTTGATATCGCCTCTTTCCCTTCCAAAATACTTTGTTACCCTTAAGAATCTCTACCACCCTGCAAAGCATTTAAAAAATCCTCATCTGGAAAGTATATTGATTTCAATGACAGAACCTATAAAGTATCTTGATTTTGAGTAATTCTCCATGTTAATTTTTCTAAAAGGGATAAGTTAAATAAGGATAAATCTTTAAAACCAAGACCACCTCTATCCTTAGCAATTGTCAAATCTTTCCATTTCGTCTAATGAATTTTATTACCATTTTCACTTTCACCCTACCAAAATTTGGCAATTAAACACTTTAGCACGTCGCTTCTTAGGAAATTTAAAAATACCCATGGAATAAGTTGGAATGGCAAAAATAATCAACTTAATCATGGTTTCCTTACCAGCTGTTGAAAGTAATCTATTTTTCCAACTTTGAAGCTTTTGTAAAATTTTATCCTCAATGAAGCCTAAAGCTTGAGTCTTAGAGCATCCCCAAGCAGTTGGTAAACCAAGGTGCTTACCTACAATATATTGAACATCTATATGCAATTCCTACGCACATACATGTCTCAACCAAGTTGGGGTAGCTTTACTAAAGATTAAGGAACTTTTCTAAAAGTTTATTTGCTGGCTTATGCCTGACAATAATCTTCCAAAATATCCTTAAGTTTTTTTAAGATTTCCACTATTAGCCTTTAGAAAAAATAATAAATCATATGCAAAAAACAAATGAGTGAGCAAAGGGCTAGATTGTTTAATTTTAATTCCCAATAAATCACCTTGAACACTTGTTCGATCAATCATTCTTAAAAGGCAGTCAGAAACTAAAATAAAAAGATAAGGGGATAAAGGATCCCCTTGTCTCAATCCCCTTGATGGTTTGAAATTACCAACATGTTTTCTATTTATCATAACATTATAACACACAAAAGATATGCAAGACATAATCCAATTTATCCAGACAGAGGAAAAACCCAACTTTCTCATAACAACTTGTAAAAAACCCTAATCTATCATATCATAAGCTTCTGTCATGTCAACTTTAACAATACAAAAATGTTTTTTCTTCCATTTACTCAATTTGAGAAAATGGAAAATCTCATGAGCAATTATTACATTATCCTGCATCATACGATCGGGAATAAAAGCGCTTTGAAAAGGAGATATTATGCTATCTAAAAGAGGTTACAAGCTATTACAAAACACCTTTGAAATTATTTTATACGAGAAGTTACAAAGACTAATGAGACGAAACTGAGAAATATGATCAGGGAAAGATACCTTAAGGAGAACTACAATATTAGTATAATTGAAATGGAATGGGAAGATATCTGTTTGCATGAAGTTATTCATAAACTCAAAAATATATGAGCCTAGTAAATGACAATGTCTTTGGAAAAAAAGTCCATTAGACTCGTCCGGACCTGGTAACTTATCACTTCCTAATTGAAAAATAGCTTCTTGCACCTCATCCTCATCTAAAGATCTTGTTAACCAGTTGTTATGATCAATCATTATAAAAGAAGGAATTTAAGCTAAAACTGGTTTGAAATTTTAAGTATGATTCAAAGTGTACAAAGAATGGAAATAATCAAAAAATGCCAAGGAAACCTCATATTCACCTTTACACTAGCAGCCTAATTCATCTCTAAGTTTGAAAGCTTTATTCCATGCTTGTATATTCACAGTCACATGGTGAAAAAATTTTGTATTCCTATCACCATGCTTCAAGCAATCCACCCTAGATTTTTCATGCTAGTACATTTCTTCCTATTGTTGAGCCATTTGCAATTTCCATTTTAGTTGAAGTTCTTCCTCCATCAAAGCTTTAGTGGCTCTACAATTTTGAAGTAATGTTAACTGAGAGTGAAGTTGGTCAATATGTCTGGTGCCATTATAAGCATGATCTTTACTCCACTTGATTAAAGCCAATTTACAAGCTTTTAGTTTTTTCATTAGACCAAACAAATTAGCTTGCTAAACTTCACCATTCCAAGCTTTCTAAACAATAGAAGAGTAACCATCAAATTGCAGCCAGTGTTGCTTAAACCTGAATAATTTAGGTACTCTTCAATCTATAGCATACAAGTTAGTGGTGAATGATTTGAATTATAAGTAGGTAAATTGAAGACCTGCATGTTAAGGAAAGCCTTTAACCAAGCTAGATTAATTAAAGCTCTATCCAACCGCTCCTTTACCCAAACTCCATTGCGACATCTAGACCAAGTAAACTTTTGGCCTTGGAAACTAGCATCTAAAAGACCACACTCCAAGATCATGTTGTTGAAATTTCACATTTTCTAATGAGGTTTCTCTTACCCTCCACTTTTCTCATCATCAGAAGAAATTTCATTAAGATCCCCAACAATCATCTAAGGGTAAGAAATTGATTAAGCCAAAATCCTTAATCTATTCCACAAAACAAGCTTTCTTGGCTAATCAAGGTAGGCATAATAGAAAGTTATTTTAATAGTTTGGCCACTCAATCCTTCAATAAAACAAACATTAATAGTATTTCGGGTAATGGTCAAAATCTACATTAAGACATCACTTTGCCACCACAATGCCAATCCACCAATGGGATCCACATATAGAGTAGAAGAGTAATTAAAACGACGTTGAAGCTTGCAAAGATATACCCAGTATTTTGTGTCTCCATAAGGAAGACTATGAGGGGTTGATATTTAATGATTAGACAATGAAGCTCTGATACCATAGAAGGTTTCCTTGTTCCTCGACAGTTCCAACAAGGAATTATGGTTACTGTATAGCTATTGTGGGATAGCTACGAGAACCCTCAACAAGGAGATCCAAATTTTAGGTAATCTCAACCTTAATCAACTGGCTTTTAATATCATGTTGTTCATATGTAAGAGTTTCTTTTCGACGAGCACCATGATTAAGCTTTTTTTGATAGCTTCCGAACCCTTGTTTGGATACTAGATTTCTCCACGATAGTTATATTTCCTACTGTAGGCAAATTAGGAGGCATAATATCAGGAGTTGCACTGGCTTCATCAACTATTAATCAGGGGCGCTTCAAGGATAAAGTCTTAAGTTTTTTCAAACAACATAATATAATTATAAACATTCTCCGATCGTTTTTCTTGAATGATGATACTGTAAGATTGTATCATTAGTCATGCTACAAAAATTATTGATTTCAATACAAGTGATAAGTAATTAATCATCCAATAACAATATTTATTTTTGTAGCAATAATTGTAAGATAAGTATATCAAGTAATGTATTGTTATTATTTACTAATACTTTAGTAATAAGTCGAAAATTCTATAACATTAGCAATGCAATTATCATTTATGGTGTAAAACTATTTAATAGTTAACAACCTAATTTAGTTATTTTTGTAAAGAATGAAAATCAATAACATTGATTATTGTGAAGTAGAAAAAGAAACAAAAAGAAAAAAACCATTTAAACAATGTAATCATAATTCATAAATACATCCTCAGACAAGGTAAAATAATTCGTATGGGAATTGAACCCATAAAACATTCACCTAACCACTAAAGTATATGCAACATTTTATAAGTTAATTGCTTAAAATGTACAAATAATATATTTAATTTCTCATACTTATTAAAATTTCAAATTAATTTATTCTCAGATTTGAGGATAATGAAACTTAATTCTAAAATTGGATTATAAAATTTCCTCCCTCAAATTTGGATTATAGAATTTTTTTTTTCCCCTTCATTTTCGGTTACAGATGAATGTAAGTAAGTGTAGATGCAAATAGGTCATATCAAATAGGCCTCTGCCTGTTTTTCTTTAGGTTTTGAAAACGGTTACAGAATTTATTCTAATACTCTATATAGGATCTGTTTTAGATTTTGGGAAAAGGAATTGCGTGCCTAAATGCCGAATCATCGTATTGTTGAGTCTTAAATTGACAAAGGGTGATCTATTCAAATACATGTAGATGACGGTGAGTAGGATTTTTAATTAATTTACTTTGCGTTGTTATTTAAATCATTTAGTTTTTAGGATATTTATCTCTCTGCATAAATATACTGAATATTGATATATTTTCATTAAATCAGATTAGCTTATTGGTCGGATTTCTTGAGGGCATCGAGTATTAATACTGTGATCGAGTTTTATGTACATATCGTGATACTCCATAAGATATAATCGTTTTTTTAAAATGGATTTTGAGATAAATAATATGATATCGACTTCCTTGTTTTTTTTTTTTTTTTTTTTTCGTTTCGTTCGTATTTTCTCTATCTCTTTTTTTTTTTTTAAATCTTTTTTGGCATCGTGTTCAAACGATGTTATTGCCAAAATAAGACACCAACAGATTGAATCTATAAAGCATATATACTTATATCTCATAAAACATAACCCTTAACAAATTCCTATGAGATTAGATTTATTTACCTTGTATTTCATTTATTTTTACAAAAAAAATATTAAATTTTCTTTTCAATACATAAAATATATATTTTAAACCTTTCTTCTTAAAATTTAAAATCCTTCTTTTTCCATTGCTACTATAATTATGAAATAAAAATAGTTAATATATATAAAAAAAATAATTTTTTAAATTCTCAATTTTAAATAAGTATAAATAAGATATATAAAAAATATAGTTGACATACAAATATAAAAGAAAAGTTCTAATTCGACGTACGAAAAACGTTTCAATAATACTAATTTGTAATGTAAATTAATAGATAATATATAAATGGTAATAAAATTTTGATATGTAAATATATTATTGATATATTTTTAAAATACTTGTTTATTTATTATTATATATTTAAATATTTTTAATAGATACATATAAGCCATTGATTCACTGAGATCTAACGTGTGGATATAATTGAATATTTTTATGAGCCAATTCCATCGTAGTAAGATTTAAGAATTAATACATAAGAAAAAGGATAGTTGGTCACACGTCATGTTGACTCTTCGTTTCTATCCGATGAAAATGATGCATCCAATCAAAATTTCGTTGCAATCGCATGAGCCGGAGGGACTGCACGTCCCCAATAGATTCGAGAGAGGGCCATTTTAGTCAAATCAGTGAAAAGACAATGGTAAAATAATACTTAAATAATTCAAACCGAGCTTTTTCGCCGGTCGCCACCCTATATAAGTACAACGCTTCCTACACCCGTTCCTCATATATTAAAAGCAGCTGAAAAAACAACGTCACGAGATTTGACGCCCTCGTATCGTCTCATCGCCATATTCTAGGGTTTCACAGCCTCTATTGAGATTTGTCTGACCTGTGAGCATTTTTTTTAACGATAATTTTTGTAACTACCGTTGTGTTTTAACTTGCTTAATGTAATTATTTTTAGGTTTAGTTGGTTTAATCGCAGGAATTTGGCTAGAGGATAAATTTTTTCTAGAATTTTCAGATTCAGATACATTATTTGTAAGTATCAATTTTTCACTCGTCTAAATGCTTATTGCTTGATGTGTCTAATATATCTCTCTCTCTCTCTATATATATATATATTCTATTGTAAGTTGCGAATGCAATGCGTACACAAATTGAGCGCAAGGTGTTTTTGATCTATTTTGCTATTTTGTTATCAGATGTAAAAAAAATAAAAAACCTAAAAGCATTTTTTTACTTTTCTTAGGGCAAATTAGGGTAATAGGAACGTTTAGGTGTTTCTTTTTCTTTTGGCAATTGGCGATCTGTCTTATTAAAGTGAAGGAAAAAGGTTTAGAATGATAGTTTTTAATTTAAGTTTTAGGAAAAGCATTTGGAAACATTCATAGTCTTGTTGTGTTTTAAGAAACGGATTCTATATCTTTAAGTTGGATTATTGATGGAAATACGATATATACAGAATGACAAAAGCCTGTTTACAGTCTTCTTTGCCATCTTCAAGAGCGGTGTGGGTCAAATCACACCATTAATTGGCCTTAGTAGCTTTGTGGACTATGAAATCTGTTACCTTGTTTGATGAAAGAGGCCTTATGTTTTCTATGTATGAGTAGCTTCATCCAATGCAAAGAGTTGCATTGGTGTGGTTCTAGTAAATTAAACCCATAGAGGCTATATTCGTCGCATATTATTACCCTGGATATGGACATTATAGAGTACGTTGTGTCTTTCCTTTTTGCAGTAGATCCCTATTTTGAATGTAGTTTTTTGCTAGAATGAGGCCCTGCAATTTTGAGTAAAGCCTTTTATCTGTGAGCAGTGCATGGATTTGGACGGATTTTATGTATCTGCCTCATGGGTGCTTGAAAAAACATCATTCAGTTAAATGAAGGTCAACACATCTAGTCTATTATTAAGAAATGTTCAATTATAGTAAATAGAAAAATAAAAAGTCACGAGAGAAAGGCAATCATATACAAAAAGATGGGGCAGTTATACTCTAATGGCATTTTTTATCATAAGTTTATACTTTTTGGGATGGAGAGTGTGATGCCCCTCCCCATTCCCCTTAAAGAATGTAGACAAGCTTGTTTCTTGTAATTAATCTTGAGTGTGCATTCAGCCAGTTTTTTGGCATTCGCGTTTGGGTATTGAAAATATGGAATACATTAAATCAATTATGCTCATTTTTCTTCTAAAATAAATTACCAACACTTAGAAAACTCAAAACTCCTGGGACGTGTTATGTGACTCTAACATGCTCGATGCCACAGCTGCAAGCCCTGTCTTCCCATATTGTCCAAGATTTTACTACACTCATGAGTGTAATCTAATACAATGATTCTAAATCAATCTCCAGTCTGAGCCTATTAACTAGTCGTAATGTTTTTCAGTAGTAGTCTATAGAATGGTGTCTTTTTTGTAAAAGATCATCAGCATTTGGTGTTTAGGTTTTAGGAAGACAAGTTCATGTGACCTACTTGAGCCATGGAGTATTAACAGTGGAATTATGGCTGAAGGACTCTATATTCTGCTCACGTCTGTGGTCTCCTTTGTATTCCTTGTGCATTTTGATGTTGTTCAAATGGATTTTTTTTTTCCTTGATAAAACCTTACTGAATCATTTTTTGGACAGGCAAGCGAATGAACTAATGGAGTCGAAGGGTGGTAAAAAGAAGTCTAGTAGTAGTAGTAGTAGTAAATCCTTATTTTATGAAGCTCCTCTTGGTTATAGCATTGAAGACATTCGCCCAAACGGAGGAATCAAGAAGTTCAGATCAGCTGCTTACTCCAACGTAAGTTTTAGTTCAATCAATCCTTTACTGGGAGGAGACCTGCATCAAACTAGATTATTTAAAGCATGGATTACGACATAAACACTGACTGGTTGTTTTACTCTTTTGTTTTTGCAGTGCATTCGCAAGCCATCCTGATATTCCCTAATCTGCTTCTTGACTACTTGAAGTGGTCGATTTTCCTTTATTGCTATAGTTAATCTTCTTCACATCTTCTTATAAAACCTGTCATTCCTCTCTTCTTTCTCTTCTCCTCCCCGTAATCTTTTCTGTAAGCACTCTGTTCCAATTAGCAAACATGGCAGATTCGATTTCTGCAATTGGATTTGAAGGTTTTGAAAAGAGGCTAGAAATATCGTTCTTCCAGCCAGGAGTATTTGCTGACCCCGAAGGAAAGGGGCTTCGATTGCTTTCCAAGGAACAGCTTGATAAACTACTTGCGCCAGCTGAATGCACTATTGTTTCTTCACTGTCAAATGAAGACATTGATTCGTACGTGTTATCTGAGTCCAGCCTCTTTGTTTACCCTTACAAAATCATTATCAAGACCTGCGGCACAACGAAGTTACTACTCTCAATCCCACCCATCTTGGATCTGGCTCAGACACTTTCTCTTGCTGTAAAATCTGTTCGTTATACTCGTGGAAGTTTCATATTTCCTGGAGCCCAGTCATACCCCCATCGAAAATTCAGCGAAGAAGTTGCAGTCCTTGACAGCTACTTTGGGAAGCTTGGCTCAGGAAGCAAGGCGTATTTGATGGGTGGAGGTGATACTGAAAAAAAATGGCATATTTATTCTGCTTCTGCAGATGCTGGGGACTCCTGCCACCCTGTATACACCATCGAGATGTGTATGACTGGTTTGGACAGGGATTCGGCTTCTGTCTTTTTCAAAGAGTACTCAGGCACTGCTGCTGTTATGACAGTGAACTCTGGAATCAGAAAGATCCTTCCAGGTTCTAAAATCTGTGATTTCGAGTTTGATCCTTGTGGATACTCCATGAATTCAATTGAAGGTGCTGCAATATCCACCATTCATGTCACACCTGAAGACGGCTTTAGTTATGCAAGTTTTGAGACAGTTGGATATGACTTGACGGTGCTTAATCCCGACCAGTTGATGGAGAGGGTTTTGGCTTGTTTCCAGCCGAGTGAGTTCTCTGTAGCCGTGCATGCTGACATAGCAGCAAAGTCGCTGGAGCAGAGCTGTTTGCTGAATGTGAAAGGATACTGTTGCGGAGAGAGGAGCCTTGAGGATCTTGGAGCTGGTGGTTCTGTCATCTACCAGAGGTTTGCACTGAGTGGAGGCCCTGATTCACCTAGATCAACCCTGAAACGCTGGAGGGAGGAAGATGAGGAATGATTTGGTGTTCTCTTTATAATTTCCTATTGCAGTAGAATAAAGTTGCTTGTTATCTCAAGCAAGACTATTTAGCATTTTATCTTTTACTAGGGACTGGCAACTGGTGTCTAGCCTATCACCCGCTAAGTCGCATCGTGCCACTTTCCAATGTTTCCTTCTTATGACCATTCGATAACATGGTTGTAATTTTCAATCGTTGAATTTAATCTTTACGCCATACGTTAACGTTGTTCGTGTACTGAAACCTTAGGCAAGTCGTATAAATGGTTGATGTGCCGTGAATACTACATAACTCATTTGATGCGTGACAATCTATCCGAGGCTGCAGGGTTGCTACTTTCAAGATCACGTTTTGGACTTGGAAATAGAATTAAAACGTATACATACGGATGCAACCGGCACCGGCTCCCATTAAAACCTTATATCTTATAGGATTTTATTCTTTATTTTTAAAACCCACCTTTATAGGATCATAAACCCTGCATTTTATTATTGGAGCGGATTTTTATAAGATTTCAAAGACTTTATAAAGATAGGGATTTCAAAGACTTTATAAAGATAGGTTTTTATAGGGTTTATGTGAAATTAAGTGAAAAATAGAAAGAAAGAAGTTATATAAAATTAAGATTATATTTATTAATTTACATAATAATAAAAATTAAAAATTAAATGTATTGCATGATATAATTTTGTATAGATATATATATGTTATATAAGTTAAAAGTAAATATTTTTATTAATATATATATTTTTTCATCAAGTCGGTTTCTATCGAATTTTTTTATAATTCCAAAACTCTATTTATATTTTTTTGGGTTTTTATGAGTTCAATATACCAAATACCATTTAACAATTTGCGTGGATGCATTTTGACAAATGGTGATGGATCCATCATATCTATTCCTAAAAATTTGTCTACTGTAGTTGGTGAAACATTCAAAAGGCAGTAACGTAGGACTGGATTTTTCGATTTCTTAAACCGATCGGAGGACTGAGGGTTCATCACGCATTGAATGCATGTCCTCTCCTAAACGTCGCTTTGCCTCAAGGAAAGGCATCGGACATCAGGAAAGGAACGTTAAAACAAGAGCATCACGGCAAATGTATTGTGGATTTACCACTTATTTTCTTTCCTTTTATGGCAGAATTGGTGATTGGAATTGGAGCCTAACTGATGCCATAACAAATGGCCATGTAAGTGGGCATTCGTGTAGGTAGTTATCTTATGTAAATTTTTTGTTTTGGTTCCATTCTCTGCTTTCGACACACATGATTACATTTAGTAACACACATGATTACATTTAGTATCATCATTATTATTCTTCTACTAAAATAAAATATGATTGATTTTTTTATTTCACAGAACATAATATAGTTAGCGTATAAGTGGGTTTCAACATACCCAATTACCATATATAAGTGGATTTCAATATACCTAATTACTATATAAAAATAGCTAATTAAGATAAATTAAATGATTCATTGAAGTTTACTATTTATATAACTTATAAAGTTATGAAAATTAGATAGTGTTTACATAATTAATGTGTCTTTCATCAATTTAGTTGTATGGCATAAAATTGTATATATTTGCATAATTGAGAAATGACCATCATTAGATTAGCTATTTAAATGCCATCATGTCATAACTTCTAATCAACGTATATACAAGTTATACAAGTTGGGATATTATATGCATCATTCTTCAAATCAAAGTGTATTATCGATTGTTCCACGAAATTAAAAATATAAACAAACTTAAGTGTAGTTTTTGGTATCTCGAAGAATATGCTTACAAATCTCAAACCTCTATTTTCTTTTTTTCAAGAAATACCTTCAACAAAAACTGTTAAGTTTAATAAACACATATATTTTAATGTTTATATAATTTGCGCTTAGTCAAGCGAAAGTCAACAAAAATAAAAATGACTACATAAAAAAGAAATTTATTTATTTTATTTATTATTTCTTTAGGAGATAAAGGCTTTTAAAAATGAAAAGAAACGAAGTAAAGAGATGTTTCCATTAATCGAAAACGTCGCCAAGCTAGTACGAGTAACTCTTATTGCTTGCTATGAGTGTCGTCTGCAAAGACAACTTTGAAGTCACGTGCTGCTTGAAATCTTTTCGATAATACCTAGTACCCTTAGAGCGAGGAAAAACTAGCTACGCATACTCAAAGGGAAAAAAAAAAAAATTATATGGCTTTAGTTTATTGGTTAGAATTCTACGCAAGTCCTCTCTTAAATGTCACATACTTTACCTCGAGGAGAGGCATTGGACATCGGGAAAGGAACGTAAAAATAAGAGCATCATAACAAATCTACTGTGGATTTACCACTTATTTTCTTTCCTTTTACGGTAGAATTAGTGATTGCAATTTGAGCCTAACTGATTTAATAACAAACGCCACTTAATGAGGCATTGGTTTAGGCAATTACCTTATGATTAGATCTTGTATAAAGTTTTGATTTTAATTCATTATATAAAATCGATACTCTTTCATTAGGATGAAAAATTATTGATTTTCTTATTTTATAAAAAAGTAACATGAATAGTCTAACACAGGATTCTAAACACATCCAATTATTATATCAAAGCAGCTAAAAGAGAATTTATCCATTTGATAGGAATTAGACTAATTTAACATGAAAAGAAAATGATTTATTGGAGTTTACCATTTACCCAACCTATAAAGTTATAAAAATCAGGTAATGTTTAAATAATTGATACGTTCCTCATCAATTTAGTTATATGACATAAAATTATATAATATTTGGATAATTGGATATTGTAAGATTAGTAATTTAAATGCTACCATGTGTAATGTCTTAGTAGCAGAGTTTATATGAGTTGAGATATTATATGAACCATTTTTTAAATCAAAGAGTATTATCAATGGTTTTACAGCATTACATTACGGTCTGGTTGAAAATATAAGCAAATTTAAATATCGCTTTTGTTACCTCGAAGAACTTACATACGAATCCCACGCCCTTCCATTTCCCTTAAAGAATTACCCGTCCAGCTCCGATGATCAACCCCTGGCACATTGCGTTTTTGATCTTACGAAATTTGTGGACCTCGGGAACTGAATCTGTTTGGGTCTAATAAACTGTGATATTACTTATTAACAGAACAAGGGACAACCATGTGGCTGTAGTTTAGTGGTTAGAATTCTACGTTGTGGCCGTAGAGACCTGGGCTCGAATCCCAGCAGCCACATTTCAATTAGGTTTTCGAGTTTTTGCTCAAGCTTAGTCTTCTTCACAACAGAACTGCACGGTTCTTGGAAGGAGCTGCAGCAACAGGCCACTCAGACTTATTTCTATCTTAAATATATTAACAATCCATGCACTGTGCATTATTATCTATCTTAGCATTAATAATTCAAACCATATTCTTAGCATAAACCTAATCGCTTGGAAGGAACTACATACCCTTCCAAAAGCCAAAACGTATTTCCTAAAATGGAATATATATAATATATATATTTATGTATATATATATGCTAGCAAAAACAGTTTTACACGAAAACAACTACAAAGTTGCGGGACCTGGAATTCTTGATCCATACCTGCTGGTTATTTTGTATGATTATTCTTTGTTATTTTATAGGTATATGTAACATGGATATGCCTTTATCAATGTATAATATATCATGAGAAATATTTTAAGATGATAATATCAAACATATGGGATCTAGAACTCTTGATCCATATGTGCTTGTTTTGTACAATGATTTTTGTTATTTTGTAACTATACGTGATATGGATCTGCCTTCATCAAATACACTATATTATGAGAAAAAACTTTAAGCCAATGATATATCAAACATATTAATTTCAAGATGAACCCCATAGCAATATGAAATATTCAACCCTTATGTTAATAGATAAAATATCATGGGATAATCTTTCTTTTGTAAGTGATGATCCCTTGAAGTTTACTTTGGTAATAACTTCATTGGTTGAATACAGCCTTAATCTTCTCCAATCTCTATTATGAAGTATTTCATTGAATAAATGTAATATCTCATAAATTAACAATTAAGATATAAAGATTTGAATATTACGATAAATCCCTATCCTTATACGATTAGAATCGATAAATCGAGTACGCTAAAAACTTACGAAAAATATGGTAATTCTAATTGAGAAATGATTGTATATGTGAAAGTAAAAAATATAATAAAATATCAAGAATATAATTAAGATAGTGAGAATTTGTTTTATATGAGACTCTAAAGTCGAGTTTAAGGCAACTGTACTTAAATTTAGGATTTTTGAGAGAAGTTATCCGATTGAACTCAAACTTTACGACTAAGATAGAAAAATTAGTCAAAGTGATTTAGTGAAATTTGATTTTGAAAATAATTACTCAAAATCCCGATTTTACCCTTAGAAGTATGATTACTTAATATAGTGTAAAAATAATCGAAATCCCTAAAACCGAGTTCGGAATGCGACGGGAACTTAGAAATAAGTTAATTAAATAATAAAAGAAAATAATATAGTATAATATATTATATGAGTATACACGTATTTTCATGAGTATACTCGGTATATATAATAAATATATCCATAAATTAACCAAAACTATATAATTATATATAATAAGCATTAAATTCACAAAAAAATAAATAGGAAAAATATTTTAAAAATAAAAGACATGTTAGAAACATGGTTATATGCATATATTTACTCATTACGTACATTATATATATAGTATATATATACACGTATATTAATATAATAACTAAATATACTTAAATTATTCAAATATTACTAAAATTATACTAAACTTTAACCAAAACTTATCCAAATGATGTAGGAACAACTAGAACCCATGTAGTACTTCAACAACAGTTAGAAATGATGACTCAAAAGTGAATCATCAACAATTTGCCACCTCATATTTTTTGTTTTAAAGAAAAATATTAAAATAAATTACTTAATAATTAAGAAAAAAACTCCAATCGACCCTAACTATTATAAATAAGACTTTCCTACAACAAATACACATTTAGGAACCCAAATTATAGAAAGGAAAAATTAGAAAAAATCAAAGGAAAATAGAAAAAATTAGAACAAAAATAGAATAAGGACCAAACTAGGATAGTTCCCCGACCATCCGATGACTTGACATGGAGCCCCGCTACCACCTAACAAAGCCACCACTGACTAGGTCGGCTGATAACTCCTCTCCAGCCAATGGTGGGCGGAGCTCTAATGAACTTAAGTTCCAATCTTCTGCCTTATTTTTTTTTCTATTTTTGAAAAATTATTAAATTAATTAGGAAAAATATGAAAAAAATTAATTTCTTGGTTATTTTAGATGTAATTTCATTTTGTAAATTTATTTTAACAAAATTAGGAATATTTAATGTACTTACTTAACAAATGTACAATTCATTTGAAATTTGAAATTCAAAATAAATATACTAAATGATGTAGTTTTTTTAAGATACTTATGATATATAGATAATTTCTATGTAGCCCGATTTTTTATTTGAATATCTTTAATATTTATTGTATTTTTTGGCCTAAAAATAGCTCGACGGGATTTATGAAATTAAATAGTGAAATCGACCTATACTGATTTCTAATGAAATACAATGATGTTAGGATATGTTGAAAATAATTTTATACAAAAAGAATCATGTTTAGGTAATTAAGTGTAATTTAAGGGTAAAATCGTAATATAGGCAACATATTGAAAACTTGAAACTAAGTACTAATTGAATTCTATATATTTTTAGGAGTTTATAGAAATTTTCAAGGAATTATTTGATAACCCATGCTATTTAAAATAGCTTAAATAACAACCCAATGCCCAATTCTAGTAATAATAGCTTAAAATATGATAAATAGTTGAATAAAAACTATCTATTTGTGTACTGGTCAAATTGGATAAAAATCATATTTTTTAATATATTTAATGATATTTTAATAACCAAGATACGTTATAGAGGTATTAGGATTAGATAATACTTATATTATGGGTTATATTGATAAATTAGTTAAAATATAGTTTAATAATATAAATTATGTATAGTATGATAATATTTAATTAGATACGTATAACTATGTTAAAAACTCGAATTACTTGTTAAAAGTCATCTTTAGAAATTAAGACTTATAATACGTATTGTTAAGTCCATACGAGCTCAACGATACTATTTTTTTATTAAAATCGGATAAACCTAGGTAATATAAACTATATTTCTATAATATTACTGATTTACATACTATTATAACTTTACCGTAATTGAAACGTAATTTAAACAACTAAAAGTACGTTTTGATACAATCGGAATGATATATTATACGTAATAGTATAATTATATACATTATTAATATTTAATAACTTAACTCAACTGATATAATGAAGCTATATACTACTATACAAGGAAAATGATAATATATATATATATATAACCGCTTTAGATAAGACCCTAATGTTTTCGTAACTATTACGAAAATTAAATTTAGATTTTGTATATATAGGGCTTTTCAATGATCAAACCGTTGACAATATAAGTTTTCCGAAGTGAGCATCAAAATAAGTAAGTAGGATCAATGCTTTATTGTATTTTGGGATATTATTTCAGAATATATGGAGACTTTGGTATGTATTGGCTTGTGATTGTACTTAGCTATTTATGCATACGTAATGCTTGTGGTTGGGTTTCGATTTGCTGTAATGGGAGCTGAGCTCCATGATATGATTGTTCTGTAAATGTTATTATTGAATTGTTTGAATTTAGTTGATCACCTTAAAAAGATGAACTAACTCAAACTAGGCTTAATATCTAATTTAATATGCATCGCAACCCAGTAAAAGTAACGATTAAGATTCTCAGGCCAAACACAGACTTCCTTCGATGATGATAATTGAAATGGTCCTTTCATTACCCTTAGTCGAACTAAGTAATAGGAGAGAAAGTTGTGATAAGGTTGGAGGCTATGGTTCAAAGGTAGTCATGGGAAGAAGGTATTTACCATTGCATAAGTCTTGGTTTAGTTTCGATGATTTGTGAGTGCATGACATCAATCTCTTCAACTTGGATTAAAGCGAGTAAAATTTCTCAAAGAGAGTAAAATTTCTCTAATCTCATGACAGATTGAATAACGTCGTGTAATGGTATTTGCTTGTACATATATTACATTTAACCAACTTAATTGAAAACCCTACTTGTGATATGCTAAGTGCATACTTTTGTTTCTGCTCCACTTATTGAGCAAGTTGTTGCTTATTCTTCTATAGTTTGTTTTATAGGTTCCAAATGGCTTATAAGTACCTACCTAACATTGAAACTCTAGTAAACTGGGACGGGGAACGAGATACAATAAAAAATAGTCAGTTATTACCCTTAGTATTAACTTTTTATCTCTTAAGGAAAATTATACAAGACTCTTCAAAGGGTTTGGTAATTTTTAATATTTTAGTCTGTATATAAAATGATAAGTACTTATGGGATGTACTACTACTACTCTTTTATAAGGTCAAAATTACAAGTTTATTATTACAAATTATTTCAAAAGATTACTCTATAGGTTTATATCAAATAGGTATCGAATTAAATACTTCAAACGAGTAGAGTTGAGTATGCTTGGTATGAACTAGGTCTAAGATAGCAACTGTGAGGATAGTTTCTATTTTAGGATAATTTACATGACGAGATTGTTATGACTTCACATTTTCAAAGCGTGACAATAAAAACATGAAATATAATTGGATTTTGTAAATTTATCGAGGCTGGAAAAACTTCTAGACTTAAGTGCGTTTAGCTTGAATTTTTCTTATTGTTATCACAATTAGCCGGTGACACGCTTATGGTGCGTGTATTGAAGAGATAAATTTGTTCGAATTATTTGAGCCTATAGAAATTAAAAAGAAAGAGAAAAAAGAAAAGAAAACCATAAATACAAGGATGATATTATTCCTATGGAATGTAAAAGGAATGCAATTTTACATGCACATTTTGCAATCGAGTTACTTGATTTGGCTCGGATAGTTCTTAATTGCTCATGTTGAGGAGAAAATGTAATACGTAAGTGTTGCTTACGGGTACTGCTAGACGTCGTTCTCTATTTCTGTATATATCGGTGGCAATTTTAAAAATAAAATATATTCGACTTATTAGCTATATTATATATTTCGAGTGAGATATAGAAAATTGAGGAAATAGCCAATATGATTTATATATAACAAATTCATTTTATGGCAAATTAGCTGCGCCCACGCAATACAAAATAAATTGGGAAGAAGGTTGATCATTTTGATTAGTGATGAGACTTGAATGATCACAGACTTACAGTTGATTAGATAATTTAACAAGTTCTAGATTGTTATTTCAGAACAGGACTTGATAAGACTGTTTGCACAATCTTAACTATTCTTTGTGGGATCAAGTTTTCACTTGGTATGCCGTGGTTTATTGTTTCCTAATCTTTTTTCCTCAAATCTTTGGTGGCCACTACAAGCCTGATTGATGTCATCCATCATAGTTAACATCTCATTAAATTAAATTATCCTTGATTTGTAATCATCTCTAATTTATGAGTTTAAGGTTACGTCCGTATATAATAATCGGTAGTTTAAAAACTACATTCGCAGTTACCCTTAGGTCATGAGATTAAATTTGATTATATACACGAGTTTATAGTGAGAATATATATATATATATTAATAACTAAATGGATCAAATAACTACCATGTACTAATGTGACTTCATTAGGGCTCTCGATGTACCAAAATAGCTCTACATTAAATGAGTTAAGTCCAATAAAAATCCTACTATAAGAATGACTAGTTATTTGGATAGATAGTAGAATATATATAATTAGGTACATTTTTAGATGTTGTAGAGAGATTAAGATGGGAAGATTCTAAGACTCTTTAGGACTATTTGTCATATTTCAACCATCTTAATAAGGTTGAAGCGTTGAAGTATTAATTATGATATCTTATGGACTCTTATGCCTGGCCCACGTTTTTTAGGAACCTTTTGGACTCTTGGGATTAATATCCTTCTTCCAAAACCCACTTTTACCATGGACATAACTTAGTCAATCTAAACTATTAATAACTAAATTAATTCAAGGATGGTCATCAATTAATCCTCATTATATATACTCCCTAGTTTTTCTCATAACAGTATCTCGTTCATTATTTGGCTTAAAAATTGCTTAAGTGTTTAGTTTGTACTAAGCTTTCTCTCCATCACTCGATGAAATAATATGGGAGTTTGCTAAAAATGCCTATTCCTCCTCTCTGGTACTACTCTATTTCATCTTTGGTGTCAGGTATTGCTTGAAGTGCATCACTTATCCTTATCATGGGAAGTGCAAGATACTCACTGGACTCATGTGACACATACCGATGAATTCCTACATCTATAGTTTGGCAACTTTGCTAAAAATGGAAGTGTTTGCGTATCAAATGGCACCATCAAGAAAGAAGACAAACAATAAAATTCACAACCTTTTTGAAGTGCATACCAATGACCATGAAGTGGTGAGCAATTTGATAGAATAGTAACAAAAGTAAGTTGCTTTTATTATATTGTGAGATGAACCTCCTTTTGTGAACCTCATGTTGGAAGCAATATAAGAAAACTAAGCTCAATGACACCTCTACTGGGAAGTGCCTAAATAATTAGACAAACATTGATTACAATTACTTAGCTTAGCCCTATGACCTCCTTATAAATACATCCTAGTTTCTCTCATAAGGGGACCTCATTTAGCATTCAACATGAAAATTACTTAAGAGCTTAGACTCTAGGAATTTTCTTCTCCATCATTTTTCATAATGATAATGTAGGTTGTGCTGATAAGATATCTTAGACTTAAGCCCTTTAGGCCCATGCCTAACTACTTAGGTTCATGGCTAAGCTCGATTTATTAGTATTTGGCTCCATTGTCCTCCTGGTTGACCTTAGTCCAAGCTTACTATAAGCCCCACAACCAGTTACTTACGGTTTCGATTGGTTGAAAGTTTCGATCGGTGGAAAGTTTCGATCGGTGGAAAGTTTCGATCGAACTTAAATTATAAATAAAACTAGAAATATTAGTAAAATGATCCCGTAAACTTGAATTTAAGAAAATAAGTAATAAAATAGGAGACTATAAAATTTTCAAATTTTAAGTATAATAATTGTTAATCATCGAAAATGTGAAAAGTGTAATCTAATAACTAATAAATTACTAGAGATAAATTATATGTATACTAAAAATTATAGAACGACCTAAATAATAATTAGGAATGTTCACATATACCCCATATATATTTACTTATAGGTAAAAATACGCGAAATTACTTAAATTGGTAAAAAACTTAGTAAATTATTAATTAATTGAAGAAAATTATTAATTAATTGAGAAAAAATCAGAAGGATATGGAATGATGAAAATTTGGTCGTGGCAAGTCAGGAGCTAAAAAAGAAAAATTATCCAATTAGAATTAAGCAACACAAAACCCAAAAATCAAAAGAATGGGGTAATGTCATGTTTAATTAATGCATATTAATTACCAAAAACTTCTATAAATAGGAAAAAGATTCAGAGGACTCCTTTGGACAGTTAGAGATTAGAGAAAAATAGAGAGCTTCGAAATTCAAGAAAAAAACCAGAAAAAAAAAAAGAAAAGGAAAACTGTGAAATTAGAGCTAGTGAGCCAAACCCACATACTACCACTATCTGGGACCGAGCCACCACCACCACCCCACTCCAGACCCACTGCCTGGATCGGCTAACACACTTGGACCGGTGTTGGAAGGCCAAAAGCCATCGGACCGGGTGAGTCTCTAATTTGTTCTGATTTTGTATAATTTCTTAAAATTAGTTATTTTGCCTAAAAAATTATGAAACTTGTTATTTTGAGGTTTTATTGTATGTAGATTTAGGGAAAAATAGTGATTTAGTTTAATCACATTTGAAAATATAGGGTTCTTAACAAATTAAGCAAAACCGAGCATGATTAGAATTAAAAATAAATAAGCTTAGGAGTGTAGTTTGGAGTCAAAATTTTTCTATAGAATGCTTAAGGGATATAGAACAGTGCTATAAAGCCATTCTTTTAAAATTAATTTTCGAAATTTTTAAGTTAATTTTTAGCCCTAAAATGATGGAAAAATTAGGTAATTTTGGGTTAATTAGGTAATTAAGACATTAATTACTGATTTAGATAGTAATTAGATGTTTAGGGATATTAATCTCTGATGTAGAAACCTAATCTTAGCCTTTGGAGTGTTAAGTGTAAGTAATGAAGGAATTATGTGCTAATTATAGAAAATTAGGAATATTATAAAAAAATTAGGTTTAAGTAGATACTATAATAATAGAAATCAGAATATAATAAATCTGAAATAAAATTTAATTTTAGGTAATTGTGTAAAAAAATTATAAGATTTCCTCACATCGGGAATAAATCCAGTACCCCAATTAGGATTAGCGTGTACCGAATAATTTAAAATACTAAATTAAGATCCAATAGGATATTAGAATACTCGAGCTTAATGTGATTAATTTCACATTAGGATTCGAGTATATTTAAGATTCCAGAATTAAAACTAGAATTTAACTTAAGAATCCAACCCCGAAATATGGTAGAATGAATCAGTAGTAAATAATAGGTATACACGAAAAAATAAGCTAAATTATAACTTAAAAATCGATGCGGAAACTAAACCCGAACCTAACCCTAAACCTAGAATAATTGTAAAAGATTTAAAAACCTAGATAATTGGATATATTAAATCCTAAACAAAACATAACAATAAGCATTATAGGATAAAACTAACCTATAATAGTTATATGAAAAACTGAAACCACGTTTGTGTTATAGGGATGATCGGCGATGGCTTGAGCGAGTTGAACCTCGAGTGAGTGAGCGAAAAGTCCAAGTAAGTTGGGATTAATATGTTGCTGTATTTTGGAGGCTTAAGATTATACTTGGTTATGCTTGTTAGATAGTAGGCTGTGTTAGTGTGCTTGATTATGAGTGATGCTGTGATTCTGTCTGTTATTCTGGCTTGTATTGTATGATTTGTATGAAATAATTAATCACCTTAAACTGGACCTAATCAAATATACATGTAATTATAATCAGACCTACATGGCAACCTATTAGGGAAACTTAGGACTCTCTGACCAAATAACAGCCCCTTCGAAAGGGATAACGCATGATTGCATAATGGTCCCTTCTTCATCCTTAATCAAACTAAGTGACAGGAGAGGAGGTCGCAGCAAGGGTGAAGTCAATGGTTCGATGGTAGTCACGGGAGGAGCGAGGTTTCCATTGCACAAGCTTGGGTTTGGTCGTGAGCTATTGCATTAATGGCAACTCTTTAACCCGGATTAGAGCGGGTGAAATTTCTCTAATCTTACGACCGGCCGGATAACGTTGTGCAATGGCATTTGCTTGAACATGCATTCCACCTAATAAGTTGATTGATAACCTTGTTATGTTTATGGTATAGTTTTAAGTCCTTTATCCTAACATACTGAGCTTTGGTTGCTTACATCCCTATAGACATCGTGCAAGTGCTAGCTAAGAAGCGGCATACAACTACTCTGAAGCTAGCAACTGTTGGATCCTGGGGAGTGAGGAAAAATATTTGAAGAACAAACATATATTCTAAAGGTTTAAGCTTTTATTTTAGAATTTTTCATTTTTAAATAATGTAATAACTAACTTATAGTGCATATATATATTTTCTCACTTTCTTAGGTAAATGATTTATTTAAATTACAAACTGTTTACTTCAAAGCGGGTTAATCGTGGACGCCTTATGTAGATCAGGTCTAAGATAGCGGTTGTAAGGTTAACTTCTATCTTAGAATGGTTTACACAGCGGGGCTGTTACGACTCTGCCGCTTCGGGCCGTGACACCCACCAAATGGCCTACTTAGTCATAATGGCCTATAATAGCTAAAAGATAAAGAATAAGGCTTAGAGACTAGGTTAACAACTACAACCCAACAAATTTGGACTACGTTGGATAAGTACACTCCCATTATCCATGATGTGTGGACATATTAAAGTGCTACAGTTAGTTTATTAACTTTTAGTAGCCCTCCTCTATAAATATTAACCTGCATCCTAACTATAAATCACTTAAACTATTTGCTCATTTAAGCTACATTTAAGTGTCCTTACTTTCTTCACACACTACAAATATTGACTTAAGTATCAGAATAACCACACCGAACAACACCTTGGTGCTCTTCATTATACTTTGTCTTGTAAGGTCTTACTTAAGCATAAAGCTTAATCTCATATACTCTACTAGCAAAATTCTATAGACGACATTTGGCGTTATTTATGGGAAACTAACTCATCTAATACCAAAACACTACAAATACTCTTTAAACACTTTTCTCACTCTTATTGTTCACAATGTCTCACGTTGTGGATCCAAACTACTAACCACAAAATAATTAACCCCCAGTTAAGCAGACCCTTAAGTAGTAACTAGAGCACTTAGAGAAGCTACTTGAAGAGTTCGCTGCACAAAATAGAGAACTCAAAGCTAGACTCAATGAAGTTGAAAGGCATAGTAGGCATACTTGAGTGCTTAAAGTTTTGGACATCTACAATGGGTAAAATAACTAACAACAACAACAAAAACAACAACAACAACAACAATAGTATAATGGTAGGACTGAGCAACCTAAACCCCCAATGTAGGAGTAGTAGGTGTGGTCTACGGTCAACCGTGACCATACAGTTGCTGACGATGAGCACGTAGCCGATTCCCATTTGGGGGGGTAGGATGCTCACTTAGTAATGCATGAAGCTAACCTAGCTAACAATACCAACTTAAATGAGCTTCGTGAGATTGTTAGGAGGCTCTTTAAGAGGCAAGAAAGCATGGCAGTGGAAGGCGCTGACTTAGTCACCAGTAATAAAACCTCCTTTATCAAGGGTATTCAGGATGAAGTTCTATCTCCAAACTCTAAGCTCCCTATCGTGGACCAGTATGATGGTATTAGTGATCCTGATGATCACCTCCTCCGTTTCTACAACCTCATGAACCTCCATGGTTATAAGGATGCAATCATGTGTAAGGCTTTCCTAAGCACCTTGAAGAAGGCAACTTGGACGTGGCTCAATTACTTACTCAAGAATTCTATCTACTCCTTTGATGAACTCTTTTTAGTCTCCACTTTAAGGCCAGTAAGCCCCCATCTAAGAATGCCCAATCCTCATACCTCATTAGGTAGAAGGAAGGTTAAACCCTTCGTAAGTATGTGACACGATTCAACAATGCCATGGTGGAGATCCTTTAGCTCCACAGGGGAGTTGTTGTTCATGTCGCCTAACTCGACATTAGACTTTTTGGAGATTTCTTTTAGTTGATCTGTAAAAGCAAACCTAAGACCCTAACTAAATTTTGGAACAAGGCCCAGAAATATATGGATTGTGAGAATAATATCTACGCCAGGCGTAAGATTAACCTAAAAAGGTTGGGTAGAAAGAAGGATGAGGAGAAAGGGTCCATGAAGGACTGCTTAGCAAAAGGGCATTAAGTCAAGCTACTGGGGAGATCCCCAGTAACAGTAAGTACCCCTTGCCCCTACTAATATATACCCAACTTACCCTTTTAAATCGACCCTTGGCCGAAGTTTATATGGAGGTTTAAGGAATAAGTCTACTATAGAAACCCCCCAAGATGAGCGGGAACCCTAGTCATTAGAACTTCGAAAAATATTATTAATTCCATGACAGCTACAACCACATAATAGACGAATTTTTTTTAGTTGAAGAATGCCATAGAATGTACCATCCAAAGAGGTAACTTCAAAGAGTACGTAGTTGAGCCTAACAATGATGGCAGAAACATGACACCTTACAAGCAGCGGACTAAGGATGCCCAAGAAGAAGGGAATAATGACCGCCACAACAATTGAGTCCCTAATGGCATCATTAACATTATTGTTAGGGGCTTGTACCTAGGGAGCCAGCCAAACTATAACAACTCGACTAACACCCCATTTGAGGTGATGGTAGTTAAGGAGAAGTAGTAGAGGTGCAACACCTCTATCTCCTTTTCCAGTGAAGATTTGGAGGGGGTTGACATCCTCCATCAAGATGCCATAGTGATCGAGGTAAGAATCTTAGATTTTGAGGTCATAAGGATTATGGTAGACATCGATAGCTCCACTGACATCCTCTGTAAACACACTTACGACAAAATGAGTAAAAAGCTACCCATGAAGATGAAGTCATATCACCACGACTTGATTAACTTCAATGAGGGAACTATTCGACCTAAAGGCATCATGACCATAGATATGGAGATTAGCGACAATGAGAACATCGCCCAATGTCTGGTAGAATTTGTGGTGGTAGATTCCTCGTCCCTTTGTTATGCCTTGCTAAATGACCAAGTCTTGCTAGCTTCAATGATATTAAGTCACCTCTGCACTTAAAGGCTAAATTCCCAACCCCCATCGAGGTGAGAATTTGTAGGTGTGATAAGAAGCTCTCCAAAGAGCTGTATGTGAAGGCGGTTTAAGGTGACAACATCTTTGACTTAAAAGCAAGTCCGCAAGAGAAGCAGGTTGAGAGAAGTGAGCTAAGTGAGAAGACTAAAGAGGTGTAAATTGGCACCAACCTTAACTAGATTACTAAGGTTGGGGTTGAGACACCTCCTTAGGTAAAAGAGGCCATTGTTGAGCTATTGTGGGCCAATTCAGGCCGGTTTGCTTGGTCGCCATCAAATATGCTTGTTATATTAATCGACTTAGTGCTTTATAGCTTCAAAATAGATGAGAATCTCCAGCTTATTAAGCAGAAGAAGAGACATTTTGCTTTAAAATGGTAGGTTGCCATCGAAGAAGAAATGCAGAAGTTGCTTAAGGCATATTTCATGTGAGAGGAGAAGTACCTGACCTAGCTAGCAAAAATTGTGCTAGTTAAGAAGAAAAATGGGAAGTGACGAATGTGCATCAAATATATCAACTTGAATAAAGCTTACTCACAAGATTACTTCCTTCTCTTGAAGATAGATCAATTGGTCTACTCTATATCGGAGCATGCTTTATTGAGCTGAGCTTTACGGATGTTTTTTTCCGGTTACAATCAAATCAAGATGGACTCAAAAAATGAAGTCCATACCTCCTTTATCATATATTTTGTCACTTACTGCAACACCGTTATGCCCTACGGCCTAAAAAATGTCGAGGCAACATATTAAAGAATGGTGACTACCTTATTCAAGCCTTAACCCATGTGGAACACGAAGGTATACATGGATGATATGTTAAGAGCAAGCAGCTCGACGATCATATTAAGGACTTAGAAGAAGCTTGAGATAGGATGAGGAAGTATGACATGAAGCTAAATCCCCCAAAGTACGTATTTGGAGTCAATTCTAACAAGTTCTCGAGCTTTATTGTCATATAATGCAGGATTAAGGCCAATCCAGAAAAGATTATGGCTATCAAGGACATAAAGCACCCCACCTCGATCAAGGAAGTCCAGAAGCTCATCGGTATGGTAACCGAGCTAATTAGATTCTTATTAAGAAGCACAGACAAATAAGCAAAGTTCTCTAAGATCCTTAAGAATCCCAAGGGTTTTAAATGGAGTTTACAATGTGAAGTAGCTTTAAAAGAGCTACAGGACTTCCTAGAGCACCTACTAATCCTCTCGAAAACCATACCAAGAGAAGACCTCTACTTGTACTTGGTAGTTAGCAATAAAACACTTTTGTCTGTACTGGTTAAGGTAGAAGGAAGCACAGGCTCATATATTACATCAACCACATCCTCCAAAGGCCTAAGGTTAGGTACTAAAAGGTAAAAAAACTTACATTAGCAGTTGTAGTCTCTACATGCCGGCTTCACCCCTACTTCTAAGTTCACCAAATCATCGTGCTGACAGACTAACCACGAATGTATGGTATTCGGTAATAATTAGGAATAGCCTATAAAGCACAAGTGTTGGACGATTTCATTATAGAGTATATAAGAAAGGAGGAAGCACTACTTGGAAACCAAAAACTGATGTAGACTCTTTACGTTAACTAATCTTCCACCTCCGAAGGAGGAGATGAAGGTTTAGTGCTTACTGGGTTGCACAAAACCACAATTTATTACGCCCTCAAATTCAAATTCAAACATAAGAAATAACGAATCTGAATACAAGGCATTGATCACTAACCTCATGTTGATTAAAGAGACTGACACTGAGCACCTTGAAGTATCTCATATTCAATGCTTATTGTGAACAAGTTATAGGCAAGTATGAGGCTAAGGATGACACCATGGCAAGATACTTGGAGAAAGTGAAGACTCTTCTAGTTGAGTTCCCTTCGTGGAATATCACTAAAATTCCTTAAACTGAGAACTTAGCAACATATTAGCTACCTAAGCTCACCTTCATTAAGATATAGAGGTTAGAGGTGAAGGATGTGAAGATTTTTATTGAGTACTTATCTAAGAAGAGTGTTGCTCTAGGCAGAGCTGAGGTCTTCAAGCTTAATATGGCACCCTTAAAGCTAAGCTGGATGGACCCATCAAGAGCTATCTAGAGCACGACACATTATCGGCTGATAGGAAGGAAGCTAAGAAGTTGAGGTACCACACTACTAATTACACACTAATTGACAGCATCCTATACGGACAAGAAGTTATCCTTCCCTTATTGAGATGCCTCTAACCTGATGAGGGGCTGCACGTCATGGAGGAGCTATACGCTAGAGTGTGTAGCAATCGTATTTAGTTACAAGCCCTTTACATCCAAGCTCTTTGACTTGGATACTATTAGCTTATTATAAGGCAGGATGCCAAGGCAATAGCTCATAAGTGCCCTCAATGTTAGAAGCACCCTTAATGCTAGAAGCATGCCCTAATCACTTATGCCCCTAGCTTTAATCTCCAACCCCTAACGAATCCGTGGCTATTCACCCAATGGGGCATTAATATCCTTGGTGCCTTCCCTAAGGCCTTTAGGGGTAGATAGTTCATTAGTATGGCCATCAACTACTTCACGAAGTAGGTGAAGAAGCAACTGTTGCCAAGATAATAGATAGGAGTATAAAGTCCTTCGTACGCAACAACATCCTCTCCAAGTTCGAGGTTCCATATGCCCTTTCATGGATAATAGGTGGTGGTTTAACAACCCTAAGTTCAATGAATTTTGCTTAAAGTACCACATCACGCCTTACTTCACTTAAGTTGCATACCCTTAGCTAAATGGCTAGGTCAAAGTGACCAACAAGATCATCCTCAATAACATCAAGAAAAAGGTTAACTAAGCGCAAGGGAGATGGGAAAATGAACTATTGAACATCTTGTAGGGCTACAAGACCACCCATTACACCTCTATAAGCAAAACTCCATTTTGCCTTGACTTCAGCTCAGAAGTGGCCCCCCCTATCAAATTGGAACTTCTCAACATCCGGACTTAATCTTTCAATGCCATTAAAAAGTAATCCCTTTTATAGGCCCACATGGATATTGTAGAGGAGATCCGAGATCTTGCTATAGCTCGAGTGGCCACCTACTAACATAGGGTGGCTAAATATTATGATAAGAAGGTCTAGTATAAGGTGTTCAAAGTATGAAACTTAGTTTGCTGAAAGCTTTAAGCCATTGGCTTGCATGAGGGCTAGGAAAGTTGCCCCCAATTGGGAAAAACAAATTAAAGTTAGAGAATATTTGGGGAATGGGGCATACTGATGAAAGAGGTTGGATGGCAACCACATCTTCCACACATGGAATACCGACAATTTGCAGCTTCATTTTAATTAAAATGATGTAAATATGCTTATACTTATTCAATGATATCATTAATGAAAAATTTTATTCCCTAAAGTTGTTGTATATTCTCTTTTACTTTCTTTAGCTTATCTTAGCCTTGAATAGGTGAATAAACCTATAAGTTATTAAAGTCCTCACGAGGAATCCTAACTCACATGCCTCTTTAGGCATAGGCAGGTCGGAACACCACCAAATTAGCCCTTATTAGGTAACCTCAACAAGGGAAAGCACCCTTTACACAACCAATGAATTCCCTTAGTACCTATTGGAACACCATAAGCTTAGCCCCTTAAGTGACCTAAGCTACTAACAGTGAGTAATCTCCTAAGAAGAGCAACCCTAGCTCTTCCCTAAGAAACACAACCTAAGCTACTAATAGCTGAATGGTCCTCTAAGAGGAGCAACCCTAGCTCTTCCCTAAAAACAAAATTACCTTAGCCTTCAATGGATAAGCAATCTTAAAAGTAGAACCAATTCCCCTGCCAAATTAATCAAGTAATAACAAGCTAGTGCTAAGTATCAAGCTAAATTATTTGAGTATCAACAAGAAGAATAAGGACAAGAAAGAAAGTACAAATGAAGTTTTTCATTCCATTCTCTAAAACATTTATAATGGTAAAGCCCGACATATTGACCTCATATGAGTCTTCATTCCATAGATTGAAGCAGATACAACGAAGAAAAGGAAAACAAGAAAATAAAGAAAACTCTAGCTTGTCACTTTAGATTAGCTAACTTTGGTAATTCGAAGAAATCTAGTGCATCGATTTGTTCAGAGGGTTAATCCATTTGCACTGGATAGTCTTGAGCCAAAGAAGGAGGAGGAGGAGTCTACTGGCTCTAATTAGCAAGAGAATCACCCTGATTTTGATCATTTCCCTATACACCTTTAAGGGTGACCTCTTCTAGAACTGCTGGGATCAAAGAGGATGCTGGAGCTTAACTTAGTAGTAGGAGCAATCACCTTTTCCCTATCCCTGGCCACCTTTTCCTCTCAATGGATTGGATCATCCAAGTAATCTAGAAAGCTTAAGTCTAAGTTGAGGTAATGTTTGAGCACTTCTTCTTAAGGCATCTAGCTTAACTTGATGGATATATCTTTACACCCATCAACCCATTGCCTTGTTGTGAGGAACTTAGTCATATCTTTCTGCTCTATAGTAACACTTATGACACCTCCATTCTTCAGGTTGGAGATGGTATCCTTTATCTCCTCAGCCTCTTTCTAAAGATCATAAATTATCTGCCCCAGCTTGACCTTCTAACTAGCTAGCTCTAACGAATATTTCTAGGCATTTTCATGTTCAATAATTTCTATCGATTGGGAGGAATTTGAGTAAAGCAGCACCAATGGTAATTAAATAACTCCCTCTCAAATTTAGTAAAAGGGAGGTGTATCCTATACTTTAGGAATTTCTTATACATTGTGAAGTACCTCTCTAACAACAAGGCTACCCTCTCATTTCGCCATTGTAGCCGTACTATTGAGCCAAGAATATCTTCTACAATGAAATCACTCCTAACATAACTTACTGTAGTGAGTTTACTTATGCTTACCCAACCGCTTGGTCCCTCACCATTTTCTGGCGTATTAAACAAATCAATGGCCTGTAGTAGACAATCGATAAGGTAAACATCATAAGGAAAGGTCTCTATCAAACTTGCCCTACCTATCTCCTCCAACTTCCTCCTTAAATCCTTGTCTAATTGTGCCAGCATGGACAAAACCTGATACAGATCACTGTTAAGGGGTGACATACAGCTACTAATATCATGCGTAACTAAGGGGATGGGTCCGAACCTCAAGACAATCTAAAGGATAAATTGTAATTGAAGGTTAAGTAGAGGTCCTCATGTACTAACGGTAAATATGACTCACCAATGCTTCATATGAGCTCAGGTTACACTTGATATGATGCAAAAGTATGGCTAGAGGGCATTTGCCACTAATTCACGCTCATAATTGACTAAATAAGAGTAATCAGGAGTAAGCAAAGGTACTTAACTCATGAAGAAAGGTATGTCTAAAGTTCAATGAACTCTCATTCAAAATATCATTCATCGTTATGCCTATTACATTTTATAAGTATTTATATAGCCTAATTAGGGCAAGTTCTAAGTATTTGTAATTTACAAAAAAAGGATTCCTACTGAAAAAAAAAAAGATACAAAGTTTACCAAGGCAAAATTGTAATCAAGCAAAAAGGATATTCAAACAATACAGATGTAAAAAAAATGAGGTACGTACCAACTGTCCATTATGTAGTCCCAAAGATGCTGTTTATCAAGTAAAACAAGTTCTCGACAGATTAGGTTGGGATCAGATTCTTAGCAGCTTAGAAGCTTAGATGCTTTAGGCTGAGGAAGAATTGGCCCAGCAAGAGGCCCATTGTTTAGTCAACCTCTACTAATCGACTTAGGATTGGGGCAGCTTGGCCTCAACAACGTATCAAGTCGACAATGAGCTAGTTTAGTGCTTCACCTTAGACTGATGTGTTGTAAAGGGGACGTCTCAACAATAGGTCAAGCACCTCAAGAGTCTCTTTAATGAGATGAGAGTAGAGTAACTCGGCAGGTCGGATTGGAGAATACGTTGTTCTTCAAAGTTAAACTCTCCTCGAAAAGCTCGATGAATCATATAAGTGAGTCCTCAAGCTCAAGAGTGAGTGATGGGTTCGTGATCCTTATCAAACCTCTTTATCCCTATTTGTAGGGGCAGTGTCACTCTTAGTTGCTTTGGAGTTCAAAGTTGTTAAATTACATTCTAATGTGTTAAAAGGTGTTTTACCTGAGTTTGCTTTTAAATTGGTCGACATCTTAACAAAAAGATGGAAAAGAAGAAAGTAGGAAGACTTGGTTGATGAAAAAACAAAGAAAGAAAGTGTTTGCAGTTGTAATAAGAAAGCAAAATGTGAAAGTTGCAAAAGTGTTTACCATGCCGAGTCAATGGATATTTATAGGCTTAAGGCATAAGGAAGTGTATTGATGGTTATGGGGATTTGTACAAATGCAATCCCCCCAATGCATTAAGATTCAGATACCTAGCGACAGTTTTGATTGAATGGCCATAGTCAAATGACGATATGGTTGCAATTGTATGCATGCCTATGCAAGATATGACAGTTGTTATGTTACATTAAATGTGCTTTTGATATGTGTGCCAAACATAGGGATTTGAAAAGGTTAGCTTCCTTAGGAAGCTTAACCAAGGTCCCTTCGATTTTTTCACTTTCCATAGCATCTCTTTAGCATGACAACTTAGAGAGCCCTTACATCCAGCCCAAACAGGTCAGTTAATCACCTCTAATTAGAGTTTTTGAGTTTTAAAATTTATAAACATATATCCTATCCTTAACTTGGTTTAATAAGCAAGTATACTTATTGTTTTATAGCACGGATGAGTATAGGATCGTCTTCACTGGAAACAGCTACAAATACTAGTACTAATTAATATTCCTATTATCTAGCAAACCAAATTTATTAAGTAATTACTTATTAACACTCTAAATTACTGACTAAACTATATTAATCCACAAACTAAGGCTGCTAACGCAATGATTACAAAAACGATTACTAATAGCATACTTAATAGACAAACTTGCTTCACCAATTAGCTTAATATCACCATTAATCTTATCCTAATGATTGTTATATGTAGGGAATCACTAGTATGTAAGCATTCTTGTCAGAATTACTTACATCTAACCTTAATTGTGCCTATTAGAATCTCTACTAAATTAACAACCAATTCAGATCATATTAATGATATGTAATTTGTTAATTTTCCTAAGAATGCAACAACTTTCCTAATAACATTTCTACTATTAAGAGTAAGGTGTTCCAATAAATTAAATTTATTTAATGGAATTGTCTCTCAACATATTATATTGAAATCTATCTTAAGTCAATGTCTTTTACTATACTGTACTTAGATTAATTAAGTTCAATTCATTAGGAATAACAAACATCAAGAAATTAATATTCCATGCACTTAATTATATTAAGTGGATGTAGCAAGTCCTAACGTATAACTACACATGATAAAACAATAGTATAAATAAATAGAAATCATAATTAAAAAGAAATAGAACAAGGAATCAAGAAAAACCCATTTTTATTCCATTGTAGAAGTCTCATGAATACATAAACAGCGAAGTCCCATCAGCTCTCTCGAGTAATTCTAAGAAGATTACGATTTACATAAATGATTGTACAAAAGAAAAGTTGAACAAATCACAAAATGGTACAAAGATGGATGAATAGGTGTGTTGTAGGTTGGTGATATGATATATGATATATGATCTAATGTCTTCTTTCTTCTGTTTGAAAATCGTGGTATATTTATATTATTCTCGTTAAATGGCTCAAAATATACCACTTCAAGATACCCCTTAGTGTTAAGACCTATTCCACACACCAGTTTATGCGAAACAATTTAAAAAAATCATAGTATCCACTCCCATCACGCTCTTAACTCAAGGAGCGATCTTCTTATTGTAAACATTCCTCCTCATCATGCCCATGATTAAGGGCATAATCGTCCTTCTAAGGTAGAGTCACAACTGTGATGAACGAGTGAAAAAATAGCTTCAGCCTTGGTTACTCCTTGATTACGATTGTGATGGAGGGAGTGCGGAGCGTTCGGTACTCAAATCTTCTTTTGTCACGCTCAAGATTACTTCAAATCTCCTTGTTCTTATGTAATTTTATCTTCTCTTCACTTTATCATGAATAAATATCATCTCCTTGCATTTGAATCATTTGAATTGATATATTACATAATTAAGTACTAAGAAATTAAGAAATAAACACAATTATGGTCAATTTATGCTTAAATGTGCCTAAAAAGTGTAGATTGATTTATAATTCTCATTATTTTAACTTAGCTCCACTTGTGCAACCTCGAATTGACTATCATAATTGCATACCACCCCTCTCAAACCAACTCCTCCATTTAACACCCTCTTTTGCTTAAGGAGGTTAGTCTTTACGGTCTCTAACTTGACATTTGAATATTTAGCTCAGCATAAGGTAAGGTTAGTTTGGCTCACCTTATGGGGTGTCTTCTTAGTATAGACTGCTGTCATACCACATTGGCCTCTTCTTTAAGGAAGTCATTACAATCACCTCTTCTCTAGATCACTAAGCTATTATGAACACTCTAAGCCCAACTTGGCCATGTGCCTAAGGAGCCTATCCGTCCTCTCTCCTTGTTACCTCAATGGCAATGAGACTACGTAGAGGTAGGGCGGAGGTAAATGTTGATAGGATATTTTAGATTTAAGCCCTTTAGGACCATATTGGCCTACTTAGGCTTATGGCCTAGCTTGATTTACTAGTATTTAGCTACATTATCCTAGTCGACCTTACCCTAAGCTCACCAAATAGCTTACCCAGTCACAATGGCTTGTAATGGCTAGAAGATAGAAGATAAGGCTTGGAAATCATAACCACAACCCAATAAATTTGGACTACGTTAGACAAGCACACTCTCATTACCCATGACATGTGGACATACCACAATTGGTTCCTTAACTTTCAGCAGCCCTCCTCTATAAATATCAACCTACATCTCAATGGTAAACCACTTAGACTCTTTACACATTTAAGTTGCATTTCAACATCCGTACTCTCTTTATACACATCAAATATCAACCTAAGCATCGGAGTGGTCATGCCGAATAATACCTTGATACTCCTCATTGTGTTGTGTCATGCAAATTCTTACTAAAGTGTAAAGCCCAATCTCATATACTCTATCGATGATATCCTATAGGCGATAGGTTGTTAAGACTACATGTTCCCTTTTTCCAATTCCCCTCCATTCCATTCCTGCTATCACTTATCTTTGTCACATACAGTGTAAGGCATATGCTACACATACATGATATGCACCAACAAATCCCCTATCTATAATTTGGTGAAAGGAAGTGTTTGTATATTAATGGTACCACAAAGAAAGAAGGTAAGAAGTTTGATTGACAACACTTCTCAAGTGTATGCTAATGACCATAAAGTAGTGGAGCATTTAATGATAAAAGAGAATTGAAATTAACATGCTCCTATTGTATCCCAAGATATGCCTCTTGCTAAGATGCATATATGAAGTAAAGTAAGCAAACCAAGTTTCTTGACTAATACTATGAAAGAAAGTGACAAGATCTTGATCCAACATTAGCTACATTCACTCAGCTTACTTCTCTGATTATTACTACCTTTGCACAAGGTAACGCAATCTCACTAACTCCTGTTATTGTAACCTTATGTAATGGAAGTTTATACCTCAGATCCATTTAAAGGTAACCATGATGAAGATACCATATTGGAATTAATAACAACACAAAACTTGTCACATCCACAAGATAAGGGAAAGGGAGTTAGAAGGTTTTGCCTTCCTTCATCAATGATATCAATCCCTAAATCGGTCTTGTATAATATTCTACGGTTAAGTGAAGTCTTACATAGATTGTAAAACGATTTGATATTAATTTATAAGGCTATGATGGTAAATATCTTATTAACACAAATATGAAACTTTTAATTCAAGTGATTGAAAATTTTCATTAATATTTAATTGGCTTAATTATTCACTACCTTTGGCCTAAGATTTTACAAATGGCATTGGAGTCAAACTTCTACCAATAGGTAGAGGTACATCCCCTCATGATCGGCCTAAAGTCACTGCTTTTGAGCCAAAATTTTCCTTTCCAACAAAGGAAAACTAGAGTACTACCTCAAAGAGAAATAAGTCAAGCATTATGAATTATACTAGAAGTAAAATTTCCTTATCATTTACATATTCATTAAAGCCTTACTCAAAGAACAGTGAGTTCTTAGTTTAGGTGTCAAGTAGGGGATTGTGTGATACTCCATGTGATTAAAATTCCATATGGATTATAGAAGCATATTAGCAGTGATTTATAAGGTTAAAGTAATAAATATAATGTTGATATTATTAAGAACTTTTAGGCCACAAAGACCCGTTAGTCATATAGTGGCTTTGCTGTTAATTACTTTCAGATTAGGGCATTGTAAATGGTATCCCTTATTGATATGGGACGATTTAGAGATGAAGAAAGGTGGAAGTTAATGGATTTGTTTAGTTAAATAAGAAGTTTTGAAAGAGTGGGGAGTATCAGTGGAGTGTAACTCCTAACAAGTTTTGAAAATGACCTATAGGAAGAGGATAATAAGAAGAATTGAATTCATAATGAAAAAGAAGGAAGAACTAAGTCCAAATGTAAGGTCTCATGACGAAGACACTATACATTTAGAGAGAGAGGGGAGGGAAGAGGGTAAGAGATTGTGACACATCATTTGAGTAAAGTCCTATATGGATTATAGAAGAGTATTAGTAATGGTTTATAAAGCCACAATAATGAATAATAAATAAACTAGTTAGGAAATTTAGGAAGTAGTAGTTGAAAGGTCCATTGGTTGCTTGATGACTTTAGTATTGACTATTTTTGGATTGGACTGTTAAAAATTGCTAAAGATCACATACGTTTATTGAAATATTAGAAGTGTATAACTTAGATGATGACCTAAAGTACAAGGAATTTTTTATATCCATAATTAAGAAGGCATGCACATCGAATGTTAATATTTCCCTAGGATAAGTGGACTCATGGAAAACCATATGTTGGCTACTCCTTGAAAAGTTCTTCTCTAAACATGAAATGACCAATATAGGGAGGATATGGTTGAAACCATATCATACACTTTAAATAAAGAAATCTTAATGTCCATGATGTATGTGATAAAAGAAATATAATCAAGATTTGCATCTAGAAAATGTTTATTGAATACGCTGCTCACTTTGAAAACTTTTCCTTAAGCTTTTTCATTACTCTTATTGATAATGTGTCAAGAACCAACAGTCAATCTTAAGGAAACAGGGAGAAAAGTTAAAGTTTGATAAAACAAGCACATAATTTATATTCATAGTTGAATGGCTCTAAAGAAATTCTAAATTATCACATGATTCCAATAGGACTAGCTTTCTTTATTTGAACAGGTACATGATAAATTTATTCACTCCCTTGAGGAAGATGGGTTCTTTAGGTTGTTCCATCAATGTCTTTAGGAGTTTGTACTGCAAGTAACCTTATGTAGGAACTTAGAAGCGCTCTTGCTCTTCCTTAATTTAGGATACAATCCTTCTCCTTAAAAATTAAATGCTCTTAAACTTATCACTTTTCTTCTATATTCTTGTTATGGCGTAGTGCAACTCGTTCTAAATATAGACTTAAGCAAACCATCTAGCTATGACATCCACTTACCTTGAGATGACCTGGCCCAATAAGGAAATACTAACACAATCAAATAGAAAGTTCAAAGGGTGCCATATTCTAAGAGCCTAATTAATGTGATTGAATAATTCCCCCTCTATTTATTAAAGATCAAGGACTCCTTCTCTTTTCCCTTCTTCAAACTCTAATTCATATTTTTCATTGAGAAATCTTTAATCAACCATGAAACAAGATCCATTTAGCATCATATCTAAGGAATTCATATTGTTTCTCTATAAAATTCTTAAAAACCAGGAACGAACCATGAATCAACTTGTTGTGATTCCATCTCTTCATTTTGATATCTTAGATCAATTTGGCACATGATGTGTCATCACGAGTTAATCCTTTTAACTTGGTTTAAGGATAAAACAGACTCAAATTATATGCTACGGTTTTTAGCTTTCAAGTCACTTTATCACCATTCACCATTATGGGTTAGGCATATGCACTTTACGATGAGGAGAGAGATTCATTTCATTTTAGCTCATCGCTACCTCTCTAGGTTATAATGAATAATCAACTTAGTGATGACTCATGAAAGTACTCCATTTACTGTCAACAAGTCATAGTAGTCGTTTTCCATGTACAATGTGCGCAACGACCTCATATCTAGGGAATAGTCACACTCAATCGTATAAGGAAAGTAGTCGAATAAACAAATACAATATTCCCTTACGGTGCTTTGTGTTTACTAACCTAAGATTAATGCCATGGCTCACGACATGATAATTCTCATAAAATATGTTGTGCCCAAGGATTGAAATGGGCGCTTGAAAATAAAATACAATAAGGATTTTTTCCCCTTCCTATTTTCGGTTTGGCTTTGCAGTCCTACTTTTCATTTGAGTAGAAAATATATTGTGCCCAAGGATTGAAATGGGCGCTTGAAAATAAAATACAATGAGAATTGAGATGGGTGAAAAATTTTCCCCATTTACGTGAAACTGGAGGTAAGCATAGTTTTGGTACATTAAGCCTTGAATGTCTAACCAGTGGAACTAAAGCTCCTAAGCCAAGCGCTATGGAGAAAGTAGAAAATTATACGGCGCTGCGAGCATTTACCTATCCCTTCTCTTACCTGGCCACGGAAAGAAAGAACTAGGATGGAAGATAAGCGCATCTTTAAAATGCAAAAGCTGTCGTCCAAATTAAGCCAAGAATCCCACTTTTTGAAAAGACAAAAAGATGTACCTAACACTAACACTGTATATATGGGGGACAAAGTTTTTATTTTTTATACTTTCTTGGGAAGATCAGGTCCAAGAGGAGAGAACTTATAGGTGACAAAGCCATCTAATGATTAAAACCAAATGTTGCTTTGATGGTTTTGTTGTAATATGGTTAGAAGTATTGGCCTAGAACATTTGATCACTTTTATTCGTTTTATTAATGGGGTTTTGTTTCTTTTTCCATTGTGCTTCATGTTGTGGAAGTACAGTGGACAGATTCTTAGATACTCTTTTTCACATAAACAAATGTATGATTGAGGGAATTTTATGTTCCTGTTTATCTTTTGAAATCACCTAGAATCCTTTCCGTTGGCTCCAACTTGTTCCATATTCTTTCCTAATTACTTTCCTCCCACAAATAGGAGGTCTTGCAATGTCATTCAATCTTTTCATTATCAGGCAGTATCTGGTTCTCTGGCTCTTTGCTCTGCCTGGAGCCACACTTGCGAGTCCCGACCAAAAGTTGGGTGGTTAACTCCTTCCTCCATTCTTATTATGACATATAGAAAAAAGGGGGAAGACCTAGACTATTTTCCTCCAATGACTATCCATCTCTTATGAGGAAAAATGAGAAAAAGCCAGATGATTCTCAACTTATAATTCTTATTTTAGTACAGATGCTATCAGCCATTGGCAAAACTTACTTGAACCTCCTCATACTACCTTTCTTCCTAGAATTGAACTTGTTTTAGCTTCCAGGTTTTTGATAGTTTTTCTAAGTCTCGATTCCATGGAAAGAAGAGAAACGACTTCTGTTTTATGCAGTGCAGTTCTAATCTGGTTTTGGATTTGTGTGACTGGATCACTTGCTTCATCAAGCATCAATTATGAAGGTAGGTAGCAATACCTGTTACCACAGGGTCATGTATGAAGGAACTTCATAGCGGCATGTCTCTTTCACTAATTAGTTCCATTGTTTATGATGCCTCTCAGTGACTGCTCTTTGCCAAATAAAGGATACTCTCCACGGTCCTGCTGTTATGCAGGATTGGGATTATAACGATGTGGATCCATGCACTTGGTCGTTGATCACTTGTTCTGATGGTGTTCATGTCTCTAAATTGTAAGTATATTTGCTGATGGGTTGCTTTGCAAAAGAATAGGTGATAGCCTGAGCTCAATGATGAATAAATTACATATAAGTTCACCTGTTTAGACTACTGATAAAATACAAAGAATCGGGTGAAAATCGGCACGTTTTGAAGTGTTCTAGATGGGAAGGCTTGGGATAAGTCTATTAAGATTGTTCTCTTCTCACTATTATAATCTTTCTCGACGAAACGAAATAATGTAAAGATCTTGTATAAATTTTTAGGTCTCTAGAATCTACATAGCCACATCAATGGCTACAACAAAGTTTACGGGGATCTTAATCCTTAAATAGTTAATAAATGATATCATTTGAGGAAGTAATCGATTGCGACCCTCTATAAGTACCATCAATAATCCTTGTAAAATCACTGTTCCTTCACGTTTATGTACTAATCCATTATATGTCTTGCCACCATGCGAGTTTGCTACAATTTTGCTATTCCTCCTCTCGAATCACTATTCTCATCTTCTATTCTAAGAGCAACCTTAATCGCTTACATGCCATCTCATGTAAAGTGGATGATACACAAAAAGTGCTGGCAAGTACAATTTAATGGGAAAAAAATTTAAGAATTATGACATGAAATTGTATGTTGCAGGGAATCTCTGAATCATAATTTCTCTGGAACGCTTTCTCCAAGCATTGCAAACTTGACTCATTTACAGACACTGTGAGTACTTGTAAAAGACACCATAATTCTCCCTTTGTTCTATGTGAGAAGATGCCTGCCTTTCTCATTGTGTTGCTCTATGGATATCGGATATCTCAGCGTGTTGCGAGGCAGTAACATATCGGGACAAATTCCCTCTGAAGTCAGTAGGCTTGCGAAGCTCCAGGAGCTGGATCTTTCCCATAATTCCTTTAGTGGTAACATTCCTGCAGAGATTTCCAATCTGAAGAGCCTCCAAATACTGTATGTAAAACCAGCACTTTCAGATAATTTTTCAGGACAAGTATATAGTTATGCAATAGATGGACATGAACACGTGACACGCGTTTCCTACGATTTTGTCGAACAGGAGACTTAGCTATAACGATCTAACTGGAAGAATTCCTTCATCTTTTACGGAAATGACGCTACTTACCTTTCTGTAAGTTCATGATGCTCCTTCTATGTCAGATCTAACCCTGTCCAAAAACTTCACATGTAATCAATTCATACGAATCGTTTTGTTTGTGCTTCTCTTTTACTGCTTCTATTGTTTAGGGACCTTTCATTCAACAATCTGAGTGGTCCAGTACCTAAGCTACCTGATAAAACATTCAAGTAAGATTCTCAAGTCTCTTCTGGCTTTAAACCAGTAGATGATCAAGCATCTTTTGCTGTCGGTTATTAATGATTTTATGGCGTCGTGCAGCATTGTTGGGAATCTGCTGATCTGTAGCGAGAGACATGAGAAAGAATGTTCAATGACAAGATCGACGCCGAGTCCTTTGGTTTCCAACATCTCACAAAGTAATTACATTTTCCATAACCCTAGCAAGCTTCTATGATCCCTGATGCTATGCTAGGCTCGGAACATTCTTGAGGAAAGTAGTTTCTCTAGTTCCTGGAGAACTAGTTATTGCTTTCTACTTGATGATTTTTTCAAACCATTTCTCTATCATAGGACTTCCATTTCAGGAGTACATCCAACTTCACCTCTGAATGCGACATTCCTGGTGTCCATTCACCACGTAAAACTGGTTTATCGCAAATCATGTTCTTTTAATTGTAGTTTGTGTCTTGAAGCATACATATGTTTCACAGTATGTGATTTTGAGGGAGATTTTTCTACTTCTTTCAAGGTTCTCAGCCTCTGGTGAAACCTAAAAACCACAAATTTGTTATAGGAATTGCTTCCTGCCTCGGTGGAATATTCCTGCTCGTCACAGGGTTCATTTTCCTTCTTTTGTGGAGGCGAAGGCACAACCAGCAGATATTTTTTGACATGAATGGTGAGATTTTTTTGGTCCAAAAAAGTTTCACGCAAAAACTATAGCATGTCTACCTAATATGATTGTGCAGTCTTTCCAGAAAGACAACATGAAGAGATAAACCTTGGAAACTTGAAGAAATTCCATTTTAGAGAACTTCAAATTGCTACCAACAACTTCAGCAGCAGAAGCTTGATTGGGAAGGGGGGTTCGGGAAATGTCTATAAAGGATGCCTTCGTGATGGAACAATTGTGGCTGTCAAGAGACTCAGAAACTGTGATGCCTTGAGAGGCGAGACTCAATTCCAGACCGAGGTTGAGATGATCAGCCTAGCAGTGCATCGAAACTTGCTGCGGCTCCATGGATTTTGTGTGACCCCCACAGAGAGGCTTCTGGTTTACCCCTACATGTCCAATGGAAGTGTGGCTTCTCGTCTTAAAGGTAAGTGCCATCGTCATTTTCCTTCCACTTGACAGGACACAGCCGCAAATGCAATTCATTCCCCATTTAGTAGTCCATCATATATAACTTACAGGCTGAAATACAGTCTGAGCAACGTTCGTATCTCAATATCATTCACTTTGCGAATTTGCAAACGTTTCCATAAGCATCATATGATATAGGCTCAACGGCCTTCACTGTCACCTTATAGCTTCTGAAGAAACTTGATTTGGGATCCTAGACCATCCAATTTATCAAAAGAATGGTTACTCTATAATGAGATAACTGATTTCCTTTCACATGCAGCTAAGCCAACATTAGACTGGGCTACACGGAAAAAAATTGCTTTGGGAGCTGCGAGGGGACTATTATACCTGCATGAACAATGTGATCCCAAGATAATACACAGAGATGTCAAGGCTGCAAATATATTGCTCGACGAGTATTGCGAGGCAGTAGTTGGAGATTTTGGGTTGGCAAAGCTGTTAAATCATCATGATTCCCATGTCACCACTGCCGTAAGGGGCACAGCTGGCCATATAGCTCCAGAATATCTATCAACAGGGCAATCCTCCGAGAAAACAGATGTTTTCAGCTTTGGAATTCTGCTGCTTGAACTGATTTCTGGACAAAGAGCTCTCGAATTCAGGAAGGCGGCAAACCAGAGAGGGGCCTTGCTTGACTGGGTGAGGATAAGCTTAAAGTTTTAAAGCTTGTAGTGATGAAATGTGCTATTAACTTGACTCATGGCTTTCATTTCAGGCTAGGAAAATTCAGCAGGAGAAGAAGCCGGAGATATTAGTTGACAAGGACCTGCATAACAACTATGACCGCTTAGAACTAGAAGAGATGGTTCGAGTGGCTCTACTCTCCACCCAACACCTTCCAGATCAGAGACCAAAAATGTCTGAAGTGGTGCGAATGCTTGAAGGTGATGGTTTGGCGGAAAAGTGGGAAGCTTCTCAGAGAGCAGAAGCAACAAGGTGCAGGGGCAGTGAGTTCTCCCTTTCAGCTCGCTATTCTGATCTTACCGATGACTCTGCCCTACTGGTTGAAGCAGTGGAACTATCTGGACCAAGGTGATACGGTTCCTAAGATGTGAAGAAGTGTGAACCAAATGAAGTTTGACAAACACGACTGTAATACACAGATTATTGGGTGATTCACAGTATAGTGCTAGTGGAACTTTTTACATATAAAGGAGCTTGTAAATCATGAACGCATATAGATGATTTGAGATCTTCACATGTCTCTTTGTTCTTGAGTAGATAAAAGTTCTGAGAATGTCTCTGGGCACTAAACTTTCTTATGTGGGATAAAACAGCAGCTGATGAAGTAGATGCAAATAATTGGGGTACAAAACTTTATGCTCTATCATATCCAGACTGGAAGACTGATCTTCATGTTATGATGTAAATGACCTACCAAAAGTCATTACTGACCAAAAAATTGTAAGTGATAGAATGGAAAATATTGTAAATGGCCAAAAGGTATTACTAGGTAAAAGCACATGCGACAAGAACTCCCAAAAATATATGTTATAGAACATTTTACCACAAATATATGCCATCTATAACAAGAAGGAGACAGAAGGTACCTGAACTCTAGGAGGACATCTCACGTTATCAACATGCCAATAGAAAGGTATGGACATGTGAACGAGTACCAACCACTCATGCAATCAAGACAAGAATAATCGAATTTTAAATTCGTACCTATTAAGTTCTAGAGAAAAGATTTTCAATTAATATTCCAGAGGTGAATAGCTTTTCTTATGCTGCACATAAATGTAATGGTAATTGAAGCAATAATCAATTCAATACATTACAAGATCTACCAATTCTTTTAGCCAAATTTGCAGGCCTGTATAATTCTGAGGTGCAGGGGCATAGGTCCTATCTACACACTCCATGAACAACATCAACTAAACAAAGCCAATATACAATTAAACCTTATTCTGGAACAAATATAATCTCTGCTTCAGGAGAGGCCCTTTGGAACCTCAACAATTCAATTAACATTTTCACTCTACCATCCTTGACATATGTATAAGGGATTATACTCATTGTCCTTAGTGTTGGAGAAACACGAAGCAAAAATTTGATAAATTCCATTTCGTTCTGGATACCGGACACGTCAGTCATCTTTACTACTTTCAGTTGTGAAAATTTGTAATCTGAGGCATATTCTTTTACCAAAAGATCTGAATCAGCTGCTTCTGCTGCTGGACTGTTTGCAGAGCCCTATATGGATTAAGAAAATCAATAAAAAGTTTCAGGAGACATACATGATATTATTTTTCAATCATCAACCAGAGTGAGTTCCTCTACTTACTGAAATCCGAAGTTCCTTCAGATTAGGAGAACTTGTAATCAGTCGCAGAACAACAAGAATCTCTTTAACATCTTCAAAATTCACTTGAGATAATTCAATGACTTTCAGATGATTATATGTCACTGGAAATATTCTCGAGTCATCACCTATGCTCAAATACTTTCAAATAAAAAGAGAAACGAATCAGCAAAGATGAAGAAGTGTTATCATATGATGCATATCAACATCACCAGCAAAATGATATTTCTATTCCATTATAGCTTGTAACACTCATGATAGCGTATCCCAATCTATTCCCAGAATAGATGTAAACATCCACTCAGAAAACACAGGAATAAAATATGGAAGGAATACGTAAAGCAGTGCACACCTTTGTGAAATATATGCGGCCTGTAAGCGTCTCAAGTTGAGGTACACCACCAAGAAACTTGACAAAGTTGCAACATGAGCTCTGCTCATTTACAAGCTCGTCATTCATGTACATAGAAACGGACATGCTAACCAGTTGTGGGGTAGATTCAAGGAAAATATCTATAATTTCACCTTCTAAATACAAGTACTTTAGGTTTGGGGCACGAATTGTGAGTGCCAAACCATCGAAGTAAGACAGCAACAAGCTCTCAAGAAGGGGGCAACTTGATATGAGACTTTCAATTGCATCGGCAGATACTAACACTTGATTAAGAATGAGAGTCTTCAAACACAAGAACCCCTTAAAACTAGCAGGTGGATCCAATTCACACCGAAGTAGTTCCAATCGAGTCAACTTCTTACAATTAAACAGACATGAAGGCACTCGGAACCAATCATCTTCTCCCAACTCAAGGATCAATTCTCTAACATCAGTTCTCGAAAGGAAAAGCAGCCATTGTTCGATATCACCGGAAATAGGCAGGCAGGAAACAGAGAGTCTAAACTTATGAATGGGGCCTTGGTGTAAGAACAAAGCTCTAGTTACAAATCTCACAAGACTGCCTTCAGTTTGGCCGCGATCATCAGGTGGCAAATCCATAGATTCCTCATCAAATACAAGTTCAGTGAGAGTGGACCATTTGTATCTCCATTTACTAGACAATATGCTTGTTTTGATTGCATCACGAATGGGTAATCGGGTAAGTATGTTTTCTAAAATGCTTTGAGGCAGATCACTAATCAAATCCATACCCGAAACATCCCCCATAATCAATTGTCAGGGCAGCAACCATCAGCAATGGCACAAAAGCATCAATCAATCTCGAACCTCCATAGAACTGCGTTTCTATAATTAGAAACAATTATCGAATCAAAATTAACGAGTACCCTCCCAAAAAAATATATTTTGATTTTACACTTTAAAAGAACAAAAACAATGCTTCAAAATTTCATCTCTTTGGCCATTAACGATTGCTTTAAACAACTTTGAATATATATGTATATATATATATATATATATAATGTTTATATATGCAAAAATTCAACTTTCAGTGTAATGACCACGGGCGCTCTGCACCAAATGAAAAATCAACAACTACCTTCCAATTAATTATAGCTCTTGATCAAATTCAAGAGTGTAATCACAAAATAGGAGCAAAAAAAATTTCAATTTTTCCAAATTTTGATGAAAATCAATACATACAATGCGATTAATAAAAGAGAAAAAGTATAAAACTTACGAAACTCAAAGACCAAGGAAACTCCTTTTAACTTTCTGAGGTAAGATAAGATAACTAAACAAGCTTACCCCAAATGGAATCTGGGTTTTGTTAAACCCATGGTTTTCCTCGTGTTGGATTGAGTTTGATGAAGAAGATCAATGGCATTTGTTATGACATTGAAGAAACGGTGGACTACAGAGAAAAGCTTTGAGAATATTTAGGTGAAATGGTAGGAGCGGATTCCATATGTCATTACTCTTTCCACGTTACCAAATATTTATTATAGCAAAAACTAGTACCCACACCCACGTTGAATAATATTTAAAAGAAATTATAAAATCACAACGATTCAAATAAATTATGTCAGAACATATGTATTTACATTTTCTTGATAAAATAAAACTAACACATGAAAAAGAAAAGTTGTTTTTTTTTTTTAAACAATACCGTGAAACATATATTTAATTATTTATATTTTTAAGGCATTCGAAATATGGGAGGCACCGCTAGTTTTTTAATATATGCAATTAAGTCCGTTTTATCAGTTTTGTTTTTAGGTTTACCTAATAAAATGTCTATATTGAAGAGACTTTGGTGAAATTAAAAATAAAATATATCAAATATCTACTTGCACCGGAAAAAAATATTCATAAGCAGAGAAGAACAGTGGTTGTGGCTTTATTGAATTTAAACTAGTGGTTTTCCGAGCAAGGCACTACCACCAGTGATTGAGATTTGCACCACCATCTATCAATCACTGCATAGTAATCTTAACTTCTCCACACAAAAAGATTCACACGTTATACACATAATAAAATAAAGGAAATATAAGAGGAAAAGAAATATCGGAAAACTTTATTTATTTACCATCAAAATTAATAAATAATATATATATAAATTGAATAAAAAAGATTATTAAAATATTAAGTCAATCTCATATCTTTAAGATAATACTAATGTTGCATTTCTTGAAGGGAATAACTACGATACGTGAAACATAAATATCGCATAATATAAATCTCTTTCTTACATTTACAAAATACGATTTTATTATGGTATTTTCGTCGAATCTGTATTTCTGTAATTTTTTTTTTTTTTTTTGAGTTTGTTAAACATATAGTCTATCCAGAAATATTTCTATACACTATAATACAACATAGAATCTTTATCTTTATACTTATTTACATAAACTTAAGAAATACTTGGGCATAATTTAGTTGTAAATTTTTTTGTCAATTGTTTGGTTTGTTTTTTATGTGGACTATTGGAAAAAAGTATTGAACTTAGAGTTCATAGTTTGATTTCAATAAAAATAAAATCAAGTTTAACATTAATTAATCAATATTGAGTTAATTATAAATTGAGCTTTGACTTACAAATCATCTAAATATCAACGAACTCTTCATGTATTCAGATCTAATGGACTTAAAATTGTAATATTGAAACTTAGAAAGAAATATAAGAAAATATTGTATATTTGTAGTATCGTACACTTGTGAAATGAAAATAGGGAGCAGTGTTCCAGTTGCAAGAGCCAGCAAGCCAGTGCGAAAGAAGATCATCAAGTCGGTAGAAGAAACTTGAGGCTTCTCAAATTTGACTAACTGGCTTGATGGCATATTGATGAAGTCAGTTAGATGAAATTTTCTTGTGGAAAATTATTTTGGTTACAATTCAATTATTGAGATAATTACTTAAAGTCCATATACAATGCAGTCCACGAGATTTAGGACTAAAAGTTGCACGAAATCTTACATAAAATTATTGAATGAGACCTAAAAAACATCATTGTGTATTATCCAGGAATAATTTTTTGTAAATATATATATATATTTTTTTTTTTTCTAAAAGTACATTGTATCGTTGCTCTTGTTGTGATCAGACCTGCAATCACAAACGCAAATAGATGAATGGTAGTAGAATCAAGCCATACAACTACAAATATCTATTAAAGAAAGTAGTTACATTAGCCATTCCCGTGAAGTAACAACAACAATCTACTTCTTCAAAATACAACAAATATATCCCCACTTTTACCTACGTGATGTTAATGTGGTATAAATGCTGATGTGTTATCATTGGTCCATGCCACATCAACATTATTAATAAATTTATTTAAATATTATATATAATTGTATTTATTAATTAACTAAAATAATTAAAATAAATTCAAACAAATGAAAAAAAAAATCTAGATCCTATTAGTTAATTTTTGAAGCACTTTCTTGTTTTTCCTGAATATTTATTGATTTAGCTAATATATATATGCATACAATAATAAAATATATGTAAAGTGGCATGCTAAACTAATAACCTACTGCCTTTCTCTAATTTATTGGATCATAGCAATGATAACATAAGAACTTGGCAAGTATTGGTAGGATTTAGCATAGTAGGAGCAATGGTAATCCTCTTTGAGTAGAAGCTTTTGTTTGGGATATCTCATTTGATCACAATGATAAGAAGCTTAGATTGACAAATGCATGTTCTTCTCTAATATTTCACAATGATGCAAGGATGGGATTCATTAAGATATCTTATTGGCAAGACATAAAATTAAAGAAGCTACTTAATATAATGTCACAATTTGAGTTTCCAAGATTGTAAATTATTGAAGTGTTCTCAAGATGGAGCGATGTCTTCATTGTGCAACCCTAAAAGTTTGGTAAGTTGCTTAAGAAATATAGACACTCCGTTTTTACTTTATTTTATTTTAATTTTGCCAAGTTTTCCGAAAATACATAAAAAGAAAGAGAAATTTTGAAAAACACAAAAGATTGAGAAAATTAAAAAAAAAAAACACACATACACAAAAAATTGAGAAAGTATAAAAGGAAAGAAAGGAAAAAAAATAAAATAAGAAGATAATAAAAAGGGGTGAGCCCAAATTTGGTTTAGGATGATTTAGTGATATAGAATGATAAATGCACATTAATATTAAAAAAAAAAACAAAGCTTAGCTCAATAAATATAGCTTTGATAAGTTATGTATAGGTCATAGGTTCAACTTCGATCAAGCATAAAATTTCTTTTTCTTTTTTTTATGCCCATTTGTTCGCATTAAGTGGTGCTGGTTTTGATATAAAGCTATTCTTAATCTATTAAAGATTCAACATATCTTTAGAGATTTATATCAAATAACATAAAGTGTACTCAAAATCGATAGAAAAATAAAATGATTATTTATTAAGAGAAGAAAATTCCTCAATTTGAACTCATCCAATAAATTAAGTCTTGGTATGGTTCCATTTCTATAATCACAAAGTTTAGAGAGGGTAGGAACACAATTATATTTGATTAGTACTTTACAAATCAAATAAAAAATAAGAAGAAAAAAATTTTTTTTTTTCTATAGCTTCAACCCATGACTCGCAAACTTCTCTCTCTCTCTCTCTCTCTCTCTCTCTCTCTCTCTATATATATATATATATATATATATATATATATATAAGAAACTCAAACTTTGTCTTCGAAATCAACTTGATATGAAAAGCAAAATTTGGTCACTAATCGGTTTCAACAACCACCATTGCTACTACTATTTCAAAGCAATTTGTTGTCACCATTAGGTTGTCCACCACTAGTAATGGTCATTCCACATTTCTTCCATCTTCAAGAATTATTGCAATGCATTGAGCAAAGCCGAATCAATCTTCATTTTTGTTCACTAGTATGCCTAGCGAAGGATGCAATTGTAACCTGAACTCCCCAAGTTTGACTCGCACTTGAACTGACATAAGGCCACGATTTGCACACTGGAATTTAGTAGGGGATTTAAACCTCTTTTGTACCATTTTTCAAAAAATAATACAAAAAATGGGCCATTCAATACTTATTCCCGGTGTTGCATGCACCTTCAATTAAAAAATTGTGCAAAGAAAAGTCGTATAGTAACCATACATATTTAGTTTAATGAATTGAAGGCACATATTGTCACACGCCAAACCAAGTAGTCGTAATAACCTCACAGTATAAACCAGTCTAAACTAGAAGCTAACCAGTTTAGTCGTTAATGCCAGAATAGCTCACACAAGGTATTTACTACTCTACTGTTTTGAGCCATCAAATTCTAGTCTAATAGATATCAACTTGTAGTGTAGCTTTTTCAAAATAACTTCTAAAAATAATTTTATGACTCAAATGACCAAAAATTCAAGCTTTATAAATCATATGGAGTATAAAATCTTAATCTTAACTAGAAGTTCCAAGAATTAAATTGATTTGAGAAAATAAATTAAAGGATTTATAAGAGTCCACAAAGCATAGTAGCAATATCCATTAGTGGAGACCCTATTAGTTTTCCTATAAGTTAGTAAAATCGACAAATAAATAAGAATTTAGCTCATTAGTCTTGAATCTCACTCCTTGACTTTGATCTCTAATCTTTTGGAACTTAGAGTAGTATTGATGTATATATTAGAAAACCTGCAAAACAGCTATGAAGGAACAAGTAACAACTTGCTTAATAAGTGGAAAGGAGACAATAGCACATATTTGACACAGAGTAACTAAGGTTTTCAAGAAAATTTAGTTAGATGTTATGCATGTACAAACAAATGCTATCGCATGACGTTATTCCGTTTAGTGAGATCAGAGAAATTGTACCTAATTTAATCCAAGTCAAGGAGTTTGATGTCATGCACTTTGTGCATTAAAACTAAACCGAGGCTTGTGTAAAGAGTACATATTTTGCCCGAGATTTTACTTTGAACTAAGATCCCCAATCTTACTGCTATCTCTTCTCCAACTACTTAGTTCGACTAAGGGTGGAGAAAAGACTATTTCAACTATCATGATCGAAAAGTCTATGTTTAACCCAAGAATCCTAGTTATTTTCCTTAATAGGTTGCGATGTATGTCCAATTAAAAGCTAGGTCGAGTTTGTTTTAGATTGCTTTTGGGGTGGTCAAACAATTTCAAACAATCCTTAGCGAGAAATAACATGAAGCAATCAATACATAAGTCCAGCACTCAAAATAGCACAACTATATTCAAGCACACATGTTACATACACTCAAGCAACTAACTTACAATCACAAGCAAAACATTTACAAAAACCTTTAGGTATTCTTAAATAATACTTTAAAGTACGGTAAAGTATTAATCCCACTTACCTGGAACTTAGTTACTTACTAACTAAGCTAGTTGGCTTATCCTTATCAATGATCCTTTCATATTTATCCTAATTTAGTACTTTATTCTACATATAAATTATGAAATATTTCTAATTTACTCGCCTACATAAGAATTAAGTTGATTAGTCACTAGTTTAGTACCCCATGCCTTAAGTATTGGAAGTTTAAAATGGTGATAAAAGTTTATTTTACCTTTTAAGTTATTCCTTAAGTCAAGATACCCTTGAAGTACTTAACTAGAGAAGCTTCTAAGCTACCCTCTAAACCACATGAACATTGAAATTTATAGTAGATTCAACCTCTAAGTCAATTTTCGAGTTTCGTAAATACTCCAAAATTTTCAATGAACACCCTCTGGTATAACTTCTAAATGTTCCTATATCTGTAGTTATCGAAAATTCTCTCTCTAAGTTACCTTCTGAATGAGTTGTTGAGTCTATGAGAATATAAATTTCTTAATAGAAGACCCTCTGAGCCATCTTCTGAGTTTAATCAGTTTCATATTTTCAAGGAATTTATCCTCTAAATTTTCCTCTAAGACCAACAAGTTTAAAGTTTTTAAGCATATTCCCTTTGATATAGTCTTTTAGACTCTCCTATTTCACTATCCACTCATAATTTTGCTTTTGATTTAACCTCTAAGTGAATATGTAGTAGAATATTGCCCTCGACTTCCTCTAAGTTATCTTTTGTCTAAGTTTAAGTTACATACAACTTGTTGATTCATATACTTCTGCCCCAAACTTCAATCACAACAACCCATGAAAACTTCATGGAACATATCTCAACTTAATTACTTCTCAAAACTTACATTTAACATTTCATCACTTTTCAATTATCAAATCCACAACTACTAACCTTTACTTATAAAGGCATTTCTTGTTACATGTAATTCCTCCTTTTAAATTCACTCTAACAACATTAGTATATAACCAATTACACCAATAGTCAATTTACTATATATTCCAAGTGAGGTTCGTAGGAAGTATATATTAATTTGTGCTAAAATTACCATTTTATTCACAATTCAAGGGTAAAAAATTAATTAAAAATATAGGAAATAGTTTTGCTAAAAAACTTTCCATAGTTACTTAATATAAGTATAAGGAGGTTTATATAAAAATTTTGAGGTCGAAATTATGTTATTAGACAAATTTATTTTAATATCGAAAATCATTTGGTTTCGTAGATTTTTTAAGGATGTATATTTAGATTTTATACATGAAAATATGGAAGAATAAATTTTTTCATAATTTTCTAAGTATTTTTAATGTTTTTCCTAATCAATAAAAAAATCCTATTAAATTGGACCTCCATAGGAAATTAGAGCTTCGACTACCACTAACGGCCACTTCCCTATCGAAAAACCTAGACATTGGGAATGGCTTCTAGTAGGGTGATGGTTGGACTCCAATAATCTCTTAGGTTCACGAACACTCTTAAGCTCAGATTGCATACTGATATTGCGACATTTTCTAAATTCAATACTTAAATTTCCAAAATCCAACTTTGTTTTCGTTAAATCCCTCCTTACATGTAGGAATTGTAGAGAGTGTTTCCTAGATTTTTCAAAGCTTGAAAGTTATAAAAATGAATTTCCTTTCTCTCTCATCAAGATTTTTGGCTTTATACACACTTCTAATTGCATGTTTAAGCTTCCTAATTCCCTAACACTTGGCTTTTATACTATACATGCCTAAGTTAAACTTAATCCAACTGCCCCCTACTATTATGAATTTTTTTATTAATTTTTATGATTTTCTTTGACTTAATTTAGCTTAAAATATGATTATTCAAGTATTTTAGTTAATTACGGGTACTTATTTACTCTTAAAAATTACACATAACGTATATATATATATATATTATACATGTTATTATATGTCATATAATAATTTAATTTTATATATAATTTATCTCTAATAATTTACAAACTAATGAGGCTATTCTATGCAATTTCAATGAAAATTAGATATTATAATAAAATTACACAATTTAAGCTATATTATGATCATTGTATTTTATTTTTTAAATTCGAGTCTACGAGATCTCTTCATTTAGTATCTTGAGTTCACTCATAAATTCCTAGGTCAATCGGGTTAATTACTCCAACACTCTAAATTACCTATTCGAAGCAATTGTGAAAAATTATAGGTCTCACACATATGTACCATATGCCTTTAGTCAAAACACCTACAATGATAGATCAATATAATTAATAGGATCAATACACACATATACAACACAAGACCTATACTACAGATAAATTTATAACTAATTACTAGCACAAACATATCAATATGTCAAAATACAATCTCTAATCACCTAATAGATAACACAAACTTCAATCCTCCATCAACTAACCCAAACTTCAATCCTCTAAAAGCTAAGATAAACTCTAATCCCCAACACAAACTTTAATCCACCAATAACTAACACAAACTCCCCATAACTTCATGAGAAATTGATGTAAAAGACGTGATAAAAACAACATCAAGCGAAAATGTGCATGCATGTTAATATGCGTTACAAGTTCATAAAATGTGTACAAAAGTTATATTTACAACAAATCTATAAATTTATTCGCATAGAAATGTACACATATTTGTTCATACTATTTCGTATTGCACTACTCAAGCTTTACTAAATCAAAAGACAATTAAATGCCCCTCTCTTTGTGGTGACTATGATGATTATACAAGCATATCCTCAAGCTTACTAAGAGGTACTAGAGTTTACTGTGAAGGTGGACAAAGCTATGTGATACCTTCTGTAATAGATGGCAACTGCTTTTAAGGAGCCAATAGAGTCAAGAGAAGGTCTAAGTAAGGTAAGAAATACGAAGTTATGTAAGAGCTAGGGCTAGCTCTTGAGTTACCTCCCATGTTTCCCTAAGTTGATGAAGTAGCATGACTTGGATGGCGTTTCCTCCTCATGACCACCTCCACCATGCATCTGTCGTGCTTGCCTCTTCTAACTTTAACTTTATCTCTGATTGGAGGGTAAAGGGGTTGTATGGGCTTAAGGTCATCTATTGCCTCCTCTACACTTGGTAGCTCTTAGTAATAAGGTGGCTCTAGTTTGCTTAAGGATATAATATTAACTCATTGTGATCCTCTACAAATTGCAAGCTCCATTTACAATAGTGAATGTGGATCACAAATCAAACACTAACTGTATTCTGTAAGGCGTATCGTCTTATATTGAATAAAAAAAAGGTGAAAAGAGTTAATATATGTTGTCAATGGAATATAATATGAGTTTATACATTCTACTTACCAAAGGTCCCATTATAGCTCCAGTGTAAGTGATATATGGGTAAATGATTTGTCGATACCACAAATAATAACTGGCATGAACTTTAAAGTCATGCTTAACCTATACTAACCAAGCATAGTGCTTAGCCTAACCCACAATTGTGTAAGGGGCATAGAGCTCCCTCCAATCTACATTGACCCTCTCCTATAAGTTGGGTGGTTACTTGTGTCCACATTTTGTAGGACTTGTTGAAAACCACCAAATTAACATATGACACAATTCAAGAAGCACCATTTGATAATGTGAAAGCATATAAGTAGGAACTAAACCATCCAAATCTGTTGCCTAGTATTACAAAAGGGGTGAATCAAGTCTTTTAGGTAAGACTCCCTCACTACCTAAAATAGATGACATTGCAATACAGTTAGTATAATATCCTAAGACACAAAAGTGAATGAAAGGCAAGGATATATCATACTTAATAATTGATTAATAGGTCTAATATAATCCAATAGGAGTTCATAACATGTATAGGAGTCTGCATAATATCATGCTCCACCCTCCATCAGGTTACCATAGGCGTCCCCTCAACTATGGTAAAACAATGTCGACTGAGAGAAGCTATATAGGGGAATTTATCCCATACCCAAACCAAAAAAAGGATCATTGCTACACTTGTTCGCATTATGACAGAAAGCTATTTATATAACAAAGCCAAACATGCTAAGCCTCAACTCTACTACCCAACAATCTTAAAAATCCTCTAGGAGAGGACAAAACTTTAGTTATATTTTTATACCTATTATAGTTGTTTATTTGCAGGTGGTTTTATAAGTGAATATTATCGAGGAAAATATTAGTTGAACTTTTACAAATCACAAGCCAAGCTATGGTTCCATTTCTATTTGTCAAGCTAATTTATAAGTTGGATGTACAATTTTTAGTCGTGTTTCTAACCTGCAATTTCTTTGTAAGTCTCATCATAGGAGGCTTCAAGTAAAATTGCAGCTTTGTGTGATTTTGTAATGGTATTTCCCCGTAAAAAGAAAAAGATTTTTCCTTTTCTAAAAATAAGACTTAAAGTATGTCACCCATAAAAGTATTCTTAAAATTACCTTACTTGTAATCGTATCTTAAACACGATTTTAAATTTAAAAGAAATAATGTGTTCAAAACACGATTTCTTTTGTTTCCTCAACATGTCATGTTGATGCAAAGTTTTAAGGCATTCCTATCAAACAAGTTTGCATCTATGAAACATGACCATCACTCATCCAAAAGTAGAGTAAAAAAAGAATTAAATAGAAAAGAGGAAGATAGCTTGTGCTTTTTATTTGCATCCTACTTATTGATATTCATCTTTGTATTCACATTCTAGTTCTACTATGTGCTTTATGTTTAGCATTTTGACAAATTGCCATAGTGATATATGAAATCATTTTTCATTCCATACTTCTTATAAATAGGATAGATATATCAAACACATGCATTTCAAATCCAATCTTGATTTGAAAACCATTCCATTAGAATCATGTATAGTAAATATTGAGAACTGAAAAGAATTCATCCTTTATGAAATGGAAAGTTTGCAGCTTTTACTGAAAATGGAGAAAATAGGTATTGATGATGTAACACTTTAGAATCAGAACTCAAGGATAACATCTTTGCTACGTGCTAACCCTATAGACGGACACATTAAGACATATACGATCTTGAAACCTGTTGTCTGCTGACTCACATTAAGAGAAGTCCACAATATAAACAAGTGTGTAGTATACAACCCACCACAACTCTAGGTACATAAGATCTACTAGCAACATGATTAACTAGAGGGTTCATAGCTTAACATAAACACTAAACTAACTTAACACCAAGGAGTCTCTCAACTCTAACATATAACTAATGATAATATGAAAAATTCAATAGGAGCCACAAGCAACTCCAATAATAGGCCTACAAGTATTATAAATAGAATATCATAAGTAATGAATGAAACAAGTCTTAGTTACAATTCAATCCTAACATGTACCTTATGCATAGCTAGTCCTATCATCTAAGTAGTAATAATCTCCCTTTTCATCATAATAGTAACAATCATAGCTAGAATCATCATAGTAGTCATCAACAAGATCCTTATAACCTACACTTGCGACTAAAATATGCAAATCTCTTAAGGATGAGCTAAAGGCTGGTGTAGGATACGTAAATCGCATGCGTATGATCAAGCAATCATATATTGCATGCATAAACAAATACCAATAATAAATGCAACAAGCAACCCATTTTTATCTTTAAGTATTAAGCCATCAACCAACATGGTCTTAGCATCCTAAGATTTAGGATAACTCATGACCCCAACTTAAATCAATATATATAGATACAATATAGGTATCGGTGTTGATTCTTCCCTAACACCGTAGTGTCAAACCCTAAATGTATTAAATTGTCTTAATGCAGAACTCCAATTGAGAGAGCGTTGCGCAAAGATCTCTAAATACCTCACCGACCATATTAGACCTTACCAATAAAGGATCGAAGCCAAGCACAAGCAGTAAACACATTATAGCCAAATATTTAATTAGTTTGGTTACTTACCTAGCCTAGCATACACATGCAACTACCAAGTATCCCATACTTAGATTCGTGCAAACACTAGTAACCAAGTTAATAGGTAAATTGAAACGTGTTCACCTAAAGAAAATTTGAAAATCAGAACCCTAACTTAACTTAAGTCTAACTTCACTTCCACTCAACAACCGCCTTCACATCAAGCTTTCTCTAACCATCTTATACCATCCTAGGTGTAAACTCAGCTCAAAAACTTAAAGGATTTGTAAAATGGTTTGTTTAAAACAAACTGGTTAAAAGGTAACAAATAAACATTTAAGAAAGGAACTTTGGTGAAACTTTAAAATATGGAAAAATGTCGCTTGCGAACACACATACATATTACGCTTACATACGCATACAACATACCCACCAGCACACACCATACCCCAATAGGCATGTAAGCACTTATACCCCAACACACATATTTACACAATGTGTAATCCATGCCCTACCACTAAACACATGCCACACATAGCTTGTATTCATACTCTACCCAAACATACGGTGTGTGTTCACACCCAACACATACAACACACGGTGTACGTTTACCCAAAGCACATACGCACACCGCTTCAATGCATACACTCACAAAACATCTTGCAAACCCCACTTCGATGAACGAAACCAACCTTACAAAACCAAACATCGATGTAGCATAACCTAAATTCAACACCTCCAAACATTATCCACCACACTAAAACTCATCAATAATGACTTCCTTCAACGTTCTCCATGAATAACATCACCAAATAAGATGATAATTTATAAAAGCAAGAGATTGGAAGAAAACTTATATGTTATCTTGATGAAATTGCATGAAAATGCAATGCCAAAACTCTTGAACCCTATAAGAACGAATTCTATCATGCTTTTCTTGCATTACCCTCAAAAGAAACGAATTTCTTTAACATTCATGCAAGAAATTACCAAAGAACTCCTTTTTTGTGGGTTCTCCTCGCAAAGAAGCATCCCAAACCTAAATTGTAACAACTAAACACTACAAAACAAGGATTTAGTATGATTTTTCAACTACTCCTTGGAGGAAAACAAGATTCTTTATATATTACATAAAGTTCTTATCAAAGAGCCTCCTTTCATTGTGCTTTCTTACAAATTATTTACTCTTTGATGTACTAACACTCCAAAATTCAAGTTCAACATGATGTTTAAGAGAGTTTTTTATATGACTTGGAGGGTACACAACGAACTCGAACCACAAATGGGTATTCTGAAGTTCAAATGGGATCAAGAAATAAGTAGTGAAGTGGGGTTTTGAATGTGAATACAGATAGATATCACACACCAAAAAACAAACATAATCAAGAGTTGAACTTGAAATGGGTTTCGATACGACTTATGAAAACCAAATCAAGTCTTGGGGTTTCAAATGAGGGTTAGATAAAACTCACTAACTCGCCCAAATAAAGTGATTCACCATAACCTTAAGGATAAAATTGATAAGAATGCAAGAAAACTGAAAAAGTAAAAACAATACTCAATAATCCTAAGCATAAGCTTAAACAACTCATAAAGATATCAAGTATATTCTTGCTTAAAAAGAAGGTTCCACCATCTGTTAATTATAAATGTTGCTATTTATAGTACATTCTAAAACCCTAGTAGCAAAAATGTAAATAGAGTACAGGGCCTTAAACCTAAAGTAAGCCCATAACTAAAGTTAAAGAAAATATTTACAAGTGTACAAAATTGTATACTTAACAAGGAGGTCAGCATACGGGTCACCTAAGTTGTCCTAGAATGAGTAGGACACAAACTGGGTGAGGTCAGCAGTTAGATGTCTTGGTTCGAGTACGAGTCGCTAAGGTCCTACAATGCTTAGTTAGGCTTCCTATGAGGTCAGCCCACAATTGCTGAGCTCTAAGATTGCTTGGCACTAGGTTCATAATGTCATGTTGAGCTCTAGGTTGTCTAATCTCTTAGCTTCTCAGCAGACAACAAATCTAATGTTGATTTGTTTCTTTTCTCCTTCTTAATCTTCTGGTATTAGTTCGACATCGGATGGGGCAAGTCATCCTTGGCTAAGGATAGGTCAAACTTTATTTGGAATAGGTTAGCTTCGATTTAAAACACACTGGCTTCGACTTCAAACGGGTTAGCCTTAGCCTATAGATAGTCATTGGCTGATTCCTATAATCACTATGGGGCCGAAAAGAAGTCGTCCTCGACATTAGACAATGAGTACGTGCCTAGATGCCGAACAAACTCCTCTTCCCTTTTCCTTTTACTATGGGCACTGGGTTGCTCTAAATCTCCTCAACAGTTATGAGGGTCAAGTAGTAGCTCTGCCCATCCTTTTGAACCGTAGTAAGTATTGAGGAAGTCGTCGTAGATCACTCTCTATCTCTAGTTATACTCCTAAGGTCAACCAAGAATTAAATTTGCTACGTTCACAAGCACCACATCAAAGTCAATCTCATCCTAATACTATCTTACCTTGAATGCTATCAAAGTTTTTTTATGCACATGAACCATACCTTTAACATAAAACTACTTCAGTTCATAAGGTCAGGGATGCTGGTAGATTGGCAGTTTCATTGTTGTAATCAACTTAATAGAAACGATGTTAGTACAACTACCTCTATCAACAACTAGAGAACAGATCTTCCCATTCACTAAACATCGAATTTGGAATAAGTTCTCCCTTTGACTTAAGTCTTCTTTCAAGTCAACTCGCCATGGATAAGAATCTGTCCAAATCTGCATCAGCATTCTCTTCTTCTAACTCACCCTCCAAGCTCTCATCACTCTAACTCTATAATTAAGCATTAGGTCCTTGACCTTTTATGATCATGACCTTCTTATTCGTATATTAGGAAGCAATATGTCCACAACCTAAATACTTGAAGCACTTAACTTTTTGGGCCTTGGCGTAAGCACTTTCTCCTTCTTTACTTTCTTAGTTTCAGCCTGGTCAAGTCAGCTAGACTCTCCTTTCTCCATTTTCTTCTCTAGCCTTCTCTTTTTGTCATACCTCTTAAGCTTATGGCTACCTTATTAAGGTTGAATGGTCGACCTTTAGTGCCTTCTTTTCTTCTGTCTCTCTACGCTTAATGCCAAACTGATTAGTTCATCCAATGAGTTGAACAACCGCAGTTTAACTACATCGGCAATGTCATCTCGAAGTCTACTCAAGGATCTAACAATAGTATGGTCTTGTGACTCAACAATCTCATATCTCATCATTAAGGTCTCAATCTCTTGCAGGTATTCTTCAACAATGTTTCAACCTTGCTTCAGGTGCTAGAAGGCCTGGAGCATCTCTTATTTGAAGTAGGTTAGCATAAAGCATTGGTTTATTAACCTCTTCATAAGCCTCTAAGTTTTGATCAACTCTTCTCCTTTGACATCATGCTTAGCAATTAGTTTATCCTACCAAAGACTGCCATACTCAATAAGAGATAACAAAGCTAGCTTGGCCTTGGTTCTGTCATTACACTCATAGCATTCGAACAACTTCTCTACTCAAGGAATCTAGTCAAGGAACTTTTTAGGTCGACTACTACCATTAAAGGTTGGCAACTTAAGCTTGATGTTATTAAGTCTTCGACTATGTTCAGGGCCCATCCTTAGCATTTTGAATAAGTCAGTTCACCTCAGATCAACCACTTCTATTGAAGTTTTGCTCAGTCAAATCTCTTCTCAGTTCTTGCTCTCTTCTTTGGGTTCCTTGGTTCACCTCGAAATCAATACTCTTGTCATTACTTCTCCTTGGTTTTGGTGATTTAGGTCGATTTTCTTTACTCCTCAGCTCGGCAGCTCATCTTAGCTATTATATGTTCATTGGAGTCACTACCACTGGTCGGTGCTTAGTCTCTTTTTTCACCTCATCCAATACTTTTACAGCCTCTAACTAAACCAATATGCTTCTAGATAGAATCAGTGAGGTTTTGAATTTGATATTCCAGATTATCAACACGTTGGCTCAAACTTCCATGAGGATTATCACCATTGATAGTCATACTATCTTCAGACATTCACGTTCATACAGTAATTTCCCCTAAAATTTTAGCAAACACGTAATACATTCAACTCAACTCATAACCATCACAATTTAAAGTCAACAGTTACTCTCAACAAAAGAATACCTCTGAAACATTTCCATAAAACACTACCGCTAACAAAATACAACTAACAGCAATCTATAAATTACTACTACTTGATTTCTGCAACTACCTACGACTCATAAACACTTCTATAACTAGAGACAACTACTAAAATTACTGTTACTCGACTCTATAACCCAGTACAAATAGTACAATACTACAACTATTGAGAACACGAACAACATACTACACTACAAAACGATGATTAACAAAAACGTTCAAACCATGAATCAAACTTTAAAGAACACTAACATGCGTATCTCCTCAAAGCTCTGATACAAAGATGATACAACTCGGAATGTATGTAGCCAACTTGAACCACAAATGGATATTTCAAAGTTCAAATGTGATCGAGGAATAAGTAGTGAAATGGGGTTTTGAGTATGAATGCGAATGGATATCACACACTATGACACAAACACAATTAAGGGTTAAGCTCAAAATGGGTTTCGATATGACTCACGAAAACCAAACTAAGGCTCGAGATTTCAAATGAGAGTTAGATATGACTCACTAACTCGCCCAAATAAAGTTGTTCATCACATCCTAATGCAAATCGTGACCAAGAACAAATAAGACTAGCCACTGAATGGGTTCAAGCTTACCGAAAGCGTGAAAGGAGCGATGAGAGTATGTGTGAAAGAACAAAAAAAAAGTGATTGAAAAGTATGCAAACCCACGAACAATTCTAATGAATATGACGTACTAATAGAACTTCCAAGAACTCACAGCACAACTCAATATAATGCACTAATTGGTTTAGTGATGTTACTTGCTACTTAACATTGCTTAAGAGTTAAGATAAGAGTGAAATAAGAGTAAGCAAAACAATATTTACGAGAAGAAAATGTTAAGTGTATTAATGTTAATTTGATAGTCCTTACAGCTAAAATACAAGGGATGTTTATATCTAAGAATTTAGGGCAACATGTCAAAAAAGAAAAAGACAAAAAGGGTATAGTTTTAAAGAAGTAATGTACAAAGTAAACAAAGGGTAAAAAAGAATATTAAAGGTTAAAGCAATGATTTTAGTAACAAATCTTAAGAGTGGTCCCTAACACATGGTAGTAATGCATTGGTGGTGCTATTGGAGAACGTGAATAAAGTAATATAGGCTGGCTTAGTGGTCGAGCAAGAGTTCTACGCAGTCGTAGGTTCATCTGAACAAGAGTGGATGAGGATTCGTATAGGGAAGGACTCTCGACCTCTTAGCAATAATGATGCCGAGCAAGTGGTCAAGTTGAACAAGATCAAGTTGGTGCATGAAGTGTAGCTGTCGTCAGGGCATTCTTCGACTTGGCACATAATTTTCGAGAGATGGCAAGTCATTTAACTTGGCATGCAAAGTTGGTCAGCAATGAGATACTTATCCTTGGCGGGAGTTGGTTGGAGCAGAAGGATTCGCCTTACTAGTCCCACTAATTCTTGGACTTGGTTGCGAGTTAATGGTCCAATAGCATGGTTTCCATTACAACCTTAAAGATAAGATTAATAAGAACGAAAGAAAGATTAAAAGTAAAAACAGCACTCAAAAATCCAAAGCATAAGTTTGAATAGCTCACAAAGATATCAAGTATATTCTTACTTAAAAAGAAGGTTCCACTCTCTGTTAATTACAAATGTTGTTATTTATAGTGCATCCTATACCTAGTGGCAAAAAAAAATAAATAGAGTAAAAGGCCTTAAATACTAAAGTAGGCTCACAACTAAAGTGAGGAAAATAATTACAAGTGTACAAAACTGTATGTTTAATAGAGAGGTCGACATATGGGTCATCCAAGCTATCTTGGAATGAGTGGAAACCGAACTAGGTAAGGTTGACAGTTGGATGTCTTGGTTCAAGTAGGAGTTACTAAAGTCCTACAATGCTTAGCTAGGCTTCCTGTAAGGTCGGCCCATAGTTATCGAGCCCTAAGATTGGTTGGCATTAGGTTCGTAGTGCCGTATCATGTCATGCTCTGGGCTATCTAGTATCTCGACTTCTTAGTAGTCAACAAATCTGATGCCAATTTATTTCTTTTCTCCCTCTCGATCTTCTATTATTAGTTTGGCTTCGGATGGGGCAGGTCGGCTTTGGCCAAGGATAAGTCAACCTCAATTTGGAGCACATTGGCTTCAACTTCAAACAGGTTAGCCTCGGCTTGGAAATAGTTATTGGTTGATTCCTATCAGTTCTACAGAAGTGTAAATAAGTTAAATAAGTCAATTCGACTTGGCTCGACTAGATCATAACCTACTTTAACCTACAGATTAAATAGACCAACTAATTTTGATCAACTTTATAAACGAACCAAAATTGTTGGCTCGACCCAACCTACACAGGCTAATGGGTTAAACGGGCTAACTTACTAACTTGGCCCATTTAACTCGCTTAGATATTATTGTGGATTATACAGGCTCATTTAACCCATTTTTATATTTTCTCGTCTCGCCTAAATCTTTACAAAATATTCTATGACCAAGACCATACAAACAACAAATTTACTAGTGGAGGTGATTAGCGTGTTTCTTGATTTTTTTTTTTTTCAATACCCTTTATGATAATTGATTTCTAATTACTATGATGTAAAGCCAAAGTTTAGCATGAGGTTTATTAACAAAAAAAACCCACTTTTAGCAAATGACAGTCAGCAATCCCTATTCATTCATTTAAAAATCAAACATCAAGGTTTTGAATAGTAACAGTACTATGGCTGCAGCATCTAATTTACAATGTATGAGCTTTTCTACTTAAAATGTGACGGCAAAAATAGAACCACTAGGAGTCGGAAATCGGAGTGTAGTCGGGTTTTAGCACTTACAAGGTATAGGTGAACAAGGAACGATGGACGGCGAGCAGTGAGCGAAGAACAATGGATGGTGTGTGTCGCGGTCACGGCGAGCGATGGACTTAGGGTTTGTTTTGTTTGCGTCTTCTATGCTAGAAATTGTGATGCGTAAATCGTAAGTGTAAGTGTAAAATAAGGATTTAGGGTTATAAAATAAAATATTATTGTTTTATAAAATATAAAGTATGTTTTTACTTTTCTAAATATTTTTTTAAAAAATGCAAACATACCTCAATCGACGAGTTAAATGAGTTGGGCTAAATTAATGAAAAATTTAATTCTAACCTACTTTTAAAAGAAGTTCAATAAAATACCCGGTGAACTAAAACCCATTTATATAACTCTAATCAATTCTCAAACTTTTCTACGTGCAAAAAGAAAATTAACGGCATGGGAATGAGAAGGAGAGATGCGAAGGCTGAATGTATGTATCATGGAACAGTGGGGAGTTTAAATATTTGAATTCCCATCTCGTGACTGCTGTCCCATGTTATTTATTTTGCCATACCAACCTGTTTTAATCCTACTTTATTTTATTCCTGCTTATATATTATTTTTATTTTATTCGGTGTTTACGAATAAAGTTTAGGTTTTGAGAATAGATTGAATTCAACTGCATGAGCTTCTTTAGGACAAAATTAATTAAAGGATCAACTAAAAGGACTAATTAAGAAACCAAGTGAAGAAAGCTAGCACTGAAGATGAGTCTTGAGGCTCTGTTCTAAAATCGTGTTTTGCAAACACAATTTCAATAATTTTAAGTTTTTATTTTATTTTTCTTGCCAAAAATAATTTTAAGTTAATTTAAAATCGTATTTTCAAACTATGGTCTAAAAGCAACATGTTTTAAGGATTATTTTTGCTAAAGGCAATATATATATATATATATATATATATCGATATTTTCTTTTTCCTCCAACAACAGTACTTCCTGTAAGACAAGGGATTCACATAAAGCTGACAGAGAATATTCACATCAGCCTGCTCCATAAATTGCATAATCAGACTCAAAGCAATCAATGCAGATCTTATGCACCTACTACGGCGCAGGACATTTCTGGCAAAGTTCATCAACCGTGGCAGAGTACAAACGAAGAAGCCTATTTTATGAAAGGTCAAAAAAATTTAAGAAGTGAAAGAGCTTGATTTGTCATGATGTCTCCAGAAACATTGAATAAACGCAGGTGAATTATTTCTTCCAAGTAATCTATATCCTGTAACTATAATTTTCACTAGTCATACCTCCAAAGAAACTTTGGAGAACTTCAGGGTCTTAGTTGCGTGAAAGGGCAGGGACTCGCAAAATGTATACAATTAGTAAGAAAGGATTAGTCCTCTTAGTTTTAGGGATTCTTTGATTTCCTTTTTTCATATTTGTGCTTGAAAAACTTGGTGGAGAAAATATTAAATGAGAGGATAAAAAGAAAAACTAATATTGTAATTAATATAAACATAGATACTGCAATTACAAGACAATCGATTTTCTGGTACTTTGTCCGAGTGTGTCCATTTCCCCCATATACATCAAATAATAATGGCGCATGGGTTACATGAATTATGCAAAGCTAATAATACATACAAGATTATATATATATATATATACATAAGATAAGTATGCAAAAGCTTTTGGCAGAAGATAAGTACATACATACATACATACATACATATATATATACAAACACATGTTCTTAAGTATATAAGAGGATAGTTCAAATGTTACAATCAGCTGGGAAGTAAGACATTGGATAAAAAGAATGCGTTTGAAATAAAATTAATTATAAGGACAAATAAGAAAGGACACGGAATCAATCGACTTGCTCCTAAGATTATGAATGACAAAACTAGAAATTGGCTTCTTTTACTTCAAAGGTAGTATTGTAATTATGTGCAAAACTATAGCTACACAGCAACATCAGTAGACCCTTCAACTAAAAGGAACTTATGAGACTGACCGCAGAATGCCAATAACATATTTAATTTACCATTTGCTAGACCGTAGACAACAGAAAGAAGAGAATCCTTAAACCTGTATCCCACTCAGGAGCTACCTTTGAAATTCCCTAAAAATGTGTCATAGTCGGTCAAGTAAGAACCTGCAAAACACATCGTATATATATTTCAAGTAAGGAATATAGTGCCATATCATGTGACAATATTAGCATATGAATTCTCACGACTCAAAATAAATCAAAACCATATCATATATCCTCAAGAAGTTAAACTAGCATCTCCAGGAGAACATGATTCAAAGAGTTTTACTCCGTAACATAACAATATAGAATGAAGAATTTTTTTAATACATTGTAGATCGTTTGCAAATTTATTTTTTCAAAAGTAAATACATTAGATTGATAAATGATTCAGATGCTACTAAATTCTGCCCTTGCATTGATTGAGGGACCGCAGACATTGGGATGCAGAATACTATCCACAAAGCATACCGGTGCGATATTGAAAACATCAAACTGTAATGATCACATCATACAAAAAACAACCGAACCAAGCACGCCAACTCAGAACAATGACCAAACACAACACTTGTCACGCACGGCACAAACCACTGTGGCCCCAGTCCTTGACTACACTCAGCCGACAGCATCCATCGCCACTATCCAAGTTGTTGTCAAAACACGCAATCAGCAGCAACCGAACCGGACAACTCAAAACAGTAGCCCTCGCACATTACTGTTCAGCATGTCGAATACCAAGTTAGGTTCGATTTCTTTTCCATTTTTGTTTATATGATTATTATTATTATTATTTCATTATTATTATATTAGTTTCATAGTTATTTAACCTAGTATATGTATATATGAATATAAATATATTAGTTTAGAGGATGTTTAGTATTAATTCTTTATATATTAAGTATATTATATGATATTACTAATTTATAGTAGTATGGATATATACACGTGAATTAGCTTAGGAATTTTCAAGATTAGTTTTTTAAAATTTCTCACTTAGAAATTTATTTTTAGAAATAAAAAATCAATAAAATTTTTAGGACGTTTTAAGGAATTTTTTTTTTTTAACACTCAAGAGTTAAAACCCCTTTAGATTTTTTTTTTAAATAAACTGAATCGATTAAAATGCAAATTCGATCGGTTTCCAAAATTAAAATTAACAAATATATTAAAATTTTCAGAAAAGAATTACTCTAGTCTAATCCCGACTAATAGATACGCAGGCACTATCGAGACGACGATAAAATGTGTAGAAATTTAGGTTCTTTTTTCTTTTTGGTTTATTTTTTTTTCTTTCCTTAAAAATGTTAAAAGAATAATTAGAAGAATAATTTCATTAAATAAATAGTTATACATATTAGGGTTTAATATATTAATCTCCAAATTTGAAACCTTCTAGTTTTTCACTTAAATTAAAATCAAAGACTAATGGCAAAACTGTAATCAATTCATCCAATTAATTACGGTTTTTTTTTTCTTTTTTTCCAACTACGATCGGGAGGCGACTCCAAAATTTTTTTTTCAAATAAAGAACCGAAATTTCTCCAATTTATATAGTTGAGGATTAATATTAAATGTGTTAGTGTTTAATATTAATTTGAAAAGGGAGAAATCAAATTAAATGAAAAAAAAAAAACTGAAAATTCAAGCTCAACATGTAGGGTAAGAAATGATTTGGTTGGCAATAGAGCTCGAAAGGAGGTTATTCCCAAGGCGCGCGCACTGTTCAAACACGATAAACCATGGCTGCTAAGGAGGATCTCCATGTATATATCAAAGGAGTTGTAGAGCCCGCTGTTGAGATCAGACCTGAGGTTGCTCCTTGCGAACTTGAGAAAAGCCTGGGGCAATCAAAGTGGTTACAGACCAAAGACCAAATCTGGGCCAAAAAGCAGCGATTAAAGAAGGGGTGAGAGAGTAGTCAGTTAATAGGAAAGTAGCTTTGGAGGCGAATTTTATGTGAAATTTGAAATTCCAAACCAGAAAGACAGGAATAGCAGCAATAACAAACTGTAATATTGTGGAAGTACTAAAACCAGACATAGTAGTCAGTTAATCGATCAACCATATGTAATACGAGTATGTTTTGTATTTGGTCAGATTATAGGATAAAGTTTAGATTGAGAAATTCAGCTCCTTAGATATCGAGCCTTCATATCATGACCAAGAACACTGACAATTTTTCCACCCTTAATTCATTTATCTGAATATATTTCCTGACTCTGTAATGATAATGTGCTGACAAACTCACATCAATATCTTAAAAGTGACAGCTCTTATCAAGAAAGAGCACCTGCTCCAGGAAATTATCAGTACAGTGACTGCAAGACTGAATTTGAGTTAATCACTTAATACACTAAAGATTACAATATCCTTTCCCTAACCCCCCCCCCAGTTAATTTGACAAAGGTAGTATACTACATCTAGGGTGGTTCACATGCCTTATAAGAAAGTGAGTAAAATCATACAATTCGAGGGTAAACAAAGATTGAAAATTGAGGGTAAACAAATTCAAAATAATACATTTTTCACTCAAAACCTAATCCTCTAACAGTGAATAAAAATAATACAAAAATAGTAATTATTATCCCCAATTTCTTATTTATAAAATAAAAAGAAATGCCAACATGCCTTCATCGACACTATTTGTAATCAAATATTATGTCTTCCATGGGACTCAATACTTGTATATGCAAATGCCAAGCCTTTGCCTACGTCTTTTCAAGATGCCTTTCACCTCTTCCGCCATCCAAGAGTATTAAATATTAAAAAGTGTCTCTGTTTACAAGTTTAAGCTTTGAAAATCAGTTGGCCATTATCAGTTCAAATTTTCATATAAAGGAAATGTTAGGTACGCTAATTTGAATCCTTATGCTGTTGTCCGTCTCTTATGCAGTTAGATATATGTAATGGACATTCAGAAACGTAAGAACTCATGCATCAGACAAAGTGTAAAACATAACTAAATTCATATTAACTTTCAAGCTTAAACACTTAGATGAGCTGATTATGGTTTAGTTGTATTTCCACAAGCATCCAAATTGTTTAGTTTGAATTCTTGAGAGGTTTTAGTCAATTTGTCGGTCTTTACTCAAGGGAAGTGAAGAAATATATAAATAGAGACATGCATTTATAGGCCATTTTTTTTCTTTTTCTTTTTTTTTTTTTGTTGGGGGGGGGGGGGGGGGGGGGTGGCGGGGCGCGGTGGGCGCGCGGCGTAATTTCAGATTTTCAACTTTGAAAATGAGTTCACCATTATCAGTTCAAATTTTCATATAACAGAAATGTTGGATATGCTAATTTAACTCCTTACACTGTTGTCTGTCTCTTATGCAATTAGATGATGTAATGAACAATCAGAAACATAAGAACTCATGAATCGAAGAAAGTGTAAGACAAACTAAAATCATACTAATATCAAGCTTTTACTCTTATATGAGTTGATTATGATTTAGTCATATTTCCACAAGTATCCAAATTGTTTAGTTTGAATTCTTGAATTGTTGCTCTACCTGGAGGTTTTAGTCAAATATGTTGGTCTTTCTCAAGAGAAGTGAAGAAACATATAAACAGAGCCATGCATTTACCGGTAATTTTTTCTTTTTTGGGGGGTAATTTCAGATTTCCATTTTCATCTATTACAAGAGGCATAAAGACAAGAGAGGGAATTTCATCCCTCCCCCAACCCCCAAAAAAAGAAAAAAAAAAATTTGATTTCATTCAAAAGAAAAGAGAGGGAATTACTCCAAATAATTTATTGGTAAAATTGAGCTTTCAACACTTTGCCAAAGTTTCAAGAGATCTAGCGACAATTGTGCTTGAGTAGGGATTGAACAAAATTGAGTCAAATAGCAAAGTGCTCAAACCCAACTCAAAGCCTCAAAGCTTAATGAGACACTCGATGAGCTTAAGCTTAGCTTGAATAAGCTAGTCTATTAAAGAAAAAACTGTGCTTTTAATGAAACTAATATTATATCTTGTACTCAATTAATCTCAACATAATAGCTCAAGTAAAGCTTAGCCCATAAGCTCAGTGAGCCAAGTTACTAGAAGTTTGTTTGAGTTCAACTCAATAAGCTAATCAAGCCTTTAAGCACAAATAGCTTGCAGGCCAGCTTTGTTCACCAAGCATGCTTACATTTAACTCTTTGCCACTTGATCTTAGATATTTTTCATATATAATCATCAATAAGACCTACACCAATTTTTCACGAGTGCTTCCGACAACTGTATCATGACAGTTATCAACCATATATCAAGCAAGAATACTCACTCCATATATTGAATATGACCAGGTAATAAAATCACACAACATATAACAAAAAACTGGTGTATTCAATCATCACTTGACCATATTCCCAAGGCAGAATTACCACCTATTACTTACTAAATGATCTCAGCAGTAGCATTTCCACATGGATCACCAAATCAAATAACCGAAATCTTATTCAAACAAGCGATGCTTGATAATGAACATAAAGAGAGCTGCTCACTTATGCTCACGCTGAGGTTCATTTCTCTCACACTGCTTCCAATTATTCCATTCCACAACCAAAACAATCAATGTTACACAACAAACACAAGACAAGCAATATGAAAATTGATCTTTTTTTTTTTTGGTGTGTGTAGATACGTTTAGAATTTCATTAAATAAAAGGAGAATGCACTAAAATAAATAAATAAAAGATACATTGATACAGTCAACAAGTTCTATAATCACCTCATTGCAATAACGTAAATCACAAACTCATAAAGCAGCCATTTCCTATGTATAAATGATTTAAAAAACTAATTAAACAGATTGGCTGTCACAATCACCGAAACAACCACCAACCAAACCAAAATGACACTAAAACTGAAACAAAATTATTGAATCAAATCGATTAAAACAAAATGATGTCATCATTTGTAGGTTAGAATCGATGAAATCGAACTTAAATTCAAATTTTAACACGTTACCAAGTGCAGCAAGTTGATGGTGAAATTACAAAGTTTTAACATGCATCATAATTTCTGATTGACACGGATTGATATTCTAAGCTCATTTGTTTTCTGATTGACATGGATTAATACTAATTTAACTCCTGTTAGGAAAACACAATAAGCTTAAACCACATGGTTGCAAAAACTCTGTTTTTGGAGGAGCAAAGTAGGCTTTATAATGGGAGAAAAGATGGTCTTCAAGTTTGTTGAGATAGGGCGGGCTTTCTCCTGCAGGTTTATGCAGATATTTTATGAAAGTGGAAAGAAGATGCCTTGCATAGACTGCATCACAAGCTCCATGAAGCAGAGGAAAAATGCGCATATCGGACACAGAGCATCATGCTACAAACTTATTCTACTGATGCAAACTTATGATTTAGGTAACTTTTTATTATCAGAAGATAGCATGCTAGAGGAAAACCCACGAAATCACAGAACTGGTAGGACCTCTTTTCAAGTGGTAAGTGGAAGATGGAAATTTTGATTCATTTTAGCATGGGTCTTGGCACTTTGAAGTATCCCATGAGTTGAACTGGGGATGGAGAAGCATCCATATGTCAGGGATACAAGTGAGGCGAGAGTCAATGGCCTCATCCAAGGGCTTGGATAGGAAAAGCTGGCTTTAAATGCAATGTGTGAGAAGAAATCTAGATTCTGGAAGAATAAACCTAATTCAGTAAACAATGAAAGCAAATGGCATGCTTCCATGGAATCCGGAGCAAACTGGAAAACTTAAAATTAAATCATCACTTGCCTACTTTGTGGGTCAGAAAACCTAAGGCCAATTGACACCATATCGGGTGGTTTAGCTATGCAGTCCCTTCCTTTTGCACACCGGGTAAGTTAAACCAGTTCGATATGGTTTGCTCAAACGTGACCTTTCTATATATGAGGAGTGAAAACACGTGATGAGTTACCTTCGAATGCCCCCTTGATCAGGAATCTAGGAAAAGGTATCAGACCATTTGAAGTATCCTTTGAACGGTTTCAACTAGAAGGACAAGATCCTGGACTCATGCCCATGACATGCCTCTGGAGGACTTTCATGATTTTAGTGGAAGACAGCATTGCAGTTACTGGCCATAATATATTGGAAGAAAGGATTTACAGAAAAGTGGTTAGTATTTTACTTGATGATACAAGGATTGCAAGGAAAATTATTCATGTTGTAGATGCAAATACATCACAGATATAAATGTATTCTGCATGATGCCCATTGAGCTGTAATGCCATTTTTTAAGACAACTCATGAATGTCAAAGTCAGACTCAGTCCTATCACACTTTTTGATTAATACGCATACAGAATTATCAAAAAACACTGTACTTGCATTGCATATCTATATAACTTGAAGGACATAAGTAATAACTACATGAATAATCCTACTCATTTGCCATGGATAATGCTGCTCAAGTATTTCCTGTCTTTCATTCTACAGCATGGCCAACGATAGCAATCCTGCTATGTATTGGGGCATATGAGTTGACACTGTCAAAACCCTTCCTGCAATATTTGATCAAGTATTTCCTGTCTTTCATTCTACAGCGCGGCCAACAATAGCAATCCTGCTATGCATCGGGGCATACGAGTTGACACCGTCAAAATCCTTCCTGCAATATTTGATCAAGGATTTTAGAGGGAATTATTTAAAGAAGTTTATTACAGGCAGTTACAAAACATCAAAGCAATGATTCCTATATGATGTCCAGTCTACCTTCCTCATCTGCATATACTTCTTTAAATCAGAACCTACCATGTTGCATATTCAATAACATAGCAATTTCATAATAACTATGAACAAACATGTGTGTATTTACTTTATCAACTTAGTCCTTGACATGCTATAGAATGTTTATTATTACTCCTCCACTGTAAGTAGTACCTAGATTTTCTATGTAGAAACATGGAAACAAAGAATATATATACCTACCCCCCATTAGTTAAAATTTTGAGATATTTAGTTGCTTCATCTATGAATTTACATCCTCATAAAAGAAAAAAAGGGTTAATTACAAAAGATATACTTGAATTTTCAAGCTTTTTTACTCTGTGATAATTTCCCCCAGTTATATAACCTGAGTTTTGGCCTTTTTTCTGTTGCTATTTTTCTCTTAGATACATAGTCTGGAAAAAAAGTAAAAATACAGGTATTACAGGTGAAATATGTGAAAACCTAGTTTGTACATTTTACAAAAAAATAATGCAAGCATGAGACATGAAAAAGCATCATAACTTGTATAATTGACAGATCAAATAACACAGGTTGAAAAGTAAAAGCACAACAATCAAGTTATTATTATAATTAACCCAAAGACAAATAGCAGTATTATGTTTTCAAAGAAATATTTCCAAGTAAAACGTAATCAGACACACCTACAAGAATTAAATAAAGAGAGCATGAGGTATATGGAGTAAGTCATTAACCAAAGAATAGAGTAACTGACCCAATTCCAATGATTGAGGCACGATTAAGAAGGCAAGCGGCGGTTCTAAATGCTGGACAAATGCCACTCACATGAACCAAACAAGTAGCAGCACAGACCCAAAAAATTGAGATTGCCAAGCAACCATGGATTGACTTGTGACAAAGCCTGCCCATCCCGCAAGCCAAACAGAAGCATGCATGTAATGGCATTGTATGGTTATTTGTTAGGACTTTTAGAATACGGAGCTACATCTTTCAAGTCTATGTATAATTACATTTGGAATAATAGTAGCATCTGAACCAACAATATTGCTGGTTGAAGCTTCCTTCCAATCAATACCGTACCATCCGAGCCACCCAAATTTCTGACTGAAGCTTTCTAGCATCTCTTTTAAATCCACAATCACGGAGACCGGTGAGAACGGCACGTTGGACAGACTTGAGAGTTTTCATGCCACCTTTCAGACAAGAAATAAGTAACTTGGAAGCACGACGATACCTGCCGTGCTTACACAGATTATGCACCAATGATGTGTAAGTGAACTCATCTTTAATCTCCATGGATTCATAAAGTTTCATCGCTTGGTCAAGATAACCAGCTCTACACAAGCCATTGAGTATGGCGTTCATAGCAACTATATTATTCTTAAAGCCTAAGGTATTCATATACCTTAAATGCTTCTGGGCCCCCTCAAAATCACCAGCCCTGCACAATCCATCAATTATAATTGTGTGTGTATATGCATCACATTTCATACCACGTTTCTCCATCCCGTCCAACAAGTCATAGGCAGCTTCAAAGTTCCCTGCTTTGCAATGTAGATTTACAAGAGTATTATATGATACTACATCAAGTTGAATCCCCTTTTTCACCATCTGATCCACCCAATAATTTGCTTCCTCTATTTTTCCAATCTTAATCAAAGCAGCGACAACCATACAATAAGCATATCCGTCAAAGGTATAACCATTTCTTCTCATTGTTTCAAAGATCTCAAATCCTGTATCAAACCTTTTCGACTTAAAGCAATATTTCATTACTGTGGTGCATGTTATTCGGTTAGGCTTTTGATCCTGATCATTGAACTCCTTCAACAACCTTCTTGCAGCCAAAGTTCGCCCTGCTTTGAAAAGGCCATTGATAAGCAAATTATACGTCATAGCATTTGGGACAACCCCATGTTTTTGCATATTTCTAAACAACATAAGTGCATTACTAGCATAACCATTCTTGCACAAGCCAGTCATCAGAATATTAAATGTAACTTCACCTGGGTAAAGATCATTAACCACAATAGCATGATATACCCGATAAGCCTCGTCCGGCTTACCTAACTTGAAAAAGCAGTGCATTAGAGTATTATAACTCCATAAATCCGGATATATACCCCACTGAAGCATTTCATCAAACAGGTCAAGTGTCCTCCATAAAAGGCGAAATCGGGTGGCTCCCGCAATCAAAGCATTGAATGTAATCACATCTGGGCGTATCCCAGCATCTTTCATTCGATGCAAAACCGCGTAACCAGCATCGACATTCACAAAGCGGCAATAGGCAACGATGAGGGTGTTATAAGTAACCACATCCGGTAATACTCCTAATCTTATTGCATCGATTAAGACAGCTTCTGCTTTTTGCAAGTTTTGATTTTTGCAGAATGAAGCTAGACATATGTTCAAAAATCTAGTAGATAATACACCAACCATTCTTTGGAAACTCAAAGTTTCAGACAAGTCACTTCTCGTTACATCGAAACAAAAACACCTGCTGAAACAGGGAGTTGATCATCAATAAAAACAAGGCCAAAAGTTATGTTCTACGAAGCTGTTGAATAAATCGATAAAGGATTGAGCTTGAACCCCAGATCAAGAGATGAACACTGCCTTTTCTACTGCGAACCAGTGTCCTAACACTCAAAAGAAATTACAGTGTGTTTAGTCTGGAGATTGTAATAACTTAGAATAGGAAAGCTGTTCCGGCCGAACATATTCAGATTATTGGTTAGAAAAATACAACAGGAATTTTTGCTAAAAGGGGGCGAATTTTTTCCCAAAATTTGTTTCCCTCATATTACATACCATTAATTTTTTTTTTCCATTTTTCTTTTCCCTTTTAAATGTTTTATTTTTTTCCCCTTCCAATCCTCACCTATAAAAATAAAGTAATTACTATAAAATGCAACTCAATTACTTTTTTTTTTTTTCCAATGATCCAATTATTTTGAAAATTAAAATCTCAAACAAATATATATAATTATCATGTATTCTTATTAATCTATATATATAACATTACACTATTATACATATTGAATAGTATCATGGCAAGAAAATTATTTTCCATATACATATTGTTTTGTATAATAGTATTTTTCGTATTAAATAACATTTCAAAAATCTAATAACACAATTAATAATTTAATTATATGTTTCGTTACATAATTACTTGCATATCCATTCATATTACATACAACATATAGGTATTGTAATATCAAGAAAAAATAATTTTTAATATATATTTAGTTATTATTTATTATATATATTACTATATCACATTTTAAACAAAATAATATAATCATATAGGGACTACTTATAGTTTACCAATCACGTATAATAAACACATAAGTCGATCTTAAGTAAATTTTGATATGATAACATGGGAAGGAAATATTATAAAGAGAGACATGAGAGGAGAAATAAGTAAATTTAGACTCTCATAGTATCCATGCAATATCAAATTTAATATGTATAGTTTTTAAGTTGTTCTTGACTTATTTTTAATACTTTTTGGTGTTTGATCTTATTTAGGACAATTTCAATAAAATAACAATGCTTTTTGTGAAGATGTTAATACTTCAAATATTACAAATGAGTAGAAGAGCCCCATATATAGATTTTAGCAATTAATCTTAATTATTAGATGCATATGAATCATTATTGGGAGTTGCCAATTGGTAGTCTAATCTGGGCTTTAAGCTTGACTTGAGTTAGGCTTAGCCCAAGTATTTTTAACCTTATAATATTTATCACAAATGTAATATAGTCCTTTATTAATGCTGGAAAAAGGCCTAAGTGAATTTAAAATGACCTTTTTTTTAAGTTTGTTTTTCACGGTAAAACATCCAAGTAAGACTACTAGTGAACAACCAATTCATTGGTCCCAAATTTTAGCTTTTCAAGCCCAATCTTCTTAAAATATTTTTGAACGAGACTGATTGAATTGATCTATAGTATAAATTAGGTTAAAAGTTCAATTATTATAACAATTATCTATAATAATATTACAAGTTAATTTTTAATATATGTTTTCTTATGAAGTTATTACATATATACTTATAATATTATTATACAACATACAAGTAATCCAATTCAAAAAAGAAATCTTTTTTGACATATATATACATATATATATATATAGCAAACTACTAGACATATCATTAATGCAATATGAAAGAAAATGTTAATACATACTTTCCTCTATAGTTTCTAGGTATACACTTATATTACATCTTATACAACCTATCAACATTTTAATATCAATAAAAATGATTTTAAATATATGTATTTATATTTTTGGAAAAAAATATATGTATTCTTATATAGTTTTTAATGTGTACATGTATCACGTATACAACTTATGAGGGTAATTTAATATGAAGGAAGATAATTTTTAATATATGCTTTGTTGCATTTTCCTAGTAAAATTACATATTAAAAAGCATATTCTCAATGTAATACCACAAAAGTAATTTTTAATATATGTTTTCTCATATAGATATTTCGTATATTGTTAGATTACACTTAAACAACATATCGGTGTTCTAATATTGTTAAAAGATATAATTTCTTATATATGTAGGCTTATAAAATTGTCACGTAAACTACTAACATATTAAATAACAAATTGCATCGGTAATTCTTTATTAATCATAGTACATTTATAATAGTAAGTATAGTGAAATAATATAAAAAATTACTCAATAAAAACTTATATTTGTATTAAAAAGTACACGCATACTCAGATAGTTTATTTTCCATGCAAAAATGTTTTATATTTCATAACATATTATTATTCTAATGTAAACTATTCAAATTTATAACATAATTATGTACTAATGATATCCGGATGTAGTATGGCAAGTTATAGCTTATACTTAAAAAATAACTAAATATGAGAAAGTCGGCGTAGTTAAAGTTGATAAAAAACTATAATATGAAAATTATTTACCATGAAATCAAATCTCTTGATATACACACAAACAATTAAGCTTTTACGATTCTATCCGTCTTTTTTATATAATTGATTTAGCACTCATTTCTCTTTTAATTTTTGTTAAAAAATAATAGACTTTACAAGAATGAAATAAAGGCTACATAGCTAAAAAAATCCCTAGTGGAAAATCAATGCTGATTTTGAAAATGAGGCGGTGAAAGGCTTCAAAATGGTTTAGGAGGAAGTTATTAGGAACGTGGACGGATTTGTGTACTGTCTGAACTAAATAGGTAAATGAGATACCAGACGTTCACTACTTGGGAACCACAGTTTATATATCCCAAAGGCACAAAGATAATACACAAAACTGAAAGAGTCATTTCTAATCAAATAGCATGAGGGATAGCAAACTTTGTTTGTGTGTTTGAAAATTGGAATTAAGCACTAGGGACCGGATAGCAAGCTACAGCCCTTTTCCAGACTAAGTGAAAATATGACACCTACCGATGGATTTTGTGACTATGCTCCTTAAAACAGGGAGGAAAATAAATAAATAAAAAGCTATAGCCCCTATATGTACCGAGTGAAAATATGAACCTGACTTTGTAACTATCGTATCTGATTTTTTCTAGGTTTTTATCATTTTTCTTAACTTGATCCTGTTTAATACTAACTATTGACTAATTATGAAATAATTAATTTTTCTTTTTATTTTGAAAACTTTTTGAATTTTAGACTTATTAATTAAATTCTATTAAGTAAAGACCGATTAAAATTGAAGTGGTTGGATTTAATCCTTTATTCTAACCACCGTCGCACATGCATCACTCAAAGCATAAGGAGCATGATGACTTAGACATTATCCTCACATTCCTTCGGCTTATCATTAGTTGTCTTTTCAGGATTCCAAACTCATAAAAATAAAGAATCTATTCTCTTTTTTCTTTTCCCTTTTTTTCCCAAAAAATGATTTTGAAACCAAATATAATACTTGGGCTAATAAAGTTGCGCTCTGACTTGAATCGAAAAAAATAGTTAAGTTGTAACGGATTACTAGTCTTCCAATAAAACCAATTTTTTAAAAAGGTTTTGAAACTAGAAATTTTGAATCCAAGAGTTACTCTATTAAACCTTTAATGAGTACCACTTTCAACTTTCCGAACTTAATTTTATTTTTAGAATACCCATTTAGCTAATTATATATTCACAACAAACTAATTCTATCTATACAAAAAATAACAAATCAAAATTATTTATAAAAAGGAAAGTAAAAAGATTTTTCTATTTTAACTTACCCTGTAGATGCATATGTATCCTCTAATAGGGGTCAAACTTTCCGTAGTTCATTACTACAACCTTTCCTAGTTATCATACACTATCTCAATAACCTTTCACTTGGCCTGAAGTTCTTTTGCTTACTATGTACTCCGTACATAGTTTGTACGTTAGCTACAATATCAAGTATGTTAACATCAAAATTGTTTTGTACACTATTGATGAATATTGTAGCCTTTATGTTACTGTCAAACTGAGGATAATCTTGGTTCATCATTGGGTTCACATAAGCGTGTGGATCCTTTAGAATTGTTATTTTAAAAAGACCCTATATTTTCTTCAAGCAAGCTCGTAGCCTCTATTTACAACCCTATTCTTTCTTCTTACACCAAACAGTGAATACATTCGATTTCAAAATGTTTACATGAATATCATAGTGGTTCTTTATGTAGAACAACTTCACCGTATCTATGAGATCCTTCTTTATATTAAAACGCATACCGACACTCATTGGAATTGCTAATGTTGCTACACATTTTATTGACATCTCTCTCAAATGTTACGTAGTCGTTGCCATCGTATCGATTGTTATAAAATGGGATAGAATCTCTCACAAGCCTGTCCATCGATTCATTTATTAACAGAAAGTCCTGATAACTACCTTATCCTCTCTATCATCGTCAACATTTATGTCCATATACATTCTCTCTACATACACATCATAAGGCTTTTCGTGTTTGATAATGGAAGCCAATGCTTCGTCAAGCTGCTCTTCTGTAATATTTGTATGCTCGTACTCAGAGAAATCTATGTACAGTTCATTTGACTGATCCACGTTTATTTGCTTCGCATCAGTCATTGTTGAATGCATATTAGAATTCGGAAGGGTTAGATTGTCTAGCTCATGTATTTCATGCTTGTACTAGGCACTCAATTCCCTAATGTGCCTTATGTATACTTCCCGAATACTTTGTTCCTTAAAAAACTTTGTCATCTCAATGAAATCTTCAACATCATCATCGTCTCTAATGGCCATCAACTTATGAACAACTCCAGCGTCATAGAAAAAAGGATGCCTATGCACGAGTTCAACACCACTCAAGTTAACTCCAATGCATCCATAAATTCTCCAACTGAAATAAGAGAAGTTCGAATCTTTCCTAATTTTTAACTTCTTAACGGGCTCCCTGTTATACTTCGGCCTCTAGTTACCCATCATTATATTTCTGTTCGCATAAACAATAATTTTCACGTAATGTGCCATTTTTACCCTAATAATGTCAAGATAAACCAAATATTTAGATGACATTAAAAACTTTATCTATACATTAAGGGACAACTTTACAAATGCACTTAATCATCTTATTAAGCTATGTTGCATATTCCCTCACTTTAACTATTTAATTCGATGCAATACGATCAAAATGACAAAATATATATATATATATACACAATAACTTTCACCTACATTCCAACATTTTTCATAACCACATTCATATAACTTATGTACTGTAATACAAAAAAATTCTTGAATTTAGACAATATATAAAAAAATTTCATGAAATATTAATAATTTACACAATTTATGATATAAATATAATTATGAAATCTACGTAATTAAGTAATAAAGTTTTTTTCTAAAAAAGGAAATTATATGATGTCGATTACTAGTAACATAAAAAAATAAAAATAAAAGTAAAAAAAAATCATGCCTATAAGTTATAAATTATTACCTGTTTCAAACGTATATTCACGTTAAGAAATGATCTGATATTCAACTATAAATTTCCTCGAGTTTTCTTTGTGTTTTAAAAATTTTCAAAAATTGATATAGATTAGAATGAAATTTGATTGCACTAATTAGAGTTTATATAGTTAGTATAGTAAAAGCGCATACATTGCATACGTCTTTAATTATAATGAATTACATTAAGAGCATATTTAGTGCATACATCTTTAGTGTAACAAACATTAGTGTATGCACATTAATGTAACAAACATTAATGCATGCGCTTTTATTATATCATATTTGTATTTTTTTTCAAAACAAATCCTTTTCATAATATTTTAAAAAAAAAAAAGGTCATATTTGTATAAAACTCCAAAGTCAAGTCGTATTTGAAGTTAGTCGAGTTACGTGACTCGCATGTGATTAGACTAAGAGAGAGAGAGAAGGAGAGAAAGGGAGAGATAGATAGGGAAGAAGATAGCAACCAGTGAAGATGGCCAAACTTGCTGCGATGGCCAAATTAAGTTGGAGATGATAGACTTGTGTGTTTTCTATTGATGAATAAGAGTGCAGGAAAAGCGCCACTAGGTATGGTAGTCGTTTGGTGGTGGTTGTAAAGTAAAAGGTGGTGGTAGACTTAGGTTGCATATGGTAGTAGCTACTTGGATTTGACTGAGTGTTGGGTCTTGGTTTTTTATAATGGCAAAGCTAGTAGAGGTAGTGTATTTGCTCGAAAACCACTATAGAGTAGTGCTTTTAGAGAGAGAAAGAGAAGCTTGTGGGCTAGAGAGAGAAAGCTCGAATTTGAGCTTGTGTAGAGTGTTTTTAATTGAGTTTGTTGATGGAAATGAAAGAAAGGACTCCTATTTATACTATTCTAACTTGAGAGAGATAGGGAAAGCATATTATTTGCATTAATTCAAAATTTTTGAAAAAATGGCTTTTAGCCGAACTTAATTTAAATTAATTGCATCTTGATATGATTTAGATGAAATAATCTGTCAAATTGTGTTCCCCATGCTTTATTCTTTCCTTAAAACTCAATGGAAAGCTTCAATCCTTATTAATAAGCTTTATTTTTACAAATTCCATGGAGGGCTAAAATCTTAGATTTATGATTTTTCTGATATTTGTAGGTCAGTTTAACCCATTAAATGCCATAATATGGATGAGCTCTTGATACCAATGCAAATTAGTTCATGCCATCTATACAAGTCTACCGTTGATTTGGTAAAAATCATGCAGAAAAAGGGTAAACAATGGCCTCAAACTCAGCTGTCCACGAGAAGAAGAGTGTTAGGATTGAGGAAAAAAAATGGAGGAGATGAAGGTTGGCATGTAGTCACGTGGAGAGCATGTGCTATGCGCCTCATGCGCGCAGTTGAAAATGACCAATGTGCATTGGTGCGCACCTGTTTGCCTAGGTCGAATTTCTTCTGCCTTAACTGCTGGGCTTTAAGCCTAGCGACCATCCGATTCTTTTTTTTTTTTTTCCTTTTCTTTTTCTTTTTTTTAAATAACAATAAATAAATAAATAAATAAATGAAACATTAAACCTACTTTTGAGCTAAACTTAAATTCTAAATTTCATGCTCTAAGAATTAGATCACCTAAACACGTGCTAAAATAAATGAATAATTTTGAAATCACACAATTTAATTGTTATATATACTTAGACCCTATTTAACCTTAAAAATAAATTACCTAGTCTATGTGATTCAATAACTCTAAAAACAACCCAAGACCCAATTTTAATTTTTTTTTATATTTTTCAATTAAAACCCTTTTTCTTTATTATTAAAATATATCATAAGAGAGCAAAAATGGAACGTAATAGTAACCATGCTGCCTAAAACAATCAAAAGGTGTAAGTTCATATAAATAGAAGTGAGCCAACTAAGTCTGCCCATTTCATATCAATCAAGGAAGGGACAGAAAAAAAAAAAAAAAAAAAAACTCAAGATATTTGGACTAAATATAATACAGAGCAAAATTGACAAAAACCATATCAGCAAAAATTGAAAAAGAAATATATATATATATATATATGCATACATGTATATATATATAAATAAGTAGATGCATATAATATGGCATCTTGTGATGGAAGTATAGAAAAAAGGTTAGCTTTTTAGATTAAAAAAAAAAGGAAAATAAAGTTACGTAAACTATGATGTTCTTTTGGTAAAAGAAGATAAGTTCAAGATCACGGTGAAAAAAGTATCTAGGACATAATATATACGATCCTAATTTGACATGTGCAGACCGATTAAAAATGTAATTTAGACTAACCGACTCAAAGGAACTGGGGGTACAAATCAACCAAATCAAGTCCGTTTATAAATCACTGGAGTTCAAACTCAATTTTTAATCGGATTTAATACGGTGATAGATAAATTAAGCTCAAATTCAAGCTACTCTATTAGTAAATAGAGTCAAATTCAGACTTTAAAGTATTAACTCGCCTAGTTTGTAGACTTAATTAAATTTGATATAATTTTTAATTTGTTTAAATATAAAAAAATTTGATATTGATTAAGAAAAATTTATAAAAAATTTAATACTTTCGAATCAAGCTTAAGGTTAAATTTTAAAACTCAATTTAACTTGAGTTTTCAAGTAAACTCGAAACTCGAATAATCATATCCCTAAACCGAACCACCAAAAAATATGAACACAAATGAGGTAACAATAAACCAATTCAAGGAGCACATCCCCAAAATGGTTTTGAGTTTAGCTCGAAGACGAAGCAGTCGCCTATAGCTCAATATTAAGGTCATTTAAAATGCCTGTGAGTTTATGCTCTCCGTAGGCGGCAGAAGCAGAAAGAAACGTCGCAACCCCGCCAAGCTAGCTAATAACCTGAACCTGAACCGTAAAGATTAGCAGAACATGTATGCACTAAAAAAGCTGACACCGTTTTCTACTTCTTGTGAAGAGCTAAAGTATTATCAGGAGAAGCGGTTAATTCGGCCGTAGATTAAGGACAATGAACCGAGTGATCAAGGATGTCATTACCAGAATTGCTATTCGTGCCAGAATCTAAAGAAAATTAACTGAATGCTTTGAATTGCATATGAAACGTTCTTTTACTGTGAAAAAGTCTACAATATTAGGAGAAAACTGCTGGTAAGTAAGACGGCTATGAACTCCAAACTGCAAGCATAAAAAACCTGCAGTAACCCATTTATCCCTTCTAAACTCAAAAAAAAACTTTTAAAACTCATATAGCTGTTAATGACTAATTTTCCCGCAAAAAAGAAGGGTGGTGGAGCATAGCATAGAGATTCTAGATGGGAATATGGTAATCAGTATAAATCAATGGATTAGAGCAAGGAATCAATTATGAGACAAAAGCTTCCTAAACAAGATGATTCCCAGACCACCCATAGTCAGAGTGCAAACAAGAGGAACCTTCATGTCCTCTGTGCTGAGCTTAATGCTGCTCCTCTTTGATATCTCAGACGGAGATCTCTGTTCCAAGCCATTCCGAAAGAGATTGCAAAGATTGTCAAGCTGATGCATCATTTGTCGCTGTCCTCGTGCAATACTTGATATCTATTACACAAAGCAAGACGTGAATCAGAATTCTCAGTTTTCAGAAAAATTGACGAGTAGTTTAATGAAAGATTGATTTTTGATGGATTCTACAATTGACTTTTAATGGTTTAGATAAAGGGGTCTACATGTGGACACTGTTTTCCCGTCTACCAAAATATTGATAAAAGATATACCTATTTCTAACCAGTCCTCCCCACCCCGCCCCAATAAACACCAAATAATACAAATGAAAATATCCCTTCAATAATGCAGGCAAAAGGATTTATATTGGATCCTATTCAAGACAATGGAAAGCAGCCTTAAAGAATTAAACAATTGCATCAATAGATTTTTGTAGCAGGGACTAGGAGTCGAGAAAGACCAGAAGCAACACTTATTCAGGTCAATGCTATACCTCTTCCATTAAATGTGACTCCTTGGCAAGTTGGGAGAATGAGTTGGAATTTGACAATGCTGATCCTGTTAAGGAACCATTGCCTAAACCAGATATAAAGTAGGAAGTTGGAGCAGATCCATTGCATGCCTCAGGTGGAAGAGTCATATTTTGTAGGCTAGGTGAACCTTTTCTAGATGGCAACTTGGAATTTAACTCTTCTATTCGAGATGTAAATTCATCCATTCTATCATTCAGTGAAGAAATTTGTTCTGAAAGCTGAGTGACGAAGCCCTACAAATGAATGGATCAAATAGAGCATATGCAAAGAGCCCATAGAGAGGGGACTCACAGAGAAAGTGAAGATAAAGGAAAAGAAAAGAATTCACCAAGAAGGAAATTCCAGAAATACATTTTTTAACTGCATAAAAAATCACCTGGTTTGCAAGTGTACTTGAGAAATCTGACGTTCGACTCTCTTTACTTGATTTACTGCCTTTAAAACTAGAAAACTTCGACAAGTTCTTATCTCTCTGTGTTGAGTATGAATGCGACATCCCACTGCCACCATTAGAATATAAGCTAAAATGATAAGCCCCCTCTAGGAAATAATAAGTTTGGTAGTCAAAAATAATTTATACATCAATACTTTGTTTAAAATAAGGGATTCACATAAAGCTGACTGGGACAATTTTCAGATCAGCCTGCTCCATATTGCAAGATCTTATTTTAAAGCCTTCTATATAGATTTTTGTGCAACACATTTCTGACAGATCTCATCAGAAAGTACAAGTGAAGAAGCTATTTCATAAGTGGTTAAAAAGAATTGAAAAGTGAAAGGATCTTGATTTGCCTTTACATATCCAGATACTTTGACAAAGGCTGACAAATAATGAGACGGACGAACTTACCATATATATCAATGTCTTGTACGATGAATATTTCTACCAAGCGTCAGGAATTGGTTCTACATTTACTAACTAAATTTTCACAAGTTATTCCATGAAAGAAATTCCAGAGAATAAGTTTCAAAAGCTCTTAGTTACATAAAAGGACAAAAGACTTGCAAAATCCACACAATTAGTAAAGAAGAATTAGAGTCCTTACCTTTAGGGATTCCTTGATTTTGTTTTTTCTCTATATATTTATCCTTAAAAAAATTGGTAGATTAGAGCATAACGGTATTTTCAGCATAATTTTGAAATCCCTATCTCATTTTTATCAGATGAAAAGGGTGGCCTGTGCATGATTACGTAAGAAGTCTCTTGAAAAATCTTACCTAGAAATGAACCTAATTGATTTTATTCTTACTTCTGTCCCAAGCTATTAATATAGTCAAGAAGATGAAAAAAGATCAAACAAGGTAAACATGAAATATAATTTTTCAAAGTCTAATCTCATCTTCAATGAATAATAACAAGAGCCCTTTTTTTTTTTTTTTTTGGCTTCTTTCCAACAACTCTCTGTTTCAGCAGGACATCATTTTACAGAAATTGTCATATCATCATAAAATTGCCATCTGAACAATTTTTCTATAGCCCAAGTTTCTTTCAAAAACTTAGTAACTACAAGATGTGTGATTATTGACTAGAAACATCCATGATAAGTATAAAGCTGAAGTTACAGTAGATATCTTTGGTGCTAAATGATACAAAAAGCAGTGCAGCAACAATGTACTTATGCAGGAAAGTATGATAATTAAAAACCATGCTGTAAATGTAAATTTGAGCTTAAATATCGCTATGACAACTAGATAAGAGATGGATGAGATTATTGCACCTCTTTGATTGCTTACTTCTCATGTTTGTCCAGTCTGTAAATGCTTGAGAAAGAGCTTCCTTGGGACTTGCAACAAGTTCTTCATTGAGGCTGAGTTTTGCCTTTAAATCTTCTGGTAGTGCCTATGGAAATTTTTAAATGAGAAGCTTCTATAGGAAGCTATATAACAAATCCTGGGCATTGACATACCATGACCTCATTGACAAGCTTCTCCAGCTGAATTTGTTCAATGTATGTACGTGGAATGTAGGAGCCTTCCAAACCCAGCTGTTCAGCAACTTGCTTCACAATAAGGCGATCCCTTCCTTGTACCTTATATTGATGGAGAGCCAAATGAATACATGACATATAGCCGTAGAGCTCTTGAAAGTGAAGCTAGTGCTTGGAAAGCAATGTTCATAAAAATTCTATTCTCCATCTATATTTTGTAGGTATAAGCTAATAAATAAGCTGTACACAAGGTCTAAAAATAATACAAGGAAAAAGGATCATAGCATATTAGTATTTCATCCTACTACCTGGAAATCACCATTGCATGTATCAGGAGGATCTAATTGCATGCCACGACATATTTGAAACAATAAAAAAGAAGAAGAAGATATTTAGTAACATTTATTTTCATTGTAGAGATCAGCCCATTTACATCACTAGTTCCTTCTATGCACTAATTGTGTCAGTTGCACAAAAGTACACGCATTAGTAAGGGAAATTACATGCATATGTACGTAAACATCAATAGCACAAATACGATAACCATTACTAGGTGCTCCTTTGCATTCATTTCAATGCCTCGTCACTAAAAATACAATTAGAAGAACAAAACACTTCAAGTTTTTGCAGCAAATTAACTATCTAATAAAACCCAATAGCTGTTCATATGTTGTCAAGACAAGCTTGCCGCAGGAGAAAAAAAAGGAGCTCATGTACACTGAATATTACCTGAACATATTGCCTATTCAGTTGCTCAAGCCAATCAATCTTTATGCAAACCCTATCATCACAAAAAATATGGCTGTTCCGCTTAAGAATTGTTGCTATTGTGTACCCCAAAGCCATCAAGCCACCTAGAAGGCGAACACTCACTTCAAATGTTATCCTCGGTGATATGACAAAAGGATTATCAGTCACTGGTTCCTGATAAATAAAAGAAAGGATCAACATACCAAAGGAAACAATCAACAGAAACTTTATATGAAGTTCAATTGCTATATGGAAAAACTTTTTGCTCTTCATTAACTTTCAGGGAGTGAAATTTTGCCAAGCCTCACTGCTACACTGTTTAAGTTACAAAATATAAAGCCAACATTAATCTATGAATTTAAACTTACATATTAGTTTGTTGTGGGTATAAATGAATTAAATGTGGTATTAGAGAAGGAGTTCCTGGGTTCAATTCCATGCATTGTCATCTAACTACCTAGTTAATCATTTCCACGTGATGTACCTAATCAGATTTCAACACACACACAGGGAGAGTGTTAATGTAAAAAAGAAAATGGCCATACAGTTCTATGAACTTAGACATTGAATCAAACATATAGATATAAATTTATCATATATATACAGGGACCATGCAGGGCAGCCATCTACTAATGACCACCATTTTCAGAAAATCATAGGGTTGCACTATGATTACTGCTATATTCAGTTGACAATACTAAGAATTAGGTTTTTGACAATACCAGAAATTGCTACTGTGTCCCTTGAGCTATGATTATTGCTATACCCAGTTGATAATACTAAGAATTAAGTAGCTAGTGGTTTCCAAAATGATCATTGGATAAATCTCTATCTAGTATGATATCAGAATTAGTTATAACTCCCAATAAAGTTTGTACCAAAATGATTGCAGTAAACATAAATTAGAATTAAATGATGAAAGGATTGCTTAGATGATTGCAGAAACAACCAACAAAACAGGTCATCAGCCATGGGCAGATGGTTGTCACAAATGGTCACTTATACCTCTATTAAATGTAAAAGCAAACAATCTTTCATATATTTTAAAAAGACATATAATTTCAGAGGGCAATTTTTCTTTGCCTTTATATTTTAGTTTTATATTTCATATGCATCAGAAAACATTGAATTTTCTATAAACCAAATGCTTGTTGCAAAACAGCAGGACTAGAAACAAATGGTGTACTTCCTCTCTTAAAGATGCATAATCTTAGACTTTTCAGCTTATCCCATTAGAAAAAAAATGAGTTCAAAATAGGAGTCAAAGCTAATACCAGCCTAATAGAACTAGAAAATTACAGTAGAGAAAACTAGAGGATTTATTGATTTTTGTAGAAGAAGTTGATTACAAACCCTAATACCTTCTAAGAAGAAGGTCCACAAGCTAAAGCTCATTCGTGAGCAAATTGCTCACAACAAAAAAACATATTGTGTCTAACAAAATATCTCCCCTCCCTCTCCTAGCAAACTCTTCCAATTTATAGAAATTCCTAGAGACTACTAAAGACTACTAACCACACTCGACTAACTAGAGTAACTAAACTCACACACTAGAACAGAACGAACATACACCCTACTGCACACCCTACAATGCCACCACACTTATCATTACACAATACAGCATACACAGATGCATTTCACATATACAACATACTACACAAACACTTAGCACAGCACATATAATACGTGTCATATCACACCCCCACCCCCTCCCTCCTCCTCCTCCTCCTCCTCCCCACCCCCACCCCCACAAAACACACAAACAAAATAAATAAATAAATAAATAATGTTAAAGGCGTAACAGTTGGCTAAGCACACTGCAGTTGAACTCCTGGAGGAACTGTGTTAAGAGGAAAAAACGAGGAGTATTCCACTATTTCAATGTTAGCTGCTATATCACATAAAGTGCGTTTACACTGAGAATTTCAAGTAGGTCAAAACTAACCTCAAACATGAGACTATACTTTCCCTCTTTATTCCGCATCCTTAGATAAGACTGACAAGACTCTGGATCCTCTCCAGGTGGTAATAGATATATATCATAAGTTTGCTCCATTGCCTCAGAATGTTCTTTAGAGATTACTGCCTTGATTTGTTCCACTGTTACCTTCCTTCCAGACTGAAATATTAGGAAGCACTCAGCAGCAAAATCATAATGCAGTGATTACACATTTAGGGAAAGGAATAGAAGGTAAATAAAAAATAAAACACAGTGGATACCTTTTTATCACATTGAAAATACACACACACACAACTATCTCAAAAGAATAAAGAAGCAAAGAAGAAACAACCTTTAAAATATATGTAGGATTCTGGAATCCAGTAAATGGGTTGAACTTGTTGGTAATTTTTATATGTGCAGTTTGTAGATCAGGCTCTATAAAGGCCTTGTACATTGGATATACCTACATAAGGAAGAGAAGACCATCATATACAAATTTTCTGTGCTTCCTGTTAGAAAAATAACTCAATTTAACAAATAGCTAACCGTTTCAGATATCTGCTGAATAATTTCTTCAGGTTCTTGGCCAGCACGCTGTATATCCCTTAACACCCGTTTCACAAGGTCAAAGTGCACACCACCAGTGACTGATACTCGAAGATCCAACAGAGGCCGCAATTTTTCGCTCAATGCATAGATACCTTCTATGATAACAATCCTTGAAGTTGGAGGTTCAAGTGTCCTATCATTTAAAAAAAAAAAAGAAAGAAAGAAAGAAAGAAGGTTAAATAAAACCCTGACACAAGGAAGTTTTCAATCAACCACACATTAAAGGATTCCATGCTGCTTTTTTTTGCTTTTCTGTTTTGATTTGGCTGAATTGCAAATACGCTGCCTCACATTTGCTTCATACTTGATTTCCTATCTTAAAAAATGAGCAAATAGACCCCATATCTTTGAAAAAAGTGCTTTCAAACTTCTTTTACTATTTTGCCCTTGGATAAAATAATGAAAAATACTAAAATTTAAAAAAAAATGCATTAAATCAAGGTTAAAATGGTTACTAGGATCTAAATGCACTTTCTATAACATTTGAGGATATAAATGCTCGATTTTAAATATAAAGAGTCAAGTGCACATGAAGCAAATATAAGAGCATGAAGGCATCTGTCTATAATTTAACCTTTGATTTTTTCCTAAATGGTTTAAAGAAACCAAGAATTAATGACTCCCATGAATTTGATATGTAAGAAAATTTGAGCAAGCAAGAGGAATTGGAAAGAAGAGAGAATATGGACAGAGTAAAAGCATATACTCCATGCATGTGAACACATTCAAAAAGCACAATCTATCAGTTGGTTCGACTAGATTTATACAACATATATTTTATCTTTATGAAAAAGTAAATAAATGATAGATATACACCAAAAAAAAATACGGAGGATAACATAACATGCAAGCCAGGTCCGGTATTGACCACAAATCATTGAAATTTGTACTGCAAAGAGTTATAGTGCAAATAACAAAACCACATTCATGTCCTGGACTATAGTATCAACCAATCAAGATCACTATCTAAGTAAATCTCTACTCTTTTGTATTGTACAATGGACTATACTCTTTCATAAATCCCTTTATTAATGACTATTTACTGAAATTATCCAAAAATAAAAAAAGGGTAGGGAGTCAACTTGAATTGAGAGGCCAGATCTGTTAGAAATAATTTTGAGTAAGGCATGGTACGAATATTAGAAATATCTTTTATGGAACATTAGGAATATCAACTAAATTTTACCTTGTTTATTCTCTGATGTATACAATTTAGAACATATAGTTAGATTATCTTTATTTTTATATGGGAAACGTTAGGGATACTAACTTTGTATAACTAAGTGAGTTCTCAATAGTACTAAACACGTTATTATCCTTAAATTTCTTCTAGACAAATTAGAAAACTAAAGATTTTTTTGGATAAGGTTGGAAATTATATATAAGAATAGAAAATAGCAAGGATGAACAAGAAATGCCAAATTAGTTATCTACAACTATAATCATAAAAGGTTGTAGATGACAAACTTGGCAGCTCAAATAGAGCAAAACTATACATCTAAAAATGACAAAATGATCCTAATTAATGCGAGAACTGTAGATGGTCGAGCTCTCATGTGTCTAGAGTTCCTTCTTTCCATATATAATAGATCACTACTGAAGGAATCCTCTTCCAATTTTAGACCCCACATCTCTTGAAGTTCTCTACCAAAGATGACAAGGACGTTGAAGCAGGAAACAGCCTAATAGATAGAATGTAACACCTTAAGATCTCACCCCAGATAGATCTAGCGAACTGATAAGTAAAAATAAGTAGTTGTGATTCTCTCCTCAGTGGAACAAAGGATACAACAATTGTAGGATATGATATCCCATTAAAGCAATTTATCTTAAATTAGAAGTCTTTGCTTGATTGCCAACCACAACATGAAGGAATGCCATAGGAGGTTATTTTTGTTCCAAATGATGTTATGGCACGGAATGGAAGGATGCTTCAGTCTCAAGAGATCGCATGTTGATTTGATAAAGAAACCATTTGTAAACTCAGCTAACTAAACAAAAGAGTCTTCAACTCTCCTCTTGGGAACTACATTAGCCAGCAAGGACGATCTAATGGTATTCCAATGTTCCCCTCTTAGCCATCGCCATTCATCTCCCTCAATGATGTCACCCAACCTTGCCTCCTTGGACCAGCCTATGTCATAGATGAATCTCTCCTTAATTAAATTAGCAACTAGACTATTAGAGTGCCATATATCGTACCACAGAGAGATGCTGTTCCCTTTCCCTATGCACCATGCAAATAACGGTTTTGCCCAAAACCTTACTTAGAGTATCTTACACCATGACTAGGAGCTTTGGGAAGGATTTGGAATGGCCCAAAAGTTCTTACCTTTAAGGATTTCACTATTCACCTAACTCAGTCATAAGCTGTTGGGATCTACACATAAATGCCATATGTGTTTCAATTGAATCACCTTATTCCATAACGTGATGTCCATAATTCCTAAGCCCCTTTCCTTTTTGGGAAACATATCTCATCCCGAGCAACTTTGGCTTGGGTTTTTACTTCATCCAAACCGTTCCATAGAAAACGCTTCATTTTCACATTGAGCTCCTTTAGAATTCTCTCTGAGAGTATGAAAACAGATATCTAATAAACTTGTAGAGAGAAAGAACGCTTCTAATCAGCTGAACATAACCTATATAAGACAAATGTTTAGTAGTCCAACTGCTAATTTTGGAGGCAAATCTTCTCATTAGGGAGTGGCAATGAGCTTGAGTTAGTCTTGTAGAAATGAGAGGAACTCTAAGCTATTTAATCAACAACCATCCTTCATTGAAACTGACCAAAGAAGAAATCTAAGACTTCATCATTGGGCTCATGCCGTTAGCAAATAGAAGACCCTTAAAGTGACTCACCCTTAAGCTCGAGAGCGAGAAGAAGTCTTCAAAGCATTGTTTGATCAACGTAACTGAGCAAGAGAGTTGAAGATTTCTCTACCATCAAATCAACCTAAACATATTCAAATATCGATAATATAGTAAAGTGCCCACTGACTAAATCATGAAGCAAGGTTTGTAACGATCTAGTACTAGAGCCATGGAATTAGACTTTAGAAAGGCAAGCTTATGGCCTTCCTTGAATAATCTATTTCATGGTATTGTCTCAATATCAACCCTGCAGCTAGAGATGCTGATGAGGATACAACACCTCATGATGCGGAGTGCACAACTTCACGAGGGCACAACAAAGAAGGAAGAAGAGGCAACAACCAATATATAACTCCACTTAGTTGGTACGATTTATAGTAAATAGCCCATTGGCTATATCCTAAGCAAGGCTCTTAGTAAAACAAGGTTGGATGGAGTCAAATCTGGCTGTGAAAATCTCATCAATATTTTAATTTCAAATGATAAAAATCAACTTATGATAAATTTATCTTGATGGTACTCTATTATATCTTTTCTTCTTAATAATATACAAATATAAAAAGGGAATGAATATCTGATAATATAACTAAAAAACTTAATGCAAAAGTACTGAATTTTCAGGATGAAAAAGAAAAACTAATAATGTAATGAATGTGAAACATAAATAATACTATACAATAAATGTTCTTGTACTTGTCCAAGTGTGTTTACCTCTCCTATGTAAGTCAAATAGTAGTGACAACAACATGGCAGCATGGGTGACAAGAATTTGCAAAACTAATAATTGCAAGATAACAAGTAAAGTAGAATTACAAAACTTATGCAAAAGCTTATGTAGAACCTATATACATGAGAGGATAGTTTTAAATGCTACAATCAGCAAGGAAGCAAGACACTTGATTAAAAGAATGTGTATGGATCAACTACAAGGACAAATCAGAAAAGCACAGGGAACTAATCAATTTCTCCTAAGATTATGTGCTAAAAACTGGATATTGGCTTCTTAAACTTCAAAGGTAATATAGGTCTCAATTACAAAACTATAATCACGCAGCAGCACCAGTAGCTTTTTCTACTATTAGGAATTTCTTACACCATATCACCATATTGAGATTTCTTAATCACCACAAACTGCCAATATTATACTAAAGCTACCATTTGCTAGACTATAAACAGCAGGAGGAAGAGAGTGAACCTGTATCCCACGCGAGAGCTAACTTTGAAATCATAAATAGGAACTTGAGCTTGTTTTCCTTCTTTTAGGTCTTGGAGATTCCTGAGAAGTGTATCATAGTCTGTCAAGCGAGGATCTGCACAACATATTGTATAATTTCCAAGTAAGAAAATATTGTGCCATATCGTTTCACAATAAAAATCACCTTTTGCATATGAATTCTCTTTGACTCCAAATAAATCAAAACGATATCATACATCTTTTGAAGTATAAAGCAAGTGTCTCTAGAAGAATATGATGGAAACGATTTTATTATGGAGAATTATTTTGAATATCAGGTAAATAATTTGCAAATTTAATGTCCAATAAAAACAATGAGGAAGTTTAAATCAAATAAAGTGTATCTGATGCAACTTTCTATATACATAACTAATTATATGAATAAAAGATGAAATACATCATAATGACAAATAATTCAGATGCAACTATATGTCTGCATTTGCAGTGATAAAGGGACTGCAGACATTGGGATGCAGAACAGTTCCAGAAGAGTATAAGAAGGTGATGTTTTAAATATCAAACTTATAGAGACAGAATACTAGCATCATAGAAATAACAGATAGTTATAACTCATAAGTTATTCCTGGAATATCAGCAATTTTAAGGAGCAATCAACTAGGATTAATGTTTTACAACTTCTTTTAGTCAGGTAAAAGTGCATTGACCATCAAAGTTGCCATCAACTATTCTGCTCGAATCATTATAGTTGTCCATTGATATGACAGCTATGCTTGGCATGAAGTTGAGAATCTTCTCTGTGAATACAGTCTTCCCAGCTCCAGATGGCCCAGCTAAGCCAACCAATATTATTCCATCATTTTTCTGAGCAAGCAACTGGCATGCTCGGATCACTATGAAAAACCCTTTCTCAAATGATAAGTTATCCCGGATAGGAGCAATCTCATAGCGATCACAATCCTTTCTCTTGACTGCTCTGACCTGATCCTTCAAAAGCCCAGTCCTATGTTCAGGCGATCCATCACTTGAACTATCTTGAGTCATCTTGAGCACTTTAATAACCTAGAGAGAAAAGATTATAACAATGAAGCATTTAGGAGAGCTAAAAGCTATTCTTTTGGTTAAAAGAGAAGAGATTCGAACAATGAAGTGTAGGAAATGCTATTAAAGTCCATCACAAACATAAATATACATGGTAAGTTTAGATATAAATCTAAACATTTCAAGTAAAGATATGGCCTAGTTTTTTATGCAATTGCCTAATGGATTTGAAAAGTGTCTCAAGAAAGAAGGGCATACATCATAAAAAGTGTAAAATATAACTAAAACCATAATTACATTCAAGCTTAATCTTACATGAGTTGATTATGATTTAATATATTTCCACACATATCTATTTTGTTTTGTTTGAATCCTTGAATTAATTAGCTCTACCTGATTGGTCTTTGTGAATTTGTCGGTTTATACTTGAAGGTAGAGCCACTCATTTATTAATAAAGTTAAGCTTTCAGAATTTTGCTTTTTGGTCCTTGAAAATTTCACATCTAATTGTAATTCAGTAGGAATTGAATCAAATCGAGACAAATAGCACCATGCTCAAGATTAAGCTCAAGCTTAACTCAAGAAAAGCTCAAAACTCAAACTTAGCTTGATGTGTCACTCAAATAGCTCAAGCTTAGTTTGAGTGAGCTAGTTTATTGTTTTGGGAAAAAAAATCACACTATTTCTAAAAAAATTAATATTAAAGCTTGACATAATCACCCTCCATATAAACTTAAGCTCGAGTTGGCCCATGAGCTCGATGAACCAAATAGCTAGAAGCTTGAGCTCAACTCAATAAGCCAATTAAGCGTTTCAGCTCGAATAATATGCCCCGGGTGTGCCTACATCTTACTCTTTGCGGGTTGATCCAAAATATTTTTCATATATAATCATCAAAAAGAGCAACGCCAATTTTTCCTGAGTGCTTCCTCATCTCCTACAACTGCATCAAGACCGTCATCAACCATATATCAAGCAAGAACACTCACTCCATCAGTATATGACTATTGACTATGGCCATGCAATGGAAATTACAAAAATTTAACAAAAAATCCATGTATTCAATCATCAATCAACCAGTTATGTTCCCAAACCAGAATTACGCACATAGCTTACTGAATGATCTCAGCAGTGACACTTCTACATAAATCACCAAATGGCATAACCAAAAACTTATTCAAACAATCAATGCTTGATAAACAATTCGCTACGAACAAGAACAAAAAGCAGCAGCTCACTTATGCTCGCACCAAGGCTGATTTCTCTTACACTACATTCCAATCATGCAATTCCGCAGCCGAAACAATCAATAATTCACAACAACTACATGACAATCAACAAGAACATCAAAAAACAAAATCCAACGAGATACGTTAATCCAATTAACACGTTATATAATCACCTCATTGCCATAATATGAATCAGAAACTCAAAAAACCACCATTCTTCCATATAAACGGTTCAAAATACTAATTAAACGGATCGGCTTTCACAATCACCAAAACGACACTACTAAAAAATAATGAAAAACGTCGAATCGAGCCTCTTAAACCAAAACGAACTGTTCATTTACAGGTTAGAATCAATGAAACCGAACTCAAAATTCAAATTTCCACACATACCGAGTGGCGGCGAGTTCATACGGCTATTACACTACTCGCAGGAAGAGTGGAGAAGGCAAAAGCTAGAGCATATGAGAGAGAAACAATTACTTTCAACACACACGCAGATATATATATATATAATACGTGTGATATTTATTGCATTTTTTATTTACTCTTTTTATGAAATTATTAAAAAGTAATGAAAAATTTGGCAATATTTGCAGGATTTTTGGGGATATGCGATTTCTAGAGAGGGAAAGAATTTCCGTAACAAACGCATTACTACCGAAGACGGAGAGAGAGAGAGAGAGTGAATGCACGACGAGGATCTATACTTTATCACATTAATTAATTAATTAAGTTTTCTTGGCAGATGCAGTTTATGACATTTATCGTTTGTTTTCTGTGCTTTTAATTCAAATATGATTGGACACTGTTATAATAAATTTAAATTAGATTTAACGTAATATAGCAAACGTTGGATCCATAATGCCCATGTAAATTAAATAATATAAATTTATATATTTATAATTTATTATTATCTATTTAATAAAAAAATCATAATTTTTATCGAATAATATAGATATAAATTCTTTTTTTTATCTATACTTACTTTAAATCGTTTAATTTTTTATTTGTTGATAAATTAGGATTATACACAAAAATTATACATACATATGGATATCAATCATTATCATGATTATATTTAATCATAATCTAAATTTTAACTATATAATATAAGTACATAAAACAAATAGGAGAGAAAGGAAAGAGAGAGAAATCATTAAAGATATTGTTGGAATAAAAACCATATTGTGTGATGGAAAAGAGAAGAAAGTAGAGAAAATGGATTTTGAAATTAGAAGAGATTAATAGAAGAGGGTGGATTAATAAATTTATCTATTATTTATGATTTTTATAAATCATATCAATATTAGTTTTTATTAAATAAAATTAAATAAAAATAAATAGGTAAGTTGAAGTATAACAATTACTAAAAGCCAATCCATATGCATATATATATATATATATAATTATGAATTACTTCTATTATTCATTGATTTTTGCTACGTGGAAAATTATCTAACACACTCCCGCGGTTGATTTAAGGAATTTTGATAAAATAAGAATGAAAGTTATGCTTAATACCAATTAGAAACTTTCTAATATTGTTAGTACAAAGCCATATATATCTTTTATTTATATTATTATATTATTAAAGTAAATGGAGTCCTAAATAATCGTTAAAATAATATTTTAATTTATTTATTTAATTTTGATTCTTAATAAATAATTTTTTTAATATATTTGATTATAAATATAAAATAATTTAAAAATTAAAAAAAAACGTAACCTGTTCTCTCTCATCTCTCTCTCCTTCGATATTCTTTCTATTTCTCTTTCTATCTCTTCCAATATTCCTATTATCCCTTATTTCTTTCTCTACGACCCTATCTCTATTTCTTTTTCATTTATCAATATTTTTTATTAATATTATAATATATTTAATTATACTATATAATTTTAATTATTTTATGTACACACAATACGGATGTATCGTCTATTAGTATTATTAAAGTCTAAAGAAACTTATATAACCGTTATATTTACAATTACAATTTAATCACTACATCTTATATTATATAATAGAAAAATAAAAAATAAATTAATATTTTAAAATTATAAACTAATTATAATATAAGTACATTTGTCAATTTCCACTTTCCTCGTATTAATACTCATGGACAATCGATGTTCACGTCCAAGTCCACATCATTGAAATATTAACAGTTTGACTTCCTATTTTGAATTCATTCAAATCGTCACATTTAAAACTGTTCTCTTTTTTTTTTTTTTTATCTTCTATAATAATCACATCTAGAAGTTGTATGAACCAACACGCAAATAGAATTTCCTCGACATAAAATTGTGCACTATAAACTCTATTAACTTCTTTGGCCATAAAAATAAAAAAAAATAAAAAAAACTCTATTAACTTCCATATAAAAGTAGTACCACGATCATTTTTGTTCGGTTATACTTCTTTCATATTTCAAACATGAACTACAAAAAGAAAAACTGTAAAATACAATAATAAAAGCAACACAGAAAGCACTTTTCTACGATAGATTCCCAAAAAAAAAAGAACTTTTTTTTCCCCCAAAAGTCAGTAGGAGTTTAGTCATATTTAATAATACATTTTTTTCATTTCAACATTATTTGAAAAAAAAAAAGCGGATTGATTTTTATGCTTTCTTCTCAAAATTGTGAGATATTCAAAGGAAGGTCAAATATTTAAAAAATGGTATTATGATTTTTCTTCAATATGGTAGAATCTACTATTTCATTGTATTTATTATTCATTAATATACCAAAACAACAATTTCAATACGAATCTATATGGTTTACATATGCACATTTTTTTAGAACACACATGGTGGTTACATGTTTATGGTAGTTTTTATTATGATGCCACGATCTAATATTAGCATATAATCTATCAATAATCATTGGCGGAAAAAAAAAAGATTAGTAGTAATCAATTAAACTTTGTTTAGTTACAATTTTTTGTAAACCTATAATAGTTATTGTCATCTATAAAATTATACTGGTAGAGTGAAAAAAAAATTGTAATATTTGAATATAGGCCTATAAAACAAGACATAATAAAAAGTATTAAGATATTATATGGCATAATCATTTTGATATATAAATCAGACGATATTTAAAAAGAAAGAATAGGAGCACAAGTAAGCAAGAATACCTTAGAGAGCTTAAGAGTTAGAGAATATGTACATGTTCTTTACCATTGGTATAGCTCCTCTATTTATATTGGAGAGTAAAAGATAATATAGGACATATGTCCTTACAATGAGGCCTCCATTATGCATGGAAAGACAGTGTCATGTGAGTAATTGTGTCTTGAGAATTCAAGAGTTATGTTGTTGATTGAGTTAAGAAGCCTCTTGTCCATCTCTAACCTAAAGAGGTCAACCTTGGCCAGCGCCAAGTCCTTTACTTATTTGAGCTTTATATTGGATAGGTATTGGATGGAATAGGTCGGCAAAAGTGGGGGAGCATCTTGATTATGAGCCTAAACAATTAGAGCTAAGGTCTTTTTTAGTATAAAAAATCTTCTATCAACAATCGCAACTAAAGTAAGAATGATTTAAGGATTTAGAAGGGATCTAGATTTTAGATTCTTAAGCTCGAAAAAATTAATTATTCTTAAAAAATATATATTAAATATATATTGTATTTATATCTATATTATTAAAACCAAAAGAAACTTAAGTAATTGCCAATTATATCTATCTCTTAAGTTACTTATTTACCCTCTACCTAACATTATTTAACAAAAAAATTAATATTAAAATATTTTATTAAAATTATAAACAATAGGTAAATATGCTACTTTTCCTTTTTCTTTTTCCTACCAATCTTTCTTTCTCTCTTCTTTATAATATATCTCTACTACACATCTCATGATCTCCATAATCACCTTCTCTCTCTGCTCTTTCTCTCACCGACGGTTTCTCTTTTTATTTTCCATATTAAATCATTCTTTAGTTGCTTCTTCAATTTCATGATATCTCTCTCTCCGCCACATATATCAAGCGAACTAATGAGATATCACCAAATAAATGTATATTTAAATTTAAAATTATCTATATAAAAATATTTTAAATCCTATACAAAGAGTATTTTAAACTTTAAATTTAAAATTATCAACAATTTTTTTTATTTTGGAATTTTTTTTTCTTTTGAAGGAATGCACACAATTAGCAAGTAATGTATATAAATGGATTAATTTAGCAACATGTGTAACCCTTCTATTTAAAAATTTCAAAAAATTATTTTAATTATCTTATATTTATAATGTAGGTCCATTGTTTGCATGTTTATAATTTAAGACACAAATTTTATTATGATATTGAACATAGCTAAATGATTCATGCATACTCTTTAGTTTCCATTAAGAACTATTTGAGCTTTTTAAGTTAGAAGTTAATTTTCACTTTGCAAATATTAGTTATTTTGGTTTGATTATTTTTAGAGTCGATTATTACCACATTTATACAGGTTTTATGTACCAACATCTTTTTTTCTAATAAATTAATTATTGAATTTTATTTAATATACATATATAATAATTTTATCTTCTTAAGATGAGCATTGAGTACCTATAATCATTTCTAAAAAAGTTTTAAACTTCTCTAACTATTGCAAGGATACTTATTAAGAAAATACTTATGTATATATAAAATGTATAAAATTGTAAAGGTTAATGGATATTTTTTAATTGTAATTCTAATAATATTGATTCAAATAAGTTTAGTCTACTCTCCACCAGTTACATGATTCTAAGTTCCTTACCTAATTGAAGTATAACTAAAATATTTCACTTATATTCAAATAGGTTAAATAGATCATTCTTAGTATTAATATAAGTTAAATAGATCATTTATAGTATTTTATTGGAGTATCGAGTATTATTTACTATGAAAATGTAGTAAAAAGGAAATCACAACTAGACTAGTTTGAATTTTGTGATGAGAGCTTTGAAAACTCATCTAGATTCAAATGCTTTAGACGTGTATATACAATGTATTTAATAAATATTTATTAAAAAACAACTTTTTCAAAATAATTCATATGATAAGTATTTTCTTTTTTTTTTTTCTAATAATGAAAGGAAATTCATTCATATTAGGATATCAATGGGCTTACTACATAAACATTAGTACGGTTATAGGCTTGTTCATTATTATTAGGAGTTTTATAATCCATTTGATAAGGTGATACAAATGCATTCATAAAGTACACTTAATGTGGCCCAAATTATCATAAATGAAACATATTGCTAATAGACTATTTCAAGTGTGACCCTCTAAGTTTAGCTAACCTTCTTAAAGCATTAGCCAAGCCTAAAAAGCTCAAACCAACCTCCTTGGACCCAAGCTAATGGGAATTGAAATCCGACCTCCTCAACCAAGAATCTAAGCTCTTTTCCTTAGGTGCTGAGTTGTTAGGTAAAGGGATCAACAATAATAGTGGAAGATTATAGACCTTGGTTAATCTTTTAAGACCAACTCGGAGTTCGTACCTCCTGACCACTACAACACTAGCTCAACTTACTCCTCATTAAGCAATTCTCACCTAGCTCAAGTTTACACCTTGGCTCGTCCATGAGTTGATACATTTGAGTTGATTGAGTAATGGGGAACAGAACCATTTGACCACTTCTAACAATATGCTCAATTAGCTCTAACCCTTTCTTTAACTCGCTCCAATTGTCCCTTGCTACTAGCTTTATCCACTTCAAAATGTATAATTTTTGCTTATACAACTTTAGTATTTTCCTTATTTTTCCTTATAGGCTACATTAAGATTTATCGTTTTTGTAAATATTTATTGGGTTGCCACTAAGGTTTTATTACTAGTATAACTAGTCGCTTTTGTTAGTAGCAGTAGATCTAATCAATTCCTTTTGACATTAACACATCCTTTACCTTATATTGAGACATATTCTTGCCTTAATCATTGGATTATTAAGTGAAATCATTCCTCTTTAATTATCTTGTGCTCTTATCAATCATTATTAATTATGGTGAATCATATTTGGAGAATATTAAGTTATATCCATTATCTATTGAAACTTGTAGATTAGTATATGTTTAAGCATAACATGAAACACCATTCAAATTACAAACTCAGTTCGTGTTTGTTGTTAGTGAGTTAAACTTAGTGACACTCACAACCATACAATTGATTTTATAGTTTTAAAACCTTTGAACCTCTCAACATTTGCATTTCAACCTTTGTTCTAAAATGCTATGCATTGACTATCCATTATGCCAACAAATCTAAGTATTAAAGCACATCACAAGTCGAGCTTCTTAAAGCTCGACCAACCTCACTTAAGTCTAAGGAAGTCCCCAACTTCAAGGACAACCTCACCAAGAGATAGGACCAAGCTCCCTATAATTTAACAAACCTCATTTAAAGACATTTTCTAAGCCCCTACCTCTAGTTTCTCCTTAGAACCTCGATCCCTAGGTCGTGAACCAGAAGCCTGAGGGAAGATTAGGCAGGAATAGTTCAAACAGGTAAGGAAAGTTCGCAACTGGCATAAGTCTCCCCCAAGATCCTCTCCATAAAATCCTCTCCTTCTTTAAAAATGTAATAATAATTTATTCTTCTATAGATTGTAGTTACTTGTGTTGCACCCAATCTTGGTATTCATCTTCATCAATTAGCAAAAACTTTTAAGAGTATTTTCTTTTCTTACATCTTTATATTTTTTTTCTTTTCTTTCTGAAAAAAGAAATTACATCGTATATTTGAGCAAATGATTAAGCACGTATAGTTTTTGTTTAGCATGGGATGACTAATTCGTTGTATATTTGCTTAGTGAAAATATGCGGAAGGAACGAATGAGAAACCATTTACACTTAAAAAGAAACAAATTAATGCTAAAAAAACACATGGAAACACAGTTTGCAAAATCTCATAAATCTACATGCATTTCATCGTAAATTTACACATACCATGCAATCGTGCATCGTAGGAAGTGAAGTTCACTGTTCCATTATAATAGATTGCTCCTTCGTGTCTCTTCAATTCTTTACGTCTATGATCAATTTAATATTAATCACCCACTTTAATAGCTTGTAGTTTTAAGAAAAACAATACAACAAATGCAATACTGGAATTACTCACTAGTACATAAAAACACATGACAAGTGTCATGTGTGAAGAGTACGTATTAATGTAGAAAGTTTATTTTAATTGATGCATCTACGTGAGAATAAGGAAGTCAACGGTGCGGGTGCTATTTATAGTGCAATGAGATGAACGTTTCACAAGCTATAAATTTTCGCATCGGTTGAAAAAAAAAAAAAAAAGTATGAATAAACTGGCTGTGCCGAGGTCTACATGAGAATATTGAATATGGTAAGTAGAGGCCACGTTACGATAGAGGTTTGAATAAAAAGCAGAAAATGATTAAAGATGTCATTTTTAGGAATTTCATCGTTGTAACTATACTATGCGGTTAACGTTTTAAATAGGCATCCAACTAACATTAGAAATGGAGCAATCATGTGTCAATGCACATTAAAGAAAATGGTGAGATTGAGAATTGTGTTGAAATGTCTATTACATTGAAGGAGGAGCATATACAACAGCTTTACATTAAGATTTTTGAAGGATTAAATGCTACTTCCAAACAACAAAAACTCCAAGTTAATGCTTCCATTTAGGCAATATCACAAGTGCGATGCAACAAAATCATATTTGATTTGTCATTACCCATTATATGATCCTATAACTATACATGAGCCTTATGATATCCACTTGCAAGATAATGAAAATTCTCATCGATGAAGACGTGAATTGGATTCTCTAGAATACTCCAGTTGATAAGGAAATTAGTGAAAAGAAACCACCATATTGTCTAGAGCTCCTATGTTTCAAGACACTAGTTAAAACCTCATGCTATATGTAACTTTTAAGATAAATTTACATCAACAAAGACAATAAATTTTTTTAAGAAATTATCACGACTAAGTTGACTTATTTATAAATTGTTTCATGCGCGGTTCAAATACTATTATTTACTTATATAAGCATAGTACAATTTCATATTATTACTATCTTTCTTCATTCATATTAACTAATATGGTTTTTAGAAAGAGTTATCAACATCAAAATTTAGGAGTTTAACATCATCTAGTAAGAGATATATCGTTTCATATTAAGTCATTATAGGGGTGGAGGTATGGATGCAAGGATCACATGTGTACCACATGTGAAGTCGTGCTACACATGATTAGAAAAAATAACTTGAGTAACTCGTAATACAGGATGATTGGAAGAGAAGTATAGAGAAGAGAAGTAGACAATCTTAGTAAAGCTCTAACATTTATGGTTACAGATGGAGGAGCATGATGATATCAAATTTTATAATTGATGAATAACGAGATAAAGTTCTTGAAGTATTTAAATGTTTAATCTTTTAGACAAGATTCCGACAAAGTAACGACGTTAATGATGATTTTTCTCATATCCAAATGAGGATATAAATAGGGTATTTATAGAAAATGGTAGCTAATCCCATCAATCAAATTATGATATTGATCAATGATTAAAATTAAAGTCTTTTATCAATATATCTCAAGCATTTTTATTTTCATGGTTTAGTGACTTTATTTATTATTTTAGTATGAACCAAACTAAGAAATGTTGAATCAACCGGACCGATTTAATAGGTTATACTTCAAATTCATCATGCCAAATTTCTATTTATCATCCTGGATATTTGGACTTGACTCTTTAGACCCTATTACCTTAGTCTAGAGAATCAAACCTAATTAATTAATAGGTTTAAAGCTCAAACTCAAATTTAGTCCTCTATATTCATTTAAAGGTTACAGCTTCATTTTAAAAGATATATCTTTTAGACAAGTAATTAAAAAAAAAAATTGTTAATAGTAAACGGGTATTGATATTGAGAAATCATAGATGATAAAATTGAAAAATTATATAAAGCTAAAAGGTATTGTTAATGAAAAGGTGTAAGTAACATAAATGAAAAATTATAAATAACTAAGATGAATCATTAATAATCAATAAAAGCTTACGAAATTTCAAATATTATACATATACTGATATAATTTTGATTGAGATACCCTTTAAAGTTGACAGATCGCCACTTTAGATCTTAAGATGGTTGTCTATCATAGGTATGCACTCTTACCATAATGGTAAGTAGAGACCTATGATGTTGATGGGTAGCATGATTCTCCTAAGGAGTTGGTTAGTCCAACTACTCCTAAAAGTAAAAAAGAAAAAGAAATGTATAAGAAAAATCCATGAGATTGAATGCGAGTCGTGCAACTTGACCACGATTGGACGAATTTATCTTCAACTTTTTATCCTTCCTTCTAGAGGATACGTGAGTTGCACCACCCATCGTCGTGTATGGGTCATACGACTTACCAATTTTCTAGGCCTTTGCAATTTACCAACTAACCTAACTCTTAAGTGGTTGGCAAGTGCCTCTAGCTTTGAGCTTGACCATTTTTTATTTTGGAAATTTCGCACCTTTAATCACTTTTATTATATGTGAATCTATTTAATAGCATTAGCTTACTAGATGAACTATTGTAAATAAATTATAAGCCGACGTGTATAATAGCTAATCAATAATGGTAAAATATGGGTATGTCATATAAAAGCGATAGATGATGGAACTTTGGTTTTTTCAACTTTTATTGATTATTGTCAAGAGTACTACTTAGTCTTGTATCGAAATAAATTAGGATTAAAATTCCTTTTCTTATTGTTTGAAAGAAAAAAAAAAAAGAAGATAAAACCTTTTATCAATTGCCATTATGGTACGGGATAATATGAAACATGTTGAAATCACTCTCTATATAATTAGATGCATTTTTAAGGTGAACGAAATTCAAGAAAACTAACGAATATTACCTAATTCTTTGGCGAGTCTGAAAACAAAAATTGATGGAGATCGTCGGGATTCGCCTAGCCCCTTTCTAGGCTTCTAGCGAAGCATTTTGAGAATCTAGACATGGATATTAATTCGTGAAAAAGAATAAAAGATAACTATCTCAAAAGATACGATCTCAATTAATTCGTTCAATAATATTTCTAAAATTCAAAAAAAGTTATTCGACTTCACTCCTTTTAATGCTTCAAAATATGCAAAATCTAAAATGATATAGACGGTTTTGAGTAAAGTTATGGAAAAATTAAGTCATTGAGAAACTACTTAAGATTATCTTAAGTTTTGCTTGATAATAGTTTAGTCAAACTTAAATAGTGAATTCAGAAACTACTTCAGGTTACCTTGAGTTTTGCTTGATAATAGTTTAGTCAAATTTAAATAGTGAATTGAGTTTATCTCGAATTTTAAAATACTAAGTTCTGTAGGCTTGCAAGTCTAATTGAATATGATATAATTTTTTATGTATTTTCAATAATTTTAAATATGTGTTAGTTAGGCAAAATTTATAATAAGTTTAAGATTAATAGAATTAATCGAGTTGAGTTCAAATTTATTAATTATACTTTCAAACTGAGTTTAAGCTAAAAAATTAGGGCTTGGTCAAACTTCAATCGAGTTCAAATCATGAGGTTTTAAGTCGTGTTTAATCTTGAAACTAATATTATACCGATTTAATTCAACTCAAATTGCACCCCACGTTTTGAGACATATGTACATATTACGTAAATATCCATCTTCCATCTATTTCCAATTTGAATTTGCAATTCACTCAAGTCAAGGAGCATTGCATGTATACTCTATCTGCACGAGATTGAAAAAGAAAAAAGAGTGGCTCATGTTCTTAACCTTTATTGACCGACGTTGAAAGGGCAAGCCTCATTTCCATTTTTTCTTTGGCCAGAATACTTGAAAGAATCGTGATGGGCATCTTGGAAAAGGCCACGCCAATTAGCGACATTTTCATAATAGCGTAACAACTTAATAGTATCCGATTCCCCAATGTACCATGAGATATATGTCTATGAAGCCTTCCAGAACACTTGCGAAAAGCAGATGGAAAAACAAATCTCCACTAATAGATGGTATTTTGTTTTGTAAAAATACATTTCAAATTTAGGTAATAGAAAAAGAAATTGCATGTAACCTTTTTCAATATTGAGTTAAGTGCAGATTTTATTTTCTAAATTTTTAAATGTTATAAATCACCTCCTTAAATTTTGATAATGGTAATATGAAGTTCATTTCATTTCCTAATTAGAAAAAGTTATAGTATGATTAAAATTTAAAATGTCTTAAAGTATACTTTAACAATTGTAAGAGGTTGTCATTATATTGTTATTGCAGTTATTATTATTATTCTGCGCTCATTAATTTGTTCTTGGAATTCTTCTTATTGTCTAAATCACTTTTTGAGATATTCAATTATTATTAATTATTGTCAATAGTCCTATCGATGTCTTAATGATTATTTATGGTTATTATTATTGTTATTATTACTATTATTATGTGGTAGCATTGTCGATGGATTTCAATTCATGCATTAAAATTTGAAAAACGTTTTGTTATTTGGTCAATCTTTTATGTCAATGGTTTTGACAACTTAGTGAATATATATAGGATGTCATGGTCGGGTATCATTGTAATTTACTAATTTCATATTTTATTTCTTGATGCTAAACTACATTTTTCCTATTACCTTTTATTAAATATCTCTCTCTCTCTCTCTCTCTCTCTCCTTTTTTTTTTTATTTTATTGCTAGTCCATCATTATTAATTAACGAGATTTAATGTGTATTCAAGATGGTTTATTACCTTAACTTTTATGACTACTCTTATTTTGTTCTTAGTACTAATGTTTATCCATTCCCTATTTTATTATTTGTGAGTCAACATTTGATGTTTGTCATCAAGCATTTTTAAATATATGGATTATCTTTTCTTAATTAATTAAGATGACCGTTACTTTTTCTTAATTGAAATTTTATTAAATTCTTGAGTTAATACTCCCTGAAAATTTAGGAAGTTTGCATGTATACTTATAACTATTTATTCCTTTGCTTTTAATAATTTCCTATTTTATTATGTACTAGTTAACTATTCTTGGTTAACTTAACTTAATACACATTTATAGAATTATTAATTAATTTCTCAATCTTATAGCCATTCCTATTTGGTATTTATTATATTGACAATAATATATTTCCAATTATATAGATTGTTAGTTATTTAAAGAATTTACATGCATAATATTTAAGGTTTGATATCTATATCCTAATTTTACAATCTTTTAAGCCTTTAATAACTAATTGTTATTACTTTACTATATAGAAAATCTTTTATGAAGATTTATGAATATATTTATCATACTATATCATCTCCCGTGATTATAACTTTTACCATTATTATGGTTAACCCATTTTAGTACATTTTCAAAATTACTCATTGATTACATAAACCTTATGACTACTCTTATTCTACATTCGCTGTTTCAACATGTACCCATTTCCCTTTTTAGCAATTTTTAGTCAAAGAAAGTTACTTACGATTTATGGTTAAGTATCTATAGTCTTAAATCTATAATTGCAAGAATCTTTTAGTATCAATTATATTATTATATATTATGTAAAGAAGGAGGCCAAATAATTAAGATATTTTATCTACCCTCATATAAATGTACTTATTTGCTATTTTTAAAATAGCCTCTCCTATTTCTCATATTATCAAACAAAACAAGGTCCTATAAATATCTATCTCTAAAATAATTAGTCATTAATAAGTCACCAACATGAGTAAATACAAAACACCAAAATGAATAACAACATCAAATAAAATAATTCCATGTAATTGAAAACCAAAATAATAGATTTATTCATAAGGTGATGCCTAACCCATATTCTACCCCTTTCTTTTATATCTTACCGTCCTAGAGATAAATTTCTAGGTTTTCTAAAGGATTCAAACCTATACTCTGATATCCCTTTAACTGTAATGTCTTAAATATAGAGTTATTATAACCCATCGTACATCCCTATTATCTAATAACAAGTTAGGCAAAAACATTTACTAAAGACTTCAAAATAATTGTTATAGTCTCCAAATAATTTAAATAACGGGAAAAATACAAATAATCCTTCTAAACTTTGATTTTTATGCTAATTAACTCCTTAAACCTTTAGAGTGTGGTTTTTAACCTCCTAAATTTTGATAAAATCGACAAACAACTTCCATAAGTTGAGACTAATCTCTTCAAACTTTGATTTTGATACACAAATACTCTTTTTAACTTATAAAAATGTGTTTTAAGATCTCTTAAACTTTGACAATAGTGTGACTTTTTAATTAAAAAAAGAAATATTCTTTATATTATCAATTTATCAAAGTTTAGAAGGTCAAAAACCACACTTTGAAAATTTAAGATGTAAATCCATACCTAAATCAAAGTTTAAGAGTATTGTTTGCAATTTTCCCTTAAATAAAATTCAAGTCTTCAAATAATTCATAATAACCTATAAGTAAATTTTGCAAATTTATGAACAAGTATTTTCAAATCTTATTCTACAACTCTAATTGTCCAAATTCAAGCATTGTTCTCATAAGTAAAATTCGATTTGCCTCTCGCTACCTTAGAAATCTTTATTAATGTATCCAAGTCTACAGCCTTACAAAATCTACTTAACATGCACTTGAAAAAGTTAATGAGAAGTTTAGTACAAAATACAATAAACACATACGCATAATACATACCACCAATAAGTCACAAGCATAACCATAATAACCAATATAACAAACACCACTTATTATCTTGATTATTAGCCAGCAAATAATATGGTCTTGGTGTCACAAGACTTAGGTTGACTCATGACTCTTAAGCAAATATATATATAAATATTATATATTTATTGGTGTGGATCATATCCATTATTCAAGTAACCTTTCCTTTAATATAGTTGAGTCGTCTACGGAACTTCCACTAAGGGAAAATTGTGTATAATCATCAAGTATCTGACCAACGCAATTGAACCCTACCAAAAGGAGGTCGAAACCAAACACAAGCATTACAAAATTTATTAAGTCTACATTTGAAATTAGTCTAGTTAACAGCTACTCTAAACAGGCACAACAAACAAACATGTATCTAGCACCTAGATCACTTGTTTTCATTGAAATCAATTACACTAAACTTTTAATACCTGATTACAAACATATACATCAACTTAGGATTCCTCTTTGTTATTCCGCCTTTTTGAATGTTAAAAACTAACACTCTTTAGAATTTAGATACAATTATTCACTCAACCAAATCCTATGCATAACGACATTGTTAAACACCTACACCTAAACCTCACATACATACACATACATATTGTCAAGCCTAAATTTTCGGTTTTCTTTTTAAATTTGATTCCCTACTTTCTAATTAATATTAAACCCTAACTCATTTAATATTAATTCTTAACTAAAGAAATTGGAAAATTATGGTTTTTATTAAAAAAATTTTCGCCACTCAACCAGAGTCAGAAAAAAGAAAAGAAACCATAATCAAATGGGTAGTTTGACTACGATTTAGTTACTAGTCTTTGATTTCAATTTGAATGAAGAATTAGAGGATTATGAATTTGAGAGCTAACTTATTAAACCCTAACGGGTACTATTATTTATTTTCTGAAATTAGGTTTATTTTTCAAATTATAATATTTTTTAAAAAAAATAAAGATAAGAAAAAAAAAAGAAACTAAGTTCCTACAGATTTTATTGTCGCCCTGAAGATGCCTATATATACGTTAGTCAGGATTATACGACCATAATTCTTTTCGAAAATTTTAATATGTCGGTTCTTTTTAATTTTTAAAAATCGATTGAGTTTACGTGTTTAATTTATTTATTTTGACTAAAAAATAACTAAAAGAAGGGTCTTAACTTGAAGTTTTGTTTTTATGGAAAATTCTCTAGAGGAAAACCCTAGTAAAAAGTAATTTATTAATTTTTATCTTTGGAAAACAACTTTTCCTAAGTATTCCTGACCTAAAACATCTTTTTTTTCTTTTTTATATTTTAAATTTAACTACTAAAACCAAATCATTGAATAATAAATAAATAAATAAAATCACAATAATTGAAACTAAAAGAGATTGGACCTGATAGGAATTGTGGTTGTCATCTTCTCTCACTATCAAGCTTAAGACTTAAACCAAGAAGGTAACCTGTCCTTACCCAAACATCCCTCTCCATTCTTAGATGAAGAGTGAGGTATGGCCCCCTCTTCTGAATTTTCTTTGCTAGCTTATTCCCAATGTTAAATATTGGCGAGTCGAACTTCAATGCATTGAAGACCACCCTACACCTAAGCTTTTGAAGATCTAGAGGAAGATCCCTAGATAGCTTAGAGTATGAACTATATAACAACAATAGTCCTTCCCTCTCAAGCCTCTTGTGGTACCATGCATAGATCTAGGCAGTAGAGACATGAAGCGGAGTCTATTTCTCCACAATGGGCCTAGTCCTTACGTGTATTGATGTTGCAGCATGTGTAAGACGTTGTTGTGCAAGGATGGGCGACGTGCAGTAAGTGTACTGTTGGAAGTTGAAGATAGGACAATAGAGTTTGTTGATGGATCGAGTGAAGTTGCCATGCACTGATTGCGTGCAAGTCAGCAAAGGGAAAATTGGATCGAATCGGAGCTCCACTCGGATCACTAAGCAGGTTGTGGGTGTAGGAGACACGTTAGCTACAACCGACATCTCAATAAGGATGGATTCATGAATTTTCTATTGGAAAAGGATGGTTTAGCACAAGTGCTACAAAATTTAGTGGTCGTTTTGGTGCTTCAGACAATTGGTGGGTGGTGACGGTCTGAATTGTGTAGTTTGATGGCCAAGGCGTTTAGGTCGTATTTAGTTATGGGCTATGGTGGTGAGGTTTTTTGTTGGCTGGAGGAATAGAGATAGTTAATTCAGTGGATGGTAGCATCAGGTTTGGTTAAGGCATGGAGGGTAGTGCATTGGGGTTTTGTTGTAGCTAGGTTTTAAGGAAGATGGAGGCAGTCGCGTTGTTGATGGCTGGTGCTAAGTAGCTTAGGTCAAGCAGCAATGGATGAGAGAAGGTTGTTGTGGTGATGAAAAATTAAAGGTAAGGTCGAGGTGTGATTGCTATGTGTGGCCGTACAAAGGGGACTATTTCGTCATCAATTTGGTGTTGGGACGAGAGTGACAGTAGGGTCACGTGAAGGATGGACACTACTGTCATGATTGGTATGCTATCTACTACGTTAGAATTAGGTGGTTGTAGCTGATCGGAGTATGGCTTCTGATTGGAACTAGCTGAAGCTTTAGCATTAGACGATTGTACGGATAGTAGCAAGGATTGGGCCGAGCTTTGGATGATGGTGCTTGGTCTATTTGCGTGTTGGGGTATTAGCTTATAGATTGATCGACATAGTATGCGTATCAGGCAAGTGTGATTGAAGTTGGTCGATGTTCGTGAAATCGAGCAAAGTTAGACGTACGACTGATGCCGGTGTTGTATTGTTGTACTTGACGATGGAGTCGATGAAGGAATTTGTATGTGAAATTGAAAGTGAATGGAGTGCTTATCGGAGAGGAATTTGTGTGTTCAGTCAACGTATTTGGTTTGATGCATTATGAAGTTGTTTTTTTTTTTTTTCCTTTTTTCTTTCCTAGAGCGTGTATATGTAAATTCTCTTCGGTTTATTCCATGTGATCCGTATTTATAAACTCCAGAACAAATCGTATCATATAGAATCGAATCAAATCAAATCTCTGCTACTGATTTGAATATGATTTGATAAAAATTAAATTAGATCTGAATCATTTATATCAATTCAAATCTAATTTAATAAAAATCAAGCTAAATTTAAATCTTTTATAATTATTCAAATTCGAACAAAAAGATTTGATTAGATGTGATTCCGTATGTTCAACTCTCTTTTTTATAAAAAAAATGAAAAAGATAGAAAAATAAAAGACACATAAGTACCTAATGAGATTTAAACCCCTAACCTTATACTTAAACCAAATACCAAGTCTATGTGTTTACCTGTTAAGCCATTAACTTGTACCTTGATTTTTAGTACAATTGAATTATAATTAAAACATAATTATTTGAACTGAACTAAACTAAAACTAAAACTAGTTGACCCTAAATAATTTATTTTCTAAAAATCTAAAAAAATTTATAATTTTTTCTTTCCTCATTTTTTTGTATTTTCGTCATTTTTCAATTTTTATTTTTATTTATTATTTATATATTTATATTATTTTTTTAGTTAAGACCCTATATTAAAAAAAAAAAACTATAACTATAACTATTATGAGAAAAAATCGGGTGTCTACACATACATAGTATTACAAATGAGCTAAGCTGCTTATAAGTTGTTCGAGCTTAGTTAGTAAACTAGTCGAGCTAGAACTTGAGCTTTAGTTCAAAGATAAATCACATTTATCTAAACGAGTTAAGCTTAAGCTTCACTTTAAGCTTGTAAGTAGGCTCGCTTTAGGCTTAACTCGTCTCATCTCGAGCTCGATTATTATTAGTAAATAAATCAAGCTTAAACTTAAGAAAAAAAACTCATTTATCTAAATAAGCAGAGCTTGAGCCTCAATTTACAAGCTTAATAGAAGCTTGGCTCTAGCTAGAGCTCAAGCTCGATAATTTTTAAATAATCCAAGCCTAAGCCTTCAGAAGCCCAATTTGGCTCAACTTATTTGTAGCCTTACATACACTACCATATAGTATATGACATGTGCCCTCAATACACTCCATGAATACCCTATGCACTCCATAATACACGGCATATGTTTCACATGCCTCCACAATGTATAAGGTATGTTGCATATATATGCCATGTACATCCCCCTCCTTGCATACACCATGTAATACATTTAACATATGTACACAGCGTGTGTTACACCATGTACATGCCTCTAACCATCTACACAAGCACTTATCGCCTATCCTTTTATCTACCGTATCACAATTGCATACCTATACATAAAACTACACTCATCTTCAATTTGTCCTTTAATATCCCTAGTTATAACAATACATTCAATTATTTGTCTCCAAATCAAACACTTCTTCATAAATTGAAACACCTTCAATAACTCTTGTAAAATAAAATCAATGATAAATAAGAGGTGTAAGAGTATTTTACCTATTCTTTGATTTGGAGAGTATCCAATGCTTGACCCATAAATCCTTAGATTGTTGCAAAACACAAAATCTTTAGGGTTCTCTCACCCTTCTTCAAGAAATCTAAAAATCAAAAATAAGAAAATGAAGAGCTTATAGAAGAACCTTACTCCTTGCATTTGCTTAAGTTTACTTTGATCTTTGATTCCTAAATTCTCCAACCCAACTTTGTACTTGGTTTAAGATAGTTCTTATAGATTCTTTAGTTGTAATATGGAATAGGGGCATAAGAGGGGTTTTGGAAAAGATGGAGAAAACCTAATTTAATTACTCTCTATCTATTAGTAGGTAGGATTTTCATTCAACCCTAAACTTCTAAAACTACCTTGAATTTAAAATGTATTATTTCACACCATTGACTTCATATTTGATTCCTTTTGTTTGAATTTGATAGGGTTCTATACTTTTATAAGCAACTAGATATGAATAGTTTTATTTATGACACTTATCATGAAGACAAGTTTCATAGGTTACCTTTTAATAGAAGTATTCATCGATCTTCATATGTTTTTCAATTGATATATGTAAATATTTGAGGTCTTTGCTTAGTTACTTTATTACTTATGCAATCTATTTGCCTATACTTACTAATTTAGACTTATTTACTCAATTATAAGCCTCAAGTTATTGGTATTCTTGATAAGTTCATTAAGCCAATTGAGAGTCAATTATTAGCTTACCTAAGTTGTTCAAATAATGGATCAGACTTCTTGTCTCATGCATGCCAAACCATATTTTATAGCTTAAGAGTTAGTCATTAGCATTCTATGGCCTCTACATCTCAATGGGAAGGTTGAGCAAAAATAAGTGCACATTCTTTGAGAAACTAGAGCCTTGAGATTAAAGGTCTCTTTTTAGGTTATGCACTTGGTAGAAAAGGTTACAATGTTCATGATTTGCATACAACAAGATTCTTATTGGTTGAAATGTGCTCTTTTATGAACCATCTTTCTTTCTAAGTTTAGTTCTTTGCTATCATCTTCACTTTTCACAAGTTTGTCTTCATCCACTTTCTTTTACTTAAAAAGATATCATTTATCAACCATTATAATATACCCTAATGAGAATGTGACGAAACTCTAATCATTAAGACACCTTTTGATATAATGGCTTATAATTTATTGAAACTCTAACATTAAACGCCTTTGAGGAGGGATAAGTGAACCCTTAAGAAGCAGTTACACTAAGGGACAAAACTATTGGTGTTTGATGCCAAAGTAAGAAATACCTTGAGGGGAAGAGTTCCGATCGAGTTGTTATAAGTGGTTCGAGAGTAATTCACTAGGTGGAAGGGTAGAGTCCCTACTTAGTGTCGTCTTAGACCTATGTAATGATACCGATAAAATGTCAATTTTGTAAAGGCATAGATTGTAATATCCTTTAAATAGAAAGTGATAAAAATAATCATTGAAATGCCTTTTAGTATAATAGATTAGAGGGTTCATCAGTTTCCTAAGTTAAGTACATTTTGGGGGAATTGATAAGTATCCCCCCTAAGAAGTAGCTATACTAAGGGACAAAACTACGTAATATTTGATGCTAAAACGAATAATATCTTAATGGGAAAAGTTCCAATCAGGTTGTTACAAGCATCGTACATTAGGTCTGATCATTTATCTCACATTGCATCAAATGTCGAGTCCTTTGTTACATCAAATCGACAACCCATTTCTTTTCCAATTAATTATCTTTAAAGTCTTTTCCACCAATTGCTCATATTAATGTACATTAATTTACTAGAGAAGGAAAATAACCCACGTAACTTAAGGACTATGTTCATTTAATGTGTGTTGTTTTGGTAAATGATAATGATTCATCTTCTTCAAACTCTTGTCCATATATCATCATATATCCTAAATTTTCTTAACATCTAGGACTGTTTTCCTCTTGACTAAGTCTTCGTCTTTGCACATGTTTTAACATCACATAAACCATTTTACTATACTTAAGTTTATAAAGATCATATTGGATTTTGGTCATGATTAATGAACTTGAGGTATTTAAGCTTAATGATACTTGAAGTTGATTGATTTGTAACCCAACAAGAAAACAATAGAGTCTAAAAAGGTATATTAGATCAAATATAGATGCCAATGAGAGTACTAAAATATATAAGGTTAGGTTAATGACCAAAGGGTACAATCAAATTAAGGGGGTTGGGATTGATTATCATGATACTTTCTTACCTGTATTAGCCCCTACAACAAATTGATATCAACAATGTGTGTTTATATGGTTCTTGTCGCGAAAAGATCTATATGATCCCTTCTCAAGAATACACTAAAGCTAGTCTTAATCAAGTTTCTTGACTTAAGAAGTCACATTATAGTTTCAAATAGGTTTCTAGACAAAGAAACCTTCTCAATTTCTTGTTTGCAAGGGATTTGTACAATTTATAAGTGATTATTGCTTATTCACTTGTTATTGTGTTAAGAGCTTTATGGTAATGCTTCTTTATTTTGATGATATATTGATTACTAGCACTAATGAAGATTCCATTGCTTTGTTAAAGCATGGATTAGATTTTGTATTTACTATAATAGTTTTGGGACAAGCTCATCTCTTTCTTACATTAGAAATTTGTTGCACATCTATTAGTATTATGTTACATCAATAAAGATTTATTCTTAATATTTTATATGGTGCTGGCCTTATTGGTTGCAAAACGTATTTCTTTAGTTTTACCCATGGGGATCAAGATTAATAAAGATTATGGTGATCTACTTAATGATATACTTCTATACAAGTACACAATGGGTAGACTTTTACATCTTTCTCTTACATCATTAGTATCTCCTTTATCGTACATAAGTTGTCATACTCCAAAGAGATGAAGTCATAATAGTCTCGCCATGTGACTTATTTTATGACAGAGGTTGACTTTATAGCCACTATCATAGATTAAGTCCCCACCAAATGAACTCAATTCAACTGCTTTAAAGTTTCAATTTGATACCTATCTATTATAAACCTATATTATAAGCTTGGATGATATTTATAAAAAACATGATTTTATAACCGAAGTTTTACAAAAGATTTGAGTTAGGAAAGTGATACATGGCAAAATATTAAAAAATTTCAAGAATTTACAAAGTTACGTTTGTAAGGAAAACAATAACACATTTAAGATAAGAGTTACAAAAGTCTATAGTTTTACAAAAATAGTAATATGTTAGTAGTAGAAAACTAAAGAGCATAGAAGGCAACCCTTATAGTTTCCCAATAAGTTAGTAAAACTGACGTTTAAGACATAAGTTAGCCAATTATTCATCATCCTCACTTCTTGATCCTACATTCAATTTTTTGCAAGATTACTTTAGGAGAATGGGTAACAACTTGCTCAGTAAGTGAGACAGAGACAGAAATCATTCAATACAAACACACTCAAGGTTTTTAATTATGTTAAGTTAGATGCCATGCATGTATAAGCATATTCCATCACATGACGTTATTTAGTCTGTCTTGAGATTAGAAAAATTATGTCTACTCTAATCCAGATTGAGGGTTCGACGTTACATACTCACAAATCGAAACCAAAATGAGGCTTGTGCAATGGAGAGCATCCTCCACCTGAGATTCCCTTCAAACCATGACCCTTAACTTTGTTGCAACCTCCTATCTTATTACTTAATTCGATTAAAGGTGTGGAAATGACCATTTTAACTATCCTCATCAAAAGGGTTCATATTTGGCTTGAGAATCCTAATCGTTTCTCTAATGGGATGTGATGCGTGTCAAGTTAGAAGTTAGGTCGGGTTTGAGTTAATTTGGTTTCCAAAGTGATCAACCAATTCAAACAAAACATAGTATACAAAACAATCATAGCATAGAGCTCAACTCCTACAGTAGCAGCAACAAAGTAATATCCAAATACATGTGTAGCACACACATAAACAACTATAGTACAATCATAAGCCAAAGCCTACCAAGGCCTTTAAGTACTTTGAAGTACTCCAAAATTCTGTAAGGCATTAATCTTACCTACCTAAATATAGATGCTCATTCTCCCCATATGCTACTCTTGCCTTCCTCTATTATCCTTAAGATTTAATGAAACCTCTTTTAGTTTCCATCTAATATACGATATATGTGTTTACTCTAACATTAAGTATGTTTATCAATTGTGTTAAGTGACTTTTCTAAAGTTTTATTTGGTATTAGTAATGTAGTGTAAGTTCTAACCAAAGTTCTGACTTAGTATAGGTTGTTGTCCAGTAGTTTCTAACCTAAGTTCTAACTTTAGTAAATCCCTAGAGATTATAAATATGTGACTTTCTGGCCTGGCCTTTGGCTCTAAGTGATCCAATATTCAGTCCTAACCATCTTTAAACATCCGGTTGCTCCTACATTTAGCTTCTTCTATCAAACTACTTCTTGACCGATTTTCTAACTTAAGTTTTGTCCCAGCTCTATCGAAGAAGGTTCTAACTTATGTTCTAGCTCTGATAAAGGTATAGAATTTATATATAAATCACTTACTGACCTACTATCGAACTCCTGGTGTGGTTAAGGATATTCCATAAAGGTCTACATTCTGACCCAATTTCGGACGAAGTTTCTAACCTACAATTTTACATTAGATTCTTATTTAGGAAGTTCCTCATTTACAATTTATCTTTAGAAATAGGGTAAATTCCAAATAAAAGCCAGTTCCTAGTCCAAAGCCAATTTTCCTAGTATATTCAACATATTCAAACCAGGTTATATTTTGACTTACTTTTTAGTACAGTTTCTAACCATGCTACTACTTATACATATAATTACTTTACATATACTTCACTTACCTTGCACTTCCAGAAGTCTAAACCTTACATATACAGTAATTATCAACTAAGTACCATAATCATTTATTCCCATTCTACTTATATTATCTACTAATACACAATTTCATAAAATTTGAAGAATTATCCTTAAGCCAATAATTATCTATTTTCACTAAAAATCATCATTCTTAAACTTATATTAAACTTCTTTTAGCTACTACTTGTGGGAAAATTTAAGGTGTACCATAGTTTTAGAAAAATTCATCAAACTCCTGTTGTAAAATACCCTGTCCAGCATATTGTCTATATAAAGTTGAAAATTTCCCCAAAATCTAACGATTCAATTTTAACAACCCAACCACATAACATCAAAATTAAACATCTTAAAAGTAGACCGATAAAATTTCATATCGAAACTACATGAATTGGTTTTTTAAAAACTTGATTAAAAATTGGTGTGTAGGAATTTTTTCCTAAAGACCTTAAATCTACATTCAAATTTTTGAAAATCTTATTAAAGATTTGAATTCCTTATGCAAAAATATTTGAGAAAACCAAATTTCAAAATTTTTGGTTTTCTCAAATATTTTTGGTATTCATTTAATACTTTTCCAAAATTTTTGATAAAAACAAAGAAATTGGAAAATTATGAGTTACTAGAGCTCTGGCCATCGTGGGGAGGAGCAAGGTTGTCAGCAGTACTAAGCAATGTTCACTCCTTCAAGTGGTGGTCTAACCTCACACCTAAGCGATGATCTTCCTTGGGAGCACAGATTTCTACCCTTTTGCACTATAATTTTCCATATTCTGTTACTTCATTCTCTCTCTCTATCTTCCTCACTCAATATTTTTTTCAACCTTACAAATGACTAACTTTGATTCAAACTTCAGTTTATGTTTTTGTATGAGGATTTCAGGGTCATTTGATTTTTAATCTTATGTTAACAAGTGTAGTAGCATAGATGGGGTATCTTAACATTGAGTTTTGCTTTATCTTTATACGTCTAATGCTTGTCACACCTAAAGTGATGTTTCCTAATTGTCTATTGATTTTTTAAAATAATTTTCCCACATTTTATTAATTTATTCAATGAATTTTATCTAATTTCAGGTATTTTCAATATTTATGAGAACAAATATTTGCATATTAATTATACTCGAAATATATGCATATCTTTTATATATTATTTTATGTCCATTATTAATTATATTACCCTATAATTTATCTCTAAGTGGTCATTAATGTCTGGAGCTTAATTCACGTGTTATTGATAATTATACAATAGTATTGTATATTTTCACTATTTAGCTATATTATTATTATTATTATTATTATTATTATTATTATTATTATTATTATTATACATATATATATATATTAAAATTTTGAGCCTATAGAAACACCTTGACTAATGTTATTAAGCCTCTCGTAAGTTTCTAATATAATCGAGTTACCTTCTCGAATGCCCTAAATCAACTACCAAACTTAGTCGTATAGATACATATCTCACATAAGTTAATTTAGTTCCTTTCTAAACTGAGATTTCCACATCTTCAAGCAGCTCTTCATCTTTTAAAGTATCTGGACTTCTAATCTTAGCTTATTTTATATCTCACACAATACTATTAATTTTGTTAGTTTTTTTTTTACTCCAACCGAGGATCATGTTCCCTTAATAGAAAGTCCAACATTGCTTTCTTAGAAGTGTAAGAAACAATCTACAATAAGTACATCAACTACCTAAGTAGGACATTGAAGCTTGGTAGCTACTATTGAAGAGCTTCTCTCGATTCATTCATTCTTCATAATCTTCAAGTTCCAACTTTATTACCTCTTGATTTGTTTTGTGATAATAACTTAACTTATTTGATTGTGTTTGATCCTTGTTTGCATGGTACAACGAAACATATTAGTATCGATTTTCTCTTAGCCTATGACCATTTTTCTCGTGAATTTTTGTGAGTTCTATATATTTCTTCTCAAGCACAATTGATTGATCTACTCACCAAGCTACCTTTAGCTGCATAACTCCACTTTATTTGTCTAAAGTTAGGCCTTTGACAAAATCTAACTTAAGGAGGCATGTGAAGAAGATTTATTTTTGTATTTTATTTCTTTTCCACTATGTACTTTCTTGATCAGACCACCTGTCATGCTTAGTTGACAATTCGTTTTTTTTTTTTCGTTCACTTAGTTTCCTATCATCAGTATAAATACTTTTATGCCATAAATTTTTAATAAGACTAATAGTTACATTGATCACCAAACTCTTCTTTCACACTCATCGCCATTACATCTTTCTGTTTTGTGATTCATGGAAGACATCCACTACTTCTTACAACCTTAACTTAACTTGACTTGTTCACAATCTTAGACCCTCATACTATACCTAACGTGGACCCTATGACCCTAGGACCTAGGTTATTAAAATAAATTAGATAATTAGAAGTACTGAGGGTGGGGGTAAGGGAGCGGTGTTGAAAAAAATAGAAGACAACAACTAACTCAAATCGAAACATAAATAATCTTAGCATTTCAACATATTTCACATAATTAGGTTATAACAAAACAAAATAGATGAACCGAAGTAATAATCCCTTACTCCTTTGCAACTTTTGTATTAATAAACCTACAATTCCTCCTAACTTCACCATTGACAAAGCTTTCTGGGTTGGTAATATTTCCTAACTTCACAAAAGACTCTGAAAATTGCTTGAAGAAAGCAATGGGGTCAAATGCATATTTCTTGACAAGTACTTTGGTCTCAATTGCAAGGATGCTAGAGTACATTTCTTGGTCTGATTTAAGCAGCCCATCTCCATTCAATAGCAATTGATAGAAGGAATTGTCAAATAGGTTTGGGGTTACATAATCCATAGGTGAAACGTTGTTGTCTCCTCCTCCTAATGGAGGGCATATAGATTTTAAATTGCTAAGCAAAGCTTTAGAGGCTGGATTTTTGGCTGAAGTTAGTTCAAAGTTTCCACCATTTATTCTTGCTCTGAAATTCTTACAACGTGCCATCCCGATAGTGTGCGATCCTGCGGAATAGATCAAACATTCCAATAGGGGAGAGGGAGGGTATTATTAGTAGTGATTTATAAGATGAAGATGGTACTGAAATTCACCTACTGATTTTGCTATTAACTACTTTTGTGTGTTGTTATTTTCATCGAGTAAAGTAATAATGTAGATGTTTAAAACATAGTTTTAAGGATTTTAACATTCAAATGCTCAATTAGGGCCAAAGATACATGGAGCAAAGGGTATATTCATAAAAATTCACTCAAATCGTCATCTTAATTGAAAGCACAGGCATTAAGTTAAAACCAATTCAAAGCTACAAGCACTAAATCGTTAAAAACTAAAGATTTAGACACTGACTTATCAAAAATTGAAAGTATGGGTACTTATGGGGGCATGTATCCTATAATTTAGCTATATGGTATATATATCAGTATTGATGATTGATATTTTATTATGTATTAATCACATACTTCTAATTTATGATCTACTCTTCATAAACCTGATTTTTTTTTTTTTTTTGCTAATTATTTATTACATATAATAACTTTAGGGGATAGTGAGGTCTCGAACTTGATTTATTTTCATTTCAATAGAAAATTAATATTATAAAAACTAGACTATAAGGGTTTTAACTTTTAAAAGCATTGTTTACACACAGTAATTTTCCCTTTTTAGTTTAAAACAGTGACTATAGAGCAATTGATGAATTACCAGCAAGGGCCACCATATCCGTGACGGAGAGGCCTTGATGAAGGAACTTTGAGATCATAGAAGGAAGGCTCTCATCTGCTGTTGGTAAATTTGTAGTCACGAGTTCATAGCTTGCGGTCCTAGAATCCTTCCTTCCTAATGGAACATGCCAATAAGGCCCACCAACCTGCAAAAAACAAGACGTGTTTAGGAAAGGTCCTTCTTTTTTGGTTAGGTTAGAGATAGATGGGGATAAAATATAGGTTTGCACGTGTCCAAAAAAAAAATATATATATATACGGATGAGTATAAAAAATGCGAAAACTCGGGTTTAAAAAGTGAAATTTACGTCAAAAAATACAGTAGAATTTTAAAATATTTTCCACAAAGTCAATGACATAATGCTCATCTAAAAATTTAAAAGCACTTTTGAAATATTTGGATTCTAAACAATTAATTTAAAAGATATGGTGTGAAATAAGATATTATATTTGCAATTTATCTCAAATTATCTTTTAGGTATGTAGATATTCAGATTTATCTTCATATCTTTATAAATTCCAAAAATATGCATCTAACTTCTCAATTGTCATTAAAACTCTCTGAATACTGATATTTTAAGAGTTTTTTTTTTTAATAATTTTAATTTTTAAAAATTATGAATAATTAAGTATAGAAATTTGGATTTTTTTACGGTTCCATATACGATTATTATGATACTGATCTTGGTTTTTATCTTGTTGTGATATAATATGTATTAAATATAAATCATTTAACTGGTTATATTTTTAGTAGTTGAGATTTAATGAATAATAAGGATTCAACAGTTTTATTAAAATAAAAAACAGGACTGTATGGATATGTATATACCAGAACAATAGCATCCCTAGCAGCAACTGTTAATATATCAGCACAAGAGACAATCCCTGGACATTCAGATTCGAGCTTGCTCTTGATCCTGTCTATGATTCGAAAACCTCCAAGAGAATGTATGTTTTCAGGAGCTCTTCTCTCTCCTTTGAGGGTCACCGTGTCATCCAGTAGAACCGAGCCATCACATCCCTGTCCACATGACATACATCATATCAAGCATTCATTCGAAACCTTAAATAAGAGTTGCATCATTATTGGTACTGGGCCAAATTGCAAGTTTATTCCTGGCACTACTAAAACAACTAGTTATGATGCTGGATTCAATTTCAAAATTTTTCTTCGTAACAAAGATCATTAAAATAAAAATAAGGTTAATTTTATCTTAATACTAACTTAATTTCTATTCATTTCATTTTTGAAGATAAACCAAACTATAACAAAAAAAAGAAAAAAAAAATGGAAACGTTACTTTTCATTTCCATCATATATTACCAAATACAAAACTAAAACAATATTTCATTCTATTTCCACTCATTTCTTTTCCCTCCTACTTATTTCCTTTAGTTTCAATCACCGCTGAAACCCTCCAACTGCCACTACTTTAGGGGTCTTTTAGCAGAAACTTAGGATGTTTACCAAGTACTTGGGAAGATATAGGCATACTTTTAGTAGTTTGGGATGTGAAAAATGTCTTGAAAGTTCAAAGGATTAAATTTCCATTTTGCATCCTATGATTTTCTGGAACAGCACAAGCATACGCGATTTCTGTTTAAATTTAACCGTGAAATTCAAGATGTCGAGACAACTTACATACCTATCTTAATCGCGTTTTGCAAATAAAAGACTACTAAAGACACGAACCTGAACGAAGCAGTCATGAAAATGCAGCCGAACTATCAAGGCAGCATTCCGCGGATCCGACAGAACAGCACATTCCATTTCCTTCCTGATGATATCGAGTGCACCTGGACAAGTAGACTTATAATAATCCAATGTCAAAGGAGGATCACTTGTATTCGAGGATCTCACGATTGCAAATAACAAAGCTGTAACTGCAAAAAACCGTAAAACGTGCAGCCTCCATGGTGGAAGAGTCGAGGTCTCCATAGTTTGATCAGATGATGGGGAAAGAAAGGGTAAGAGAAACAGTTGGGAAATATGGGTGTGGAAAAATGAGATATGTTAAGATATAAAAGGGGCTTTGCTACTTTGCAATGGGGCGTTGAGTGTTGTGTCTTTGAGTCAATAGTAGATGCAACCACCGTTTCACCTGGTTGGTGACATTGTCTAAACTACCAAATAAGTATATGCCTCCTGAGAGAGAATGAGAATTTTGCATAACTTTTATCACTCGGCTTTGTGTGAGTGACAAACCAGATTAACTAAATAATATTTAACAATTTCTTCCATTCGTCTACTTGACTCATTTATATAGCCAATGTTGAATTACAATTAGGGATTAGTTTGTCAAAATTTTGAAAATTTTATAAATGTATTTTTTTATTTAAAGCTTAAACCTTTTAAAAGTATCAATTTAATCGTAAACTTTTTAATTTCCTTTTATTTTTTAATATAGTTTCTTTGCTTATATAGAATGTTTCGCACCATGTCACTAAGATGATACATTAGTGAATACAAAAAATTTTAAACTAAATAAAGAATATGTACGAGAATCAAAGATTTTGGGTGCAATCATGAGTTCAAACAAAAACCATATCATAAAAACAATACTGGAACTACAGTTCATCCTAACATACTCACTTGTGTTTGACATTTATGTAAATAATTGCAGTTTGTTCATTCTATTTCGGATTATGATTGAATTATGGTAAAGATGCTATTGTCAAAATACATTCCTGTACATATCAAAGATACTGCCTTGCCAAATTAAGGAGTTAAATATTAATATGTAATGGCTGAGCATGTTTATTTGATGCAAACAAAATCAAACCAAACCGAATCTAATGTGAAGTCTTTTATTTTATTTTTTGAATGGATCACTTAACTAGAACCTCTCCAGTCGACTGAGTTTTACGTGTTGAAAACTCTTATTTCATCTCAAACTCAGGGTGGTGCTGCACCATAAGACACGGTTGGGTTTGGAAAATAAAGTTAATAGTAAATTGTCTTCATATATGGTCTTTTTATTGTTACATGCTTTTTTTTTTTTAAGGGATTTGTACTATTAACCATCTGACCTCATTTTTAATTTGATCATTTTTAGATTTGAATCATTAAACATATTATAAACTTAATAGTTCAAATTTAAAAACATGAAAATAAATGATAAAATAATAAGTATAATTGATTTTGTCAAAATAAAAACATAGGAGAATGGATGAGAACCCAACATTTTGAACCAAAACAAAACAAATTGTTGCCCTTCTTGTTACTTGTTAGGATACATGGACAGGTTTAAAACAATAAAAACGGCGATAGGTTCTTCTTTTCCAATTTTTTTTTTCCCGGCGGCAAAAACGGCCGTAGTTCGAAACTCGTAAAATTGTGTTGTCTCAATTGAATGTACAAAACGATTATCTTCAACGAGCTGGCATGCTACGATAATCAGGGCTCTGGCTATCTCGCATTATCGAAGCTATATTACTTATAAAAAATTACTGTATACAAAAAAAAAAAAAAAAAAAGAAGAGAAAACAACCTGATTTTAGTTTCTACTTTTCTCATATTCATTTTTAAGCAATAAAAAACACCCGAATGTAGGGCTCCTAATTTCACTATTAAAATATCTATTTTTCCAACTTTTTCTTTTTTAGAGAACCCGTGATCCACCATCCATTTTCGTTTTCATGAGCCAAATGCAATTACATTCTCTATTACAGAATCCAGATTTTGTTTCAAAACATTGGAGGAGGACTCTTACTTGAGCAACGCATTAGAGCTCAAACCATGAACTTTAGACTTACATAAAGAGAGAAAAAAAAAAAAAAAAAGAAGCTTTTTTAAAATCCAAAATAAAGATTTAACCTGATCCGCACCTCAAGAGAACTGGATCAAACACATAGATGGATCGGTATTATCTAATACTGGTCAAGCAACCACTGGTGGCCTAAGGTTACTTGTCCCAGGGAAGTACACATGGTTGCAAATGGATTAGCTGCTTTGGCGCAGCAGGAGAAAGGAAAGGATTTTGTTCTTAATTAAGGATTTGTTTATAAATGATATGTGCTCTTTGTATTAAAAAAGCAGGGAGAAGAGGACTCCTATATCTTGGTAAGCTAGCCGAATTTTGAGGCTGGGATGATGGCAATATAATATAACTGTCCTTTTGTTCTGTACTGAAATGTTTTCATAACATCACTGATTCAAAAACCCAAAAAAAAAAAAAAAGAAAAAAACCAACAAAAGGAAGAAAGAAAGGTAGCTTATACTTAATTTGACAAATTTGCAATCTTCTAAGCAATTTACTTTCTAAATTTTCATTCATTTTCTACTTTTTCTGTGGTATGAACTCGTAATAGAAACTTCATTGAACCGCAGGTTAGTATAATGAGTAAAATTTGTCATTTAGTCAAAGACTCAAAGTGGATGAGTTTAGAATCAAGCTTGAATTCTTCCCACAATTGAATTGTTAGTACCATCCATCATATATAACACTCTGAGAAACAAACAAACTATCGTCATTTCTCTCATCGATCATAAGAATTCAAAAAAGATGGGAGGCGAAGCGACAAAGAACTCGTGCAGGTACAAAATTACCTTCAGAAAATAAAAAGGAAAAAAAAAATTATGGAAGGACAGCAAGTGAAAGAGACAAGGACTGAAGAAACTCTCAGAAGGACCACTCAAATCGGCCAACCTTGTCCAGCTTTTGCAAGCTTGTCCAAGTATTACCTATATCAGTAAACGTAGCAACTGCATTTCTTGGACAATAGCTTGTAACACATCCTCAATATAATAAAAGCGAGAACTGTTCTATAATGTTGACGATGCATATAAAACAAATAGGACTGCTGTGTGAGTACATAAGCGCATTTACTTCAAGCCTAAAACTAGAGGAAAACCGACCAGAAGAATTTCAAGGTCTAAGATCCTCAAAACTAAACTCCCTTTACCCAGAGTACTGAGATCAGAAAGAAATTTTAGCAAGAGGAAATTCGCGCTCTAAATAATCTGCAAGACAAAAAGTAATATGACAACGTTAACAAGAATCCATTCTCTATGGTAACAGAAGCCATAAACAAAGATCACCAGAATACTGGCAAACTCATTAACCAAATTTTCTACCTCAGCTAAGCACCATCTCAAGATGCCGAGTGGCCCCAGTTATCCTCACTTCCGCTACCCTCTTGCAGTAAGATTTGCTAATTACTGTAATCATTCTTTTATTACTCCATAGTGTTCGAACTATCGGAAGGTCTAGACCACATATTAAAAATATTGCGAAAACATTTTCCAAAAAACAGATGCACCAAAATATTGGACAAATTACGATCACTATCAACACCAATGCACCTACTCAGATGTCATTTAAGGCAGATCAATTAGCAGATGCAATTAGACCCATATTTCCATAACCAGTAAACCATGCTTGGAGCTTACATCGCAGAAAAAACTAAGCAAAAATCAACTACAAAGTGGTATATTATTCCAGTACAATATATCTCAAATATCAGTAAATAAACTATTTAGACAACTGAAAAAGGATTTTAGTGCAACTCAGAGGGAATAGCCAATTGAGTTTCCATGAGCAGAATGGGGTATTCAGCTCTATTTTATAAATGTTGATAGAAAAGACATTAAACCGACAAGTGTGCTACACTACAGAGCATAAATATGGAAAAGTCAGAATTATCTCAGTATATTCTAATATAAGCTAGACTCCAAGTAGCCAAAAAAGCCGACAAAGTATAAAACCAGAAAATCAGTATGGCTACCAAAATTTTTCTTCTTTTGAATAGTTAGGATGGTGCTAATTGAAGGTGCTAAGTCTTTCAAAAACTCAAATATATTCTCAGGTGTACAATTCAGAATCAAATGCTTGATCCTTGATATAAGCAAATCCTACTTCTTCTGTATTATCACCATCAAAGCTCAAGTTAAAGATGGGAAAAACATTCTTATGCAGAATAGCTTTAAGCAGGGCAACAACAGAGCCGTTGACTTCAGGCCATGAAACTACTAGTGCCCCTCTCATGTTCCTCATTTCACATTGGCCCAATAGAGCAGCAGCCAACCCATCAATTACACTTCCAGATGGGAAATACTCCAATCCCTTTATCAACGACGATTCAACAGGAACATCACCAGACCCTCTTCTTTCGGTTGAAGTCTCCAGCTTAAAAGCAAATGTCTCATCAGGTGAGAGCCTACCCCTGAAGGTTTGCCTCTGAACGGAACCTAAGATGAGAACTCTCTCAGGGACAATTTGTTTAATCAGCATTTTTGCAATGATATGACATCTCTCCACAGCCACAGAACATTGAACAGAAACTAAGAGAACAGGATTATCTCCCTCACTAAGGGCATAGAGATTGCATGATTTATCTCCAATAGAAGGTTCCACTGAGATGCCAGATAAGGGAATCTCAGGCAGGATGAGGCTTCCAATTAGCTTCTTTGATGATATCTGACTGAAGAAGCGGAGAGAAGCAGGAGATAATGCAATGATGAGGAGAGGGGGATGAAGAGGTTCATTAAGCTTGGGATGAGAGAACAAGAAGAAAGGTGATGGGATTTGTGGGGCAGGATGCACAAAGTTGTTGAGATCTTCCTGAAAAAACCTTGATGGTGGAGGAATCTCGGTCAGAACATCTTCCATTTTATCTTTGATCCAAGTCAGCCACCTGCATTGAAATATCATATGTCATTCTTACCAAAATATTTATGTCCATACCACTCTCCAAAACATCCAATAGCTGCAAGTGTTGAAACTATTTTATGCAAGTTTTGAAACCATTACTAATACACCTTTCTCCTTGCAATAATCTAGCAAACTGTAATCCCGGTCTCTGTCCTTCTTTTTAAATATTTTTCTGAATCTACAACCTTACTTGAACAAGAACATAAAGTGAGTATTTGAGTGAGACCTTTTAGTAGCCTATTCCTTCTATGAAATTGTTATGGGCCCATCTAAAATATCTAGTCGATAAGCAACTGATAGCAAATATGCCTTTCCTCAAATGGGATTCACACCCCTCCCCCTCTCTTTATTTTACATTTTTCTTAATACAATATTCAAAATTTTTTTGGGGTAAATACAAAATTCAAAAGTATCAAATAACTACTAGTTTTTCATGGTAGAATGCAGAGGTAGCCAAGGGCAGCTGGGAGTAATGGTTAACTATCATGCAAGATGAAAAAAATGATTTCCATATTACTTTCCCACAAAAATTCACTTCTCTCATTTTCTATTGATATTTTCAGCTCCAAGTAACCCCAATCCCTATTGCCAGTTACCACCATCATATGCTGCTAAAAGCTACTAACAATTGCAATTACCCTTGAATGGTACAATGATAGTGTAGCATTATGCCATGCATCATACAAGTTCGTTGAAAAGGTTTGGTAAACGTTTCTTATGAAACAAATGCAAAGTAGTCACCTTTTCATCAACATTCAATTTACTTTAGAATTCTTAAAATATGTGACACAATGCATTTGATGGACGTCATTTGCTATCTCCGAAGAAAGCCACATTGATAAAAATTGACTAGAACACACACTCCAAACTCCCCTACAATTAGACTTCATCATTTGTTAACAAAAAATAAGCTAGATATCAGATTTTATGAGGACATCCTATTCCCTAAATTTGCTGGAATTCCAGCTCTCTGAAGCCTAGTTTTAGAATTTCTATCTCTAAAAACATATGATTTCTTCCAACTTCCAATTATTCACTCTAGGAAACATGGAGCTTTCCACTGGCCACCTTCTGGCCTAAATTCCAAATTCCAGATTCTATCAGACCTAATCCATACCAGCCTGATATCTTGCGCTGGGCATGCTCGCAGTCAGGTGATTATTCTATCAATAGCTGCAATGAATTCTTTGCTCCATCACCACCTTGTATCCCTTGGCATAAGGTTGTATGGAACTAAAGCAACATACCAAGACATACATTCTTCCAATGGTTAGCCTCAAACACTAAACAGGATGATGGTTTGGGGTTTAGTGAATGTTGCAAACTGCTTTCTATGTATATAAGATCATGAAAACTACTCTCATCTATTTTTTGACTGTCTGTACTCATCCCTAGTGTGGGCAAAAGTCTGTGAAGCTTTGAAGTGCCCTCCCTCTTACTACTCATGGTCAGGTGTAACTAGCGGTTTAATTGCCACTGCTGGCTCCAATTTTTTTCAGATCTGCCTATGGAGGTCGCTCTTTCTGCTACACTGTACTATTTTTGAAGAACAAGGAACAATGTTTGCCTTGGAAAGCAAATCCCACCCCAATGCTCTCTAGCCAACCAAGTTCTAGCATATAATAGCAGTCATCCACACAGCATTCCACCCCAACCGCACCCACCCCCCCCCCCCGGGGAAGCCAAAAAGAACAACAAATGCATGTTTCTTTCTTCCCTTACTTGCACACAAAGTGAACCAATTATAATGACATTCCATCTCCATTCTTTGAAGGTTATAAAAGGATGGATTGTTACTTAAATTCAAGAAGAAACTGGGTTCTTGGAAGCTTATCCCAAGAATTGAAAACAAACACAGCCAAAAGGTTTTGAGATTCAATCGGAGACTTAAATGAGTCAGAACCAAAAGGTCTATGATATGCAACAGCATTCCTCCCAATTAAAGACATAGATGCCAGAGTTTATATTAATCCTGAATAAGTACTACTCAAACAAGATGATCCAAAAAGATGACCTAATTTAAGCAAAGGTAGAGCATTTTAATATATAAAAGCAAGCAGCAACCAGTCAAATTCAAAATAGAACAACAATCGTGGAGCCCTTTTAACTTTGGAGCAACATGTTTCACAGTATAAATAAATTTAAAAGGGAAAAAAAAAAAAAAGCTGCAGAACACGGACTTGATTCAATATGAGCTTAAGAACAAATGAAAAGCGCACATCGAAGCATAAATTTAGACTCTTTATAGAAACCATAATCCAATTGCAATCGAAGTGCTCCAGTGAGGAATACTGAATTAGGGCTTGGACATAAAAAATGCTGAGTGAAGAAAAGGAAAATGGAAACAAACCGTTGACGTAACAGAGACAGCGATTTACTCAGTTGATTACTAAAAGCGGACGATAGGCAAACTCTGTCTGTTCGAGTAGATGATGCTGTGGAGGAGAGTGACAAGAAGATACTGTGAGTGTGAGAAACTGATAAAAAGGCACAAGGCAAGTTGATGTGTTTCTTCCCGGACAAGACAAGGAAAAAGAAAATAGAGTTTGATACCATGACGAGTCATTTTACTAAAAGTGAAAAAAATATTACAATTATAGCGCGTTCACTTTCGATTTGAAATATGCGTTTTTAGTGTAATTCTTAATAAATTGAAAGTGTAGATAGTGTGCCTTCAATACTGTTTGCACCTTTCGTGTCCATGTATAAATATTCCACGTGGCACTGTTGGAGGAAACATATAGATGAAATATCAGTTTATTTTTTTAATGCTGGTAAACGTTTAAAATAGTTAATAATTTATATTTTTTATTTTTTATTTTTTTTAATAATGCATACTATATGTCAATTTTTTTTAAAAAAGAAAATGGTAATATATTACGTATATTGAGTAGTTACATATTTACCGTAGGTTCTTCAATTTATTGATATTTATTAAAAAAATTTATATTTTATCTAGATTAAGGTGTTTTTATTGTTCAATAAATAAATTGTACCAATATCGCTATGGAAAATATTATTATATGTTTTTTGCAATTGTCATATTTTTTTTAGGCGTTCACAATGTGCTTGCTAGAATTAATTAATTGAAGTTAAGTAGTGTATTATGCAATTTAACGAGATGAAATTATGCAATTTGTTATGTTGTCGCTTAATGGTATTATTAGGGTGAAAATAACAAATTATGTGAAAATTATTATGTATGCGAAAAGAAATATTATGATGGGTAACTGAAGACCAAAGTATAATAGGAAGCCTATTAAGAAGTTGAAAATTAAAAATGATTTGAATTTCTCTCATTTTTTTTAGAATTTGTGAATGCACCTGAGTTGACCTAAGTGATATTGAAATTGTATACAAGTATCCATTTTTTTCATTATGTCAGAGTTACTTATAAGTTAATGGCCATTAAAAATGATGAGTATGTTGAGAATTTTATTAAGATGTCTGAGTTTTTGGGAAATAGAGTATTCGAGAAGTATACATAATGCACAACGAGGAATTGAGTGCCCAAACTGAGTATGAAATACAAGAATAAAACAATCCAACCTTTCTGACACTCCATGTGGATGACCAGTGTAAAGCAGATGAATGTGAATGCGAATGCGTCAAATGAATCGTAAATGGATTTCACTAAGTACAAGCATGTCGATATCACAGAGGAGCAACTTGACAAAGCATCAAATTCTATTATCGAACACGAAGAATCTTACGATCTATATGTAGAGAAAATGCACGTGGACATAAAATGTCGATGATAAGGGATAGGAAGAGGCAGTTGAAGATGGTAATAAGGATCATGTTGGAATAAATGAAGACAATGGTGAGGTTCACGAAGATTTAGGAGAACCTCAAGTGAGACCAGATGCTGTTGCTAATAATGTACCAATCTGACTACCTTACGAAGATGGCCCAAACAAGCCTTATCATCTCACTCGAGTACCAATGTCCAATAATTAGTTTGAGAACCTTCCATAATTAAATGAGTCGGTGGACAGGCTTGTGAGAGATCTTATTCCATTTTACAATGGTACGTAACGTTCAAGAGATATGTTAATGAAATGTGCAACAACATTAGCACATTAGATGACTCGAGTGTCGGCATGCGTTTCAACACTAAGAAAGATTTCATAGATGCAGTGAAATCGTTCCACATAAGGAACCACTGGGAGAAGTCGTATAATGAGTTTTCGAAATTATTGAATGTAATGAAGGTAAGCAATTCAGGGACATAGGTGGATCAGGGTGGAGTACTTCATCGAAGCCAGGTGAATCTCATTTTAAATAGGTTTTCTGAACATTCAAGCTATGTATTAAAGCCTTTAAATATAACCGGCCTCTTGTTTATGCTGATGGCACTTTCTTATATGGCAAGTATGATCATAAACTATTAGTAGCATGTAGCATAGATGGAGACAATTTAATAGTTCCGTTAGTCTTTGCTTTAGTTGACACAAAATTGGTAAAAACTTGAGGATGGTTCCTACAGAAACTTAAAGTCTACGTAATCAAGCAGAAAGGGAAAACCTTACATCTTATCTCTAATAGAGCATCCAACATTGATTCTACGTACAAGGAACCATCAAATGGGTGGCCACCTCCGTTTGCAGTTTGGAGATACTACTTGTAGTATGTTGCTAGTAACTTTAACACAGCCTACAAAAACCAATTCTATAGGAAACCTATTTGGCTTCTAGGTGTTTAGGCAAAGGAAAGGAAATTCAAATGCTTCATAACGCAATTGGAATGAGTTAAAGAGGATGCTCTCGAGTGGTTTGCTAATGTGGATTTGGACAGGTAGACGCTTACATAAGATGAATATTACTGTTTTGGCTATATAACATCGACGTTATCAAAAGTTATAACTCAATTTTGAAATTGGCACACGGATTACCCGTCACTACATTAGTCAAGAAGATATTTTACAACTGCATTGCGTATTGGGAGGAAAGACATAAGGATGCTAGACAAGCAATTAAATCCAGTAAGATTTACACTGACTACGCTTTAGGGATATATGAAATGTGAGAAGGTGAGCTAGCGCACATATTCAGTTTTCAAAATAGTCTTTTTGAGATTTTGACTAGCAGTCGAATGATGAAGACAAGCCTAAAGGGAGGATGAAGGACACGTATGGTTGACTTCAAAGGTCATACATGCACGTGTCAAAAGTCGCAAATATACAGGATTCCATGCTCCTACGCATGTACAGCTACAGCAAGTATGAGGGTGGACAACAAATCGATAATAAGGCTATGGCATAAGTAGGTAAACCAAATAGAGTGTTACAATTTCATTTCTATATAGGTATTATGTTACACTTTATGTATAAGCATAAACACATGCACATTATTCTATCTACTAACCATGTTCATTTATATTTACAGAATAGATGGTGCTAGGACCTATCGATCCACGCATATTTAGGTGGTAAGCCAACTATCGTTTACAAGTCGTTTAGGAGGGCAAGGTTAGTAATAACATTCTCATGTGCTTTTAATTTTTCATACAAGTTATATTACTTATTAACTTCATCGATCATTTGTGTAAGAGGTTGCTTATGCACTATGAGTACGATGCAGTAAGTTATCTTTACGTAAGGATGAGTAGGATATCCTCATACATCTTAGAATGGAACCTTATATATGGGAAGCTGGTTTCTGAGGAGTTGCATAACTTTCATTTATCAAAGGTGATCATCACACTGTAGGATGTAAGGGTCTAGCTTAAGCTTCTAGTAGAGGGGTTTACAGTGGTAAGTCGAACTAAGACAGATGATGACGAAGGCAAGGCTGATGTAAAGGAGAGGTTACTAGGCTTTAAGCTTACTCGAATGAGGGGAGCTCATAGATCTCTTACATAGTTGCAAGAGTACTTTCAGATATTTCTTTGTGAAGCAGATGACGAGACGGTTTGATAGGATGTACGTACGTACGTACATATTCAAATCGGTGAGTTTGATTTCCAATCCGATTTTGTGTAATTTTGTAAAAATAGTAAATATTATTAGAAAATTATGAATTTTGTTATTCTAGAATATTTTTGTATTTAGTTTTTAGGAAAAATATTATTTTGATGAAAATATGTCTCATGATATAGGGTCCTTAACAAATCGTGCAAAACCGAGCATATTTCAGTTTAGAAATAAATGATCTTAGGAGTGTAGTTTTGAGCCCAAAATTTTTATGTAGATTACTTAGATGATATAGAACAGTACTATGAAGCCCGTTTTCAAAAATTAATTTTGAAAATTTTAGATAATTTTTAGGCCCTAAAATGAGGCATAAAATGGGTAATTTAGGGTTAATTAAGTAATTAAATGGTTAATTACTGATTTAGTAAATAAGTATGTGTTTTAGGATGTTGAAATCTAATGGAGTATGATACTCGTAGCATTTAGGGTGTTAAATGTAATTATTAGGTTAATTATATAGTAAATGAGTAATAGAGAAAAATAGTAAATTTTAAGTTAATTTTATAAATTAGAGTAATTAGGTGTAAAATCTAATTTAGGATGAATTTAGACATTTTGAAATGATAATTGATGTTGGAAGATAGTAATTAGAGTAATAGAAATATTATATGTGTATTATGTACATAATAAGTAATAGTACATAATACATAATTATTAAAAATATAATAAATAGAAAATATTATAATAAAAATTGATATTATCATAATAATAAAAATGTACAATAAATCTGATAGGAAACTTGAATTTATGCAATTAAAAGAAAAATGTAAAAATTTCTCATGTCAAGAGTAAACTCGGTATACTAATAAGGATTTAAGTGTACCGGGTGGAATAAAATACTAATTAGAGATAACGATAGTATTTAGGAGATCGAGAATTAATGTGATTAATTTCACATTATGGGTTGAAATGAATTTCTAGGATTCGAGTATAAAACAATACTTAGAAATCGAATTAGAATCTAATTTAGAAATCAATGTGGAAACCGAACCCGAACCCGAATCCGAACCTAACCCCAAACCTAGAATAATTATAAAAGACTTAAGACCTAGATAATTAGGCATATTAAACCCTAAACAACACATAACAATAAGCATTATAGGATAAAATGAACCTATAATAGTTATATGAAAAATTGAAACCATGTTTGTGTTATAAGGATGATAGGCGATGGTCTGAGCAAGTCAGACCTCGAGTGAATGAGCGAGGAATCGAGGTAAGTTGAGATTAATACGTTGCTGTATTTTGGAGGCTTAAGATTATGCTTGGTTGTGCTTGTTAGATAGTTGGATATGTGCATGTGCTTGATTATGAATGATGCTATGATTCTATCTGTTGTCCTGGCTTGTATTGTATAGTTTGTATGAAATGATTGATTACCCTAAACTGAACCTAATCAAATATATGATCTATAATCATAATCAGATCTATATGGCAACCCATTAGGGGAACTTAGGACTCTCCGGCTAAATACCGACCCTTTCGAAAGGGATAGCGCAGAATTACAAAATGGTCCCTTCTTCATCCTTAATTGAACTAAGTGACATGAGAGGAGGTCGTGGTGAGGGTGAAGTCAATGGTTCAAAGGTAGTCGCGGGTAGAGTGAGGTCTTCATTGCACAAGCCTGGGTTTGGTCGTGAACTGTTGCATTAATGGCAACTCTTCAACCCAGATTAGGGCGGGCGCAATTAATCTAATCTCACGACGGGCCAGATAAGGTCGTGCAATGGCATTTATTTGAACATGCATTGCACTTAATAAGTTGATTGATAACCTTGTTGTATTTGTTGTATAGTTTTAAGTTCTCCATCCTAACTTACTAAGATGTAGTTGCTCACATCCTTATAGACGTCGTGCAGGTGCTGGCTAAGAAGCGGTAAACAACTACTCTGAAGCTAGCAATTGCTGGATCCTAGGGAGTGAGGAAAAATATTTGAAGAATGAACATATATTCTGAAGGTATAAGTTTTGTTTTATTTAGAATTTTTCATTTTTGAACAATGTAATAACTGAATTATAGTGTATATACATAAATTTATTCACTTTCTTAGGTAAATGATTTATTTAAATTATAAACTGTTTACTTCAAAGCGGGTTAGTCATGGACGCCTTGTGTAGATTAGGTCTAAGATAGCGGTTATAAGGCCAACTTCTATCTTAGGATGGTTTACACGGCGGGACTGTTATGACTCTACCGTTTCAAGGCGTAACAATTCGGTTGAATGGAATCGCCTAAACCGGTTGACCTTGAACTGCCAAACCTAAAAGAAGAAAATGGGTATGAAAACCAAACCCCTCCCCCAGACATGACATCTATTGTCAAAGATGTATATGAAAGAATGTTATATCTAGCAAATTAAAATATTTATAATATGATCATATCAGCTTTCACCAAATTCATTAATTTAATATTTACTTTCTACTTCAAAAATAAATGAAAGGAATAAAAGTCTTGATAATTATTATAATATCTAATAACGGCTTTAGACGTCATCATCAAAATATAACTTTGAAATAAATTTGAAATAAAGCAAATATTTATTACATAATAATGAAAGATAGTTAGAGAGAATTGTCAAATTAGCTTTTAGAAAACGAATATAATAAGTTTTGATATATAGAAATTCCTTCGAAGCAAAATATATTTGTAAGAACTGGATAGTAACTCATTAAATATTTTATAAAGAAAGAATCCTATGGAAAAAAAAAATTATTTATCTCCTTCGTAAAAAATTTTATATAATTACCTTAGAGATACATGTTAAGGATCAGTCAAATAAACAAACTTTTTAGCTTCATTTATATATTTGTTTTTTATATATTACATAATGTTAAAAGGTGGCATTTTAGGAGAATAAAGTGGTAAGCCTTTGAATTGGCAATGCTCTCCTCAGTGAGGATTGGGACCATTATACGTAAATTTACCCTTATTAGAACTATTTTTTGTTTCTTTTTTTTTCTCTTTTGCCCTTTTGGATTTGAAAGGTGCTTATAGGAAATATATAAGGTCTTATTCCATATTTGAATAGAGTAGAATTATTTCCCATCTAAAACCCTTTCTCTTTTTACTTTAAACATGGAGAGAAATTAAACAATACAAGTGGAAAAGAAAAAAAAAAAAAGGGGTTCAAGGGTCGGTAAGAGAAAAAAAAAACTATTCAAGGGCTATATATCGGCTCGTAAACCACCAGGGTAGCTAAACTATCTCGGAACTGCTAGCAAACGAGCCAATCACAATTTACCATAGAACCAGCCCATGAACTGGCGGTTCAAGATTGGTTTGGCTTGTTAAGCGGGTTTACACCTAAATACCAACCCTTATTGACTCTTAGTTTTATATATATATATATATTTCCCTAAGGTTGATTGGAAGCCATATACTGAAGAGTTGCTGCAATTGTTACTGCATTTTTATATTGTTGGGCGACACATTTGGACTGCCCAGGTGCCACTCATATGTTTGTATATCATTGAGTGGTGTTTCCTTAAGGTGTCATTCGATAGTTCGATAGATACTAGTACCTTCTACATGATGTGGACACCTTTGAGCAGTTCTATTAGCTGGACTTTCGAACTAGGACGGATGTTGATTGGATTAGCATGCATACTGCATACATCTAGGCTTGGGGTTAAAGGTATGAATTCTTAGTACATATCTAAGGTCCTTGTAGAGTCAGCCAAAGCTACTAGTTGTAGTATAGATAGATCACTCAACGTTACATTACACATAGTAAGTTATCACTAATTGATTGGAAAGTACATGTATAATTGTCTAATTGTTTATATATTCGTGCGTGCTTACTATTAGCTATTTTAACACATGTATGTCTATTTATTTCAAGTGAACTTACTTAAGGATGTACGATTGATAGCTGACTATCCCACAACGTTTAGTATTGCAAATGGAGCGCTGTAGTTTGTCGAGCAACACATCGGCCTCATTCTTTACTCACATCACGAGGGGGTACAACAACTACCCTATGTAGACAATGGTGGAGAGCAGAGACTACCTATGGATGAAGATATGCCGACTTCTCATGCACCACCTAAGGGTAGAGCCCGAGTTTAAGGAGGCAAGGCTTGATCCAAACATAGCCGAGGAGACCTTTATGACGATGTGCCATTACACAGGCAACATTCCATAGACCTCAGCCAAATTAGTGCAGGATAGGTACATGCTTTAGATATGGAGTTACCTTCACTTCGAGAGTTGAATTTAGCTCTAGGGTTGGATCTAACTCTTACATAACTCCCCAGTTTTAGCATCAGCTTGATCTTACGACTCCACAAGTATCTTAAAAGCGGCGTTCGACCCACATATAGTTATCTATGGTTAAAGGTGTTATTCAGCTGTAGTTGGCCCTTCAGTGGACCTAATCTGTCTTAAGGATCTTGATGATTCACTACCTCAACTTATGCAGTCACAAGATGGCTGGAGGCATTTACTTTTGTCCCCTGTATTAGGATCTTCATAGGCATAGGCGACAGTAGATAAGTTTTATCATTTTTTTTTATACTCTTGTATTGACATTAAGACATGATATTTTTTTGTATATATACTTATTATTCAAATCTCAATTTAGGTTTCATCGAAAGTTACAATTTGTGGCATGCTTTTCTTATCATAGCATTACAAATTTTGATTATTTTTTACTTTAATCGACTCCTATAGTAAATGGATGACCATTCCATGTGCTGAGTCTTATTGTTGTGCCTACCAACATTGGGAGTTAATATTGGAGAACGATAATCGGATTGTATACTTTGAGGTTTTTAATCTACTGTTAGTTTATGCATAAAGCAATGTATTTTGTGTTAAATTTATCATTTCGCTTGTAATGTGTGGGTGAAAACGAATTAGGGTGTATTTAGTAGATATGGCTTTAAATTATACTGAAGATACATTCACTATATGTGCCGGTTATATATTGTATGTACTTTTTGTGTAAAAATTAGCAAATTCACATGTATTTTCATTATACTATAACTGTAATATTTTTTTTCATAGGATCCTATTTCGTATTATTTTTCAAAAAAGGAACCATATTTGTATAAAACTAAAAAGAAATAACCCTTTTTTTCTTTACCAAGAAAGTCGCATATACTCCGCAAACTACAAGATGGTGCGGAGAATTTGAGAAAGTATACTCTTCCGTTGATATCATTTGCTTATTGTAATTTTATAAACCATTTTATTTGTGTTTTGTTTGTATAATTGATTATGATATTTAATAAAAGAGGATTTAAAATATTAGAGTATTAGATAAAAATTTAAAGATTTATTGTTAGATGATGGTGCAAAAATCGAATCCACATAGTATATAATAAGTAATTCAATATATTTTTTAAATTCTAAAAATTATCATATACTAAATCCGAAAATAATAAGATTGAACTTTATTATATTTTTTTTTGGTAAAACGAACTTTATTATAATTTATATTATAAATAATTAAATTATTTATTTTTTAATTATAAAAATTTATATACAGCACTACGTGCACTAAGTTCTAACAACCAAACATTGCATAAATCTCGTTGAAGCCAATATTGAATGGATATTTATAATATTTAGGTAGTTATATATATATACACATGATGCCGCGTGTCCTTTCTGCTTTAGATCGCTTACTTGTTAATTTATTCGTATGAATTATATTGGTCCTAATACAGTGTTTTTAACATCCTATTATAACTCGTTGTTCGGTTTTCAAGTTCTTAATGTAATAAATATATAGGTGGTGTAAACTATTTCTAATATTAATAACCTATGTGATGAAGTTACGGTAAAATAAAGTTTAAACAAGTTTTATTTTGGGAAACAAACTTCTCAGTCACATCCTCTAACTTTTCTCGTACTTGTAATGTTGAACTAAAAAGAATAAAATTTCCCTCACAATCCTAAATCTAGTAAACTTTTTTTTTTGTTTTTTAGCTAACTATTTTATACTTAATCTAATTGATGCGGATTAAGAAGGAGTAGATATGATATTATTAATATTTTTTATTTTAGGATTTAGTTAGGTAGGTATTTTTTATTCAAGATATAAAATCTTTTAATTTTTTATATTTATTTAAGATTTAGTTTCTTAGAATATTAAATCATATTATGCTTATAAATATGTAAAGCTTGTAATTAATTAAAAAAAAGTGATTAAATATTAAATAAAATTATTTTTTTGAATTGATGTGATGCATTTTTTTTTATTGATAATGTGAAGCCATGTTTTTTCTTGTTGATTGTATGAAATAATCAAAATCTCATCATATAGTGTGAAGCTATATAATTTATTTGTAGCGTAAGACCATCATTTTAATCTAGTGGTGTGAGGCTACTATGTAGATCTTTCCATGTATTATTATTTCTTCATTTAAAAATTATTTAGATTAATTTTTTTTATTGATTTCCATACTTTCCCTAATTTTTTTCTTTTATAATTTTGTTTTCGTTATCCTATATCAAATTTGGTATTAGAACACTCTTAGGTTTCTTCTTAGAGCCTAGATTTAGTATTTGTTTTTGGACCAAATAAATAAAATATTTTCTTTTCTTTGTTGTTTACTCAACAAAAAAAAAAAAAGTTCGAAACTAAAGAAAGCTATAATAGTATAACTTTCATAAGAGATTTGAATGAGAAAAGTCATATTAATGAGATAATTAAGTAATTAAATTCTAAGTTAGATAATTTATTTAATGTGACAAAAAATTTTATTCATTGACTTTAGATAGGAGAGACATATCACATCACTAATCTCATATATTATTTATGAAAATAATATAATAGATAATTCTTTTGAAATTGAACCATATTATGAAAATATCTAGGATAGTGCATTTAAGGAACTATAGGAAGTTTGTGAGTATGTTAGCGAGGTTGTGCCAATTCCATCGTTAACTAGGTTAATCTTTTTTCAAATAGATAATAATTCTATAAAGAATGAAAGAACATTATTGATGAGATTATACTAAATGCTCTTACATTACAATCTTTATCTCATGTCGAATTAGTTCTTCTTCAAACTCATATGTGTACAAAAATTGATAAAAAAATTAATCTAAACAATGAACTATATGAGTTTGCTAGAAATGTTCATTGTAGAAATCTAAAATATTTGGAGAAAGACATGATGATTGGCATTATCAAAGACTAGAACAACAATATAAGAGTAAACAGATATTATATTTGCAACTATTTATTCGAGCAAAGAATTTTTAAGCTAAGAAAAGTTGATGAGAAGCATGAAAAACTGTTTGATTATGAATTCAATATTGATTTTAGCAAATTATTGTTTGATCTAAGATAATTCAGATGAAATCTTAGAGATTCGAGGATGAATCCTTTTAGGGGTGATGATGCGGATCGAAAAAGAGAAAATATAATATTATTAATATCTTTTATTTTAGAAGTTGGTTAAGTATGTGTTTTTTTATTCAATGTATAAAATCTTTTATTTTCTATATTTATTAAGATTTAGTTTATTAGAATATTAAGTCATATTATGCCGCAAATGTTGTAATCAATTAGAAGAAAGTGGTTTTTAAATTGGTGATATGCTTTTTCTTTTTATTAATGATGTGAGGTAATAGTTTTTTTTTATTGATTGTGTGAGACCATAAAAAACTTATTGTATGGTATGAGGCGATATAATTTATTGATAGTGTGAGGTAATTATCTTAATCTAGTTGTGTGAAGTTTTTAGATATATCTTTCCAAGTTTTACTAATTTTTTTATTAAAAAATTATTTAAATTAATTTTTTTTATTAAGTTTTATACTTTCTCAAATTTTTTTTCTTTGATAATTTTTGCTTTAACTGCCCTACATCACTAATAACTTGAAAATTCAAAATATCATCATAAAATTTGAATTAAAACAAAGATCTGCCTCTAACCTGAAATGTAGCGGCTCAACTGTAGTACTATCTAAATAACATTTTCTTGTCCATCTAATAGTAACACGAATGAATTAGAAAAAAAAAAGGGGTTAAAAGTGGGGCTTTTATTGAATATTTTACGTGGCACTCCAATAGGACAGTATAAATTTTATCACATATATTCAGGCTGCATAAGCCTCTATCCCATTTACAAACACATAGGTTCCAAAACATCATGAGATTACTCTTGAAATGAAACGTAGTAAGCTAGCTTCGCATCCTTCTTATTTGTCCATGAATAATTTGAAGTAGGAAACGTTTTTATCCATACTAATTTATCGTAAGATATTTTGTTTGGAGTTTTTATTTTCAAACAAAATGCCAAAATAATCAAAGTAATGAGAGCTACTGCATTAACTCTTACACCATATTCTTGTAGAAGCAAAACAAGTGATGTGATAGGGTGTATTATACAGGATCCCATTGTATTTTTATAATCATAATTTTGATATATGTAATTTCTTTGTTTACTTCACTGAATGAACTTGTAATGGAATTCTAATTTCATAGAATTGAATATACCTTACTATACTTTGTTCATTTGGGAGGAAAAAAAAAAAAGAAAGAAAAATTTAAGGAGTAAATCTGTAGCACAATTCAAATGACCGAACTCTTCTGATATGTTTGATAACTTTTTATAAAAGTGAAGTTGGTAGAAATGGATATAAAAGAAAAGAAAAGACTGTAAGTTGAATGAAGTATAATTTTTATTTTATATTTAGTAACATATGAAGAAAATGAAAAGAAATATTGGTTTTTTCTATAAAAGAAAATTAAAGAAAATATAGTTAATATTAGATAAAATTACTCTTATTTTTATTATGATAAATATTATTATTAGGGACAATTAATTTCCACTCACTTCTCTTCAAATTGGAGAGAAAAGAAGCGGATAAAAAAGGAAAATATTTCCAGCTCCTTCACTCTATTTCTATTAATTTTCACTTTTCATTTAAGTTGCAAAACACTTCATCTCCTTCCATTTCATTTGTTCTTTTTCTATTTCAACCGATTTCTACTGATCCAGATATTTTCTTCTTCGTCCATTTTGCGCGAGGAAGACCAGAGCTGCTGTCTGCGCATAACATAAGCAGCCGAGCAGATCGGTACATGGATGAACAGCGAAACAAGACCGATCCGAGCAAATCACATCTGAGAAGCGGTTGGAGCAAACAGTTCGAAAAATTCCTAGCAGTACTGAAATTTGGAGAGCGACGTCCCAGTAGCTATACAATAAAGGGTATAAATGAGATGAGATTACTTATAAGCTATTAGAGTTTGATTCGGTATTTACTTCAATTTAACTTGTTCATAATCGAGTTGAGTTCGAGCTCGAACGCTTGAGTAATTTACTAAGTTAAACTTGAGCTTTATGGTATTCGGCTTAATAAGTTTGCGAATTTAATCAAATTCAAGTTTAGTTTAAATATTAGTCGAGTTTGAATTAAGTTTAAATATTATTATTATTTTAATCAAATTGATGACATCTATTAAAATTATTGAATCTAAGTGAACTTAATTGAATCGATTTTAAGCTTATCGAATTTCATTTTTGGCTAAGCTTGAGTTTTATAAATTAAAACTCGATTGAGTTCAAGCTTTAAGGTTTTTTATTTAACCTAAGTTCGAACTCAATACCATATCATCTCAGCTTAAGATTTATTTATAACCCTATTAACAATTGAAAACATCCTTATCCAAACCTACCCATTTATCGCCTTTAGCCATTAGGCTCAGGGATGTCTCCTTAGGGAGTTCTACAATTTCTTAATAGATTGTTGTTCGTGAAATGATAGGCTACTTGGAGAGTTCCACAATTTCTACAAAAGGGCATATCCCTGGAAGAAAGCTTCCAAAATTATATAACCATGTGTTTGTGAATCTAGGATTGCTCTTTCAATTTTCATATTCATGCTGGTTAATACATTCACCCGAAAAAAGAAAAAAAATTTCATACAATAGACCTGATTTTAAGGATTACAATTGTGTTTGCGCTGCAGTCCAATTAAAGTCAATGTTCAAGTGAGTTATTCAAGTATAATTTGTATCTTTTCTTAAAAAAAAAAAAAAACACTATTTTCCTTCATGATGTTAAAAAAAAAGAAATTATTAATATAATGTTGTCAGCATTACATACTCATACAATAGCTAGGTAATCGAAATGTTTGCTTATGCTTAATATTTTAATCTTTATTAAATGTTTTCACATTAAGATTTTAGAATAAAGTTCCAATATATTTGATGTTAGTATTTTGGATCAAGGTTTGGATTGTTAATGAAAAGAATATTGCAAATAATTCCGTACTGAAGCATAATACACTACATAGATGGATTGAGTGGTATATAAATATCAATAATATTTAAAAAGTGATAATGAAAATATGCATTTTTTAGAAAACTACTAATTATTTTTCAAGTGTTGAAATTTTATTAATATTTATATGCTACTTATCTATCTAAGGAAAGTATTAGTATTATTAAAGCATTTCTTTGACTAAACAGGTTACATGAAATCAAGTAACCATGAACAACATACATAAATGAATAATGTGTTCTCATTCTAGCTTTTTGTTCTCAAATGTTACTTTTATGGGAAAAGTCACCGAGTACAAAAATACTCAAGTTTGACTTGATATTCACTCTGATTCAACTTGATAGTCAAATTATGCACAAGAATAGTAATATTTAACTTGATTAACTTACAAATTTAATTAACAAAGTTAAATATTAGTTGACTTAGAGTCGAATTCAATATTATTATAGTAAAGAAAAAAAATATCGAATAAAAACCGAGTTAATCAAATTGAACTCAAATTTGTTGAGTATCACTCTAAAATTTAAGTTTAAATTTCTTAACTTAATCGAAATCAAATCAAGATAAAGTTTAAAGCTCAAGTTTAGTATTATATCATATCAATTTGACTCGTAACTTTGACAACTTACGAAGGATTTTGAAGTGGATTCACATTGTGGGAAAAATCTATAAATTATTAATAGGGATCTTTCTCATATCAATTTCAAATTGTGAGGTGCAACATAAACACATCAGCTACTTAAAAGAAAAATGCATCACCTTTATATCTAAACAATTCTAATGCATTTGGTGTTTCGTGTTAATGGGAAATTAAAAAAAATTCCTTTTTTTTTTTTTCTTGGGTAACTTACTGTTTTTTCTATCAGTTTGTACAAAATGCTTCTCCCCCTAAAAGTCAAACCACCCCTATTAGCTGATGTAGTTAACAAAGCAGCCTTCTGTTTAGTCTTCATGTTCATCTTCACCTTCAGAATCTGCAAAAATGACATCAGAAGTAAATACTATGTTACTGTTTGGTTACTAAAACAATACAGCACAACCCTTGTACAACTTTAGTGCACATCCTTTTAAAAAATAAAGGGTGTTATTTAGGAGCTCTTCAATGCTACGTGGTACAATTCTTTTAAGTTTTTCCTGCTCTTTTAGGGGGGATTTTTTCTCTGATACCATATTCATTTTGCAAAACAAACACAATGTTTGATCTTTCATCCAGTGCAGTTCCTAAACACCATACGAACCAAATGCTACCTTTGTTGAATATATAGATGACATGAAAAATGGAATGCAATTCATCTATGGATTGATGGAAGATAAGAGTTCCTTGCATTAGCATCTCCACGGGTCATTGGACGAGGCAAACAGAAAAAAAAAAAAAAAGAAAAATAAATTCTTAATTGTGAAAATGATAGAATATGACCCTCATCGTTCTTCTATCCTTGTCATCAGACTAGTGAAAATCCATCAGAGCTATCAGGACAAACATATGTATTCCCTTATTTGGTATTTAGATATATCTAGAGAAGAAAATTAAATGCATCACATGTATACATTTAACGAAGGAAAATTTAGTCCACCATATAATGGTTTTGGAATAAATTAGTCGAAACTCAACAGCAAGAATAGGAGGAATGCTTGATAAGTGCCAGACCAACTGTAAAGAAGGAAGAGCAAAAGTGAATTTAAGAGCTGGTATAGTTCGTCAATAGAGATCTCAGTTTCAGTCTGGTTAATGCAATCTTTCATAAATTGATTGTGTTGTTCCTGAACTAAGAGCAAGCTGCTAATGTATACATGGGGAAATTGAAAATCGTTCAAGAAATTAGATCGATCTAGGTAACATTTTTTGAAGACCCTTGTTACCAAAAAGTTTTCAGCAACACAGTAGTGAGATCATAGTGGAGTGGAATATGGGTATCACTCATGCTATTTTTCCACAAAACATCCTAGACCTATTAAATTTAAGAGCTTTAACTACGATTAAGTCTACAAAATCCCACATGATGGGCTGTATTATGTGATATTTCAGTCTTGAAAGTTATGCAGAGATCCAGATGCCCCACAAAATTTTCGTAAGAAAGAATGGAAAAATTGTTTATCATGCTGAAAACTGAGTAAGGAGGCATGTTTTACTTACCAGATCTAACATCATCACTTATTTGTCCTCTTGCTTGGATTTGCTTCACCAGCATCCGGAATATCAGAACCCACCAATATATGTGGAGAACAAGCAAACATAAAAGAAGAGTATTGAACACATAATAGTAAATAGGTCCATCCACCGGGTGTTTCTCTTTGTCTAATGTCTGGATGACTTCATAGCTGTAAGTAAACAAGAAGGGGGGAAAAAAAAAGAGAGAACCTTCAGAGACAACAAATGTATATCATTTGAGCTAAACTTTGCATTTGAATCCTCATGGTTGAATCTCATCAATGAAACTTATGAAGATGTTAAAGACAGCTCCACAAGTGATGGGATTCAGTTTAATAAGTCTCCTTGATAAATTAAAAAAAAAATGTGGAAGATTTCCCATTCAGTCAGCATTAGATCTTGTTGACATGCTAGAATGGTCAAGGTGGTGCTTTAGATAAAGAGCACATTCAACTTGAAAACGAAAGCACAGTTTGGAGTGCCTCTGACTGGAAAATCAAACTTGAGATGTCTAGAATAGATTTGGTTGCCAGCTACAAACTACTCTGGCTAATGGCATCATATACTCAATCCAGCCAAAAGAAAAATGTTTCATTTCTTTTGATTTTATTTGCCCACCATGATGATTCTGGCCAATGAGATCATGTACTCACAATCCAGCAAAAAGTAAAAGGGACCATACAAGGAATTGATCATTACAAATGTGGTATTTGAGCAAACAAATTCTGTGTACTGACCTTGTACTCCAAATCACCCAGAATGGGAAATATATTAGCCGTAGAATGACCCATGATAGAACAAAAAGAACGAATACAAAACTGGCAAGTGTCTCAGCTCCAGCATATTTGGACATCTTCCCTACTTCAAGGAGAACATCACTGGCATCATGTAAGGCTAAAACAACTGAACCAACACTAGCAAACCTGCATGCAAGAAATAATGGGTGCAAGATAAATTGGATATATATATATATATTTTTTTTTGGGTAAATGGACTTGAACTTTTAACGATTGTGACCGGTAAACTGAAAATAGAGTAGTCCTTTTCTATGATAATTCTGTTGCATGTTAGGAAATTATGGGTTCTTCTACATAAGAGGATAACTGATAATAACCATTGCTATGCTCACAAACATACCTGCATATGTAAGAAAGCACAATGAGAAAAACAGTTGCAACATGGTGGCCCATTGATACTCCAAAATCAGATCGCCTTGTTTCCCAGAATATCAAAGCAAAGATTGAGTACGTGTAGAAACCAGCAGCATACATATACAGACCCTTCAATTTTAATCTGGGTTTCAAAAAGTAAGCATCAAATTTAATCTGGGTTTCAGAAAATAAGCACTAAGTCAATATAAAATATCTGCAAAAGATTCTCCTGTTGGGGGAACAAGGTGTTTGCTAATAGAATACACAGCACATGCATTTTGGTGTGAGACATCCTAAACTTACTTCATCTTTTGGTCTGGCCAAACCTGATCTCCTGGTCCTACCCAAAAATTCTTCGTATTAGTAAACCAAGGCTCATCATAGGTCACATAGAGAGCAAGAATTTCTGCTGAAAGATAGTAGAGACATTTCCAGGCTGACTCCTTAAATTTTCGAATCTTCTTCTTGTCATCTGTCCCAACATCTCCTTTTCCTAAAAGTAACCATCTTGCAATTTTCTGAAATACACATACCAATTTCAAATATGAGATATTTAAGGCTATGCGCACATCAATAGATGAAGAACAAACGAAAGACTGTAATTAGAAAGATATCTGGCAGGAGCATGAAATTGCTTTGGGGTAATCAACACCGAAACTTTGTAATAATTTCCCAAAAAGAGTGTTCAAGTGCCAAAAAGTGATGTCCATCTCTACTTGTAGACTACTTTCCAATCATTTGAAATTCTTCGTCTACTCTGATATTTGACATGCTACATGGTAGAGTATGGTGCCACAGGGTAGGCACGTGATTATCATGAGCATATGACATGCATAAATGATACTACTCTGACCATATGTCGCGAAATCATGTGAATCATACTTCCAAAAGAATCCTCAAATTGAAATTGCGATGCAGATTCTCAAACTTTATTCAGTGCTATGTGAGAATTAGTTTCTCAAACAACTCATCAAATAAAGGTTATTATAAAAATCCAGAAATGGTACCCTTAAAGATGAATGGACTCCAAACGAAAGTTTTAGTTCAGGAAATATCCATTCTAGAAAAAGAAAGCAATCATCTTGTTAGGTCTGCAAGAATTTAAGGCCAGTGGCAGAGACACTAACAATGGAAGACAGCACTTCTTGAAAGGAGTATGAAGACAGAAGACATCTGCATAAGAAGCAAAATATGGAAACATGATCTCCATGGCAGTTTTCAATCGGTCAAACATACAAGATCCAATTCGAGGTTGTGGCCAATGTAAATTAAAACGACAAAAGGCTATTCTTCACCGGTTGGGCGAAAGTGTTTTAAGTCCTTCATTATATAGTAGCAATGTTACAAAAATACGATTCCACAGAGCATCCCGATTTTGTTTCAAAACCCATCCAGTAAAATCAACCCCATGATGATTTAGCAGTAACATCAGAACAGGAAACAAATCGAGGACTCTGACAATGAGCAGTTAATAGCAAATTAATCACAAAGCGTATCGAGGATCTAGTTGATAAAGCATCATGGAATCTTTGACGTCACAAAAATTTTCCACCTTCCTAATCCAAACTTTCCAACACAGCTGAGACTCAGGGTTTGACCAGAAAAAAAACCACAGCCAAAACCAACTACCAGTGAAAGATATACAACACTCCCACTAACTAGAATCCAAAAACTGTACTGGGTCAATCCAGTATAATTAGAACAAGCTAATAAACACCACAGTGGTCATTAGAACAATGAAAGCAAAGCAGGGTAATACAAATTGCTGTATTCCGAAAAACTAATAACAACTACATGCAAACTTATGCAACATATTTATTAAGACTTTTACCTCAAATACAAATCTGTCAAGAAAGAATCGGGCAGATGGGAAAAGGAAAACAAGGAAAGGCAAAACACAAAAATCTCCATATTCAGAGTACGACTCTTGTCCCCAATCAATGTTTTTCAAATTATGAACAAACCCCATTTCGGATTCACCTTTGAATTGTATGAAAAGCAAACGTAGGATTGAATAAAAAAAGAATGAAACTCTATTTAAGGTGATTGAATATGAGCGAAGGTTATGACTTTGGAAGACACTCCATTGGTGCTGTGTTGTCTGTGTGCTTGGTCTGCGTGTAAAACTGTAAAAAAAGTGATTTGGATAGGCTCACGAGCAAAAAGGGTGGATCCATATGGCATCAAGTTGAGATTTTTCTATTGGACGTCAAAGTTTTCGTAATTGCCTATGAATATTTGGAGTTATCTCAAAATTGCCAAATTTTTTTCCCCCTCCTTCCCTCGTTTTTACCCTTTTCTGAACATGAGCTTTGTAAGTTCGCATGGTTATTCCTTTGTAGGTATTTAATATTTTTTACGGCATCAGTTGGTCTTTTTATTTTATAATCTAAATCATTCCATTAATTACATTTTATTATTTCATATCTAATAGATATAAATTAAAAATAAAATAAACTTGTATCGATTCTATTAAAATAAGAGACAAGATCATAAAAGTTTTCAGTTATTAAAAATCATAATTTTTCTCATTCTATTTTCTCTTATCACATATTTCCTAAAATGTGAAATATAACTTATATAAATAATTATTATTTTCCATGTTCCAACTTATATATTATATTTATAGTATGTATATATAAGTATGTATATTATACACCCCTATACATTATATATATAATATAATATATGCATGTATGCAAGCGCCATAATTCATCAACTTAAACAATAAAATAATCAAATCACTTGATTATTGATTTTATATTCTATCATATAGCTATATGTAGAATGACATGGTACCTATATAAACTGTTTTACCTCTTTTTTCCCCTAATTTTAGTACTCGTTATTGCCAAAAAATATAAAATTAATATTGTATATATATGGCAATCGATAAAAATACAAGTATGGCGGATTCCAATAAAAAAGCAAAAAAGTGAGTATAAAACAAAATCACAATGTAAAGTAGAGCACCATGCCGACTTAAATTTAGAGATATGCCATAAATTTGATAATAGAATGCAATGGTTTCCGAAAATAATGGGTTTGGTTACATCAACATGATTATCTATTGGAAACCCCCTTTTTAACTAACTATAATTAACAATTTAGTATGTTATAATTTTAATGCATTTAATATATTCTCATCACAATTATCCAAAGAATTTAAATCCATCTCATAAACTTACCAACTGCCATTCATTATTTAATGAAACTGTTATTTATTTGTATGGTTATTATTCTTTTGTTTTCTTATTATTTTAATTATCCAATATTATTATTATTTGAAAAACTTGTTATATTTTTCATTTGATCAATATTTGCTATCATAGTAGGGACTTTTAAAATTTTTTTTTTTTTTATAATTTTGATTTTAATATTCTTTTATGTTATTGATTTGAGCCTTTTTTGATATTTTTTACACTTATAATGTCCATCGGTATTTTCCTTTTTATATTTGTTAAATCTCATAATATTTATTAAGGGATCTACGCTGATTGAATGCCGGATATTTTGAGTAATTATAAGGTATGGTGAAATCCATAACATAACATGTAGTGTACAGATATAGATTCATGGTGAGCATAGGGCTACACTACCTACCTTAACCTATAAGTGTAGGTTATGAAATTTTGATACTAAAACGTGCTTTATGCCATTTATGATGCATTGGTTTCATGGAGGCCATTTTTTGGATTTTTGTTTTTTTATACTTAATAATATCAAAGTTTTGCATTATCATATGTTATCAAATTAGTCTAAAAGGTTGCCAAGTTACTAACAGTATATAATAATTAATAGTAAGTGATGCTAGGAAGGCGACTTTAGTGGACGACTAGTTATAGTCATGATTAACAACCATGAAAGGAAATGATTTTCTCCATTTTCTCACCTTTGTTAATAATGAATTACTCTAATTAATTATCAACTGAAATTTTTACTTTCTATCATTAGCTATTGCTAAAAGTCATTAATAATTAGAACCTCATGAAGTTATAGTGATAATTTTTAATAATTTAAAATTTTTTCTTATAACAAATATTGAAAAGTGTTCAAAAAAAAAAAAACAAAAAAAAAACCACAAAACAAGTATACCCTTAATATCCATTCTAAAACCTATCTAATCATACGATCTTTGTTAGTTTTCAAGGTCCAACAAATTTCAAACTCTCTATTTTATATTGCATTTATCATGGAAGATAATCTAAGATAATTAATGATATCAAAATAATATGTTAACCTTCTGAAGTAAGATGAATTAGTTTCTTATTTAATGGATAAGTTGATGGATTTGAGAGAGAGGGACAGAGAGATAAAAGATATATGATCATGGTTTTAATCTTAGAAATTTCATCCCCTTCTATATTATAATGAATAGGTGGTTTTGGCATCTTATAATGTATTATAATAATATAATAAATAAGTAAATAAATAATAGATATCTTAAATAAATAATAAACATGTTACAAATTGGAATCTAATTCCAATTGGGACAGAAGTTACATTACAGGGCGAAAAAAAAAGAGAGAGAGAGAGAGAAATTATACATTACGGGAGAAAAGTCACCATAAAATTATTATACATATATGTTTTTTTTCATCCGCGTGATATGACGTTTTCCACTAATATCTTTATCAGTCAACTTTGAGAAATTTATTAGTAAATTACCTACAGATTGAAATGCCTCAAAAGTGGGAAGTGTCTTTTTCTTTTTGTTTTACTATTGGTATTAGATGGATGGATATAGATTTGGCCCAAAAAAATAATTTATAAATAGGATGAATATTTAAAATAAATTTTATTTGTATTTTTTATCGTTTGTGCATGATAATATGTTATTAAAGGAGACTTTGTCAGTTAGAAACACTGGTAACTTCACGAATACTAATAAATATAACCATGCGGGTTCGAGTCTCCCTAACTCCCATCATTTGGCAGCTGTACTACTGACCAGTGGGCAGTTGGACAGATTGAGTAGGGACTAGCCACGCGATAAAGGCTTTTAATGTTCCCTGGTCCGTGGGCGCCAGAGGTGCGTGCGATTTTGAGTAAATAACACGAACTTGTTTTTTTTTTTTTTTTTTTTTATGCACATGAAGAAGGCCAAGGTGTCTAGAAAAGAATGCTTTAGCTTGGCAAACTTTTATAATTTATTTATAGTAATCAAGAAAATAAAATCAAAGGAGCTGTAATTTGTTAAAAAATTTCTTTAAAATCAAAAGAAAATTTTTTATTTGATTTCAAAAGTTCTTCAAACCAAATCACATTGAGTCCTTAGATTATCTAATTATCATTAAGGATTTTAAAAAAGATTTGTTACGTAATTATTATCATATACATACTCAAAGCAATTCTTTTTCAACTTATAACAAACTTTAATCGATTTCCATGATATATTTATTATGCTCTAAGGTTTCTCTTGGTTGACGTTGGATGTTTTGAGCATTTTGTATTCATCTTTTACTTCGATAGGACTCTATTCACATATATTTTGGGACCACCCTATAATCATATATACCATGTAGAACATTTAGATTATTATTGAATATATTATGGAACTAGTGATTTGTTTATTCATTTACTATAAAGTGAAACTATAACTATTTAATTAGGATAATACATTAAAAGTTCTCTATATTTTATTAAAAACTTATTATGGCCTGTGCTGTGCATGTGTTTTATGTTATTGTATATATAATATTAAAGAAAATAATAGATTTACTAAAAAATCAAAACAATTAACTTTTTAATAATTTATTTTCATAAAATTATTATAAATATGATGTGAATAGCATTGCTTAATTATACAAATATTTACCACATGGTGGTTTTATATGAACTATTATTGATGGACTTTTAAATATTCGTTTTAAAATGTATGCCATTCAAAAAGAGTTGTAACCCTTCATATTATAGCAATACCTTATCTTATGTTAAAGGTTGTGCCATTTCCTATAAAGTCATATATAAACTATAAAGTTTGAAGGTTTTACGGTCCCGTCCTTTATATTGATAAGATTGATCCCGTTGTTTATCCCATCATTCATTTTTGTTTTTCAAAATCTAAACTATTAAATTCATAATTTATTTAACTGTTTAGATTTAAAGGATTACAAATCAAGAGTAATATGATGGCAAGACCGATCTCCAAAAATAAATAAGGACGAAATCGTAGAAAAATTTATAAAAGTTACTTGCCATTATGCAAAGATAGAACACCATAAATAAGTACCTTTTCATAAAAAGAATATGATTTTGGATAATGGAAATATTAAAGTGACGATATATTATGAATGGCTAAAATTTGTTGCTTATGAAAAGCCACAAATAATAAAAAAAAAATAAAATTATATCTATTAAAGTTTAAAGCCAATGGTAGAATGTAAGAAAATAGTAGTAATCAAAAGTTAAAACCACAAAGGCACCATTAAGAAAAAGAACTAACAAAAAAAATCTAAAATTACATATTAGAATATATTCAACTAAAACCTTTTATATCTTAGGTTCCCGATGTTTTCCTCTTTACATAAAACAAATTATTTCTATTTATTGTTCTAAATCATGGGAGACATTAATGGATGGACTTTTTTGGTTCAAAAATATAGACATGGAACATTTAAATGATTCACTTGAAACAAATAAAACTTGACTTAATTTTGATACAAATATAGGGGATGTGATTGAATTTTATCACAAAAGCAAAATAATTCCTATATACTCATCCTTATTACAACTGTTTACATAGAACCAAAATAATCCGTAATGCATGAGTTAAGCATCTTTAAAATTAAACCAAATTTCCAATCCTTTAACCATATGTTATCATTATAACATTTTACTTTTTAATTATTTTAACATGTGAGTTGTTTTCCCACACTGAACTCGAAGGGATGTTGCATGCCCTTATCACATAATAAGGGCATATAAGGCTCAAATCCTTGCTTGCGAATCTTATGGTCCAATTATATAATTAACTTAAAGAGAAAAATCCCAACAAGAGGTGAGCAAACACCTTGCAAGTAAATTAAACTACCACACACACACACACACAATTGACGAATTGTACACAACTTAATACTAAATGCAATAAATGGATACTGAATCTCAATACTTGGATACTTAGATTCCATCAAAGATGCAGAATCTCAATGTAAATGGAACATCTAGTCCTAAAATCCATGAAAATCACCTCATTTTGGTTTCATTATTGATATCAGTCATCAAGCAATTAGTCCATTGTAAGTATGGGTATCGTCCCATAAAATTATTAGGACTTGTTTACAACTTTTCTCTAGAATACGCGACTTGTATCTTAACGGTTAGCCATATGAGTAACTTGCTTATCTACATATACCTTCAACATCTAAGCTACTAGTTACTTAGTTCTAAATGCTCATCCCATGATTGGCAGCTAGCACTTAATCCATTACTAACCTATGTAGAATTACTATCAACTATAGTGTAAGGACGATAGCATATAACATTATAATTAATGGCTAGATGATTTTTAAGTTCACTTTTCAATATTGGCACAAACAACCAAACAAACACCTATTTTTCCATAAGCTTTAATACCTCACTTTTTCATCTTCTAAAATATCTTATAATTTACCCAGGGACTTAATTAATTTTAATAGTTTGCTTGTAAGTTTATTTTAACAAATTAATTAGATTATCCTAATGTTTAACATGTCTTTTAATAAGTTTAAGATTATATTAACAATATTTTCACCAAAATGAATAATTAGGTCCACCTAGATCAAAGAGTGGCTAACCAAGTGGCATTCCAGACTTACTAAATCGACCTAGTTTATAACTTGATTAAATCACCAATTAGGTGACTAAATTCCATCTAGTATGTTCTCCATTTATTTGTTTTGTTTCTGTTGTGCATAATCTAGCCTAATTTGGGATTTAGCATCCATCCATTACCGAATTTAGTTTAAAACTAAATTCCTTCATGAAAACCCACTGTTTTATTATATATTTATTAATCTATTCATCTAGCATATAATTTAATGAATTCTTACTCTTATATTTAGTAAAATAATGTTTACATGTTTCTTTTATTGCAAATTAAGTTCCTTACAATTTAGTTTTTATAGTTTGATCTCATAATTTCAATTAAGATATTTCATATTTCTATATGAAAGTTTTATGGTTATATTTAGGCATAAACAACTTAAAATTTTTACATTTCGGTTACTGAAATTTTTAGATATCAATTGAAGTTTCCTGAGATGAAGTTTTGTTATGTACAAATCCAAATCTATAATTATTAGTTATGAATCAAAATTAAAGCTCTAGGTTTTTAAAGACCCGTTATAAAGGAACCTTAAAGTAACTCTTTTCTCTTATTGGAGCAAGCAATTTTACTGGAGGGAATTGTGAGGGAAGCTTTATACCATTATTTGTGATAATTAAGATGGACTAGTATAGGTCCCATCTTAGTAAGTCTCACATTTAATTTTCTTTTAGAATTGTTTGGTTAACTTTTTTATACTATAACAACTTTTGTTATCAATTAATTTCTTAATATATTCTTTAATATCATACACCGTCCTTACTCTTCCCATTCCTAAGGCAGCAACAATTAGCTCCATAAATTATTGAAGTCTAGTAGTATAATTGTAGATCCTGCATATGAAAATATGATAAAGTGAGTTGAAGCTCAGTATGCAATACATAACCATATGCGTGTGATCAAATAATGCATAATCATATGCGTAGAAATGCAAAACAAGTAAATTATACAATTCATTTAATTATCTTACTTTTAAGTTAGTCGCACAAACATATAATAATGGTTCTAATGACCTAATAACATCACAATTCATATTATAACCTAGTGTTTAGGTGTACCTTTTTGGGCCCTTCAATAACCTAACATTGGGCATGTCTCTTCAAGCCCCTCTACTATCATGCCTCGAAGCGGTGAAGTCGTAACAGTCCCGTCATGCAAACTATTCTAAGATAGAAGTTGACCATATAGTCGCCATCTTATATCTAATTTACACAAGGCGTCTATGACTAATTTGCTTTAAAGTAAACAGTTTATAAATTAAGTATGTTATTTAGTTATGAACTTAAAAAAGATACATACTTATATTGAAATAACCTGAGTATCTTTATAAGATTTAGCAATTTAATCTTAATCTACTTAAGTAATTTGTAAATTAATATTAAAAGTTTTAAAAAATAACCTATACTTGAGAGTATATCATGTCTTCAGTTTATATCCTCACCCCCAAGATCTTATAGTTGCAAGCTTTAAGGTAAATATAATTCGCTTCCTAGCTAGCACTTGCAACAAATTCTATAGGGATGTGAATAATCACAGCCCAGTAAGTTGGGATGGATAGTTAAAACCATACAATAAACACAAACAAGGTTATCAATCAAATTATTAGATGCAATGCATATTCAAACAAATACCATCGTATGACATTGCCCAGCTTGTTGTGAGATTAGAGAAATTGCACCTGCTCTCTAATCTAAGTTGAGGAGTTTCTGTTAATGTAACAGCTCATGATCAAACCTAGGCTTGTGCAATGAAGATACCGCTCCTCCGGTGACTACCTTCGAACCATTGACTTCACTCTTATCATGATCTCCTCCTTTGTCACTTAGTTCGACTAAGGATAAAAAATAGACCAATTATGCTATCCAATGTTATCCCTTTCGAAATAGTCAGTATTTGGCCAGAGAATCCTAATGTTCCCCTAATGGGTTGCTATACATGTCCGATTTAGAATTTCAAGTAATATATATAATTAGATTTGGTTTAAGGCGTTCAATCATTTCAAATAATTCACACAAATACAAGCCAGAACATATATCTAGATTTCACATCATTAACTCAGAAACAAGCGTATGCGTATAGTCAACTATCTAATAAGCACAATCAAATACAATTTCAAGCCTCCAAGTACTACAAATTAGTATTCTAAAATATAGTAACATATTAATCCCAATTTACCTAGACTCCTCGCTTGCTTATTTGAGGTGTGACTCATAGTAGCTATCACAAAAAATCCTTATAATAAAAGTGTTGGTTTAGTTTCCCATAACTACTATAGATATGTTTTTTTATGTAGATTATGAGTGTTTTTAGTTTATAATCTTCTTACATTTAGTGATTTAGGTCTTAGTCTTTTAGATTTACTTCCCTCGTTCAGCTAGGTTTCGAATTTATTTCTTATTTTGGTTACAGTTTCGGCTTTTCAATTAGATTTTGATATAAGAATATTCTACATTTAATGTGATCATTTATACATATGTATATATATACATATAAGCTTTAAATCATAGGTTTAAAATTTGTGATTATAATTTTACACATTTGTCCAAATTCTATATCTTCGATAATCGAATTAGTTTCAAATTAATTTCTAATTCAATTTTGTATTAGCTTCTGATTATTGTTTTTATTTATAAACCTTAGGAATTCTTCACGGACTAAAATGTGAAATTCAGCTAACTATACTTAGGTATCTCAAATCTATGTTTTAGCTTCTTTACTACCGAATTAGCTTTCGATATAAGAATAACCTATATTTTTGCATAATTTCTCAAATCTACCTTTCAAACCAGATTTAAAATATTCTCCTATTATTATAATATTATCAATTTAACTTAATTTTCTTTACTTATTTAATCTTCCTATTCCACATATTACTTATTATTACTTAATCTATACATAAAGCATACATCTAACCTCTCCAATACCATAATTTATATCTCTTACCATCAACTAACATATCAAAACATTTAAATTCATCCCAAATCAGATTGTACACCTAATTACTCTAAATCAAAAAATTAATTTAAATTTACCATTTTTACTTATTACATATATACTATATAATACCATAATAATTAAATCTAACATACTCAAGGATATAAATATCATACTTCATTATATTTCAACATCCTAAAACATATAATTATATACTAATAAGTAATTATCTATTTAATTACCTAATTAATCTAAAATTACCCATTTTATGCATTATTTTACGACTTAAAAATTATTTAAAAATTTCAAAAATTATTTTTTGAAAAAAGGCTTCATAGCATTGCTTTAAATGCTTCAGCTAGCCTACCTAAAAATTTTGGGCTTAAAAATATACTTCTAAGGTTATTTATTTATAAATCGAAACATGTTTGATTTTACATGATTTTTTAAACACCATATATCATGGGACATATTTTTATCAAAATAATATTTTTCCTAAAAACTAAATACAAAAATATTTTAGAATACCAAATTTCATAATTTTTTAAGTATTTTTAATAAAATAAGAAAAATTGAACTCACTAGAATTTAGTAGCTTCGACTATTGTCGACTGCCATGGCCTTACCGGCCGGTTTGGGCATTGTCACTACCATGTAGTGGTGGTGGCCGTTCACTCTTAGATGGTAGTTTGGTTGGGATCTCCTCTATGGTCCTAACTGTACAGATTTTTGTAATTTTTTATAAACCTAATTTTCTCTTAAATTTTCAACCCTCTTAATTTCCTATAACTCCAAACATCTCAAATGAGCTTTTGTAATTTTTTTTGCTATTTATAGAGCTCTAAAGCAATTTTTATGCATTAATTTAAAAAGACAATTGCCTTATTTCTTTTTTTTTTCACTTTTTATTTGTTGCATTTTAATTGGTTGATTTTGTTTCTTTTATTCCCAAGCTACCACGACTACTTTCTAGAGTTTTCCATATGTTTCTTGATTTTTCTTTAATTGTTTATGTATTTTCTTTAATTAATTAACATTATTTTAGCATATTTCGCGTATTTTAAGTAATTATGTGTATTTCCGTCTACGTATAAATTCATATATAGTATAAATAAATATCCTAAATATCATTTAAGTTATTTTATGATTTTTAGTGTGCATATAATTTATCTCTATCAATTTGTTAGTTATTAGAACTTGTTTTACATGTTTCTAATAAATAACAAGAATTTTATATATAATTTAATATTATAATAATTAATTATTTTATTCTTTATTTTCCTATATCTAAATTCACGGGTTTACTTTTACTAATATTTGTAGCTTTATCGTAAAATTTGGGTCGAATTGGACAATTTACTCGATTGCCCTAAATTTTAAGAATCGAATTTTGAGTAGTTGATTGTAGGGTTTACATCTATAATAACTTAGATCTACCCTAGATTATTTCTAAGCGAGACTCCACTAAGAAAAACGTATCGTAAGAATCATCAGGGTTGCTATCTAGGCTCTTAGGAAGAGATAGACATAAGCAACAAAAGATACATAAGTTGGATTTACATTTAAATCATTTTAATTTTTGCTATCCTAATACAACAAGTAAGTGTTATATAGTTAGTTATTTGTGATTCGTTATCAACAAATAAAGCTTAGCTTTAAATCATAGAAACAATAGATATTCACTAAACTTCTTTAAATAATGCATAAATGATTTCTCCTTGCTAAAACTTACATTTAGACCATTTAAATCTCCTTAAATTTACTTAACAATACATTAAAAAGGTTTACTTTAGAGGCAATAAAAGAATAAAACAAAAAGAAAAGAAAAAACTTAACTTGTTGGTGTAAAGCCTACGATTAAGAACACGATCGTGTCTTATTGCAAAAGAAACAACCAGAGACACGGTTGTGTCTTTTGGTTGTGTAACTTTCTAGTCTACTAGCCTACATCGCTTACTATAAGGGATACAACCAGGGATACAGTTGTGTCACTTTCTAGTCCAACTTTTTTTTTTTTCCTCTTTTGCCTAAAACCTTTGTAAACCTATTTTGTCCTCCAATATTTCAACTCATGGATCAAAACAACCTTAAATTATTAAAAACAACCCAACTTCTCAACGAAAACCTCATTAGCAATGTATCCAAAATTCTACATCTCTAAACCCTTAAGTCAAATTCAATATTTACTCTACAATATCAAAATTTATAAGTATGGATTACTTAATCTTTGAAACTAAACTCTACTTTTTGATACTATAGAATTACCTTAAAACCTATATTCTATAAAATTTATAAGGTTCATGGTAACACGTGGAACTTATAAATCTTTTCTATTTTTCTATATGTTCCAACTTCATACTTTTTTATAGCAATAATCTTTTTCTTTTTCATATGAAAAAATCTATTTCATATATTACATGGAACCAAAATGTTAAACGGTATCAATTATTAGATGAACAAATTAAATGGCAAACATATGAACATGCATACAAAAAGAAGAAGAAGATTTGATACAAATTCTTTAAAGCTAGCAACATATATTGCCTACTGATGTTTACCATCTTTAGATTTTGAATATTAATTTTAGGTTTAGGGTTTATATTGAGTCTAATCAGTTTTTTTTTTTTAACATCAATGTAATATTATTTTATTCTTTTAGTTTTCTTGATCAAAGAAAATATAAGATTCTTTTTTATTCGTTGATATATGTTATATTATTTAATAAATTTTAAAGGGCAGGTAGGGCATTTTAGAATCTTCATCCTCTAGATCTTAGAGTTTAAGGTATGGAAACATTATACTCGTACCTTAACTTATAAGTATAGGTTCCGTAAAGTTGTTATCCAGAAGCTATATATTTTGCAACCATTAATACTTATCCAAAACTTACTCGATTAAACAAAGGTGGGTATTCTGTACAATAAAATTACTCATTCATTCTGAAGTACTCATCATTAGTAAAGAATTAAAACAGCTCAAACTAATAAAGTGTTGCAAAAGAAGGAAGATGGTATTTTATTCAGACATCCATTTGCGATATTTGCAAACTTAATAATAAAGAAATTAGAATGTTTGTTTTTTTAATTTTTATTTTGCTAGAGTTCTGTCTCTATTTTTTTCCCTCTCGCTTTCTAAACTCCTCAATAACCTTAGGCTACTCCCTTTTCCTAAGCATTTTCCATTCCTTCATTATCCAAAACTTGCCAGTCTACCTACTCGTCTGAATGTCCATAGATTAATCGTTATTGATATGAAATCTTTTTTATTTCCTATTATTTCCACCATCATCTCTCCATTAGCATTACTTATATAGTTTTTATTATGTTATCCTTTTATAGTTTTTATTATACTCGTTGGTTCAATAGGTTTTGTTTACTTAGGAATACGCACTTGTTTCCTAACAAATTCTTCAATTCATTCATTAAAAAGTGACTATATAATGTGGGTCACTTGTATAACTGTTAATAGATTTTATTTTCTGTATAATTCAATGGTGATTTATGGTAAAAAAAAAAAAAGAAAGCTGTTGACTCAGTTTCTCGAAAGTTGTTGACAGCATCTTTTGTTGTTAATGTGTTTTATTTTTACCATAATTTAGCAAATTTTATTATAATTAGACAATGATCAGATTATATAATCACTTTTAATTAGAGTTGTACATGCTAAGTAAGTTAGATGGCTGACCTATAAAAAAGTTGGGTTTGGTTCAAACATTTTAACTTGTTTAAACGTGCATTTTTTTAGTTTGTTTTGTTTAGGTTGTGAATCAAAACGAGTTAATCTATTATAAGATTGGTTATCTTATAACTTAAAAAAAAAAAAAGGAAAAAGGAAAAAAAAAATCGAGTCATACTTGTGACGTCACATCGCTCATCTGACCCATTTTTGAATATTCGTTACTTTACTGGCTGATTTACGGAAAATGTCGATGAGCGTCACTACGACTACGAACGATTACAAAAATGACCGATGGAGGTTATTATTGGTCACCAACAAATGAAAGTATTTTTCTGACGTTGAAATTAATAATTTAAATTGGTCCTATTCCATAGATGATTATACGTAGAAAGTCAATGCAATTAATGATTTTATTTTCCATCATTGCAAATTCACGAAATATGAGGTAAAATTAACAGGAAGTAGATCTCACGATAATCAGATCGTAATTGTCAATTACATTGATCAATTTTTATTGTAAAACATCTCTATTAACAAGGAAAGAACGAAAATTTAAAAAAAAAATTCTTAAGATATCCAGGATTAATGAATTGATTTGCTTAACTCATTGACTTGTCATGAGAAAAATAATTCAATAGTTGTTATACAACATGTGTTATTTAAAAATTAATAAAATATTAACCAAATTTTAATAAAAGAAATAGACTATGAGTGTTTGTATATATTATATATATTAATATTTTATTGATATTTATATACTACACATATATATATATAACATATAATACGTATTATCAATTGAATTGTTTCTTCCATAAAAAAGTTGATTAAGCTAAAAATTTTAATTCACATTTCTAAACGGTCAAAATGAACTAATCTCCTTAACTTATGGATTAATTTGTAATCGGACAAAGCGTATTGACTTATTAAACCTATTTGTATAGTTCTACTTCTTTTCAGTAACAGTATCTTTTTAAGTGATTTTTTAATATTTTAATTCTTAAAAGAGATTTACTTGTCCATGGGTTTTGGTATCCCTACTATTTGTTTATGGTAGCCCCGTGTGAGTTGGTGTGCTATTGAATGAAATTTATAATAGAGAAATTTACAGGGAACGTGCGAGTAACTACCATTTTCCAATCGTATAAAGAGAAATACTAATAATCTTTTTCGCTGAGATGATGCCCGGCATATAAAAGCGTTAATCATTAACTCATTATTTATCTGTGTCCTATCGAGGGGGAAATGAAGAGCTGTGCATTTAATAAATTAATTAATTACCCAACAGTTGGCACATGGTTTATTCTACGATCAACAATCGTTTAAGTGGCAGTGATTTAATGGAGATACTGATCAGATAAGGACAAGATATGGATAAAGTACATTATGAATGAAATAAACGAATTTGGTTTGCTAGAAATTCCAACATATACTTCGAAACAGTATTTTCACGGTAACTTAACCAAAGATTAGCAAATAACTTTATAATTTGATAATATAAATATTGATATTTTAATAAAATAAATTAAGTTAAAATTCTTTTTTATTTTAATTATAATCATCGAAAAAAATAAAGATTACTTATTTTGCTTCAACTAGAAGCAACGGGAAAAAAATGAGACTTTAGGAAAAGTTTTATCAAAAGTAATATGTTAGATATAATATAATAGAAGAATTTTTTTTTAATTAAGTTTTTGAATATTTATTTTTTTATATAAAGTTTTCAAACTATTCAAAAGTTAAAAAAAAAATTATTTATTAGTAAACATATTAGTTTTTTCATTGATCAAGAACTCATGGATTATAGGTGTTTTAAAACACGGATTATATGTATAAATTTCATTGATTCACACGCTACACATTTGTGTATATATATATATATATACATGAACGTGTGTGTTATATATGTATGGGAAAAAACAATAAATACTTGGCGTTGTGCGTATAAAGACTTGGCATTGTGTGCGTGGCGTTGTCAGTGTCAGGCCTAGGGAATTGGTGCATTCAGGAGAACGGAATCGGAGGCTCATTCGCTACACTCCGTGACGTCGTACTTCCATTATTATAGTTATGATGATAAGTCAATGGCTGTTTGCCTTTTGAGCTCCCCAAGATTTCGGTGTATTGATGCATATAATAAGAAAACACAAAGAATAAAGAAAGGACGAGGTTCATTAAATTTGCATCGATAAAGAAAGAAGAAAAAGAAATGTAATAAATAAATGAAAGATAATAATCTCAATTCTCATCTATCCTTTGGAATTATGAAAATGAGAGGAAAGCACGTACAATCATGCAATAAGAGACCTATTTTATTTAGTGAAAAATAATATTTTTAAGTGTTATTTGGTTGGATAAAATTTATGAAATTAAACTAAATAATTTTTTTGCTTAATTTTTAGCTTGCAAATTTAGTTTAGTTATTAGATAAAAAAGAGTATAAAAAACTTAACAAAATACTCAAAATTTGTCTAATCTAAATTATGGTATAAAAATAAGCTCCATTGGACAAAAATACAAATATTATGAATATAAATGTAATTAAATAAAGATTAAATAATATTAAGGGCATAAATATTAGACAATATTTAAAATTCATATTTTTAAAATAATATAAAAATATAATTAAATAAATATTAGATAATATTGAGAGTATAAATCTCAAAATATAATATCAAGTTTAATATTTATACCATACAAGTAACATCACAAAAATTTATATTCAGTATTGTGCAAATCAAACGAGATATAATTTTAACAACTAAACTTTATCTTATTTAATTGTCTATCTAATTCTCTTTATCCTGTTTAATTTTAATAACTAAACGATATCTTAATCCTTAACAATTGTTCTATTTAAATTTTCAATCATTTTATTTTTTATTTTGATCTTTAATGTTTTTCAATAGTTGTATATCGGAACGCTCATTAACGTTTGTGTCTATAATTGATACATGCCGGTGTGTATTTCATTGAGATAATGAATTTACATATATATTATTATTAAATGTGATGTTAAATTTTCCATCTATAATTGGTACATGGCAGTGTTTGTTTCATCGATATAATGAATTTACATGTATATTATTATTAAATGTAAATATATGATAAAATAAAAACAATTAGAAAATTTAAAAAGATAATAATAAAGGAATTCGGTTTACTTGCATTCAGATAAGGTCCCGAAAGATCATTAGTTTGGAGGGGGGGGGGGGGGGGGGGGGGGGGGGGGGGTGGGGGGGGTGGAAATCATGATGAGTTTATTTTATTTCCTCGGTTTTGAAAAAGACCCTATACTTGTCATGTCTGCGGGGACCAACCTAGCAACCTTCTTTGGAGCACAAATCGTTTCAAGCCGTTTAAGTCTAAAGACACATTGAATTATTGGCAGGCAAGGCCGTAGTCGTGAAGCTTCTGCTCGTTCTCTTAGGTTTTGGTTTTCAACCTCTGTGTTCAAGCATTTTTATTGTGCAATCAATGTAAGGAAATCTATCCCAAGTCATTATTGTACTCATCTCGTCGGTCTTCTTCATTTTATGTGTTTAACAAACTTAATTTGTGGTCTTTCGCAATAGATGGACCGTGTCTATCCTTCTTCCCTATTCCAATCAAAGTTTCTTCCTTGAGTCATTTTTCTTTCCTCTGCGTTAGGTTCTTCTTTTTTCCTTTTCTTTTTCTTTTAACTTTTTTTTCTTGAATTTTCTTATTCTTATTATTTTATTCAATTTACATATATATTTTTAATAAGACTATTTAGGGATAATTATATTATTTAATTAAATGAATTATGTGGACCAATTAGATTGCACTTCATGACATCAATTAATATAAAATCTAATGTTGTTAACAAAATAACTTGTTTGTAAACTTTTACAAATGATGAAAACTCAATTAGGAAAAAGAAAAGGTTCATGACTCAAATAAAGAAATAGTTAAATGTTTATTTATCCCTTTTGTTTTGAATCAATATTATAATTATCTATTAAAAAAAATCCCTTACTATTGTAATTATAGTGTTTCACATTCCAAGCAAGTGGATTCGCAATAGTCTCCTCGTATAAACTACTTTAAGGTAGAAGCTAGTCTCATAGGTGCTATCTTAGACATAGTTTACATAAGGCATATTCGATTCAACCGCTTTAAAATGTCCAATTCAATAGTTGTTAAATATAAACCGATAGTATAACTTCTCAAAAAGAGTTCACAAAAGAGATCTATAATACGATACTTCATATGGACATGTATTTATAATGGTTTATTTATATTAAAAATTACAGATTCAAAGAATAGAGTACAAAATCTACAAGTTCTTGATAATAAGATACAAACCAACCATTGAAAAGTACTGGAATGTTTAGGGAAACTTAATTAGTTTACTAAAAAGGCGAAAACTACAAAAAAAGAAAAGTCCAGCCATATCTACATTATCTTCACTTCCTAGCTCCATGAGTTATTTATTTGGATTTGGGTAAAATGGTGCATTTGATTCTAAACCTACAAAAAAATTTACAGGATAATGAATGATAACTTGTTTAATAAATAGGATGGAGATAGATTATGCGCCTTGAAGCTTAATTATCATAAGGTCTTACCGTAGTAAGTTAGATGAGTCCTTTGAGATATCGAAGGAAGTACAAATGGAGGGCCCGACTTTTCTAGTAGCTTCGTGAGACTGCTCGTTGGATATAACTCACTGATGAACACTAATTGATTTAGTCGTGGCTTGATATGATGCATAAGCACAGAACTAAGGTTCACTTGTCACTAATCTCAAGTTACTAGCAAGGTTAAATAAGAGCGAGGTTTTGTAACTTCAGAGGATTGCTCGTAAGACACAAGAGAGAATATTCATTAATAGTATGGTGATGATGAATAATTATGGTTACAAATAACAAGATATTACTTATAGTAAGTCCTTAGAACAGTAAGGAAATGTGTGAAATTACATAAGAGGTAATACAAAGTAAAGAAACTTAGTACATTGCCAAAAAGGGGCAAATGGGATAATTATGACAAAGAAAATATAGTACAATGTCAGAAATAGTAGAGACAGGCAACGTGCTGTCATTCCCTTCGTATATTGGGTAGCAAAGTACTGGAGCCAAGCTGTTTGGGTGAAGAGGCGGGTCAATAGGAAGAAATTAGGAGGTTAACATTGAAGTGCTCGACACTTGTCAGGTCAGTATTGGAGTTCTCCACACTTAATAGGTCAACTGCACCAGAAATGTTTGTGAGCTTAGCATTTGGGCAAATTAGGGTGTGTTCGAGCTGGGCATTTAAGGAGTTCAGCAACAAGCTTTCTTGGCATTGGAATTTGTCATGGCTAATCTAAGGAGATAAAATCTTCCTTACATGATTCTACAAGCCCTTGAGAAGGGCTTGGGTGAGAGGTCTAGAGGTTGACATTTCATCAATTCGTAGGGGTTATTGAAGATTCGCCTTCAAATCTTGGTCAGCTTCTTCTTTTGGGATATAGGTTGTTAAATTAGAGACATTAAATGTTGGTGGTGCTCCATATCCTTTTAACAATTCTAACTCATAGGTATTGTTATCGAGTCTCCTCAGAAATTTGAATAGATTATCCGACCATGGTGAAAGTTTGTTTATCCTCTTCCTTGGGAACCACTCTTTACTGAGGTAAATCCGTACAAGATCTTCAGGATTTAAACAATGCTCTTTCTCCTTCGGTTTCCTTGCTCTCACCGTTGGGCCACTGTTTTTGCTAATTGCTTTATAACTTTCTTATGTAGTTTTTGAAATTCCTTGGTGCACTATAGGTTGATCTAACTTTCCTCTCCAGGAGTTGGGCTGGCAATTACGTCCAAAGGTAAGTCTAGGTTGGTGTTATAGACAATCTTGAAAGGTGATTAGCTTGTTGAGCTGTGAGTTAATTGATTGTAGGTAAACTCGATGACGGACAAACATAAATCCTAGTCATGCAGATTCTTCCCAATTAAAGCTTGAAGTAGACTTCCAACTATTTTGTTTATGACTTTAATCTGACCATCTGTTTGAGGATGACAGGAAGTGCTGAACATTAACTTAGTGCCTAACTTCTTCCATAGAGTTCACTAAAAGAAACTTGTGAACTTCAGGTCCCGATCATAAATAATACTTTTAGAGATCCTATGGAGCTATACGATCTCCTACAAAAAGAGGTTAGAAACATATAAAGCATCATTGGTTTTATGACAATGAATAGAGTGGCTCATGTTTCTGAGATGTTTGGTGTAGGCTAAGTATGAAATCTATGCTCAGATTAGTCCAAAACCGATCAGGTATAAGCAGAGGTATATATTCCCCCTAGGGTTCATTTCTTTATTTAGCTCGCTTATACACATTACATCGTTTTAGAACTTTATGCACATCATTTACCATCCTTGCCTAATAAAAATGCTCTTTCAATAATTTGAGTGTCCTCTTCTCTTCAAAATGTTCAGCTAAGCCTTTAGCATAGGTTTCCCTAATAAGTAGTTCTCTAATTATGCCACTCAGCATACACAGTTGTCTACCCCTCATAAAAAATCCTTAATTCATATAAAATCCATATATAACTCCTCCATAGCTGCATTTGACCATTATGAGCCTAAAGTACGGATCTTGCTTGTATTAATTTAGGATATTACTAAACCCAAGTATCCAAGATTATAAAGTTGTGACTAACATATGCCGATGTGATTGAGTGCCAACGACATTGTTGGAGCTTCCCTTTTATACTTAATGACATAGTAAACAGTTTCTAAGAATTTTACCCACTTGACGTGACATCGAGAGAGTTTTTGTTGACTTCGCAAATGATTCAGAGACTCATGATTTGTATAGATTATGAATTCTCGCGATAACAAGTAATGCTGCTAATGCTAAAGAGCTCAAATAAGGACATATAACTCCTTGTCATATGTGTAATAGTTTAAGGCAGCACCATTGAGCTTCTCAATGAAGTAGGCGATAGGTCGGCATTCTTGCATGAAAAAGTTACCAATTTTGACTATAAAGGCATCACATTCTATTTCGAAGACTTTATCAAAGTTGGGTAGTGTAAGTACTGGCGTAGAAATTGGCTTGGACTTGATATCCTTAAAACTTCTTTGAGCCTTCTCCGACCATTTAAACTTCGAGTTCTTTTTGCTTAGCTCGATTAATGGGGCGACTATAAAACTGAAATTCTTAATGAATCTCCAATAGAACGGAGCTAAGCCATAAAAGCTTCTCACATCGGAAGCACTAGTAAGGGTTGGCCAGTAAAGTATGACTTGAACTTTCTCTTCATCAGCCTCCATCAAGCACAACATATATGAGGAACATAACTTCACTTTGACAAAATATACACTTCTTTATGTTGCTAACAAGTGTTCAGCTTGGAGAACGTCAAACATAAATCCTAAGTGCTTGACATGAGATGTGAGATCAACCCTATCAGTGATCTCAAGACATGATTGATAAGTTGCATAAAAGTACTTGACCTATTTGTGAGTTCGAACAACATTACTAACCACTTAAAGAGATCATCCTTCATCTTTAAATACTGTCTTCCATTTGTCTCCTGGTCTCATTCTAATTTGGTGGTAGCCACTCTTCAAATCTACCTTTGAAAAGATTTGTGCACTATGTAATTCATCCAACATGTCATCCAATTGAGGTATTAGATATCTGTACTTGATAGTGATTTTGTTAATAGCTTGGTTGTCAATACACATCCGCTAAGAGCCATCCTTTTTAGGTATGAGAACTGCAGGCACGATACAAGAGCTCATTCTTTCTCTAACATACCCTCTATTAATTAGCTTATTAACTTGCTTCTTAAGCTCGACTACCTGCTCAGAATTGAGTCTATAAGTAAGTCGTTTCGAGAGAGTCACGTCGGGTTGGAGGTCAATATAATATTTGATACCTCTGATAGGAGGTAATCCTTTAAGTAATTCGATAGGAAACAGGTCGATATATTTTCAAAGTAAAGCCTGCACATCAGTTGGCAAGGCTTCTTCCTCCTTCAGCTCTAGTTACCTTTTGACCAACAAAAAGATGCAAGATTCCGACTTGACTTCTTTAGAAAATTGAGCTTGAGAAATTATAAAGGATTTCTTCTACAAAGATTTGGAAACCTTTTGGGATTCTTGAACTTCCTTAGGGTTCATAGGAGTTAGTACAACTTTCTTACCATCTTTTTGAAACATATCATTGTTCTTATATCTGTTGTGGAGTACTCTTAGGTTAAATAACCATGATCGACCTAGAGGTATGTATGAATACACATTGGTAGGGTATCACACAATACCTTATCCTTGTATCTATCCTTAATGGAAATCGGTACTTTAACTTACTTGGTAACTTGAAGTTCGCCTTTCTTATTGAGCCAATGGATCTTGTAAGGTTAAGGGTAAGGACAAGTTGGTAACTTTAGAGCCTTCACCACTCCTTATGTTATTACATTGGTACAAATTTCTCCATCCATGATTAAAGAGCATAGATTGCCATTCACTCGATAGATTGTGTAAAAGATGTTTACTCTCTGTTCATTCTCATCATTAGTAATGGCATTGAGGGATCTTTGGACAACCATATAATATTCCCCAAATTTAAGTCAAGTTAGGGTGTATTGGTCTTCGTGGAATTCTTCTAACAAATGTCCAAAGTCTATATCCTCTTCTCTTTCACTCACACTCTCTACTTCGATATGTGGGGTCTTACCCTTAATGCTCATCATACGTCTATTCAGATACTAATTAGCAATATGTTTGATGTTAAGACACTTGAAGCACTTAGTTTCTCTAGTTTTTCTTCTTAATCTCTAAGTTTAATCCTTCTTAACCTCAAGCTCTTTGACCTTAGCTTTGCCTCTGCCCTCATTAGGTCTACTCAGAACTTGACCTTAGTAGTCCACTTCAGAGCTACATGGGGCTTGGTCATATCTAGCTTGGCTCAGCATGCCAGATTTGCTCAGCATACCAAGTTGGTTGCTTGGAGCTTAGCTGAGCTAACTCTGCCTCCGCCACTTGACTTTTTGAGCGATTTAAATAGTTTCATCCAAAGTCCTTAATCTCTGCACTTCCACAATATTCCCAATCTTAGGTCACAATCCAAAAACAAATCTTGCAATAATTTGTGCTTTTGGCTAGTCTACATCACATCAGATCATCAATAGTTTAAACTCTCAAACATACTTATCCATAGTTTGGCTACCTTACTTGAGTTCTTGAAGACACTAGAAAGTATTTTGTTTATAGTACTTGGGAACAAATCTACTCCTCAAAAATCGCTTCATCTCACTTTAAGTTCATATTTTATGTCGGCCCGCTGACTTATGGTCTGTAACTTCTTCCACTATATCATTGCATACTCGAAAAAATCTAAGAAAACTACTCAAATACGTATTGCATCCTCATAATCATATAAATCAAATGTCTTCTCAACCTTCTCTTCCCAATCTATATATTCGTTGGCATTATTGGATCTAAAGAAGCTTAGAACTTGCACTTTGATGTGTTTAGTCCCTAGAGGAGCTTGAAGCTTACGCTTATCATATTCAGGTAACTGCTTATCCTCATCTTTGCCATCTTCTATATCCTCAACTTTTCCTAACTTAAGTCTTCATTGTACATGTCCTTCAACTTAGATAGGGATAGGTTACTCTTTTGATGCAAAGTGTAAGCCCTACAATCAAGTTCAGGAATCGATACGTAAAATTTAGGACGATTAGATAAGTTATCCGATTGAGTCCAAATTTTATAATGAAGTTAGAACTATTAATAAAAGTGATCTTGTAAGTTTGAATTTTAAAAAATAAATAATAAAATATTATAATATTAAGTTATAGGTATATTATCCATTATTTATTGGAAACAAGTCAAACGAGTTTTGATAAATAACGAATTGATAGAAATAAATTATATTCATACTAAAAAATAATAAAATAATATCAATAATATTTAAGAGTATTTTTTGTACTATATATGCATTTATGTATAGGAAAAAATATATGAAATTACTTGAAATACCTAAAATATGTTAAAATAATACTAATTAATTAAAGAAAATTCATAAAAAATGTAGAAATGTTTAGATATTAGGCATGACATGTTGGGAGTGAATGAAAGAAAATCAATAAATGAAATTAGGCCAAATAAAAAGTAAAAAGAAAAAGGAAAATGGATACTTGTCTAACAAACAAATTCAAGTACACCCCAAACGATCCTATAAATTCAACAAGCCTCTACTAGAATTCATTTGGGATAGTGAGGAGCTAAAAAAAATCTAGGAGAGGCGAGAAAAGAAGAGAAAACAATTTTACAAAAATTACACAAAATATAGTGTAATTAGAGCATTAGAGGAGATCTTATACCTGATGACTACCTAGAGAGAGATGGCCACCACTACTAGATAGTTGACCCATTGCTTGGAGCTACTGACATAGTGGGAGCCAACGCTAGTGATTGAAGGTCATTCGTATAGGTGAGTCAAATTTCTATCCTATTTTGTCCATATTATTAAAAATATCAAATATATATGAAAAATTATTAAATCTGGTATTTAGGATATTTTCTATGTATATTTAGAAAAAAAATTGTCAATTTGATGAAATTAGTCACAAGATATATTATTCTTAAGAAATCGTTAAACCTAAGCTGATTTTTGCTTTTGAATTAAATAACCTTAATGATGTACTTTTCACCCCAATTTTTTTTATTGTATACTATTTAGGGAATATATTACAGTGCTATGAAGATAATTTTCTTAAAATTAATTTTCTAAAATTTTACTTAATTTTTAGGCTTTAAAATCATAAGTAAAAAGTAATATCTTGAGTTTATTTTATGATTTAGAGCTAATTTGATATAAATACCGATTTACAGTGTAATCAGACATCTTGGGATGTTAGTTACTGAAGTAAGAAGGCATTTGTAGTGTTTGAGATATTAGACGTATGTATTATGTGTATTATATGGTAATTATGAGAAAATGAATAATATGTAAAGGTGGGAAGTTAAATAAGTAGAAAATGTTAGGTTAAATTAACAATATTATAATATTAGGAGAATAATATAAATCTAATTTGGAATGTAAATTTAGGAAATTATGTGAAAAATGTAAGTTATTCTTACATTGGGACCAAATTCAAGAGTTAGATTAGGAATAGAGTATATAGTATACACTGGAATACTAGTTATGAGCTAAATATGAAATTTAAGATACTTAAGTATAGTTAGATAAATTTCACATATTGATTTAAAAGGAGTTCCTAGGGTTTACGAACAAAAATTGTAACCAGAAGCAGAATTAGAACTTAATTCAAGAACAAAGTTAGAAACTAGTTTAAGATTGGTTCGGTAATAAGTGATTAAAACTTGGATAATTGGGTAAAATTATGATTTAAAGCTTACATGTAATAAGGGTATAAATACTAAAAGAGTATTTATATTATAGGAGCCAATGATAACAAATTGACCTTGCAATAAGTTTCAGTGAGCAAATTAAGGATTTCAGGTAAGTTGGGATCAATACTTTACTATATTTTAAGGTATTGTATTATGGTATTCGGAGACTTAGGATTGTAATTGGTTGTGCTTATAGATAGATGTTTGTATATATGCTTGTGTGTCTTGTCACGTCACGAAGCGGCAGAGTCGTAACAACCCCACCGTGTAAACCATCCTAAGATAGAAGTTGGCCTTACAACCGCTATCTTAGACTTGATCTACACAATGCGTCCATGACTAACCCGCTTTGAAGTAAACAGTTTGTAATTTAAATAATTCATTTACCTAAGAAAGTGAGAAAAGTTATATATAATCACTATAATTCAGTTATTACATTAATTAGAAATGAAAAGTAATAACATATGCGTTGAGGTTAGGTTTGGGTTCGGTTTTTTAGGTTTTGGGGTTAGGTTCGGGTTCGGCTTTCGCATCGATTTCTAAATTAGGTTTTAGTTCGATTTCTAAGTAGTGTTTTATACTCCAACCTTAGAAATTTGTTTCAACCTATAATGTGAAATTAATCACATTACTTCCCGATCTCCTAAATACCATAATTACCCCTAGTCAGTGTTTATTTTTCCCGGTATACTTAAATCCGTATTAGTATACCGAATTTACTCCTGATGTGAGAAATTTTTATATTTTTCATACAATTACATAAATTCAAGTTTCGTATCAGATTTATTGCACATTTTTATTATTATCAAAATATTAATTTTTATTATAATATTTTCTATTTATTATATTCTAATAATTACATATTATGTATTATTACCTTTTATGTACATAATACATTTCTAATATTTCTATCACTCTAATTATCGTCTCTAAACACCAATTATCATTTCAAAATGTCTAAATTCATCCTAAATCAGATTTTACTCCTAATTACCCAAATTTCCAAAATTAACTTAAAATTTACTATTTTTCCCTATTACTTATTTACTACATAATTAACGTAATAATTACATCTAACACCCTAAATGCTACAAGTATCATACTCCATTAGATTTCAACATCCTAAAACATGTACTTATTCACTAAATCAGTAATTAACCATATAATTACTTTATTAACCCTAAATTATCCATTTTATGCCTTATTTTAAGGCCTAAAAATTATCTAAAAATTTTGAAAATTACTTTTTGAAAACGGGTTTCATAGCACTGTTTTATATCATTTAAGTGGTCTACACAAAAATTTTAGGCTTGAAACTACACTTCTAAGGTCATTTATTTCTAAACCGAAACATGCTCGTTTTACACGATTTCTTAAGGACCCTATATCACGAGACATATTTTCATTAAAATAATATTTTTCTAAAAACTACATACAAAAATATTCTAGAATAACAAGTTTCATAATTTTTATAAAAATATTCCGCATTTTTGATAAATAATGAGTTATATACTTAAAATTTGGAATTTTTTATATTCTTTTATTTTATTGCTTATTTTCTTTAATTCAAGTTTACGGGATCATTTTTACTAATATTTTTAGCTTTACTTTATAATTTAGGTTCGATCGAGTCTTTCAACTGATCGAAACCTTGAATAATTAGTTGTGGGGCTTACATGTCTCTGATTATTAGGTTGTTTATGGATGCTTTGTTGTAGTGATTGGTTGAAACTCTTCAAACCTGAATTAGAGTAGGTGAAATTTCTCTAATTTCATAACGAATCGGACAATATTGTGTGATGGCATTTGCGTGTTGCATTGTATTTAATTAATTGTTTAACAACCTTACTTGTGTTTGTTATACAGTCTTATGTCTCAATCCCTACTTATTGAGCTGTTGGTTACTCATACCTTAATAGATTTTATTGTAGGTGACAAGTCAAATGCTATGTTATAACTATCTTAAGGCTAGTACCCTTTTGAAGAACTTTAGGAGAGTAAGGATCAAACTGGAGGATCAATAGACTTTTAGAGAGTTTTTGTTAATAACTCTTAGATATATGGGTTGATTATGTAATATTTTACTTATCAGACTACTATGTTATGTAAATATCTCCTGAGATCATAATATATATATATATATATATATATACGAGTTGAGGTTCTGTATGTAATTTTATTAATAATCTTGTATGAATTGTTTATTTCAAAGCGAGTAATTATGCACGTCTTATGTAAATTACATCTATGATAACAACTAAGAGGTCAGTTACTATTTTAGGTTGGTTTACATAGTAGGACTATTGCGGCTATGATACTTCGAAGTGTAACACTTATCATTAGGAGCTCAGATATCCACACGTTGCCTTCTCAGCCTATCTTGCACTCCTCATTTGCATGCGTCATGTCTTTCTTGAGGTTGAGCTTCTATTAATCTTTGCACAGTTACAACCAAGTTACACATAATGGTAGTGAGGTTCTGTATCTGTTCGTTCGTAGTTTGAGGAGTCTGTTGTCTAATACGACCATAAACAAGAGCATCACTCTCAACATTACCTATCTCTCCTTGTATAGTATGATTTAGCATTCTCACAACAAGACTCCAACAAGTTCACAACCCAATAAAAGATTCTGTACAATATTATTAAGCAATTTATCAAATAGTAACTTCAATTCTTGCTTAGTATCACAGTAAAGAAAACAATGTACAAAAAAGTATGTAAACTACTTCAAAACCTAGTCACTATAAACACCCAGCTATCGGTTATAACCTCAAGCTCTAATACTAGGAAATATGATATGCCTTGGAGCTTAGTTGTCACAAAGTCTTACTATAGTGAGTTAGATGGGTCCTTCGAGATATCGAATAAAGCACAAATGGAGGGGTCCAACTTTTCCATTAGCTTCGTGAGATTGTTTGTTGGATATAACTCATCAACGAACACTACACAACTTAATCTTGGCTTAATATGACACACAAGTATAGAACTAAGGTTTACTCATCACTAACCTCGAGCTACTACTAAGATTAGATAAGAGCAAGGGTTTGTAACTTAAGAGGGTTGTTCACAAGACATAAGAGAGAATATTCACCAATAATATGATGATTATGGATAATTCTGGCTACAAATGATAAGGAACTATTTATAGTAAGTCTATAGGACAACAAGGAAATGCGTGAAATTATATAAGGAGCAATACAAAGTAAAGAAACCTAGTATATTGCCAAAAAGGGGCAAATGGGACAATTATGACAAGGAAAATATAGTACAAAGTCAAAAAAAGTAGAGACAGGTAGCAAGCTGTCATTCCCTCCATACATAGGGCAGTAAGTTACTAGAGTAAAGTTGTTTAAGCAAAGAGATAAGTCGGTAGGAAGAAGCTGGAAGGATAGCATTTAAGTGCTTGGCACTTGTTAAGTCAGCATTGGAGTTCTCAACACTTAATAGGTCTATCATACCAGAAATGTTCATGAGCTTGGCATTTGGGCATGAAACAAAGCAGATCAGGGTGCATCCAAGCTAGACATTTTAAGGAGTTCAACACCAGGCTTACTTAGTACTGGAATTCGTCATGGCCGACTTGAAGAGATAGAATCCTTCTTGCAAGATTCTGTAAGCCCTTGAGATGGGCTTGGGTGAGAGGTCTAGAGGTCGGCATTCCATCAATAGAAGTATGCATTTAACCAAAACAAACAAGGTTTTCAATCAAATTATTTAGATGTAGAGGTATGAATAAGCAAGTACCATTGCATGACATGATTTATTTTTTCATGAGATTAGAGAAATTGTACTTGGATGTTGCGAAGTTTAATGCTATACACTTATGAATTAAAGCTAAACCGGGGCTTGTATAATGGAGGATACCTTTTTTTTTAGACTATCTTTGAACTACTATCTTTAACTTGGTCACAACATTCTCTCTTGTCACTTAGTTCAACTATGAGTGGGGAAATGACCATTTTAGTTATTCACATCGAAAGATCTATGTTTAGCCCAATAATCTTAGCCATTTCCCCTAGTAAGTTGTAATGTGTGTCAAATTAGAAGTTCGGTGAGGAGTTTAATGACAGGTTGGGGGATGGTTTAATTGTATGTTATCTTTTCCTTTAACTTATTGATCAAATGGGATAAATCAAGAGGTATGATAAAACACTAAGTTAGTAAATAGACTAAGAAAACAAGAAGTCGAGCTTAGAAACGAATTTGAGGATCTCAAGTTTTAGCCTACCAAATTTGAAACTAAAAATAAAACATACTTAAAATTGACTACATTATGTGAAAGTATAGTCGAAAATGATGAAAATCGATTATAAGATTATAAAAATTAGATTTAAAATGAGAGAGTCATATACGATTTAAGAATTTAGCGTAGTCGGGAAAGATATAAAGATATGTAATAAAACTAAGGGAATAAAGTGAGCTCATTAGGATGAAACCATGAAATAACAAATTCTTATTTCTCTTCATTTATTGGTTTGGGGTATACTGATTTCAGGGACGATTTGCTAACAAATTACTACAATTAGCAACTATAGTTAAGTGAATAACTCCTGGTGACTCCATGTTTGGTTTTGTTTGTAGTTAGTGGCACTTAATATCTTATTTATGATAAATTGATGCACATGGGGTTCAGGATACTTGTCAAATGACTTGATGATGTATAAGAATTGTAAGTACTTACATGATAGATATTTATAGGATTGATGGTTGTGAGTGATCATTATTTGATTGCTTAAATAAATGAACCTAATATTTACTTAGCTAACTAATAAAATGGATCATGCATAGTATGACAATGCATTATACCTATATAGATTGCTACCTCACACGGAAGTTAAGAAGGGGCTCATAGGAATATGAGCTTTTAAAGGGATTATGTTGAGCATATGACAATACCATATTTATTGACTCGCTATCCTAGTCTATAGGCTTATTAGGCATTGAGAGACGCTAATCATATGGCTAAGGGCTGTGTTTTGTGACTTCTGCTTAAGGCATGTGACGTGAACTATAAAGGCCACTACATCACTAGACTTAGAGATTTTCGAGTTTTGAAAAAGTTTATGTTATTTATCAAAGTAAAGTGTGTATATATATATCCCTATGTTTAAGTGTATTTGCAATACATTGGTGCATTTACGGATGAAAACCTAGTGCTAGAACCTGGTTGATAGTTTGTGTTAGTTAATAATATCCAACTCTAACTATAGACGGCGTAATCCTGAGTTGCATGCGGTTCCTCAGCCACTGCATGTATTTGTACGACATGTTGTTTGTTGCATACATTCATATGTTTATTAACTATATTACTTCAAAGGCATGGTTAGAGGGATTATCTTACTAAGCGTAAACTTACACTTTACTAGATTTCTTTTACTATAGGGACACCTCTTTGTCCAACCTGGATGCGGGATGCTTAAGGTTAGTTATGAGCTTATAAAGGTCCATAGGAAGGATAACGCAGGAGTGGGCTATTAGGAAAGATAGCTAGCATTTTACTTCTCTTAGAGACTCATGTATTTTGATCATGTGTAGCTCATTAAACTACTTTATTTATCTCGTTTCTATTTTGGGAATGTAATGTCTCGTAGACTAAATTATGTTTATGAATTCAAGTGAACGATAATTTTAACTATCTTGATATTATATCACTCGTTCGAATGACCAGAGTAACTAGAAGTGGAAGTAATCTTATATGTTGCATAAAAGGGCGATGATTGACAAATGGGTTAATATTCGACCTTTGTGTGGTGTGTGGTAATCTGCCATGATTAAGGTATTGGTTGACCGTGTTAGATTTAGTGGTATCAGAACTTAGGTTTATGATAGGAAGAAAATGAAATAAAACTTGACTTTAGACATTAGAACAACCTACTTAGTGAGGCCGAGAGGGATAGTAAGAAGCTTACCTATTAAAGCTTAGAAAAAAATTCCTTAAATAAAAATTCTTTAAAACATTATTCGGTAGATCCTCAATCATATCTTCAAGTGGGAGATTGTCAATATAGCTATTATCTTTGACATAGTTAACAACAAAAAAGAGGTAGGAACAAAGAAGAATTGCATACTTATTGGTAAAGTTGGTAGACAAAAAAGATATGATAACTGTTGCAAAATTATAGCTTGATGATACGTAAAATGACTGTTTTACAAAAATCTTAGCCTTTTTTGATCAATTTTAAATCATCCAAAAAGAAAAAGGATAGAATAAGAAATGAGAGAGTTGGTGTGGTATAATTCATAATTATTTATTATAGTAAAATTCTTCAATCTTATTTGTGGTTTTTTTACCCTAAATTATTTAGGGGTTTTCCATGTAAAATTTGTATGTTCATTTTCTTATTCTCATATTTATTATCTGTAATTTGGTCTATTCGATCCTATTTAAAGCGAATATTTGTAACACTTTGAAGAGCTTGAAATATAAGCTTAGATAGGCTATTTACATATTAATGAAGGTCGAATGTAATCTCAATAGTTATACCATAGCTCTAATTTTCATTTTAAATTAAATTTTCATTGATGATCTTCTTTCCTCCCTCTTTTTTGTATCATATTTATTCAAGCTACTTATTGAATTATTTTTAGGAACGAGTTCAAAATTACTACTAAGATTTTAAATATTTTTGAATTTTATTAAAATTTAAACTTATTAAATGTCATATTCAATCCAACTTTTACATATCAAATTTACTTATTTATCTCTATTAAACACTTCTACTTCTTTATTAGCATTTGTCTTAATATCATATCTTTTAAAAAATTACAATAAATTGGATGAACAAATGTTCGATTGTATTATATTTATTAAATTTTAACCTCATGTATAATGTTTAATAATTTCAAATAATGGTTTTCACTTTATCTTATAGTTATGGAATTAAAAACAAAATTAATCAATTTCAGATAATGGTTTTCACTTTATGCCATAATTTTTTATACATATCTTAGTTCCATTAGGCCCTAGGTTAGTAAATAGATTAACACTATCTTTGGCAATTTTAGATGATGGCAGAAACAGAAGGAAACAGCTGGAAGTGAAAAGAAAAGAATGCAAAGGGAAGGAAATATAACTTTTACTATTGTGTAGATGTTTAATGTGGAAATGAGTAGAAATATTTCTTTTTAAATTAATGATAAGATTAAATTATCCCCCTCCTTTTTCATTTTTCCTATCTATATAAAGTTACTTTTGTAATTATATCATATTTCCACCCATTTCCGTTGGTTTCTCTCTAAATTTTGAGAAAAAGAAACGGGTGTTTAAAGTGGAAACAATTCCATCAATTTCCAACTGATTCATTCAATTTCCTTCCCATTCAGATAAGCAATTTCCTTTAGTTTCCACTTATTTTTATAGCTTTCTTTTTGTTTCCACCCATCTAGACACTATCAAATCATAGCTATATCCTTCTAAGTCCTATGTGTTAATGGCTTGTTCACTTTGCAGTATTGAATTAAGGGGGAATTGAATTACAATTACGAAAGAATTGAATATGGATATAATAAGGCATGGACGAGTATTACGATGTTCACTTGAGAGCAATAGAATTAGCATTACATTGTTCACTGTACAACAATCTAATAGGGAATACGAAGTGAATATAAGTAAAATACCTAAAATGCCCATGCCAACTAACAAAAGGAAAAACGACCCAGTATAAAACAATATGTATAGATCAAATACGTTGAAAATTGAAAGCCCCATTGCAACGCCATTCCTTCAAAAACCCTTTCCCAACATGTTTATTGTTAGAAGAAGTAAAAATGCATTAGGCAATATAGAAAAGGAGAACAATAAAAAAGAAGACATGAATGATAAAAAAGGAAATCAACAATTTTGCTCTACGGAGGCCTATCAATATTGAGAACAAGCGAAAATGACACCGTAGAGGCATGAGAACTATTGAGAATAGTAGAAGTTGTTTACCTAAAATTTGTAGAGTTGACCAAACGAAGGAATTAAGATTAAGAGAAAATTGAAGTAGCCAAAATTGGAAACTACATAGAGAAGAAACATTACACGCACGAACATGCGTTGCTGAATATTCCGAAGAAAATTCTATAAATTTGATGAAAGAGAGACAGTGACACAAATGGTGTTCGACCTATGTAACCTGATGAATAGATAATGAAGGCGAGAGGCAAAAGTCTAGAGTTTGGTCAACATGTGGGAGAGAGAGATGGGGGTCAAAGGCAATTGGGTTCTATTTAAATTCACTAGGGTTATTTTTGGTCATTACAATAAAATTGTGAGGACATGTTTGGAATAAACACAAGTCTTCATGCGTTGAACTGCAATTTGGAGAGCCAAGGGGGAATCCCAATTCGACAATTCCTCCTAATGTGGATTCCAATGGAATAAGTATTAAACATAGTAAAAAACACTCCATAAGGAATGAGGGCTCCATTTCCCTAAATGCACGGACTGTAGGTTATTGTCCCATGTCCGTAAGAAGCAAAAAGACAAAAGACACTCCTAAAATCCTAATGTCATATCTTCTCACGGACAACCTCTTCCACACATATCTCCTAACTAAACGCAACCCACACCCACACCTCAACCGACAACCACCGCTTATGTACACAGAAAATACGAACACGAACACGAACACCTAAACCTGCTCTTTCTCTTAACCATGCTTCTTCGAACCTCCGTCTCTTTCCCATTCCTAAAAACCACACCTACAACTATCACTACAAGCGTCATTTTCCCACCTCGCCAATCCCTTACTATAACCGCCTCCACAACAACATCCCCCACTACAACCTCCTCCTACTCCATCTCCGACTCCGAGCTCACCAAGCGTGGCTTCATCCTCCACCGCGACACAGCCTCCCTCAACCTCGACCAACTCAACACTGTCTTCGTCGCCGTAGGGTTCCCAAAGCGCGACCCTGAGAAAATAAAGATAGCTCTGGAGAACACGGACTCGCTCATCTGGATCCAGTACGCCAAGTCTGAGAAACCCGTAGCTTTCGCTAGAGCAACTGGAGATGGCGTGTTCAATGCCATCATATGGGACGTTGTGGTGGATCCGTCGTTTCAAGGGCTAGGGCTAGGGAAAGCTTTGATGGAGAGGTTGATAGAGGACTTGGTTGGGAGAGGGATATATAACATTGCGTTGTATTCGGAGCCTAGGGTTCTCGGGTTTTATAGGCCATTAGGGTTTGTGGCGGATCCTGATGGAATACGTGGAATGGTTTACTCTCTGAAGAAGAAGAAGAAGAAGAAAAGGTAGTGAGAAAAGAAACAGCATTGTCATACATTGTGGTTGCTGGGGGTAAATTTGCTATGAGCTCGAGGGTTAGTCTACTATCCAGATGACTAGGTGATCCATTCAATCATTTGACCGTTAAATGAACGATTTTAACGGTTAGTAAACCGAGTGAATGATTCGATGAGTCATTTCATCGTTAAAATCAACTTATTGCAATTTTACTAGTTAATTTTAACGATCAAATGATCCAGGTTTATTAAATATTGCGTCGGTGGAGTTGAAACTCCACTAAAATGAAAATCCTTAAAAACATTAGTACTCAGCTTGGTAGATTGGTGTTTATTTTTGATACCTTAGATTTAATAATTAGATTGTCTTAGCATATTCTAATAGTTTTAATTAATTTTCTGAAAAATTATATGGTTTCTTCACTTAAGAATAATCATTTGGTATGGTGATCTTTGGGTTCAATAAATCAATCAGATTTACATTTTTATTATGTTGAAAATTAGACGGCATGAAGATCTATGATTTGTGTTATTTGTTCAAATTTTCTGACTGGTTGGGTTAGAGAAAGAATTTTTTTTTTTTTCTCTTTCTCTCCTTGTTTATCTTTTCCCTCTACATTTTGATGATACATGATGTTGATGCTTCAATTCATACTCCGAGGAAGAGAATAAGTGTTTGTGTGTTCAGTGAAGAAAATGTGGTTAGTGGAAGACTGGGCTGTGGGGACGACCGGAACGGATTATTCCAGGGATAGGGTCGTCAGTTTTATTTCCCGTGTACCGTTCTTTGAGACATAATAACATTTGTAAAGATTTCTACTCTACCCTTTTCCTACTTTTTATATTATGGTTTTACTCGTTCTCAATGATTGACGCTTGAGCGAAGGAAACTAGTACTAGCTTTGTCGTTCATACCGAAACTGTTGCTATTCTTTCTGGCAAATTTAGTTTTTCTTTTTTTTTTTTGTTAGATTTTATGTTCAATAGATTTATCAATTCACGAGTTATTCACTTTAAAACATTGTCAAAATGTTTAGATGATTTCTTTCCTAGCATGGGATTAGAATTCGATTAATAATCCCTCAGTTATCTTCCTCCTCATTTCCAAGATGGTCAAAACGTTTTGTCAATTGGGGTTTTAGAAAAACAAAAACCCTTTCTTAACATGTTTTCCCTTTTATCTCACTTGGTTAAGACGTTACTTTAAAACATTGTTAGGCGTATTACTTAGCGACTAGATCTAGAAATGGTGGTCGACAAAGTTTTCAAATCCAAATGAAGACAAAAGTAAGAAAGAAATAGATCGGTTGGAGTCCATAGAAAACATATCGATGGGCGTAAATTACCATCGTAAGAATTCTTAAGTTTAGTACTCAAATCATTCTAAAGGGTTTCTTGTAAGAGTGGCAGTACGACTTATTTTATTACTTGTCTTGTTTTAATTGTAAGAGTAGTTCTTCATTGTTTATGTCACGTTCTATTACAAATCGAAAGGTAAAAGTTTTATGTCCCTCTCAACTTGTCGTAAGGCAAAAGCAAAGAAGGAAAAGGGTGGCATCACATGATCATGGAACAATCCAATGGCCATCGAATTCGAATCCTAGTGCAATGAATCTCAAAGGCGTCTGTTGATGATAACAAGTTGGATTTTAGAAAATTATAAAAGATGCAAATTAATGCAATATCTTATGAATGTAAATTATGTTGCAAATTGGATGGTTTCTACACAAGGTCGAGGGGGTCACTTAGACTGGTGGAGATACCTCCACCATCTGTCCTTAAGGCCTCTTTGACTCCTCATTTTGGCATCGTCATCATATCGCTCTAAAATAGTGTATGAATAACAAAGTACCTATCCTCCCCCCCCCCCCCCCCCCAAAAAAAAAAGTACCTAAAAAAAGGAAAAATATCAATGATAAATACAAAACAGACACAAAGTAGACAGAAGACAGATTATATATAAACAAAGAACAAATGAAACAAACTGGCTCTCAGGCTATTTCATCTAGACAAAAATTTTACATCTCAAATGGTGTATCTATCCATTTTTTTTTTCAATTACATATTGCCATATATGAATTAGGAAAAAGAGAAAAATAGCAAAGATATGGACACTATTCAGATCCATTTTGATTGTATTTTCTTTTCTTCTCACGAGAATATTGTGGGCCCTCATATCTTAACTGATTGTGCTTGTTGAATAAAGCCTACTGCTCATTTGTGTTTTTGTATGGACAGTAATAGCTTTAGTTATTCTGCTGCAGACACCGAGTGCCTTTGTAACTGTATTGCTAATGCAATGAAGAAGAATATCTTGCAAGTCACCATGGAACTGCTACTCGCACCTCACATACTCATAATTAAGCCAAACTACCAGATAAAAATTCAAAATTTTGGAGGCCTCTAAGATAGCAGATTCACTAGATGAAAGCCGTGGAACATGAGTCATCCACATACAAAAAAAGTTGAATTTTTGTTACCTTAAACTTCTCAACTCACAATTGGGTGCCTCAAAAATTTTTCTTTTCCACTTCAGCAAGTCATAACTGCATTACAACCATTAATTATTCTCATAGTCAACAAGAACCAAGTTTTCAACTGCCTCATCCCATCCCTATATTCTTTTGAAATATCCTGCATTATAAAAACCAGATCAATGGATTAGAATATGACAATCGATTTGCTTCCAAAATCCTAGCAGCCATTTAATACATGTCAATCCCTCATGGTTTATTCTTTTTCTCTAATTGTAGCTGATTTGGTCTTATAAGAACAGTGAAGTTAATTGCAGCGTTATCTCAGCAAGGTAAATTTGAATACCCATTAGGCTTTTCCAGAAGAAAAATGCAATTTAACGTTGCTGCAGGTAGATTCATGGTATCAAAAAATGAGCTCTACGCTATATAGAGGCACTGAAATAGAAGGCTAGAGCAACTGAAAAAGCCACTAGCATGAAAGTTAACCAGCCATCGGCTAAAAAAGAAAGGAAATCATTGAAGTGATTTGCTTGATTCCAACTACTTATCCCTCAAATCAACAATTTCAACAACTAGATTGAATCGTAGAACATGCATTACATCAAAGGTGAATGAGAGGGTTTGATTGCTTCATTCCCAAATGAAGCCATAAATGCTCAACATCCTTTTCTTTATCAAATTAGGTCCATATGCAAAATCAAATATAATATAGTCACCGTTTCTCGTTCTACATGTTATATCTTGAGCCAAATTTATCAGAGAAACACTGCAAAAATAATAATGGCAATCAAAACTCAAGCTTGTTATTCTATGAAGAGAGCTCCACAATTTAATGCCATTGCACTCCTAAAAAATATAAACATAATGCATGATTCTCCTCATGAGCTGCATACAAAGTCAATTTTATGGACAACTTCCTCTTGCCTTGTGACAGCAGCTTGCTCTGTGGTAGAGACCCAAACCACTTTAAGAGGATACAGACAGACAAGTGGTGAAAGCCCTTAGGACTTAAAGAGGGCCATAGAGGAGAGCAATAATTTTAGGAATTCCACAGAAGAGGGATGGGATTTTAGTTGTGATACAATAAAAGTATTTTTCAGCTTAGCAAATGGAGTTCCTGAACCATGATTTTATTGCCTTGACCATAGTGAGAGAAAATTTCAGACTAGGCTATGGAACTGGCAGACTTAAGGTTCAATGATATTACTAACCTAAAGCATATTATAATTGAGAGCATGTTCAACAATTATGAAATGGAACTCCAGAATAGCTTGTGGGGAAAAAGTTATCTGAATAGATAAACTCTAGAAAAGTGGTACTGTATTTTGTTCAACAATGCACTAAGGTTGAAGTTTAACTTTTACAGTAAGAGTGACAATCCAGAAAGAAAATGCAGTCTTGAACTGGTTGTTCCTTTTTCATCAAAGTAAATACCATTATACATTACTCGTGCTATGAGTTAACTTAAGATTAATGTTTTTCACATCGAACAGAGTTTCGATGTTTAGGATTGATGTTAAACATGCAAATTCATTAGAAGTTAGATCTTACATTGCTGAAAGTTTCAAGGTTTAATGGAGCATCCAGCCTTTGGATTTCAGTAGCTGTTTCAAGTTTCACAGGGTCCCCTTCTTCACATAATGAGGAACCAGGGCTTCTGGCAAAATAATTGCCATTTCCCACAATTCTGCAGCAGGAGGCATTTGATAACTCCAATAAAATGACAGCCAATGCTTTTAAGTGCACTGATACAATTCCATGTCCTACATATTAAATTTTAGCTAAGCTGATTGTATATGAAAGTCGAACATGGCACCAGGAGGCTATGTGTTTTAGTTCTTGCACATCCTTCCAACCGGTTTAATTAATTAGACGTGATGGACTTCAACCGTTATCCCAACTTCTAGGGAAGAAAAAGAGAGTCTATAAAACTACACACCAGCTAACTATCTACGGCAATTGCAGTAGCAAAACATAGTTTCCCAAGTTTGATGAAATCTTAAACTCCATACTGTATTTTGCATACCAGCAAGGTCAATGCAATCAAGTATCAACTCAAGTTATGTGCTCCAATCCATCATGTAGGAAAACAATGTCCCTCCACTAGAGAGACAACCTCTGACCAATTAGTTAGTCTAATGTCACTCATTTCCATCCAATTCATCCTCGAATTTGATGAGTTCTAAAAGAAGATGCTAGCAGATATCAAGGCAATTCTTCATGACGGAAAAAAGAAACCTTTATTTTCATCAAGTATGAAGACATGAAAAGTGGCTGGACACCGACACATTTTTCAAGTACTTGCATTTTCATGAATTACGTGAAAGCACGGAAAGTACTCTATACCCATTGACGGATCCTGTATCAATTAGTAAGAAAAATCCCAACCTGAAATCCTAATCTCAATGACACTAATCACAACCCGGAATGGAGTTGATACCTGGAAATGACAAAAACAGAGACGGCATTACTAGGAAGGACCATCCTTAACGTTGTGCAAGAAGGCGGCAGAGCAAAGAATTGTAGCGACGAAGACGAAGAAACCTAATCCAATTGCTAAAGATATGCACGCCACGAACAGATCCAGCAGCCACTGCAAGCTCAAACCCATCAACATTTTGAATTAACTCTTGTTCCTCTTCCCTTAAGGACTGTGACCAAAGATCAAAAGGGTTTCGGTACGGATTAGAAGAAATGGAGAGATAAAACATTGTATCGGTACGGGACAGGAGAGGAGATAACCATCCACTTCGAGAACAGTGCCGGTGATGAGGTCTGTGTTGCTTTCAGGAACCGTCTGGAGGTCAGCGGTTGACGGTGGATCTCGATATGCATCGAATAGAATTTGTGCCTCCTTTTTCAAACTCATTCTCTTTATTCTCGAGTACTATTCTATGTATTTTGGGTGAAAAAAAAAAAAAAGATTTTCTTTTCTCAAACATTATTAAAAAAGAAAAAGAGAGAGAATAAGTTGCGTAAAGTTGATACTATTTATTTAGTAGATGCTATTTTAAGTAGATATAATTTATATAAAATCGTATCTATAATAAATATATATTATTTTATTAAAAATATTATTTTAAATTTATATTAATACAGTATTATTATTATTATGATATAGTATATATCTAAGGAAACATACTAATTTAGTAACCTAATTTAACTATGATATCGCCTGTACATTAACATTGAAATTATAAGTTTTAATCTTCATATAACTATTTTATTAGAAAAATGCTTGCGAAAGAAAATAATATATATGACTACTATGCTATCCTAAAAGGTTGCAATTTTTAAGGAGGGATTTTGAAAGGAAAAGAAAAAGGGGAACTATAAAATGGTGTTTACCAAGCCTATGATATAAGATTATGCAAAAATTAAAATCATATAATATTGTATGATATCATTTCATTTAATTGATAGATGATAATAAAGGTGTATGGGTCAACTAGAGATGAGAGATAACTGTGAAGGGAAATGAGTGGATTGTAAGGCTAAAAGTAAAAGGAGAAATCACTAAGAAAAAAGAAAAGAAAAGAAAAGGGAAATTGAGTTAGATCGAAATATCAATAGAGTTTAAAATTAAAAAATGTTACTTTTTTTTAATTTTTTAATAAGAAGCAGTTTGATTCCGATTTAAGTGGTTTAGTTCGGTTCAACCCCTTAGTTGAATGACAAATCGTTTGCATACTCCTTGAATCGAACTATAAACTGAACCAAAACACAAGAATTGCATTTTATAGTTTCGTACAGTTTGATTCTATTTAATGAACAACCCTAGTTTTAACCTATTAGTTAGAATTTTAGAGATAATTTTATATAAAAAATTGCACAAATTAATAAAGCAAAATTGTGAAATTTCTTCTTAGTGGGAGCTTTGGGGATAAGGATAATATTAGTCTCATTAAACAAAGGAGACAAAGTAACTTAAATGTTCTCTAGTGCATTTGATAAGAATGACCTCAAAAACCATTCGGTCCTGGAGTTTTTGTTGGCTTAACTGAAAAATAGCTTGTTTAGCCTCTTCTATAGTGACTTCCTTAATGAGTAGATATGTAAATAGGGCGAGGTTGGGACAGAGTTATAAAATCCTAGGATTCGTCTTGCTATCTTAATTGGGTTCCTACATTCATGCCAAAACCCTATAAAGTTTTTAGTCTTATACCTAGAACTTGTCCTGTTATCTTAATGAGGAATCTGCTTCTCAATCCATGAAATCCGTTTACTTATTTTTTTTTTAACTTTTTCCAAATAACTATTTTTTACGTCATTATTTATTACATGAGAAATTGATTTACATTATTTATATTTATAAAATATGGACAATATAATGCAGACACATCGGAGGAGAAGTCACGAAACATTCCATATTTCATTTATGATATATTTATGGTACACCAAAACATGAAAGAGAAGAGAATAGATATGTGGAGACAAAAGAGGCGAATGAAGATTAGAGAAGAAAATAGGATTAGAGAAGTGGAATAGTGATTGATACTTTAGTAATTTGACTTTTTATTAAAGTCATAACTAGAGTGATGTGTATGGCAGGTTTGCTTATGTAGACGAGAGAGTAGATGAAATATATGTGAGGTTGGATAGTTTTGAAGCAGCAGGCAATACTTCTGATTCTCATTAATATCTACGACTTCTAGCATCTTTTGCCATTTGATCTTGTATACATTTTTTCTTTTTTCTAATCTTCCTGTCTTCTAGATAGTATTTTGATTGCTATTGTAATTAGACTCTTAGTGAACTATATGGTCTTGAATGAATTTGGCATCTATAAACTCGAAGCCCTTGACTCTAGATGTTGGTGCTTGATCTTAGAATAGTATGCGCTTGATCTTATTTCATGTATGAATGAAGCATCCCAAGTCCAATGTTAATTTCTTGTCACAATGTGTACTTGTCTTATTTACCTTTCAAAATCGTTTTGACATACACCTGTAACCTATTTCCTTCATTTTTTAATTCATATCAATTAGGTCCTTGATTTTTTTGGATGAAAAAATTCTAAAAGGAGGAAAGAATGAAAATCCCTTTCTATTTCAATCAATTAAGAGTAAGGTCAGGTGAAAATCTCTTTTCCTCCAAAAAGAGTAGTCACTCAGGTCAACTAATTAAGCCTTCTTATTTCTATAAGGTTAATCAATTGACAAATCCATTTTTTAAGTTTATAGACCACTATTGCATTAACGCACATCTATCCCTATACCTATCCCTAATCCAAATTAGCTACTTATGGAAATAACCAAAATCTTCTTTCCAAATGCACTCACAATCTAATATGTATTTCAAATCGCTTAAAACATATATTCATTGAAATCGAACAATTAACAACTCAATCATATATACATGTTAGAATAACAACGTAACATACCAACTATTATCCTAACCACACTATTTAGTTCATGATTTTGCTACGCTTAAAAAAATAAGAGAGTAAAGATTATCTATGACAATTGTTATATATGTTTTAGGCTTAGGCCTCACTGTAAGGCCCTCGGGCTTGTTGGACGTCAGTATGACCTATCGAGCAGCTTGCAACCCCAGGAAGATCTAGCCTTATTAAAAAAAAAAAAAAAAATGAGGAGACCCTGGAGCATATGGTAGTTATAACTATTAGATTCTGAAATCTTCTATGGCAACGATCTCCGTCCACATATCAAGATCTTGATGGGGAATGTCACTTATATATTGCCAAATGGAAGTGTGAAATGGGTATCTTCAAATGAGAATACTGAGCCCGTGCCATATCTGCTCTGTAGCTCCAGCTAAAAGAATTCAAAATATGGATTATTTATTTATTGATTTACTTATTTATTATTATTTCCCCCCTACCAATGGTACGCGCATGAAATGTCCAACACGAAAAATTGAACATGACAACATGAGCGAAGGCCTTTCTTACGTCTCTGAAACTACTTCACCAAATGAAAAAATAAATAAATAAATAAATTCTCCTTGTCATCTCAAGGTTTTTGTTGATAGCCTTTAGGATGCTACAGTAATGAGCTTGCAAAACAGTTCATAGTGAAAAAATATTGGGGGATTATTCGGTGTGGCTATTTCAATACTTAAATTAGTAATAAGGTTTCAAAGTATAGAATACCAAGGGTAATACGTACGCTTAGTATGCAATTAGAGGTTAGTTGACAGGAGAGATTTTTTCCCATAAGTATAGGAGAGTGAGATTGTTGTGCTTGACGTATCTCACTTATTCAAGACGTGGCTGTTTCATCCTTTTTTTGTGTATTATAGTCGTTGCAGTGTTTGATCCATTTAGGCTTAGGGCTTAAGCTCACAAGGATGAGCCCTAAGCCATAAGATGCATCGGATTCGGTCGGGTCTAAGGGGTTCATGTCCAAAGTGTCTTATCAACACTTGCCCTTTCGCAGTCTCATTACCGAGGTAAATATAAGGAGAAGGGATATATGGGCTGCTCAGGCATTATCGATCTGACTTAAAGGAATCTAACCTGGCACTACAAGGATGACGTGATGGGCATAAGAGGTCCAGACTAGAAGGTAGCTAAGGTAGAGGTGTTCGAGGTAATAGATACCTGGGCCGAGAATATCCAAAGCGAGATGAACAGGAGTGGTAAGGAGTTTTGAGGTAGAGTGTTAGAGCCCCAAACGAGACTTAAGTTGGGGCATTAGAGTGGGATACCCTTGCAACTCACTGGGTAAGTGCTTTAAGGTTACGAATCGATCTGTCTGAGTGGTGCTTGACGGGGGTCTAACAGAAGCGACTACATCATATCTTTATCATGTTGACCAAGTGGAAGTTGGATGGGCCCTAAAGGAGCTTCTTATCAAATGAACTTTTTGAAAACGTAACTTTTCCCTGCTAGTATTCTGTACATTAAATGAGACATGACAGGTGTCATGTTGTAGCAGACTAGCATACAGTTACATGCCATTACATGCCTTTTGCCTTTTAAAGGTGATCGTCCGATCATAACGCTTTCCACATGTTTGCTACGCAGCGTTGCAAGAGATTCGTGCTTATATGAATCCTTATAACCACCTATACGGCTTTTTAGGCAGTTTTCCTATAAATAGGAGAATCCTAAAGAGAGACCACTTCTTTGCAATCTCTTTGTTTTACCATTATTAGATAGAAAAAATTTCTTCGAGACCATTCAAACTTTCTTAAAGATTTTCTTCCTTTTTTTGAGTATTACAATCATGTTAACCAACAAAGTTGAGATTGGTTCCTCTCCGTCACTGAATCTCTCTAGTTTAGGGTCTATAAGGAGTGATCCCTCACAGGCATAGGAGGGTGAGGTCTTGTCGCTAGCACAACTCAACCAACCTACGAGGATAGTTGTGCAGGCACTAAGCAGAGCTAGAATTATTAATGCCATCCTTAGGGATGTATATGCGAACATTCCCCTGCTCCCAGTGAAAGACTTGTTCGGTGCTCCCGAGACTGGTAAGGGGAAGCAATCTGCTCCCAGTTGGATCATAAGTAACTTTGTTGTGGAGGCGATCTCTGGGTAGCAAATTAGGTTGCTGGGTAGGGATGAATAGGTGGCCTTGTTGTTAGGGAGGTGCTTTGTAGGCTTTGAAAAGTGCTTGGAGTTTAGGCAGCACCTCCCATTAAGTCGCTTCAAGAAAGAGTTCTTCGATTACCACCGTTATAGTCCATCGCAAGTCCTTCCTAATAGGTAGAGGGTACTAAAGGCTTTTCAGGCGCTTTGCAAATACTTGATGATAAGAGCTACTCTCGAGTTCTTTTGTCACTTCTCCATGTAGAAGAGCATTAAGGGGTAGCCTTACCTCTAACTACGCCTAAAGAAGAAGCTGTTTTGTGGCCTCATAGATTCAGTTAAAGGCTGGTAGGATGAATATGTAGTGATTGAACTGCCCGAAGGGGTGGATTTCTGGACTTAGTAGACCCAGTTAGTTCGTATCAGGGATGAGAAGAGGCTTAGTCTTAGTGACACCAAGGTTGCCTAGAAGATCCTAGCCTTCATGATCCTAGCCTTCATGATCCTAAGAGATGGTTAAGAGATTAACGCTGCAGAGATTGTGGAGAGGTATTTTCAATGCCCAATCTCTAATCTCTTCCTTAGCATGAAGAAAGTTGTAGTAGAGAAGTGGGTTGAAGGTACAGGTTCGTTCTTACATGCCTATATCTATTGTGCTAGTGTTGAGGTGCTTCATTTAATGCTTGTAGGATGGGAGGACCTCCTTGGTTGTGCTGGTTACCGTGATGTTTTGTGAATGATAGTGGTAGTTTCTTTCGGTATGTCATTTTCTCCTTTTTTAAATTGCCATTGGGTTCTTTATAGGCAAAAGCTTATCTTTAAGAATGCCTCATTCATTTGTGGACGATCTAATGAATCGCCGTCAAGCGGGAACAAAGGTCGATTTGCTAAAGGGAAGGATTACAAAGCTGAGGCTGGGGCCTAAGGAGACCAATAAGGTATAGTTGAGGCCTGTTCCTTAGGGAGTTCCCATTGGCATCTGGGATGAGCCCATGGATGCAAAGCCTTTGGGTGTGGCTTTGCCTGCTCCAACCCTTGTGCCTTTAACCGAGCCTATCATTGTTGATGATGAAGGTACTACGATGGAAGGGCCCGATGTACAAGTGCTTTCCCTTCTTTAGGCGAGGGAGGAGGAGATTGCTGAAGGAGCTACCCTTCTTCAAGCTGTAGGCTAAAAGCGTAAGGCTCTTGAAACGTCCGGGGAGCCAGGTCCTAGGGTGAAGAAACAAAAGGCCCTAGCGAGGGTGTCATTGGGCAAAGGGAAGTGGAACGAGTGGCCAATGGCTTATCCCTATTAGAGCGTCGACGATATGGGGGATGTATTTTTTGAAACCCTGAACAACTTCAGGCTAATGGGGATATGGCTAAACTCATTCTAAGAGGTGATGTACACTTCCGGGGACGATGAGCTATTGTGGGGGGCCCTTAAGATAGAAATGAAAAGGGTTCAAAGGAAGTTCCTCAGGCCGAAGTAAGAGATTTGTGCCAACGATCTGATGTTATGGCATTAGACACTCAGCTACTAGGCTTCGATGGGGTCTTCCACCCCTAGCTACTAGGCTATCTTCAAGGGGATTTCCTAGGAAGTTGGGGACGATCCCATACAGACAACAAGTTACTTGAGCACACTAATGCATCATGTAAGGTTTTGTTGCTTCTGTATTGTTATGCTTTGTGCTTTTAAGCATCATTTGATTAACGATGGGCTTCATTTCCATCTTGCAGTACCATGGCCAGGTGCTGCTTCAGCTAAACAAGTCTAATGTCGCCCAAAAAGAGGTCAAGGGCTTTCGAGAGATGTTGCGTCGGCATAAGAAGTACTTGCTGGAGGTTAAGACTTCTTGTAAAAGGTACTTGAAAAAATTTGCCAAAGTTAATAGGCTCCTACGTTGCTTTATTATGCAGGTGGTAAGGCTTAAGCTGAAGGACTTGGAGCAAGAGAGGGACAAGGATGAGAAGGTGACCGAGAAGGTAGAGGACCTGAAGGCTCGCCTATCTTGGAGGTTGGACCAGGGGGTGAGGCTAGGGTCCAACTTGGAAAGGAGAATACTGAGTTGAGTGCATCAGTAGTAAGGCTTTAAACTGAGTTGGTGATGAAAGCGTCCGAATGCAAAGGTGTTAGAGCCACTTTACTAGAGTTAGCTGGTTTGAAGGTTGGTTTGGAGCAAGAGGTTTAAGAGTTACGAGTAAAGGTTTTAGAGATAGAAGAGATCATCTTTAAGATGAAGAGTGGTGAGGTCTTTAGTGATGCTACCACTAAGAGGGTTGTCATGGACTATCGAAAGATTGACGAGTGGTTAGATGAACTAGAGGACCTGACCATAGACTTCGTGTGCTACACAAGGAAGGAGATTCTATCCCATTATCTAGACCTTGATCTCGATTTCCTTGACTTCCTAGTTCCCTGACCTTTACCGAGAAGAGGAAAGCTTTGGCGTATGAGGAGGAGGTTGCTTGAGCGGCTATTGAGATTGCAGGTGCTACTTTTGTTGTTGAGGCTATGCATAGCACTTCTACATCCGCTTTAGCCTTAGTAGCCCAGCAGGAAGCCACCCTCGAAGCTATTGCTGAGGAGAATCCATTTATGGGTAATCCTTCTGCTGCTTCAGGTTTGTGTTCCCCGAACCTCGCTCTTAGTTAGGACTTGTCGCTTGAGGCGCCGGCAGATCAACGCTCTAAATAGATAGATGCTTTGGATTTTTCTGAATTACTGGATTTAGCTAATCTTAGGAGATAGAAGAGTTCTCTCTCTCTCTTCTTTTTTATTTTTCTTTTTTAAAATCAATGTAATTAAGGCTGGGATGTTGGCCTTTGCTCTATAATTAGACTATCAATAAATGAATAGAGTTTTTCAAACGTTCTCTCCTGTTCTTTATTCGTCTTTCGATATATCTACTTAAGAATTCCTTTATCTAAGGGAGGTTGACCCTTGCCGAGTTTAACTGTTGGGGGGAGGGGGAGGAGGGGTGGTTAGGTTGGTAGCATTTTGACCTGCCTTAGTGTAAGAGTTCCTTCGTATAGGGGGCGTTTCCCCTTGCTAAGGTTACTCTAAAGGGGGTTAGGTTGGTGGTGTTTCGACCTGCCCGGTAATGGGGCGTTTCTCTATACAAGGTGTTTCTCTTAGATGAGGTTACCTTGGGGGATAAGAGGTGTGGGCTAGGTGGGTGGCGTTCCGACTTACCTTGATTGACTATTCATATGCCTCTTCAAAAGCTCGGATGGTAGAAAAAAAAAGGGAGCAAGAGAGAGAGATAGACAATCAATTGTGAAACTTTTATTTCATCATGGTAGAAAGAAAAAACTTGTACATAATGGAATTCTAATCAAAATAAAGCTGGAGATTATCAGCTTTCCATGTGCACGAGATGAGCTCACTATCTAGTCTTTCTATTCTGTATGCTCCATTACCTAATCTTTCCCTGACTCTGATTGGGTCTTTCTAATTGGAGGCTAGCTTGCCCTGTCCTTTGCGTGAACTTATAGTCTTTAGTTTTTAGCATGCTAGGTCGTTGACCTTAAACTCCTCATGTCTGACCCTTTGATCATAATATCGGATGGTTTGATGTTTGTTCATGGTCACCTGAGTAATAGGAAAGTCTTTGATTTCCTTGATTGTGTCAACGCTTCCTTAAAGTAATGAGTTGTTAAGGGTGGCGTTGAAACTTCGAGTTTGGATTTTACGGAGCTCAAGTTCTATGGGGAGGAATGCTTTTAACCCGAAAGCCAGGATAAAGGGGGTCTTGTCTATGGAAGTGCGGTGCATAGTGATATATCCCTATAAGATATTAGGCAGCTCGTCGGCCCAAGCATCTTGAGATCGGTCCATGCGCTTCTTTAGGTTATCTAAAATGATCTGATTGGTCACCTCCACCTGTTCGTTTAATTGGGGGTAGGCAACTGAGGTGAAGTGCAAGGTGATGTAGTGCTTGGCGTAGAACTCCTTGAACTTGGGGTTATTGAATTGTTGGCCATTGTCTATGATGAAGGCATAGGAGACTTCGAATGGGAGAGAATGTTGGGGTTATCATAACCAACTTAGGGTTGCTAGTCCCCGAGAGACACTCTTACCTAGGTTAGTGAGCTTATAGAGGTACGACCTGGTTCGTCCTTGAGAGACGCTCTTACCTAAGTTAGTGAGCCTAGAGAGGTACAACTTGGTTCTCTAGATAGATCTCAACTTAGGGTTATTAGTCCCTGAGAAACACTCCAACTTAGGTTAATGAGCCCAGAGAGGCATGACCAGGTTCTTTAGATCGATCTTAACTTAGGGTTGCTAGTCTTCGAAAGACACTCCTGCTTAGGTTAGTGAGCCTATAGAGGTACGACCAAGTTCTCTAGATCGATCACAACTTAAGGTTACTAGTCTTAGAGAGACGTTCTTGCCTAGGTTAGTGAGCTTATAAAGGTACGATCAGGTTCTTTAAATTGATCTTAGCTTAAGGTTATTTGTCCCCGAGAGATGCTCTTGCTTAGGTTAGTGAGCCTAGAGAGGCACGACTAGGTTCTTTAGATCGATCCCGACTTAGGGTTGCTAATCCCTAGGAGATGCTCTCGCCTAGGTTAGTGAGCTTAGAGAGATACGACTAGGTTCTTTAGATCAAATCGAGCATGGGGTTGCTTATCACCTAAAGACACTCTTACCTAGGTTAGTTAGTAAGCCTAGAGAGGCAAAATGGGGTTTCATTTCTTCACCAAATTCCCCGTAGATTGAGTTTAGAATAGCTAGTTAGTTATAAATTTTCCTAGGGGTAAAAATAGTGTCTTTTTGTTTTTATGGTAAAGTTTTATTCAAAATTTACCACAAAAGTTTGCAAGGGCAACTATAGATACTTAATTTTTGCTCTCTTTATTTTATTTTATTTTATTTCAATTAGATAATAAGTTCTAAATTAGGAAAAATACAAAAAATAGGAAATTAAAGAAAACCAAAAAAAAAAGAAAGAAATTTAGAAAAAATAAGACAAAGTAGAAAAATAAGAAAAGCATAAAAAAAAAACAAATCAAGGAAAAATATGAAAAAAATAAGAAATATAGAAAATACAAAAAAATGAACAAAATTTGGAAAAATTTAGAAAATTGAAAAGCACAAAAAATAGAAATTTTTTTTAAATAGAAGATTTATAGAATTTAGAAAATAATTATTTAATAGAATAGATTTTAATTTTAATAATTTGAGGAGGGGGAACATTAAGCCTGGGCTTAGATTTGAATTTAGCCTAAGCCAACCTAATTCATATATTTAATTGCACGTAAGGATAAAGCACAGGGCAACAGCTTAACAGAGAAACATTTAAACTAAGCATTAGGTTAAACTTGGAGGTTAGGGTTCGAATTTTAGTGAAGGCATGTAAGAGACTTTTTATATTTTCAACTGATCAGTAATTACCACGTGTCAGGATCTCATCGCCACGTGTCAAGACACATGGTAGCATCGGGTTAGACGTGCGCTGACGTGGTGATACGTGGTAAGTTACGTCAGCTACCAAGTGTCACGTGAGGATATATGGCAGCATTTGGTTTGTTAGTATGGCTGGCGTAGTGCCATGTCGGCGCTACGTCGCCCCTCTTTCCCTCACTTTCCTTCATTTTTCTCTCCCTTTCTCATGATTTCCTCTACTTTTCCTAGTTGAAATAGCTTATCCCTTTCACTTTGGATCCAATTTCAGCATAAATTCCCCACACAAACACATGATTTCTTGCTCTAATCTTGTTCACCACTTGGCCTACTTTAAATTGAACCAAAGAACACATTTAGATTCGGTCAAATAAGCATTCAAATCGAGCTAAAAAATTTAGAAAAAAAAAATTGAAATTTTAGACATTTTCATTCAAGTCCGATTTCTAATTTCCTTGTTTACAAAGTGAATTTGTGTATAAATAGAGGGCCACGGATACACACAAAGACATAGGAGCTTCACAAACTACTCATGAGGTCTCTTTCTCTCTCTTCTTGACCACCTTCTCTCTCTACATGCCACCGCCGCCTCTCTCTCTCCTCGAAACATTACCCTAGCCACTGTATTAAAGCAAAACAACCCCACCACAACTCTCCCTAACCTCAAAAACCCCCAACCTAATTAGCCACTCGCCTCCAACAGCCACATCATGCACCACCCAAACACCATTGTCGGCTGCCACAATTGAACACCTCCCGAACGACTACCCTAAGCTGTAGCAACCTTCCTACCCCCACTATCCCTAATTTGAAACACATAAAACACTCTTTGCTCACTCGTTTTGGTGGCTGAAACAAGTCAAACCATTTCGTTTGAGTTGTTGCTACCTTTGAAGCCAGATTCGGATTCGAAGCTCGAGTTGAATCCGATTTGCTGACTCGAGCTTGACCTGAAATCCGCTTTATGTCCGACCAGTGCACCCATTGCGTCCGAAGCTTAGTTTTTCTTTTTATTTGACTATTTAGTTGTTGTTTTTATTTATTTATTTATTGTGAATGTAAATGTAACAATAAAAAAAGAAGGAAAAAAAAAGAAAAGAAAAGGGAAAAGCAAGAAAAAAGGAGGAAAAGGAAAAAAAAGAGAGAAAAAAGAGTAGTTTATTTATTTTTAGTATAGTGGAAATAGAAAGAATAAATAAGATATAAAAAATAATAATAAAAAATGATTAATTAGGTTAGTGAATAAAAATTTTGTCTTGTTGCTTAGAAAAGTGTTTTCTGAAAAATAAAGGAATCCTTTCCAAATTAGGGTACTTTAGAATTTTCCTTTAATATATATATATATATAATAAGATTTCTGATTTAGGACCTTACTTTTAGAATTTTTTCTAAATAAACTAAATTGTGTTTAAAATGTAAATTTGGCATATTTTCAAAATTAAAACAAACCTAACTCACTAAAGTTTTATGAAAAAGAATTACGTACGTCTGATCCTGAATAGTAGGTATGTAAGCACCTATGGGGCGATGATAAAAAAAAAAAAATTTTCTTTTTTTAGATTACTTAAGTTATTCAATTAGAGTAACTAATAATTAAGGTTTGTTTTATAGAATTGCAAGGTGATTTTTAAAGCTAAGGTTAAATTTAGAAAGTTAATGGTACCTGTAATAGTTTAAAATTCCTAACCTTCGGATCCATATCTCTAATTTCTAAAACTGTTTTTTATAAAATTGGTTTTATTTGATATACCAGTATTAAGTTATAACTAATTCACACAATTGATTATAACTTAACTCTCTTTTCCGAGTCTGGTCGAGTGGTGACTCCAAAAGCATTTTTAATATAAAAAGAAAAATCAATTTTCTTTAAACTATAGTTGAAGGTTAGTATTAAATGGGTAGGGTTTAATATTAATCAGTTTAGAAAAAATTAATTTACTGAAATCAAGAAGTGAAAAAACCAAGCTTGACAAGAGCATCTTAAGAAACATTCTATGTTGTCAATTAATAAAGCAGTTGATTAAAAAAAAAAATTGAAAATGTACTTATCACATCTATAAGTTCCAAAAGAAATGATAATATTGTTTTTGAGTGAAATGTGTTTGTTATTTGTTTTTTTTTTTAAAGGAATATACTCATATAAAACCAATATATTATATTATATTAGAAAAATAGAATTTACTTCTTTGTTTTCAATCTACTTTTGTCTATTAACATACACTCTCTCTCTCATTATCTTATGTGATAGCACATGGATTGTATTCTTCAAATGGTATGATCTATCAAATGGTTTCTATCTCTTTAATTTATTTTTAGTTCACTATTGAAAATCTGTGTTTATATTTATCTATATTATTAAATATAAAATTTTTTATACCCTCAGCTTTTGTACAAATCTATTTCAACTTTTGATTTCACCAAATATATATTATTAGAGAGGAAAAACATTTGAAATAGGTAGTTTTTAGAATCTTCAAAGCTTTAAACAATTACCTAAATCTCATTCTCCTTAGTTTTTTATTTATTATTTCATTATTCTAATATTATTGTCCTTTATTGTTAATTCATGTTATATTTTTTAAGAACATGTGCGTGATCTTGCTATCATATATGATTTTGACATTAGCTCTATTCATAATATTTCAAATGAACATATGTTATGTAGTTTATGTAAAAATATGCATTATAATATATAATTTATACTATTGGTAGGTTTTAGACTGCTTGTTATATCTTTGTTAAAGATCCATATTCCTCTTAATCATTAGTAAATGCAACTCTTCACCTTTAAATTCAATATCATATCTATCACTCCTAAGCATGTGAAGTCACAATATCCTATTGTATGAACTATCTTAAGATAGAAGTTGTCCTTACAACCACTATCATAAACTTGATCCACATAAGGCATATTCGAGTAACGACTTTGAAGCATCCAATTCAACACTTATTTTGATATAAGACCTATAGTATAACTCTTTGAATGTTTACAAGTAAGCTATGTAAGATAGTTCTTGAATATATACACATACACACATACACATATATATGTAGCTTGTATTTATAAGATGAGTTTACACGTTCTAGTGGATTTTTTTTTCCATATTACAACACAAATCATCAACTAAAACTACTAGGTCACCTAAGGAGGTCCATCTAGTTTCATTAAAGACAAAAGACTCCAAAAAGAAATAATAAAAAAAAGTCTAGCCATATTTTTTTGTTATCCTTACTCCCCAACTTTGTTGGATACTAATCTAGGAACAAATTAATGTTGCACAATTACTTTAGAGAAATAAAATAATTTATAGGGATGTGAATAACTATAGTTTAATAAGTGGAATAGAGATAAAAGCATGCATAGACCATTAAGCATGAAGGACTGTTGAGTAAGATATTTAGATGAAATGCATGAATAAGGAGAATACCATCGTACGATGTTGTCCGAGCTACGATTAGACTAAAGAAATTGTGCTAGCTCTTATCTATATTGAGGAGACTACTCACATGAATTTACTCACATTAGTATGACACTATGAATCGAGGTCAAACCCAGGTTAGTGAAATGGAGAACACTCTTCTCTTGTGATTGCTTTTGAACCACTAATCTTAACCTTACTGTGACCTAATTTTTAGTCACTTAGTTTAGCTAAGGGTAAGAAATAGATCATTTTGACCATCTCTATCAATGAAAGATTGTCTCTTTTGAAGGTAATGCTATTTGGCTTGATAATACTAGCTATCCCTTAGTGGGTTATAATGTTGTTATGTTACAATAATAAAAACCCTAACCTTAGGCTCTTATGAATTTAATTACCAATGTCATAACCCTAAACAACCTTAGAATATGAAAAATTGACTGGGAACATTAACCCATTAGTTGAATTAGGGTCTTTAGAGTTGACAACAGTAAAAAGCACTAAAGACAGATAGCAAGAATTTGATTAGAAAAAGAAGGAAACTTAAGGGAATTAAGAATAATTAACCTAACAATTATTCTACAAAGAAAGTTCAAATTCTCTCTCTTTGATGTGTCTTTGGGATCATACACACCGAGGTTGTACCATAATGGAAGAAATTGAAACAAAAGAAACTGGCAAGTCCATGTTCACCTTATGGATATGAAGCACCACAAGCTTACACGCCTTAACTTCACACTCGATACTACACATGAATGTAGAAATTTGGGTTGCTTGTTAAATAATTCTTGCTAAAGGAGCTAGATACAAACTAGGTAAGATAGAGAATACAAGGGTAGCTCTAAAAGGAAAATTTCTGTATTCAATATTTTGGTGATGATGACTACACTTTGCAAATGGGGTTTTTATACTAGCCCCTTTAAGGTTACATGCACAAAAGGAAAAGATAAAAGGGTAAATACAAAAGAGATTCTTAATGGATGCTAAAAAGGGTAAAACAAATAAGTATTGTGTGATGTACGAAAAAGGAATCATTCTAAGATGTTTTGTTAGAAGGTACGTGTCAAATGGTAGTTGGTGAACTGAAATGATCTATGTTTAGTTGCTCCTACAAATGCATAAGTTCTGATAATTCTATTAGCTTAGCAATTGTTGCAAAGATGTGGTAGTTAATTAGTATATCTTAAGTGCTTTTTCAAGGGACATATAATTTACTCACTATAGGAACTCTATATCTATTACATTGGGGGGTTTCCTAGCAATTAAAAACTTTTATCCAGATCTACTCCATATGCCAATCCATTACATCATTATTTCTACTTATAGATTCAAATCTCAACTACACAATCTAAGGGAAATCCAATATATCAATTATTTCATAAATTCTATTAACATTTGATTTACTAGCATCATAGATAACTACTATCTCAAAGGTGACTATTGTATTCTCTATATGATGATCTTCTAAATCGTATTCTGATGGTTCCCTTGGCACCATGTCCTACCCTCTCATTCATCTCAACTGCTTTTTATAGCATATATTACTAAAGCACTTAAATTCTCATTAAGATCCTCTCTTATGATCCTATGGATGGATTAAATATCTTAGTTAATATGCATAATCATTCAGTAGTATAATTAGTTTCTACCATAACTTCCTAATATAGCCTTTCTCCACCCACTTATTACTAACCACTCTCATTGTGTTCTTATGATATCTACTTTCTTCTATTTATAACGCTTCAAAGCACATTTTTAAGAATTACAGTTCTAAGGGAATTCTTAAGAATAATACTTTGATATTAACTTAGAACTTTCATGCCCTGAAAAGGTGGAGTCGTAATAGCTTCATCGTGTAAACCATCATAAGATAGAAACTGATCTTACAGCTACTTTCATAGACCTAGTTCACACTAAGCGTACTCAACTCTACCGCTTTGAAGCTTCTAGTTCAATACCTGCTTGATAAAAATCTGTAGAATAACTTTTGGAAATAACCAATAAGAAAACTTGTAGTTTGAATTTTCAGAAGAGTACTCGTAGAACTCATAGGTATACATTAATTAGTAGATAAACCAAAAGATAAAAAACTAATGAGCTTCTTGAGAAGACTCAATTAGTTTTCTTTGTAGTTAGAAAGAAAGTCAATAATAAGAAAGTTAGTTTTCTTTGTAGTTAGAAAGAAAGTCAATAATAAGAACAAAAATTCAGCCGAATTCTCCTTGATTCTCACTTTGTAATCCCATTTGCTAAAGTTATGGTTTTGGGTATGGTATTTGTATTATTATTATAAACCTGCAAAACAAACTCCAGGGAAATGAGTGACAACTTGCTCAGTAATTGGGATAGAGATAGAAGTATGCATTCAATACATCACAAACAAGGTTTTCAACCAAATTAATTAGATGCAATGCATATACAAGCAAATGTCATTGCATGACATTATCCGGTTCATTGTGAGATTAAAAAAATTATATTTGTTTTAATCGGGGTTGAGGAGTTTGAGGTTGTGTACTTACGGAACAGAACCAAATCGGGGCTTTTCCAATGGAGAACACCTTCCTTCCATGACCACTTTCAAACTATGGCCCCTAACCTTGCCTTGACCCCCTAACCTTGCCTTGACTCCCTCTCCTATCACTTAGTTCAATTAAGGTGAGGAAAGGACTATTTTAACTATCCTCATTGAAGGGGATCCATATTTGGCCTGAGAATCTTAATTGTTACTCCTAGTGAGTTGTGATGCATGTCAGGTTAGATGTTAAGTTGAGTTTGAGTTAGTTCATTTTTAGGGTGATTAACTAAGCTTAGAGATTCAAGCATAATAATATTCACAGGACAACCATAACATGGAGGTCAGCTCCCATCATAGCAAATTGAATCTCAAATACAAGTGCTGCACATGCACAAATAATTAACTACAATCATAAGAAAATACATGCCAAAGTCTCTAGTTATTCCGACATAATATCCTAAAATGCTGCAAAGAATTAATCTTAATTACTTGGCTTCCTAGCTAATTATCCTTAAAATTTTATAATAGGTTCATATGGTTGGCCCATTACTCTTGAAAATATTAGACATAAGAAAAAATTGAATTAGTTAATCCTTTTTTTCTTCTTCTTCTTTTCCTTTCTTTCTTGTTCTTTTTCTTTTTCTTTTTTTTTTCTCCATCACTCTCAATCTCTCTCACCCTTTCTCTTTCTCTCTCCTTCTCCCCTCTTTGCCCTATCTCTCTTTCTCTCTTTCCCTCTCTTGAATTCTTTCCTTGATGCATCTCTATGGTCGTATATATGGAGAAGCACCATAATGGACGAGAACGAAAGAAAATAAAGGGGTTTAGCATATCCAGGCAGCTACCAATCGGATATGATACATCACATGATCCTACTTGGCCTATAATTCACTAGATATGACTCACCGGTTCGAGCTATGGGGTCACTCCTCACTAGTCTTTATTAAAGGGAATAGGTAAGAGTTAGAGAGAAAACAAGAACATTAGGGTTGCTCACGAAAGGGAACTTGTAATAATCTGATGTAATATGTTGTTTGCATACAAAGGTAATGAGGTATTTATATGGATTCATTAAGGTTATACTAAATAAGGAAAAGACAAAATGGATAATACACAAAAGAATTCCTAAAACATTATTAAGGGGTGAAAAATACACTATATGGAAAAGTAAAGAATCATTCTAGACTAATGTGCTAGAAGAAACATGTTGAGAAGAGATTAGACTCTGGTTGTATAGTTAGTTAAGCTGAAATGAGTGTTGAGGCCGCTTGACAATTGTGGGGTTTATTCTGACAAGTCTAGAAAGAGGTCATCAGTTAGAGCTAACTTAATTAGTTTTAGAGGTTTGATGCTAGTCAGCTCGAAAATTGCCTGGATCTTAGTATGAGATCAACAATATGTTCGATTGCTCAAGTAGTCAGCATGCATGCCAGGCAAGTTAGTGTGACTACCTGATAGCTCGAAACCGGTGTTGATACTAATGAAAGCTTGACATTTAGGTCGGTAATAGTATAAAAGGTTGAGATCGGAGTAAGAATCCTTGTTTTGAATGGGGTTTCAAGTTAGTATTCTCCGTGTAAGTCCTTATAGTCCTCTAGTTTAGCTGTGCATAACTAGTTTAAGGAGTTTATTCCTATCACTCTTATGTGGCGTGATGATGGCCATTTTATATGCCAACACTACTCTACTACCTAACTTTGGTTAAGGTGGTTGGAGTATTATATTATTTTTTATTTTTCTTTTGTTGGTCCAATTTTATATGACATTTTGAAAATAATTTTATCATGATTTATTATTTATAAAGTTCTATAATGTACTTAGAAAATAAAAGAACATTATATTATACACCTAATGTAAAATTTCTATTTCTAGACTAATTAAAATTCAACTCGATAAACTTTATGTTATAATCTATATTGGTTATAACTTAACTTATTTTTGAAATCTAACTTTGTAAGACTATTTTTTTATAACTTTTGGGGGACTCATATTACCTTTTGGCCTTATTTGAAACCAATTTTTCATTAGTCTTACGTTCCATGATAAGGACTTGAATATACTTTTCTTTAATACATGGTATATATAGATAGGTTCCATTAATTATTTGGAACTTATTTATATATATCTTATATATAATTTTACTAATTAATTTTAATTATTAAGATCACATAATTGATTTTAAATGATTTATCATAGGCTATATCTGAAATTACGAGACTTTATATTATAATGATTAGACTCGATAAATTTAATAGTTCTAAGAAATTGCATATAAATGAGCTTAATTTGAGATATTAAGCTATATAGTTACTTTTGTTTTTATTTTTATTACCTAGTTATAATGGTTCAACTTTATTCTAAGAATATTATTATAAATCATATTTTCTAGAGTCTGTCTCAAGCACTAAATTTTTTAATTAATTTCTTATTAATTTATATAATTGTATATCCAAGTCTAAGTGTAATTTAGATATTTCAGCAATTATGAATGCTTCCAATTGATCTAATGAAGAGAAGATATTTGTCTAACTAGGTCTATAGTAATTTAATTACTTTTACATATTATCTTGTGTCATTAGTAATATTATTATACTCATTATTTTATTACCAAGATTTATATTCTCATGATTAATAGTAACATTAGTATAGACCATTTTATACATATTTACCTAATTTATTAGTACATATTTCTCTATAAATGATGTGAACTACTCAAAATCTAGCAATTCAAAATTGTGGGCTATTACAGCGTAGGTAAGGGCATGTACTTTCCATGGGGTTCTTTCCTTCTAATGTATATCCAAGGTTGTACGTACGGAGAAGCATCACAACAGACATGAACTAATAGAAAATAAAAGGGTTTAGTAAATTCGAGTAGCTACTAATTAGATATGATACACTGACTGATCCTACTTAACATACGATTCGTTGGATGTGACTCATTGGTCCGAACTATAGGATCACTTGCCACAGCTCCTTGCTAAAGGGAAATTCAAACATTAAGGCTGCTCACAAAAGGAAACTTGTAATAATTTGATGTAATGCATTGTTGTCTGTATACAAATAAATTGGGTTTATATTCTAACCTCACTAGGGTTACATAGCATATATGGAAAAGATAAAAAGGGTAACTTACAATTAGAATACAAGAAATATACTAAAAAGGGTAAAAGAGGCAAAGAATATTTTGTATGGAAAAAGTAAGGAATCCTTTTGGAATGTTGTGCCAGAAGACATGTGTTGTATGGTAGATGGTGGTTTGAAATGTAACCAGTCTTGTTAAGGTGTACCTTAAAGTGGCTTGGCTTTAATAATACAATTTAGAGGAGGATAAAAGAAAGTGTTGATCGTTAAGGGTTGTTTGGAACTCGGGAATTGTTAAACATTTTGATCCTCTACAAGTTGGGTATTTAGGTAGCTCGGGTTGGATGGAGGTTTGATGCTAGTTGGCTTAAGGGTTGTTTGGATCATGGCATGAGTTTGGCAATAGTTATGGCTGCTCAGTTGGTTGATACGCATGCTAAGCAAGTTGGCATGATTACATAGCAGCCCAAGAACTGTGCTAGAGCTTATGAGAGCTCAGTGCTTGGGTCAGTAGTAGTGTAAAAGATGGAGATCGAAATAGGAATCTTCGTCCTGAATGGGGTTTTGAGTTAGTATTCTCTTTGTGAGTCATTGTAGCACTTTATCTCGGCTACGCGTGATTGGTCTAAGGATTGCCTGAGGGTAAAAAAGATTCATCGTCAAATCTAAGGCGATTTTGTGCTCTTGTTCTATCTTGGTATCTATTAGGCCTTCTTTTGGTTAATGAGGAATTAGGTTAGATACATTGAAAGTGAAGGAAGCACCATAGTTCTTCGGCAATTCAATTTGATAGGTGTTATGATTGATCTTCTTCAGGACTTTGAATGAACCATTAGCTCATGGAGAATACTTATTCTATCTTAGGTAAGGAAATTATTCTTGATTAAGGTGAATCTATATAAAGTCTCTTAGTCTGAAAGAATAGTTTAGCGGCTAAGACTACTGATCTCTTATTGTCTTTAGTTGAACTTAGCGATCTTCTTAGTAACGGACTAATATACTTCTTGCAATTCTTGGGCTCATGCAACTCTAGATTGACTCTCTTTAGCAGCTATGGGGGTACCGATTAGATTTAGGGGAAGAGTGGGATCGAGGCCATAAACAACCTCGAATGGGGTCTTTCTAGTGGTGTTGTGGTCAGTTCAGTTGTATGTGAACTCCACAACTGGCAGACATAAATCCCAATCTTTTAAGTTCTGTACCATGATAGCTTAGAGTAGATTTCTCAGCATTCTATTCACCACTTTAGTTTAGCCATTAGTTTGAGATCAGCTACTGGAGTTGAACACAAGTTTAGTTATAAGTTTTCTCCAAAGAGTCTTTCAAAAATAGCTTAAGAACTTTGCATCTTGGTTTGAAACAATGGTCTTTAACACTCCATGTAGTTGAACAACTTCTTACAAAAACAAGTCAGCAATATATATAGCATCATTAGTTTGATGGCATGGGATGAAGTATGCCATTTTGCTGAAGTGATCTACTATAACAAAGTTTATGTTGAGATCAGCCCAAGAGAGGTTAGTGTAGGTAAAGGCATATAATCTCTATGTGGCTTTCTCTTTCCTTTGGCCCTTTAGTATACTTTGCAACTGCCAATTACCTTATGGACATCCTTGGCTAAACTAAGTTAGTAAAAGTTCTCTTTTAACAGGTTAGCTGTCTTAGTCTCCCAAAAATGATTAGATAATCTACTACTATGAGCTTCCCTCACCAACAGCTCACGTATGGAATAGCTTGGTATATATAGCCTTCTTGCTCTAAACATATAGTCATCCTTGTTATAATATCCTCCAACAGCAACTCCTTCTTTGCACTACTTAAGAATAGGGCCAAAATAGGGGTTACAAGCATACTGTTTGGTGATAAGCGAAAATCCTAATAATTTTGTTTGCAGGGTGGTCAACAGGGTTTGCTGACATGATAGAGCATTTGCGACTACGTTGGCACTACCCTTATTATGTCAGACCATATAGGAAAAACCTTTCATAAATTCTAACCACTTAGCTTGCCTTTTTGAAAGTTTGTTTTGACTTCAAAAATGCTTTAATGACTCATGGTTTATGTAAATTACAAACTCTCATGGTGATAAATAGTGTTGTTAGATAGTATGAGCTCAGAAAAAGGGAGTACAACTCTTTTTCATACATCAATGCCAATGCTTAATGCATTGCATTCTAATTCAAATGGTTTGTCAAAATTTGGTAAGGATAAGATAAGAGTAGTAGTGAGCTTCTCTTTGATCTCTCTTAAGTTTTATTTAGCTCGATCATTCCATCAGAATGCTTTACTCTTCTTTGTTAGCTTGATTAAGGGGATTACAATTGTACTGAAGTTTTTAATAAATCTTCTATAAAAAGAAGCAAGGCTATGAAAACTTTGCACTTTAGTAACATTCTTTGGTGTAGGCCACTTTACGATAGCTCAGACCTTTTCCTCATCTACTTGGATTCCTTCTCTAGATACTTATACCCAAGAAAGACAACTTCACTTTGATAGAACATATACTTCTTTAGGTTTCTATATAACTTTTTGACTCATAAAATGTTAGAAATTGCTTAGAGATGTTGAATATGGCTGTTTAAGTTGATATTGTATACTAATATGTTGCCGAAGTATACAACCAACATCTTCCGAATAATACATTACATGGTTCATGAGCCTCACAAATGTGCTTGGTCATTTGTAAGTCCGAATGGTATAATTAACCATTTGTAGAGACTATGCCTCATCTTAAAAGTAATCTTCCATTCATCACTAAGTCTTATGGGAATTTGGTGGTAGCCACTTTATAGATCAATCTTCTTAGATAATTGAGCACCATGTAACTCATCTAACATGTCATTGAGCTTCAATATTAGATATTTGTACATGATAGTAATTCAGTTGATTACTTCGTTGTCGATGTACATATGCCATGAACCATTCTTCTTTAAGACAAGTAGGGTAGGTACAGCATAAGGACTTATGCTCTCCCTTATGTATCCTTGTTCTATCAACTCATCCACTTGCTTTATCAACTCATCCACTTGCTTTTTCAGCTCAGTAGCTTACTCAGGATTCATTCAGTAGGTAGGTTAGTTTGGTAGGGTTATATCTGGTTATAAATCAATACAATATTCAATGCTTCCGACTAGGGGTAATCCCTTAGGCAACTCTTTGGGGAATGGGTTAGAAAATTCATAAATTAATCTTTAGATCTCTTTAGGAACATCTTCCAAATTTCTCATCTCCATCAATCTTTTAATCAATAAAACATAGGCTCATTAGCCTTTTCAACAGCTTGGAGCTTTCTTCGGCTTATTGCTAAGTCTTTCTTCTAGCTAGCTTAGGTGAGCTGGTTACGGGTCTTGTTCACTAAGGTAGGAGTCATGGGTTGCAGCATAATCTTCTTTCCATCCTTGATAAAGGCATAGGTGTTTTTATATCTATCATGAGTAACATGATAGTTGAACAACTAAGGTCGTCTAAGCAATAGATGTGAAGCTCTTATGGGGGCAACATCACATACTACTTCGTCTTTATACACACTCCTAACACTAAAAGGTATAGTTACTTGTTTAGTGACATATAAAGCACCTTCATCATAAAGCCAGCATTACTTATAAGGTTGGGAGTGCTTAGAGGTTGATAGTCTTAACCTTTGCACAAAGGATTATGCGACAATGTTGGTACAGCTCCCTCTATCTATAATGATGGTGTACAACTATCCTTTGATGGTACACTTTATATGGAATAAATTCTCTCTTTAGTCTTCCTTGGAGCTCGGTAAGGAGCTTAGCACTCATCTCAATATTAAGGTCATTACCTCTTCTTAATCAGTGTAAACATAGGTTTCCTCTTCCTCCTTAACTCTAACTCTTCTAGCATTCTTTTCTTCTTTGGGCTTACTTTTGTTGGTGTTATCTACTACATCTCCTCGAAGCACCATGGTACGTTGGTTCGGATACTCAGCCGCTATGTGTCCAAATCTTAAGCATTTGAATCAGTTCACCTTGCTTATCTTCTAGCTAGAGGTTTGTCCTTTCTCATATGCCCTTCGAGTTGGCCTTTCCTTAACTCGACTTTGTTAGCCTACTCGACTATAATTAGGTTGGTCATATTTTTTCCTTGGCTTGGGAGGCTTTCCTTAGCTTAGCATGAGCAGGTTAGCGTAGAACAAGAGTTTGGAAAAATGTCAGCTCAAGTTCGCTTAGAGCATTTGTTCTCTGCTTTTTCACCCTTTGCTCTACTTTGTACTTCTGTAACATTACGAATCTCACATTTAATTCTAGAAATAAACCTCAACACTATGTAAGTCTTAGGTTCCTCCACATCTACTTGAATCATTATCATTTGAAATTCTCTCACATAATTATCAACAAATCGGCTTCCTTGGCAAAGTTCTTGCAACTTTGCAAACGTGTCCTACAGGTAGGTTTCGAGTACTAATCTTCCTCTCAACAATCTCTTCATCTTTTCCTAAGTTCTTACGCTTTGTCTTCCATCTCTCACTCTAACCACATTTATATTCTTCTACCATACGGTAGCATATCCAGTAAACTCTAGTGCAATAGGTTGCACTTTAACAGCATTAGTATAACCATAGCAGTCAAACACTTTCTAAACCTTTTCTTCCCTCTCTAGATATTCAGCTACATCTCTACTTCCACTAAAGGATAGGATTTGGACCTTGATATTATTTAGTCTTTAAGGAGCTTAGCGTCTTCGCTCTTATTATCAAGCTTGATTTTTAAAATAAATCTTTTTTAAACTGATCAATATTAAATCTTACTCATTTAATATTGATCATCAACTAAGGTTTAAAATAAATCAATTTTTTTATATTTGAAAAATTTTGAAGTCGCCACCTAACTGGAGCCGGAAAAAAGAGTTAAATTATAACCAATTGGATGGATTGGTTATAACTTAGTTACTAGCCTTTTGATAAAACCAATTTTATTAAAATGGTTTTTTTTTTTTTAAATCAGAAGATTGAGTCCGCAAGCTACTCTTTTAAACCCTTATAGGTACCACATTTTAACTTTTTGATTTTAATTTCACTTTTTAATATGCCCTTATTTATAAATGAAATTCAATCGCTAGCTAACGAATTGGATTATATTCTATTAAATTGGATAAATTAAACTAAATTGAAAAAAAAAATTAAGTTTTTTCGTGTTTTACTAAATTGAGTAATAAACAGTAGAAAAACTAATTTTTTTTCATTTTTTATGTTGCCCTGGAGGTACTTATGTACTTGCTATTCGGAATCAGATGTATGTAATTCATTGAAAAAATTTAAGCAGGTTGATTTTTTTTTTTTAACTTTTGAAAATGGTTAGCTTTAAGTTCTTTAGCGATTTAATTTTAATAAGAAAAACACCTAAGAGAAAATGGTCATAATTTGGTGTTCTTATTTATGGAAAAAATTTAAAAGATCTTAATTTTTGAAGAAAAGGTCCATTTATTATTATTTATTTGAAAAAAAAATTCTTAGTGATAATTTTTTTTTTAAAAAATCCTACAATACTTAAATGCAACTTTCCATGTAATACGTAATTATCATGGCCAACATGCCTAAAGATATCTAGACCATGAAAAAGATGTCTAATTATAGAAAAAAAGTCTAAATCATGGAAAAGACACTTAATTACCTAATTATAGAAAATAATCCTAAATTATAGAGTCATGGAAAAGAAGTTTAAATTATGGCAAAGATGTCTGAATCATAGAAGACATGTTCTAATTATAGAAAATATGCCTAAATGAAAAAAATTTTACAACAAGCCCTAAATTTGAAAAAGATTCATTTATTTTCTTAAAAAAAATTTTCTAAGTAATATAATCTTTATTTCTTTTAAGTACTTAAGGAAAACAAATGAAAACTTTCTCTTTCTTTTTTTATTCTCTTATCCTCTTCTTTTTTTTCTTTTTCTTTTTTTTTTCCTTTTATCATAAATACAAGATTAATGAATTTACATATTTGGAAAAGCTAAAATAAATAAATAGACAAATAAAATAAATATAAAAATCAAAATGACATAGAAATAAAGACAAAGAAAGAGGGCTAGACTTGGGTTATGTGTGGGTTGGACCGTGGGTTTAGGTCGGTTGTCAGATTCGGGTCAAGTGGAGCTTAGCAAATGGGTTACAATGGAGGAGGAAAAGAAGTGCAGTGATTGAGATGGGGTTGCTTTAGACTAATATAGGCACCAAAATGAAGGGGGGAAAATTGTTTCATGAGTATTTCATTTAAAAATATGGGGGTAGAATTGAGACCTTAGCCAATGAAGGTGGTTTGGGGATGTTTTAAAGTTGGCTGCCACTTGGTTGTGGTGGTCACTTTGCATGATGGTGGGTGATGAGTAAGTATCTATTGGGCTTTGGGTTTTCAGGGATAGGGAAGTAGATGGTAATAGTGGTTTTCGTCAAGAACTACTGTGGAGTGCACTACTTTTAAAGAGAGAAGCTTGTGGCCGGTTAGAGAGTGAAAGCTTAAAGTTACACATGTATGGATAATTTTGTGTAGTGCTTCCTATTGGAATGAGGACCATGACCATCTATTTATACTATTGTAGGCTCAAATCAGTTTGGGAAACTCATTAATTCATCCAAAATCAATGTTTTGTATTAATGGGTTTTTCAAATAATTTCAATGTTATTTGGTTAAATTGACAAAATTTTTGATTGATTCGTTTGAAGATATTAACTAAAATGAATTTCCCATTCCTTATTCTTACCGAAAACACCAATAGAGGCTTTGATATTCATTTTTGAAGCTTGAATCACATAAATCAAATTTGGTGCAAACAAGCACCTTCAACTTTTTCGAAATTTCAATTTGATTTTTTACTTATTAAATGGGTGGAATTGAAAGAGATATAGGTAACAATGAAAAGTTCTCTGCATGAACTTTGCAATTCCATCGTTAATGTGGTGAAATTATCAAGTAAAATGAGTAAAAAATGGTCAAGAAATCAATGCACTAGGATAAAAAAAAAACACAAGGATCAGCGATGAAGATGATGGCAATGTGTGAGGCATGTCCAATCGGCACCTGACATGTGTCTAAGTCAGTTAAAAATAGTACAATGAGCATGACGTGCACTTGTTGGAATTGAATTCACGACCTTCAGCAATCTAACCAAGTGCTAAACCAATTGGTCCATTGGTTTTCTATGGAATTATGTACAACCTATTTTTATATAAGCATAGAGATTGGTTTAAGCTTGAATCAATTTCATACCACACTTGGTTAGGCCAAATTTAAACTTGAACTAAATGGTTGAAAATACAACATTATGAATAAAATGGTCAACTATACATTAAAAAAAATGATCAAAATGAGTATGATTTAACGGTTTTCTGAGCTCCAGTTCATCCAGTTAATTCAATTAAGATTTTCTTGTAAATCGACCAATTCAAATCCAATAGAGGCGCTTCTCAAAGCTATGCTTAATTTAAATTGGTCTCATGTTTATGCACCAAAGATATCTAAAATCAACTTAGACTTGAGTATTAAATTCTTAGGAAAAAAAAATTAATATTCTCAAATATAGCTTGAAACCGTCCAATTGCATATGTACACTTTGATTTTATTTGACCTTTAAAAAAGAAAGGAATCTCACTAAGTAACTTAAAGACCGTCTAAAATTCTATTTTCCTAAAAACAAAATTATTTTTGTAAATTTTCTATTTTTTTGTATTTTTCTAAATTAAGAGCCTTTTTTCTATTTAAAAAAAAAAGATTAAAACTATAGGGAGCAAAAATAGGGTGTCTACACTTGTGTTTGGTAATATTCAACCTCTTCTTTTTCCTCTTTGTTGGTCCCTACATTTTCCTCATCAACATCCTTTTCTATCTCTTCTAATTCCAGTCTTCATCTAGTAGCTCAATTTGCAACTCCTCTAACTTGATGAGGTTGAATTAGGTGATTAACTAGGCTACCCTGGCCATATCATCTCTTAGGAACCTTCTCAAGTGGGTTAAGATGTAGTACACCCTGTAATTATTGTCTGTTGACTTGTATCATTGTAACTAAACTCTCAACAAGATTGATGAGTCTATTAAGTTTATCATCAACTGACTCAAGAGTGTTACTACCATTTTGACCTCGACCAGTATGAGTACTTCTACTTTAGTCACCAATAACACCTTGAACATTCGAATCCAACATAGTGTAACACTTCTGTAACAAATTAGCAACATAATACATAGCAAACACTTCTTCTTACTTCTCAAAACCTTTCTAACTTACTCTAACAACTTCAATACCTAACATGCAAATGAATATTACAGAAACAAACTAGCTCTATTTTCATTGTAGGAAACTGAGTAAAATAGAGTAATTATAGAAACTACACTCACCAATCTATGAATCTTTGCTTCACAACTCGTAACTTCAAAACTTACTTCACACAAACACACTACAGCAGCTATGGAAGAAATACAGCAGCCACTAATAGCAGACATGAACAAAAACTTCACTTTAACTTTGTATACTTCTTCTCAGAACCGTGCTTTGATATTAGTGAAGCTGATGCATATTCGGGGTCACATACATAGAGAAGCACCATAATGGATGGGAACAAATAGAAAATAAAGGGGTTTAGCAAATTTGGGCAACTATTAATCGGAGATGATGCACCAATGGACCCTACTTGACCTACAATTTACTAGATGTGACTCACCAGTTTGAACTATAGGGTCACTCACCATTACTCCTTGTTAAGGAAAAATATAAGAGTTAAAGGGAAAATGAGAACTCTAGGATTGCTTACGAAAGGACTAATTTGATGTGATGAGTTGTTGTCTGCGTACAAATAAATGGGGTTTATATATTAGCCCCACTATGATTACAGGCATACATGGAAAAGACAAAAAAAGGTAATTATAATTGGAATACATGAAATATACTAAAAAGGGTAAAAGAGACAAATAATATTTTATAGGGAAAAAGTAAGGAATCCTTCTAAAATGTTGTGCCTAAAGATACGTGTTATATGGTGGATGGCAATTTAAAACGCATTCGGTCTTGTTGAGTTGTACCTTAAAGTGGCTTAGCTTTAATAATACAATTTGTAGGAGGATAAAAGAAAGTGTCAACCATCAGAGTAGACTTGATTTGGTTTAGGTTGGAACTCGGGTTCTGGAAAACATTCTGATCCTCCATGGGACGGGTATCTAGGTAGCTTAACTTGGATGGAGGCTTGATGCTGGTTAATTCGGGGGTTATCTGGATCATGGCACGAGCTTGGAAATAGTTATAGCTGCTGGGCTAGTTGGCATACATGCTAAGCAGGTTGGCACAATTACTTGGCAACTTAGGAACTGTGCTGGAGCTTATGAGAGGTCGGTGCTTGGGTTAGCAGTAGTGTAGAAGACAAAGATCAAAATAGAAATCCTTGTCTTGAATGGGGTTTTAAGCCAATATTCTCCGTATGAGTCCTTATAGTCCTCTAGCTTAGGTACTTATGATTAGTTCAAGGAGTTGATTCCTATCACCTTCCTTTTGCCTTCTTGTACACATCATAATTTTTTATGGCCTTATGGACATCTTTAGCTAAACTAAGCCAGTAAAAATTCTCCTTCAATGGGTTGGTAGTTTTAGTCTCACGAAAATGCTTAGATAAGCTACTACTATGAGCTTCCCTAACCAACGGCTTGCACATGGAATAGTTCAGTATGCACAACCCCTTCTCCTTGAATAAGTATCAATCTTTTAGATAGTATCCTCTAACAGGTAATTTTATATTGACCCTTTGAATGATAGGACCAATGTGCGTATCTTAAGCATATTGCTCTGAAATAAGGGAAAATCTCAATAACTTAGTTTGTAGGATGGTCAATAAGGCATGCCAATGTGAAGGAGCATCAGCGACCACATTAGTACTACCTTTCTTATGCTTAATCACATATGAAAACCTTCCATAAACTCCAACCACTTGGCTTGTCTCTTTGAAAGTTTGTTCTGGTTTCCCAAGTGCTTTAAGGTCTCATGGTTTGTATAGATCATAAACTTTTGAGGTAATAAATAAATCTACTACATAGTAAGAGCTTAGAAAATAGAATATAGATTCTTTTCATATACAAAATAGTTCAAGGTGGCACTACTAAGCTTCTCATTGTGGTAAGTAATAGGATGGCTCTCTTACATCAGGATTGCATCAATGTTAATACCTAAAGCATCACATTCCAACTTGAAGGGTTTATCAAATTTGGTAAAGCTAAGATAGGTGTCATGGTAAGCTTTTCCTTGATTTCCCTAAATTTATTCTCAGCTCCATTAGTCCATTGAAATCCTTCACTCTTCTTTGTCAATTTATTTAAGGGGGTTGCAATAGTATTGAAGTTCTTGATGAATCTCCTGTAGAAAAAAAGCAAGACCATGGAAACTACATACTTCAGTAACATTCTTTGGTATAGGTTACTCCAAGATAGCTTGGACCTTTTCCTTATCAGCTTGGATTCCTTCTCTAGACACTACATACCTGAAAAAGATAACTTCTCATTAACAAAATGTATGCTTCTTTAGATTTTTGAACAGTCTCTCAACATAAAGTATGTCAAAAACAGCTCGAAGATGCTCTAGATGGTTCATCAAATTGACACTGTAAACTAGTATGTTACTAAAATACATGACTACACATCTTTCGATTAAAGGGTACATCATATGGTTCATGAGCTTAATGCATTAGTAAGGTTGAATGGCATAACCAACCATTCAAAGAGTCCATGTCTAGTCTTAAATGTAGTCTTCCACTTATCTCTAGGTCTTATGTGAATCTAATGGTAGCCACTCTGCAAATCAATTTTTGAAAACATTTAGGCATGATAAGAATCAGACCCCTAGACCAATTACTCGTAGCCAAGCTAGAGGAATCGAAGGACTCATGCGTACAATATTAGCTTGAAACTAAAGTCGAGATGGTGATCCTTATGCCGAACTGATCTCTTGCTAACCTATTTATCAGACCTTTACATATGTCAGACATGCTCTTGCCTAGTATTGAAGTCTTATTGTAGAGGATAGCTTAGGACCATTCCAATTGAGATTCCCAATCGACTATGGGCATCTGAATCTAAATCAGTTGACTTCTTTATCGTATTGATTGGCTCTCGACTTGATCTAGATTAGGTCGACCCTTGACTGCAACGTTTTCTTGCTTTTACCTACCTTATATTATATTCCTAATGCCCAGCTATTAAGCGACATATGTCTTTTGACATAATACTCCAAAATGATTCTTTCTTTTCTGTACTGAATATTCTTTGTCTCTTTTTTCCCTTTTAGTATGTCTCATGTGACCTAATTGTAGAATGCCCTTCTGTTTTTTCATGCATGTGACGTAACCTTAGTGGATGGATATATAAACCCCCACTTTCTTGTATATAGAAAATCATCTAATTAATACATAATTATTCACATTGAGTAACCTTAATGTTCTCATTATTATTCAGCTCTTATCTATTTCCTTTTGCAAGAAGTAGTGGTGAGTGACCTTTTAGTTTGGACTGATGTGTCATATTCGACAGATTGTAGGTTTAGTAGGATCAAGTGGTGTATCATATCCATTTGGTAGCTACTTAAACTTTGCTAACTTTTTTTTTTCCAGTTTGTTTTTGGTTTCCTTCGATGTGTTGCTTCTCCATGTGTCTAACCTCGAAGACGCATCAGCTTCCCGGTATCAGAGCTAGGTTTTGCAAGGGAATGTGTGAAGTTACAATGAAGTTTGGGTTTACCTTACTGTTAGTGGTTTTTATGTTCCTTCTGTAGCTACTGCAGTGTATATGTGTTAAGTGTAGTCTCATTATTACTCTATTTTTCATTATGAAAATAGAGCAAGTTTGCTACTGTTCTGTTTGAGGGATTATCAGCTATTAATGTTGTTAATGAGTTGTTAATCTATTCGATAAGTATTACACCATATTAGATTCAAGTGTTCAGGGAGTTATTGGTGAATAGAGTAGTGGTGCTCAACCTGGTCATGGTTATAGTAGTAGTAACACCCCAGGGTCAGTTGATGACAAGCTTAACAAATTGATAAACCTTGTTGAGAGTTTAGTCACAATAATGCAAGTTAACAGACAGCAAAGCTATGGTGTACCACATCATAACCCACTAGAAAATGCCCATGAGAGACATCATGGCCAAGGCAATTTAACCAATTGTCCAGTTTGATTGTAATGAGCTGGAGGAGTAGTAGACCGAGTTGCTAGACGAAGACTGGAGTTAGAGGAGATTAAGGAGGATGATGAGGAGATGGATGTAGAAGAGTTTGGGGAAGAAGAAGAAACTGACTATTACCAAGCATAGGGATGAGGATACTGAGTCTCTTGAGGGCTAGAAAATGTCAAGCTCTAAATCTCACTCTTTAATGGAAGTAGAGATGCAGATGAGTACTTAGAGTAGGAAGAAAAGGTGTTTGAATGTTATGGGTACATTAACGCTGTTAAGGTTTGACTTGTTGCACTAAAGTTTACTGAATATGCTACTATGTGTTGGAAAAATCTAAATGCAACCAGAATGAGAGATGGAAGACGAGCTGTTAGAACCTAGGATGAGATGAAAAGGTTGTTAAGAGGTAGATTTGTACCCAAAACCTTTCTATAAGATACATTTGTAAGTTGTAGGAGCTTGCTAAGGAAGTTGATCTATTGATGACTATGTTAGAGAGTTCTAAATGCTTATGATTCGGGTTGATGTGGAAGAACCTGAGGCTCACACTATATCGAGGTTTATCTCTGGACTCTGATATGAAATTCACCACATCATGGAGATGCAGAGGTTTTATACCTCAGAAGAGGTGATAAAGATCGTGTAGAGGGTCGGAAAACAAAAGAGAAGTGCTCCAAGTCAACCTTGGCCAACACTCTCCTAACCCTTAGTTCTGTGCTAACCTATTCAATCAAAGCCGAGGACACCATGTAGGGTTGAGGATAGAAATGAACGATCTAATGATAACTGAGCAAGCTAGCAGGGTCAAGCTAGTTCGATAAGTTGAGCTAAGGTTAGACTGACCCCAAAGATATATGAGAAAAGGTAGACCTTTGGACGGAAGACCAGCGGGGTGATGCTTTAAATACTTGAGCTTCAGACATATGGTTGTAGAGTGTCCGAACTTATGCATCATGGTGCTTTAAGGAGATTTAGTGGACAACACCGACGAGAGCTAGCCTAAGAAAGAAGAAGATGTTGGAAAACCTGAAGCTGAAGATGTAAGCCCCGTAATCAGCTAATTAGGGTTCGGTTTGTAAAATTTAAGGCGACTAAGCAAATTGTCCGATCCAGCCCAAATTTTATGATAAAGTTAAGAAAATTAGTAAGAGTGATCTAGTGAGTTTGGATTTAAGAAAATAAAGAATAAACTAATTAATTATTATAATATTGACTTATATGTAAAATTCCTATTATTTATCGGAAACATATAAAACGAGTTCCAATAACTAACGAATTGATAAACATAAATTATATGCATATTAAAAATCATAAAATAACATAAATAATATTTAAGAGTATTTATATGTACTTTATATGTATTTACATATAGGTAGAAATACATGAAATTACTTAAAATACTCGAAATATGTTAAAATAATACTAAGTAATTAAATAAAATTCATAAATAATTAAGGAAAAATTAGAAAAAATGTGGAAATGTCTAGAAGTGGGTTATGGCAAGTTTGAAACTAAAGAAGAAAGTGAACCAATTAAAAATAATCAACTAGAGAACAAAAAGAATAAAAGATAAGGGACAAATGATACCAATTAATTCACCAAATAATCAAGGCAGCCATATAAATTCAGAAACCCACTAGAAAAACTCATTTTGGTCAACTTTTAATCAGGAAAAATTTAGGGAGAGGAGAGAAAAGAGAAAAAACTAAATTTACAAAAACTTAGAAAATTATAGTGTTAATAAGGCTTATAAAGGAACCTATATTTGACGACCACCTAGAGAGGAGCAGCCACCACCAACTGATAGTAGCCCCTATGTCTAGAGCTGTAGACGATGGTGAAGCCACCGCTGGTGGTTGGAAGCTTATCGATTGATGAGTTCCGATTTCCCTTCTAAATTTGTTTAATTTAATAAAAATATCAAATATGGATGGAAAATTATGACATATTGTTTCCCTATTTTTTTTTTTTTTTGCATGTAGAATTAGAATATCAAACCAAATTTTTAAAATTAGAAGTTCTTATATAGGTTCCTTAAGAACAGGCCTAATTTTGATGAATTTTTAAAAATAGTAAATAATGTTATTTCAAGCTAATTTTTGGTGTACATATTCTTAATATGATATATTTAATTTACATAAATTTTTTTTTTGATAAACCATATGTTTAGTATTTATTAAATTATTTTGTTGCATTTACCTTGTTTTTCAAATGAAATAAATAATAATTTTTTAATTAAATTCCTTAATGAATTTGATTTGTAATGACTTCTAAAGGTTATTTATGATTTTTTAAATATTTATTTTGAATCTTATAATTTTATTTTGTCATTTACCTAATTTAAGCTAATTTTTAGCAAAATTTGACCTAAAATCAGTATATTGAAAAATAATATATGTTAAAATATCTTAGCACTTTTCATGATCATAATATAACAATCATAATTTACAGAGTATAATATATTTTTCGTGGCTATATTGGAGTTTGAGGCATCAGTTGTATGTATTATGCATAATATGTACTAAATATGTAGGTAAATAGTATATTTTAAGTTGATTTTGTAATTTAGGTTTAATTAGATATAATTTCTAATTTAGGATAATTGGACATTTTGATATGTTATTGGATGATGAGGGACGATATATGCAGTGTTAGAATTATTAGATAAATGACATAAGTGTATAATATGTAATAATGTATAATATGTGTATTTAGGAATTAAATGGGTAGAAAATATTAGGTAAAAATTAATGGTATTATAATATTAGGAATATAGTATAAATTTCATTTGGAAGGTGAATTTACGAAATTATATGAAAAATATAGGTTATTCTCACATCGAGAACTAAATTGATAGTTAAATTAGGATTATAGTATACCATATGAACTAGAATGCTAGTTAGAGACTAAATATGATATTTAGGATACTCAAGCATAATTTGATTAATTTCATATTATGGTTTGTAATGAAATCTTAAGATTACATATAACACCGACAGTTAGAACTGAATCAGAACCTAAATCGAAATCGGATTCGCAAAACGGAATCAAAACCTAGCCTAAATTAAGAATAATTGTAAAAGACAAAACCTAAACTATTAGGTATAATAGAACATTAAACTGAAGATAATAATAAAAATTTCAGAATAAAACCTATTTATGGTAGTTATGTGGGAATTGAAATAACGTTTGTATTATAGGATTAGCGGTGATGGTCTGTGTGAGTTGCATCTTGAGTGAGCAAGTAGGGAGTCCACATAAGTTGGGATTAATATGTTACTGTATTTCAGAGTACTAATTTGTAATACTTGGAGACTTGAAATTATACTTGATTGCGCTTGTTAAATAGTTGGCTGTATACATGAGCTTATTTTTTAGTTTGCTGCTATGATTTTAATTTGTTGTTCTGGTTTGTATTTGTGTAGTTTGTTTGAAATGATTGAACATATTAAACTGGATCTAATTAAATATATGACTTAAAATTCTAAATTGGACTTGGATCACAACTTATTAGGGGAAACTTGGGGTTCTTTAGCCAAATACGGATCCCTTTGAAAGGGATAGCGCTGGATGGTATAATTGGTCCTTTCTTTTATTTTTAGTCAAACTAAGTGACAAGTGAGGACGTTGCAATAAGGGTAAAGTCAATGGTTCGAAGGTAGTCGCAGGAGGAGTGGTGTCTCTATTACATAAACTTAGGTTTGATCATGAGCTGTTGCATTAAATGGAAACTTCTCAACCCGAATTAGAGCGACTATATTTTCTCTAATCTCACTACAGGTTAGACAATGTCGTGCGATAGCATTTGCTTGTACTTGCATTGCATTTAACTAATTTGATTGATAACCCTGTTTGTGTTTGAGGTTTAGTTTTAAGTCTCCATCCTAACTTACTGAGCTATTAGCTGCTCACATCCCTATGGACGTTGTTGCAGGTGCTAGCTAGGAAGTGGCCATATAATTACCCTAAAGCTAGCTACTGCTAGATCTTAGGGGAGTGAGAAAATAGATCAGAAGAACAGAGTTAGTTTTAAAGTTTTAGCTTTTATTTTAAAATTTTCCATTTTTGAATAATGTATTGCTTAGGAAGTATAGTATGATGAAACTTAACAAACACTATTTATAACATCTGAATCTTAGTGTGTGTATATATATTTTCATACTTTCTTAAGTAATTAACTTATTTAATTTATGAATTATTTACTTCAAAGCAAGTTAATAGTGGATGCTTTGTGTAAATAAGGTCTAAGATAATGACTGTATGGCTAGCTTTTATTTTAAAATGGTTTGCACAGTGGGACTATTATGACTCTGTTGCTTCGGGGCATGACAGAAGAGGAAGATGAGATTTGTGTCTATGCCGACTAGGGAGAAGTGATGACTTTAGTCCTAAGACGAGTATTAAGTTCTTTGCCAAGCTTTGAGGAGGACCAAAGGGGGAATCTATTTTGTACTAAATGTACCATCAAAGGCTCGTTCTGTACGATTATTGTAGATGGGGGAAATTGTACTAATGTTGTTATACAGTCCTTTGTGCAAAGGTTGGGTCTACTGACCTTAAAGCATCCTCGACCTTATAAGCTACAATAGCTTTATGATAAGGGTGCTTTGTAAGTAACTGAATAAGTGACTGTACCATTCAGTGTGGAGAATGTGTATAGGGACGAAATAGTTTGTGATCCTACGGGAGCTTCACATTTGCTGCTTGAACGACCTTGGCTATTTGATCGACACGTTATTCACAATGCATATAAGAACACGTATGCCTTTGTTATGGATGGAAGGAGGATTATGTTGCAACCTCCGACCCCATCCTAAGTAAATGAAACCTATAATCAGCTCATTCGAGCTAGTAAGAAGAAAGCCTTGGTGATGAACCGAAGAGAGCTCCAAGCTGTTGAAAAGGCTGAAGAACCTATGTTCCCGTTGATTAGAAGATTGTTGGAAATGAGAGATTTGGAGGATATCTTTGATGAAATCTAAAACTTGCTAAACAAATTTTACAATCTGTTCCCTGAAGAATTGCAGAGAGGACTGCTTCTAGTCCGAGGCATTGAGCACGGCATTGATATGTAGCCAGACGTTACCTTACCAAACCGACCTACATACAGAATGAACCCTGAGCAGGCTATTGAGTTGAAAAGATAGGTGGACAAAACTTATAGAATAAGGATATTTAAGGGAGATAATGAGCCCTTGTATTGTATTGACTTTGCTCATTCTGAAGAAAGATTGTTTATGGTGCATGTGCATTGACAACCAAGCAATCAACTAGATTACTATCAAGTATAGATACTCGATACCAATGCTCGATGACATGTTAGATGAGCTTCATGGCACTGAGAAATTTTTTAAGGTTGATCTGCGAAGCGGTTACCACCAAATTCACATGAGTTAAGATGATGAGTTGAAAACTGCCTTCAAGACTAGGCATTGACACTGTGAATGGTTGGTTATGCCATTCGGACTTACTAATACGCCGAGCACATTCATGAGATTGATGAACCATGTAATGCGCCTACTAATTGGAAGATGTGTGGTCATGTACTTTGATAAATGTTGGTATATAGTACTAACCAAAAACAAATATGTTCAACATTTTTGCAAAGTATTTAACATTTTGTACACTGAGAAGTTGTATGGAAATGTGAAGAAATGTACGTTCTGCTAGAAAGAGGTGATCTTCTTAGGGTTTGTGGTGTTAGAGGAAGGATTTCTAGCAAATCAGGAGGGGATTTGAGCTATTCTTGAGTGGCCAATGCTAAAGAATGTCACTGAGGTTTGAAGCTTTCATTGCTTAACTTCTTTTTATAGGCAATTCATAAAAAACTTCAGTTCGTAATTGCCTCCTTGACTAAGCTAGCAAAGAAGAATGAAGGGTTTAGATGGAACGATCGAGTTAAGCAAAGCTTTAGGGAGATCAAGGAGAAGCCTACTTTGGCACCTATCCTTTCATTACCAAATTTTGACATACCCTTCGAATTGGAATGCGATGCATCGGGAGTAAGAATTGGTGTTGTCCTGATACAAGAGCAATGACTCATCACCTACTATAATGAAAAGCTTGGTGATCCTACCTTGAACTATTTTATGTACGTGAAAGAGTTGTACTCTCTTTACCAAGCTCTTATTGTTTGGCAACATTATTTGCTGCTACGAAAGTTTGTTATCTATATGGACCACGAGTCTTTGAAGCATCTAAGGAATTAAAAAAAAAAAACCTTTTGAAAAGGCTAGCCAAGTGATTGGAATTTATGGAAGGGTTCTCGTATGTCATCCGGCATAAGAAGGGAAGCGTAAATGTGGTTATCGATACTTTATCACCACGATAAACCTTACTGACCACTTTACAGACAAAGTTATTGGGATTCTCACTCATTATTGAAGGCTATCAGTTTAAAGATCGAAGGCTGTGCATACCAAATTGTTGTAAGCCTAAGCTATTGATTAGGGAAGCTCATAGCGGCAGATTATTAGGTCACTTTGGGGAGACCAAGACTAATAGCCTATTAAAAGAGAACTTTTACTAGCTAGGTTTAGCTAAGGATGTCCTTAAGGTAGTTAATAATTGTGAAGTGTACAAGCGTGCTTAGGGGAAGAGAGACCCCATAGAGAGTACATGCCACAACCAACACCAACCTTACCTTGGGCTAACTTTAGCATGGACTTTCTCTTATAATTGCACAGGACATCTAGAAGGCAAGATTCTATTTTTGTTGTAGTAGACCGCTTTAGCAACATGGTGTACTTTATTCTGTGCTATTTGACTAACAATGCTCTTTATATATTGTTGATTTGTTTTTGTAGGAGGTTGTCTAACTACATGGACCGAAGACTATTGTATTAGATTGGAATACAAAATTTTTGAGCTATTTTTAGAATATTTTTTGGAGAAGACTCAACTCTAAACTTGTATTAAGCTCCAGTAGCTACCCTCAAACTAATAGCCGTACTAAAGTGGTAAACAGGATGCTAAGTAATCTACTTAGAGATGTTATAGGAAAGAACTTAAGGGATTAGGATTTGTGCTTACCAATTGTGGAGTTCTCATACAACCGAACTGTCCATAGTACTACTAAGAAGACCCCATTTGAGGTCATCTATAGCCTTAACCCTGCTATTCCCCTGGTTATGATTGGCGCCTTAATAACTATTGAAGAGAGTCAATCCAGTTAACTGAGCCGAAGAATTGCATGAGCTACACTAGTCTGTAACTAGGAAGATTTCCAAATTCAATCAGAAACAACATAAAATTAGTAACCAAGGTTGTCGGACTGTTTCTTTCCACCTAGGAGACTTGGTATGGATATACCTCGACCGAGAATGACTCTTGCACTTGAGATAGACCAAGCTATCTCTTTGAGTTGATGGTCCATTCAAAGTCCTGAAAATAATTAACCACAACGCTTGACAAATCGAGTTGCCTAATGACTATGGTGTTTCTTTACCTTCAATGTGTTCGATCTGATTTCTCACTAACCAGTAGAAGAAGACCTCGTATCTAGATTTGAGGGCAAATCTTTTCGATCCCCTAGGCAGATGATAGGAATCAAACCCTTGGACCAATAACTAGTAGTCGAGTTAGAGGACTCTAAAGACTTACACGGAGAATACTAGCTTGAAACCAAAGCTGGGATGAATCCTTATGCTAAACTAATCTCCTACCAACCTGTCTGTTAGATCTTCACACATGTTAGATATGCTTTTGCCCAACAACAAAGTCTTATTCTAGAGGATAGCCTAGGACCAGTCGAGCCGAGATCCCTAATCGACCATGGGCGTCTAACTCTAAATTGGCTGACTTCTTTATCGGAATGATTGGCTCTCGACTTGATCCAGATCAGGTCAATCCCTGACTGCAATGCCTTCTTTCTTCCACCTACCTTGTATCATATTCTTAATGTTTAGCCACCAAGCGACATGTGTCTTCGAACACAATATTCTAAAATGATTCTTTCTTTTCCTTACTGAATATTCTTTATCTCTTTTACCTTTTTTAGTATGTCTCATGTAATCTAATTGTAGAATGCCCTTTTTCTTTTCATGCATATAAAATAACCCTAGTGGATGGGTATATAAACCCCTACTTTCTTGTATGTAGACAATCATCTAATCAATACAAAATTATTCACGTTGAGCAACCATAGTGTTCTCATTATCATTCATCTCTTATCTATTCCTTTTAGTAAGGAGCAGTGGCAAGTAACCCTTCAGTTTGGACCAAGATGTCATATCTAGTGGATTGTAGGCCGAGTAGGATTGAGTGGAACATCATATCTATTTGATAGCTGCTTGGACTTTGCTAACTTTTTTTTTTTTCCAGTTTGTTTTTGGTTTGCTTAGTTGTGGTACTTCTCCTTGTGTTCTACCTCGAAGACGCATTAGGGCACCATGAAGCTCATCTAATATGTTATTGAGCCTCGGTATGGGATATCTATACTTAACAATAATTTGATTAATAACTTAGCTATTGGTTCCTATGAGTTAAGAACCATTCTTCTTTAGGACGAGCAGGGTTGGTACCGCACAAGGGCTCATGCTTTCTCTTACATATCCTCACTCCACTAGTTTATCCACTTGTCTTTTCAGCTTAGCAACTTGCTTGGGATTCGTTTTATAAGCAGGTTTATTTAGCAAAGCTGTGCCTAGTTATAAGTTGATGTAGAGCTTAATACCTTAAACTGGTGATAGTCCTTTAGGTAATTCTTCTAGGATTAGGTTGGAGAATTCATTTATCAACCTTTGAACCTCTTTTAGCACATCATGTAGGTCTCTTAACTTCAATAATCTCCTTATCAACAAGAACATGGGTTCATCAACCTTCGTAGTAACTTAAAGTTCTCGTTAGGTCAATATCAAGGCCTTCCTATTACTAGCTTGGGTAAGTTGGTTATGAGTTTTATTCAATTGGCTCGAGGTCATGGGTTGTAGCATTATCTTCTTGCCATCCTTAGTGAAAATATCAATGTTCTTATACTCATTGTGTATTACATGTTGATTAAATAACCAAGGTCTTCCCAACAGTAAATGTGAAGCTCTTATGGCAACAACATTGCAAATCACCTCACCTTTAAAGACGTTCCTAACACAGAATAGGATAAATACTTGTTTGATCATGTGGAAAGTACCTTTATCATGCAGCCAATGTAGCTTATAAGGTTGGAGGTACTTAAAGGCCAGTAGACCTAATCTCTGCATAAGGGTTTGGACGATAACATTGGTGCAACTCCCTCCATCTATTATAATTGCGCATAATTGACCCTTGATGGCATACTTTATACGTAACAAGTTCTCTCTTTGTTCTCCCTTAGATTGTGGCATTAAGTGCGGCATTTGCCTTAATACTAGCATCATTACTTCACCTTGGTCAGCATAGACATAGGTCCCTTCCTCCTCCTTTACTCTAGTTCGTCCAACATTTTTCTCTTCTTTTTTAGGTTCATTATCATCGGTATTGTCCACTTCATCACCTCGGAGGATCATAACATAGCGGTTAGGACACTCAGTAGCCATGTGTTTGTAACTTAAGCACTTAAAGCATTTTATCTCACTCGTCTTATGACCTTGGGATTATCCCTTTTCAAATGTCTTCATGTAGGTTCTATCATTAGCTCGATTATTTAGGCCAACTTGGTTATCATTAGATTGATTGTTCTTCTTTTTTGTTTAGTTTGGCTTTCTTAGTTCGTGGCCAGATCAGTGCAGAATAGCAGTTTATGAAGAGCTCGAATTAGGTTGGATAGGGACATTCCTCTTCTGCTTCTTGACCTTCTTAACAACTTCTTTTAGAGTATAAAACCTCTATACTTTCACAATGAGGACAAAGATAAATCTTAGTATAGTGCAAGCTTTGGGCTCATCCATGTCAACTCTAATCATTAGCATTTGAAACTCTTTGACCTACTCATCTACATTTCGTCTTCCTTGGTGAAGCTTTTACAATTTGGCAAAGGTGTCTTGCAAGCATGTTTCAGGTATAAATTGGTTAGCAACCTTTTCATGTCTTCCAAAGTTTGCATACTTCTTCGTCCATCTCTTTCTCTAACAGCATTTAAGTTCTTCTACCACATAACAGCACATCCAGAGAACTCAAGAGCAGCTAATCGGACTTTCATATGCTCATTATATCCATAACAAGCAAACACCTTCTCAACCTTCTTCTTCTACTCTAAGTATTCATTAGCATTTCCACTACTTGTAAAGGTTAAAATTTAGACTTTGATATTGTCAAGTCCTCATGAAGCTTAGCATCTTTGTTCTTCCATTTCTTTGTACTCTTTTGCCTCTCTATCAGGCTCTTCTTCTTCTTCCTTGTTTGCTTCCTAGATTTCTTCCATCTCTAACCTCCTTTAAGTAAGGCAGCCTATTACTCCTCCAACTCTATGACGTTGTGCTTAGCGATTAGCTCGGCCTATGTAGCCATATCTTAGCTTTTGTTCACCTTCTTTTTGGCCACAGTTTAATGTACCTTGTAGTTGTTATCTCATACATTACATAGCTATGACTAGACTCTCGACAAGGATAGTGAGTCTATTAAGCTTATCATCAACTGACTCTGGCATGTAGCTTCCCTATTAGCTATGACTATCTTAGACACTACTATCTTAGTCTCTAATAACTCCATGAATACTAGAATCTAACATTATGCGATGCTTTTGTCACCACTTCCTCCAACAAGAACAACTTTGATAGTAAGCTCTCAATAAAACCCTACTACTTAGTACTACTTAAAACTACTTCAAAACCACTATTTATACTTGCTACTCAATACCTTGAATCTCAGGTAACAAACTCAATCACCATGACACTTTGTACAATACAACTCATTATAGGATTTACAACAAGCTTTGTTTTTATGGTTAAGTAATAGAGTAAAATAGAATAATGGGAGTTACTACACTTACCTTATTGTAAATCAATGCTTCTCAACTCATAGCTTCAATATCTACTCTAGATACTCTATTACGACTACAGAACAACTCATAAACCACTACAGTAGTTATGGAAGAACACAACAACCACTAACAAAACATAAATCAAAACTTCACTATAATCTTCACATACTCCCTCGTCGGAACCATGCTATAATACTAGTAAAGTTGATGTATCTCAAAGGTTGTAACACAAAGGCTATAACATGAAGGCTGTAACATAGAGGCCGCACCATAATAGAAGAAGCAGAAACAAAAGAAACTAGCAAGTCCATGAGTAGCTTATGGATATGACGCACCATAAGCTTACTCGCCCTTACTTCACACTCGATATTATACATGAATGTAGAAATTATGGTTGCTTACTATAAACCCCGCAAATTTCCAAGAACAGGGGTTAGAAGTTAATAGATTCTTTCGAAAGATACCTTTAGTATTGGTAAGATAACTAATCTTGAACCTAAGAGGCTACGCTTAAATATCTTAATGCAAACTCTTAAAACCATAAATGATAGTCTTAACCTTAGTTTAACCCTTAAACTCAAAAGCCCTAAAATCCTATAAACAAATGCCAATAACTAATGTTAATTCCCAAGGTTAACCTAATCTAACAAAACTAACCCTAAACCTTAATGGGAAAGAGACTGATAGTTGAAGTTTAGGAGAGCTCCCTAACAATGATAAAGGGTAAGCTCAACCAAAAATGAATATTAGTATAGATAACCTTAACAATGAATTCAAAACCTTAAAAGGAATACTGTAGCCCTTAAATGAACCTTTGTACACTAAAATCCCAATTGAAACCCTAATATGTGCGAGCCTTTAAATTGTAAAACCCTAATCTACGGTCTAAAACCCTAATCCAACTAATGTACTTTAATTAAATAGTAAACCTATTCATTAATCAAAGACTAATTGCTTAATTGCCCTAAATCCCTAATTTACCCTCTAAAATGCACTTGAACAGCAATAAAGTATCTTAATTCCTTAAAATAATTAGATAAGATGACCTGATGGGCTTAACCAACTTAATTTGATACTTTAAGTCCTAAAATATACCTAATTTCTGTCAAGTATACGTGTAATTAAGATTGAGAAACTTAATTACACCTTAATTCGCTAATCTGAGTTTTACATCATAATTAACTATAAGTTAAGAGTGATTAACCATATAAAGCCAAATGAATTATATGAAAATATCTCCTTAATGATACCAAACTTATACTTGAGGCGACAATATGAACCCTATAAACTTTTGGATCTGAACTTGAAGTTAGATATAGGAGTTAATAAGTAATCCCTAGAACTGCTCAATATTTAATAATAATTGATATAATAATAAAATCCATAAATTAAATAATTTAACTTTAAATAATAAGTCATAAACCCTAAGTGATAAAGTAGGAAAACCTTAAAGAGAGTAAAACTCTAAAACCTTAATTGTACGCGTAAAACCCCTAATACCCAAGAAGCCTTAAAACGATTGGAAAATATTAATAAACTGAGTAGAACCTTAATTGGAAGTCTAAAACCTTAATTCAATTAGTAAACCTCAGGTGCATATTTAAATTATTCGCTAATCACAAATAATTTCTCTAATCATTAGGAAACCCTAAATCGCCAACTTGATACGCGGTCCGAAACCCCTAATTGATCCTGAATAATAAATAACTCTAATAAATGAAGTAACATAGGTTAATGAACTTAATTAAAGTGATAAAATATGGCAAGACCCTAATTATACCCTAATTAGGCCTAAGTTGCTTAATTAAGTACAATCGTGATTAATTAGCTTAATTACTCTTTAATCCATCTACCAACTCTCATTACATCTTAATTAATAGCAAGTCAAACTTAATTAAAAATAAAAGACAAAGGATTAATCGATAATTAAAGGACACCTGTCCTTAAGGAGATAAAATCTCTCCTTATTTGGCAAAAAGCAAATAAGGTACAATAGTACCAAGAGAGGACCATGTATCCTTATTCCAAAGTAGCCACCTCTTATCCCACTTAATTTACCTTCAATATCTGCCATTTCAACCCTCCAAAACCTTTATTTGATGCCATTCTTCACACATAGAAAAACTTGGGAAACATTCTCAAGAAACCCAGACAAAAACCAAAGGAAAAAGGGGAGAAAATAAAAGGAGTTGTTGGACCCCCCTTGCGCACCTCAGTGCCTTTTAGCCTTACCACCACTACACTCCACCAAATGACAAGTCACTATAACCAAAAGATCACACACATAACCTAGTTTCTTGCTAACAAACATTTTCCCTCAAAGGAATAAGTTTCGACTTCATTTTTGAGTGGAAAAGTAGGAACTCGTGCAAACTAGCCTAAGGTAAAACTCACCTAAGTTGACTTTCTTGTTCACATAAATTACACCTATGATATCTTCAGAGTTTAAGATTAGAAATACTATATAAATATATTATAATCATGTACATATTATTTTAGAGCCTTATAATTACATATTCGTTCATATGCTTATATAGTTTACTATTTGTATTTTAGAGGTGTAAGAGATAGTTTTATATAGATAACTTGAAAAGATGTTGATTAAACTCCATGAAACCTTAAGTACCATCCATGCTGCTCCCTCCTTGATATGTATCCATCTTGTTTTCATCATGTTAGGTGATGTTATTAGTGTAAAACAAGTAGAAATGTGATTAAAACAAGGAAACACACTAAAATAAGTATTTGATGGAAGAAGTTGAATGAAAGCATAGAAGAACCTTACTTGGCCACCACTTTCATGAAAGTTTAAAATCTATAAATTTTGATTTATTGTCGTAATAACATGTTTGTTTAGGGTTAAGTATGATTTAGGATGTAATTAACCAAGTTAAGTAGGTTAATGATGAGTTAATGACTTAAACTAGTTAAGATGATGATTAAGGTCTTAGGAATAGTGTTAGAAACCCTATTAATGAAATGAACCAGATTTGAAACACTTAGTAAAATAGGTTATTTAGTGAACCCATTAGGATATTTGGCTCATTAGAATAAGTTAAAATCAAATTTACGATTTTAGAATGCAAATTAGGCCTAAACTAGCTTAGTTAATAATTAAGGCCACACAAATATGATTAGGAACCCAATAAATGAAAAGAACAAGTAGAAAATGGACTTATCTTAAGGCTTTTAGTAGACTTCCCAAATCATAGGTGGAGTTGGGCTTAAGGCTTTAAAATGTAAGATAAGCTTAAAAGCTCTTAAAAGAACCAAGAATAGATCCCAATAACTTAGTGAGTAGATCTGAACCCTAAATTAAAGGGCTCATATAATAAAATATAAAAGGTCCATTAAGTTCAAAAGCCTATTAAAGCCATTCCTTATAGGTTCCTTAGTAAGCAAAGGCCTTAAATTAGTAAAAGGGCCTATTTAGGCGCACAAGAGTAATATTAAGGCCCAAACTAAAAGTTATGAAATTTGATTAGTAAGTTAAACTTAAAATACCTAAATAAAGGCTTAAAAGGTTAAGTGTAAGGCCTAAAGCCTAAAAATAAGCCCAAATCTTAAAGTAGTCAAACCAACACCATCAACCAAAAAATTTCTTTAGCCTAAACTAAATTCTTATAAGTTTAAACACCTCAAAAAGACTTTACCAAATGAAAGAACACTTGAAAATGATGAAAATTGACTATAAGAATGCAAAATTCCAACTTAAAATGAGAAAGTTATGACCAAAATATGAAATAAGTGGAAATAAGGAAATTATAGCAAGACTAGTGAATAGATTAAGTTTAAGATGAATCTTATTTACTTTAATTAACTTACTCAGGTGAGTTAGGATATCAAGTTTGGGATACTGAGGACTATTAGGAATATTAGACTTCAAGGCTAATTGAGTATACTGCCTCCTATTTTAATTTATTTTGTGCTTATAGTTAGTATACTATTTAATTATATATGATAATTGAACTCGATGCATGTTGGGGGTATATGAGAACTTATGTGTACTTATTCTAGTTGACTTATGCTTGCAAAATATTTTAAGATATTTCAAACACCCTTGTTTACTACATTAGAATATAGGGCATTAGAGTGTCTGGAATATACTTGCTTGACCACTCTATGAATCCAGAATTAATACACTCTATGAATCCAAAATTAATAAATATTTGGCCTCTAATTAAACTGGACATGCATTAAATTTTATAACATGAGTCAAAAGGGTGTTAGCACCATGCAGTAGAGCGGGAGATCATGCTTAGATGGATCCATACTGACATTATGTATTGTGATTGTTCATCGTATGACATATTTCGTGTGACATATTCTTGCTTCGACCTTTGGGAACTACTTGACCTCTAGGAGTGCCGTCTTCTGCTTGAGGCTAAGCTGTGTCTACTGTTAAGGATAGTTATATTGTTAAGAGATTTTCATATTGGACATAGATACCTAGGTTTTGATGTGTCTAAATACTTCTCAATTTGGGTAATAGTAGGAGTTAAAATCATGCTATATGTAGTTACCGATCGATTGTATATATTGTTTGCATTGTATATGCTTAGACATGTGTTCATGTATTTAATAAATAACTTATTTGTTATTATCTGATGTTAAGTTAGGAAGGTTACTCACTAAATTTGATGTATCTTACACCTTAATAGTTTCTTTTGTAGGTCTTACAAAGCTAAGGTTGGGCTAAGACTTAACTACAAAGTGCTCTATTAGGTTAAGAAAGTAGAATATAAGTTTAGAAAAGCAAGCAGTATAGTTGAATTAAACTTTTAAGACATTTAGTAGCTTTATGATTGATAGGGTATAAATACCCCTTCTTATTCTTTGGCAGGTGATTCCGACTCTCTACGATTCTAGTGATTGTGGATTGTTAAATCACTTGTAGATATATATATATATTATATATAGTTAATTAGATGTATGCAAATTAAATAAAAACTCTTAAAAACTTACTAGTTAAAGCCTTGGAACCTTTGACTTATAAGGCAATTTTTATATCGTGGGTGCACATGTGATATGAAGATTTTAGGCAAAATTACCAAGCCTTCTTATGGGGGCATTACACTCATCACTAACTCTTACTAAAAGAGCTAGATAAGACCTAGGTAAGATAGAGAACATGAGGGTTGCTCTAAAAGGAAAATTATTGTGTTAAATATTCTAACGATGCTGACTGTACTTCATAAATGGGGTTTTTATACTAACCGCTTTAGGGTTACATGCACAAAAGGAAAAGTCAAAATGGTAAATATAAAAAGATTCTTAGTGGATGCTAAAAAAAGTAAAATAGATAAGTATCATGTGGTGTGTGGAAAAGGAATTGTTGTAAAATGTTGTGCTAGAGTGCATATATCAAATGGTGGTTGGTGAACTAAAATGATCAATGTTTGGCTAGTCCTGCAAATGTGTGAGTTTTGATAGCTTAGTTAGCTTGATAGGTGTAGACACCCCATTTTTAGTCTTTGTAATTTTAGAGTAAGTTTATTTTTTTCCCTCTCTTTTGATTTAAGTGTGTTTTCAAAATTATTTATTTTCTTAGTTCGTATGTAATTTTTGGTTGAACTTAGGTTTAGTATTATTTATTTTATTTTTGTTTTAAAAAAAGAAAAGGAAATTAAGTTGGATTAGGTGCAAGACCTAGTTTATGTGCTTCAAAATAAATCAGGGCTGAAGCCTTGATAAGGGTTTGAACCTTAAGTAGGTAGGTGCATTTTGCGCCTTAATAGAACTTGTAAGTTACGTGCCTACAACATGACATATGCCCCATTTCAATTTTTCCTTTCTTTTTCAATTTCATGCCTAAAACTTTACGATTTCCAAAAAATAAAAGGGAAGTTTCCTTATTCAAACCCCTCAATTTCAACCCGTGTCCCAACTTTATGTCTTGGGATATTCACTTGAAATTTATGTTTTTGGAAACTAAACATAACATCCTCTAAATAGGGACAAAAAAATGTTTAATTTTCCTAAATTGCGAGTTAATTTGAACTCGAACAGGAAAAAAAAAAATGCTAACACACTTGAATGAAATTTGAAAAATCCTATTCTCTTAGCAATTTCCTCCGAATCTAAGATGTGAATATCGTTTATTAATGTGTTTTGATCTATTTTCACCACTCAAACCAACACTTTCTTCAAAATTTGGAGATAGATTTAGCAAAAATGTTTTAGGCCCCCATATTTGTGATCTTGTATTTTTGTACTTTTCAAGATTAAATCTTAGTTTCATTAGTATAAATAGAGTGCTATGCTTCACATTGAGCATAGATTATGATTTAAAACTCACTTAAACACAATCAAACCAGGCTTTCTCTATGGTATGAATTTTCTCTTTCCAAAGATAGCATCACCTTATTGGAAGCTACCCAAAAACTCATTAAACTAGCCATCATTTGGTTACTATGCGAGATAAACTCCTAGAATCCCTACTTATTCTTATTTGTTCTTATTTTCTTTGTGTGTTTATTGTATACTAAATAATTGAGAAATTACATTTTTAGGAATGTAAAACACTTGTTTGATTTAATTTTTGTAGTATAGTTAACAAGATTCGTTGTTCTATAATATAATGATCATGTAGTTTCATAGTTTATGATTGTTTAAATTTAGTATTTTGACTATTTATCATGCATCATGTTTGAATATGTGATTATGCTACGGATCTTGATTATTTTAATTGAACTACACGCTTTGATTAATAAACTGTAGAGTATTTTCCATAAATCATGTTTGCGCAATATAGAATAGATGTTTGAACATGTAAATTATATAATAGATGTCTGAACATTTAAATTACACAATAGATGTCTAAATATGCAAATTATTGAATAGATGTCTGATATGTAATTATGAAATTAGTTATTTTAATTAATCATATTGACGTAAAATATCGTATGAATTTTTATTTAAGTGCTTTATGTGACTTATTTATCATATGTTTCTTCAATGAGTTTCTTTTTTATAAAAATATTTTTTATAAAAAAATGTTTTGACACCTTAAAAAACGTTTTTCTTAAATAAAAATCTACATGGACTTGCTTTTAAATGAACCAAGGATTTCTTAGTTTTTTTCTTTTTTTTCAAAATTTAGGTAGAAAAGAAAAAATATTTTCATGAACTAATTAACATATAAATACTTAAAGTGAAATTATTTTCAAAATAAAATAAACCAATTTACTAAAATTTTCTGAAAATGAACTACGATAATTTGATTTTAATTAGCAAATACGTAGGTACCTACGGAGCGACTTAAAATATATAAAAAAAATCTTTTTCCCCTTTTGTAAAATAATTTTCATTGCTTAAAATATGAAAAGAAATATTTTTCCCCCTTTGTAAAATAACTTTTTTCTTTTGTAATAATGTAATTTCATATGTTATTTGTAAATGTATTTTGTTCTTAGTCGGGTCATTTGAAAAATAAAATTTAAATTCGGAAGGTTACAATTGTACTCTGTTGGGTTTAATAGGATAGCTTTCAAACTTAAAAAAATTTGGTTTCTTGAAAATTTTTTAAATTTTTTTTCAAAATGTAGGCTAGTGACTAAATTAGAATCAATCCGCCTAATTGGTTCTAATTTTATGACTTTTTCCCAGTTTTACCAGGTAGCGACTCTAAGTTCTTTTAAAAGAATATAATAAACTAGATTTCCTTAATTTTAGTTAAGAGTTTAGTTTAAATCAAACTAATAAAAAAATGGAAAATTTCAAACTTGGTAACGGTTGTTGCAATCAGCTTAGCAAGGTGGGGAAGAAGGCTAAGTGAATTGGCTGAGCTAATATGTGTTTGGTCAAAGCTCGGGTGTTGGGCTCGAGCAGAGGTTGTGTTAGGTTAGATAGTAGAATTGTTTGGCCATCCAAAGAGTTTAGCATTCATCAGCTTGGGAACCGTTTTAATCATGATCATTGCTCGGCATTTTAGTCGATTGAAGTGCAGTAGCTCTTAGTTAGTAATGGAATCTTCACCTTTGAAAGGTTTTTGAGCTAGTATTCATTGAGTAAGTCCTTGCAATCCTCTAATTCGACTTTTGATAACGAGTTCAGGGGTTGATTCCTCTCTCTCTCTCTCTCTTTCTCTCTCTCTCTCTCTCTCTCTCTCTATATATATATATATATATATATAGACAAAATAAAGTCATAATAAATTAGCAAAAGGATTAGTCAATTATAAAGCAACTACCAAGGATCAAATATGATAAAAATTGAATAAAGACCAATTTGCCCCAAAAAGTAAAAGTAAGAAGTAAAATGTAAAAATAGAATAATAAATAGTAAACTGATAATAAAATAAGGTAAGTAAATAATAAATAAGGGCAAGAAGTATGATAATGACCATGCCCATCTATATGAGATATAATCATAACATGTCCTTAAATAAAAATAAATAATATATTGAGAAAGGTAAATTAAATAATAAAACAACTTGGTAGAATGCTAAAATATGATAAAAGCACCCTATAAAATACCCAAAAACTATCAAATCAACTCTACAAATGTTAAGCATCTATAACATATTACAAAAATATCCAACAACTTCTAAGCAATGTAAATGAAAAGTTGTAAAATTTAGAAATATCAAAATTATTAAAATATGTTAATAACTTCTTCAAAAAGTCAACAAAAACTATACACTTATCTAAAAATTATGAATAATTAATAAGAAATGTAAGAATATACTAAGTATAGGTGGTAATTTTTCCATGAATTTACACTCATTTGAAAATTGTAAAATTATCCTAATATGCAATAAAAAAATTCACCAAAAATAGGACACTTGTCTAAAATTCACCAAACTTTAATAGAGTGTGTCTTAAAATTTTAGAAAGCTACCTTAATTTTTATAAGTTTTAGACGCGTGTAAAATTTTGTATGAATTTTTGAACTTTAGTTGAAACCTATAAATACCCTGTCCCTAACTTCAAAAATTCACACCACTTAATCTAACCCTCTAAAATTTAGGAGAAAATATATGAGCCTTCTCTATAGTCCTCTTAAGAGATTAGATAAGGTTAGAGTAGTGGTGGTTGCCACAAGGTGGTGGTTTTAGCTGACTTGATGGCTTTAGCTTTGATAATTTTGGAGCCTCCAATTCATGTTGTTTTAAGGAGTCTTTTTATATATAAGTACTCTATAATCATATATTATTATAGTATTTTTTCTAAAATTAATTTTATATGTTTAGTATTTTTCAATATTTTTTGTAAGTTTCTACCCATTTTGTTAAAAATGTTCATTTAAAAAAAAAATCATAAAACCTTATCTAATGACTTCCTAAAACCCTTAAACTTTTTCTCATAGTTTATTATAACCAATATGTGTTTTAGCATCTTTTTTAGCAAGTAAAATTTTTTCTAATTTCCTTGCTTTATGATCGAATTTCCATGTAACTATTAAATATATAGTAAAAATTATAATATACTAAATTACAAAATAATAGCTATTATTAATTTTTCCTTATTTTAAGTTTTCTCATGATGTTACTTTATTGTTTACATTAATCCTGGACTAATTACTTAGTATCTTTAGTTTTTTCGCAATTAACTATATTAAACTGCATTCCGAACCTTAATATATATATATATATATATATATATTACATTCCCTTTAAAGAATCAATTACTTTTCTTAAAAATCCTCCAAAAAATTTATATACATAATCATCTTATCTTTCTTTAAAATAAATAATACAATACACAATGATAGAAATCAACTTTTTAGACCGATTACAAGAAGTTGATTAAAAGACTTCAAGGGCTCGCATTGAAAATACTAGCTATAAGCCATAGCCAAAACGGGGACTCCTATCTCGATCCGACCTATCTCTCAGATCCTCACATGTATTGAACATGCTCCTGCCCAACATCGAAGTCTTAATCTAGAAGACAGCTTCGAATTAGCTAAACCAAGCTATTGACCTGACCTATTGGCATTTGACTTCAAGATAACTGATCTTTTTGCTAGACTGATCGACTGCTGATTTGATCTATATCAGGCCAGCCCCTATTTTCCTTATAGACAGACGATCATCCAACTTTTAATATAGAATTATTCTCTTTGAGCAACCTTAGTGTTCTTGTAAATGTTTAACTCTTATCAATTCCCTGTAGCAAGGAGTAGTGGTAAGTGACCCTTCAGTTCGGACCGGTGTATTACATTAGGCGAATTATTGGCCTAGTAGGATCGAGTGGTATGTCATGTCCATTTAGTAGCTGCTCGAACTTTACTAACCTTTTTTTTTGTTTATTTTGGTTGGTTCGTTGTAGTGTTCCTCCGTGTGTCTTAACCCCAGAGATGCATCAGCTTCGCTAGTATTAGAGCATGGTTTTGCAAGGGAGCATGTGAAGTTGTAGTGAAGTTTCAGTTTGCTTTACTGTTGGTAGTTGTTGTGTTCCTTCTGTAGCTATTGTAGTATGTTTGAGCATTCGCAAGTGCAGTTTCATTGATATTCTATTTTCCATTGTGACAACAGAGCAAGTTTGTTAGTAGTTTGGTAATTTGTTTGAAAAGGTATCATGCTATGTTAGATTTAAGTGTTTAGGGAGTTATTGGTGACTAAACTAATGGTGCTCAACCTAGTCGAGGTCATAATGGTAGTAACACCCCAAGGTCCATTGATGACAAACTTGATAGACTTACAAATCTTGTTGAGAATTTAGTCACCACAATGCTAGTTAATAGATAGCAACCCCAAGGTGTTCAACAACAAAACCTATAGGATGGTGCCCCTAAGAGATACCATGACCAAGGAAATCGGACCAATCACCCAGTTCGATCGCCATGGGCTAGAGGAGTAGTGGGTCAAGTTGCTAAACAAAGATTGGAGTTGGAGGAGATTGAGGAAGAAGATGAGGAATAGGATGTTGAAGAATTTGGGGAGGACGAAGAGGAAGCTGATCATTACCGATTACAAGGACAAGGACGCCAAGCTTCTTGAGGGCTAAATAAAGTCAAGGTTCAAATCCCATCCTTCAGTGGAAGTAGAGATACTGATGAATACTTAGAATGGGAAAAGAGGGTCGAGAAGGTGTTTAATTGTTATGGGTATATGGATATGGTCAAGGTATGACTTGTTGCACTAGAATTTACTGGATATGTGACAATATGGTGGAAGAATCTGAATGCTGCCAGAGCTAGAGATGGAAGATGAGATGTTAGGACTTAGGATGAGATGAAAAAATTGCTAAGAGGTAGATTTGTGCCTGAGACTTATTTACAAGATACGTTTGCAAAGTTATAGGAGCTTTGTTAAGGAAGCTAAACTGTTGATGAATATGTAAGAGAGTTCCAAATGTTAATGATCTGAGCCAACATGGAAGAGTTAGAGGCTCGTACAATATCGAGGTTTATTTTTAAGCTTAAGTATGAGATTCGTAATATCGTAGAAGTACGGAGGTTTTATAATTTGGAAGAGGCCATCAAAATAGCAGAAAGGGTCGAAAAGCAGAAGAGAAGTGTTTCGAGTTAACTTGGGCCAACATTCCCCGAGCCCTAGTACTATGCTAACCTGTTCAAGCCAAGCTAAGGAGACTATACCAAGCAGAGGAAAAGAATGATCGACTTGATGATAGTCGAGCAGGTCAGGATGGTCGAGAAGGACAGTTAGGCTGAGTCGAAGCTAGGCTACCTTGAGAATGTATGAGAAGGGATAGACCTCCGAATGAAAGTTTAGTGAGGTGAAATGCTTTAAATGCTTAGGCTTTGGACAAATGGCTGCTAAGTGTCCGAACCAACCTGTCATGGTGCTCTAAGGAGATGTAGTGGATAGCAATGACGAGAATGAGGTTGAAGAGGAGAAGGATGTTCGAAAGGAAGAAGCCAAGGAGGAAGAGGAGACCTATATCTATACTAACTAGGGAGAAGTGATGACCCTAGTCTTGAGACAAGTCCAAAGTTCCTTATCGAACCTTGAGGAAGACTAAAGAGAGAATTTGTTCCATACCAAGTATACCATCAAAGGCCAATTATGCACGATCATAGTGGATGGAGGAAATTGCATTAATGTGGTTATGTAATATGTAATCCTTTGTACAAAGGTTGGGTTTATTGACCTTAAAGCATCCTTAACCTTACAAGCTACATTGGCTTCACGATAAGAGTGCTTTGCAAGTGACTGAACAAGTGACTATGTCATTCAGTATTAGGAACGTATACAGGGATGAAGTAGTTTGCAATGTCGATCCTATAAGAGCTTCACATCTATTGCTTGGGTGACCTAGGTTGTTTGACTGATGTGTCACTTACATCGGGTATAAGAACACCTATGCCTTTGTCAAGGATATAAGGAAGATTGTATTGTAACCTCTAACCTCATCTCAAGTAAATGAGGCTCATAACTAACTTACTCGAGCTAGTAAGAAGAAAGCTTTGGTGATGAGTGGAAGGGAGCTTCGATCTGCTGAGAAGGTTGATGAACCTATGCTTCTATTGGTTAGAAGATTGTTAGAGATGAGGAAATTAAAGGACATTCCAGGAGAGATCCAAAGCTTGCTAAATGAGTTTTCCGACCTATTTTCGAAAGAGCTACCTAGAGGACTACCACCAGTTTGAGGCATAGAGCATTGCATCAATCTACAACCAAGCATTGCCCTGCCGAACCGACCTGCATACAGGATAAACCCCGTGTATGCTACCGAGTTGAAAAGATAGGTGGACAAACTCATTGAGCGAAGATATGTGAAGGAGAGCATGGGCCCTTCTGCTGTACCAACACTACTCGTCTCAAAGAAGGATGGATCATGGCATATGTGCATCGATAGCCGGGTAATTGATAGAATTATTGTCAAGTACAGATGCCCGATACTGAGGCACGATGACATGTTAGATGAGCTTCATGGTGTAAGGATATTTTCAAAGATTGATTTGCGAAGTGCCTACCATCAGATTCATATGAGACCAGGGGATGAGTGGAAGATTGCCTTTAAGACTAGGTGTAGACTCTACGAATCGTTGGTTATGTTATTTGGACATACTAATGCGTTAAGCATATTTATGAGGTTAATGAACCATGTAATGCGCCCTTTGATCGGAAGATGTATGGTCGTATATTTTGATGACATATTGGTATATAGTGCTAACCTGAATGACCATGTTTAACATCTTCGCAAATTATTTGACATTTTGCGAGTTGAGAAGTTGTATGAGAATGTGAAGAAATGCATGTTTTTCTAGAGAGAAGTGATATTCCTAAGGTTTGTAGTGTCAGGGGAAGGGATTCGAGCAGATGAGGAAAAGAACCGAACTGTTTTGGAATGGCCGATGCCGAAGAATGTCATTGAAGTTCGAAGTTTCCATGGCCTAGCTTATTTCTATAGGCGATTTATCAAAGACTTCAATACAATAGCCCCCCTATTGACCGAGCTGACAAAGAAGAATGAAGGGTTTAGGTAGAATGATTGAGTTGAGCGAAGCTTTAGGGAAATCAAGGAGAAGCTTACTAGGACACCTATTCTTTCACTTCTAAATTTTGACAAGCTCTTCGAACTAAAGTACGACACATTGGGGAGTTGGAATTGGTGTTATCTTGATGCAAGAACGATAACCCGTCGCTTACCATAGTGAAAAATTGAGTAGCTTAGCCTTGAACTATTCTATATACGAGAAGGAGTTGTACTCCCTTTTCTAAGTTCTTACTATTTGGCAACACTACCTGCTGGCATGGGAGTTTGTTATTTACACTAACCACGAATCATGAAAGCATCTTAGGAGTCATAACAAGCTTTTGAAGAGGCAAGCCAAATTGTTGGAATTCATGAAAGGATTTTTGAATGTCATTCGGCATAAGAAGGGGAGTGCAAATGTGGTCTCCAACGCTCTATTACGACAACAAACTTTGCTTACCACTTTGTAGATGAAATTATTAGGATTCTCACTCATCATGAAGCAGTATGTTGCTAACCCTTACTTTAGTCCCATTGTTGAATAGTATTGAGCGGGGGTAGTTACTGGAGGAGATTATCTTAAGGATGGCTACCTGTTTAAGGATTGTAGGCTATGTATTCCAAATTGCTCCATACGAGAACTGTTAGTCCAGCAAGCTCATAATGGTAGACTTTCAGGCCACTTTGGAGAGGTCAAGATGGTTGATTTATTGAAAGAGAACTTTTATTGGTTAGGTTTGGCTAAGGACGTCCATAAGATAGTTGGTAGTTGTGAAGTGTGTAAGTGTGCTAAGGGGAAGAGAGCACCCTATGGAAAGAACATGTCTCTATCGACGCCAACTTTACCTTAGGCTGACTGCAGCATGGACTTTGTCCTAGGGTTGACCCGGACATCAAGAAGGAAAGATTCCATTCTTGTTGTGGTGGATAGTTTCAGTAAGATGGCATACTTCATTTCGTACCATTGGACTAACGATGCTTTATATATTGCTGATTTGTTTTTACAGGAGATTGTCCGACTATACGGAGTACCGAAGATGATTGTTTCAAAACTCTTTAGAGAAGACTTGGGACTAAACTCATATTCAATTCTAGTAACCACACTTAGACTGATGGCCAGACTGAAGTGGTAAACAGGACGCTAGGTAATCTGCTCAGTATTGTCGTAGGAAAGAACCTATAGGATTGGGATCTGTACCTACCTGTTGTGGAGTTCGCATATAACCAAATTGTCCATAACTTTATTACGAAGACCCCATTCTAGGTCATCTATGGCCTTAACCCTACCATTCCCCTAGATATGATTGGCACCCCAGCAGCTACTAAAGAAAGTCAATCCGGAGTGGACTAAGCCTAAGAATTACATAAGTTACACTAATCTGTCACAAGGAAGATCATCGAGTTTAATTAGAGACAACAAGAGATTTGCAATCGAGGCCACCGAACTATTTCCTTCTAGCCAGAAGACTTAGTATGGATTCACCTCAATCGAGAGTAATTTCCGCACTTAAGACAAAACAAACTATCTCCTCGAGCTGACAGCCCATTCAAGGTCCTAAAGAAGATTAACTGCAACGCCTACTAGATCCAGTTACCTAATGACTATGGTGTCTTTTCTACCTTCAATGTGTTCGATTTTATTCCCCATCGACTAGTAGAAGACCCTATAAGCGCCTTAGAAGAACAAGTAGAAATTGATTCAGATTTGAGGACAAATCTCTTTGACCCCTAAGCAGATGATAAGAATCAACCCCTTGGATCGATCATAAGAAATCGAACTAGAGAACTTCAAGGGCTCGCATGGAAAATATTAACTTTAAGCTATAGCTAAGATGGGGAATCTTATCTTGATCTAACTTCTTGCCGACCTATTTCTCAGATCCTTATGTGTGTCCAACATGCTCCTGCCTAACAGCGAAGTCTTAATCTAGAAGAGAGCCTTAAACTATCTAAGTCGAGCTACTGACCTGACACATTGGCGTTTGACTTCAAGATAGCTGACCTTTTTGCTAAGTTTATCGACTCCCGACCTAATCTTGATCAGGTTGGCCCCTGACTTCTAGCACTTCTTGCTTTTGATTGTGTATCATACTCCTGACGTATAACTATCAAGTGACACGTACCTTTTGCCTTTGTATCATACTTCACACTAAATATTCTTTGTCCTTGATTAATGTAATGTAATTGTAGAATACCTTTTTGTCTTTTCATACGTATAAAATAACCCTAGTAGGTAAGTATATAAACCTCTACTTTCCTTGTACGTAGACAATCATCCAACTTTCAATATAGAATTATTCTCTTTGAGTAACCTTAGTGTTCTCATTATTGTTCAACTCTTATTTATTCCCTTAAGTAAAGAGTAGTGATGAGTGACCCTTCAGTTTAGATTGGTGTATCACATCCGGTGGATTGTTGGCCTAGTAGGATCGAGTGGTGTATTATATCCATTCGATAGCTGCCTGGACTTTGATAACCTTTTTCCTCTTTATTTTAGTTGGTTTGTTATGGTGCTCCTCCGTGTGTTTGACCTCGAAGACACATCACACAATTTATAAAAGGTTAAATAAAAAGGTTACTCTCTAACTATAATTTTGGTATAACATAACTATATGTCATATCCCCAAACTACCCTACCATAAACGATTGACTAATAGAAGGTTCATTTTTACGATTTTTTATATAAATTCTAGGTATTTTGAGCATACATAATCTAGGTAAGTGGCTTGCCTCATGACAATCTTAATTGTGTAAGCAAGGGGTTGTAAGTCGTATATTGTTTGTGCTTGTAATTAGTTGATTTTACACATGTCGAGCATGTAGATGTAATGATTGGGTAACCGAGCTAACCTGCTTAACGTGCCTTGCTTGTCCATTTAATACATGCTTAGAGATGACTATTCTATTTGATCACCTTTTAAATTTGACTAATGTTATATTTGATCTTAATAATTGGTGTATGCGTTGCATCTCACATTATTGCATGATTCTCACCAACACTACTTACACAGTGAGAAAATATTGTGGTTTTCTTCTTTTCAATCTTACGGAACAAAGTAACAAAAAAGAAGGTCGCCATTCAGGGTTGAAAAGTATTGTAGATATTTGGAATGGGTATAGAGGGATAAGGGAAATGTCCATTGCTTTATAACTTTGGATTGGTAAGAGATTGGTCCCATGAATGGTTGACTATGGTGTGAACCTCCTCAAAACTCAAACTAAAGTGGCGTTAATTTCTCTAGTCTCACGACATGTTGGTCAATGTTGTACGAATGGCACTTTGAATGTTGTATTGCACTCTATAAGGACTTCACTTACTTGTTTATGTGTGATGCTTATCCCTTACCACTTACTGAGCATGTGGTTTTGCTTATACTCCTATAGTTATTATTTTGCAAAGTTAATTTTACAAAAGCCTGTGATGGGAACAATGAGTAAGGTTTAATTAACAAAAGCTAACAAATGATTCTATTGAGCAATTGAAATAGGAACCATAAAATAAATGAGGCATTATTCTTCAGGGTTATTGATAGGCAACTTTGCTTCCACTAAATGCTGTCAACTTGAATGTGAAGCCTTATATATATTACATGGGCATATAGTTGTCCAAATCGGTATTTTGACCATGCGATTCTATACTTTTATGATTTTAGCAGACTCTTCCGAGTTAACTCGGTTATAAAATCGTTTTCTTATGAAAGCTTATTTTTCTAACCGATTTTCCATGCCAAATTTCGTAGAAACTTATGTTTTTAATAGAATATACCATATTTATATATTTGAGTTAAATGGGAAAAAAAAAGTTTGGGGGAGGGGGGGAGGGGGGGGGGGGGGGGGTTGGGGGATATTACTAAGCTTCTACTAACCATTAACTATTAGGGAATTAAATCATGTTCTTTATTCCCATTTTTTTACTTTTACTCTTTCTTAGCCTTCATTTAGGTTCTAGTTTCAATAGAATAGTTTATAAGGAATACTATATATTTAAGTTTACACAACTAATAACTCAAAAATAAGTTGAAACATTTGTTTTTCTTTAATTCATTACTTTTTTTCAAAAATAATGATAAAAAAATTCATTTTGACTTTACTTATCCTTCTTCCATAAATGTTATGTTATGGATTAAGAAATTAATTTCTTCATTTCTTTATTTTTATCATGTATTTTAAGTTTTTTTTTTATAACTATTATAAACATATTTATAGTTTTTCGAAAGCTATTTTGTATATATTGTGGAAATGTACGTTTTTATGTTTCAATTTTACATTTTGATTATACAAATTCTTTAGTGATGTAGAATTGTGGTTTTGATAACCTTGCACATATTTAATGGTAGTTATGGGCTTTATGCTATTATTGACCATTGGTATGTATGGCGATACTGTTATGATATTGGCATCTAAGGTGTGACATTAACTTTTAGGTCAAGTTTGTATTAGCCTATTTGATTAACCAATTTCAAATAATCTAAGCAAACGTAATATACACAAAAAAATAAATAAATAAAAATAAAAAATGACATGGAGTTAACTCCCATAGTAGTGGGTCAATATTTAACTACACATGTTGCGCGTACACAATCAACTACTTGCAACTACAAACAATTATATACTTAAACCTCAAAGTACTCTCGAATAGTACTCTAAAGTGCTATAAGGTATTGATCTTAACTTACATGAAATTCGATTACTCACTAGTCCTAATTATTGATTTAGTTCTCATTGATTGTCCTATATATTCAATTCACATCTTTAGATTCCATACAAGTTGTAAAATAATAGTAATTTACTTACTACTCTTTGGGTTAGGTTTGCTATATTTAAGTTATAAGTACCTAGATGTTAAACACATAAGGTCATTTTGTAAACAAGTTCTTATCTAATATACTAGATTCTGAGTTAATGTGACTTTAGAGTTATTAGTCATGGAACCTTTTGAGTCACTTTTTGATTGTGTACAAGTATATTTTCCTTCTAGAAACCATTTAACCTAACTTTTGAGTAATCTTCAAACATAGAATTTGTTTAATGAGGTTTTAGGTTGCTTTTTGAGTTACTAATTTTACCTTATAATTCACTAAATCATCACATTTCAACCCCTATTACATTTCCATATCAAATCACATTAATTCTATTGCTTAACATTCATTCATCTAATTAATAAGATGCTCAAATTAACATAAATGGCCATCTCATTCATTAATAGTTCAAATTACTCTCTTTTACTCTCTTAACATGGTGAATTCCATTCCTTCATAATATAGAACTGATAGCATAAGTCTACATGTAAGTCTAAAGAAACTAACGTCTTGCAAGAAACATATCTATCAGTAACAATCCCATTATCAAAGGTACTTGAATTTTTTTAAATCATATAATTTTGACTTCAAAGACTTACTTATCTACACAACTAATAGCTTTTTCACTCAAAATTAACCACTTTTCTTATTGTACAATGTCCAAAAACTTTATTACGTAATATGCTATAATTGATTCATTTATGAACTTTTATGAAATACATGCAATTCTTCACTTTAACACATTGTTTTAGGAAAGCTAAAAATTCTCAAAAATTCAACTTCTTGATTTTGTAAAACCCTTTACATTACACAAAAATAGGAATCTTAAGGAGCTTTTCATGGAAACATAATTGAGGTTAAGGCTACATCATATAAACTTTCAAGAATGTGATACAAAATTCAAATGTCAGTGCAATTTCTTAAAAACCATATATATACTTAACTAATTTAGACAATCAACAAATTTTCTTTTAATGAATATATATGAAAAATTACTTAGAATTACCAAATTTTAGAATTTTTAAGTAAGATTTAGTATTTTTAAAAATTAAATAAAAATCGGAGTGAATTTGAGCACTCACCAACAAATTATTTTTTGATGATCAATGGTGGCTAGGGGGGTGTTAGAGGAGTTAGCAAAGGGTCTACTGTTGAGTGTTGGTGGTGGTTTGCTTTCAAAATCACACTTGGTTTTTTGAACTCACTCACCTAGATTTCACTTATTTATTTATTTATTTTTGTTAATCCTTGCTTAATTTCCTTCTTTCAAATTTTTCAACTTTATCTAAAATTTTCCTAATTGTTACTACTCAGAATGTACACAGCAGACTGGAACCAGAATGGGTAGTCGGGGTTCAAGTGGGTATGAAGAATAGGAAGTAAAATGAGGGTTTTGATAGTGAATGCGTATAGATATCACATACCAAGACACAACCACAATCAGGGGTAGAGTTTGAAATAGAGTTTGATACGACTTACAAGTATTAAATGTCACTCAAGATTCAAATGAGGGTTAGATGCAACTCATTAATTGGCCTAAATGAGAGGTTCACTACAATCTTAAAGGTTAAGATTGATAAGAACATAAGAAAGATTAAAGAGTTAATCAATACTCAATAATTCAACAAATACAAGCTCTATGAGCTCAAGAACAAACTTACTTAAAAGAGAAAAGTTCTAAGTGTAATCACGGTATATATTTTCTTCTCTTTTGATAATCTCAAATGTTGCTATTTATAGCAAGTCTTAAAACCCTAGTGGTAGAATTGTAAGTAATTTACAAGACCTTAAGCCCTAAAGAATAGGCCTATAATTGAAATAAAGAAAATATTCACAAAAATACAAAATTGTGCGTTTAGCAGAAGAAGTCGGCTTGCAATCATTTAGGCTATCTTGGAAGAAGTAGGATCTAAATTGGATGGGGTCGACAATTGGATATCCAGGTTTAGGTAGGATCCCTTGAAGTCTTGCAGTACATTGCTGAGATACTTGAAAGTTTGGCCCTACAGTTGTTGAGTTTTATGATTAGTCAGCACTAATCTCTCCATGTTGTACCGAGTGGATCTATGGCCTTGAGGCCTTGGTTGTATGATCTCTCGACTTCGCGGCAAATGACATACTTGATGTTGAGTGACTCCTTTCCTTCCTCTTGACCTTTAGTATCAACTTGGCCTTGACAATGAACAGTTCATCTTCGGCTTAGGACAGGGTAGTCTTGAATTGGAGATGGTTATAGGTTGATTCCTATCATTACCGTAAGTTCGAAAAGAAGTCGTCTTCGATGTTAAACAATGAGCACGGGCCGGGATGCTGAATAAACTTCACTTCTCTTTTTTCTTCACCATAAGTGCTGAGTGGCTCTAGACTTCCTCAATGATCATGAGGGTCAAGCAATAGCTCTTCCCATCCTTATGAACTGTGTAAGTGTTAAGGAAGCCATTATAGATCACTTTCCGATCATACTCCTACGGTCAGTTAAGAAGTAAATTTGCAACATTCATAGGGACCATGCCGAAGTCAATCTTGTCCTCATACTGTCCTGCCTTTAATGCCATTCGACCTTTTTTATGCACATGGACCATACCTTTATCATTAAACCACTTCAATCCATAAGTTTAGGGATGCGAGTAGGTTTGCATTTTCATCTTCTCTACTAGCTTGGCAGAAACAATATTGGTGTAGCTTCCTCCATCAACGACCAAGGAATAGGTCTTCCCATTCACTAAGCATCAAATATGAAATAAATTTCCCATTGTCCAGGATCCACTTTCACGTCAACTTGTCGATTTGTCATGGATAAGAGTTCGTCTAGATTTTTAGCACAAACACTTTTTTCTATCAACTCATCTTCTGAACTCTTGTCACTTTGACTTTCTACTTGAGCTTCAAGTTCTTCACCCTTTAAGATCATGACCCTTTTGTTCAGACATTAAGAAGCAATATGCTCGTAGCCTAAGTACTTCAAGCATTTAACTTCTCGCACCTTGGTACAGGGTACTTTTGTCTTTTTTGGCCCTTTTTGTCTCGGCCTATTTAGGTTAGCTAAACTCACCTTTCTCCATCTTCTTCTCTAGTCTTCTTCTCTCGACATACCTCTCAGGTTTAGGGGTGACTTGTTGAGGTTGGTTAGTCGACTTTTGATGCCTTTTCCTCCTTTGTCTTTCTACTTTTAATGTTGGATTGATTAGCTTGTTGAATGAGTTAAACGACTGTAATTCAACTATGTTGGAAATGTCATCTTAGAGTCCACTACAATCTCACATCTCGTCATTAAGGTATCAAATTCTTATAAATACTCTTCAACAGTGTTTTAACCTTGCCTCAGGTATTGGAAAGCATGGAGCATCTCTTGCTTGAAGTGTATCAGTACAAAGTGTTGGTTTGTTGAACTTTTCATATGTCTCCAAGTTCTGATTAGCTCTTTTCCTTTGGCAATCAATTTATCCTACCAAAGACTTGCATATTCAACAAGGGCCAACAAAGCCAGCTTAACCTTTGTTTGGTCATCACACTCATAGCACTCAAACAACTTCTTGACTCGAGGAATCTAGTGTAAGAACTCTTCAAGTCGACAACCTTCACTGAAAGTTGGTAGCTTAAGTTCTATATTATCAAGTCTTCCACTAGTTGTTCAGGGTTCATCCTTAGCATTCTGAGTTGTCATTTCACCTCGATTTGGCCATTTCTATTGGAGCTCTACTCAGCTATATTTCTTCTCGACCTTAGTTCTCTTCTTTAGGTAATTGGGTTCTCGGCGTCAACACTTCTATCATTGCCTCTTCTTGGCTCAAGTTGGTTTTCTCGTCTTCTTGGCTCGATAGCTCTTCTCAGTTGTCGTTCATCATTATGAAGCTTATTGTAACCACTTTTACTGGTGGATGTTCGTTCCTTTCTTTCTTCTTGTCATTTGTGTCTACGACACTAAACTAGTAAGCCCCTGAGTAGAGTTAATGAGATTTTGAATCTAATATTCTAAGTTGTAAATACGTCACCTTAAATTTCCGTAAGGGCTCTCACAATTATTGTTGACACTATCTTGAGACATTCTTGTTCATACAGTAATTTCTAGAGAAAATTGAACAATACGATTTACAGCAAAACACAATTACAATAACTTAGAAACGAATACTACTCGGCTTTTGTAGCTACCACGACTGACAAACACTTCTACAGTGATTAGAATCAACTACTGAAAGTACTGTCACTCGACTTAACAACAGCACAATACTATGACTACTAAAAATACGAACAACACATTACATTATAGAATGACAACTAATAGATGTTCAAATAATGAAACAATCTTTGAAGAACACTAGTACGCATGTCTTCCCGAAGCTCTAATACCAGTGGTGAGTTCTCTAGATTCTATAAGGAAGAATTGGTTGTTGGAGTATTCTTTTTCTTCCCCACGTGTACATGTGTTATCTTATTTATTTCCTTCAAAATTGTATATCATTAGCTTATTTAATCTCTATCCTTTAATTTTCTATGATTTCCATGTCACATTCTTCCAAATAAGGTTGTCTAGTTGATATTATAATTTTTTAATTAATTTCTGTACTTAATTTGGTATATCATATGTATATGTAGGTTTAAATTGATTTATGAGTATATTTCCTATCACTAAGTATATTTAACAAGTATACATAATATTATTTCATGTCATTTTACAAATTCTATCATCAAAATAATTTATCTTTAATGACATGTTAATTATCAAAATTCGATCAATGTGTTTCCGATAAATAACGAAATATAATTATAATTAGCATTTTAGTTATACTATTATTTTATTATTATATTTTTAGAAACCAGCCTCGCAAGGTCTCTTCTCTTTGGTTAACTTTTGTAGTTTTGTTGCAAAACGCTAGCTTAATTGGACAATTTCTATGAGTACCCTAAACTTTGATGCTTACATCTTTGTTGCTAAAATTATAGGATCTCATAATATCTAAAAATAGAGAAAAGTGAAAAGATTAGGAAAAACATATAGATAAATATAATGAAAAAAGGAAAATAGAGAAATAAATTTAAAATAAAAATAGAAAAAGAAAGCTTAAAAACCTAAGTTTACATCTTTAGATGACTTGGAAGGAGCTAGTAACTACTTAGAGAACGACATAATCAAGCACTAATTTAGAGTATGTTGCAACTCATTGTTGAAAGTGAAGGACAAAGGATGATGGCGTTACCTACAAATGGAAGTCTTGACCTACTTAATGTAATGGATTGTAGGTTAATACCTTTGGAAAAGAAAAGCAATTTGATACACAAGTATAAATTGGTTTAAAATGAATAAAAGTACCTTTTCCTTTTTTTCTTTTTCTTTTTTTTTTGAATTTTCACAATAGTGCCTATAGGTCCACCATACTAGGTTGGTTGCAATCAACACTTGATAGTTGGTAATGCTACCTTCCATCCATAGTATATATAAACCTAAATACACACACAAGTATAAATATGTATGTATATGCTTGAACTCATATTTCAAATGCACCTATCAACTTATAAAACCCCTAAATTACCTTCAAAAATGAAAGAAAAACTACATTTGTAATTAAAAAAAGGTCCTTAAACTTGGTCCCTCTGATAAATAAAGGCAAAGCCATGTGTTGAGCTAACATCATACTCTGCTAATCCGTAGGTCTTAACCTAAGTTAAAATAGTAATATTCATCCTTCATATCATTTTCACTTGAGATTGAAATGCCAAACATCATTGAGCTATAGAGCCTAAAAAGCAACATACTATACAAACACATACATATGGAGGACATGCATGCCTAAACAATTTACTAATGCAACAACATAAGCAAAGACAAAACACATACCTAGTTAGTCATTTTGTTTCAACAATGGGCAACAAGCATAAAAACCTAGTGACTGATGATTAAGGCTAGTTAAAATAACTATGAATCGAATCGAATCGAAACAAAAAATCAATTTTTTAATGAACTATTTGGTTTATGGTTTGGTTCATTTCTATATAAACGGTTTGTGGTTAGGTTTAAGTAAGTGAATTGAACTATATCGTTTTGAATTGAATTGAACCGTTTAGTTAAAAAAAAAAAAATTCATACAATTGTTTTGTACTTTTTTTTATAAGTTTTCCATCAATCTTAATAGATTTCATCAAATTTTTCTATCTTGTTGTTCTTTATCTTATTTTGCGTCAATTATTAATATTAAGTCCAGTGAATTCCATGTGAAATTTTACATTTATTAAAGATAAAAATTTTAGCGAAATTTGACATAAATGGTTTAAATTATGGACTAAATCGAACTGAATTGATTTTAATTAGGTTTGAAAAAATTATAGACTAAATTATATGGTTAGATTCGATTTCCTAAAAAAAAAAAATGAATCGTTGTATTAAGTTCAGTTTTATAAGAGGGACAAATTGCACCCAACCAAACCGCGCCCACCCAACTGATGATACAAGTAATGGTCTTGTAGGTTCATCACTCCTATCAATCATTACCAGTTTAATCTACTGCTTCTGTTATAATGATGTCTTATACCATTATTACAATCCATTGACAACTTTAGATGTCTCAACTCATATTGGTTACAATTTTGTCATATTGATGACTCGTCTATCCATAATAAGATTACCTTGATAGCTATTTACGAGCTACTTCATTGTGAATATTTAACTCTTAATAGGCGTTCAGTACTCGGTCTTACTATAAGATTAAACAACACATAAATTGTAGAGTCCAACAAAAGTTAGGTTTATTTTTCTATTTCTACATGTATAGGAAAGACATGACAATATCATATTTTCATAGAGTTTGCTCACCAGACTTTCATAAATTTAATTAAGAGACAAAATCTTATAATCTTACATTAAAGCGGGTCAAATTAAGACCTTATATATGCTTAAAAATCACAATCTCAATCTTAAAAAAAAAAAAAAAAGAAAAGATCACAATAGTTAAACACAGGGGAAAGTTGTTTACTACAACCTCCATAACTTGTTGTATGTGATTACCAGGATAATGTGGTTGACCATAGAGATAAGGTGGTCAATTGCCAATAATTATGCTTGTTTACCTCAATGACTTCTCCTCAGAAGTGAGATTTCACCTAAGGTATCTCCGTTGGAGTCTTTGGCCTCTATAATATTCCAAAGCACAATAATCATACCTTTCTATACCTAAGGACCGATCAAACTCAAAATTAGCAACAATCATAATTCCTAATTGATTTATTCTACTTTAACAAAAGTTCATTCTTTCAAGATCAATTAACGATATCTATAAATTAACCACAACTGCGAAATTACTCAATGTAATTTGCATGATCCTATTTCAAAAAAAAAAAAAAAAACAATTTATGAATCTAATAAGAAGCAAAAACCTAATTCCTATTAATTTTTCAAGATTGTTGTAACTTAATGGTATTATTGCTGGTTTTTGTTTTTTTTTTTTTAGGTTAGTCTATGGTTTGAAAACCCATTCTCATGGTTGGCCTAAAAAAAAAAAAAAAAAAACTTTAGCAAACTAAATCAAAACTGCGTTTGCTCAATAACCACCACCAAACCATCCCCACACCCTATTCATGTAATGGCTATATATTTCAATGCCTCGTTGCCAAATGAACCTTATCCAAAGCACGATTTGGGAACCAATAACCATAATAGGATAAGAGGATGTGGTTATTTTCTTATTTTTATTTATGAGAAATCTACGCAAAACGCACCAAATCTTAAGCATTTGCAGGAGAATGTAGATATGATCGGTCCTTTCAATAGAGAAATGAGGAAGAAATGGTCTTCTTGGCCCTTTTTAATTTGCTACTCCGCATTATTTCACTTTGGACGAATGAATAAAAGTTAACACGTGTCTTGTAGGACTAGACAGAAAAAGGACCAAACGAAAAATAGGAACCAAAACAACACACCACCATCCGTTTTAGTTTGTTAGAAGAGTATGATTTGAATTCCATTATCGATATAAAAACTGAATTGAAGGATAAATTAGAAGTATTTTTATAAATAGTCTGTAGTTTTAGAGATATGTTTTCGTTCGTGATGGTGACCGATGCCTAAAGCCACTCGAATATTTCTTTTTAACCGAAAAAAAAAAAAAAACATTGAGATGACACCAGAAACGTAAGTTTCTGTTTGGCTCCTTTCGTAATAAGTTGAAATTTGAAAGACATGGCTAAACATGGCTAGGCTGATGTAGTCAAGAGTTATCGATTTTCCAGGAAATAAAAAGCTTGAGGACAGCTCCTCTTGTATAACACTGTATCATTAGTGAGAGCCTTTTTCAGAAGTTGAATTTACAATATCTAGCAATTACCGATATAATGACTCCACTCGTACCACGATCTCCACCATAAGATGTCTTTTTTTATGTCCCTATGCACATGATACATCACACCACTTGTACGGCAGTGGGGCGGCCCTTGGCTCGAATTGAACAACCCTGTTCCCACTCATAGAGTCACCACCTTCTTCTCCAATCATTCATATTTTACAATGGATTGTGAAGATGACATCACTTTCTTCTTTTAGGACCCCAAAAAAAAAAAGAAAAACAAAAAAAAAGGACACCCTGAATTAGTCCACCCATCTTTGTTTTTCGTCTTATCCTTCTCCGATCGAGAATATTCCATGTATGTCAATGGAACTGTGGTCAAGTCATCTATGGACAACAGTGCTCTCATTATGAAAAGTTCAAATTCACTATTTAGTCCTTTTCATTTTAATGAAGCATGACCCGTTTCCTTTTCTTCAAAACATGACGTCAAATAGGGATGGGCATCGGAAAGTGTAGCCCTAATGAAAACCTATACGAATTTGTATGATTAGATATATATTAAGATGGATTCGCGGAAGGCATATCCACGCTTGGGACATATAGATAATCACATGTGAAATTTATAATATCAAATAATTGAATTTTTCTTGGTATTTTTTTTGGCATTATAATAAGAAATAATCATATACAAATTTAAATTGTAAAATATATTAATATATATTTTCATTAAGATAAGATATAATATGTCTTTTACTTTCCTCATCTACTAATGTAATAAATCGCAAAAGATGTGAAAAGGAAAAAATGGCTCTATTATATTGCTTTATTCATGATTTATGATATGGGGTTAAAAATTCAACCTTTGAATCATTTCAATTTGGTTTTAGTTATAATTGATTTGATCGTTGGATTTTTAAAGTTTTTATTATTTTAGTGTGATATTAATTATCATTAAACTTATAAAGACATAAAAACAGTTATGTGGTAATTAAAAATACCTTTTCTCTTTAGAAATATAGATATTCCACATTAAATACCTATTTAGATATTAATAATATTTTCAAACCTTATACTGTGGCAAGTTTATGTCTTTGGCACTTGCAGACTCAAACCGTATTTTATAAACTTCTCTGCAGTGGTATATGCCATTATGCCCTTATGTTTGAGCTAATGAGTATTTTGCTTACTTGTTTGGAATATATCAAAATGAAAATTACAAAAGCCATTGACTATACTATTTACAAGATAGGTAGCGAAGGAGAAGGTTGCAATTTACTTTGATTATAATTAATGAGTTATTTTAGCATTAAATAAGTTCGCAATTTGAATCTAGAATCTGTTTGCAGCATCTTCATAAATAAGTTTGCAAGATGAACCCTAACCTTAGCACATATAATAATATGTTTAAACTGGTTTAACCTATTTATCATCATGTTAATTTTTTTATGGATGAATTTATTTATAATTGTATCATATTATATTTATGTATATAGTTAGAGTTATAAATTGCTAACTCTACTTAATTTTAGCAACTATCTATATCTTGATGGGTCATAATCTTCACATTACATAAACTTAGTTTGTTCCTAAGTTGAGGCTAGTCACTTAGGTTGAGTATGGGTTGCGAACCCAAGTTGCACTTAGGTCAAGCCGAGGCATCGGGTGTTGGAACTTTTGGAAGCAACGCGTGGTTATTTATGGAAAACTTTCCTAAAAGATACATCTTATCGTGCTTGCATATGTATTTCATGAAAACTAAAGACAAGAAAAGTAATACTAGATTCATCAACTAACCACACACCTTAGGCTGGATAAATGGAAGTCCTAAGGTATAAAACACTACAACTAGTAGAACTTTAGGTAAGAGCTTTTGGCTTTTGTCTCTCTCACATTTCTGTTCTCAAATCATACTTATTAAGGATGTTTGGCATGGATCCCTGTGCCACGGACCCCTCGTCTACTGACAAAGCTTAAGCACTTTGAGGTGCTTGGAGGTCCTGGATTGCTTGCTAACGCATCGGAGCTTAACTATTTCATTTTCATTCTTCTTCATCTGACAAGCAGACAGGCGAGGACGATGGGCAAATTTTTACCATTTTCTTGGCTTTTGGACTAATGACTAGTTAGGCCTTCGTGCAATTATATTTACTCTTCTTAAAAAAATTAATATAATTTATTATTTTATAAATTATTTTTTGTAACAATAAATAAATTTTTATTGTATTTGATAAGAAAATATTAATTCTTCATACATTTGATAAACTTGAATAAATATCTACAATATTGATTTGAAAAGTAATCATAATATGTTATTCGTAAATATTTAGAAAATTGGTAAGTGACATTGGCGAAGTAGCTACTAATAAAATAGAGAGTTTAGAAAACTGATATGATATTTTAAGAATATCCTTAAATACTTGACTGATAAACATATCCTAAGAAGTACAAGTGCACTTCCTTTATAATTTCATGCTTGTGAACATGTGAGGCTAATTCTTATAGAGTTTAGCTCATTTGTGACAACATTTACACTATGTTTGGAAAATTGTCCAATTCTCTTGTTTAGTTAAGGAAAGGAAATGGGAGTGAATGTATTTGTAAAAGAAAGTTTTTTCCTTGAGCCCACTAAAAACAATTCTCTCCAATTGGGAGAGAATTGTAATAAAATGACATATTTACGCTTCAAATGAAGGCATATTTCAAAATTATAAAGACATTTATGATATACTAACAAAACAAAAATTTATATTGTCAACTTTCCTTCACTTTCTTCCCCTTCTTTATCTAAATAAGGGAATTTATATTTTTCCTTTCATTTTCTTTTCTTCCTAATTTTTTCCTTCTACTTTCCTTTCCTCTTAATTTCTTCCTTCTTCCCAAACATGGTATTAGTTGTGCTTGCTCAATGCATGAGTACTGAGGTTCTAGGGAAATTAGTAGTACTTTCTTTATCCTAAGAGTCTATGTATATTTAGAATGAAGGATGACCTTCCCAACTCCTTAAGTCATCTAAGCTAGGCACGGATTTGTTTGGTTTGTTTTTCTCATCTAACTAAATCATAAAAATGTGGTTCGGATTTTTGTCACTTTGAACCAAACCATACAGTTTATAATAGGATTCTTTTAAAAACATAAAAATTCAGTTTGGTTCGGTTTAATTTACGAATTGAATCATATCTTCTAATTTAGGAAAATATATATGCATAACATGTAATCTAATATGAAAAGAATTTAATAATAATAGGTATTTAGAGATTGATAAAGTTAATATTCATGTAACAAAAACATTTCTAATATTTATTAATAAACATTTTATTTATAAAAATAGTGTATAGAATAAACTTTGAATCAAGCTATATATAATTTATATATTATGATAATTAAAAGTTTAATATATATACATTTCAATAAATTTAAATTAAAATTCTTTTAAGTGCTATATTATAACAAAAGAAAAATTTTAATTATAAGTAAAACATTGTTATGTTTTTTATAAAATGATTTGGTTTAGTTTTACGGATTGGTATGATTTATCTTTCCAAATTAATTAAAGATTTTCGGTTCAGTTCAATTCAAATTGAGAATTTTCTAAATCAAATTGTAAAATAAAAAAAGAAGCCATATTTTCAATTTGGTTTAGTTTGATTTACGGATTAGTTTGATGCCGTTGGTTTTTTGACCTACCCATAAACATGGAAGTTTAGTTTAAGTTGTTTGACCCTTTAGATTGTAGATTCTTGTAAGCTAGGTGGCCTTTTCATTTTGCCCATATATATTATGAGATCCCATGGTTAAGTGTCCAATATAAATTGTGGGAGGTTATAATATTAGTTTATAAAACCATAGTTGTAAACATCTTATTAACACAAATTTAAAACTTTTGGATCAAGTGGTTGAAATGAATCTATTAGTATTTATTGACTTGACTATTTGTTACTTTTGGCTTAGGACATTACAAATAGTATTAGAGCGAACTCTCTATCAATAGGTAGATGATTCAAGTCTAACTCTAGTATAGAGATAAGGTCTTAGGAAGGTAGAGAGTATCACTAGGGTGTGACTTCTTGCATGTTTCTAAGATAATTTATATGTAGCGAGTAGCTTGAATTGTACACCAAAAAAGAAGGAAGATTTGAGTTAAACTTTACGGTCTCGTGATAGGGACATCGCGTGTTTAAATATCAGAGATTGTGAGGCTCTATAGTTAAGTACCCTAGATAAATTATATGAGGATATGGTACTAGTTTATAAGGTCATAATTGTGAAAATTTTGTTAACATAAATTTGAAACTTTTAGATCAAGTAGTTGAAATGAGCTCATTAATATTTGTTAGCTTGATTACTTACTGTTTTAACCTATGATGTTACACACACCTTACCTTGGCTCATTCATAAAGAAAATAAATATTTCTCTCTAAATTATTTAAGTTAACTCAAATAACTCTTTAATTTAATTCTTGAAATAATTTACTTGTTAATTGTAACTTATCTTAGTCCTAAATATCATGATAATTATCTAACAACAATTGCTAGCCACCTATCATTGCAGAAAATGGTTGTAAACCAAGAGCCACTATTGAACTACTTATTATGTAGCTTGATCTCTTCATTAGATTCTTTCAATGTCTATACAGCGATGCGTCATTCTATAGCGATCCTTTTTATTTAGTTACTTTGAATAAATAACTTGAATATACCATGTCCATGGATTCATGAAATTACTCTTATTCCAACGAAGTGACCACAAGGGAATCACTTTTTTCAATTTGCAACTGGGTATATCCATCTTAATGCAAGAACATTCTCTATATGCTTTATATCATGCCTAATAACAGTTTTACTTAAAACAATTTTCATAATCACTTTTGTCTGGCTTTAGATTGTAGTACTAATTGTTATGCCCTGAAGTCGCAGAGTCACAAAAGTTCCGCCGTGTAAACATTCTATGATAGTAACTAGCTTCACAGTGCTTACCATAGACATGACCTACACAAGGCGTCGATGACTCCTCGCTTTGAAGTAAACAGTCCGATTAACAATTAAACTACAATTATGATAAATAGTGCAAATTTCTAATAACATGTACAATATTATATATATAAGTTTACAGAACTTCCCAGGAAGTTTTATAGAAACATGACAGTTCACTTGATTACATAATAACTATCAGTCTTTTATCCCTAATTACATGGTTACTCTAGTTACACATTATACTAAGTAACTTGATCCTCACACCCCTAGTTTCAAACGGACTAACCTCTGGGTAATTGTAGGGTGGCATAGTACTTGAAGTGTTCAGAAATCAGAACCTGCAAAAGGATCTATAAGGGTATGAGCAATTACAGCTCAGTAAGTTAAATTGGAGACTCATGAATGCATACAAGCATAAACAGGGTTATCAAACAATTATTTTCATGCAATGCAACAATCAAGTATCATCGCACAACGTAGTCCGGTCCGTTGTAAAATCAGAGAAATTTCACCCGCTGCAATTCGGGTTGAGAAGTTTCCATGTTATGCAGCAGTTCACAACTAAACCCAGGCTTGTACAATGGAGACTTCGCTTCTCCCGCGACTACCTTCGAACCATTGACTTCACCCTCGCTACGACCTCCTCTCCTATCACTTAGTTCGACTAAGGATGAAGAAGGGACCATTTTGTAATCCTGCGCTATCCCTTTCGAAGGGGTCGGTATTTGGTTGGAGAATCCTATGATCCCCTAACGGGTTGCAATGCATGACATTTTTGGTTATTAGGGTCGACTAAGATTAAATTCCGTTTAGGGTGTTCAAAAAATTTCATACCAATTCAATCAGTCACAAAATCATTCACAATACAAATTCAGCACGAATTTAGATACATCAAACACATGTGTAAACTACTTACAATCACAATCATATACAAGCCTAAGTCTTCGAGTACTATAAAACTAGTACTCTATTATAATAAGCAATAACCCAACTTACTTGGAATTGCTCGATCCCTTAATCGCAAGCTGATTTGTCTCTAGGTATCCTATAATACAAATAGGTCTTTTTAGTACTTATAATTTATGGTTTCATATTTTAAGTTATATTTTAACTCATTTTTTTCCGTGTATACCCATTATGTTATAATGATTCGTTGTACTCTATTTCGGTGTTTGAATCCTAAATGAGATTTTAAACTTTGATCCCTAAGCCTTAAATATGCTCGAATCCTAATGTGAAATTAATCACATTAAGCTCGAGTGTCCAAATATCTTATTGGATCGTAATTTAGTGTTTTAAACTATTCGGTACACGCTAACCCTAATTGCGGTATCGGATTTATTCCCAATGTGTGAAAATCTTACATTTTGAGACATTTACTTAAAATTAAATGTTATTTTCAGGTTTATTATTTTTCTGATTTCTCTTATAATATTATCTAAATAATCCTATTTTTTTTTAGATTTATTAATTTACAATTTCACATATTACTAATTTCTTATATTAATTACCTAATTTCCTAAATTAACCATACTTAATACTCCAAAGGCTAGGATTAGGGTTTCACATTAGAAATTAACATCCCTAAACATATAATTAATATCTAAGTCAATAATTAACATCTTAATCACCTAATTAACCCTAAATCACCCAATTTTTCCATCATTTTAGGGCAAAAATTAACTTAAAAATTTTGAAAAATTAATTTAAAATAATGGCTTTATAGTACTGTTCTATATCATATGAGCATCCTATAGAAAATAATTGAGCTCCAAACTACACTCCTAAGTCTATTTATTTTCCATTCTAATTATGCTCGATTTTGAACAATTTGTTAAGAACCCTATAATTGCAGACGTAATTAAACTAAATCAATATTTTCCCCTAAATCTACATACAATAAAACCTTAGAATAACAAGTTTCATAATTTTCTGGGCAAAATAACTAATTTTACAAAATTATTTAAAATCGAAAAATTTAAGAGACTAACCGCTCCGAAACTTTCTAGCCGTCCAAACCTGGTCCAAGGCTATCGGCTGGCCTAGACGGTGGGGCTAGAGTGGTGTAGTGGTGGCGGCTCTGTCCCAGGTGGTGATGAGGTATGGGTTTCTTTCCCTACACGAATTTGCACAGTTTCATTTTCTTTTTTTTTCTTTTTTTTTTTTCTGATTTTCTCTCGATTTTTTCAGTTTTCCTATTTTTCCTATTTTTCCCAAATGCTCAACTATCCAAATAACTTCTGAAAATTTTTCCCCAATTTATAGACGATTTTTGTAATTATTATGCATTAATTAGACAAGACTTTGCCCAATTTTCTTGATTTTTGGCTTTTATGTTGTCTAATTTTTATTGGTTGATTTTTTTTTTTACAGATTTTGACTTTCCACGACCTGATTTGGATTATTGTAGGTTCCTTTGATTTTTTTTTATTTTTTTCATAATTAATTTATAATTTTCCTTAATTATTTACTTAGTTTTTGGCCAATTTAGGTAATTTCGCATATTTTTATCTACACGTAAATACATGTGGGGTACATGTGAACATTCTTAATTATTATTTTGGTCATTCCTAAATTTTTAGTATACACATAATCTATCTTTAGTCATTTATTAGTTATTCGATTACACTTTTCGCCTTTTTGGTAATTAGTACTTATTATGCTTAAAATTTGAAAATTTTATAGTCTCCTATTTTATTATTATTTTCTTAAATTTAAGTTTACGGGGTCATTTTTACTAATATTTTTCTCAATAGTTTATAATTTGGGTTTGATCGAATCCATTAACCGATCGTCCTAAACCTTGGATTCTAAGTTCAAGCCTATGGTCACTTAGCTTAGCTTTAGGGCTTACACTAATTGTGAAGGTGAATATTATTCACTAAACCAAACTTAATATTACGGTTGAACTTTTTTCTGAAATCGAATCTAAGTATATGGTTTAGTTCATAAATTTTTCGAACTTAATTAAAATTGATCTGGTTTGGTTTGATTCATAATTCAAACCATTTATATCAAACTTTTGTTAAATATTTTTATTTTCAATAACTTATTTTCCTTTCTTTTCTACTAAACTTTTATATGTTTCCAATTAATTTCTTGTATATTTATCATGTATAATGATGTTTAGTAAAATGTTATATAAAATTTTAACAAACCTAACTTAATCGAACGGGGATAAGAGAATCTATTCATACAAACAACAACGGGGAGGGATAAATAGAGTTGCCAATCTAAAAGTGATGTGAAGATGATAAAAGAGACACATTGAAGATTGGAAAAGAAATGAGAGATACATAAATAACACCAAGGTCATACTCTTGATTTAAAAACATATAAAAAATGAATACTAAAATTTAGAAAAGGAAAATTTATGGGTGTGAAATTTCAGATGGAACTCACTTAACTTAATCTTAATAATTGACCTAAAAATGAGACAAAGAATAAGAAATGAAAAATTTAATGAAATCCATGAAGATTGATGGAAAATAAAAAATAATGAAGCACAAAATAATTATTTGATTTTTTTTTAATCAATTAGTTTGGTTCTATTTAAAACGGTATGGTTCGGTTACCTTCTTCGAACTAAACTATGAACTGTTTATATATAATTAAATTGAACTGCAAACTAAATCGTATGAAAAAAAAATAGGTTCGATTTAATTCAAGGTTTGATTTGTAGTTTATGGTTTTTTTGCTCAATTATAATGAATAATGGCTAGGTATATGGATCATCATAAGGTATTATCCTTTGGTGGGTCTCATTTAGTTAAAATTAACTCATGTACCCACTTATATGTTTGTACCAAAGTTTCTTTGCAAAGTGAGATTGACGAATCAATGTAAGTATTACCTCTATGAGTATCCTGCTTAAGCACATATAACTAAAGACTTTGAATTATTTAAAATTCTAATTTCAACTATGTCTATCTTGTCATCATTCCTCATGCATTCCGTAGATTGGATACTTTGGACATAGGTTCTCTTGGTCTAGACCAACCTGTTTGTGTCATGAGCCGACCTGTTTGAGCTCATAACCGACCTATTGTAGATCTAGTTGAATTCTCCAAAGCCTTTGACTGAGCTTACCCTAATAACCCAAGCTCTCCCTAACTTGGACCTATTATGTGGGCTGTTAAATAACCTATCCCTAAAGTGTACTTGGCCTCTAATTGGTCGGGCAACTAGCTAAAGAGCTCGGATAAGGGTAAAAGCTTACTTAGAATTACATATGGAGACTAGAAAGGGAAGCTAGCTACTTTAACCATGTTATTAGATTTCTTGAGATCTCGTTATTAGTAAGAGATTCACTTCTCTATTCAAGCAGGATTCATCTTTAACTACACTTTCTAAAATAGGATCAATGTCATGATTTATATCTCAATTTTATTATTTTTTGCATTTATAAAACTGAATTTCAACTTGTTTAATGGTATATTTAATTGAAGATTTAGTTATTATCATCTATACCTTAATTAACTATACTTTACATTGTTAGTTTAGTTAGGGCGATTGACCAATGGGGTGATTACCCTACGACCTTATGAGAGTCGTTTAACCCCTCACATGTGGCTATCAACTACCCCTTGCAACTTAGTGGGTCGTGACTCACTTTAAAAATATGGGTTTCGAGACCTATTGGTGAGTTGTCTACAGCCTTAGGGGGATCATACAACACTTCTAGGGCTATAGGTGGTAATTTAATTGACCGATCGTATTGATTAAACTAATGATATAAATTGGAGTTAATCGAGATATAAATGATGATAACTAAATTTTTAATTAGATATATAATTAGACAAGTTGAAACTTTGGAAGTATAAATACAAAAAATGATAAAATTAAGGTGTAAACTTTGATATTACCCCTTCTAAATTATCTTAGAGCTCTCCCTCTAAATAGGGGTAATTCCTTCGCCTTCGCACTCTTACTATTGCCATCTTAATGTCAAATTTCTCTTCCACACTACTAATTTAAGTATCAAAGTGGTTCCAACCTCTTGGATGTTCCATTAAATATTGTTTATTTTGTAAGGTTGTCCACATCCTTTTGAAGGCCCACTCAAGTCCAAGCTTTACCAACTAAACTCCTGAGATGATAAAGAATTACTATGTTTTGAATGAATTTCAACTTTGAAAGAATTTAAACAACAAAGATCTAGTCAATTGCCTTTATGAATCTATTAATTGTTTACAAATGCAATAATAACTCATGGTACTTATGACAAACATTAACGATTACACTATTTTTGGATTGAGGGAAGGATTTTTGAAGGAAAATGGTACAATTATCCTCTTTGGTTAAGGAAAATGGGAGGAAATGGATTTAAGAAAGAAAGTTTTCCCTTGGACTCACTCAAAACAATACTTTCCAATTTAGAGATAATTAAGAGGGAATTATAATGAAACGACATATTTACCATCAAAATAAAGGCATATTTTGAAATTATAAGGACATTTATGACACTCTAATAAAATAAAAAAAAAAGACATTATCAACAATCCTTCCACTTTTTTTCTCTCCTTTATAAAAAAGGGAATCTATATTTTTCCTTTTATTTTCTTGCCTTCCTAATTCTTTCCTTTTACTTTCTTTCTCTTTTAATTCCTTTCCTCTTGCCAAACATGGTTTTAGGTTACACTTTGCCGTATAAGTCCAAACTTTAAGGACTAGATTCTTGAGATGATAGGATTATTATGTATTGAATGGATTTCAAGTTAAAAGGAATTTAAACAACAAAGATCTGGTAAAATGCCTTTATTAATCAATTAATTGTTTACAAATGCAATAATAAGTCATGGCACTAATGACAAGCACTAACACTCAGGTTACGCCTTGGTCGTATAAGTTGGATCATTTATTGCTCGACCAACTAGCCTACATGACGCGAACTAACACACACCTTCCTTGGCCTAATTGGTTCGCAACATTACTCCATTTGGTTCTTCGGTGGTTTGAGCTTGAGGTGGTCTTCCAATGCGCTATGGTGGTTTGTTGATGGCTTAATGAGCTCGGTGAAATGCAGTTCCAGGTTAGCTGGAAGTCGGGGCTAGAGTTTTTTAAAGAATGGACTTTACGCTTTAATGCGCGAAGGCATTTTGGTCTTTTCAGTTGTATCTTTCATGAATCATCCTTTCAGACTAAAGTAAAATAGTAATAATAATTTTTTATCTGATCCATTCCTGTAGAAATGCTAATCTACCATGTGCCATGATAGTTTCTCTACCCTTTTCTCTCTTACTAGAGTATCGTTGTGCCAACCTAATATAGGCTGGTTCAACCTACGGCCAAATTGTTTTTCCAAAATTATAAATCCTTTTCACTCCCACCATCTGGTTAGATATATTAACTATTCTTTTATAAATGGTGGTAAGTTCCTTTTCACTTGTCACCACTTCTCTATGATTTAGATTGCATCCAATGGTTGTATTACTTACGATCTATGGATATATTGTCTTTATCAATATAAACGCTTGATGCTCTCTATACATGAGATGCATAAGGATCTCAATTAGTTTGGAAGCCACGTTCTCTTGTTTATTAGAGCATAAACAATTATATATATATATATATAAAATTTTTGGAATAATGAATTTTATTTAACTCTATAATTCTTAGCAACCACACATATAAGCTGAATAACTTTCTTTCACATAGTGGGAATCACGACCTAACTCTTTTTATTATTCTTAGCATTAATGTTCCTTCTAAACGCACACATACACACGCGTATACATTTTCAACGAAGGGCAATTTTAGGTATTTTTTAAAGATTTCTCAGTGATGGACATCTTATCATTAACTTGCGAGGAAAAACAAATGGAAAATTTCAAAACTAAGAAACGCTACCTGTTGTTAATTAAAATTTTCTACAAATATATAAGCCATGTTTATAATAGTTGTTAGTTAGTTCATTAGCCTAACTTATTAGACTGTTAGAGAGTTATCAAGTTAGTATTAACCAAAACTATAAATAAGCTCTAACTGTAAATTTGAATCGTTTGGAAGAAATAATGGAATTCGAGGGTCCTCTTTTCTCTTCATTTACCGAGTTTTTTTTTTATTTTTTTTTATTTCTAGGACAACCTCCTTTCTGCGCTTCTCATACACAAAATTCGCATAGCACCCTGTGCCGCGCCGGTGCTCATGTTCCGGCGGCAAGGCGCTCTCTGCTGGGTGGCGAATCGTGATAACTGGGAATAACGTAGGAAGCCCCGAAACGCTGTTTTCCTCTCTCTCTCGCTGTGTTGGCAGTTGTATCATCTGATCACACACAAATAAACGCGGTTTATATGTACGGATAATTAAATTGTGTTGATGTTTTTCTAAATTTTTTATCGGATTATGACTAATCCAGAAAAATATTCCTTTAATCCGGCCGATTTTTTGTTTCAATACTGATCACAGATGTTGAATTAAAAATCCGATATCGAGAGAGCTTGGAAACAATCGCTTAATAATTTTAGGAAATAAAAGAAACGTCATGATACTGGTAACACATAATTCAAAAGAAAAATTATTGCAAATTGCAACAACATTATTGATATTTATTTATGTAATTCAAGCCCAAAATCGACCATAGCCAAGCACACAAATCTCTAGAAATAAAGCTACTCATCATGCAAATCATATTAATAATCTTAGTGAAAGTCAGTCCACGGAGTCTGTAAGCAAACGTTTCCTTAATGAATGTTTCCTGCAGCTCCCACAACCATAAGCATTTTTCGAAGATCTGTGGTTTCCTCCTTGAGCCGGGCATTTTCTTGAAGAACTTGATCGTTGCACTCGGTCAGCCTGTTCATCTTATCAATGAGTTCCTGGTTCTCTGTCCTTAGCCTCATTACTTGTGACCACAATTCATCTAGGTGCCTTTGCTTCCTCATCCGTGACCTCCTGGCGGATTCTCTATTAGATATCATCCTCCGCTGCTTCCTTTCATCGATAATGCGGAGCTGCTGCTCATCGGCTTCGTCCGATGTGGTGGAATTGCTGCTGAGGCTGGAAGATGGCGGTGGAGTTCGATCGAGAACTGGTTGTGATGTGATGAGGTATTTGTAGGCTTGGTTCAAGTAATTCAATGAAGATGGTGTGTTAATGTTGGTTTGTGTTGAGTAGAAGTTGTCATTAGTAGGAATATGTGGAAGCATAGGGTTTTGATGTGGTGATAGGTATTGCATATGCATTCCTGAAATTTCTCCGGAAATCATCGTTGGAATGTTGTGTGCTAAGTTAGACAGTATAGCAAGTCTGGGTGACAAAATGTGATTTGTGGAGCAATTGCTAAAATACGAATTGAGTTTCTCGGTATTGGATGTAGTTTGAGACATCCGAGTGTTTATATAGGACTGGAAAAGCATGCCACGTGTGAACGTTTTCGGTGATCGAGGGTTTAAACGATTCAAGTTTTTATAAATATCTATACAAGTATTTGACACACTATCGTTGCCTAAGAGAGATACCGGAAAGAAAAACTAATTGAGTGGTGGAGAAGTTTTACCCATTAAAATGTGTGCACAGCATTAGAGGGCTGACGACAGCAAATTAAAAAATTCTTTAAAAGGGAACAACTCAAAGTTGGTTCAGTATTATATGTCGTGTGATAATGGCTAGGTGAATGCACGGATATCATACCATCAATCATTGTGATGGACAGGCTGCACAGCAACCATTTTTTTTTTTTTTAATCTTAAATTTGGATAGGGCCAATCTTATTTAACATTAAACAAGAGAATTCATGATGACATTTCCTTTTGGAGTAACGATCATACTGCAGAGTTCGGGCAAACCTAGCTTGTCTCAAATAAATTAACAAGATCGATGTTAGGTTATGACAAGAAGAAAAGACGACTAAAGTGACTTTGAATTTTTTAGGTAACACTTCATCTCAGATAAAAGTATTTTACGTTGTTCATATAAAAAAAATTTAGGCAACATGTTACATTGGTCGTAGCATCCTACTATTTTTGTATTTTCGATGCATAATATGAGATTGTTTTAGCTACCTTACGTTTAATCCTCAAGATTTTACTACTCTATGATGTATTCTTATCCATTTTTAAAATCATGTGAAAGTTTACAGCATCGCGATTAGTTTTATCTTCCCACTTTACCCAAATTATAAAAACTTAAAATGATTTAAATTACGTGCGAGTAAGTTACAATGTCCAGCGAATACAATCCCCATCCAACATTTACATATGGACACATCACACATACAACAATTGCAAGGAGTATATGGCTGAGTTGAGGATAACTATTATTCAAATACTATATATCAAGTTAAGAAGAAAAAAAAAAAAAAAGAGAGAGAAAAAGAAAAAAAAAAAATTAGATGCAATTGAATTATGAAATTTCTCTTTATCAAATAGAAGGGATGGATTCGATTCTTACTATCCGTCCACGTTACGAAACTCTTTATGGTAAAACTTTGGAAGAAATAATATAGTGATAAAAAAACAATATGCAACTTGATATACATAGTCGGCCATAGATTTTTATTAGTCATTTCAGACCTCTACTTAGTTTTACCTTAGCTTCATTCTAATAATGGATAGATCAACTAGGTTTATGTCCAACTTGATAGTGGAGTCATATAGTATTAGATATTCTAAAGAACAATTATTTATTTATTTTCCCGAAAGCGAATTCACTTTGATATATACAGACTTAAGATAAAGGAATTTTCATATGGGAAAATTTGAAAACTACTTTTCTAAGAAAAAAGAACCTTAATAATTTATAATAACAATGATCTAGAATTAATAATATTCAGTATCTGTTGGCCATTGCACTCAACAGATGGTTAAGAGAGATTGCGCCACTGGTCTGGTGGACATTGACAAAGAACCCGATTTCAAACTTTTGCTTAATGCCTTATGCGGCGAATACATGTTGATTTCAGAGAAAAGATAACAAGTGCCATGGCAAACGTCTTCTTAGTGCATATTATTTAAAAATAAAATATGAAAAAGGCCGCAAGTTGCAACAACTTTATTGGTATTCTATTTCCTTTTAGCCAGAAACACAAATATGTAAATAAAATAATTTTTTTGGACCGAACACAATGACAACCATCGAAAAATGGGCAAGATAAATATAACTTACCTCCTTGTAAAACTATTATTCATAGTATTGGATTACATATTTACTGTTAGAAATAAAACAACTTTATGATTACTGTTAGAAATAAAACAACTAAAGTTGTTTGGTTACGGCAAGAAAAAGGAGAAAAAGAGAGAAACATGATGTTGCGTTCCAGCATATGCAAAACTTTGGTTTAGTAATTTCATTTATATATATATATAGGCTCGGTGCCAAAAAGACACCTGCAGGTGCTTTGCATATGTTTCCATATTAAATTAGGTTTATATGGCTTACGTTGTCCGTTTTGGCTTTGTATAAGGCACTTCATTTTGTACTCTATTTCATATTGAGAACTACCTCAACTTTACGTATTAAAGTCATTTTGATCATGATGGACCAAAGCAGTGGCATGGCCAGTTGAGCTATCATGATACATATTGAACCTATATTGGATTGTCAAATTTTGATGAGTTTTATACACATACATACCCTATTATATTATTATATAAAATATTCATTGATACTAATATATCACATATTTTGATAAATAATGAGTAAATTTTAATAACACTAAGACATATATTAATAATATTGGTTTATATTTTTAGACGTTAAAATTTTATTGATATTTATCGAGATATGCAGTATATTAATACAATTAAAATAATTTTTTTCATATTGTATTGACATGCTAAATATCCATATACCACTTCGTGTTGTGGGTCTGTTGGGTGTCGAAACTCAGTGGACGTGTATGTTCATGTAATATTTAATCCAGCACGAGGATATACGAAATACATGAGAGGTTTTGGATAAACATGCGCGTGATGTCGGGTTTTCAACTGATAAAGCTGTGTAGAATTTAAAAAAATAAAAGAGGAAGCTTTTTCATGAGCCATAAATAAGTCAATTTCAAGAAGCATTTTTACCCTTTTATTTATATCACTGTTTCCTTCCGAAAAGAGTCGGAAAACGTCGGAACCGTATCCTAATAAAAAGAATTGGCCAGAACAAAAAGGAAAACTTAAATTAAATTTCACGGGCATTGCGATGAAAAGGGGGTCAGTGTTTACCTCCTTGTAAAACTATTATTCATACTATTATATAATATATTTATTTATATCACTGTTTCCTTACGTTATTTTTATTTTACGAATTATCCCTTGTGTTTGTTACATGTCGAATATGTAGGATCAGTCTGAATTCAATGGCCATGGCTGGCAATACATTATAATTAAATTATATCTATACTCAAATACATTGGGAAGGCTCCACGAGTCTTACCTTAACGACGCATGCACTGACATCAAGTAATTACTTCCAACAAGACACAAGACTGCAAATGTTCCCGTTTAATGCTTTTCTTCCACAATAGTTATACCATTTATATTGCTAAAAATCCTATTTGGAACCCTAAATACCATAATAGTTTTTCAAGGAACTCTACTGTATTAGGAACTCTCAATTTTATCTTTAATTTCCTCAATGAAAATTTCTTAACAATTTTAGGTTCCACTCTAATATTAAATTAACCTAATCATATTAGAAATTGAAAAAAATAATAATAAATTGTCAGAGGGTCCTCTATCAAGGTACCTCAATTTTCCTAAGCAACTGAGTTTATTAGTGACATATTGAAACTAGGTTGCTTAGTGTTACGATCCAAAAGTTTGAGAGTGAGTTGGGAGTGCTTAACTTGAGCTTATTGTGTGGCAAGTGGTATTAGTAGGCAGTTCGTTTATGTTATGGGGTATTATTTAAAGGTGGGTTTGGCATGCATAAACAAATCGGTCGAGAGTTAGTGCCGTTCTTTTAATGATGGCTACAATAGGCCAAAACCAATTGAGATAGTTGAGCCTCTTAACATATGGGGGCTTGTGATAATGTTAGATGGCATTCCTTCAGAAGGATGGTCTTAGAATAGTTTTGAGATAAACAAGAAAAGGAGGTTGGCTTGCCATCCAAAACTTGAGTAAATATGTGATGGTAAGGATTATCAAGCACCGTATAGGTACTTTACTCAAGTTAAACCTCCTATCTTGTGAGGTATCAAAGCAGTTACATTCTAGTTTTTATCGAGCCACCTAAATGCTACCTAATGTGTCTAATGAGTAGGTAGTTCTCGTTGACATGAAAAGGCTTTTATGGTTTAAGCTTAGAGAAGATACATTATTATAAGGAGAGTGACTGTGTTATGAACCTTAGCTTATGTGGATTAAGTTTAGAGGAGTTGCTACCAAATGGAGGATATCGTTATATGGGGCAACTGTATGTAGTGAGTTGACTTGCAATAAGATTTGCCTAAATCCCTTATAAATATAACTGAGTGTGCTGCCTTACCTTTGAGCAACTTAGTAAGATGTGATCTTGGAGGATGAAGAGATGGGTAAGGGCGTGAGGAAGCTTGTGGAGACCTGATGTTCTAGTTGAAATGATCTTGGGTAGAGTCTGACAACGGATGGAGGAGGGTTGATAATCTTTTAGTGTGGGTGCTAGCATCAATTGGCCTCATAATAACGACATTGTGAATTTAGGTAGAGGAGAATATCATGGTTCAAGATTTGAGGGTAAGTTGTGGGTGTTTAACTAGGGCATATTATGTGGTGAATAGCGTCAGCAGATAGTTTATTTATGCTGTGGGGTGTTATTTGAAGGCTAGTTTCATTTCTCATGAGTAAATTAGTTAAGAGCTTATGCCGCTCTCTTGATAACGACTATAATAGATCAAAACTAGTTAAGATAGTTGAGCCTGCTTGACATATGGGGACTTGTGACTATACTAGAGAGCACATCTTGAAAAGGATAGGCTTAGAATAGTCTTAAGATAAATATGAAGAGAAGGTTGACTTACCATCATCCATAATGCCAGTAAATATGTAATGGTAAAGATAGTTGAGTGCCACATGGGTTCCTCATAAGAGTTGAACCTCTCGTCCTATAACACTTAGCATAGTGTTGCAAGTCAAGCAACCTACAGTAAACTTGCGCTAATGAATACATTGTGGACCAAATCTTCATTTCTCTTTAATAATACTTAATAATATTGAAACTATTGCCAAAATTTTGGGTCTCTCTTTCAATTTTTCATCACAAATTTAAAGTTATTAAATATTATACTTATGGAAATTTTAACTTAACATAATTTATTTATAAAATTTCATATCTAATAAAAAATTTTCAATTTTACTATCTCCATTAAAAGATGTTGCTTGTGGCAAATTTTCCTTACTACCTGTTCACTTCATTGAAATAACAATTTCATTACAGTCTTATTCTTTATGGAAGAGCTATTAGGGCATCTATTTGCATTTAGAATTAGCAATTATATAAAGAATCCCAATTACAAAAAATATTGAATAATTGTTTTTTTTTTTTCAAACTTATGAGTAATAATGTAATACTAAAGATGATTCTTTTCCTCTAAAACACCCTCATTAAAATAAAAAATGTACAATTAACGACCTCATTACAACTCCATTTCATTCCTTAATAATGATCATTACATCATGATCTTATTTCATTTAGCAGAGTTCATGGGTTAGCTATTATTAACAAAAGTAAGGAATATGATTGAGATAGTAAACTTAGCAAGTAAAAGATTGAATGAATATGATAATAGTGACTTCAAGCTTTGTATAAAATTGACAAAAACACCAAAAGCTTTTGGTAGTTGTTTCATCATCATTTCCCCAAATTCCTAATTAGTATGTAAACTTCAAGGAAACAAAGAGGGAGTAAAAAAAATTATTCCCAAACTAACATGATTGCTTATATCTTAAAATTTGACTAGGGAATGATATTCTAATAAACTTTTCTATTTCTTTTATGTAAAGAAATTACTATTAACCTTCACTTGGTATTGTTGCTTATTCACTTTAGTCAATGAAAATGCTTATGATCGTTTACAATTTCTCTTTATGAAAAATTATACAGTCCTTATATACTATTACTGCACCAACAACCATATATCACTAGCATCAACCATCATACTTGTACTACCACCATCATCACCATAAACCTTATAATTGCTACTACTATTCCTAACCACTAAAATTGTCCCTATACCACAACCATCAACACTTAATCTCTAATAAATTGTTTCCACTACTACTATTCTTACCACCATTACCTCTATAATCATTGTTATTATTGCCACCATCACATTAGTATTACCATTGTTATTATTGTTGTTGCAATCGTTTCAATTGCGTCTTTACGTGTTGCCATAAATCAATCATTTCTACATAAAAACCTTATAACCACCACTTCCATTACCATCAGCATCACTACCTTTGAATTGCCTTAACTTTATCATCATGACTCACCACTAATACTATTACTACAATGCCCTCCTCTAATGGTACCATGATCACTACTACCACCATATTGCACCAATACAATTGCTATTGGCTCTTATCAACATTACTACTATTACTATTATACCACCAGCATTCACTATTGTCATTGCACCATTGCCAACACCACTAACAAAACACATAAACCATTTCTATATTGATGATTGCTACACTAATGACTAAGTGATGGTGGTAAGTAGATGTGGTGATTGTGGGTTGATAGTAGTATGACAATGGTAGAGATGGGATGATGGCAATAGTGGTGGGTTGGTGGCGACGTAAGGTAATTATAATAGTTGTGCTAAATGGTTGTATTATTTATCAAATAAGGATATGTTGATACTTTTATTCTCTTCCCAATGCAATTTCCCATACACCTGGAGTTTTTGCAAAGAGAAATTGTACTAAAAGAATATATTTTTTCATTCCTTGTCTTTTCACACATTATATAATATATATATATATTAATATATAGACACAAACACACATATGTAAACAAAAATGTGAGTGTATGTCTATATATATATATTAGTATTTTTTTTTCGATGAATATATATATTAGTATTGTTAATAAGCATTCTTAAAAGACTCATGGAGTGACTTATAAGGAAAAGAAACCTTTTACAATTTCCAACAATAATAATGAGATTTATAAAAGACGTAAATGCTTGTTTGACCTAAGGCACCGCTAACTATTTCTATATATTAAATATGACAATTATGAATAATGTTTCGACGGAGAAGTATCGCACTTTTCAAAGGCTTACACAAAGAATGAAAGGAATCATCATGAAGTGGCAATTTTCGGTACATCATCTGTACTATGTAGGCAATGTCCACTTTCTCTACCCACTAACACAACCCAAAAAATTTTTAATCCCCATTCATTGCTTTCTACACTTCCATGAGATCATCAAACTAAGTTTCTATTGGTTCGAAAAGGATAGAACCCATCATCTTTTCTCTTCTCCCACGTTTTCACGATCTTCCATTCGATTATGATATCTATTCACAATCTCTTAAAATCTTCTTACTGGATAATTATCTATGGTCTCTGTGTTTAATATAATAATATGTTAGTGGAAGGTGCGGTTTTCAGAATAATTTAATTACCACGCATGTTTTCTTTTTAGTTCACGTAAAGTTTATTAAGGTCTTAATCCACTAACAATGTGCGAGCTAAAGTTTCCGTGGTGATTAGAGACGTATGCTTATTAAATAAAGCGTGTTCGTTTTCTACTAATTAAATATTATTATCTGGAACGTATTCGCTTATCATACACAAGGTTAGCAATGGCTCTCGTGGCCCGCTTCGATAGTTCCTTTAATTACTAGTAATTAAACGCCCGTTTTAGTTTGCATAGGCCATAGCTATACTATGCGGGAACAACAGCGTAAAGCTGTGCACAATATATTGGACGATTTATCAAACGGAATCGAATCGAAAACTGATCTGCAAAAAGTGGTTACTTTATAATGCGATTTAGTCTGGACGGTTCGGTTCAACACCTTACACGAGCCAAATCATTTTGAACTAAATTTAACCACAATACTAAAAGGAATTCTAAATCACGTGAGATAATTTCGATTCCGATTTATCTATCTTTGATTTTATCTCGATGTATTTATTTTACTTGGATTCCATTAGATTAATTATTTTAGTTCTAAAAGCTCTAACATTTAAACTCCTTAGGTTTTTTTTTTCCCCTTCTCTAATGTCACATTTGGTACAGAAAAATAGCTAAAATGGAATTGTATTTCCAAATTCCATTCCTATTCTCCTTCTTTGAAAGTATATTTTGAAGTTAGAATTATAAATTTATGGAATCAACGATTTTTAAAGGATTGTACAGCAAATGTGAAGAATTCAACATATTTAACACATGTTCACTTAGTTAGTTTAGTTGGTTAATTTGTCATTGTTAGCTGTAGAAGGTTGTTGCTTCAATTTCCTTAACTGTTACACAACTTCTATAAATACCAAATACTAGTGGTAATATAGATGACTTCATTTTTCAGTTGAGCACATATTCATTTTGCTTTTAGTTCATTTCTGTCGTCCATCTGCTATTGTCATCAAGAGATCAACAAGATTCTAGTAACTCTTATGGCATTAGAGCAGGTCAATACTGGTATTTTGATTGCGCAATTTTGCTATAGTGATTGATATTTGTTCCTTTCCATCCTTCTTCATGATAGCCAAAGATGAATAATTAGGATTGACTGATCCTTTCTACCTATTTGGATTGGACAGCCTAGGTATGACTATAGGAAGCATTGTTTTTAACGGTTTCAATTATATTTCATGGAGCAAATCAATTAGGTTAGGGTTAAGGGCTAAGATGAAGATTGGATTTGTGGATGGATCTACTACTAAACTGGAAAATAACACTACTAATCAAATCAAGTGGAATTGATTTGATTATATGGTTCAATGTTGGTTACTTAATTGTATGACAAATGATTTAGTTTAAAATTTCCTTTACACGAAATCTACTTTTGAACTTTGGAAAGAAGTCAAGGAGCAGTATGGTGTTGCTAATGCTCCACTAATTTTCCAGATACAGCATGAGATAGTGAACCTTAAGCAACATAATCAGTTGGTTAGTGTCTATTACAATAAGCTTCGCAGGTGTTGGGATGAATTGTAGGAATTGCATCCATTTCCTAAGTGAGATTGTGGTAGATTAGAGTTCTGTACATGTGCCTTTTAGGAAAAGGTAGTAGAATTTGATTCTCATAATAGGCTGATACAGTTTCTAATAGGTTTAAATGATTCGTTTGAAGCTATTAGAAGTTAGCTTTTATCAATGGATCCCATGCCATCCATGAGTAGAGCATATTATCTAGTATAGTAGACAGGAAAACAAAGATTAGTGACTAGTTCTATGGGTTCAGAAGTTGAAACCTCTACGTTAGTATCAACTAACTTGGGAAATGCAACTGGAAACTATGCTAATAAGAAGAAATAGAGAAGGAGTTTATTTTGTAAGCATTGTAGGTTTGATGGGCATTCGGTTGAGACTTGTTTCCAACTTGTTGGGTACCTAATTGGTACAAAGGAAAGAAATTAAATATGCAAAATAAATCTATTAGTTATGCTAATAATGCTTTTATGCAGACTCCTCTTAATGCACAGAGTTCAGCAGCTTGTCGAGCTGATATTGGTGCACAATCATCAAAGGGTTTTGATAAAGAAATGCTCCAAGATATTTGCCATGAAGTATATAGAATGATAAAAGCTCAAGAAGATTCCATAGTGGATCAATCAAGTATGCTTAAGATCTCATATGTTGCTTTATTTGTTGTTAGTAATAGGATGGCTCTTTGGGTAGTTGATACAGGACCTTCCAACCATATGACACCTTATCCTCAACTTCTTAATAACCCTATACAATTAACTAAACTAGTTCATATGCAATTACCTAATGGAAACATTATGAAATCTGAGTTAGCTGGTAGTATACGACTTAATGAACAAGTTGTTTTGGCGTATGTTCTTTTTGTTCCTAAGATTGCTTACAATCTACTTTCCATTCAAAAACTTGTCACCTTACACTCATTGTGAACAGTATTTAATGTTGAATCTTGCAAATTTCAGGACCTGAGCAAAAACATTGTGATGGCTTCGGCAAAGGCATAAAGTGGTTTGTATGTTCTTAGTTCTATAACTCATTTTGTTTCTTTCACAAGTCTAGTTGTTCAAGTCATTTTGCCTTGTATACAGAGAGTATAAACATACTAGATTTGATACATTGTAGATTAGGTCATGTGTCTGTTTCTAAGGTGAAACAACTACTACTTTGTAAGAGTTTGAACTTAAGTAAATTCCTTTGTAATGCTTGTCAATGGGAAAATTTTGACAGGTTGCCTTTTCTTGATAGTCGAACTGTCTTCACTTTTATTTTTGAGCTCCTTCATGTTGATGTTTGGGATTCTCACCATGTTATTTCCATTATTGGTGTAAGGTACTTCTTGACTATTGTTGATGAATTTTTTAGAGCCACTTGGACCTTTTTAATGACATACAAGTCTTAAGCTTGCTCCATATTAGATAAATTCATTCATTATGTTTGAAATCAAATTTCTACCACCCATAATACATTCTGAAGTGATAATGGAGGGGAATTTATTTCTAAGGATTGTGAGCAATTATTTCATAGTCTGGGTATTATATATCAATACACTATACCACATACTCCACAACAAAATGGGCAAGTAAAACGTAAACACAGACATTTACTTGAAACTTCAAGAGCACTTCGTCTTCATGCCAACTTGCCTAAAAATTTTTAGAGTGAATGTATACTCATTGCCACTTTCCTTGTTAATAGAATGCTAATGGTAGCATTGAATTGGAAGACACCTAATGAAATTTTGTTAAAAAAAAAACTCCTTCTTATAGTGATCTACGTGTGATGGGTTGTCTTCGTTATGTTGTTGATCTATCTCCTAAGATTGATAAGTTTGACCCGAAAGGAATTAGATGTATTTTCCTTAGCTATGCAAGTAATCACAAAGGATATAGAGCTTATGATCTTAAGTCTCAACGAGTGCTTATTAGTAGAGATATCTAATTCTTTGAAGATATTTTTCCTTATAAGGACAATCCTATAGTACAAAGGGTTTTAGATTCTCTTAGTTCTCCTAATGCGTTGCTTTTAGTGACATTTGAAACAAAATTTTCTCCTTCTGATATGTTTGTCTCCCAACAACTAAATACTCACCAGTTTGAGTCAATGTCTAATGCCTCCAGTTCTGTTGAAGTCCTTAAGTGTCTAGCCAGTATTCATCTTCGTAGGTCTAATCGCAATTGACAGTCTCCTATTTGGTTATAGGACTTTGTTCATTCGGTCCTTACTTTTGTGCCTAATGCTCATTCTTCTGTTCATTCCCAATCTTGTTCTTCTACTGTCATTAAGTATCTACTATTTCATAATAATCTATTTAACTCATATCTAGATAATTTTGTTCATTCTTTTGCTAATGTTTTGAGTGTCAAAGAGTCTAGTGCGTACTCTCAAGCAGATAAACAACAAGAATGGGTAGAAGCTATGGCTAAAGAAATTGATGCACTTGAATCCAATGAAACTTGGACTCTTATATGTTTGCTTAAGGGCAAAAAAGCCATCGGATGCAAGTGTGAGAGATATAAAGCTCAGCTTGTAGCTAAAGGTTTTACTCAAGTCTAAGGGGAGGATTTTCATGATACATTCTCACCTGTTGCTAAGATGAATAAGGTTCAAATTATAATTTCTTATGCGATTGCTCATTCATGGCCTCTTCATCAAGTTGATGTCAACAATGCTTTCTTGCATAGACATATTGATGAAGAGATCTACATGCTTCTTCCCAAGGGTTAAAAAAGGCTCAATCACATCGTTGTAGGGACTTAGACAAGCTTTGCGATAGTAGAATGTTGAAATTTCTCGGTTTCTGTTATCTCTTGGATTTTTTCAATCCAAACATGATTATTCCATGTTTACTAGATGTTCTAATAATGGTTTTGTTGCAGTCCTCGTGTATGTGGATGATATTTTGTTGATAGGGACAAGTGAAGATCTTATTAATGTTGTCATGTGAGAATTAGATGTTACGTTTACAATCAAGGATCATGGACAGGCTCGATATTTCCTTGGTTTGGAGTTGTGTAGAACCACAATTGGTTGCATACTGAATAAAAAAAAGTTTCTTATTGACTTGCTTAAAGAAATAGGACTTACAGCATCCAAGCTATTTGTTACTCCTTTACCTTTAGGAGTTAAATTGACTTATGATTATGGGGATTTGTTGTCTAATCCTACTACTTTTTGGTGATTAATAGGTCGGTTGTCTTGCTTGAATCTCACCTGTCCTGACATTAGCTATGCAGTTCATCATCTTAGCTAGTTTTTGGCTGCCCTTCGTACTTCCCATATGATAGTTGCTCTACATATTCTTAAGTACTTAAGAGGAACTTTAACATTCGGTCTCTTTTATCCTATCAATAATGGTTTGAGTTTACAAGTTTTTTTAGACTTCGATTGGGCAACTAATGTTGTTGACAGGAAGTTTATTAGCGGTTATTATGTTATGCTTGGTTCAACCCTTGTCTCTTGGAAGACTAAAAAACAAAGCACTATTTCCATATCCTCTACTGAGGCAGAATACAGAGCCCTTGCTATAGCCACCAAAGAAACATTATGGATAAGTTATATTTTCCATGACTTGGGTGAACATGTTTCTATGCCTATCACCTTATTTTGTGACAACAAGTCTACTCTATTAATTGCATCTAATCCTTGTTTTCATGTTCGCACGAAACATATTGATATTGATGTTCATTTCATACATAATCATATTGTTTTGGGTTTTCTTTCTGTTGAACATGTTTCATCCAAGTTTCAACTTGCTGACCTTTGCACTAAGAGTCTTATTAAGTGTCGGCTGTGGTTTTTCTATCATAAGTTCGGGCTTCTTACAGCACCAACTTAAGGGGAGGGGGGTGGTGTAGGTTGTGAAGGATTGTATAGTAAATGTGAAGAATTCAACATATTTAACATGTATTCACTTAGTTAGTTTAGTTGGTTAGTTTGTTATTGTTAGTTGTAGAAGGTTGTTGCTTCATTTTCCTTGACTGTTACACAACTTCTATAAATACCAAATATAGCAATAATAAAGATGACTTCATTTTTCATTTGAGCACATATTCATTTTGCTTCAGGTTCATTTCTCTCGTCTATCTACTACTATCATCGAGAGATCAATAAGATTCTAGCAACTCTTTCACAATTTCAATTTGGAATCGATAATCGATGATTCTTGCTTCAAGGTGGAATTTGATTTTCAAGTAAAATCGCTAATTCCATTCCCGCTTTATTAATTATGATTAATTAAAATTACATTTATAACCTTAAAAAAATTATAGCATATAATAATTAAAAGCATTTTCGACAAATAATACTATTTAAGTATTTGCTATCATTCCATTTTGTAGCAATCTCCAAATATAGTAAAGTATTTCTCATTCCAATTCTCATTTCATTCTGTCGTATTCCATTTTGTTCAATTCTAGATCATTCCTTTATTGGCATTTGAGTATAATTAAGGATGATTGAGAAGTAAATTCAATTCATTCTTAAGTAAAAAGGGGATTTATAAATCAAAACTTATCAAAGAGCATTAGAATAATGAGAATTGAGTATTAAGAAGAACAAAGATCATTACCCGAAATTGACGCCAAAAATCTTAATGCAAATACTTACTAAACAATATGCTACTTTATCACCATCCCAATTGATAATATCAAACTGAATTGCATGCCAACACGAGGCTAACTCCATATTATTTCTGTAAAATAAGGTGCAAAAATTAGAAATTTGCAGTAGGAGGCATTAATCCTTTGAAGACAATATCAATTTCTTCTTTTGTTTATTTTTTTGAAAGAATAATAACTCATTTCACTTATAAGACAAGATAATTGCTACATCCCAAAGAAAATAAACTAAAGAGATTAGGATTGTAGACCTTGATTAAGACGCTGCCATCTTTTATATTGAGAATAGGCATTGACTCTCTTTGAATAGAAAAAGTTCTACTAAATAAACAAAGAACCATTACTCTAATATCGAAGAACCCTCAAAAGTGTAGGCGCATGTTGAAGCATGCAAAGGTAGAGGTAAAGATAGGAAAATACATGGAGATGGATATGATAGTAAAGTAATAGGTAATGAACTCATTTGATGAACCATCAAGCTCATTAAGAAGATGGATATAAATGTAATGAACTAACAAACTTGAAGATGGATAAAGGATGGGGTTGAGAGGGCAACTGCTCTTAAGTTTATAAAGTTAAGGTTTTGTTTATCCTTCCTTTTATTCAATAGTAAAGCTGGTTTCCATAAAAAAATGTTCATGGATCTCCTTTCTACTACTAGTTTCAAGCTCTTCAACATAGCTAAGTACTGTAAAACTTTTATTTTTCTTGTAGATGGATGTAAATAAATAATAAACAACTAAATGTTTATACAAAATTAGGCATATAGCCTAGTAGCAGGAATCATAAGAATCTTATATACGTAAACAACACCACAAAACATTAGTCTTCCTTTAATGATATCAAAATATCATCTTAGGAACCACAAACATTAAAGTCTTTAGCATTTTCTACCTTCAACCTTCCTACTAAGCTATTTGCATTGGTGTCAACTTCTCTTAGAACAAAAATTAGTCTTGAGTGATCTAAGTTAAATAACTTCTCCCTACACGATGGAACAACATTAGCAAATTTATTACGAAAATCATATTCTAAATTAACTAATGAAACTAGTAATATAGAATTCTATGTTAAATTTAACATTTTTCATTCCCATCAATCCGTAATAAACCATAATCTTAAAACATGCCCCTTAAAGTTCCAAACTAAGGACTTCAAGTTTTCCAACTTTGTTTGCAAAACCCATTATCTATTGGCAAACTCATCTTTCATAACATCTTCAATAGTAGATTAATGTGAAGAAAGATTGATGAAAGCATCAATATTTAGAAGGAACCAAGAAATGAATTACTTTTGGTTAGTAAATATGTTTTCCCTTCCCTTGATGATAACTTAATACTCATGTATGTACCACCGAATGAACTATAGAAGAGCTACTTACTTTCTAGGTTGCATATAAGAGGATGACATTTGAAAATTTTTATTGCTTTTATCGAACTATAACTCTTATAGAAAGAAAGCAAATGTTATGACCTAAGGGGGCTTTCTTGCTAACAAATTATTCTTCTAAGATTCATCATTTAAAACAACCTAATTAATAAAGTTACAAGTGGCATCAAAATGAGGGATATTAGATGACCATAAGGGATTTCAAGTGTCTATCACTATAAAACATTTATAAAGAGCATGATCTACATCTTTATTTGCATTCATAGCATCTTGAGCAAAGAGAAGGATGATTTGGTACAATTCTTTTAAGGTTTACTAATGCAAGAAGTTTACTTTTGCAAATATGCTTGAGGAAAGTTTGACTTTGTGGAAAAATTTTAAAGACTATATCTAATTGACATTTTCTCCCCATTAAAAATTTTTTAACGTTTGCAAATGATAATAAATATCACTTGAAGAGAGTACTTGCATCCTTTATAACATGTGATAGCATCATTAGCCTAATCTTATATGTGATGAAATTTGATAAAGGAAAATCAAAGTTTATTCTCATCCCATTTCATTTCTAACATAACTTTCAATAACCAAAAGTTGTGAAGCCTCTTGAGTTAATGACTTGGTTTGAGTCAATAAAACATTTCTACAATCATTTCCATGTCTTAAATAAATTCCATCAAAAGTGAAACAATTGCATATAATAGGCACGGATTGTAACTTAAATTCATATAAGTGAATCAAATTTCATATCAAGTTGCTTTGAATAAAAAAACAACTATACATCAATTATTTGCCCTTTCAATTGTAAATTAAAGCAAATACTAATAATGAAATAGTATATCTCCAAAATTAACAAAAAAATTCACTCAAAAAATAATTTGTGCTCATAAATGACCTGGATTTCACATCGAATTACACATGTTCCCATCAAGGATAGTTATATATAACTATTAAACTCTCAACTATAAATTAAAATAGCACGAATAACATATCCCTACCATCTATATAAAATTAACTTTAAGCGTTAATTTAACCTCATAAATAAATCAACTTTGTACTCTTACGCATCCAAGACCAAGTATACTTCAACTTTTAGCATTTTCAACTCAAAATAAAAGTAAATATCGATTACCTATCTCTAAAATCAATGGCGACATTTAAGTTGTAGGATGGAATAAATAGAGAATAGAAAAATTATACTTGAGGAATGACTATTACTAGGAGTTAGAAATTTCCATTATAGTGTTTTCTTCACATGAATTTTTATTGTAATGACTACTTATTTTAGTATTTATTTTATCTCACTAATTGTATTATTATGTTAGTAATATAACTAATGACATAAGTTTACTCCTATTTGGTCATTTTGAAAAATCACTATTGGGCTTAGTGAGCAATCAACATAGGGGATTGAATTGGTTGTCATCAAAATTAAGGAATTTTTGCAAAATCAAATAAAACCCTTCTTAATTATTCCTTAATGACATATAAAAAATATATTAGAGATTAATAAATGAAAGCTATATAAATATTAAGTAAATTTCATAAAATAAATGGGTAAGAGATAAGAAGATCAAGCAAGTATCTATAGTGGTTTCTTCTTATGAGTTGATCCACTTTTCTAGCTTATGGCCAAGGCCCTGTCCTTGATATCGGTTTGTTCCACTATTTAAAGAAATCAAGGTGAAGAGTACAAGTTATATCACAAGTTATTAGTTCTCTTGAATTTACTTTATCTCACAATTTGTATCACCAGATTACGTAAGTCTATAAAGTCCATTCACTTATTCCCTCACATAGTACTTTCACTAACTTTTTAAGAGACTAGCCACCTTATATGAGGATGGCAGCATGGTTGCTCATGATAATATCACAATACACTAGTAGGCAGTATTGAACAACACTTTAGCCAATTTTCTTTTACATTGTATTTGCTGTTGCATCTTTTTCTTTTTTATGTACCTCCTTATATAGACTTTCTTTGAGGCTTAATATGGAAGTAGTTGTTATTTGTGCATTGAGCATTTCTTCTTCTAAACAAGCTTCATAAGAAATAGCCATTGTAAAACCCATTTGCTTTCATGTCTATCACCTTATCCGTTGAGCCTTCCTTCTTTCATCCATATTGCATCTTCAATATTAGCTTCTATATTTCTTCATATTTTCTTCTCATTTTTCCATAGCTTCATTTCATAATATTAATACTTTGAATATTATAATAATTATGGAACTTCATATGAAAGTTCTATCATAATGTTTAGTTAGATATATTACGCAAATATATATAACTTATAGTGTTAGGTTTCAACTATGTCAAAAATACTTTTTCAATTTTAGCTTGCTTCTGTCTTTAATTCTTGAAATTTTAGTTTACTTCTTGCTAATAAACTATTTCCAGTTTACTTCTAACAAGCAATTTTTGGTTTGCTTTTGTTTCTAGCTTGCTTCTAATAATTGACTGGTTTTTTCATTTTATAGTGCTTTTGTTATGTGCTTTTGGTTCAACTTTTGGTTGTTCTAGCTCTAGTTCTCTGCTTTTAGTCTATGCTTCCAATTTTCTAGAACTTAGCCAATATCATTACATTAAAGCTTTTATTGCTTCTAACTTATTTTTATATGCTTCGGCTTTTTACATGAAGTTTCTGGCTTTAGTTTATGACATTACTTTTGAAACTTCTATTTGCTTTTGTCTTTAGTTTTATAACTTGTATTTATTTTGAAACATGCTTTATTCTATAACTTATCTTATGATGTTTCTTATTCTTTTAACTGTACACTAAATAAGCTTTTCAATAATACTTAACATAGTGTTTTGTCATCATTAAAACATCACTAAGATGCACTCAACAACAATAAAAAGTTATTTAATTGTAGTATTAATGAGGGTAGAATGATCATACTATTTAAACTTTTTATTTTCTTTATAATAAAAGTTTCACATTTTCTTAGGTAACATCTAGTGGATGAGAATAGAAAAAACCTTGGGAATTAAAATTCTTCGCCTATTTTTTAAGTAAACAAGGTATAACAAAGTTGAAATGGAATAATTATTCTATTTCTTCTCTATTACCTTCAAATAAATGGGCCACAATAGAAAGATTATTCTAAACTAATAAAAAAACCTATGAAATGATATTCTTTTACATAAAAAAAATGAAATAATACGAGTATAACAACCAATACTATTAAATTAGAGCCAAGATTAGCATATTCATAAATGAACTCACTAAATTGCTAAATTTAGAGCTAAAGGTAATATATTAATAAACTAAAAACCTAACTTCTCTCCTAATTCAATCCTATACAATACTATAGTAAGGATAAAAATCCGAACCTAAGAAATGAACACATAGATGTAGGAATTTTTTCTAGGTTTATGATACCCATCTTTATCTAGTAAATGTATCTGCTTTTTGGATTAGATCTTTGGATCCCCATTTCTTTTGATGTATTTTCTCAGTACTATATGTACTTGTATTTTCATGTGCTTTGATAAATGAAATTCACTTCTTTGGCCAAAAAAAAAAAAAGAAAGAAAAAAAAGAGAAGAAAAGAAACGACTACATAATAATCTAAAATCAATTTCACCATATATAAGATGAATATAATGCCTTGAAATCAAATGATACTATTAACCTACTACATATTCCTACCTTAATAAAAACACGTAGGACTTACAATTAGTTTTCAATTCCATAAATTTCACAAATAATTGTCAAAATCCTATATTATATCACTTTATAAAATGATACAATCCCTAAACATATTTGCAAGACCTATAGAACTTATTATCTTGAACCTATATGAATTTACTTATAAATCAATGGTTCTTCAATAATCACTTCCATCATAATCTAGATGTCAAGTTATACAAATACCTAAAAGTTTAATATCGTATCGAGGTGAGTAATAAAACTCAAATACAATTTTTGCACAAACATATACAAAGGTAACACTTGCACACAGGGCTATAAATTACTAAATGCAATAAACAATGGGTTAATTCAATATATTTAATTAGCTTAATACAAATGTCATGACTTTGAGAATTGGAATTTGGAACACTTAGATTTCACTTCCAAATATATTACTAAACTACAGTTTAATATATGCTATTGCTATTGCAACTTTTAGTCTATAGACCTTTTGATATAATTTCTCATGCTCTCAATTGCTCTCAACTTAAGCCTATTAGCTGGCCATCAATCATAAACTCAATTAGAATGGTTTGGATGGCATCCTAGACTACTAATTGGCACTTAGTTATAAAGTTGTTACCTTTTATTGATCATATCAAATGTAATTGCCTCACACCGATGACTCATTAAGTTACCACAATGAATTTAGTATAAAAATCTATCTACTTTCAAGACGTATAGTGTACCATTGTAGTCACAACATAGTAAAATCGTCTATGAACTTCATTGTACTATATGTTAATGTCAATACCTAATCCATAGTACATATAACATAGATAAGTAACTAATATATTCAAAAGTCACAAACTTTAATACTAAAACTTGATTCTTACATTAATTTAAGTGATTATAAGCTTATTAGATCTATGTAAGTCACTAACAAGATCATACGCTTGATTTAAGACTAAGTGGTTGTTGACCTAGGGAGTGGTTGGAAGGCATTGAAAGGCATTTTTCGTTGTATTTTTCTACTATTTTTTTCTAGTTTTTTTTTTTTAATCTTTGATTATTTTATTTATTTGATATTATATTTCTTTTTATATTTTATAGATTTTTTACTTTTTATAATTTTCTTTATATGTATATGGTTTTTTCATATTTCAACTTTTTATTTTTTGTAACTTTATTACTTCTTTTTTTCTATTTTTCTATTTATTTGTAATAAAAATCGCCCTTAGTACCACATGTTAGATACCATTTTACATTAACTCAATTTAGCTGTACAGGTTGATGAAAGCCTTTATTTAAACCTTTTTGCAAAATGTTGATAATTTATTTTAATTTGTTGAAAGTTCAATATTTTATTTGAACTTATCATTAAACATTGTTCCCCTTTAGTTAAATTTTCCTAATAATGACAATCCAACATACTTGATAAAAATGTAGATGATATGAAATCTTATAAGAAGAAATTTCAATGCCTACCAAACCAAAAAAAAAAAAAAAAAAGAACTAGCAAAGATAGATAAACTTAGGATGCCATTAGGACAAGTTCTAAATGGATTTTACAAAGTCAAAAATTGACTCTAAAAATTGTGAAGCTTTCCAAAACCTATCAAAAAACTCTATGTGATGCCTTATATGACTGTAATCTCACATAGACTGTCGGAGAGGTGTTGTGTTAGTTTATAAGATTAAGGTAGCAAATGCGATATTAATACAAATTAGAAACTTTTGGGTTAAGTGGTTATAAAAGGTCATTTAGTGTTTATTTACATAGTTATTTGTTACTTCTAGGTTAAGGCATTATGAATGGTATCAAAGCTGATCTCCTACTAAGGTGAGCTCCATTTGGTTTGGTACGGTTTGCCTTTGCTTACCAAACCTAACAATAGATTACTGTTAATTCTTTTTATTATTTTTTAATAAATAGAGCCAAACCATATAGTTCGGTTTGTAATTTTTTCAAATCTAAAAATAAACGATTTGATCATATTGGATCCTTTGATGGCATGTTTTGAAGATGACAAACTTCAAAGGTTTATTAATAAATGTGTTTAGTGTTAACAATTAAAAGCAAAAATGGAGGCAAGATTAGATAATATGACTTAAGAATAAAAGTTAGAAGTTAGAATCCAAAGAGGTTAGAAGCATATTTAGAAGCCATAATCTCTACGTGATGATGTAATGCCCTAAAAATTGGGTTTATAGGTTATTGTTATCCTCTACTAACATAGTAGGCATACTAATTACTAAAAAGTTCTAAAATAATCTATAAAAATCTCTAAATAATTTTAATAAATTCTAATCCTTTAAATAAATCCAAAATAGCTTTTGAATAAATTTTTATAAAACTATGAAGAAGATTTTTTCTAAATTCAAAATAAACTATAACTATTTTAACTCAAGTTGCTTTCATAGTAGAAGCTATAGTCACCACTCCCCATTCTAGTGAAATCAACTATTGAATCTAAGCTCATCTAACTCTAGAACTTGTTCTTAAGTACCTCTGCTTGAAAATTAAAATAGGGTGAGTTGAAGCCTAGTACAAAACACCAAATGCACATGTGCACGACATACACAACTAAGATTCACATGTAAGCATAAACAAACCAATGCAACAAGTACATTTTAATTATCAAATTCATTAGCCAACGAACAACACAATTCTAACATCCTGGAACTTGGAGTAATCCATGACTTTAAGCATGTAATATATATATATATATATATATAATAGTATTGGTATGGAACCTATCCATCACTTTAGTAACCCTTTTTAGATCTAGTTGAGTTATCTCAATACGGAACCCCCATTAAGTGAGTCATATACAAGCACTAGATGCCTCACTAATCCTTTTGGACCTTACCAAGGAAAGGTTGAACCAAAACAAGCCCAAGTAGCATGCAATTAATAAGCTTGAGTTTAAATTAATTCCGATTAAATAACTACTCTAAAGAAGCACAACAATCATACATGTATCCCTTACCTAAATCTATAGAGCAACCAGTACGGTCACTTGTGTCTAAGCTAAGAGTATGTCAAAGATCAACACTTGATATATAATAATAAAGACAGCATTCAAAATCTGTAACTTTCTATATTGTTCTTTCAAGTCTTAACTCAATTTCCCTAATCTCACTTGGGTCTTGAGTTTAATTACTGCTATCTAGGTTTTTAGAACCAATTTAGGGTTCTAAGATGGTTTAAATTAGTTTATATCATTGTTTGGAAGGTTAGGAAACAAAGAAAAGAAGGGAAAAAGGAGGGTACAAGTCTATGATTAGGAATTATGGCTATAGACCTTAGCTGTGATCTTCTTAGTAAAAATTCTTCTCCTTCTCCATGCATAAAAACTCATTACGACACTTCATAGGAAGAACATGGTCACGACAACACTCGTGTTCTTTGGCCATATTGCTCTAGAACAAAGTTCTTCTCCTTTAAATTCCATTCCAAATCATCTAAACAATGCTACACACATCCCCAACAAAACAACCATCCTCCATACAGTTAGATTCAACCCCTCAATGCCAAGATCAAATAAATCACAAACCTAATCATTGAATAAACAATCTTAAGTTTTCTATTTCCATAAAATTAATAGTAAAACATTGGGTTTAGGATTGCTTATTGTTTTTCTTTACTAAAATAACAATTAAGAATTGATCTAACCTTTCACTACACTACAAAACATAAAATTAATGAGGTTTTTCACCCCTCTTTTGTACAAAAATGAAATTCACAATGCCATCTTTAATTATTTGACCTTAGTTTCACGTTCTTATAGCAAATCTGGCATTTAATTGTGATTTCGATACCTAAGAGCCAAAGTTGTGTATTTTGGATCTCTTATACAATGACGGCAAAAAAAAGCTCCCTATTTTAAACAAAGGATTATAAAGAGGGCCTTTTAGAAGAAGATTATAATATGTTAAAACCACCCTGAAACCCTCACTTAGAAAATTTTCTTTGAAAAATAAAAATTAACAAAACAAAGCTTTTACAAGAAGATTATAATATGTTAGAGGTTTTGTTTTTTTAATTACTTACGAGTTAGGGCCTTTTAGATTTTTTTAATAAACTAAATCAATTAAAACGTAAATTCGGTTGGCTTTCAAAATTAAAATCAACCAACACACTAAAGTTCTTTGAAAAGAACTACGGTCGTCTAATCTCGGCTAGCGGTTACGTAGAAACCTTTAGGGTGACGATAAAATCTATAGAAACTTATATTCTTTTTCTTTTTCTGTTGATTTTATTTTATTTTCTTTAAAAATATTATAATTAAAAAAATAATCTTAATTTCGATAAATAGATAGTGGTACCAGTTAGGGTTTAATAGGTTAGCTCCTGAACTCGGAACCCTCTAGTTCTTCATTTAAATTAAAATCAAAGACTGGTAGTCAAATCGTAGTTAGTCTACCTAATTGATTATGCTTTCTTTTCTTTTTTCCGACTCCGGTCGGGTGGCGACTTTAAAAATTTTTCTAAATAAACAAACCAAAATTTTCCAATTTCTTTAGTTGAGGATAAATATTAAATGTGTTAGAGTTTAGTATTAATTGGAAAATGATAAATCAATTTTAAATAGAAAATCGAAAATCGAAAATCAAGCTCGACAATAAGCATTGAAACTTATCAAAACAAATCTAAAGACTTAGAAACAAACTAAGAAGTAATTTTAAGAAGTTCAAAAGAGATCAAAAGACTTAGAAATAGACTTAGAAGAAAATTAGAAGAACATATTTTATCTAACACTTTTTTTATTTTTATTTTTTCGCGAGTTAAGACCTAGCTCTACTAGTCAAGTGTATTTGAATAATGCATTTGATATGTTCTACTATTCAAAAAGGATTTTCTAAAAAGTTTTGTGAGATTTAATATTATGGTTAAGTTGGTTAGCACATGGAGTTTTAGATATTTCGAATTCTTGATGTGTGAATATAATAGAAGCCAAAATATGTAGAGTTTTAAAGTTGAGAAGAATTTATTCAAAGATTAAGAATAGAAGGAAATAATATTTGAGTTTTTTGAATTTTGCATATTTTATGGAGATATCTCAATAACAACAAATGCAATATTTTTAAATGGAGATAAGGATCTATTAGGGTGCAGTTTATTTAAGTTTAAGAGATAAGGCTTATCCAACAATTAAGAGATTCACCAGCTGTTACTTTTCAAAAATTTAAAAAGGGAAGAAGTCGTGAAAATGAAGATAGATAACAAATTACATAATAGAGATAACAATATGATATTCTCTATGGCAAGCACTCAAAAGATTACTCTTGAGCAGAATTTACATTTTCAATTGTTTACAAGTTCTGTATATAAAATATTTTAGGAATTATATCTATTTTCTTATCAAAACTGATTTAATTTGGTATCTATTGCAATTAGGAGAGAGCAGACCATAATATTTCTGTTTTAGTTAGAGACAATTGATTGTAGCTAAGAAGATTGTATTTATACGCTTGTTTTGATTATTGAAATTAGTGAAATGAATGTTATGAAAGACTGGATCCCCATCAAATGGAGCTGAAAGACTAACTTATAAGGAGGAATCTCTATAAATTCTTTCTCTAATCTTCTTCAACTTTCTCTCTTTTATTTATTTGTTTATTAAATGTTTGCATAATTTATTTAAACTTTAAGCCACTATATAAACAATAAAAAAGGGTTCTTTATTTTTGAAAAAGTTTCAATACCCTTCCTCCCCTAATTGCTTATGAGGGACCAATAAGTCCAATTTGTTAACAGTTTGAACCATTATCACAAATTAATTTTTGAGCTCTATATTTCACTATTGGTTTTTGTTGCTTTTTGAAAAAAGTAACCATTATTTTCCAAATATGTACTAGCCTACTACAATAAAATGTTAGATAAAAAATCTCAATATGTATATAAAATCATACAAAATAAATTAGTGTAGCGGAATAAGATTAATATACCTTCAGCCATTGATTAGAAGATTTTCTCTAAAACCATCTTTGTTTTGGAATTTTGATGCTTTTAGCCCCTTAACCAACTCTCTTGAAGGTTTATTATTTCTTTAGGGTTTTGAATGTATGGATACTGGAGATTTAAGTGGTTTTCATTCATATATATAGTCCTCCCATTAAAGACTACTTCAAAAAAGCCTTAAACTGACTTAGTTTATAGAAAAATATGTATACCACAATTAAATAATGGGTTTGAGTTTTATGTAATCACATTATGCATTTTATATAAATAAATTGCTTAAATATAAAATATGTATTACATTCTCCTACTTAGGCTACATATTTTTATACTATATTTTATGAATTCCTTGTTTTTAACCAAGAAATGAAATACATGGATAGCACAGTCTTCTCAATGATCTATGAAACTACCAAAAGAATAATTCTTCAAAATATCTCCTAACTTCTTCTAAAACTCTCTAGGTAAAAAGAAGATATAGAAGTCCCCTCAAATATCAACATAACGCGTATTTATAAAGTAAACAAAGGATGGCTTTCGATTGTCTACTTTCATCGAAGGCCGGCCATAAAGTCTGGCAGTGTTCAATGTAGGCCGGCTTTAAGGACTAGTGGCTTTCAATTGTAAGTCGGCCTAAGGTAGGTTTCGTTCATTCCTAAGTGCTGCGGAATGATTCGAGCTTTTTTCGATTACGTAAAACTCTTCCAAATTGCTCATATTTTCACCCTAAATCCTCCAAGACCTGAAATTTCTAAATGAATATACTTAAGTACCATTTCTTAATGATTTCTATAAAATTAGTAATAATTCAACATAATTCACATAATGAAATATGAGTAAAATATGCCTTTATCATACACCATGTGAAGTTGCCTCAAAACAAGAAATAAACTTAGCCTCCATGATAGAAGTTGCAGTCAATGTCTACTTTGCACTCTTCTAAGAAATGGCTCCACCAATAAGCATAAACACATATCTTGATGTTGATTTTCATAAATCAACACATCCAACAAGGTTTGAATTCGAATAACCAATCATCTCCAAATTGTTGATTCTCTTGTACATAAGCATGTATTCTTTAGTATCCTTAAGGTAACTCATCACCTTTTTGGTTACTCTCTACTAGTCAATACGTAGATTACTTTGATACCTTCCCAACATTCCAATAGCAAAAGTAATGTCAGGTTTTGTACAAATCTAAGCATATATTAGACTTCCACCAGTGAAAGCATATGGAATGTTTTTAATTTGTTCCCTTTCAAGTTCATTTTGTAGGAATTAGTTCAAATTGAATTTGTCACCCTTCACAATAAGTGCTACACTTGGAGAATAGTATTTCATTCTAAATCTCTCTAAGACCTTGTTAATATAGATTTCTTATGATAGACCTAAAATTCGTTTAGATCTGTCTCTATGGATCTTAATGCTAACGACATAAAACTCCTCACCATATCTTTTATATCAAAACTATTAGAGAGAAACTATTTTACCTCATATAACGAATCCTTATCATTCATTGCTAACATAATGTTATCTACATTAAGGAAACAAATCTTACTCCTAATAACCTTCTAGTATATACATTGATCCATGATATTCTCTTCAAAACCAAATGAAGAGATTGCATCATAAAACTTTGAGTACCATTGACAGAGGCTTACTTCAATCCATATATGGATTTCTTGAGTTTGCATACTAAATGCTCACCATCATTAGAGGAGAATCCTTCAGGTTATTTCATATAAACTACCTCCTCCAGCTCTCCATTGAGAAATGTTGTTTTCACATCCATTTGATGCAATTCTAAATCAAAATGCTCAACTAATGCCAAAGTCATACAAAGGGAATCTTTCTTAGATACAGGAGAAAAGGTCTTCATGTAATTGATTCCTTCTTGCTGGGTAAATCCCTTGCTCTATATCTCTCAATGTTACAATTTGAGTCTCTTTTTGTTTTAAAGACCACTTACATCCACTGGCCTTTGCACCATCAGGTAGCTCGACAATATCCCACACTCCATTAGATGCCACAGAATTCATCTCACCCTTCATGATATTATACCACAAATCAGATTCATTATAACTTATGGCTTGTAAAAACGTTTCAAGGTCATTTTTGGCTCCAACATTATAGTTCGATTCATGTAGATACATGTCGAGCCCTATTTCGATTTCCTTAGTTTAAATTATATTAAGCCAAACCTGTTTAATATAAATTACTTGACATTAAACTTAAGGAAATACTTTTCTGATTTTTTTTTTTAAATTAGAGTTATTGACCGGTTCAACTGGTAAAAAATAAAATTGGGGTTTTCGGGTGAGAAAATCCTAATTTGACCACTAGTCTGTGAATATTCTAAAAAATTTGATTTTTTAGAAAATTGAACAAAAAAAAATCAAGTTTAGAGGCTAACTTATTAAGATTAAGTCATCATGTGAAAATTAAAAGAAATTTGATAGGTTTTTTCTTTATAATATTTTGTAAAAATATTTAAAATGTACCTAAATTAGTAAAAATAACTGAAAATGTTTTTTTATTATTTTTATTACAAAATTTCTAAGAAAAAAAGGAAAATTTTTTTATTTTTTAACAGTTACTCCGAAGGTGCTTACATACCTACTAATCGAGATCAAACCGATTATAGTTCTTTTTATAAAATTTTTAATGTGTGATCTATTTTTATTTTTTAAAACCGAGTTAGGTTTACATTTTTATCAATTTATTATTTTAAAGAAAAATCTTAGAAAATTTAATTTTCCTAAATTAAACAAAAAAAAAAACTAACTATCTTTCCTTAAAAAAAACCTTAATCAAAATTTTATTTTTCTAAAAAACCCCTAAATGTAAAAAATATATTTTATTAAAAAATAATTTTTCAAGAAAAAACCGTAATTTAACTAAAATTTTGCAAGAAAATAAATAATTATAAAAACCTATACTTAAACAGAAAAAATAAATTAATAATAAAATAATAAAATAAATAACATAACTAATTAATAAATGAAGAAAATAATATATAAAAAAAATAAAAAAAAAACCTAGGTCAGGTCGATCAGTGTTGGGTGGTGCTGGGTATGCTCGGGTGACATTATGGGTAAGCACGGGTTGTGACTCAGGTGAGCGTGGGTAAGCAACTAGGTGTGTGGATGGGCGAGTGTTTGGGCGTGCGGATGGGTGAGCGTTTAGGCATGTGGATGGGCCAAAGCTGGATGAGCATGCGAACGAGGCTAGGTGATAGCTGTAAGCGAGACTGTGCAACAGCTGCAGGCGAGACTGGGCGACAGCTGCAGGCGACACTGGGCGACAACAGTATGACAGTGGGTGTAGCTTAGGTGGTAGTCAATGATGGCTTAGGTGGTCTTGGGCGACGCAATGGGTGATGGCCTGGGTGGTCCTAAGCAACATCATGGGCGATGCTAAGCAGTGGTTGCGGCGTGTCAGTGGTAATAAGCTCGAGCAGTGCTGTGGGCTAGGGCTTTGGGCAGTGGCAGAACGTGTGGTGTTTGTAAGGGAATGTGTAGTGGTGGCGCGTGAAGACACATATGGTGTGGGTGGTGGTGTAAGAAGGTGAGTGTGGTGTGGGTGTGAAGTGCTGTTGTTGGGTATGCGTGATTAAAAAGAAAAGTCCCTTTAACTCCTTGGCTAACGTGCTATTTATAAGTTCTAAAATCAATATGGAAGATTTGTTTGCGATTTAACCTAGATTTACCCTAGCTTCTAGAAACCCTAGTTAGTTTAGGCCTTTCTTTGAGGGCTTAGCTCGATCTAATTTAGCCTAATAATTTAACATACCTTGATTTTTAGCCCCTAAATTGGTCTGGCCCAAAACTAATGGATTCAGCCTAACTTGCCACAACTGGACTCCTAACTTGATTTTCTTTTTCTGCTTTTTTTTCTTTTTTTCTTTGAATTTTCTTTTTTTTTTTTAATTTTTAATTTTTCTATTTTTTTTACTAACTTGGCTCAATTAATAAAAATAACTTAGCAAAAATAAAAATAATTTGGCAAAAATGAGGTGTCTATAGTTGCCTCTCTTTATAGTAAAATTTAGTTAGAACTTTGCTACAAAAATAAAAGAGATACCCATTTTTGCCAAACCTACCTTTGAACTGATTAACTAAGTTGTGTTTTATTTTGACCAACTTAAAAGGTTGATGTAAAGAATAAGTTGCCCATCTTGAAAGGATGGGGTAAATGAATACCTGTCTCGAAAAATCAAAGCAAAAGGTTAGGGGGCTTATCTTGAAAAGATAAGGCAAAGATTTTAAGGGGGCCTATCTTGGAATGATAGGGCTTAATGGTGTCTATCTTAGAAGAATAGAGCAAAAATTTCAAGGGGGCTTATCTTAGAAGTATAGGGTTTAATGGTGTTTATCTTGGAAGGAAAGAGCAAAAATTTCAAGGTGGCTTATCATGGAAGGATAGAGCTTAATGGGGTTTATCTTGGAAGGATAGAGCAAAATTTTCAAAAGGGGCTTATCTTAGAAGGACAGGGCTAGATCTTTTTGAGATTTCAAAAAAACTTATTTTGGTTTTGTAGATGATCCGAGAAGGATAAATCTCTCTGAGATTCCTTCTTGGTTTGTGATTTGAAGAGGATAGATCTCTTCGAGGTTCCTTTTTGGTTGATTTAAAGAGGATAGATCTTTTTGAGATTTCCTTTTGGTTGATCTGAAGAGGATATATCTCTTTGAGATTTCCTTTTGGTTTATCTGAAGAGAATAGATTTTTTCGAGATTTGTTTTTGGTTTAATTCCTTTAAAGATTTCTTTTCAAAGACTTTTAAGATTATTTTTCTTGGGATTAAAGGCTTTCTCAGATATCAACTGATCGGCATGCTTACATTGACTCTTGATATTCACTTATTCAATTGGCAAAATTTCTCCAGAGGCTTGTGCTTGCTTCTTCTTTCTCTTTTCTTTCCTTTTTTTTTTTCTTCTTTCCTTTGAATTTTCTTTTGTAACTAAACCATACTTATGCCTTAAATTTGCTCAATCTGATTTCAAATTTCAATTTCTATTCTTCATGACTTTTGAATGATAAATCCCTTTTCGAATGAACAATTATTAAATTCTTAAGAACATTTGGTTTCAATTCTCTTGGTGATTTAGATTCATTAGTAAAGCTTTGTTGTTTAAGTTTATGAAGCTAAGAAATAGGGTTTATTGGTGGAGTGTTTGTTGGTTAATGATCATTCGAATTCAAAAACATTCATGGATATCATCTTTACTTGTAAATGATGAAAGATTAACTACAAAATATTCAAGAAAAATTGAAGTCTTTGTTAAATCTCCGTTTTCATAGATAATATAACTTAACTGCATTCGAATTTACTAGTCCTCTTAATTCCAGGCCATTCATCTCTATCAATACTAACACACCTCCTAATAATAACCTTTTTGCCACATAGGGGCCTTTGTAATTCAGAGTGAACTTGCCCCTAAGGTTTTTTGTGTTTGGTAACACTTTCTTCAACACTAAGTCTCCTTCTTTTAAGTACTTGGGGTGTACTTTCTTGTTAAAAGCTTGGATCATTTGCTGTTGGTAGCATTGACCATGACATATTGCTGCAAGCCTTCTCTCATCTAGGAGATTCAAATGCTCTATTCCCTTCTTCACCTACTCTGCTTCATCGAGCTGAGTTTTTTCCAATACTCAGAATAAAGGTATTTCTACTTCCACCGTAGTATTGCTTCAGTTCCATACACCAATGAATACAGGGTTGCACCATTAGAAGTTCTAATTGAGGTTTTGTAGGCCATGAGAGCAAAGGGAAGCATTTCATGTCAATCTTTATATGTAATTGCCATCTTCTCAATGATTCTTTTGATGTTCTTATTTGTAGCTTCAATGGCTCTATTCATTTGAGGTCAATATGGAGTTGAGTTTCTATAATTGATCTTGAACTGGCGGTATACTTCATCCATCAACTTGTTATTCAAATTCGTCCCATTGTCTGTTGTAATAAACTCAAGCGCACCATATCTTGCAATAATGTCTCTTTTCAAGAATTTGACCACTACTCCTTTGGTCATTATAACATACAACGCTGCTTCTACCCACTTGGTAAAATAGTTAATCGTGACTAAAATGAATCTATGTCCGTTTGAAGCCATTAACAAAATTGGTCCGATCATGTTAATTCCCTGCATCGAAAAAGGCCAAGGAGCTGACAACACATGGAATTCATGGGGAGGAGTGTTAATTTTATTAATGTACACTTAGCACTGGTGATAATGCCTCATAAGCTTGATGTAATCTGATTCCATTGTCATCCAGGAATACCCTATTCTTGTGATCTTTCTAGCTAGTATATATCCATTCATGTAAGGACTAAACATTCCTTCATGTACCTCTTTCATTAATTTCTCAACTTTTTCTTCATCTATACACCTTAGCAGTGTTGCATTTGGTGATCTCGTGTATAATGTGGCTCCACTTAACAAGAAATGAGTAGCCAACGTTATTAAAGCCTTTCTGTCTTTTTGATCAGCATCTTTAGGAAATTCTCCCATTTGAAGTAACTTCTTGATATCGTGATACCAAGGTTTGTTATTCCCTTCCCTTCAACTGTAAGGCAAAAATCCGGTCTTTCTTCTACTTCAATCTTCCAGGGCTGAATTTCTATTCCGTTCGTGACTTTTACCATTGACGCTAATGTAGCCAATGTGTTGGCAAACTTATTCTAAGTCCTTGGAATGTAAGTAAATGAAATCTCTTGGAATTTTTCAACTAGCTTGCTCAAATGTTCGTGATAAGGTGTTAATTTTTCGTCCTTTGTCCTTCGTCTTATATTCTCCTAAGATTTGGAGAATTATAAGGGAAAAATCTTCATACACTTCTAATTCTTGTATTCCCATATCTAATGCCATTCTGAGCCTTAAAATGCAAGCTTTATATTCTGCTATGTTATTGGTATATGGGAATGATAATCTTACTGCCACAAGAAAATAGTTATCCTCAAGCGACACTAATACTACTCTTACCCCACATTCAAACACATTGGCTACTCCATGAAAATACACTTTCCATCCTAACTTCTTATCACCCAATATTTTCATTAGGAAATTGTGCTTCTGAACCTTCATCCTCATCTTCTAATGGGTATTTTGCTAATTGATCAGCCACTGCATATCCCTTGACTAAACTCTGACTTATGTACTTGATATCAAACTCAAAGAATAAGATCTGCTACTTTGATATTCTCCCAATCAATGCTGGCTTTTTTGCTAAATATCTTAGTGGATCATGTTTTGTCAACAACTTTATCGAGTGATAGAGAGTGTACTGCCTAAGTCTATGCATTACCCATTTTAAGGCACAACACGTTCGTTCCACTTCTAAGTACTTTTGCTTGCCTTCTGTGAATTTCTTGCTCAAATAATATATAGGGTGCTCTTTTCTTCTTGTTTCATCTTTCTACCCTAGCATGCATCTTATAGATTCGGGGAAAATCGTTAAATAAAGGACCAACGACTGTCCCGGTATGGGAGTGACCAGTACAGGAGGATTCATGAGATATTCTTTGATTTTAGTAAATGTGTACTTACATTCTTCATCCTACTCTATCGTGTCATTCTTCCTCAATAGCTTAAACAACGGCTTGCATTTATCAGTTAATTGTGATACAAACCGAGCAGTATAATTCAATCTTCCTAGCAATCCCTTAACTTCTTTGATAGTCTTAGGCGCAGGCATGTTTATGATTGCCTTGGCTTTATCTAGGTCTAGTATGATTCCTCTTATACTAACTACGAAACCTAACAATTTGCCCGAAGTTACTCTAAAAGTACACATTTCAAGATTCAGCTTTAGTTGAAACTTCCTCAATCACTCAAATAGTTTGCACAAAATATCCACGTGGTTTTCATTCTCTTTGGATTTGATGATCATATCATCCACATAAACTTCGATTTCTTGATGCATCATGTTATGGAACAAGGTAACTATGGCACACTGGTAAGTTGCTCCAATGTTTTTCAACCCAAACGGCATTATGCGATAACAAAACGTTCTCCAGGTGGTAACAAATGTTGTTTTAATTTTATCTTCTTCCACCATTTTAATTTGATTATACCCTGAGAAACTATCCATGAACGAAAATAGATGATTCTTGGTTGTGTTATCTACTAATGCATCGATATGCAGCAAAGGAAAATTATCCTTCAATGTCACCTGGTTTAAATCACGAAAATCTACACAAACCCTAACTTTCCCATTTTTCTTCAATACTGGCACTACATTGGTTACCCATTCAGGGTAATCCAATACTTCTATGAATTTGACTTCTAATAACTTCTTAACTTTTTCTTTAATTTTGAGTAGTAGATTTAGCTTACACAATTTAAGCTTTTGTCTTTCTGGTTTTAATTTCTTTCTTGGTTGGCAACTTGTGAACCATAATAGACAAGTTTAAACCAGGCATATCTTCATAAGACCAAGTGAAGATATCTAAGTATCCTGATAACAATTGTGTTAACTCTTGCTTCTAATCATTTGTTAAATTACCACCAATTTTCAACTTTCATGGATCTTCCTCTGTTCCCAAATTAATCATATCTGGTAGTTGGTCAATAATTACTCTACCTTGTTCATGTCCATTTGTAGTCTTAATATCATCTTTGACGTTTGACCCAGTAAAAGTGATATTGGTACGTTCATTGTTTACATGCGTAAGATATCCATTATGTTCATCATTTTTATTGGATTTGAGGAGTAAACGAAAAAGAAAAGGATAACGAATAAATAACAAGGAAGAATTGATAGAAAGAAAGAAACGAATTTTATTGGATGAATTAATTCAAATTGTCTAACAAAAAAGACCTAACTAATTGACACTAATTATTGAAATCTAATGCTCCTAATTAATCTAATTTTACATTTCTAAAGAGACTTATTCGTGGGAACGGAAAACCAGTTGCACAAAGAGACTGGTATGTTGATATCTTCTCTCTCATTTAGACCGATGTTTCATTGCTGAGTCAAGGCCTTAGATAAATCAGCTACTTGAGGTTCTTGAACATCAACTGGTACTAGGAATGTCTAATGAATGTTTGGAAATTCATGTGAGCATGGTACAGTTGATCCCTTCTTTTGCTCTTAGTTTTAGCCTTCATTTCTTAAATCTTCTCTTTAATGGGCTCATATCCAAGCTTGAATGTTCCAATCTGTTGCTTAAGTTGTTTTAAACAAACTTGTATCCCTTGTCTTGTTTCTTTGATCATATTGACTTTGTTGAAAATCTGTAACCTTAGCTCTTCCAATTCTTCATCCCCAACATAGGTTATAATCATTTCTTTGTAAATCTCATAATCCTATTCCCCAAGAATAGTAGCCAACTGTCCATTGGCTATGAACTTCACTTTCTTATGTAGGCTGGATGGAATGAATGAATCGTCCTTGCTGAATGAATCTATGGTCTTCTTAACAGAAGATTAAAAGTTTATGAGACGTTAAGAACTTAGAAAGGGATAGTAAACACCAGCAGGCTAATTTTGACCTATAACTCGATTTCTCTAATTATTTCCCGTTTTGATCCGTTAAAAGCCCTTACTGAAATCAAGTTGGGCTTTATCTCATTCTCTTCTACACCTAGTAGATTTAGCATCGTCAATGGATACACATTCAATGATGATCCATTATCCATCAGAACTCGAGCAACTACTTTCCCTGCATAATTAACCACTATGAAGAGGGGCTTTGTATGCCGGTCTCCTTCTTGACCTAGCTCGTCTAGGGAAAATGAGATCTGATCCATTGTAAATATCAAGTTTACCACCAGCCTTAGTTTTTTTTTTTGTAGAAATCCCTTCAGGTACTTTGACCTACTTCAAAATTTTAATCAATGCCTCTCGATGAGTATCTGATGACAATAGCAAACCCATTAAAGAAATCTAGGCTGGTACCTTGGTTAGTTGATCCATTATCTTGTAATCACTAGCCTTCACTATCTTCTTGACAACATTCTGATCTTTATCTTCCATATCTTTAAAGATTTTTTGAGAAGCCTCTTCTACAGTGGATTTCCTCTTGGCTTGCTCATGATGATCATAAACTCGTCCTGAGTGGGTAAGCCTACCGACCATAGGTAATGAGGCCCTAGTCATTTGATTCACCACTTTGTAATCCAAAGGTGTTGCTTTATAATTCTTTGAGGCTATTGGAACATTGAAAGTGATCTTCTTAGGCTTTCCTGATTCCTCAACTTTCTTAGTATTTCGATCATATTCAAAAATCAATGGCTTGGGCCCATTTCCTATCATTCCAACCATCCCAGCTGCTTTCTTGGCTTCTGCAATGAGTTTGTCCTCTTCCTCAAATTCTGGACCCCATCCAGTGGGCGAGGCATCGGCGTATTTGGCGGGTGAACCGGTATAATTTACTAAATACTTAAACTTCCCTGTTGGTTCTCCTAGAGTATCAACAGTTGGATCCCTGGCTTCATATCTCTTTCTAAGCTCTCTCTAAGTACTTCTCTTTTACGGTCTCAAAATTGTCATAGCCATGATATCAACTTTCTTTATCTTCCCTTCCTTAAGCAGTCGATATATTGTAGGTTTGGTTCGAGTCTTATCCTGGAGATTCATATCTTGTAAGTGCCTAGCCTTCCTCAGATTCTAAGCTATCTCCTTAATAGTGATGGGGAGACTATCTAGGTTGATTTCTGGTTTAGAAGCTTCAGCATTGATCATATTGATCGAATGTCCATGATTTGGCAGAGGGTTATTAGCCACATTGGGAGTGGGAGTCTAGATGAAATCTAATTGAACCAATTTGGCATCAATAAGATCTAGGATTTTATGTTTGAGTCTCCAACATTGGTCCGTAGAATGCCCCACTTGCCCCAAATGATAATCACATAGAAGCTCCGAGTTGTAATCTCTTGGTCTTTGCCCTTCTCTCGGTATTTCAAATGTCAAAAGATTCTCCTTCCTTAATCGTGTGAGAACCTGACTTAGAGGAATGGGAATATGTGTGACCTGTCTTCTTTGTGGGTGATTGCTACTGGCAAGGTTGTCGGTATCCACAACACTGATAGTGGTTTCCTTGGTTTTATTGGAAAATTTTGGGGGAGGTATCTTCTTTTTAGCTGTTTCAATATTAGGGAGCTTCCCAGTAGCAATAACTTCCTTAATTCGACTTTCTGACACTACAATTTCTGCAAAATCGAAGGCAGGGTACCCAATCAGGTGTTGGTAATATGGACTTCCAAGAGTATTAATGAAAGTAAAGGTCAGATCCTTTTTAGTTAAGGTTGGAGTCATGCTAACTGCCATGTCCCTCCATCTTTGGGCATATTCTTTAAAATTCTCATTGGCCTTCTTTTGAAAATTGTTCAGATCTTACATGGATGAGGCCACTTCGATTTGAATTTATACTGGTTATAGAAAGCCCATGCTAACTTATCCCAAGTATCAATTTCATTCAGGTCTAACTAGGCATACTAGGTTAAAGTAGGCCCAGTTAAGTTGTCCTGAAAAGTTTAGACCATTACCTTGTCATACTTTGTGTATTTCCCCATTTTCTTAATGTACAACCTGGTGTGGAGTTTTGGGCAGCTAGTCCCATTGTATTTCTCAAATTTTGGCACCTTAAATATTTTTGGGAAGTTATTGTCTTCATAGGTCGGCAAACTGATCATTTCCATTTGCTCAAACCCATTCACCATTTCTAAGGTTTTCATCTTCTCGCTTAACTTCTGCATGACCTTTCTTTCCATTTTGCAGTGTTGTTCTTCAATCTCCTTCTTCCATACCTCATTAAGGGCTGATTCTTCATCTTCTAATTCAGGGGGAGGGGTCGTTTCTTTATTCCAGTTTAGATTAGCTCAAGATCCTTGTTTATCGTTAAGGATCCCAATAGCTTAAGTGAGAGCTTGAATTTGTTTGGCCATCTTGTTCATATTTTCTTCTAGAATCGCTACTCTTGGATTGGGCTCGGTTTGATTGACATTTCCAGTACCTTAAGTTGACATCCTTGCCTTAGAACGAGTAAATATCGGGCTTCTAGTTGAGTTTGCTTGTTTAGGCGCTATTTTCGAAATCTTACGCGAAAACCTAAGTCTCAGACTTTTTGGTGAATTAAAGGTTTTTTTTTTCTTTTTATGACATCTGTTATTCTACTGTTTGTCTCTTTTTGTGTTTTTTTTAAGTAAAAAAAAAAACTGAATAATAATAGTAAGTAAGAGATTACGCAATTAATGAAAATTTTATTTACTAAAGCTGTGAATTTATTAATCATAAGATCCAACTTATAAAACGGAATAAGCGAAAAGAAAAGAAAAAATCTTAACTAATTTTCTAAAAAAACAAATTAAATGTTATATCTATAAGAATCGACGGATCTGGCTGGGACGAACTTCATTAACTTTCTTCATAAGTCTTCGTACCGTAACATCCCTTTCTCGAATTTTACTCCTCAAGAATTGATTTTCCTCTAGGAGTTTCTCATTTTCCAACCTTAACTCTTTAACAATCCTCTTACTTTCCTAGAACTAGGCTTCAAACCTAGCACGTATGATGTCTCGATAGTCCCACTCAGTTGGTGAAAGACGTATTGGATTTGGCTCATGTCTAAATACATCTGGGGCTTCATACCGTATCTTTCCAGTCTTCTCCAATTGATCATAAATGAATTGCTTGGTGGTTCGATATTCTCTGACTTTGCCCCTTAAAGTTCTCATATTGACTATCTTCTTGACTTCTCTTCATTCCTACAGCTTCACTAATTCTGCTAATTGTTGGATTATAGTAGCTGTGGGTAGATAAGGATCCTAATAATCCATTGTGGTGAAGTCTAAGGAGTTTATGTAGGCTATTTCTTGCAATGGACCCAACTGTTTGGTGGCACAAGCCAGGAAATATCCATTATAGCTCGTAATACTAATAAGGGGAACTCTTGCATAATCGATACACCCCAAGACGGCTTAAGTGCAGTGGCTCTATCTAGTTGTCCACATAAAGTCTACAGACTGCATTTTGTTGATAACTGACACCCATCCCTTAGATTGAGCTTCATCCAGTACCTTAAGGTGGTGGGTAAAGTCATCAATCAGGTCCATATTCTTTGCCAAGGATTCTCTGAGAAGATTCCCTCTATACCTCTGTATGTGACTAAGAAACCACACAACAAGGATTGTAGGGTTAGCTATGAAATAACCATGCCCCTGCTTCTTCAAGTGGGTAAGTATCTTGAACTATTCTGCTAATAGCAATGGTATATAGGATTTACCAGCTAAGAATTGAATCACCAGCTCAGCGACCCTATAATGGTCCTGGCCATATCTAAAGGGAAACATCACTGTTCCAAATACTGCTACAATAAATGCATTGACCCTCTTTTTAGCCCATGATTCATATCCTTCGTAGAAGATCTAGCGATATTTCTGGTAGGCATTTGGGCTTGAAAACCACTCCACTAATCTTAGGATGTTGAGACATTTTTGGCCCTCTAAAGATAAGAATGGGGCAAGGCTGACTTCTTGACCCCAAATAGCATCATGAAGATTTTCTCAGGTTGGACTTTAAGATCAGGGATAGCTATACCCGCTTTGAGGGGCAAAACATTGGGTAGCTGTGAGTATTCTTCTATGGTGGGTGTCAATACATTTAGGCTGTAGTTGAAAGCTATATATTTTGAGTTCCAATAATGGATGAAGGCCTAAATTAAAGGCCAGTAGAGCTAGACTCGCATAAGGGATATGATCGGCCCGATCTTCTTGTAGACATAATTTTGGTTGGCGAGTGGAAGTTGGTTCAACCAATTTTTCAGGATGGCTTTAGGGAAGGAGTACTTATCTAACTAGACTTCACAGACGGGCTGTAGGCTGACGGGCTCCATATCTATATTACAACAAGACATAAATGAGATAAAGATGCATCGACTATTTACAACGAGGATACTAAATTTAGAATATAGTTATATGTAATGTTAATAATTTCGTAGCTTTTTTAAAGATTTTCTTAGAAATTGTGTAGCCTTTCATTAACTAAAAAGCAATAACAAATAAAATATGTATAATATAAGGAAATACAATATTCATAGAGAAACAAGCGTAATCCAATATATAAAAATGCAATATGTGATACACAGATACAATGTAGTAGGGATGGTAATTAATAAATTACAGGAATTATGATAAATCTATGGTCAAAGAGTGTCCCTATATATAAATATATTCAAAATAGGATTTAATAAAAATGAAGCTCGTGTATACTTATATATAAGGGTTATTGGTTTTTCTTAATTGAAAATGGATGATGAACTGAAATTAAATTAGGCTTTTCCTATAATTTAAAAAAACTACCCCCTTTTTTTAAAAAAAAAGGATGAATATAAGAGGGTGAGATTTACGGGCTCTTTAGCTCTAAGGCTTTCAGATGAGAAGCCTAGTGGGCTACATTAAAACCTGAGTAGGCTTGCCTATCACCGCTAGATGAGGTTAATGACCCTAACGACCTGAGGGTTACATAATGGTGGCCTATCCTCGGTTCCTAAAGTGACCCAAGTCCAACCACATCTGAGCACACAAATAGTTATTGAAAATAAAAAGAGAATCCCCCTAATTTCTCAAGAAGGCCCATTGGGTCGAGCTTTTTCTTAGGTCCTACATTACTAAAAACAATTAGTACAACTATAATATAATACAAAAGCCCATCAATAATTTTTTTAATCTTTACATGGTTAACCTACCAGGCATCCCTAGTAGAGTCGCCAATTCCGTTAAGCCCTATTTCGATTTCCTCAATTTAACTTATATGAAGCTAAGCTCGCTTAATATAAATTACTTGACATTAAACTTAAGAAACTACTTTTCTGAACTTTTTTTTTTAAATTAAAGTTGCCAACCGGTTCTATCGGTAAAAAATAAAATTAAGGTTTTTGACCACTAGTTTGCAAATATACTAAAAAATTTGATTTTTAGAAAATTAAACCAGAAAAAAACTAGATTTGGGAGCTAACCTATTAAGACTAAGTCACCATGTGAAAATTAAAAGAAATTTGATGGGTTTTTCTTTTATAATATTTTCTAAAAATATTAAAAATGTACCTTAATAAGTAAAAATAACTAAAATTACTTTTTTAATTATTTTTATTATGAAATTTCTAGAAAAAGGGAAAAAAATATTTTTTAATGGTTGTCCCGAATGTGCCTACATGCCTACGTACCAACTAATCGAAATCAAATCAACTGTAGTTCTTTTTATAAAATTTTTAATGGGTGGTCTATTTTTATTTTTTAAAACCAAGCCAAGTTTATGTTTTTATCAATTTATTATTTTAAAGAAAAATCCTAAAAAATCTAATTTTCCTAAATTAAACAAAAAAACCTATCTGTCCTTAAAATAAACCTCAATCAAAATTTTTATTTTTCCAAAAAAAAACCCTAAATGTCAAAAATATATTTTATTAAAAATGATTTTTCAAGAAAAAAAACCCTTAATTTAACTAAAAATTTGCAAGAAAATAATTAAGTAAAAAAAAACCTATACTTAAATAGAAAAAAAAAATAACATAACTAATTAATAAATGAAGAAAATAATATATAAAAAAAAACTAAAAAAAAAATTGCCTAGGTCAGGTCAGTTAGTATTGGGCAATGCTAGACGTGATCGAGTAATACTGTGGGCAAGCATAGGCGATGACTTGGACGAGCGCGAGTGAGCGCCTGGGCGTGCAGATAGGCGAGCATTTAGGTGTGCAGATGGGAAAGCGTTTAGGCGTATAGATGGGTAAGAGTGGGCAAGCGTGTGGGCGAGGCTGGGCGATAGCTGCTGGCAAGGTTGGGCGACAACTGTGGGTGAACTGGGTGACAGCTGCGGTTGAGGCTAGCCGATAGTATGGGCGATAGTGGGCAATGGCTTAGGCGGTCCTTGGCGACGCAATGGGCGACACTGGGTGATGGCCTAGGTGGTCTTGGGTAACGTGATGGGCAATGTTGGGTATTAGTTGTGGCATGTCAGTAGCAGTAGGCTTGAGCAGTATTGTGGGCTAGGTTTTTGGGTAATGGCGCTTGTTTAGGCAATGGTACAGCATGTGGAGGTTATAGGGGGATGTACGATGATGGTGCATGAAGGCGCATGTGGTGTGGGTGGTGGCATGTGAAGGCGAGTGTGGTATGGGTATGAAGTGCTATTGTTGGGTGTATGTGATTAAAAAGAAAAGTCCCTCTGACTCTTTGGCTAATGTGTTATTTATAAGTTGTAAAATCAAATCTTTCGTATCGAAGATACGGAAGATTTGTTTGTGATTTAACCTAGATTCACCTTAACTTCTAGAAACCCTAGCTAGTTCGGGCTTTTCTTTTAAGGCGCAGCTCGATCCAATTTAGCCCAATAATTTAACAAATCTTGATTTTTAGCCCCTAAATTGGTTTAGCCCAAAACTAATGGATTTAGCCCAACTTGACACAACTTGACTCCTAACTTGATTTTCTTTTTCTTCTTTTTTCTTTTTTTCTTTGAATTTTCATTTTTTATTATTTTTATTTTTAAATTTTTTTTTACTAACCTAGCTCAATTAATAAAAATGACATGGCAAAAATAAAAATAATTTGGCAAAAATGAGGCGTCTACAATATACAATGTAATCGTATATATTGCTGATTTCCTTTCTTTAGTCAATCTTCTTAATGTTGCACCAACATTCAGTTGAGGAGTAGGTTGTACATCTGGTTGTTTAATGATTTCAAGAACTTGTTGAATAGCTGGATCAACTAGCTCATTAGTGACTTATAGAACTTCAACAGTTGGTTGTTTAACATTAGGATAGACTTGAAGGGTGTTGTATATAACAACCAATCTTTCACTCAAAGTGGAAGTTTGAGTGTCATAATGATCCTTCTCAAAAATTAAATTTTGAGATTGATCACTCCTACTAATCAAGTCTTTCTTAAGAAACTTTGCATTTCTTGATTCTACAATCTTAGTGCTATGAGATGAACAATAAAATCTATATCCTTTGAACTTTTTAGCATACCTAATAAAAAAACCCACTTATTGTCCTTAGGTCCAATTTCTTTTCTTGTGGTTTGTAAACTCTTCCTTCAGATGGGCATCTCTATATGCATATATGTTGCAAATGTGGTTTCTAAACCTTAAACAACTCAAATGGTTTCTTAGGTATAACTTTGGTTGGAACCTAATTTAGCATATACATTGCTATTTAAGATCATCATTCCACAAGGATTTGGGTAGCTTAGGACTACTAAGCATACTTCACACCATGTCCATTAACATTCTATTTCTTCTTTCTACCACACCATTTTGGTCTAGAGACCTAAGCATGGTGTATTGGGCAACTATCCCTTACTCTTGAAGAAATCTCACAAAAGGACTAAGTGCCTGTCCATCCTTAATGTATCTACCATAATATTCTCTACTTCTATTTGATGTCATGATTTTAATTTGCTTTTTGTATTGTTCCTCAACTTCCACTTTAAACGCTTTAAACACTTTAAAGGCATCTAATGCTTCATTTTTATTATGAAGCAAGTAGAGATACATGAATTGTGAATAATCATCCATAAAAGAGATGAAGTATTTTTTACCATACATGTCCACATCTAGACAATAAATATCCATATGTATGACGTGTAATAGGTTTGAACTCTCCTTAGCACCTTTCTTTACCTTGTTAGTCTACTTTCCATTTATGCAGTCTATATAAGTATCAAAATCTATGTAATTTAGAGTATCAAGTACTCCATAATTCACCAATTGTTTAATCCTTTCAATAGATATATGGCCTAATTTATGGTGCAATAGCATAGAGGAGTTTTCATTCATAACACATATTTTAATGCTAGCTTGAACATGCTTATTTTACTTTAATTAAGGTAAAATAAACAAAAATTATGTTTTATCAATGCAAAAATATGTGCAAAATTATTTAAATTTATGAATCATGTAACAAATAAAACTGCTTGTAGGCTAAGTTATATTTAAAGATTCATAAATATACTTTATGATAAAACTAACAAACTATATGCTTTTCTTAATCCCTGTGGGCAAATTAAGAAAAATAATCTATTATTCCATCCTTAATTAATCATAAAAATATAATAAAAATTCTTGTGAGATAAAATTTACTATATTTAATATGACTAATCGCAGTTAATGTCATTTACTATATGAGACCAAATGTGCTTAATAATCTCAACAATATGATGGCTTTAATTTCACTTATGACAACTTCGATAAACTCTAATCAAGGTAGAAATAAAAAACTGCTCTAATACGAATTATTAGATACAAAATCTTAATTTGTATATAAAATCATATAAAATAAATTAGTGTAGCAAAATAGGATCAATAAATCTCGAATCATTGATTAGTAGATTTTATCTAAAACCATCTTTATTTTGTAACTTGAATGCTTCTAGCCCCTTAACCAACTCTTTTGATGGTGTATTGTTTATTTAAGGTTTTGAGTATATGGAGGCTAGGGACCTAAGTGGTTTTCAATCATATATATAGTCCTCCCATCAAGGACTACTTTAAAAAGCCATAAATTGACTTGATTCATAAAAATAAATGTAGGCCGCAATTAGATAATGGATTTGGCCTTATGTAACCACTTTATACATTTTATATAAATAAATTACTTAAATATAAAATATGTATTACATAAAATAGAAGGGTCCATAATCACAACCCCATCAAAATAATAGTTGCAATGATTATGTGTTGTTTTACAAGGAATACATAAAGAAAAAAGATGAGTTGAAGTGCTAAAATAAGTTGTGTTAGTAGAGATATTATTATGAAATATTGTTCTTACTCTTGCTGTTTTACTTTTGTTCAAGAAAAAAGGTAGATGATGGATTGATTCAACTTTGTTACATCTTACTTCTGAGGAAATAATGGGAAAGTTACTAGAATTAATATTTCATGATGATTGCTTCAAAGTAAATGTCCAACTAATACAAAATATAAATTATATTATATGATATTAAGCTAACATCTCTTTCTTATATAGCATATTGGTCAAAGCAAGCTTTTTCTTATATATATATATATATAATATCTGTTTAGTTTGGTTTGCTTAGTTGAATGAATCATGAACCAAACTACTAAGATTGAATTGAACCCTGAACTGAACAGATTGAAAAAATTAATTTTTTAGTTACATTTGTGGTTTTAACTCGTTTTACCTAATGGACGATTTAAGGATTGTTTTGAATCATTTTAGGGAAGAGGTTTAAGGAAGGTAGGGAGTGTTATCAATGATACATCGCGCTAGAAGCATATAAAGATGACCATACCAAGGGGATGGGTCCAAGCTCATGGAAAGCTTAAAGTGAAGGATGGAATGCATGAAAATAAGCAAAAACTCATCAAACAAATCTAAGGATATAATGCACCAAGGAACTCTGTGGACTCACAAACTAGCTCGATATGTTGTATGAGTTAGTTCAATGAGGTCACTCATTACCTAGTCTTGCTCAAAGGTTAGGATAAGAGTTAGACAAGCAAGTAGAACTAGCTCGTAAGAAAAAAGAAGATTTTGTATGCTTAATGATTCCAAAGATGATGATCTTACAACTACATAAAAAGGGGTATTTATGCCTCGAAAATCTAAGACTTCCTTTACTTAAAGTGGAAAAGATAAAAGGGCACTGTTTAAAAGAGGTAAAGTATAAGAAATATAAAAGAGTACAAAAGAGAAATTGGAAAATAGGTGATTTGTGTAGCAGATTCCATTATATGGGAGGCTTGGATACGTGGTTGGTAGATATTAGCAAGTTGTAAGTAGAAATGGACGTTGGCGTATGAACATTTTGGTTGACGTCGAGCTAGCCTGCAGGCTCTTTTGTGGTGGGCTCAGCTTGGACATTATTTATGTAGCTTGGAGCAAGGTTGGCTAAGCTGATAAGTAAGTGAGCTAAATTGTTTCTAAGCATTCCCTAAGTCGGCATCCAAAGGTCATTGATAAGAATGGGGGTGTTTAGCTTGGAAATGGTGATAAGTCGGTAGTTAGAAATGGCTTGGATTCCTCAAGCGTAGGTTAGGAAAGGAGAATGCTCCTTACTAAGCTCTCAAATCCTCATGCTTGAGCTCATGTAAGAGGACCTATAATTTGATTCCTATCATTCTCCCCCAGTTGATTTGGATTTGGTATCAAATCCAGTTAATCTTCCTATTGTGCTTTGTTTGGTTGGTAGGGGCTTAGATCAACAATGTTAAATACGTCAGATACTCCGAAGTCTTCAAGCAGTTCTACTAGATAGGCATTAAGCTCGGGTAGATAATTTATTCTTCCTCCGACTTGAAAACCTCTTTTTGCTTAGGTGTAACCATACTAGGTCACCAGACTAAAATTGCTTCACCTTTCTTCCTCTTCCCTTCTCCTCCATCTTCTTAGCGGTTCAATTGATTTGCTAAGCAACTTTCTGGTAGATTTGTTGGAATGATTGAGGCTTAGTTCTTACTTCTTAGTTGGATGATGGCATTGGGGTGTGATTAAAGGGTAGTTCAGGATTGAAGCCGTAGACGACCTCAAGTGGTGTATGCTTAGTGGTGTTGTGCACTGTTCTATTATAAATAGATTCTACCATAGACAAACATATATCCCAGTTACTTAAGTTCTTTCCCATTACAGCCTAGAGTAATAAGCCTAAACTACAATTGGCGACCTTTGTCTGGTCATCGGTCTAAGGATGATTAGAAGTGCTAAAAAGTAGTTTGGTTTCCATCCAACGCTAGGGAGTTCTCTAGAACCACGCTCCTCGGTACTTTGTGCAAACTAATGATCTCTTATAAAAAGAGAAAAAGCAATAGTCGAAGCATCATTAGTTTTTTCATAGAGCATGCCATCTTACTAAATCTGTCCATGACGACCATTATAGAATCTTTGCCTCGAGCAGTTTGGGATAAATGGAGGACAAAGTCCATAATCAAATTTTCCCATGATTTGGTTGGGACAAGTAGAGGCATAGCCTTCCTTTATTTAGCTCTTCTTTTTGCTCTTTTGCGAATCGTACAACTCTTAACCACACGGTGCACATCGTACCTCATCTTTGGCCAAAAGAACCTTGCATTCAACAGTTCATATGTCTTCTCCCTAAAATGTCTAGAAAGTTCATTAGGAGCTTCTCTTACTAGTAACTCTCTTAAGGAACTGGTTGGCACACATAACTTGCTACTTTAGAATAAATATTCGTCCTCTATATGGTATTTATCTGTTGTCCTTCCTTCTTTACAACGTCCATATATGGGACTAAGGTGAGGGTCTTGAGGATACTACTCTTTGATGCTTGTAAATCTTAATACTTTAGTCTGCAACTTAGTAAGAAGAATATGTTTTCTTGACAGGGTATCGGCAACCACATTAGTCTTGCCTTACTTATACTTAACTACAAAGTGGAATGCCTTTGAAAATCACATCCATCTTGCTTGTCTCTTAGAAAGTTTTATTCGACTCTATAGGTACTTCAAGGACTTGTGATCTGTGTAAATGACAAATTCCTTTAGAAAAAGGTAATGTTGCCATACTTGCAGAGCTTGGATGAGTGCGAGGAGTTCTTTGTCATATATAGAGTAATTCAACTGTAGTCCTCTTAATGTCTCACTATGATATGCAACAGGTCGGCCTTCTTGATTAGTAGAGCTCCTATGCCAACACCTAATGCGTTACATTCTCGCTTAAACACCTTCTCAAAGTTAGGCAAAGCCAACATGGGCACAGAGGTCAACCTCTCCTTCACCTTACCAATACTCCTTTCTTCTCTTTCTCCATACTTAAGCTCAACATTCTTCTTTGTTAACTTAGTGAGTGATGCAACAATGGTACTAAAATTTTTAATAAAGCGATGGTAAAAGAAAGCGAATTCATCAAAGCTTCTTACTTTGGTATAAGTAGTTAGGGTTAGCTATTCAATAATAGCTTGGATCTTTTCAATATCAATACATATGCCTCCTTTACTCATAACATTTCCAAGGAAGATCACTTTTTCTTGATAGAAACAACACTTCTTTAGATTCCCAAAGAGTCTTTTAGCTTAGAGTACGTCAAATACAGCTCGAAGATAGTCGGTATGACTTGTAGGTCGATACTGTACACGAAGATTTCCTTAAAGTAAACTACAACAAATTTCCTAATTAGATCTTGTTGTACAGGGTTCATTAACCTCTTAAAAGTGCTTGGCGCATTTGATAAGCTAAAAGACATCACCATCCATTTGTATAGACCATGTTAGGTCTTACAATATGATTTTTTATTCATCTCCTTGCTTCATGCAAATCTAATGATAACCAAACTTCAGGTCGATCATATTGAATATTTTAGCACCACTAAGTTCATCTAGCATATCATTTAGTCTTGGAATGGAGCACCTGTACTTGATCATGATCTTGTTCTTGGCTTTGTTGTCCACATATATACGCTAAGTACCATCCTCCTTCGATGTAAGTAACGCTAGTACCCCATAAGGGTTGAGACTTTCTCTTACATATCCCTTCTCTAGTAGCTTGTTGACTTGTCTCTAAAGCTTGACAGCTTACTCAAGATTCATCTAATAAGTAGGTTTGTTTAATAAGGTGGCACCAGGTATCAAGTCAATACAGTCCTCAATTCCTCAGAAAGAGAGAAGCCCTTCAAGCAATTGCTTAGAAAATAGATCAACATATTCATCGAATAGTTCCCTGACCTCTTTATGTAGCATAGTTTATTCCTTTGATTCTAATAGCTTTCTCATTAGTAGAAAGGTTGGCTCATTAGATTTAATGGCTTCTTGGAGCTTAGATCGACTTAGAACTAATGTCTTCTTTAATCTACTAGCTAACTTAGCCTGTAATTTGCTCAATTGATTTCATGTCATAGGGTTTATGGTGATCTTCTTCCCATTCTTCATAAAGGTATATGTATTTCTAAACCCATCACGAATGACCCTTTGATTAAATAGCTAAGGTCGGCCCAATAGTGCATGGAATGCGCACATAGGCAATACATAGTAGAGAATTTAGTCAGAATAATTCCCAATTGAGATCAATTGTAGCACTTGTTGAGTGATATGTAGTGCTCCCTTCTCATTTAACTAATGCAGCTTATATTGTCTTGGATGTGATAAAGTTGGCAACTTGAGTTTCTAAACCAGGTCGGCAAATGCCACATTAGTGCAACTTGTACTATTTATAATGAGTGTACACACCTTTTCATTTACCTTACATGTAATATGAAATAAGTTTTCCCGTTGCTCTTCTTTAATAGTTGGTTTAATACTCAGTGCTCTTTAGACAACTAAAGTTATCTTGTTTAGGTTGTTAGCTTACACATTTTCCTCTATAAGCTCTTCATCATACACCTTGACTTTCTCCTCTAAACCAGTCTTTTCTTTAGGCTCTTTGTAGGTACTATCTACTTCAATGGTAGGTACTTCTCCTTTGATGATCATTGTACGTCGATTGGGACACTAGGCGGCTATGTAACCAAAACCCTAGCACTTGAAAAATTTGATTTGGCTTGTCTTCCATCTTTATCCTTGCCCTTACTCATAAATTCTCCTTAATACTTCTTGGTTAGCAGTACAGTTCTTTTGTTCAATCATCATCTTAGTCCTCTTACTAGCCTCAGTATTATATTGAGGTCTACTGATACCTTGGGTAAGTTAGCTACCTTGAATAGGTTAGCTCAATTGAGGTTGAGTTGGCCTATTCCTCGTTTATCTCTCCATACATTAAGCAACCCTTATAGCCTCATCTAGAGTGACAAATTGTTCTAGCTCCATTATATCCCTAATATACGTCCTCCACCCAGTTAAGAATCTAGATACTATTCAGGCTAAAGGTTCATTTACCTTACATCTTATCATAAATACCCAAAACCCTCATGCGTACTTATCGATAGTGTGGTTTCCTTGCCTTAGTTGTTGAGTTGAGCAAAATTATCTTACAAGTAAGTGTCTAACATAAATTTGGCTCTAAGGACTCGCTTCATTTTAGGCCAAGTACTAACCTTTCTATATCTATCTTGCCTCATCAAGGCTTAAAAGTTTCTCCATCACATTGTAGCATAGCCTAAGAATTCGATAGCAGCGGTTCTAACCTTATCATAATCCTTATACTAATAATATTCGAAAACTCGCTTGACATTCTCTTTCCAATCTAAGTAATCATCAACCTTTCCTAAGTTGTTGAAGCTCGAAACCTGGAGTTTTATATGGTTAGTAGCTCATGGTACATAAGCTCTGTGCTCTGCTTCATAATACTCATCTCTTTCCATCTCATCTACTTCACCTAAATCTATTCTTCTTCTCACATGTCTCCTACTCCTCTAACTCCTCCACCTAATTCTTACCAAGCTAGGTGTTGCATATACATAAGTTAAGCATCTTGTGGGACACCTCTAACTTCAGGAGTAGCTTGGGGGAGTATTTTGATAGTTCTCAATGGGTCAGGAAATGAATGCATGAATGGCTCACTCAACTCTACTATCATATTATTAATTACTTCATTGATTTGTTCATTGAAGCTTATAGGGGTTTTTTGTTGATTATGGTGAATAACCTCACTTTGTCGTCTCCAATACTAGCATTAACAAATGAATCAGTCATTATTTTACTCAACTTTACGTTCACAACAAATAGATAACACTTATATTAACCATAAAACAACATACTCACAGCCTAAAATTAGTTAACACATTAACTAGATGAAATATGCTTAGGTTCTCTTTGGATATAAACCAAAACACCTTACTATAGAGATTCAACACTACAACTAACTAGGTCGATCCTCTCACAAAAATACATAGTTACTACTTACTCTATTTTCTACAACTTGAGAAAGAGTAGAACAGAGTGTCAAACAATGACCACCATAATAAAATAAAATCACCACTTCCACTGCTCACTTAACGCTTACAGCTACTTACATACAGCTCTAATGTTTACCACATTGCTTAACACATCTTAAATATGAATGATAAACAATGCAATAAGCAAAGACATAACTTAATAGTGACTTACTCAATGCGTACCTTTGCTCTGATACTAAGACGATATGCTATGCTAAGAGTAGATGAGGATGACCATACCAAGGGAATGGGTCCAAGCTCACGAAAAGCTTGAAATAAAGGATGGAATACAAGAAAACAGGTAAAAACCTATGAATGAATACAAGGATATGATGTACTAAAAGAGTCTGTGGACTTACGAGCTAACTCGATATGATGTATGAGTTAGTTCAATGAGGTCACTTATCACGTAGCTTTGCTCAAAGGTTAGGATAAGAGTTAGATAAGTAAATAAAGTAGCTCATAAGAAGAAAGAAGATTCTATATACTTAATGATACAAAAGATAATGATCTTGTGGCTACATAAAAAGGGGTATTTATGCTAAAAAAATCTAGGGCTTCCTTTACTAAAAGTGAAAAAGATAGAAAGGGTGTTATTTAAATGAGGTAAAGTACAAGGAATGTAAAATGGAACAAAAGAGAAATAAAAAAAATAGGTGATCCATAAGGTAGATTCCATCACATGGGAGGCTTAGACATGTGGTTGGCAGATATTGGCAAGTTGCAGGTAGAAACAAACACTGGCATAGGAACATTCTAGCTGATGTCGAGTTGACTTGTAAGTTCTTCTATAGTGGGCTCAACTTGGAAATTGTTTGGGTAGGTCGAAATGAGGTTGGTCAAGCTGATGGGTAAGTGAGCCAAATTGTTTTCTAAGCATTCCTTAAGTTGGCATCTAGAGGCCATTAATAGGCATGGGGGAGCTTGGCTTAGAAATTGTAACGGGTTGGTGATCAGAAATAGCTCAAATTCCTTAAGTGTAGGTTGGGACAGGAGAATGTGCCTTACTAAGCTCTCGAATCCTACTACTCGAGCTCAAGTAAGAGGACTGTAGCTTGTTTCCTATTAGTAAGGGTGTTACTCTTGATATACTTATAAAATGACCTATAAATTGATGATAATAGGAATGAATTGAGTTGTACATTGAGAAAAGGGGAAGAACTGTGCTTAATTGTAAGGTCTCATAATAAGGACGTCGTAGTTAAGGGAAGGAAATTGTAATACCTCATGTGATTTTATAACCCCATATGTGTTATAGAAAAGGAGTTGTGTTGGTTTATAAAATTAAGGTAGCGAAAGTCATACTAGCACTAGTTTAACACTTATAGGCTAAGTGGTTCTAAAAGGCCCTTTTGATGTTTGTTTATTGGCATGGCTACTGACTACTTTTAGTTTAGAGTGTTACACTCTATAGGGCTTTTATCATATACCTAAAATTCACCCCTAGAAAGTTTATAAAACCTACTACTAGACTTGACCTGACTTGATAACCACTTTCATGATAAATGAAAATTAAAGGGTTAATTACAAATACGTGATTTGTGTTATAACAGTTTTGCAAAGAGGTGACTTATGCTTTTTTTTTTTTTAACAAAGATATGACTCGTATATTTTCGTTTTTTTGTTAATGGTACTTAAGGAACATGTGACACACTTTTATTGGTTAATTTAATAATTAAGTAAATTGAAGAAATAAATGTAATTAAAAATTATTAAAAATACATTAATTAAAGTAAAAAGAAAAAAAACTAAATTTTTTTCTTTTAAAAATGAAAAGGAGCAGCAACTACTACAAGGCCGCTTATTAGCTATGGGTATAACTGAGTTGAGTCCAACTAATACAGTATTGAGCTCAAGCTCGAACTCTACTAAAAAAATTTGAAGCTTAAGCTTGGCTTGATTAAGCTTAAGCTCGACTCAAAAATATATTTGTTAAGCTTGAGTTCAACTCGATTAGCTTGCTTATACTCAAATATTTTCCTAAAGAACTTCAAACTCACTTATATTTAAAAAAATTATACTAAGCTTATTTAGGCTCGTGAGCCTAACGAGCTTAGTATTTTAAAGCTCAAGCTCAACTGGATTTGTCACTCAAGTAGCTCAAGCTCGATTTGATCGTTATCGAATTAAATTTGAGTAAAAGTTAAGTCAAGCTTAAGTAATTTGTAAACCAACTTGGTTCCGTTATACCCTTATTAGCAGCCACCTAAGGCCATGGGATGGTCGATAATTATCGAGGACAGGTTGTGCGACCTTCTTTTCACAATTGTTGGCCATCCTCTAGCCTTACTTAGCTGGCAAGTGGCCTTTTGGCCACCACGGGTGGCAACCCACATCTCTATAGGTCATGTAACCCATAAAGTGATGGTATGTAATCGTCCATAACGTTAGGGGGTCGCGCGAACTGCCTAAGGCGATTGTCTACCTTGCTAAAGATTAAAAAAAAAAAAAACGAAAAGCTCAAAAAACTAACAAGTGTAACCTAACTTTGACTCGTTAGGTTTTGGCTATAATTTCCTTTTTTCTTTTTATTAGTGATAGGTTGTTGCCCATTACCTTAAGAGGTTTGGGCTACCACCTACTACTACTTTATGGGTTACATAACTTACACAAATGTAGGTTGCGAAACATGGTGACCAAAAAGCCATTTGCCAACCTCCCCTTACCATTTGCCAGCCACCTCTTAGCCTTAGGATAGCTGATAAGTAGACTTATAGCAGTTGCTACTCTTTTTCATCATCTTTTTTTTTTCTTTTTATGTTTAATTAATGCATTTTTAATAATTTTAATTATATTTATTTCTTTTATTTGCTTAATTAATAAATTGGTAAATAAAAGTGTGCCACATATCCCTTAAATGCTGTAGAGGGCTAAATCTGATTCATGGGCTTCAAGTCTAATAATGACATAGATTTGACTCTTTGGACTAAGGTAATAGGGTTAGGAGAGTTAAGCCCATAAGATTTTGGGATGATCAAGGGAGATTTGGCATGGGGTAAAGCCTATTAGAGTAGTCCCCCCTATCTAACTTTTCTTGATTTGGGTTAGACTAAAAGATAATAAAGCCTTTTATTAGGCCTAAACCTATGAAAATGCCTACTTGATATCCCTCTATAAGAGGCTTCAATCATAGCCATTGATCAACATCATGATCCAATGGATCGAATCCACCTACCATCTCCTATAAATGCCCCCTTCAATTCCTCATTAGGATGAGAGACAAATTCCGACTAACGTCGTTACTCTACTAAAATCCTATCTTAAATATCAAAGTTCAAATACCCAAACATATTAAGAATATTACCTTGTTTTTCATTCATTGTGGGCTTTGATGCCATTGCGCTCCTCCACCTGTCACCTCATATATTAAAGCCTATCGAGATTGCTTACTCCTTATCCCTATCCTAACTTACTTGATTATCCTATAAATACAAGTCAAATCATTTCCTTAATCACATATAGTGTAATCTATCACGCAACATGCATGTGACCTCTTTTGTTTCCAACAAACCTACACATTTTCTTAGCGACTCCATTATAGAGGAAAGATTTGACATTCACATCATGGTAGCTCCATGAAGAAGGCTTGTTGATCCTACGGATGGCAATGATTAAGAACAAGATAGTATTATTGTTATCAATAATGAAAATCCACCTCTAATGGGAGGTACAAATCAAGGATATGGTACTTAAGAAGATGTTCCTGACAATATGTAACTAGTGTGAGAGCTACAACAAACCAATTAGAGTCTGAATGAGCTCAGGCTAATGTTTGCCCAGTGTATACTTGTTTTGGCCACTTTTGCTACTGTACAATAAGGGGTAAATACTATGGGTCCCTCTAGTGTGATGTAATAATATATTACACAAGCTTCTCAACTACTTAATCCCTCGATTACTAGCGAGCAGGATGTGTCACACCCTGAAGCGATAGAGTCCTAATAATTCTACCATGCAAACCATTCTAGGTTAGAAGTTAACCTTACAACCAATATTTTAGACCTGATCTACATAAAGCATCTATAACTAACCTACTTTGAAATAAACGGTTCATAAATTAAGTAAGTTATTTACCTATGAAAGTATGGAAATATATATATATATATATATATATACACCAGATTTAAGTATTACAAATAATGTTTATAAGGTTTTATTATCCTACACTTTCTAAGTAATACATTATTTGATGATGAAATATTCTGAATAAAAGCTAAAACCTTAAAGATATATCTATGCTTTAGAAGTATTTCTTCACTCTCTAGGATTCAGTAGTTGCCAACTATAGGGTAATTGTAAGCTGCTTCCTAGCTAGTACTTGCAACAAGTCTATAGAGATGTGAGCAACCATAGCTTAGTAAGTTGGGATAGAGACTTAAAACCATATAGTAAGCATAAATAAGATTGTCAGCCAAATTATTAGGTGCAATGCATGCTTAAGCAAATGCCATCGTACGATATTGTTCGACCCATTGTAAGATTACAAAAATTGTACCCGCTTTAATTGGGTTGAGGAGTTTCCATTAATGTAATAGGTTACGACTAAACCCAGGCTTGTGTAACAGAGACACTGTTCCTCCTATGACTACTTTTGCACCATTGACTTCACCCTTGCTATAACTTCCTCACCTGTCACTTAATTTAACTAAAGATAAAGAAGGGACCAATTATGTTATCCAGCGTTATCCTTTTCGAAGGGGTTAGTATTTGGCTAGAGAATCTTAATGTTCCCCTGATGGGTTGCTATGTAGGTTCAATTTATGTTTACAAGTCATATATTTGATTAGGTCCAGTTTAGGGTACTTAATCATTTCATACAAGTCATATAATACAAGCCAGAGCAATAAATCAAATCACATCATCAACTCTAAAATAGACACATGTACACAGTTAATTATCTAACAAACATAATCAAGTACAATTTCAAGCCTCTAAGTATAACAAATTAGTACTCCAAAATATAGTAACGTATTAATGCCAACTTATCTTGTATCCTTGGTTACTCACTCAACTAATCGAAGGTTAACTTGTCTCTGTGTATCCTATAATATATAATATAAATATGTTTTAATATTTATATCATGATGATATATATATATACTCTAGGTTATGATTTAATTCAATTCTTCCCATATACATATTAGTTATTATTAATTTATCTTAGGTTAGCTTAGGGTTTGGTTTCCAAATCCGATTCCGAGTTAGGTTTTTAGATTGGTTCTAATCATAAGTATTATACATAAATGCTAAAAATGCGATTTAAAGACAAATGTGAAATTTATCACATTAGGCTCGAGTATCATAATTATTACTTTTAATCTAAATCAATATTCTATTCTTCTTGGTACACTTAAACCCTTATTAGTATACAAATTTAATTCTGATGTAAGAAAATTTTATATATTTCACATAAATAGCTAAATTTAAGTTTCCTACTAGATTTATTATATATTTTATTATTATTATTATATTACCAATTTTTATTCTAATAATTTCTATTTTTTATATTTCCGATTTCACATATTATGTATTATTACCTATTATATACATAATACATACATCCAATATCCACATCACTTTAAATATCATCTCTTAACTTCAATTAACATCTTAAAATATTTAAATTAATTCCAAATTAGATTTTACACCTAATTACCCTAATTTACAAAATTAACTTAAAATTTTCCATTTTTACCTATTACATATATACTACATATTACCTTAATAGTTACATCTAATATCCTAAATACCAAAAATATCACACTTCATTAGATTTCAGCATCCTAAAATATATAATTATGCACTAAATAATTAATTATCTATTTAATTACTTAATTAACAAAAATTACCCATTTTATGCATCATTTTAAGGACTAAAAATTATCGAAAAATTTCAAAAAATCATTTTTGAAAAAGGACTCATAGCATTATTTTTAATTCTCTAACTAATCTATACAAAATTTTTAATCTCAAAGCTATACTCCTAAGGTAATTTATTTCTAAACCAAAACATGCTCGGTTTGGCATGATTTTTTAAGGACAATATATTTCTAGATACAAAATCATCAAACTAAATTTTTTTCCTAAATCTACATGCTTAAAAACCCTACAATACAAAATTTCATAATTTTCTAAAACTATTTGGTATGTTTCACAAACTATGAAAAGTCAGAAGGAAAATTGAACTCACCATAATTGGCGGCTCCAGCCAGTATTGGTCATCGTAGCCTTATCGGCTGGTCTAGGTGCTGCTACCATCGTATGGTGGTGGTAGCTCTAACAGATTTTTGCTAATTTTTTTAAAACCGTAATTTTCTCTCAAATTTTTTACCCTCTCAATGTTCAAATGATCTTCTGTAATTTTTTTGGCTATTTATAGAGGTGTTGAGGAATTAGTATGCATTAATTTGATTAGATAATTGCCTTATCTTATCTTTCTTCACTTTTTATTTGTTGTATTTTAATTGGTTGATTTTGTTTTTTGTTTTTTTTTTATTTCCAAGCTGCCACCATTACTTTCTAGAGTTTTTGTCATTTTTCCTAATTTTTCTTTAATTATTCATGCATTTTCCTTAATTAATTAACTTTATTTTAGTATATTTCACATATTTTAAGCAACTACGCGTATTTCTACTTACATGTAAATACATATATAGTATAAATAAATACTCCTAAATATTATTTAAGTTATTTTATAATTTTTAGTGTGCATATAATTTATCTCTAGCTATTCGTTAGTTATCAAAATATATTTTATGCATTTCCGATAAATAACGAGTAATATCCTTAAAATTTGAAAATCTTATACTATCTTATTTTATTACTTATTTTCTTAAATTCAAACTATTTTATTACTTATTTTCTTAAATTCAAACTTATAGAGTTACCTTTACTAATAATCTTAGCTTTATTGTAAAATTTAGGTTAGATTGGACAATTTGTTCGATCTAACTAAATTTTACAAACTGAACCCTAAATATCTGATTGTGATTGTTACAAGATGCTCTTAGAGTTGAGGAACAACCTTTTGTAGTGGAACCTGTACCCACATAGCATAACCGGCCTAAACTAATAAATTAAGGAATTCAGATAGGAGGCTCATCATCTTTACATGTTACTTTACGTATTACAATTGTTGAGTTTGTGCTCCTTACCCCTATGACTTTAGCATTGACAAATTCTATTCCTGTGAGCTTCACCAACCTTGCTCCTACGATGATAGTAAGGATAGAAGCATCTGCTTAGAGGGTTTCATTTGTGAGTAAAGAGGATTTAGATGTGTAATTAAGAGAAATACAGGCAAAATCTATGTCAATCGTATTAAAATTGAAGCTCCGGTAACATTTATGCATTACTATTAAGCCCTATCCAAAAGATTATGTAAGTCCTAAATTTATGTTATTTAACAAGAAGAAGGGAAGCGTTAAGGAACACTTACTGAAATTTATTAAGACCTATCAAGCTTAGCTTTTTCTTCGAGTTTTTATAAATTAGTCTTCTTTAAATTAATCAATATTAAATGTTATTCGTTTAAAATTGATTTATTTAAAGAAAACCAGTTCTTTTAACTTTGAAAACATTTTGGAGTTGCCACCCGACTGGATTCGAGAAAGAGAGTTAAATTATAATCAATTGGATATGTTAGTTATAATTTAGCTACTAGTTTCTTGATAAAACCAAAATTTAAAACGATTTTAAGAACTAGAAAAATGGGTTTGAAGGTTAGGATTTTTAAACTCTTATGGATACCATTAACTTTCCAATTTTAGATCTAATCCCTTAAAATCACTTTTCAATAATTATCATAGAAAAACAGAATTTAATCATTAACTAACAAATTTGAACAATTTAAACTAAAGTGGAAAAATGGTTCTCTTTTGTTTTTTACCATCGCCCATGCAGGTGTCTACGTACTTGCTATTCAGGATCAAACGTACGTAGTTCTTTTATTTGAAAACTTTAGTTGGGTAAGTTAATTTCAACTTTTGAAAACTAGTTGGATTTACATTTTAAATTGATTCAAGTTTATTTAAGAAAATGCTAAAGGGTCCTAAAGTTGGTTTTATTTGAAAATTCTAAAAAAAGGCCCTAATTTTAGAAAAGGTCAATTTTATTTTGTCCTTATTGAATAAACTATTTTCTAAGTGATAAAACCTTATTTATTAATATATTTTTTATTATTTATTTTTTATTTTATCATCTTAAGTCTTAGTTAGAATAGAAAATAAACTAATATGTCCCTTCTTCTTTCTCTTTTTTTTTTCTTTTTCTTCTTTTCTCTTTTTTTGCTTTCTCCTTTTTTTTTGTTTATGTTTATGTTTTTTTTTTATGGTTTACAAATACATGAGAAACAAAATAAAATAAAATAATTAATTATTAAAAAAAAAAAAGAAAACTAGGTCGACTTTAGGTCAGCTTCATCTTCACCAACTACAACAATTGATCGGGGTGGTTTCAGACAATTATTAATAACAAAATAAGCGGGGAATGGGAGATTTTTGTCTTTCGTATTGGAATTGGTTGGAGGGGGGGAGGGGGGGTGGTGGGGGTTTAGGGTAGGCTTGGTGCCTTGATGTTCAATGGTTGTTTGGGTCATGATTGTAGTCAATAGCTTGTGGTGATTGTCATTGGTGGTGCACAGTGATCACTGGAAGGGAATCGGGTAGGCTTGGTGCCTTGATGTTCAATGGTCTTGGAAGAGGATGCTTAGAGAGAGAGAATCCTAGAAAGATAGATAGAGAGGGAGAGAGAGCAGATTGAAGATTGAGAGAGAGAGATAATTTCTGATCTTCTGTATAGTTAAGAATGAACAAATGGCTCCCATTTATACTAATCAACTACTAATTAAACTTGGAAAGCTCGAAAATTTTGAAAGTCTCTATTGATGAAAATTGACTTGAAATCATTTTTTTTTTTAATTTTTAAGCTTGATTTGGGTCGTGTAAATGGAGGAATTTGGACGATTTTTTTATCTCAATTCAAAGTATGCCAAGTGTACAACACGATTTCACCAAATGGTGAAATCATATAGTAAATGGGGTAAAAAATGTCCTGAAGTGGCTTGAATAAAATGGAAAAAGCTAGAAGTAGGAGCTAAAATTGGGGAGAAAAACAAGAAGAAGAAGATAGGGAGTACAGGTCATGTGTAAGGCATATGCTACATGCCCCTATGCACCCGAGCGATTAAAAAAAAAATGGGGTGTGCTGGATATGCCCCCCTAATACTGTCCAAAAGGAAATCGAGGCCTTGGGCCTTGCTTAGAAAATAACGTAGACTAAGTTTTAAAACCTAGTTTGATCCCTTATTTCTCTCTCTTTTTCTCAATTATAACAAAAATAACTAACCAAACAAAATAAATAATAAAAACAAAAAGCATGAATCTTAGCATTCTTCTAAATTCCTTTGTTGTTTTTTCTCTTACTTTTTATTTAAACTTTTGGAATTTTTTATTTTTTGTTATTCTCTCAAATTTTTCAAATTTATTTATTTTTTCCTAATTTAGGACCCTTAAAGAAATAAAATAAATAATTAAAATAAAATAAAGAGGGAAAAATGGGGTATCTATAACTATCCTTCTTTCCTTCTTTGTGGTAAAGTTTGAATAAAACCTTACCACAAAAACAAAAGAGACACTATTTTGCCCAGGGGTGCAATTTATCTTAGAAGCGCTATGGTTAGCTAGTTATCTTAAGCTTGGTTCACTAGGGATTTGGGTTAAGGGTGAAAGAGAGAGGAAGTACTCTAAGAGCTAGTCGAGTGAGTTTAAGAAGTTCTAGCACCCTAGGAGTTGGCTAAAAAGATCCATTTCAAAACTGTTCATGCCCTTCTAAGTTGACTAACCTAGGTAGGAGTGTCTCTAGGAGACTAGTAACTCCAGGGTAAAAGAGAGAGGAAGTACTCTAAGAGCTAGTCGAGTGAGTTTATGAAGTTTTAGCACCCTAGGAGTTGGCTAACAAGATCGATTTCAAAATTGGTCATGCTCTTCTGAGATGACTAACCTAGGTAAGAGTGTCTCTAAGAGATTAACAACTCGAAGATGGAAATGATTTGAAAAATCTGGTTATACTCTTCTAAGCTTACTAACCTAAGCAAGACTATCTCTAGAAGACTAATAGCTTTACTTCTGAGCTCACTAACTTAGGTGAAAGCATATTTAGGGAATAGTAGCCTTAAATTGGAATCAATTTAGAAAATCTGATCGTGCTTTTTTGAGCTCACTAACTTAAGTGGGAGCGTTTCTTGGGGATTAGCAACCCTTAATTAGAATCGATTTAGAAAATCTGGTTGTACTTTTCTAAGCTCACTAACCTAGGCAAGAGCATCTCTAGGGGACTTGTAACCTTTAATCAAAATCGGTTTGGAAAACTTAGTTGTGCTCTTTTGAGCTCACTAACCTAGGGGGTAGCATCATTAAGGGACTAGCAACCCTAAGTTGGAATCGATTTGGAAAACTTGATTGTGTTCTTCTTAGCTCACTAACCTAAGTGGGAGCATCTTTAGAGGACTATCAACCTTAAGCTAAAATTGATTTGGAAAACTTAGTCGTGCTACTTTGAGTTAACTAACCTAAGAGAGAGTGTCTTTATGGACTAACAACCTTGAGTTGGAATTAATTTGGAAAAATTAGTTTTGCTCTTCTAAGCTCATTAACTTAGGTTGGAGCGTCTTTAGGGGACTAGCAACCCTAAGTTGGAATCAATTTGGAAAACTTCATTATGCTCTTTTAAGCTCACTAACCTAGGTAGGAGCCTCTTTAGGAGACTAGCAACCCTAAGCTAGAATCAATTTAAAAAACTTGGTCGTACTACTTTGAGCTAATAACCTAGGTGGGAGCTTCTCTATAGACTAGCAACTTGAAGCTAGAATCGATTTGGAAAACCCGGTCGTGTTACTTTGAGCTAACTAACCTGGACGGGAGCATCTCTTGGGGACTAGTAATCTTGAATTGGACTTAGAAGAAGCACCCTATGGGCTTCACTAAAAGAGTATTGGTACAGGAAAGCGCCTTGTGGGCTTGCTAAGAGAAATTAGTGAAAAGAAGCACCCTATAGGCTCACAAAGACAACTTAGTGAAGAGAAGTACCTTATAGGCTCACTAAAGGAAATCGAACTAAGTTAAGATAACGCCTTTAAGGGCTGGCTAAGCACCAAAAGATAGTATAGAAGGCGAGTGCCTTATGGGCTGGCTCAAAAGACTGTTAGGGGAAAGAATTGTAAAATATTAGTCATATATTTTAAATGCAAATGCAATGTTCAAAAACCAATGCGCTAACATCGTATGGAAGTACTTACCTAGTCTTGATGATAGAACCCAAACTATCAAACGTTTTCTTGAAAAGACCTATTAAAATCGACTAACTCATTCTTTGATCCTTTGTTGTTAACCCAATTAATCTTGATACGGAGGCTTTGAGACTTTGCTGGCTCTTTTAGAGAAACTACAGCAATTAACCCGATACAGAATGCTACCCACTGTTTTGTCTTTCTGCAACTTTTATGAATCGAAATTTTCCGTAAGGTGATTGCTTATTTGGAGTTTGCATTTCCCTAAAAAATAGAGAATTAAAACTCCCCGTTGAGGAGTGTCAATCCGTAATAGATTATTTTAAAGAGTTTTGTCAATTACCAACATTCTACATCTCACTTTCCAACTTCTCTCGTGTTTTCAGTACATGGGTTCGATTAAATGGAGTAAGGAAGTTGAACCTTTTAATGGAAAGGGTGATGATTCCAACGTTGACAACTGCCAAGGATACCAACTCTGCTTATAGAGAATGAAAACTAGACCATAATAATATTCAAAATGATTGGCATTTTCATGTTTTGAGTAAAAATTTCCATTGACTTCTCATGAGTAGTACACTTTACAACATCGACATCTACAAGGTCTCTCAATTCTGGACCATTCATTTAAGACAAAATTAAAGCCTTTCTTGGTAATACTTGCTTCACGACATAAGGGCCTCCATAATTAAGAGCAAATTTTCCTCTAGAGTCTTATGCATTAGGGAGAGCCTTTCTCAACACTATATCACCCTCTTTAAAGTTTTAGGGTTGTATTCTTTTGTTAAAAGCTTTAGCCATTCTTTGTTGGTAACATTGATTATGACATAGGGTTATCAATCTTCTTTCATCAATCAAATTTAGTTGCTTAATGCGTTTTCAGCTTGGTCTAACTGGGTTTCTGATAGTACTCTAAGAGATAGGATCTCAACTTCTACTAGTAACACCACTTCAGTGTCGTATACCAAAGAGTAGGGTGTTGCCTTAATTGGCATTCTAAAGGAAGTTTTATAGGCCATAAGTGCAAATGGTAACATCTCATGCTAGTCCTTATATGTAACAACGATTTTCTCGATTATTCTTTTGAGGTTTTTATTGGTTACTTCAACGGCTCCATTCATTTGTAGTTAATAAGGAGTAAAGTTTCTGTGAATGATCCTAAACTATTGGCAAAACTTTGACATAAGCTTATTGTTGAGATTAGTGTCGTTGTTGGTAATGATTGTTTTTGGAGTCCCGTATTGAGCCAGGATATCGCTTTTGATGAATTTAACTATGATCCCTTTAGTAACGCTCGAATAGGATGATACCTCAACTTACTTACTGAAGTAGTTAATGGCGACTAGTATAAAGTGATGCCTATTGGATGCTTTTGGAGTAATTAGGTCGATGATGTCTATTCTCCATATTGAAAGAGGCTACGACATTAAGAGTATGTGTAATTTTTTAGGCAGGGCATTTATCTTGTTTGCATAAACTTGGCATAAGTGACAATGCTTGATGTGTTTGATGCAATCGCTTTCCATTATTGATTAGTAATACCTTAGCCTCATAATTTTCTTAGTTAACATGTAACCATTCATGTGAGCACCACATACTCCTTCGTATACTTCTTTCATCAACGTCTTGGCCTCCTTGTCGTCCACATACCTTAAAAGTGTATCGTCAAAAGATTTCCAATACAAAGTGGACTCGCTTACTAAGAATTGGGTAGCTAATCTCCTGATCGTCTTTTGGTCCTTTTTCTTAACCCCTTTAGGGTATGTGCTTTATTGTAGGAACATTTTAATATCATGGAACCATGGCTTTTTTCCATTTGTACCTTTGATTGCCAAGCAAAAGGTAGGCTTGTCTTTAATTTCAATAGTAAGGGGCTACAAGTGTTTAATTTCAATAGTAAGGGGCTACAAGTGATTCTAAGTTATCAATATGTGATTGAAAGTGATTTCTTTGAATTTCTCCATCAAATCAGTCAAGTACCATTGATAAGGTACTAATTCAGGATCTTTCATCTTCTATTCTCCTTGAGCTTAGCTGATAATGAGTGAGGAATTACCATACACTTCTAATTCTTTAATATCTTTATCTATGGAAATTTTGAGTCCTATGATGCATGCTTCATATGCAGCGATATTATTGGTGTATGGGAATAAGATCCTTACAGCTATAGGGTACAGTATACCTTCAGGAGGTATCAGTATTGCCCTAATTCCACATTCAGATACATTAGTTACCCTATGAAAGAACATTTTCCATTTCAATGGTTCATCATCGTCTCTTATATCAGAACTTCCTTTAATTGCTAAGATATCTTCATCAAGGAAACTGACCTGTACCTCTTGAAGGTTATTATCAGAGGGATTCTTTACTAATTGATTTGTTAGAGCTTGGCCCTTGATTAAATTCCAGTTTATGTATGTAATGTCGAACTTTGATAGTAACATTTACCACTTTGAGATTCTACCAAGTAGGGTCGGTTTGTCTGCTAAGTACTTCAGAGGATCGTATTGAGTTAGCAATTTAACCTGATAATAGAAAGTATATTGTTTGAGTCGATGCATTACTTAGACCAAAGCATAGCAGGTTCTTTCAATTTTAGAATATTTTTGTTCCCCTTTAGTAAATTTCTTACTCAAGTAATATACAGCCCGTTATCTTCCTTCCTAATCCTTTTGGCTAAGCATATACCTTATGGATTCTAATAATATTGTCAAGTATAGAAATAAGGGCTTCCCAAGTTTAGGAGCTACCAAAATTGGAGGGTTCATGAGGTAGTCCTTGATCATTGTGATGGCCTGCTCGCATTCTTGATCCCAATTTATCTTAGTGTTCTTTTTCAACAACTTAAACAAGGGACAATATTTATCTACGAGTTGATATATGGATCGAGCTATGTAGTTCAAATGTCCAAACAAGCCTTTGATTTCTTTAAGTGTGCGTGGAGGGGGCAAGTTGACTATTACTTTGACTTTATCTAGGTCTTCTTCGATGTCCCTTTAGCTAATTATGAAACCTGATAATTTCCCTTAAGTTACTTAGAAGGTACACTTCTCTAGGTTGAGTTTCAATTGAAATTTTCTTAACCTATCAAACAATCTCTTCAAGTTATCCACATGATTTTCTCCTTCCTTGGACTTTGTGGCCACATCGTTAACATATACCTTAACTTCTTTGTACATCATGTTGTGAAGGATTGCAACCATGGCTCTTTGGTAAGTTGCCTCAACATTTTTAAGTCCAAAAAGCATTATTTTATAGCAAAATATGCTCCAAGTTATGGTAAATGTAGTCTTAGCTTTATCTTCTTCAAACATTCGAATCTAATTATATCTAAAGAACCCATCCATGAAGGAGAAAAGATGGTTTCCAGCTATATTTTGACTAAGATGTCAATACGAGATAAGGGGAAATTATCTTTAGGGGTTGCTTGGTTGAGGTCTTGAAAATCCATGCACACTTTGACTTTTCCATTTTTCTTCATTACTGACACAATGTTGGTTACCTACTTAAGATAATCAAATACTTCAATGAAGCTGACCTCTAGTAACTTTTTTACTTCTTCCTTAATTTTCAACAAGATATCTGGTCGGAATCTCCTTAACTTCTGCTTCTTAGGTTTGACATCTTCTCTAGTAGGTAAGTGATGGACCATGATTAATGGATCTAATTCGAGCATGTCTTCATTAGACAATGCAAATACATCTTGGTATTCAAATAATAGTGCGGTCATTTCTATCTTTTGTTCTTTTTTCCAATTCCCTTAAATTTTCAATATTTTGGGGTTGTCATCAGTTCCAACATTAAGTGTCACAGTTGGCTCATCAATGGAAATTCTACTTATTTCATGTCTTTGCCAGCTTTCTTACATGTCATTATGGTCATTGACATTACTCTCAACAACTAACTTAGTAGGGCCAGAAGTGATATCAATATTTTCATCACCTATCTATGTAAGGTATCCATAGCCTTTATTTAAAATCTTGGATCTAGGCAAAAAGTATGTAAAAGAGTATGAGTAAGGAAGGAGTGAAGAGAAGGAAGACTGATTTTTATTTAGAAGAAATTCTTTTGAGTACAATATTGTAGAACAAAGGTAATTATTACAAAACTCTGTAAAATACTAAACCATGATTCATCCTTTACCATAGAAAATACTTATTGCCGTTCATAGGGATAGAGAACCAATTATTTAGGTACTGGGATTTGTAGGATGAGCCAACTATTTTATTCCTGTTAGAAGAGTCCTCTTTGGCAGGCTTTGAAGTCTAGACATCAACTTAGATGAAAGTTTCTAACAACGGTGGAAAGTTCATTGGGGCATGATACAATTTGTCACCTCTTTTGCCCCTCGCTTGCATATTTTGTAGCACATCCACTGAAGTTGGGATGTAACCGAACCCATAGGTACTGACTTGGCCTTCTTTAAATTTGAGCCTCTCATCTTTCTTTTGATCACTAACCATATACATTTCTTCAAACATTTGGAGTCTAAAGTCCTCCTGTTCTTCAATACCAATGTAGGGTATGGTCGGTTCTTTATATATTTCATAATATTAGTCACCCAAAATCATTATGACCTAGCTATTTGAGATGAACTTAACCTTTTGATATAGGCTTAAAAGTATGGCCCTTGTTAAATGTATCTAAGGTCTTCCCAATAACATGTTGAAGGTCTTTAGGATGTTTATGTCTTAGAGTCGGATGTTGAAAGCCTATAAGTCGATATCAACTGGTAAGTCGATCTCTCGTATAATTTCCCTTTTGGACCCATCAAAAGCCCTGACTGTTATCGAACTTGCCTTAATAGCAATTGTGTCGATGCTTAGTAGATCCAGGGTAGCGAGAGGACATACATTTAATGATGATCTATTGTCGATGATGACTCTTGCTGTAATAATATTGTTTACACTCACTATTATGAAGAGAGGCTTGGTATATTGGTTAACTTCTTTGCCTAATTCCTTAATGGAGAAAGAAATCTGATCCATGGTGAGGATAAAGTTGGTGACAGACTCTATTCTTTCAGCTGGTATTTCGTAAGGGACTTGACTTCCTTCAAACTTCTAAATAAAGCTTCTCGATACGATTCCAATGCCATTAATAAACTCATCAAAGATATTGGTACTGGAGTCTTAGTGAGCTAATCCATTATTTTATACTCACTAAACTTGATTATTTTGGTGAAGGTAGACAATCCTTCTTCATATTCAGTTGGTTCATTGTTTGGCCTTTCCAGCATAATTTTCTTTTTCAGGTCCTCCTTTGAGTCGTAAATTTTACTAAAGCGGGTAATTCCTCTCACAAGTGAGCTCGATTTCCTTTGATTTACTACCTGGTAATTAAGAGGGGTAGTTTTATAATTTTTAAAGGCTAAGGGCACATGGAATGTATACCTTTTAGTCTATGGAATTTGCTTTTCCTCTTGTTTGTATAATCTATAGACCTTAGGTTCTCGGTTGGAACTGATCATGTTGATGGTAAGATTTGAGTCGTTAAATATCATATTGATGATGGGCCTATGGTTAGGTAAAGGGTTGTTGTTGTTGTTTGGAACTAGAGCCTTTATAAAGTCTAGTTGGACTATGCCTTTGTCAATTAAATCCTGAATTTTATTTCTTAATCTCTAGCATAAGTCTATTGAATGGCCCACTTGCTTTAGATGATATTGATACCTTGCATTGGCATAAAAAAAATCTTGGCCTATACCTTTCATTGGGAGCCTCAAAATAGAGTATATTATCCTTTCTTAGTTTTTCAAGTATCTGATTGAAAGGAACAGGTATTTTAGTGAATTACCTTGAGGCCTTGTTGACTTGGCTTTTGAACTGTTGCTAAGTTGGTAGAGGATTCATCTTGAAAGAAACCCAAGCATTAGCCTTAGTATTTGAATTAACCATACCGATAGTAGCTTCTCTAGGCTTACTGGTGATGGGTTTAGCAGAGGGTAATCTTTTATCTAATGGTTATTGTAATTGCTAGAAGAGACGACACTTTCAATTTGATACCTTACTGCTACTACCTCTGCAAAACTAGAAGAATCTCGCCCAATCAGGTGAGAGAAGTAGGGTCTCTTAAGAGTGTTGATGAAAGTTGAAGTTAGTTCTTTCTCGATCATGGGGGTGGATACCCTTGTAGCCAGGGACTTCCACCTTTGGGTATATTCTTTAAAAGATTCATTGTACCTTTTCCTTAGGGTGACCAAGTCCATCATGGTTGGTGCCATCTCAACATTGAACTTATATTACTCATAAAATGCCTTAACTAACTTTTCCCATGTATTTACTTGATTCAAATCCAATTGGGCATATGAGGTCAAAGCAGGGCAAGTTAGGCTATCCTAAAAAGTTTGGACCATGAGTTGGTCATATTGCACATATTTGCTCATCTATCGTACATATAGCCTGGTGTGTAGCTTAGGGCACCTAGTTCTATTGTATTTCTCAAAGTTAGGTACTTTAAATTTCTCTGAGAAGCTTCCATAGTCATAAGTAGAGAAGTCTGTTATACCAGCTTACTCGAGTCTATTATACCCTTTGAGCATTTTCATCTTCTTAGTGATCTGTTGGGTTAATCACCTCTCAAGCTCTTTCGATTTGTCTTGATTAGGTTCAAGCTTTGGGTTGACTAGAAATGAGTAAGTGTTTAGCTCAAAAGTCGGGTTGACCTTCGGATAGACCCCTTTTGTCTCAAAGTATTCATAAGCCTGATTAACTATGGGATAGGCTTCCTCTGCTTTAAGGGGTAGGACTTTAGCATTCTTTCCATATTAGGCTTTGGAGTTTTCTTCATTTGATGGAGTTGTGGACTTAAGTAAGGCAATGTTATTAGCAAGGAAGCTTAATTGATTTGCAATCTTCCTTACTATTCATTCTAAAGAGCGGAACCTTAGCTTAGTAGGATAAAAAATTTCGAGGTTGATACTACTGTTGTTTGTGTTCATGTTGTTGTTTCCTTAGCTAGCTATTCTAGTTTGAGAATGGGTTTGAATAAGACTTCTCTATGGTAACCTGGTTTAAGATCACTTCTCAGCAAGTTAGTGCATGAATATTTTTAAATGAGATGAATGAAAAACAAAAGAAATGTATAGGAATGAGAAGATATGTGGTACATGGATGTAGAAAAAATAGAATTGACGAATAACCAGCAAGATGGGATTTTTTATTATTTTGTAGCTTTTAGAGTTCCCTTTTACATTATTCGAAAAAGAAAATACATTTATTTCATAAGAAGAGTATTCCTATTTCTAGATGTTCTTCTAGCGCTTGGTAGGTGTTCCTTTTTTCTGCTTACTAGGTCCTGTTGGTGCTTCCTTCCTCTTTTCTAGGCTGGGCTCTTATGTTTTTTCATAGATTACTTCTACATGAGCTTGTATTTGGTCTATGTAGGTCTTGATTTTAGGATATGGTTTAGGAGGTACAAGTTGGATGATCTTTGGTGCCTGATACTGGACCTCCCCAGCCTTATGGAGTTAATCGTATAAATATTCTTTGGTGACCTTGTGCTTGTCCACTTCTCCCAGCCAATCTCTTAAATTGATGTTAGGGTTAATGGTCCTTGTTTCACATAATTATTTGATCACTCGGAGTTTGGACAACTTTTGTGGTAGTAGAATCTAAAGGTCCTCATAATTCAAGGTCATGATATCTAGTAGAGGCATGTGGACTATACTTAGATACCCTTGTATTGTCTGATCATATTGTTAGGGTAATAGCTTGTGTACAATTTCATCTAGATTAAGGGTATTGCTTGATAATTTTTGCAAACTAAGATTACCTTCTTGAAGTTACTCCATCTTACTGTCTATAAGATATCAGTGACTTGGAAATTTCTCAACACTTCTACCCAGCAATAAGTGAATTTTCCTTTTAAGGAGATGGACCTTATCGACAAAAGAATTGACCAAATTAATATTATGAGCAAATTCTCCTCATATCAAATCAAGCCCATAACACTTCATGTGGATCACAAACCATACTATCAGTAATGTTATACTGGTCTTTAGTGTGCAATCGTTCTTTTCTTTCAAAATGTTGAAGCTTTTAATTTATTCTATGAGGAGGGTCGGGACATATGATTTGCCTTTAAGAAATTGGCCTATTAACTCAGCAACCTTAAAATGGATGAGGAATTTTCTATTAGGGAATGGGAGAATCCTAAATGCAGTTAGGATAAAGGCTTTTATTTTATTATGTCCCTAATCTTTGGGATCGCCATAGAAGATGGCCCATTTGTTGAATTTAGGCTCAATAGCGAACTAGGTTTTTAAGTTTTCTAATCTGATGCAGTTTCCATTACAACTTATGAAGGATTTATTCACTTCATCTTTTTTGATCCCTAAGAATCTTAAAAAGGCATTCATCGAGTCAAATTCTGAATTTGGGGTGTATATATTTTCTAAGGAAGGGGCTCGAAGTAATTAGGTGTACTCTTTAAGTGTTGGATTAATTAGGTAAGGCCCAGCTCGAAAAGCCACTTCCTTAAGCTCACAAAAGTTGGTCAGGGCCTTAATCAAATTAATCTCTATTTTCACCTTGGGAAACAATAGAATGGACCTGATCTTGTAGATGATAGCCTCTTGTTCCCTTAGATTGAAGTGTTGAAGCCATTAGTCTAAGATAGCCTTGGAGTTGATGGGCTTGTCAATGTGTTTTTCTCGGAAGTGGATGGAGTTAAATGAACAGGCCACTTCTCAATCTAAATTACAAAGAAAAAATATGTTATAAGATTGATCGACCATCATTTATAATAAACAAAACTTATTTACAATGATTCTATGTTTACATCACGTTAAAATTATAAGGGAAATAAAGGAAATTCTAAGCCATTATATATTTTCATTCCCATTTTGCTTGATTATTTGTCGATTTTAGATGTCATGAATGCATAAAGGGTAAGTTCTAAAGGTCCTTAAGCTTGTGTGACCTCACTTGTTAAAGAACACTTTCATTGGTCACATTAAGCTTAAGTAGGGGCAACCTAACCAACCCCGAGCAGTGGTGACATCATAGCACTTAGAGCCTACACAATGCATGGCCCACCTCCCTATAACCATCCTAGGTTCCTAATACAATTTGAGTTTAACTATTTCTATTACATGTTTATGGTACATAAAATAAATTCCTACCCCTAAATAGTTAAACAATTAAAACATGTAAAAAATGTTAGTACATTTATGGTACAAATAACAAATGAATAAGTAAATAAATAGTACTTAGTAAGGTGATTTTTTGAGATTAATCTTAATTTTGGAAGGTTGAATGGCTAACCCTCTTGATGTTCCCAGTTGAGTCGCTAAGTTGTCAAGTCTAGTTTTTTCTCCGGGTTTTTATAAATTAATCTTCTTTAAACCGATTAGTATTAAACCTTACGTGTTTAATACTGACCCTTGACTAGGATTTAAAAAAACCGGTTCTTTTAACTTTGAAAACATTTTAAAGTTGCCACTTGATTGGAGTTGGGAAAAAGAGTTAAATTATAACTAATTAGATGAGTTGATTATAATTTATCTACTATTGTCTCGATAAAACTAAATTTTAAATCGGTTTTAGGAGACAAAAAATGGGTTTAGGGGTTAGGATTTTTGAATCTTTATGGGTACCATTAAGTTTCTAATTTTAGATCTAATCCCTTAAAATCACCTTTCAATAATTATCATAGAAAAATGGAATTTAATCATCGATTAACAAATTTAAATAATTGAAACTAAAGTGGAAAAATTGTTCTTTTTCATTTTTTACCGTTGCCCTGTAGATACCTACTGTCGAGTTTGATTTTTTGATTTCTTTTATTTAAAATTGATTTCTCATTTCTTGATTAATACTAAACCCTAACCTATTTAATATTAATCCTCGACTAAAGAAATTGAGAAATTCCGGTTTTTTATTAAAAATAATTTTTTGGAGTAGCCACCCGATCGAAGTCGGGAAAAGAACAAGAAACCGTAACCAATTGGGTGGATTGGTTATGATTTAGCTACTGGTCTTTGATTTCAAATTTAATAAAGAAACAAAGGGTTCCGAATTCAGGGGCTAACCTATTAAACCCTAATGGGTACCACTATTTATTTGCTAAAATTAGGATTATTTTTTCTAATTATAATATTTAAAATAAATAAATAAAATCAAAAGGAAAAAAAAAGAATCTAAGTTTCTAAATATTTTGTCGTTGCCTCGAAGGTGCCTAAGTACCCGTTAGCTGAGATCAGACGATTGTAGTTCTTTCCAAAAACTTTAATGTGTTGGTTCTTTTTATAAAAGAAATAATTGGTTGAATTTGCGTTTTTATTAGTCATTTTATTTTTATTAAGAAAAATCCCTAGAAACCTAATTTTTATTCCTAATTATAAAAAAAAACTAAAAACTTAATTTTTGAAATGTCCTAAATTAAAATTTTTATTTAAAAACAACTAAGTGATAATTTTTTTTTATTTTCAAGAAAAAACCTAAAGATTTTATGAAATATGCAATGTTCTACATGATAAAACTTTTATATAGAAAAGATGCCTAAAACATAAAAAAAAAAAGAAAAAAAAATTTCCTAATCATAGAAAAGATGTCTTAAAGATATCTAAACTATGAAAAAGATTTTTAAACTATAGAAAAAAAATCTAAATCATAGAAAAAATGTCTGAATCATAAAAAAGAAACATAAACCATGGAAAAGACATCTAAACTATGGAAAACAAGCCTAAACTATGGAAAATATGTCTAACCATAGAAAAGAAGTCAATTAAAGATTTTTTTTTATTTTATGAACATCAAAATGATTTTTTTTTATTTAGAAAAACCTAACATGCCTAATGCAATTTTTCTAAATTAATACAATATGCAAAGAATAAGATTTTGTAAAATATGAAATTTTATAAAAATATCATTTTAAAAACATGAAATCTAGAAAAAAAATAAATAAACTAAAACTTAACTTAATATATGTTCACTAGATACTAATGCTATAATTAATTACTAGCAATCAAAGATATGATAAAAATAAATAAAAAAAATTACAACAAGTTTTAAAAATAACTATGCATATACTAAGTGAGATAAAATAAATAAATAAAACAACCTATAGACAATAATTAAAAACCACTATTACGTACCTGCAAGGCAAAGCTCGTAAAGCTGATGAAAGGGAACAGATTGGATCCCCAGTCCTATCATGCGCACAACTGGTGATGCCCAGCTACGGCATGCGTATATTATCGTCCGGAGCAACGTTGGATCAATCGGATGTTTACAGTAGTGATGGATTTATGGCTGTGGTGGCTTGCGTGAAGCATATGGCTAGACGTTGGTATGGTAAGGAGGAGAATGAGCATGGAGGGCTACCACATTCAGTTGCTGTGGTTGTTGCAGCTGCTAGATTTTTCCGATTCCCGTTGTTGTTTTTCTTTTATAAAGTTTTTAGATGATTTAATTAAGTATGAAACTGATTAAGTCATTGACATGTATTTTGACATTCATTACCATTAAATTGTATTTAAACTATCTTAATCCCTAAACTAAAATTTTCAACTAAACTAAAACTAAAATTAACACTAAAACTAATTATTCCTAATATAAATTACTTCCTAAAAATCTACGAAATCTTTATAATTTTTCCTTTTCTTATTTTTTTGGTATTTTCATTATTTGTCAATTTTTGTTATTTTTATCTCTTATTAATTTATTTATTTTTTATTATTTTTGAATTAAGACCCTATTTGTAAAAATAAAAATTAGGACTTCAGAGGGGCAAAAATTAGGTGTCTACACCTACATACCCGTTATTTGGGATTAAATGTACATAGTTCTTTTATTTGAAAACTTTAGGTAAGTGAGTTGATTTTGACTTCTGAAAACCAATTAGATTTCTATTTTAAATTAATTCAAGTTTATTTAAGAAAACACTAAAGTCTTAAAATCAAATTTATTTGAAAATTCTAAAAAAAGGCCCTAATTTTGAAAAAAGGTCAATTTTGTTTTGTCTTTATTGAAAAAACTATTTTCTAGGTGATAAAACCCAATTTATTAATCTATTTTTATTATTTTATGGTCCTAAGTCTTAGTTGGAATAGAAAACAAACTAATATGTCCCTTATTCTTTCTCTTTTTTTTTTCCTTTCTCCCTTTCTCTTTTTTTCGTTTCTCTCTTTTTTTCATTTTTCTTTTTCTTTTTTATAATTGAAAAATACATGAGAAAGAAAATAAAATAAATAAATTTAAAAAAATAGCAAACCAGGTTGACCTTGGGTTAGCTTAAGTTGGCTTCATCTCCTCCAATTGTAGCAATTGATCGGGGTGGTTTCAGACAATTATCAATGTCAAAATGAGTAGGGAATGGGATTTTTATGTCTTTTGTACTGGACTTAGGGGGGTTAGGCTTGATGCCTTGATGTTCGATGGTTATTTAAGTGGTGATCGGAGTTAGTGGCTTGCGGTGGTTCTCGATAGTGGCACGCAATGATCGCTAGAAGGGAATGGGAGGTTAGGTCTTGGTTTTTTTACCACTACAAAGTTAGTTGTGATGGTGGTTTTAGAAGAGGATGCTTAGAGAGAGAGAGAGAGAGAGAGACAGAGAGAGAGAGAGAGAGAAGATCAAGAGAGAGAGATGATTTCCTATCTTCTATATGTTTAGGAATGAACAAATGGCTCTTATTTATACTAATCCATCACTGAGTAAGCTTAGAAAGCTCAAATATTTCGAAAATCTCCATTGATGAACATTGACCTAAAATCATTTTTTTAAATTATTTTTAAGCTTGATTTAGGCTATGCAATGGATGAATTTGGTTGATTTTTTTTATCCTGATTCAAAGTATGCTAAGTTTACTATAACATTTCACTTAGTGAAATCATGTAGTAAATGGGGAAAAAAATGTCCTGAAGTAGCCTAAATAAAATGAAAAAAGCTGGAAGCAAGAGCTGAAATTGAGGAGAAATATTAGAAGAAGAAGATGGGGGGTATAGGTCACGTGTAAAGCATTTGCCATGCATCGCTATGTACGCGCACAATTTAAGAAATAGGGTGTGCTGGGTGTGCCTCTACTACTATTTAGAAGGAAAGGGTGACTCTTATTAGACAAATTCGTTAGAGGTTTAAGGAGGATCTCATGGATTATATTGAATGGTTTAGAGAACAATCTTTGGTTATATAAGACGTTTGTGATGAGAGAGAATTAGTTAAGATTTATATTCAAAGGATGTTCCTTGAATACGTAGTCTATCTTAAGAACCTGTTGTTGTCTTCTTTTGCTACATTAGTTGAGAATGTACGAAGGACCAACAATTCAGTGGCTGAACTATGGAATGAAGCTGGAAAGTTCAATTAATGTACCTCATTTGTGAATGCTGCTCTAGGTGAATCACCCAAAAAAAAAAAACCAAAGAAATTCGAAAATGATAAGTCTTACAACCTTAAGCCTAAGCCGACATAACCTTGCCTAATGGCTAAGGTCCATCAAATGCTAGATCAATGGCTGTACAATGGAAATCTTAAGCTCTTAAGGGTTGAATGTCTACCTACAAATGAAGAGAAGAGAGATCCTAAGTATTATACATTTCATCAGAGTATTGGTCATCAACTAAAGATAGTTTCACTTTAAAGAGAATATTCAACGAATGGGTTGTGCATGGAGAGTTAATTATAAACAAAAACAATATCAAGAACAATCCACTTCTAGCTCATAAAGACTAGAGAGGAGCTGTCAATGCCATTAGCCATGACCCCTTTATGACTGAAGTAGTCGATACACAACCTTTAAGGAGTAAAGGAAAGTTCATGGAAACTTGTGATGATGAGTACCTACCTCTTATTATAGTATTATTGAAGACTGGAAACTTTAGAAACTTTTTTTACTTGTTAGGATTTGATGAAAATGCTAGGTTTGCAGTAGTGGTTGCACTTACACAAATGTTTGAAGGTCAATATGCAGAGTGTGGTACAAGGTAACTCGTAAAAATAATGGCTAGGGTACACGAAAACATCATCTTGTTTATCAAAGAAAATTTATGTGTGAAAGGCCTTAACCATAATTGTCCATTATATGTAGATGATATTCTTAATGGCCATCCAGTTAAAAGAACACTCATTGGCAATAGTTCTTCCTTGAATATAAATGCCAATTAATACATTCAAAGCTGTAGGGATTGATATCCAACAGTTAATTAGACAACCCATATCGATAAATGGCTTCAGTTACGCCTTTACTGACTCTGCTGGTTGTGTTAATATTGATCTTAAGGTTAGGCCCATCCATAGCACTACCACTTTTCATGTAATTGATGCGTCCGTCCAATGTTACTCGTTTATGGGTAGAAAGTGGCTATACGATCATAATTTAGTTCCTTCAACATTACATCAATGTATTAAAGGATACTAGAATGGGAAAGATGTGTTTATTCCAGCTACAAAGAATCCTTTCGAACAACACAATTCTTATTTTACTAATTTGGGATTCTTCGATGAATTTGTTGAGGATGGGAAAATAGCCATAGGCAAGTCATCTGGTGTTCCTTTGCCTATATGAGAGGAAGTTCAAGAGGACTAACAAAAAAAGAGAAGGATGCGTGGATGTCTTGGGGGAAGAAGAAGAATATGGAATCTACTAAAATTGAAAGTTTCATTAAAGAGGATGGACAGTGTGTGTACCATTTATGACGGTTTAAGAGATCTGAGGAAGTGTGCTTATCCTCTTCAGATCTTAAACCAATTCAAGAAGTTTAGCTTGCCCCACAATAATTACAAGATCAAATGAAGCCTTAGCCCGAAGAAATGAAAGAATTGGACCTAGTGCAATTAAGAGAATTACAATGGCCGATTTTCATCAGTAAGAGTCTCCCGTAAGAAATAAAGGTTTATATTACCGAGTTGTTAAAGGAATACATGGATGTGTTTGCATGAACTTATGAAGAGATGCCTATATTAGATCCCAACCTTATAGTACATAGATTGAATATCGTTCCTAGGGCTATGCTTGTAAAGTAAGGACAAAGAGTTTTCTATCTTGAGATTGAAGTGTAAATCAAGCAAAAGTAGAGACATTGTTACGAGTTGGTTTCATAAGGCTAATTGAGCATCTTACTTGGCTCACCAATATTGTTCCTATAAAAAAGAAGAACGAACAAATAAGAGTATCTATGGATTTCCGGGATCTAAACAAGGCTTGTCTTAAAGATGATTTTCCTTTACCAAATGTTGACACTTTGATAGATGCAACTGTAGGTCATGAGCTATTTTCATTTATGGATGGCTTTAGTGGATATAATCAAACTAAGATAACGATAGGAGATGTAGAGTATATGGCTTTTCGTACACCAGTTGGAAAATTTTAGTACACCATCATGCCATTTGGACCACTCTATTTCATGACATGATGTGTGATTGTGTGAAGGATTATGTTGATGACTTAATCATTAAGTCTAAGAAAGCACTTGATCATTTAATTCATTTACAAACGGTCTTTGAACAATGTCAGCTATATAAGCTTTGTATAAACCCTCTCAAGTGTATTTTTGGTATATCTTTAGGGAAGTTTCTTGGCTTTGTTGTACATCGAAAAGGAATTGACATTGACCTTGCAAAGGTATAAGCTATAACATCGATGCCATCTCCTACCACCCTAAAGAAACTAAAGCCTTTATGGGAAAGGTTTCATATGTCAGCAGGTTTATAGTTGCACTTGCGGAAATTTCATATCCATTGCATCAACTTTTGAAAAAAGGAGTCTTGTTTGAATGGGATTGAATCCATAAAAAGGCAATTAAGAAGATTAAGACAATCTTGATTTCACCCCAGACTATGACTATGCCTATTGAAGGAAAGCCTTTGGTCGTATATCTTACTTCTACTGATAGATTTGTTGGACATACTTCTTACATATGAATCTTTTTAATATATTGGAAATTTATAGGTGTTGTAATGGCATCAGTCCTAGGAGTCTGAAGCTTATAGCACCTACTTTCATGTATCTCCTCAACGATGAAAGGTCCTACCCACTTGGGCATAAATTTCGGTGCTGAAATACCTCGATGCACATGCTTAGCTATAGAAAGTACAACATCACCCTGTTGAAATGATCTTTTCTTCACTGGGCGATCGTAAACCACTCTAAGTTTATGTTGATAGTTAACAAGACTACGTTTGGCGGTGTTACGCCTGTCATCCAATACTTCCAAATCTATCATTCGTAATATATTAAGTTCAAGCCCAACATTTATGGCTAGTTTGGCGGATGGGATCAAAACCTCTATCGAAACCATTACCTTAGCTCTGTATACCAAAAAGAAGAGAATTTCTTGCATTGGCCTTCATTTTGATGTCCTATAAGCCCAAAGCGCCAATAGCAACTTATCATGCCATTCCTTATGATTGTCATGTACCATACAATTAAGGACTTTTAATAAACTTTTGTTTGTTGCCTTGGCTTGCCCATTCCCTTTTGGATAGTAGGACGTGGATTTAACATGATTGATACTGTAAGAAGCTAGTAGTTGTCAGATATGAGAATTAATGAAAGGAGTTCCATTATTGGAAAGGATGTGCTTCGGAATCCTAAATTTTCATATTTCATTAACAAAAAAAACAAACAACGAAATACTAGTCATGTCTTTGTCAAAAAAAAAAAAAACTTAAGTTACCAATTTGCAAAACTACTACAATGTAGATCAAGTATTTGTAATTAACCTAAAATTGATTTACAATTTATACTTTCTTTAGATGCTTCTACTTAAAGTTTTATGGCCAATTTTGATAACTATTATTAGTAAAATATTTCTTAAGTATAGATTTTCAAAGGAATTAATGTGTTTAGTAAATACATATATTTAGCTTCATTTTTCCTATATGGAATGCCATGACATTATTATTGTAGGCACTAAAAACATAAATAATTTAATAGCCTATATGCATAATTAGCTTAATTATATTATTTGTCATGATTTTTCCTAATTTGCAAATTGACATGTTAAATTAAAAGAATTATGATCTAAGATCATTGAAAGATCTTAGTATTTTATTTTTATGGGAATCAAGTTACCGGACCTCTGACCTATAGCCGAGCTTGAAGACTAGAAGGATTGGCACGACGAATCCTTCTGTTCCAGCAAACCCCTACCGAGGCTGAGTATTTCCTTATCGGGCTACCCTTCATGCCAAGCCATATGATTGCCCATCTTTCTGTAGTATGCCGAATTGAAGATTACCCACTCACGCCCGAGTCGACTAATTACTCATCATCTTCCTTGCCGAGAAGCCAAGAAAGAGATAGTCTGTACTGAATAAGCCATCTATGCTTAGACAAGCCAGTTGTTTGTATTTTTTGTTCGCATCTTCCAACAATCTTGCTAATGTAACATCACCACGTGTACAATATTATGTATAGAATCCATTGCACCAATTATTGTTTTTCTTGTATATCCATTTTTACTCCTTTTATATCTTATACATTACTTCCTTAGGAAATATCCTTTTTATCTTTTCCTATTTAGGCAAGTTGTTCTAACTTATGGGTATAAATATCCCAGTACTTGTAGCTGTAAGAATAGATTATCCTAAATACACTTGAGTATTTTCTTCCTTGCATAAATACTCTGTTTACTCTCGACATCACTTTTATCCTAACCCTTGAGTAAGGTTAGGTGGCGAGTAATTTCATTAGATCGATTTGTGTATCATATCGAATTGTGCCATGAGTCCTTGGAAGTTCCATAGGTGCGTTATATCCTTTGGAGCTATTCGTAGTTTTCACTTACCTTTAATTTGTCATTCATTCCTTTCGTACCTTCTTACATTAGTTCTTTCAAGCTTTCTATGAGCTTGGACCCATCTAGTGACTAGCCTTATCTATTCTTGGTTACGGTTCGCATTATCTTGGTATTGAAGTGGACCTTTTTTCGAGTTGACGTGTGTTTTCGAAGTTTTTTTATACTCTGTTTTACATGTGTGAAACAGAGCAAGTTATTGTGTTCATTTGAGCATTGTATTGTTAACTGTTAATTTCCTGAAGTGTTTATTTGAGCTTTGAATCTATGAGGAAAAATGACTGACCTGAGTATGAATGTTGGTACTAGCGATGACAGTGGAGTTGTCCATTATGGATGACAATCCTGAGGAACTCCTAGAAGCATCGACGAAAGACTTAATGAGGTAGCTAACCTCTTGGTGGATTTAACCTGAGCTGTACATGAGTTGTCTTGCTGACCTATTAAGGCTATGCAAAACACCCCATAAGTTGCTCAGCTTGTTAGAGGTTAGAACTTAACTCGACTCGTTTGAGGTAGAGGATTAGGCAGATCTGTTTAAGGTGGAGGATTAGGCGGATGAGTGAGGAGAGGGATTGATTTGGCAAGCATGGGAGATGAGAAAGAAGAGGAGTATTTTGAAGAAGAGTGTATACGGGTCCTTAGAGCATCCGACCATATGAAGCTTCGAATTTTGAGTTTCAATGGATCTAAGAATATTAATGAATACCTGGAGTGAGAAGAGAAGGTGGAGTATATGTTTAATTACTATTAGTACAAGGATTATGAGAAGGTAAGAATTACTATTGTTGAGTTCTTCAGATATGCCGCAATGTAGTGGAAGAATTTTCAGGCCATGAGGAGACGAGATGGATACCAAGAGATTAATACTTGGCTAGAGATGAAGACAATACTCGGGAACAAATTCATACCAGAAACCTATCTTCAAGATAGTTTCACTCAACTTCAAGAGCTAAGACAAGGAGGCCAAATTATTGATAAGTATGTTCAAGAATTTCAAATGCTTATGATACATTACGAAGTGAAGGAGCCTCCAACTTGAACAGTCTCAAGATTCATTATTGGGTTAAGAGGAGATATTCGAGACATTGTGAAGCTTCAACTATTTGACACAATAGATGAAGCTATTAGGATTGCTTAGTGAATAGAAAGGCAAAGGAGGAGCCGACTAATGGCTAGGGTGTTGACTAGTAACCCAAATAGGCAAATCACCGAGCTCAGTCGAGTATAGAGCCAAACAAAAAGATTGATGTCTGAGTCGAGCAAAAAGGTCGACCTAAACTTATGAGAAGTGGTAAGGGTCTGGTAAGAAAACGAGCCAGATCAAGTGTTTCAAATGTCAAGGATTTGAACATATAACTACTTAGTGCCTGAATCGCAAGACAATGGTCATCAAGGGAGACCTCCCGAAATTAGAAGTAGACAATATAGATGAAGAACTCGAGAAGGAGGAGGTCCTTGTCGAGAAAGAAAGTGTAGAAAAAAAGCTGATTGAGGAAGATGTATTTGTTAAGGACTTGGACAAGTTACTCATGGTTGTTCAACATACTATGAACGTGGAACCTTCGTGAGAGGAAGAGTAGAGAGAGAATTTGTTCTATACCAACTATAAGGTGAGTGATTGGGTGTGCGCCCTCATCATGGATAGTAGAAGCTACACGAATGTGGCATCAGCTGATCTTGTTTCAAAACTAAAGTTATCGACTATAACATATTCGCGACTGTACAAATTGCACTGGTTGAGTAAGAAAGGAGTATTACATGTCACTCGGAAAATACTATTGCCAATCACCATAGGGAATTACGCTGATTAGATTCTCTATGATGTATTGCCTTTGTGCTCTTCCCACGTGCTGTTGGGTAGGCTATGGGTGTTTGATAGAAGAGTTATATATGACAGCTATAGGAACATGTTTACGTTTTAGAAAGATGATCGAAAGATCACACTAAATCCAATGCTGCCGAGAGAAGTTAATAAGTTATAGACAAAATTTGTTGGCGGATCGAAGAAGGCTCTAGTGATGAGTTGAACCGAGCTTCAAGAGGCCATCAATATTGATGAGTAGACCCTTTTATTGGTCAAGCGACTGTTGGAAATGAAGGAGTGAGGTGTGCCACCTTAGGAAATTAAAGAGTTGCTAGATGAATATGCCGACTTGTTCCCAAAACAATTACCTGAGGGGTTGCCCCTAACTCGAGGCATAGAGCATTGCATTGACCTAGTACCCAACACTGCATTACTGAATAAGCCAGTTTATTGGATGAATCTCGAGCAGGCTTCTAAGCTCTAATGTTAAGTTAATAAGTTGTTGGAGAGAGGCTATGTAAGAGACAGTCTTAACCCTCGTGCTATTCCCACGCTTCTAATATCAAAGAAGGATCAAACTCGGTAAATGTGTATAGATAGCTAAGTTGTAAACAAGATCACGATCAAATACAAGTATCTGATCCCGAGGCTAGAAGACATGTTGTATGAACTTAGTGGAGCCAAGATTTTTAGCAAGATTGATTTTAAATCTACCTACAATCAAATTTGCATGAAGCTAGAAGACGAGTGGAAGACTGTATTCAAGACTCGATATGAACTTTATGAATGGATTATCATACCCCTTCGACTTGTCGAATGCCTTAAGAACTTTCATGAGACTAATGAACCATATGTTGAAACATCTCATAGGGAAGTGTGTCGTGGTGTACTTTGACAACATCCTGATCTATAGTATTAACATGCTAAGTCACTATAAACATCTTAGAGCAGTCTTAGACATCATCCGTACCAAGAGACTATTCGGTAATCTAAAGAAGTGTTGCTTTTGCTATGAGGAAGTAGTATTCTTGGTCTATGTAGTCAATGAAGGAGGCTTGTGAGTCGATGATGAGAAGATCTGAGCAATTTTCGAGTGGCTAACTCCTACTATTTGTACTGATGTAAGAAGTTTTTACGGACTGGCTTCGTTTTACATAAGTTTCATCAGGAATTTCAGCACCTTCACTACGCTACTTATTGAACTAGCGAAGAAAAACACTGACTTTTGATGGGGAGAAAGGGAGGAGAGGAGCTTTACTAAGGTAAAAGAAAGAACTTCTACCCTAGTGTTAATACTACTTGACTTTGACAAAATTTTTGAGTTGGAATACGATGCATTAGGCATTGGAACAAGCGTTGTCCTAATGAAGGAAGGTTAACTAATTGCTTTCTACAGTGAAAAGCTTCAAAGACCCTAGTTAAATTACTCCATGTATGACAAAGAACTTTTGGCACTGATCTAAGTACTATAAGTATGGTAGCATTATTTACTGCCGAGAGATCATGAATCGTTGAGGTACCTCTAAAGTCAAACCAAGTTGTCAAAGCAGCAAGCGAGATAGGTTGAATTCCTTGAAGGATTCAATTTTATAATAAAATACAAGCAAGGAAAGAGCAACGTAGTTGTAGATGCTTTTTTGAAAAGGCATGTGCTTTTATCTAAACTACAGACTCGGCTGTTTAGGTTCGCAAATATCAAAGAACATTATTCTAAAGTGTAAGTCCTTGGACCCATAATTTCGTGATACCAAGTATCAAAGAATAGTCTGCATCTCCGAGGATCTACACTTCGAACCCATAATTTCATAATGCGTCAATGGGAGGATAGTGGATGAATATCATGTACAAGATGGCTATTTGTTCTGAGGTGGAAAATTATGCGTGCCAATTTGTTCACTGAGGGAGATATTAATCAAGGAAGGCTACAGTAAAGGACTCTTTAAACATGTTGGAGAAACGAAGACCTGTGAATTGTTAAATGGCCGATTCTTTTGGTCAAGAATGAAGAGAGATATGCACCGAGTTATCAAAAGTTGTGTTGTGTACTGGAAGGCTAAGTGCAGAGTCGAAAAAGGGAGAGCAATGACCTTACTTATTCTAATGAGATCGTGGACTAAATTGAGTATGGACTTTATTCTTGGACTACTATGAATTGCTTTAAGGCAGAGATTTTATAATGGTTGTTGTGGATAAGTTCAATAAGATGGCATACTTTGTACCTTACACCAAGATTAACGACATTTCGGCTATTGCTTTTCTTTTCTTGCAGGAGATTGTGTGAATACACCATGTGTCGAAAAGTGTAGTCTCTAACAGAGAACGAAAGTTCTTGAGTCATTTCTAGAGAATCCTATGGTGTTTGTTAGGGACTAAATTACTCTTTGGTACCTTATATCACCCCTAAATTAACGGCCAAACAAAGGTGGTTAATCATACTTTAGGATCACTGCTCTGAGCTGCAGTGGGTAAGAACTTGGATTATTAGGATGTATGCTTATTAGTAGTCAAGTTTGCCTAAAATCGAATAGTACGTAACACTACTAGGTAGACTCCTTTCGAAGTTGTTTATGGATTCAATCCCGAGTTGCCCATTGACCATACCTTTGTACCAGTACCTATGCAAGAGAACCCTGATGCTTCGACCAGAGCATAATCCTTTCAGCACATATACAATAAGGTCACTTGGTACATCGACCAAGTTGCTAGAAGAATGTGAGAAAAGGATAAGGGTAAGACGGCTAAACAATTTCAACCGAAAAACTTGGTATGGCTGTACCTCAGCAAGGAATGATTCTCAAATAAGAGAAGGAACAAATTATCTATAAGAGCAAAAGGACCTTTTAGAATCCTTTAGAAGATAAATAAATGCCTACAGATTGGAATTGCTCGAGGGCTATAGGGTTTCTGATGCCTTCAACATTGTCGACCTCAATTCATATCACCCTGACGGAGAATTAAGCGAAAACCATTTGGATTTGATCCTAAATCCAAAACAACTTAGAAGAAATGATGGAAATCAGGTTACCGGACCTCTAACCTAGAACTGAGCCTAAGGACTAGAGGGATTGGTAAGATGAATCCTTCTATTCCAATTGACCCCTACTGAGGCCAAATATTTTCTTACCGAGTCACCCTTCATGCCGAGCTTTATGACTACCCATCTTTTTGTAGTACGCTGAATTGAAGATTACCTACTCATACCTGAATCGACCAATTACTCAACATCTTCCTTACTGAGAAGTCGAGAAATAAAGAGTCTGGACTGATTAAGCTATCACTACTCAGACAAGCCAGCTATCTGTACTTTTGGTCTGCATCTTCTAACAACCTCGCCAATGTAGTATCGCTACGTGTATAGTATTATTTGTATAATCCGTTGCACCAATGATTATTTTTCTTATATATCCATTTTTTTCCCTTTTATATTTTGTACATTACTTTTTTAGGAAATATCTTTTTTGTCTTTTTCTTTTTAGGCGAGTTATCCTAACTTATAGATATAAATATCTTTGTACTTATAGTTATAAGAACAGATTATCTTGAACACACTTGAGTATTTTCTTCCTTACGTAAACACTCTGTTTACTCTTGGCATCATTCTTATCCTAACACTTGAGTAAGGCTAGGTGGCGAGTAATCTCACCGGATCGATTCATGTGTCATATCAAATTATGTTGTGAGTCTTCGGAAGTTCCATTGGTGTGTCATATTCTCTAGAGCTGTTCGTGGTTTTTGCTTACCTTTCATTCGTCATTCATCCTTTTGATACCTTCTTACATTAGTTCTTTCAAGTTTTCTACAAGTTTAGATCCATCCAGCAACTGGATGTATATAACTAAGATTAGTTTCAATTTGGACATTACCTTTATGATAGATGGTGAGGGTAACTATGAGACGGTAGGTAAGAGTGATAGTTAAAGTTAGAGGGTAACTATGAGATGAGATCAAAAGAAAGAGGAGAGATACTGAAGGTCAAGTGACTATGAGAGACTATAAAGAAATAGTGAGTTGCATGCCTATGGTCAATGCTTTTCAAAATGTACAATCTTATTATTTTTTATTTAGTATATACATGTGGTAGCCGTTAAATATATATTATTTTACCTTTTTATTGAGTTTGAGTTTCTTACTAGGTTCTACTTTAATCTCTAAAACCTCACCTAAAGCCTTCAAAAACCTGGCTGAACACTCTGTTCTATAGGTTTTATAGTGTAATTATCAAATTAAATAAGTTTGATACCTTATAATGACCTATTTAGTAGCTTCTCTATCCAAATGGGAGTAGTTTAAAAATAGAGAAGTGAACATGTAGTAAAAGAAAAAAAAGAAAAACTATGAAAGTGGCTTTGAGGAAAAAAGTAATGGCTTTATTAACTTCCATAAGTAGTGGTATTAGATCTTCGATATTGATTGCTTCTACTTTTAGAGAGAGAGAGGTGATTGAGCTAAGATTGACCGAGAGATAAATGAATTTGAAAGAGAGTATGTCAAAAGGCAAAAAATTTACCTGAATCCATCCAGATGAGGCGGCCTGAGCTTTAGAAACAGGGGAGAGAGAGAGTTTCCCCCGACGATTAAAATCTCCATTGCATGAATTCGTTCATACACTTCGATGGTAAATTGATGGGTTGGAGAGTCCCGCTATTGAGATCATAAAAGTTTTACTTTCGCTGAGCGTGAAGACGAACCTAGTGGATTAGATTTGGAAAATTTGCGCTATTAATTAACTATAGAAACCCTTGGTTTCATTTCATCATAAGGGGCAACTGGATATCGTCCATTTTTTACAAAGTTAGAGAGGGTCTTGTCCTGATTCGATGTACTTTCAAGATTTTAAATAGGTACGTTAGAAAAAGATGGGGCATTTAACGATCAATATAGTTTATAAGGTGAATATTTATCATTAACTTTCCTACGGTCTTTAGCTCTATATAAGATTTCATATCTTACAGTTTTGAAATAATTTTATGATTTTTTTTCCACTATTTAACGTATATATTACATGGATGGGAGGAAAATCGATTAAGTTCCATCACATCCAAAAACAATACAATTTTACAAAAATAATTTTATGATTATTGTTATAAATAATGTAATAATATTTTCTCACAAGAAAATCTATATAAAAATACATCATGAAATATGATTACAATCAAATAAATACGATATATAATATATGTGATAGAAATATCACTCACGTGATATTTTTAACTTTTCTTGTGTGGAGAATGGAAGCTATGATCAAACAATATACTCCATCTCAGGGCAAAGAGGGCTTATGCGCTTGTTTTTAGGATTTAAATACACCATGCCTTTCATCAATCCACCTCAGGTTGATCATGTAGATACAATATTTCTTTTTTCGAAAAAACACAAAAAAGAAAAAACACCCACAACTAAATCAAATTATTGCGAAAACATCATGTATAATTTAAACTAAAAGGCTGCTAGCCAAAAATAATTGACTTAAAAGTCCAACGCCAGTGTTTCTAATCTACGACGGTAATCCGACGAAACAGCCCATAAGACCAATATCAGGGCAGACGCCATTGAAACAACGGCCACTTTCTGGCACGCTTTCGCGACGCTTGGCACATCGTGGATCAGTAAAGCGCAATATGCACCGGAGAAGGCGAAGGTTAAAGAAAGAATGAATGCTTGGAATGTTGAGAAAAGGCCTGAATTGAAAACGAATTTTGGAATCTGGTTACCATCTATGTACTCGGATGGAAGTTGTACTAGGATCACGGCTGTCGTGAAAGACACCCATAGGATGCACTCTAGTAAGGTTATTTGGATTGGTGAGGTGGATTGTTGTCTAGACATGTTGTGCAATTTACGTGATGAGATCGAAATTCTAATCGAATTCATGCAGAGGATCCTTTATTAATCCCTAGCAAAGGGGTTGCATATGACGGCGAATGGTTCTACCTTATATAGAGATTCACAATGGCACCTCCAAAGATGTTTGCCTAGAAACTTCGTCCAATAATCTAATTGAAACCTGACTTTGTTTTGAGTTATTGGGTCGTGAAAAAAATGTCGTGAAGGTTTCCTGGTTTTGTAACTAGACGTACGACTTTCTTTTGCTAACATCAGATACCGCGTAAATGGGCATTTTGACTAGTAGTTGCGTTGGTTCCTTAGTGTGAAGCTGGAAACTTGCCCTGAAACTAACCAAAGAGAAATAAATTAGAAACTGTCCTGAAATTTACGACGAAGATTCCTCTTGTCTAGTGCATCCTTTTCTTAGACTTGTTTCAGACAATTCCAGCCAGTTCCATCTTATCATGTTCTTAACTGAGGGTAATGGCGATGCATTTAGCCAGAAACTTCTCACCAAGTTTCATCTCTAATTGTGTGAAACTGATCCAGATGTGTATCTTGGAATTCGAATACAAATGTTTTCCGCACTTTTTTCAATATTCGTTAATATAATTTTTCATATTGTATATTTACTAACAGTCACTGTAAATGACGAGTCATTATCGTTACCTTCTACCGTCACTCATCACTACTAATCACTAATGTTTTCAATCTTTTCTAAAATTTACAGTTTTCCATTATTATTTTCCATCGTTGATAAATACCATCAATAATAGTTAACTACTCTCATCACCTTCTACCATTACTTATTACCGCTGTAAGTTGTTAGTACTTTTAATTTCTTGAAATTACTGTGATTATATTTAACAGTAGTAAAGCTTTGATTACAACGAATATATAAAAAGAGTTTGAAAAATGATTTCCGCGAAAAAAAAGCATCCAATTTCTTCAATTTTTCCCAAATATGGAAACATGAGTACTCGTTCTTGGCTTAGCCAAGAACACCGCGTAAACAGCCCTACTTTTCAGGGAAAATGTAATGGTAAGTTCACAGAACATGATTTCTCAGTTTTACTTCTGTTGTGAAATTAAATGGAATCTAATTCATGAAACTACAAGTTTTGTTCACTTGCAACAGCACTTCCTGGAAATTATCAAGAAATTTACCCTTCCAAGGCCTTTCTTGATGCTAAGGCTGGGTATGTTATTTAGATCTTAACTTCTTATATGTTTCCTGCAATGGAAGATAGAAATATATACATACAACTGCTATTTGAGGTTAATTATAAATACACACCACCACTTTAGTCTAGCTCATCTTCCAAAGTTCAAGTAACTAGAAACATACAATGAAACAAATACTTGTTGGTCTTATTTTTCTTCACAATGTCTTGGTGGCTGAACCAGATGTCATGGATGACGCTATAGTGGAAGTAGAGGTTGGCCAGGAAGAATCAAACCGGCTGCATTCTTCCGTTCACCACCTTCACTGTCCAATTACCAACAAGTGTTTGGCTTCCAAGACAGTTACATCTTCTCCAGGCTGCGAGCACCCGACCTCTAGCCTCCATTCCTTTGATCCCCATGGGGATGAACTGTCACCCCGGTCAGGTGATGTCCGCTCTGGCCAGGAGTCCATCCCGCCTAACCATGGTATGGGATTACCATATCGTGATGTTGATATGGAACCTCAGGACCATATAACTCCTCCAGGAGTAGGAACTCTACATGTCAGCACAAGTCCATCGGGAAATGGAGGATTACCATATCGTCATGATATGGAATTTCAGGACCATACAGCTCCGGTAGGACTTGGAACTTCACATGTCAACACAAGTCCATCGAGCCTACATTTTCGTGTTTCTGGAATGAGGCTCGATCTGAGTCCTCACAACCAATTGGATTCACATGTAATCTATATCCATCTAGAAATGGATGCTCATAATGCGAATAGGCCATCGCCGGATATACCCCCCATGAAATTAGGGAAAACTTTTCTTGGTCTAACTTATCAGGCTATGTTTAGTTTTCTAATTTTCCACTATCAAGCTGCTGGTGATTCTTCTTCACAAGATCATTCTCCTAAACCGTCACCGCTACTTCTGCAAATTACAGAAGTTAATTTGGCGGTGAGTTTTACTGCTTCTTTGATTGGGATCATACTGCGCCAAGCATATCCGGAAAAGTCAGCCATTATAGAAAGAGTAGGATCCATGTCTGCTGCGTTTGGTTTCTTCATCATGGTGAGCATGCTTCTAGCAAGCATTTCTCATTGGGTTGGTTGGATTTGTGCTATCGGAGCTTTCTTGGCATTTGTTATTGCATTTATGAAGAGGAAAAAGGATTGACTACGATGACGTTTAAGAAAAATTATACTAGGGGATGATTTGTGATGCGCGGTGGAATTTGGGTAGTTTTATGGGATGAAATTTCTTTTTCTTTTCCTTTTCCTTTTCTCGTTTTTACCCCCAAGATTTGAACATCTTCCATGAGTTGGAGAGTAATGTTCACCATCGCCCCCTTTCCTCCTACCAAATTGATATAATGGTTTAGTTTATTTTTTTAAATATAATATAATTATATGATTCAATTTATAAATTTTTTAAATTTAATTAAAACTAATTTAGTTTAGTTCAAACCACAATTCGAATCATTTACATCAAAATTTCGTTAAATATTTTTATATTCAATAATATGTTTTATTTTTTTATTGAATTTTTATATGTTTCCAATTAATTTCTTATATATTTATTATGTGTAATGATATTTAATAAAAAGTTGCATAAGATTTTAATAAACTTAACTTGATTGAAGAGTACAAGAGACTTTATTCTTAGGAATAAATGACGAGGAGGAAGAAGTAAAGTTGCCCAACAAAAAGTAATATGAAAAGAACAAAAGAGATACATTAAAAACTAGAAAAGAAATGAGGTATATGTAAAAGGTACCCACGTAAGACCCTTCATTTGAAAACATATAAAAAAATAACAATTTAGAATAGGAAAATTTTTAAATGTAAAATTTTAAATAAAAATCATTCAACTTAATCTTAATAGTTTACTTAAAAATAAGAAAAAGAAGAAGAAAATATGAAAATTTGAAGAAATCCATAAAGTTTGATGAAAAAAAATAAAACAATAACAAAACAATTACCTAAAATTATTTATGTTTAACCAAACAATTTAGTTAGGTTCAAAACAATTCAGTTAGGTTCGCCGAACCATGAATCGTTTATATATAACCGAATCGAATAATAATCAAACAACTTGTTAAAAAAAAATCGTTTTCTCTGTTTGATTTACAGTTTGCCCTTTTTTCTCAACCTTAGCATTCATAACGATTGGATTACAAGGCATTGGCAAGGGAATATGGTTTATACAATTTAAATTACGGAACTATGATGATGATCTTAAATTAATTGGTAAAGGAAGTAAATGTACAAATGTAGAGGGAATTGAAGTACTAAAATGAATAGGTTACTCCGACCGCATGATATTATTTTATTGGATGTAGCAAAATCACACAAGTAATTTTTTATTTTTTTAAAAAAAAATTAAACGATATAGGTAATTTATAACATGAATATATTAGCCTTTCCAAGGCCAAAATAAAAACCATAATGTCTTAGAACATTATTGATACATCTAGTATGCAAGAGCACATGCTATACCTATACATTTTTCTTTTCTATTTTTTATATATATATTTTTTCTTATTCTTATAATATTTATATATATTATTTACAACATGTAAATAACCTTACGTAATTTCCTACCTTTTCTAAAACCCTTAAGCTCAAGGGTAATCTAAAAATATTTTTGCAAATTAGGTATGGACTAAACAATTTACTTAGTTCAGTGACCTTAATCCTCTTTCCATAAGGCATCTTTAATTTTATGTATTCTTTGCATACCCTAGGACTCATGCACCTAAAGTGATGAGTGTAGCATAAATGAATTTACATGCACGAAAAAGCAACTATACATGATTACTCTGCATTTCCTAATCCAACTATGGCTATCGTCTTGCTCTTTTACTCTTTACTCTATTCCAACTATTGATGGTGATTTTTCATCTAGGATATGTTAAGCTTCCTTTAGCTTACAAAACAACAAAGCCATCAAAACGAGCTTTAGAGTTTTCATACGCATAACTACTCTAATACTTAGCAAGTCTTTGTTAGGTAGGGCATGGGCTATAGTAATAGTTTGCTTAACAAGACATTATTTCTCATCAACTTTCAATTATGTTACAATTGCTGGGCCTCATTGTGTGTGGGGCGTAATGAATTATTTTATATGTATCTTTCATAACTCAATCACCTAACCAATGCAAGCATAAGAATCTACCTTGTAAAGGCTTAACCTAACATGGTCAAGTGGCTCAAGAGTCAAGCCCTTAGGTCATCTAACCTTATTGTGACTCTAGGTTTGGGCTATCTCCTAGACTTATGAGCTCCATTTTAAGCTTTGAGGCTAAGGCCCATACTAATTTTGGTCAACATTTACCCTCCTACTCTCTTTAATGATTAGTTGTTAGGGAGAATGGGTCTTACTTACTATGCCGAGAGCTTTGTCATTTTTATTAATTTATTCAATGACTAACATCATAGGACTCATTGACTATAAAGGGGGGAGGGGGTGGAAAGCACCCAATCTCTCTCTCTCTCTCTCTCTCTCTCTCTTATTAATATAATTTTATCAACAAATTATATATAATATATTATGACTCGAAATCGTAGAGTTGCAATAGTCTTGTCATGTAAACCATTCTATGATAGTAATTAGCCTCATAGTACCTATCATAGATATGATTTACACAAGGTATCGGCAACTCTTCGTTTTGAAGTAAATAGTTCAATTAAGAATTTAATTAGAGTTACAGTAAGTATTAAAACTTTAAGTCAATATATATAATTACATGTATATTACTATAAAATTCCCAAGTGATTTTACATCATAACATAACAATTAGCTGGTTTACATATCAAATATCAGTATTTCAACCTTAAAGATACTAGTAAGACTCTAGATATAAATTAACTATTAGGTAAATTGATCCTCATAACTACAGGCTTCAAGAGAGAACTAACCTTCGGATAGTTGTAAGGCAGTATATTAGTCAGAGTAATTAGAAGTTAGGACTTGCAAAAGGATCTATACTAATATGAGCAACTACAACTCAGTAAGTTGAATTGAAAACTCATGAATGTATACAAACATAAACAAGATTATCAAGCAATTAGTTTCATACAATGCAACAAGTGTCATCATACAGCGTAGTCCAGTCCGTTATGAAATTAAACTAATTTCACTCGCTTTAATCCAAGTTGAGGAGTTTTCATGTTATGTAATAACTTACAACCAAACCCAGGTTTGTGCAATGGAGACATTGCTCCTCTTAAGACTATCCTTTGAACCAATGCCCTCATCCTTACCGCGACCTCCTCTCTTATCACTTAGTTCGGTTAAGGATGAAGAAAAGACAAAATTGCTATCTTTTTCAAAAGTGTCGATGTTTGGTTGGAGAATCCTAATGATCCTTTAAAGGGTTGTAATGCATGACAATTTAGGGTGTTAGGGTCGATTAGGATTAGGTTCAATTTAGGGTGTTTAGACAATTTTACACCAATCTAGTCATAACAGTCATTAATCACAATACAAATTCCAACATGAAGTTAGATACTCAAGTATATGCATAAAACTACTTACAATCACAATCATACATAATCTTAAGTCTTTGAGTATCCGAAAATAGTACTCTAAATACGGTAAAGTAATAAACCTAACTTACTTAGAATTCTCGATCGCTTAATCACTCAATTGCAGCTTAGTTCGCCTCCATGTATCTTATATTACAAATACGTTTTTTTAGTACTTATACTTTAATGATACATATTCTAAGTTATGATTTAACTCACTTCTCTATATATGCTTATTATTTAATAATGATTCATTCTACATTAACTTGGGGTTCGGTTTCTGAATTAGATTCCGGTTTTGGTTCTAAATTATTTTCAACTACGAGTAATCTTAAATACGCTCGAATCCTAATGTGAAATTAATCACATTAAACTCGAATATTCTAATATTATACTAGGTCTTAATTCAGTATTCTAACCTATTATTTACACTTTAATCCTAATTAGGGTATTGGATTTTACTTTCGATGTAAGAAAATCTTATATTTTTTATCCAATTCTCCAAAATTAATTTTGTACCAGATTTATTTGTACAGATATTATTATTATATTATCCAATTTAACCTATTAATTTTTATTTATTAAAATTTTATTTCACATATTGCTAAATTACTCATAATTATTACACAATTTTCATATTAATTACAATTAACACTTCAATGTTAGGATTATGTTTCTATATCAGAGATTAATATCCTTAAATATCTAATTACCTTCTAAATTAGTAATTAATCATTTAATCACTTAATTAAGCCAAAACTACCTATTTTTCTCATCATTTTAGGGTTAAAAAATTACTTAAAATTTTTGAAAAATTAATTTTTTAAAAATGGATTCACAGCATTATTCTACATTACTTAAGTATTCTATAGAAAAAAAAATTTGAGCTTCAAACAATACTCCTAAGCTTATTTATTTATAATTCTAAACATACTTGGTTTTATCCAATTTCTTAATAATCTTATATTTATAGACATAATTAAACTTAATCAATATTTTCAAATCCACATACAATAAAACATTATAATAACAAATTTCATAATTTTTTGGGCAAAATTGATAATTTTAAGAAATTTTGCAAAATCAGTTGAAAAGCTAGATTCACTTGACTCTTAGGTTTCCGGCCGCCAGCGACGCCTAAAGGTGGTCAGCCGATCTAGATGCTGGTTTGAAGTGGGGTAGTGGTGGTGGCTTGGTCTCAAGTAGTGGTGGTGGTTTGGTCTCAAGTAGTGGTGATGTGTGGGTTCAACCTACTTGTCCTAAATGTATAGATTTGAGAAAAATTTTTCTAAAACCTTAATTTCTCTCCAATTTTGATATTCTACAATTTTCCTAATCTTCTAACTATTCAAAGAGTCTTCTGAAATTTTTTTGCTATTTATAGGGCCTTAAAGCATTTATAGTGTATTAATTTAGACAAGACAAGGCTTATATCTCTTCCTATTTTCCTTTTTTGTTACTTGATTCTAATTGGCCAAAATTCCTTTCTTGATTCCTGACCTACCACGACTAAATTCTAAATTATTCCAACCTTTTTGATTTTTTTTATAATTTTCTTTAATTATTGACCGATTTTTTAGTTAATTTTAGCTAATTTAAGTAATTTCGCATATTTTTACCTATACATAAATACATGTGGAGTATAAGTAAACAATTCTAAATATTATTTAGGTCATTCTATGATTTTTAGTATACATATAATTTATCTCTGGCGATTTGTTAATTATTGGAATGTATTTTACGTACTTTTAATAAATAACAAGTAATATACTTAAATTTTGAAAATTTTATATTCTCTTATTTTATTACTTATTTTCTTAAATTTAAACTTACGGGGTCACTTTTACTAATATTTCTAGTTTTAATTTATAATTTAGGTTTGATCGGATCCTTTAATCGATTGCGCCCTAAATTTTATGTACTAAATTCGATTGTATGGTTACTTGGTTTATATTTAAGGCTTACACAATATATATAAATTATTTCTAATATATATTTTTTATATAAAAATAAATTAAAATAAATTATTGAATTATATTTTTCTATAATAAAACATAAAAGGTAATAATTTTCAAAATTATACTAAATATGATAGAAATATAATTGAAATGCATTAATGATATAATGAAAAATGATTTATAAAAAAGGAAAGAGTTTCAAAACTATATATTACAACATGATTTGATAAACAAAACTATGGAAATACTTTAATTTTATAATAAGAAAGTGCAATATAAAAAGGGAAATAGCTTTTGAAATTATATATTATAATATAATATGATAAAAAATCTGGAAACACATTAAGGATATCACAAGAAAATAACATTAGAAAAATGAAATAGTTTCCAAAACTACATATGATAGTACTATGATTTGATAAATAAAATTATGGAAATAGATTAATTCTACAATAAAAAAAAGTGAAATATAAAAGGGAAAGGGGCTTCCCAAATTATATATTATAATATGATATGATAAAAGAAATTATAGAAATGCATTAATGAAACCATAAGAAAATGAGATATAAAAAAGGAAATAGTTTCCGAAATTATATATTATAATATAATATGCTTTGACAAAGAATTATAAAAGTGCAACCATGATACTATAAAAAGATAGAATATTAAAATGGAAGGAACTTGCAAAACTAAATGTTATAATATGATTATATGATATGTGATAAAAAAAAAATTATACCAGATATGTTTTTAAAACATATTTATTCTTGTATTGTTAATAATAACAAATTCTAGTTCTATGAATGAGAATTAATTTCTTCATATTCACATGGTATTAGTTAAAATTTTCAATGTTATTTAACTTTCAATTTTATTTTTTATTTTGTTCAACTTTCTTATCATTCCTTTTCTTGTTGCTCTTCTTCTTTTTAAATTTTTAATTTTTTTTTTATATTATTGGGTTGGGACCTCTTGAGTTCACAACCTCGACTAACTACTTTGACGAGTCATATCCATGGGTCTAACTGTGTATTAGGTCTTGGTTCAGTTTTGGACCTAGCAAGATAGTTTTGGGCTAGGTCTTGATTCAAACCCAATCAACACCTATACTTATGTACACTTGTTTTTGAGATTTAAATCCCTAAAGTCCTTTTTTTCAATCTAATTTGAGTTCATCATGTTTCTCATGGATGAATAACATATTTGTGATACTTAAGAAAAAAAATTACATAAATGTAAATTAGATAATTTTAATTATATAAACACTATTATTATTTCGTATGTGTAATACTACAATCATAAATAAGTCGGCTTTTTAGGTTGTGATTATAGAAATATAGTGTTATTACTATATCACATCTCACAAATGCTATTGTTAGTATTAAAGGTATGTCACATGTGAAACATGTGACTTTCGAGCATGATATAAGGTATTTAAGCCTCTTTATGGATCGATAATTTTCCTATCGGATCGATCGGTAGACTAACGTAAACTCTCCTCCTATTAGCCTATCGATCAATTGGTAGTGTAATTGAAGTATCGATCCATTGGTGAGAAAACCATCAATCAATCAATAATGTATTAATATCATATGTATTTATGTCGCATTTTGCAAGTGCGACAAATGTAGAAAATTAATCTTGCATCTATACTCTACCAATTGATCAATAGGATAATTGAAGTATCAATCCATTGGTGGGAAAACTACTAATCAATCGGTAGTGCACCAATATCATGTATACCTATGTTGCATTTTTTAAGTAGGACAAATGTAGAAAATTAATCTTACATCTTTAATATGAGATATAGTATTGATATTTATATAATATTTATCTAATTGATTGATTAATACGTAAAAAACTCAGTTTCTTACCAGCCCGAAACATTCGACTCGTTAACATTGGTATTTGAATGCAACATTTCTCTTCTAGAGAAGAAAAGACGAAAAAGGAAAAAGAAAGCACTCCCGCAATAGACAGCATCAAATTAATATGATAACGTCATCTATAATTATCTTAAAAGTTTGGTAGCCGTACAACTAACTTAAAAGTCCAACACCAATGTTCCTAATTTGCGACGGTAATCCGACGAAACGGCCCACGATACCAATATCACGCCAGATGCCATTGAAACGACGGCCACATTCCGGCACACCTTCGCGACGCTTGGCACGTCGTCGATCAATAAACCGCAATATGCACTGGAGAAGGCGAAGGTGAGGGAAAGAACGAATGCTTGGAAGGTTGAGAAAAGGCCTGAATTGAAAACGAATTTCGGAATCTGGTTACCATCTATGTACTCGCATGGAAGTTGTACTAGGATCACGGCTGTCGTGAAAGATACCCACAAGATGCATTCTAGTAAGGTTATTTGGATTGGTGAGGTTGATTGTTGTCGTGACATGTTGTGCAATTTAAGTGACGAGATCGAAATTCAAATTGAAATGGTGCAGAGGATCCTTTATTAATCCCTAGTAAAGGCGTTGCATATTACACCAAATATTTCTATCTTATATAGAGATTTCGTAAACTTGGTCACCTGGATTCTAGTTGAAGACCGACCTAGACGCTTTTGTGTCTTTTGTCTTTTTCTTCGGGGGGGAGGTTTCCTCTGGTTACTTTTTTATTGGAGAATGCAATAGCTGTACAGAATAAGCCAACAAGGTGAAGCCATTAGTTGAAATCCTTGTGCCATCATTTGAATCCGCAATGGGTTAAAGAGGTGTCGGAAAGAGTCCCAGCCTCGTTCTTAAAATATTTAATAGGACTTTGCCAGTGAATTATTTCGGAAATTTTATTATGTTGACCTAATAAAAACCGTACAATTTTGCAATGCCCTAATCATAAAATATCTCCCAAATTTGAGGAGCGGTTGTTTAAGGTATTCTATTAAAAAAAAAATCCCTTTTTACATTTAATGATCTTTTGATCGTTATTTTTTTATTTTAATTTAAAACCACTGCACCTTAATAATATAAATATTACTTTCCTAATGGAATGAAAATAGTTTGATTTTCTTCTCTCAATAGATGTAATATGTATTCTAGTTGGAAAATAAGATGAGTAAAATATTTTGTAAACATAAATAAAATTTATAAAATTCTGTGTAAATAAAATATAAACTGTTTCTAGTAGGATTGTTAAAATAACTCTCATACCCAAAATAAACGAAATGTCCCTTTTGATGTTAGGAGTTTAGTGGTTGTTGTTCATAGTATTCCCTACATCGGTCATGTGCCCCTCCCTAAATTAAACTTTATCCCGGGATAATGTTATCCAATAAGCTATAATTAAATTTCGGCAAAAAAAATTTGCCATATGGTTCCTTTCGCACATCGATTTTGCTTTCAAATACAGATAATTCACTCTAAGAAAATCAATTACTCATGGTAAGCACGTAAAGTCCCAATCTCTTCCCAGTTAATTTATTATATCCTCTCTCCACTCTAAAATAAGAGTAAATAGAAATGTTTTCGACTCCACACTATGGTAAGTAGTCGCGTCGCTTGCGAAACTTGACGACTCTTTTAAGGAGGACAATTCGACAAGTAATCAGTTTGGGAACTTTCTCTTTCACTCCCTAGAAACTAGCCCTGAAACAGTGAAACTAACCAAAGAGAAAAAGATTTGAAACTATCTTCAAACTTACGACCAAGGTGGAAGATACCTCTGGGGCATCGTTTCCTTGGACTTGTTTCATACAATTATCAGAGGGACGATCTGAGGCCGAATTTACTTTTAATTAAATTAATATTAGAGTCACTTATGCAAAATCTAGTTGACGACACATTTGAATTATATGTGTATAATAAATAACAAAAAGCTTGGACTCAATATAAGAATATTAATAATATATGTTGGTAAAATCAAAATTATAATAAATTTTGTAAAGGAAAAGTCCTTGCTAAGGTAACAAATGTTGGTTAAATAAAACATATGATGAATTTTTAAAATAATAGCAATGTTGAATAATTAAAATAATAAACAGATAAAAAAATAACATCTGTATAAATAAGTATAATAGAAAGTGGTAATTACATAGTTAGACATATCCAATAAGTAATGAATAATGGTTGAGAAGTTTATGAGATGGGTTTAAATTTTTTAGTAATTTCCATGCGAATATATTCAATGTGCTAAAATAATAAGATACCAAAATTATTGGTTAATACTTTCTCTTTAATATAATAGATATTAGCTTGTTATTCAACTATGTTATATGTATATATGTAAAAAGATTTCATTAATAATTACTCTCAGTATATTTTCTAAAACTTTAGAGGATAGAAAAATTGTTGTGGAAAATGATCAAGGGTATTCATGTATATTAAGAGGTTAAAAGAATATAAATTTTACCTTTTCATTATGTACACATTAATTGAAATAATTATCAATTTATAAAAAAAAGGACAAAATTAATACATAAAAACTAGTGAAGTTTTATTTTCAACAAAAAAAAAAGATTATAAAAAATATTTGAGTAAGAATTATAAGTGGAGCAAAATTAGAAAATTAATATAAATATAAGTATTCTAAGATATCTTTTTATGATAATTTTACAAGTTTGTTTAACTAACAATACTAAGAAAATCATGTTGACTATAAGCTACAATACAACACGTTAGTAGAAAAAACCAATCTATATAATTGATATTATTTATTGATAATTTATGTATTAAATGGGAACAATTATAATATAAAGGTAGTGTAACTATTATTTATTGTATACTACATATAAAAGTAGCAATTTATAAAGAAAGTTATTTCATTAGATATAATTTTGTAATAAATGAATTTAATATTATTAGTTATCGTGGGAAAAAAGAAAAAGAATGTTTAACATTAAATGTATTTTGAGAAAATAAAATGAAAATTATTATGAGATTTAAGGTCAAGATTAAATGCATTTTGAAAAAATAAAATGACAATTATTATGAGATTTAAGGTCGAGACCTCATGTCTGGTAAAATAAAATCTTAACCATTTAATTATGCATAACATTATATTACATTTTGCTCATTTAAATTTATATATAATATATATTTTATCTTTTCTAAATTTTTTCTTGAAGTAATTTTTGGGGGGCTCCGACTCCGGATTATGGTCCTTTGACAAGTAGTTGCGTTAGTTCCTCCGTGTGAAAACTCGACTAACCTTTCTAAGGAGGGGAATTTGACAAGTAATTCAGTTCGGGAAATTTCTGTTTCACTCCATCGAAACTAGCCCTGAAACTAAACCAAAGAGAAACAGATTAGAAACTACCCTGAAACTTACGACGAAGATACCTCTAGGCTCTAGTCACGTGCATCCTTTCCTTGGACTTGTTTCAGAAAATTCCACACCATCTTATCGTGTTCTTAGCTTAGTGTTAGGGCGAAGCAAGTGTGCAGCATTTAACAAGAAACATCTCCCTAAGTTTCATCTCTAATCGAGTAGAACTGATCCAATGTGTAACTTTGGAAGATCAACTTCCTTTAATCTAGATCAATAAAAAAAAAAAAAAAACAACTTTCTTTAAACTACTTCTTAAAACAATTCAGCTTGTTTTCTCTTCGTAAAAACATTTTCTACACTTTTCGTAATATTTGTTATATAATTTTCATTTCTTGTGTTTGTTAACAACCAATGTTAATGGCCGGTCACTATTTCACTTTCTATCATCACTTGCCACTATAGGTAACTAGTATTTTTTATTATTATTTTTTTTTAACATTCGTTATACTTTCTATTATTATTTTGCATTATTGATAACCAGTACCAATAATAGCTTACCACTATCACCACCTTCCATCGGCACCTATAAACTACTAGTATTTTCAATCCCTTAAAATTATTAAGATAATATTTGACAGCTATAAATTTTAATTGTGACAAACATATAAAAAGAGTCCCAAAAACGATTTCCGTGGAACAAAAACACCTAATTTCTCCAGTTTTTCCCAAATGTGAAACCACGAGTACTCTTTCTGGCTTACTAAGCGCACCGCGTCAAGAGGCTCGCTTTCTGGGAAAATGTTGTGGAAGTTCGTAGAAACATGACATCCTAGTTTTCCTTCTGCACTGAAACGGAATCTTTATAGATGAGATGTAGTAAATGAAGTTTAAATTTAACTACAAGCTTTCTTCACTTGCAATAGCACTTCCGGGAAATTATCTAAAAATTTACCTGCCCCTGGCCTTTCTGATGCTAATGTTTAATATGTTTTTTACATCTCAACTTCTCACGGTCCCTGAAATGAAAGATACCCTTATAAATACAATTACCGAAGATATATATTTGAGGTTAAACATAAATAGGGAAAATTAAATAGGAAGTTATTAACATTTTTAGATAAGTTTAAATAAAAAATTAATATTTTGAAAACATTATATAAAAGACCAACCTTTCAGTTTACGATTAAAATAGTAGATTTTTATTATAACATCATTAACTCTATTTGACTTAGTTGTTATCTATCACATGGTATTAACGTAGCGCTAACTCAATAGACATGTGGCACTTATATGTATGGTTAGGCAATAAATGAATACAAAAATTGGAAAAAAAAACATAAAAATAAAAAAAAATTGCAATAAAAAAATAAGAATCATAAAATAAAATAAATAGTAAAATTAAATATAATATGTTCACAATATATATAATATATTATATGTAAAATATAATATGTACGTAATATAATAAGTGTATTATATGCATAATATACATTATATATATGTGCATAATATAATATAAAACGAATGAATATAATATATATATTTAAATATAAAACAAAAAAGTCAAAAAATGAAAAAATAAAACAAAAAAAGCACAAAAAAAAAAATCACTTTAAGCACCCTTGGCCTTGCGTGGCTAGATTGGCCACCAAATAAATAGGTAGGTCGTTTGACTTATCAAGTGGCTATGGGAGTTGCAATCGAGTTGTACGACCTAATCGGATTTCTAGTGTTATTTTATTTATTTTTGAAATTAACAACTATAGGTGGTTATTCGTAGACAGGTGGGTGACGTGACTACCACTTAACCATAGGCGGCCACCAACAGTCACTCAGTAGGTCAAACGACCTACTATTCTATGTGGGTCGCAACCTACCTAGTTATTTGATAGTTGATTCAGTTACAGAAGGCTATCACCTAAGGCTAGGGGGTAGCTAAAGTAGCCTTCTTTTATATTTTTACAATTTTTTCCTTTTTTTATTTTGTAACTTTTTATTTTATATTTAAATATATTATATTACATTATGTACATAAATATAATGTATATTATTTATATAATATGCATATTATATTATATACATATATCATGCATATTTATTTTACATATAATATATACTATATATATTACATACATATTATATTTAATTTTATTACTTATTTAATTTAATAATTATTATTATTTTACTATTTTTTATTTTTCATTAATTTTTTATGATTTTTTCATTTATTTATTTAATTATACGTGTAAGTGCTATGTTTTTATCGAGTTAGCACTATATCAACGGCATGTAGTAGATAACAACCACATCTGTTGGGATGACAATCCCATATTTTAATCATAGACTGTAATGTTGATATTTTATTTAAAATTTTTAAAATATTGATAATTTATTTGAACCTACTCCTAATGCTGATGACCTCTAATATAATTTTTGCAATATAAACACACACTCTTATCTTAGTCTAGCTTATACTTACCATCGAGTTAAAAATTTGGTTTCCCTTTTTCTTCATCAAACTCATATTAAACCCAACCTATCTAATATAAGTCTCTTAGGAAAAGTTTGATGTTTTTCCCTAAAAAAAGGGGATGCCACCTAATTGGGTCAAGAAAAAAGCAAAATTAAAGCTTATGGGTGGATATGCTTTAATTTTGATTATTAATCTACGGGTTTTTCTAAAAATGGGTTTTAGAAAAAGACAATTCGAGATGGTGGATTTGGATGCTAACCTATTAAACTATTTACGGTTACCATAAAAGAAATCCATACATTAGAGAATTAGGACCTTAATTTTTCATGAGATTTTTTCCAATAAAAAAGAGGCTTCCTATTTACAAAAATTAGTTTCTTTTTTTCCATTTTTTAGGATCGTTCGAAGTACTTACGTACTTACTAACTAAGATTAAGCCCAACTAGTTCTAAAAGATATTTTATGAAAAATTTAATGGTTGCTCCATTTTATTTACAAAATATTCCAATTTAAGTTGTTACATGTTAATTGATTTATACAAAAAAAAAATTATCAAACTTTTAGAAAAATAACTAAGGATTTCTAATTATGAAAGCAACTCAATTAGAACTTTTATTTATGAACATCATTTTTCTAAGTGTGAGAAAATAATTTCATAAAGCAGAAATACCCCTTTGAATTTTGAAAACATTTCCCATAAAATATATAATATGAACACACCAATAAAGTGCAACCATCATATATCACAAGTATATTAAACATTAACCATAAGATAAAATCACACATACAAGCATAAACTATCAATCATATTAATAATTAATGCAATATATTACATCCTAATACATTATCAATTCATCAAACATAAACCATCAATATCATATTTAAATTTTATGTACATTTTACAAATTATATGAATACCAAAACTATTTACATATATATTATATTATACCTACATACTTATTACATTTAATTAGTATGAATCAATATTATTGAATATGAATAAATTACCAAATACATATTAATAACATATTGTCAAATTCCTTAAGATACTAAACATATTACAAGTTTACATATTGTTATTGTAATGCCTAAGAAGTAGACTTAGTAGTTTTGTCTAAAATTTTCATATTATATGTGCACTCGTGATATAAAGACTGCTTTACAAGTTAAAGATTGCAAAACTCTAACTAGTAAATTTTTAAGGGTGTTTATTTAATTTACAAACATCTACTTAACTATATATATATATATATATATATATATAAGTGATTCAACAATCTACAGTCACCGAACCTTAAAGAGTTGAAATCACTTACTAAACAATAAAAAAAGGTATCTAAATTCTGACAATCATAAAACTATGAGACACTTTTAAAAGTTTAATTCAACTATTTGACTTGCTTTTCTAAACTTATCATTCTATTTTCTCACCTTACTAGAGTGCTCTGCACTTGAATCCTAACCCAACCCCAGCTTTGTAAGATCTATTAAAAAAAAAAAAAAACTATTGGGGGATAAGCTGCATCTAACTTAATGAGTAACCTTCTTACTCTACCATTAGATAATGACAAGTAAGTTATTTATCAAACATATGAATACATGTACAAACATATGCAATATAAACAATATATATAGTCACCTAATAATTATATACAGCATGGTTTTAACGCGTACCATTGCCTAAGTTGGGAAGTATTTAAGCATATCGAGACTTAGGTATCCATGCCCACTACGAAATCTCTAAACAATAAAACCATACTTAGTAGTAGATATGGCTCAACCTTAAGCAGAAAGTAGTACTTCTTGAAGCCAAGTAGTTCTTAAAGATTGAGATAGGAATATGTCATACGAAATACATTGTGCAATAAGCAATCATAATACATAATATCAATATGGGTTCATTTAAGCATGATCTCCCACTCTACTGTGTGGTGTTGATACTCTTTAACTTGTACTATAAGATGTAATGTATGTTTAGTTTAATTAGATGTCGAATATTTATTAATTTTGGATTCATAAGGTGGTTAAGAAAGTATATTCCGAACACTCCAATGCCTTATGTTCTAATGTAGTAAACAAGAATGTTTGAAATATCTTAAGATATTTTGCAAGAATAGGTCAACTAGAATAGGCACACATAAGTTTCCATATACCCTGACATGCATCAAGTTTTATTATCATATATAATTAGATAGTGTACTAATTACAAGCATAAAACAAAGTAAAATAGAGGGCAATATACTTACTCAGCCTTAAGGTCAAATATTTCCAATACTCTTCAGTAATCTCAAACTTGGTATCCCAAATCACCTAAGTAAGGTAACTAAAGTAAATAAGACTCATCTTAAACGTAATAGATTCACTAGCCTAACTATAATTTCCTTTTTTTTGCTTATTTTGTATCTTGTCATAACTTTCTCCTTTTAAGTTGAAATTTTGTGTTCTTATAGTTGATTTTCATTGTTTTTGAGTGTTCTTTCATTTGGTGAGTTTATTTTTGGGCTTTTAGATTAGCAAGGATTTGATTTGGGCTTACAAGTTTATGGGCCTAAAGGGTGAATTTGGTTACTTTAAGGTTTGGGCCTAGTTTTGAGCTTTAGGCTTAGATTTTGATCTTGGACCTTACACTTAATATTTTGAGATTCCTTTTAAGTATTTTAAGTGGATATTTTTGCCCAACACTTTAAATTTTCACCTTAGTCCTTGGTTTTGCTTTTGTAGGCTTGAAAAGGCCATTTTTACTAGTTTAAGGCCCTTGCCTATAGGGGATGGTTTTAATATGCTTTTAGAGTTTAAACCTTTTACATTTTATTTTATGAGCCTTTTAATTTAGGTTTCAGATCTAGCCATAAAGTTATTAGGTTCTATCATTGGTTCTTTTAAGGGCTTTTATGCTTGTCTTGCATTTTAAGGCCTTAAGCCTTACTCCACTCATGATTTTAGGCTTAAGCCTACTAAAGGCCTTAAGATAAGTCCATTTTATATTAGGATTCAGATCTAGTTGTTTTCATTTATTGGCTCCTTAATCATATTTCTAAGTCTTTAATAACTAACTAAGCTAATTTAGGCCTCATTTGCATTCTAAGACCTTAAACTTGATTCTAACTTATTTCAATGGGCCAAATATCCTAATGAGTACACTAAATAACCTATTTTACTACGCGTTCTATATCTAGTTTATCTCATTAATGAGGTTTCTAAGTCTATTCCTAAGGCCTTAATTACTAACTTAACTAGTTTAGGTCATTAACTCATTATTACCTTACCTAACTTGGTTAATTATACCTTAAATCATACTTAACACTAAATAATCATGGTATTAAGCTAATAAATCAAAATTTGCAGATTTCAAACTTTCATGAATGTGGCGGCCAAGTAAGGTTCTTTTAGGCTTTCCTTCAACTTTTTCCATCCAATACTTATTCTAGTATGTTTTCTTGTTTTTAATCATGTTTCTTTTTGTTTTAAGCTAATAACTCTACATAATGTGATGAAAGCAAGATGGATATTCACTAAGGAAGGGCAGGATGCATGGTACTTAGGGTTTCGTGAAGTTTTGTCAATATCTTTTCAAGTTATCTACATAAAGCTATCTCTTACGTATTTAGAATGTAAGTAACAAACTAGCTAAGTACATGAACAAAGGTGTAACTATGAGGATATAAAATGATAGTACATGATTATAACATGTTTATTTAGTATAATCCTAAACTCTCAAGATCTTAGAAATAAAACTAGCGTTAATAGAAAACTTAAGTTAGGTGAGTTTTACCTTAAACTGGTTTGCATGAGCTCTAAATTTTTCACTTAAAAACAACTTTGAAATGTGTTTCTTTGGCCGTACAAGTTTGTTGTCAAGAAACTACAATGTGTTGTGACATTTTGGTGGTAGTAGTTTGTGATTTGGTGGCGCATGGTGATGGTAATGCTAAAAGGTGCTAATGTGTGCAGGGGACTCTAAGAGCACTTCTTGGTTTTCCTTCCTTCTTTTCTTGATTTTTATTTGGGTTTGTAGAGAGGGTTTTATAGGGTTTTCTTTACATGAATAATGATGTCAAATGAGGGTTTTGGTGGGGTAAAATGGGAGATGTTGAAGGTGGATTAAGGAGGATAAGAGGTAGCGATTTTGGGTTTAGGGTACACAATCCCCTCTTAGTGTTATTGTACCTTATTTTCTCTTTGTTAAATGAAAGGGGATTTGTTTCCTAAAGGACAAGTGGCCTTTAATTCCCAATAAATCATTTGTCCTTTGTTCTTAATTAAGATGTAATGAGAGTTGGTAAATGAATTAAAGGGTAATTAAGCTAATTAATTGTGATTGTACTTGATTAAGCAATTTAATCCTAATTAAGGTCTTATCATATTTTTTCACTTTAATTAAGTTCATTGACTTATATTACTTCGTTTGTTAGAGTCCTTTATCATTTAGGATTGATTAGGGTTTTTAGAACACGTACAAAGTTGGCGATTTAAGATTTCCTAACAATTGAAAAAATTATTTGTGATTAGCAGATAGTTTAAGGATACACTTAGAGTTTATTTGTTGAACTAAGGTTTTAGACTTCCAATTAAGATTATACTCAATTTATTATTATTTTCCAATTGTTTTAAGGTTTCTTGCGTATTAAGGGTTTTATATGTATAATTAAGGTTTTAAGGTTTTACTCTCTTTAATGTTTTTTAACTTTATTACTTAAGGTTTATAACTTATTATTTAGGATTGAATCTTTTAATTTATGGATTTTATTATTATATCATTTATTATTATATATTAAGCAGTTTTAGGGATTATTTATTAACTCCTATATCTGACTTTGAGTTCGGATCTAAAAGTTTATGTAGTTCATATTGTCTCCCCAAGTATAAAGTTAGCATCATTAAGGATATATTTTCATATAGTTCCTTTTGCTTTATACAATTAATCACTCTTGACTTATAGTTCATTATGATGTAAAACCCCGATTAGTGAATTAAGATGTAATTAAGTTTCTTAATCTTAATAATTACTTATACACTTGACATAAATTAGGTGTATTTTAGGGCTTAATGTGTCAAATTAAGTTGGTTAAGCCCATTGGGTCATCTTGGTTAATTATTTTAAGGAATTGATACAATTTATTACTGTTCAAGTGCGTTTTAGAGAGTAGATTAGGATTTTAGGGCAATTAAGCGATTTGTCTCCGATTAATGAGCAGTTTTACTATTTAACTAGAGTACATTAGTTAGATTAGGGTTTTACAATTTAAAGGCTTATACTTATTAGGGTTTCAGTTAGGATTTTAGTCTTTAAAGGTTCATTTAAGAGCTATAGTTTTCGTTTTAAGGTTTTGAATTCATTGTTAAGCTTACCTATACCTATATTTATTTTTGGTTTAGCTTATACTTTATCGTTTTTGGGGAGCTCTTTTTTACTTTGACTATCAGTCTCATTCCCATTGGGGTTTGGGGTTAGTTTTGTTAGTTTATGTTAACTTTAGGAGTTAACATTAGTTATTGGTATTTATATATAGGATTTTAGGGCTTTTAAGTGTAGAGGTCAAATTAGGGTTAAGACCACCATTTAGGGTTTTTGAGTGTAGTCTCTTAAGTTTAAGGTTAGTTATCTTGCTAGTACTAAGAGTATCTTTTGGAAGAGCTTATTAACTTATAACCCCTGTTCTAAGGAGTTTGTAGGGTTTACAGTTACCTATTATTATATTATCTTATATCATCTATCTCATAATTTCAAGCAAGTAAATAAGGCCACATTATGCCACACATATTAATATTATATATTTTTATAAATTACAAGTTACATGTATACTATTAAACAACATTTTATGGATCATACAAATTACATGTACCTAAGCCATACAATTTATCATGTACAAGTTCCATTTAATTATTAACTATATTACACTAATATTTACATGTTGTCATGTTCATGGTTCACATGCCAAAATTATTTAATATGCTTATTATATGTTATGTACATATTTTCATCATTGTATAATTTACAATACATTATAAAGTTAAAAACCCAATCATGGTGAAGCTTCTAGAGAGAGAAAATAGTGATTTCTTGAATGTAGGAGCTTGTTAATTGTTTATGTGGGTTGGAACGGACACTATGAGGTCTAATTTATAGTGTGAAATTAGGATTGAGGCAAAAAAAAAATCTTTATTTGTGAAAAAAAGAATATTTTTTGTATTTTTACCAATGGAAGCATAAATGGGTAGTTTTCCCTTTTTGATTTGATTTTATTAAGTTTTTTTAATTGATTTTTTTGGAAATTAACGATGTAAAATTATCTTACAATGTTTTTCTTTTACTTATTCTATGCCTTCATTTCGTGATGAATTTGCACAAAAATGATCTAATTTACCTAATTCAATAAGGGTGCATATATTATACATGTACAAGTTACTTGATTTTGTTATTTTTTTTTTTCTTTTGCACTTTCCTTCAATAAAAATTCAAAAGTTGAACATGCCTAAAATAGTACACTTTGTGGGCTTTTCATGATTTTAGATTCATAAAAATCTATTGAATTCAAGTAGAAAAACATAGATGCAATATAAACTTTTTAAACTCCCACCTAAACATTGACCCATGATGCACCACATGGTGTATGGCGTTGCATTAGCTACCATGTGATGTGAAACCTCAATTTTCAACCTACTATCATGGATCGAGGACACTAAGTTACTTTTATTATATATAAGACCTAAAGTGTATAGTTAGAAAAATAACGAATATGGGAATCTTAAGGAATGAGTTTAGTCGATCAACAAGACCCCATTTGCTTGATATTGATATGAGTTTGGGCATTTAATACGATTTAGGGCTTTTGCAAAAAGGTTTTCAAATTGAGTAAAATTTCGATATAAAGTCACAAAAGCTAGATGATGGGTTCTAGTAAGTTTAGTTTCTCAAAATAAAATATATACGATATTTAATTTTAACAAAACATATTTTAATTAGATATGTTCAATTATTATTAGGAACTCAAAATTTGAGTTCCAAATGATTATGAAACTTTAGAGATAAATTATTTAACTTATAAAAATAATTGTAGGAGTCAAATAACATGTGGCATAATTTTGTAATAGTGTTATACCCATTATATGTGCCTGGTATATAATTATATTAATACAATATACTAAAATAATGCTTAAAATTATAATAAATTAAAGAAAAATTATAAAAAAGATAGTGAAACCACTTGGATTAACTTGGACATGACTTGGCATACATCAAGACATATGGGAAAAGCATGGGATGAGGTGTCACTATTATATTATATTTAATTTATATATATTACACTTGAGAATAGAGCAATTTGACACTTGGAAAAAATCATTCACTTTTCTACCACTTAGATCACTATAAGAGGAGATGAGGGATTAATCTACATTCATTTTTGAAAGATCAAAATAAAGGAAATCCTCTCAAACACATTAGGTTAGTAATTTTACAAAATTTAGCAAAAATAATAGGAAATTAGGGTAAATTACGCTCCTTAAGGCTACATACAATTGACATGGTGAATTTTGGTGGTTGAAGATTGACATCAAGGGTAGTTCCGCTGATTATCCCTCTCCAATCAATGGTGGCTAAAGCTTTAGTGACAAGGTGATGTTAATTTTAGCCTTTAAATTATTTTATTTTAATAAAAAATCAAACACTATTTAAAAATTGTGAAACTTGGTTTCTCTAAGTAATTGTGCATGTAGAATCAAATATTAACTAAGAATTTTGAAATTAGAAGTGCTTATATAGGTTCCTTAAAAAAATTACCTTACTTCAACCAATTTTATATTAATTTATACAATAGTACATGATGTTCTTTTAAGCTACTTTTTGGTGTGTAGATTCCTCATCTAATTTATCTAATTTCAATACAAATAATTTTTTATAAACTATAAGTTTAATATTTATTAAAATTATTTTGTTAAACCTATCAGATTTTTCATATGAAGGAAATAATAGTTCTTAATTAAATTTCTTAATGGATTTGATTTATAACAATTTTTAGAGCTTAGTTATAATTTTTTAAAGTATTCAACTTGGATCTTATAATTTTATTTAACTATTTACCTCTTTTTAGCTAGTTTTTGGAAAAATTGACCAAAAACAAGTATTTTTTAGAATATTATGTATTATGTCAATATGGTATTTTTCATGACTAAAGCTTAACAAGTATAATTTTGAAGTATAGTATATTTTTCATGAATTTAATTAAGTATAGATACTAAGTACTATGTAAATTCCTATTATTTATGTATATTTTGCCAACCATGATAAATAGGATAAATTTGTATAATCAACATTATAGAAAAGAGAGTTCTAGCTAAGGGTGCTATTGAATCGAGTTGAATAAAAAAGTATCAAGCTTGAGCTCGAGCTCAACTTGAAAACTTGAGGTTGGAGATCAAGTTTGACTGAGCTTTAAAATTTATGCTCAAGCTCAATTAAAAAAGTATACATAGCAAGTTCAAACTTAACTCAATTAGTTTGATTAAGCTTGAATTTTTATAAATTTTCTTCAACCAATATCAGATTTGCTTATGTTTGATTAAATTAAAAATCATACCAAGCTTAAATAGGCTTACAAGCCTAGCAAGCTTAGTATTTTAAAACTTGAGCTTGATAAGACTATCATCAAATTGAATTCGAATAAAACTCAAGCTAAGCTCGAATAGTTTGCAAACTGACTTGAATCATTTATGCCCTTAGTTTTGGCTACCGTTGTGTTTGAAATACTCTATACTGGTCTTAGTTGGGTTTAGTTAAAAAGTAGAAACTTTATAAGTAAACATAATATTTTGGTCAAATTAAAAGCTAAATTAAAGACAGAATCAAAAGCTGTTACACTCAAGTGTTTTTGTGTAAGTTCAACTTAAATGACTAAGTTAGGTGTAATACTAAGGATTTTACTTAGTAAACCAAAGATATAAATTAAATAGTATTTGATTAAGAATTTTTAAGTTAAGCTAAATTAAAGGGTAATTTAGAAGCTAAGTCAAAAGTTAAAGTCGAGGCTAAATCAAAGACAAAGTAAAAAATATTTTAGTGTAAACTAACAACCAATAAGCTAATATTTATCTGATATGTACATATATATATATGTATGATCTATAATGACCTTGGTAGTATTTACCCTTATTAGGTAAAGTAGCCAAGGAAGAAGCTTGTGTTAATGAGTAATGTCAAAGTGTTTAATAGACCCAGGTAGGTGGATGCTTGTATGCCTTAAGCAGTTTCATGTCTATTCTTAACTTTGCATGCTTTGTGATGTCTAGCTTGGTTGCAAGTCAGTATGCTACTTGATGAGTTATGTTTCTTATTATAATTACTACAAATTAGATGATGTTCTAATACTGGACTTAATTGCTATGATTGTGTTGATAAGTGCTTATGTGACATTTGTTGAGATTTGTACTAACTTGGTAAAGAATTTGTGGATTAACCTTACCTCCTAAGGTGTTCACTTATGAGAACCTATTATTGAGGTCTTAGAAATGACAAGGAAACAAGACAAAGGCTGAGTTAATTAAAAAGGAGTAAGTTTGCTTTGATTTATTGGGTATTGCTTAGTTAGTTACTTAATGCATTCATGGCCTGGTACGAAAATGACCTACTTGTCAAATTTGTACAAAACTAATGTTTTGTTAGGCTAAAATTTATTAACAAACCTGGATTTTGGTAAGCCACTGATTTGACATTTGAACATTGGGTTTACCAAAGTAAATAACTTGATTTATGAAAGTTAGGTTTTCAAAAATATAGAATTGCTTCTCTAAATCATAACGTGTGGTTTATATTCGGTTAGGTTTTAGGGGTTTTACTTCTTGGTAGCTCTTTATTGCTGCTTGGTTCATGGACTTTGTATCCAAATTCCTAAGTATGTTGACTAATCGGATGAGTTGCTAAGCTAAGTTAGAATATTGGTGCCGAAGCATGTCACTTGCATTAGCATGGCATACCATATTTGCATTGACTATTTGGCTAGGAAGTGATATGATATTATATTTTGACTAATCAGTTGTTGATATGCCCATAAAATTAGTTATGCTTGTTGTTGTATGTTTATCTACTTTCACTTGGCTCACAGTAGCTAAAGAGATAAGTTGTCTTAGGTTAAAGTTGAATGAGACAAAGCAATACATCATAGAGGTAAGGAGACTTCTAAGTATTAGTTGAAGATGAGCTATGGGAAGAAATCATTGGCTTCAGGATATGATTTGAGTACATGAAGGTAGCTCTTTAGGAAGAAGTTGATGTTACTTTACAAAAGATTTAGTTAGCTATTGTAGACAAAAGAATGTACTTGTAAAAAATTTCAATATTATATGGTAGTATTTGATCGTGCTACTCTGAGTATGACCTAATTGTGTAAAAACTTTTGCTGTGGTTTACCAAGTTGAATAAAGTACTATTTGGAATCAAATCTTATATAAGATGGAACAGCAGGTTAGATATGGATTTCTACCTTATCCCTCTCTTAAGGATGGCTGTAACAAACTGTCTTTAAATACCAAAAGTTTGAGAAAATTTTTTAAGTAGATGCCTAGAAAGTAAGGTGCTGCACTTAACACTATGTTAGTGCCACTTTGATAAAAATGGATGACATGTGTCACCCTTCTTCTTCTTTTTTTTTTCCATTTTCCATTTTTCTTTTTTTTTTCCCCTCTGCCTATTGCAGTTTCATTCAAACTTATTATTCTTCTTTTCTTTCATTAAGCAAATAAAAAGTCTAATAAATATATGTTTAAAATATTTTCAAAATTTATTTAATTTGACTAAATTATGATCTCATTTTCTACCCTTGTTTGACTTTTATTAATAACTTTAAATTACTATAAAATATTTATTTTAACTCTAATTGAGGTATAGTTTAAGGCCATAATCTCCTGAAAATATATACTTTTAAAATATTTCAAAATGAGTTAACTAAACCAGGTAAGGAAAATTGATTTTTAATAAATACCTATTTTTATTTGGAATTCCTAATTTGGTCAAAGTGTACATGTTTATTTCAACTCCAAAAGCTATTTTTGATTTCAAAAAATTATTTTCACCTTGAACCGATGCTAATAGACTCCTTTGCGAAACCTTTTTTTCAATTATTTTTTGGAGTTTTTGTTCTATTTTCTCCTTAATTTGTTCAATTTTTTTGTGTTTCCCAATTGTTTTATTTTGCATGTTTCCCTTTTTCATTTTTTATTAGCCTTTTTCTTAAAATTAAAGTTTTGAAATAAAGATCAATTTGGAGTAAACAAAAATGAGGTGTCTAGATTTATAAGTTCATATAACTAGAAATATACCATGAAACAAATACCTTTTGATTTTATTTTTCTTCACAATATCCTGGTAAGTGAACCGAATGTTGAAGATGATACTATAATTATAAAAAGGGTTGGTTAAGATGAATCAAACAAGCTACATTCTTGAATGCACCGCATTTGCAAGCCTCATTCCTTATTTTTAACTTCCATGACAATTATATCATCTCTAAGCAGTAAGTGCTCGACCTCTAGCCTAAATTCCTTATACCTCGTAGAGATGAATGGTCACCCCTTTCAAGTGATGTCTACTTTAACTTAGAGTCTGTCTTGCCTAATTGGTGAACAATTGTAAAGCAACGTATATTTCATAGAAAATACCATATGATACAGTAATATATATATACATCAAGATAGTCTTGTAACCCTATTACATGATGAAAAGACTATTCTACCCTTAAATAGTCAAATATACATCAATAAGCCTACTCAATATCAAGATGCGACAACTAGTGTGATATTGGTACAATGATTAGTAAATGTTGTCGTAGATAAATTCTTAGTCATGATGTTAGTGCTCTGATAGTGAGTAAGTATATAGTGAATAAGAACCTAACTAGAGGTAACCATTTATCGCACAAATGATAATTGATATCAACATGTTTGGTGTGATCATCTTAAATGGGATTGTGAGAGAGATACAATACATTTAGATTGTCACAACAAAGGTTGAGAGGTGATATACTTAACCTAACTTTACTTTTTATAATGAATATAAAAGCATATTTTTACTAATAAGTGCACTAAGTCGCATATATAGTAATAAAACTGGTAAGAACCATGTCAAACCCATAAGGAATGACATATAATCATTAATAGTATTTGTCCTATTTAAATCTAAGCAATTAAAGTAAAGGGTTATATTAAATAATTAAATTCTAAAGAAAACTAAATTAACAAAACAAATAGATTAGGATATTCAACATCTTTAGAGATTCGGTTGCAATTGGATAATTAGAAAATTAGTTAATGTAAATAATAATGCCTTTAATAGGTTCAATTTTGGAGCAATTAAGCATAAGGAATTCCTTCTTGCGAAGCAACTACTTAAGATTAATCGATTTATCCTTTCTATCGCTAGACAAGTAATAAACTAAATTAATCCTCTTTAGTTCCTAAATCTTAATTGAATTAGAGGCATACGTTTTGACTTCTTTGGTCTAGATCATCTAATTCACAATAAACAATTAGAAGAGGTTTCGTAACTCAATCATAATTAATACGTATTCTAACAAAGTCAAAATACACATTATCGTGATTAGGGAATTTAAGACTTTAACAATGAACACAATTCATTAATTGATAATCTAAAGATCCAAAACCTAATATTTATTAAGAACAAAAGAAATAATAGATATACAATATCCAAATCAAGAATATGAAGAAGGGAATGAATACAACCTTTAAAAGAGTTCCAAGCCACAAGATCAACTATCACTTCTATTACTACTCTAAAAGGTGTTCTTAAAACCTAATTCTAGTTAAATGAAAGGGATAAGAATAAGTTACAATAATAAAAGTTATGTCTTATTCTGTTTATAAAGCCTTTTTATAGAAGTACATGAGTATGGAAACCCTTAGGCTTCAAATCTATCAAAAAATAAAAGATTCACAATGAATTGTAACCCTACACCTAAGGATCACGACCATAATCCTTGCCCCATAGTTTTTCTATACTTCAAGAATCATAAAATAATGAAATAGGAGGACCTTACCTAAAGGCTATGGCCATGGTCTTGATCTTGGTCTTCTCCTAATACCAATTTCTACTTCATTTCTCATTCCTTTGCTTATGATTTCAGTGTACGTTCATTTTTCGTACGTTTGATCCTTTTCAAGGCTTCAAAACTCATTCAAATCATCCAAAACTTTGCCAAAAAATCATCAAACTCTTCAAATCAATCAAATGAAGTCCAAAATAAAAATATAAGCAAATTAAGCATCATGTTCAATACAAAGACCTATAATAATATTATAAAAGCTTTAAAAATTAATCATAAAATATGTGCATTTATACATCCATCAAATCTCCCAACACTAAAGTTTTTGCTTATCTTCAAGAAAAATAAATAAAATAGTGAAAAAACTCTCAAGGACAAAAATTCATTGAATGCTCAAATTATAGAATCAAAAGTGAATACCACACACAGTTTATTTGAGAACAAGATTGTATACTCTTCCATCAAAATTCGTCCTTATAAATATCAAAATTCAAAACTCTAATAACTTTTTAACACATAGAATTTCACTTAATCTTATTTGCATGGCCTTAAAACACAATTACACAATACATGTATTAGCTATAGGAACCACACTAAAATTCAACAATTAATCTATATGAATTGGAATTAGTTTATATCATTTAAACAAAGATCAATCTAGAAATTAGAATGAATATAAACTTAATCAAGAAAAAGTTATCCACATTGTAAAAACTAAAGGGTATATGCTTAAGCACAATAATTAAAAACAAATACATATTATATCAGTTAGTCCCTTGATTGCCTCCTTACTTCTTTTAATTTTTCTTTAGAGGGCTTTTCAACTCATCAATTTTTTCATTTAAGCATAGATATTTTGGAAATGGGAAATCTTACTCTTTTGATAGATTAAGACTGATCTATAACTTCTTAATTCTTACAATGGTAGTGAGAAACTGCTATTCTAAGGGATTAAGGTTGATCCATACCAATTTTAATCAACCACTTTCCTTAGGTTGGTAGTAGGAAAATAACATACTCTTTTGAGAGACTAAGGTCGATCCTTATTAACTTGAATTATTATTAGTAGTAGTATTATATATATATATATATATATATATTTCAATCACTTCCATTATTTTGATTTTTTAAGGAACTTTTAAGAGATAAGCATCATTTACTCATTCGTTAGAAATTAGAGAACTCTCAAAGTTTTTAAGGAGTGACTATATATTAAAGTAAAATATAGACAAGTAGCTCCTAATCAGCAATGTCTACCTTAATTCCAACTCTAAATCTAAGCTTAAATAATAAGAAACTCTACACTTCACATAAATTTAATTATTTAATTCTAGTATTATATAGAAAGGTCATTATGATCAAGCAAATTCATGCTAAAATTGAAAAAAATTATCTCAAAATGTTTCTTCCCAATTAGATGAAAATTAATGATGAATAGATGGGCAGTATAATAAATTGATTCTATATCTCTTAAAAATTATTATTTTTTAAATCTTAAGGGTAGGAATATAATCCATTCAACTTACATACTTTTATAGATTTTCTTATCAGTGCCTACTCATTCTATTTCTTCTCCCTACACTTAAATTGTACATTGTCCCTAATGTATACATAATCAATAATAAGCACAAAAATCAGTAGGGGAAAATAATAGAGAAGATAAAAAGGACTAAAACTTCCCTATTTTAAGCTTTGGTGCAAGATCTGAACTCGTTATTTTGAAGCCGTTAGATTCCATACACACCATTGAAGTCCTAAAACCTTACAAAATAAAACTAAACAAAACAAGATAAAGAAAAAGTAAAACATGTAAAGAAAATGAAGAACTTAAGCTACTGCTAAATTGCTCCTAAACTATATCTAAACGACTCTTAAGTTATTTTACTTGCAAATAGGAAAATTTCAATAAAAAGTAGCATAAAATTGACAAGAGTAATGTCTTACTAACCACAAAATATAGCCATATCAAGAAAACCGAGTTAGCAAATTAAACAATGCAAGTACATCTCGCTAAGTTTCTCTCTATCTTTGCTTCACTTGGCATGTTTCCAAAAAAAATAGGAAAGACACAAGTTTATATTTACAAGCGCATCTTCCCTATACTTGAATTATAGTATATGTACAAAAATCTACAAATGTGAAGAATTAACATGAAACTCCAACATAATATCTATGAAGCATAATTAGAAACCAATTAATCAAACACAAAATAAAAATAGATGATTTATTAGTTTCCAATTTCATAGTCTTGAAGTGAAAATAACATGATTCAAGTTAAGTTTTGGGCCCAAATAGATTTTGGCTCAACATGTTCACATTGCAAAATGATATGGAAGAACACTCAGGGAGTGCAAAAATTCATAAGCATTCTAAAACTATGAAAACTAAAGATGGGAATGCTATATTGAGTTCACAGGTTAAATATCCTAAGAAAAATAACCAACTACTTATGTTTATGTATGCAATTAGTAGATCAATCAAAGAATAAATTTTCATGTGACTAAAACATGGATGGATGAGAGAGGTTAAGTAGAAAGTACAATATAAAGGAAAGGATTTTTTTTTTTTTGAAAAGTAAAAAAATTGAATACTAAAAAATCTTATTCTTTTAAGGAAGATTACAATTGAGGAGCATGAGTGTGGCCCTTGCCTGTGATTCTCTCAATACTATTGTTTTTTCAATGATAAGAGAAACACACCGTAGATCATGGGCTTGTTTCTTACCCATGTTCCTTATATGCCCATGATTCTCTCATAATTAAATTTCTTCTAGATCTTTACCTATAATTTGAAAGAATCGTGCCCCAGATCATGGGTGTGTTCTTCACCCTTGATCCTCTTGGATCTTCAATTCATCTTCGCTTTCCATCTTATTCTTGCAATGTCAACTATAAAGCACCATACGAATTCTAAAGAAATGAAACGATTAAAAGCTTGAAGAATTTGCTATAAGTTGCTAGAAAAAAAATAATTTCAAGGGAGTAATAAAATAAAATATAATCTAATAAAGTAAAATAAAGGATATGGAAAATAAAAATTGGGTTGCCAACCAACAAGAACTTTTGTTTAACATCTTTAGCTTGATGCTTTTTGCTTCCCTTTTCTAAGGTGGTTCGAATCCTTGAGTGCCTAATTAGGAATCCCTCAACTTCAACTAATGGAGAGCAGGTGAACTTTGTCAACAATTTTCAACGTGGCGATCAAGAACCATATTCAAACATACATAATCTAGGGTAGCATAATCATCTAAACTTCTCATGGAGAAATGAGAATAATGCATTTAAACCATCACCTAGATTCCAAAAGCAAGGTTTTGCTCAGAATGCTCCACCCTAGCAAAATCAAAAACTTAATCCATTTAAATTATATATATATAAATATCACGAATACTCTAACAAGTATACTGAGTCAGAATCAAGTAATAAAGAGTAAGTAAGGTAGTCGATTCCTTGAGGAATAAGAAATTACTAATCTTATGATAGTTCTTATAAATATTTAGGAAATTAAAATTGAATTGTGAATTAACTAATCTAATAATTACCCTAAAACTGTCAAAAAGAAAATGATGATAAAATATCTAAAATTGTGCGGTCATTTAAGTGAAATTATCATGTCTTAAAACTTAAGGATTTGAACCTCTAATTAATTGGTCAACTTCCGTATCTCAAATTAATAGTGGATTATAAATTATAATCATTTATCTCCTAATGCTATGATCGTTTAATGTTATAAATTAACTATCCCTAATGTCTTAGTGAATAATTAACTTAAAACATTGCATTAATTCTTAGATAATTTCTAATTAATCTAATTAACGCCACTCTTACATTAGCTAATTAGTTTAATCTAGAATTTCTATCAAATCTTATATCAACTCCCGTATTAGTAGTGTTTTTAGCAATTATAAGCAATTAGAGAATTATAATCAAAATCATAGAAATTGCAATCATGAATCATCCATACATCTATTAACCCTATAACATGAATACAATTATCATCTTAGCTATCTAGGATTTCATCAATTCCCTACAAATAAAACCTAGCCAGTCATGGAAATCAAAATAAAAGCACAAATAACAAGTGAATTTGCAAAGAAGTTCATAATTAGAAATAAGAACAAATCACATAATTGCATAAATATAAATAGGATAGAAATCACCAATTCTATAATTATGATGAATTAAAACTTCAATTGCAAACCCTAAGGATGATCTCCACAGCAAAAGTGAAATCTTCTCAATGATCTACAAAATTCTAAAGAAAAAATCTTTGAAATTATCTATTAACTGCTTCTAAGACTCTAATTCTAAAAAAGATGAAAAGTCATCTAGAATATCAATTGCATATGTATTTATAGAGAAAACAAGGGTTGGCTTTTGATTGGATCTTTTTCATTGAAGGTTGGCGATGAAGGTCAGTGGTACTGAGCTCTAAAGCCACTAGTATAGAGTGTAGGTCGACCCCCTTCAATTCCAAATTGCGATAGATCAATTCGGGCTTCATTCGTTTGCGTAAAACTCCTTTAAATTAATTGTATTTCCACTTTGAATCCCCCAAGACCCGAAATATCCAAATGAGAATACTTAAGTACCATTTCTTAGTGATTTCTATAAAATCAATAATAATTCAACCTAATTTGCATACTAAATTATGAGTAAAATATGCCTTTATCAACTCCCTTACACTTGAACTTTTGCTTGTTCTCAAGCAAAATGAATCGCACTAAAGAAATCTATCATTGAAAATATGAATTTTCCAATTGCAAATCTAAGCATTTGATATTTCACACTGTCAGACTCATTAATTTGTAATGCCTACTGCTCGAACCAAACTGAAATATGTTATCAAAGCACTACAATTGAAATTAATCGGTCACTCTAAAGAAAACAAATTTTAATCCAAGCGTTTAGCCGAAGATTTTTATTTCAAAAGTAGATACTCAATCCTAAAAGGAAAAATACCTATTTAAACTTAACAGCTATTAGCAAACATATTATCCATCTAATTATCCCAACAAATAAGTTAACAAAGTAGTGAAAGCATATGGTATCTGCTTTATCCCTAGGTTTTTTTCCTTTTCATTATAAGCCTTAATTAATTTCTTGAATTGCATTCAAATTTTCCATTTTCATTCATTTTTTTTTCTTTTTCTTTTTAGTTCAAATACTGAACTTTGCCTTTTCGCCCTTCTCATTATAGTGAGTACACTAAGTTAGCACATCTCGAGCTCATCACTTAAGTGACCAGGTTTTAAAGGGATCTCTACAGACTCTTCCTCACTCTAATATTTAAGTTAGAATACTCTTAGCTCAATTACTTGAGTTATTGGAGTACAGGTTATAATTTCATAACTTTTTGAAGGCTCACTAAAATTTTTCAAACTTTTTTTATAGGAATCACTAAGTATAAAGCTTCACTTACTTCTTTCACTAAGTGTTAAAGTACCATTAGAATAATTAAAAAGATGATGTACTAACTAACCTTGTATAGAAGTGAACCTATTTACTTGGATAACATGCTCGATAAGGCATTAGTTCGAGTAGTATAAGTGTTTCCTCATAGGAACGTCCATGAATCTCATCAATCACTCTTCATACTTTGTGAGCAGACATAAATATATGTCGACTTAACGCATATACTTTTCCCTTTGTTTTGTTCCTTTTCAACAAGTGTTTCACTTTTCACTTAAGGACTCGATTGACTCTTAAACTTCAAATTCTAAGGCTAAAAACTAAGTAGATTGGGTTTCAGAAAATTTGACTAATTAATTTTAACTAACTACAAAAATCACAATGATGGTAAGTAGGGTACCTTAGTGAGTCAGTTCTTCAAGCTAATCACAAATAGATGGTATCAATAATTTTTCTTTGTATAATCTATAGATTCCAATAAAAATTTTTGGCCTAAAAATTACTAAATACTTAAGAATAAAAAAGGTTCAAGTTGATAGGAAAGTATATCCATTTATAAACAAAAACCAACATCAAATGTCATGATATTCAATTCAATTCAAATCCATTTTCGATATTTCCTTCCCTCCACTTTAGAATAAACAGTGTCCATATTGTATTCAATTCAATGCACAATAGGAAATAAAATAAAATAAAATAAAAATTCGTAGGAAATGAAAAATTGGTACTTCTCTGGTTTCAAGTTTTTAGCAATAAGGAGAATTCCTATCATAGTATTATTAAGAAGAGCATGTATTTTGGATTAGACCTGTTTCTACAAACATGAAGAAAAACGAAAGAGCAAATATAGGATAAAAGTGTACTCAAAAGTACATAATAGAATTAATTATCTAGAGTTACCTAATCAAGTGGGTACTAAACAAAAATAACCTAACAACAAAGTAAAAAGTAAAAGAAAAATAAAAAAATAACAGAGAAAAACATCAAAAAGGCCCATAAGGCTCTAATTGTCTTGCTCGATGCTGCTAGTCTCCTCACTGGAAGTTTCATAATGTAATTTCTCTAAAATTGTTGGCTAGAAATACGAGATAGTGGACTTTAGCATATTAAACATATTAGTCCAAAACTTCTTGTTTTTTTTTTTCCTTTCTTTTCGAATTTCATCCCAAACTTCTCTAATTTCTACGCTCAACTGCTCATAACTACCAGCTGGAGGAAGAGAATAGGAAGTAGAAGCTCTAGTAGTAGGGGGATTTTTAGGCATCCTCCTCATCAACTGGATTTGCTCTATTGTTTATTTTAACCAAACCCCATCCCCTAAAGGGTATAGCTAAAATAGGCTTACAAGAATACCCTCATCCCCTTCAGGTTGCTAAAAAATCCCCATGCCCTTCAGCAATGTTGTAATATAATTACCACAAAATATAACTTGAGTCATGGTATCATCTACTTGTCTATAAATGAAATTTGCTATTTCTACTCTTAGATCAATATGATACCCAAAAATCAAGCTGTATAGATAAAACATATCAAAACCAGTTACCCTGTTATAGCTGGTTTTCTTATAGCTAATAGTATAGGTGAGAATACGGTGAAGTAGCCTGTACTCTACTACTAAAAAACTAGTGGTAAGCGACTTAGAAGGGACAAAGTCATCTTCCCTTAGTTGAATTAGTTGATACTAGAATCTTTCAGTAGTCATATTACTAGGCTAGGATTTCGACAAATTCACTTCTTCCTCATCATATAATCCCAAAAAATAACCAATCTAATTTAGTTTGATCACATGGATATCACCATATGCTTAGAAGGTGATAGTAGACATTTTCCTATCTCTCTCCAATTGCAACGTAGATAAGAACGCGATTGTGATATTTTTGAATGTAGGTTCTTTGATTTCAAATAATCTGAGCCAAGTCTTGTTAGGGACAATCTGTTGAATCTGATCGTCTATCCCATGTTTATGTAATAAAGCCCAATCCAAGTATTATTGGTTTGTGAATGTCATCCTTTGTAGTTTCTTATTTCTCTCCTTAACATAATCATGGGTTGATAATAAATCTTTGCCTGAACTTTTGGAAGATGAATTAGCTACCATCCTTTGTTTCTTCCTTTATGGTTGGAGCTCCTTGGGTGGCATGGTAGAGTTGAGAGCATAGATCTAGAAGGGGAAAGAGTGAATGTGGATGTAGAAGATGAAGAGGGTAAATGTATGTGAGATGGAGTGAGGAAGAGGGAAGAGTTTGTGTGTGAGAAGGAGAGAGAGAGGAAAGGAAGAGTGAAGGAGAGAGAGAAGGTCGAAAGTAGGCAAATGAAAGAGAGAGAGAAAAGAAAACCATCGTTTAGCTTTTATTGGGAGACTTACATCGGCCATTTGCATCTGTATGCTGGCAGCTTACATGCTTGGCATAAGTAGGAAGGCTGGTTAAAAGGCCGGTAGGCTTGAATTTAAATGGCTGGCCTTCAATTAAAAATAAAATAAAAGTAAAGAGAAAAAAATTAATTTAGTCAAACATGGGTTGCCTCCCATGAAGCGTTTAGTTTATAGTCGTTAGCCTGACTTTTCAGTCCTTACAATGGGTTCGCACCAGCCACAATAGTGGCGTCACTGTCTACGTTTTCCCCTTCTAAATAGTGTTTGAGGAGATTACTATTTATCTTGAAAGTGTTGTTGTCTCTTACCTTTAACTCAACTATACCATAAGGAAAAATATTAGCTATTTCAAATTGCCTAGACCATCGAGATTTTAACTTACTTGGGAACAACTTTAGTCGAAAGTCGTATAATAAAACTTTTTGACTAAGCATGAACTCTTACTGTTAGATGTTCCTATCATGCCATTGCTTGGCTCTCTCTTTGTAGATCCTAGCATTTTCATATGCTTCTTCTCTAATCTCTTCCACCTTGTTTAGTTGGAGCAATTGCTCTTTGCCTGTAACTTGTAAATCAAAGCTAAGGTATTTTATGACCTAGTAGGCCTTGTGCTCAAGCTCTATGCGTAGGTGACATGATTTACCAAAAATAATTTTGTATGGGGACAATCCTATAGGGTTTTAAAAGTTGCCCTATAAGCCTACAATGCATAATAAAAAAGAATATATATTTTTGAAAAAGATAAGGGAAAAGGACCCATGAAGTCTATTCCCTATATATCAAAAATCTCAATTACCAAAATGCTATTTTGTGGTAATTTAGGTCTCCTAGAAATATTTTCGGTCCTTTGGCATTGAGCATAAAACATAATATAGTCCCTGCAATCACTAAATAAACTGGGCTAATAAAATTAATAAGATAAAATCTTAACTGCAATTCTTTCCACACTAAGGTAGCCTCCTACATCTTTAGAATGATGGTGCTGAATTATGTTAGGCTGTTCGGTTTTAGGCACACAACGCCTAATTACTTAGTCAGCGCAACATTTAAATAGATACAGTTCATTCTAAAAATAATATTTCACATTATGTAAAACTTTTTTTCTTTTGAAATGAAAAACTGTATAGTATGATTTTGCTAACCAGGTAATTGACTATATCAGCATATCAAAGTAATCCTTAGATCTCTACTACAACAATTGCTCATCAGGGAACTTTTCATTAATAGGTAGATCTAAACAGTTAGATTCTAAATGAGATAAATGATTGGAAATCACGTTTTCAATCCCCTTTTTATCTTTGATTTGAAGGTCAAATTCTTATAGTATTAAGATCCAACGAATTAACCTAGGTTTAGCATCCACTTTAGCAAACAAATATTTTAGGACAGCATGGTCTGTAAACACTATAATCCTAGAACCTATTAGATAAGGCCTAAACTTATCACATGCAAATATAACCGCTAAAAGCTCTTTTTCTGTTGTGGTATAGTTTCTCTAGGCCTCATGTAAGGTTCTACTAGCATAGTATATAACATGAAATAACTTACCTCTTTTCTGGTTAAGTATTGCTCCTACAACATAGTCACTGGCATCATACATCAACTCAAAAGGAAGCTCCCAATCAGGTGTAATAATCACTAGAGCTAAAATAAGGTTCTCTTTCATTAGATTAAATGCTTACAAACAATTGTCATAGAAAGCAAAGGTAGAATATTTTTCGAGTAAATTACAAAGAGGTCTAGAGATTTAGAGAAGTCCTTAATGAATCTCCTGTAGAAGTTAACATGCCCTAAGAAGCTCTTGACTCCTTTAACTGAAGTGGGTGGTGGCAATTTCTCTATTATCTCCACTTTTACCCTGTCAACTTAAATCTCCTTTTTTCGACACCTTGTGACCTAAGACTATTCCCTTTCTTACCATAAAATGGCATTTTTGTCAGTTTAGAAGTAGAATAGTCTCCTTGCGCCTTTTAAGCATACAACTTAAATTAGTCAGATATGAGTCAAATGAATTCCTAATGACCGAGAAGTCATCCATAAATATTTCGATAAAATCTTCTAACATGTTAGAAATTATAGACATCATGCATCTTTGGAAAGTAGTGGATGCATTGTAGAGACTAAAGGGCATTCTCCTAAAGGAAAAAGTGCCATAAGGACATGTAAAGGTGGTTTTCTCCTGGTCCTCTAGTGCTATATGAATTTGATTATAACCGGAATAACCATCTAGAAAACAATAATAATCATGCCTTAAAATTTTTTCTAACATTTGATCTATGAAAGGGAGGGGGAAGTGGTTTTTATAAGTGGCATCATTAAGTTTTCTATAATCTATACAAACTCTCCACCCGGTTACAGTGCGAGTAGGGATTAACTCATTAGCCTCATTTTTAACCACAATCATACCACCTTTTTTTGGTACTACCTGAATGGGATAATTTCACTTATTATCTAAGATAAGGTAGATAATACTTACATCCATCAATGTGAGCACCTCTTTCTTCACTATCTCCTTGAGAGTTGGGTTAATTCATCTCTATGGTTGTACTGTAGTTTTGTATTCATCCTCCAACAATATCTTGTCAGTGCAAAATAAGGGATTGATCCCCTTAATATTAGCAATGGTCAACCTAATGGCTTCTTTATGCTCTCTCAGAACTTCTAGAAGTTGTTCCTCCTATTCACTTATAAAAAAAGAGGAGATAATTATTGGCAAATTATCAGTTGTTCCAAGATAAGCTTATTTCAAATGACTAGGTAATGGTTTAAATTCAGACACTGGGCTTATGTCGATGATGGGATTAGGTTCTTATCACTGGTGCCTAGCTCCTTATAGTATCGAGCTTTGATTTCTAACACTTGTTCCCTATATTCTTCCTAAAGTTTGTCATCATCACTCTAATCATTCAGATCCCTAAGAACTTATTCCATGGTATCTAGTCCTACTTTCTCTTCTTTGGATTCACAGGTAATCTCATCAATAATATCAATAGTGTAACAAATCCTTCATGTGTATCAACACCTTACCTATTGCAAGAAACAGTTTGTTAAGGATCATGTGTATCACTTTATCTTCTTCCATTTCTAAGACTATAAAGTTAACTGGAAAGATAAATTTGTCTACCTTTACCAGGACATTCTCTACAATATCCCTTAGGTATTTGATACTCCTATTAGCAAGTTGCAAGGTAACATGGGTCTCCTTATAATCCATAAGTCCTAGCTTCTCAAGAATAGACAACGGTATTAAATTTATACTTGTGCCTGAATCAATAAGAACTTTATCAAAATGAACATTTCTTATAGCATAAGAAATAGTAAAACTCCCCTGATCTCTTTGTTTTCATGGCAAGCTAAATAAATTTTTCTAGAGGATCATAGAGTACTCCCCTATAAGCATTACAGGTTCGTTCTCATCTATTTTCTCTTCTTGGTGAGCAAATCCTTCATGATACAAAGGCATTTGTAGAAGTGCCTCTGCAAAAGGAATGTTGATCTGTAGCTTCTTTAAAACATCTAGAAATTTGGTGAATTGGGCGTTTAGCTACTGTTGCTTCAGTCTTCTTAGGAAAGGGACAAGAGGAACATACGGTTTCACTTCTGGTGACTTCTACTTTGGTTCTTCTACCACCTGCTTCCCTTTTCCTTTCTTTGGATTCTCCTCCTTTTCTTCAACTCGTCTATCAACTGTTTCAACTTTCTTTCCACTCTTCAACATAATAGCATTAATACCTTTGGGATTCTCTTCAGTATTGCTAAGTAAAGACACTGATGGTTTATTACTCAGCTGTTGAGAGATTTGACTAGTTTGATTCTCTAAATTCTAAATTGTGGCCTATTGATTCTGTAGCATGGTATCAATCTTTTGCATATAACTCAACATGAGCTCTTCTATTCTAGACTTATTCTACTTAGGTGGAGCATTCTAAGCGAAACCCTACTTTTAGAATCTAAGTGGTGGTTTAAATGCATTATTCTCATTTCTCCATGATAAGTTTGGATGATTACGCCACCCTGGATTATATGTGTTTGAATATGGTCCTTGATTATTGCGTTGAAAATTGTTGACAAAGTTCACCTGCTTTCTACTAATTGAAGCTGAGGGATTCTCGATTAGGCACTTAAGAGTCGAATGTAGTCCTGAACATAACTCACAAAAAGCAGTAGGATTAGCATGAAAAGACTGTACTAAGGTAAGTTTACTTAATCAGGTAGTAAGAGTTGAGATTTGAGCTGTTAATTGAGACATAGTGTCATTATCATTAATTGATGCCACTCTTGACTTGGTTCTCTCGTTTTGCCAATTATATACATTGGAGCCATCTCTTCTATCAGTACACTTGCTTCATCATAAGTCTTGCCCATTAGAGCACCTCCAATTGCAGCATCTGTTAAGGACCTCAATGTCTCATCCAAACTAAGATAAAAGATCTCAATTAAGAGATTGTCTAGCAATTTATGATGTGGGGCATTTTCTGATTGACTCCTTGAATCTTTCCTATGCCTCATAAAGTGACTCACCACTAAACTTGGTAAAGTTAGTGATGTCTTTCCTCAGTTTTGCGATCCTGGCTGGTAGGAAAAATCTCCTTAGAAACTTTAATGAGAGGTTAGCTCAAGTGGTAATAGACTCTTGTGGCAATGAATGAAACCAAGCTTTAGCTTTGTCCCTTAGTGAAAAGGGAAAGAGTTGTAATCTAATAACTCCGTCTGTAACGTTGTTCATCTTCACTGTATTATAGTATTGGAGGAATCCAACAATATGATCATCATTTGTAATATGCTTGTCAGGACTCTCATTTAGATATCCTCCAAACTGATTTGTCTAAACCATCTAAATGAGCAATGGCATTAGCTCAAAGTTATTGGCCTGAATGGTAGGCCTCCTTATGGTAGAACCTATAACCATAGGTACTGTATAGTTTCAAAGTGCTCTAAGGACTCCTTGTATCTGATTATTATCTTTATTGCCTGCCATCTCTTCTCTCCTTCTTCTGTTCTCTTGCCACAACTGATGTAAGGTACTCTCTATTTCAAAATCTAGTGTTGGAATTTTAGCACTTTTACTCCTGCACATAAAACACCTGTAAAGAGAACAAGAAATAACACACGTTGTTAGGTGTGCCTAAATTACCAACAAAACTAAATGGTTTAATATTTCGATTCCTCGGCAATGGTGTTAAAAACTTGATCCGCTTAAACTATATATATAAAAATATCACGAATACTCCAGCAAGTATATTGGGTCAGAATCAAGTAATAAAGAGTGAGTAAGGTAGTCGATCACTCAAGGACTTAGAAATTACTAATCCTACGATAGTTCTTATAAATATTTAGGAAATCAAAATTGAATTGTGAATTAACTAATCTAATAATTACCCTAAAATTGTCAAAAAGAAAATTATGATAAAATATCTAAAACTAAGCTATCAATTGAGAATATGAGAAAAACAAAATCTACCTTAGTTGTGCAAATCAAATTGTCATCATGTTATATAGATTAATAACTATACGGTCATTTAAGTGAAATATCATGCCTTAAAACATAAGGATTTGAACCTCTAATTAATCGGTCAACTTCCTTATCTCTAATTAATAGTGGACTCTAAATTATAATCATACATCTCTCGATACTATGATTATCTAATGCTCTAAATTAACTATCCCTAATGTCTTAGTGAATAATTAACTTGAAACATTGCATTAATTCTTGGATAATTTCTAATTAATCTAATTAACTCCACTCTTACATTAGCTAATAAGTTTAATCAAGAATTTCTAATAAACCCTATATCAACTCTCGTATCAATAGTGTTTCTCTCAATTATAACCAGTTAGAGAATTATAATCAAAATCACAAAAATTGCAATCATGAATCATCCATATGTCTATTAACCCTATAACATGAATACAATTATCATCTTAGCTATCTAGGGTTTCATCAATTCCCTATAAATAAAACTTAGCTAGCCATTGAAATTAAAATAAAAACATAAATAACATGTGAATTTGCAAAGAAGTTCATAATTAGAAATAAGAACAAATCACAAAATTGCATAAATATAAATAGGATAGAAATCATCAATTTTGTAATTATGATGAATTAAAACTTCAATTACAAACTGCAAGGATGATCTTAATAGCCAAAGTGAAGTCTTCTCAATGATCCATGAAATTCTAAAGAAAAACTCTTTGAAACCATTTACTAACTACATCTAAGACTCTCTAATTCTAAAGAAGATGAAAAGTTGTCTGAAATATCAATTGTATGTCTATTTATAGAGAAAACAAGGGCTAGCTTTTGATTGGATCTTTTTCATTAAAGGTTAGCCATGTAGATCGATGGTGTTGAGCTCTAAAGCTACTGGTGTAGAGTATAGGTCAGCCTAAAGCCAGTTGCCTTCAATTCTAAAGTGCTATAGATCGATTTGGGCTTCGTTCATTTGCGTAAAACTCCTCTAAATTGATTTTATTTCCACTCTAAATCCTTTAAGACCTAAAATTTAGAAATGAGAATTCTTAAGTACTGTTTCTTAGTGATTTCTATAAAATTAATAATAATTCAAGCTAATTTGCACACTAAAATATAAGTACAATATGCTTTTATCAGGTACTTCATTAAAAATTTCTCTAAGAGCTTCCCATTCATTGTTAGAATCAATCATTACCTCGAATGGCGTGTCTTGTGTCGTAATTTTAATAGGTTTAAGATCTTTCTTTTTCCATTTTTTTTGTAATATTTACATGAAGTTTATTATTTCCAACCCTTAATACTATTTTACTATTTTTAACATCAATTGCAACTTACACAATGGTTAATAATGGATAATATAAGATGATAGAAATTTCTGAATCTTCTTTTACATCCAAGATTATAGAAACTATAGGAAATATATGTTTATCTACTTTTAGAAGTATATTCTTAATCATTCCTTTTGGTTTTCTAAAAGACTCGTTAGCTAATTAAATTAACATTGTAATTCTTTTAATTGCATCCCTTAATATTAATTTCTTTAAGATTTTCATCTCTTATGGTGTGATTTAAAGTGAATTTCCTTAGATCTTTTAATTTAGAGGGAAGGGTGTCCTATGGTGCTTCAATGTAAGCTTAAGTTAACATAATTGTTTTTTGTACATTAATTTTTCTTTTCTTAGCCATTATTTTTTTCAAATAATGGTTATAGTGAACTGTTTGCTCTAATAATACCAAGGGAATATTAATTTCCAACTTCTTAAACATTTCTAAAAATGATTCATAATCTCCATTAGTCTTTTGTTTAAATAAGTATTCTAGGCTCACATTCTTCAAGAATGTGCCTTTGTCATACCACTTCGACCCTTGAAATTAACGTAGAAGCTAGTGATTCATTAGTTTCAACCCTCTTACCTAACCTCAGATTTATTATATTAATTGGCTCAGCTAAGGTGAAAATCCTTACATAATTTTGAAATTTCCTCTCTAATCTCTCAAACCCTTCTATAGTCACATTAGTAAGCATCTCTACCGCAACTTCGTAGGCTATTTTTTCTTCTTTTTGCTTCACCTTTCTTGTTACTTGAAAACCGCAATCAACTTGCAAATTTTAAAACACAGTCACATGCAATTTAATTTTTCTTCATCTGTGATAAATTCAAAAGGATTTAATTCCTTCTTCTTTTCTTAAGGATCATTTTAGCTTTCTTTTACAGCTACTAGTGTGGTGGTGAAATGTTGTAGGGCCTACACTAATTGAGTCTCCAATTTTTGGATAGTTGAAATTTTTCTTACAAATATTTTTTTCCATTTTTAGTCCAAATCTATTAATTTTTTTTAATAGTCTTTTTTGGAGTTAGGATCACTAGATTTATAGATGAAGGTTGTTCATCATGTTCATACCATACCAATTTGCCAATTGTTCTAATCGCTTGCATTATTGGCATTGTTATCAATGGTCCTCCAATAGCAGCTTCAATTCTGGATTTATCATTATGCTGAATTTCATCATAAAATACTTATAGTTGATTCTAGGTGGGAGTATGATATGGACATCTATTTATTAGATCGTAGAACCTTAACCATGCTTCGTATAGTGATTCATTCTCATGCTACAAGAAAGAAAGGATTTGTACTGAAAGCTCTATTGTACTACATAAAGGAAAAGATCATATACATTGATCAACAATAAGAAGTGCTCACAAAATAAAATAAAAAGAGAGTAGAAGTTTTACAATAGAAAGAAAATAAATAAAGAAAATGAAAATAGAGAAAGAAAACAAGAAAAAAAAATAAAGTACTTAAACCTATATAGTCTTAAATACCTAAATTAGTACAAAACATTCCTCGGCAACAACGCCAAAAGCTTGATACACTTAACCTAACTTTACTTTTTACGATAAACATAAATGCATGTTTTTACTATCGAGTGTACTAGGTCATGTATGGAGTAATAAAATTGGTGAGAACTACATTGAACCTATAAGGATTGACATTTAATTATTAATACTATTAATCTTATTTAAATCTAGGCAATTAAAATAAAGGGTTTTATTAAATAATTAAATTTTTAAGAAAACTATATTAATAAAACAAATAAATTGGGATATTCAACATCTTCAAATATTTCATTGCAACAAGATGATTAGAAAATCATTTAATATAAATAAAGATGTCTTCAACAGGTTTTGTTTTAGAGTAATTAAGCACTAGGAATTCCTCCTCACGAAGCAAATACCTAAGATTAACTGATTTATCTTTTCTATTGCTAGACAAGTGATAAACCAAATGAATCTTCTCTAGTTCTTAAACCTTAATCGAATTAAAGACATAAGTTATCACTTCTTTAATCCAGATCATCTAGCAGACTAAAAACAACTAGAAGAGGTCTCACAATTCAATCCTAATTAACACATATTCCAATAAAGTCAAAATATACGTTATCGTGATTAGGAAATTAAAGACTTTAGCAATAAACACAATTCACTAACTGATAATTTAGAGATCCAAAAAAACAATATTTATTTACGTATAAAAGAAATAATAGGTATACAATATTCAAGTTAAGAATATGTAAAAGGAGATGAATACAACCTTTGAAAGATATTGCTTCCAATGTTAAATTCCAAAGACTACTCTAAAACGTGTTCTTAAAACCTAATTCTAGTTGAATGAATAAGATAAGAATAAGTTATGAATGTAAAATTTATGTCTTATTGTATTTATAAGGCCTTTTTATAGAAAAACATGTCTAAGGCAACTTTTGAGCTTCAAATCTATCTAAAAATGAGAGATTCGCAATGCATTGCAACTCTACACCCAAGGATTATGACTGTGATCCTTGTCCATGGTCCTTCTATGCTTTAATTATCATAAAATAATGAAATAGTAGAACCTCACCCAAAGACCATGGTCGTAGTGTAGATTGTAGTCTTCTTATAATACTAATTTTTTTCGCTCCTTTGCTTGCAATTTCAAAGCACTTCATTATTGTGGGTGTAGTCCTTTCCAAGGCTTCAAAACACATCCAAATCATCCAAAACTTTGCTAAAAATTGCCAATCTCTTCAAATCAATCAAATGAAGCTTGAAATAAGAATATAAACAAATTAAGCATCAAATTCAATACAAACACCCATGAAAAGTATTATAAAAGCATTATAAATCAATCATAAAATATGTGTATTTATAAATCCACTAAGAGGTTACTGAATGGGAACACCCATTTCTCATGCAAGGTGGTGTATCTAAGTAGATTTAGCAACTGCATAAGCGAGAGCTCTATATTTAGCCTCGGTAGAGTTATAAGACACAACAGGTTATGATAAGAATCATACGATCAAACTTGAGCCTAAAGGTTGGAAAGTATGTCTAGGCGAATTCTTTCCTTAAGACTCACTATCAAGGAGTCTAAGCTGTTACAATCTACCAACCTAATGCATTAACAGAGCCAAACCTTCCTATACTCATCATTTGTCTCTAGTTGCCGACTTGAACTACCATTAACTTAGACGACCCAAACATAAGCAATGTTGAAAGTTTTCGAGGTGAATTCACCTTGAAAGAATTGTTTGCACGGCTTGGTATGACCAACCGACCACCCCTACTCGACACCTCAGCTTAGTAGAAAACAAACTGATTATACAGAATTATCTTTTCTTCTAAAAAGTCATCCAATTGCCAAGAGCCATCTGTCTAAGCAAGTACGTGATAGAATCATCTATACAAGATACTCATTTTGTTGTATTTTCAATTGTACCCTTATTATTCCTTATACATTAATTCTTTTAGATAATACCCTTTTAATCTTTTCCATTTTAGGTAGGTTTCCCTAGTTTTTCGGGTATAAATACCCACTGTACATATAGACGCAATGTTTTTATCATCAATATACTGAATATTTTTTCCTTTCATGAACACTGCTCTTGTTAGCTTGTTTACTTACTTTACTCTTATCCTAACCCTTAAATAAGGCTAGGTGGTAAGTAACCTTACCGATCATCTCTTGCATTATATCGAGTTGTGTGATGAGTTCTTTGAAGTTCCATTGGTATGTTATATCCTTTAGAGTTATTCGTTGGTTTGCTTATCTTACTTTTTCTACTCTTTCAAGTGATTTTCATCTCGTTCTTCAAGCTTTCTATAAGCTTAGACCCATCCCAATAGCTGGCCTTATCTGTTCTTGGCCTCGATCTATACTATCTTGGTATCAAAGCTGAGGTTTCGTTTGGGTAAGTTATGTTTGAATCTCCTTGAGTAGTAATGATTATTGTAGTAGTGTATTGTAGTTGTGTAAAAGTTAACTACGAGTGTTTTAGTAAGTATAAGGAGTGGTAGTTTGTTGTGGTTAAATACTTTGTCTTACCCTATTTCAAGCATACAAACATAGAGTAAGTTTTGGTTGAGTTTATTATTCATTAGTATAGTTAATGTGTTCGCAGATTCATTAAACATTTTTGCATGTTGGAATAGTAACTATTGTACCTTAGATTTGAAGTTTATTTACCGAGTTTTGTCAAGAAGATGATGGATCCTAGTGTTAATGCTATTATTGGAGATGATGATAGTGGTGTTGTTCACCATAGACGACAACCCTAGAGCACCCCTAGGAGTACAGATGAACGACTTGATGAAGTGGTTAACCTCTTAGTTGATTTGATTAGAGCTATCCATGCATTGGTCTATTAACTTACCAAGATCGTACAGAACACCTCATAAGTTGCCTAACTTGTTAGAGGAGAAAACCTAACTCAATAAGTTCAAGGTAGAGGAGTAGGAGGATGAGTACGATGAAGGATTGACTTGGGAAATAAGGATGATAAAGAAGAAGAGGAGTATAATGAAGAAGAAGAAAAAGTTAGAGCAACCTGAGTTACCGGCCATATGAAGCTTTAGGTTTTGAGCTTTAGTGGTTCTGGGAGTGTAGATGATTATTTAGATTAAGAGGAGAAGGTTGAATGTGTTTATGATTATTACCAATATGAGGATCAAGAGAAGGTGAGGATAGTTGCTATTGAGTTCTTACGATATATTACCAGGTGGTGGAAGAACTTTCAAATCATAAGGAGACAAGAAGGATCAAAGAGGTCAATACTTAGTCCGAGATGAAAAGGATACTTAGAAACAGGTTTGTACCTGATACTTATTTGCAAGACACTTTTGCTTAGTTTCAGGAGTTGAGGCAAGGAGGCTAAATTGTTGATGAGTATGTTCAAGAGTTCCAAATACTCATGAATTGTTGTGAAGTAGAAGAGTCATCAGCTTAAATAGTGTTTAGATTCCTTACTGGACTAAGAAGTGATATTCACGACATTATGGAACTCTAGCAATTTACGAAAATGGATAAGGCTATATGAATAGCCTAACAAGTGGAAAGATAGAGAAGGAGTAGAATGCCGACTTGACCCTCGACGAGCCAACCTGTTTAGGGAAGTTATTAAGATCAACTAAGTACTGAGTCGACTAGATGAATGGATGTCAAGACTGAATAGAAGGGTTGACCTGATGGTGATGTATCGACTCAAACATATGGGAAGAGGTAAGGATATGGAAAGAAGATAAGCTAAATCAACTGTTTCAAGTACTAAAGGTTTGGGCAAATGGCTGCCTTGTGTCTAAAAAGAAGGACTACGATCATCAAGAGAGATATCCTAAAGATTAAGGTAAATAGTTTAGATGAGGAACATGAGGAGGAGAAAGAAGTAGGAGATGAGGTTGATGTTAATACTGACCTGATTGTGGAGGATGTGTTTGTAGAAGACTTAGATAATTTGACTCTAGTTGTCTAACTTGCCATGAACTTAGAACCCTTTACCGAGAAGGAGCAGAGAGAGAACTTTTTTTACATAACCTATAAAGTGAATGATCAAGTGTATGTACTCATAATAGACAGTGGAAGCTATACTAATGTGGCATCCGCCAACTTCGTTAAGAAGCTTAAGTTGTTAGCCACTTTTTATCCAAAGCCGTATAAACTACATTGGCCAAACAATAAGGGAGCACTTCATGTCACTCAATAAGTGCTACTATCAATCTCAATTGGAAACTATTCTGATTAAATCCTTTGTGACATACTACCCATGTGGGTATCACATATGTTGTTAAGCTGTTACATGTGCGAAGGGTTATTCATGACAGATTTAGGAATACCCATGTATTTGAGAAGGATGAAAGGCAAATCACTTTGAACCCCTTAACGCTGGGTCAAGTGAATAAACTATAAGTTAAATTGGCTTAAGGATTGAAGAAGACCTCAATATTGAGTCGAGCTGAACTCCAAGAAGCCATCAAGACTAACGTACCAACTTTTCTATTGGTTAGGCAACTGTTAGAATTGAAGGAGCAAATTGAGTTGCCCTGAGATGTCAGGGAGCTATTAGATGACTATTCCGACCTGTTTCCAGAATAGTTACTCGAAGGATTACCCTCATTTCGAGCATTGACCATTACATTGACTTAATATATGACATTGCCTTACTGAATAAGCCAGTGTATCAAATGAATCGCGAGCAAACTATTAAGGATATGTGAGGGAAAGTCTTAGACCTATGTTGTACCTGCATTACTTGTGCCAAAGAAGGATAGAACTTAGCATATGTATGTAGATAACATAGTTGTCAATAAGATTAAAATCAATTACAAATACCTCATCCTAAGGTTGGATGATATGTTGGATGAACTTAGTGGTGTGAGAGTATTCAGCAACATAGATATGAAGTTGGGATACCACCAAATTCGGATGAGCTAAAGAGATGAATGGAAGACTACTTTTAAAACACGACATAGCCTGTATGAGTAGATGGTCATGCCTTTTAGACTATCAAATGCTCTAAGCATTTTGATGAGGCTAATGAATCATGTTTTGAGAAATTTGATTAGAAAATTTGTAATCATATACTTCGACAACATCCTTATTTACAATGCCAACCTAGCCATGTACACTGATCACCTTAAGGCCATTTTTTATGTCCTTTGAGCAGAAAGGTTGTTCAAAAACTTAAAGAAGTGTTGTTTCTGTTAAGAAGAAGTGATCTTCTTAGGATTCAAAGTAGGTGGAAAGGGATTAAGAGTAGATGAAGAGAAGGTGTAAGCTATTGCTGAATGACCTCTTATGCTAAGTTGAAAAGTTTTCATGGATTAGCATCATTCTACTGATGCTTTATCTAAGGATTCAGAACCATTATAGTACTTCCAACTAAACTTATGAAGAAAAGTTTATAGTTCAAGTAAGAAGAGAAAGAATAGAGGAGCCTTGTTGAAGTGAAAGTGAGGTTGACCTTTGCCCTAATCTTGGCTCTAACAGACTTTGAAAGAATATTTGAGCTTAAATATGATGTATTGGGTGTAGGCATCAGAGCTGTGTTGATGTTGGAAGGCTGACTGGTTGCTTATCACATTGAAAAGTTCAGAAGAGCACAATTGAACTATTCAGTATATGACAGAGAGCTTTTGGCCTTAATCTGAGCTCTTTGTGTATGGCAGCATCATCTTCTACCAAAAGAGTTTGTCATATATATAGATCATGAGTCCTTGAGGTATTTATAGAGCCAAACCAAAATTTCTATGAACCAAGCCTAATGGATTAAGTTCTTAGAGGGATTTAACTTTGTCTTTTAAGTATAAGTAAGGTAAGAATAATGTAGTTGTCGATGCCTTATCGAAAAGATATGTCCTTCTCATTAAGCTACAGACGAGATTGTTGGGTTTTGCCAACATAAAAGAATAGTATCGGGATGATCATCATTTGAGCCCCATATATAAGAATCATGAAGAGGGAAGAGTAGTAGATGAGTACCATATGGAGGATAGTTATTTGTTCAAAGGTGGCAAGTTGTGTGTGTTGACTTGTTCAATGAGAGAACTGCTAGTGATAGAAGCTCACAGTGAAGGACTTACTGGATACTTTGGAGAGTAGAGAACATATGAGCTATTGAACGATAGATTCTTCTGGCTTAGAATGATGCATGATGTAGATTGTGTGATTGAGAGATGAACCATCTGTAAGAAAGCAAAGAATTGAGCTGAGTAAGGAAAAGCAATACTCCTAGCTTCCCCAACCAAACCACGGGTTGACTTGAGCATGGATTTTGTCTTCGAATTACCCTAAACTGCTTGAGGTAAAGATTTATGATGGTTGTCGTAGATAGGTTCAACAAGATGGCACACTTTGTACCCTATACTAAGATTAACGACGCTTTGGCTATTGCTTCTTTGTATTTAGAAGAAGTAGTTTGCTTGTATGAAGTGTTAACGAGTATGATATTTAATAAAGATCCAAAATTTTTAAGCCATTTCTAGATAATGGGCACCAAATTACTGTTTAGCACCTCTTGCCATCCTCAAACTGATGGCTAGGATATTTGCTTATACATTGTCTAATTTGCTTACAACAGGACAGTACACACTATTAATGGACACTCCGCCTTTGAAGTTATATGTGGTTTTAACCTAAAACCTACCCCTCAATCACACCCCGATGTTGCCCATTGACCCAAAAGATCCAAAAGCAAGGACTTAAGCCTAGTCTATCCAGTAGATCTATTAACGAGTCACCCAATAGATTGACCGAGTGAAAACTAAAGGAGAAAAGCAAAGGAAGGAAAACCAAGTAGTTTCAACCCAAAGACTAAGTGTAGTTACACCTGAGCAAGGAAAGATTCTCTAATAAGAGGAAGAAGAAACTATCTGCCTAAGTTGAAGGATCGTTTAGGATATTCCTAAAGATCAATGACAATGCATATCAACTTAAGCTTCTAGAAAACTTCGGAGTGTCAAATGTATTTAATGTTGCTAACCTTAGCTGTTACTAACCTGAAGAGAACTTAGAGGAGGATCAGCTGGATTTGATCCTAAATCCCAATCAGTCTAGTGGAGATGATAGGAATCATAGGACCAGACCCTTAACTCGTACCCGAGCCTAAAGGCAAGAAAGTATGTCTAAGTAAATTTTTTCCTTATGACTCACCACCTAAGAGTTCGAGCTATTGCAATCTACTTACCTAATGCACTAGTCGAGTCAGACACTTTTGCACTCGTCATTTGTCTCTAGTTGCCAACCTGAACTACACTTTAATGTTAATTCAGCTCAATGACCATTAGCTCAGTTAACCCAAACTTGAGCCATGTTGAAAGTCTTTAAGGTCAATTCACCTTAGAAGAATTATTTGCTCGACTCGGTAAGACCAACTTACCACCCTTACTTAGCACCTTAGCTAGACAAAAAACAAACTGATCATAAAAAATTGTCTTTTCTACCAGAAAGTCATTAAGCCACTAGGAGCTACATGTTAGAGTAAGCACATGACAAAATCATCCTTATTAGATACTAATTTTGTTGTATTTTCAATTATACCCTTATCATTCCTTGTACATTACTTCTTTTAGATAGTACTCTTTTAGTATTTTCCATTTTCGGTAGGTTACCTTAGTTTTTTGGGAATAAATACTCACTATACATGTAGCCGCAGTGTTCTTACCATCAATATATTGAATATTCATCCTTTTTGTGAACATTACTCTTGGTAAGTTGTTTACTTACTTTATTTTTATCCTAACCCTTAAGCAAGGCTACGTGGCAAGTAACTTTACCAGACTATCTTATGTGTTTGTGCCATGATTCCTCAAAACCATTGGTGTGTCATATTTTTTTGAGCTGGTCATAGGTTTGCTTATCTTACTTTTTTTATTCTTTCGCGTGACTTCCATCTCATTCTTTAAGGTTTTTGCAAGCTTAAGCTCATCTTATGGCCAACCTTATCTATTCTTAGCCTTGGTCTACACCAAGTTGTTTCTTAGACCACCGAGAAATAAGGTTATGGCTAAGAAAAATTGCATACCAAGTAATGGAGTGGCAAGTGTCAAAGTAACTAGCCCAATTAGCTTTTGTAAATGTAGTAAAGGAGAGACTAGATGTCTGAATAATGGGCAGACCAACATAAATAGTGCTTCAAAGGTATTAGAGAACACGGTTAGTTGCTTACATGTGATTTGTATTAGTTAATGCATATATTGGCTCAATTGATTGACCATAAAATTGATATTTGGTTGGCTCAAATAGTTACTGGGGTTAGTTAGGGGAGGGAAAGCATGAGTAGTGAGATGACTCCAAGTTGATAAGGGTGTTTTCATAGGTTTGAAGAGGTACTTGTAGGTATCGCTTGAGAAGATACTAAAATGCATGCCTTAAGGGGTTTATTGTTAGCAAACACCAAGACAGAAATGAAGATTGCCTAGATCTTTCATAACAAACTAGTGTGACAAAGTAGAGATAAAATGAGAGAGAAGTTGTGGATTATTTCTAGTGAAGATAATATCATTAACATGGAGCAAAAGGACAAGTGTGTCTAAACTTCAAGAGTAGAAAAATATAGAAGTATCAACTTTGGTCTACTTAAACCCAAGCTTAATAAGAAAGCTACTAAATTGAGAGAACTAAGCACATGGTGCTTATTTAAGATTATAAAGAATTTTTGGAGTTTGCTGACATGATTGGGGTAGCATAGATGAATGCCGAGGAGGCTGTTTCATGAATGCTGTTTCAACGAGAAGATCGTAGAGGAAAGCATTCTTAAAATCAAGCTAGTGAATAATTGAGCTAGAGGAGATAGCATGAGAAAGAATAAAGTGAATGGTGGTAGGTTTAACTATAGGGTTAGAGGTTTCAGTGTAGTTTAGACCTTCCCTTTATGAAAAACCTTAGGCAAGTAGTCATCCTTTATAACGTTCAACTTTTCCCTCAAAATTATACTTGATATGAAATTTTCATGTACTACCAATAGCATTGTGATCTTTATGTGATAGTACTAGAATCCACTTTTTTTCTTAAGAAGTCAGTCAAACTCATCCTTTATGGTAGCAAACTAGGTAGGGTGATGTAGGGCTTTAGTGTAATGTTTAGGTTTAAGGAAAGGCTTAGGCATTAAGATTAATAATTTGTTTAGATTTGATGATGCCAAATTTAGATAAGGAAAATATTTGTTGAGTAGGTTGAAAGGTATAGGATTATGGGGGATGGGGTATGGGAGAAGGAGGTAAAGGTTCCTTGAGATAGGTATGATGATGGACTTGTATGTAATGGAGATAAAGGGTGAGTAGAAGCTGAGAGTGGTGGAGGTGAAGAGGTGGTAAGAGTAAGTAATGGTAGGGACAGAGAAGTAGCATGAGTAGTAGTAAGTGGCGGTTCTAAGGAATTTGGTAGCTATGGTGAGGTTTTCGTTTGAGGTTTAGTTTATGAAGTGGTTAAGGTGACAGCGAATGTAAATGGAGTAACAAGGTTTTCTGACTCAATGTTAGTAGATACGAGATGCAGTACATGGAAAGATGAAATTGTGAAAGATAACGTGACGGTTAATGTAGACACATCTTGATGTAAGGTTAAGACGGTAGTATCCTTTGTGAGGAGTTAGATCGCCAAGGAAGATACGAGGGTAGATTTGGGGGATAATTTGTATGGAGCCAGTGGTGTGATGTTTGTGATGTAAAGTTACTCGAAAGTGTAGAGGAAGGTGTAATTAGGAGGGTTGTTATGTGGCAACTCAAAGAGATACTTGTGATAAAGTGCCGTAAAGGGTAGTCTATTTATTATGTACACTGAAGTAAGAGTAACATCAACCTAAAAGGTAGGTAAAGGATTAACATAAAGGCATATGGTTTGGATAAGATCTAAAATATGCTTGTTTTTTCATTCAGTAATGCCATTTTGTTGTAGGCTACATGGACACAATAGTTGAATTTGAATGCCATTTTCTTTAAGAAATTTAGCGAAAGCACTATTAACTTATTCACTACCATTGTCACTATGAAAGATCTGAATGTGAGTATAGAAATGATTTTCAACTAGAGATTTAAAGTATTTAAAATTAGAAAAGACTTCTATTTTACTATGCATAGAAAAAATATCCAAGAGAATTAAGTGCAATCATCAATAAAGAGTACATAGTAGTAAAACCCTAAATTTGATCTAATTAGTGATTGTGAGATATTAGAGTGAATGATCTATAAAGGCTTTTGTGCTCAATGAAGTGATTGTAGGAAAGGGAGACGAGTGAATTTCCTAATGCTACAAGATTGACATAGACTAGATGATTGAGGTGTAGACTTGATTGGAAGATGATGACTATGAACAAGTTGATGCTGAACTTTGTTGTAAGGATGACAAAGTTTGAAATGCCAAATTTCATTAGGAACAGCAGTTGCAATGAGTGATTGTGGATTATAGACAAAGGATAAAAGAATAGGATAAAGAGGATTCTTCGTGTGCAGTATTTAACTTGTGAGTGAGTCTTAAACAAAGAAAGAGGAGTTATCAAACTTAATAGTGTAGTTATTATCATGGCATAGCTTAATGATGAAGAGGAGACTGTATATGAGAGAAAAGGCATGTAGGACATTTTTAAGTTGTAGAGGGGGGCTATGTGTGTGAATAGTAAGGTTGCCAATTTTAGTAATTGACATAGATCCATTGTTACTTACTGTCATCTAGTTAGAACCAATGTATAAGGTTAAGTTTGGAGAGCATACTTACATTAGAGGTCATATAGTGCCTTGCACTAGAGTTTGGGCACCAACGACCTCGTATATTTCATTAAGAGATAAAGTAGTAAAGGAATCATGGATGTCACTATTGACATCATTTGTGAGAGTCCACAAAATAGGTTATTAACTCAAAATTGGTTGGTTCAGAAGCTATATATAAATTTTAAGGCACCAAGCTAAAACAAGAATAATCACAAGAGACTTAAAACCTGAATAATTAAGTATAGTAAAACCTTAAACTAAAGATAATAATCTAGGTTGCGAGAATAAAATGATATATGCATTATAGGGACTATCGGTGAAGGCTTGTTGTAAGTTGTACCTTAAGTGAGAGTACAGAAAGTCCGAGTAAGTTTAGAATCAATACATAATTGCATTTTGGAGTATTATCTTGTAGTACTTAGAGGCTTCAGATTATACTTGGTTATATTTGTAGGTAGTTTGATTATGCCTATCCTTGTATGTACGTGTTTTGGACTTAATTATATACCATTGGCTTGTTGTTCTAGTTTACAATTGTTTGTATTGCATTGCATTGATTGATCACCTTAAACTGGACTAAATCATATATGACTTATAATTATAATTGGTCATTCGTTGCAACCTACTGGAGGATGCTTAGTATTCTCTAACCAAATACCGACATCTTCTAAAAGGATAGTGCTGGAGCATAATGATCCATTCTTCATCCTTAGTCAAACTAAGTAACAAGAGAGGAGGTTGCGATAAGGGTAAGACGATGGTTCCAAGGTAGTCACAAGAAGAGCAATGTCTCCATTGTACAACCTTAGGTTTAGTAGCGAGCTATTACATATGTGTTGAAACTCCTCAACTAGGATTATAGCGGACGTAATTTCTTTAATCTCATGATAGACCGAACAACATCATTCGATGGCATTTATTTGTTGCATTGTATTTAAATAATTGTTTGATAACCTTATCTATGCTTAACGTATAATCTTATGTCTTCGTCCTAACTTATTAAGTGGTTAATTGTTTATATTCTTATAGATGTTTTTGCAGGTGTTGACTAGGAAGCCATACTTTAACTACCCTAAAGTTAATGATTACTAGATCCTAAGGAGTGAGAATATAAATTGGAGAACAGTTGAACTTCCAAAGTTTTGATTCTTGTCTTTTAATATTTTAGTACCAAACTATGTATTTATTAAATCATTAAGTTACTGAATTTTATAAATAATAGTGGAATATCTATATTTTAAGGTATGTCTTAAGACTTCCAAAAGAAAAATCTTATTATTTTCTTATGAATTGTTTACTTCAAAATAGGTTAATTATGGACGCCTTTTATAAATCAAGTTTACAATAATAGTTAAGAGGTCAACTTCTATCTTAGGAAGGTTTACATGGTAAGACTATTACATCTTTATCGCTTCAAGGTGTGACATAATAGAAATCATGATAACACTACAAAGCTAAGTATCCAAGCCTCTTACGTATCTTACAAGTGAATGAGGGGCAAGAGTAAATGTTGGAAGTAAAAGCAACCAAGGCAGGCCAACAAGGAGGTCGATGAGAAGTTTGATTGGTAGATGGATATCTTTGAGGCTGGCTATGATTAAGGCAAGGGTCAAAATTTGAGGAAAGACCATGCCTCCTGGCTCTAGACTTATTGCGGCCATAACCCTAACTCTTAGAGGGAGTAGAAGTAGTTAGGGTATATAAGCCAATATGAAGAGATGTAGCTAAGGCATCTCTATCTAAATTCTTGAGCCATTGCTTCTGAGCAATAAGTTTGGCATAACCTTGCTCAAAAGTTAGAGTAACAGGGTAAGTGAGTTAAAGTGGTAATAAAAGCCTCATATTCATGGGGAAGATCATGAAGAACATGAGATATGAGGATTATATGGCTAAGTGATTTACCAATAGAGGCTAATTTGGTCTACTATAGATTTGAGATCTCGAAAGTAGTCAATTATGGTATTTTTATGCATCAGGAGAAAAAGGAGACGTTGTTTAAGTAAGATTTCTCTAGCTAAGGAATTTTTAAGAAGGCATTGACGAAGTGTTTGCCAAATGTCATAAGCAGCCAATATGTCATGAATTTCGATGTGTATTTTAATAGAAATGGTCACAAGTGATTATAGGGATCATGGATCAATCACTCGCTCTCAAGCTTGAGGTCTTCCTTAGGGTAAAGGGTGACCCATAGTTAGTATTCTCTGAATTTTTATTTTCAATAGTCATCGTTTTGAATGTGTCATCGAACCTTTCATTCAAAATTAGTTAAGCCTTTATTTCATTTGAGATCTACTTTCATTTATTCAATAAGATCTTAATTCGTTTCTTTCCTATTTTGTGTTTTAGTTCTCTTTTGCTTACATACACTTTCCTTTATGTGTTCTGCCCAGATCCAATGAACCAAGCGTAAACCAAGAATACCTTACACAGGTCGAAAATGAGAATATCGATATCGCTTCTAGCTCTACTGGGTTAGTCATCGAGAGTAATGTCGATCACTACAATAATATACAAGAGGAATGGCAAAAACATGAATTAGGTAGAATCACAATTGATGAACCGATTCAAACAATTAATGTAGGGAATGAAGAAAATCCTAAGAATCTAAAAATTGGAGGGAAAATTAAAGAAGAAGTTAAGAAACTACTAGAAGTTGGATTCATTTAGGTGTTAGATTACTCTGAATGGGTAGCTAATATTGTTCCAGTAATAAAGAAGAATGGGAAAGTTAGAGTATGTGTAGACTTTCGAGATCTCAACCAGGCAACGCCTAAAGACAATTTTCCATTACCTCACATTGATGCCTTGGTGGATAACATGGTCGGAAATCATCTATTCTCATTCGTGGATGGTTTTTTGGGATACAATCAGATTCGGATGTTCGAATAGGATAAGACAAAAATGACTTTTGTTACAACTTGGGGAACGTTTTGCTATAAGGTGATGCTGTTCAAGCTTAAGAATGCAGGGGCAACATATCAAAGGGCTATGGTTATAATCTTTCATGATATGATGCATAAAGAGATAAAAGTATATGTTGATGATATGATTACGAAATCCAAGGAAGAGGAAGATCACTTAGAAAACCAGAGGAAGTTGTTTGATAGACTGAGGAAGTTTCAGTTGAAATTGAATCTGGAGAAGTGTACCTTTGGCGTAACGTCAGCAAAATTGTTAGGATTCATGGTTAGCTAAAGAGGTATTGAAGTCGACCCTGATAAAGCCAAAGCTATAATCAACATGCCTCCTCTACAAATACTCAAGGAAGTACAAGGATTGCTAGGGCGCTTAAATTACATAGCCCGATTCATATCGCAGCTAATAGAAAAATGCCGCCCTCTTTTCAAGCTATTAAAGAAGAACACGAGGATCAAATGGGATGAGGAATGTGAAGAGGCTTTCACAAAAATTAAAGAGTACCTCACGAAACCTCCAATGTTAGTAGCTCCTAAGCTTGGAAAGCCATTGTTTTTGTACATAACCATAACGTCCAAATCCATGGGATCCGTGCTTGGTCAGAAGGATGAAGAAGGGAAAGAGCGGGTTATTTACTATCAAAGCAAGAAGTTCACAGAAGGGGAGCAGAAATACCCAGAAGCCAAAAGGACCTGTTGTGCATTGGTCTAGGTTATGCATTAGCTCAGACAATATACACTTTACTATCAAATTGAGTTAATAACACAATACGATCCTTTAAATACTTAGCAGAAAACCAGCTCTCATCGGTAAAGTTTCAAAGTGGTAGATATTGCTGACAGAATTTGACATCAAGTATATGAGCCAAAGTTTAATCAAGGGGTAAGCCTTGGTAGATCAATTAGCAGAGAATCCCTTTGAGGATACCCCTCAAGAAGCACGAGTTAAGTTTCTTGATGAAAGTATCCTGGTAGTAGAAAATGATTTGTATTGTGAAGTAGTTGAAAAGCCTTCAGGGTGGAAAATGTTCTTTGTCGGAGCAACTAATGTGTCCGGATGTGGAGTCAAGGCAATTCTGGTGTCTCCTGAAAGTACACAATTCCCAATGGCTGTGAGATTGGCTTTCCCGTATACTAATGTTATTGTAGAATACGAGAATTACAGGTGTATAGAGATTTATCATTGATCATAGGCCAAGCTCAGGGTGAGTATAAGATGAAAGACCCCAAATTAGTACCTTACCACCAACATTTGGTTGAGTTGATAACCAAGTTAAAAAAGATTACATTCATGTACTTACCAAAGGTTCAGAACCAATTTACTAATGCTTTCGCTACTTTTGGCATCAATGATCTAAATATTGGGAGGAGAGGAGATTCAACCACTTAAGATTGAAATTGAAGAAAAGCTTGCTTTCTATTTGGCAATGGAAAGTTCATGTGACGAAAAGCCTTGGTATCATGAGATCAAAACATTTTTGCAACATAGAATGTACCCCGAAGAGGCTGAGAAGAAGGATAAAAAATTAATCAGAAGATTGATTGTTCAATACATGATAAGTGAGTCTACATTGTACCAATGATCGTTTGACAGTATACTTCTACGTTATGTAGATGAGAAAGAGGCAGAGGTACTAATGAAGGAAGTGCATGAAGAAATATGTGGCCCCTACATGAATGGCTACATGCTTGCCAAGAAAATCATAAGGATGGGATATTATTGGTTACTATAGAAGCAGATTATATCAGACATGTTGGACACTACCATTTATGCCAGATCTATGCGAACAAGATAAATGCTTCACCTCAAGAATTGCATACACTATCTGCACCATGGCCTTTTTCAATGTGGGGGATAGACATCATTGGCCCAATCACTCCAAAGGCATTTAACAGGCACCAATTTATATTGGTAGCTATTGATTATTTCACTAAGTGGGTTGAAGCCTCATCTTACTCTAGTGTGACAAAGGGAGTAGTGGTTAAGTTCATCAGGAGAGACATACTAGCTCGATATGGTATACAAGAGACAATTATTACTAACGACAGTACGAACTTGAGCAATAAATTGATGTCAGAGTTGTGCCAGCACTTCAAGATCATTCATAGAAATTCTACTCCTTATTGATCCTAAATGAATGGAGCCACGGAAGCGGCCAACAAGAACATCAAAAAAATTATTAAGAAGATAGCCATTACGTATCGAGATTGGCATGAGATGTTACCATTTGCATTGATAGCCTATCAAACTTCTATCAGAACATCAACAGGGGCAACCCCTACTCGTTGGTATATGGGATGGAGGTTGTACTGCCGGTAGAGGTTGAGATCCCATCTCTCAGGATATTGTCGGAAACTCAGTTAGATGAGGCTGATTGGATAAAGAAGCGAATTGAGCAATTGAATTTAATTGACAAGAGGAAGCTAGCAGCTTTGTGCCACAATATCTGCTATCAGCAACGAATGGCCAGGGCTTTCAACAAGAAAGTGTGACCCTGAAGTTTTGAGCAAGGAGACATGATGCTGAGGAAGACTTTACCTAATATGAATGATTTGAGAAGAAAGTTTGCTCCGAACTATAAGGGGCCTTATATTGTGAAGAAAGTATTGCTTAGGGGAGTTGTTATCTTGTCTCAAATGGATGGTCTGGACTTAAGGGACCCAGTAAACACTAATGCATTAAAGTTGGTATTCCTAGTAGTCATCAACATTGGGTAATATCTTTAGCCCCTTTCTCGTCCACTAAAAGTCTCCATTTCTCGCTGTATCCTCAATCCAAACAAACCCTACACACAGGAAGCACAAGAAAAAATAACACTTAACTTAAAGCGATGTTTATTGATACAAATTCTTTTAATACTTTATTACGGTTCACCCCCCCCCCCCCCCCCTCCCCCCAAATATAAAAGGGAAGACTTGTTTTCTATTTTTTAGGATAGGGCCATGTTTAGAAAGAGTAATGTGTGGCACATAAGTAGAAACTCACTTAAGAATGGAGGTTTACACGAAAAACCAATGTTTGGACTAGGAATTTAAGACAGAACATCTTTGTTTGAGAGATGAAGACGTTTTACATTTGTTTTAGGCTTAAATTGCTTTCAAAGAAAAAAAAAAAGAAAGAAAAAAGAATAAGAAGAAAAAGAAAAGAAAAAGAAAAAAAGAGAGAAATAAGAAAAAAGAAAAAGAAGAGAAAAATTAGAAGAAAAAGAGATAGAAGCAGATAGAAGAAGAAGAGCAAGAACAAGAAAAGGTAGTGGAAAGGGTCAAAAACATTGGTTCTAATCGAATTACTCAATAAGACATTTGACTGTTTGGGAACTATCACTAGAACCAAGTAAGTGGTTCCGAGCCTTATAAAACATTGCATTTGCATTTGGTTTCCCCTTAAGGATGGCGGCTTGTTTTCCAAAAAAAAAATAATAATAATTCTTAAAAATTATTGGGATAGTTGGTTCTTAGAGCATAGTCCTAATTCGTAATCTCTTAGGGAGCTAAGCAGTTTGTAGAGCACAATCCCAATCTAGAGTCCCTTGGGCTCCCAGTTGCCTAACTCATAAAACGTTGCCTAACCTATAATTTCTTCTAGGGATCTAGTAAGCTTAGGAAGCGTTATCCCAATTCAAGTTTTTTCATTGTTTAGGTCTTAGCAAGCTCAAAAGGTGCTTTGACAGCCTTCGTTAATCAGCTCATTAAGGCACGACCAAGTTTTCTTTATTCTTTAGATCTTAGTCAGCTCATTAAGGCACGACTAAGTTTCTTCATTCTTTAGGTCTTAGCCAGCTTAAAGGGTACTTTAACCATCTTGATTAGTTAGCTCATTAGGACACGCCCGAGTTTCTTCATTCTTTAGGTCTTAGCCAACTCAAAGGGCACTTTGACCGCCTTAGTTAGTTAGCTTATCAAGGCATGACCAAGTTTCTTCATTCTTTAGGTCTTAGTTAACTCAAAAGGTGATTTGATTGCCTTGGTTAGTTAGCTCATTAGGGTACGACCAAGTTTTTTCATTCTTTAGGTCTTAGTAAGCTCAAAAGGGTGCTTTGACCGCCTTAGTTAGTCAGCTTATTAATGTATGACCAAGTTTCTTCATTCTTTAGGTCTTAGCTAGCTCATAGGGTGCTCTGACCGCCTTGGTTAGTCAGCTTATTAAGGTACGACCAAGTTCTTATTATTCTTTTTCTCACCAGCCCACAAGGGCGCTATCCTTGCTATTCTTTGTTTCAAACTAATCATCATCAAACGACTTAACGTTCCTTAGGATAGAGTCGTCTCAAGGCAAAAATGATGTCTCTTTTGTTTTTGTGACAAAGTTTTACTTAAACTTACTACAAAAACTTCACCACAAAGAGGGACAGTTGTAGACATTCGATTTTTGTCCCTTAGTAGTTATAATTTTTGTTTTTAGGGTCTTAACTCAAAAATAATAAAAAATAAAAAAGATAAAAATAATAAAAATTGAAAAATGATGAAAATACCCCAAAAAAAATGAGAAACGAAAAATTATAAAGAATTTTTAGGAAGTAATTTATATTAGGGACAAATAGTTTTAGTTTTAAGTGTAATTCAATTGTACCAAAAATCAAGGCATAGGCCAACGGCCTAACCAATAAGTATTGGAGTATTGAATTAGATTTAATGTGAAGTCTTAAGTTAGAATCTCGTAAAAGACACATGTATCTTATATCTTTTATTCCATTTCAATTTCTTTTTCAAAATCTAATTTTAAATCTCAATGAATCTTATGAATTTAACAAAAACTCATAATATTCATATTTGATTAGATACAATTTGATACAAAAGATTCGTTTCGGAGTACATAAATACGGATTGTATGGGTAGACAAGGAGAGAAATTTTTTTACATAGACACCATCCATCTCAACAGTCTTCAATCAGTCGTATGACAGGTTACGTGATCAGCGACTCTCTCACTCACATTAACAGCCCGCGACTCTGACGACCAACCAGCGAGACCATACCAGCCCTTCGTCGACTCGCGCGCAATTAGATTGCTGTCTACCACAACTTTGACACTATCCACTGCCCTCTCTCGAAAACACTCCACTAACGAACTCCACCACCTAATTTCACCTACGCCTCACTCAGCAGCCAAATCTCCACGACGACCAAACTCCAATCTCTAAATGCATCCAACAAAGTACAGACCGAGTCATGCACCTTGTACCACCGAGTGGAGAGTGGAACAGCAAACACACGACCAAACTCCACCGAAGTTCACACCACTCCTCACCACAAGCTTAGCACTTTGAGAACAGATCCAGTTTCTAATCAGCGTAACTCAGCTTAGATTGCATCCGCTCAATAACTGTCCTTCTACGCACAGTGCAGCAATTCCTAAGCCACGAACCTTTCTCTAACACCCATTTGATCAGCGGCGAGCTCCATCCACTTCCTCCACTCGATGAACAGCGCGTCGCACAGTGAAGGCTCAACCAATTTCATCCTCACCTCGCTGATCGATAGCTGCACTCCATACACGCACACTTGGATCACATTCTGTTCAACGCACTCCGATCAGCACGCATGTGCAACATACAAGCTTCACCTCTTGGAACACGAATACGCCGAATATCCTAGTACAATCCTTCACCGAACAGTGCTGCAATGAACAATTCAGGTTCGGTCACTAAAGTTTTTCTTTTTTCATTATTTGATTATTATATAATTATTGTATTATTAGTTGACATAATATATAAATAGGTATGTAGATATATTAGTTTAGGAGACTTTTAGTATTAGCCTTTTATATATTAAGTATATCACATGGTATTATTATTTTATTTTGGTAGATAGGGGTTTAATAGTTATAGTATTGATATATATATATATATGTACATATTAGGTTAGGAGCTTTTAGGATTAAGGTTTTTTTTTTTTTAATTCTTCACTTAGAAATTTTCTAGAAATAAGAATTAATAAAATTTTAGGATGTTTTAGCGAGTTTTAATATTTCAAAATTAGGACCCTTTTATATTTTAATAAATTAAACTGATAAAATGTAAACTCGATTGGTTTTTCTTTTCTTTCTTTTTTTTTTTCAATGAACTAAAAAACCCAAAACATTAAAATTTTTACAAAGAACTATGATCATTTAATCCCAGTTAGCGGGTACACAGGTGTAAACATCTAATTTTTAGCACCCCCTTATTTTTCAAATTAGGTTATAAAGTCCTAAATAAAAAAAAGTTCAAAGAAATAGAAAATTAAAGAAAGGCCCTAAAAAATGAAGAAATTTAGAAAAGAAATAGGAATTCTAGAAAAATATTTAAAAAATAAGAAAATAGGAAACACAAAAAAATAACAAATTTAGAAAAAATAAAAAAAAAATAAGAAATTTGAAAAGTCATAAAATAAAATAGGGTATTTAGAAAATAATAAATTTTTAGATTGTTTAAATAGAATATAATTTTAATTTAATAGTTTTGAACAAAAGGCTGTTGAGTTTAGGCATAGATTTGAATATAGCTCAAGTTGACTTGGTCTATATGTACAATTAATTCCACATATGAATAAGGAAAAACCAATATCTTAGTTAGATAAGCAGCTGTACTTGATATTGCTTATGACTTGGAGATCTTGGGTTCAATTTATGGAAGGTGCAAAATGTATCATTTATTTTCTTTTCTCACTTTATTGTCACATCATCACCACGTTATGGGCTACGTTATCGCCACGTCATTTGCCAACTCACTTCTAAGTATGGTAGACACACTTTGACACATTCATGCACATGCAACTGTGTATTTGGTAACACATATTGTCCAATCCAAAATTGGAAGAAAATTATACTGCATTTAATTTTTTTCATTCTTAACACAACCATGACACCTATAAATAGAGGTCTACTCTTCATTTTCAAAACACTTTAGAAAAAACAAAAATTGAAGTTGCCTCTCTCTAGTACGGTTCCTTTCTCTCTAAGATCGTATTCCTTACGGTATTTTTTTTATAAAAACCACCATCATCGAATTTCTCGAGCTAACATGAGCCGATCGAGCCGATTTAAGCGGAATGAGCCGACCGAGCCAATCCAAGCCGAAGTAAGCCGACCTGAGCTGTCCGAGCCGACCTGATTTTTCTTTTTTCCTTTTTTTATTCGTTTGTTTATTTGTAAATGTTATACATGAGAAAAAGAAAAAAGAAAAAAGAACAAAAAAGAAAAAAAGAAAGAGAAGAAAAATAAAAAGAGAAAAGAAAGAAAGAAAGTAGTCTATTTATTTATTTTAATAGAAATAGATAGAATAAGTATAAAATAAATAAGATAATATAATAAAAATAAAAAATAAATAAATAGGTTAGTAAACAAAAATCGTTTTTACACTTAGAAAAATTTCGCTTTCTAAAAATAAATGAAAATAAATATACCATTTTCCAAATTAGGACTATTTTAAAGTTTTTAAAAATAAAACATCAATTAGGACCCTTTAAAAGAATTTCCTTAAATAAATTGAATTGGGTAAAAACGTAAATACGATCCTTTTTAAAAAATTAAAATCAAACCACCTACTAAAGTTCTTTATAAAAGAACTATGTACGTCTGATCCCAAATAGTAAGTACGTAGGCACCTGTACATAAGTACGGGGAGACTTAAATTGTAGAAGTTTTATTTTTTCCCTTTTTTTTTATATTTATGTGAATCAATCAATTAATCACGTGTATTATAATTAGCTAATTAACAAATTAAAAAGGGTATATTTAAAAAGCGAAGTTAAATTTAGAAAGTTAAAAAGTGGCATCCATTTAGGGTTTGATAAATTAGCCCTTGGACTTAAATCTCTGGTCTGTAAAAAAGCCGTTTTACAAATTGATTGTTTTTTTTTTTTTAAATCGATAGACTGGTAGCTAAGTTATAACCAATCCACCCAATTAGTTATAACTTAAGCACTTTTCCCGACTTCGATCAGGTGGCGACTCCAAATCTTTTCAAGTTAGAAAAAATGATCTTTTTTAAACCCTAGTGGAGGGTAAGTATTAAATGGGTAAGGTTTAGTATTGTTCGGTTTAGAGAAGACCTAATTTTATAAAAGGAACTAGGAGGGTGAAAAACTAGGCTCGACAGTAGGTACTTTCAGGGCGATGATAAAATTTATAGAAACTTAGGTTTTTTTTTTTCTTTTCGACTTTTTCTTATTTTTTTTTTAAGAAAATATTATAATGAGAAAATAATCCTAATTTTAGTAAATAAATAGTGGTACCATTAGGGTTTAATAGGTTAGTCCTCGAACTCGAAACTCTCTAGTTCTTCATTAAAATTGAGATCAAAGACTGGTAGCCAAATCATAATTAATCCACCAAATTGATTACGATTTCTTTCTTTTTTCCTGACTCTTATTGGGTGATGACTCTAAAAATCATTAGCAATAAAATACTGGAATTTCTCAATTTCTTTAGTTAAGGATTAATATTAAATGGGTTAGGGTTTAGTATTAATAAAAAAATGAGAAATTAATTTTAAATAAAAGAAACCGAAAAATAAACTCAACAATTCTGATACTTGTATGTTTATCCGTTAGGCCGTTGGCCTATACCTTATTCATATAAACTAAGTTAGCTTGGATTGCCTAAGCTAGATTTAAATTTAAGTCCAAGCCCAATGGTCTCATTTCTACTTTTATTAAGAAAACTATTTCACTAAACTACTTAAAAATTTTATTATTTTCTAGATTCCTTTTTTTTTTCTATTTTTGTGACTTTTCAATTTTTATAAAATTTTCCATTTTCTTGTAGTTTTTCTAAATTTCTTATTTTTTATGCTTTTTCTTATTTTCCTATTTTTTGATATTTTTTGTGCTTTTTCCTATTTTTCTATTTTTTTATTTCCTTTAATTTTTATATTTTTATGTTTTTCTTGATTTAGGACCCTTTATAAAAATAAAATAAAATAAAAGGAGGACAAAAATTAAATGTCTACAACTGCTTCTCTTTATGGTGAAATTTGAACAAAACTTTACCACAAAGACAAAAAAGACATTATTTTTACCCCAAGGGTAGATTTCGTCCTAATATGCACTACAACTAACTAGCTATCTTAGGCTCAATCTACTAGGGATTTGGTGAAGAGGTGCAAGAGAGAGGATGTGCTTTGAGGATTGAAAAGATGAAATTAAGCTTAGTCGCGCCCTTTCTAAACTCATTAACCTAGGCAAGAGTGTCTCTAAGAGACAAGTAACCCTATTCTAGAATTGATTGGGAGAACTTGGTCGTGCCTCTCGAGGTTCACTAACCTAAGTGGGAGTGTCTCTCAGGTATTAGCAATCCTAAGTTGGAATTGATCTGAAAAACCTGGTTGTGCCTCTCTAGACTCACTAACCTAAGTGAGAATGTCTCTCAAGAACTAGCATTCTTAAGTTGGGATCGATCTAAAGTACCTGGTTGTATCTCTCTAGGCTCACTAACCTAGATAGGAGTGTCTCTCAGGTATTAGCAACCCTAAGTTGGGATAGATCTGAAGAACCTGGTTATGCCTTTATAGGCTCACTAATCTAGACAAGAGTATCTCTTAAGGATTAGCAACCCTAAGTTAAGATTGATCTGAAGAACCTAGCCATGCCTCTCTAAGCTCACTAACTTAAGTGGAAGCGTCTCTCAAGGACTAACATCCCTAGGTTGGGATCGATTTAAAGAATCTAGTTGTACCTTTCTAAGCTCATTAACCTAGGTAGGAGTATCTCTTAAGGACTAGTAGCCCTAAGTTGGGATCAATTTGAAGAACCTAGGCATGCCTCTCTAGGCTCACTAATCTAGGTAGGAGCGTCACTCGGGGACTATCAACCTTTAGTTGGGATCGATCTAAAGAACCTAGTCATGCCTTTCTAGACTCACTAACCTAGGCGGAAGCATCACTCGCGGACTATCAACCTTAAGTTAGGATCGATTTGAAGAACCTAGTCATATCTCTTTAAGCTCATTGATTGAGGCAGGAGCATCCCTTAGGAACTAACAACCCTAAGTTGAACTTAATGAAGTGCTTTATAGGCTTGCTAAAAGGAACTGATGAAGAGACTCACTTTGCAGGCTCACTAAGAGAACTTGATGACCAAAAGTGCCATATGGGCTCGCTAAAAGGAATTAATGATGAAAGAAAGTGCTCTTTAGGCTCACTAAAAGGAAACAAAGATGAAAGGAAGTGCCCCTTTGGACTCGCTAAGAGGAAACAAAGATGAAAGGAAGCACCCTTTAGGCTTGCTTAAGAGAATTCGATCAGAAGAAATGCCCTATGGGCTAGCTTGGTAAACAGAAGCACCCTATGGCCTCACTAAAAACCTTGAAGAGAGTTGAATGGATGAAAGGTAAGATAACACTTTTAAGAGCTGGCTAGGATTAAACTTGTCCAAAACACTACCTGATTTAAAGAAAATGTTTACAAATAAACCCTTTGGTGAAAACCATTTACGTCCATTGGGGATAATTTCCTTCATTTAGGAAGAGTGAGAATGACCTAGACTATTCTGGACAACTTTTTTTTTTTTAAATGGATTAAAAACTTGGCCGCTTGAGTTAACATGGAATTAGAATAAAGATTTATAACAAGCCTTTCCTTTCTCTCTCCTTTTTTTATTATTATTTTTTAGTTTACTAACAGGTAAAGAAGTCTTCCTTAATAATCACATGGGGCCTCTTGTGTTCCCCCTAACTTTGATGCTAAGTCGCTTAGTAAGGCCTTGTGATTTCAAACACCCTTAATTTTTAAGGAAAAGGTAACTCATGATTAGTTTAATCAAAGAGGATTTTCTTGCAAACTCTTGATTCGGATAACACTTTTGACTATAGTCCTAAAATTATAGTCCATTTTACATGTGATACACCTTAATCAATCCCTTAGGTCTTTTTCAGTTTAAACATTATGAATTTAGGCTTTTGGTCTAAGGGTTTCAAAAGGGACTAATGAAAAGGCCTATTTTGAAAGAAATATTTTATTAATCCCGAGTGTATGGGTTAAGAACCATAGAAAAAATTAAAAATATGTGTTCCTTACTTTCAAAAACAACTTCATTAAAGATATATTACTTTTTAAGATTGGAAGAGCTTTTTCTATGTAAAGGTGGTTTTATGGATGGGAAGGCCTGGTATGATTTAGCATAAGAGAGGCTTCAGAGTGGATATAGAGATTTTGGGTTTCTAAGCTAGGTATATGATTCAAAGCCTTACATCTTTGGGCTATTTGAGCTTTAACTTTTGATTTGGTTTAACTGCCCCTACTGGGATAAAATATATCTTTTAGGGCTTTTGTCTTACACTTAGTCCTAATTTTCTAACCTCTTTTTCTTTTCTTCGCTATTATTATTACTTTGCCCTATTGTGCTCTTGCTGTTCTTTCTTTTCTTTTAGCCCCAAGAATGTTTCTCCATTGCCAAGTTTTTGCTTTTAAGTGATTTAGGGCCCTAAATCCATGGATTTCTATTTTATGAGCTTAGGTAAGGTAAGTACAAGCTTGAAGTGTTTAAAAAGAATATGGCTCTTCTTCATTTGAAAAGAAAAATAACTTATAAAAAATAAAAGTTTCCTTTGAATTAACATTACTGAAGTAAGCACAATCCAATTTTTTCCTTCTCTCCTCACCAATGACCCTAACCTTCAAATTTTCCCATTCCAAAGAGGTAAATAAGAGATAATTGTATTTAGGATTTAAAAATGAAAGCCTAACTTCATTTTAATTTGCATATCACATTCAAAGTGGACCTCCTTTAAGGAATGAGTCCAAAGTATCCTCACCATTATGTTGCTCAACTCTCAAAGTGTTTCGGGTTAGTTGTGTAGGATATAGTCTGCCTCTTTTCATTCTAAACCTTTTTAAAAGTAGGTTACCGCTTCCTTAGTGAAGGATTTATTTACCTTAGTCTTAACAAGCATCTAACTACTTAAAATAACCTATGAGCTTATCAAAAGGCATTGGTATACTCAAAGGAAATGGAGCTTTAGGCAACTCAATTGAACTGCCCCCATGACTTAAAGAAGGACCAACTTGTTGTAGCTTTGGATGAATAACTTTTGCATCAATCAGGTCTTGAATCTTGTTCTTCAATCTCCAACATTTTTCAATAGAGTGCACCTTTTGACCCATATGATAATCATATCGTACTTTTGGGTCAAAGCTGCGTGGTTTGTAATTCGGATTAGGGGCTTCATAAGTTATAATCATTGCTACTTTTAGATGATGAAAGATTTAGCTAATTGCGTTGAGTCCTTAAGGCTTGTTTTTTCTCACTCCTCCTTATCTCTTTTCTCCTTAAGCTTCCTTCATCATTTGAGTTTACTAACATTTAATCAATATTGAACATCGAGTGTTGAAATCTTCTAATTATTAGACCTATTGCCATTTTTAGATTTGTAATGCTCTTTTGTAGTGTGGCTACCGTTCCTCTTAGATTTGAGAGTCTCCTTTTCGAGTTTGAACCTTGGGATATTTGGAGAATGGGGATTATCAAGAACAAGATCTGCCATTGTTAGGCTATCAAATGCATCATCCTTTCCAGGGAAGTGATTCTATCATTAGCCATGTAAACCTGATTGGAAGAATTCTTTACTAGTTAGCAAATTTTCATTTCATTTCTTTTTTTTTTTTTGAAAGAAATCTCTCCTTTGTTAAGAAAGAGAAAAGGAAAAATGGAATATAAGGATAAGACTTATTTACCAATTATGAGAAAGGAGTAGAAAACATTCCCGAGGGATTCGAGGCCTAAATATTTACAATCTTATAAGAAAAAAAAATCCTGAGGATGTATAGAAGAAGAGATTAGAAAGGTTTAGAGTAGAAGGTATTGAGAAAATGACTTAGAACCTTAAGGACACGACTCTCATGATTTTATTCACATAGAAACTAATGAATATTTATAGGAAAAATGCAGTATGAAGATATGTAGATGTAGAGAGGGCAGTCGGCAAACAGACTACGATGTGGCAAGAAAAAGATTTTTATTGTATCTTTGAAGTTTTCCTTACATTATTCAAAAATTCATTACAAATAATCCCTAAAGTCTAGATCTTCTTTTTATTTTGATGTCTTGGCTCCTCTTCAATCTTATTTTTTTTCTTTAGCTCAATTGCCTTGATCCATCTAGCAACCTAGGAGATATCTTTAGTATAGAACTTTTGGAAAGCTCTGACCCAATAATAGGTAGCAATACCTTTAGGGAGTTCAATGACAGCAGCAAATGCATCAATAGGATTCATCTTCTAGATGCTTTGTTTATGAAGGAAATCAAGTTCATGGCCTCGAGTATGGTTGATAAAACAAACCATAAGTAAGGCCATATTAGTCTTTAATTCTCCATTCTTCTATCCTTGTAGACAACTGAGTGATTTGGCTTACACTGCTGGTATTGTTAAGATGTAAGACTTCCCTTATAGAAATTAGATCATTAGCTCTACAATCCTATGATGTATGTGAAATATCCCATTGGGAAACAAAATAGTTCCAAATGTTACCAATATATAGGCATTGATCCTATATTGTTGCCATTCTTCAAAGCTACTACAAAAGAGTTTTTGATAGTATCTGGACAGGGTGGCAAACCAAGTAAAAAGATCATCCACCTTAATGATTCTCATATGGGGATTTGCCCATATTCTACATATTTCAGATTTACAAAGGCCTAAGAGCTTTTTGAAAATCTTTACAGGGATAGCTGTGATATCTAGGACATATTTTTTATTTCCAACAGAGGGGACTCCTAGCAGATAGGATTATTCTTCAACGGTTGGGCTCAGTTAGCATGGGCCAAAGCAAAAAGACTAACTCTGAGGGTCTTATAAGTGGACCAAAGCCTATATCATGGTGATATTGGTTTGGACTTTGAGCAATGAGTAGATAGGCTTAATCTTATTTTCAATGAATTTTTGTTGGTCTGGATAAAAAAATTGAAACCATCTTTCAAGTGTCTCCTTGGGCTCCAAAGGCTCGTGGGTATTGACTTCTTTGAAAAGGGCCTGTGTAAGAGAGGACTTAACTATTTCCTACAAAAAGGATGAAAAGAAAATTACATTAGAACTATCTTATTTACACAAGGATTACATCGATATTTTAAAGGAAGAAAACATTTACAAGGAAAAGATTAGGAAACTTCACAGATTTTTTTTTTTTTTAGTTTTGCCACATCATGTCAATTTGTTGATTTTGGGAAAAGGGTTCATTAATGCAATTCTAAAAAAGTCCTTAAGTTTTGTGACCTCACTTGTTAAAAAACACTTTCATTGGTCACGTCGAGCTTATGTGAGGTAGCTTAATCAATCCCAAGTAATGGTTACACCATAGCACCCAAAGCTTATACAATGGCCCTCCTCCTAAGGTCCTAAGATGGCCTGGGTTTAATTGCGTCTACCTTGCATCTTTGATGCAACAAATGACCTTCCATAGCCTAATGCATATGGTATGATAATAGTATGGGCATGAAGCTAATAATAGATAAATAGAAGCTAAGAGTGAATTTTATGAAAAATATAGGGAAAGAAGCTTCAGGTTTGTTTTTTCTTCTTCTCTTTTATAACAATGCCGCCTTATTAGCTATTTACCAAACCTTGAAGAATGTACGCAAGAAGGGTGGGTTCTAGAGGTCCTTAAATTCTGTGACCTCACGTATTTCTAAAAAACCGTTCCTTGGTCATGCTAAAGTTTAAGTGGGGTAACTTAATCGGCTTCAAATAGTAGTTGCCCCACTATACCCGAAACTTATACAATGGCTTCTTGTCCTAAGATCCTAAGATGGCTTGGGTTCAACTGTATTTATCGTGCATTCATGGTATATAAAATAAATTCCATTGCACCCCCTCCCCCCAAAATAATCAAACCATTAAAACTAAACCTGCAGAAATGTTAGTACAATTATTATACAAATAATAAAGAACAAGTAAATAAATTGTAGTAAGGTAATTTTTAAAAATCAATTTTAATTTTGGAAATTTGAATGGCTAACCCTCTTGCCTTCCCTAATGGAGTCACCAAGCTATCGAGCCTTGTTTTTTTTTTTTTTTCTCTTGATTTCTATAAATTAAGTCTTCTTTAAAACGATCTATGTTAAGCTCTACTTGTTTAACACTGATCCTCGATTAAGGTTTAAAGACAATCGATTTCCTTTTTTTTTTTTTTTTACATTTTGAAAACAGTTTGGTGTCGTCATTCAACCTGAGTTGGGAAAAAAAATTAAGTTATAATCAATTAGGTAAATTACTTATAATTTAGCCACTGGTCTAATGTTAACACCAATTTTCATAAAACGGTTTTAAAACTAGAGATTTAGATCCAAGGGTTAAGATTTTTAAACCCTTACAAATACCATTAACTTTTCAATTTTAATCTCAATTTCAAAAATCGCGTTTCAATTCTATAAAACAGAACTCAATTATTTACCTAAATTAGATAACTTAAGTAATCTAAGCTAAAAAAGGAAAATTAGGTTTTTTATTTTTTATTATCACCCTATAGGTATCTACGTACCTACTATTTGGGCTCAAACATACGTAGTTTTCTTTTTTATAAAACTTTAGTGGGTTAGATTTGTTTTAATTTGAAAATATGTTGGATTTACGTTTTTAACCTAATTTGGTTTATTTAAGGAAATTTCTTTAAAAAAAGAAAGGGTCCTAAATTGGAAATTTTATTTTTCAAAAAATTCTAAAGTGCCCTAATTTTGAAAAAAAAAAGTCCATTTATTTTATTTATATGAAAAATAATAATTTTTCTAAGAGTTAGAATTTTATCCATTCATTTATTTATTAATTATTTTTTATTTCATATATTTCAAAAAAATAAAAATAAATAAATAGAATATTACTTTTTTTTCTTTTTTCTTTTTCCTTTTTCTTTTTTTTTTCTTTTCTTCCTTTTTTCTCTATATTACCATTTACATTTACATAAATAAATAAATAAATGAATAAATAAATAAAAATAATAATAATAAAAAGATAGCAATTGATTTTAATACTGTAGAATGGTCAGACTAAGTGGGATACGTATGGGTCGATCAGTTTAGGTATTGGATTCGGGTCAGTTTGGATGGGTCGAGTTGCTAGATAAGGGTTGGATTCAAGTTCTTCTTCAACAACAACACCGTGGTTGGTTTAGGGCAATTTGGGTGTCAAATTGAAGTTGTAAAAAGGTTTTTATGTGTTTTAGATTAGGATTGGAAGGGAAGAGGGGTAAGATCAATTTTGTAGCATTTGGGAACTACTTAGGTGGTCATCGGAGATGAGTGGTGGTAATGGTTTTGGGGAACTTTGAGGGTGGCTATTAAGAATGAGAAGGAGGTATGGTGTAGGGTTTTGAGATGCAAGGAGTGCAGCCGTGTAAGAGTGTTTATCTAAGGAGCAGTGGAAGTAGGTGGTCTCAAGTTAGGCACCTATGATGGTTAGGGTTTTGGCTTAAGGCTTTAATTGAAGGTAGTAGGAGCACGGTGAGGCTTATAGCTAATGGCATTGGAGAGCTCATGTTATGGGGATGATGTGGTGGTCGCCTGTTTACCTAGAAGTGATTGGCAAGGGGTGAAATGTAGAGAGAGAAAATTGTCGCGAATGAGAGAGAGAGAGTATTTGTAAATGATTCTAATGCTTGTGTATTTATCCATTAAGCCATTGGCCGGTGCTTTATCTATATGTACAATTAATTTAGCTTGAGCTCAATTCAAATTTAAGTCTAGGCCCAACAATCTTCTTTTTACTTTTATTAAGAAAACTATTTTATACTAAACTACTTAAAAAAATTATTATTTTCTAAATTCCTTATTTATTTTTTTAATTTTTTTCTATTTTGTGACTTTCCAATTTTTCTAAATTTTTCCATTTTTTAATTTTTTTCTAAATTACTATTTTCCTTTTTTTTTATATTTTTCCTAGATTTCTTATTTTTTGTTCTTTTTCCTATTTTTCTATTTTTTTTATTTTCTTCAATTTTCTATCTTTTACTTTTTTCCTAATTTAAGACCCTTTATAAAAATAAAATAAAATAAAATAAAAGGAGGGCAAAAATTATTTGTTTATAAACCATATCTCCTTATATAATAACTAATGTTCACACTTCTTTTTTTCTAGAAAACTTTTAGCTACAGTGTTAGCCAGCTCAATGAGCACTTCACTCATTTCATCTTGGTTAGTCAGCTCATAAGGGTATGGCCAATTCCTCAACATCTCTTTAGGGTCTTAACTAGCTCAAGGAATGCTTTGCCTATTTCATCTTGGTCAACTAGCTCATAAGGGCGTGACTAAGTCCTCAATATCTCTTTAGGGTATTACAAGCTTAAAGAGCATTTTGTCCATTTCATCTTGGTTAATCAGCTTATAGGGGCATGACCAAGTCTTTAATGTTGGGTCTTAGCTAACTTAAGGAGTATTTTGCGTATTCACCTAAGATAATCAATTCAGAGGAGCACTTTCAGGTTTATCTCGAATTGATTCCAAAAGTTAAGGTTACTAGTCCCCAAGATACGCTTACAATTAGGTTAGTCAGCTTAAAGGAGCACTACTAAGTTTTAATTTAGGGTCTTAGCCAACTCAAGGAGCGCTTTGCCTATTCACCTAAGATAGTCAGCTTAGAGGAGTACTTCTAGATTTTTCTCAAATCAATTCCAAATTTAGGGTTGCTAGTCTACCAAAGACACTCCCGCTTAGGATAGTCAGCTTAGAAGAGGACTACTAGGTTTCAATTTAGGGTCTTAGCCAGCTTATGGAACGCTTACCCATCTCATTTAATTTAGGGTCTTAGCCAACTGAAGGAGCACTTCGCCCATTTTATCTTAGTTAGTTAGCTCATAGGGGTACAACCAAGTTTTCAACATCTCTAGAGTTTTAGCCAGCTCAAGGAGTGCTTCGCCTATTTCACCTTGGTTAGTCAGCTCATAGGGCATGACTAAGTTTTCAATATCTCTTTTAGGTCTTAGCCAGCTCTAGAAGAGCTTACCCATCCCATTCAACTCAAGGTCTTAGCTAGCTCAAGGAGCATTTTGCCCACTTTACCTTAGTTAGTCAACTCATAAAGGCATGACCAGGTTTTCAACTTCTCTTTAAGGCTTTAACTAGTTCAAGGAGCACTTTGCCCATTCGCTTAGGTTATTCAACTCAAAGGGGTATAAGCAAAATTTCAAATTCTTTTAAGGTTTTTGCTAGCCCATAGGGGCACTACCCTCTTTTAGTTTTCTTTATGTGTTGACTAGCTCTTAGAGCGCCTCCTTTCTCTTTCTCCTTTCACCATTCACCAAATCCCAAATGGACAATAGCTAACTAGTTGAAGCACTTCTTCAGACAAATCTATCCTTAGGGCAAAAATAGTGTCTTTTTTGTTTTTGTAGCAAAGTTTTACTCAAACTTCACCACAAAGAGGGGCAGTTTTTGTTACTTCATTTTTACCCCCTTTTTTTTATCATTTCAAAATTTTTAGAATATGATAAAGGGTCCTAAAATAGGAAAAAGCACAAAAAAAAAATAAAACTTAGAAAACATACCAAAAAAAAAAAAGAGAAAAAAATACAAAAGAATAGAAAAATTGAAAAAGTCACAAAAAATAAAAAAAAATTACAAAAATCAGAAAATTTAGGAAATGTAATTGAGTTTTTAATAAGTTTTAGGAAGACCGTTGAGCCTAAGCTTAGATTCAAAAAGTAACCTAGGCTAACCTTATTTATATGTACAGTTTAATTGCACATAGACAAGGTACATGCCAATAGCCTAACAGATAAACACATGAATATTAGCATTTGGTTTAGCATGGGATCCTTGGTTTGATCCTCACCAAAGGCATAAAAAGGCCTTTTGTTCTTTTTCCATAAAACATACATAACATGTTGCCACGTATCAAGGATTCATTGTACTATGTGTCCTGACATGTGGCACTCGTTGGATATGCGGTGATGACATGGTGCCACATATCAAGATACATATTCTTGATATGTTAGCTGCCCTTGCCAAGTCAACTGCCATGTGTCACAATAGGAAACGTGGTACGAGGCCACCAGATAAATGGTTGACGAGGCACCACGTTATCACTTTCCTTCTCTTTCTCCCCTCTTTCTTGTTCTTTCTTTCATTTCCCCTCATAAGAACAGCTTAGGGTGCCACTTTTCAAGCTACTTTTTAATCCTTTTTTTTTTCTTCATAATTTCATCAAATAAATGATGAAATCGTAAAGAACACATGAGATACTATGTATTTGAACTAACATTAAGTCCCAGTACATTCATTTGATTATTGAATTTGATACTCTAAAACCTAAAAAAAACTCATTTTTTTCGAAACTGACTTCACTAATTTAAGCTTCTAGAATGTGTTACAAAGCTTCATTTGTCTTTTTGGCAAAAACAAACATTAAGGACGTAATGTTGAATAGCATTTAACCCATGATTTAACTCGAATTGTGCAATTTTCTTCAAAATCAAAGGTTGAACGAGCTCCATGGCCATGGCTAATGTAGCCATCAATTAAATTGCCAAGTTCAATTTAAGCTTAGCAAGTATAAAGAGGGCTTCACAAAGCTTTCTCCAATACAAATCTCTTGAAATCCTCCCTCAAGCTCTCTTTACCTACGCTTTCTCATTCTAAGGATACCCCAACCTAAACCTCTACCTCTTTAACTTTGCCATCACTATGGCTCATTTTGAATCTAAATAACACCACGATTGAGTCCTTTAAGTCGTTATTGTTCTACCTTAAGCCCCTTTGTACGTAACCGTGACCTTTGACCCATTCCATTGAACCACCTCCATTAAACTCTAGATCACCGAAAACCCCCACATGAAACCACCTAGTCTTGTAGCCATTTAGTGAAATTGACACCACCACAAGCCTCACCATGCTCCAAAAACCAAACCCCAACCACTCACCCAACTCCAATAGCTACAAGATGACGCGGAGTTCCACTAATACCATTACCCAACTTTAATGATGGCTAAATCCACCCCCAAACACAAAGGCTCTTTATCTAACCCCTGTCCCCCTTAAAGCCAATAACAAAATCATAAAACTCCTCTTCCTTATCTAATTTGGTACCCAGAATGTTTAGAATCACACCTCGCCAACTGCTGTAATTGAAGTTGGTGGCCTGACTCAATCTGACCCGACTCGACCTGGTTGAGGACTCATGTGCCCCAGCTCCTATTTGGTTTGACCCCTATTTTCTATTTTGATTCATTTGTAATTTTTTTAATTATTTGGTTAATTGTAAATGTGACTATAAATGCAAAAAGAAAAAGAAAAGAAATAAAAAATGAAAAAGAAAAAAATAGAATGGCTTAGCTTGTTATTTATTTAGTTATTTCTTTTCTCAATTAAAATTTTAACAACAAAAAAGAATGATAAAATAAAAGAATACACAAAAAAAAGATAAAAAATGAAAAAATTGTTTTTATTACTTAGAAAAACTGATTTTCCAAATAAATAAAAAATAAAACAACCATTTTCAAAATTAAGACACTTTTAGAACTTTTCCAAAAAAAAAAAAAAAAAACCTTAAGGTAAGACGCTTTAGAAATTTTCAGAATAGGTGAAATGGCTAAAGAAGTAAACTCAGCCATGTTTTAAGAATTAAAATCAACCAATACTGTTAAATCTTATAAAAGAGATATGTACGTCTAATCTAAAATAGCAAGTACGTTGGCACCTCTAAAGCAATAGTAAAAAATGAAAAAAAAAAATCAGTTTTTCTACTTTTAGTTATTCAATTTAGTAATTATTTTAATTTAATAAGATAAGATCCAATTCATTTAATTAATGATTGAATTTTTTTTTTATAGGATAGTTTTTTAAGGTGATTTTAGAAATTAAATCTAAAATTGGAAAGTGGATGGTACCTGTAAGGGTTTAAAAAATCTAACCCCCAGACTCTTTTCTCTGGTTTTTCAAAAACCTTTTCTTTAAAATCAGTTCACGCTAACTAGTATTTAGATCAAAAACAAATCTATCCATCTGGTTTTAACCTAAACCATTTCTTAACCTCAATTGGGTAGTGACTCCAAAATGTTTTCAAAGATAAAAAATCAATTTTCTTTAAACCTTAGTTAAGGGTCAGTATTAAACAAGTAAGGTTTAATATAATTGGTTAAAAAAAGAAGAATAATTTATGAAACCAAGAAAAAATCAAGCTCGATAACTTAGAGACCTTAATATGTCTTATTTGTAGATGTAAGTTAGTTATCTATGCTTATACTACGTGTGTACTTGAATATGGTTGTGGTTATCTTAAGTGCTGGATTTATGTATTGATTTCCTTATGATATCGCTTGCTTTGGACTACTTGAAATTGCTTAATCACCACAAAAGTAATCTAACACAAACTCAACTTAACTACTAATTAGACTTACATCAAAACCCACTAGGGAAACAATTAGGTTTCTTAAGCCAAACATAGTCCCTTCAATGAGGATAGCGGAAATGGTCTTTTCCCTACCTTCAATCGAACTAAGTGATAGAAGAAGATGTCACAGCAAAGTTGGAGACTATAGTTTTGATAGGAATTAGATTACAGGGCCTTTGACCTATAATCGAGCTCAAAGACTAGAAGGAATAATGAGGCGAATCCTTCTGCTCCAACTAACCCCTACTAAAGTCAAGCTGCTCTTTGCTACTGATTAACTCCCTATGCCAAGTTGAGTGTGCACATATCTAAAAAATTATGTGCCAATTCAACAAACACTTTACTTACAACTTGACCCTTTATACGCCCCTACTTAGTCATGACAGAGCCAACCCTTAGCTCAGTTACATTGGTGCTAAGAAGACAAAAGCTCCAACACATGTTCGCAGCCATTCCTTTTAAGCCGAGCCCACCCCAAATTAGCATCCTATTTAGTATTCTTGGCACCTCAACTCAATAGAATTTAAGCTAATCATATAGAATTTCTCTTTTTTACTAGAGACTTACCTACCTATAGTGAGCTCCGTATCTGAGCAACCATACACAAAATCTTCCATACAGAAAGGTTACTTTTGTTGTAATTGCCAATATAACCTTCATTATTCCTTATATATTACTCATTTTAGATTAGATTCCACCCCTTTTATTGTCTTTTCCATTTTTAGGCAAGTTACCCTAATTCCTTGAGTATAAATACCTATTGTATATGTAGCCACAAGATACCCTTATCATCATTAATATAGTAAATATTTCTCTTTGTGAGCATTGCTCTGCAGCTTGTTAGCTTTTTTTACTCTTATCTTAACCCTTAAGCAAGACTAAGTGGTGAGTAAACTCATTAGACCATCTCTTGGTTTATATGGTGTTGTTCTATGAGTCCTAAAAAGTTCCACTTGTATGTTATATCCTTTTGAGCTATTCATAGGTTTACTTATCTTACCTTTTCTATTCTTTTATGCAAAATTCATTACTTATTTTAAGCTTTGGGTGAGCTTTGACTCACCCTACGACCAGTAGGGTAGAGGTTTTGCTTTGGGTAATTTATGTTTGGGATTTGCAAGGTAGCTTTTGTTGTCTTAGTTTATAGTAGTTGTGAAGAAAATTGTTGAAGTATTCAAAGAAAGAAATAGGATGTAATGACTCGTTTTTAAAGTCTTTTGCTTTACCCTGATTTAGGCATTTGAAAACAAAGCAAGTTTCTATACTAGTTTAGTTGTTGTATTTATGGGTTACTAAGTATCTAGTTTGAATAGAGTGCATGTTATGTGATTTGAAGAAGTATTGTCAACTATAACTCAAATTTAGATCTTCAAATCAAATTGTCGAGGAAAAGGATAGACTTCAATATTAATGCTAGTATTGAAAACAAAACCCAACTTGACACGCTTGAGGTAAAGGACTAGGCAAACGAGCTTGATGAAGGATTGATTTAGGAGAAATAGATGACATTCATGAAGAAGAGTATGAAGAAGAAGGGTGAGCTAAAGCACCATGAGCTGCTAACCATGTGGCACTTCAAATCTCGAGCTTCAATGAGTCTGAAAGTATGGATGATTATTTGGATTAGGAGGAAAAGGTAGATCATGTTTTTGATTATTACAAATATGAAGACTACAACAAAGTGAGGACTACTACTGTTGAGTTCTTAAGATGCATCGTTACGTGGTAGAAGAACTTTCAGGTTATGAGAAGATGAAAAGGATACATAGAGATCAATACTTGGCTTAGGATGAAGAGAATACTCATAAACAAGTTTATACCAAATAATTATTTACAAGAAACTTTTTCTCAACTTCAAGAGTTGAGATAAGGAAGCCAAACTATGAACAATTATGTCCAAGAATTCGAAATACTTATGATTCGCTATGAAGTAAAGGAACCTTCAGTGCGAACAGTCTCCTAATTCCTTATTGGGTCGAGGAGTAACATTCGAGATATTATGAAACTTCAGCAATTTATTACCATGGGTGAGACTATACGAATAGCCCAACGAGTAGAAAGGTAGAAGAGAAATAGAATGTTGACTCGACCCTTACTAAGCCAACTTAGTCAAGGAAGTTATCGAGCTTAATCAAGTACTAAGTCGGTCAGAAAGGTAAATGTCGAAGCCAAATAGAAGGGCCGACTTAACAATGATGTATCAACCCATTCATATGAGAAGGGATAGGAATCTGGAAGAAAGACAACTAGATCAAGTGCTTTAGGTTTGGGTACATGGCCACTCGGTGACAAACCAACGAACCATGGGTATTAAAGAGGATGTCCCTAAGCTTAACGTAGATAGTACAAATGAAGAGCTTAAGGAAGAGAAGGAAGTTAGAGGAGAGATTGACGTTAAGACCAACCTGATTGAAGAAGATGTGTACGTAGAAGACTTAGATAAGTTGACTTTAGTTGTCTAACGTATGATGAGTCTAGAACCCTTGCTCAAGGAGGAGTAAAGAGAGAACTCGTTCCATATTACGAGCAAAGTGGATGATCAGTTGTGTACACTCATTGTAGATAGTGGTAATTATACCAAGAGTATTGATAAAAGTTACAATTAACTCTTTCTCATTCATGGAAGTAGATATCCTTGCAGTTAATGACCTCTACCCTTGGGTATACTCTTTAAAAGATTCATTGTGCCTCTTCCTTAGGGTAACCAAATCCATCATGGTTGGCACCACTTCGACGTTGAATCTATATTGCTCATAGAATGCCCTGGCCAGCTTTTCCCATGTGTTCACTTGATTCAAGTCCAATTAGGCATACCAAGTTAAAGAAGGGCCAGTTAGGCTGTCCTGAAAGGTCTAGACCATGAGCTAGTTATATTGTACATACTTACCTATGTTGAGTACATATAACCAAGTGTGCAACTTAGGGCATCCAGTCCCATTATATTTTTCAAGATCAAGTACTTTAAACTTTTTTGGGAAGCTTACATGATCAGATGCAAAGAAGTCTATTATACCAGCGAGCTCGAATCCATCATATCCCTCAAACATTTTCATTTTTTCAGTAATTTATTGAGTTAGTTGCTTCTCAAGCCCTTTCAGTCTGTCTTGATCAACTTTAGGCTTTGGGATAATTGAGAATAAGTAATTGTTTAGCTCAAAAGTTAGGTTGGACTTTGGAAATACCCTTCTGTTTCAAAGGATTCAAAGCCTTGATTGACCTTGGGGTAGGCTTCTTCGAAGGGTAGGCTTCAACATTCTTTCCGTGTCAGGCTTTAGAACTTTCTTCATTTAATGGAGCCATTGACCTAAGCAAAGAGATGCTGTTAGCAAGAAAACTTAGTTGATCTGCAATCTTCCCCATTGTTCATTCCAAAAATTGGAACCTCAACTCAATGGGATAGATAAACTTAGGGTTGACATTGTCGTTATTGGTGTTGGTATTGTCATTTCCTTGGTTGGCCATTCTGGTTTAGGAACAGGTTTTGATAGGGCTTCTCTGGAAAGTTTGACGTTTAGTAGCTCTCTTGGTGACTTAGTTAAAACCACTTTTCAACATGTTAGCACATGAATAATTTTTGAAAGAGTACAAATGAATAAAATGCAAATGAGCTACACGCATGGGGAAGAGGGAATCGATGAATAATTAATAGAATGGCAAGTTATTTGTTATATTTATATACATGAAAGAAAGGAAAAGATACAAATCCATCTATACTAATTTTCTTTTTTTTTTTCTATAGGCCAAATGACACTTTCTTCTCCTTCTTTTGATCTTACTCAGTCGCTTTCTCAAACTCTCGAATCTTCTTCTAGGCCATCTTCAGCTGGTGTTCTAAGGCGTACAACCTTTGCTTAGACTCTCGAAATAGGTTTTCCCATCTATCTTTTTCATCATAAAGGACCTCCATACGAGCTTTTACTTGGTCCATATAGGTTATCATTTCAAAGCCAGGGTTTATGGGGGAAGGTTAAAGGACTTCTGGTGCTCGATACCATATTATGCCCACCTTGTGAAGTTAATCGTATAAGTACTTTTTGGTGACCCGATGTTTGTCCACTTTACCTATGAATTCACTCAAATCAATGTTAGGGCTTACAATCCTAGTATCCCACAAAGCTTTGATCTTACGAAGCTTGGATACCTTTTATGCTGAGTGAGGCTCTTCGAGGTCGAGGGTAAATGGCTTCAATGAAGGCTTATGAACTATGTCCTGGATCCCCCCAAACTACCTTACCATGTTGTTTAGGTAGTAACCTACACACCAACTCATTTGATTAATGGTACAACATGGTAATCTTTACAAATCACTATGACCTTAGTGTAATTGCTCTATATGGCAGTCCACAGTATGTCTTCGACCCGAAAATCTTGTAAAACCTCTATCCAAAGAGAGGTGAGGATATCTTTTGGTAATTTGGTCTTATCAATGAAAATGTCAATAAGATCAATCTTCATAGCAAGTGTGCCCCTTATCAAGTCCAACCCAAAGCATTTGATGTGATTGGTAAACCATACCATTAACAGTATCATGCTTGTCTTGAGATCTCCATAGCCTTTTTTTCTTAAGGAAATTAAGTTTCCTTATCTATTCAGCAAGTAGGGCAAGAACGTAAGACTTCCCTTCCCAAAACTAAGCAACTAGCTCCATCACCCTAAAGTATATGAGAAAAGATCTACATGGAAATAAGATAGTGGTGAATACTGCTAGTATATAGGCCTTGATTCGATTTTCCTTCCAATTTCCATGAAACAAAGCCCGTTTGTCAAAATTGGGCTCGTTCTGGAACCAATGGACTAGATCTCATATCTTGATAGTGTATTTGTTGCAATCATTTAGGGCCTTATTTATCTCAGTCTTATGGATTCCTAAGAATTTTAAAAAGATGTAAGCTGAATTGAAGCTGAGTTCTAGAACATATATTTCATCCAAATGAGGAGCTTAAAGTAGTTAAGTGTACTCTTCTAGAGTTGGACTAATTAGGTATAGCCTAAATCGAAGTGCCACTTCTTTGGGCTCTCAGAATTGGGCTAAGGCCCTTACTAATGTGATGTTAACATCGACTATGGTTAGTGAGTGTATAAGTCTAATCTTGTTGGTAATGAATTGTTGTTCTCTTGGGTTAAAGGTCCGAAACCACTAGCTAAGTATGGACTTTGGTTTTATGGGTTTATGGACATGAATTTCCTTAGTGAAGACCTTGGCATTGGATGAATTGGCCATTTCTGAAATATTACAAGGAAAGAATAAATTACAAAGGATTATTTACATGAAAAGAAATTACAAAGACAGCTCCCTATATACATGAACCTTAGGAAAGAATACAAGGAAAGAAACTCTAGGTATCGTCATTTTTTTTTTTTATCTTTATAACATTGCTGCCTTGTTACTTATTCGTCGTTCTACTTATTCGTCGTTCTACGAAACGTATGCAAAAAGAGTAGGTTCTAAAGGTCCTTAAAGTTTGTGACCTTACACATTTATGAAAAAATGGTTCCTTGATCACATTGAAGTTTAAGTAGAGTAGCCTAATTAGTACCGAATGGTGGTTGCCCCACTATGCCTATAACTTACACAATGGCTCCCCATCCTAAGGTTTTAAGACGGTCTAGGTTCACCCACATCTATCATGTATTCATGGTGCGAAAAATAAACTCCCTTTAAATTAAAAAAATAGAACTAAACCTGCAAAGAAATGTTAATACAATTATAATATAAACAAAGAATGAATAACTAAATTGCATTTAAGGTGATTTTAGAGATCAATCTTAATTTTGGAAAATCGAATGGCTAACCCTTTCGATGATCCCTAGTGGAGTCGCCAAGTTGTCGAGTATGGCTTTTCACCCTTTCGGTTATTTTCATAAAGTAAGCCTTCTTTAAATTAATCAAAACTAAACCCTACCTATTTAATACTGATTCTCGACTAGGGTTTAAAGAAAACTGTTCCTTTTTGTTTTAAAAACAACTTTGAAGTCGCCACCCAATCAAAGTAGGGCAAAACAGTTAAGTTATAACTAATTGGGTAGATTGATTACAACTTAGTTACTAGTCTAATGATTAAAACCAATTTTACAAAACGATTTTTGCAACTAGAGAATCTAGATCTAGGGGTTAAGACTTTTAAACCCTTACGGGTACTATTGACTTTCAAAAATTAGAATTAAACTTAAAAATCACCTTTTAATTTTAAAAGACAAAACCTGATTATTGATTACTCTAATTGGATAAATGAAATAATCTAAACTAAAAAAAAAGGGAAATTAGTTTTTTTTTTTAATTTTTATCGTCACCTTATAGGGGCCTATGTACTCGCTATTTGGAATCAGACATATATAGTTCTTTAAATGAAACTTTAGTAGGTTGTTTGTTTTAATTATTGAAAATGAATGAGTTTACGTTTTTTACTCAAATTTGGTTCATTTAAGAAAATTTCTAAAAAGGGTCCTAAATTGGATTTTATTTTTTGGAAATTCTAAATGATTCTAATTTGAAAAATAGTTGATTTATTTTTATTTTATTTTTTAGAAAATCAATTTTTCTAAGTGGTAAAACAATTTATTCCCTATCTTACTTATTTTATTTTATTTTTATTATATCACTTTATTTATTTGTTACTTATTATATTTTTCTATTTTATTAAAATAGTAAAAATAAAATAAATTACTACTTTCTTTTTTTCTTTTTTTCTTTCTTTTTTTATTTTTCTTTTCTTTTTTTGATATTATCACATTTACATTTGAAAATAAGAAAAAAAAAGAAAAAAAAAATAACAAAATCAACAACAACTAAAAAAAAAAAGGGTTTGGATGCAACTAGGTGCATAAGTCGGACTTGGGGCGGGTTGGATCGATCGGGTCGGGTTAAACTTCTCCTTCTACAATACAGCGGTAGGCATGGTTCAGGACAATTCGGACCTAATTTTTCAGGGGTAAGGATGGATTTGTGTATACTAGATTGGAGAATGAGGGGCTAAACTTGATGTTGTTGCTTAGGGTGGTGTTTTGACAGTAGTTTAAGGCGATGGTGATGTTTAGGTAGTGCACGGCGTAGTTACTGGAGGTTTGACAAAGGTTGGCACTTGGGTTCTAGGGTGTAGTGAGCTTCGTAGTAGGGTTATTTTTGTATGGGGAGTAGTGGTGGTGATGGTTTGAGAGGGGGTGGCTACGGTGGTTAGGGTTTGGGTGATGGTTATTGGTGCCGTTGTTAGGGGGTAAGGCGGAGGACAAAGGTGGTCAGGTTCGGGAGCTTGTGAGGTAGGGGTCATAGTCATAGTGTTATGTTGTGATGGAGAGCTCAAGAAAGAAGGATTCAAAGAGAGAAAGAACAAGCTAGAGAGAGAAAGTGGTCGCGAGAAAGAGAGGGAGCTTGGGAACAGCTTGTGAATGGTTGTGTATAGTTGTATGTGTTCGTGAACATCCCTTAACACCATTTTATAGACGAATTCAACCTAGAAACAAAGGAAAGCTTAGATTGGAGTTGATGGGAATGGTCGAATTTTCAGTTTTTTCCCAATCTTTGAAGCTCGATTTGGATAGGTTTTTGACTAAATCTAGACTTGTTTCTTATGCCAATTTATAGTAGGCTATGTTTAGTTTGCAAGTTTGCCATTGATTTGGCGAAATTGCAATGAAAAGCAATTCAAAAATTGAGTCAAAGGTAGCTGCACGAGGAGGAAATTACTGGAATTCTTAAAAAAAAAAAAAGAAAAACAAGGGAAAGTGTTGACGTGGCATTGATGTGGTGCTACATCAATCGACCCAATCATTCTCGATGTGGCAATTAATGTAGCACACCACGTGGATGCCACATGGCGCCACGTCAACAAAGTCATCCAATCCGACAATGCCACGTATTAAGATAGGTGGCACAGTAAGATCTTGACACATGGAAATGTGCTAGTTAACAAAAATGAAAAAGCCTCCTTACCTTTGCTAAGATTTGAACCTAAGACCTCACACTTAAACCCAATGCAAATGTCCATGTGTTTATCCGTTAGGCCGTTGGCCTATGCCTTGTCCATATGTGTAACTAAATTGCACATATGAACTCGGTTAACTTGGGCTAGATTTAAATCTAAACTCAGGTTCAATGGCTCAACTGCTAAACTTAAATTAACAATAAACATCAACCTTAATAAAATGTTATTTTCTAAAATTTCTTATTTTTTATAATTTTTCTATTTTCTAACTTTTTTTTTTCCAAATTTTCTTACTTTTTAAATTTCTAATTTTTTTTTTTTGTGGTTGTTATCCAATTTTCTTATTTTTTTATGCTTTTTCTTATTTTTTGAAAATTTTTGTATTTTCCTAAAATTCTTATTATTTCTAAATTTCTTAATTTTTTGGGTTTTCTTTAATTTCCTATTTTTTGTGTTTTTTCTATTTTAGAGCCTATTGAGAAAAGAAAGAAAAATAATAAAAATAAAAATAAAAGAGGCAAAAATTAGGTGTCGACAGTATATTACTCCTTTTAGATTAGATTCCACCCCTTTTTTTGTCTCTTCTACTCTTAAGCAAGTTACCTTAGTTCCTTAGGTATAAATATCCATTGTACATAAAGCCACATGATACCCTTATCACCATTAATATAGTGAATATTTTCCTTTGTGAACATTACTCTGTAGCTTATTTGCTTTCTTCACTCTTATCTTCACTCTTAAGTAAGGTTAAGTAGCGATTAACCTCATTGGACCATCTTGTGCACCATATCAAGTTATACCATGAGTGCTTGAAAGTTCCACTAGTGTGTTATATCATTTGGAGCTATTTATGGGTTTGCTAATCTTACCTTTCTATTCTTTTGCACACAACGCATCACTCATTTCAAGCTTTTGGCAAGCTTAGACCTGTCCTTGTGACTAACCTGGTTTGTTCTTGGCTATGGTCATGCATCATCTTGGTATTAGAGTAATGGTTTCACTTTATTTAAGTTGTGTTTAGAATTTGCAAGGTAGTTCTTGTTGTCTTAGTTTACAGTAGTTGTGGAGGGGATTGTTAAAGTATTCTGAGTAAGCAATAGGGTATAGTGACTTATTTTCCAAGTCTCTTATTTTACGTTGATTTAGGCATTTATAAATAGAGCAATTTTTTGTGCTAATTTAGTCATTGTGTTTGTTGGTTAATGAACATCAAGTTTGAAGAGAGTACATGTTGTGTAACATTCGAGACATTATCAACCTCCAGCAATTTATTGCTAGGGATGAGACCATATGGATAGCCCAACAAGTAGAAAGGTAAAGAAAAAATAGAATGCCGACCTGACCCCTATCGAACTGACTTGGTCAGGGAAGTTACCAAGCTTAATCAAGTACTAAGCTAGTCAAAAAGGTAAATGTCCGAGCCGAACAGAAGGGTCAACTTAACTGTGACGTGCTGATTCGAACATATGAGAAGGGATAGGTATTTGGAAGGAGGACAAGCCAGATCAAGTGCTATAAGTACTAAGGGTTTTGGGTACATGGCTACATAGTATCTAAACTGGTAAACCATGATTATTAAAGAGGATGTCTTAAATCTCAACATAAATTGTACAGATGAGGAACCTGAGGAAGAGAAGGGAGTAAGAGGAGAGATTAATGCTAAGATCGACCTAATTGTAGAAGATGTGTTCATAGAAGACTTAGATAAGTTGACTTTAGTTATCCGACGTACAATAAGTTTGGAACCCTCTCTCAAGGAGGAGTAGAGAGAGATCTTATTCCCTATCACGTGAAAGTAAATGATTAGTTGTGTGTACTTATTTTAGATAGTGATAGTTGCACCAATGTAGCATCTGCTAATCTAATAAAAAAGCTAAAGTTACCTACCATAACAAACCTAAAGCCGTACAAGTTGCACTAGCTGAATGAGAAAGGGGCATTGTATGTCACTTAGCAAGTACTGTTGCCAATATCTATTAGGAATTATTCCAATGAGATTCTTTGTGACGTACTACCCATGTATGCATCACATGAGCTGTTAGGTCGATCCTAGCTTTTTTACTAAAGGGTTATGTATGATGGATTTCAAAACACTTATGTTTTTTAGAAGGATGGAAGGAAGGTTACTTTGAACCCAATGATGTTAAGTTAAGTTAGTAAATTGCAGGCTAAACTTGCTCAAGGATCTAAAAAGGATTTAATACTAAGTAGAGTTGAGCTCCAAGAATCTATAAAGATTGATATGCCTTCTTTTATGTTGGTCAGGAGACTACTAGAGTTGACAGAGCTGACTGAACTACCTACTGATATGAAAGGACTGTTAGAAGAATAAATCGACCTACTTCCTAAATAGTTGCTAAAAGGATTACCCCCTGTTCGATGCATGAAACATTGCATTGACTTGATACTTGGTGCCGCCCAGCCAAACAAGTTAGCTTATCAGATGAATCCTGAGTAAGCTTTTGAACTTCAATGACAAGTCAACAGACTTCTAGAAAAGGGTTATATAAGGGAGAGCCTCAGCTCTTGTGCTATGTCGGTGCTCTTTGTACCGAAAAGGGATGGTAAATGTGTATTGGTAGCTGAACTATGAACAAGATCATGATTAAATACCGGTATTTTATCCTTAGGTTAGATGACATGCTGGATGAATATAATGGAGCTAAGGTGTTTAGCAAGATTGATCTTAAGTCTAGCTACCATCAGATTTAAATGAGGCCGGGAGATAAGTGGAAAACTACATTCAAAACTTGGCATGGGCTCTATGAATGAATGGTAATGTCATTTGGCTTATCAAATGCCTCAACCACTTTTATGCAACTGATGAACCATGTATTGAGAAATCTAATCGGAAAGTGTATCATGGTATACTTTAACAACATCTTAATATAAAGCGTCGACGTGCTGAGTCATCATGATAATCTCCATGCTGTATTGAAAGTGCTACGAGCCAAGAGGTTATTTGACAATTTAAAGTAATATTGTTTCCACTAGGTGGAAGTGGTGTTTCCAGGCTATGTAGTAGGTGGAGGAGGCTTGCGTGTAGATGTCAAGAAGATCCGAGCATTTGTCAAGTTGCCAACTCCGACCACTTGTACCAAGGTGAGAAGCTTCCACAGATTGGCATCCTTTTATAGAAGGTTTATCAGGAATTTCAGTACAATAGTTGCACCCCTAACCTAGCTGATGAAGAAGAACATTTAATTTAATTAGGGATAAAGGGAGGAAAGAAGTTTTGATGAAGTTAAAGTAAGGTTGGCTTTCATCCGTAGATTAACTTTATCTGACTTCGAGAAAATATTTGAGCTAGAATGTGATGCGTTAGGCATAGTTATAGGTGCTATCTTAATGTAAGAAGGTTAGCCAATTGCTTGCCACAGCAAGAAGCTCAGAAGACCTTAATTAAATTACTCCATATATGATAAAGAACTCTTAGCTCTTATCTAAGTACTCTAAGTATGGCGGTATTATCTATTACCGAGAGAGTTTGTCATCTATACTGATCATGAGTCTTTAAGGTACCTTTGTAGTCAAACTAAACTGCCAAAGTGGCAAGTAAGGTAAGTTAAATTTCTTAAAGGATTCAGCATTATGATAAAGTATAAACAAGGGAAGAGCAACATAGTTGTAGATGCTCTATCAAGGAGACATGTACTCTTGATCGAACTGCAGATCAGGTTGTTAAGGTTTGTAAGTATAAAAAAATAGTATTCTCAAGACCCACATTTCATACTTGGGTAATGTGTAGATGAAAGAACGGTGGATAATTATCATGTAGTAGATGGTTAGTTGTTGAGAAATGAAAAGTTGTGTGTGCCAACCTGTTCAATAAGGGAGTTGCTTATCGGAGAAGCCTATAGTAGAAGATTCTTCAGACATTTTAAGGAGAGAAGAATATTTGAGCTACAGAGTGGATGATTCTTTTGGTAAAGAATAAGGCAAGACATGCACCGAATTGTTGAGGGTTGTGCCATATATAAGAGGACCAAGTGCCAAGCTAAGTAAGGGAAAGCAATGGCTTTACATATCCTGACTAGACCCTAGACTGAGTTAAGCATGGACTTTGTTCTCGAATTACCTAGTTATACTTGAGGTAAAGATTCAGTAATGGTTATTATAGATAGTTTGATAAGATGGCGCACTTTGTGCTTTGCTCTAAGACCAATGATGCTTCGACTATTGCTTCTCTCTTTTTGTAGGAATTTGTTCGGTTACATGGTGTACCGAGAAATGTAGTCTCAGGCAAAGATCCAAAGTTCTTCATCCATTTCTAGAGAACTTTGTAGCGTCAGATGGGGACTTAACTACTATATAGCACTTCTTATTACCTCCAACCGATGGCCAAACAGTGGTGGTCCATCGTACTTTCGGATCATTACTCTATGTTGTAGTGGGTAAGAACTTCGCTTATTGGGACGTTTGTTTACTTATGTTAGAATTTGCTTACAACTGAATAGTACATGATACCACTAAGCACATACCCTTAGAAGTTGTTGATGGTTTTAATCTCGAGCTACCCTTTGATCACATCCTTGCACTTGTATCCAAGAAAGAAGACCTTGATACAAGAGCCTAAGCATAATCCTTAAAATACATTTATGACAGGATTACTCGGTAGATCGACCAAGCTACTAAGAAAATGTGAGAAAAGGCTAAGGAAAGGTTGTTGAAACAGTTTTAGCCTAGAAACTTATGTGGCTACAATTAAGCAAGGAAAGGTTCCCAAGCAAGAGGAGGAACCAGCTGTTCGTAAGGGTTAAAGGCTCCTTCAAAATCCTCTAGAAAATCATCAACAATGCCTATAGATTGGATATATACAAAGATAATAGGGTCTCAGACACTTTCAACATTGACCTCAATCCTTATGGCCCTAAAGGATAATTAAGCTAGGACTAGCCGGATTTGATCCCAAATCTAAATCAACCTAAAAGGAATGGTAGGAGTCAGACTATTAGACCTTTAACCTATAACCAAGCCCAAGGACTAGAAGGACTAATGAAGCGAATCCTCTAGCCCTAGCGAGGCCAACTTGCTTCTTATTACCAACCAACTCTCTATGCTGAGTTAAGTGATTGTACATCTCTTGAAAATTATGTGCTAACTTGACGAATGCTCTACTTGTAGCCCGACCCTTCATACGCCCCTGCCCAGTCATGATCGAGCTGATCCCCAGCTTGATTACATTAGTGCCAAGAAGATGAAAGCTCCAATATGTGTCCACAACCATTCCTTTTAAGATGAGTCCAACCCGAATCAGCATCCTGCTTCGTAACCTTACTCGATACCTTGGCTCGGTAAAATTCAAGCTGACCATATAGAATTTTTCTTTTCTGCTTGAGAGTCACCCACCCATAGCAAGTCACGTGTTTTAGTAGCCATACATAGAATCTTCCATACAGAAAAGTTACTTTTGTTGTAATTTCCAATACCCTTCATTATTCCTTGTATATTACTTCTTTTAGATTAGGTTCCACTCCTTTTTTTGTCTTTTCCATTTTTAGGCAACTTACCTTATTTCCTCGGGTATAAATACCCATTATATATATAGCTACAAGATACCCTTATCATCATTAAAATACTGAATATTTCCCTTTATGAACATTACTCTACAACTTGTTTGCTTTCTTCACTCTTATCTTAACCTTTAAGTAAGGTTGAGTACCAATTAACCTCATCGAACCATCTCATGCATCATATCGAGTTGTGTCTTAAGTCTTCGAAAGTTCCACTAGTATGTCATATTATTTGGAGCTATTTGTGGGTCTGCTTATCTTACCTTTTCTATTCTTTCGTATACAGTCCATCACTCATTTCATGCTTTCAACAAGCTTAAACTCACCATTGCGACTAACCTTATTTGTTCTTAGCTATGGCTACGCATCGGGTTCAAAGTGAAGTCTTAGGCAAAGCATGTTTTTTCATTGTACAAACCCTAGTTTGGTTTTGATTTATGAAGTACGTGGTATCAAACTTCTCAAAACCCAAATTAAAATGGGCATAATTTCTTTGATCTCATGACAACTAATTGATGTTGTGTGATGGAATTTGTTTAAACATGCATTGCATCTGATTAACTTTGCTTAAAAACCTTGATTGTTTGATGACAGATAAGTACTATTGTTTCCGTCCTACTTACTGAGCAAATTGTCGCTCATTTCCTTATGGCTATTTTGCAAGCACCCTAGTAGATATACTAATGCTACTTTAAGTTTCAACATGTAGAGATTGAGCTTAAGGAGTGAAAATCAAGACTAATTGGTTAGATTCTTATTTTGTTAGTTGACATTACTAACCCCATTGAAAACTAATAGGGTCTTTTTAGGTGACCCTCTAGTTTTCAATTATTGTTATTGGTATTATAGTCTGTAAACATACGGACTTTTATAAATCTTTATTGTATCATTCTTTTGAATTTGTTTATAATTTTTTTTTTCTTCTCAAACTTTTATACCACAATCCCTTAGAAAAGTTATTTTAGAAAATTGCACCATAGGTTGATACTAAATAGATATTGAATTGGATAACTCAAAATTGTAGAGTGGTAAAATTTTGATATAAACTATATGTGTGATAGCAACTAAAGAGACTAGCTTCTACTTTAGATTAGTTTATACGGAAAAACTGTTACAACTCTCTAGTTTGAGGTGTAATAATGATTCGACATAAAATGATTCAACTCGGATGTCATTAGAAGATGATGTTTAATTTTCAATAATTAGTTAATAGTAATTCATGGCTCACAACCTTACTATCATGTTGGGTGGCCAATAGCTCTTATTAGATAAATATATTGGTGATATCCTAGTAAATCATTTAAAGTTATAGGGCAATTTAGCCTTTTAACCCTTTTTTTCCCTAAAAGGAAAACAGTAAGCTCTTTCTCCCTCCATCCCTCCCACCTTCTCTCTCTAACCTAAATCTCTCCCTTATTATTGTCATTACATGCAAGTTTTTCCATAGGATTTTGAGGCAAAGATTGTTTGGATTTCTTAAGTTACTCTCTATATTTAAAATTCTAATTCACTTCGTATGTGATTCCCATTCATGGATTCAATAGGCACTTTGTTTGGCTATTGTAGTATGAGTTGGCACATATGTTGTAGCATCTCTCTCTCTCTCTCACATTTTGCATTCCACCTTAATGTTGACATGATTGTTCTAAACCCAAACATCATTTTGAGTTTCTATAGAAAACTTAGTTTGAATTGCTATTTCTATAATTTCTATTTAATGGACTGTTTTTTTTTTTATCTTTTTTGTAAAATTGTAAGGATTTTAGAGATTACAAAATTATGAGTTGTTGTATGGTGTTAAGTGATTTTAGGAGAGATTTGTGATTAAAGTTACTAAAATTTGTAGTTGAATGTTATTTTAGAGTTCATAAGGTAATTTAGGGGTGAGTTTGAGGTTGAAAATTCATCCAAAATTGCCTTAAGTCAAGTCCTTGATATAAATGGAAGGACTGTAGGTGTAGAGGCTCAACTACCTTTCTAATGTGGTAAGCTGGATTTCTATGTAGTTAACCATGTGAAAGGAAAATTAGTTTACTATACCACAAATGTAGTCCAACATTTTATCCTTAAGGACAATTTGGTCAACCAATTTTTTATATAGTTAACTGGTTTAGACTACTTTGGTGTTTTTGATATAAGAATGTGATTTTTAGTATAATAAAAGTCTTAATTCAATCTTTTGTGAATACTTGTAGGATCTTATTTATAATTGGATTTATTGCAAGTCATTGAGGCAATTCTATGTATGTAGGATATTGTTATATATTAGATATGCTGTATAATAGGCAATTGATTTTTTATTACATTTTCTTTTTTTGCTTATGTCGAGGCCAAATTTGGATAGGCAAGTTATTAAGTTAGGTGTTTGTAATATATTGTAAGTTAGATATTCAGAATGAAGTAGCTAATAGTTTAGGTAACAAGGCTACCTTATATATACAAGATCGTTGATAAGGTGGAAATATAGTTGATATGAGTTGGGAGTTAGACATGAACCTATTTGAAGTGTCAACAACCATAATGGTATAGAATACCATAATAGACATCTAACAATCAACTAAACTGCTAATAGCTCATACAAATTGTAGAGCTTATATTAGGTTACTAGTTTATGGTTTTTAGGCTCTCGAGGTTTTGATCCATTGAATTTTGAACTCTTGCTTTTAGGGTTGGGTAGGTAATCCTATTATACAAGATTTTTACTCATATCTTACTTACTCGGATAGGTTTTATTGGGTACTAAAGGTCATATGATAGATTTCAAGTACAAATTTTCCACATCTTGCTTTCATAAAGTATGGTATGGGTATGAGATCTTCTTACCTTATACCAACCATGGAACTTGTACTTTAAGGTATGAAGTATACAAGTTCTAGGATACCTTATATCTACCTTATTAAAATTATAAAATAATATTAATAAGTAATAATATTATATTTTTTAGCCAATAAATGTTTTATCAAAAAGAAAGACCAAAAAAAAAAAAAAGAGCTAAAGGCCATAAGATAATAACCTTAAACTTGCTTATCTTACTTTACGATTTCCATTATTTTCTCTATTCTTTCTTATTTTCCTCTCTAACTTTATGTTTTTCATTTTTTTCCCTTTATTCTTTCTCATTCATAAATTTTATTATAGGTTCTTTAAGTTTCGCATATGAACAGCGTGTAATATCACATATAGATTAATTTTGTGAATTCACTTAAATTTGAAACCTATAGTTAAAAAAGTAAAGGTTACAAGTTCCATCGGATACCTTGTACCTCATAGGTTTTATTGGATATAAGTTCTAAGATGGTTTCATCTGTTATAAGATAGGTTTTGATTTTGCAATTTGAAAATTTATATCTTACGAGGTGAGGTATAGGTAGATTTTCATATCATTTCTTGTATCCGCTTATCCCTATTTGTTTTTGGCCTAAGATATGATGTTAATAGTGTTTGCTACTCTCTATCGAAATAAGACAATCTACTCTATGAATGTTGGTTTTAATTGTTTATGTGTTAGTATATTATTTAAGTAGGTGTACGGTATGATAATTATGTGTGCTTGACACAATATTTTACCACTGGGTCATGTGGTCCATCCATGTTTAAGATTTTTTATCTCAAATACAGATGAATTTCAAGAAATTAATAGCTAAGACTACTTTGATTATGGCTTGAGGTTTGGACGCGGGAATGACAGCAGTGCACCTTATAATTATGTGTCATAGATGGATCTAATTTAGTTCCATGTTTGAATAATTACTTTTAGCTGTCTCATCTATTTCAAGACTATTTTTGCTGTAAATTATTAGGTTCTCCAATAATTTCAAGTTTGATTATTTCTAGATCATCAGATTCCCAAATGCTTGGCATATAAGAATTTGTGATATATATATATATATATATATATATGCATGTATAGTTATTATACAATTAAAATGAATTCGACAGTTAATTATTCTGAAAAAAAAAACAGAGTAATTATACGCAAACAAAGTTTAGAATAAAAGGAAATTTTCATGGGCGAAACCAACCACGTCACATTTTAGTTCAAGATATTATCAGAAACATACATTACTAGCATTCCTCCATTAAAGAATATCGATTTCACGTTATTTAAAAAAAAAAAAAGAAGAAGTTACTGGAAGCGTTTGCTCAATAGTTAAAGTTGGAGAATTCTTTACTATAAAATTGAAAATAATAATAATAATAATAATAATAATAATAATAATAATAATAATAATAATAAAGAGTACACTTGATATATTGATTCATCAAGAAGAAAAAATTCAATGACATCCATGCACTGATATGGTGCCGAGAAGATTTTTCTTTTCCTCTATATTTTAATTCATTTATAATTATAATTATAATTATAATCCAAGTTCCGTATAAAGATTTAGAATCAGTCATTATTTAAAATATACATTCAAAGGCACTTGGAGTCCTTTGTGGTGGGCAAAAAGTCAAGCAAGAGGCAATAATTCTAAGTTCTCACTTGAGCTCAAACTTGAGGAGAAGATGATTTTATATTATAAAAAAATAAAAAAGGAATTTTTCTTGTAAACTAGTTTATCTTTTCTCAATATCACAACAGTCGTACCTTTTGTTGATAAATTACGTGGAATTTAAATACTATTAGCTTATTCACTTCATAAAATAAAATGAGAGGGAATGAAATTAGAATTTCTTAATAAATGGAATAAGGATGTAGTACATATTATTTTGTTTAGTTAAATTTATAAGTAATTTAAAAAAAAACATGTAATATAACTTTAATAATTAAATTATTTTCTGTTTATTTTCTTTTTCAACTAATCTTAAAGTAATGGGGGGGTGTTGACCGGTGATAGTGGTGATAGCGGTAATAGTAGCGGTAATGGTAGCAGTAACTATGGTGGTTAGTAGTGAGGATAATGATGGTAGTGGTGGTGGCAGCTGCTGCAGCAGTAGTAGCAATGATGATGGCGGCAACGGTGATGGCAACGGTGGTGACGGCAATAATGGTAGCGACGACGGTAGCGATAATAGCGATGGTGATAGTGGCAATAGTAATGGTGGTGGTGGTGGTGGTGGTGGTGGTAGTTATAGTAATAAAAAATCATGATTTCTTAGTTGAATTATGAAATCTTTATTATTTGAAATTAAGTAATTAAATTTCCTATGAAATTATGTTTTCATAACAAAAAATTAAGTAAACTTCGTAATAAAGAATAAATAATGAATAAAATTTTAATTCCCTCCAAGTAAACATACCATACAAGATTTAGTAATGGTATTGGAGCCACTTGCGTGTATGTATAATGTTTTAAGATTACACCTTAATTGATTCATAGAATCACTGCTTGCGAACTTAATTAGTATGGATAAATAATATAAGACATTTTAAATTAAGAAATTAATTTAAAAGCATGCCAATTAAGATAGTTTAGCGAAAGGAAAATATTCTTGTCAAACTTCCGGTAGGATATAGACAAGTTATTTTGTACAATAAATTTAATCTTAAGAAGTTTAAAAGCTTAGACTCGGATTGAAAAAAAAAAAAAAAGAAAAACCCTCATCGGACACTCTAAATGGCATTCCATTTGAATGCCCGCAGGAATCCTAAAGTATGACTATAAAGCTTCTCATGTATGTTTAGTAAATTAAACGCCTTGAAAGGTGCTGAACAGAAACAAACTTCAGCGATAAGCATGGATAGAAGCGCATAAGATTTGAATGATCCAAATGGATTTGGAGGGTATCTGGACCGATTTTTACGTGTAGTACTTAAAACTCTCGAGAATTTGAATGAGAGGCAAGAGAGCTAAATCAGCTTTCCTCGTACAAATCATTCTAAAACTCTGAAGAGGGAAAGAGAGCACTTAGTCCAACACCCTAGAAACTCAATACATTCACTAGTATATGATGTTTTATAAGCGAAGAGGAATAACCCTTTATATACAAGTTGCCTCCTTCAAGGATGGCTAAGATCTGTTTAATGTAATGGTCTATATTGTGTTCAAAAAACAATTCTACTTGCCATCCAAATACTAGGATGCATTGAAGTAGGACTTCTGGGACGTTCTATGTTCTGGAAATTTCAAGGAGCCTAATTGTTGGGCTTGCTTTACAAGGCCTTGGGAAACCTCATGTGTCTTAATCCATCCCAATGGTTCGTGTTATTCTCCTCCTCCAGAATATGGGGATCACCTCATTGTTTTCTCGCAATACCCATTCATTAGGGTCACAAATTGCCACAATATTTCCGCTAGTTCCTAACTATTCTAACTGTCTAGTTGCCCCTTCCACTTTATTAAAATGCTTGATGCAGTTGGATAGCTTGACTCTATTATTGTCTGGTCTTTCAATATTCTCTTACTTCTTTGTCATACGAATTTTGAACTCCAATAGTGCCACTCAAGGTCTTCATCCGCTCCAAGTCTTCACCATTCTCATAATATGGCTTTAGCATGCTGACATGAAATACTGGTTGAACTTTCAATTGTCATGGCAAATCCAGCTTATAGGCTATCTTCCTTACTTATTCAACAATTTATAAGGCCCATCTTATTTCCTCACCAATCCCTTATGTAACATCCCTTTAATCCTTCGTAGTAGATGTGACCAAACCAAGACAAGGTCTCCCACTTAATACTCAGTGATCGATTTTCTTTCTCTCGAAAAGTTTCTTCATTCTCTTAACTACGTTACGTAGATAGGCACAGACCAAATTTGTCTCCTCTTACTAGTTCTTAGTAGAACCATACTGGGTACTACCACTATACTTGGTGGCAATGTCATTTGGAACCCCCATATAATTTCAAAGGGGCTCTTGCTTTTAGGTTTATAATGGCGCAAATTGAAGAGAAAGCTATGTCTAGTAACTTAGCCCAATCTTCTGGTTGGCTCACACAAAATACCTCTAATACAACTCCAACAACGCATTCATCCTGTCAATCTGCCTGTCCATTCATGCGTGTAGAGTAAAGAAATTTACATCAAAACCTAACAATTTAGAATATCCAAAACCTCTTTATGAAATACACATCATGGTAGCTGTTATTGATGTGGTACCCCCTAATACTTCACTATGTACTTCATGAACAGCAGGGCGGCTTCTTCAATTGCGAACTCCTTTATTGCTAGAGTGAGAGTTGCATATTTGGAGAACCTAATGGTAAATTGGATTCACATGCATATTGGCAAACGAGAATATGTAATCAAAGTAGTTTTTATATGGGACCCCTTAAGTGGGTAGCTCCAACTATAAGGAAAGTATTTCTAGTTGAAATCATAGGTTTATTCATTGTCACATGTTGCAATCTACAATTTCAATTGTATAAATGTGAGTGAATTCTAATGTTTTTAAGCCAAAATTGCAGCGTCACAGGACGTTTTTGAAAACGTCACAATCTATTTAAATGAAAATTAAATCCTTCAAGGTATGAAATATTCTCCTTTTATAAAACCGAGGTCAGTTGCGAAATATAAAATTTCATGAACCAACATTGCTAAAAATCCACACATTCAATACCTATATACCTGAAACAGACTAACATTACATGAATACTAATTAAATCATCACAACCCCACAAAACACGCCCGTGCTAAAAAATAAAAAAACCTACATCTTCAACTCTTACAGATATGATATTTCTTGTGTCCTGATCACTCTAAAATGCTATAAATTACTAACACTAACTAAATCTAATTAAAACTAATCTAATCTAACTCTAACGTAGCTATAAGAGTCAATAGGGATTCGGAAAAGTTGTCCATGGTTGCTTCCCTTTACATAGATATATGCAACTTTTATAGAAATTTGCCTATCATTTGGTTGGTAAAGTCAGTCTTTTTCCGAACGATGGCTACGTTGAGATGGAATGCCTGAGAAAAAATATTAAGGCATAAAATATAAGGGTCAATTATTTAACTTGTAGGTAAGGACATAAAGGACAGTTTGAGAACATTAATAAGGGGCATTTTGGGAAATTCATGAATTTCCTAAACCTAAGTAAAATACCAAAAACCTTACATCTCACGAAGTATTTATTGTTTGTCAGCCTATAGACTTCTCTCTAGCAAGCCCCACAAATGTACAAGGCAAGGATTGAAGAAACACTATTTTTCATTGGTTTCCATTGAATTATAGCAAAATTGATGTCCTTTCTTCTCCTTAATGCAAGGAAGGGAGGATCTTGAGGTTTAACACAATAAATAAAATCCATTTGTGGGAGGAGCCCTTATTGTTTGGGTAGGTTTTTCAATTCGTGTAAGAGGTTTTATTCATAATCTAACATAGTTGATGCTCATATATGAAGGTGAAACATTTAAACAAAAGGGTAATACGTAAAATCTCTTATATCTACTATGAGAACTTAGGTAAGTTGTTATAATGTTTGGGATTAGGTGTTTAATGTCAAATCATAATCGTCTGTAACGATCTTTAAAGATTGTGCATTAATCAGTCAAGGAAAAGCAAAGAATTGCTTTAGGGTCCATTAAGCATTATGGTAAAGTGCTCCTTTGTACTTGTTGATCTTGGATTTAATTAAGTTTTGAGAATGATGTTGATACATAAAATAATAAAAAAAGTTAAGATCATGTTGTTGTTAGATTAACAATGGGTTGTAGGATCAAATCAAGGGTAGCATAAGGCGAATTTGTTAAAAAAGGAGGAACTAAGAAGTAGTAAAATCATGCTAAAAAAACACAAGCATACTTTTGTGATCGTAATCCTTATGGATGTGTTAAGAGTGAAGCATGAGTGAGATTCATGAGGAGTAATATAAGTGGAGAGGATATCAATTTGTGATCACAAGCATGATCATGACCACAATCTTAAGGGTGAAGTAAAAAAAAAAAAATCACAATTGTGGACCCTTGAGTGTGAACCCGTAAATGTGAACCATGAGTATAAAATTGCTATTAAGTACTAAAAGAGGATCATGACCAAGGTTCAAGTCTGTGCTCTTTATTGTGCTTCTTGAAAATGTTTTCCCTTTCAGATTCCCTCCTTATTTTAGTTACTTTCGATTAAAAAGTCTTATTTTATACCTAATGAACCCATAGAGAGTTCTATGATCTTGCTAAGATAGTTCTTTCTTTCATTTTCTTTATAGATTGTTCTTTCAAAGTTAGTTGTAAATGTATCGTTTCAACTATTCCAAATATCTGACATGTGGACTAAATGCATATCTGGTTTAAGTAACTTTTTATTACTTGTGCTTGGTTTGTCCTAGAGGCCTATGGTAGCAGATCTTTAAGGAGCAATCCTAATGATCCATGTGATGTGTTATCTCTAGTGGAGTTTCATATGGAAAAGATTTAAGGTAGATTAGATTTTAGAGGGACCTAAAGAAGCATACCACACACTAAATTGTAGAAGGGATAAAAGAGATACATCCAACATTAAGTTTTCGTTTTAAGTTGTGATGTGTGGGGGTTATGAAGACCTTTGCCATGTGTTGTGTGAGTGGATAAAAGCAAAGATAATAAAATGATTGTATAATTTTCTTGCTTTCCATTTATTGCATATGATTTGGCATTGTTTGTTCACATGCATGTGGTTGATGTTATGTACTAAGCTTTGACTTACTCTATACTATTTTTCAAATGCAAGGCTTTTAGGTGATTTGATTAACTTCAGCAAATTACTAAGACAATTATTACTATCTTTGGGATAGGAAAAGCAACAACTACATATGCTATTAAAGAATAACTTAAGAGATTTAAAAGTTAGGATTTTTAGTCTAACTTGGTTTTTAATTGTCGGTTAACAATCAATTGTTCTTCTTTGAAAGTTATCCTAACATAACTTGAAGAATTTATTTATGAGAATATTTAGAGATTGTTACTGGAATATTTTGAAGGTTTTTAGTTGATCATTATATCTAACATGTCATTAGAGGCTACAAACACGTGATAGTCTATAGCATTGCAGGTTTATAGAGCGTTACAAAAACTCTTCTAAACTAGTTTTTTAGTGCTAAGCATCCAAATGGTGAGTTTTGCGATTGAAGATACCATATAAATGAAAGAACAATCCATTTCATGCTCTTTAAACCATACGTCCCATACTAGGGGGTACATGTCATTTGGAGGGTGGCCTGTGATGTTCTTATCCCTAAAGTATATGACTTTGCAATCTAGATGGTAGGCTCTTGTCATCTGACCAATAACCCTTAATCCTTGGCACCTGCAAAAGGGGCATTTGGATGATAGAAGGATGTAATTTGAAAGCCCCCTTATCCCCTAGAGACAATCAAGTTTAATATATTTTCAAGCTCAAAATTGATTTTTTTTTTTCTTTTTTTACATTCACGTAGTTGGTCCATTTTGGACACATTTAGCTATTTTTGACTGATTCTAATTAATTTCCCTCATTTGAATGCATGTGAGTACAGCTTTTAAGTTGAGATAACAAGTAATTTGGCCTGTTATCATTACACCTTATTTTCTTGTAAGCTTAAATAACATTGATCTTTACTCTCCCATACATCCCCATAATACGATCAATGACTTGAATTTTTTTTTTATTAGTCACTTCTAAAATTATATAATTTATTCTTCGAACTACACTAAGGTTAAGGAAGTATGCTAATTAATTTAGATTCATTTCAAACAATATTTTTAATCAATTACAAGAGTTAAGTTAGACCTAGTCCAGAAGGTGACCCACTGAGATTCCCAGTCAATTTGATCAACTGGATTCCCTACGCAATCTGCCTATTCTCGTTAATTAAGATGATTTCCCATTTTCCTCTACTCCTTTATGTATGGTTTATCCTAATTTAAGTTATAGAGTTTAATCTATGATAGTATGGTATTTTTTATTAATTAACTAACTAAGACCATCTATCTTCTTATCATGTTTCTAAAATCCAAATTATCATCTTTATTGTATTCACACTAAATTCTTCTATAAAATCTATCATTTTCATTGGAATTTCATTAACTCATTGAAGTTACCCAAATTAAAAAATTTCTAACCTTTTCCTAATTTTTAGATTTGATGAAACCTAGAGCGTAGAGTTTTCTGTTAACTTTAGTTTTAGATCAAGTTTAGGAGGGTTTAATTTTTATGTAATTTCTAATCTTTCAATTAACAGAAGAGTTTTAGGTTTTTCTAGATTAAATTAATTCTCTTTGATCCTATTGATGCAATTTCATCGCATAATTCAAATTACTAAGTTGTTTTTTAGATGCTTCATAATTTAAATCTCAAATTATGGTTTTAGGGATTTAGGTATTGATCCTAGGTTTTCTTATGTTTATAACTAAGTTTATCAATAGAGATTTTTGGTTTCTAGGTTTTAATCTTAAGTTGAAAAGTTTCAAGATTTAGAGCTTACTTGTCACACTTAGAGCAAATAGTTTTTTAATGGAGTGAATTACAAGAGAGGCCCTTTGGCTATATTTTTATTGTTTAGGACAGGGTTAGTGTAGGTCTTTTCTTATGTTAATATTTATATTTAGTTTTCTTCTTGATTATTTTATTTATCTCATTTATTGAGTTGGAAGATCGATATTTATATTATTAGGCTAGCGAAATATTACCAACCAATGTTAGGGTGAATGGCAATGAAACAAAACCTACATTCTGACACAATTTTGTGACTCTTAGCACGTCGTGGATGTAAACCGCAACATGCACCAGAGAAGGCAAAGGCGAGAGATCAAAAGGAACTTTGGAATTTGGTTACCGTTTATGTATTATGCATCGCTTGCCTAAAAACTCCATTAGCTAACTTCGAATTGAAGATGCCATAAAGACTTCCCATAGTCATCAATTACATGCTTGTTCGGTGTCTTTGACAATGTGTTTCATCAATTTGTTATTTTTATTTCTTGAGTTGTTACTCGATGTCAAGAATCTTGGTGGACTTCCCTAGTCTTGTTGCTAACATTTGATCGGCCAAATGGGACCCTAGACTATGATGAGTTTGTAATCCACTCAATTGAGTAGGTTTTGGATGGATATTAAGTATCATAATATAAGTTTCGAATAAAAATTTCTTAGAATATGCTTTTATAGGATCTTGGTATGGGTCATGATATCATCATGTCCTACACTAACCTTGATACATACTCTTTAAGGTATATAATGTACAATTTTTGGTACCTAGCTAGTAAAAATATAGTAATAAATGAGAATTAATCTTATATTTTTTTTTGTTGAGAAAAATAAAATAATAAATATAATACTATATAATGTATATAAATGAATATTCTCTAAAATACACCATTTTCTTTCTAAATTATGCCTCAATTATGCCTATTCTCCCTTCTATTTGGAATATAATATCTAAGAGGAATCTCCATTAAGCACATAATCTTATTTTCTTTTCATGACAATATTAAATTGTATCTTCTTTTCTTTTATGCATGCATACTTATCTGTTTACCATTTGATTATTTAGCAATGGGGTGTCATTTAAAACATTCAAATTCTATATAATGTTAGAAAGGTAATCTTATGTAAGACAAAAATTGTATTAAACATTGTCATTAAAAAAAAAACGTGTGAATTAAAACTTATGAAATTATGAAAAAAAATTATAGGTTCTTCAAGGAATCCTATAATCTATATATAGGGAATAGATTCCATGATGACTTTAGAATGCTAAATAAGTTCTAAAAATTTGGGAAATGATACATATGGGGTTGACTACAATTATGAGTATCATATTTTACCCACTTTAGAAAAGCTCACCCTATACTTACTCACCCTTTACCTACTTACTTCTACCATAGACTAAGAAGTCTCTTTACTCTTTTGGGATGGAGCTAAAAAAAAAAAAAAGGTGATATTAATATATCCTTTTTATAAGAAACCTAGAAAAAGTTTTAAAAAATAAAAAATATAAATGAATAAGAATGAAAATTTAAACTATTTTATGTGAATTGAAAAAAAAAATATTACCTATTCACATCATAAAATGTGTTATTATCAACAATACAAAAAATAAATATATTTTTAAAACATGTCTAATTTGATATATGTGAACTTTTCATCAAAAAGAAGTTCTTCTTTCTTAGTAATGTAAGACTAAAGGTCTAAGACTAGCTTTTATCTTTTGATCTTTTTATAGGCTTTTGATCTATATTGCTAATATAACAATTTAATTCTACTATAAGTTTTGTAGAATAAATGCAAATCTTTTTCAGTCTCTTTGGAAAATGGGTTAAAAATTATATGGTTTTTAGGTTAAAGATTTCTTTTTCAAAGGTTGAAACCTAATTTTTTTTTTTAAATATTAGTTTGGTATGGTTGGCAAAAACCAAGAAAAATGATCGGGCTTAGTTGAAAAGTAGTCCTTGAGCTGACTAGTCCTAGCTCCCTTATTTAAGAACCTAAGAGCGAAGGCCCATGTTGAGTTGTGCGCATGCCATACTCTAATATCATGTGCATCGGGTAAGTGAGTAACCTTATTGTATAGGGTACTCAATTGTACTCTATTTGATCGGATAGATTTTGGATGAGTATTAAGGCTATAAGGTAGGTTCTTGGTATAAATTTTTCAAAATCCAATTTCACAAGATGGGGTATAGGTATAAGATCTTTCAATCCTAAACTCACATTGAAACCTATAATCTAATAATATGTTTGGTACACATGCATGATATAAAATAGAATAGATTGAAATGGAATAAACTTGATTGGATTTAAATTGAATATAATAGAATGAAATGAGGACTAGAATGATAAATTCCTTTTTGTGTTTGGAAATGCTATAATAGAATAACGTTAAACTCGTAAATAGTATTAATTATAAAAAATGCCTTTAATTATTACATGATATAATTTATTTTAAGGTTAATAAGTAATTTTGAGTTAATTCTATTTAGTAGTGTGGGATGGAATCTTCTACCCCTAAATGGTGGAATCAAATTCCCCTTAAAAAGTAGAATTAACAAATCCATAAATTTGTGTTTTTGCTTTTAAATTATATTTTTAAATATGAGAAAAAAAAATAAAGATCAAAATCGCGTTTCCATTTAAGTCTTTTCCTATATACCAAATGTAACATAAGATATAAAAAGTTAGGCTTAGAGAAACCCTATATTAATATTAATAAATGAATAATAAATAATAATATTATAATTTTAGGCCATAAGTACTTTAGTAAAAAGGAAAAAAAAAAAAATGAACCTAAGCCCGTAAGTTATAACCATAAACAAATAAGTGTAATGTCACCTCTCTCACTTTACATTTTCTATCCTTTCTTTATTCTTATCTAATTTTTGCCTTTTTTACTTTAGATTCTCCATTTTTTTCTTTGTTCTTTCCTATTTTCTTCTTCAACTTTACATTTTCCATTCTTTCCCATTTACAAAGTAGTAAAATCACATAAATTTTAAAGTAATGAAAGTATGAAAAATTATCTTTTCTCCCATTTACAAAGTAGTAAAATCACATAAATTTTAAAGTAATGAAAGTATGAAAAATTATCTTTTCTAATTTAATAGATTTTAATATAGGTTCAAAAGATTTTTTATATGAAAAACTTATAATATTATATATGGATTATTTTTTTTATGTCACATAAACTTAAAATTTATAAAAATAAAGAAAAAATTTATAAGTTTCATATATTGTAAGGTGGTTCCAAGTAGGGGTTTTTAATTAACCAAATTGCTTTTAATAGTTTAAGATTCTCAGCCGAACCATTTTAAATGTAATTTGGTTTGGTTTAAACCGCTTTTAAAAGTATCCTATTATATTTCATAATACAAATAGATATTAAACCTTTTAACCAAATATTGTTGTTTAAATTGATGAACATTATACAAGAGTTAGAGCCATACAACATTATGTTATAGTAATATTGCATTTTATAAAGCATGAAAACTTGCTTGAGAGATGAGAAATGATAGTAAAAGAGAAAAAATAGATAGTAGAAGTTGAGTGTGGAAAGAAAATCAATAAAACAAAATGTAAATAAGATTAAAATAAAATAGTAATACCGTTTAAAAGTAAATATTTTTTATTTTTAAATAAGAAGCGATTTGGCTTAGATTCAAATAGTTCAATTTCGTTCGACCTCCTAAATTGAACAGCAACGCATTTGAACCTTACCTAAACCAAACCACAAACTAAACCAAAATATTAAAAAACTGTATTTTACGGTTCGATCTCGATCTCATTTAGTTTGGTTTGATAAACGACTCTAATTTCAGGATACTATAAGATAAATTTAATTTGAAAATTCGAAAACATGTATTTGCAAAGAAGGGTATGGGTAAAATCTTATATGTTATCCATCCCTTACCCAGCTCTCTAAAGTCTCAATTTCTTTTTCACTAAAATCTGAATAAATAGACGTGCCTTCAGTTTAAATAGTGTGAGCCTTGACAAATAGCTGAGTAACTATTTTAAGGCAAGTGTGACGTATAATCAGCTTTGGAAATTTCTGTTTCACTCTCCGGAAACTAGCCTTGAAAAAGTGAAAACGAGTAGAAACAGTCACTGAAACTTGCGACGAAGATGCCGCAGGTGTCATCCTTTTCTTCCTAACTTGTTTCATACAAATCAATTCCGTGTTCTTGGCTTAGTGATCTAGCAACCCAACGCAAGTGTGCGGCATCGTAGCAGAAACTACTCACAAAGTTTCGTCTCTAATGGCAAATTGATCCAATTTGTATTTTGGAAGATCACCTTCCATAACCCACGTCTTAAAATAATTTACTATGTAAATGTATCACGGAAAACTATTTCCAACGTTTTTTTTATATATTTGTCAGAATCGAAACCTTATAAGTTGTTAAATATTGTTGTTGTAGTCTCTAGCCATCGTTGATGCTAGTGGATTTTAGCGGCTGTAACACAGCCAGTGGCCGGTGGTGATTCATTATCATTGAGAATATTAAAGAAAAACGAACGGAAAAATGATTTTTCTAGGAGGAAAATTGCTAACTACAGTTACTACTGGGGTATTACTATAACATTTAACAACCGTAAATATTTGATTTTAACCAATATCTAAAAAAATTCGCAGTACGATTTCAACGCACCTGTACTTTTTTTTTTTTTGGCCAAAATATGAAATCACAGCGTACTCATTCTTGACTTGCCTTCAACAAAACCGCGTCCTTTGGGAGGAAATGCAGATGAAGTTCATATAACAAGATTTCTCAGTCTTCCTTCTGGTCTGAACAGAACAGATATAACCATTCTAGATGAAATGTAATTCATTAAGTTGTATGATAGTACAATCTATCTTCATTTGCAGTAACACTTCCCAGAAGTTCATGGGCAGCTTACCTCTGGCCCCTTTTTCATCATCTTGTTGGATATTCCATTTAGATTCTAACCTCCATTATCTTTCCTAAAATAAAAAATAAATAAAGGGGAAAAAACCATAATTTCCTGAACAAGGTTGGGAAATTTTCCCGTAATTGCAGCAGCTGAGGGGATAAATCTGGGATTTTATTCGTTCATTCATTCATTTATTTGGTAATTAGATAAATCAGGGATTGAGACTATAAATACACCACTTTTGGCGTGGCACAGTTGCAGAAATTCATATAACGAAAATATTCGATGCAACAAATTACAGAATTTCTCGAGAGAGACATAGGGAGTGAAACAAATACTGTGGATGATACTGTAGTAGAAGCAGGTGTTGGTCTGGATGAATCAAACAGGCCACATTCTCCTATTTACAGCATTTACAGGTCATTTACGGACAAGTGTTCTGCAGTTGGATGTGCCTCAGGTGTGGCTCCTAAGACAACTACATCTTCCCCGGCCTGCGACCGCGCGAACGCTAGCCTACATTCTTGTAGTCCCCCTGGTGATGTATTATCGATCCCAATAGGTGATCTCTGCTCTGACCCAGCACCTGTCCCGCCTAACCAGGACACTGTAGGATTGTCACATTGTCATGCTGGCGAGGAATTCCAGGACCACAGTAGTCCTTTAGGTCCCGGAGCTCTACATGTCAGCACAAGCCCTGGCAATCCATCACATCTATGTTTTCGTGTTCACAGGATGAAGCTCCATGTAAGTCCTCAGAACCGATTGGATTCATCGAACACTCCTGTTAGCTATCATGTAATCGATATCGATCTAGGAACAGATGCCCGTCATGGAAATAGGCCACCACGGGTTGTTGCCCACATGAAATTAGGGAAAACATTTCTTGGTGTGACCTATCAAGCCATTTTTAGTTTTCTAATTTTCCACTACCAAGACGCGGGCAATTCTTCTCCACAAGATCATCCCCCTAAACCGTCTCATCTACTTCTGCAGATTGCTATAGTTAATCTGGCGGTGAGCTTTGCTGCTTCTTTGATTGGGATACTACTGGAAGAAGTATATCCAGACATGTCAGCCTATATAGAAAGAGCAGGATCTATGTCTGCTGCATTTGGTTTCTTCCTTATGGCGAGCATGCTTCTGACGAGCATTTCCGAATGGGTTGGTTGGCTCTGTGCCCTTGGATCTTTATTGGCATTTGTCATAGCATTTATAAAGAGGAAAATTGATTGACTCGAACATCTCTATTGATGTTCCTTGACACGGGTTTTAAGAGATGAAGGAGGTCCTTTACTATTGGAGCCGCGTCCTTATACTTTTAGGGATCATTGATTAAGAATCTCAGAAAGGTGCCATTTTCTTTTTCTTTTTTTTTTTTAAGTGTGTTTTTATTAAAAGTCTGTATTACAAATCCAGTAAATAATATAAATAAAAATATTCTTCACAAATAAAATAAAATGGTTCTTTGTGGAAGAGATTCTTGAATTGGAATGCTTTGAGTAGATTTATAGAGCTTGCCGCCTTTTGCGCAAGGAATCTGTGGATCCGGTTGATCGAGATAAAGATATTTTGTATTATGCAAACTTCCAAGAATCAATTCATCGCCTTTGTTTTTAATGGGTCAAAATTAAGGACAAATTACTGCATACGTCATTTGCTGCACAGTATGAATGTTGATTAGGGCTTGCAGTTCTTAATACCGTGTGCTATCAGAATCAAAATGGTCTCACATTTCAAAAACATTAATTCATAACATGATGTCTTTTTAGGGTCCATTTGGTTCATCCTTTTTCCATTTTACTGGTACCTTTTAGGCACCTATTCAAATCTTGTGTTTAGTAATAGTAGAATATTCAACAAGACCTTACTAGTGTTTAAAGTTAAGCTTATAATCCAACTCATACAATCAGCATGTTTTGAGTGATGATAGGCATCAGAGAAATACTTTCCGAAAAAACATGGCGGACATATGTACGATATAAGAATTGAGTACTTTTATTTCTTGATGTATAATGTATGTAATTCTAATTGGATTCGCCTTATTGACACGTAATTCGATTGGTTTTTCGCAACATATACTTCGTTCCATCAATCTTTACTAGCGTGTTTTCTATCCAAATTGAGTTCGTTTACAGGGAGAAGGAAATCAAAATAAATATATCATAATTATTAAGACTCCATCTTAAAAGCATTTCTATGATAACCAACCGAAAAAAAAAAAAAAAAAGCCCTAGAAAGAATAAGAGATCCAAACATTGATAAATCCAATAAATCTCTTTATTCGTTAAATACAAGCTATCGCTGTGAAACTTTATGAATATAATCTAACTGTTGTTATGAACTCCACCTTTGGACTAGAAAGGTAGAACTCCTTAGCCTTCATTGGCATTTATTGTAGCATTTATGAACTGGAAAAATGATTGAAAATCATTAGATCCATGGAGCTAGCTGCCTTTTACGCAAGGGATCCGTTGATGAGCTCATTCTCACTTCATCAAGGAAAAGTTACTTATAGTAATGCAAAATTTCAAATGTATATATATGACGTACACCATGGCCGTTATAAATCAGCGATATGTATATTGACATTCATTGAAAGAATTGATCTTGGTTAACAAAATTCAAATTTGAAGGAGGATTAGGTTTTAGAGATTTACAGCTGTTTAATAAAATCTCTAATGGGTAAGCTGGCCTTGCGCATTTTGACCAAACCTAATCTTTGTTGAGTAGTTTTATCAAGGGTGTTTACTTCCCTAATTCGAACTTCTTTTCTAGGAAAGGAAGTAGGGCATTTTGAATATGGCTAAGTATACAAATAGGGAAAGAGGCTATTGCTGGATGTCCATTGGAATGTTAGGAATGGAAATGCAATCTCTACTTGGAACAATCGCTAGATTCCCTCCCTAAAAAGCTTTAAAATTGAAAATAGTCAAGTAAATGATAGTTTAAAACACCTTAAAGTGTGCAGTATCACGGATTATGCTAATATTTTGCGGAATCTTAACCCGATTGAACACTTGTTGACTAAGAGAGAAAAGATTGCAGTTCAAAAGATTCCCATTTCACTGCAGCCACCTGATGACAGAATTGCATGGCCAAAGGATAGTATGGGTGAATTTACCATGAAGTTTGGTTACTATAATCTGCTAAATAACTGGAGAATTCTGGAATTGCATCACCATCTTTTCGATTGATAGAGGTTTTTGGAAGATAATTTGCTCTATTGACTGTGTTCTGAAACAATGCCACCATTTATGAAGAGTTTGTATGAATTCCCTTGCTTCCAACATGAAGCTGTATTGTAGGAAAGCAAGACAAGATCCACTTTGTCATTTTTGTGTCTCCGTAGAGACAACTGAGCATATTTTTTTTCATTGCAGCTGGGTTAAACGAATTCGGTTTGCTATATGTAATTTACATATGGAGTACAAGTTATCAGAACAGATGCATGGTTGCGGTCACTTGCTACAAATAATCACCTTACAAAATCGGAAATACAACATGTGCTTTGAAGAGCTGGAATTACTCTTTGGAATATTTGGATTCATCAGAACTCTTATATCTTCAATAATCATAGTCCAAATACATATACTGTTGCTCATTCGATAGAATGTGAGCTCAACTGGACTTGTAGTGCAGATAAAGTCCAACCAGGTGTTGTCAATGCAACAAGAGCTGATGAAATGCAGCAGCAGATTGTCTCTACTTCAGCAAACTTAGAATCAAGCAATACCAGGACAGAAGCAAGACCACGTGCAGATCAATGGATACCACCTTCAGCAGATTTGATTAAGATCAATTGTGATGGCAGTTTTGACCGAACTAATGGGATGGCTAGTGTCAAAATTATTTGTAGAAATGCAGTAAGTAGCCTCCTTGTAGTAGAGTCTCTATCTACTCTTATAGATTCAGTGGAAGTGGCTGAAGCTTTAGCAATACGTGAAGGAATGCTAACAGCTTTAAACAAAGGTTGGTGGAAGATTCAACTTGAAACATATTCCAAAATCATCTTTGAGCGCATTAACGGGGGGGTTTTCTTCGTACTGGAATTTTCAAACCCTAATCCATGACATTTGTTTTTTATTCTTTGTATTTTTATGTTTGTTCATTTTTGTTGGTTAGATGTTTAGCGATAAGGTGTAATTAGCATACATATTCTATAGTAATTTTGTATATTAATTTAGTTAATTTCGTAGTGATTTAGAGTTTAATTTGTCTAATTTTCATTTTTCGATACTTTGAGACACATTTGGCGAAGTTTTGAAAACTTTTATTGATTTTTGTAGTATAGTGGAACAAAAACATTGATTGAGGATTTATAGCTAAAGGATTTAAAGTAAGAGATAAAGTCCAATGAAGAACACGGTTAAAGACTATGGCTCTAGTCCACAACTGTGCATAGTGTACTCCTCATCATCAATTTTCATTAAATGTCAAAGATTTTGGACAAAGTACAAGAACACGCCCAACCATTACACCCATACACCTTACTTGTAGACATGCAATGATTTACGAAGCTGTTATTTTTGTTAAGTTTTCTTTGTAAATTTAGGTCCAACTATTATAAATAGATGTTTAAGGCTAGGTTTGCAGGGAGAGCCTCCTTTGAAAGAGTCATAAGGTAAAATTATATCGGGAGTTTCTCATATTTTTTTCCTTCTCTATTTCATTATATCGTTATTTTAATTTATTTTTAGTGAATCATTATTGAATCCTTACTTCTACTGTAATATTTTCTTTTATTCAAACTATAATATTACCTTTGAAGATCTAATTAAACTATGTATATTGTCATCGAATTAGTATTTCCCTATGCTACTGATTTGATATTTGAGTTCGCTGTTGAGTACGAAAGTCCTTCGATAGTGAATAGTCTCATGTAATTAAAGGGAATTAAAGCTGACTATAATGTTTAGTAGTTCGGCTTTTCCAAATTAGGACAACCTAGTAGTAACCAACCTAATAGCAAGATCCAAGGTCTTAGTGACCTTTTGGGATGCTCTATTCAAAAGCGTTTCCAATAGAGAGGGTGGTGGGATCAATATGTATACTGGAGATTTTTAGACACAAATTTTATAACTGGAAGTTATAAAGAATAAGTCATTTTCTCCTACATTAGCTTCCTTACTATTTCTACTAGATGTTCCAACTAGATCTCTTCGGTTTTGCTTGGTATTGTTAGGTAGTTTTTCTAAGATTTTATTATTCATGTCCTTATGTTATTGAATCTTCCATTTATGCATCTCTTGCTAAGTAGCATTTTATGCATTCATTCTCGTACAACATTTTTGAATAAAATTTCTCAATTCTCCATTTGAACTTTGTATAGGTAGAGATGGAGACTAGTGTTGGCTAGCTTATATCCTATGTCCTTGAAAACCTCTATTAAATCCCCTCTTAGATTACCTTTCCATGATAAGTTAGGATGGTCTCTCTAACTTAAGTTATAGGTGTTTGAGTAAGGATCATAGTTTCTTTATCCCTGAATTAAATTCCCCAATACATTAACTTATTCTCCATGACTATCTCTTGATGAGGCAAAGGAGTTTCCAACCTAACAATTTGTGCTTAAATGTCCTACTCCACCATATATACAGCAATATTAATAAGATTGATTGTAACTACTGGGGTTGCTAGCCTGTTTGGCTTTTCTTATTTGAGTGAGCTAAGCGATAAGCAAGGCGACATGCCCTCTAAGTTGACTTAATTCTTCCTCTACACTTACTCTCACTACCCTCCTTGGTTGAGCTCTCTCAAAATGCTAACCATGAGCATGCGAAACCATTTGTTCAAACATTTTATATGCCTCTTTAGCACTTATGTTCATTATAATCCCCCCAATAGTAGCATCGATCATTATCCTCAATTGACTCCTCAAAACATTACAAAAAGTATTCACAATACTCTATACAGACAAACCATGACGGGCATACTTCCTCAGCAACTCCTTAAACCTTTCTCAACTCTTAAATAATGACTCTCCATCAAATTGGCTAAATATAGTGATATCATTTCTCATTTTTATCATTTTACCTAGCGGGGAGAAATAATGCGGAAACCTTTGGACCAAGCCATCTCATATAGTGATGGAAATGGGTGGTTAGGAGTTTAGCCAACTTTTAACCTTATCCCTTAATGAAAATGGTAATAACCTTAGGTAGATCACATTGTCGAACACCCCATTTGTTTTCATTATGGCACATAATTGCAAAAAATTTTAGAGGTGTTCATAAGGGTCCTTGGATGGTGATCTCTAAATTGATTAAGAGATCTCCAAATTGATTAAGTTGCACCATCTAAATCAAAATAGGTTTAACTTCAAAATTACTTGCTTGAATAACTGGTTAAGTAATAAGTAGCACAACTTCATTCAAATTTGGGCCACAATAATCCCATAATGCTTAGTTATTACCATTCCCAGTTCCATTATCTCCTTCCATTATTTCCATTCCCATTAACTCTATTTCTATCTCCTCTATCAAAGGATCTTTGTTGATTTTCCATTTCTCTTAATTCCTTTCTCCTTCTTTCCCAAATTCTAAGTAAAATGTTTGGTCTATCTCAAAGTCAAATTCCTCTGCTAATTCTCTCACCCCTTTTGGCATATAAAGTGACAATTCTTAAATCTACTCCTTTTCAATCCAATTGAACCTTCAAGCTACAGCCTATAAATTTTAATACAAAAATATAAACAAAACTATTCCTAATTGGATATAAATCTGTTGGGGATAAATTCAGCACTTTTCCAATAAATTCAATAGTAAAGTTTCAAACTTGACCCTCAAATTAGCTTAAATTAACAACAAAATGGAAAGATCAACTCAAGTGAACAATAAATAAATAAGATAAAAACTTTACTAACAAAACAACTCAAAATTGATAGAAACTAAACTATGCTACAACTATACTATGGCCTAACCTTAGAGTCCTCTATTTATCTAATATTAACACAATTGCCTTTTCCCCAGTAACGATGCCTTAAATTGACAGGATCGATATATACATGGAGATTTGTAGACATAAATTTTATAAGTAAAAGTTTTCAAAATAGTGCCAATCCCTTAATTGACCAGTGTATCCGATCATTTCTAGTAATAATATTGATATGTATTCACTAGGTCGAATTCCATAAGGAAAAGGGACTCAATTAATAAGTAGTAGGTCCTAACCTACTACTCTAATCTAGGTGAGTTGAATAGGTAGTTGAGAATTGTAAATGAAATATTAAATGAGAGCAAAAGTAACAACTAACATAATTAACAAAGACATGGGCTTATGACATACTTCTAAAGCAATGGTGAGGGTATGTCATTAAGATATCGAGAATAGTTTTTAATTGGGTCTTGATGGAATTTACTTGAGCTCAATCATAAGTAAGGTACCTCACTACGATGTAGCGAAAAATCTTCTCTTGGTCTCATTTCCCTATACGACCAGCTAAACACTTAATTCTTATCACAAAATAAGTACTCTAGTCTTAGAAATTAGGGGGTCAATCTACTCTTAGTCTCATAACCCATCCTAATCCATTGGAACCATGTACAGTAGTGTAAATTCAATGGGGTATACCTAATCTCTTATTGGTCTCATAGTTACAAGAACCTGTTATTGATACTTCAGCAACTCAAAGAATCAATTAGGGGATTATACGATTAATCTCCTATTGGTCTCATAATTATGTAGACCTATCAACTCTCAAGGAAACTTCTTAGGACTCATCTCCTCTCGGTTTCATAATCGCAAAGAAAATCCATTGAAAATTTCATTAGAAAGCACCTCAAAGAGTTCAAATAGAGTATCAAATATCAAAATCCGACATAAATACTCAAACTAATATCAAAACTACAAAGTTTCACCAACTACAATATCTACATTATCACAAACCCACTAAAACAAACTTAGTTGCTCATAATATTTGTTAGGTTTTAAGGTTGCAAATCACAAATTTGCACAACGTTTTTTTTTTTTTTTCCTATTGACCCTAAATGCTTTATGATTCATGTGTATCAATTAAATCAAGAGGGACAATGAAATTTACCAACTTTGATGCCTTCTACCGATATCCATGCATGAATGAACTTGCTCAAACAGGCTACAATGTATTAGCACTATGTGACGAATCTATATTTGTCCAAGAAACCTCTCTCAATCACTTGTGTTTTTTCTCTCTATTTAGCTATACAAACTTTCTCTCTAGGTTTAATGTCGATGACAAGCATTAGCATAGCCCTAATAAAGAGCTTGCTCTATCTATATATAAAGAAGCGATAATATTTCTTTAAAGATTTTAAGAGATATATTGCAAGATATTCAAGATATTAATAATACATAATATGTTATTTATTATTTATTATTATTATTTTTCTCCAAAATAACAAATGTCATTATTTATCTTTTTTAAACAATATAATAATAATAAATATTTCAATAATTCACGTAACTCATTTGGTGGTAGGCTTAAAACTTCTTTTTGGTCCTACAAGACATAAGTAATCTCTAGCAAGACATTATGCCTTATTAAATTAAGTGAAGGTTGATGATTCGAGTCTAATTATTGAGCAATTAGTTATTTAATCCCTTTGTCACACGATATCTAATGATTAAATATAAGGTATGGATCAAGATACTCTTATATTATTTAATCACTCGATTCTTGAATCTAGAGTTTGACTGACTTAGACAAACAACATTAATAACTCCTTATCAATTTATTTGAGTATGGCTAGGCATTTCTCAGTCTTACCCTTCAAGGGGCCAAAAAAATATCTCTCTCAAATCAATGAGATTGATAAATTCCTTCACGTATACTCATATTCCTCCACGTAGTTTATTCCGTATCTAATCATAATCTTATAATCATTTGCTTAAAATAATAAAAGATTGAGTCAAAACATGGAAGTTAAAATGTAGGAATCTATGGTATCATCAAGTCAAAGGACTAAAATAACACTGCAATGAATAGTATTTATTAAATTGATCTACGTAATACTTTTACGGTACGTCGATCCAATACAATGTACTCTTATATGTATTTATGTATTGAGTTGATATCTCATATCCATAATCAGTAAAACATGATTATCATTCAGTGAATATACTAGTCTTAATTTCTTATTGCTCCATATAACAAGCAAATAAGGATAATTTAGAATAATGTCCTCATTATTTTGTGGTTTTACTATTAAAGTTATGCACTTTAATGATACGAAGAAGAATAAATACTCAAGGATGTTGAAAAGTCGATAATAATGTGATAAATAAAATAACTCATATCATAAAGAAAAACAAATAATCAAATAACATACAATCCATATGGCTTAAGGCATATCACCAGCAGTATTAGCAAAGGAGAAGTACATATTTAGAACTCAACCTTTACTACCTTTTTTATTCAAGTCCTCAATGTTTCATTTTTTTTTCTATTTAAGTCATCTACGTTTGCAAGTAATGTTATTTGAGGACTTCCGTTAAATCCGTTAGTTTTTCCATCTAAAACAATTGACATGGAATTTTTTATTTAAAATTTGCACCATATGGTGCATAAACAATATCCACGTCAGTAAGCCATTTAGGTAATATTTGACCTAATCAAAACAACACCAGCTGTTGCAATCTCTCTAGCATAAACACCATCCATGACCCACTGTCCCTTTCTCTACCACGCATTCAACGTCTATCCATGCACACATAGAAAACATTAAACACCCTCTTTCAACCGTTACACCTAACACCATCCACTATCTTTTTTGCTCTCACTTAATCCACGATACAATATGATGCCCACTCAATCATCACTTACCTGAGCAAAACTTTCTTCTTCACCATCACACAACCACCTAATCGACATTTAATGACACCACTGCTTCCAAAATACCCCCATGATTATAGCTCTCAACCTGACTTTGATCCCTCATCATAGCAATATCCCCAACGACTATGTCATACCCCTAAATCATAACCTATAACCATACCCCACACTATTAGCCATCTTAGGAAATCCCATACATCCTCATTAAAAACCGATGTTACCAACATCTTTCTCATGTCTCAAATCCTTAGAATACACCTTCCTTTCATGTAAAATCAACCATCACCACAACATAGAGATCCAATGCTACCGTCCACTACTTAAACACTACTGAATCACTGTCATAGGCCTAGGCACTATGTCTAAACTTTCGATTGCTAATGAAAAGATCATGAAAGTCGGACTTACTGCTTAGAAAAGTGCTAAAAGTTACCCTTGAGACGAACATCTCAACCATAGCTTTCTTCCCTTAAGTGCCACGTAGCACAAATTTTAAATAAAAAAATGCCACATCAATTGTTTTGGATAAGAAACTAATGGATTTAATAGAAGTCCTCAAATGATGTTACTTACAAATATAGAAGACTTAAATAGAAAGAACAAAACTTCTCCTTATTAATAATGATAGTAATATTACACATAAATATAGCAAGAACTTCCATTAATGAACAAAGCAATAAGATGATAACAAAAGAACAAGAGGTTAGATGATAAATGCTCTTTAAACTAACTCAAATGTACATCAAAATCATAAAAACAAGTGCTAAATACAATAAACAAGTTCAAGAAACATTAAAACAGATAATGAGCTTACAATTATACACTAAAACCTAGAAAAATCCTTACAGTAGCTCACATTCTTTATTGCAAATGTGAGCATTTATAAATTTAGGCTACTAATTGATAGGTATAGAGATCTACTAATTGATCGGTAGATACGTGCCAGCCTTAGGTTGTCTCCATGTTTTATGAAATGTGGTGTTTTAGGAATTAAGGTTTTAAGTGGAAAAACCTAAACCGTAACCCTAATTCCTTCTACTAATTGATTAGTGTAGATAGCACTGACTAATCGATATGAATGATTCTATTGTTGCACATTCTATTCACCATACCATCATTGCCTTCGCTTGATTTCCTAATCCATTAATGAAATTATGATGCTTTAAGGCATATAAATCAATTGATAGCAAAGCTATTGATCAATCGATAGGCTAAATTCCTTAACTCCATTAATTTCAACCGCCTTAATTAAACAGTGGAGGCTACCAAGACCATGGTTACCTCCATACACTTACATATACTTATACATAGGATAACAAATTAATGAAATTCATCTAAAGTCAATACTTTTTCATGCATTTTTGGCAATTTTACTTAACTTGGTTTGTTTTGTGCATAAACTCCAATTTTATATAAGAGTAACAAGTTTTGGCTAAATTTATGCACAAATAGGGGTTTTAAAGTTAGAAAAAATTGTATATTATCAACCACAATCAAAGGATCTTAGGATTAGGAATATGCTAGAGATGTAAGTTCGATTAATTTAGATTAGGCATCTCTACAATCTAATGAGTAATTGAGATTAAAAGTTATATAGAGCTAGATAGTACATAATTAGGGTTTACTATGGATTATGTGCTCTTCAATTCAATGAATCATGTATATTTATTTTAATTAGTTTCATTTATTTTCTTTTTTCTTTTTTATTTTGTTTATCGTTCCTTGTTTATTTTTAATTGCTAATCATAATTATCCTACATTGTTAAGTTAAATTATTGGTTATTTAAGGTAAATTGCAAGAAATATAAAGTTCTCACATAAATGGATCCTCATGGGATCGATGTGTAGATTCACATCTATTTTAACTACACTATAACTTGACCAAATATACTTCTAAATATACTTGCCTAACACTGATCATTCTACTAATATGAGTGCTAATTAGGTAGCTACTCAAAGAAAGTAAGGAATGAGCTACAATATTGGGGTGTTAAACACCCATTTTAATTAGCTGATTTGCTTGTTAAAGATAGCCCTTTTGTTTCCTGTACAATGTAAATGAATAAATTGCCCATCTTTGGTTTAAAAAGAAAAAAAAAAAAGAATACTAGTTTTCTACCTAGGTGTACTAGGTTTCAATCCTTCCATTCTTTAAGTTGTAATGATAATAGTTGGCAAAATGATAAAGAAAAAGAAAAAAGAAAAAAATTGACCTATGTTTTTTAAAAGGTCAAAACTAAGGATAAACTTTTGCATACAACATGCAATGCATATTATGGATATTGATAACCTTTTGTTATAATTATAGCATTAACTATATCATAATATATTTTCTATTTGCAATGCATATTATGCATCCTCTACATACGCTAGTTGTAGTTTTTATCCTTAGTTAGCTTTACCTAAAATGTACATTCTCTATTTGTGCTTGAAGGCAAACATATGTTGGTCTTTTCTATAATTAATCCTAAAGTTAACTGCACAACTAGACTCTACCCCATAATAAAGGATACCATATTTTCGATATCTCTAGTCTCTTCTCTATATAAATAAGCTTAAATGATCCTTATATTTCAAACATACGTGTATCTTATGTATGTACATAGATATGTATGTATATAGATTATTAGACTTTGATACCACTATATACTGTCATACGAAAGATTGCATATAATATGATGGCACTAATAATAAGTCAAAATGGAATTGTAGTGGCATATTGAATTAGGAAGTCAAATATTAATAACTGCTTGGTTAGAATAAAAATGATCAATAAGTTATTAGCTATGACAAGACGTATATAATGGTTCATGATTCCTAAACTAACTAATAATAATAACTTCATGGTAATTTTGTCCTAAGTCTAAATATATGTCATTTTCATGTCTAAAAACCTGATATGTTGTGTACAAAAGGGTACATCCATAAGAACAAGTTAAATTGACCTAAAATTTTAAAATATTAAAATTATGTTAACAAATATTTTACAATTAAAGTTAATTGGTCAACTAATTTATTTTGAAAAAATAGAACAAACCAACCATATAATATTTTAGTTGAAGACATTGGAAAATAAATAAATAAATAAAAACACTTTAAGTCCATTCCTCTATTAATGAATAGTCAGCTAGGGATGAATGGTAACCTTATCATATAGGGTATTTACCTGAACCTTACTTCACTAGCTAGGTTTTAAGTGGGTCATTAGGGTTATAGGATAAATTCTAAGTAAATAATTTCTTGATACCTACTCCTATAGTATAGGATATGAGTATGAAATCTAGGTATGTTGCTCTACCTTAGAGCCTATACTTTAAAGTATACAAGGTTTAGTATATGGCACCTGTTGTTTGGGGATAATTGTTAATTTTCACTTTTGTTCCGTTGTACAATCTCCTATAAAACAAAAAAGGGTTATTGAAGAGTATTGGAGGATACCCTAGTGCAGCTATTCTAATGCCTAAGTCAAAAAAAGGTATAAAGTGAAAGCTCTAATGAAAAGGAGAGAAGGAAATGGGACTAAGGATATCTCTTGGAATATTTGGACTCGAATCTCTTTAAATATGAAAATACATCTTAGTTAAGTAGATATGCATCTTTTTGGACACTAGAGTGCATCTTAGCTATTAGAGCTTATCCTAAGTTTCAGTCCAATGGGTTTTAGGCTTGAGGCCTATGTGTTAAAATGCCTAACACTCATTAGTGATAGGTTCGACAAGGAGAGTAAGCATATGGATGGACTTACGGATCCAAATCGAGTTGTTGCCCAATGAAGGTGAGCTATGGCTGGTAAGCTAGAGCTTAAACTTAGTTAGAATGGTGAGGCAACTAAGTAAAGCTGAATAGATGAACCTAAACTAGATGGCTTAGCTACATAAGGGCTTAGAGGAGCTCTTATCAGTCCGATGCTATTGAGAACATGACTTGGGGGTAGGTTGGGTTAAGCTAATTAACTCACTCAAAGTTGGTATTGGATTCTATTAAAATAGGTGATTGTTGTAGGCCTAACCTATTTTAGGTCAAGTCAGCCCAATAAGTTCAAGCCTACATCAATATGGGCCTAAGCAAGTCTTTAGACCTAAAGAGGTCGACTTCATTGCAAGGGACCTATAATAATCAAATTTAGACTTGGTAAAAGATAGGATTGCATATGCAAGGAAGAAGCCTGAAAAGCAGAAGGCATAGAGAGGTCACTATGCAAGGGAGTTTCTCAAGTGTTTGAACCCATGAGATGGTTGCAAAGTCAAGTCGTGTGACAACTAAATGGGACCTCGGATATCCATTTCAACAATAGTAGCTAAGATGAGGGCAATTACTTATCCTCCATAGTATGGAGTTCACCTAGACATCAAAGTCAATAAGGTTACCTAGAAAGGTTGAGGAATTGACCCCTTAATGTAAGAGTTCTTTAGACATCTATATCAGCAAGGGTACCTAGAGTGCTGAGGAGTCAACCCTTGATTAGTATGGGAGTTCCATAGGTATCGTTGCTAGTAAGTATACCTAAGAGGGTAAGGAATCAACACGTTGTTAGTATGGAAGTTCCTTGGGCATTTATGCTAGTAAGGGTACCCATGAGTCAGAGATGTTAACTAGTTTTACCTAGCTTAGAAAGGACCACTAGTGACTTTACATTGTATGTCAGCTCATATTTGCGGCAAAAGGCATAGTAAAGAGAATTTATGACAATTTCAAAGAAAAGAAAGAGAGAACTTAGCTTTAAACTGTTCTCTATTAATGGAAGTGTATTGCTATAGTACATGGAGAACTCAACATTTATAAGTTAATTTAGCTTGGATTAGGGAGCTACTTAAGTATTCATCTCAAAGTCAATATGTGAAGCTTAGGGAGAATAACAATGAAGAAGATCAATATTTTCGAGTAAGATCAAATAGCATATCAATATTTCAAAAAATTTAAATAAAGTATTAATATTTTATAAAATGATTTAAATAAGGGATCAACGTTTTGAAAAGTTCAAATAAAGGATTAACGATTCATAAAGTGGTTCAAACAATTTTATGAAATGTGTATTACGTTATAGTTATATAATAATCGGATTCTTTATTTGAATCATTTTTTAAAACGTTGATCTTTTATTTAAACTTTATAAATTTCAAAAATGTTAATCCCCTATTAAAATTTACCCCAAACGTTGATCTCCCATGTCGAGCCTATTGGGATGAATAATTCATTCGGCTCATGTTCAATTAAGGTACTACTCCTAATTCGAGTCAGCAGCTTAGATCTGCCATATGTGACACAGATCAAAATGTGAAGATCACTATGAGTCTCGTTCCGTTAAAACCACTATTACTCGGTGTGCTTTGCTAAAATATGTTTGCCACTATATTTGAAACAACGAGTGCATATATGATTACACTCAGTTATTATATCTCAACAATGCAGAATTGGTCCCATGTGAGTACTGTGATTGAACGATTGAACCACGTGCCATCGAACCTTAGTGTAACCTTACATGGGAGAATGACTATGATATAAGGATAAAAAGGAGGATCCTTGGTAAAAGGTATTAGGTGATGCAAAGGATTTGCCTGCGTAGTTCCATGCCCGTATAAGTAAAAGCCCAAGCAGCTTAACAAAGTGCAACTTAACATGCTAGTTTGTGTGTCAGAGATCAGGCTTGGGCATGATGCAGCTTAGTTAATTGGAAGCATTAAGTTTGCTTGCATTAGGTGGCATAGAATTGTTGTTAAATAGCCCGGCATGCTGCTGGCCGTGGTCGGGGCTGTTGTTGTAATGGATAGCTTGACTTAAATCATGTGTCAAATCTTGAAGCTTCTCAGGTCTGTCTTGTTGGGCAATGGAGTTTGGAGAAGAGCTCAACATATATTGAGAGTGCAGAACGGATTCAGTTACAGCGCAGATTCAATTGCAGCTTCGAGCCGGATGTTGAAGGGTGCAACTCAAAGCCCGAAAGTTGGAGGTTGCTGTATGGGTTAGCCTAAATAGCTCCTAATTTGTTTGTGTCAAGATCGATCATGGAGCTTTGTTCGGTGTGAAGATCTGCTCGAAAGGGTAGAGTTATTGGGTATATCAGTGACTCACTTTTACTTAAAATTGAAAATTAACAATAATTGCACAATTTTATAAAATTAAATTAAAGCGAATAAAAATTGGTTAGTATAATGGATTATACAAGTAGTATAGTCAGTAAGTTAAGATTGTATTTCATAAAGAATGGTATACTAGCTCCCAATCATGATAGAACCATATAAAGCTAAGTGATTCGATAAAAAAAAAATTATTTTTTGGAAACTAAAATAACCTACTCTAATTAAATGGGATTCCAACACTTAAATTAAAATCTATCAAGAACCAATTTATTAGAATATTAATTAGTGTCAGGTACACTATTAACCTATATCGTATTTGCATATGCTAAGCAATTTATTCCTACTTTTAATCTAATTAAAGCTTTACCCATAATTTGAATTAATCATTCAAAAAAAAAAAAGACTAGAGATGATCATTTCGAACACAATCCTAACCTAACATGTAATCTAAAATATTTCAAAATATATGTTTGGTGAAATCGAAATCAATAACTCAAATATAAGCACTTAGACTAATAGCAAAAATACCAACTAAATACTCCAACACAAATCAAATTCATGATATTAGTAAAGTTCATTAGTACTCATCCAACATGATAATGAGCAAAAATATGTCCTGCCTCCTATTCACATCCACTGGCCTTCCTAAATAGGTCAGTCATCCTTTTCAATAGGTTAGCAATCTACTTGGCCAACACCAACAAGTCGGCCGTTATTTTGCACCACCTCAGCTTCTCTATCATTAGTAATTTGGTGCATAAATGTAATCATTTTGGCCATCATTGTGACCAAGTCATCTATTTTCTCATATGTAGTGCGAGGAGTTTGATTCTCTTATCAGCCATGGCTTAGGACATCACTCTCAACTTCTATAATGCCACCATGAACTCTTGGCATCAACATTCTTGTGACACTATCATAGGAACCACTACTATACCCAACAATTCCACTATTGAACCTAGGCTCATGATTACTTCAACCAACTATAGTAACTACAGTTTACTCCAACAACTTCGCATGACATCTATATTCGAACTATTCCTTTAGATACAAACATAAAAGCGTTCATAACAACCCTGACAAAGTAATGCACCAATCACTCCAATAATAACATACTACCACTATACTATACTCTGGTTATTTAGATCCATGTAAGGGCCAGTTTCGAACCATGAATCAGCTTAGCACAGGCCCGAAGGTCAAGGCGAGCTTGAATCAACCTTAGAACTACGAGGGCCTCAAGGACCTAGGCGGTTCAACCCAGTCAGCTTGCTAGTTCGATTTAGCTCCCTTTAAAAAAAAAAAGAACAAAATTTAACACTTTAATTCTCAACTTTCAAACATCTCTCATATCCTCTACTATTTCTCTCTCTTTCTCTCTCAATCCCATCTACATTTCAACTTTCAAGAGCATTAATTCATAATGGAGTCTACAAGTTTCTCTCTCAAGTATCATTTGCAATTTGAAATTGCAAGCAAGAATTGTATATGAAGCAATTGTGAAATGCAATCAAAACAGCATGAAAATTGTCAATGTTTTTTTTGCCGATTGATTAGATGATTTGTTGGTAAATTTTTTAATGTTTGACAAGTTACACAATGCATAGAACGGCAACATTTTCACTTCATCTACTTATAAAATGAGAAAGTTTCTCATAAACACTCTTACTTTAAGACCTTAATTATACAAGCTCTTTGCCTGCATTATTTCCTGTCCACATTTTAGTCAATTATACAAGCAACATTTGCTTTTGTTTGAATGTCAACATTATACAAGTAATTTTTTTCAATATCACCTCAATTTTTTCATTCAACCTGTGTTAGAAATTTTTTCGATAGAATTTTTTGTTCTCTTAGTTTAAAAAATGATGTGCTTAAGAGCTTGGTAATCACTAGGACTTATCGCAATGGAGAAAGTAACCAAGTGGGTCCTTCGTGATAACGAAGAAAAGGAAAATGAAGAAGTTGTAATACACAGTAGCTTACATAAAACTGTTTGAAGGATTTGACTCATTAATGAACACAATATAACTCAACACTTCACTTGATATGACGCATAAGCTAATGTTAAGGTTCATCAACCACTAATCTTAACCTACTCGACAAGATTAAATAAGAGAGTAAATGGTTGTGCTCAAAGAGGAATATCTTACAAGAGCAAAGGGGGTATTCAATCTTTGAAAGGAATGTATAATAATTTTGGCTACAAAGAAAAAAAAAAACTATTTGTAGTAAGTCCCTAAAGCAATATTACTAATAAGGGAAATTAAAAAAAAATAAAATAAAATAAAGGGAAAAGAGATTCCTAGTGTATATGTAAGGGGTAAATAGGACAAATGATGAAAGGGAAAAGTAGTACAATATTAGAAAATAGAAAGGCAGCAGCTCGTCAATGGGTCCGTACTAGGGAATCTTTAGGCATAGCAACTAAGCTAGGTCATGATGTTGCGACTGTAGATGGGTAGTTTCAGGAGTTGCTGAGATGAATAATGAATGCCACTATGTTGTAATAATAGGCCAAAAGAGAAGTACTAGTCGAGTAAGGGCTTATGCCTCGGTATTTAGCACCTAAGGGTCTAGATGATTGAAGCAAGACTCAATGTATAAGGGCTTCGACCTCAACATTCGTTTGCTCGGGCCTCAACAAATGAGTGGTCAACATTAGCACAAGGGATAAAACAAAGTAAGGTATGCCCGAGCAAAGTACTCAACAAGTTCGCCTACTATTCTTCTCTATACTGTATCTTATCCTCAATAAGCAGATGGGAGAGAATCCTCCTAGAGAAAGATTGAAGGCCTCGAAGGCATGTGCAAGTACGAGGGCTAGCGGCTAGTAGTCCATCAGCTCCCCAGGGTTGTTGAAGATTTACCCTAAAATCTTGATCTACTTCTTCATCAGGTACATAGAGCGTCTCGGCAACATTGAAAGTAATAGATATGCTGTATCCTTTAGGCAACTCAAGTTCATATGCGTTGTCATTGATACACCTAAGGATCCTGTAAGGTCCATCTAACTTGGGGGATAGTTTGTTTATCCTCTTTCCAAGGAAATGCTCCTTGTTGAGGTGAATCCAAACAAGGTTCCTAAGACTATAAACAACTCACCTCCTTCCTAAGCTTCCTTGCTCTTTCTATTGGGCCATAATCTTGGCCAATTATTCAGTAACCTTTTGATGCAACTTTTAGAACTCTTCGGTGTGTTACAGGATGGATTGACTTTCTCCTTCGGTGGTTGGGTTGATAATTATACCCAAGGGTAATTTCCCGTTAAGTCCATAAACAACCTCAAATGGTGTCCTCCTTATTGAGCTATGAGCAGAGTAGTTGTAAGCAAACTCAATGACAGGTAGGCATAGATCCCAATCATGTAGATTCTTCCCAATAGTAGCTCGTAAGAGGTTGCCGTCTGTTTTTTTTTTGTGTACATGAGCTTAGTGTTGAACTTCTTCCAAAGGGTTCTCCAAAAGAAGTTCGTGAACTTTAAGTCACAATCAGACCCAATACTTCTTTGCACTCCATGTAATCACACAATTTTCTATAGATTGAGGTTAACAATAAACAAAACATCATTAATTCTATAATAAGGGATGAAGTAGCTCATCTTATTGAACCGAACAACCACCACCATAATAAAGTCATATCTTCTCAAAGTTTGTGGTAGGTCAAGCATAAAATCCATCTATGGCTACTTAGGTATAGGCAAGGGTATGTACTCTCCATACAACTCTTTTCTCCTATTTACATGTTTACACACCTCATACCTCTCAAGAACTTGACGCACATCCTTTATCATCTTAAGCTAATAGAAATGTTCTCTCAAGACCTCGACTATTCCCTTTTCTCTAAAGTGGTCGGCTAAACCTCCAACATGAGCTTCTTAGATTAGTAACTTTCTAGGTAAACCACTTAGCATACAAACTTATTTACCCTTCATCAAAAACCCTTGGCTTAAAGTAGAACCCATCCACAATTCCTCCAACATTGCACTTTGCCACTAAAGGCCCAAAATACAAATCATGATCATAATGTTCAAGAAGGGTGCCAAATCCAAGTATCTTGGTTTGCAAGGCTGTAATAAGGACATGTCGACAAGAAAGTGCATTGACCATAATATTAGTGTTTCCCTTCTTATACCTAATGATGTAGCAAAAAAGACTCTAGTAATTCAACTCATGTAGCATGATGTTGAGAAAGTTTTTGTTGCCTTCGAAGATGTTTGAGAGATTCATGATCTGTATAGGTGATGAATTCTTTTGGCAATAAGTAGTGTTACTAGTTCTACAGTGATTAGATAAGGGCATAGAACTTCTTGTCAAATGCCGAGTAATTTAAGGTAGCTCCTCTAAGTTTCTCACTATGATAGGCAATTGGTTAGCATTCTTACATAAGAACAGTACCAATACCGACTCTAGAAGCATCATACTCCACTTTAAAAACTTTCTCAAAATTTGGTAGGGCAAGTATTGGGGCAAATGCCAACCTAGACTTTATCTCATCAATACTTTTAGGAGCTTTCTCGGACCACTTAAACTTAGAGTTTTTCTTGGTCAGCTTGGTTAGTAGAATAGTTATGGAACTGAAGTGCCGAATGAATCTTCAATAAAATGAAGCTAGACCATGAAAACTCCTCACTTTGGCAACATTAGTCGGCGTCAACCACTGAAGAATAGCTCATATTTTCTCATCATCAACTTGGACTCATCCCTCTGAAATAATATATTTGAGGTATACAACCTCATTCTAGCTGAACACACATTTCTTTAAATTGCTAAATAATTTCTTAGGACGAAGAATATCAAACATGGATCTTAAATGTCCTACATGAGAAATAAGGTTGGCACTGTAGACTAAAATGTCATCAAAGTACACCACACTGCATTTACTAATCAAAGTTCTCAAGATATGATTCATAAGTCGCATAAAAGTACTCAATGCATTTGTTAGACCAAACAACATTAACATCCACTTAGACTATCCTTTATTTTAAAGGCTATCTTACATTCATCCTTAGGTCTCATTTGTATTTGATGATAGCCACTCTTCGAATCAATCTTCAAAAAGATGCGGGCACCACGTAACTCGTTAAGTGATGGGAATTAGCCTCCGACCATATCCAAGCCGAGACCTAACAATGCTTGCTAAGGCTGAGCTGCAGCTAAAAGGACGAGGGGAAGGAAAATAAACACTCAGCATCAACTCTATCATCAGTTGAGTTACCAAGAAACTACAAGGCCGAGTACGTAAGATCAAAGAACCACTAGATACGGCACTAAGAGACTCGTACTGACTGAATCTAAAACTTGGCAAATGTAGGCAAACCTCTCTGGTATCTCGACTAAGCTATGTGAGAGTTTAGGGACTCCTTCCTGAACCCGTACATCAAATTGCCAACCCTGTCCGATTCAGATACTACTACTCCCAAGACATGCCAAGTAATTGCATGCCGACTTCTATAAAACACATAGTTTTGTATTCATATACATGTTTTCCCTTTATTTCATTTATGGGCTTGATTTTTTAGGGTTTAAGGCCTTATACTTTATTTACAGTTTTGCTACTAGGGTTGAGAACTTACTATAAATAGCAATATTTGTACTAATAGACAAAAAAATAGATAGATACATAGATATAGACAGACAAGTATATACAATGATATATATACAAAGAGTGAAACTTTCCTCTTTCAAGAAAGGTTACATTGAGTTAGCTTGACAGATTATCGAGTGTTGATTAGACTCTTTAATTGTCCTCGTGTTCTTATCAATCTTGTTCCTAGATTGTGGTGAACCCTTTTATTTGAACCGGTTAGTAAGTTGCATCTAACCTTCATTTGAAATCCCGAGCAACATTCAGTATTCATAAGTCGTATTGAATTCTATTTCGAGCTCAAACTCTTGATTGTGTTTGTGTCTTAGTGAGTTATATCCATTCTTATTCACCATCAAAACTCTTCCTGTTCTTCATACCCATTTTCTTTTGAATACCCATTCTTGTTCTTTCTAGATTCGCTGCTTTTTCTTTTTAGATCGATCATTTGATTCCTTATCATCTTGGCATCAAAGATTCGATCCTTATCATTAAGCATATCATCCAATCGCAAAATTGGATATCGGTATTTAATGGGAATTTTGTTGATGGCTCGGTTATTAATGTACATTCTCTATGAGCCATCTTTCTTCGACACTAGGATAGTTGGCATGGCATAAGGGCTCATGCTTTCTCAGACATATCTACAATCCACTTACTCGTCTACTTATTTCTTCAGTTCGGTTGCCTACTCAAGGTTGAACCTATAAGCAAGTCGGTTCAAAAGAATAGCTTCAAGCTAAAGGTCAATACAATGTTCTATGCCTCTCAAGGGTAGTAAACCTTACGGCATCTTAGTAAGAAGTAGGTCGGTATACTCCTATAGTAATATCTGTATCTAGGCAGGTAAGCTTTCGACTTGTCTTAACTTTAAGAGTTTCTTAACTAATAGAAGCACATATTCTTCATCCTTGACTTTTTAGGAAAATTGAGTATAGGAAATCACTAGGGATTTCCACTGCAGAGATCGAACAATCTTCTCTTGAGACTCCTGTTCTTCCTTAGGGCTCATAAGAGTCCATATAATCTTCTTTCAATCCTTTTGGAACATGTAGATGTTCCTATATCCATCATGCAACACCTTCAAATAGAATAGCTAAGGTCAGTTGTGTAGATGTGTAAAGCACACATGGGAAGGACGCCATATAGCACCTCGTCCTTGTACCAATCACCAATAGTAATCGCCACCTTAACTTACTCGGCAATAAGTAGACCTCCCTTCTCATTCAGCCAATGAATCTTATACAGCTTAGGGTGTAGGTAGGTCAACAACTTTAGGGCCTTGACTACTCCTTGCGATATGACATTAGTACAACTTCCCCTATTAATGATTAATGTGCATAGTTTGCCGTTCACTCGGCAATTCATATGAAATAGGTTCTTCATCTACTCATTCCCATCGTCCATAAAACTACTGGGAGATCATTGAATGACAAAACAGTACTCGATGCCTATTTCAAGTGGTATTATGACATTGAGGTTTTCCTGGAACTTTTCTAGCATTTGGTTAACCCTTATTTCTTCCTCTCCTTCACCAGCACTCTCCACTTTGAATGAAGGCTTATCACCCTTTATAGCCATGACACATCAGTTTGGACATTGACTACCATATGTAATGTGGACCGTGATTAAGAACAAATAAGGCCAGTCACATGGGTGGGTCCAAGCTTGCCGAAAGCTTGAAAAGGTGATGGGAAAACGCGAGAAAAGTGAACGAAAGAGTAAGCAAAAACTCACAAATAGCTCCAAAGGATATGACACATTAGTGGAACTTCCAAAGACTCACGACATAGCTCAATATGACATACGAGATGGTCCAATGAAGTTACTTACCACCTAGCCTCGCTCAAGGGTTAAGATAATAGTAAACTGGGAGTAAACAAACAATGTTTACAAAAGGAAGGATATTCAATGTATTAATGTCAAGATGATGTTTTCAGCTATAAGTACAAGGGTATTTATACCGATAAGTTAGGGCAACTTGCTTAAAAGGAGAAAAGATAGAAAGGATATTTCCTAAAGAAGTAATATATAAAGAATACAAAGGGGTAAAAATAAATATTTAAGAAATACAATAATTAGCGTAACAGATTCTATACGTGGTCTTATACACGTAGCAAAAGTGTATTGGTGAGGCCATTGGATGAAACAGATAAGAGAGTATGGTCAGATTACTTGTCCAAGCAAGGGTGACTAAAGATTAGTCCGAGGTCGCTCTCTTGGTCTCTCAATAAAAGTGATGCCGAACAAGTGGTCAGCTTAGACATGAGTAAGTTGACATGTGGGGTTTGATTGTTTTCTTGGCGTTCCTCTATTTAGCCCATAACTTCTAAGAAGTAGGCAGTTATTCAGCTTGGCATGAAAAGTTGATCGACAAGGAGATACTTAGCCTTGACGGGAGTTGGATGGAGCAAGAGAATTCACCTCATCAGTCCCTCTAGTCCTCAGCTTGATAACAACCCAGTAGTCAAATTCCTATCATTCCCTCCAAGTTGATTTAGATTTCGGATCAAATCCGACTGGTCATTATTCAATTCTTTGTCAAGGTAATATGGATTGAGGTTAGAAACATTGAAGGTGTCTAAAACCCCATAATTTATAAGTATATCCAACCTGTATACGTTATCATTGATCTTCTAGAGGATTCTAAAAAATCACTTAACTCTTGTAGATAGCTTGTTCCTCCTCTTACTCAGAAATCTTTTCTTGCTCAGGTGTAGCCACATTAAGTCTCCTTGACTAAAATTGTTTAGCCATCTTACCCTTAGCCTTCTTTTGCATCCTTCTGGTGGTTTGTTCAATCTACTGAATAACTTTGTTGTAAATGTGCTGAAGAGATTATACTTTGGCTCTCACGTCAAGGTCTTCTCACTCGGACTCAGGTATAAGGGTATGGTCAAGGGGTAACTTGGGATTGAAACTATAGATAACCTTAAAGGGGATTTACTTAGTGGTGTCATATACTATTCAATTATAAGAGAACTTAATCACTAGTAAGCAGATGTCCCAATCAGCTAAGTTCTTACCCACTGTAGCTCAAAGCGGCGATCCTAAAGTACGGTTGACTACCTCTGTTTAGCCATTCATTTGGGGGTAATAGGAAGTACTAAATAGCAATTTGGACCCCATTCGTCACCACAGGGTTCTCTACAAATGGCTCAAGAACTTTGGATCTTTGTTAGATACTACAGTTCTAGCACATCGTATAACTAAACAATTTCCTACAAGAAAAGAGAAGCAATAGTCGAAGCATCATTAGTCTTGGAGCAGGGCATAAAATGTACCATCTTACTGAATCGATCTATGATGACTATTACAAAATCTTAGCCTCGGGTAGTTCATGGTAATTCAAGAACAAAGTCCATGCTCAACTTAGTCCATAATCTCGTCGAAATAGGCAAAAGCATTGCTCTCTCTTGCTCAGCTCGACATTTAGCTCTTGTACATGGTACAGCCTTCAACAAATCGATGTATATCTTGTCTCATTCTCGGCTAAAAGAAATGACCATTCAACAGTTCATACGTCCTTCTCTCCCTAAAATGTTTGGAGAGTCCTCCACTATAGGCTTCCTTGATCAGTAACTCCCATAGTGAACAGGTCAACACGTACCCTCCTCGAAACAAGTGTCCATTCTCCACATGATACTTGTCAACTTCCCTTCCATCAACACATTGTGCAAGTATGAGTCTGAAGTGTAGATCCCCGTAGTGCTGCTCTTTAATGCTCGCAAACCCAAGCAATATGGTCTGAAGTTCGTTTAAGAGCATATTCCTTCTCAAAAGAGCATTTACAACCACGTTGCTCTTCCCTTGTTTATATTTGATTGCAAAATTAAATCCCTCATGGAATTTAACCCATCTCACCTACCACTTCGATTACTTCGTCTAGCTTCAGATGTGCCTTAGAGATTCATAGTCAGTATAGATTGCAAATTGTCTCGACCGTAGATAATGCTACTATACTTGTAGTGCTTGGATCAGTGCCAAAAGCTCTTTGTTATATACATAGTAGTTTAGTTGAGGTCCCTTAAGCTTCTCATTATGATAGGTAATTGGTCAGCCTTCTTGCATTAAGATGGGGCCTATACCAATGCCTTAGGCATCACACTCTAGCTTAAACACTTTCTCGAAGTCAAGTAGAACTAATATAGGGGTGGAGGTCAAATTTTCTTTTATCATAGTAAAACTTCTCTCCTCTTTTTCTCCCCACTTAAAGTTGGTGTTCTTTTTTGTTAGCTTAGTAAGGGGTGTGGAGTGAGTGCTGAAATTCCTTATAAATCTCTTTTAGAAGGAAGCCAGTCCATGGAAACTTCTCACCTCGGCATAAGTAATAGGAGTTGGCCACTTAAACAATTGCTCAAATCTTCTCGTCTTCCACTCGTAAGCTTCCTCCACTTATTATATAGCCCAAGAATACCATTTTCTCTTGACAAAAGCAACATTTCTTTAGGTTACTGAATAGTCTCTCGACACAGAGGATATTTAACATAGCATGAAGATTTTCATAGTGACTCACCATGTCGACATTGTATACAAAGATGTCGTCAAAGTAGACCATGATGTACTTCCCTATTAGATTTCTTAGCACATGGTTCATCAGGTGCATGAAGGTGCTTAGGGCATTGGATAAGCCAAATGGCATAACCATCCACTCATAGAGTCCATGTCGAGTTTTGAATATAGTCTTTTACTCATCTCCCAACCTTATGAAAATTTTATGGTAGCCAGACTTCAGATCAATCTTGTTGAAGATCTTAGCTCTACTTAATTCATTCAGCATGTCTTCCAACTTAGGGTTTAGATACCCATATTTGATTGTTATCTTGTTCACTACGCAACTATCAACATACAAGTGCCAAGTACCATCCTTTTTTGGTAGTAAACACGTTGGAACAACATAAGGGCTAAGGCTTTCCCTAACACATCCTTACTTCAGCAGTTTATCAACTTTTCATTAAAGCTTAGAAGCCTGTTTGAGACTCATACAATAAGTTAGCTTATTCAACAAGACAATACTGGGTATTAAGTCAATGCAATTCTCTATGCCTCTAATAGGGGGTAACCCCTTTGGTAACTATTCTAGGAACAAATTAGCATATTAATCCAACAGTGCTTTTTCTTCTTAGGGTAATTCACCCTACTCCTTCAACTCTAACAGACACTTGACTAACATGAGGGTCATCTTGTCAACATTGATGGCCTTTCGGAGCTCGGCTCTACCCATCATTAGAACTTTCTTTGATCCGTAAGCAATTTTTGTCTGTAACTTGTTTACTTCACTCAACAGCACGAATTCAACATGCCATCCTTCTCGAACACATACGTGTTTTGTAGCTATCATAGGTAACTCCCCTATGAAATAGCCATGGTTAGCTAAGTAATACGTGTGAGGCACACGTGAGTAGCATGTCGTAGAGGATCTCATCAAAGTAATTTCCAATTGTGATTGGCAGTAGTACTTACCAGGTGACATATAGTACTCCCTTATCACTTAGCCAATGCAACTTACATAACCTCGGATGTGTGATAGTTGGCAACTTCAACCTTGTGATCGGATTGGCCAACGCCACATTAGTACAACTTTCACTATCTATGATTAGCATGCTCACTTGATCATTTACTCTACAGGTGATATGGAATAAGTTTTCCCTCTACTCCTCCTCACATGAAGGTTCCAAGTTCATAGCGCATCGAGCAACTAGGACCAACTGATCTAAGTCCTTGGCAAAAACATCCTCTTCAATGAGTTCACTTTCCTGACAAACTTCTTTCTCGGTAGTAATTTCCTCATCCTCAAGTTCTTCATCACTACTATCTACTTCTAGCTTTAGGACGTCTCCCTTGATGACCATAGTCCTTTGGTTCAAGCACTGAGTAGCCATATGTCCAAACCTTTAGAACTTAAAGCACTTGATCTGGCTCATCTTCCTACTAAATCCTTGCCCTTTCTCATATGCTTAGGTTGGCATGTTACCTTTTAGTCAACCCTTTTATTTAGTCCTAACATCCCTTTGTCTACTCGACTTTATACTTCGTCGACTTCGGTAGCTCCCCTGAATAAGTTAATTGACTAAATAGGTCGGTTAGTTGATGATTGAGTTGGCATTCGGCTCCTTTGCCTTTCCACTTATTGAGCAATTTGAATGGCCTCATCCATTGTAGTAAACCGTTGGAGTTCTACAATGTCTCCAATGTTACCCCTTAATCCAGTAAGGAACTTAGAGATTGTTCGTACTAGTGGTTCCTCCACTTCATAGCAGATCATAAGCATCTAGAATTCCTGGACATACTCGTCAGCAATTCGACTTCCTTATCTCAACTCCTAAAATAGAGTAAAAGGGTCTTATAGGTAAGTATTCAGCACAAATTTGTTTCTCAGTATTCTTTTCATTTCAAGCCAAGTTTGATCTTTCAGTAGCCTTCTTACCTCCTCATAATCTAAAATTCTTCCACCATATGGCGATATATCCAGAGAACTCAACAACAGCAGTTCTCACTTTCTCATAATCCCTGTACTGATAATAGTAAAAATGCACTCCACCTTCTCCTCCAATTCTAAGTATTCCTCCATACTTCTAAACCCATTAAAACTTGAAATTTGAATCTTCACATGGTCAGATGCCCTGAGGGCTCGAGCTCGCTTTGCTTCTTCTTGTTCATCCAATTCTCTCAAGTCAATCATTTGTCTCACTCTTCTACCTACTCCTCAACCTCAAACCTGTCGAGTTGGGTTCTGACCTCTCACAAGTCAAGAAGCTTATGGGGTATTATGCTCAGCTTCGACAAATAGGCAAGCCAACGCATGAACAACTTAAGTCAAGTCTACTAAGAGGTTAACCACCTCATCAAGTCTCTCGTTGGTGCTTCTTGGAGTACCCTAAGAATGTCAACCATGGTAGACAACACCACTATTATCATCTCCAGTACCAACATTAACACTTAGGTCCATCATTTTCTCTAATAGATTTAAACCTCAAAACTTCTCCAATTAGGTGTTACAATAAACACAATAGCTAAAATGAACATAGTAACCTGCTAGAACTACAAAATAGACTACTACAATCCAAATAAAACGTTCGCTCTGATATCAAGATGATGTAGACTGTGACCAAAAGCAAATAAGGCTGGCCATATGGGTAGGTCCAAGTTTGCCGAAAGTTTGAAAAGGTGATGGGAAAACATATGAAAGGGGTGAAAGGTGAACAAAAGAGTAAGCAAAAACCCACGAACAGCTCTAAAGAATATAACACACCAGTAGAACTTCTAAGTACTTACAACACAGCTCGATATGACATAGAGATGGTCAGGTTAGGTCACTTGCCACCTAGCCTCGCTCAAGGGTTAAGATAAGAGTGAAATGGGAGTAAACAAACAGTATTTACAAAAGGAGGAATATTTAATGTATTAATGTTAAGATAATGTTTTTGGCTATAAGTATAAAGTTATTTATACCGATAAGTTAGGGCAACTTGCTTAAAAGGGGAAAAGACAGAAAGGGTATTTCCTAAAAAAATAATGTATAAAGAATATAAAGGGGTAAAAATGAATATTTAAGAAATACAATAATTAGCATAACGGATTCTACACATGTTCTTATACACATTGCAGAAGTGCATTAGTGAGGTCGTTGGAGGAAACAAACAAGTGAGTACGGTCAGATCACTTATCTAAGCAAGGATGATTGAGGATTAGTCTGAGGTCACCCTTCCGGTCTTTCGGCAAAAGTGATGTCGAGCAAGTGGTCGACATAGACACCTCATTTTTGCTATCCTTAAGATTCTCTTCTTATTAGGCTAGGTTTAAAAATAATAATAAAATAAAAAAAAAAAGAAAAATAAAAGAAGAAAAATGAAAAATATAAAGTATCAAGTTGAGTCAAGTCATTTAGGGTCGAATCGGACGATGGTTGAAGATGTAGATTCAATTTAATAAATTCTGAGTCAATGAATAGTTGGATTTCATTAAAAATATTTTTTAGTCCAATCCAATATAAAGCGGATTTTTTTATCTAATTTATATCCTGTTAAATAGACTTATAAATTATTAAATGGGTTAGTGTGTATTTTAGGCTAAATTAAGATGGACTAGATTAGGCTTAAGAAAGAAAGCCCAAATAAGTGTAAGGTTTCTACAAACTGATTAAATCTTCAATGAATTTAACAGATTCAAATTGGGTATCATCATATCTTATCAATATGGGATTTGTTAAGATTAAATCTATGTCTAAAAAGATTTAAAAAGATTCAAGTATGTGCCTTATAAATAGTAATTCGATTGTAAAATTTTTTTATGTTTTCATAATTCACATACAATTATAGTCTATTTATATATAGCATACACCTACTATCCATATAAGCTACAAATTCACGTCCGCAAGCACGTCATGATCAACACAACAATTCACTTCTACAATCAACACTTTAAGTCATAAGCACTTCACCAATCAACACTGTCCAATTATAGCACACCACACAACATTGCACTTCACGTACATCTACACTACACTTCACCACATGATTGCATGCATCAACATGCACTACCACTATTTGAGCATCACCACACAATCACATATCAATACGCTTGACTATTATCTGAACACATAACCGAATCCAGCAACAATCCATAAACATGACTAGTTAGATGGGTTTGGATTCCTTTCTCTTTTGGTTTATTATTATTATTATTTTGGTTATTTAGTTATTTTTACTAACTGTATTTTATTTATTTTCTCTCTTTTAATGCAAGTACTTAGTTTTAGTTTTTTTTTTTTTTAGTTATTGTTAGCTTTGTTAATATTTTGTGCTTTTAACATGTAGTATTAATTTTTATAAAGTTGCATAATTTAGATAGTTTATTTGTGTCAAATAAGGACTAACATGGTTTTTTTTTTTATGCAAGTCTTAGAGTAATTCTTATTAGTTGATTTTTTTTAGCATGTCATCATATTATTTTTTTTTAAATAACAAAAATATATCTTTGCATAGATATTGCATTTTTTATAAATTTCACATTTGTATGAAAATTGCATATTTTAGCAAGTTATCATAAAAATTATATTTACAGAAAATCGTTTTGTTGCTTATTTAGTTTTCATAAAATAAAAATCTTTAATTAATGTCTTTTCTATGATTAGATATCTTTTCCATAGTTTAGACTTGTTTTCCATAGTTAAGTTTTTTTTCTATAGTTTAGACATCCTTTTCATGATTTAGACATCCTTTTCCATAATTTAGGCATTTTTTTTTACAATTAGGCATCTTATCCATTACTTAAGTATCTTTTTTATAGTTCGGCATCTTATCCATTCCTTAGACAACTTTTCCATGATTTTGGTATTTTTTTATATAGTTTAGACTTCTTTTTTATAGTTAGGCATATTTTCAATAGTAATTGTATTTTTTTTCATAAAATGGCACATTTTAATTGCATATTAGCATAATTCATAAAACTTACATCTTTCACTTATTATTATTTTTCTTTTCATTTAAGTGTTTTAGGATTTTTTTTAAATTTTTATCACATAGCAGTTTTTTCCAAAAATAAAAAAATAATAACTTAGACTCTTTTTAAAAATTAAGTCTTTAGTTTTTTTTTTAATTGGGAATAAAATTAGGGTTCATTTAGGATTTTTCTTAATAAAAATAAATTTGTTAAAATATGTAAACCTAAGTCAATTTTCAAATTAAAAAGAATCAACCTACTAAATTTTTTCTAAAAAAAAGAATTACGTTGATTTGATCTCAACTAATAGGTATATAAATATCGGTGAGGCAACCATAAAAAAAAAATATTTTTTTTTGAAAATTCGTAATAGAAAAGCATAAAAAATTCATTTATTTACATTTTTGTATATCTTTACATAGCTTAGTATTTTTAGAAAAATCATAAAAAATAAAAGCTTATTAGTTTTTTTTAATTTTTTACATAGTGACTTTTGTCTTAATAAGCTAGTCCCTAAATCTTGATTTTTTGGTTAAATTTTCTAAAAAAAAATTTCATTTTCTATAGAAAATTCATAAACTAGTGGCTAGTGGCTAAATTAGGATTTTCCCACCTAAAAACCCTAACTTAACTTTTTTACCAGTTTAATCAATTGATGACTCCAAATTATTTTTAAAAACAATTTTTAAAAGAAAATTTTTTTTTCCTTAATTTAATGTCAAGTAATTTATATTAAGCGAGTTGTGGTTATTATAGATTAAATTAAAAAAAATCGAAATATGGCTCGATAGTCAGTTCGGACATGAGTGAGTTAACGTATAAGGTTTGGTTATTATCTTAGCATTCCTCTATTCGGCATGAAATTTCCAAGAAGTAGGCAATCATTTAGCTTATCATGAAAAGTTGATCAGTAAGGAGATATTTGGCCTTAGCAGGAATCCGATGGAGCAAGAAGATTTGCCTCATCAGTACCTCTAGTCCTCGGGCTTGGCTTCAGTTAATGACCCAGTAGTCAAATTCCTATCATTATGTCTATAGCCGAGACATTTGAATATTTAATTTCTTAAGTCTTCTTTCATAAGCTCTAACCCTAGTCCCTACAGACCTTAGGCTCCTCGGCCTTGCCCTTACCTCAGCCATCTTCTAGTCAGCTCAGTACCTATCCTTGGTGATCCACCTCGGAATTGTTTGGTGCCCAAAAGTTTTCAGGTCGGCTCAACATACCTAACCCTAGTCCCTACAGACCTTAGGCTCCTCGGCCTTGCCCTTACCTCAGCCATCTTCTAGTCAGCTCAGTACCTATCCTTGGTGATCCACCTCGGAATTGTTTGGTGCCCAAAAGTTTTCAGGTCGGCTCAACATACCGCTTTTGGTCGGCAATCCTGTTCAGATACTCAACATTCGACTAATCTGGTTCTGCCTTTGTCTTTTGACTCTCTGTACCACTCGAATGGTCCCATCTAGACTCGCAAGCCTCTATAGCTCCACTATGTTACCACTTTCATTTCTTAGCCTAGAAATGAATAGACCTATAGTTCATGTCTTGGGTTTGTCAACATCACATCGAATCATAAGCAATTGAAACTTTTGGAAATACCCATCAATTGATTTGTTACCTTATCTTAAGTCTTAGAGACGATGGAAAGTGTCTTACTTGTAGTGTTCAGGAATGAACCTACTTTTTAAGACTCTTTTCATCTCATTTCATGTTCAAACTTCACATCAAGCTCTCAAGTAAACATTTTTCAATTTCTTCCACTACATTACTTAATACCTAGAAAATTTGAAGCTACTCAAATACCAACAGCATCTTCGTAGTCATAAAAGTTGAATACCTTTTCAATCTTCTCTTTCCAGTCTAAGTAATCATCAGTACTACCAGACCCATTAAAGCTCGGGATCTATACTTTGAGATGCTCAGCTCCCCTAAGAGCTCTAAGCTCATGCTCATCAACTCCATCATACTACTCCTCCTCCTCATACTCCTAAACTTTATCTAACTTAAGTCTCCTTCTCATAACTCTATCAACACATCAAGGTGGAGCTTGGTTCATATGAATTAGCTCTAAGGCTCATTGTTTATCTATCTACCTTCTCAGCCTATCTCTAATTTCACAACCCTTTTCAACAGCAACTCTTTAGTATGACTTAGTCTCTATGACCCTTTGTACAAAACAGCTAGATTGGCTGCAAGGTCTTATATCTTCTCATCAGTAGTTTGTAGGGTTTGTTGAGTAACACGACCACGACCATGAGCATCACTCTTAGTATCGTTAATCTCTCCTTGAACACTAGAATTCAACATTCTCAGTACAAAGCTTAAGAAAACACTCCCTACACAAGAATTTTCCACATACATAGAGAAAATATAAATCAAATAGTGAATTGAAAGCTTGTTCTATTCTGCAAATGAAAAATAAATTATAACAGAACAACTTACTGGTAGGGACTATTTCAATATAGCTTTTGATCATAATCTTAAGTTTTAATACTAGGATTATATGATGTGCCTAATAGCTCAGTAATCACTAAGGCTTATAGCAAGGGAGAAAGTCATCAAGTAAGTCCTTCATTATGACTAAGAAAAGGAAAATGAAGAAGCTATAACACATAGTAGCTTATGTAAAGTTGCTCAGAGGATGTGACTCACCAACGAACACAACATGATTCGACACTTCACTTAATTTGACACATAAGCTAATTCAAGGTCACCCACCACTAATCTTGAGCTATTCAATAAGATTATATAAGAGTGTAAATGGTCGTGCTCAGAGAGGAATATCTCATAAGAACAAAAGGGGTATTCAATCTTTGAAATAAATCTATGATAATTTCAACTACAAAGGAAAAAGTGACTATTTATAGTAAGTCCTTAAAAAAACATTACTAACAAGGGAAATTACAAAAAGAATAAAGGGAAAAAGAGATTCCTAGTATGTATGTAAGCGGTAAATAGGACAAATGACAAAAAGGGAAAAGTAATACAATGTCAAAAAATGGGTAAATGGTAGCTTGTTAATGGGTTTGTACTAGGGAATCTTTAAGTACAGTAGCTATGCTAGGTTATGATGTAGCAGTTGTAGATACGTAGCATTAAGAGTTGTAGAGATGAATAAGGAATATCGCTATGTTGTAATAGTAGGCCAAAAGAGAAGTACTTGTCATGTAGGGCCTAGGCCTTAGCACTTGGTAGGTTGGCCTCAACACTTAAGGGAATGGGTAATCAAAGTAAAACTTGATGTATAGGGGCCCTAGCCCTAACACTCGATAGCTCAGCTTCGGTAAATGAGTGGTTAGCATCAGTATAAAGGATAAAACAGAGTAGGGTGTACCTAAGCTAAGTTCTTGGGGAGGTTACCTACTGTTCTTCTATGTACTGTATCTCATCTTTGGCAAGCTGATGGAAAAGAATCCTCTTAGTGAGAAACTGAAGACCTCAGACGTACATGCAAGTAAGAGGGCCAAAGGTCAATAGTCCATCAACAAAAAAAAAATTATCTCCATGGATTGATTCTTGCACTACACTTTTTCAGGGAAGAACCATAGATCCTCCTTAAGTGGAAAAGATAAGGATAAGGCCATAGGAACGAGTACATCATATACAATACAGTGGTTCTATGATGTTCCAGCATACTTAGAGTACGAGTACAACCTTAATAAGGAGAAGGTACATGAGCAGATAGCAAATGTCAATCGTCAACATACACCACCTCTTAGATTTAAACCTTTACACATAAGTAGCCCCATGGCCATATTTGAGGATGAGGAGGATGAGATTGAAATAATTCTTGAGACCGAAGAGCAACATATGGGTCCACATGCACCTAACAGTTCAAGGCCTTGGGGCTTAAGTAAGCCCTATAAACTCGATAAATTTAGTATTTTCACCATACATTTTCGTAAAGGTATAGATGAAATGGGGAACTTACAAGTATTTTGCAACTACTACAACATGACCTATCCTTAGAAGATGGGAGAAGGATATGATACCCTAAATAGGTACATCAGATCGAAGCATCTTGCAGAGGTGGAGATAGACAGTACGCAACAACAAATAATCTAAGGAGGTGGTTCTTCCAGACAAGCGCTAATGAGGTACGATCAAGAGAAGTTCAAGTATAATCTCACATAGTACCTTGCTAACATATACCTATCATTCAATGCAAATATGTTAAAGTGGCAAAGTCGATACAAGTGGGAGATGCTCAACCCCAACTCACAACAGTCAACTCAAAACACATTTAGCCAAGCCATGTAGGAGCTCTACTACATAGGTAAGCAAGAGGTTGTAGGTAAGTTCACTTCACTTGATACGATAATGTCCATATGTGCTAATATATAGACAGATCTTTTCCGTAATAATTGATACATAGGTATAACTATTTACTGGATTGAGAATAATTGGCAACTAAATAAAATACTATTAGTACTAAGGATATTTAACGAGCGTTACACGACATAAAACATTTATAAAATTGTTAGAGAAATCCTAAATGAGCATGGCCTAGTAAAGAAAAATTTTTCTATTAGCTTTGACAATGTAAGTGTGAACATGGCCTCTATAGCAAATCTACAAAATCTTTATCAATTGATATTAAGGGGTTTCCATATACGTTGTGCATATCATATTCTCTACTTTTTATAGAGGAACTTTTGCATGGAGCATAAGAACAAGCCTTGAAAATTTAAGATGGATGTACAGCATCATTGGAACTCCACATATGAGTTATTGCATAGCGCTATTCCTTACAATAAACTGCTATGTGACTTTGTAATATACAATATATGTAAGGTTAACATTCACCTTAATAACTATGATATATATATATATATATATCCAGTTGATGAAGGTTCTTAGAATTATTCATGATGCCACTAAGACTTTCTAGCAAGTGTACAAGCCAAGTGTCCACTTGTTTGTTATGTTAGCGATCAACATTCTTAGCATACTACTTCAGGCATACAAGGACCCGAATTTGCATAACTGCATTTATGATATAGCGTTGAAGTAGTTATCTTATTATAAAGAAAATCCCTACATTTATCTAGTTGCATCTATTTTAGATCCCTATTGTAAAGCCAATTTACTACTAATGTATTTAAAAACTTATTACAATATTATTAATGATCTAACATATTCGTAAGATACATATAGCTTAGACGCACAGCAGGAGTTTTCCATAGCGATAGTTGACATAAAGAAGTTTTTCACATACTACCAAATTCAATATGGTGGTCAATCATTAGTGTCTTCGTTACTACCCCCTATCAAATGCCGCCGCTCATTTATGGGCAAGTAATTACTGGCATAGAAATTGAAGCAAAAAGGGTCATGAGGGCCAACGTCTAAGTTGTAAAACTACATAAACATGAACTTCGAGTTTTCTAAAAATATCTTCATCTAGGATTTAGATATCTTAGAGTAGTGGTAGAGGCATGCAAGGGATTATATAATCGTAGCTCACATCGCATGTTAAGTACTCATCACTCTTATGTCAATGGTCTCCATTAAGCAAGTGTTTAGTACTGTAAGCCTCATCCTCGATAATTAGCGAGCCTCCCTTTTTGTAGTTACTGTTGAGGCAAGAGCTTGCACAGAAGACTAGTATAGGACGTCTTGCAGATGGTAAAAACCATATGGGACATAAAGTGAAGAGAATGATTACTTCTACAATTGGAACAAATCTAAGGAAAGTCATAGCTCAACTGCAGATACTACACTCAAGCATGAACCACCAACACAAGGAGACACCAAGTAAGTGCTTGCAAATCTTCCCTTTATTTTTATTGCTTTTAAAAAAGATTTTTCACCTAGTAAAATTGTTTCCACAATTACCCCACAAAACTAAATGATATGATTTTCCAACAAGTAGCGATCTAACTTTAAGCTTTTCAAATTATCACTAACTAAAATTATTTTTCTTCGAAAAATTTTGAATGGATAATTACATACACTTGGCCTTTTTTTTCCTAATTTAGAAGTGATCAACATATTAAAAATTTTCTAAAAATCTACACTGAACTATGGTAGTTTGATTCCGACTAGCAAATACATTAGCACCTTCGAGGCGACCTAAAAATCAACTAAAAAAATTTTCCCCCTACCCCTAATTTCTCAAAGATTGAACTATTACAATGCTTTTATGTACTATTATGGTTTAAGGATGGTATTTTGTTTTATATATCTACCTTGTAACTGTACGCAAATCAAGGAGAAAATAATTTGTAACTTACCACTACGATTTACATTTTATAGTGACATTGGAATTTATTTCTTTCATTTACTCCAAAGTTTTGACATTCCAATGAGAATTCTTCATCCTTCGCAACTTCTCTCACTTTACTTGACATCACTCAACATCTTAACATTGCACTAATAGCAAGTTCACGAGATATAACCCATTATTTTGGAATAGAGTAAAATTTCAACTAAAAATATCGATTAATCATTTATCTAGTAGTACATGTCAAGTAAATTACGTGTAAAAAGTGTTACAATACTCAGGGAAATGGAATACAAGTACGAGAGGAAAGGGATTAGTACGAATATCAGAAAAAATGTGAACAAAAATGGATTAATTATGTTAAAGAAATGTATTTATTTAAAAAAAGAAAAGAAAAAAAAAGGTGAAACAATTCAAGGGTCTACAAACCAAATCGAGCTCGTAACCATATGAGTCGGTCACGGTTCCGTAGTCAGTTGACTTATGAACTAATGGTTTTAGGCTGGTTCGGCTCAATAACTAGGTGTAGCTATATTAATACTCTATACCACCACAAACACTTTAGCCTTTTAAATGTAACATACAAAAATTTCCTTAGTTGATACCTCGAGCTTTAATACCTGGATTATATCATGTACCTAGGAGCTATGTAATAGACATCGAGTAAGTTATAATATAGTTAATACGGATGTGAGTTCGAGGATCGATCCTACGAAGAACTATTCATGTAAGAACCCTAGATTTCCAGCAATTTATCTTAAATGGCCAATTATCTAACTTAATAATGTAGGATAATTTTGATTAGCAAATAAAGATAAACAAGGAACGATAAATAAAATAAATAACAACAAAATAAACAAGAATAAATAAGACTCTAAAATAAATAAGCATGATTCATTTAATTGAAGAGCACATAATCCTTAGTAAACCATTGTTATTTATTACTAAGTTCTATGTAATTTTTAATTTCAATTATTCCTTAAACTATAGAGATGCCTAATCTAAATTAACTGGACTTACATCTTTAGCAAATTCCTAATTCTGAGACCCTATCTACCTAAATCACCTTTAAATAAAGCATCCTAGAATTGCACTAAGACCTTAGATTCCACTATCAAGTTGGTCACTACTAGGTTGCCCTACAATGGAAGAACCAAGCTACTGAATAGTTTAGTTAGCTCTAATTCCCTCTAATTACATGGGTCTATTTACTAAAGGACTCACATACTCAATAGCAAACTCAAAAATCAAATTAAGAACCCGAGTAAAAACTAATTTGATGACAATATACATAATGTAATTAGATATTCAAAGGTAATAACATAAACTGAATAATAGAAAATATTACAATAGAAACTAGGGTTTAATAATGATTCATTGAGAATAAATTAAAACAACGATATGATGAAATAAAGAAGAAGAAATATGAGAAAACCCCTCACATACTTCTACCTTATGACTCTTCCTAAGGGGGCTCTCTCCGCGAATGTAGGCCTAAGCATCTATTTAGAACTGTTAGACCAAGATTTACAAAAAAAGAAAAAAGAAAAAAAAAAGACCTTATAAAAAGAGAAGATTTGTAAATCATTGCATGCCCACGAGCAAGGTATACAAGCATGAAGTTTAGGTGCATACTTGTACTTGGCCTAGAATCTTCAAAATTTGATGGAAATTGACAACAAGGGGTATACAACCATACAGCATGGTCATGGTCTTCAATCACATTCTTCACTGGACTTTGTTTCTCACTTTAAATCCTTCTGCTCTAAATCCTTGATTAATGCTTTTATTCCAATATGCTTCAAAACTCAATAAAAGTCCTCAAAAGTTCATCAAATGCATCCCGAAGTGCTTAAAAATGAAAATTAAACGCATTCGGCTCCAAAATACTATGAAATTAACGAAATTAACATACAAAATGGCATAAAATTACTATAAAATATGTATAGTAATTGCATGTTATCACTATGTTTTCACTAGGTCTTACCATAGTAATGGTGGATTCTTCGAGATATTGAAGAAGAAAATGTGAGGTCAATTAAAATCAATAGCCTCATGAAGCCACTCCATAGATATGATGCATTGGAGAGCCTAACAAGACTTGATTCTCGCTTGATATGACTCATAAGCCAAGAATCAAGGTTTATTCACCACTAATTCCCAACAACCGAATGAACTAAATAAGAGTATAGGAGTTAACTCTGTAAGAGAGAGAATCACACAAGAAGGAGAATATCTAGGTATCACTTAATAGCTAATTACGGTTGTATAGGAAAAAGACTATTTATAGTAAGTGCTTAGGGTAAACATAAGAAGTGCAGAAATTATAAAAGGGGCATATTGCAAAAATGTATCCTAGTACATACCCAAAAGGGTAGTAAGGACAAATACACAAAAAGAAAAATAATACAATTGCTAAGAAAGAATAATATGTGTCAAGGAACTATTGATGCTGTACTTTAGCAAGGAATTTCCTTAAGGCTAAGTTGTTTTAGAGTAAGACTAGGTCAATCTTTAGGGCATGTAGTGGTGATAAATCAATCTTCATTGGATTAGCAGGGGAAATTAAACCTCAATAGATGGATTGCTAGCATATGGGGTTTTAGTTGGCATGTAGGTAGCTTGAGTAGAGATCTCAAGACTACAAAGGTCAATCATAGTAGCAAAAGCTTGGAGTTCAATAGTAGAGTCTTCATCAACTCAGACCATGGCATAGATGGATGGGGACACAAGAGAATTTAGCTAGTTACCATATGGATACTGAGATTCATCCTTAGCCAGTTGTAACGGTAGGATAAGCCTTGCTAAACTTTAGAGACCTCGGAGCCTTACTTGTGTAAGAGGCTTAAGGGTCTGTAGTCCATCATAGAAGCTTCAATATCTGAAGCAATCGATCCTACTATTTCCCTTTGCTTTTCAATTTGTTATACGATCCTATGGTTTGATTATTATGTTTTAAATTGCATATCTTACACTACAATGGAAGTACTAAAGGGGCAACCATGGCTTAGTAATAGCATTTCTAATCCCCCTTTCTTTCCAAACAAAACACCTACTTCCCTATCAATTACTCTCGAGGGCAAAGGGAAAATCCTTAGCCAACTATCTTTCCCTCACTGGTGTCAGGTTTTCAAGAATTGAATCAATAGTTAATAGCACACCTACACCAAATAAGCATGCCTTGCTAGTCGACAAAGAGGAGCTGTTAGGCAAGAGGGTTAAAATAGCACTATCCCATTGCAAGGTTCTATACATCTTTCTTTTCTCAACACATTTGTTGAGACAAAGACTCCATTCATTTTTACAAGCTAGGGGCATTCAAAGCACCCTTCTATTTGCACATTGATTTCATTCCACAGTTCAAATGTAGATTGTGAATATAAAAAGTTCTATGACCAATCAATAATCATGGAGTTCAATATCCAACAACTCACTACGTAATTGCACCTCATCCATTTAATCAAATCTAGAGAATTATCTAGGGATTTTTCAACACTTCCCTTTATTAACCCTATCTTAAGTTTTGCTCCTAAATCCATATGAATGGATCTACTCAATGCAAGATAATTATTTGAAAATCAAATTTCCAATGAACATAACAAAACTAACAGATCCACTCAAATATTAAGGATCGGTAATAGATTGATCAACTGTGGTATTTCGAATTCAATCATCCATGATTCTATGAATACACTATTATACGAACAGAGAATTGAGTAAAAACCTATTCCAGTAACGTATGAAAGTATGAGATTCGTTGATGAAATTCAAGAACATCGATAGAGATCAATACTGCCATATAAGGAAGCTTCGATAGAGAAAAAGCAAAAAATGTAACAGAGTACATATTGCATAACTGGAAAAACTAACCATTGGAGCTGCTTCTGACTTTATATACAAGAAGTATACTGTAACTAGCTACGCCAATATAGCTATGACACCTGTATAATTATGCTAGCTATACGAATTTATATAAACTATATACAAATGTACAAGTTTCACAATGTGGAGAAGAATTGTTATGAAAAATGAGATTAGGAGCCAAAGGGATTCAAGATGGCGATGGAAATATGAAATACTATTACTCTTTAGCAATGGCAAGAAGATCCAAGAAAGGATTTCGAGGGCTAAAAAGACAATGTAGGCAATTACAATCCCATTCGCTTCCCAAAAAATGTGCAGTAGTATTTGTAATCCGATTACAAATAATCTTAGATGGATTTCACTAGGGGAACAACAAAATGGACTTTCTAGACTTCTAGACCTCTTTTATTGAAATAAATTCACGTAGCTTCATGCTTAAAAGGTTACTTAAAGCCCCTCGCAGAAGATCGTTTGCATTGAAAATTTTCAGAGACCGTTAGGAACTTAGGGTAGTTTATGGAGCATTTCATTTCCCAAATCTTCAACGCCCTCCTACAAATAGCGGATAGACTTTAATCGAAATCTTTTGGTTTAAATCCCATAGCAGTTAGGGGCAAATCATATAAGTTAGTTTAGGTCGATCAACCTTTGCGATACGGCTTATAAATTTATATGAAAACACTGGTGGATAGATTGAGACCTGAAATGGATCCTGTTGGTTACCGTACTCAAGCTAGTATTATTCCTTCAAGGAAAGCGGTTGATGATCGCCTATTATTACATGGACTGTTACGTAGCTTTCATAGGAGAAAAGGACCAGAGGGGTGAATAATGGTTAAAATTGATCTAGAAAAAGCTTATGACAAAATCAAATAAGATTTCACATTTAGACCGTTATGTTTCCATTATCTTGTCATGCATTACATCTACTTCAATTGAAGTACATTGAATGAACTGCCTAAGGGGTTTGAAATTGAGAAGGGGTTTTGAGAGGGTAATCTAATATGCCCATAGTTGTCGTTTTAGCTATGGAACTTGTAGGAAGATTAATTGACAACTAATTAGTAAGGAATCAAAACCTATCAAAACCTGTTTTGTTTGGTATTACACACCACGTGTTATACATTTATAATATGTAAATATCAATAAAATGTTGTTATATATGATGTGTGTAAATAACGGTTTGAAAACTAATAATTCAATTATTATATATGTCAATATCTTATTAGGATTTATATACCATGTACTCATAACATGTGGTGAGTGATACATAGTGAATCATTTTTTTCTAAAATTAGGAGTCTAGTTTTCATATTCCACATGTCTTTCTTTGTTGATGAATATTGTGCTATTAGCAGAAGCTACAACGGAATCTTTTGTGGCGTTATATCAAATTATGAAATAGTTTGGAGAATGGTTGGGTTTAAACATAAATGAAATGAAATCCTCAACCTTATATTTGGAAAACATGAGTCTGGAAATCTGATAAGTTGTATATGATATTTTGCATAACAAATAGTTTTAGAAAATATTAAGGATTTGCACTTCCCTAGAGGAATGGTAAACTTCTAAAATCTATTCTAACAATATTAGCTAAACACGTTATTTCCATATTACATGCTAGGGGGGGTGGGGGGTGGTTGGGCGGTAGTGGGGGTAGGGAGAAGGGGGAAACACAACAAGAAGAATAGATTTTGCTTATTAGCATTTACACTTGTAGCTTTTAGGACTAAGAAGACACGGAAGCTAAATAATACAAAGATGTTGCAGATGTAACTCCATAAAACCTAGTATCGCAAAAAGATTAAAGGGAAATATTATTTGGATTCATTAAATTCCTCTCTATTTTGGAAAGATTTTGAAAGAACCAGACCCTACATGATCACATAGATTTCAGGTGGATATTTAAAATCACAAGATAAGTTTCGAGTAATAATTTTTTTAAACTTACTATTACAATTTCCTAGAACCCATGTCATCCTAAGCAAAGATTGTGGAATTTAATAACAAAATAGACGGAAACACCCTAGAAAATACTGTCTCTTGCCATCCCATTACATAATTATAAATTGGAAAGCCTTTTCATTTTAACACGACCAAGTTCTTACAATAGAAATAATCTCATGAAACAAATCCTCCTTTTTCTTCCTTTCCTTGTTTGCATCATTGCATTAGGTAATTATAAAGGTTAGCTGGACTCTAAAAAGAATAAAAGAGTGGGTTGGCGCTCTAAGAGCTAGCTAGTACCCTAAAATGATGGGACAGCGCCCTAAAGGCTAGCTAGAACCCTGAAAAGAATAAAAAAACAGTAGGTTACCACTCCTAAGAGCTGGCTAAATCCTTAAAAAATGGAAGACAGGATAGCGCCCAAAAGATTGGCTGGAACCTTAAAAGAATAAAAGGATAGGTAAGCACTCTAAGAGCTAACTAGAACCCTAAGAAGAGTTAACTAAAGCGAGGGTAGCAATTTTAAAGTTGGCTAGTACCCCAAAAAGAGGGATGAAGTGGTGCCCTAAACGCTAGCTAGAACTCTGAAAGGAATATAAGAGTGGGTCAACACTCTAAGAGCTAGCTAGAACCCCAAAGGAAGTTAATGAAGGACTTAAGAAGTAAAGTGAGGAACATAACCAATTTTAAAAGACTTCTTGACTTGGAAAAGTATTTATAAAGAGATTGTTGAAAAACCATTTATGAAAAAAAGCATTAGGGACAGGCCCCTTGATTTGAAAAAGAGTTAAGAAACTACAACAGGGAAAAAAGATCTAGACTATTAAGGTTAATTAAAAAAATGTGATCACCTTGAAAAGGAAATGAATGAATTGAAAGCTTGACTGCTCGAGTCGATATGGATTGGACTAAAATCTTGTGACAAATCTTTACTTTCTCTCTCTCTTTTTTTCTTTTTTTTGAAAGTTTTGCCAACGGGTATAAATTCTTATTTAAGGAACAAGCTTATAACTACCCCTATCCTTAATAATCATGTCGAGTTTCTCAATGCCCCTAACCTTAAGGCTTTCTCATAGGGCTTTTGTGATTTCAAGGCATTCCTTTCTTAAGGAAAAGGTAACTCATGATTAGTTTAATTGAAGAGGTCTTCCTTGCTAGCTCTAGGTCTAGATTTAGCTCTCAACTTCAATTCTAAAAATTACAATCCACTTTGCAAGTAATACGCTTTGATTAATTCGTTAGGTCTTTTTTGTTTCAATATTATGAATTTAGGATTTTGCTCTAAAGGTTTCAAAAAGGACTAATGAGGAGGCTTATTTTGAAAGAAACATTTTTATTTATCCCAAGTATACAAATCAAGAACCTCGGGAAAAATTTAGAAGTATGCTTGCCCCAGTTTCAAAAACAACTTTAATTAAAGATAAATTATCTTTCAAGATCGATGAGCTTTTACTGTATAAGGGTGGTATTGTAGGCAAAGAGGCCTTATGTGATTCATCCTAGGTAAGAGAGGCTTTAGAGTGAATATAGAGATTTTTGGTTTCCAGGCTTTAGAATGTGATTTAGGGCTTTATGTTACTAAGGCTATGTGGGCTTTGACTCCTGACCTTTTGATTCAGTTTGGCTACCCTTGCTAAGATGTGAAATATTTTCGTAATGCTTTCATCTTACACTTAGGCCCAATTTTTCAACCTCTTTTCTTCTTCTTTTTTTCTCTTTTTTAATTGCTTTGCCCCATTATCTCTTACTATTCTCTCTCTTCTTTTGACCTTAAGAGTAATTATCTCCATTACTGAGTTTTTTCTTTTTAAACAATTCAAGGCCTTAAATCCATGGATTTTTAGTGTATCAGCTTAAGGTGCCTAAAAAGGAAATTGGCTCTTCTTCATTTCAAAGAAAAATAATTTATTAGAAATAAAAGTCATTTTTGACTTGACATTACTTAAGTAAGCATAAACTAATCTTACCCTTATCTTCTAATCAATGACCCTAACCTTTGATTGCCCTATTGCGGGGTAGCCTTGATAGGGTTTAAATTTGAAAATTCTCCAAATTGGTCTAACGAGATTAATAAAGGGTAATCATGTTTAAAATTTGAAAATGAATACCTAACTTCATTTTAATCTGCATATCACATTCAAAGTGGACATCTTTTAAGGAGTAAGTGCAAAGTATCCTCACCATTATGTCGCTCAACTCTAAAAGTGTTTTAAGGGTTAGTGTATAGGATATAGTTTGCCTCTTTTCATTCTAAACCTTTTAAAAGTGAGTTATCGATTTCTTAAGAAGGAATCTATACTTATTTGCCCAAGGGCGAAGATTGGCTTTGTACCCCGATTTCTTAAACCATACCCTAATACTTAACTTCATGTTTCGGCTTAGTTCACGATTGGGCTTGGCTTTCTAAGTAGACCAGGGGTTTTGGCTTAGTTTGATTACCTTTAGGGGCTGAAGATTGTATTTAAGTCAGCTGCCTTGATGGGTCGTGGTTTGTGTTTAGATTAGTTGCTTGGCTAAGTGGTTTGGGTAGGTTGCTTAAATGGGCCCAAGGTTATTTAGATTGAATGAGCCAAAGAGTTAGTGTTTAGGTTGAATGGGCTAAAGGGCTCATGTTTAGGTTAAGTGGGTCAAGGGGTTTGTGTAGGCTTCCTTAATAGATCAAGGGCCTTGTATGGGTTAGAAGCCTAGTGTTTAGGTAGGCTACTTAAGTGGGCTAAAGGCTTAAGCTTATGTTAGCTCTTTAAGCCCATGAGGATTCATAGCAGTTAGCAATTTTTTAATTTTATTGTTTCAATTTTTATTTCTTTTTTCTCTCTTTTTTTTATTTCTTTTCTTTTTGAGAGAGAGAAAGATAAAGTTTTATTTTATAGAAAATAATTTACAAACTAAGATGGTGATTATTAGGGTTCTAGTTTATAAGCCTATAGATTTTATTTACATCTCCCTAAATGAGAAAGAATAGTAGTTAGATAAATGTTTATTGAAAGACTATTTACAAAGATAGGAATGTTAAAGAATGAATAATAATGAACTAAAGAGAGCTTTATTACTTTGAAAAAGATCACAATAGAAAAACAAAGGCAGAGAACCTAACATTTATTCATGAATTTGATGTTTATTCTAAGCTCTTTAGATGTGAATTAAAAAAACCCCATATTGAGTCTCATATACGAGCCTTAAGGTCCTTTATCATTTCATAGGTATCCCCAATGACCTATGCCAAAAGGAACCTTAAGGCCCGATTGTAAGCATCAGAACACTCGAGCTTTTCCTTTAAATAGGCAATCTTATCTCTCAACATTTGGTCATGAATCCTAGAGATGTCCAGTGGCCTATCATTCCCCTAATCATTTGCTTAGTTGTTTACCATTTGAGATCTACACAATTTTGAACAAAAATCAATCATCAATGCAACAAAAGAAAACATATGGAAACATGTAGATGCTAGGAACGTTTAGTTTAATACATTACTCCCTTAAGTTGCAACCCTACTATTATTTTCAAAAACTTGATTATATTAAAACTCTCGAATAATTATTAGGGTTGCAATTTTTTAAAGGTATTATATTAACTCAAGCTTGGAGAGGAGTATATACAATTAAGGTAGGTTCTGAAAGGTCCTTAAGCTTTTGAACCTCATTAGTTTTTAGAAAACACTTTCATTAGTCACATTACAGCTTAAGTAAGGTGGCTTAATCAACCTCGAGCGGTAGTTACACCACAACACCCGAAACTTATATAATGGCCTCCAGTCCTAGGATTCTAATACGGCTCGAGTTTGACCACATTTATCCTTTACCTTTGATGCAACAGACGACCCCTCATGACCCAATGTATGTTATATGCAAAATAAATATAATAACCAAAACAAATATACACTTGAAGTCAATAACAAATAAACAAATAACTAAATAACATGGGTATTTTGAAAAGTAATTTTAATATCAAAATGTTTTTAAGTGGTTAGCCTTCTTGACGTCCTTAATGGAGTCGCCAAGTTATCAAGCCTGGTTTTTTTCCTTTCGGTTATTTTATAAATTAGGTCTCATATAAACTAATCAATACTAAACTCTACTCGTTTAATACTGACTCTCGACTAGGGTTTAAAGAAACCAGTTTTTTATATCTTAAAAATGCTTTCAGAGTCACCACTTGTTTGGAGTTAGGAAAAAAGTTAAGGTATAATCAATTAGGTGGATTAGTTATAACTTAGCTGTTGGTCTTAACGAGAAAACCAATTTTTACAAAACGGTCTTCTAAAACAAAAGATCTAGCTCTATGGGCTTTTCTATTAAACCCTCAATGAGTATCACTTTTTAACTTTCCGATTTTAAATTTGCTTTTCAATAATACCCTTTTTTCAATTTCTAAACGAATAATCATATTACATACGACTAATTTAATTAATTTGCACTAATATTTACAAAGATGGAAAAAATAAAATTTTTCACATTTCAAGTCGTCCCGTTCTTATGTATGAGTGCCTATGTACCTGTGATTCGAGATTAGACTTCCGTAGTTCATTCACCAAAACATTAGTAAGTTGAATTGACTTTAAGTTTTAAAAGGTAATCAGGTTTATGTTCTTTACCCGTTTTAATTTATTTATTATTTAAAGAAATTTCCTAAAAGGTGTTAAATTGGGATTTATTTGTGGAAAGTTCTAAAATGTTCTAATTTGGGAGTGGTCTACTTATTTTTATTTATTTTTGGAAAGTCAATTTTCTAAGTGGTAAAATACTTTTATTATTATTTATTCCTTTATTTTTATTTTTATTATTTTATGTTATTTTTTGGTTTTTTGGTTAAAACGTGAAAATAAAAATAAAGATAAAGTTAAATAGTTCTTCTTCTTTTCTTTCTTTTCTTTTCTCTTTCTTTTTTTCTTTTTCTTTCTCTTTTTTTTTGGAATTTTTTTAAATTTACAATTACATATTGTCGAGCCTGATTTTTCAATTTCTTTTTTTTTTTTAAATTGATTTCCCCATTTCCCGATTAATACTAAACCCTAACCCATTTAATATTAATTCTCAACTAAAGAAATTGAGAAATTCCTATTTTTTATTGAAAATAATTTTTGGAGTCGCCACCCGACCAAAGTCGGGAAAAGAAAAAGAAACCATAACCAATTGAGTGGATTAATTACGATTTAGCTACCATTCTTTGATTTCAATTTTAAATGAAGAATCAGAGGGTTTTAAGTTCGGAAGCTAACCAATTAAACCATTAACGGGTACCACTATTTATTTACCGAAATTAAAATTATTCTTCTAATTATAATATTTAAATAAATAAATAAATAAAATCAAAAGAAAAAAGAACCTAAGTTTCTATATATTTTATCGTCGCCCTGAAGGTGCCTACGTATCTGCTAGCCAGAATCAGACGATCGTAGTTCTTTCAAAAAAATTATTTATTGTGTTGATTTATTTTTATTTTCTAAGTGAGGAAATCCTAAAGTCATAATGCTAAAAATATACCTGAACATATAAATACATACACATATATCTATTTACCTATCATGTCCTAAACTTACCTAAATAACTAATAGAATAATGATGATAACTAAATAAATAAAGAGATAACTAATAAAAAATATAAAATAAAATAAAAAGAAATAAAAACCGAAACTGACTTGGGCTGTTCAATGAAGGAGGATGGTGTTGGTTCGTCAAGCGTGGGTCGAGGGAAGGAAGTTGCATGAGGATGGGGGTTCATCATAAATGTGTGAGTGTCAACTAGAGTTTGCTATGCTGCTGTTATCGTGAGTTGTATAGCTGTACACAGCCTCAGGTTGGGGTCAAGGTTATGTCGTGCTTGCGTAGCGAGGTCGCTGTCCTTGCACGAAAGAGTATGGAGCTGCAGGTTGGTGCTAAATGTTAGAGCGTGACTGTTGCATGTAGACAATGGGGCACGACAAGGCTGTAAGTATGTAGAGTTTGGATTGAGGATAGAGCTTCTGTTTTGTTGTCGTCTAAATTGGTGGAAGGACTAAGTACTGTTGACGTCAGGCAAGCGTGGCCATAATAGGAGCTATTGCGCGGACTAATCTGGATAAACAATGAACATGAAGCTCTTGCTGTAAATTGAGATGGCATCAAGTCCTGCACAAAAGAGTGTTTGGTCAATCTTCGGTGAGCTTCGAATTTATGGACATAATTCAATCAGAATGTGGTCTCCATATTGGTGGACGCAAGCACTGGACATCAGAAATTGGAGATTAGGACGTTCGATTCGGTCAGAGCTGTCGTTTGGACGTCAGGACTTTGGATGCGGTGAGTAGCCCTATGTGTGTCGCTGGTTATTGTTTGGTTGGTAGAGCGTTGTTCGTGTTCTAGGCGATGGAGCTCGTATGTTACGCGTGACAGAGTCGCAATATAGTTCCTGCAGCGTACTGTCGTCGAGATGCGGTTGCGAAACGTAGAGACTAGGCTGTGTGTTTGGGGGCGGGTGCTAGACGAGAGGTTGGGCTTTAGCTGTGTGTTGTTTGATGATTGATCACTGAATTATTGTTGTCCACCGATGGATTTCAATCTGCTGTATCTCCTGTTTTTCTATTCTCTTTTTTTGTACATGTGTATGTTTATAGAGTCCAAATCTTACCATTTCAAATCATATCTAATTCGATAATTAAACTAGATTCAAATGAATTCAAATTCAATTTAACTAAATTCAAATGATTTAATTAAATATGAATCCCGTTTTCATTTGGCTTTTGAAAAAATAGAAAAATAAAGGTGCCTGCTGAGACTTGAACCCTAAACTTCAAATTAAATCCAACCCAAATACTCCGATACTTATCCGTTAGGCCGTTGACCTACACTTGATATTCAGTACAATTAAATTATACTTAAACTACTCAGTTCCCTAAAATTTTTTAACTAAACTAAAACTAGTTGTTCTTAATATAAGTTACTTTCTAAAAATCTATAAAACTCTTTATAATAATAATTTTTTCTTTTCTTATTTTTTTGGTATTTTTATCATTTGTTAATTTTTATTATTTTTTATTTTTTTGAATTAGGACCCTTTTTGTAAAAATAAAAATTAAAATTACAAAGGGGTAAAAATTAGGTGTTTACACATATTATAGTGATATATAATAAAAAAATTAAAAAAAAAACAATTGAATAAATAAGCTAAAGTAGTGAAGGCTACACTAAGCTAAGCGAATCGGGTCTGGGCACTGCGATCAAGTTAGACTTGGGTTTAGATTCTGTTAGGTCTAGAGCTCGGACTCGAGTTTGGGGCCTCAGGTCAATTGGCGAGTCGGTTGGTCAAATTGGATCAAGTCACAAATCTTCCTTCAATAATGGACGAAGGGGTGTTTCTAACGATTCTAAGGAGAATTTTAAGTAGGTAAAAGTGGTTTTGTGCGTTTCGTATTAGTTTTGGGGGTTGTAAGGATGACACCTCGACCAATGGTGGTGATTTTAAGGTGCTTAGGTTAAAGTGGCGTCAGTGAGTTGGGGCATGGGTAGAGAACAATTAGTTTGGGTATGGTTATTATTGCTGCTATTGCAATTTTAAAGTGTGCGTGAGAGAGAGATTGATGTCAAGTAAATGTTGTTAGGGTTGAAGTCAGAGAGAAAATTGAGAGAAAGAAGCTGTGCTGTAGAGGACGGTGGTGGCCGTTGTGTAGTCAAGAGAGAGAAAGCAACGAGAGGGAGCAAGGGTTAGTTGAGAGAGAGAGCAAGTGGGTCTTATGTTGCAGTATTAGGTCGTAGATGGTTGTTGCTATGTTAGCTTGGGTGAGAGCAGTAGAGTAGTAGTACACACGTTGTGCTGTAGTTCACTAAAGAGGATGGCAAAGTGCAGTTTTTGGCTTAACCATTGGTATGGGTGTTAGCTAAAATGATAGTAAGGTCATGTGAATGGGGCTAACGTTGGTTTGGTTTGCACTACTGTTGAAGTGTATAGTGGGTGGAGCTACACTATGTTAGGGGTAGCTATGTTTGTGTGTGTAATGTACAAAAAAGTGAGAGAATGTGCTCAGAGACATAGAGCGAAGAGTCTATATGTGAATTGGTGTTTATATCTATTCGGAGTAAACAAACCCTACCCCCCTGCATATGTTGTGTGTGTGTGTGTTTTTTTTTTTTTTTTTTAATTGAGAAAGTGAGGGGAAGAAAAAGGAAATGGGGAAAAGAAAAAGGGGGAAATAAGATGTGTTGTCAAGACTAATCGTAAAGTGCTACGTTTCACAATCAAACACATAACCCAATTATGCCTTAGCATGTGGTAGTGTATCCTCTATAAAAAGAAAAAAGCTTTCCTTGCCTTCACTGAAATTCGAACCTAAGACCTCTAACCAAACCCAATGCATACATCCAAGTACTTTATCATTAGCCCATTAGCTTATGCCTCATTCTTTTGTGTAATTAAATTGTAGATATGAATAAGGTTGGTTAGGGCTAGATTTAAATCTAAACACAAGTCTAATAGTTTTCTCCTTATTAAAAAATTCTATGTAATTTAAACTATCTAAAAAATTATTATTTTCTAAATTCTTTAAGTCTTCCATTTTTTTTTTCTATCTTTTGTGATTTTTCAATTTTTTTTCATTTTTTCTAAATTTCTTATTTTTGATATTTTTCCTAGATTTCTTTTTCTTAGTACTTTTTCCTTTTTATTTTTGTATTTTCTAAATTTCATATTTTTGGGCTTTCTTAATTTTCTTTTTTTTTTCCTAATTTAGAACCCTTTACCCTATTGAAAATAAAATAAAGTAAAAGAGGGGCAAAAATTAGATGTCTATAATATTTATGTTGACTGTTTAGGGACTTATGGAGGGATTGAACACGAGATGCATGATTAACTCGCAATGACATCAAGTAAGTTAGGATTAGTGCTTTATTGTGTATGGGTGTATCATTTCAGAATACTTGAAAGATTAAGAGTGCTTATTTGTGGTTGTAGCTAGATCTTATGTTCATGTGTTGTGTATGTGCTTATGATACTAATTTATGATTGGGAGATGATCTCTAAGTAGTTTTTTGATTGAATATATAATGTTTAGTATACTTTGAACTTAGCTGCTTAACTTAAGAACTAGACTAATCTTAACTTGACTAAGTTCTAACTTGACATTCAAGATAACCTAATAGGGATAACGATTAGGTTGTTAAACTAGATACCAATACTTCGATGAGAATAGCAATAATAATCCTTTTCTCGTCATTAGTCGAACTTATAGATACCTCATTTTTTGCTATTTTTATTTTAATATTTTTATTGAAGCAGGTTTTACAAATAAAAAATAATAATAAATAAATAAAAATAAACTATCTAGTTAAGTCATATCAAATCAAGTTGAGTCGAGTTAAATCAAATCAAATTGAGTCAAATCGAGTCATTTAAGGTCGAATCGGATAATAGTGAGTGCTCAATTTAACAAATTTTAAGTCATTAAAGGATCGTACTTTATTAAAATATTTTTAGTTCAGTCCAATATAAAGTGGATTTTTTTATCTAATTTATATTGGGCTAAAATAGACTTCGAATTTATTAAGTATGTTATTAGGCTAAGTCAAGTTAGACTGAGTTTGGCTCAAAAAATAAAAGGCCAAAATCAATATAGGGTATCTAGAATCTTCAATAAATCCAAAATTGAGTATAATTGTATCTTCTGTATTTGGGATTTGTTATCATATTTGGGATTTGTTATATATATATAAGGATTCAAAAGATTTGATTATGCAGCTTATAAATAGGATTGCGGCAGTAACATTTTGGATGTTTTTTTAATCACCCAAACTCTAGAAACATGAACACTATACATCCCTACATCCTACCGCACAAAAGCTTGATAACCCAACACACATTCAATAAAATACGATCAGCACACCCATTTGGTGCACATAATCAACACATACACTACCATTCAGTTGGACATCCCATTGCATACCCTGCCATACGCCCCACTGCACATTACAAGCTTATTACTACACTCGCTCGAGCACTTCATGCCCCCTTGAACACTACACAACACACCGACTGTCCTACTGCACATTACGTCACACGTTGCTACACGTCCACAACCACCCACGATCACATGACACATAAACATAACGACATAAACACACGCAACGTTGATGCACAAGCAAATACAGCTAAGTAAACGATCACACAACGACTGTCGCGCACGATTACGAGCCATCACTACACATGCATGAGCAATTCCCTACCAAACATGTGAGCATAGTCCAAACGATTATGACATGATCAACGCAAACATGCTGATTACGTACGACTCAATTGGTTTAGGTAATAACAATAATAATAATAATAATAATAATAATAATAATAATAATAATAATAATAATAATAATAAAGTAATTAACCAATAAAATAATAATAATTATTATTACTATTTTATTGGTTAATTACTTTTATTTTTTTAGTGCAAGCTTTTATATTTTTTGATAATCGTCATATTATTTGCTATAATTTCTTAAATAATTTTCAATTTTTAATAAATTTAGTTAGATTGTATTTTTTAGCTATAAATTTTATTTTTTTAAAAAAATCGCGTATCTTTTTCTCTAAGATCCATATCTTCGTAGAAGATACATATCTTAACGTATCTTGCATATAGGATTTCAAAAAAATACATATCTCTTGTATATGAGATTTAGAAAAGATACGTATTTAGATTGTATCTCAACATATCTTTCATATGTGATTTAGAAAAAATACGTATCTTATTATATCTTGCATGTAAGATTTTGAAAAGATATTTTTTTGACACGTAATGAATTTAAAATAAAAAATAAAAAAACTATTAACCAAAATTTTTAAAAACAGATTTAGTTAGTTAGGTTTTTTAAAGTAGATTCATGAAATTAGATTTTCTAGGTTTTTATTAATAATAATAATAAATTGTTAAACAAACGTAAATTTGACTCAATTTTTAAAATTAAAAAAGATCCATCCACTAAATCTTTTTTCAAAAAGATTATGTTGGTTTAATCCCGATTAGCGGGTACGTAAGCACATTCGGGACAACTGTATAAAAAATAATTTTTTTTTTCCTTTTTCTAGAAAAATTCGTAATAAAAAATTTATTTTCTTATATTTTGCATCTCGTTACATATCTTTGTATTTTTAGAAAAATTATAAAAATAAAGCCCATTAATTTTTTTTATTTTTACATGGTGACTTAATCTTAAAAGTTTAGCACTTGAACTTAGTTTCTTTTAGTTATTTTTCTAAAAATGATTTTTTTTTAGAAAATATATGGATTAGGAACCCAATTAAGGTTTTCTCACTTGAAAACCCTAATTTTATTTTTTTACCAATTTAATTGGTTGGTAACTCCAAATTTTTTTAAAATATATTTTTTTCAAAACATTTTTTTTAAAGAAAAATGTATTCTCACTTTAATGTAAGTAATCTATATTAAGCAGGTTAAGCTTAATATGATTAATTTAAAAAAAAAAAAACAAACAAACAAAATAAGGCTCAACAAAACTAAGTAATAGTAGAGAAAGACACTGTAAGATTAAGAACTATAGTTCGCATGTTGTCTAAAGAAGAGAGTATTTTCTATTGTACAAGCCTAGATTTGGTCTGATAATGTCGTATTGAAACTCTGCAATTCAGATTAGAACGGATGCAATTTCTCTAACTTTACACTGAACCAATTAAAACATTGTACGATGAACTACCATTTGCCTACTACATTTGCATCTAATTAATTATTTGATAACTATGTTTATTAATATACTATTATAAATTCATCCCATCTTACTAAGCTAGTTGTGCTTGCATCCTAATAAATTGTTTTACAAGTGTTCTTTAGTACTTGAAGATGTCTCACAACAATCATCCACTTGTTAGTTTTGATGGGTGGGGGAGCGAAGACAATAAGACTAATGAAATGCTCACCCTTTAATTTTGTTTTTTTTTTTTTTTTTAGAAAAACTACAAGGGTCTTCTTGGAAGACCATTTAGTTTGCACTGGCTCATTGATATTTATAAAGAATGTGTAATTATGTCTATTTGTGGAGTTCTACATATCATTTGTAAGCTTTTGAACTTATGATGTATATAAAGCTATGTAAAGAAGGACTAAACTATCTATATTATAATAAATCGTATTTTGTAAAGAGTTACTCTATAGGTACTAAATATTACCACACCTAACTCTTTCAAAGTTGGTCGAATCGTCAATTGTCTTGTCTAAACTATATCTACGTTAGCAGTTAAGGTGGATAGTTTTTAACTTAGGTTGGTTTATAGGTGGGATTGTTCTAACTGCTCGAGTTTGGTGCGTGACACTATGTATTTGATGAGTGATATGTATATATTAATGATATTTAGATACATACTAGTAATAGCGAATATATATTTTTATGTATAAAAATTTTATAAATACTTATCCACTATTAAATGTTAGGGAACATTCTCTCATTGTCAAGGAATAATCTGAAAGTTTTTTTGTTAGAGAGGTACGGAGATCAAGGTCATGATTGGGCAAATGAAAAAGTTGGTATATTTTAGAAAGAAAAACACAATTTTTGAAGTGATTGGATCTAGTTATTTCTTAGGTCAAATAAGCAAGACTCTTGCCCCATTCTAAGAAACTCCTCATCCCGTCAGGGTACTCTCTCGGACTAACATGATATGCCATGTTCGTTTCGCGTCCTACATCCAAATACCTAATTTTTACAGCTGATTTGTTGTAACATTTATATCTCCAATATAGTTTTGCTTATAATTAGTAACTATATCTACTAGTGATACCTAATTTTTTAAAACCACATACTACAGATTCTAACTATCACAAATTTTGTGAATCACATATTCAAGAAGATTTTTAACGTGTATTTACCATAAACAAGACATGCTATATGAAAATATGCTATACCTATTATATTAAAGGGTAAGATATCAATTTAGTGTTTTATATCATTTTAGTGATATTCAACTTTAGTTGTATTTATAAATAGAAAAACTGTACCATCTTACAAACCATGACAGTCTACTACACTACCCACAAATATCGTGTTCCACTAATGTTTTGGTTGGCATGCTGTATAAGATAAGCTTCGATTCTGTTTAGCCAAATGAAAACCTGCAAGTCAACATATTACTATAATCATTAGATTTGAAAAGTATGACTCTTTTTTTTTTAAATCAACTACATCTTTTTACATATATATTGCGGGTGTTATTATTTGTCTTGTAAAAAATAGACGCAACACAAACTATGCATTTGAGAGGGAAAAAAAAAAAGGAAAAAAGTTTGGGGACGTGAAGGATCGCTTTAAAGCTCCCACAACATTAAAATCATTTAGTTTTAAAGACATAAGACTATTATAACAACCATTGGCTATGTCACGGGTAAATTCCATCACTCAATCCCATACAGCACTTAGCTTTCCTAATACATAAAGAAGGCTAAGTCAACTTGTAACATACTCGCAAAGTTTAAAGAGAGAAAAAGTAGAGAGTCTTACATCTGAGGGGAACACCCCTATATATACAAAAAACCTTTACAAATTAATGGTTAAGATCAATTCGATCTAACGATTACAGTTAACTCCCAACTACCACATTCACCTATCCCACCTACTACTATACAAGATTCTAGACTTTTCTGGAACCTTCTGAAACTTTTTATCTTCTAGAAACTTTTTATCTTCTAGAAACTTTTCATCTTCTAGAAACTTTTAGTGGCCTTAGGCTTTAGTCTTAGGCTTTAAAAACCTCTTGGGAATAGCTCATTTTGAGAGGTTCATAACATTCTCCCCCACTCAATCTAACAATGCCCTTGTCGCTCCTCTAGCATGGAACTTTTGAATCTTGTCTTTGAATTGCCATAGTACTTCAACTGGTTCCCAATTGCCCTCACTCTGTGGTCTTCCCTTCCACATAACCATATACTCATGTCTGGGAGTCTGTCCACATCTCCTCATATGTCTATCAGCAATAATCCCTTTAACTTCTTTATCAAATGAATCCTGTACTCATATTGGGGCCCTTTGTGATATAGCTCTTATGGGGTCTTCCTCATCCTTGTGGAATGGTTTTAGCATGCTTACATGGAAAACCGGGTGGAATTTTAATTTGGATGGAAGTTCCAATTTGTAAGACACTCGCCCCACTCGTTTCACAATTGGGAATGGGCCCTCATAGCGCCTCATTAAACCTTTATGCAGTTATCCCCTCATACGTTATATCAAATGTAACTTAATAATCACTTGGTCACCTACTTGATATTCCATCGGCCTACGCTTCTTATCTACAATCTTCTTCATTCTCTTGATAGCTCGGTCTAAGTATGTCCTAGCTAAGTCATGATTTTCTTGCCATTCCCTTACAAATTTATATGCGGGAGGGCTGGAACTCGTATATCCTATTGTCACTATATTAAGAGTTAAGGGTTGCCTTCCTAGGACGATCTCGAAAAGACTTTATCCGATGGACTCATTCTTTTGTAGGTTCAACGAGAACTGCACCACATCTAACAACTTGGTCCAATCGCGTTGGTTAGCTCTTACAAAATGCCTTATGTATAATTCCACTAAAGCATTCACGTGCTCTGTCTGGCTATCTGTTTGAGGATATAAACTAGTTGAAAAGTTCAACTCAAATCTCAGAAGTTTGAACAATTTCGTCCAAAATTTCCCTGTAAATCACCCATCTCGATCACTCACAATGTTTCTTAGAAAGCCCCAACACTTTACTACATGTCTCAAGAATAATCGAACAGCTTCATCTACCGGGTACTCCTTTGTTGCTGGAACAAAAGCCATGTATTTTGAGAACCTATCTACCACAACCATAATTATACCATACCCTTCTGATCGAGGCAAACTTACAATAAAGTCCATGGAAACACTCTCCCATTGTCGTTCAAGAATGGGAAGAGGCTTTAGTAACCCTAGAGTTACCTTGTGTTCAACTTTGTCTTGTTGGCACACGAGACAAGTTCGTACATAGCTCTCAATATCTTCCCTCAGGTGTGGCAAAAAATACTTATCCTCTACTAAGGCTTGGGTACGGTGCATTCCTTAATGACCTGCCCATTTAGAATCATGACACTTTCTAAGTATCTCCCTTCTTAGGTTCAAGGATTAGGGCACATAAATTCGATGTCCCTTTGTGTATATTAGTCCATTCGCTTGCCAAAATCTCCTTGTTTTCCCTTCTTGATATTGGATCAATAGAGCTTTAGCCTACTTATCACTCTCCATCCCTTCTTAAATTCTAACAACGAAGTTGCTTTCAGGTTTGCCGGTGGTTTCCAACTCAACCCTTTACCTCAAAGCATCCACCATGACATTAGTCTTTCCTGACTTATGTTCAAGGTCAAAATCGAATTCTGCCAGGAAAACTTGCCACCAAGCTTGCTTAGGAGAGAGCTTCTTTTGAGTCTGAAAATAGCTAGTGGCCATATTATTAGTTTTAACCACAAACTTCTTCCCTGACAAGTAATGCCTCCATACCCAAAGATAGTATACTATCGCCATCATCTCTTTTTTATGCACTAGATATCGCCTCTCTATATCATTCAGCTTTTAAATGCCATAGGGTGTCCTTCCTACATTAAAACCCCTCCAATAGCAAAATCACTAGCATCTGTACATACCTCAAAGGGTTTGCTAAAGTTAGGAAGGAGAAGGACCAACTACTTAGTGATTGCCATCTTTAAGGTCTCGAGTGCCTGTTGTCTATCTGTACTCCAAACCTAAGGGGTATTCTTTTTAAGTAAGCCCTTAATGAATCTTCTATAATAATTTACTAAACCAAGGAAGGATCTTAACTTAGTAAGTATAGTAGGCTCCTTCCAATCCCATATGGCCTATACCTTTCCTTCATCCATTCTAATCTTTCCTCCCCCCATTATGTAACCAAGGAACGTTACCTCTTCTTACGCAAAAGCATATTTCTCTAGTTTCACATATAGATCATTCCTTCTCAAAGCTAAGAATATCAAGCAAAGGTGCTTTATGTGTTCATCCAACATCTTACTATATATCATAATGTCATCCAAGTATACCACTACGAATTGATCAAAAAAGGGGGGCCAAAACACGATTCATAAGTGCATAGAAAGTAGCCGGGGCATTGGTAAGGCCGAATGGCATGACCAGGAATTGAAAAGCACCATACCTTGTAACACAAGTGGTTTTGGGTTCGTCTCCTTCTGCAATCCTCACTTGGTGATATCCTAACTGTAAATCCAATTTAGAGAAGTATCTAGCTTCTCCCAACCTATCAAATAGGTTCGATACTAATGGAATAGGATACTTATTCTTCATAGTAACCTTGTTCAGGGCTCAATAATCAATGCACATTCGAAGTGATCCATCTTGTTTCTTCTGAAAGAGTATAGAAGCTCCAAAATGTGTCTTTAAAGGCCTAATGAAACCTGCTTCTAGTAATTCCTTCAATTGTCGCCTTAACTCTTCTAATTTTAAAGGTGACATCCTGTATGGGACGGTGGTAGGTAGCTTAGTTCCAGGTTCCAATTCTATCACATGGTTTACCTCTCTTCTTGGCAATAACTTCTTGGGCAACATTGGCGACATTATATCCCTAAATTCTTCCAATATCTCCCCCAGTTGAGGCGGAATGCTTTCCTGACCAATAGTCTCTTCCTTAACTTTTAAGGCAGCTAAGTAAGTGACTTCATTCTTCTTAGTCCCTTTTCCAATTGCATAGCCGATAGGAATTTAATGGCTTAGCCTACATTTCTTATGATGGGGGTTACACATTGTAAGTTGTGATCAAGTACACAAATGCAATTAGCCCGCAATACGATAAGTGCATCAATGCGATCTAGGAAATCCATCTCAATCACAAACTCAAAATCATCCATTGGCACTACTTCAACCCTCTCTTTCCCTACCAACCCCCACTATGGAGCTCTATCCCCTTGGCTACTCCAATAATGGGAACTTCTTTTAAATTAATTATTTTGAGCCATGTTTTGGTCCCCTCCACTTTTAGCCCCAACTTCTTTGCTGCCATATCAGAAATGAAAAGATGGGATGCTCCTGTATTTATGAGGGCATTAAGTTTCATACCTGCTACTGATACTTTAGTATACATCAATCATTTTCTTCTTTCGTTAACTTGAGACTTCATGGCACTAAGTAGATGAACTAACCCTACCTGAGCCTCAACTCTTTCATCCAAGCTCTCACCTGCCGTTAGCATCGCTAATCTCTCTTTCTTCAGACAGTCCCTAGCATAATGGGAACCATTATAGAAATAACATTTCAATTCACGGGGTTTCCATCGCTCCCTGTCTCTCTCTTCATGTGTTCTACCTCGATTGTTATCTCTTTCCTCTGCCATAGTTTTCCCCTTGGAAGAACTCCTACTCTTCTCCTTCTCAGCTTCCCCTTTCCATCTTCCCCTTAGGGTCTTAGGATTTGTCTTTCGAAATTCCAGTAGGCCTTCAACAATTACTATAGCCTTGGAGATGTCTTCCACTCCCCTTCACTTTAGTTCTAATTTAGCCCAAGGCTATAAACCATCCACAAACATTACCAAAGCATCTTCTTGGTTAAGGTTTGAGATCTCCAACATCAACTCTGAAAATTCCTTTACATATTGCTTTATATCACCCTTATGGGTTTGGTGACGCAATTTCTCCTTTGCTTCCTTAGCAGCATTTTAAGGGGAGAATTAACCCTTCAACTCTTGTACAAAGCTATCCCATGTGTTGATATCAGTTGCCCTCTTAGCCACCATATCATAGCTGAGTCTTCTAGATACATGGCAGCAGTACGTACCTTTCCAACATCATCTAAGATTCCTACAGCGTTAAAGTATTGTTCCACTCCCATCAAGAAGTTGTCTACTTCTCAAGTAAACCGTGTTTCGTTGAAATGCTTTGACTTGGGAACATTGACCCTATGCCCGTTTGGACGATCACTCCATTTACAACGGTGATTCAATAAGCCTTTTGCCTAGTAACATGACAATCATCATGGTCGGCTAACTTATCAATCATTGAAGTGTTGTTGTCTCCTCCGGATGACATTTTCTCCATAAGTAGTCCCTTTTCCAAGCTTTGATACCACTTGTCACAAGCAGATTCTGTCACTCAATCCCATGCGGCACTTAGCATTCGTGACCATACTAAGGAAGACTAAGTTAGCTTGTAACACACTTCCAAAGTTTAAAGAGAGAAAGTAAAGAGAGAAATTTTGAAGGTATGTTGTATTCACTCAAATGACTCATGTCCTACATTTGAGGGAAATACCTTTATATATACAGAAAGCCTTTACAAATTAATAGTTAAAATCAATTCGATTTAATGGTTATAGTTAACTCTCAACTACCACATTTACCTACTCCACTTACTACCATACAAAATTTTAGATTTTTCTAAAATCTTCTAAAACTTTTCATCTTCTAGAAACTTTTAGTGAACTTGGGTTTTATGAACCTCCTGGAAATGACCCATTTCAGGAGGTCCGTAACACATGCAAGTTGTTTCTCGTTTGACAATAGCCATTAGATCGTGTCCATATCCATGTAAGGGAATTTTCAATTTGTTCATATATATATATATATATATATATATAAATTTTTCCATATGACAAAACAAAAAGAAAAAAAAAAGAAAAGAAAAATCCATCTAGTCGCCATACCAACCGAAAAAAATATGTCCATATATTCATCACGGTAACAAAAATCTTATATGTAGATTTTCATGAACAGAGTTGATCTCGATTCCAAAATTGCTCCCTCTCAGAAAAGTATTAAAAGGCGAAACATTTAATAAATAGTTCATTCTAGACATTTTTTTTTTTTATCGTTATCCGTTTACTAGACAATCTAGGGTACATTAATTCCAACCAGTAAATTCCCTGAATAATTAAAAAGAATTGTAACAATAATTCATGGTCGATAATTTCCTAACCCATGAAAATTCATAGTTTCTAGATCGAGCAGCTTAACGTTGACTGTTAATAGTAAATAAAGGGTTTAGGACTGAGTCGATTATTGAACTAGTTAATTGCACACCAAAAAGACATCCATGACCCATAAGATAACAAAGATGCCTTGTTTCAAGATGCTATTTTATTTGAGTGACTTTCTTTAGGATACGATCTCACGTATTTTCGGCGACCACCTCTAAAATGACAAAGAAATTAAAGTCATGCAAATATCTTTACGTGTGTTTATCGTGTGAATTCTAAAAGCTTGTCAACATGTCTTTTTGAACGATTACAACTCTGGAAAACAATGGGACAACGTCCATAGGAATGCAACCGCACCGTTTTCAATTAGGGAAAGTGCCAGCTCTCTTCCCAAAATTAACATTTGCGATAATGATGGCTCTCAACTAATAAATTTGGTATTAAATATTAGATTAGAGTAGATAATTGGAGATCATTAAGATTTGATTTACCGCTAAATTTATTGTAGCCTAATCAAACATTGTAGGTTAGTATCTATTTGATTCATCTTTTCAGTTTTTTTTTTTAGTATTAATTCGAATTTTACTTTTGGCAAGAGTAAAATATTAAGAAAATAAAAATATAATTATATATATAGCCTTATTCAAAAAATTAAATACTTAACAAATTCTTATAAGTTTGAATTAATTTATCATTTTGTTTCACACAAATACCAATTTAATTATCCTTTTTCCAATGCATAAAATATGTATATATTTTTTAAAAAATACTCTCTCTTAAAAGTACATCAATTTTCACTCTTCAATACTTATCTCTAACCACCACCTTCATAATAATTATAAAATAAAAATAAACCAATAATAAAGATATATTTAATTAATATGATAAAAATACAGGAAGAGAGAGAGAGAGATCTAATTTTGCTGTCAACATCAGTGTATACAATTATAGGTAGAACTAGTCCTACGGTGAATTATACGAACTACGTACTCAAGCATCGGACATAATCCCCGAAAAAGAAAAAATGGTAATTAATTCATTCTAAAACTATGAAGATACATCACAAACACCTATGCCATCCTGATATAAGATTGTGGAATTTAATAAACAAACGGACGGAAACACCCCAGAAAATGCTGTCTCTTGCCTTCCCATTGGGTAATCAACCTTGCTTTGACAACGACAAAATGAAATTTCTTATGTATTGTATGGTTGAGATGGGCTTGAAAATTAAAAATTGGAAAACCTTTTCATTTTAACACAACCAAGTTCTTACAACAGAAATAATCTCATGAAACGAATCCTCCTTGTTCTTCCTTTCCTTGACTGCATCGTCGCAAATAATGTGTTCAATCGAGACGACGATGCAGAAGGAGACTCAGATGTTACCTGGACAGAACTCAAGATGCCAGGCCATACGATTGGCAGTGCTTCTAAATCAATCACCAATCTCTGTTCTTCATTTGGATGGGCTTCTGAAACACTGACATCCTGGGAAGGAAACGAGGAATACACTGGCAAGAGCACAAATTCTGTGGCTGTCCCGGTGGATGGCCAATTTTCTTCATCGGATGCTATTTGTGTCGGCCAGGAATCTGTTTCATCTAGCCAGGAAAGTGTAGAATCCTTTCCAGTCCATCCTCCTGCTTGTTTCCTTACAAGTTTCTTCCCTTCAGATGACGGTTTTAGAGCTCCTGGTGGTTCGGCTAGTCTTTACTTTCGTGTTCCCGTTGTCAGGCTCAATGTTACACCTCATACCCAATTGGTTTCATCAACTTCCCAGCCTGAATGTCATGTTATTAATATGGAATTAGCAACATATCCTCGACACAGTCGAAAATCACACGCTCTAGCCCCGAAAAGTTTAGGAAAAATGTTCCTTGGATTAACCTATCAGGCACTGTTTAGTTTTGTGATTTTCCACTATCAGGCTGCTGGCGATTCTTCTTCCGGTGATCATTCTCCGAGACCGCCTCGTCTTTTGCAGATTGCTGAAGTAAATCTGGTGATAGGTTTTGCTGCTTCTTTCATTGGGATATCATTAGGGCAAGCATATCCCGAAAAAGCAGTTATAATAGGAGGATTAGGATCTGTTTCTGCTTCAATCAGTTTCTTCATCATGGCGAGCATGGTCTTGACAAGCATATCCGAATGGGTGTGTTGGCTTGGTGCTGCTGTTTCGTTGTTGGCTCTTGTTCTTGCATTTATAAAGGGTAAGACTTACTAATCATCATATAAAATTTTGGAAGTTCTCGTTATTACGGTACCTTTTCGGTATTCTCTTGTTAGTACTCTTCAGATTGATCATGCTCTACATGTTGCTCCATAAATTTCTGCGTCCATAGACAACTTAAAGAGCTGTGTTGGTATAAATATATTATCCATATGTGTAGCCTTTATTTCATAATTTAGCATCCAAATCTACTAATTTAACATCTATTAGTTTCTTTGTTTAAAAGGAGATTCAATCATTGCAACAAAACTCAAGCCAAAAAAGTAGCTAAAGTTCAAACATTTTTTGGAACAGCAAAAATTTGATGGAATAAGAATATGTATAAAAGAGATGCCTAAAGTATCCCTCCAGAGATAATTCAATGACGCATACACATCTTAGGAGAGCAAAACATGGAAATAGTTATGTGCATGCACATTAAACCTTCCCAAGGAATGATACAAAGTATTAATTCTCTTACCAAGCATCTATAGGGAATGACTTTGCTATATAGATCCATAGAAAATTTTCTTATGATAAGTAATAATATCATTTTGGGCACCAAGACTAAGAGGATATAATCTTTGATTCAACTCCTTTCATACCGTTTTGAGGCATACAAGAGAGAAAAAAAAAATATGATGTATATATTTGGGTTAGTGGTTGAAGATACCTAAAGAATTGGCAAATTATTTTATTGTAAGTGAAAAATCCCATATAGATAACTAGATAAGTTGTATGGAAAAAATCCTTACATTAGTAGCTCCTTTGTTTCAATACATTTGAGCTACTTCACAGGGAGTATTGGTAACAAACTGTAGTTTTTGAATCATAAGCAGTCGCTACTCAATTCATTAAAACTAAAAAGATAAAAGAAGATCATAAAAAATTCTTAAGGTAGAAATATAAAAAGTAAAACTAAGGCAATTTGTCGATCTACCCTTTGATGAACATAGAAGAAATATCTCATGACCAAATAGGATGGAAGAGCATAGAAGGGCTCCTAAAACAAAGATGTGAAAGATAAGACAAAGAAGATTTATAAACATTAATTCTATGTCCCTTAGTTATTTATCATGGTGACGTTTTGTGTGAAAAAAAATTGAATGGCATGGACCTGATATTACCAACAAAATGAAGGTTAATGTACATCAACATTATGGTCAGTTAAATCTAGAAGGGTTAGAACATGTTGTCCAATGTGTTCTTAACATTCCTGGAAACCTTAGATCATTACAAAACATTCTTCCATTTAAAAACTTCCCAAATGTAATATATTTGCATCCAAACTTAGGATAGGCTAAAACTACAATTAAATTGTACCTAAACTACGCGATTCTCTAAAACAATTATTCAAATTAAGCTAAAACTAAAACTATTTATCCTTAAAATAATTTACATCCTAAAAAATATCTAAAAAATTTTGTAATTTTTTTTTTCTCATTTTTTCATTTTCATCATTTTTCAATTTTTTATTATTTTTATAGTTTTATTATTTTTATTATTTTTGAGTTAGGACCCTATTTAAAAAAAAACTATAACTATTAAGGGCAAAAATCGAGTGTTTATAGTTACCTTTTTAGTATTGTGCATGCATTATATTATTATTTTCCTCTATTATTATAAAAAGTAATTATTTTGCTAGTAAATAAATTTTTATTATAAATTGATTTATTTGTTATATTGTACTATTATTTTATATAAAAGTTACTATTATAAATTGTGTCACATATTGTATTATTATATATATTATTATATTATTTTCAATTCTTACCTTAACTAATGAATTTTATCGATTAAATATACTTGGAACATTGAATTATAAAGTAGATGTTTTAATAAGTACTAGGTTAATAAAGGGTCCATTAATAACATTTACATAGAAACTTAGTTATTGATCAGCTGAAGGTTAATATATGTACTTGTTCCTAACAAATTCATGCTAGTTATTAAGTTCCTTTCTTGTTGAATGGTTCGGCTGTTTTATACCACACTTAAAGTTATGGATTTTTAGTTAATTGTCGAGAGGTTATCTTAGGTACGTGATGCTTGTTTGTATGTTTATACTTATTATGATAGCAAAGATCTAATCGAACTAATTTATTTTTAGCCTAAAAAAACGGTTTATTGATCGCGCTTGGCCTGTTTGTTCTAGGGGCTCGCAATAGTAATTCTCTAGAGGAGCAATCATTGATCATATGTAAGGATTTCCTAATTGATTCGTATATGGGATGATGTAGTTAGAATATTAGGTTTTTGGTCATTAAACTTTGGACTTTGAGCATAAAGCACTTAAAAGAAGACTTATATTATATCCATCTAGGTATGTAAACAAAGATCATGATATGGTAGGTTTACGAGTGTTAGCTTATTGATTGCTGGCCTAAATTAAAGATAATTAACTTAATGTTTATTTATATTTTATTATAATTGCATTATATGCATGTATATGTTCTAGGCTTGGCATCTGTATGTGTTTATACACCTATACTAGGCTTTGACTTATTCTTCTATTTTTACAGATATAGATTGATTTAATAAGTTGTGATGAGTATGAAAATTACTATTATCAGGTTAGAAAAAAGAGATGGTTAGTTTTATATGTTATAAAATGTCAAGATCTAATTATTTAGTATATTTATAGTTAAAGTGACTCACCTATAAGTCATTCAAATTAATGTATTAGGAGAATTGATATTTTATATTTGATAAGCAATTATTACAAGTGATTTTAGAGTTTGTAATTGGTTTTAGAGTTTTAATGTATTTCTAAATAAAAAATATACGTAACAAATTTTAACGCTCTTATTACAATAATAATAGGTTTTAGCTATCTATAATTATATTTTATAGTTTTTCAAAATAAAAAGGGATAGAGAATAATTTTTTCCTTAAAAAATTAAAAATTGTTTTACTTTTTTCGTATCAGTATTTATTGTTATGATTAAGTATCATCAATGGCCATTTGCAGCTACCAACATTCTTCGCAGCCAACTACTACTCAAGTTAAAAGTTGACACGGTATATTGAGATTTATCAGTGGAATCTTTTAATTCGGTAATTGAATTATATCAAGCGGTAAAAAGACATATTTTTACCATTTACGACGCGATGTGAAAAACATATGGCTATTGCATCGGGATTCTATTGTTAAATTCGTTATAATTAAGTAATATCTCCATAAAAAAAATTAGATTCGAATGGCTATATTATGTTATAATTGAAAAAGAAAAATGAAAAAACTGGAATTGTATTACAAGAACAAGACCACGTGTGAACAAACATATGTAAAATGTATATTGGGTGAGACAGAGAGCGTGTCGGATTCGGTTAGAACTTGGAATGATACGCGACATTTGGGGCAGGATGCTCAAATGAGCCTTACCTGAGCCCAATGCTGAAACCCAGTCACATAAACAATTTGCGAAATTCGCCAGCCCACATTAATTGAAAGGCCCTTCGGCAACGTGCATACCAGAAATAAACATTACTGTAGCTAGATACAAATAACCTCGGCGGTAGATAAAACAATAGAAATTATATCATAGAAAAAATTATCACTCTTTGGACTTTTTTTTAATTTGATTCGTTGTACTATTTAATTTTAAGTCAAAGAAGGACTCAGCTGTAAGTAAAATATAATAGTATCTATAACATTTAAGCTAAAAAGGCGAGAGTAATTATCATATAACTTCCATTCGGCTCCACACTTTATATTATCTATTCTATTATTATTATTAACGTAATAGCCGTTCCTCGTGTCCATTTAGTTTATTACTAGTAGACATACACCTTCAATACGTGTGCTTAAATTAAAGGAAAAAATACATATCCCTTTAATAATTTTGAGACACCACATAATTAAGTTGCATATATATATAAAAAAAAAAAATCAATACCCATACAAACATTGTTTAATATTATAGATTAGCCGATAATGCACCTTCGCTACAAGTATAAAAATAATTAGATGAATGATTAAGAAAAATGATACGATGGTATGCCTATATGACAAATGTCTAGAAAAGAAACCAAGTATCTATGAGATTAAAAGTTAATATTCATTGCCTATATAAAATTTTAAGTTATAAAATTAGATAAAAATGAAAAAAATAAAATTTCTTATTTTATTTTCAAAAGTTAAATTACGAATAAATTGTACAAATAACTTTATAAAGTAGCAACCCTTCCTTTTATATAATATAGATATATATGATGAAATCTTCAATCGCTTATTATGGGTGGGCAATATGCCAATCTAAAATTGAAGTAATATCATTCTACAGTGTTCTTTCTAATTTATTATTATTATTATTATTATTATTATTATTATTATTATTATTATTTATTATTATTTTGTCATGAAGAATATTTTGATTGAATATTCATTGGAAAAATGCAAAGCCAAAAAAAAAATGATTTTAAAGGTTATAATGCATATTAATGGAGAAAAAAGGAAGACTCTATTTCAAGGATTAGTTTTATATCATAGTAAGACATGTTACTAAACTTATATAATTTCTAAATTTAAGGTAGCATTTAATTGTAAAAAGTAGACTAGATAAAAAGAACTGAACAAAATAAATATAAAGAAAACTAGACATGATAAGCTTCTTGTACCATGTTTAATTTACACAGCACTAAACATAAAAATTATATTAAAAAATTAATTTTTTATATTATAAAAAATATATATTTTTTGTAATATTTAATAAAAATAATATTAATTAACTCAATACTATAATATAGAAAGATATTTTTAATAATGCAAAATATTTTTTATTTTTATCCAATGAATTTCATTTATATATCATGGTATAGATAAGATAAGATAAGATAAGATAAAATTTGAGATTTTATTTAGTCCATTAACCTAATTTTTGTTTAATCACTAAGTAAAATTATAAACTAAGTATAAAACAAAATTTTTTGTCTGGTCTAATATTACAAAAATTTTGCAACTAAACACTACCTAAAGCATACGACTAAATCTACCTAAATAGATATCTTCAACATAAACAATCTATGAATAGAGATACTAGAATTTTTCCTTTAGTTATTGGTATTTCCATGAGCTAGTTGGAAGAAATTTAAAGCAAATAGTAAATACATATAGAAAAAAAATGAGCTTCACATATTATTTTAGACTTGACTGCCAATAAATTTAAATTGGTAAAATCAAACACACTTCATTACTTTATATTTTATTTAAATAGGATAAATAGGTAATAGATAGTTGGCTTACTTGTTATAAGATATTATGTATCAAACCATGCATTACCACCATATTTAAAAAAAGGTAAATCTTTTGTACTGCAAACAAATTGATTAGATTTAAGTATGAAAAGCTAGATTAATGACCAATATTTCATTGGTATCTCTACAAAAAATCACTAACATGTCAAAGATTTGTACTCTAACTAACCAATATTAATGATAAATGATGCAAATGTAAAACCACCAAGCTCTTCCAAAGTGTAGAAATTACACAAAGTAAATGGACAAGACCGTAACCTACAAAAGGAAAGCCATACTTGTTAGATTAGGCATAGGAAAATTATTTAACAATATAAAATAAATAAATATATATATACATACATATATAACAACCTTCAAAATAACTACCTCATGTTCAATATATAGCATAGATTCCTTGCTTATCTTCAGTACTATATATTTTAGTACATCTTCCTGGTTGTTGAATACAGAGGGACCTTAGCAAGCGCTTTGAGTAAAAGCAAATCATATCTACATATAAATAAAATAGGTAAACAACTTTATAGGTCAACACTCACAAACTATATGTTTCAATATAAACGTGACCAATGAAAACCGTAAAGGTTGATTTATTTGTTGTTATACCTCCTTTGCTTTCTACTTTTCCCCTACTTTTTTTTCTTAATATTGAGTTTGCAAATGTTTAAGCAAGACTTTCTCAACAACATAGATAAATTCAACAAAAGCAAAAGTTGACTTATGGTAAGAATTAAAAGGTGCCTATTCAAGAAAAAATTGTAAATCACATGGCGCTTTTTTTTTTTCTCTAAGGAGTTGACAATAGAAATTACTTCAATTTTGAAAGGATTTGTAGTTTCCATTATGACAACATCAAATTCATTATAATCTACAAAAATCACTTAAGGGCCATGAAATAAAATGTACTAAATAGTTTTTTTTTTCTTTTTTTGTTAACGGAAATGTACTTATAGTTACAAAAGAAACTTTACAAGATAGCTATGTGAAAGCGGAGATTTTTTTTTTTTTTTTGGGTGGGGGGGGGGAGGGGGTTGGGGGTTGGGGTTGTTGGGGTGGGGAGGGATGGGGTGTTGGGTGTTGGTTAGGGTTACAACGGACCCAAAAATCGTACATCAAAGCCCTTTTAACCTAATCATTTTTCTTAACCACAACACATAGGATAACAATTGAAAATAAATGCTAAATAAAACAGATATCTACCAAACACTTTTCTTCACCTTCACCAGCATATAAACTCTTTCAAGTTTAATTACTCAAAAACAATAAGCAAGAGCTAGCCATAGTTTGACCCTAACCAATTCATTATTCTTTGTTCATCAGTTGGATGGTTTATACCAAATATAGTAAGGAAAACAGAGAATGAAGCAAGGTTTCAAATTCTTCATTGCTTACCACATCATTTAGCACTATTTTGAAGCCGAAGCACAAATTCTCAAACTCCTCTTATACTACAATCAAGACAAAATGGAATCATAATGTGAAAATAAAATCAGAAAGGAAGAAATTCAATCCTAAGAGGAAGATAAAGTAAGGTTTTTTCTATTGGTTTCTTTGAGAGCATAGAATAAGCAATCTCGTCCTATGCTTACAATAGGCATGTTTCAATGAATGTGTGCATGAGAGAGATTTTGTCCATATAAATGTCCTTAAAAAAAACAAGAATTGAATACATTTTAAACAAAAAAAAAAAAAATTTACATGTATAAATTTTGAAAGAACTATAATCTCCAATTAAACAATACATCAACTAAACTTTCAAAATTCATAAACATATTTTGCCATTCATCGCAAACCATAGATTTGTAAAAGTGACATATGTAAAGCATTATCCTCTTGTTGAATGATCCTTAATGATAAAAAATAAATTCAATATCACAAAGCAAGTTAAATTTGTGTAAAACTAAAACTACTAAGCATCTATAATTATTAAATTTCTCACATGCATTTTAATAAATATGCAACCAAATTAGAGGAAAAAAAAATAGAAACTTGATAAATGACACAAAGCTTAAAGATATTAATCATAAAATTAGATAATAATATGATAAAATGGAAGGGGATATTACCTTAAAGGTGATGATGGAACCATCTTTAATGTAATCGTAAAAATTCCCTTCGATGTAAATAGAAACTATATGATAGTTACACTGATGGAAACCGAATAAAAACTCTACAATAGCATTAAACAAAGTAGAGTTGAATAAGAGTGTATTCTTTTCAATTAGTTGCAAAATAGTAACTCTATAAGCTCAAATCAATTCCCAAATGATGCCACAATATCTAACTTTACCTGCTATAATGAGGATGATATTGAAGTTTCCAAATATTGGATTCTACTTTTAATATCATATTTTGATTTTGCTAGATATTCCATAACAAAATACATTTTGATGAATATTAACTTGCCAACCTCCATCTCTTTCATGTTATTACCAAATTTTGCTCAATATTTTGATTTTCAAATGACTTCTTACTAAATTTAATAACCCATTCTAGAGGTATAGTATGAAATAAGTCTATACTATGCTTTTTTCTTTTACCTATGATTGACTCTTTTATTTTTTACTACTTTGCCTATATATGCAGTTTTTGGGCATTACATTTTAAGATATCAGCCTTCTTTGAAAACTTTCTCACAAGCATAACAACTCTAAGTACCGCAAAAGAGAGAGAGAGAGAGAGTTTATGGAACACCCAAACAAATTCATGCTATTTCTTTCCTTTTTCAACATTAATCAAGCACAGTACCACTTTAAATCACACAGCAATCAAACAACAATATGTTATCAAAGATTCATCATAAGAAGTTACAATTATACATGAGGAATGATCTAATTATAACTAAAGAGAATCAATTAATGATAATCATGTAGAAAATCCTTTTTAAAATATATATATATATAATTTTACCTTAAAATGTAATTCTCAACAAAGATTATGCAATATCACGTCATTTTCCTAGCATTTACTGTGAGGGATTCTCTATAAACTAATCAAATAGCAAAATATCAAAATCATAATGCTCACAGTTTTCTCCATGGATCAATAATTGGAATTCAAAGTTTAAGGTTCCTAGCGAATTCACATAGATTGAGTGAAAACTATACCTTTACATTGAAATCTAAACCTACATGTTGAAAAGGAAAAGAACTACTGGAAAGGGAAAAAAATGATTTCGTTGTTTGAATGATCTAGGTTAGTGATAAGGAAAGAGGAGAAAAATTATAGTACGAGAGAGGAAAAGGTAACATAGGATAGAGAGACGAAGCAAAGTGAAAACTATTTAAAAGACTTAAAACTAATCAAAAGCCTAAATTACAATAAAGTCCTTCGTAAGTATGATGTGTCTAGTTAAAGGAATTTTCTGTTCATATTTTTTACTAGATCGATCCTACCCTTCATCCCACCTTTGATTTAATGTCCTTCAAAACTAAACCATTAAACTGATTGTGGTTTAATTGCTTAGATCTAATAAATATTAAATCAACGTTATGATGAAGGGTGTGACTGGTCCCATAAAAAATATGGACAGTTAGAGAACATATGCTACTTAAAATGTAGGAAAATTTTATGGTTCAAACTCTATTTTTACGGGATCCATCTTGCACTCTACTTTACAATTCATTTTTACTTCTTTAAATTTGAACCATTAAGTTTACAATTTGTTTAATGGTCTAGATTTAAAGGAATGTAAATCAAAGGTGGAGCGAAGAGTAGTACTGGTGCCATAAAAAATAAAAATGAAATCATAAAAAAATCCTAAAATATGGTTTCAATGGTTGGATAGTGATGGAATATGGAGGATAAATTACGGAGTTCGAATATTGGAGAGTCAAATAACGGTTGCACATATCTTTTTTTTTTTAATAAAATTTCTTTCACTTTCTCTGTTTAAATTATCTTCCCACTTAGTAGAAAGTTATTCGTATCTCAGTATTGCTTTCCAATTCCCATGTATCTTTTTTTTTTAATGCCTTACAATAACTGTCTCACATTTTCAAGAGATTCTATGTTACCATTCTTATTTTTTATGGGACCAACCCCACTTTCCATTCTACCATTCATTCATACTATTTTAAATCTGAATCATTAAATTTATAATTAATTTAATGGTTAAGATTTAAGTAAATATAAATCAAGGGTAAGATGAGGAATGGTACCTATCCTATTAAAAATAAAGACGGGACTATAGAAAAATCCCACATTTCCATATCTTACTGTCACCATTGAGACTCTCACCACCTATCTTTAAATTCAATAAGGTACATTCTTGAACATTCTTTTTCATGATTTTCTATTCTTTTTTTTTTTCATACTTTCCTTAAGTTGTAGACAAAGACATTCTTTCAACTCTTCTTCTTCATTAGTTTTTGTCAAAGTTTTATCAAATTATAATTTGTGCTTTGAGATGGCCTCATGGGAGAAGAAGGGATGTCGCAGTGGAGTTCCAAAATTGTACTTTGTTCTATTTTGAGGAGCAAAATCGAAAAGAGACACACCACGATTTTCTTTTCATATTTTATGGAAAAAAATGTCGAGTCAACAAGATACATGCTTGAACCACGATTTCTTTTTATTTTCTTCCACAACTTTCTTGAGATCCAAATAAGGACATTAATGGATTCATTTTCCTTTTTTAGTTTGTATTTGTTAAAGAATATTAAAGTTTATTAGTTTAGTTAGCTTTGATAACTTATTTTGTACACATGTCAAAATTTCATGAGTTTTACTTTTGAATATATATTCTACTTATAGCTGGTTAGAGAGTGAATAACAGATTTTTCTTTCATTCACATTTTCCCTCCTTTGTAACAAACTTTTTCATTGGCTCCATTACTTTGAAATCAATAAGTTTTCTTCAATATTTAGCATATCCTACAAATTAATAGTTTGAACGTAGTATTAGAGCAAGGTTAGCTAAGGTTAATTCTATGGAATTGTTCTGTGATTTGATCATGAATAACAATCTTGATTATAATGATCTTTTATTTCTGTTCGGATATGATAATCTTGAAACATAAATTACAAATGTTGTTTTCATTGGTGTGAATTTCATGAGTTGGAGTAGATCAATTAAGCTCACACTTAGTGCTAAATCGAAAATAGGTTTTATTGATGGTATTTGTTTGAAACTAAAACCTATTTTTGTTGATGAGCAAAAATGGATTCATTACAATTTTATGATTCGTTGTTAGATATTGAATTCGATGGTTAAGGAAATTTTGGAGAGGTTCATTTATGCAAAATTTGTGAAAAATTTTTACAATGATGTATCTGAACGATTTGGTTTGTTAAATGGTCCTTTAATATTTCAGCTTCAATCTAAGTTTGTAAACCTAAAATAGGGATCCCTTAGTGTGACTAAGTATAATAACAAGTTAAAAAAACTTAAGGATGAGATGAACAACATGCTGCATGTACCTATTTGTGAATGTAGAACGATGGAGGCTTATACTTATGATTTGGCTACCAAGTTTATGGAAGTTGATAATAGGAATAAGCTATTATATTTCTCGATGGGACTAAATGATGTGTCTGGGAATGTTAGGAACTAGATTTATCAATGGATCCTTTGCTAACTATTAATAAAGCATATTACTTAGTGTTTCAAATTGAGAAACAAAGAGAATTTACATCAGGCAATGGTGAACATTAGGATGTTAAGGGATAGCTATGTTTAATTGTAGATAATAAGAAGGATAGAAAAGGAAAAAGCTTAACTTAAGTTACCTATACTCACTACAAAAGGACAGGTCATAGTATTGATAATTGCTTTGAATTTATCGATTTTCCAAAATGATATAAGAAGGCTATTAGAGACAAGAAAAGTGCATGATTGGCGGCCAATGTTAGATTTAACATTTCTTTTGCAAATGGTAGTCCCCTTGATGATACTTCTCTGAATGCAAGGCATGGAATTGCAGTAGAATCACAACTTATGAATAAAGTCTATCATGAGGTACTTAAGCTACTCGAAACTAGTAGGCAAGGATGAGCATACTTTAATGCTGAGTTTTGTAGGTGATTCTTATACTTTGTCTTCTTTTAGTAGTTTAATTGGTTCTTGGATTGTTGACATGAGAGCATGGAATCACATGATACCACATTCTCATCTCTTATTTGTCATGGCCCAACTTTCTAAGTCATAATAACCCTATTATGTAAATCAACCTAAACTAGAAGCTATCCTCCTTAGTTGCTAACATAGATATAGTCTACACAAAGCAAGCAACAACTCAACCAACTTTGAGTAGCCAAATGGACACCTATGATATATTATACCTGTGGGGTAATACTTTACAAAATATAGTTTTCCATATATACAAATAGCTTAAGTCCTTACATTTATTTTTATATACATCATAAGTTTTAATACTTTCAAAAGTACTTTACAACTCCATAAGAAGACCTTACTACAAAATATAGATACATCAGCTAGCCAACAAAAATTATAAAGCCTCTTAGGAAAACCTTATAGTCTATCCACAAAAAGAAAAAAAAATAAAAAAACATCTTAAATATTGATCCATTCATTAGTCTTCAACTCCACACTTCCCAACCCATCAAAACTAACCTATAGATTACTATAGCAAGGCATCCATGGGTACTATTCTGTACTTACAAAATAATCTATTGGGATGTGAGCTTAACTAGCTCAGCAAGAAGGGATGGAGTCATAAGAATACATTAACAAACATAGTTGTTCAATCACTATTTAAATGCAAATACAATAGACAAATAATAGAGAATCCTACAATGTTTAACTAGTTCATTGTGAAGTTAGAGTAATTCTATCCACTCTAACCTATATTTCAAAGAGTTTCGATGCGACACTATCAAACTAAACATAGGCTTATGTAATGGAGAACATCCTCCTTCCTAAACAACATTTGAACTACGGATCCTAATCTTGCCGTGATCCCCTCTCTTGTCACTTAGTTTGACTAAGAGTAAGAAAATGACCATTTCTACTATCCTTAACGAATGTATCAGTATTTAGCTTAATAACCTAATTGTTACCACTATTGGGTTATGAATGTCAGGTTTAGCCTTAGTCATCTTAAGATTAGTCCAGATTATAAAGTGAGCAACCAAGTTCATATACACAATATATGTTATGCTCAACCAGAAAAAAAGCACTTGAAGCTCACTCCCAACCATCAATTAGTAGCATAAACACATACGTTGCATACATACAAATAATCTAGCTACAACCATAGACAAGCACTCTTAATTCTCCAAGTATGTTGACATGATATTACAATATACTATTTAAGTATCGATCCCAACTTACTTGATATTAACATAAGTTAATCTTGCTTCTCATGCTCAATCCCTTTGTAAGTCCCTAAACAATCAATATAAATATTTTAGTTTCACTAAATAGAAAGTATATGATTACTTTTTTAATGCCTTACATATAGTTTAAATAGATTTATTAAGTCTTAGATTAAATTTTAATTTATTACTAAAGTCTCTTCTGAACATTAATCTTAATATAGTTTTTAGCCTTGGAACTTTCTAAACAAGTGTTTGATCAATAGTGCTAACCCAATTTTTATTTAAAAACTATTTGTAACAGTATTTAGAAACAATTTCGTCAATCAAGAGCTCTCTAAAAAATATCTGAAAATATCCTTATTACTTAGGAACTCTCAAAAGAAGGTATTCGAAAATAATTCTACTAATTAAGAATTCTTTGGTTAACATGTAAATGCTATATCAACTAAGTATTTCATATCATACAACTCTTTAATTAAGTCTTTAGAACAAAAATTAACTCAGTTTTCTACTGGACTAACCTTCTAAAAAACAATCTAAACAAGGTCATTCTACAAGTTTACTCAAAATAACTCATTCAACCTCATATTCTAGATTATGGACATGTTATATCACGTTCATAAATCAGGGTTAACATATCAAGAAACACCATATTACCAAATATTTCAAATTCATATACTTAACTATTAATGTATTAATCCCATAACCACTAATTTGCCCAAATTTCACCTCTAACTCAAACCACACAACTCTAGATTGATCTTCACAGTAAGATATGATCCAAGTATACCTCAAAACCTAGTACCAAGAGTTTTATTAAACTCTATACACTAAATCCTCTAAATTGATCGATTTTGCTCAATTTCTTAAGGAAATACTATATCCACTTAAAAAATTTTCAATCTAATTTTTTCCCTAAAAGTATATATATATAAATATGTACAAATAAACCTTTTTTTATAATTTTTGGAATTAATTTGATATTTTTTTTTCAATTTAACCAAAATTAGAGACAAAATTAAACTCATCGAAAAATTGACCTTCGGCCACCACCTTATTAGCACTCCTAGCCACTACCTCTCCTATCAAGGGGTAGTGGTGGTTCACTCTCAAGTTGCCTCTATACTTAAGTTTCATCAAATAGCTTAGTTTGCATAATGTTTCATCTTATTTTTCAAAAATTTATTCCTATTTTGTTCCTCCTAATCTAGCAATTTTCCCAAGTTACTAAGAAAATTTATGATCATCAGGAGATGTGTTGGTGACAATTCCTATGTTATTAGAATGAAATATGGCATTTTTTTCTCTCTCTTCAACTCTTAAGTACTCTTAATCTTGTTTTGCTAAGTGTCATTTAAATGTTGTTTCCAATCCACAACTATCCTTTATTAAGCCATACCTTCCTTAAGATGAATCCAACTATTTAGTGATTTTTAACAATTTTTTATAACTTTTCTTATAATTATATAGCTAATTATGAGTATTTTAAGGTATTTTAAATATTTCTAGGTATATAAATATATACAATAATTATACTTAGGGTACACATACTATATTTATATATTTTTTAGGTCATTTCATAATTTTTTGTGTCTAAATAATCTATCTTTGATGTTTAACTATTTTCTATTATCTAATTTATACAATTACGTAGCTAAACTATAGTATAAAGTAATTTAATAAAAATATCTATTTTTAACTATAATTATATTATTTTATTAAATTTCAACATTATGGATTCATGATGTCCCTTCATCTAATTTATAGGATCTACACATAAATTTTTTCCTAATTGGTTAACTCCTACGTTCGCTTCAAATTAGTAGCTCAAAATCTAACGCATAAAACCATGAACCCTTAAAATCTAATACATAAGACTAGGGAAATCATATACATAATTTAATGGGCCTCACATTGTTTTCCACCAAAACACTTCTTAAGCCTATTCACATTGTTTTGCTTTGCCTTATGGACAAAGGAAACAAGTAACACTTGTTGGAAATGTTCGTATAAATGACAAAATAGTCTTGATAGATGTTTTCTTTGTACTTGACTTTCAATACAACCCTTTATACATAAATAAGCTTGCGTCAAATACAAACTTGAAAGCCACTTTTGATTCACGTGAAGGCTTATACTAAGACCAGAACTTTGAAGTTATTACAGTAGCTAAGAGCTATTATGGGCTTTACATCTTAGAGTCTCAAGACTTTTTTCGGTGTCCTTCATCTTCAAACAATACTATAGGATGTTTTCTTAACAAAAGTGTAATCCATGTTAATAATAACATGTCCTTGCAGTTGTTACATAATAGATTAAGACATGCTTCCATATCGAAATTGCAACATTTACCTCATATTAAGCTTGGTTTTTTCTTTTCGATTTTTATAAATTAGTCTTCTTTAAATCAATTAATATTAAACCCTACCTGTTTAATATTGACCATCTATTAGGGTTTAAAGAAAACTTATTCTTTTTTTATATATATATTATGAAACAGCTTTAGAGTCACCACCTGACTAAAGTCCAGAAAAAAAAAAAGTTATAATCAATTGGATGGATTAATTATAGCGTAGCTATTAGTCTAACGATAAAACCAATTTTATAAAATGGCTTTTGAAAACTAAATATTTGAATCCAAGTACTAATTTTTAAAATTTAAACAGGTATCATCTTTTAACTTTCCAAATTTAATTTTACTTTACAAATACCCTTCCAATAATGATTATTTACAAACTATAACCCATTTACAAAAAGAAAAAAAAAAAGAAAAAAGAATTTAAAGAATTATCTACTAAAAGGGGAAAATTAATTTTTTCATTTTTTAAGTCGCCTCGTATGTATGGGTGCCTATATACCCACTATTTGGGATTAGACTTCCGTAGTTCATTTCAAAAATATTAACAAGTTGGCTGATTTTAAATTTGAAAAGTGATTGAGTTTATGTCTCTTAGCCATTTTATTTTATTTAAGAAAAACATTTAAAATAAAAGAGTCCTAACTTGGTGATTTTATTTTTGGGAAAATTCTAAAATATTCTAATTTTTTTTTTTAGAAAAAGGTCCATTTGTTTTTATTTATTTGGAAAAAAAAATTTCTAAGTGATAAAAAATTTTTAGAAAAATTTTAAAATACCTAAATGTAACTTTCCATGAAACATGCAATTACCATGGCTAATATGTTTAATTATAGAAAAGAAGCCTAAATATAAAAAGAAAGGCTAAACCATAGAAAAAATGTCTAAATATAAAAAAGAAGTCTAAATCATAAAAAATATATTTATTCATAAAAAAGAAGCTTAAACATAGAAAAGATGTTTAAATCATAGAAAAGATATTTGAATTATGGAAAACATGCCTCAAGAATTTATTTATTTTATTGAAAAAAGGATTTTTTTTAGGTAAGAGAACATCTTTAATTTTTATTATTATTATTTTTTACTTTTTTTATTATTTTTATTTTTTATTGTATATTATTGACTAAAACATAAAAATAAGTAACTCAAACAAACTAAGTCTTCTCCTTTCTTTTTTCTTTTCTTCTATTTTTTTTTCTTTTTCATTTTTTTTCCTTTTACAATTGCAAATAAAATACAATCATAACAACAATAACAAAAAGAAAAACAAAAAGTATGATATTATAAAAATAAATAAAAACAAAATACGAAGAACAAAACACAAATCGAAACCAAAGAAAAGCTAGACCAAGTTAAAGTTCACGCAAATCCCAAAAAAAGAAGTCGTGTAGAGAGAGAGACAGTGGCATTGTAAATGGATTTAAGTGATTGTGAATCATGAGTTAATGGTTTGTAGTGAAATGAAATCCCCTATTTATAAGTATCATAGTCAAGTTAAGAATGGAAAATATTAAATGTAATATAATTTTCTTCCATGTTTGGGTTAAGCAAACCTAGACAATATATTATGCTAAATACAAAGCTGTGCATGTAGGAGTGTGTTAGAATATATCCAATATGTGTAAAAGTGTGCCGAAGTGTATCCAATGCGTGTAAGAGTGTGCCTACTACATTTAGAAGTGAGTTGGTAAATGATATGGCCCATGATGTAGTGATGATGTGGTAATGAAGTGAGAAATGAAAACAAAATATGCATTTTATACCTTCCATGAATTGAACTTAGGATCTTTAAGTTATATGTAATATCAAGTCTAAGTACTTATCTAGAGAGGTTGTTGGTTTTTCTTTAATTGCATATATGGACTAAGTCAACTTGGGCCAAAGTCAACTTGGGCCAGATTCAAATCTAAGCTCAAGCTCAATGACCATTTTTTTATTTTATTTAAATTAAAAATTATATTATACTAAACTATCTAAAAGATTTATTATTTTCTAAATCTTCTATTTTTTCTATTTTTCTAAATTTTGTATTTTTTTTATTTTTTCTAAAATTCTTTTTTTGGGTTTTCTTAAATCTTCTATTTTTTTTCTAAATTTCTTTTTTTTTCTTTTTTTCTTTTTCCATTTTTCCTAATTTAGGATCCTTTACCTTATTGAAAAAATAAAATGAGGCAAAAAATGGGTGTCTACAACTACCTTTCTTTATGGTGAAGTTTGAATAAAATTTTACCATAAAAACAAAAAAGACACTATTTTTTTCTCAGGGGTAACTTTAACCTAAGAAGCGCAACAAATCACTAACTAGCCTAGACTTAATTTACTTGGGATTTAGCAAAAAGTTTAAAGAGAGAGGAGACGCTCTAAGGGTTGAAAAGAAGAAACGAAGCCTGATAGTGCCCTTCTAGGCTCACCAACCTAAGCGAGGGTATCTCTCGGAGACTAATAACCCTAAGCTGGAATCAATTTGGAAAATCTAGTTATGACTTTCTAAGCTCATTAACCTAGGTGGAAGCATTTCTTAGAGACTAGCAACCTTAAGCTAGAATTAATTTAAATACCATAGTTGTGCCTTTCTTGGGCTCACTTACCTAAGTGAGAGCATTTTTCGAGGACTAGCAACCTTAAGCTAGAATCAATCTGAAAAACCTAGTCGTACCCTTCTAAGCTCACTTACTTAGGCGGGTACGTTTCTTGAAGGTTAACAATCCTAAACTAGAATCGATCTAAAAAACTTAGTCATGCTCTTTTGGACTCACTAACCAAGGCAAGCGTATCTTTCGGGGACTAACAACCCTAAACTAGAATTGGTTCGAAAAACCTAGTCGTACCCTTCTAAGCTTACTAACCTAGGCAAGGGTGTCTCTCGGAAACTAGCAAGCCTAAGTTAAAATCAATTTGGAACACCTAATCGTACCCCTCTAGGCTCATTAACCTAGAAGGAAGCATCACTCGGAGACTAGCAACTTAAAGTTAGGATCGATTTGGAGAACTTGGTCATGCCTTTCTATGCTCACTAACTTAGGCAGGAGCGTCATGTAGAGACTAGCAACCCTGAACTAGAATTGATCTGGAAAACGTAATCGTGCCCTTCCAGGCTCACTAACCTAAGCGGAAGCGTCTCTTAAAGACTAGTAACCCTAAACTAGAATCAATCTGGAGAACCTAGTCATGCCCTTCTAGGCTCACTAACTTAGGCAAGAGCATCTCTTGAAGACTAACAACCATGAATTGGAATCAATCTGGAGAACCTAATCGTGCTCTTCTGGGTTCACTAACCTAGGCAAAAGCATCTCTTGGGGAGTAGTAACCCTAAATTGAATTTAGAAGAAGATCCCTTATGGGCTTGCCAAAAGGAATTAATGAAGAAAAGCACCATATGGGCTCATTAAGAGAAATTGATGAAGGGAAGTGCTCTACAAGCTCAATGAGAGGAATTGATAAGGGGAAGCGCCCTACAGGCTCATTAGGAGGAATTGATGAAGGGAAGCACCCTACGGGCTCATTGAGAAGAATTGATGAAGGGAAGTGCCCTACAGGCTCACTAAGACCTTAAAGAGAGTTTAATGAATGGAAGACGAGATAGTGCTTTAAGATCTAGCTCACCCTAAAAGAGGGGTCATTACTTTAAGAGCTAACTTTAATAATAGTGAAAGATGAGAAGTGAGGAAATTAAACTTGTTTGAAAAATTGCTTGATTCAAAAAGTATTTATAGATAAATCCTTTGGTGAAAACCATTTACGTAAAAAAAAAAAAAAACAAAAACAAAAACAAACAAACAAACAAACAAACAAACAACAACATTGGGGATACTTTCCTTCATTTGGGTAGAGTGAGAATGACCTAGACAATTCTGGTCAACTTTTTTAAATTAAGTGTCATGGATTAAAAACTTGGCCACTTAAACCAATATGGACTTAGATAAAAGATTTGTAACAAGCCTTTACTTTCTCTCTCTCTCTTTTTCTTTTTCTTTTTTATTTTGTTTACTAACGGATAAAGAAGCCTCCCTTAATAATCACATGGGGCCTCTTTTGTTCTCTCTAACCTTGATGCTGAGCCGCCTGGTAGAGCCTTATGATTCTAAATACCTTTATTTTTAAGAAAAAGGTAACTCATGACTAGTTTAGTCGAAAAGGACTTCCTTGCAAACTTTCAATCGTAATTACACTCTTGACTATAGTCCCAAAATTATAATCCATTTTGCATATGATACACCTTCATTAACCTATTGGGTCTTTTTCTATTCAATCATTGTAAATTTAGGCTATTAATCAAAAGGTTTCTAAAGAGGACTGATGAGAAGGTCTATTTTGAAAGATTTACTTATTCAACCTAGGTGTACAAGTAAAGAACCTTTTAGGAAAAATAAGAATTATGGTTGGCCTAATTTCAAAAACAAATTTTTATTAAAAATAAATTATCTTTTAAGATCGGAAGAGCTTTAGTAAGTAAGGGTGGTGTTGTGGGTAAAAAGGTCTTGTATTTGTAGCTAAAGATGTATAAAAGGGCTTTACGTCTTGTAAGGCTCATGAGATTTGGAATGAGCATAAAGGCTTTGAGAATGTTTGGGCTTTAATTATAGGCCTCTAAGCTCTGTTCAGTTAGGGCTTTTCCTTTTACACATAAACCCTAATTTTCAAGCCCTTTTTTTTTTGTTTTTCTTATTTTCCTCTCTTTTTTTATTGTCCCCCTTCTTTCTTTATTGATCATTTTGCCCCATCATTTCTTACTCTTTCCTTTTTCTTCGGCCTAGAAAGTAAATATTCATATTGTCAAGTCTCTGCCTTTGAGAGATTTAAAACCCTAACCCATGGATTTTGAGCATATGAGCTCGGGTAAGGCATGTATAGGCTTAACGTGTTTAGAAAAGAGTCAATCTCTTTTTCATGTTAGAGAAAGATAATTTATCAAAAATGAAATTTTTCTTTGAATTAACGTTATTGAGGCAAACACAAACCAATTTTATCCTTCTTTCCTAATCAATTATCTTAACCTCCGAACTGACTTATTGTAGGGTGGTTCTTAATTGGGTTCAAATTTGAAAGTTTTTCAAATAGGTCCAATGGGTTTAACAATGGATAATTGCGTTTGGAATTTGAAAATGAATGCCTAACTTTACTTCAATCTGTGTATCAAATTCAAAATCGACTTCCTTTAAGGAAAGAGCCCAAAATATCCTCACTCCAATGTTGCTCAACTCTCAAAGTTTTTTTTTTTTTTTAAAGGTTAGTGTATAGGATGGAGTTTGCCTCTTTTCATTCTAAAACCTTTTAAAAGTGAATTACCGCTTCCTTAGGGAGGGATTTATTCACCCTGGTGTTAATAATATTGCAATTATTCAATTGAAAAGGCAATAACGTTATATTATTCTAATTGTTACAAAACTATTCAAAAAATAAACTTTATTGAAAACAACTTGATTCTTCTTTGCCCCTGCCTTAACTTCCTCCATTCAAGCATCTAACTATTTAAGACAACCCGGGAGCTTATCAGAAGGCATTGGTATATTCAAAAGAAATGGAGCTTTAGGCGTCTCAATTGAACTACCCCATGACTTAAAGAAGGAACGACTTGTTATGGCTCTAGTTGAATGACTTTTGCATCAATCAAGTCTTAAATCTTGTTCTTCAATCTCCATCATTTTTCAGTGGCGTGCCCCTTCTAACCAATATGATAGTTACATTGGGCTTTTGGGTCAAAGCTGTATGGTTTTTAATTCGAATTAAGGGCTTTACTGGCTATAATCCTTACTTCCTTTAGATGATGAAAGATTTGGGTCATTGAGATCTTTAGTTGAGTGAATCATCCCCTCTAAGCCCCTTGGGCTTGTTTTTTCTCACTCCTCCTTAGCTCTTTTCTTCTTAGGCCTCCTTTATTATTTGGGCTTATAGAGATTTGATCAATATCAAATATCGAGTGTTGAAATCTTCTAAGTATTGAGCCCACTGCCATTTCTAGGTTTGTAATGCTCTTCTATATCATGGCTACTTTTTCTTTTAGATTCGAGAGTTTCCTTTCCAGATTTGAATCTTGAGATATTTGGAGAGTAGTGATTATCGAGAATAGGGTCTACCACTGTTGGGCCATCTGATGTATCATCTTTTACAAGGAGGCGATTTTATCATTAGCCATTGGAAGAATTCTTTACCAATTAGCAACTTTTTTTTTCTTTTCTTTTTTTTTTTAATGAGAGAGAAAAAATCCAAATAAAGATGGTGATTTTTTTTTTCTTTTTAGGTTTTGGTTACAAGTTTATGAGATTTATTTATATTTCCCTGTGTGAGAGAGAATGAATGGTTAGGTGAGCTCTATTGAAGGACTATCTATAAGGAAGGAAAGAATGAAGAACAATAGACTAAAAAGAAAAATTATTATTTTTAAAAGATTAAAGTACAGAGAATAAACTAAAGGAAGCCTAACGATTATTTTTAATGAAACTTAAAATTTATTCAAAGTCTTTTAACTACATCTAAAGTTTCTAATCTAACTCTCATAGTTAGGCTTTAATCTTGTCCAACATCTCTAAAGCTCAATTTATGGTCCTTTCACTTTTTTGACCTAAGCTAACAAGGCTCAATTAAAGGCCTCCGCGCGTCTAGCCCTTTGCTTCCAGTAGGTAACCTCAACTTGTAGCAGCTGCTTATGGATTCCTATGGCATCTAACAGCCTATTGACTCTTTGATTATTCTCTTATTTGTTACTTGTCATTCTAAGTTTACACATTTTATAGACAAAAATCAGTCATCAATGCAACAAAAGAAATCACATGGAAATATGAAAATATTAGGATCGTTTGGGTTAATACATTATTCCTTAAGTAGCAACCTTATTGTTATTTTCAAAAAACTTGACTTCACTTGAACATTAAGAGGGTTACAATTCTTAAGAATAGTGTATTAACTAAAGTTTGAAGGAGAGTATATACAATCAGGGTGAGTTCTAAAAGGTCCTTAAACTTTGTGACCTCACTTGTTTTTAGAAAACACTTTCATTGGTCATATTAAGCTTAAGTGAGGTTGGCCTAATCAACCTTGAGTAATGATTACATTACAACACCCGAAACCTCCACAATGGCCTACTTGGTCTTAGGATCCTAAGATGGCCTAGGTCTAATCGCATCTACCTTGCATATTTGATGCACCAGAAGACCCCTCATGTCTTAAGGCATGTTGTATGCAAAATAAATATGATAATTAAAACAAAGTATACACATAAGTTAATAACAAATAAATATACAAACAAATAAATAAATGACATGAGTATTTTGAAAAGCAATTTTAATCTTGAAAATTATTCGAGTGGCTAACCTTCTTGATGTCCTTAGTGGAGCAGCTAAGCTATCGAGCCTAGTTTTTTCCTCCCAAATTTTAAAAATTAGTCTTTTTTAAATAGATCAATGTTAAACCTTACTAATTTAATACTGACTCTCAACTAGGATTTAAAGAAAACCATTTTTTTTTTTTATATTTTGAAAACATTTTGAAATCACCACCTGACTGGAGTCAGGAAAAAAAGTTAAGTTACAACCAATTGAATGGATTTGTTATAACTTAGCTACTAGTATAACAATAAAACTAATTATATAAAACAGTTTTTCAAAACCAAATATCTAAATTTGGGGGCTAATTTTTAAATCCTAAACGAGTATCATCTTCTAACTTTCCAAATTTAATTTTTCTTTTCAAATACCTTCCAATAATGATTATTTACAAGCTATAACCCATTTACAAAAATAATAATAAGAAGAAGAAGAATTATCAACTAAAGGGGGAAAATTTTTTTTTTTCATTTTTTAAATCGCCCCATACATATGGGTACCTATATAACCGCTATTCGGGATTAAACTTCCACAGTTCTTTTAAAAAATATTGGTTGATTTTAAATTTAGAAAGTGGTCGAGTTTAAGTCTCTTAACCATTTTATTTTATTTAAGAAAAAATCTAAAAGAAAAGAGTCCTAATTTGGTGATTTTATTTTTGGGAAAATTCTAAAATATCCTAATTTTTGAAAAAAAAGGTTCATTTATTTTTATTCATTTGGAAAAAAAAATTCTCAATGATCAAACATTTTAGAAAAATCTTAAAATACCTAAATGTAACTTTCCATGAAATATGCAATTATTACATACTTAATTATAGAAAGAAAGCCTAAACCATGGAAAAAAAGCTTAATTATAAAATAGGAAGCTTAAACCATGGAAAAGCTGCCTAAATATAGAAAAGAAGCCTAAATTATGAAAAATATATCTAATCATGGAAAAGAAATCTAAATCATACGAAAGATGTCTGAATTATGGAAAACATGCCTAAAGAGTTTATTTATTTTATTGAAAAAAAAATTCTAAGTGAGAGGACATCTTTATTTTTCATTATTATTATTTTTTTACTTTTTTATTATTTTTATTTTTTATTAAATATTTCCGACTAAAACATAAAAATAAGTAAACCAAACAAACTAGGTCTTTTTCTTTTTCTTTTTCTTTTTCCTTCTTTTCTTTTTCTTATCTTTTTTTTATTTTTTGTTTTTTTTTTCCTTTTACAATTGCAAGTAGAATACAATCATAACTACAACAACAACAATAATAAAAAGAAAAGGAAAAAGTACGATGTTACAAACATAAATAAAAACAAAAAATGGAGAACAAAACACAAATAAAAACCAAAATAGAACCAGATTAAGCTAGAATGCACACGAATCCTAAAAAAAGGAGCAATGTAAAGAGAGAGAGTAGCATTGTGAATGGATTTAAGTGATTGTGAGTGACAAGTTGATGGTTTGTAATGAAATGGAATGTACTATTTATACGTATCATAGTTGAGTTCAAGATGGAAAATATTAATTGTAATATGATTTCCTTCCATATTTTGGTAGGGCGAACCTAGACAATATGTAATGCTAAATACAAAGTTGTGTGTGTAGGATTGTGTCAGAGTATATCTAACGTGCGTAGGTATGTGCCTACCACACTTAAAAGTGAGTTGGTAAATGACGTAGCGGTGATATGACTTATGACATAGTGATGAAGTGGGAAAGGAAAATAAAAGATGCATTTTGCACCTTCTATGGATTGAACTCAAGATCTTCAAGTTATATACAATATCAAGTCTAAGTGTTTATCCAAATGAATGGTTGGTTTTTCCTTATTTATATGTGCAATATGAATTACGTCAACTTGTACTAGATTCAAATCTAAGCCTAAGTTCAATAACCCTTTCTTTATTTTATCAAAACAAAAAATTATATTATACTAAACTATTTAAAAGATTTATTATTTTATAAATCTTTTATTTTTTGTATTTTTTATAAATTTTATATTTTTGTGATTTTTTTTCGAAATTTCTTATTTTTTAAAGCTTTTCTTAAATCTTCTATTTTTTTTTTGTATTTTTATAAATTTCTTATTTTTTTAGGCTTTTTTTTTAATTTTTTGGTTTTCTTAAATTTTCTACTTTTTATATTTTTCTATTTTTTTTTTGGTTTTTCCTTATTTTTCTTTTTTTTTTTTCATTTTCCTTAATTTAAGACCCCTTACCTTATTGAAAAAATAAAATAAGGTAAAAATTAGGTATCTACACCTTGGTTTATAGACATTACTCTGTTGAAATTTCTTTGTGAAACTTGTTTGCTGGCTAAATTTCATTGGTTATCCTTTCTACATAGAAATTCTGCATCTCTACATCCTTTTAACCTTTTAGATTGATGTTTGTGGTCCATATAACACTAACTCTAATTTTGGAGCTAAATTTTTCCTTAATATTGTAGATTATATGACCAAGTGTACATGGAAATTTCTCATGATGCATAAATCCCATGTCTTTACCATTTTGTCTAGATTTTTTACATGTATCAAAACATAATTCAACATTATACAAAAAACAATTCATCCAAATAATGGTGGTAAATTTTTGTCACAACAATGTCGAGACTTATTTGCTAAGCTTAGCATATTTCATCAAAAAACTATTGCGTATACTCCACAACAAATGGAGTGGTAGATAGAAAACATTGTCACTGGTTAGACATAGCAATATCACTTTATATTCGTGCTAATCTCCTTAAATCTTTTTGAGGAGAATGTCTTCTTGTTTCTACTCACCTCATTAATCTCATACCAATGCAAATAATCTACTAGAAAACACCCTATGAAATGTTATATAAAAAACCACCTTCTTATGACCATTTAAGAGTTTTTGGTTGTCTTTGTTATGTTGTTGTCACTCTAAATTCCAAGGATAAATTTGATTCTAAAAGTAAGCGTTGTGTGCTTGTTGGTTAACCTATTGATAAAAAAGGATACACAGTTATGATTTGGAATCTCATAAAATTTTCATTAGTAGAGATTGGTTCTTTGTTGAAGATACCTTTCCTTTTCAAACTTCTCATGGTGATACAACTATTGTTCCTCATTATACTGATTCTGCACTACTTCCACCTTCTCCTATAGTTCCATTCTTGTTGAACACACACATACATCTTCAGAATATGATGTTCCTTTTACCAATCAACCTACACATAAAAATATTCCTATTCAACAACTAGAAACTAACCACAAATATCCTGTCATTCGTACATCACAAAGGCCTAAACGTCCTCCTTTTTCACTTCAAGATTTTATGTGTAATGTGCATAATAGTTTTCTATCTACTAGTTCCCCAAGTTCTTCTCATTTTTACACTATTTTTCAGGATAAATCATTTGCCAATTTACCTCATGACTTTGTGATCTCTTTAGCTAATATGTTTACAATCAAAGAACCAAGGAACTACCTAAAAGTAAAGAATGATCCATTATGGCTAGAGGCTATGAACAAAGAAATCTTGACTCTTGAGTCTAATCAAACGTGGGGATTAACTTCATTGCTATTGGGAAAATAAGCTATAGGATCGAAGTGGGTTTACAAGATTAAATTTAAACCTGATGGAACAACAGAAAGATATAAGGTAAGGTTGGTAGCCAAAGGATACACATAAGTTGAAGGAGTGGATTATACTATTACATTTTCTTCGGCAACAAAATTAGGTTATGTTCATCTTTTGTCAGCCATTGCACTAATTAATTCATGGCATGTGCATCAATTAAATGTTAATAATATGTTTTTGCATGGGTTTATAGATGGGGAGATTTATATAGTTCCTCCCAATGGTTATATAGCTGCAAAGGATAGTCAAGTTTGTAAACTTGTTAAGTCTCTTTATGAACTTAAACAAGCTTCGTGCTAATAGAATAAGGAGTTTACAAATTTTATTGTTTTGCTTGGATTTACACAGTTACAATCTAATTATTCTCCTTTTACTAAGTGGAGTTGATGCACTTCAAAATCAAGAACAAACAAGGCCAGTTGTAAGGTTAAGTCTAAGTTTGCCAAAAGTTTGAAATAGTGATGGGGAAGTGCACAAGAAAACAAGAAAAGAGAGGAAAACAAGCAAACCCACAAACAGCTCTAAAGAATATAACGCACTAATGGAACTTCTCAACACTCACGGCTTAGCTCGATATAACGTACGAGTCAGTCTAGTGAGGTTACTTGCCACCTAACTTTACTTAAGAATTAGGATAAGAGTGAGATAAGAGTAAACAAGCTAACGAGAGCAATGTTCACAAAAGGAAACATTTAGTGTATTGATGATAATCAAATGTGTTCTGCAACTACATGTACAATAGGTATTTATACCCGAGGAATCAGGGTAACTTGCTTAAAAATGGAAAAGATAAAAAAGGATATTATCCCAAAGAGGTAATATACAAGGAATAATAAAAGGTACAATAGATAATACAACTAGAGTGAATATCCTATATGGAGGATTCTGCCACATGGTTGCCTAGACACATAGTTCGCTGTATTTAGATGACTCTCTAGCAAACAAAAGAGACATTTCGTATGGTTAGCTAGATTTTTATCGTACCAAGGTACCACGTAGGAGCTCCATATAGATGTAGGCTCAAGCAAGTAAGAGTAGCTATCAGCATGCATGGGGCCTCTCATCGTTGCGATACAATTGATGCAAAGCTATTAGTCAGTTTGGACATGATGAATAGGAGTAAATGGAAGGGATGCACATTACTTTGAGTTTTGTTTATTGAAAAAGTACGTGCAACATGTTTACATGAATGATCAAAGCATTATGTTGTGTAATAGGTCTTTTATAAACAATGTAAACAATAATAATCTTGATGACAAGAAACAATTTTCTTTACTAAAAGAAACACTAGTAGCAAATTGTATGTATATTTAGCAACTACGTCATATTAGGTAGCTAATAGCAACGTTTTTAGCAATCAAATATTATTATTTAATACTATTTTATAATACTTTAGCCACCGATATTTCATTGCAAAAGGCAAGATTCTTTGCTACCAAATGATATATGGTAGTTAATAGTGTAATTTTTCACCACCAAATGTCATTTATTTGCTACCATATTGCAATGCTTTTAGCTACTATATTCTATAGAAAAAGGACTGGTTTTTTGCTACTAAAATATATTTGTTCAAATATATTTGGTAGCTAATAACAATGTATTTAGTAACCAAATGTCATTATTCGCAACCACTTTAGTGATATTATTAGCTACCAAAATTTAATAGCAAAAGTAGCAAAAGGCATAACCTTTTGGGATCAACTAAAATTGGTAACCTGTACCCTTTAGAAACTTCTCAATTGCTACCAATTGAAAATTAGTAGCTAATACTTTTGGCTACCAATTTTTAACTTTTAGCAATCAATTATGGTGGTAGCTAAATGTTAAATTTGTAGTAGTGCCCTTTTTATACTTAGTTAAGATTTGTTACGATATGTTATATTTTCTATTTACAATTGCTAGTTAGTTACAATCTACAACAGATAAGACATTTATAACTAATTTCCCTATGTAACCCTTGCGTTGTTTTTGACTTACATTATATGATGGAATCAATAACCAGCTTTTTAATGTTCCTTTTCATAACAATTTCCTCTCCCTCTTGAAAAACCGTGTCCTCAAGGTTGTATGTCGATTAGCGTTTTTGAAATTGTTTCAAATCTTCCCATTATGTGTCTTTGATAGGTAATCCCACCTATTATACTAAAAATTTTTTCACTATGTATCCATGCCAAAAAATCTATCTAGTTCCCATGATTACAAGAGGCACCACTAAAGGGTGATTAGCCACTGCCTCCAATGGCATATCCAAAGAAGGTTGCATAGAACCATAAGCTTTCTGTAAAGCTAATATACGAAAAACATTATGGATCTTGTAATTTTCTAGTAGCTCTTCTCATATGCACACGACCTTACTTCTTTAAGCATCTTATACAAACCATAAAACCTTTTTTCTAGCTTATGATAAGACTATTGGGATAAGGATTCTTGTTTATAAGGTTACAGTCTAACATAAAGCATATCCCTAAGAACCAATTCAACATAAGTTTTGTCTATTAGCCAATTCTTTTATTATTTTATGTACTTGAGCTAACTAACAACTCGACCGTATGATAAATGATCCTTAGTCTTTAGTTTAGCCTCTATCACATCAATTTAGAGGCACCCCACATATAAGATGAAAAAACGGGAGGTTATCTACCATATACTACTTCAAAAGGAATAGTGTGAGCTCCTTCATGGTATGATGTATTGTAAGCATATTTAGTCCAAGGTAAATATTTAACCTAATCCTTAAAATCCTCCATGACAAAGCTTCTTAAATACTGTTGGATGGTTCTATTTTAAGGATACAATCGAGACAGGTTTTACGAAACTTAAACTGGCCCTTATACAATTTGGCAATTCCTAAAATCCTATGAAAACCATATGGGGTTTTACCCTATATTCCAAAAAAGCCTATAAGATGGGTTTTTATAAGAGTTAAAAAACTCTATAAGAACGAGTTTTTATAAGGTTTATATAAGATTAAAGAGAGAATAAAAGGGAAGAAATTAAGTAAAAGTAAGATTATATTTACTGAATTATACAATAATAAAAACTAAGAATTAAATGTGTTGTTCAATGTAAAACTTATATAAGATATGCATGTTGTATAAGTTAAAAGTAAATATTTTTATTAATACATACTCTTTTTATCAAGTCGAGTTTCCCATTAGTTTTTTTTTTTTTTTTTGTAATCCCAAACCCAACCCTAAATCATATCTGGTTTTGAATCATATCCTAAAACCCGATCCTAAACTTTATAAGGTTTTTATCGATTTCGGTAAGTCAGGTACCCTTTAACAACTCGTCTGGTTGCATCCTTAGTTCTATTTAAGACTTTTGTTTGTCCATTAAATTAAGAATGATAAGCACTTAAGAAGGCTAATTTAGAGCCACTCAGCTTGAAAAGTTCCCTCTAGAATTTACTCATAAAAACAAAGTCTCTACCAAACATAATAGCCATTGGAAATTCATGTAGTTTCACTACCATCTACACAAATAAAGGCTATCCTTGTTGCCTTATACTATCCCTCTAATGCCCCTATATGATAGTGCTTAAAAAGTTTGTCAGCAACACATGGACTGATAGAATAAGTTATTAATTTAAGGAAATAAGTAATAAAATCAATGCTAATATCTTCTTAAACTCTTTCTAATATTGGTTATAATAGCATCAATGCATCCATTTATAGGCAAATTATATACTTTTCTAGGTTTATAAACTATTCATATACGATTATATAGATACATCTCATGGTGAGGTATGTCATGCAATTCAAAGGGTGTTAAGAAGTCTAGCATGTAACAAATCAAATCCCAATTAAAGATTATTATAGCACTTTGATCTTATACAAGGTTTTAGAGGTCATTCTTTATTCAAAATAAGCATTCCTTTTCAAGACTACGAATTTTAAATAGAAACTATAATACATTCCCATGATACCAATCAATCTAACTCATACTCTCTAGATTCAAAACCAACCTAACAAACACTGGGACTCTCAAGACTAACAAACTGTAATAAATCTTACTTTCTTCTTTCCACTACGTTACAACAAATTTGAAGTTTATGTCGTCATTTAAGTACCCATCTTCCAATCCTCTATCTTAGTTGAGGTTTAATTAGCATCATGCTTATATCATTCCTAAGGTCTCTTCCAATGTCTATCTTCTGACTTTGCTCTCTTGAAGACTTTAAGATATATTTGCTTGGCTTCCTACTTGTTAAATATCCTTAAATATCAATATTTTACCTCTTAGCATCCAAATGTCCTTATAAGGTCTATAGACATATAAATATTGTACTCCTATATTTCTTAAGTGTTGCCTACCTAGTATCATCTTATGTTGGCTTAAAAAAACTCAAGTGAATTTGTCAAGCTTTGCTTTGGTACAAGGAGGTGTATTAAAGAAACAAACTTACGACCTTAAGTAAATATCATCTAAATACCTAAGTGGCTGAAATAAATATATACACAACATACAATGGTATGATCTAGCTAATTATATTAGACTAAAAGATTTAATACAGAGACCACTCAAGATATACCACCAATCTTTGGGATAACATACTATCTCCATACAATACCCCTAGTGGAATCCCAATCTACGTACAATACCTATTTCTTGTCTCTTTTATGGTAGTCCGATTCCTTCTTAGGTATTAATAATATTATCAATAGATCAATCCATGCCAATAAATCAAATCGAGTGGAAAATGAATTACTACATCCAGGCTAGCTACGAATGAATTCTCATTTGGCTCTTTGCAATTTACTTATACAAATCTCATCTTTATTGTTAGTTATGGGAACTAATCGGGTAGATGGGATGTAAATGACTCCTAGTGTTATGTAGCCCTTACTTAACGATCAACTTGTAAGAAGGCCCTTGTGGGCTTATCCACAGGGCCTCTGATACTTAAGTTAGCAAACAGAGATTATGAAGATTGTAAAGATAATGAAGGGATGTGTGAGTATTTAGGTTGTTATGTGTTTAGAGGGAACTTCTACGAGTGCTTAAAGGTGCTTAGAGTGAAGAAGGTTCAAAGAGAAGAGAGGAGAGAAGATCAGATCACGTACCTTTAGTTCCTTTCCCTAAGGGGCTTACATAAGGACACATGTCGCCCTAGGGTTTGGTCGTACTCGTCATTTTCAAGGGGACATGAGTTGTAAGGATGACAGCATGGCTCTTGTAAGCCCCAAAACTAGCAATTTGAGTTTTCGATCGGTTGAAAGACCCAATCGAACCTAAATTATAAAGTAAAGTTAGAAATATTAGGAAAATAATCCCGTAAGTTTAAATTTAAGAAAATAAGCAATAAAATAAAAGAATATAAAAATTCCAAATTTTAAGTATATAAATCGTTATTTATCGAAAATGCGTAAAATGCATTTCGATAATTAACGAATCGCTTGAGATAAATTATATGTATACTAAATATCATAAAATAACCTAAATAATATTTAGGAATATTTATTTGTACTATATATGAATTTACATGCATGTAGAAATATGCATAATTACTTAAAATACACGTAATGTGCTAAAATCATACTAAATAATTAAAGAAAATTCATAATTAATTAAGGAAAAATAAATTAAAATTAAGAAAATAAGGAATGATCTAGATATAGGTCGTGGCACTTGGGAAAAATAAGAAAAAAATCGGCCAATTAAATTATAACAACACAAAAGTCAAAAATTAAGGGATAAGGCAATTGTCTTGTCCAATTTAATGCACAATAATTATACTAAAGAAATTAGAGAAAATTAGGGAGAGTAGAAAATTGAGAGAAAAAACAAAGAAAAAGAAAAGAAAAGAAAAACTGTGCAGTTAGGGCCACAAAGGAAAATCTAGATCCGACGGGCCGCTAGAAGTGGACAGCCACCACCACCACATGGTGGTGGCAACGCCCAGGTGGGCTGACATACCTATGGCCACAAACGGTGGCCGGAGCCACCAAAATCGGTGAGTTCGATTTCCAACTCGATTTTGTGTAATTTTAAAAAAATAGTAAATATTCTTAGAAAATTATAAAACTTGTTATTCTAGAATATTTTTGTATTTAGTTTTTAGAAAAAATATTATTTTGATGAAAATATGTCTTGTGATATAGGGTCCTTAAGAAATTATGCAAAACCGAGCATGTTTCGGTGTAGAAATAAATGACCTTAGGAGTGTAGTTTCAATCCCAAAATTTTTGTGTAGACCACTTAGCTGATATAGAATAGTGCTACGAAGCCTGTTTTCAAAAATTAATTTTTGAAATTTTTAGATAATTTTTAAGCATTAAAATAAGGCATAAAATGGATAATTTAGGGTTAATAAAGTAATTAGATGGTTAATTACTGATTTACTGAATAAGTACATGTTTTAGGATGTTGAAATCTGATGGAGTATGATACTTGTAGCATTTAGGGTGTTAGATGTAATTATTAGGTTAATTATGTAGTAAATGAGTAATAGGAAAAAATAGTAAATTTTAAGTTAATTTTGGAAATTAGGGTAATTAGGAGTAAAATCTGATTTAGGATGAATTTAGACATTTTGAAATGATAATTAGTGTTTAGAGACGATAATTAGAGTGATGATAATTAGAGTGATAGAAATATTAGAAGTGTATGATATACATAAAAGGTAATAATACATAATATGTAATTATTAGAATATAATAAATAGAAAATATTATAATAAAAATTGATATTTTGATAATAATAAAAATGTACAATAAATCTGATACGAAACTTGAATTTATGTATTTATATGAAAAATGTAAAAATTTCTCACATCAGGAGTGAATTTGGTACACTAATACGAATTTAAGTATACCGGATAAAATAAATACTGAATAGGGGTAATGATGATATTTAGAAGATTGGAAAGTAATGTGATTAATTTCACATTATGGGTTGAAACAAATTTCTAAGGTTGGAGTATAAAACACTACTTAGAAATCGAACTAAAACCTAATTTAGAAATTGATACGAAAACCGAACCCGAACCTAACCCCAAACCTAGAATAATTGTAAAAGACTTAAGACCTAGATAATTAGACATATTAAACCCTAAACAAAACATAACAATAAGCGTTATAGGATAAAATGAACCTATAATAGTTATATGAAAAATTGAAACCACGTTTGTGTTATAGGGATGATCGGCAATGGCCTGAGCAAGTCGGACCTTGAGTGAGCGAGCGAGGAGTCGAGGTAAGTTGGGATTAATACGATACTGTATTTTGGAGGCTTAAGATTATGCTTGGTTGTGCTTGTTAGATAATTGGATGTGTGCATATGCTTGATTATGGGTGATGCTATGATTTTGTTTGTTGCTCTGGCATGTATTGAATTATTTGTATGAAATGATTGATCACCCTAAACTAGACTTAATCAAATATACAACCAGTAATCATAATCAAACATGCATGGCAACCCATTAGGGGAACTTAGGACTTTTCGGCCAAATACAGACCCCTTCGAAAGGGATAGTGCAGGATTGCAATTGATCCTTTCTTCATCCTTAGCTGAACTAAGTGAAAAGAGAGGAAGTCGCGGCGAGGGTGAAGTCAGTGGTTCAAAGGTAGTCGCGGGAGGAGCGAGGTCTCCATTGCACAAGCCTGGGTTTGGTCGTAAGCTGTTGCATTAATGGCAACTCCTCATCCCGGATTAGAGTAGGCGCAATTTCTCTAATCTCACGATAGGCCGGACAACGTCATGCGATGGCATTTGCTTGCACATGCATTACACCTAATAAGTTGATTAAAAACCCTGTTGTATTTGTGGTATAGTTTTAAGTCATCCATCTTAACTTATTGAGCTGTGGTTGCTCACATCCCTACAGATATTGTGTAGGTGCTGGCTAAGAAGAGGCATATAACTACCCTGAAGCTAGCAACTATTGGATCCTGGGGAGTGAGGAAAAACATTGAAGAATTAACACATATGTTATTACTTTTCATTTCTGAATAATGTAATAACTGAATTATAGTGAATATATATAAATTTCCTCACCTTCTTAGGTAAATGATTTATTTAAATTACAAACTGTTTACTTCAAAGCGGGTTAGTCGTGGACACCTTGTATAGATCAAGTCTAAGATAGCGGTTGTAAAGCCAACTTCTATCTTATGATGGTTTACATGGCGGGGCTGCTACAACTTTGCCGTTTCGGGGTGTGACAGCTTTATGCAGGCGACCTGGGCAAAGTGAGGTGTTCAATGTTGTTAGAGTACTCGAAGGATCCCAGACAAGTTACTTACGGTTAGGTCGAGGTCGCTTAATGAGTATGTATGTATTTACATATCTCTCTCTATATATAGATAAGCGTGTATATATGTATATATATTAGTTACTGGTAAGGTTAGTAGAAGGGTAAATTCTTACATTAAGGCTATATTATCCTATAATTCTTTTACTTACATAGTGTGTATATGTGCGCGCGTGTACGTATGTGTGTATGTACGTGAGTGTACATGTATACATATGTATGTGTACATATACATGTACGTGCGTACGTGTGTGTATGTGTGTGCATGTGTGCACATGCACATCCGCACGCGTATTTTTGCTAGTACTACCTACTCTCACTGTAATTCCTCTAATGTTTATTTGATTTTTAATTAATACACTTTAGAGCAAGTTCTTACTATTCTAGAACTATTACACCCAATAGTGCTAGAGTCATAATAGTCACATACAATACACCAACTTACAATAGACGCCAATTGCTCAATTGTTATTGTAGATTTAGCTTTCACACAACTCATACAACTAAATAACTTTAGAACATCTTCACTTTTACAACTATCATCATTAACAATATATAGAACAAAATATGGATTTACATTGAAATTTAGTATAGTAAATTTATAAAGAAAATCCCAATTTCAATGCTGACTATACAACAAATTAGACTAGGTTGCTTTAGAGGCTCAGTTAACTCCTAAAACAAAAGATTAAATAGAGTGCTTCACCTTTAGTTTAATCCTTAATCAAAGTTCTAAGTCCATCTTATCTGTGTTTAAGGATTGGTTATCCATGGTATATCTTCTAAAAATTGCATAGAAAGTCTATTAGGATGTAACTAACCATCACTCAAAAAATGGGGCATAGATAGAAGCATGCACAATACAATAAAGAAGATAAAGTTATAAAACAAATTAGTTAAATACAACGCATGAACAAGTAAAATGTCATTACACAACATTGTCTAGTCCATCATGAGATTAGAGATCGATTTCACTCGCCTTAATCTGGGTTTGAGAAGTTTATGTTCTTTTAATGTGATGCCTTAACTTGGGGCCAAACCTAGACCTATGCAATAAAGACCTTGCCCCTTTCCATGACAACCTTCAAACTAGTTCCCAGTCTTACTGCTACCTTCTCTTTTATTACTTAGTTCAACTAAGATAGGGAAAAGATCATTCCTGCTATCTTTTTTTAATGGATTGGTATTTAGCTAAAGATCCTAACCATCTTCTAGTGGGTTGCAATGGATATTAAGTTAAGATTTATGCCAAGTGTAGGTTAATTTAGTTTTAAGGGTAATCAACCAACTGTATCCACTAAAATAAATCATAACATCTTAAACAATTTATAGTAAGGAAAGAATTTCACAATAGCATAGCAATATCCGATCACATACTCAGCATGCACAAAAGCCCTACTGACAAGTACAAGCAAGTACACACTTAAATCTCCAAGTACTCTAAAATAGTACTCCAAAATACTGTGAAGTATTAATGCTAACTTATCTTGAGTATTTGTTGCTCAATTAGTTGCAGTCATTGGGTTTAATTTTATCAAAAGTCTTTATATTACAATTAACATCTTTAGCACTTATTCACATTGTTAAAGTAATAGTAATTTACTCATTTTCCTTAAAGCTAAGTTCATTAGTTTTATTAGGAAGCTATTATACCTTAGTATTTAGGTTTTGGAGTAACTTTCACTTAGATTATCCTCTTATTCATTCTTTGGATTACCCTTTAAAACATCCTTTAAATTCCATTAGCCATAAGATTCTTAGTAAGGTGTTCTTTAATTTACTCCGTGAGCCTACTCTAGTTGTAATTCTCAATAAGTAACCTTGATTCAGCTTCTAAATAGGTCTTATCATGATAACTTTTCACAATGTATCCTTTGAACCAGCTAAAACACCTCATATTTTACTAAATCTTCCACATTCTCACTTTGTCTTCCATTTAAAATAACAACTAAATACATGCATCATCTTCTGTCTATTTGATAATATTTTATGGAAAACCCATTCAAATCTCTATATAGTTTAATATAACAAAGTTAGGTAATAGAATATGTTATGGTTTTGGCTTCAAAACTTGTTTATTATCGAAAGCAACCATTTACATGCATAAAATTCAATTCAACATTAGTATTCTTCGTTAAAATACACTTCAATTCAACTAAGATTAGAAGCCAAGCTATCTTAAATATACATATATATATATATATCTAATAAATTCCAATTCATTAATCTTTTATAAGCTATAAATTGATAAAATTATGACACATAGTTATGGAAAAACATTTTATATAATGTTAAACTAAATATTATAGGTAGTTTACAAAAGAATTTTGAAGCCAAAACTATGTCATTTCGGTTTTTGAAAATTGAATTGAAATTCATCTAAATTTAGCCATTTCTTAGAGATGATATATATAGCTACATAATTTTTACAAAATAACATTTTCCTATGAAACTGCATAAACAATAACCCAAGAATACAATTTTCTTGATTTTTCTAACCAAATTTAACATTTTTAAGAATTTAATGAAAATTGGAGCAAAATGGATTACTCATTGGCAAATGGCCTTCTGACAATCAGCAATAGGGATAGTAGTGGGTGAAGCTAAGCAATATGTTTTCCATCGATTTAATGATGGTGGTGGTTCATTTCCAGGTACCACTTAGACCTTTAAACTCCAAATCTCCTTAATTTTCCTCTAATTTTTATAAATTTTCTCCTAAATTTTCTCTCAACCTTCCTTAGCTCTCACAAATTTTTTCTAGATATCAAATTGTCCAAAATGAATCATGCGAGTGTTAGTTTGCTTAAATTGACAGGTTTGGGTTTAATTTTGATTTGTCATAGGACAATTGTTGTTGCTATAATCTTCCCTTAATGCCTACATAATGTTGTATCAAAATTCTTAGCTCAAGACCCTCTTTGTTGCTTCATTAAGTTACTATGTTGAAAACCATGAAATTCCTAATTGGCACATTGAGTTTATTATCAATTATTTGTGATTTCCTTGATTATTTTAGTATATTATGTGTATTTTGAGCTTTTAATTAATTTGCAGGCTATAAATTCTTACATATTAAACATATGTAAAAACCCAATTGAAACTCCTTTCACCAAGATATTATCTCTTTTGATACTGAACACCGTATTGTTTTGTCCCTTAGTACAACAGTTGCCTAAAGAATCATCAATCTTGGGATTGCTCTAACTTGAACACGTTTAACTTTGGAGTTCTAACAAACTTCAGGCTACTACACAAGAAAGTGTCACAATGATTAGAATTTTGTCACTTTCTATTTAAGGACTACTGCATTCTACCAACTCCCCCACCCCGAACTGGTGTTTTCATCAGTTTTGTTACACAAATTTAAGATAACCACTAGGATAGGACTATGCCCTTTTGATATCACCTATAACAACCAACTACAGTTTCTTTCATCGAGATATTGTCCACTTTAGCTTTTTGTTATTTCATTATTTCGTTTTCCAAAATCTAAAGTCACATTATGACTTGGACTATTTATATAGCCTTGTTGCAAATTTTAGATTTAAAGGGACGCTGTTCACTAACTCCCTAAATTTTGGATACTAGAACTTTGTGTCGAGTTGTGAGTTTACATTTAATCATCATCAAGCTATTCTCATCTCATGCATTGCCACGCTTAACTCCCATCGATTCCTACTGTAATTTACTCCAATTGCTAATTATTTGCCTATTATTTAATTAATGTAGTCATATTATGTACATATATTGTGGCTTCACGTTAATTTATGGTTACAAGTTCCTACATATTAAACTTATTCGAGTATGTATATATTTCATAATCATTATTTAAGTCAACTTATTAAATGTTTTATCCAAATACATTACCTTTAAAAGTTCACTAATTATCAAAAATCAAATTTTGTGTTTTTACATATAACAAGTAACATGACTATAATTATATTTTAATTATATGCATATTTCATTATTTTGTTTGTGAAACTCAAATCCACAAGGTCACCTCCACTAGTTTTACAGCCTCGTTGGAGATTTTTAGCATAAATGGTGAACTTTACAGTTTCGGGTGCTAATGTACAAATTGTTAATTTACAATGTCTTATCGAAGCCTTTTTTATGTTAGGGAAGGAAGTGAACAGGGTAAAAGTAGATGGCAATGAGAAATGATACGAGTTAGTTCATAGAGGATTATGTGGGAAATTTAGTTTTGGGGTTCGAATAAAGCTGAGAGTGAAAATGCCACGATGAGCCCAAAAGTGTAAAGCAATCGCACACTGGTTTCTTGAACATTTAATGTCATTTTTGTCACTTTACTCAAGGTGCACACATCTTAGGTTGTGTAAGGAATACATAAAATTGAAAATTCTTCGTGTAAAGAGGATTAAGATAACTAAACTAAATAAACTATTTAGTTTATTCCTGGTTGGCAAGAATATTTCCAAATTACTCTTGAGGATGAGAGTTTTTAAAGGGGTGGGAACTGGGAATTATTGTAGGGTTATTTACATGATGTAAATAGTAATATTTAGCATCTAAAAATTATTAAAAATAGAAGAAACCAAAAAGAGAGAGAGAGAGAGAGGGAGAGAAATATATAGGGATAGCAAGGCTGAAACGTGCTAGATGGTTCCAAAGTATTTTAGAAATTTTCTAGTTTTTACCTCGAACCTTGGAGAAGGCTAATATATTTCTATATACCAACTATCCCTATCATTCAATAATAATAAAATGGAAAAAAAGAAAAGTATCGCCCCAAATCATGTATGTAACTTTGCTGTATCCGGTAAAACAGTGCTCTGTTCTTAAAGCAACCTGTTCATTTCTATATTTCAATTCCTACTGATTCGCACATTCATTTCCTTTATCAATTAATTTCATTATAGTATCATCATTATGATTCCATAATTGAAACCATATGGACCATATTTCTCGTTGCTCATCTTATAACCTGGAAAAATATTTAAAAAATAAGGATCTTGTATTTTGAAACAAATTCTATTGTACATCAATTTGAGTTGAAATTCAAATAGATGATGAAAGACTGATAATATAAAGAGGAGAAATGCAAAATGAGGATAATATTGAAATTATCTCAATATTTCACTTCTACAAAACCCACTTTTGTAGAACACTAAACCCAGAAAAGGACAGATTTGAGGATGAGAAATTAGCATATCGATTCTCTTTCTTCGAAATGGGAATCCCACTTTTTTTTTTTCCTAAGGGATTAGGGAGTGTCACAACAAAATGAAGTATTCTATAATTGATATGAAATCCCATTCCAGATTTAATAAGTCTTATTCTTTTTAGGAATTTTTTATTGAAAAGAAAAATTCATTTCAAAATCAACTATTCTTTTGGTTTCAAAAAGAAAAAAATAGGTAAATTAAGATAAGGAAAAAAAATAAGTAAGAAAATAAAAATTTATTCTTTTGACCTTTTATAAAGTAAATTGACTATCAATAATCATTTCATAGGTAAGTTTAAATTTTCTTTTCTATTCAATATTAGATTGCATCATCAATACACTTTTTAATAAAATCCTTTTATGTATATAAGATATATTATAATTATAATAATAACTAGATTTTTTTCGATGTGTAATTCTACTGTTAATTTAAATACTATAAGTCTCCAAAATCCGCTAACCCAAGTCTTACAGCTCTGCACCCATCCCTAATTGTAACTCGACTAGACGTCATTAATGTGGCACATGCTACATAATCATCTACCTTCATTTAATCTGTGACATCAATAAAATATAATTATTATATTTTATTTGCACCTTTTTAAAAATGTTGGTTAACTATTTTCACTAGTAAAACCTTTCATCGTATGTTTAGGCATGGAACAATTTGTCTCTCCCATATAATTTTCCTAATCAATTTTAAGGAGCTAAGTCTATATGTTTGCATACAATGTGTTTGGTAGGATGCATGTTTACTTCCAAATACAAATAGAAGATGGATATTACTAAAAGGTGCAAACTAAGGATAAACTTTTATAATGATATGTGCAGCATACCAAGGATGTTGGTAACTCGATATTATATTTATAATTATGTTAATTACATCATAAGTACATCATCTATTTGCACTTCTAGATAGATCTTGTATGCACTTTATGTTGTACATAGTGCTTGTCCTTTGCTGATATTTATAGGCAAAAATATTTCCTAGATATATAGTACAAGTTGTTCTAATTATCCTATCTTTGCATCACTTAAAAGGTATATCGTCTATTTGTTTTCAGAGGCAAATATAGGATTTTTCTATTATAATTGATGCTAAAGTTAATTGGATATACTAAACTCAACTTGTCAATAGAAGATACACATTTTCAATGTCACTGGTCTCTCCTTTGCATGAATGAGCTTATATGATCTCTATATTTAGGACCTCCTCATTATTATCCATATTGACTCTACCTTTAGTAACAATAGCATTCTTAATTTTTGGTTTCTTACTATACTGCAACATCTAACATTCTAAAGCAAGAATATTGTACATATATACATGCATGCATATAAGCATCCATCCATACATATATATATATATATATTTGAAGTTAGGTTTTATACACAAACCTATTAGTGCGGAAAAATTACAAAAAACTCAATTTTATTAGTAGGACTACTTAATGCAATCAATAAATATCGAATTGGGTTTATGAATTAGTTTTCTTTTCTTTTCTTTTTTTTCTCCCGTTGAAGTCACAACATATTGTTTATTAACCCAATAAAAATTTTGTTTAAACTATTCACACAACACTCAAAATTTGAATCAATGATTATATTCTTAGGCTATTATATTTTGATCAAAGTAGAAAAATGTCATTATAAGTATTTTTGTAATTCTTGATATAGTTTCCATTATAAGTGTTTAGCAAATTGAATACAATATAAAAGTTCCTTTTTCAGAAGTTATATATTTATTTTTCTTTGTACTAAAATTACCTCCCACTTGTTGGTCCTAAGATGAAATCCATAATAATAATTAGTTATATTCACCAATTTTTGCAAAAATAGCTTATATTCAAAGAATAAGGAGATAAATCGAATAAATCAGTTATTGGATTTTTTTCTTTTCTAGTCGTAAACTTGTTTTTCTTTTTCTTTTTTTTTCCATTTCCTAAAAACATTGTTTATTGGGATTCTTAAAATAAAATTTACATTATATACAGGGACCAAGCATTGTACAATTGTTATGATACTGATGGTGGGAATTATGGAGTCAAAAGAGGCATGACATATCATGATAATGAACCAAAAACTATGCAAGTTTAATCTTGTGTCGAAAGAAATCGATTATATCAAATGTGCATACAAAATCATTAATTCAGCCTTTCAAAGAAATAGGTGACTGAGATCGGTACCATGAAAATCCAAAAGCTTTCACAAACAACTGGAATTCTTTCCAGATTGTAAATGGCAAGAAAGAAACAACCGTCAGCAGATTCATTAGTTGCAACATAAGCAACTTTGTTTGGTAGTTCCGGATATATCCAAAGAAACCTGCTCTGTCAGCAAGTCTTTTAGTAAGCTAAAGGACAAAAATTTCCGTTTTAGACGGCATTAATTTCATCGATAATCTCTTTTGAATTTTAGCATTTGACCTAGGAAGTTCAGTAGGTCAATGTCCTTGAATCCCACGCTGCTCCAGAAATTTTGGTAGATAGTATATCTTTTGATATACATAACACATTCAATTTCATCATGAGTTTCCGCTCTCACTTACTCTTGAAACAAGATGGAAATGATCATCCCGATTAACAACAATAGAGGCCTCCCTGCTGTCTCAGCTCAATCGAATATTGCCATTGAGACAGAGGGAAACGTATCGCCTCGAACCCTAAGGCTTAAAATATCCAAGCTGTCAAAGCTCATCATAATTTTAGCTTTCACAGCTATCCTAGCATTATTGAGCATGTCCTATGTTAGTGAGGGTGGAAACATTCATCCGCAGATCTTATTCGTTGCTTACCCTGCATCATACGCCACCTTGCTCGTCTTTCTAGCCCTCTCCTTCTATTCTAGCGTCCTTAGCTCAATAATCAGAGTGGACTTCCCAAATTTAAGTAAGGTTTGTATAGCTATGGCCTTATCCAGTGTTTAACTGTCTTTCACTGTTCTTCTATTTGGTGTAACTTCCACCTGCACTGAGCTGGATTCCTTATAGATATGTCACACTTACATTTGGAGCATTGGTCTATCAGTATCGCCTATTTGATCTTCTGTTGGACAAGATTAGGGATTGGTACCAAAAATTTGATGATCAGCTTCCTTGTACGGATGTTGGAGCCGAAGCATCAGAATCTTCTATGGATGCCGTATAATTGGTGTTTTTCCATTTATGATGTAGCATCCTTTATCATCTTTCAAGTTGTATGGTCCGTGTGTTTTCGACCCTTAAGATGTGCGGTATTCACGTAAAATAGTGGCGATCTTCATATTCTAAAGGTTCCTAAGATGTAGTCTATACAAGAAATGCTCCGCATATGGTATAGATAATTGAACCCAGCTTCAATTTTTTTTTTTTTCGTTAATAGGGCTTCAATTATTCACGTGTATAAAGATTGAATGTATCTGAAATGTATATGTTTGTTCTGTTCTCTAGGGCTAAATGGCAGCAACTCAATATTCAGAGAGCCACCTTTATTTTGTGGATAGTGAAAACTTTCTTCCTTTGTAAGTTGTTGTTATAGAATATCAAGTTTGTCATTCAATTAAAACTAATTTTTCAGCCCAAAAAAGCCAAAGAAATGGACAATTTTAATTCAACTCAAAACTTGAACACAAAATCTGTATTACCCATATGGTCCCACATAGATGATAGAAGAATATTAGTAATTTATATAATTAAGATACTAAACAAGTAAGTCATCTATTGACTTGATACTAAAGTGCAGAAAGTAGTATTGAATTCACCTCCTTAATAGTAGGTGGACAACTCAACAACAAACTAAGATGATGTTGATAAGGATCTATCACAATGACATAGGAAACCACGCAGTAAAAGAAGAGAGAATTGGACCTAATTATGAGGTCTTGCAACAATGATGTGAGGAGGTAGCGATGAATTAAATTAAATTGCATATGAAGGAGATTATGATACCCATTAGTAGGCTATTTCAAACATAGGTCTCCTAGCTTAAGACAACCTCTTCAAAGCATAGGCCAAGCCTTTTTGGAGCTCAAACTGATTTAATCAAAGCCTAAGCTAAGCTCCTTAAAACTCAACCGACTTTGTTAAAGTATATGCTAAGTTCTCGACTTTAAGCTTAACCTCACTAAAAAGATTCTAGATCCTACTCTGATCCTTTCCTTAGAACCTAGGCCTAAGACAGTAAAGCTTAGCCTACAAGTTTGAATGAAGACTAAGTGGGAACAATTCGACCAAATATGACAAATCGCTAGCCTGTTACGACCTATTCTTGAGATCCTCTTCAAATAATTCAAAGTGAAAGTGAGGATCTCGAGACATCATCACCTTCCTAAAATACCTTGATAAATTCCTTTATGAATAAAATATCAACACTCCTAGGAAAAGATTTCAAATCCTAACAACTTCTACACTATATGCTCTCTCTCCTTCTCTCATCTCTAACTTAAGCATTGGAGTGATTATATTGGAACACACTTCCCCTTCTCCCTCTAAAGCTCTTTATTACCTCTTTTAGGTCTAACAACCTAACAAAGATATACCATCAATCTAATCTAATAGTGAAATGCAATCCTATATCCACAATGGCAAGAAGATCATGTGCCACCTACTCCTCCAACAACAATGACAACATCGTGGCAATTAACCAGCCACTTAGCCCATAATAGTGTTGTTGTTTCCTTACCTCTACCATTGTAATTACTAAGGCACAAAGACTGAAAATAGTATAACAAACTTAGACTAGCTTTGCCATGATTCCGCCATAGAAAACCAGTAACTAAAAGCCCTTGGCACAAATAGTCAGTGATTGAAATCCCATATCAATGAATTGGAGCAAAAGACCCACAACCGCTTGATGAAGATCATGTATCTAATAACAATGTCCTACCACTACCCCCATCACCTACTACTCGAAACAACCCTCCTGTTGATCGTTAGTTTTACCAATTCCCTCTCTTAGCTAAGCTACCACTCGGAATCACTGAATTGAGCTCTCAGAAGTTTAGTCACATCATTCCCTAACTAATAAGGACATTGAAGAGCTTAAGAACTATATCAAAATGCTCTTCGAGCTTAAAGAGTCCAAGAAGAATGACCCCAAGAGCCAATTTGATTTTGCCAATCTCCATTTACCCAAGGGATCTAAGACAAAGTGCTACCGCCCTACATTTACGTCCAAGTTGTAGAGTTCTATGACAAGAATGTAGATCTGGATGACCACTTCAAATATTTTAAATATATGATGAATCAACACAATTGCAACAATGCGATCCTTGCAATGCATTCCTAAGAACCTTGAAAAGGACAGCTTAGATGTAGTTTAACAACTTGAAGTTGGACTTTATCTCTAGATTCCACAAGCTCAACTATCAGTTCCACTAGCATTTCGAAGCGAACAAGATGCCAGCACAAGACTCCTCTACACTTAGCCTGATAAAGCAATGCCTTGACAAATCCATTAGAGACTACATATCTCACTTTAACTCAACTATGCTAAAATTCCCCCATGTCAACATAAGTGTCGACCTGACTATTAGCATCTATGGGGTGAAAAATTCTAATCCCTTCTTTACATCTTTGGCTAAGAAAAATTCTCGACTAAACTTGCATGTTTTTTTACCTAGTTAAGAGTTAGGGATGTCAAGCCAACCTTTGTTACCCTCATGCTCCATCATACATTTATTCTTGAACCCATCATAGATAACTCTTTGATCAAACATCCATAGTCGACCTAACAAAATGTATGCAGTACACATTAGTAGTATATCGTACAATACCTCATCCTGATATGCGCCAATAAAGGTAGCTGCTATGACTTGCTTTATGACATATAAACCACCTTTCTCAAGAAGCCAATATAATTTATATGACTTCGAATAAGAAGTGGTTAGCAACTCAATCTTCTCTACCATGCTCATAGATATAGCATACGTATAACTTCCACTATATTGTACGTAAGGTGCCCTTTACTTTACACCCAATATGGAATAAATTCTCACATTACTCATCTTTTGTAGAAAGGGCAAGACTCGGAACTCTTCGCATAACCATACTCAAGTACTCACCCTCCTCGTTGTTCACAATGATCTCTTCTTTGGGTGATTTGTGTTCAACATTCTACTCCTTTAATTGATTTACCTCTTCATCAATATTGTGCACCCTAATGGTCGAGACATTACCTTAACAACCATTGTCCTTCTATTTGGGCATTGTACATCCATTTCACCAAAATCCTAACACTTAAAGCACTTTATCTAACTCATCTTCCATCCCGAAGTTTAGCCTTTCTCAAAATAGTATGAACTTCAAGTTGGATCTAACCTCCTCTTTCTTACTCGATTCCGATCTCAAATTTCTACTCAAAATAGGTTGAACTGACTAAGCTCTACTCTAAAGAGCTTAAGAATACCCTTAACGTCTCCAACACTCTACCCTCTAAGAAGATAAAATGGTGTCCTTAAGTTCGTCTATCCTTTAAACATCTAACACTTCCTTAATCTCATATTTTACTCCTCTTATGCACCTAGATACGATATAGGCTTTTGGCTTCTCACCTTACATCAGATCATCAACATCTAGATCTCCTTTACATAGTCAACTACACTAAGACCTCTTTGCCTTAGCTCCTATAGCTCCTTGAATATATCTTACATTTAGTGATTAAGTACAAATCTTCTCATGGCTCGTCTCATTTCTTACCAAGTCTTTATCTTGAGCTCTCCTTCCCTATGTTGGCATGCTTACAGATTCTTCCACCATAGAGTAGCATAACCTATAAATTCAAGGGTGGCTAATCTCACTTTAGCTCCTTCATTGACTTTATGGCACTAAAAGATTTTCTTAATCTTGTCCTCCTAGTCTAGATAATATCTACATTACCAGACCTAAAAGAGGTTGGCATTTGCAACTTCACATTCTCAAGTCTATCGATAAGTTGGACCGCTGTTTCCTCATCTTCATATTACTCTTCCTTTTTGCTCTCCTCGATTCTTTTCACACGGATATTGGCGGAAACTTCTTTAATAGGTCAAACAGTAACTAATCTATTGATCATTTAAGTCAACTCAACCATCATGATGGTGATTCATCAATCTTCTTGTTTGTGGATCGTATGGTAGCACTACTCTACCATCCATGGCTAAAAATACCGCTTTCACTATAAACAACTACAACGTCAATGCTAAAAGCAATCATTTTCTTCATAGATCTTGGAAATCAACACCAAACAATACCTAAAGTCCTTACATCCAGCCACACCTAGCATAAAGCAATCTTACTTTGAATTAGAGGAAACTCAATTCCAAACTTCAAAATCTACTCCCTACAAAACCAAAACCATCTCTCACATTACAATAACTATACACAACAATACAAGCTACAAACTTTATTTTCTACACCTGAAACAGGGACAACATGCAAGCTTATCAAACACTGCTAAAAACTACATAGCACTTCCAATTATCAATAGCAATGGCTTCAATAACCTAAACTCAACTACTACCTTAGCTCACAATACTCCACAACTTCAAGCACAAATTCACAGCCTAAAACAGCTACTTCACTAAAATCAACACAAACAAAACACAACTCCACTTACATGGCACAGTACAGATAGCAATAACAGCTCTAACAGCTTTCTTTACTAAAGCTTTGATACTAATATGATGTGAAGACAAAGATGCTAAAGCTAGGATGGACAAGGTCATAATGACTAAGGGGTGGGTCATAGCTACGATGATGGGAATCAGCCTCCAACTATATCCAAGCTGAAGTAGACCTGTCTGAAGCCGAGGCTTATCAATGCTTACCAAGGTCGAGATGAAGCTAGAAAGACAAGAGGAAGGAAAATAAATACTCGGCATCAAATCTGTCATCAGTCGAGGAACCGAGACTAAATAACCACTCGGGACAGTATCAAGAGACTTAGGTCGACTAATTCTAGTACTTAGCAATTATGGGCTGACCTTTTTGGTATCTCAGCCAAACACTACAAAACTTAGGGAACTCCTTCCTGAACCTGTACATCCAACTGCCAAACCCATCCAATTTGGATACTACTTCTTCCAAGACGTGGTGAGTGACTATATGTTGACTTCCCTTATAAAATACACAGTTTTATATTCTTATACATGTTTTCCTTTATTTTATTTATGAGCCCAGTTCTTTAGGGTTTAAGGCTTTATACATTATTTATAGTTTTATCACCAGGTTTGGGACTTGCTATAAATAACAACATCTGTAAAAATCAAAAGAAAGACGTCAACATACGAAATCAAACATAAGGTATATTCATACGTTTTGGAATCTTTCCTTTTTTTGAGGAAGGCTACTCTTGAGTTAGCATTGTAGCCTTGCCGGATTATCGAGTGTAAGATCAAACTCTTTAACCACCTTACATGGACCTAAGTTACCAACCGATATTATCCATGATTAGTTCCTAAGTCATCATTACTAGACTTGTTTAAGGGTTAAATAAGAGTGTCTTGAACTTAGGGCAGAATAGCTAAGCTAATATATACATAAGCATAAGGGGAGGAAGAAGAAACTCTGTAAAAAATGAGGGATATTCAATAAAGGTAGTTTCGGCTATTATTAGAAATGGGTATTTATACTTACCTTTTAAGGCAAATCCTAGGTTAATAAATTGACTAAAAGGGTACAAGACTAAGAATAGTATACATGTAAGATTCCAAGGAGAAAAGGGACAATCGATAGTAGAAATCTACCTAATTATCTATACAATATAAAAAAAAATAGAAAGATGTGTCAATTTGCAACCGATGGACTTTGGCATAGTGACCCGGCTTCTAATTAGACGAAGGATGCAAGTCGGGTCAATGATAAGTTGGCAAAGTGGATGGTTGGCTTAAAAATAAGATGGCTAAGCTAGTAGTAAGGCTGGCTAAGCTTAGTTGTCCACTTCCCAGTAGATTTTGAGTAAGTTAACATTATGCTGGGCCGATCTTCAACAAGTCATGATGTTGATAGCCTCCTCCACCTGAGAGATGGTAAAGTATGAGTGAGAATGAATAGGGGAGATTGAAAAAGATTTTCGAGAATGGGCCTACAAGTTCATTCTCGTAGAGGATACTATATAAGCTAGGTGAGAAACTGATCAAGAGAGGTCAAAAAAGAAGTAAGTTGAGGATTGAGGCTTAGTGAAGGATCAACATGGTCTTGTGCATGAGAAGACTTCATCTCACAATGAAGATGATGGAAGGGACAAAAGCACCATCCCCTCTTATTGAGACCATACACCCTCCACTCACCAACGCAAAACCAACCTTAGGGACAAGTGCTACTAGAGGTTAAAAGCAAAGGAATCTTACCCTAGTAGAAAAAGATGAAGAGTAATGTTTTGAGCTTTATAAAAACAAGGGGTATAATAACAATGAATGCATTTAGATTAAGAATACCCTTAAGGACACCATTCGATGTTGGTACTTCAAAGAGTTTATTTGAAACCTCAATGATGACGTTGATTGACCTATTCAAAGAAAATGAATTAAACTACATCAACAAGCTACCTCCTTAAGTATTAATGACAATAGGGTACATAATGGTGTCATAGAGTAGCTTTTTCTCTTCTTCGTAAGATAATCATCATAAATAAAAGTTCATCATTTTGTGTGCTTAAATATTACTCTTTTAGTTTCTAGTTGAACATTAATATAAAATATTCAATTGTATCCACATTACCAAAATTCTAAGCTCCATCCTCTTCAAAGATGAATAGGCTCGTAATAAGGTTAACAAGCTAACAACAATGACATCTGGAGGTAGTAATGAATTAAACTAAATTGTATACTTAAAAAAGGAAAAGAATTAGACTCAATTTTGAGGTTTTGCAATGAGGTGCTCGTATGTTTAAAAAGATTATGATATCCCATATAAGTAAGGTTCCATATGAATTATGGAAGAGTATTAGTAGTGATTTATAAGGTTAATACGATAAATATCAAGTTAATACTAGTTAGGAATATTTTGGTTAAGTAATTAAAAGGATCGAATAATGACCTATTGAACTAAGGGATTATAAAATATGAAGTTAAAATACAATTATACATAGCTAGCTTGATGAAGTTGAAATTTATTTATTAGGTAGAAGTGGAAATGAAAGTCTACACAAAAGATGATCAAGAATGGCACGTTCGCTATTTAAGATTGTATTGCACACAAAATAATGTATGAATTTAATGACCCAAATAACGTGATATAAAAGGAGAAGAGATGCGCAGAATGATTTATCTGTATCTCTAAAAGAGTGCCTTGACAAAGAATATCAAAGTTATAATGTTATAAAGAAATACCACTGTATCGAGACGGCACAGAGGTACATTGTGAATCCCCATTCCCGTAAATGGTCTATATTTAGTTATTGGTACATTGAGTAGGGGTAGATAGTTGAATGCTGTTATAATAACAATGCGTAGGAAAATTTTACAGTGCAGCCACTTAAATGTGATTGTATAATATAGTTATTTTTTATTTACAGCACTTCATCTAGATTTATAATAAATAAAATTCATTAATAATGAAAAAAAAAAAAACTATCGATAATATCATGAAAACTGAAGATAGTTCTTATAAAACCATCCATAATCTCATTTTTTCTGTTGATAGTTCTATTCTCATAATTAATAGGTTTTATTTACAATAAATCAGGATAATTTACTGAATTAAAAAATAACTATACTATATAATAACTTTTACCTGAGTACATCATAAAATCCACTAGATTTGTATGATTTGTAGCTATAGGAATAATCTTGGAGGCATTCAGCAAAGCGTAAAACATTGAGACCATTGAGTAAATATGAGTACATTTAATAGCATAACTCTCTCTCTCAAAAACTCCAGTGTTACGAGTTTAGGCTGAGTAAACACGTCACTAATGAAGGTAGCTAGCAGTTCTTGCGAGTTTATATGATGTTAAGCCAGAATAGAAAGTTGACCTGGACAAACAAGAAATATTGCTTTTATCGTGGAATTTTCATAAATTTGATACTTAGTGCATTGGATAATCAGATAAATATTTAGTGTATGGTTCCAGAACTCTGGAAGTGTTTGGGCTAGCGGAAACTCTACCTGTCCTTTTCATTTTGGCTCACTTGGAGCATGCCTATTCCCCGTTGCTTGGTGCAGATTTCCTAGACAAGAAATGCAAGGTGTAATTTCTTCAGCAATGAGAGTAGATGATGCGGCGTTATTTGACATGTCTCGTCTCTTGTCAGGCTTTCTTTTTCTTTTTCTTTTTCTTTTTTTTTTTTTGGTTTCTTTGAATTTTTATAGGCTAAAATATAGTAATACTGCTCACAAAAAATATAAAAAAAAGTGTTAAGAAATTTTAATGAAATAATTTAGGACAAAGTGAGAAGTTATGAAAAAAATGAATATTTTAACATGTTAATGTAATATTTAAGAATACGAGATGAATTAGCGCGGGATGGAGATGGTCTTAGCATTCTAGTATAGGCATCAGTGCATAAGGCCAGCTTTAAAACCGGTTTCTTCACCGGCTGGAAGGAACACAAAGTGCACGTTCGTTCCTGTGCAATAAACCGCGTTGCTTTTCACGAGAATGTGCTTCTGACAAGTCACGTTCTCTGTCTTTTTTATTTTTGTTTTAATTTTGGTTAGGTAAATATAACATTGAGACCTATCAAAATGTTAAAAAAAGTATTAAGGAACTTTTATAAGGAAATATAAGGATAAAATGATGAGTTCCTTCATAAGGGAATATTTTAGGATATTAATATGATATTTAAGGACACAAATAGATTTCTTAAAGATAATGATGCTTTAATAAAAGTTGACATAACAATAACTATTCTTCTTGTCCCATTAAACAATTACAATTTATTATTTTTCAATAGTAGCACTTCCATGAAATAATTATTTCACAAACCAAAAATTAAAAAATAAAATAAAATGAAAAAGTCTACATGTGAAAAATAGCTAATCTATTCTCTTTTATAAAGTTAACCAAATGCATTACTAAAGCAAATTCGAAGATAATATAAAAATTATATCAATTGTTCTGATTTTATTAATATGATAAATATAGTGTCACATACTTTGGAAATGTATTATTGAGAAATAAAGTGGCTATTATTAAGATTCAAAATGTCATTATTTCTCTTAAACATTTTCAAATTCTTGGTTTAAATTGTGAATGGTGACGAATTGGACCAATTTTTTATATTTGAAAAAAAAATTATAATTTGAAAAATAATATTAGATTTAAATAAAGAAAATGAAAGAATAAAACCAAACTATAATATTATGTTCAATTCAATTTGGAAATATAAATCAGTTAGAACTACATCCACCCCTATAGACATCAATAAAAAACGTAGATATCGGGGAAAATATATGTGAAGAAATTTAGGGGTGCCACTTGGCTAGTGAGAGTACCTAGAATTTAGTGAATTGATCAAAAGGAAAATTACAAAAGAATTCCTAATGTTTACTTTATTTTTTATTTCAGTCCTTAACATTTCAAAATTTTCACTTGAATCCTTAACATTTGCAAAAATATATAAATAAGTTCTCTTAACTTACAACATTAGATTTTAAATTGAAAAGGCATAAAAAATACTTCAACTTTTTTTTTCTATTTTAGTCCTTAACATTTTAAAATTTTCATTCGAATCCTTAATGTTTACAAAAATTTACAAAATAGTCCTTTTAACTGATGTCATTAAATTACCATTTATATATTGACACATGGCAACATTCTATTTTTCCAAGTATTTCTTTCAAATAAATAATATAATAAAATATTAAAAATTAATTAAGGTACTAATAGATTTATAGAAAAATATTAAAAAATAATGAAAATTTATCAAAAAATTGGAAAAATGAAAAATAAGAAAAATTTCTAAAATTTGAAAAAATTACTAACATAATATATTTAGTAATGTATATTTATATACATATATATATTAATATTAATTTTAAAATGAATTAATTATAAAAAAAATTATAGAAAAATGGAAAAGTATAGAAAAAAAAAAAGAAAAGTTGTCCAGCCAGGGGTACGGGGAGGCTAACAACTTTTGTTAATTTAGTTTAAAATTAATATTATTATATACATGTATATAAGTGTATGTTTATAAATGTATATATTACCAAATGTATTATATTAGTAATTTTTTTAGTTTTTCATTTTTTTTCTCATTCTTTTTTTCCAATTTTTTTATATAGTTTCATTATTTTTTAATTTTTTTTATAATTTTTTAATACCTTAATTAATTTTTAATATTTTATTATATTATTATTTAAAAGAAATATTCGGATCAATAAAATGTTGTCATGTGTCGATATATAAATGATAATTTAATGGCATCATTTAAAAGAATTAATTTATAACTTTTTGCAAACATTGAGAACTCAAATAAAAAAATTTGATACATTAAGAACTAAAATAGAAAAAGAAAAAAAAAAAGCTAAGGACTTTTTTGTACTTTTTCAATTTAAAATCTAAGACTGTCAGTTAAGAGGACTTTATTTGTAAATTTTTACAAATATTGAGGACTTAAATGAAAAATTTAAAACCTTAAGGATTAAAATAGAAAATTAGATAAACATTGAGGACATTTTTATATTTTTTCCTTGATTAAAAGACAGGGCTACTTCATGCGATTTTTATGCGATAAGGTTATTAAAATGGACAAATGAGAGGAGTAATGATAGCGTATGGTTTTTAGTCATAATATCAAGGCCCATCTGTTCGTGCTCCACTTCTTCTTCTTCCTCGGATGTGGATTTTGATAGTGAAAGATGTTGTAGTTTAATTTGTTCTTACTATTTTAATTTTCTTTCATTGAATAAGGATTATCCTATATGTTTAAACCTATAACGGTTGGCAATTCATGTTAACTTCTCATATCTCTTATCATATATAATTAAGTTTGTATTTTGTTAAGATTTTTATAATTTAGTAATATGAATACTGATCACCCAACAAGATAAATCAAGTTTGAATCTCCGCTACCTATATTATAATATAGCTGGGGAAAAAAAAAAGTTTATATCTTGAAACCTTAACATATAGCAACCCCCTCCGCTACTCGTACCCCCTACCCCCACCAACACTAATCTTGTACGAAAATCTAAACTCATAACTTAACCGATTTAAATGTTTTTTATATCCAAGTTAGACACATATATCGATTAGAAAATTGCAATTGTATTTGTAAAACAACCCTAAAATACATGAGAAAAATGATGATTTAAAACTAACATTTATAAATATAAAATGACATGGTATTAACACTTAAATATAGAATTACATCCCAATAAAAATTTAATAAAGTAAAATCTAATCAAATACAAACAATCTAAACATTGATTAGCTATAAAATATTGCCGTAATAATTTGAATCATGGCCCAATAAAATATAACCATTAGTGATAGTTCTCAAATTAATTACATTTTTAGTAAGCCTTCCAAAGAGACATTCAAAGAATATGCATATAATAAAATTTTGTTTATAAAAGATAAATGATGCTAAAATATTTGTAAAATAATTAAATTAATTATCTTCTCCATAGAATCAATCCTTTTTACATAAAAAAATTCTCAGAACTTTTGGCTTCAATCAACTACGGTATTGATCAAGGATTCAATATTTAGTACTATATGGATTCTAAAACTACCATAAATATCACAATGCTTATGATATCAACATGCCATTTTTTGCAATTTAAAGATATTGAAAATTGAGTTTTTTGCATGTTAACCGATCTTTTTAAAAAATATTATACAAATACAAACTATATAAAAAAGAGTTATAAGAATACTGTTACAAAATTACATGTTGTAAATACGATTTTGTAACAATATACAAATGTCGCATTTGATAAATACAATATTTGTTTTGTCACAATTGATTTTGCAATAAAAGTATATTGTTGCAAAATGGCATGTTATGTTAAATATGCGATTCTGCCACAGTATACTTATCTCACAACTATAAAATGAGACATTAGTATACTACTAAATTGCATCTAATAGATACGATTTTGTGACAATACATATGTCACAATTGTAACATATGACATTTTCATATTGTACAATTTTACCATAGTATTTATTTAATTTATTTATATAATTTTTATTTGTATAATATTTTTAAAAAAAATTGGTAGACATATGTTATACCCTATTAAAATTGATTAGTTTTCTAATAATTTAATATATCTTGTTCAACCATCATATGCTGCTCTTTATCTAATTCAATTTCATCTTTATTTACATATGTTTGCTCTTCAAAGAATTATATATAATAATAATTAGAACAAGCTAACAATTACCTCTTTTCTCTACCGAACAGCTTATTAGCTTGCCCTAGTTAAAATAAGAATTCCTATTTGATAATGTGTTAACCTTCGGAATTGTAGAAATTTGCCACTAGACTCATAGCAAATACTATAACTTCATCAAAATTAGAATTAATTAATTAATTTTAAAAAAAAAAAGGAAGAAGTGAGGTATTAAGGGACAATAGAAGCTATCTATACCGTTTCATTATTTATTTCATTATTTATTATTTACATGAGCTTTATAAATGATTTATATAGCTTTATTTTTTCAATAAACTAAGTAAATTTAAAGATTAAAGTTAAAAGTCACAAGCCTTAAATGAAAGAAAAATTAAATATTAAATGAAACATGTAGCAAGCAAATGAATGTCACATAAAGAAAATATCAAAACTTTAGTTAATTCAACAATGAATAGGTTCGTGAATTGAACCCAATACCCATTTAATAAATGGGTCTGAGAAGAGGTTCGTAGATTAAACCCCTAACCCGAACATTTAACCTATTTAAATGAGTTTGATCCATGTGGATTTTATATCCCAAATTACCAACCCTTTAAATTCTATGCCATATGTGTTTCACATCTTAATATAATACATTTAGATGTTTATTCCAAACTTTCAGTTTTAGTTAATTTTCAATAATTAGAAATTAATTAAAATTGATTTTATTATTTGAAGCAATTAGGTTTGGAGTAAAAGAAAATAAAAAAACTAAATGAGAAAACCTTTATTAAATGATTTGTGGCGAATGGCCACTGGTAGCCTGATTTTTCACAAGGCCTATGTTGCTTGTGATGAAATAATTCTCGAAGCTTACTGGCAATCACTTCTTACATAAGCAGTTGAATAAAGCTTCGCAAGAATTCTTCTTGCCGCAAAATACGTAATGCAAGATATTTTCAATAAATTGCTATAATTTATGATATGATTTGTTCAAAGCTTTCTCTCCGTCGGAAGTTGGAAGTGTATAAGAACTATAGAAGATAATTTTAACAATGTTCAATTTTTCTTTATTTTTTCGTTTATCAAATGTGATATAAATGAATTAATCTAAAATTATCGTACATAATAATGTTATAGATCTTTTGGAGGCAAATTTTGAATTTAATCTACAATTAATGCTACAATCATTTCATGCACATTTAAAATCCTAAAATTTCTGAAAATTCGGAAGTAGAAATTTCAGTCTTGCATGAATTATCAATAAAATAATTAAGGTGATGTTTACAAGATAGCAAATAAGAAATGAAACGAAACAATGATGCTAACGTAAATTATCACGGAAATAAGGTTAGTGATATTTACAAGATAATAAATTTAAAAAAAAATGGAATATTGATAGTTACAAGAGCTTTGAGTGATATGTTTCTCGATCTTGCAAGAATTGTTGATAGTGATATTTACAAGATGGTCGAGAAGAAATGAAATAATGATAGTGATATGAGAAGATGACAACTGTAAATGTAATTAATTTTTTTTTTTATTTCATATCAGCTTTGGATGAAATAATAATAGTGGCAAGATGTTAATATAAACTAAATGTAACATTTAAGTTTAAAGAATTCTTTTATTTATTAGGTTAATCTTTTAGGTTGGACTCTTCCCTTAAATTTAGATTGTATTTTTAGTGCTCCATGTTAAGAAGTCAACACTATGAAATGGGTATATGTATATATATATAAAGCGACCGGAGAGAAGGCTACCTTGAAAGGCCTACCTAATCAAACAAAGTATAAGCTACCTAGAGTGGGCGATTCAATCCCACGTAAGAAAGTAACACTAAGTGTAGTCTTTTAGATTGACCTCTTCCCTTAAACTTAGGTTATAACATAGGAAATTCTTCTTTTTTCTTCGCCTAATAGTGACACGAATTATGAGTGAAAAATAAAAATGGTGACACCTATAAGACAGTAAATGATAAGAAACGAAATGATGAGGCTATTACACTTAGTAAGGGTACGTAGGTACAGAATGAGCAAGCTATGGAGCCTTACCCATATCATATCTTATAGGTATAGATTTCGAAATTTTGCTACTCATACTTTACCCTATAACACCACCATATATCTTATATGGGGTACCTTGTATAACTTATAGATTTTTTTTTTTCCTTATGAATTTCAATACGGCTATTTTTTCAAAACATAAAACAAATCTAACACTATTTTTTCAAAAAAAAAAATACCTTAATTCTTTCAAATGAAGCCAATGAATTAAGTACATTAAGGCTTATTTCTAACCAATTTTTTTTCTTAAATGATTCTTTAACCATTATTATTATGAAAGAATTTTTATAGAAGTATTATACAAAACATTTTCTTGTGTAAATAAAGCATTCTTTTTAAATAATGACATTGCTTAGATGTTTAAGGGAATACGCACACCGTTTTAAGACGTAGAAACAATAAACATCGTATTTAACGTGAGATATACAAAGTCTATTAAAATATGAATAAAAAATTAATAAGATTATATAATTTAATAATTATAGATGTAATGATAAAATGGGATAAAACAATTAACTATGGAAAAAATGAAGATATAACATGGAAAACAAAAAAAAAAAAAACTTAAATTCAAACTAAAATATTTTTCTTTCTCAAAGTATATGTATTAGTAAAATAATCTCCTAATACTTAAAAAAAATCATATTTAGCTCTAATAATAATACCAAATATTTTAAATAATGTTCTTTTTCTTTTTCTTTTTTCTCCTCTTTTTTCTTTATTTCCAATCAATTCATCCACTCAATTCCTAACGACAAATTAGCATGAATGAACCATCATTACCCGCAAGACCTAGTAGGTTACCATTCGATTCAGGCTTTCCATTAACAGGCTAGGTTTGACTCATTGAACTGCTGGATGGATTCACAGGTCAAAATCAAGCCTTCCCCAGGTCTAATCAGGACCGGCACAATTCCCCCTCCCTTAGTTTGATGAAATGAGCAATTGTGTTGATCCTAAGTTATGGTTCTATGACCAATGAAACAATTACTTTCATTTTTTTTTTTTTTTTTGGGGGGGAAGGGGAGAAGTAAATCCTCCTTCTCTTTAACTTTTGATAATTTACGTTGGTGGCCTTATTGATCCTATTACTTAACATATTAGAATAAACGGTCAATTAATTTGGACTATCTCATTCATGTGCTACAAAATTTTATTAGATCATAATTTATGAATAACATGGATATATAGAAGTACAATTCTTTCTACGAAAAAACACAAATATACCAAAACCAACAAAATATAACAACCACTCAGTCAAGAAAAACGACTTCAATCAAGTGATCCTAATATTGTATTTGTTATATACATTTGAGCAATTTCTTTTTTTTTTTTAGTTTTATTATTCACAAAATCACTATACATTTTATAAAATCACTTAATATTAGTAATTTTAGTATGTGATGTGTACCACAATCTAATTCCATTCTTTCAACTTGTTCATGTATTAGGTTCCACTCTCAATAATATAATATTGGAAGGATAAAAAAATTAATGTCACATATGGTATATAAGAATAGACCTGAACGAAATCATGATTCCGAGTTCTAATCCATTTCTCTATGTTTATGAGTGTAATTTGAAAGTGGAATCATCAATTCCATGTTTAAGGAAGAATTCAATTCTACTTTTGAGGGGCCGAAATCATGATTCCAATCCACCCTCATCAATTGTATTAACTTAAAATTACCTATATAACCTTCAAATAAATTATGACATATAATATTTTGGAACATTTTATACAATTAATAATATTTATACATTTAATATCATTTCATTCCATTTTATTTCATAACAATTTCTAAACATATGAAATGAATTATCATTTCATTCTTCACTCCATTCTATTCTAAACCATTTCTGCATATCAAACATGATATAAAAGTATTTCCCATATAGAGTTTCAAGCATAGAGATTTGCAGGTATAAGGTGAGTATAGTATGAGATCTTACCCATATCTTACCCTTTAAATTATAAGTTCTCAAATTTTAAAACCAAAACCTTCCTATAACACCATAAAAAGCAATCTAAAACCTGCACCTTATAAAACTTATAGGATACAAAGTACTTAGTGCAATTTGCAATTACCCTTCTTCCCATAAATTTCTAATTTATGAGATATAAAAAATGTAATTTATGAGTGATATCACACTTTCTTTATAAGTAAAACTAATAAACCTGTAGCAAAATTTGTGAATTTAATAAAAATTAAATTTCCTCACCTTCATTATCTTAGGTTCATGTGATCTTATTACTTAGTAAACTAGGAAGAATAAGGAGAAATAATGAAAAACACAAAGTTGGAGAGGAAAATAATGGAAAATATAAAGTGAGGAAGGTACACTAATAGGAATCAAACTCCTAGACCAATCACACATAGCCTAACTACAGAACTCCAAGAATTCGCACGAAGAATACTGGCTCGAAACCAAAACCGAGATAAGGATCCCTATGCCAAACCGATCTCCTACCGACTTGTTTATTAGATCTTCACATATGTCAGATCTGCTCCTGCCTAACAGTAATGCCTTACTTCAGAAGATAGCCCAAGATTATCTAGACCAATCACAAGCGTCTGACTCCAATTCAACTGATTTCTTTATTAGACTAATTAGCTCCTGACTTAATTCAGATCAAGTCATCTCCTAACTGTAAACGTTATTTTACTTCCACCTACCTTGTATCATATTTTTCTTATCTAACTACTAAGTGACACGTTTCTTCTAATACAATATTTCAGAATGATCCTTTTTTTTTCATACTAAATATTTTTTATCTCTTTTATCCCTTTTAGTCTTTATATTTTTATTTCCTTTATTCAATATTATTAAAAGGAATGAACTCTAGAGTCAAAAGATCCAGAAAAGTTTGGCTTAAAGTTCCAGCGTTAGTTTTATATTGGATATATTAAGATGACAATTTTATAGATGATGTTTGTACAATCTTTAAATTTGTACTACTAGATGTGGATAAATTGAAGATGAATTATCTCTATTTACCTTTTCTTATTTTTAATCAATTTATTTCTTAAAACAGCATTATGTGTAATTAATAGTCAAGATTATAAAAAAGAAGATGATGTTATAATAATTTTATAAATATAATTTAAAAATTTAGATATTCTCGACGATTAATTTATAAATGAGAGAAAATTAATCAGAAGAACATGGGACATCTGAAACGGGGTTAACCGATGCACATCCTGTCCTTTCGATGCTTATCACAGGAGAAGAGGACACGCTCTTCGTGCGTTATTTCCCATGCGCTTCGTGAGTTTTGATTCTTACTTTTGGACTATAAGGGCTAATGATGTCAAACCAAGAACCTGAGCCCATGGGTTAGGCTTTCACTATATTATATATTAATATTGCATAAGAAAAATATTTTGCGCAGGATATTACTCCACTAATTGTAAAGTAATGGCACAAATCTCATATATTCAGTCTAATTTATTTATATAATTTTATTTCACTTTGAAACATCTTATATTATATATACATATATGTGTATTATTTATACTTTATGTCATTGACTATTAGTATTATTGAATTTTTTTTTCATACTGATGGCTGAACAATGAAAATTTTCATAATTTCCTAAGTCTTCAGTAACTTTTGGAAGAGATGAGTGAAGTTTAGCCTATAAAATGTAATTTTGATTTGGTTTGATGGTATTGTTTAAGACAATGCCGTCGATCCCGACAATACTGTTGCTCCATCTATCATAGCGGCAAACGGCAACCCACCTAACGTAATGCTCCCGCTCGCTCCTTCAGATTTTCTTCGAGAGAAGGCATCACTATAGACCTCATGAATCCTGATGCCCCTAGAAAAATCCCTTTATTACTATCGAGGAAGGACATAAAAGATTTAAAACTGGAAAAGAACTTTCAAATTCTCGAAGGGAAGTTAGAAAAGGATTATCTTCATCGATCGAGTATTTTCTTTTCCAAGTGGAATCCCCTTAGACGCTGTGGAACTTCCCGTGGCCACAACCTTAAGCTGCAGTAGTTGTTGTTACTCCTTTGTCCAAAGATCCATTTCACGTTGAGTTTGATCTTGTTATGTGTTGGAGCTGCCATGCGCTTGGGACAGTGACGTAGTCCATTGTTTAAGGCTTTCTACGTAAAGTGCCTCACCTGATTTGGTAAACAATGACTAATCCCAAAGTAGTTTCCAAAGTATTATTATTTTTTTTCAATAAGACGATGTAGCATTTGTGTTACCTATAATAGCCAAGCACCTTCTAGCCAAGATAACTTATCAGCAATTGTTGGGCCGATCACTCAATGTAGCCAGCCCAAAGCCCACTCTCTAGTGAAATATCCTAACCTACTTCCACTTTCAGCTACACATGCCTCAAAGGTCAGATCATACCACCACACCGTGCCCGCCCGCCGCCCCACCAACCCCACCCCCACCTACCTCTCTCTCTCTCTCTCTCTCTCTCTCTCTCTCTCTCCTCTTAAGTCGTATCACAATAGATCTAGCACTTCTAATGTATTTGTTCTTTGTGTTTTGTAGTGATGAAAGATAGAAGAAGATAGATCAAGGCTATTCAAGTGAATCTTACACTTGTAGACCCTAGATCTATTTTGAGAAGTTATTTGTTCTCCCCTTCTCAGTATTTCATTTCTCTTTTTTATAGTCGTTTACAATACTTGTAACAATATTTCTGCTTGTTCTATTACAATCCTTATCATATGTGTACGAACTAATTTCCTCTAATTGTGGTTACTCTATTGTTATGTATACAAAATTTTTGTACTAAATTATAACAATTCCTAATATTTTTAGTGTGTGTGGTAATCCTTCATCCAAGTTGGCTACTGAGTAATCCTTTTAGTCCTTACCATAACAACTTTCCCCCTCTTAAGAAACAACCTTGTCCTTAAGGTTGTATTGAGGATAAGTCTATCAAAAGTCTTCAAAATCTTCTCAAGAAGTCTCCTCTAAAGGTAACCCAACCCACTGGACCAATACTTATTGCACCTATTGAGTACCTAGAACAATAATCCTTGTCCCTAAAATAGAGAGAGGCACCACCAATGGTTAACTAACTTCTGAATCTAGTAGTAAAAGTAAACTAGGTTCATGTAACCCATGGGCCTTCTTAAGAACAGATGCATGAAAAATATTATGAATCTTACAATTCTCTAGTAAATCCACTTCATAAGAATAAGAATCTATCTGCTTTAGAATCTTAAAAGGTCCATAGAACCTCTTAGACAACTTATGAAATTGTGTCTGATATAAAGAGATCTGCCTATAGGGTTGTAACTTAATAAACACCCAGTCCACGGGTTGAAAATTAGTTGAAATCCTATTTTTATTAGCATATGCATTTTGTGTTGCGGTTTAAGAAAATTAGCACACAAATATAGTAAGATAGTGTCTTTAGTACACAACTCTTCATCCACTACTTCAACACTAAATGTTCCTTTAGCATAAGATGAAATAGTAAGTAGAGGCCGGCTATTGCGAACCGTGACTAAGATTAAATAAGGTCGATTGCTAAATAAGTCAAAGCTTGTCGAAAGCTTGAAAAGGAAGTGATAGGAATGTGTGAAAGGATAAATGCAAATGGAAAAGTAAGCTAAAACCCACAAATAACTCCACTGGATATGACATACCAATGGAACTTTCTAAGACTCACGGTACAGCTCGACATGACGTACAAGATGGTCTAGTGAGGTTACTCACCTCCTAGCCTTACTTAAAGGTTAGGATAATAATGAAATGTGTGTAAACAAAGTAATGTTTACAAGAGACAAATTATCAAGTGTATTAATGTTTAATCTGATAATTACATTATAAGTATTAAGGTTATTTATATCTAAGAATTTAGGGCAATATGCCTAAAAAGGAAAAGATAAAATAGTACTATTCTAAAGAAGTAATGTATAAGAATACAAAAAAATAAAAATGAATATTCGAGAAAAGTAATGATTAGTGTGACAGATTCTACATGTAATCCTATACAAGTGGTAACGCGAGGCCATTAGAGGATGCGAACAAAGTGTGTAGTAAGGTTGCTTGTCCAAGTAGGTATGACTAAGGATCAGTCTAATCTCTCTCTTTCTAAATCTCGTAGTAAGAGTGATGTTGTGTAAATGGTTAGCTTGAGCTTGAGTAAGCAGGCGCATGTGGTTTGGCAAGTATCTTAGCATTCTGGCATTCAGCAAACAATCTCCAAGAGATAGGAAGTCATGCTACTCGGCATGCAGAGTTGCTCGGTAGAGAGATACTCGACCTCGACAAGAGTTGGCTGGAACAGGAGGATCTACTTTGCCAGTCCCTCTAGTTATTGGGCTTGGTTGCGAGTCAATGGTCTAGTAACCTAATTCACATCATTCCCCCCGGGTTGATTTAAACTTAGGATCAAATTCATACAATCTTCAGTCAGCTTTCCATCAAGGTGATAGAGACTGAGGTCGACAATGTTAAAGGTGTTAGATACCCCATAATCATCAGGTAGCTCCAACTTGTAGGCATTTCCATTGATCTTCTAAAGGATCATGAAGAATCCTTTAGCTTTTGTAGATAATTTATTTCTCCTTTTGCTCAAAAACTATTCCTTACTAAGGTGTAGCTATATTAAGTCTCCTTACTGGAATTGTTTAGCTGTCCTACCCTTAGCCTTCTCTCACATTTTTCTAGTAGCTTAGTCAATATGTCAAGAGACTTTATTATAGATGTGCTTAAGGGATCATGCTCTAACTCTTACGTCTAGGTCTTCTTGCTCGAATTCCAACATGGGGGTGTAATCAAGGGGTAACTCGGGATTAAAACCATAGACAACTTCAAAGGAGGTCTATTTGGTGGTGTCATGTATTGTCTGATTGTAAGCAAATTTAACCATTAGTAGGCAAACATCCTAATTGACCAAGTTCTTGCCCATTACAACTCGAAATAGTAATCCCAAAATACGATTAATCACCTCTATTTAGGAGTGATAGGAGATATTGAATAGTAATCTAGTCTCTATCCAACACCACAAGGTCCTCCAAAAATGGCTCAAAAACTTCAGGTTTCTATTAAAGACTACACTTCTCGGTATACCATGCAACCATACAATCTCCTATAAGAAAAGAGAAACAATAGCCGAAGCATCAGTAGTTTTGATGCAAGGCATAAAGTACAGCATCTTGCTAAACCAATCTGAAACAACCAGTATAGAATCTTTGCCTCGAGCAGTTCATAATAATCCGAAGACAAAATCCATACTCAACTCAGTCTATGCTTTCATCGGAACAAGTAGTAGGAGTCAGCTATGCAACGATTGCTCAGATTTTCTTGCCGTCCACTTATAAGCCTCCTCCACTTACTACATAACCCAAGAATACCATTTCATCCTTGCAAAAGCAATACTTCTTGAGATTACCAAATAATCTCTCAGCATAGAGGATATCCAGTACAACTCGGAGATTTTCATAGTGACTCGACATGTCAGCATTGTAAACAATGATGTTGTCAAAGTACATCACGACACACTACCATATCAGATGTCTCAACACATGGTTCATCAATCTCATAAAAGTACTCAAGGCATTCGACAAGCCAAAAGGCATGACCATCCATTCATAAAGTCCATGTCGAGTCTTGAACACAATTTTCCACTCATCTCTTAGCCTTATGCAGATTTGATGGTAGCTAAATTTCATATCAATCTTGTTAAAAATCTTAGCTCTACTTAATTCATCCAACATATCTTCTAGCCTCGAAATAGGATACCTATATTTGATTGTAATCTTGTTCATGGCTCGATTATCTACACAGATCTGTCAAGTTCTATCCTTATTCGGCACTACAAGCACCGGTATAGCACAAGGGCTAAGACTTTCTTAACATACTCTCTTTCTAGTAACTCATTGACTTGACATTTGAGCTCAGAAACCTGTTCGAGACTCATTCGATAGGAAAGCTTATTCGACAACGCAATGCTGAGTATTAAGTCAATGCAATGTTCTATATCCTGAATTAGGGGTAACCCCTTAGGTAACTGCTCATATTCGTCCAGGAACTCTTTTATTTTCTAGGATAGTTCATCCCGCTCCTTCATCTTTAATAAGTGCCTGACCAACATAATGGCCGGCTCGTCAGCATTGATGGCTTCTCGGAGTTCGGCTCTACTCATCATTAGAGTCTTTTTCGATCTACAAGCAAGTTTTGTCTGCAATTTATTAACTTCTCTCAATAATATTAAGTTTAATGTAATCTTTCGACCATCTTTTCCGAACACATACGTATTCTTGTATCTATCATGGATAACTCTTTTGTCAAACACCCATGGTCGGCCAAGCAATACATACAAGGCATACATGGGATGCACATCGTAGAGAATCTCATCATAGTAGTTCCCAATTATGATTGGCAGTTGTACTTACTAGGTATTATGTAGTGCTCCCTTATCACTCAACTAATGCAACTTGTATGGCTTTAGGTTTGCAATGGTCTGCAACTTCAATTATGTGACCATTTTAGCTGATGTCACATTGGTGCAACTTCCACTATCCATAATTAATGCTCGCACTTGGTCATTCACCTTACAGGTTATATGAAACAAATTCTCTTTTGCTTTTCTTCTCATGAAGGTTCTAAGTTCATGGCACATTAGACAACCAAGACCAACTTATCCAAGTCTTCGATAAACACATCCTATTCAATAAGTTCTTTCTTAGCCATTTCTTTCTCGGTAGTGATCTCTTCCTCTTTGAGTTCCTCATTTGTACTCTCTACCTTTAACTTTGTGCATCTCTCTTGATCACCATAATTCTTCAATTCGGTTATTGAGCGGCCATATGTCCGAACCCTTAGTACTTAAAGCACCATAGTTCTTCAATTCTAGCTCGTCTTCCTGCCTAATCCTTGCCCTTTCTCATAAGTCGACTATTAAGTCACTATTAAGTCGACTCTTCTACTCAGCTCAGCTCAGATACCCATCTTTCAACTTAGCTCGATACTTAACTAAGCTCGGTAACTTCCCTATCTAGGTTAGCTAATCGACAGTCTGGTCTATACTCAACCTCTCTCTCCACTCATTAAGCTATTTGAATGGCTTCATCCATTGTTGTGAATCGTTGGAGCTCTACAATGTCTTAAATATCACCTCTCAATTCCATGATGAACCTAAAGATTGTTCGCGGTAAGGGCTCCTCCACTTCACATCGAATCATAAGCATTTAGAATTCCTAAACATACTCGTCAATTGTTCGGCCTCTTTACCTCAACTCCTGAATCCAAGTAAAAGTATCTTGTAAATAAGTTTCCAGTACAAATATGTTTCTCAATATTCTTTTCATTTCAGGCCAAGCATTAATCTCTTAGTAACCTTCCCGCCTCTTCATAGCCTGGAAATTCCTCTACCACATGGCGACATATCCAAAGGACTCAACAGCAGCAGTTCTCACTTTCTCGTAATCCTCGTACTGATAATAGTAAAAAACATTCTCGACTTTCTCTTCCCATTCTAGGCATTCATCAGTATTCCAAGATCCATTGAAGCTCAGAATCCAAAGCTTCACATAGTCAGATGATCTAGGGAATCAAGCTTGCTCCTCTTCAAAATACTGTTCCTTTTCCTCGTCCTCTTCATCTAGTTCCCTCAGGTCTATTATTCATCTTACTCATCCACCTACTCCTCCACCTCAAACTTCTTGATTTAGGTTCTAACCTCTAATAGGTTGAGCAGCTTGTAGCCAATGCATGAACAGTTCGAGTCAAATCTACCAAGAGATTAGCCCCCTCATCAAGTTTCTTGTCAATACTCCTAAGAGTTCCTTATGACTATCGACCATGGTAGAAAACTCTACCGTTGTCATCTTCAACACCAACATTTACACTTGAATCTGTCATTTCTCTAAACCAGAAACTAAAACAGCTAGTAAACACAGCAGTTAAGATAAATACAATAACTTACTCTGTTTCGTACATATAAAAGAGAGTATACACAAAACTTCGAAGTCAAACTACAACTCAAATGAAACTTCCGCTCTGATATCAAGATGTTGCGAACCGTGACTAAGAACAAATAAAGCTGGTCATTAAATGGGTCTAAGCTTACCGAAAGCTTGAAAAGGAAGTGATGGGAATGTACAAAAGGACAAATGTTAATGGAAAAGTAAGCTAAAACCCATAGACAGCTTCAATGGATATGATGCATCAATGGAACTTCTAAGAACTCATGACACAGCTCGATATGATGCACGAGATGGTACAGTGAAGTTACCTGCCACCTAGCATTATTTAAAGGTTAAGATAAAAGTGAGAAGTATATAAACAAAGTAGTGTTTGCAAGAAACAAATTTTTAAGTATATTAATGTTCAATCTGATGATTATAGCTTTAAGTACAATGGGGTATTTACAACTGAGAATTTAGGATAACATGCATAAAAAAGAAAAGATAGAAGGGTAATACCCTAAAGAAGTAATGTAAAAGAATACAAAAAGGTAGAAATGAATATTCAATAAAAGTAATGATTAATGTGACAAATTCTATACATGGTCCTATACACATAGTGACAACACATTGGCAAGGCCGTTGCAGGATGTAGACAAAATGTATGGTCAGGTTACTTGTCCATGCAAGGGTGGCTAAGGATCAATCTAATCTTTATCTCTCTCGAACTCTCGACAAGAGTGTTGCCGTATAAGTGATTAGCTCAGGCTTGAGTGAGCAAGCACACATGGTTTGGCAGGTATCTCGGCATTTTGGCATTTGGCACACAATCTCCAAGAGATGAGAAGTCATGCAGCTTGGTATGTAGAGTTGCTCGATAAAGAGATACTTGGCCTCAGTAGGAGTCGACTAGAATAGGAGGATCTGTCTTACTAGTCCCTCTAATCTTCAAGCTTGGTTAGGGGTCAATGGTCTAGTAGCTTGATTCCCATCACCGGCCATACACCATTTTAAATAGAGTAACCTAAGCTCCTTTGTGGAAGGATGTATTATAAGTGTACTCCACCCAAGGAAAAAATCAACCCCAATCACTTGGATGATCCATAACAAAAGCTCTTAGATATTATTGGATAATGAAATTAAGTACCTCAGTTTGGTCATCAAACTGAACACAATAGGCACTACTAAGAGCTAGCTTAGTCCCACTGAGTTGAAATAACTCCTTCCAAAAACAACTAATGAAAATGAAATCCTTGTCAGAAACAATAGTTTTGAGAATTCCATGAAGTGATATCACCATAGTGACAAACAATTAGGATACTTTTGTAACTATAAATGAGAATCCAAAGGCCCTAAGTAGCAATACATAGATAATCAATCAACAACCACCAATATGACTGTAAATCCCTAAGATTTGAATAAGGATGTTATAAATCCTTACTAATATCCTCCCAAATCCACTTAAGAATAAGCAACGGTGCAAGAAGCCCAATTGGAGCTCTTGTATTATATTTCACATGCTGACACTCTGGGAATTTGCGAACAAAATCTTCCACTTGGGATCTCATTCCTTTCCCCCTCCCAAAAAAAAAAAAAAAAATTCAAAGCAATGCGCTTGTATGTCTTGAGTTTCCCAAAATGTCTTACACTTAGAGAACTTTGAAATTCCCATAAAAGATGATGGATAAGAGAAGAAGTAGGAACCAAGAACAAGCATTGCTTAGTGTACGACAACCTATTACGCCAAGACAATGGATACTTCAAAATAGTACCCTCTTCTAAAGCAACAATCACTTGTCAAAATTCCTCAAGAGTAGTGTACTCTTGCTTTAACTTATCCAAAAATAGAAGAGTTAAAGTTGAAAACCCTTGATAAGTAGCACCCTCATATTGCCTTAACAAGGCATCAGCTACAATATTTTCATAACCAACTTTATAAATAATAGTGTAATTGTAGCCTAACAACTTAGTAGGAAATTTCTATTGTTTAAAGGTTTAAATGACTTACATCAATATCTCCTTGATACTTCTATTATCAGTTCAAATGATAAAGTAAGATCCTAACAAATACTGACTCCACTTGCAAACCGCCTCTACTGCTACTTATAGCTCATATACGTAGGCGAAGCTTTACAAAGTTGAAGGGGTAGCTTTTTACTAAAGAAAGCGATGGATATATTGCTTTGCAAAAGGACTGCCCCTATATAAATTGCTATGAAAATTTTGGTAAAGACATTATAGGAGCCTTTATTAAGGCCTCCTTAAGTTGTTCAATGTAATAATAGCTTGCTTAGACTATAGGAACTTGTCTTTCTTCAATATATCTATTAATAGGGTAGCAATAGAAGCGTAACCTCTAATAAATCTACAGCAGTAACCAGATAAGCCCAAGAATGCTCGTAGCTATTTAAGCAAAGTAAGCAAAGACAAATTAACAGTAGTTATGACCTTAAAAGGATTTGGTTACACCCCTTGTTGCGAAACAATATGGGTTTATCAAACCTAAATTTTCTTGTTTTTATTATTTTCCTTAATCCGATTTATATTGAACCCTATACCTATTTAATATAGACCTAAGACTAGGGCTTAAGAAAAACTTCATTTTCTTTTAATTTTAAAAATATTTTAGAGTCGCCACTTAACTAAAGTCGAGAAAAGGTTAAGTAATAACTAATTAAGTAGATTAGTTATAACTTAGTTACTGGATTATGGAAAAACTAAATTTGAAAACAATTTTTTGAAAACTAGAGTTTTTGGATCCAAAGGTTAACCTATTATACCCTAATGAATACCACTTTTTACCTTTTGAATTTAACTTCATTTTTTAAATTACCCTTTCTAAAAAATCTATTCACAAATAAATAAATAAACAAAAATTATATCTACTTTCCAAAATAAGAAATTGAAAAAATTATGTACAAAAGTGAAAAAGAAAAATTACATGTTTTAAGTCACCCCGTAGTTACCTACATACTTGCTATTTGGGATCAAACTTCCATAGTTCATTTCTAAAAGCTTAGGTGCGTTAATTCATTTTATTTTCAAAATCGACCAGATTTCATTTTTTTTAATCATTTTGTTCTATTTTAAGAAAATTTCTAAAAAGAAAATTCCTAATCTTGTTATTGTAATTTTTGAAACTTCTAAAAGGCCTTATTTTTTGTAAAGAGACTTGTTACCATTTTTATCTTAGAAAAGAGTTTATTCTAAGTGAGAAAAGTTTACTTTTTTTCTACAAGGGTTTGTTTTTCAAGAAGAAGAAAAAAAAAATTAAGGGGGAAAAAATTAAAATTCTTGAGGTATGACGAGTTCTCTTTTTTTTTTTTAAACAACCTTTCCTTTTTAAAAAAGAAAAATTTGGAAGCCTTTTATTTTTATGAATTTTCCCCAAAAAAGGAAGTTTATGTAAAATAAAGAAAGAAAAAGAAAGAAAGGAGAAAAGGAATAAAAAGAAAGAAAGCTCGTAAGTATTAAGGCAACAAATTTTTTTTTTTAGGTAAGGAAAGAAAAAGTTTTTTATTATTATTCTTTTATTGCTAGATTAAAAAAAAAAAAGAAATAATCGAACCAACCTAGAAAAGGAAGTAGGAACAAGTCGGCTACATGAAATGGGCCGGATCCTAGGTTAGGTAACCAAATCAGATTGGTTCACAAGTCGTAACTAGGTAAAAAGTAAGAAGAAGAAGTAGCAACACAAGCCCCCTCTTCATAATGATCTCTAATGGCTATCTCGAATGGGGAATCAAAGATTCACGAGACTCTCATTAGTGAAAACTTAATTGACAACCATGCCTTGAGTTTTTAGGGTAGTTTTGGTGGTTTAGAAGAATGCACAATGGTGGCAGTTGTAGTTGGTAGTCGCTGAACGTGGCTCGAAGCAAATAGGCAGTGTAGTCTTATGTTTTTTAGGGTTGCAAGCACAGTCAGTTAGTTTTTCGTGGGTGGTGAGTTATAGAGGCAACGGTTTAGTAGTGGTGGTAGGTTGAATGTTATGCCCCGAAGTAACAAGGTCGCAACAATTTCGTCATTTAAATCAACCTAAGATAATAACTAAACTTACAGTCATTATCGTAAATATGATTTACATAAGATGTCAATGAATATTCGCTTTGAAGTAAACAGTTCGCATAAGGTTATTAATAAAATTACATACAAAACTTTAAATCATGTTTATATAAATATATATATATTGTCTCAAGATCTTAGGAGATATTTACACAACATAGTAGTCTAAGCTAAGTAAAATATTATACAATCATCTCACATATCTATAAGTTATTGACAAAACTCTCAAAAACTCTATTGACCATCCCGTTTAGTTCTCATTTCCCCAAAGTTCTTCAAAACGAAACTAACCTTTAGGTAATTATAGAACGACATTTTAGTCAACACTTGCAAAAAGATTTATAAGGGTTTAAGCAACCAATAACTCAATAAGTAAGGAAAGAGACATAAGATTATACACAACATAATCACAATTCTCAAACAATTCAATAAATGCAATGCAACACGCAAATGCTATCACGTAGCCTTATCCAATCCATTGTGAAATTAAAGAAATTTCATCCACTCTAATCTAGGCTTTAGGAGTTTCAACATGTATACAATAGCTCATGACCAAACCTAAGTTTATGCAATGAAGGCATTGCTCTTCCCATGACTATCCTTCGAACCACTACCCCCATCCTTACCACAATCTCCTCTCTTGTCACTTAGTTCAATTAAGAATGAAGAAGAGACCATTATATAACAGCGCTATCTCTTTCGAATATATCGATATTTAGTCAAAGAGTCCTTATTGTCCCCTAAAGGGTTGCAATTCATGTCCAATTAAGGTATTTAGGTCGAATATAACTAAGTCCAGTTTATAATGATCAAAAAGTTTCACTCAACACAAACTACAGCAAATCACTACAGCAAAGCATCAATATATAGCCAAATAATCAAAGACATACAAGCATATACATAAGCATTTACCTACAAGCATAAACAAATACAATCTTAAGCCTTCAAGTACCATAATATAATACCCCAAAATATAGTAACATATAGATCCCAACTTACTTGAAATCTTTAATTTGCTCACTAAAGTTTGATGTAGAGTTGGTTCGTTGCCACTCAATCCAATAATATAAATACTCTTTTAGTATTTATACTATTATTATATATAAGCCTCGAATCATAACTTTACCCAATTGCTCAAGTTTTATATTACTTATAACTGAACTAATCCTAAACTAGTTTCTTATTCAATTTCTAAATTAGATTCTAATTAAGTTTCCGATTACATTTTTTATTCTTAAACATAGAACTCCTCTTGATCTAATATGTGAAATTCATCTAACTATATTTAGGTATCCCAAGTCTCCTATTTAGCTCCCAATCAATATTCTAATATGTACTGTACACTCTATTTCTAATCTAACTCCCAAATTTACTCCCAATATGAGAATAACCTATATTTTTCACATAATTTCCTAAATTCATGTTTCAAATCAAACTTATACTTTATTGTTAATTTCATAATCTTTCTCAATTTACCCTAATATACTTCACCCCCTTAATTTTTTATTTTCATATATTAGTTATCATCATCTAATATAGACATAATATACACATCTAACATTCCCAATACTTAATATTTCAATATTACATAGTAACATCTCTCAACATCCCTTAATATATCAAGATGTCCAATTACATCGTAAATCAGAATTTTCATCAATTTAGCACTAAACCATAAAATAAACTTAAAAAAATCGACCTTTACTTATGATTTTAAGGTCTAAAAATTAAGTAAAAATTTCAAAAACTAATTTCAAGAAGAGCTCTTCATAGCAATATAATACATACCCTAGACAGCATACACAAAAATTTTGAGCTCAAAACTACATCATTAAGGCTATTTAAAACAAAAGCAAAAATCAGCTCGGGTTTAGTGATTTCTTAAATTTAGTATATCTTGACACCTAATTTTATCAAATTGATATTTTTCCCTAAATCTACATACAAAAATATTTTAGAATACCAATCTTCATAATTTTACATATTAATTTGATATTTTTAAAAATTTGTATAAAAATTGGGTAAAGAGAGGAAGTTACAACTCGAATCACCTCTAACCACCAATGGAACCTCCACCTTTGTCAGTAGCCCCTAGCAATGGTCCCATTTTTAGGTGGTGGTGGGCGTTTCTTTTTAGGTGTTGGTTAGATGCAAGTTCTCCTCTAATGCCCTAATTGCAATATTTATTTGTTTATTTTTCTAAAAATATTATCTTTTCTCTTCTCTCCTCTCTCTAATTTTTCCTGCTCACCAAATTCACCAAAATGAATTCTAAAGGGGGTTCCTTCAATTTATAGAGGTGTTTAGAATTATTTCTTGAATTTTTTTGTCGCCAAGTGTCCTTTCTTTTTCTCTTTTTCACTTTCTAAGTGGCCTATTTCTATTTGTTGATTTTTCAACTCTAATTCTCAACTTACTATGCCTAATATCCAGACATTTCTACACTTCCCATAATTTTAATTGATTTTTTAGTAATTTTTCTTAATTAATTTAGTATTATCTTACCATATATTAATTATTTTAAGTAATTTCAGGTATTTTTACTCACACATATTTATATAGAAATATATAGTACAAATAAATACTCCTAAATATTATTTATGTTATTTTATGATTTTTTTAATATTTATATAATTTATTTGTATTAATTCGTTAATTATAGAAACTTATTTTATACATTTTCGATAAATAACAAATAATATATATAACTTAATTTTATAATATTTAATTATTTTGTTATTTATTTTTCTAAATTCAAACTTATGAGATTATTTTTACTAATATTCTTAATTTTGTCATAAAATTTGGCTTCGATTAAACAATTTACCCGATCACTCTAAATTTTACATATCAAATCTCGAACACTTAATTGCGAGGCTTACATTGAATTACAGCCTAAGTAGCTAAAAAATGAGACTAGGAAGCATGGCGACTTATGCGATGGGTCAGGACTGAAAGTTTAAAGCTTGGGCAACTTATGGGAAGTAGTAGTTTAGCTCAAGGAACTTTAAATCAAAGCTCAAGCTATAAAGAGAAAATCAAACTGAGTAGATAGAGAAAGCAACTGCGAAAGCTTATAGAGAGTATGGGGTGAAGAGATTGATGATTAACTTACTTGTTCGAGCTCCAATTTATAGGGTTAGAGCTCTAATCAAAGATGGGACGTCAAAACAGCCATGAATTTAATCATGAAGGCATAACCTTTGACCCACTTCAATGTGTGATTCGGGAACAAGAGACTTGTAATTGTTGGTCAAAAATTGTTTACTAGAGTTTAGTCTTGCCATTTGAATAAGAAGATGCAAAAAGTTTGAGTAAAATGAAATCCTTATATGGTTAGTAGAACATTCTTACAAAACCCCTGATATGTAAGTTTACTTCCATTACCCACCATGACCTAGAATTTAGGAGTTGAAAAAATAGTGAGCCATAAATGTTTAAACAATACATATTGCACAAAGTTATGAGTGCTACCCAAATCCACTAGATTAGAAACTTGCTTACTGTTTAAGTTTCGATGGAATAGAAGTGTCTTAGGAAAAGAATTACTCTGAAAGAGCATGATAGCTAATAGTACCAGCATCATAGACACAATCTTCTTCCAATTCATTGTAAAGTACCTCTTCTTCTTCATTGTCTATTAATTCAGTATGATCTGGCTCATCTATACTTAATAGAACCAAGAATTGTGCTTTACATTTATGATTGTGATGAAACTTCTCGTCACAATTATAACATAACCCTTTTTCTCTTCTTGCTTGCATTTCTTATGTAGTTAACTTACAAATTGGACGTTATTTAAGGGGTATCGAAGTGGAAGGCCCCAAAGAAGAAACAACTGGTGGCTTAGCAAACTGTAAAGTCAATGTCTTGACTATAGATTGAAAAGGTATAGTCATTGCCAGCTTAAAAGAAAATTGACCATTCAACTTAGCTTCATACATTTTGGTCAACCAAATAGCACAAGGTAATGAAGTTGGCCTATTTATCATAACTTCATGTCACATTATAGGTTTTAAACCATATATGAAGCATTTGACTAAAGAAGATTGTTAAATGCCTACAACTCTATTAGAAAGAGTTTGAAACTCATGCTAATACTCTTATACTGACCTTTTCTAATGCAACTTGTACAATGTATCCTCAAATTCTAAAGGGGCCAAATCATGTAAAAGTGTAGGTTAAGTAGAAATTAATCGATTGTTGAACATCCATTGATACCACTATAAAGCAACATCCTCCATGGCAAAAGAGGCAATGGTAATACGTTACTCTTCAAGAATATCATGAAATTTAAAGAATTGTTAGACTTTAAAGATCTAATCTTACAAATTTGAACCTCTAAACTTCAATATCTCTAACTTTATACCCTTCTATAAGTTCATCAACATTAATCCTTTAGAATCATGTATGGAATATGATGAATCCTTCTTGTGATCTATACCATTATTCTCAAGAATCGAATTCTGATTCCCTAACTCAATGTTGCTAACTTTATCGGATGATGTATCTCCAAGGTTGTACATACGAAGAAACGCTATAACGGTAAGGACGAAATAAGACAAAAGGAAAATTAGATAAATTTGAGTAGCTACTAATCGGATATGATACACCAATTAATCTTATTCGACCTACAATTCGCTGGATGTAACTCACTAGTCCGAATTATAGAGCCACTCACCACTACTCATTTCTAAAGAGAATAGATAAGAGTTAAAGGGAGAATGAGAACACTCAGGTTGCTCACAAAAGGAAATTGTAATAATCTGATGTAAATTGAGTTGTCTACACACAAATAAATGGGGTTCATATATTAGCCCTACTAGGGTTATAAGTATACATGGAAAATACAAAAAAGGGTAATTTACAATTGGGACACATGAAATATACTAAAAAAAGGTAAAAGGGATAAAAAATATTCCATATAGAAAAATGAAGAATTCTTCTAGAATGTCATGCTAGAAGACACGTACTAAAGGGTGGTTACTACTATCTATAGAAGCTATTATTATTGATGTGGTGTCTAAGATAGGCTTGTAGCTGTAGAAATAAGCCTAAGGGACATCTGGAGAGGGTCTTAGAACTAGGCAAACGTAGCCCTATTTGGGTCAAAGCTCGGATGTTGAGAGATATTTGGAGTTTAGGTCAGCATTTCTTCAAGTTAGATATCTCGGTAGCTCGGCTCAATTAGACATTTAAGGTTGGTCTACTTAGATGCTGTCTAGATTACGGTAAGAGCTTGGTGATAGGTATGGTTGCTCAACAGGTGAATCTATATGCTCGGTAGGTCAGTATGTCTACTCGACAGTTCGGTATGCATGCTTAGCAGGTCAGCATGATTGTTTGGTATCAAGCCCTATTTTGGTTTTTCTTAATTTAACCTCTACTAAGCTTAACCTGCTTAATATAAGTTACTCAATATAAAATTAAGAAAAAAAAATTTTGAAAAATAATTTAGAGTCGTCAATTAGTTAAATTGGTAAAAAGTCAAATTAGGGTTTTCTAAGGTTTTTGAATAGAAAAACCCTAATTTTGATACTAGTTTACAAATTTTCTAAAAAATTAATTTTTCAAAAAATTTAACTAGAAAATTTGAATTTGGGAGCTAACTTATTAAGACCAATGCTATGCCATAAATTCAAGGAATTATAACAATCTCACCGTATAAACCAACCTAATTTACAAGTTATCCTCTTAACTGTTAACATAGATATAGTCTACATAAAGCGAACGTGATTCAAACAGCTTTGAAGCAGTTAAATAGGTACCTATAATATATAAAACCTATGGAGTAACATTTTACATTATACCTTTTCTTATACTTATAAATAAATTAGCTCGTTACATAATCTTAAATACATCAAGAGTCTAAGATTTTCAAAGGAAACTTTGCATCTTCACAATAGATCTACATTACAAAAGTATATATACAATTAGCTAATGAAGACTAGGTCTCCTAGGAAGACCTTATAATCCTCCTAAGAAAGAAAAATAAAAGAAAAAAAGAGACTTAAGCTTCTTTCCATTCATTAGACTTCTTCAATTGACTCCCCAACCTATCAAAACTAACTTGTGGATAAGTATAACGAGGTATTTTCTGGTACTACTGGGCGCCTGTAAAATAATTTATAGGGATGTACGCTCAACTAGCTCAGTAAAAAAGACAGAGTCGTAAGAATACATTACAAACACAATTGTTCAATCATTAATTAAATGTAAATGCAATAAACAAATGATATAGCATCTCATAATATTTAATTGATTCATTGTGAAGTTAGAGTAATTTCATCCCTTCTAACCTAGATTCCAAGAAGTTTTAACGCGATACTATCAAACTAAATTTAGACTTGTGCAATGGAGAGCACCATCATTTCTAGACAACATTCAAACTACGGATCCTAACCTTATTGTGACCCCCTCTCCTATCACTTAGTTCAACTAAGGGTAGAAAAAAGGACAATTTCTGTTATCCTTAACAAATGCGTCGATATCTAGTTTGACAACCTAATTGTCACCCTTATTAGGTTACCATAAATGTCAAGTTAGATAATTAGTTAACTTAAGATTAGTCTAGATTATTTGGTAAGCAACCAAGTTCATATATGTAAAACATGATATATATTCAAGCAGAAAACAACACTTGGAGTTTAACTCCTAATCAATAATCAATATCCTAAGTACAGATAAAGTACATACATAAACAATCTAACTATAACCATAAACAAGTCTTCTTACTCCTCTAAGTATCCTGAAATGGTACTTCAATATACCATTAAGCATCGATCCTAACTTACTTGGATGTAATGTCACGTGCTCTTATACGTTATATTCGTGATCTTCATTAATAATCCCTAAAAAATAATATATAACTTCAGTTTTAAATTCACATATGAAGTAAGAACTTATTTTTATTATTAAGTAAGTTTACATTCTCATATAAGTAGGTTCTTTAGTTATTTATCTAATTTTTAGTTGACTTGAAATAGGTTCCGACTAAGTTTTTAACTAAGGTTTTGATCCATTACCTTAAGTTAGAATTTTACTTAAAAAGTTCTCGACTTATATTCTATCTCTAATATAGTTATAAAGTTGTAGAATCAATTATTTTCTTACCCAAAGCCCATTTTTAGCATAATCAAGTTATTCACTCCTAAACTATATTCTAATCTTTTTTCTAACATAATTTTTTTACTTTTTAGCCATTACCACTATTTACTAGTTAACTTATACACAAACATACCTTCATCAACTCTCTTTTTTCTAATGCAATTTCCGACTTTCCAAAGAGGGGTCGATGATAGATGTAGGCTTATTATGGGTCGTGTTTTTGGGCGTTATTAAACTAAAATAAAACAAAAAAATCAAAATCCCTAAGCTGCTGATGTTTTTCTTCTCACCATCTGTCTTCTTTTTTGTTCCAGCTACTGTATTCCCCCCTCTCGTCTCTTCGTCAACTCTCTTTTATATCCCCAGCCAAGGGCTAAACTTTAACTCATGTGGGCCCGACATGAATATCATCAACCAACAGAACTATGAGGCCCACACGTACTGCTTTCCAAAAATGTCAACATGAGTATTTATTAAATGCAATGTGGACCTCATAAACAGAAACCATGATGAAAATCCCCTGGAAGCTTTGTGCCTTTCTTCGTTATTCTATTGCTTTTCCCCGCTTTTTTTTTTTCATGTGATGAATTCACCTACTCTTAATGGGCTATGTCTATTGTTCTCGTTATTGCCCATCCATGGATATCATGCTCTCCACGTGTGGGCTGCTCTAGTAGTCACCAATTTAGTCTGAAATATCCATATGTTAAAGGTGATAATGAAATTGGACTGACTTGTCGTTTATTAGTTGCAGCTCAGGCCAAGTAATTTGAGTAGGAGCCTTCATGTCATAAACTAACACAAATTCATCCATTCGGTCTATCTTATCTGTGCTCAACTCAGTGCTAGACAGCTGCTGCAATTAATGTCCTCTGCTGCTATTCACATGGAGAGCTGCTCAGTTGGTTGGCGTGCTCGTGGATGGCTCGACATCAGCTGTTAAACGCATGTTCTGCTGCCTAGCTGTTTAGCTGTTGTTTTCGTAGCTGGTTACTGCACTTGTGTAGATTGTTCTACTGCTAAAGTGTGTTGTTCGTGTGGAGTATAGAGAGTAACTGCTGTTTGGTTCGTGTAGCTTGTGAAGCTCAGTTGTGAACTCATACTTAAAGTCCATACATCTGCAATCAAACAAACCAAAAGAGTAATAAGGCGATGTTAAATAAGTAAACTGATGCTTGTGAATGAAAAATTTGTTAGTCAGTTGCAACTCAGATGAATTGATTGCTATCACGTGGATAACAGCTGCTGCTTCTCTATCTTTGTTCTCCACCAGTTGGAGTTATGGCCTTTGGATGTAACTCGGCCTGTTGGTGCTAATTTGGAGAGTTGGAGTACTCCGCTTGGTGTGCTACTACAGACGTTGAGTTGCGGCTGGATGTGCTAAAGTGTAGTTCATGTCAGCTACAACTCTGTTTGTTGATCAGCCGCTGGTTGTACAGTCGGACAAGGAACATAACTCACCTACTGCACTTAGAACTTACGGCTACTGCTATTGGTTAGATGCCGTGGAGTTGCTGGTATGAATCTTGGTTCACAGCTCGGTTGTTGCTAGGAGTTGTTCTCGGTTCAAGTTGCTGCTGAATATGAGCGCACAACTTACAAGTATGTGTGGACAGCTGTTGGTCGTGTTAAGTGAAGAAGCTGCTGCTGTTCATTGAATAGAGTCATAGCCACGACTGCTACAACTTAAATTCAGCAGCTAGGTTTGGTTTGCTTGGACATATTCAAGAGCTCGATTTACTGCTGCTGCTCTAAAATTCAGGTGCTGCGGCTGCTGCGCAATGACTCATGACATGCAACAAAAATACATATGATAATATTATGTGGGCTCAACTAAAAACAAAAGAGGATGGAACTGCTGAAACTAAGTCTATGTTGGTCTTCTTGGAAGCATCAAGTTGCTGTCCAACTTCTCACGACCTTGGTTGCATCCAGTTGTTAAGTTGAAATCAATAAACTCAGTTGAATTTGCTGCATAAAAGAGGAGTTGCTGATTTTGCTTGTATTGAAGTTGTTGAAACTCGAATAGTAAATGAAAAATTTAGCTGTTATTATGTTGAAGTTTAGCTGGAATAAAAGAGCTCAATTGGATTGCTTCATGTCTGCTGTTGAATTTTGTGTAAAGTGTCCTGCGATTGCCAAGCCAATTGGAGCTGTTCGGATGAAGCTCGGTTAGAATTGTTGTAGCTGCTATTCAATAGTACCTATTACATTTAGGGGCTGCTGTAATTGTTTTCCAATCCTTGATCTTGACAAAAGAGAACAAAGTGGCTGTCAAATGGAGATTGGATTGGATTCTCTTATCTAATGGAACTATTGTACAATTAGATGGGGTTCTCTATTACTGTGGATTGTTGGAATTGAACTGCTCCTCTGCTACTTTGAATGCTCAATTTGTTATAGATTTTGGGGATGCAGCTACTATTAGAGCTCTTGGTTGAAATTGCTGGATTTGAGGAGCTCTCAGCTTAGTGAAGTTGCGCACATAGCTGCTGTCAAGTAACTCTCTTTGACTTCTTGTTAATTGAAGGGAGGTCCAATTACAAAGCTGTTGTTCTATCTTTATTCAAGTGGCTGCTGCAGCTGTAACCTGTGTGCTCAGTTTGCCTATGTTTTATGCTAGTTTGTAGGCTCAAATTTGTGTTCCTTATTGCCACTCAACTTGGTTTCTCTTGGTCAACAAATTTGAAACTTGAATCCAGCTACTATCAAATATGGAGTTCAATTGCTAGTTGTAAGGAAGTTGCTCAGCATCGGGTATCAGTTTAACTTGATTGAAGTTCTCTGTTGCCTGGTTCCATTTGCAATAACTGCTGTCACTTGGGGGATTCTCAAATACACGAGCTACTTTCCTTTAAAAATTCAGCTGCTGCTACTTCTCATTCTATCCAAATATATATGGTTGGTGTACTCATCTCTCTTTGCTCATTGTTTCCCAAATCTATACATATCTCAACTCAACAGCAAAAAGGAGAATTCATAAGTAACAGCAAAAGTTAGTTATATTTGAAATCAAAACCAATAAAGCATATTATGTGAGTTTATAATAGTTATTTCAGTCATATTTTGATCCTTTTTTACACTATTTATGCAACTAACAAAAAAAATTGCTTTTTTCATGATTTTTAAGCATAGCTCACAATAAACATATCATAAAATGCATAAATATGCAGTAATTAAGTAGAGAAAAATGTGCAATTTTACATATTTATTAGTCATGGATCACTGTAGTTGGCTCACGTTGTTGGCGCTAGAGAGAGTAGCGGGGTGGAGGTTGCTGCATGGTGTTTGAGGTGTTATTGGGGTCCTATTGTATAGTCCAAGGGAGAGAAGGACAGGGGAGGGTCTGCTGTTGGCGTTGGGATTGTTGCTGTATGCTGATTCTATCATGTTTGTTGTATAGCTAAGGTTGAGCAGATGGTACGTGGGTATGTCTGTATGGATGTTAGGTTAGGTCACTGTTGTGTGCTACTGTTGTCCGTAGTTGATTGGGTGCTCGTATGCTTATGTCGAGGAGAATGGGTGTCTCACTAAGTAGGAGATGCTGTAAGTATAGGTTGTCATGTTGGGCAAGCGTAGATAAAATAGGGTATTGGTTATTGTTGTTATCGAGACAAGGGTCAGGGGTTGGGTGTTCTAGTCAGTTTGCGTAAAGTGGAATGAAGATGAAGAAAGATAGGAGTCGAGTGAGATTGAATAGAGATGGCCTAATGTTTTCAACACACTTTCGTATTCAATTCCTCCCCGCTTTATGCTATCCCAAGCCTTTTAAACCCAGCACTTAAATCTTACTTGATTAGTATCGATCCACCATAGAAGAGCTTAAATAAAAGATACAAATCTATATTATATTTAAATACTTTGACAAAGATTTTATATATTCATATTAAAAAAAATAACTAACAAAGATTTAGTGAGATTTAGCATTAGATTAGTTCCTAAAAGTTAATCCAATTTCCATCTCTTTTCCATTTGTTTCTCTGAAAATTCTTGATGAAGGGAAATAGCCCGTGATATGACTTGAAGACCAAAAGAAGAGAAAAAAAATGCACACCAATACATTCCATGAGATTCAAACCTTAATCTCCAACCTATCCAAGCCCCTTGTTCCATGCAGGTGACTAGCTTAACCAAGCCTTTTTTTTCTCAACAAATGATGCACACAAGTTAAACTTAACTTATTCCTTTTAGACCCAATTTTCATTTTCAAGCTCAAATCTAACTTAATCGAAATTATTTTAAAATTACCCCAGCCTATTTATATAGTCTCAAAATATACATGCTAATATTTTTAACATCATTTTTAACTTTAATAAATTTTGATTCTATTTTTAATAGTCTAGTTAAAATATTTTTCAAATTGGATAAAAATTCACTTTACACTTTTGCTAGACTATTTTTTTTTCTAAAAAAAATATTTTTTCTAGTAAAGCTCAATTATTTAGAGACTTAGAATTTACTAAATTGCATGTATATTTTCAACCACTGTTTGATCTGACCCTAAATGATTAACTAGCTTAACTTAGACTCTTTCGATACTTTGTATTTTTCAATTTTTTTATTTCTTTTTTATTTTTATATATATATTTTTTATTTTTTTTATTTTTGTAAATCTGATCTAAAATTAAAAAAAAAAAACCTAAAATAAAAGGATAATAAAAATGGGGTGTCTAAACTTAACAACTCTAAAACTATATTGGAACTTATGAGAGCTTTGCACTTAGGTCAACAGTAATATAAAAGATGGGGTTCAGAATAAGAATCCTTGTCCTAAATGGAGTTTCGAGCTAGTATCCTCCGTGTGAGTCATTGTAGTCCTCTAACTTAGCTAAGCATGATTTGTCTGAGGAGTTAATTTCTATCATCTGCTTAGGGGTCAAAAGGATTTTTCCTCAAATCTGAAGTGATCTTGGGCTCTTATTCTATCTTAGCATTTGTTAAGTCTTCTTTTGGTCAATAGGGAATTAGGTTTGATATATTAAAGGTGGAGAAAACACCATAGTTCTCAGGTAATTCAATATAGTAAGCATTATAGTTAATCTTCTTTAGGACCTTGAATGAACCATTAGCTTGTAGAGATAGCTTGCTTTGTTGCAAGTATGAAAACCTCTCCTTATTGAGGTGAATCCATATTAAGAATTGATACAAGACAAGTGAACCTATCAGTTTTAATATAACAGATGTAAGTCTAAGTCGATCCCTTAGAGATCTGGAGTACTAATACTAACCTTAGCTCTATTATCTAATTGGAAAATTGTGATGGATTAAATGAATTAAAAATACTAAAATTAACAAACTAATCTAATTATGAGACTTGACTAAGCAATTTAGAAAACGATAAAATTAAGAACGACTTCAAGAAGGCAAATAATATATTTAAGAATTGTTTCTCTTATGTTTAACATGTAACTGATAAAAATATATCCAATTTCATCTCCATTATTCTTGACTAGAGAGATTCATAATTAAAGTTAACACCTTTTTTAAGCATATTAAACACCTAGTCCTAAATTATTTACCAGTATCTTTTCACTTAGTAATATAAATTAGATTCGCATTAATGTACAATGAATTCCCACACAAAAGAACAACTTTTTGAAAAAATCATGTATCTTATCTCTAAGTATACTTGCAATTCTCTCTAATTATATCAAGATCCCATTATTCATGTGATTTCTCAATCATCATGTATAATATCATAGATTGATACCCTAGAAATATTAATTAACAATTAAAACATATAATTGAATCAAGAAAGATAGAAATTTTATTGAAAATTATCAATAAATCTAATAGTTACATGAAACCCTAGGTTCCACAATCCTAAATACCATAATCTTAAGCTATCATGATGAAATTAAAAATGAATTGCAACAAAATCAAGAAATAAAACATAAAAAAAAAACCCTTTTGTTGATGAAAAGGCTCTTCAATCTTGAAGTTTGGTGTTGCTTTTACCTTTTTCTCCTCTTTCTCTTCAACTTTCTTCTCTTTTTGAATGTCAAAAGTTATGTGTAAAACCCTCACAAGTCCTTATATGATATATTATGAAGTTTCTTTTTTCATCACCAGACACAGCTTGGGACATAGTTGTATCCCCAGGTTATGTAACTTACTAACCTTGGCACAAAAATTATCCTGCATGGATACAACCTATTACACAGTTGTGTCCCAGACTATGTAAATTTCTGACCAAAATTTACTACTTTCTCCTATTGTTTATATAACTTCAAAACTTCATAACTTATTCACTTGAACTCCAAATTCAGTGAAACTTGATTACTTTTCTTTGTTTTCAATCTAAGAATGTATTCAAACCTTGAAATAAAAATTTTTCTCAATGAAGTATCAATTTCTTTAAAAAAAAACAAAGATGAAAGGGAAATACTATAAAATCACCATGTGAAATGTATTTAAAATAAGAGTTGTCAAGTATCCTGATCTGAAAGAAATAGTTTAGTAGCCACGACTACCAATCCTTATTGTCTCTGGTTAAACTTAGCGATTTTCTTGACCACGGACTGATGCAATTGGTTGTCATTCTTGCATCAAGACTACACCAATGCCATTGCCTAATACATTGCATTCCAATTGAAAAGGTTTGTCAAAATCTGGTGGGGACAAGACAGGGGCAATAGGAAGCTTCTCTTTGATCTCCCTGACGCTTTATTCAACTTGGTCATTCCATCAGAATCTTTCTCACTTCTTTGGTAGCTCAATCAAGGGGCTACAACTGTACAAAAGTTTTTAATGAACCTTTTAGAGAAAGAAGTTAAGCCATATTAACTTCATGCTTCAGTGACATTCTTCAGTGTCAGCTATTCTAAGACAACTCAAACCTTTTCCTCATCTACTCAAATTCCTTCTCCAAATACAACATACCTTAAGAAGACAACTTTACACTGGTAAAACATGCACTTCCTTAGGTTTCCATATAACGTCTCAGCTTGTAAAATATCAAAAACAGCTTGGAGATGTTAAACGTGGTTATTCAGGTTGGCACTCTATACTAATATGTCGTCAAAGTATACGACCACACATCTTCTAATTAATGGACACATCACATGATTCATAAGCCACGTAAATGTGCTTGGCACATTTATAAGTTCGAATAACATAACGAACTATTCATAGAGATCATGATACATTTTAAAAGAAGTTTTCCACTCATCACCAAGTCTCATGCAAATTTGGTGGTAGCCATTTCGTAAGTCAATCTTCATGAATAATCAAGCACCATGTAATTTGTCTAATATGTCATTGAGCCTTAGTATTGGATATCTGTATTTGGCAGTAATGCAGTTGATAGCTCAACTATTAGTGCACAAGCACCACAAACCATCCTTCTTTAGGACAAACAAGTAGAGATGATACAACATAAGCACTCATGCTCTCTCTCACATATCCTTGTTCTATTAACTCATCTACTTGCCTTTTCAGCTTAGCAACCCACTCAGGTTATATTCTATAAGAGATCAGTTCAATAAGGCTTGCCTAGCTGTAGATCAATATAATGTTCTATGCCTCAAACTAAGGGCAGTCCCTTAAGTAACTTTTTAAGGAACGGGTCGGAAAATTCATCAATTAATCTTCGAATCTCATTAGGTATCTCTTCTAGATTTTACATCTCTAACAATCTTCTGATGAATAGAAACATAGGCTCATTGGCCTTCTCAGCAACTCAGAGCTCTCTTTAGCTCATTATTAAGGCTTTCTTCTTATCAACTTAGATGAGCTAATTATCAATCTCATTTAGTTGAGTTAGTGTCATGGGTTATAGCAGAATCATCTTTCCATCCTTAATAAAGGCATAGTTATTCTTTTATCCGTAGTAAGTAACACATCGATTGAACAAGCACAGTCTTCCAAGTAATAGATGTGAAGCTCCTATAGGGACGAAATTACATACCACTTTATGCTTATACACATTCCTAACATAAAAAGGTATGGATACTTGTTCAATGACATGCAGAGCAACCTTATCAGTAACCTTATCATGAAGCTAATGTAGCTTATAAGGTCGGGGGTGCTTAGAGGTCGGCAATACTAACCTTTGCACAAAGGATTATTATGCAACAATGTTGGTACAACTCCCTTCATCCACAATGATAGCGCACAACTATCCTTTATTGGTACCTTTTATGTGGAACAAATTTTCTCTTTGTCTTCTTCTAAGTTTGGTAAGGAACTCAACACTCATCTCAATACTAGTGTCATCACTTCTCCTTGATCAGTGTAAACATAAGTCTCCTCTTCCTCTTCAGCTTCAACCCTTCCACAATATTACAATCTCATAATTAAGTCCAAAAATGAACCTCGACACTGTGCGAGCCCTGGGTTCATTGCATCTACTTAGATCATTAACATTTGATATTCCCTCACATAGTCATCAACATATCAGCTTCCTTAGCGAAGTTCTTGCAACTTTGCAAACATGTCTTACAAGTAGGTCTTGAGCACAAATCTTCCCTTCAATAACCTCTTCATCTCTTCCTAAGTCCATATACCTTATCTTTCATGTCTCACTTTAACCGTACTTAAATTATTTTGCCATTTAGTAACATATCTAAAAAATTCAAGTATAGCAAGTCAGACTTTCACTACATCTGTATACCCATAATAGTCAAATACTTTTTTAACATTTTCTTCCAACTCTAGATAGCAATCTACATCTCCACTTCCATTAAAGGATGGGATTTAGACCTTGACATTGTCAAGTCCTCAAGGAGCTCAACGACCCTAGCCTTATGCTTAATCATACTTAACCTCTTCTTCTTCCTCTCTGTGCTCTTCTACATCTACCTCCTCATCATCCTCCTCAATCTCTTCTAACTCCAACCCTCATCTAGCAACTCGGTCTATAACTCCTCTAACACATTGGGGTCAAACTAGATGATTAGCTCAGCCACCTTGATCATATCATCTTTTATGAACATTCTCAGGTAGGTTACGATGGGGTATACCCTGTTGTTGCTATCTATAACTTACATCACAGTAACCAAACTCTCAACAAGATTGGCAAGTCTATTAAGTTTATCATCTACTAACCCAGGAGTATTATTATCATTTTGACCTCAACCAACATAGGCACCACTACTCTGGTCACTAATAACACCTTAAACGCTTGAATCCAACGTGGTGTAATACTTCTCTAATAAACTAACAATATAATACACAACAAACACTTCTACTTACTACTCAAAACTTTACTAACACATTCTAACAACTTCAGTTTCTCGATACTCACTCAAATACAACAAAAATGAACTTGTTTTGTTTTCGCAATGAAAAACAGAGTATGATAGAGTAACAATAAGAACTACACTTATCAATACATGAACCTCCAGTTTATAACTCACAACTTCAAAACTTACTTCACTTGAATACATTGCAGCTGCTATAAAAGAAACATAGCAAACATAAACAAACTCTACTACAACTTCACACACTCCTTTTTGGAATTATGCTTTGATTCTAGTAAAGTCGATGCATCTCTAAGGTCTTACGTACGGAAAAACACCACAACAAAAAGGACAAAATAAGACAAAAGGAAAATTAGCTAAATTTAGGTGGCTACCAATCGGATATGATACACCAATTGATCATACTCAGCCTACAATTTGTTAAATATGACTCACCGGTTTGAATTATAGGATCATTTACCACTACTCTTTACTAAATGAAATAGATAAGAGTTAAAGGAAAAATGAGAACAGACGTAAATTGAGTTGTCAGCATACAACCAAATGGGGTTTATATACTAGCCCCATTAGGGTTACAAGCATATATGGAAAAAAATGAAAAGGGATAATTTACAATTGGAATATATGAAATATACTAAAAAGGGCAAAAGAGACAAAAAAATATTTTATATAGAAAAATAAGGAATCCTTCTGCAATGTGGTTCCAAAAAATACGTATCAAGGGATGATTGGTGCTATGTATAGAAGCTATTCTTATTGATGCCGAGTTTGGGACATTCTTGCAACTCTAGAAATAAGCTTAAGGGACATCGAGAGAGGGTCTAAGAACTAGGTAGATCTAGCCCTATTTAGGTCAGAGCTCGAATGTTGAGAGATATTCAGAGTTTGGGTCAGCATTTCTTCAAGTTAGATGTTTTAGTAGCTCGATACGATCATACGTCGAAGGTCGGTCTATTTAGATATTGTCTAGATCATGGTAAGAGCTCGACGATAGGTATGGCTACTCAGTAGGTCAATATGTATGCTCGGCAGGTTGGCATGTTTACTTAGCAAGTTAGCATAACTGCTTGGAAACTTAGAAATTGTGTTGAAACTTATGAAAGCTTAGCACTCAGGTCGGTAGTAATGTAAAAGATGGGGTTCGGAATAGGAATCCTAGTCATGAATGAGGTTTTAAGCTAATATCCTTCATATGAGTCCTTACAGCCCTCTAGCTTGACTACGTGTGATTAGTCTAAGGAGTTGATTCCTATCATCGGATAAGGACTGTAATTGAGCATTCATAGTAGTCATCATGTTTTCAAACCCCTATTGACTTTGTTTCATTGACAACAACATGGATTTAATAACTTCAATATCTACATTGACAGAAGATCTCAATTCAAGTGCCATGGAATCGACAAAAGCACTAAATTGTTAAGTTGACAACTCAATGTACCCAACCCAAAGCCCCCTCACTAGTGAAATATCCTAACCTTACTTCCACTTTTAGCCATATACACCTCAAAAGTTAGATCGTATCCTCTCCCTCTCTCTTGTTTTTCTCTAAATTCGTATTACAATAGATCTAAGGTTTCTAATGTATTTATTCTCTATGTTTCGTAAGTGATGAAAGGTAAAAGAAGATGATAGATCAAGGCTATTCGAGTTAGCCTTTCACTCCAAGACTCCAGATTTGTTTTAAGAAGTTATTTGTTCCCCCCTTTTCTGTTATTCATTTCTCTTTTTTATAGTCGTTTACAGTACTTATAACAATATTTCCCACCTATTCTATTACAAGAACTATTAGATGTATACAAACTAATTTCCTACAATTGTGATTACATTGTTGTTATGTATACAAAATATTTGTACTAGACTATAGTGATTCTTGATATTGTAAGTATGTGTTATAATCCTTCATCCAAATTAGCTGTTGAATAATCCTTTTAGCCTTTGTGATCAACCATAGGTTCCAAGGACATTAGAATACTTAAACAACCTAGATGGAATTCATGTCAAACTACTTCCAAAACTTGAGTTTACTGACATATGGTTTGAATTTTGGCCCAAATAATCTTTGGAACCCATTTATTACTTCCAATTAGAATTATAATGCCATCTCCAACTTGCTAAAGGGAATCTTTAACAATAAATTTCGATCTTGAAGAAATAATACCACAACTTTAAATCCCAAGAACCTTTTGGTAACTATAAGGAGGAGAAGTTTGGATAATAAGTACCTTTTCGCATATTTACCCAAACAGTATTCTCATTTGAGAACAATTCCTATGCTAAATTAGTTAGAAAGGTTAAGATGAATGCATTTAGACAACAAAACAAATAACCTTTTCAATTTTGGTAATGTAAAATTGTTCCAACTCTACCAATGATTCTTTTCTTTTCATCTTACATTTGCCCCCACTAGTACTATGCTACATAAAATAAGATCTTGGAAATATTTCTAGAGAGAACATATGCTACTAGTATGAATAGAAAAAGCGACAATGGATGACCTTGCTTATGCCTCTATAAAACAATGGTTATACATTTGTCACCCAATTTGTCTAATCTCACTAAAGGGTAGTCTAAGGAGTAGAGCTCTAAGGAAGTCACACGTTATTGTATATAAAACTTTAGTCATATTAAGTTTTAAGGCACAATGTATGTCATTTTGGCTTAGTTTTCAAGAAGTTAAAGGCCTCATGAACGGCAATTGTGTTGTCATGGATCAAAATACACTTTAAGAATCCTAGGCTATAACATTGGTTTTAACCTATTAACTATCATGCAAGAGATTAATTTAAATATAAAATTACATAGACTAATTAGATGAAAATTCCAAACTTCTGAGGTGATACTACTTTGATATAAGGATAACTTAAGTGATGTCTACACTAGTCTTCGAACATGCTATTCCTCATGACTAGACCTCCCTTTCTTATCTTCTCTAAAGAAGATTTGTTCTTGCTATATGCTATGGATAGGATCACTTTACATCAAAAAGACAGTGTTTGATGGTGATTGGCATGTTGTGAATATTTACTCAAAAAGATTTCCATCTAAGCAATTACTAACACATTGCGCTAATCTTTATGTCATAAGATATCAACCTTGATTAAGAGATTAAGTTCATATGTACCATGACTAAGAGGGGGATCTAAAACATTAGAGTAGGAGCCCAAACAAGAGAAAGGCCCCTATTACAATAAATCGATTCCTCAGCAAGATGAGAGCACTACCATGATAAATGAGTAACATGGAAATTGCACAACAAAATTCTATGTCTATCATATTGAACTATAAATGCTCTACAATAAAATCTATCCAGGGTATTCCTCCTCCATATTGAGCATTACCTCCACTTTTACCTCAACCTCCAAAAATTACGCTCAATGTTCTTTCCCTTTTTTTTTATATATATTAACGTATAAATTGTAATTTTCCTTTAAATGCAAATTATTATTTGACGATATATTATCTTTCACATTTTTAGGTATAACAAGTTAAAAGATAGATTCATAAAATTCTTGTAAATTTCCAAAATTAACTACTTTTTTGGCAAATGGGCCATTTAAGCCACATGAATTATTAAGCATGGCTCATAACTAAATGAACACCAAGTACAATACTCAAAATTGATAAATGAATTTGTAGGAACAAAAAATGTTGGATTTAGGTACCAACAGTACTTATATGTGAAGAGCACAATGTTTAAAACTTTGATCTCCCGATGAGACAGAAAAGGTTTGAATCCCTTCTCCCCAAGTTGTAATGTAAATGGAGGGTAAAAAAGGCACCCCAAGTTAAGGGCTTAAGGAATGAAACATATATGTATATAATTTTCAATTCTATGTTTATTTGATTGTTTGAAAGAAAATAAATCAACAACAAGTGTTTTATTATTTTTATGCATATTGCTTTTCATCTTATAAAAGAAAAGGAAAAGAGAGATGAGGCTCAATAGATGACTTGCCTTATAGAGTGAGGCAAGGTTTTTTGTGTTAATATTACAGGTGATCATAGTTGTTAAAATTGCGATTTCACTATTAATTTGAATGCATAGAATCGATAGAATCATACAAAACCGATAAACTTATAAGCTTGTACAATCATACATGAAAGTACATAATTTTACTAAAAGTTTGTACATAAACAATTTTGTATCCATTTTAATTAAGAAAAATATTATAAAATTATAAACTCATAAAATTATTTTTTTGACTCATAATTTTGACAGCTATACAAATGATGTGTCAAATAAAGTAAAAGTCTTTAGCTTGTAATTTTCTTCTCCCAAAACTATGGATTGGACTTCAAAGTTGTAACTAATAGTACATATGCCTTATGGAATTTGTTTCTTAAACGCTTATAATCTCTAAACATGGGAATTTGGGTGCGTTCATACTGCGTAAGTCTCACGGTACATGTAACCTCAAAAAAGTGATGTAGAGATGATAGTAGAAGGATGGCTTAGAGAGAATAATAAGAGAAAGGAACCAATAATCTCTGGACCTTAAACGTACAAGTGACAAACAAGAAAATATGGAATATTGACCTTATAGTTCTTAAGAAATTTATATCAATATTTGCCCAAATTGTTTTTTCTGATTTTTGTGAATAGAAACTTCAGGTAAAATACCTTTCTTTGATCTCTGGAAAGTGTCAAATGAGTAGCTATGATTCAGTATTTGTAAATCCTTATTTTGTGTCATCCGTTAAATCATCTTAATAATTGATAGATGAAATTAAGCTTACTCATTTTAGAGTTATTATAATAAGCTTACTACAGATCCAAGGTTAGAAACCTTCCTTATTTAATGTATGAGCTCTACAGTCTTGAAGAGTCATGAGATATTTGAATTCATAGTAATTTTGATATTGTGTAATTATATTTATTTACTTTTTTTTTCTACCAACTACTTCACAACTGTATAATAATTAGACATAATGATTGATTAATTAAATAGTCTTATAGCTTCTAGTATGTTAGGTAGTAGTGGATGCAAACACAATGTAACGGCTTTAGATTATCTTTTTCCTTGCATGTATAAGGTCATTACAACTTATCTAACTAAAAAGCCAAGGTTTTCAGGTGTAAGAGGTTAGAAGAAATGTATTCTCTCATTTTTCCTTCTTTTAACTTCCCTCAATTCAAATTGTCATATAAAATTAGTGGTTAAGATTATAAGGAAAAAAATGATATCATAATGACATTGCAATGTGTTCTAAAAATTTAAGTAATCTCAATCATTGATTTGTTAATTAAGGGAAATTGATAAAGAAAAATTGAGAGAATCCAAATCTAAGATTATAAACAAAGTGTCAAGCAACATAAAAGTCTTAACTTTCTTCCCTTGTTACATGGATTAAACTGTCAAATTGTGATGTTTTTGAAAATACAATTTTCCGACTCAATTTATCATCTAACATATAGAATGCTATATCTTATTGCAGTCATTCAAAAAAGTTACAGTTGACTATAGATAATAGAGGTAGTTTTTAATGATAGTTGTAGTTTGTCAAGTAGAAGCCATTTATGTTTTTTTATTTATTTTAAAAAAGATATTTTTTTTAAGTCTATGCTCTTCACTTAGTTACTTAGTACAATTACTGTTGCCCTCATCTATCATCACCAGCTACTACCAAAATCAATCATATTTGCTGATTTGGATAGTTAAATCATATCAAACAATAAAAGTACTTCATAAACATTGTAGGTGGAAGAATTGGTTAGAACATGGAATAAAATGCCACATTGAAGCCATGATTCTTGAATGGGCCTCGTAGTCATGAGGAGGAGTATAGCTAAAGCCCGATCTTGAAGCCTAGTAACATCAACAATTTGCAAAATTTCCAAGCCTACACTAGTTGAAAGGCCCTTGAGCAACCTTCATACAAGGTTACACCAACTGACTATTGACCTAGAAAAAGAATTGGTAAACAAGAAGAAAAATAGTGTCCATACCAACTCGATTAAAGTTTTGGTAACAAAAAATTTTATAAAGGTAACATCACAATTTATACCTCAATTTAGCTACTTTTTATGATTATACACTTAAAGTTTCTGCATGACAAATTATGCACTCAATTGAAGATTTAATTGTCGATATTTATACCTTAGTTTACTCCAATTCATACAATTACTTTAATCAATATGACCAGCTAATGAGGTACGTGCTACAACCTTAAAAGAATCATACAAGTCCCCTTGGGCCATAGGTGGCTACCTACAGTCACCAGTTAACCTCATGACTAATATCTCTTAAATGAATTGTAACCCACTATTTTGCAAGAAGTGACTACCGGCCACTTGTTGAGGGTTGTACAGACACCAAAAAATATGGGTGATCACCTAATTAGTTGATTACGTTGACTAGAGTAACGATGTGAAGTGAAATTAACCGAAATGTAGATGATGATAACTAAATTGTTAAACAAGTTAAAACTTCAAGTGTATAACTGAAAAAAGTAATAAAGTTAAAATATAAATCAAGATATTGATCCAAAAATTATGTCTTTTCTACATAAAATTGATTTCTCTTTAACTGAGATTTTGTTTAATTTGTTGTGAGCTCTCTAATTTAAGTTTAAAGAAAGATTTACTTGAAGAAAAAAGATTCATAAGCTATGAGTGGTGAGTAAGACTATTAAAATCCTTTAATGGATATATATATACATACATACATATATTATATGTTATTTTGAATAACTAGTATAAGTAATCAATAAGAACCACTTAAGTATCATATTCTTGTTTGGTTTTTATTAAGTTTTTATTCACCAATTATTGAGTATCACTCTTATGAAGTGTATTTGTGTTACTCAAATCCAACTGGACAAAAATCAAGTCGAGCTTGAAGTTGAACTACATGAATAGTTAAGCTTTAATTGAATTTGGAACTAGATAAGTTCAAATTTAGATTACATATTCATAGCATTTTAATCAAAGGAAAATATTTAAGAACAAAGATCATCAACAAGTTAAACTTAGTTGAACCCAAGCTTCTTGAAAACCACTTTGAGAATAGGTCAATACTTATCCATGAGCCCAACTAAGAAAAATGTATTCTATCTTTTACTAATAATGATCTTATCTATGAACTCGACCAAAGGAAAATAGAAGCCATACTTTCTCATAGCTCCTTGAGTTTATGATGGAAGAAATTTCTTTAGGAGCACAAAGATAAAAATGACACCTGCTCCATACCACTAAAAAGTTAGTAAGAGTAACTTTTCACCTAAATTGAGCACAAAGATATATAAGGGAGCAGATTCAACATAAGGGGATTACTTTTGACATAATACTTTAGAACCTTTTTTTTCTTACACATACTTGAACTTGTTTGGCAAAAAGGGAAAGGATAGGAAAAGTTCTTGATGGCTCCTTTGGCAATCATGTTCTACAAACTTTACGAAACAATAGGAGTGAAGATGGACATGCTATTACAATTTGTTGCTTTTCAATAATTTTGCAAAGGTCAAAGCAAGAAAAGGTTTCACAAAATATTAATATCAAAGTTGAATTATTTTATTTATTACCTTCTTACATTTGTAATTTCTAACATTATCTATTATTATTAAGCCAATAATAAAGTATTCAACTTCAATTTCTTACTCTATAGTTTTAATCATAATTTTAAATTTAATATACCATGAATAACTGTCCTTACTTTCTTAAATATTCAACATGTTAATCTTAGTTTTCCTCCCATACCTAAGCTTTTCATTATAAAAACCTATCTTAAATAACTACTATTAATTGCTAGCAAAATAATAATAATAATAATAATGATAATAATAATAATAATAATAATAATAATAATAATAATAATAATAATAACAATTGCTATTAAATAACACCATTAATTACAGCATATATTCATCTTTATGTCTCTTTTGAGCTCTTTCTCTCTCCAATCTTTTATACGACATCAGTCATCACCAATTTTAGGAACACCTACCATATAGTAAATGTTTTATCTACATTGTTTTATCTCTCAATGTCAACGTATATATGAGGTCATATGTGATGCAACTAATATTTTTTAGGTTATAAGACAACGGTTTTATATAAAAGTCTCCATTATTTTATTAGAGACTGTTAATCTTAATAAAGCATATATGACTTGCTCTTTAAGCCAAACTATTATTGGCTCTACTTTCTTCCTTCTACTTACGGTTACCGAAATGGATTTGAATTTGGAAAGTGATCATTCTGTGGGCAAAACAATCATTGGAGTTACCTTCCAATAGCGATGTGTATTTTGTACTGACTCTAGAACAAGAAAATTTGGAAGGTCCTCACTCTATGGTCACAACAATCATCGAAGTTACCTTTGATGACAAATATATACTACGTATTATGCACATGTGTTATGTAAATACCAATACAATATTGACATAGATGGCCGGTATAAATCATGCATGGTAATTGATTTGGAAATTATTCATTCTATTAATATTCATGTTAATATTTTAATAGAATTTACACGTCACGTGTTATGTACATATATCATATAATACTTGTAATTCCCCACAAAAGTGCCTAATAATTTTTCCTAAAACCTTCATATCACATGTATACCCATGATATAAAGACTGCCTTACAAAACTCTAACTAATATGTTTCTAAGGATGTTTATTCATTTTACTTACATTTACTTATTTATATAAGCAATTTGAGTAACCTAACAATCTATAGTCCCCCATGACCACAGAAAGTCGGAATCACCTACCAAATAATAGGACAGGATAATTGAACTTCTACAGCATCAAGAGTTACTAAATATTATAAAGATCTAGCTTAACTAATACAGTCTACTAAAGTAATCTTATCTGTCTAATCCAGCTACTTAAGGAACACTCTGCACTCTGATTTTAGCCCATTCCTAGCTTTTGGTCACCTACAAAAAAGAACTATTGAAGGGTAAGCATACCACAGCTCAGTAAGTTTGTTACTCGCTACTATCGTTTAAGCAAATTATCAAGCATTATAAACAAACATGCAGTTTAGTTACATATAAAAGAAATGCACACACAGTAAATGTAAGCAATACATCCATAGGGCTTTAGAACTATGAAAGGTATAGAGTTTTGTTGTTTACACATCGATTATCCCCTCTATTTAACCGTATGAGACACCTCACCTTACCCGCATGAGGCTATCTATAAGTATCGTCCCAACAAACAGAACTCAACTATTACCCTAGTTAAGAATACCATACTAATCAATTAGATGGATCTTATTGGGGGCAATCCACTATCAACAATCAATATAACACCCCATAGGCTTACTATTAACATATCCATACAAGGCCCTACGAGCTAAACCATGTGAGTCCCAACTCGGGCTATTCGTTATCAATCAACTAAAGATAGTCCACTAACTTTGCCTCAACAAGTAAAATGTCACAGGATACTACTATGAGTACTTACTAAGTTGATAAATCTTTCTTTAAATTGTAAAGCATTTCAAATATGTATTTGAGTAAAATTTTTAGAAAACTCAACAAAGTTATAGATATCACAGTCTGCAACTAATGAATCATAGACATTTAATAAGTATATCTAGTTATTTTGGGAAAATCTTTAAACATACCAATTTTAATAAGGAGATTACATGAATGTTCACAAACAGAACAACTAATCACTCAACAGACAACCAAAAGCAAGCAATAGAACATCAAGAAATTGTCAAACACAAGCAAGTAGCAATTCATCGAAACTCCTTCACTTAGCTTACTTCCCTACTTATCCTAAACTTCATGGTTCTCGAATTAGAAATTAAGCCATCTAAAACATAATAATAATATATATGTACGTAATTAGAAGAGGGTTTATTTAAAAACCTAAAAGTCTACCTAATTACTAAAGCTCGTCTTAATTCCAAGTACGATTAAAATTGTTTTCAGTTGAACTTCCTTATTTTAAGTCCTTTTTTTCACATTATCATAATCGATTTCATACGATTTCGAATGTTATTTCATTTGGTAAAGTCCTATTAAGGTGTTTAGACTTGTAAGAATTTGATTTAAGCCAAACAAATTCATTGGTCAATGGTATTGGTTTGACTACCTTACGATTTAAGCCTAAATTTGGGTTTTGGACTTAGTTTTTTTTTATTTTGGGCCTTGCACTTGATATTTTGGGCTTCCTTTTAAGTATTTTTAGTAAAATTTTTCTACCTAACACTTTAAATTTTTGTCTTGGGCTTTGGTGTTGCTCTTATAGGCCTAAACGAGTTATTTTCTTAAGTTTAAGGCTTCAACTCATTAAAGACCCTATAGTGGATGTCTTGGATGGGCCTTAAGGTTTAGTAGGCCTTTTAATTATCTTCCTTTGAGTCCTTTTAAGTTAGATTCGGATTTGGTCATGTATTATTTATGCTTGTATTTTAGTTGTCTTAATGCTCTTTGAGTTCATTTTGCAATTTAGGACCTTAGGCCTAATTCAAATTACCTTTTTGAACTTAAACCTATCATTGGCCCTAAGTTTAGTCCACTTTTCATATAGTCACAGATCTGGTCATGAGTGATTAAGTGGACTCAAGGATCAATTTGTGGGCTTTTTAGTTAAATTTAAACCTAATTCATGTCCTAGGGCTCATATCTTGACTTTATCATAATCCAATAGGCCTAATAGTTTACTAAAATGATTAAATGACCCATTTTATCATGAGTTCCAGATCTAATACTAATTTTTCATTGGGTCTCAAGTGGGTTTTTATAAGCCTAATGTCTATTTTGGGACTAACTAGTTACTATAAACCTTGTTTCGTCTCTTATCTTCTCTTATCTTGTAAGATTAAGTCCTAAATCCTAATTATCTTTAATTGATCATGTGATTAACCCATTAATAAATATTTTACAGCAAGTTTTTCAACATATTTGAGGTGGTTTAAGATGATTTCTTAGGGTTTTCTACACATCATGTACTTAACTTGCTAAAAGATGCATCAAACTACCACTAAAATGCACCTAAAGCCATTTCCTATCGAAATAAACATAAGAAATCAAAATATAGTGGAGATATGCATACATAGGTTTTCGCCCTAACATGGGAAAGAAAATATGATGATGATTCCTCTACTTTTCTTCAACTTATCATCTTACTCTAACATATGTGCTTTTAAAGTTCTATATAACATATTTATTATACTAAAAATCTAAGAAAATGCACATGTATGGATATGTAAATATGGTAAACAAATATGCCATTTTAATAATTTTTCCTTAGTTTTCAAACTTAGGAACCATTCTCATAAACTCAAATTAGAAGGAAAGTTGAAAAGGTGTAAATTTACTTTAGTGAAAATTCGAAGAGTCCCATTTCACTTCATTTTTTGGAAAATGAAACAAACTCCTTTGGTAAAGGATATTTATCACATGAAAGGGGGATGAAATAAGATTCAAATGCAGGTAGTTTTGTATCGTTTAGAGGTGGTGGTAGAGAGTTACAACTCGAGGCGTTTAGGTGTGCAATTAGGTTCGATAAGCTTACTATTGTTTCATTCCTTCTTGTCTTTCTTTTGTTTTTCAGATTATGTGTTTAGAGAGTGTTTCTAAAGTGTATTCTAGGAAAGAAGATGAAGTAAAATACAAATGGAGGAGTCAAAGAAGGGGTTAATTATGAGTAGGTATGGTGGGGAACAAAGCCCTTCTATTCTTGGTTACATGGTATAAGTACAAGTACAAGTGGGGATTAATTTACTTTTTATGATTTTTGCCAATTGAGATAATGGTTTGTCTATTGAAGGTGAGTGGTTACTTATTTTTCCAACTAATTATCTTGTCTTATATAGTTAATTGTGATTATCTTTAACTAATTTTGATGCATAAATACGTATAGATTATTAGAATGAAATTTAAGCTTATAACTCTAATTACTAGTGTAGATGACCATAGTTAGATATAGTTTAGGGTTTTTTATATTTAATTAAGTTAATCAAGCCTAATAGATCATTTTATCTAATTAATTTAGGGTTTCTAAAGGTTGGAATCAATTATCACTAATCGATTACGATTTCAGGAGGTAAATTGGGGTTGTTCCAACAATTTAGTAAATTATTAGTAATTATTTAATAATATAGCTATATAATTAGATTTCATTAATTAAACTAGGGCTTTTGATGCTAAATTAGATTTTCTAATTCATTTTAAGACTTCTTGTGTTTTATGAGGGTTTGAGAGCTTTAAATGTGCGCTTATGATTTTAACATTACTTTTGGAGAAAATATATCATTTGGGCTAAATTAGTAATCCCATTAATTATTAACTTAATTTGATTTATCGTTATCATTTATAGATGTCTCCTATCATTGTTATTGAGTTTATACGATTTACATAATTCAAGTTAAATGTTTTAATTTAAGGTTTTTATTACATTTGAAGTTTAATATAAGGTTTTACGAATCTAAGGTTTAGAGTTTTTATTCAATTTAGATTTTTAATTTATGGTCACACGTACTTGGATTTAGAGTCTTTATATGCTATTAAGGTGTATAGAATTTTATTTCTCAAGTTTTTTGAGTTAGTTTTTACGGTTTCGATTTAATTTCTTTGATTTAATTGAGTCTAAGGAATATCATTGGTTCTTCAAATTCAATTCTAAGGCTAAAATATAAAATTTACAGGGTTTACAATACCTATTGAATCTTTTCCTAAAACAAGCATTAGTATACGATCACTTCGTGTTTTCTTTCAGTTTTGGTAATGTGTTAAATGAGGCTATTCAATTTCAATGTGAATATTGTCTCTATATTTTTTATTTGTAGCTGATTTCCAAAAAACGTACATAGTTATTGCACTTTCGAGAAAATTACTAAACTTATAGATAATGTCTATGTTTATCGTTATGGATAGGTACGTTTCTTCTTTTTCTTTAGAAAATAAAAATATATCTATTAGCCTTTTAATTTAAATTTGGTTGCTTTATTCATGATGTAAGATGTAAGAAAAGTAAGTAATTTGGACAAAATAATTTTTAATTGGAATTTGAAATTTAAATTCCTATTCTTTTGGAGAGCTATAATTTCTTCTCCTTTTTTAAATCCTTTTTAGGTTGCAAATTCTCATATTATTTTTTGACTATATGTGTTACCTAATTAAACACTATAAAGAAGCTTCAAAGTGTATACTAAGTTGATTTTGTTGAATATGACTGTGCTTAGAACTTCTTTGATTTACTATTAAGCTTTCTTAGACAAAGAAAATGGGGTAATATCTTCACCCCTTCTTAAAATTTCTTGAAATATACAAAAAAAAAAAAGAAAAAATAGTTGAATTAAATAATTCTATTTTGAGAGGTTTTCTACCATCACTAAGTCATAAGCAAATGCTAATTAATAATGACTATAACTGTATAATAAATTGTTGTAAAAATGTACTCTTTTTTCCTTTTCAATGTCAAATCAGATGAATAAGTTGCATAATGAATCTTCAATTTTTGTTTGTGTAATTTCATTTCAAATGTAGCAATTTGTTATTAAATTTATTTTTCTTTTATATTATTCAATACATTTTATAATAAGTTATTGTTCATCTTAAATTCATAGTTGAATCTAGGCAAAAGGTCCCAATGTTATTATATATGTATTACTATTCATTGTTGAATGCAAATACATGCATAAGTGGAATCCACAAGTGAATATTTTTCAAGTGTTGATATTTATGTGTAGAAAATGAAGGAAGTATTAACAAAAAAAAAATTAAGAGTTTAATTTATTTCATAAAAAATTCCATAAGGAGTTTAATTTATTTACAAAAATGTCAATATGATTTACTTGTAAATTGAAAACAATTTTATTTTGTTCTAATTTGAAAATAATTTTCTTTTCTTTTCTTTTCTTATTTAAAGATATCTCGACAACCAAGCACATTTCCTAGCTATTGTTTGTATTTAAGTTAATATTGGATTTTTTAAAATTATTTTTTATGAAACTATAATGATGGTATAAAATTAAAAAGAGTTTATTTAATTATAAAAATTTTGAAGTGTAATACATTACTCAAGCTATGAGATGAAACATGATCCAAAAAATAAAGCCACAACATATTATATTACTTTTTTTTCCCATTTATTCTTCTCTTTGTTTTTGCAATATATATTAATGAATGACTAATCTAAAAGTAGCCTCATCATCGTCCTTAAGAAAAAAAAAACATTTTTTTAAACCAATGCTTGTGTCATCGTAATAAAAGAATAATTAATTAATTAACTTTCATCTTTCCACACCATTATTTATAGAAACCTAAAATTCTACAACTTAAAATTATGTTTTATATCAATTTTTATAAAAGGCTTTATTTATTTTTTACACATCGCAAGTGCAACATCATCTAATATTTATAAAATCTCTATATGGCTTCATTTTACTTTTTCATGTTTACATTTTATCTTTTATCATTCATTTTGCTTTTACATTTGTATCACATTATATGATGTAAATATCTATATAAATTTTAATAATTATTGTTGCCATAACTTTTTATATTTTCCAATATTAACTTAACAAAAAATATATAAGTCCAAAATTAATATAATAGCACAATAAGAAAGAGAAAGAGAAAATAAATGGAAAGTTTGTTAAGCAAGCATGAGATTAAATTTACGAAGGGGAGGGGGGTGGGGGTAGGGGACAGGGATGGAGGGGTAGGTTAGGGGAATCGATAGGTTCAATGAACTAATCGAACATTAAACCAACTCAGAATTAGAAAGAACTAAACTTGTTACTGTTTCACTTTTGAAACCATGAATAGGCAAACAAAAAAAGTAATTTTGAATCCGGTTCCCTAGTCTAATAACAAATTTTAGCCATTAGTGATGACACGTTGTAGTTATTCAAGATTAAAAAACAACAAAGAACAATTTTATCCTTCAAAAAATAGAAAATTATTTTACTTTTTCATATTAATATTTATTGCCATGATTCAATGGTATTAATGCCAACCAACATTTCTCGCAGCTAAGGGTAGATGTAGTTCAATTCAGTATAATTCGCCCCTTTCCCCCCTCTCAATAACCGAACTGAACTTAATATAATGATTCATTTTTTTTTAAATCGAACTTAAACCTACTGTTTAATTAGTAAATTTTTCGAATTTAATTAAAAGTAGTTTAGTCCAATTCAATCTATGATTCGAACCGTTTTTATGATATTTTTATGAAACATTTTTGTTCCTAATAACATATTTTCTTTTCTATTAAACTTTCATATATTTATAATTAATTTCTCAAATATTTATTATATATAACAATACTTAACAAAAACTTATACAAGATCTTAACAAACTCAATTTGATTGGACAAAAATAAAAGACTCTGTTTCAACAAATAACAAAAAGGAAGGAGAAGTAGAGTTGCACATCTAAAAGCAACATAAAAGAAACAAAAGAGGCGTACCAAAAACTAAAAAAGAGATGAAAGACATGTAAAGAGGATCAAGATTGAACTCTTGATTTGAAAACATATAAGAAAAGGATAATTTACAAAAGAAAAATTTCTAAACAAGAAATTTCAGATGGAATTCATTCAACTTAATCTTAATAATTGATTCGAAAATAAGATAAGGAAGAATAAAATATAAAAAACTTAATGAAATCCATAAATACTGATGAAAAAAATTAGTAAAAGTAAAATCAATTACATTAATTTTTTTTTATATAACCATACAGTTTGGTTCAGTTCAAAACAGTTGGGTTTTGTTCACTTTCTTAAATCAAACCACTAATCAAATGGTTTGCAAAAAAAAACCATTCAATTTGATTTATGATTCGTGAATTTTTGGTCTAATCCTACTTACAACCAACTCCTTTGTTAGTAGAATTTGTTAATTTTGATAATTGAATTATATCTAACAGTAAAAAACATATTTTTATCGTTGATGAATGTTATATAAAAGACATATACATAGCATTGAAATTTTATTGGGAAATTCGTTATAATCAAGCAGTATAAAGATTGATTTTCTAATAAAATAAATCAAGTTTAAATTTCATTGCTGCTATGTTATAATATAATTGAAAAAAAAAAGAAAACTAAGACCACATATATACAAATATATATATATATATATAATATATATTGGGTGGGACCGAGAGCCTGTCGAATTCGGTTAGAACTTTGGAAGACATGAACAATTTGCGAAATTTGCAGAGATTGCAGGCCCACATTAATTGAAAGGCTAATATCTAGAAATAACTATTACTGTAGCTAGATAAAATAACCTGGGGAGTAGATAAAACGATTGAAATTATGTCATAGAAAAATAGTATCCATGCAAATTTGGGTCATAATCTTGGCGACAAGATGTTATATCTTGTGGAAAAAATTGATCTGTCTCTGGATTTTGTTTAATTTGGTTCGTTGTACCATTTAATTTTTTTAAGTCGAAAAATGACTCATGGGTTGTTATGTGCCAGTTGAAGTGATGAGCGGTGAGTGAAAAATAAATAATAATGTGACACATATATTATTTTGAATAACTAGCACGAGCGGTCGATAGAAAACGCATGGTTACATTTTATTGATTTTGTCCATCATTAATCTTGAGAGTACCATGCTATATCTTCTAAATCCCCACTTAAGTTATATTATATGGGACTTCTTAAATTTTAAGAGATCATACAAACAAGAAAATATTGTTAGGAAGACATACGCTATATGAATGTATATGTGGTGTATAACTTCTAATAATTTTCAAACATATGACATTGATAATGAATAGTTTCTAAAAAAAATATCATTGATGTTATTATATATTTAAATACTATTGGTTGTTATTTACCATGTATATATATACACGTAATGCAGAATACTTATTGAATATTTTTCCAAACGGTTTATCATATAAGAGGACCAATTAATATAGAGTCAACCGGATAGATGGATAACATCTCTGTAAGAGTCAAAATATCGTGTGTAGGAATGATGTTGCTTCTAAAAGAGCAAAATTTATCCAAACAACAAATATAGTAAATCTCACAAGCAAATTGTATAATTCCACGTAAAGGAATGAAACAAAAATAAAAGGAAAGTAAAAGCCACTTATCATAAAACTGTTAGATAAATTAATATCAATCTAAATTAAAGTCCTCAAACTAACCAAAACTATAAAAGTAGACTTGTAGCAATGGAAACTTAAGGCCGATGGATTAACGACAAATTTAAAGAAAAAGTAGTAAACTTGAGAACATTATTAATGATATGGGGTTTTTGAGACCAATAATAGTAGATTTGCATATTTATAATAGCAAAGAAAGGGGAAGAGATTTAAAAAAGACCCTACAGTGGGTTTTGTTAGTGCTTGTTCTAGATGAAGATCCTTTGCATTAGAATGAGTTAGTTTGACTACTTTTCTTGAGAGAGATTTCATAATTTGACTCTCCTTAGAATTTTTAATTAAAAAAAAAAACTCATTCCAATGAAAAGAGACTCATTAACAGTGCACATTACTTATATGTATATAAAGGTAAATCACAACAAAATTTTCACGTGTAGTGATAGAATAGATTTCTAAAATAATTATTTATATACAATGCATGTATCAAAATATTATTAATATTTACATAAAGAATATTCAAATAACGAATAATATTCAAATGATTACGTGATTGTGTTTTCTAATTTTTATATTTCTAAGCCATTTTGAATTCTCCTAATTTGTTTTTTTTTTTTCCTACTCTTGTTAATTAATCAACACAACTCGATTTATTATTACGAAATCTCCATATGGAACCACCTATGTCGAATTAAAACAAAGTAAAGGAAAAATGCAACCAAATGCTCCTACTTTAATATCCATCTTTCATTAATGTTTTAACAAATAGGATCTTAGAGTCCTTTTGTAAAAAAAAAAAATTAGAAATGCATATGAAATTCTCCAAAAAAATCACCTGCACTAGTGAAAGAAGCTGCCACCAAATCTCACTAGCGGCATTGAAGTTCTTGGTTTTGACCTATAGTCTATATTGTGGGAGCACTCTTGATGATATCATTTGTGATGGCTAAGCAAGGTAGCGAACTTTGTTCTGAATTTGGAGATTTATGAATTTTAGGATATTTTTATATTTTGATGACCGTTAAAATTTTATTATCTTTAGAATCGCCCTTAGTATGACCTATTATGAATAATAAATATAGTGGACAATTATGTACTTGAGAAATTGGAAGAATATATTCTGATTATATTGTAGCTCTAATTACAGGTTTCCCAACCTTACATGTTCTATCTATCAATAGGAATATTTGGCGAGATTGTCACATCCCGATGACCTTGGGTCATGACAACATGAGAATTTTAATTTTCTGCATATAAAAAGATCCTGGGAAAAAAAAAAAAAAAAAAAAAACTATTTCAATATACATACCTGCCCTACCGCCCCTTCCCCAAAAAAAGAGGTACACCACATTATATTCCAGAAAATCAAGATGGATTTAGTTCTCCAAAAGTTCCCATTAATACTCCATTAGAGATCTTATCCATGAACCAACCAAAGGAAATTCGAGGCCATACTTTCTCATTGGTTCCTGAGTTTGTAATGGAAGAAATGTTAATAGGAGCACAAGGATAAAAAGACACCAATTCCCTTAGCACTAAAAGTTAGCAGGACTACTTTTTTACCTAAACTTAGTGCAAAGATATGTAAGAGAGAACAAGATGCAATATAATGGGACTGCTTTTCACATAGTGCTCTAGAACCTTTTTTTTTTTTTTTTTTTTTTCCCTTTGCATGAACACCGGTCCAGACCCAGATACGATGTTTAACTAACTTCCGCTTATTAGGAATGCTCTTGAGAACTTTTTGAGAGAGTAGGGGCATGAAGCTTTCCGTTGAGCTTTCCTTTTTCCATGCACATTACATCTGTTCTTGTTGGTGATTGAAAATTGTTTAGTTAATTATTGAGGCAATAGGCGATGATTAATAGCGTACCGAGATTATCACCGGCAGCTAAGGTATTGCATATACGTTTCCCTTTTCGTTTTGTGAACATGGTGATATAATGAGGAAAAAATTATGCTGCTCGTGTACGACTAAGAAAATTGCAATAACAAGTCTCATTACTTCGGCAATTATTACGATATTTATTGGAACAATTAGTGACATGTTGAACTATCATATAATTACTGTTTTACTTGAAAACTTGAATTTTCAGTACCATTTTGGCATTACGAAAACGTGAAATATCTTTGATATCATAAGGAAAAAGGATCCTCTAAAGTTCCTTAATTTTTAAAGTTCTCTAAAGTTATATTTTTTAAAACATTAAATGATAATTATGACGTAATCCTTTTTAAAAAATCTAGATGATAAAAACTATTAATTTAAAACTTTAAGAACTTTAGAAGATCTAAATCTATGTTACAATCTTGCCTTACGTAATTATATAGATTAAATAAATTCAAGAATAATAATTATAGTTAGAAAATAGTTATTTTAGGCATCTATGTTGCAAGATGCATCACTTTTCCCTGAACAATAACTATCATATAGAGAAAAACTGCAATATTTTTCTTGAAAATTCCATATATAACTTATTTACTTAATTATTTATCAATATTTGAACAATCGTAAAGTGCGTATGATTTCCCCTGGTATAGACAAAAGATGTTAATGTTTATAGAAAAGCCCAAAGTAGGAAATCGGTAAATATTAGGGTGAATAATCTATAGGCTAATAAGGTTCCCATAGGGATAAGCTCAATTTAAAAAAAAAAAAAAAACAAAATTAACCAAATCATCTGTTGTGGACCAAGAATAGTAGAATTTATTTTATTCAATACCGATGACTGCAGGACTCCAACACAACATGTATCATCACCACCACATATCCATTGTGATTTCATGTCGAAAAGTTAAAATGACCGGACGTTAGACACAAAGGAGCATAAAACATGACAAGTTATCGCGGGCATTTACTTATCACGGTCCTTCGGATCTTAGGGTTTATTCCTCTTGGTACGCCGTATTAACCTACATGTATAATTCATTCAACATCTAACAAAGGGAAAAATATTTAGTACAAGTGATATGTTACATGTAAATCTTAGTTGTAAGAAAGAACTTATAAGAATTTGATATATATAATTATAGATGGCTGCAAATGCTTCAACATGTTAAGATTCTATCTTTCTATATGTGATATTGGATAATTAATGTGGCATATCACTTCTAAAAAAGTCTTTCTCTAATTCTTAAGATATAACCACGCACAGAATATACTAACTGGTTCATATGAAATCAACGACCAGTCTAATCAAATTAAACATGTTTGTTTCCACTAGGTATAAGAACTCATTAATTCTCCAAAAAGTTTGATTTAATTCTTACGATTAAACTGAGTGTCCTCCAATATTTTTATTAGCTCCAATATATTTTCACAAAATGTCTATTAAAAATTTACATATCTAGGAAGTATTAGTGATGGTCGACTGATTCGTTCAAGTAGTATTTAAATTTGCACATCTGGGAAGTAGGAAGATTTTCTTTATATGTTGTCCTCGAAGAAAGAGTCCGATATTTTTGGTAGATTTTGTTAGCAGTAAAACGTGAATAACGTAAATGGAAGGAGAACGAAAGTGTGAGAAAAAGGACGAGAAAGGATCTTCCGTTCTTGGAAGACAACATCTTCTCATAGCAGTAAATCAAGAGCATTTTGGGAAATGGAGAAAGTGAAGAAAAAAGAAGCCTGCAAAAGTCGAAAGACATAATGAATGATCGAACAACGTTTCATCATGATATGCTGTTGATGATTTTAATGAAACTTCATGAGTAATAGTATATCGGACATTATCATGTCCTCCTTGGACAACCAACGATACATTCGTCCTCTCTGCAGTACCATTCAAGATATGTTTTGCTTCTTTATTTGCATGCACGGATCTGGAATTTATTTTGCTTTCTTTCTACCTGACCTCACGGATGATGATTGTTTTCTTTGGTTGAACAGGAGAGTCAGATATGATTCTATTTCGAGTTCGGGGCGTGCCCCTGGTTACTTGGGTGTGCCCATAGTCATTTTCCTAAAGGAGATATCATGGCACTAGAATAAGTACAACATATAATCAATTAACATGTTGTAGATGGGGATTTGCTGTTACACATTAATTGCGTATTACGTGCGTCTCATGGTTCACTTGATTGAAATCGGCACTGCACTTCAAATGATTATTAGCACCAGCAGATAAATAGAAAGGGATTCGAAAAGAGAAACATGAAATCTCAAAAAACGTTTCATATCACTATGTTAAATAATGGAGAAAAAGTTTAATAAAGTTTTTACTCTTAAGTAATCTTCAAATTAAATGTTGCCCACCTGATCCCTTTACGAGGGAAATTTGGGCATTTGTAGTAACAAGTAATAAATGACCATTCTAGAATTGCCTTGATAATGAGTAATCAATATTCACTAATGTGATAGGTTTGGGAGTCCATTATGGATCTTAATTAACTTTTAATCCTTACTGCAAAAAAAGGTTAAGAGATTCACTTATTAAAAACTCTCTAAATCATATAAAATTTTTTATTATATGGATTGTTACTAATCTAAATAACTAATCCATATATGAAAACACTATTTGGCTTAGTGCATTTAATGTGGAACTATTTACACATGAATACAGTGAAAAGCTAAAAAGTTTGCTTTAACAAAGAAAAGTGCAAATACTCAAAGCGCTAATTACACATTTTAAGAGAAGAATAAGTGCATAAAAGGTGAAAAATTTTCTTTTTTGGACTGTTAATTGCTAAAACTAAAAGTGGTTTGAGGCTTTTGATGTATTTAACCCTCTTTAACTATTTGTCAATGATATTGTAATATTTAGCAAGCTAATAGGTACGAGTGAATATTTTGGTAACAAGTATACCGGGAACTTGACAAACAAGTAAACATAATTGCTAAGGAAACTTACCATTTCTATGCGGAAAATGTGATATTTCAAAGCCATTCCACATGCCCTTTGTTATCCAATTTTCTAGTGTGTCGTAGAATGATATAAGATATGACTTAATGCCTATGCATTTTTCTGAAATTGGATTATTCTCTTCTATTGATTATTAAGATTCCAAAGTAATTAAGAGTTGCGATGTGGTGTTGTGTAATTAATTTGTTCTTCATCCATATCGAGCTATTATGATGCCATATCATTAAAAAATAATAATAATAATAATAATAGTGGCTAAAGAGTTTCTTTACTTTTCAGAAGAAACGAAGAATAAAATTCCACTTTGTATATGCTTGCCTTTTTCGATAAGCTTGTGGTCAACTTTGGAATCTTACATTTTCACCTTATTAAGCTTACTTTGTAAGTTTCTGAAGTACTTGTTACTTCAAATTGCATCCTTCGATATTGAACGCGTATAGCAAGTATTATTAGACTACTCATTAAAAAATATGGGTGAACTTTCTGTTTGTTCTAGGCAGCATTTAAACCCTTTAAATCTTAAAAAAGAAAAAAAAAATTGCCTGCAGATCTATCCCAATTAGAACGACAAAAAAATTTTTAAAAAATTACTTATAGTCAAGGCAACAAAGTAAGAACTCTAATTTTTTAAAAAAAAAATCCTTTTAATATTTGAATATTTTTTTATACTTAATATTTGTTGTAATACCCTACAGTTTAAACTAGTAATCTTTTGAATTTAATAGAAGCAAGATAAAATTAGAACCCAATTTTAATTTTCTTTTATACTTTTTTAAGTAAGAATATAAACAAAAATATATTTAAGACTTTTACTCAAAATTTAGAAAAAAAAAAAGGGGGGGGGGAGGGGAGTGGGGAGTGGGGTATGTGGGGGTAAGGGTTTGGGGTGGTGAGGTGGAGGTGGAACGAAGGAGAAAAAAAAAAAGGTTGTGATAGGTCATAAAAAATTAATCAAAGTGACTTCATAAATTAGATTTCAAAAATGAATTGATAAAATACAATGTAATTAAATGGTTTTATATATATCGTTATTGTTCGATATCTTACAGAATAAAAAATAGATATGTTCTATTTAAGTGTATATTCTAACTAGTCTAATAATTGTACTAAGAACGAAAATATCTATATATATATATATATATAAGATAATTATATAATATCTTATCAATATACATATTTATATATGTCTATATATACATACACTTTATTACATATAACTACCCATACATATATACATATATATTTATTTTAAGGTATTACGTAAGGATGTCTATTAATATATATTAATATATATGAATATATAATATGTATATAAAAATATATATAAATATATACCTATATAAACCGCTTCATATATAAACCGCCTCAATTGAGGCGGTGAAAGGTAAGCCTATAAATAAGGCTCCTAAAAGCCATATGTAGGAAACATTATGCAGCATAGAATATATAAGCCTCACAACTTGTCACTCAAGATTTTGATCGGCTGAAAGATCTGATCAAATCTAAATTATAAGTAAAACAAAAAATATTAGTAAAAATGATTCCGCAAGTTCGAATTTAAGAAAATAAGTAATAAAATAAAAAAATGTAACAATTTCAAATTTTAAGTATATAACTCGTTATTTATCGAAAATGTGTAAAATGTATTCCAATAATTAACGAATTACTAGAGATAAATTATATGTATACTAAAAATTATAGAATGACCTAAATAATATTTAGGAATATTCATTTGTACTATATATAAATTTACATGTAGGTAAAAATACACGTAATTACTTAAAATACTCGAAATGTGCTAAAATAATACTAAATAATTAAATAAAATTCATAATTAATTAATAAAAATAAGGAAAAATCATAAAAAATAAAGAATGATCCAGAATTAGGTCATGGCAGTTGGGGAAGATAAGAAAAAAATTATCCAATTAAATTAGAACAATACAAAAGTCAAATTGAAAGAAGATAAGGCAATTATCTAATCAAATTAATGCATAATAATTTTCTTAAAGCTTTATAAATACTCCAAATTTTTCAAAAGGTCATTTTGGATGTCAGGAAGTTTATAAAAATAGAGAGAGGTGAAATTGAGAGAAAATTATGGTTTTACAAAAATTTAACAAAAATCTATGTAGTTGGGGCTCGCAAGGAGAATCCAAACCTGGCAAGCAGTTGGGAATGGATGGCCACCACCACTACACGTTAGTGGTAGCACCTAGGGGGTCCAACACACCCATGGCCACCGAAGGTGGCTAGAGCCGCCCAAATCGGTGAGTTCAATTTCCAGCCGATTTTGTGTAATTTTGTAAAAATAGTAAATATTCTTAGAAAATTATGAATTCTTTTATTCTGAAATATTTTTGTATTTAGTTTTTAGGAAAAATATTATTTTGATGAAAATATATCCCGTGATATATGGTCTTTAAGAAATCATACAATACCAATCATGTTTCCATTTTGGAAATAAATGACATTAAGAGTGTAATTTTGAGTCCAAAATTTTTGTGTAGACTACTTAGATGATATAGAACAGTACTATGAAGCCAGTTTTCAAAAATTAATTTTCTAAATTTTTAGATAATTTTTAGGCCTTAAAATGAGGCATAAAATGGGTAATTTAGGGTTAATTAAGTAATTAAATAATTATATTTTTTAGGATGTTAAAATCCGATGAGGTATGATACTTATAGCATTTAGGGTGTTAGATGTAATTATTAGGTTAATTATGTAGTAAATAAGTAATGAGGAAAATAATAAATTTTAAGTTAATTTTGTAAATTAGGGTAATTAAGTGTAAAATCTGATTTAGGATAAATTTAGATATTTTGAAATCATAATTGATGTTGGGAGATGGTAATTAGAATGATAAAAATATTATATGTGTATTATGTACATAATAAGTAATAGTACATAGTACATAATAAGTAATAGTACATAGTACATAGTACACAATTATTAGAAATATAATAAATAAAAGATATTAGAATCAAAATTGATATTATAAAAATAATAGGGATATATAATAAATCTGATAGAAAACTTAAATTTATGTAATTATATGAAAAATATAAAAATTTCTTACATCAAGAGTAAATTCTGTACACTAATAAAGATTTAAGTGTACCGGATGGAATAAAATACTGACTAGAAATAATGATGGCGTTTAGGATATCTAGAAGTAATGTGATTAATTTCACATTATGAGTTGAAACGAATTTCTAAGGTTCGGATATAAAACAGTACTTAGAAATCGAACTAGAACCTAATTTAGAAATTGATGCGGAAACTGAACTCAAACCTAACCTCAAACCTAGAATAATTATAAAAGATTTGAAAACCTAGATAACTTGATATATTAAACCCTAAAAAAAACATAATGATAAGCGTTATAGGATAAAATCAACTTATAATAGTTATATGAAAAACTGAAACCATGTTTGTATTATAGAGATGATCGGCGATGACCTAAGCGAGTTAGACCTCGAGTGAGTAAATGAGGAGTCCAGGTAAGTTGGGATTAATACGTTGCTGTATTTTTTAGGCTTGAAATTATGCTTGGTTGTACTTGTTAGATAGTTGGTTATATGCATGTGCTTGATTATAAATGATGCTATGATTCTGTTTATTATTCTAGCTTGTATTGTATGATCTGTATGAAATAATTAATCACCTTAAACTGGACCTAATCAAATATACGACCTGTAATCATAATCGGACCTGCATGGCAACCTATTAGGGAAAACCTAAGATTCTCCGGTCAAATACCGACCCCTTCGAAAAGGATAACGCAAGATTGCATAATGGTCCCTTCTTCATCCTTAGTCAAACTAAGTGACAGGAGAGGAGGGCACGGCGAGGGTGAAGTCAATGGTTCGAAAGTAGTCGCGGGAGAAACGGTGTCTTCATTGCATAAGCTTGGGTTTGGTCGCGAGCTGTTACATTAACAGCAATTCCTTGACTCGGATTAGAGCGAGCGCAATTTCTCTATTCTCACAACGGGCCGGACAATGTCTTGCGATGGCATTTTCTTAAATATGCATTGCACCTAATAAGTTGATTAATAACCTTGTTATGTTTATGGTATAGTTTTAAGTCCTCCATCCTAACTTATTGAGCTGTGGTTTCTCACATCCCTATAGACGTCATGTAAGTGCTAGCTAAGAAGCAACATACAACTACTCTGAAGTTAGCAACTGCTGGATCCTAGAGAGTGAAGAAAAATATTTGAAGAACAAACATAAATTTTTAAGGTCTAAGCTTTTATTTTAGAATTTTTCATTTCTGAATAATGTAATAACTAGGAAATATATTACGGTGAAATATTGTAAACATTAATAGTAATAACTGAATTTCAATGTATATATATATTTTCTCACTTTCTTAGGTAAATAATTTATTTAAATTACAAACTGTTTACTTCAAAGCAGGTTAGTTATAGACGCCTTGTGTAAATCAGGTCTAGGATAGCGGTTGTAAGGCCAACTTCTATCTTAGAATGGTTTACACAGCGAGGTTGTTACGACTCTGTCGCTTCGGGACGTGATAAAATAGAATTGCATTAGGAGGAGAGATGGAGGGTAAAAGGAAAGAGGAAGAGGAATAAATTCTAGTTTAGTAAGTTTCAATTTTCATTATCTTTTTCATTTTAATGATTCTTAATTTACTATCACGTTTTATGTCTTTCACTTGTATAATTAAAAATATATATACATATATAATGCGCGCACGTATATACACACACATATATTTATGTACATATTATATGTATCAATATATATATATATGTGTGTGTGTGTGTACATTTTACAACAAACATTCACATATATTTATACATAATTTTTATTTGTTAATAGTAGCATATATATGAAACATTAAGGATATTGCAGCGAATATTGAAAGGTAACTGTATAGAGTTTAATGTGGTTTTAATATCTATGTTAGATATGTATATAGTTTAATAATAACCGTGTGTGTAGAATAGACTATTTAGGTAATTTATCGTATCTTAAGAGTATAAATATAAACTTTCATAGTCAAGTGGTGATATTAGCTTACAAATGATGTATTTAAGAGTCATTTTATATGAAGTTATCTCGTGAAATTAATTATTGTAGTATATTGCTTATTTTAACAAGCAAATAATAATAACAAAAGCATATTCCATCGCGATGTTTTTCTACTTGTAGGAGTTAATATTTAGACATTACAAGTTTGTGATTAAATTATTGTAAGTAAACGCATGCTTTGTTGAGTGAATGTATGTTATTTTAGTTATCAACTTTATGCCTACAAAGGACTTTGATAACAATTATATATAGTATGTGTCCCATAAAGAGATTTATAATACTATTGAATCAACCCTTATGGTGTACAATGGTTTATTCTACATAGTAAAAAAGAATGAATTTATAATTTGTACTATGTTATTTTGCAAACCTAAATATGTTGGCATAAGTAATTTTTATTACCATATGATAAAAACAATAAAAAAAAAGAAAGAAGAGATTTGCTAATCTATATCCATAATGTTATAACAATATTGTTTCATGACATTTTCTTCTGAATCTAACTACTACTTCATGAATATAATCTATAATTTGTTGCAAACATATTGGTATATTTTATGTAATACTTGACCAACAACAAAATATATATATATATATATATATTATCCATGAACATGTATATGCCATTGACTCTCCCTTATACTCCTTATTTATGTCTATCTACTATATGTTAATAATATATGTGACGAAAATATAAACTAACCTCATGAATATATTCACATGTATTTATTTAACTAATACGAAGCTAGTATTTAAGTGTCTATATAAATAAAGTATGCCAATCATATATATAAGTGAACAATATACACAATATATATATATGTATACATAGATATTTTTACACAAGTACATATATCTAGTATATTACCTAAGCGATAGATGACAATGGCACTCAATAGACTATTATATATAAGATTTATTAATACTTAATAAATTTAGCAATCGAAAATGTAATCATAAGTTAAAATGAATCATATTAAATGATATTTTAGTAAGTTTCATAAATCCTAAGGTTTTGCTATGTTATATAGGGAAAATCAAGTTTCAAAAACAACACTGCCTAGGAGTGGTGAGATTAAAACCAGTGACAAGTAAGTGGGATTGTCAAGACTGGAGTATATACTTGCTTGCAATTGTAAGTAGTTGTTTGTACGCATGCTATGCCTATACTTAGTTACTGAGGTGCTAATTGGTAGCTGAGTTATATGTTTTATTATATTGCTTAACCTTGTTTGATGTGTTACAAATTTATTGATTGCCCTTAATCGAACTAATTGAAATACGAACTAAAATTATAAACGAATATGCATTATGTCCAACTAAGGGACGATTAGGTTTCCTTCAACTAAATTCTAATGCCTTCAACTAGGTGTAATGAAATGGCTTTTCCCCACCCTTAGTTGAACTAAGTAATAGGAGAAAAGGTCACAATGAGGTTAGGGATATCGATTTAAAGGTAATCACAAAAAGAGTGGGGGTCTCTATTGCATAAGCCTAGAATTAGTTGTAGGAGGGCATCATGGCTTTTATGATTGATATTGTGGCCATCATATCGTGACTCCTTAACTTGAGATAAAGTAGATATAATTTCTTAAGCCTTACGTCGGACCAAATAATGTTGTGTAAGTGGCACATTTCTTATTCATGCATTGCACATAATAATTGATTGATAACTTGGTTGTTCTACTCATCTTATATGTACGTTTTGTCTCCTACTCCTTACTGAGCCCATTGTTCTTTGGCTTATTCCCTTGTAGTTTTCTACAGGTTATTGAACCTAAAGCATTGGATGGGCTAAAATCTTAAGTGCATGAGAGTTTTATGCAAACCTAATAAAAGGACCTACGCTAAGATGTGAATTTAAGTCATTATAAAAGGTACTAACTTTTGAGTTGCTTTTAATACCCATTTTATTATTTAGTTGAGGATTCTTATTCTCTATGGTCGTGATGGTTTGTATGGAAAAATGGATGCCCCGTATTATTTATATAAATACAAATATTTATATTTTATTCTTATAGCATCCTAAACTAGGCAACTTTTATAGAAGCATTAACCTTTGAATCTGGGTTCAATAGCAGTGCCATAGGTTGTTAAAGATATGACTAACCTACGAAATTGTGAGATGAGATAGTATTTGGATCGATAAGTTAGTTAAAGTAATTGAAAGAATTCGGTCTTAGCACATATCTACATGTGTAATTGCGTATATTTATACATACACATAAATATTGTCTTTCAAATTAATAGGCAACTCAAGGAATGCTAACTTAAAATTTTGCAATCCTGTTTAGTCCAATCAAACAACTAAAGTTTCAGGAAAAGATGAGTAACCTATGAAGAAGTAGAATAGTTTAGTGAAAATCTAGAGTACTACTTAAGAGAATGAGTAAAATTAAAATAAAAAGGAATGACAGTGAATAATTTCTTCAATTACTTCCTTCTTTTGCTGTTTGTATATTGTGCACAAATATATCTATGGATACATATGCTTTTCCCTTATTGATTGTTTATTATATTTATATTAGCATGCTATTGGCTTAATGATGTTTTTATAAATATTTTATGTTATTAATTATAATTTACAACAAGGAAAAGATTGTTAGTGCATAGGTGACATGCTATTTTGAGAATTTGTTGAGATTTCTTCAAGAATTATAAAAATGAAGATACTAAGAAAATATATTTGTATAAGTTTCGTTGTAGAGGAAGTTGATCCTTAGTTGCTTAAGCATGGGATATGACAACTTTTACATTCATCAAACAAAATTTGACTCTATATTATAATACAAACACTTCCATAAATATATACAATTTAATAATGTTACTATTCTACGTGCATAACCTATATATGCATAAATATAAACCCATTACAGGAACCTTAATCCAAGTTTAAGTATAAATATGTAAACCAAAGTACATCCAAATGGAAACTTAAACCTAAAATAATAAAATTTTACATAAACACCAAATAACGAATAAAAAAATTCATCACAATTACAATTACAGTCAACAATGATACAATAAAGCATTTAAATTAAAAAAAAATAGTACATCAAATATCAAATCGTAAACATAAAGAAAATACTTTGATGATATGAAACTGTCTCACAAAAGTATTTTAACGAGTAGGAACACATTAACAAAAGTGATTCTATCGATTCAAATGCAACAGTAACATTAAAACACCCTAATTAAGTTAGTAAGTTATTTAAATTCTAAAATCCCTTTAACTAGTATTGTTAGAAATATGCTTCCTACTAGAAAATTCTCTAAGTTATTAAACTTGGCGTAATTCCATATTTATTTTAAAGCATATCCTATAAAATAAATGTATAATTTTTTAAGATTTTGATTTTATTTTTTTTTAAAGCTCTTTTTTTTTTAAGTACTCAATAAATAGATTAAAATTTATTTTACGTATAAGATATAGATATTTTATTGATATTATATATATATATATATTTTTTATATTTTCCCCACTTCAGATTTTAGACCTAAAACCCTAATCTAAGTCTTTCTTTCTTCCGCTGCATTTCAACATTAGTCTTGATCCACTGTCTCTCCTTCCTCGATCTTATTTTATCTCTCGCCATCTGTAATTCACTCACTCTTTCAGTAATTAAAACAATCAGACTCTCCCCTTTCCCCGTTTGACCAGACGTTGGGCCGACCCTCTTCCCCTACCTCCTTCCTCGTCCCTCACCTTACCGACCCCTCGTCAACATCGGACCGCACCCCCCATTTCAATTCTCTCACTCCTTGATCTCTTGCAAACAACAACCCTCTCCCTCTAACACTCTACCTCTCTCATATCCGATAACAGCCACAGACATCTCAAGCTCAACTCCAGCCTCTTGTACCGACGAACCATTCAAGCTGTTGAACCACGGTTGGCAAGTTCTCTTCTTTTTCGGTCGTGTTTACTTTGTTCCGATGAATCTCTTCACTCCAAACTATTCCATGACTTGTTTTGTTCTGTCTCGACACTTTTCTCGGTGGGTTAGCCGAGTTGACTCGATTGTTTTTCGCTTGCTTTGGTCACATTGTCAACATCCTGTTTTGACTTTCCTTCATTTTGTTTCATGTTTACCGATTGGACTTTGATTTTGTGTCCATCAATCAACTCCCCGTTTCCGATGGTCGTCACTCGTTGACAAACGAGATGCTTTGTTTTCATTTTAGGCCCTTTCAATGACGACGTCGTGCTATGGTATTTTCCCTTTCGATCCTCTTCGTCGGTATGTCCATTTCTCTTCTTCGCGTTTGTCTATATAGATAAAGTTGTAAGCTCCGTACTCAATCCTTAAGCATCTTGTTATTCAACTACTTTATAGAACCATTAAATCATCATTTTCTTATTGTTTACTCTGTAATAGTATTTTATTTAATGGATATATATATTTGCATGTGTGCATAGATATATATATATATATATTATATACGTAAGTTCTTCTCGTCCTTGCATGAAGAAAACCACTTATGCCCTTTTCATTTTATTATTTTGTTCTTTTTCTTAATTATTGAGTTGCTTCGATACTTAAGGCTATTTCATTCATTCTCATTTGGCAGTACAAATAATATTATATTAAGATGTCTATAATTTACTCTATTGTATTATATAATACTATTATATTATTTCCAATTACAATTTTATTATTAATATGGATGGTATTACGATCCAAGTATTTTTATCATAATAGTATCATGAGTGTATAGTATATTGTATTATTTATATTATATATTCGTTTTACATGTCCATTATTGTTATGTCCTACCGTATAAAAGTTTACAAACTATAATATTTTCTAATTAAGTACGTGTTATTTTATTATTATATCGATCCGATAGTCATATATTTTGACACTCTAACCATATATCCACTTTATATTTTCTTTTATAGATATATATATATATCGTACCTTACAATTTAAAGTAAATAAATAATATTATATATAAATATGTCAATTTTTGGCTTTATAGTATTACATATTTATATTATTTCTAATTTCCATCCTTGATTTACAATTTAATTTGGTTATTTTCATTCAGAACCTTTAAAGTGATAAGCTAGAGTATTACCAAATAATAGATAAATAAGTTTACAAGTAAACTTAGGTAGAACTCAATTACCGAATAATGAAGGTTAATGTGTATGTTTGTTTTTCATATAAATCATATTGGTTATTAAATTCGAGTTCTCCTTAAATGGGTGATTAGAATCAATCAGTACGAGACTTAAAGTAGTGGATTCCAATTAACTGTCAGATTGTTAGATTTAGATTCCATGGTTAGCTCAAACTTTGTTTTTTATTCAGATTCAACTTTCCAGGTACGTAGTACTTGTTTGTATGACTGTACTTGTTAGGACTTAGAATATAACCGGATTAATTCATATGCAGCTTAATTATCCTTGACTGTTGGTTGTGTTTGATCCACTAGCTTTAGGGGCTCGTAGTGGCAGTTCCCTAAAGAAGCAACCATTGATCATATGTGAGGATTCCCTAATGGACTTATATATAGGATGACGCGACTAGAATATTAAGTTTCTAGTCTCTAGACTTTAAGCGTAAAGGACTTAAAGAAAAACATATCCACTTATATATGTGGATAAAGCTCAAGGTGTGACAAGGTGATGAGTATCATTTTATTGGTTACTGACTTAAATTAAAGATAATTAGCTTAACCTTTGTTTATATTCTATTATAGTTACATTATACGCATGTATATATTTTAGGCTTGACATCCGTATGTATTTGTGCAACCATACTAAGCTTTGGCTCATTCTTCTATTTGTAAAACTACAGGTCAATTCGATAAATTTACAACAAGTATGAAATAGTTATCAACGGGTTGGAAAGAGAGTCGGTTGGCTAATATGTTATAGAAAATCAAGATCTAGCTATTTAATATGTTTAGGGCTAAAGTGACTCGTTTGTAAGTCACTCGAATTTATATATTTGGAGATTTGTTATTTTGTACCTATTAAGCAATTATTGTAAGTGATTTTGGATACTATAATTAGTTTTAAAGCTTTAACGTGTTCCTGACAGGTGGAGACACGTAGCGGGTTGTGACATTCTCGAGTTCTAGGGCGTTACAAACATAAAGTAATAATAAATAAGATTTACACTAAAAAAAGGAGCAATAAATTTCATATATGTATTGGCATGTACACATATGAGATGGGAATGAAGAATTATTAGTCTTCCTTGTCTCCATCCGTGTCAATCCATATCAAATCGTATGAATCCTTTTATCATGAGGTAACATGTGTATCAAATTGAGTTGCTATCATACCTACACAACGTTCAGCTAATGTCATGTCAAGATTCGCTAGCCTTACTTATACAAATGTTTGTGTTAAATTATATAAGATATCAACTATATAACACTAAAATAATAATAAATATTTATAGTGAAATACAGAATAATACAATGAATGAAGATCGCAATTAAATAAAGAGATTTAGACAAACAGATACATATTTCTAAATATTTACAATGATAAAAAGAAAAAAGAAAAAATATTTATAGTTAAATAACAAAAACGAATCATATGTATTGAACATCAATACCAATATGAATAATAATAATTGAGGTTATAGTAAGAAAAGAAAAGGTAACAATGACAATAATTAGGCATTTGTAATATCAAACAAAGGAACTAAATAGATAAGTGAGTACAAAGCACTGTAATTACCAATATTGCTAAACATATTGAAAATATACACATTAAAATAAACAATAGTAAAATTTGATAAAATGTAATCATAGAAATATATAAATAAAAAGTTAATAAGTATAACGTATTAATGATGCAAATCGACAAGAAGAAAAATTTTAAAAATAAGTGTCATGTTATACCATAAAAAAGCTCTAACATTTACTTTACAATTTACTCTAGCAAGAAACCCTTTACTAGTGTAAGTCCTCTAAATCTCTAAAAATACGCATTTTAAGATTTATCATACTAATAACCAAATACTTAATGAGTTAATCTTTCCAGTAAAGATAGAATTCTATAAATAAAACAAAACTTTAATATAGTTCATGATTTAAAGGGAAAAAAAAAGAAATAAATAAAAATGGAACATGTCTTTAAAACCAAATCTTTTAATTTTGATTTTTGTCACCATAAATTGTAAAATACTAAAGTTAAATTAGGTTAACATTTCCCCCTAATCGAATTTGTAATAATGGAAAATTATTAATTTTAAGTTAAATAACACCACAAGACCTAAGTGACATTCATGTTATACATAACATATGGAAAAAAATATGGATAGTACTTTTTCCCCTCATTGTCAACCTAAATGAAAGCTTGGCCATAATGAGAAATCTTGGCCATAATGAGAAATCTTTAGTCAATTATAACCCCACCTTAGATAAATCAAGATGTTTCAAATTTAAACATCAAATTCACTATCAAACCTAGGACTTATATTCTTACTGTATGACTCTATATAGATTTTCACAACATAACATTGGAATAGATTTAAGAGAAATGAAGTAAAAATAATTAAATCTACATACATTAATCGGCTCATTATTAAACTTTTCAATAGGACAACTACAAATTGGAAATGAACTAAATAAGGAGTCTATAAGCAGAATAAGATCTCATAAAATTCACACTTAAGTATAGCAGGTATAGTGAGTTTTACATACTTATAAGTGATATGGATATATAATGGACTAGTACATCTTACATAATTGGATAAGAAAAGGATGGAGATGATGATTTTGAGATATATCTAAAAGTATGGAAGAAATATGTTTAGGAACAAGGATTGAAGCATGATAAGGAATACAATGGATTGAACTACTTTCTAAGAAGAGTAGTAGATAAAAGCTCGAAAATTCGTTGGTTTAAGGATTGTTTAAGAAGTAAAGCAAAGTATGCTTAAGTAGGACTAATATATCGAAGGAAAGTTGGAAAGCATTTAAGTAAGTATGAGGACATGGAGTAAAGAGGAAAAAAAAATATTAATGTATAAACTGCAATAAGAAAACATTGTACCAATTAAGAACTATAGTCTACAATGCGTATGATCTCATTTTAGATGGCTAGATTAGATTGAGCAAGATGAAAGGTTAATATTCATGGTGTACTATGAAATAAGCCATGAAAAGAAAGCAATGTCATGGAATTAAAGATTTATAGGTTATTTAAAGGAAATTTATATGAGAAGTTGAGGGATATACAAAATGAAAAGAGGTTATCCAGATTGAAACATTAAAAGGGGTACATGAAATGAAAAGAAACCATAAAGAATGTTGCTCTAAAAGAATGCAATAACATTAACTTTTATAAGTTCATTGATAAGTTGAGAGCATGTAGAAATAAAAAGGATAGTTATAAATCTTAATGGAGATTAATTAACATAAATGTTTGAGTCAGTTGAGGGGAAAAAAATGAACTACGAAGGAGCTTGTATGTAATAAAGGAAAAAATAATCTTTATTTAAATGGGGGATCCAAGGATGGCTTAGAGACTTAGAGATTGAAGTAAAAGGTCTATTGAATCAACCAGTTTTGGAAACCAAAATATAAAAACTAATCCTTCAACTTAATGGAGTTAGACCATGTAATGTAAGCTTCACTAAGGTGAAAGGTAAACTCGAAGAAATATATAAAATCTTATTCAAGAGGCCCAAAAATTATGATGATAAAACCATGAAAGTACTACATGCTATTATTAGTAAAATAGATGATAAGCTAAATAATCGTTGCTTGCGTTAATGCCTTTAGTATGAGAAATGAAACTAACGAAAGCCATTGACACAAGAGTATGTATCTATAAAGGGTAAAAGGTGATGTAATAAGATCATATAATAAATCATGAGATATGAACGATCTTGTTAAGAAATAAAAATGTTAGGGTTTTGACCTAGATAAAGGTAGATGATTGCGATGTAATGTGAGATGCAAAGTTGTGTAGAAATGTATGGTAGTAGATTTTGGAGCTTACAGATACTAGAAGGTAATAGTTAAGTTTTGAGGACAAAACTTTTGTTAAGGAAGGTAGGATGTAATACTTTATAGTTTGGATTAGTGATCTTTTGAATCTAATAGAAGTAAGATAAAATTTAACCCCAAATTTTAATTTTCTTTCATAATTTGTTAAGTAAGAATATTAACAAAAGTATATTTAAGACTTTTGCTCAAAATTTAGAAAAAAAAACAAAGAGGAAAGGAGGGGAGAAGAAAAAGGTTCCTTAATTAATACCAATTACAAGAAAATAGATTTTTAAATAAGTTAGACCAATGAAATCTTACTTTGAGATGATATAAACCCTAGGTGCGTCACTATAAATTACATGAAGTAGTGTTGTAAATTTCTATTATTTAAATAGGTTAATTTATATATCTTATAAACTTATAGTTATGGAATAAAGCAATACTTTAACTATTAAAAACTCGAACTTTGAACTTTGGAATACAATATAACACTTAGCAATGATGTATAATTATAAGTAAGAAATATACCCAATGGAGTACTTAAAATAGTTTTATTTACATGAAACTATGGTATTATGTGTCAATATATATATATATATATATGTATATGTACATATACACTTATTTATATTATAATACATTTGAATCATAATCACAAATAAGCAAAAATCTAATATATGTATTCTTACTAGAAAAGGCAATTACCGAAATAGTAATAACAATTGTAATATATATTTAGTGTATTTAAGTATGTACCGAGCAAATCGACACCTAGATTTTTTAGGTGCTTTTTTTTTTTTTTTATTTGCTCCATAGATTGTAATTGGAGAAAGAAATGGAAATTTAAAAAGCTAGAAAATAAGATTAACTTACTAGATAACATGAGAAAATGGGGAAAATTATAACGGAGAGGATGAACGTTTGGGATTTAGTTCAAATAAAGGATCAACGTTTTAAAAAGTTAAAATAAAGAATAAACGTTAGTTAAAATAAGAGATAAACGTTTTGAAAAGTCCAAATGAAGGATCAACTTTTTTACAAAGTAGTTCAAATGAGGGATTCATAATAACACCACTTTGTGATTTTAAGGCTTTATTTGAACTTTTTGAAACGTTTATCCTTTATTTTAACCACTTTATAAAACGTTTATTTCTTATTTGAACTTTTTAAAACGTTGATTCCCTATTTAAATTGATCCCCAAACATTCATCCCCTTTGTTGTAATTCTTCTTGAGAAAATGAGAATTAAGTTCATAGTTAGTATTGCTTAATTAGACTAATAAAAGGAGTTACAATTTCCACTACAGTTAATAAGGACCCTATAATATGTTTTGCTTATCTAATTGCTTGAGATTTAATGATGACAATAATAAGATCAACTAAAAATATGTTGAGCATTAAAAAAAAAAGAATAATATCTACTAGTAATGTTAGAATTTACTTATTTAACTTATAAGAAGAAACAAAAATACAACTAAAGTACAAAAAAACAAAACACATATTAAAAAAAAAAAACATTATACATGTAATAGTATGTATGTGTGTACATCCATGTAGTTATTAAAAATAAAAAAGGTACAAAAGATATCTTAAATTACTACAATTATAAAATCAAGTAAAGAAGTCAGTTATTAAATATTGGATCAAGGGGTAGCAACAATTAAATTACCTAAAAACTCAATCATTTGATAAAATAAGGACGTAATCATTAGTGGAAATCAAAACTACCCCTAATGGATACTTGCCTTAATTCTATGGGACCATTACAAGAAAGCTTATGTAAAGCCAAATTAAATCAACAAAATATAACTGTTGTAAATTGATAACAGTATCTTCCTTACTCCTTTGCCGTAGAGATCAAAGAATAGCAATAATAACAAATAAATAAAAGGTAAAAAAAAAAAGAAAAAAAAAAGAAGAAAGCAATCCTTACAAATTAGTATTTAGGGCACTAGTACAGTAGTACCTAAATTGCAAAAGTTCATGCTGTAACTCAAAGTTTATGACAATTCATAAAAAAAATTAATCAAAGTGATTTCATAAATTAGATTTAGGAAATGAATTGATTAAATACAATGTAATTCAATGGTTATATATATATATATAAATGGACTATCCACTTCAATTGAGGCAGTAAAAGGTGAGCCTACGAATAAGGCTCTTAAGAGCCATTTATGGGAAACATTGTATAGCACACAGAATTTGGGAAAGAGAGATAGATTGAGTGAAAGAGAGAGAGCGGAAAGATAAGAGAGATGGAAGGTAAAAGAAAAGAGAAATAATTTTTAATTTTCATTATCTTTTTTATTTTAATAATTCCTAATTTACTATCATGTTCTATCTTTCACCTATATATATATATATAACACATATATATATGCATATTATATGTATCAATATATATATCTATGTGTACATTTTACAACAAACATTACATATATTTGTACATAATTTTTATTTGTTACTAGTAAGATATATATAAAACACTAAGGACATTTCATCAAACATTGAAAGGTAAGTGTATAGAATTTAATGTGGTTTTAATATCTATTCTAGATATGTATATAGCTTAATAATAACTATGTGTGTAGAATGGACTATTTAGGTAATTCATCGTATCTTAAGAGCATAAATATAAACTTTTATAGTCAAGATATTGGGTTACAAATGATGTATTTAAGAGTCAATTTATAAGAAGTTATTTTGTAAAATTTATTATTGTAGTATATTACTTATTTTTACAAAAAAATAATAATAATAAAAGCATAATAATGATATGAAATATTAACAGTAAAAATTTCCATCGTAGTGCTTTGCTACTTGTAGGAGTAAATATCTAGACATGGCAAATTTGTGATTAAATTGTTGTAGGTAAATGCTTTGTTGGGTGAATGTGTGTTACTTTAGTTATCAACTCTAGGTGTATAAAAGACTTTAATAACAATTATATATAGTATATGTCTCTTAGAAAGATTTATAGTACTATTAAATTGAACCTTATGATGTATGAGGGTTTATTCTATATAGTAAAGAAGAATGAATTTATAACTTACACCATGTTATTTTGTGAACTTAAATATGTTGGCATGACTAATTTTTATTACCATGTGATAAAAACAATAAAAAAAAATAGATTTGCTAATCTATATCTATAACGTTATAGCAACATTATTTCATGACATTTTCTTCCGAAACTAACTATTACTTCATGAATATAATCTCTAATTTGTTACAAACATATTGTATATTTTATGTAATACTTGACCAACATCAATATATATATATATATATATATATTATCCATGAACATGTACATGCCACTAACTCTCTTCTACACTTTTTATCTATGTCTATCTACTATGTGTTAATAATATATATGACGAAGACATAAACTAACCTCATGAATATATTCATATGTATTTATTTAACTAATTTATTTGAGTGTCTATATAAGTAAAGTATGCCTATAATAGATATAAGTGAACAATATACACAATATATATATATGTATACATAGATGTTTTTACATAAGTACATATATTTAGTACATTACATGAACGATCAATGATAATGGGATTCAATATACTATTATATATAAGATTTATTAATTCTTAATAAATTAGCAAATGATAATGTAATCATAAGTTAAAATGAATCATATTAAATGATATTTCAGTAAGTTTTGTAAATCCTAAGGTTTTGCTATGTTATATAAGGAAAATCAATCTTCGAAAACAATATTGCTTAGGGGTGGTGAGTAAATGTGTGTAAATGAGTTAAATGGAACAACTCAGCCTAACTTACTTTGGCCTGAGGGGCTAAATGAGTCAAGCTCATTTAGCTCGCTTTTTTAACGAGCAAAAAAGCCTTATCCCTAATCAGTTTAAAAAGAGAGTTAAACGGGCGGCACAAATTAGCTCGCTTTAGCCCACGAATCAAACAGGTTAAGTTCATTTGGCTCACTTTTTAAACAGGTAAAAAAACCTTAACCCAAACCCATTTAGAAAACGAGTTAAATAGGCTGGCTCATAGGCCAAAATCCACTTGCACACCTCTAGCAATGAGACTAAAATCAATGCTAAGTAAATGGGATTGTGGAGATTAGAGTATATGCTCACTTGTAGCTATAAGTAATTGTTTCTACGCATGTTATGTCTATGCTTGGTCACTAAAGTGTTAATTGGTAGTTGAGTTACGTGTTTTGCTATATTGTTTGACCTTATTTGGTATGTTCCAAATTGATTGACCACTCTTAGTCGGACTAATTGAAATATGAACTAAAATTATAAACAGGCATACATTACATTCCACTATGGTCGTGAAAAGGTATCATAGCCTTTGTGATTAGCATTATGGCTATTATATCATAACTGCTCAACTTGAGTTAGAGCAAATATAATTTCTTTAACCTCATAATGAATTGGATAACGTTGTATGAATGACACATTGATGGTTCATGCATTACACATAATAATTGATTAATAACTTGGTTGTTCTACTCAGCTTGAATATGCTTTTTGTCTCATACCTCTTACTAAGCCCATGGTTATTTGGCTCATTCCCTTATAGTTTTGCATAAGTTACTAAAGCTAAAGTATTGGATAAGCTAAGATCCTAAGTGCATAAGAGTTTTTATAATCCCAACAAGAGGACTTATGCTAGGATATGATATAGGTCATTATAGAATGAGCTAAGCTTTAGAATTACTTTTACTATCCATTTTACTATTTAGCAAGGGATTCTAATTCTTTGTGTTCCTAATGGTTTGCATGAGAATAAGGATGTCCTATATTATTTATATAAATATATGTATATATTCTTTATTCTTGAAGCGTCTTAAACTAGGCAACTTTTATAGGAACATTGAACTTTGAATCTAGGTGTGACATTTGTATTTTTTTTATTGTAACATTTGTCAACATTAAAATGATTATACAATTTTAAAGCACATTTTTTTAACATTCTAATAATGTCTAAATTCTCTTTTTTTTTCAATATTAAATATTACAACTAGAGGAGGGGCTATTTGAAATCGAACTTAATCTATTTCATTAAAATACTATTGTTAATATTATTAGATTACAATGTTCTTAATAAATAGTTATTTTTAAACACAAGAATTAATATACCTAAAGCAAATACAAGAAAATATATTTATGATGATGTATCCTAAAAATGTTTCTGTCTATACTGATCCTTTTGCCATGGTGAATTAAGTATGAAGACCGCATGCTATCCAAGACAACGGATAACCTTTTCAAATCTATTTAAAAAAAAAGACTTCGTTGCTTGAAGAGAGAAAACCTCGCCAGAAGCAACATATAACGAGTAAAAATCAAATCATCGACCGACAGGGTTTTATATCTTTCCACACGTGACTTTGTGAAGCTCCAACTACCACGTAGTGTAGTGTAGTTGTAACTATTTGGTCTAAATTAGCGTACGTAGATATATCTAGGGTTTGTGTTAATAACTGGTGATATACAAACACCATCATTAGTATTTCTTCCTTAAGTAGCTTGATAATCCTATATTTGTCGGTTAATACACTTATGAGTCCGACACTAATGATTCTTAACCTCCTGGTGTGGAAAAAAGAGGGAAAAAGAAGCAGATTGTAGACACATTTTAAATTATTATCTACCAAAAATATACATGTTAAATAAATTTTCATTTTTATTTTTTCCCCACACTTCGGATATCATTTGGTTAAACATATTAGTAAATACAGATGAAATATCAAATTCAATCCTTTTTATTAAAAAATTGGTATTTGTATTATTAAATTATAACAGCCTTAATTGCTATCATTTCATTAAAGACATAAAGTTCACAATTAAATTTATTTTGCTAGCATGAGAAGACGCAGAAAGGGAAAGGGAAATCTTCATAAATACTTCGTGAACTTTTGGTATATGATTTAAACGATTCCAATGAGTACCCTTCCTAAGATATCTCAAATCCCCAACTCCATACCTTTGTTTGCTTTGGATGGGATTTGGTTTCCATATGCTTTATTTCAGCTTTCCCGAAAGCAGTGCCATGCCGACCATGAACCAACTCTCACTATTCGTTAAATTATGTGTGCCTCTTCTGTAACCTTTTTTTATCGTTTACATAAGTGACACGATATGCATCTTGTTTAAGGGTACACTATTACATAGGCGACACAATATGCATCTTATTCAAGGGTATACTATTAGTCTAACTCTTGGCTTCGTCGTAAGCTTATTGGTGAAAAGTAGTACTAGGGAATCTTATACCCCTTTTCTTAATAGAGCTAATGTTGGTATTAACTTCATTGTCTTTTTCTTTGTAGTATTATTTGGTAGATTTTTACTCATGGCCTCTTGTACAAGTGTCCACAGTTGCAATGATATAAAACAACATATTAATTCTTAATTAACTACTAAACCAAAACCAAAAAAGACTGCAAAACATAGATTTATTTACGTATGTATATTTTTATCGATCCTCTTACTAGTACTTTTAGAATACTTGTTAATAGCTAAAATTAAATGATTTTCATAATAATTACACAATATAAAAATATATAAGGATGTGAAAATATGATGAATTATCTTATATAATCAATTGATAAGAGTTTTTAAAATACTCCTTAATATTTTTCCTATTTTATATGCTTTTCTTTCTCCAATGTGCCTAGTAGAACTAACCTAATCAATACAAATGATTTTGAGGACTTGCATGGTCGGTTTTCCAAGCCTCAGGGGTTGAATAATAAGGGTGGTTTATAAAGTTAAAAGTGCAAGTGATTCCATTCATTCCGGTATTAAAATAAAGTCTAGGTCTTTGTGCTTGCAAGTCCCCATGCCAAATAATAATGACAACAGATAAAGAGAGAGAGAATTCGTAGATTAAGTTTGAAAATAATTATTTGATAGAAATATAAAAACATGCGTCGAGTTCATGTCCAATAGAAAGATTATGTCTTCTCAAACGTCGTTGCCGACTGTTTTGAAGACTAAATTTTTACGAATTGAGAACAACAATGATCTTATAGTTAGCTCAACACAAGTGCTGTTATTCACTTTATCGTAAATGTTTGTTGAGGTAAATATACTACAAAATCTACATAAATGCCTCAAATGCCCAGAGTGAATACACATATGAATAGATAAAATAGGTAATAAAACTAGACACTTGAGCACAACGACCCTGGTCCACCGTCAGCCTTAATCGACCACCAGTCGATCACGCATTACCTCGATTTAATTGGGTCATTTCTCTATCGCAACACTAGCAATTAAACTCGGGAGTAAAGCCGTAACCTGAGTTCAGCTAAAATAATACAGCTGAATTGAATCGAAATATAGCTGAACTCAAAAGTTTGATGCTCGAATTAGTTCGATCGATTTTAGAATTTTAAGCACAACTTCTGTTCAAAATGGTAATCAATAAACTTAAATTTAACTTGATTAAACTTTTTTAAACATGATTTATTTTTATAATATTTTTTTGTTGTAATTGTGATAGTATTAATATTGAAACTTGACTTGAATTTGACTAATATTTATCTTCTACTCAAACATGATTAGGCTTGTAATCTAGTTGAGTTAAATATTAGAAAGTACAAACTTGACTCAATTAACTATTTAAGTTCAAGCTTGATTTGATTATTCTTTATTCGATTTTGAGTAAATATTGAGATAAATTCAAATAATTGACAAGTAGTTTGACTTGGTTCTTGAGCATACTTTAACAAATATCTATACTTGAAACTCACCAAAAATAAATCAAATCCACTTAAATTTGTAAATATGCTCAAAACCATCTAGTAATAACCCTAACCCTAATTGAACACATCATCCTTAAACATGGCTGACTCAATCACATGAATTCCAAACTTTGCACGGATCATCTTCTACATTCCCCAAACCTTAAGTCATCATCTCTTATAACACAATAAAAGAATATACCGTGGTGTTTCTGGTACATCCAGTTATTGTAATATTACAACTTGAGATTTGATCCTCAATGATTTTAGAATTCTTTGAAAAAACCATCATAACATTTATCTCGTGGAGTCAATTTATCTCCCTCTCTATTTTTTTCAGCTGTAGTCGGTCGTAGTAGGATTGAAATTGATTTACTATACTGAATTGCTTGCACTGTCTAAATCACAATTTGTTCAACACCTTTGGAAAAGATTAATTTAGAGGAATAGAAAGTCGTACGAATCAAAGTCGGATTCCCCAAAAATTCTCCAATATTTGGGAAGTACCTATGTTACAAAGGAAGGGGACCTGGAGAGAATCATTCTCTCTACAGCGGCTAGCCCCAGAGATCTTGATGACTCCAAATTAGGGTTACTTTTTTTCATTTGCTCACATATAGTAGCTACTTTTCCATTGATATCCTAGTCTTCTAAATTTGACTTGTGAATGATTCTTTTTAGATATTCTAAAAATATCACACTATTATATCATAATAAAAATTTTATTGAGATTGTAAAATAACTCTTAAACTTTGTCCTAGGTATGGATTTATCCATGAATTTTCAAATATTGCAAATCTTCCTCTAAACTTTAATAAATTAATAGTATAAAGATGCTTTTTTAAGCCTAAAAAAAACACTAAAATCAAAGTTAGAGGGTCTTTAGGTATACTTTGATAAGATTAAAGTGGTATTTTCATACTAAAATCAAAATTTAGAAAGGTTATTTACAATTATTGAAGTTTAGTTATCAATTTATCAAAGTTTAGGTATTTACAATATTTAAAAATTTAGAGAGTAAATTTATTATTAGGTTAAAATTTAATGGGATAATTAGCATTTTCTAAAAAAAAAATTATGTTCATTTTCCATCCCTTTGTTTCCAAATATGAGTAGCAAATTTTCAGCTTCTTCAATTTCTGTCATATAAAGAGCAAAATTCATTGGTGAAAACAGATCTCGCAGAACCTATTGGATATGAAAAAACTACTTAATTGTTTTTCTTTCAAATTTATATCGAACATTATATGAAGTTTTGTACCCATTGGTATATAATGGTCACCTCATTCTAGACGTCGCAGCGGCAATTAAAATTTTCAAGTTTTTGATACTAAAAATTCAAAATGCTTGAACCAATAAAATACCTCAAACTACTACAGCTATCGTAACATTAGTCTTCAATGGAATAAACCAAATTTGGATTTTGCTCTCTATATTATAATATGTAATGCAGTTGGCAAAAATTTAAAAAAAAAAAAAAGAAAGAAAAGAAAGAAACATGTCAAACTATAAGAATATCCTTGAATTAATGATTCATAGGGGAAAAAATAAAAGAAAAATTATTAAATGAAAAAAAATTTGAAAGTCCAATCTGTATCTACAATTTTAATCATTTAGATAAAATTAACGGTATTACAAATCTTGTAACGATCAACTATGAAAAAATTTGATGGCCAATTTATCTTATATAGTATACTTGATTAGATACAAAAGGAGTTGCCTTTTCGAATAAGGTATTGAATGGTCAACCATGAAAATAAATATGATAGAAAATCGATTTCCATGCCAACAGATATATACAATTAATGTTCCTGGGAGAATTCCAGACCCAACAACTCAGGTAAGTGAGAAAACATATCAGCGGTGATAATGCCTGAGAAGGAGAACATTTGACAATTATATTGATGAGAAGAGTTGGCCACGTTCTAATCTTATTGGTACAATTAATTGTGTCTCATTAAATATTCGGGTTGTACAGAGTGAATATGACCAAAACAATTGACAGTGCAATATTTAGGTGGTACTTAGGTGTTTATATATTATCCGTTCAATGTGTTCCAACGTAGTAGAACTAATTAGTATAAGAAATACAGTGGGCTATCAAAGCTGAGTGCTGAGTGCCATTTAGGTTTGAGTTTTAATTTCCATTACAGGTTATTTTGTTTTTCTTCTTTTATTTAGTTGACATTTTGAATGTCCTATCCTTGATAATGGATAGGGTATGAACTGCTATTTTACATCCCTCCACATTGATTTGCACTTTTTTTTTTTAAATATTTAGGAATCATAGCTAATTTTAGTTTCCAAAGATTTTACTCTAATATTTCGTATTTATTTTGGCTGAATGAAATAGGAGTATAATAGATTTACTATTTATCAAGAATAGTATTGAGTTGTTATCGCTTCTAAAGCTGAAAGATATAATCAACCTACCACATATTCCGATATCTAATAGGGACATAAAAGGCTCAAGGAACTACGACTATAATCCATACTATAGCATCATATGATTATTTTCAAAACTCTCAAATAGCTAATTCTCCACATGTTCATAATTTATAATGAACTGTATTTCATAGGAGAATTTGTTTTCAAAATTGTCAAATAGTTAATTCTCTACATATTGATAATTTATAGCAAATTGTATTTCATAAGGGAATCCCTAATATAGAAGTCATTCAATAAGTCTCCATGTATCATAAACTAGAAGTCCATAATTCCCATTACTCCATACTAAAACATACAGTTGGTTTATAGATGACGCAACATCATTCCTATTCTCACACCACTAGTCATATCTAATGCACTTGATATACACAACTCAAATAGGGGTAAGCTGTAAATCCATAGAGATACTGTATGCAAAACAAATTCATGTGACATGCCATGGACATGCTTAAACTAATATACTAATGTATAAGCAATAACGAACAATGCATACTGGCCCAAATTGTTATTTTAATAAGTGTAAATAAGAAGTACAAAGAACCTTCGAGTTCCAAAGACAAATCTAAAGATCCTAAGAACCAAGACCAATATAGATTTGCAAATCCTAAGATCCAAGATCTAAGACCAAACAATCTCATACTAATTCCACTACTCCTTTCATCCACCAATAACCTAATCTAAGATAATAGTCCATAGTAGCATTCTATACTACTACTATGACTTAGCTATTGTGACAAGTGAATATCCAATTGTGGTTGTAGATGATTGCTCGACCTCCTGCATATCTGATCTGATATTGTTACGCCCCGAAGTCGCAGAGTCGCAACAATCCTACCGTGTAAACCATTCTATGATAGTAACTGGTCTCACAGTGCCTACCATAGACATGACCTACACAAAGCGTCGATGACTCCCCGCTTTGAAGTAAACAGTCTGATGAACAATTAAACTACGAATATAATAAATAGTTCAAATTTCTAATAACATGTACAATATTATATATATATATATATATATATATATATAAGTCCACAAAGCTTCCTAGGAAGTTTTACATAACATAACAGTTTACTAAATTACAGAATAACTACCAGTCTTTCATTCCTAATTACATGGTTACTCTAGTTACACACTATACTAAGTAATTTGATCCTCACACCCTGGCTTCCAACAGACTAACCTTTGGATAATTGTAGGGTGGCGTAGTGCTTTGAGTGTTCAGAAATCAGAACCTGCAAAAGGATCTATAAGGGTATGAGCAACTATAGCTCAGTAAGTTGAATTGGAGACTCATGAATGCATACAAGCACAAACAGGGTTAACAAACAATTATTTTTATGCAATGCAACAATCAAGTGTCATCGCACAACGTAGTCCAGTCCGTTGTGAAATTAGAGAAATTTCATCCGCTCTAATCTGGGTTGAGAAGTTTTCATGTTATGCGGCAGCTCACAACCAAACCCAGGCTTGTGCAATGGAGACCTCGCTTCTCCCGCGACTACCTTCGAACCATTGACTTAACCCTCGCCGCGACCTCCTCTCCTGCCACTTAGTTCGACTAAGGATAAAGAAGGGACCATTTTGCAATCCTGTGCTATCCCTTCGAAGGGGTCGGTATTTAGTTGGAGAATCCTATAATCTCCTAACGGGTTGCAATGCATGACATTATTAATTATTTGGGGTCGACTAATACTAAATTCCGTTTAGGGTGTTCAAACAATTTCATACCAATTCAATTAGTCACAAAATTACTCACAATGTAAATCCAGTACGAATTCAGATACATCAAACACATGCGTAAACTACTTACAATCACAATTATATACAAGCCTAAGTCTCCGAGTACTACAAAACTAGTACTCTATTACAATAAGCAATAACCCAACTTACTTGGATTCGCTCGATCGTTCGATCCCTTAATTGCAAGCTGATTTTGTCTCTGGATGTCTTATAATACAAATAAGTCTTTTAGTACTTAAAATTTATGGTTTTATATTTTAAGTTATATTTTAATTCATTTTTGTCAGTGTATGCCCATTACGTCCTAATAATTCGTATACTCTATTTCGGTGCTAAATAAGTTTTAAATTTTGATTTCTAAGCCTGAAATATGTTTGAATTCTAATGTGAAATTAATCACATTAAGCTCGAGTGTCCAAATATCCTATTGGGTCATAATTTGGTATTCTAAATTATTTGGTACATGCTAAACCTAATTACGGTATCGGATTTATTCCCGATGTATAAAAATCTTACATTTTGAGACTTTTTCTTAAGATTAAATGTCATTTTCAGATTTATTATTTTTCTGATTTCTATTATAATATTATCTAAATAACTCTAATTTTTTAGATTTATTAATTTTCAATTTCACATATTACTAATTTCTTATATTATTTACCTAATTTCCCTAATTAATCATACTTAATTCTCCAAATGCTAGGATTAGGGTTTCTCATCAGAGATTAACATCCCTAAACATCTAATCAAGATCTAAATCAGTAATTAACATCCTAATCACCTAATTAACCCTAAATCACCCAATTTTTCCATCATTTTAGGGCTAAAAATTAACTTAAAAATTTCAAAAATTAATTTTAAAAAAATGGCTTCATTGCACTGTTCTACATCATATGAGCATCCTACAGAAAAAAAAATTTGAGCTCTAAACTACACTTCTAAGCCTATTTATTTTCGGTTCTAATCATGCTCGGTTTTAAGTAATTTGTTAAGAACCCTATAATTGCAGATGTAATTAAACTAAATCAATATTTTTACCTAAATCTACATATAATAAAACCTCAGAATAACAAGTTTCATAATTTTCTGGACAAAATAACTAATTTTACAAAATTATTCAAAATTGGGTCATTTAAGAGACTAACCGGTCCAAAGTTTTCTGGCCGTCCAAGCCTGGTCCAAGGTTGTCGGCCGATCCCGGTGGTGGTTCTAGTGTAGGGTGGTGGTGGTGGTTCGGCCCCAGGTGGTGGTGAGTGGTGGGTTTAGCTCACGTGCCCAATCTGCATAGTTTTCCCTTTTCTTTTATTTTTTGGATTTTCTCTCGATTTTTTCAGTGCTCTGATTTTTTTCAAATGCTAAACTGACCAAATGACTTCTGGAAATTTTTCCCCTATTTATAGACATTTTTTTGTAATTAATGTGCATTAATTTGACAAGATTTTGCCCATTTTCCTTAATTTTTGGCTTTTAAGTTGTCTCATTTTTATTAGCTTTTTTTTTTTTTTTTTGCAGCTTTGGACCTGCCACGACATGATCTTACTTCATCTTATCCTCTTCTGATTTTTTATAATTTTTCCATAATTATTTTATAATTTTCTTTAATTATTTGCTTAGTTTTGGCCAATTTAGGTAATTACGCGTATTTTTATCTACACGTAAATATATGTGGTGTACACGTAAACATTCCTAATTATTATTATTTTGGTCATTCTAAAATTTTTAGTATACATATAATCTATCTCTAGTAATTTATTAGTTATTTCATTACACTTTTCGTATTTTTGGTAATTAATACTTATTATGCTTAAAATTTGAAAATTTTATAGCCTCCTATTTTATTACTTATTTTCTTAAATTCAAGTTTACAGGGTTAGTTTTTCTAATATTCCTCTTAATAGTTTATAATTTGGGTTTGATCGGATCTTTTAACCGATCGCCCTAAACCTTAGGTTTTAAGTTCAACCCTACGGTTACTTGGCTTGGCTTTGGGGCTTACAAATATGCACTGAAAGAACAAAGGGTTTTGAAGCTACTAGAGAAAAGAGTAAACCAGACAAATAAGAAAGGAAATATAAGATGTGTAAAATATAACTAATTAATTAAGTATGGTATAAGCCTACTATTTATACTTGTAAATGTATACATGTGAACCATCAAACTAACTAATTATATTTAAACAAACTCTACTAACTATATGGAAACAAAAACAACCTATACATTACAAATACAAAAGAATATAAAATTGTACATATACATTTTCACAACCCTTCCTTAAGTTGGAGCTTCCCTCAAGTCCAACTTGAAGCTTAACTTCTATAATTGTGAAGAACTCAAAACCTTGGTGAATACATTTGCAACTTGAAGAGAGGAAGGAACATAGATAGGTTGCAAAAATCCAAATGAAACATAATTTCTAATAAAATGTGTTTCAATATCAATGTGTTTCATTAGAGCATGAAAATAAGGATTACATGCTATGACTAATGTAAATTTGTTGTCACAAGCCAATTGAACAAGGAAATCAACAGAAAAACCTAGATCTCTTAAGATATACGAGACTCACAATAACTCCTTTGTAGTAGCCCCTATGCTTCGATATTCCACCTTAGTAGTGGAAGTAGCAACAATAGGTTGCTTTTTAATCTTCCAAGCAATTAAAGCATCACCAATCATCACACAATAATCAGACAATGAATGTCTATCAATAGCACTAGAAACCCAATTAGAATCAAAATATGCCTTTAGAACAAAAGAATTAGTGATAAGGTAAAACAAACCAAAACCAATGGAACCTTTTAGATAACACAACAAATAAAAGAGTGCACCCAGATGAGGCTTGCAAGGATGAGCCAAAAATTGACTAAGCTGATATATAGCATAAGAAACATCAAGACAAATCAAGGAAACATAAAGTAACTTGCCAACAAACTTACGATAAAATGTAAGATATGAGAGAAGGTCATTAAAATGTGCATTAAGTACTAAATGAGGTTGCATAAGAAAGGCAGTAGGCTTTACTCCAATAAGACCAGCTCCTTGTAAAATATCCATAATGGACTTTCTCTAATGAACAAAAAGACCACAATCTGTTTTCTACAACTCAAGACCAAGGAAAAACCAAGTTGAACCTAGGTCTTTTATTGTGAACTTCTCATCAAGACAACACTTAACATGAGCAATAAAATTAGTATCAAACCCTATGATAAGCATATCATCAACGTAAAGAAGTATAAAAGTATACCCACTATCAGCCGATGTATGAACAAAGAAACATCACGTATTGGTTGTGAAAACCCCAAGGAAACAAGAAATTTTTTAGATTTTCAAATTCTACTGGCGTAAGGCTTACTTTAAGCCATATATAGAGTGTTTCAACTTACACACTTGATGAGGAGAGGCTTTATCACATCTTTAAGGTGGAACCATGTAAATTTCCTTGTCTAGTGCCCATATAAAAAGGCATTATTAACATTGATTTGGCAAATAAGCCAAGAAGAAGTAGTAACCAACGTTAATAATATCCCAATTGTGCCCATCCTACCGACAAGTGAGAAAGTATAATGAAAGTCCTCTCCTTTAACCTAGGTAAACCCCTTTGTAACTAAACATGCCTTATACCTTTCAATTGTGTCATCCGGTCTATACTTAATTTTGTAGACTCATTTTGACCTAATTGCATTTTTCCTTTTGGGCAAAGTAGTTAAATCCCATATGTTATTACTTTCCAATGTAGCAAACTCATTTTGCATTGCTAATTGCTACTCTTTAGACCTAGATACTTCTAAGTAACTACTAAGTTCTTGTATAGTAAAAACTTTGATGAGTAATGCCACAAAATCAAAAGGGTAAGCAAGAAAAAGTGATGAGGTAGACAAAGGATAAAAGGATAAAGGTTTGGTTTGAACATGCTGATTAGAAGAGCTATTAGAAGCAGCAATAGAAGATTGTACAACATGCACAAAATGGTGTAACCATTGTGGACTATGTCTGACTTTATCCAAGCATCTTAATTATGCTTGTAACTAAGCTTCAGGAGAATCAATTGGAACTTGATCAATTGATGACTAATCAGTAGAAGAATTAACTAGATTGGAAATGACAAAGAATTCTGATCCATTAAAGACCGATAAAAAATCAATGTATTATATTCACAAGGTTTTGATAAAAGAACATCATATTCAAAGCTCAAAGGTGGATGAATGATCGAATTATCAGAGTGTATGTTTGTGGATAGAAGTTGCTTATCCTTAAAAGGAAACTTAGTCTCATAAAATACTATATCACAATCTATGAAATTTTGCCTCATGACAAGCATCACATGAGAAATCATAAAACTAAAAATGCTTACAAGTTGCTAAATGTTTAAGTTTAGATAGTGAACTATGACCTAATTTAGAATGAAACAACTCAAGAGAAATTGTAGAAGAATTAAAGACATGTTTGATGAGGGAATAGAAATAGAACATGAAGCAGTGTCAGTCACAGTACTAGATTCATGATTCCTATCCAATTGAAGAACATATAGTCCACACACGGCTCTTGCACTAGCCACAACGTTATTAGTTCGCTAGTCCTGTATAGTATATGTAGTAGAATTAAAATGAGCAGTCAAATGATGATCTCTAACAAGACTGTGTACATATAGCAAGTTGTAAAACTTGGTACCAAGTATACATTATGTATAACAAGTATGGGGTTCAAAGAAATTGAGCCTACTTAATTAACCATAAGCTCTTTTCCATCAGGTAGTTTAACTCGTATAGGGTATAAGATGTCAATAATATTGTGTAAAAGTGTCTAGTGAAGGGTTATGTGATTTGTGGACCAATGTCTACTGTCTAAGAGTCCAAATAGCTATTAAGAACATTAAAGCAAAAGAGACTAGATTGTAATGTACTTGCGTAAGCTACATTATTTGCCATAGCTGGGGTACAAGTCTGAGTACTCTTCTACTACATAAATTTCATGAATTCTTGGCAAAAACTCTACATTACTTGTAAATTTGCAACACTAATACGACGTTGAGATGATTCTACATCAAAACAATCTACAATCGGATAATCAAGTGGAGAATTATAGACCTGTAGCATTAACACCTTTAGTGTGAACATTTATTTTAGAAAGCAAAGCATTAACACTAGTAATTTTCCCTCTAATGACCTTTTTTCCTTTAAACCAATCTGGATACCCTATTAACTTGAAACAATTCTCTATTGAATGCTCATCAACTTTGGAATGTTTACAAGTCAACTTACTTTTCAATTTCTTCCTCTCATCTCATAAATGTCTTACCTCTAGTGATAAACGCAGATGCATTTACATCATTAAACATAACAGAGGACACTTGTCTCTATTTCTCAATTTGTTGTACAAAATAGAACATCTTATTAACTGAAGGCATAGGATCCATTGATAAAATTTGATTACAAACATTATCGTACACCTCATTAAGCCTCATAAGAAACTTATGTAATTTTTCTCGCAAATTATAAGCATACGCATCCATAGAACCACAAACACAATGCGAATCCTAGCATTTCTTAAGCTTGCTATAAAAAACATTAACACTCTAGTTGTTTTGCTTAAGATTACAAATATCATACTACAGCTGAAATACTAGATGGCCATTAAAAATACCAAACTGGTTGAGTATTTCTTTCTACAACTATTTAGCTGATTAAGCATATATAAAACTTTGAGCAATTTTATAATTCATTAAATTTAATATTCAGCATCACACTACATAGTCACAACGTAGCCATCATACAAGACTAGGAGAATCATCACTAGGCTTCGTTACAGAACCATCTATAAAGCCTAACTTTAATTTCTCTCCAAACCTTAGCTTAATCAACCAATTTTAGCTAAGAAAATTATTTCCAATTGAAAATTAAGGTTCCAATCACCATGTTAAGATCATCCAAATTATTTAAGAAGAGTGGATCAGAAATTGAAGGATCTATCACATAACTTCCTATCACAAATCCTACTACAGTGTTTTTTACGGAATCTCCAAAGTACTTATGCTTTTATACTTAGTCAGGCAAAGATATTACTTGAACCAAGCTTTGATACCATGTGAAGAGTGAATGTCCAACTCTAGCTGTAAATGATTGCTTGATCTCCTGCAGATTTGATTTGATATGCAATGAAAGAACAAAGGGTTTCAAAACTACTAGAGAAAAGAGTAAACCAGTCGAATAAGAAAGAAAATGTAAGATGTGTAAAATCTAAGTAATTAATTAAGTATGGTATTGACCTACTATTTATAATTGTACATGTATACGTATGAACCATTAAACTAACTAACTGTATGGAAATAGAAACAAACTATACACTACTAATACAAAATAATACAAAATTGTGCATATAAATTTCCACAGCTATAGCTCCTTGGAAGGTTAAGTACAAATTAGAGTAATTAACTATATAGACAAGCCCCTTACTCACTTTTGGTGAGTCAACACCTAATTTAGCAACCAATTCATTTCATATACCCACTTCTCAATAAATTAATGACTTTGACTTATAGCCAACCTATTTGGAGGTTATAATTAGCATATGTACAAATAGTAAATACCAATTAATAGTTGAAAAGATATTAGGTTGTTTATCTAAACTTGCATACATAACCTATGTACTTGATATTGATCTACCGTCTTGTAAGTTATCCATCTTCAATAACAATCCTATAATTATGGATGAAAATAATTAATTAATATCTAATTATACTTAAAAGATCATGTTCTTAACTCTAAAACCCTATATCAACGCAAATTGGCTAACCATTTTTAACCTTTATTCAATAAGAACTCTTTTCAGAGAAAATTGACCAACTTATTTTGGATTAGATCAACCTTCTTTATTCTTTGGCCTCTTTAATAGGCAACCTAATTGAATGTTGATGACCATTGTAACATTTGTATAAGCCGATTGAATTTCTAAACCTAAAATTTGTCTTCTAGTACCTCATTAAACCTACAATCATTAAAATATTCATAACTATTTTGATGAATTTGTTCTTAAGTTTATAGAAGTTTAATTTGACTTAGGTGTTTACAAGTTCAACAATAGTAAATTTTACTAGTTTAGCTCATCTACTATTCACATCCTAATGATTGGTTTGTTTCCTAAAAAAATTATGCAATTAATGAGTTCCTAAATCTTAATAACATATTATATATAATATGATTGTTTGACTTGATCATACTATTATATGGATTATTTGTTAAGAATTTTGTAGTTATATAATTTTTTTGCCAACTTAATAATATAAAATTAGGAAAAAAAGAAAAAAAAAACTCTTCCATTATGTTATAGAAAAACCAACAATGAGTTTATATGCTATCACAAATTCTAAAATTAATTCAACTTTTCTCATAATTATAAACACTATATGCATCTTGGCTTCCTTATTCATTTCTCTATTTGATTATATAAACCACTTTCTATTAAAAATCTTTTTAGATTGGGGAATTTCATGTGAATTTCATTACACCAACTCATCAAGATCCTCCCCAAACAAAACTTTAATGGATTAGTTTCATCTTACTTGTACATGAAAAAGGACAATAGTTTTATTTCCTATAACAAACTTGAGAGCTATAATTCCATCAACTATATTCTAATTTATATTGTTTCATCATAAAAAAAAAAAAACCATCTCTTATAATGTCTACTTTAGATCAAATTCCATTGAGTTTGACACATAATCATCACTTACCAAATAATCACTCTAATACCAAATGATTGAACAATAAGGAACACTTTGCTTATGATACTTGATATTCATTTAGGAAAAACTAAGTTTAATTATATCCATACATTAACGGTACATAAAACAATATCTATGAATAAGGATGGGGGGTCATAAGGTAGGCATCACATAAATGGTATGAGATCATGCACTACACATAACCTTCGAGGATTACTTGCAATAATGACCCGCAAAGGGATGAGATGGAGAGAGTGATAAAGAGACAGAACATAAAGCCCTAAGGCTTAAATACACTTATGACAAACAAGAGAGTTCGAATCCTAACCTTAGAATTCCTCAATGAGAATGCTTGAAAATCTTCTAGATTATTGTTTTAATCATCATAGAGATCAACTTGGCAGCAAAATTTTTGTTGTCAAATGAAGAGGAATAGCGAATTTACAAAGTTTTGAGCTTGATGTTATCCATCAGATTACCCTAGTAATCAATGAACGAAATGAGCTCTCTTTTTTCATCGATCTTTTGAACGAATTTCTTTTAAATCAAAGTACATAAAAAGTCTTATTGAGTGGAAGAGTTTGCTTGAGAAAGGTTGAGTGTGAATGAAATGATCTGTATTTCAAGTCTTACCATATCAAAATCTCTTTAAGTCATTCCAAGACATGGATACCATTCCCTAAGGGAGTCATCCAATTTACTATTAGGCTAAACCTAAATTCTTGTAAAGCTAATTTTTAGAGGTGTACAAACGGGTTAAATAAGTTGACTCAATTAAGGCTGGCCCACTTTAACTCATGAGTTAAACGGGCCAGGTTCATTTGGCTCGATTTTAAAGAGATAAAAAAATCTTGGTTCAAACTCGTTTAAAAAGCAGGTAAAATAAGTTGGCTCGCATGCCAAAGCTCATTTGCATACTTCTATCAATTTTGCTAACACATAATATGTATTTTTATAATTAAAAATACTATAATATAATATGAACATTCTAATTTTGACTTGGACTTGAGATTCTCCTTTGAAGGTATCAAAAAAGCAATTGGAATGTAATAATATTGATTTATGTAATTGTACAAAGTTTGCACTTGTGGATGATCAAACCTATATATTCCAAGATATTCTTTCAGACCCGCTCACATTTTTAGTCAATAGATATATAAATAAGTGTAGAAATGCCGAGTATTGATTCATGTAAAAATACACGTAAATTTGCAAAGGAAGTGATTCATGTCTAAGCCAATTGCTAGAATATCAATTCTTGTTACAGATGCATGGAGTTCGTTGATTTCTTGGTCTTATCGTCTAAATATGCTTTCTCAATAACGTAGGCATACACTTTGACGATGAATCATGCCACTTCCGTGGAACAACCCACCATTTCATTGCATCCATATCCATGTAAGGAAAACGAGGTGTGAGCATCCGCTAGTATGGTAAAAAGGAAAATTTTTTTAATCTTTTCATCAAATAAAAGTGACTCGTTTCTCTTCTTGGCTTTCACTTAGTAATTTGGCAGTACTTATTAATGCGATCTTCATACTAATTGACAGTGTTTTAGATAGTGTTTATGCAACCCTCCTCCTATTTACACTGTTTTTGGATGGATAGATATGGACAAAATTTGATAGAATTTAAGTAATCCGTGGAAATCAATAAAATTTATTTCATATTTATTAGTAGGAATGGATTTGGATGGAATGGATTGAAAAAAAAAATGAAATGAAATTAAAAGAGAATCAGAATAATAGTTCATTTTATATGTTTGAAAATATCTATACAATGAAATATAATTAAACACATATAATAATAATCATAATTATAAAAAATATCTTTAATTATTGAATTTTGTAATTTATTTGAAGATTAAATAAATAATTTTGATTGATAATAATTAATAATGGGGAAACAAGAGGTAGATTCAGAAAATGGAATTAAATTTCTCTTTGAAGCTAAAATTGTTGCTTCTGTATAATTATTACTCCGCCTTGTAAATACACTTCTAAATATAAGAAAATTGAGTAGAAGCAGGAATCGTGATTTCATTTCTTCTCACTCTTACGTACCAAATATAATATGTGTTTGGTTATTTAAATAAGGGGATGGAAAGTATGGGAAGTGTTTCTGCACTAAGCCATTTTTTGGTTTTTTTTTTTCAAATTTGAAGAAAAATCAAAAGAAATGGATGAAAATTTTAAAAAGTTATAAAAATACTCTCAAGAGAAAAAAAAAATCCTTATTATATGTCTCTAAGGGTAATCTAGACTAACTATTATTTTATTTTAGGGTTTTTCTTATGGTAACATTGCATTATTTTTTGCCATACTTCTTGACAATCTTGATTTATAGTAAATTATTTTTAGTTTTGATAAATTGAGCCCATCAATAATAAGAATAAAATTATTAATACCTTTTATTTTACTATTTATAATATGATTTATTAAAATCTAAAATAATTTATCATAATATTATAATAATGTGATATTACCGTAAAATTAACTATTTTAATTCTCATCTTTTCATTTCTTTAGTATTAAAGCAACATGGAAAAGAAAAGGGCTTTTTCACCCATTTTCTTCTATTTCTAATTTTCATATCCAACAAAGATAAAAATATGTTAATTGTTTTCCTTTTATTTCCTTTTCTTTTACCCCTTGATTGATTTCTTTTGATTTTCATCTTACTTAAAAGTTGCAAAATACAGTATTGTGTTGAGACTTATAACGCATTGGTTATTTATTGATGATATATTTTGGATGAAAAATAAAATAGAGAATAATCTTTTTTTTTTTTTTTGTTCCCAATTGCAAATGAAATGACTGGTTCTAAAAATTTCGCATTTTTCCTTGGCATTTCCATTATTGGTCAACGGAAGCACTGTATCGATAAGACAGTCAAGTTATCAGGATTGGATACCGTAGAGTAGATGATAGATCCTCTTCCAGTCCCCCAGGTCCCAAAAAAAAAAAAAAACAATATTTGTAGACTGCATGACCCGTATGGCATCTCGTCTTCATCATTAATATCACCATAATTTTTTATATAATATTATGATGGACATGGACACTAAAATTAGCTAGATTTTTGGGTGGTTCTTCCTTTTTACCAAACAAACCCTATTTTTAAAAGATTCTTCGACACATCTCCCAAGAAGGGGAAAAAAAAAGGCATAAAAGAAAGAAAGCTCCTCCAGTCCTCCTGATGAGAGTTGGCAATGTCAGTTGCTTTGCTAGCTCAATTAGGGCTTTTTTTTATTTATTAAAATACTAACCCAGATTAACTATGATATTCCCATCAAAAGTTAAAAATAAAGACTTGAAAGCCATGCACATGTTGTTACTTTAAGCAACCTAGTTAACCAAATGAATTTATTACTATTTGAAAAATAAAAAGAATTAATGAAATTAAGAAGTATATGTAAGAACCTTAAAAAGTCATTTAGAGATCACCTTTTTTTTCCCATAAAATTATGATGCAGGATTTTAAATTGGACCACAAATATTTTATTGGTTGGATTATGGGTATGAAGAAACTTTTTATTTTTCATAGGATTGATAAGATAATATACCGATGAGAAGTATATCAATAGGCAATATTTATCTTCTTCTTTTTTCTTTTTTTTACCTTTTAATAGGTGCATTTGAAATACTTAATATCATTTTCTATTAATATACAAAGTATGGGGTTGATAATTTAAATATTGGATAAATAATGGGCTAATTTAAAACAAAGTTTTGTTAATGAAGAATTTTATACGGTTGTTAACTATATTTAAAGGTATAGTTACTCCATATTATAGGAGTTTAACAACTGAACTCAAAATTGTAAATTTTCTTTCTAGGTATAATTGACAAATATGAAAGTTCTCATTAATAAAGTTCACCTAAAAAGATGATTTAAATTTTCACATAAAAAAAAAAATTTGATGGTAGTTATGATGCTTTATGAGAGTAAAAGTTCCAAATCCACTTATACTTTGGAAGGTGACTAATAGTGGCTTATAGATTAAGATCGTAAATATCAAGTCTTGATTAGTAACTTTTATTTAATCACTTTTTAGTTTAGTTATAAACTATGATTCAATTAGTCTATCATAAATAATATTAAAACCAATTCTTATAAATAGGTGGGCTAGACAAATTAAAAAGGAAACTAATGGACTTGTTTCAATTAGTTGTGGAATTTTCAAGTTTATATGAATCCAAAATGATATGATCAGGACACAAAATGATACAAGAAAGATATAAAAGAATGAGTTTATAATAAAACAATATTAGTAAGAAACTTTTTAAATTAAGACAACGTATATAGAAAAATATTAACGAATAACTTAAATATTAATTAGAAGATAAAATGGGATCAATTTTTACAATTTAATCTACTAAGTTTTATGCCAAAACTATTATATAATTTAGTGGCATGATTTATGATCTCTAAAGGATGGATCACAATTTTATTTTAAAGTCAACAATCAAAAGTAAAAGGTTCTCCTTTTATTTTTAAAATTTCTCCAGCCCCCTTAACAAGTCGGAATACCTGTCAACGCGACTAGTCAAGAAAAGATAAAAGGAAAATAGAGTAAAGGAAGCATTGTTTGGGGCTTAGTATCAAGTGTGTGTTTTAATATAGTATTACAGTAGCAGTGACGGTGGTTAATCATCAACAGCTCTCTTTTTGATGCAAGCGTGGGTATAAATTCCAGTACTATTTCTCCTTCTTACTTTTCCTTTACTCTCCTTCTTCAAGATACCCAAGATATTTTCCTTTTTTTTTTTTTTTTAAAAACAAACTTTCTCTCTCCGTTTCAGTGTTGTGTTTGTTAAGTATTCTTAGGTTTCGAGGCAGTCTTTGTTTTGCTTTTGTTTGTTTATATATTTGTTGTCTTGTTGCAGCGTGTTGTAAGGTAAAAAGTTTGGGCCTTTGGGGGTGGTGTACTGAATTTTGTGGAATTGTGGGTTTTGGAGTAGAAAAAAGCTAAAGACTTGACCAAGATAACACAGAGTGTAGTACCAAAAGTAGGTGTCTTCAGAATCTGATATTGGGTATCTTTCTCTTACTACTTTTGGTTTGGTTTCAGAGAGGGCGGAAGAGTAGTACTGAAACTGATTCAATTTTTTTTCTTTTTCCCTCTGACTTTAGGGTTTTGAATGAGGATTTATTGTACTGAAATCAATGCCCATTTTTCCTCTTTTCTTTTCTTTAATCGATCGCTACTGATTCTCTGAACTTTTCATCTCAACTTTTGTTTTCTTTTCTTCTGTTCTCTGTATTTAAGTTCATGGGAAGTCAGGGCCTTGATTTTTGTTGGGTTTTCGTACTTTAGTTGCCCGTCTTAGAAGGAATTGGTTTGATCTTCGTGCTACATAATTAATCTGATCTTTCTCCAACTTGGGTTTTATCTATATTGGTTTTTAGTACACTGCTTGTAATTGAGTTTCTTATGGTGTGCTGGTGAGGAACACTATTTCACTTCCTGAGGACTCCTAGGTTTAGGTTCTTTTTGCCTAGGGTGGAATTTGGATTGAGGGAAAGAGGAAGAAGCATATTAGTAGAAAGACATCTGAGTGTGAGAGATAAGAGGTTTTGTGGTTGTTTGTGCTAGTACTTGGCGAAAGGAGATGGATGGGGGTGAGAAGGATCAATTTGAGAATGAGAAAAGAAATAAGGATTCTAAGAATTATAATTCGGGTAGGATGTCTTCGGAATGGCAATTTTGCCCTCCGAATCTATCAAATGGACCTTTAAATTTAGTTACTTCTTCTGGCAATCCAGTTCCATTTTGTAAAGAAGATCTAATGCGTTCATCTGTATCGATGATAGACTCTATAAACCAGGCAATTTGGGAACATCCCAACAATTTACAAGACGTGGGATGTTCTGACATTAGTGTCCAGAACAATTTAAGCACTTTGAATACACTAGGAATTTTGAAAGGTAATCCTGCCTCTTTGAGAAGTGGTGATATCGACAGAACACATGATATGGGGTGGAATCCACGGATGCCGATGGTGAAAGGTAGTACACTTCTACCAAACCTGAGTGGGACCATCCCGGAGAGTTTATCTCAGTTCCCAGTTGATTCTGGATTGATTGAGCGGGCTGCTCGGTTCTCATGCTTTAACAGTGGTAATTTTACTGATATGTTGAGCCCTTTTGGTAACACTGATGCTATTGGACCATATACTGGGGTTGAGGGGTTGATGCCAGGTCCACGGGAGGTTGTTACAGGTAATTTTGTAAAGCCTGTGCATTATATGCAACAGCATAATAATGAGCTAGATGGCAGTGGAGCATCTAGAGATATTCCTGCTTCTGTTAAGCATGGAACTCCAGAAGTTAGCCCTCAGAAAAATGAGGGAAAAGATATACGTTTAGTGATATCTCAAGACAAAGAAAAAGATTGCACTAATCGGTTGGGCAACTGGGCAGATGAAGCAGAGCTGAGTGGCGATGTTCGAGGAAGTGGCCATGATGATCCATCTATGTTGGAGACTACTGGTGGAGAAGCTCCCTCTAAGACATTTATCTCCAAAAAAAGGAGACGGGGTGACGAGGTAACTAAGTGTTGAATATGAATTTTGAAAATAACTTCCGTTCCTTGTCATCTGTTGTTTACAAAATATTTTGTTACTAGGATGCCGAGCAAGATAAAGGAAAGGGAGTTGCACAGACATCTGAGAATGATAAGGATCAAGAAGACGCTCAACAGAAAGTGAACCAAACTCCAGATTGTCTCGCAAACAAGGGTTCCGGAAAAAATAATAAGCAGGGATCCCAAGCTTCGGATCCTCCAAAAGAAGAATATATCCATGTCAGAGCGCGAAGAGGACAGGCAACCAATAGCCATAGTCTAGCTGAAAGAGTGAGAAATTACACTAGTTTTTGCTGTTACCCCAGAAATATTTTAGTGAAGTATAATTAAATTACATGTTTTCATTCATGAAAAAGGTTCGGAGAGAAAAGATCAGTGAAAGGATGAAGTTTCTTCAAGACCTTGTCCCTGGTTGCAGCAAGGTGGGTTAACTCGATGCAGTTACCTATTGTAGTTATTCAAGTTGCTTTATAAGTCACTTGTTGTAAAGGAATTGATTTATGTTACAGGTCACTGGAAAGGCTGTTATGCTAGATGAAATCATCAACTATGTTCAATCACTACAGCGGCAGGTCGAGGTATGGTTGAAATAGGTGTTTGTTAGATTTTCCGCTAAGGTGACTCTTAACTTGGTTTCTTTGTGTGACTGATTTTGAGTGGGGGCAAGAATGCCTCGTTAACATCAAATGTTCGAATGAGTTTTCTTTACTGATATCCATTTGCTATGTCTGCAAAATCGGATGAATGGAAATATGATTTAATACACCAATTAATATGCGTCGAAAGCTAAGTGCTTTGCTGATATTTCTTTGTTACCATCTTATTTTTTGTACATCCCAATTTGTCATTGTGAGGTTTTGCAATTTTTGCAGTTTTTGTCGATGAAACTGGCCACAGTGAACCCACGAGTAGATTTTAACCTTGAAGGGCTCCTTGCCAAAGATGTAAGGGTCTATTTATGTATCTGCTTGATGAGAAGTTTTCTGGAAATTCCATCTAATTATTATATTAATAAATGTGCCGCACAGATGCTTCAGTCACGGGCTGGTCCTTCATCTACTTTGGGTTTTCTACCGGATATGCCGATGGCTTATCCTCCTTTGCATATACCTCAACCAGGACTTATTCAACCGGGTATTCCTGGAATGGCAGGTCCTGATTTAGTTCGGAGAAATAATAGTAATTCACTAATGGCGCCTATGACTGGAGGACTCAAGGAACCTACTCAGGTTCTTTCAAACTTTGCCTCTAGGCACTTCTTTTATCTGATCAGTTGTCTCAACTGGTAGTCGTGTCCTCTCCACATCCCCACCAAACCCGCTTTTCATGATGATTTACTATGAACTGTGAAGGGTTTCGCTTGGAAGTAACTTTGGGGAACATATTGCCCAAAGATAGCATGTCACGTTTGATAATCAAACACTTTGCTAAAAGATTCTTTCGTTTTAATAAAAAATGATTTCGCAAAATTTGTTTTCTTGAAGACAACTTTTTTCTTCCCCTGCTTTATTCTGTTGTTCATGTGCCCCTTCTATGATTGTTGCAGCTGCCAAGCCACTGGACGGATGAACTTAACAATGTGGTGCAGATGGGCTTTTCTAATGTTACCTCGAGCAGCCAAGATGTTGATGGTAATTTTATTGGATTCCTTGTATAAAGTTTCATCTATTTAATAGTACTGTCTGTTTATATCCTTGGATCATACTTGTCCTGTATGACGTTCCATCTGCTGTTTTTATCGGTTTTTTTCTTTTCTCCCATCCAAGTTGTTCCATCTGCTGATGCAGGTTCGCTCTCACAAGGTCATATGAAAGTTGAACTATGAAATGAAGTATGGGTTCATGAGATACAGCCGCTGTACAGCTTATCAAATACCTATAGCACATCCCGATGAGGTGGTTAATCTCACGAGATCCCCTGCCAGTGCTGGCCATCAAGTTGATAATATAGATTGATGCTATATCCAAGTTTAAGATATACTGGATGTTTTGTAATTTTTGGTCCCAAAAATAGGGGGATAAGTTGCTAAATTTATTATTGGGGGATATTGCGTCCTCAACCTTCTTAAGGACTTCAAGTATTCATGCAGTGTTTCTTTCGATTATCTTTTAGTTTCTTGTATTGCATGATCGGGCTTACCTTATCAAGTTTCTGCCAAGGTCACGGGGTTACAGAGGAAGAACTTGGCTGACTACTTGTAATATAGGAGATAAAATTTGGGTTTTTGTAATGTTTATAGCAGAATTGCTAGAACTTGATCGGTTAAGATGTTAGTGGAAGATTTATTAATATTTTGAGTACTTCGCACGAGGGACTTGGAGAAGAAATGAAATCTGTTGTGTATTGGAAGTTACCCTTTTGGAAATTTCAAATTTAGTGTCAGACCGGTGATGAGAATCCACATATTCAATCAATGTTTTTGGATTCTTGTCCAAGTCCTTCCATGAAAAATGAAAGGGGAAAGAAAAATTGCTTAATGGATCATGGTGTCTGGGCCTGTTCAAAAGCTACCAACTAAAACTGCTGTTAAGTATACCCATACAAGGAAGTAGTGTTCTGATTTATGATGCAACTTATAACAACGCCAACATTACAGCAGTGAGGATCTTAAATCAAGTCTGCAATAGTACGTCTGCTGCTCTGCTGGAATTGCTAAAAGCAACACTCACCATGTCGTGACAGCCGCCATCTGCTGTCAAAGCTTAGCGCACCAGCCTTGCACAAACATGTCTGCACTTGCTGCCATTGAAGCCTCGTTTCTGTATTTAGGTCCCATCCTATTGAATCTTCCTTGCGACCACACTACCAGCTCACTGGCAATGCAAAAATCTTGGGACCGAAGGCTTGTATTAAACTCTTCTACTGAATAAATCTATTAATTGGTTGAAACTTTTCTATTATCATTATTTTTCTACAGCCATTTACCTGTTAGAAGTGTTTACCATCTATAGCCTTTTTAACACTATTACTATAATAGACGATACAGAGCTTCATCTACATATATCAATTTTTTTTTGATTTTTTTTCATGAAAGTAATTATCCGTATTTTTTTATTTACTGAAATATCTTTTCTTTTGGTTTGAAGTGACAAATTTCGTTGGTGCGATATTGTGTGCTTCTACTCATATATGATCAAGGACATATTCACGCTAAATAATCTGTTACGATTAGGGCAATAGAGAGGTGAAAAGACCAAGATGGCATGGAGATTATATCTCTATAGTTTAAGAAGTAGCAATTACATTCAGTGGCAAAATAGTAATAATAGATTGTATGAAAATTGTTAATGACTGTATTGTACATCAATAGAAATCATACCAGAATGTATGAACAAACTATAAAAAGGAAATGAAAATAACCGAAAGGAGAAAACTAGTTACTTTTCCCCCAGAATATTCTGCCGCAGGAGGTCTAGGCTCACTCGAAGTAGCCTACTTTGTCTTCCTTCATACTAACACGCAAGAACAGAGAAGCATTAGAAACCCTAGATTCGTAATGTAAACAGAGGAGACGAAAAGAAGGAAAGAGTAATCTAAGACTTGGCTGAGAATAACGTAGAGCTTAGGGAAGTATGTTGTCTTTAGTAGTGAGTGGGTCGAACTCTTTATCACTAAGTCAAGCCCAACAATTTGGCACTCCCGTCTCACCATGGCACTGGATCTTTGATCATCCTCTGCCAATGTTCATATGAAATCCATAAAAACAATGTTCTTGACCATGTAGTAGAGCCGACAAAGTTTTGAGAATACATCATCCACCATGAAAATTATATTCTTTAGTGGAAAAAGTCGGCAACATGGAGATTGCTAATCGTAACAAGAATCATAATCATGATGAAAGTAACCACATTCATGATCATAGTAAGGATTCATCTTCTTTTTTAATTTTTTTTTTTTTTTGGCAAGATCTTGATACTGCTATTTCAATCAATTTACTTAAATGAATTAAACTTGAAATACCCAAATTTGGAGGCACTAATACACTATGCTGGATCTTTAAAGTCCAACACTTCTTTGATTTTCATAATAATCTGAAAATCAAAGGATTACCATTGCTTATTTGGTATGGGAGGATGCGGCTTTACAATGGTACTAGTGGATGCATGATAACAAATTCATTTCAACATGGTCCCAAGTCTTGAAAGACTTAGAGTCACCTTTTAGTCCTTTAAAATATGAAGATGTTCACAAATCCTCAGCCGAGCTTACACAAAAGAGGTCAATACAAAAATATCAAACATAATTTGAAAAATCTTGTGCAATAGAGTGATTGGTTTATCCAAACATTTTTTGGTTAGTTATTTTGTTTCCATCTAAAAAATCAATTCGAAGAGATGTTCAAGTAGCCAAATTTTCTTCATTACATCATGATATTCGGTTAGTGAAAATATGAGGCAAAAATTAATGGGCAACTTACATTTAGACCCCTTGACAATGTACTTGTTTCTTCTTTCGAGACCCCTACACCTCAATTTTTGAAACCATAGATTGTTGCATCAGCATCTTCTTCAAATGTGAATGCTACAAAAACAATTCCCATTCATAAGCTTACAGCTCAAGAAATGCAAGACAAAGAAAAAGCTTGTGCTATAATTATGATGAGAAATTTCATTGTAATCATAAGTGTAAGGCTCCAATTTTTTTATCTTACCATGTAATGAAGACAACGACAAATTGAACTTGAAAATCAAAATGCATGTAATGATAAGGAGGAGATTTTACCTAAAGATTTAGTGAATGATGCAACTACTATTAGTTATCATGCCTTACTAGGGGCTTCCCTTCATAAAACATTATGGTTTTAGGTAGCTTTAAATAAAAGACATGTTCTTATCCTTGTTGGTTCTAGGAGTACTCATAATTTTGTTTAACAAAGGTTAGTGAAGCATTTAGAGTAACCATAGTACCTTCATCAACATTTCAAGTCTTTGTTGGTAATGGTAATCGATTGATGTGTGAAGGTTAGTGTAATAATGTGGTGAAAAACATACAAGGAATCTCTTTTGCTGAGACACTATATGCTTTGCCCATTCAAGGTAATGCTTGCAAAATTTAGCATAAACTTTAATTGATTATGACCAGTTAACCATGTGTTTTATGAGAGCAAGACGGGAAATCACATTACATAATGAATCTAAGAAAACACTTAATCAAATATCCTATCATCAGCTCAAACAAATTGTCAAGAAGTAAGCTATTACTTCTTATTTTCACTTGGTGGCTCAAGCAATTAGAGATATATCATCTAGTAGAATTTCTACCTATAGCCTTGAAATTACTCAAGTGTTAGGTAGATATTCTTAATTTTTTCAAGAAACCTCATTATTGCCACATCTTAAGGATATCCAACATCGCATCTCTTTAACTCCTAATGCTACTCCTATTAATATACATCCATATTGCTGTCTTCACTTTCAGAAAAGTAAGTGTAAGGTATGCTTAAACAAGGAATTACAACGTAGTACTAATCCTTTCTTGTCACCACCGGTACTATCAATTAAGAAGAAAGATGGAAGTTGGTACTTTTGTATTAATCACAAAGCATTGAACTAGGTGACTATCAAGGATGGATTTGCAATACCAACAATTGATAAGTTGTTGAATGAACTCCATGGTGCATGTATATTTTCAAAGATAAATTTGTGTGCTAGGCACCATCATATAAGCATGAATCGGGATGATGTTGCAAAAACAATGTTTCATATACATGAGAGGTATTATGAATTCCTTGTGATGCCATTTGGATTTTATAATGCACTTACTACGTTTCTAGCAATAATGAACCATACTTTTCAACCTTTTCTTGGGAAGTTTGTCATTGTTTTATTTGACAACATTCTTATTTATAAGAAAAAGACTAATCATGTAGAACATCTCTCTCAAGTGTTATAAATTTTGGTAGATAATACTTTTTTTGTCAAAAGAGAGAAAATGTTCTATTGCCAAAGATTCTATAGAATATTTGGGTCATATTGCCACACGAGAAGGAGTTAAGCCAGATCCTTTGAAAGTTACAACTGTAAGTAATTGGTCGTTGCCAACTTTTCTTAAATGGCTTAGGGCATTCCTTAGTCTTTTTGGATATTATCTATTACACCCTAAATTCAAAAAGTCGTAATAGTTTCGTCGTGTAAACTAACTTAGGCTAAAAGCTATCCTCCTTAGCTGCTAACATAAGTATAGTCTACACAAGGTAAATGACGACTCAACTAACTTTGAAGCAATCAAATAAACACCTATAGTATATAAAATTTGTAGAGTAACACTTTACAAAATATGTCTTCTTATATCTAAAGATAGTTTAGATCTTTTACAGGGCTTTATATACATCAAAAGTTAGAGATTTTTCAAAAGACCTTTACAACTCCACAAAAAGACTTCCTTATATAAACTAAATATATCATTGAACCAATGAAACAATAAGGCTACCCAAGAAGACCGTATAATCTTCCTATAAAAGAAAAACAAAAGTAACATGAGCATTATTCTATTCATCTCACTCTCTAGCCCATCAAAACTAACCTACGAATGATTGTAACGAGACATCTTTAGATATTACTCCATATCTACAAAATAATCTATTGGGATGTGAATTCAACTAACCTAATAAAAAGAGATAGAATCATAGGAGTACATTAACAAACATGTTTATTCAATCATTAATTAAATGCAAATCCAACAGGCAAATGATGGATCATTGCACAATATTTAACTGATTCATTGCAAAGTTAGAGAAATTTCATCCGCTTTAACTCAAATTGAGAAGTTTCATCTTGACACCATCAAATCAAATCCAAGCTTATGCAACGAAGAACACCCTCCTCCCTAGATATCATTCGAACCATAATTCTTAACCTTGTCGTGGCCTCCTCTCATATCACTTAGTTCAACTAAAGGTGGGAAAATGACCATTTCTGCTATCCTCATTAAAATGTCAATATTTGATTTGATAACCTAATCGTTACTCTTATTAGGTTATCATGAATGTTAGGTTAGGTTTTAGTCAAATTAAAATTAGTCTAGATTATAAGGTGAGTAACAAAGTTTAAATATGCTCGACATGATATGCTTAAGCCAAAAATAATACTCAAAGCTCAACTCCTAATAATCAATTAGTATCACAAGCACACACATAACATATACACAAAAAATCTACCTACAACTACAAATAAGCACTCTTAATTCTCTAAGTATCATGATATAACAATTCAACATCCCATTAAGTATCGATCCCAACTTACCTACACTTGCTGCTCTTGACTGTTGCCTCCTTGATCTTTAATTATGTAATATCCCATAAATCAGCAATCTAGACATGAACATCTGAATATTAGGATAAAGCCCAGTCTTTGTACAATTAAGGTCAATAATTGATTTAAGGCATTTGGGAAAGTAAACCAATTAGGTTAGAAACTTATGAGAAATATGATAACCTTAATCAAGGAGTTCTCATAGGTTTGAAAATTCATAATACAATAAGAATATTAAGAATACAATCAAAATACTAAAAATTTATTCTATATGAGATCTTAAAGTCAAATTTAGGGCAATCGTACCTAAATTTAAAGCTTTCTGAAAAAGTTATCCAATTAAATCTAAACTTTATGATTGAGATAAGAAAGTTAGTGAAAGTCACTCCGAGAAGTAAGATTTTGAAAATAATTACCCGAAATCCTAATTTTGCCCCTAGAAGTATGATTACTTAATATAGTCCAAAATTATTCAAAACCCCTAAAACTAAACTCGGAATGCGACGAGAACTTAGAAATAAGATGATTAGGTAATAAAAGAAAATAATATAGCATAATATACTATATGAGTATACACGTATTTTTATGAGTATATCCGGTATATATAATAAATATACCTGTAAATTAACTTAAAATAATATAGTTATGTATAATGAGTGATAGAATCGCAAAATTAAATAGGGAAAAGTATCTTAAAAATAAAAGATATGCTAAAAACATGATTACATGTATATATAGGATATATACCCGTATATTAACAAAAATCATTAAATACTAATATAAAATACCAAAATACTCTAAAATATTATCTAAAAATTATAAAAAATAAAAAAATGACTTGAAATATGATTAGATTAAATGTTAAGCAGCTTAAAAAGAATAAGTAGCTACATCAAAAGCAACTTTATGAAAAATTGACACCTCTTACTCTACGTTTTTCAAGGAAAATATTAAAATAAATTATTTAATAATTAAGAAAAAATTCAACCAACCTAAACTACTATAAATAGGATCTTAGGATTTAGATTTAACATTTTGGTAACCAAGAAAACCTAGAAAAATTTGGAAACAAATTAGGAAATTTTGACAAAAAATAGGAAAAAAACAGAGTAAGGATCGAACCTAACTAGTTCCCTAACCATTCGATTACCTAATATGGAGCCCCGCCACCACTTAGCAGAGCCACCACTGATTAGGCCAGCCGACAACCTCTCTTCGACTAACGGTGGCCAGAGCTCCAATGAACTCAAATTCCAAGTTTCTACCCTATTTTTCTCTATTTTTGAAAAATTATTAAATTAATTAGGAAAAATGTAAAAAAAATTAATTCCTAAGTTATTTTATATGTAATTTCATTTAGTAAATTTATTTTTACAAAATTAAGAGTATTTAATGTACTTAACAAATATACTATTCATCTGAAATTTGAAATTTAAAATAAATATACTAAATGATGTATTTTCTAGCTCAAATTTTTTTTGTAAGATACTTATGATATATAGATAATTTCTATGTAGCCCGATTTTTTATTTGAATATTTTTAATATTTATTGTATTTTTCAGTCTAAAAATAGCTTGAAAATAGACTGAAATTGTGAAATAAATAGGAAATTATGAAATTAAATAATGAAATGGACATGTACTAATTTATAATGAATAATAATAATTTTGGGATAGGTTGAAATCAATTTAGTGCAAAAGGGATATTATCTAGGTAATTTAGGACAATTCAAGGGTAAAATCGTAAATATGAATATATAAGCAATAGATCAAAAACTTGAAACCAAGTACTAATTGAATTCCACATATTTTGAGGAGTATATATAAATTTTTGGGGAATTATTTGGTAACCTGAGCTATTATTACGAATTTACATAGTAAAATAGCTTAAATAACAAATCAATACCCAATTCTAGTAATAATAGGTTAAAATATGATAAATTGGTTAATAAAAACTATATATTTTTGTATTGGTCAGATTGGATAAAAATTATATATTTTTTAATATATTTAATGATATTTTAATAATTATGATACGTTATAGAGGTATTATGGTTAGATAATACCTATATTATGGGTTATATTGACAAATTAGATAAAATATAGTTTAATAACATAAATTACATATAGTATGATAATATTTGGTTAGATATGTACAACTGTATTAAAAACTTGAATTACCCGTTAAAAGTCATCTTTAGAAATTAAGACTTGTAATGAGTGTTGTTAAGTCTGTACGTGTTCAACAATATTATTTTTACTAAAATCGGATAAACCTAGGTAATATAACCTATATCTCTACAATATTACTGATTTACATACTATTATAACTTTACCGTAATCAAAACATGATTTAAACAACTAAAAGTACGTTTTGATGCAATTGGAATGATATATTATACGTAATAGTATAATTGTATATATTATTAATACTTAATAACTTAACTCAATCAATATAATGAAACTATATAATGAAACTATATATTATTATATAATAAAAATGATATGTATAGATATATAGCTGCTTTAGATAAGATCTTAATGTTTTCGTAACCATTACGAAAATTGAATTTAGGTTTTGTATATATAAAGCCTCCCAATGATTAGACCGTTAACAACATGAGTTTTCTGAAGTGAGCGCTAGGAAAAATAAGTAGGGTCAATGTTTTACCGCATTTTGAAATATTATTTCAAAATATTTGGGACTTTGGTATGTATTGGCTTATGATTGTAGTTAACTGTTTGTGCGTATGCAATGCTTGTAGTTAGGTTTCGATTTACTGTGATAGGAGTTGAGCTCCATGATATAATTGTTCTATGAATATTATTGTTGAATTATTTGTGCTTAGTTGATCACCTTAAAAAGATGAACTAACTTAAACTTGGATTAACATCTAATTTGATATACATCGCAACCCATTAGAAGTAACGACTAGGATTCTTGGGCCAAACACAGATTCCCTTCAATGAGGATAGCTGAAATGATCATTTCCTCACGCTTAACAGAACTAAGTGACAGGAGAGGAGGTCACAGCAAGGTTGGAAACCATGGTTCAAAGGTGATCATGGGAGGAGGGTGCTCTGCATTACACAAGCTCTAGCTTGGTTTCGATTTGTGAGTGTATTATGTCAATCTCCTCAATCCGGATTAGAGCGGATGAAATTTCTCTAATCTCACGACAGGCTGGATAATGTTGTGCAATGGCATTTGCTTGTACATACATTGCATCTAATCAACTTGATTGAAAACCTCGATTGTGATGTACTAAATGCATACTTCTATCTCCACCCACACTTACTGAGCAAGTTGTCACTCATTTCCTTGTAGTTTATTTTGCAGGTTCCAAATGGCTAATAAGTGCCTACCTAACATTAGAACCCTAGTAAATTGGGACGGGGAGCGAGATATAACAAGAAATGACCAGTTATTGCCCTTAGTATTAACTTTTTTATCTTTTAGGAAAACTACACAAGACTCCTCAAAGAACTTAGTAGTTTTCAATATTTTGGTTTATATGTGAAATGACAGGTACCTATAAGATTTACTACTACTTTTTTTTATAAGGTTAAATGATAAATTTATCATTGCAAATTATTTCACAGGATTACTCTACAAGTTTATATCAAAAAGGTATCGAATTAGATAATTCAAAGGGGTAGAGTCGAGTACGCCTTGTGTGAACTAGGTCTAAGATAGTAGCTGTGAGGACAATTTCTATCTTAAGATGGATAACACGACGAAACTGTTACGATTTCACTTTTTTGGGGTATGACAAATTGTCCCTAAAAATACACAATAAATTAGTTTCAAGTCTTGATTCATTAGCCATTAGTTTATTTTATAGGATTTTGGTTATTTTGTCATAAATTTTATAAGTTATTTTCACTTAAAAATCATGATTTCTTGACTAATCACTAAATTCTATAAGTAACCTTAAACTACCAAATTCTCTAAGTTAGATTCTAAGTAGTTTTATAATAGTTTTCTTTAATAAAAAATCTTTTGAGCTATATGAGGGTCACTTGTGATACAGATTTTATTCTCTAAGATAAGCTCTAAATTTCTCTAGGTTAAGCTCTTTATTAAGCTATCCTCTAACTCTATTATCTCTAGAGTTTTTAAGAAAATTATCTTTTGACCAAGCTTCTAAATACCCTATTTTTACATTTATCCATATTTTTTGCTTCTAACTCAATTTCTGAGTATCATCTTAGTATACAATTCATTTATAGAACCTCTTAGTTATCCTTTACCTTTAATTAACATCTTATAATTAGTTAATTTACTCACTTTTCTTCTAAGTTACAATTATAGGCTCAATTTAAAACCTTAAATAACACTTCAAACAACCTTCTTTATCTTCATTACTTCTCAACTCCTTATACTTTACATCATAGTTCATCAATTTATCCAAATCCAACAAAATAACCAAGTTACCAACTTCACCTTTAAAGACTAAATTGCAATTTTCTATAACTCCTTATTTTACTACTTAATTCAACCACTCTAGAATATATAAATACTTCAATAATTAATCAAGCTCAGAATCAAAGTGAGGTTTTTAGGAGAAATAAGTTACTTTTCTCTAAAAACACTATTTTAAACATAGTCTAAGGCTTAAAAATCAAATAAAAATTTTCAAAATAGTTTCACAAAAAAATTTTACATAGCAATTCAATCTTATTTTAGGATAGTTTATAGAAAAAGTTTGAAGTGGAAATTACATCATTAGCCTTATTTATTTCAGTATGAAAAATTGCTCGATATAGGAAATTGCTCGATTTCATTGATTTCTTAAGGAATTATATTGTAACTGCTAAATTTGTCTAAAATAATATTTTTCCTAGATTCTATACATGAAAATATGTAGGAATAACTTTTTTCATAATTTTTTAGGCATATTTCATATTTTTACAAAATTACATAAAATTTGACTAAAATGAGATCTCACCGAAAAATCTAACTTTGGTTATCCACAGCGGCTCCCTCCTTATTGATGCCACTAGGCATTGGGTGTGGCTTTTAGCGGTGGTGGTAATTGAGCTCCAGTAACTCTTTAGGTTATCATACCCTCAAATGCTCGGTTTACGCCTAATTTGTGTATAATTCTTTAAATTTATTTCTTTAATCTCTAAATCCCACACTTAATTTTTCCGTACCCTACTTTGCATGCAACACCTAATAAAGAGTGTTTCTAAATTTCTTAAGCTTGTAAAGTATGGAAATGGGTTTTCTTTCTCTCTCCTCAAACTCTCAAGTGAAAATATCAAGTTCTTTTGCATGTTTCTTAAATTCAAATTTCATTACACCTGTCTAATGTAATCCACATGCTCTATTAAGATGTAATCTAGCTACCTAAGTGTTCTTAATATTTTTTTATTAACTTTCATGAATTCACTTAACTTAATTCAACTTAAAAAGGCTATTTTTCAGGTATTTTAATTAGTTTCAATTATATATATACATAAAAATTACACACAACACATATGTATATATTTTCCACATATTATTTTATATCCCATAATAATTTTATTACATATATAATTTATCTCTAAACGTTTATGAACTACTAAGGTCTATTCTATGCAATTACGATAAAAAATTCATAATATAGCTAAATTATATTATTTTAGTTATATTATTATTTTATTATATTTTTAATATCCAAGTCAACAGGGTCTCCTTGACTAATGTCTCAAGCCTATTAGTAAGTTTTTAAATCAATCAAATTAGTTTCACCGATACCCTAAATGTATCAACTGGATCCCTATTCATTAAATATGGGGCTCACATTATTAAGAATTTATTTGTAGATATGCCACCATAGCAGCCCCACTAACAGATTTATTAAAGAAAGACTAGTTTAAATGGAGCACTTAAGCAATTGAAGCCTTTGAACATTTGAAGCAAGCTTTGGTAATGATGCTTGTATTATCTGTAAGCCCCAAAGTTCAGCTAAGTAACCGTAAGATTGAATTTAGAACCCAAGGTTTAGGGTGATCGGCTAAAGGATCCGATCACACTCAAATTATAAACTATTGAGAGAAATATTAGTAAAAATGATCCCGTAAACTTAAATTTAAGAAAATAAATAGTAAAATAGGAAACTATAAAATTTTCAAATTTTAAGCATAATAGGTATTAATCATCGAAAATGCGAAAAGTGTAATGAAATAACTAATAAATTACTAGAGATAGATTATATGTATACTAAAAATTTTAGAATGACCAAAATAATATTTAGGAATGTTCACGTGTACCCCAAATGTATTTACGTGTAGATAAAAATACGCGTAATTACCTAAATTAGCCTAAAACTAAGCAAATAATTAAAGAAAAATACAAAATAATTATAAAAAAAATCATAAAAATCAAAAGAGGATAAGCTGCAACAAGATAAGGTCGTGGTCAGCAAGAAAAAAAATAACCAATAAGAATTTGACAAACAAAAAGCCAAAAATCATGGAATTGGTGCAAAATCCCATCAAATTAATGCACATTAATTTCTAAAATTGTCTATAAATAGGGGGGGAAAATTCCAGAAGTCCTTTGGTCAGTTTATGATTTGAGAAAAATCAAAACACCGAAAAAATCGAGAGAAAATCCAGAAAAAAAAAAAAAAGGAAAACTGTGCAGTTAGGGATTTTAAAGGGAACCCACACCAGACGAGGAGCTGGGAGTGGACAACCACCACCACCACACGGTGGTGGCAGCGCCCAGGCCGGTCGACAATTCCAAGGTGGCCCGCGGTGGCCGGAGCCACCCAAACCGGTGAGTCCAAATTCCAGCCCGATTTTTGTGAAATTTTTTAAAAATAGTAAATATAATTAAAAAATTATGAATTTTGTTATTCTAGGATATTTTTGTATGTAGTTTGTAGGAAAAATATTATTTAGATGAAAAAATGTCCCAAAATATAGGGTCCTTAAGAAATCATGCAAAACTAAGCACATTTCGGTTTAGAAATAGATGACCTTAGGAGTGTAGTTTGGAGCTCAATTTTTTTCTATAGGATGCTTATGTGATATAGAACAGTGCTATAAAGCCATTTTTTTAAAATTAATTTTTGAAAATTTTAAGTTAATTTTTAGCCCTAAAATGATGGTAAAATTGGGTGATTTAGGGTTAATTAGGTGATTAGGATGTTAATTACTGATTGAGATAGTAATTAGATGTTTAGGGATGTTAATCTCTTATGTGGAAACCTAATCCTAGTCTATGGAGTGTTAAGTGTAAGTAATGAAGGTGTTATGTGGTAAATGTAGAAAATTAGGAATATGTAGAATTAAAAATTAATAAATATGGAAAAATTAGGTTTAATTAGATAATAAAATAATGAAAATCAGAACATAACAAATCTAAAACAAAATTCAATTTTAGGTAATTATATGAAAAATGTAAAAATTTCTCACAACATGAGTAAATTCGATACACTAATACGAATTTAAGTGTACCGGAGGGAATAAAATGCTGACTAGGGGTAGTAATCGTATTTAGGAGATCGGGAAGTAATGTGATTAATTTCACATTATGGGTTGAAACGGATTTCTAGGGTTGGAATCTAAAACATTACTTAGAAGTCGAACTAAAAACCTAATTTAGAAATCGATGCGAAAACCGAACCTGAACCTAATCCCAACCCTAAAATAATTATAAAAGACTTAATACCTAGATAATTAGGTATATTTAACCTTAAACAAAACCTAACAATAAGCGTTATCGGATAAAATGAACTTATAATATTATATGAAATACTGAAACCACGTTCGTGTTATAGGGATGATCAGCGATGGTCTGAACAAATCGGACCTCGAGTGAGTGAGCGAGGAGTCGAGATAAGTTGGGATTAATACAATGCTGTATTTTGGAGGCTTAAGATTATGCTTAGTTGTGCTTGTTAGATAGAGAATGTGTGCATGTGCTTGACTATGGGTGATGCTATGATTCTATTTGTTGCTCTAACACATATTGTATGACTTGTATGAAAGGATTGATCACCCTAAACTGGACTTAACCAAATATCCGACCAGTAATCATAATCGGACATGCATGACAACCCATTAGGGGAACTTAGGACTCTCCGGCCAAATACCGACCCCTTTGGAAGGGATAGTGCAGGATTGCAAAATGGTCCCTTTTTCATCCTTAGTCGAACTAAGTGATAGGAGAGGAGGTCGCGGCGAGGGTGAAGACAGTGGTTCGAAGGTAGTCACGGGAGGAGCAAGGTCTCCATTACACAAGCCTGGGTTTGGTCGTGAGCTGTTGCATTAACGGCAACTCCTCAACCCGGATTAAAGTGGGTGCAATTTCTCTAATCTCACGACGGGCCGGATAACGTCGTGCGATGACATTTGCTTGCACATGCATTGCACCTAATAAGTGATTGAAAACCTTGTTGTGTGTATGGTATAGTTTTAAGTCCTCCGTCCTAACTTACTGAGCTGTGGTTGCTCATATCCCTATAGACGTCGTGCAGGTGCTGGCTAAGAAGCGGCAACCAATTACTCTGAAGCTAGCAACTGCTGGATCCTGGGGAGTGAGGAAAAACATTGAAGAATAAACACATCTTTTGAGGTCTAAGTTTTTATTTTAGAATTATTTTTCATTTTCGAATGATATAATACTAAGGAATATACTATAGATAAATGTTGTAAACTTTAACTGCAACAACTGAATGATAACAGATATATATAATTCCTCACATTTATAGGTAAATGATTTATTTAAATTACAAACTGTCTACTTCAAAGCGGGTTAGTTATGGATGCCTTGTGTGGATCAGGTCTAAGATAGCGGTTGTGAGACCAACTTCTATCTTAGGGCGGTTTACACGGCGGGGCTGTTACGACTCTGCCGCTTCGGGGCGTGACATTATCATTGTCAAATGTCTCTAAGTAATTTATCGTGGAGACTAATGCATCAAGGTCTAATATAGGGGCTATCTTACTTCAAAATGGCTTACCTATTGGATATTTAGAGAGAAGCTACCCTAACATTTATGTAAAGCCTCAGCTTATGTATGTGAACTACATGTAGTGGTAGAAGTAGTTTGCAAGGCAATATCTTTTAGGTGGTCATTTTATTACAAGGATTGACTATGGAAGCATAAAGGAGATATTAACTTAGGTAATTCAAACTCCTAAATAACAAAGATTTTTGACAAAGCTCCTCGATTTTAATTACATTATTATGTATAAAACTGGAACTATGAATATAGTTATAAATGCACTAACTCAATAATATGATAATGCTACTTTTCAATGATTATCCATTATTACTTTATCTCTTATAAATACACTGAAAGAAGAGTATAAACATTTGATATAGATTCCATGGATGAACACACGGATCCTGTATCATGTGTAACCAAAAGGATGGGTCTAAGCCGTGAGATGGCTTAAGGAATAAATGGTAGTCGAAGGTTGAGCAAAGTTTTTTGTGCATCAACAAAGGATATAATACATCAACGCCTCACATGAGGTCAAGTAACACTTGATATGATACACAAATATGGCTAAAGGTCATTCACCACTAGTTCACGCTCAGATGGGGTAGATAAGAATAACTCAAAAGTAAGGACACTTAGCTCAAGAGAGTAAAAATTCAGTGTATTCTCTATATCTGATTATTGCAGCCATTACATTATGCAAATATTTATAGTATCCAATTAGGGTAAGTCATAAATAACAAAAAATTACACAAATGAATCCCTAGTTGCTATGAAAAGGAGAACAATTTACATAGAAAACACGTAATCATGCAAAAGAATATTCATTGTTAGAAAGGACAGTACGGATGTCAAGAAAAGGCTGGTGCATGTGCATTTTACTATCTATAGTCCCAATAACACAGCAATCTGAGAGGGGTGGATCCCAATTAAGTTAGTTTGACGTTGGCAATTTAGTAGCTCGATCAATTGGGATTGAACTAGGGATAGTTCAGGGACAACTCATTTTCGAGGTCAACCTCAGATGGTTGGCTCTTGATCAATGTCAAATCGGCCTTAGCACTATAGGGATGGTTGTATTCAGATCTAGCGCTTGGATTAGTATATAACGGAGGGTTCGGTTCAGTACGTCGACTAATCACCCCAGCAACATCCTGGATGGTATAAAGAGCAAAGTAGGTTGGTAGATCGGGCTAAGGTAAGCACTGCTCCTCGAGTCTTAACTCACTTTGGATTACTAGGTGAACTACCTGAGAAAGCCTTCAGGCTCAAGAGTACATGATTAGTCCTTAATCCCTATCATCCCCTCCAAGTTGTTTGAGGTTTGGGATCAAATCTGGTTCAACTCCGGGTAGCTTGTCCTCGGGATTATAAGGTTGGAGATTAGCAATGTTGAAATAGTTTGAGACTCCATACCCTTTAGGTAATTCAATCCTATAAGCATTAGGATTGATCTTTTCAAGCACATTGAAAAGTCCGTCGACTTTAAGAGACAACTTGCTCTTCCTTAAGTTTAGGAATCGTTCCTTACTGAGATGTATCCAAATCAAATCACCTGGTTTAAATTCTCTCTTTCTCCATCCTTGGCTTGGCTTCTCGAGCTTAGTATTAGCTTGGTTCAATTGTTCTATAACCTTCTAATATATGGCTCGAATGGCCTCAACTCTTTCAACGGCTGGCCAATCATCATCACGCATCAGTTGGGCTACCTAGTCCATCGGGAGTTCGAGGTTGAATCCATAGGCAACCTTAAATAGAGGTATGTTTGTTACACTGTAGGCTATCCTATTGTAGGTGAACTCAATGATTGGTAAGCATAGATCTCAATTAACTGTATTACATCGACAATAACCCCCAGCAAAGTTCCTATGTTTCTATTGATAACTTTAGTCTGTTCATTGGTTTATGGATGACAGGACGTACTGTACAATAGCTTGGTTCCCATTCGCCTCATAACGTCCTCCAAAAGTGGCTCATGAACTTTAGATCTCAGACTAAAACAATGGTTCGGGGAATTCCGTAAAGTTTGATTACTTCCTATAAGAAAAGAAAGGAGATAGCCAAAGCGTCGTTAGTTTTAGAACAGGGTACGAAATGTGCCATCTTGCTCAATTGGTCTACAACCACCATAATGGAGTCCTTTCCACAAGATAGCCTTAGCAATCCTAACATGAAGTCCATGCTTAGCTCAGACCATGGTTTAGTTAAGATCGGTAAGGGTTAGTAGTGTCCTTACTTAGCTCTGTTCTTCACCTTTCGACAGGTCACACAGTTTTCTAGCATGGATTAGACATCTCTCTTCATCCTTAGCCAAAAGAATCTGGAGGATAGTACCTCATGGGTTCGGTGTTAACCAAGGTATCCTATCAATCCCCTTCCATGTGCCTTGCACACTAGCAATTCTCTTATGGAACAAGTTAGGATACATAGCTTCCTCTTTCCGAATAAGTATCCATTATCCTTATGATAGTCATCCAATGTTCGCTCTTCGCACATCGGGCATATATTGGACCAAAATGTGGATCTTCAGCATACAGATTCGTTATGGTTAAAAAACTAAGTAGCCTTATTCGCAACTCAATCAGAAAGGTATGTCATCTTGATAAAGTGTCAACCGTTACATTATTTCTTCCATTCCTATACTTTATGACATAAGAAAAACCTTCAATGAACTCAATCCATTTAGCTTGTCTTTGAGATAGTTTAGATTAGCTCTTTAAATAGCTCAAGAACTCATGATTGGTGTAGATTATAAACTCCTTAGGCAGCAAATAGTGTTGCCATACTGTTAGGGCTCGAATTAAGGAATAGAACACTTTTTTATAGATAGAATAGTTGAGTGTAACTCTTCGAAGTTTCTAATTGAAGTAGGTAATAGGTTGACCTTCTTGTATCAACACAGCACTTATGCTTAGTTCGAATACATCACACTTTACTTTAAACACTTTGTCAAGGCTCAGCAAAGATAAGACGAGGGGCTGTAGTTAGCCTCTCTTTCACTTCCTTAAAACTCTTCTTCTATCTCTCTTCCCATCTGAATTCAATATTCTTTTTTGACAGTTCGGTAAGCAGGGCTGCAATCATACTGAAACCTTTTATGAATTGGTGATAGAACGACACTAGGCCGTATTTCACATCTATAGAAAAGGTCGGCTTAAGCCACTCTACAATAGCTCTTATTTTCTCATCATTGACTCGAATGCCACCTCCACTTACAACAAACCCTAAGAAGATCACCTTGGATCAGAAAAATTCGTACTTCTTCAAATTGGCATAGAGTTGTTCAGCTCGGAGTTTTGCAAGGACTCTTCGAAGATGCTCCTGGTAAGTCTCTAAGTTGAGGCTATATATCAAAATGTCATCAAAATAAACTACAACAAACCTCCTTAATAATTCTCGGAGCACATGGTTCATTAAGCGCATAAATGTGCTAGGCACATTGGACAATCTAAATGGCATTACAAGCCATTCATATAAACCATGTTGTGTCTTGAATGCGATCTTCCACACATCAACCTCGCGCATTTAAATTTGATGGTATCTAGATTTAAGGTCAATTTTGGAGAACACTCTTGCTCCGCTTAATTTATCTAACATGTCATTAAGCCTGGGTATAAGATATCTGTACTTGATGGTAATCCAATTGATTGCTCGACTATCCACAGATATCCTCCAAGGACCATCCTTCTTTGGCACTAATAAGGTCGGAACGACATAGGGGCTAAGGGACTTATGTACATACCTCTTGTCCATTAGCTCATCTACTTACTTCTACAGCTCGGCAACTTGTTCAGGATTTAACTTATAGGTAAGCTTGTTTGGAAGTGCGACTCATGGCTATAGGTTTATTGCATGCTCGATGCCTCAAATTGGGGGCAGACCTTTTAGCAATTCCTCTGGAAACAGGTTGGAAAATTCCTCTAGTACGGTTTTTATCTTGATAGGCAACTCCTCCTTGAGCCTCATCTCCTAAATCCTGCAAATAAGTAGTTAAGTTGGTCCTTCAAGCTCCATCACCCTTTTTAGCTCGACTTGAGTCATCACCAAAGCCTCTTTCTTCAGTGCTCGACTAAGTTTGGATTACATGACCTTCACCTGCTTGGCAATCATAGGTCTCAATTTAATCCTTCTGCCTATGTACTCTACAGAACATGTATTCTTCCTTTTGTTCTACATAACAGCTTGATCAAATATCCATGAACCAAGTAGAATGTGGGACACACTCATAAGTAACATATTACAGAGCACTTCATCTCAATATTTGCCAATACAGTTCAGTACATACACCTACTTGTTCACTTGCAAGGCTCCTTTATCACCAAGCCAATGAAGCTTGTAAGGTTTCGGGTAAGGAATGGTTAGTAATTTCAATTGTTAGACCATAAGTGTAAAGGTTACATTGGTGCATCTCCCACTGGCAACGATTAGCGTGCACAATGACTCATTCACCTTGTATCCAATATGGAAGAGATTTTCCCTATGTTCATCTTTGGGTACGAGACTAACACTTATCGCCTTCCTTAACACTAGAGTGACCAGCATAAAGTTGCCTTCCTTATTGTAGATAACTTCCTCTTCGAAAAATTCAATTTATCTGCCCTCTTTCAGCTCTTTTACTTCTTCATCAATACTGTTGACCTCAACAGTTGGCACCTCATCTTGAATCACCATTGTTTGTTTGTTTAGACACTGAGTGACCATGTGTCCAAATCCTTGGCATTTGAAACACTTGATCTCTCTCGCCTTCCTCCCGGAACTCTGTCCCTTCTTAAACTTCCTCAGGGGTTCCTTCTCTTCGACTTAAGTAGTCAAAATGGGTCGGGACTCAACGATCTTACTTAGTTCCATTCACACTGGTCTACTCCAAACAGTTCGGCTACTACCTGGTTGGCTAACATGTGGTCGAAATTATCCTGTTCGGCACCTTTCTATCCTCTAGGCAGCTCTAATTATGTCATCAAGCATCCTAACATCCAGGGTTTCTAAGACATCCCCAATCTCATACTTTAACCTACTAATAAATCAAGATACAGTTTGGATCATTAACATTTGGAATTCCTTAACATAAGCGTCCACACTCGATCCTCCTTGTCTTAGTTCTTGCAATCTTTTAAAGGCATTTTGCAGATAATAGCTCGATACAAACCTTCTTCGCATAACTCTTTTCATTTCATCCTAACTCCTAATCTCTTGTTCTCTTTCCCTTCTTCTGGTGGCTTACAAGTTCTTCCACTACAAGGCAGTATAACTAGTGAACTCTAATACAGCAAGTCTAACCTTTATATTATCGAGCACTTTATGGCTTTCAAACTGCTTTTCAATCTTATGTACCCAATCTAGGTAGTCTTCGGCATCATTACTTCCAGAAAAACTTGGAATACGTATTCTTAATTCTTTGACTCTAAGGGTTTATAAATTTCTTTCCTTAGGCTCATAGTACTCCTCCATCTTGTCATCTCCTTCCACTTCCTCCTCAATCTCTTCAAGCATTAATCTTTGTCTAGCATCTCTACCAACTCCTTCAACTTGGGATAGTCAAGCTAGGGCATTAATTTGGTCAAACTAACAATTGTCTCATTCTTGCTGTTCATGTTCCCTAGCATGGCTATTTCTAACTCGCTACTTGTCCTCTTGGATAATAGTTACTAACCTAATAACTAAGTCGGTAAACTTATCTAAGCGGTCACCTACTGATTGAGGTATAAAGCTTCCTTCTTGTCCTTGGCTATGTTGAGTACCACTTTCTTGGTTTTCTAAAATTCCTTGAATACTTGAGTCTAACATTGATTGTCACTTCACAAAAATTAATGTTTGATAATACCACTTGAAGATTAATAACCAATACTCCAATCATCACAATAATTACACAACTAACAAATGGCTAACCATACTATTTTTGCGTATTGAGAATAGGGGAAAACAGAGCACAGAGCGCTTCTTAGCTACTAACCTCCAAAGTTAACAATAGAACCATTATCGCACAAAAGTAGTAATAAACCACTCTAAGAATACAGTAGTAAAATCTAGCTTCGAACGTAGCCAAGCTCTGATACTAAGATGATACGAATTCCGTGAATGAATACACTGACCCAGTATCATACATAACCAAAAGGATGGGTCCGAGTTGTGAGATAACTTGAAGAGTAAATGGTAATCAAAATTTAAGTAGGGGTTTCCATGCACCGACGAAAGATATGATGCACCAACGCCTCATACGAGCTCAAGTCATACCTAAAATGGCACAAAAGTATGGCCAGAGGTCACTTACCACTAGTCTAGGCTCAAATGGGCTAGATAAGAGTAGCTCAAGAATAAGAAGGACACTTAGCTTAAGATAATAAAAGTTCAGTGTATTCTTTGTATCTGATTATTGCGGCTATTATATTATGCAAGTATTTATAATACCGAATTAGAGTAAGTCCTAAATAACAGAAAATTACATAAGTGGATCCCCAACTACCAAGAAAAGGAGAATACTTTACAAGGAAAACACGTAATCGTGCAAAAGAATATTTATTGTTAGAAGGACAGCACAATTATTAGGAAAAGGCCAGTGTGCACGCATTTTACTGTTTGTGGTCCCAATAACACAACAATCTAAGGTAAGCGGATCCCCATTAAGTCACTTTGACGTCGGCAATTCAGTGGCTTGGTCGATTGGGACCGAATTGGGGATGGTTCAAGGGCAACTCATTTTCAGGATTAGCCTCGAATGGTTGGCTCTTGATCACTGTCGAATTGGCCTCAATACTGTGGGGATGGCTGTATTCAGATGTGGTGCTTGGACTAGTGTATAGTAGAGGGTTCGGTTTAGCATTTCTACCGATCACCTCGACAACATCTTGGATGGTGTGGAGAGTAAAGTACCTCAGCAAATTAAACCAGGGTAAGCACTGCTTCTCGGGGCTTAACTCAACTCAAATAGCTCAGCAAACCACCTGAGAAAGCCCTCGAGCTCGAGAGTGCGTGATCAATCCTGAATCCCTATCAACTTTAGTTTATTATAGTTGTAATACCCAAAAAAAAAGAAAAAGAAAAAGGTTATAAAATAATAAGTTATATAATAAAATAAGAGATAATTAAGTTTTAAGCAAGGGTATTAAGGTGTTAAACCATGGTTTAATGAAGGGTAATAATGGAATTTCAAGGAAATCATAATGTAGCTAGTGCAAAAAATATCACCTTTTTTTTTCAAAGACTCATTAGACTCCTTGTACACTACAAGTTTGGACTCATCTCTTACAAACTTTGGAAACCCTCAAGGTAAGCAAGAATTCCTTTAAGTCTTAATGATTAGAGGAGAAATGTAGATTAATTTGAGAATCTTGTTGTAGTAAAAGAGTAGTTTATGCAAAAAAAGAAAACATAAGGTTTATGCAACTTTAAGGGACTTTAGTAAGTGAAGATTCAACTTTGTAATTTGAGATTTCTATTTGAATATGAGAATTTTATATTAATCTTTTAGGGTTGTGCGTAGTTTGGTTAAGGAAAAACAAGAAACCATAAATCACCATAAAAAATAAGGTGAATATCTTGTATACCATAGATTTTATATGATCCTTATTTCTTTTGACAAGTTTTGGCAATGTTTTATTAGTTAGAATAATGTAGTAATGGAATTTTGCTAGGTAGTTTTTAATTAAATCAAGAGTTAAAGATGTGGAAGTTGTGGGGTATTGTTGATAAGGTTTTGATGTGGAGTTAAGTTGTTTTCTTTAACAAATTAAGGGTATTTTGAAAGATGTGTTGAAATTTTTGGAGCTTAAATTGGGTTTAGAAAGGAGTTGGGTAAATAAAAGTGAGTATTTTTTTTTTTAAAGAATATAAAGTGACACGGTCAGGTTGACATGATAGTGTCACAAAACCATGTCATTAGCAAGAGCATTTTTTCGGTAGGGAACAATGAGTGACACAACCAAGTTGACACAATTGTATCATTAAGTCATATCACTCTAAGTGACTAGAAGTGGCTATCATCGAAAGTGACACGACGACGTTGATACAATCACATCACTAAGTTGTGTGACTTGCAGTGATTAGAAGTGTAACATAGTAAGTGATACAGTCTAACTGACATAACCATGTCATAGGCCATGTCCTAACAAGTCAAGTTTCCCTTCTCTTCTTGATTTATTTCTTCATCACATTCAAAGTAAACCTCTTCGGTGTTTTGTTAAGTGAATTTAGGGAGAATTAAATGTTCTAAAAGTGAGTTTTAACTAAAAAGAAATCACTTATTCAAGATTTAAGGAGTTTAATGGGTATCTAACGTTTCTAGGTTCTAAAGCTAAGCACGGTTCATTGTTAACGGATTCCAAATATCCAAGTATATGATACATACTTGTTGTATGTGAGTGTTAGGATGGAAAAAATTAAAATGAATTAAATGTATATTCAGCTTAAAGATCTCTTTGTTGCTTGTGCTTAGCTCATCCTAGTGGCTTATAGTAGCATATCCCTAAAAAGGCAACCCCGATGATCCATATGACACATTGTTCCTTGTGAAGACTTATATGGAAATGATCTGAAGTAAATCTAGGTTGTTATAGAGGGGCCTAAAGAAGCATATCCAAATGCTAGGTTATGAAATGCTTTATGATGTGATTAGGTAATGACAACTGCTACTGTATGTTGTGTGATTAGCTTAAAAGTAAAAATAATTAAATAAATCGTATAAATTACTTGTTTTGCATTTACATGTATGCAAATATGTATTGTTTGATCATGCATATGTGGTTGTATTTTATATACTGAGTTTTAGCTCGCCTTTTAATTTCTTTTTCCTTAGCTACAGGTTAAAATGATGTTTATAAAGATTATAGTTACGGAGATTTCACTGAATATGAGAATATTAGAGTTAAGGATTGGAATGATAGCCATTACTATAGTATTATGGATAATAATAAGAATTAATAAGGATTGAAGTAGGAAGTGTTGTTAAGACTTGTTTTATTTTACAACTATTATTGGAACTAATCGTTTAATTTCATTTACGTTATCTCCACTATGAGAGATGAGAGCTATTTAATTTTGTTGATACTTGTGGAGTATTTAATAAAGAGTTGGAATAATATGAAATGGGATTTTTATGAGAATACTAATATTGGTGATTAATGTTAAAGTCTGATGTGTCAATAGAGGACTAAGGACACATAGTAGTCTGTGGCGTTTTAGGCTTTAGGCCTTTACAAATTAAGTGGTATCATAGCCTAGGTTAAAGATTTATAGAATATTTAAGTGATGATCATTCAAGTAGTTAGACATATTAGGAAAGAGTAGAACTTTGGATCAAATTAATAGTAATTCAACTTAAGTTCTATTGCCTTCTTTAATAGCTGCATTTCAATAAGCATTTTCTCTACTTATGTTTCTACGTAATCTTTCCATTTCTCTTCTTAAAAGTCAGTTGTTTATCTCCTTTTATTCTTGTACCTCTTATATAATGCCACCTAAGAAAATCCTTGTACTTAACAATAATGCTGGAACTAGGCATGATGCCTCAATAGAGAGAAATGTAAGAGGGTAGTAGTAAGGTGGTCAGTTTCCACCGGTTGATGTTGCCTTGCCAGGTGGTTAAGTAGCACAAGATGAATAATTGCCCTAAGGAGGTTAAGGTCAAGATGTAATGGATAGCATCCAATTACTCCATACTATGAAAAATGTATTAGGGGTACTAGTAAGGTGGCAAAAAGAACAATTCACCCTAAACAAGTTTGCTAAACAAATCAACCCCTTCAACCCCAAGAAAGAGAATGCAATCGAAGCAGACCACTGTATGGAAGAAGCAGATAAGGTCTTTACTACTTTTAGATTGCTAGAAGAAAAAAAGGTTTGTTATGCTACTTACATGTTGAGGGTACAATAGCTTTGTAGTGGACTAGTGAAAGCAAATTGGTTAGAGGACCAGTTAACTGGCAAAGATTCATAGACTTATTCTATGAGAAGTACTTTCCGAACAATGTAACGGATGCTATAGAGAAAGCATATTATAATTACCAACAAGGCAATAAGTTTGTCGCTAAGTATGAGGTGAAATTGAACCGCTTTAGTTTTTGTTGGAAGCTATTCAAGTTGATAACCAATGACGAGCTCATCATTTCCTAAGAGGGTTAGAAGCAGACTTGTAATATGAAGTCAGTTCTTTTCAATTGATGGCTTATGCAAATGTTGTGGAGAGAGCTTAGTACATGAAAAGAAGAGAGGAGTAGTGGTCCCTTAGGGCAGGTGTGATCCTTGGTAAGAGACCTAGACCAAGTATTACTCATTAAGATCAAGGTGAAAGACCTATGTACTCGATGTCGCTAGCTAGACCTTTAGCCATTTTGGTTAGGCCTTTCAAGCTTAGGCTAGCTTATCCATTCTTGCCTTTGCCTCTACCCCCAGCGATAACCCCACTACAAAGATGTCCACAATGTATGGGGCCTCATGATGTAACCTTGTACAGTTGAATAGAAGGGGATTGTTTCTCATATGATAAGGTTGGCCATTAACAAGAAATCCATCCTATAGATCTTTTACAACATTTGCAAGTAGAGAGGCCATAAGGCAATTAATTGTGGGATAGTAAGAGGACGAGCAACTATAGTTCCCTAACAAGCTTTAATGCAACACCCAGTAGAGTCACAAGTTAGAGCACCAGTTGTTAAACCTCAAGAGTCGAGATAGAGAACTCTAACTTGAGTGTTGTCCTTTCCATAGCAATAATACCAAGAGTATCTTGAACAAGACACCATGGTAAGTTCACTCCTTGTATACTCTACTAATGCTTTTGTGCTATTAGACACGAGTATCATGCATTCATGAATAACTAATGTTTTTATGCGTACACGTGACTTGAAACCCGAATTGCTATGTGAACCCTTCAGTATTGGTACTCCTAGGAGTACAGGCAATGCTAGATCAACTTTGTAGAGACATGTACATAGAAGTTTAGGAACAAATATTACCTATAGATTTATGGGTTTTAGACATAGTAGACTTTGATGTTATACATGGAGTAAACTGGCTATCTAAGCATTTTGCCACCAAAGATTGCCATAATATGATGGTGTATTTTGATCCCCCAGGAGAAGAGTGGTTCTTTTTAACATTATAAGTTCAAAGGTCGATAACTATTCCTATAAATGAATTATGGGGTAAAGGCAGGTTGGCTGCCATAACTGTAGAGGCAAGGGATGATAAGAAAATTAAAGAAGTTCCAATAATGAATAAGTTGATAGATGTGTGACTTGCAAAGAATGTGTAAATTGACAAGTAAATCGAATCGTAGAAGTAGTATAAATAGTAAGTTAAGATCATATTCTATAAAGAGCTAGGTGCTAAGTACTAAACCATTCTAACTTTTCCCAAAGCTAAGTTATTGATAATTGAATTAAAAGGGGTAAAAGCTAATTAATAAAATGAACACTAAACTACATATCCTAGCTACATTACAAGGTACCTAGGTCTAGGAGATAAATAGGATCAAAATGGGATTTGCAAATCTATTCTCATTTAACTCAATGTAATGCCTTAATGTGATATTTAAAATTAACTAAACAGGATTTAACTAAATTCATTGCAATTAACCTACCTCTCAAAGTAATAAAATTCTAATTATAGCATAAATCCATCCGCCAAGGCAATTTATCTATAACTATTAGGTAATTAGTGATTCGCTCATACTAGAATCACTACTTTAGTTGAAAATATGGTTTAAGTATGTCCCTATGACCTAAACCGTATTTCTACCAGCATTAAATGGGTGAATTCATAAATTTAATTCAAACCTGCATATCCCTAAAATGAGTTTTTTCAAAAATTCAAACTATATTTATCACAAATTATCAAAACCTTCCGAAATATCATCTAACTTTATCTAACTAAAAAATGTTGGCTAAGTACTAATTAGAAAGATAATAAACATAATAAAAAAAATACTCAAATACTCAAAATTGATATCGAAAAATATATAAAATACATTAATTCATTAAATCCATTAATTCATTGCAAAACTCAATATATACTAAGTATAATATCGCATCATAATATCCAAACGAATCAAAAGATATAATAATTGAAATAACAAGTAAAAGAAAACACCTCAATTAGTACATTGAAATTCAACACTCAATATAAAATTGTCATATCTCAACACATTTAGTATTTGAGAATTTTTCTAGTGAGTTAGAATAAAAGTTTTAATGTCTTGAAATTAAAGAAAACATACTAAAAGTAGTTCCTGTTCTTAACTATTCTATAAACCATACTACTGTTTTTTGAGAAAAAGCTACTATTCTCAAAAGCTATTTTCTATTCTCCTCCTAAGCTACTGCTCTTCTCGACTATTCTCTTCCCCCCTCCTCTCTTCTATTCTCTGTTCGGGTATATTCAGCTGCCCCCATGCCCTCACTTGTGCCTCTCCCATGTGAAACAAACTGGACCCCTAAATAGTAATGATGCCGATGAATAAAGGCCCAAACTGGAAACATAATCTATAGATGAGAAAATGTAAACCAATGTGATATCATCTCTCCGTCAAGGACGTTGTTTTCCATAAACATGTTGCTGGACTTTCTGTAGTATGCGGTGATGTTTGTCACTTTCTCTCCACGTGGGCCATCAAATAAGGCAATGCGCTGAAACTCCTTGAACTTCATGGCCTGCCTTTATTATATATATATATATATATATATATATATATATATATATATATATATATTTCAACTCACTAAGGACTGTATAGCTGCTGATCAATTGTCCCCTGTGAATTTGCTTTGACCATTATAACGGTTGAAAGCTTATCTATGCTGTTGATAAAAATCTTCACAGTTGCTGATTTTTACTCGCTCAGGGGCGCGTTTGGGCAACTCAGTTTGGTCTTGGATGCATGAAAAAATCTGCTCAATTTAAGTTCAATGGCTACTCGGCATCAGCTTAACCTTTATCTGCTGCTTGTGTTCTCGGCATGGTGAAGCTCAAGCGTAAGTGCACAGCAGCTGCTGCTCGTGTTTAGGTCCCTCAGCGGGTGGTTGCTGTCGCGTGATGTGTCGTTCAAAGTTGCTGCTGAAGCTTCTCGAGCATACTGCTGTTCGGCGGCTGTTGTAGAGCTCTCGGCTTGTTTGGTCTTACCTGGAGCAGAAGCAAAGCCGCTCGGTTTTCTTTTGTCTCAACTGAAGTTGATTTCACATGTGAGGCAGCTAAGTCAGCTCTTGGTCCTCAATTCTGATTTGGAACTAAGTCAAAGTTGTTGCATTCCTTTAATTTTCCTAGCTTGGGGACCAATTTTAAAAAGGAGTAGCTGCTGACTTGGTTGCGTGGAGTTGCTGATGGTGAAGTTACTTGGAGCGCCTTGTAGCTTGGAGTTCAAGTTGCTGTTTGATTTTGGAACCAAAAGGCTGCTGCTGTTCGTGGTTCTCTACTCTGCTGCTGTCACGAAGAAAAGACATTAACTGCTACAACTTGAAGAGGCTCCTTGGACCATGTTGAAGCTCTTGGGTTGCATCTTGTCATGTTGATCAACTGCTGATCGGTTATTCTTCTTTTTCTGAAAGACTACTTGGTCTTGGCTCGAGCTCATAGACTACTTGTGCAGCAGCAATCCTAACAAAAAGAAACTGAAAAATTGTGGAAACCTTGCATGTTTCAATAAACTCAGCAACATATTAAAAATTTAGTACAAGTTATAGCCAAAACATGTAATCCATAATTGGAACTTTTAAATCCCAAATATAAGTCTATTCTTCTCAATTTTCACACAATTGGTTTAGGAATGTTCTCTGGCACATAGCTCTTTCAATGAATAGAAAATGCTATCAAATTCAAGTTCAGAGCTACTATTTGGACGTGTTAGGATGAAGTATTTAGTGCTTGAGTTGTTCAGTCCTAATCTGCTTAGAAAATTGCTGCTAGCTGCTTGGTCTCACGGCTGCTGTTTGCTTGTTTTCTCCAACTCGGTTCTGTTGTGAGCTTTTGCTGCAGGTTATTGGTTTGAACAAGAAACACAACTCGTGTTGAAGCTTGAAGTAAGCGCTCAAGTTAGTGACTGGAGTGCCAATTTGAACTGTTGCTTTGTTGTTGTTGTTTGCAGTCCACGGCAAAGCTCAATGCCCTGGAAATCACGTGAATTGCTATTCCGAGTGGCTGCTCTGTTCGGCTTTGGAATGTTGCAGCTCATAAGTGAAGCACGTTGCATGGCATTGGAGTTCACGGCCATTTGAAGCTGCTGCTAAATTCTGTGGCCTGCTGCTGACTTGCTAGATGCTCGAATTGATTTAGAACTTATCTATTCAAGTTTCTTGGCCTGCTGAAATTAAGTGAAGCTTAGTTTGTGGTCTTCAAGTGAGCAGGATGTCCGCTTGATTGGAGCTCAGTGCCTGCTCCTTGGTTGCCCTGTCCAAGCTTCAAGGGAAAGCAAGGCTACTCAGCTATTCAACCCTATTCAAGAAGCTGCTGGGCCAGTTGTAATATGTCTTCTTTAGTCTCTAAATGAGCTCCTAGGCTCTATTATGATAGGAGCTAACCAGGTTTGGAGTGCACTTGCTACTTCACAAGGCTGCTGTCAACAAGAAGCTTGATCAAAGAAGTCCGCACCTCAGCTGCTGTTCTGACCTCTTCCCAGTTCACTTCTACAGTTAGTGCTTGGTTCAAGGAGCTTGGGTTCGGCGGTTGTGCCTCATAAGTGCACATTGTCATATGCTCCTACAAATAAAAGAGCTTATATTCTTGGCTCAATAATTGAAAAGATCTCACCCTAAACTCTTGAAATATGATAGTTCACGAGGGATTGAATTCAAAAACATGCCAACATTACAGTAATCATTTTAGGTCCATTTTCGTGCATTTTAAAACATTTATGCATGATTGATCCCAAAAACATGTATTTTACTAATTTTTACATAAAATTCACAATAAATGTGCAAATACATGCATGAATGTATTATTTAAGTGGAGATAAATGTGTAACTCTACATATTTATCAATGTATTTCTTGACAACTTATCCGGTTTACCACCAACCAGTGAGATCGAATTCAATATTGATTTAATACCAAGTGCTAAGCCGATTTTAAAGTTTGCATATAGAATGGCACCAGCTGAATTGGTGAAATTAAAGACTCAATTAGAAGAATTACATGTGAAGGTTTTCATTAGGTTCAGCATGTTGCCATAGGGCATTACAAAGCTTTTCATTAAGAAAAAGAAAAACAACATGAGGTTGTGTATAGGCTACAGAGAGCTAAATAAAGTGACTATAAAAAACAAGTACCCTCTTCCCAGAATTGACAACTTGTCCAATCAGTTGCAAGGAGCTTAAGTATTCTCCAAAATTGATGTAAGATTATGATACCATCAACTAAGGATTAAAGAAGAAGATATTTAGGAGACAACATTTAAGATCCGTTGTGGTCTATATGAGTTTTGAGTGATGTCGTTTAGCCTAACAAATGCACCAGCGACATTCATGGACCTAATGAAGAGAATCTTCAAAGATTTCTTAGAAAAGTTTGTGGTCATCTTCATAGACAACATCTTAATATATTCTAAAAGCCACGAAGAGCGCAAAAAGCATTTGAAGATGCTATTGAATAGGTTGTTGGTCGAAAAATTATATTCTAAGTTCAAGAAGTATGAGTTTTAGCTTAAGCAAATATCTTTTCTTAGGCATATAATAAATAAAGAAGGTATCTTTGTTGACTTAGAAAAAGTTAGACCAGTGGTGGATTGACCTAGACCTTAGATAGTGACTAAAATTAGAAACTTTCTTAGGTTAGCAAGTTATTATAAACGATTTGTTGAATGCTTTTTTCTAAGATAATGGCACTACTTATTAGATTAACTCAAAAGGGAGTAAAGTTTGTTTAGGATGATAAGTATGAGGCAAGTTTTGTGAAACTGAAAGAAAGACTTGTGGTAACCCCAATATTGGCATTGCCTTAAAGGGGCAAGGAGTACATTATTTATAACGATGCTTTTAGTCAAGGATTAAGGTGTGTTTTAATGCAAGAAGGAAGAGTAATTACTTATGTATCCATTAAAGTTATATGAAAACAATTACCCTACTCATGACTTGGGGTTAGCAGTAGTTATTTTATCCTTAAAACTTTAAAGACATTACTTATATGGGGAAATGATAAAGATCTAACGATAGTGGATCTCGAAAAACCTAGAATGGGTTTAATGGATAGGAAGTGAGATGATTGGTTTTGATGGTGAATATGAATAGATATAACTCACTAGGATATAAACACTATCAGGTGTTTAAGCTCAAAATAGGGTTTGATCGAGATTCAAATGAAGATTAAATACAACTCACTAACCGGTTCAAATAAGGAGTTCTCTACAATCTTAAAGTCAAGATTGATAAGAATGTAGGAGAGATTAAAGAGCTTGATCTATACTCGATAATTCGGAAAATATTAGTTCAAGAGTAGCGTTGCTAAAAAAAAAAGATTTCAAAACATGGGAATATACTTCTCTGTTTAATTCCATATATCTATCTCCGCCCGATCCTTATAGATGTTGCTATTTATAGTAAGCCCTAAACCCTAGTAGCAAAAATGTAAATAATGTAAAGGCCTTAAAACCTAAAGAATTAGGCTCATAAATAAAAAAAGAGAAAACATGCACAGGAATACAAAACTGTATGTTTTACAAGGGAAGTCAGCATGCAGTTACTCAGCATGTCTTAGGAGGAGTAGTATCCAAATCTAACAAGGTCGGCAGTTAGATGTGCAGGTTTGAGGAAGAGCTCCTAAAGTCTCATAGTGCCTAGCTGAGATACCAAAAAAGTCGGCCCATAGTTGCTGAATGCTAGAATTAGTCAGCATTAGTCTTTCGAGATTGTACCGAGTGGTTCTGTGGTCCCAAGTCCTTAGCTATGTGCTCTCTCATCTTTTAGGAAAACGACAAACCTATTGCCAAGTGGCTGCTTTTCTTCCCTTTAGTCTTTTGTCAATTACTCAGCCTCGACGAAAGCTATTCAGCCTCGGCCTTGAGCTATTCGGCCTGGGGATAAAATAGGTTGGCATCTTCTACTGGAAGGTTAGCATCAACTTCGAACAGGTCAGTCTTAACTTAGATGTAGTCGGAGGCTGATTCCCATCATTACCGTGAGTCTAAAGGGAAGTCATCCTCAACGTTGAGTGTTGGACACAGGCCAAAATGTCGAATAAGCTCCTTCTCCCTTTTCACTTTACCATGGGTGTCGAGTGTCTCTGGATTTCCTTAATGTTCATCGAGGTTAAGAGACAGCTCTCCCCGTCCTTCCGAACAGTGTAAGTGTTGAGGAATCTGTCATTGATCACTTTCCAATCAAATTCCTATAGTCATCCAAGAAGTAGATTCACAACATTCATAAGTACTACGTCGAAATCGATCTCATCCTTGTATTATCCTGCCTTGAATGCAATCCAAGCTCGCTTATGCATATAGACCATACCCTTGTCATCAAACCACTTCAATCCATAAGGTAAGAGGTACGGGTAGGTTGGCAATTTCATCTTTCTACTAACTCGGCAGAGACAATATTGGTACAGCTACCTCCATCAATAACCAAGGAACAGGTCTTCCCATTCACTAAGCACAACATATGAAATAAATTTTTCCTCTGTTTAGGATCTACCTTTAGGTCAGCTCATGTGGCCGTAGCTAGGTGTTTATCTAGGTCCTCGAGATAAACATCTTCTATCAAGTGGTCACCCAAACTCCTGTCACTCTGACTTTTTACTTGGGCATTAAGTCCTTCGCCTTTTAAGACCATAACCCTCTCATTCAGACATTAAAAAGCAATATATCTATAGCCTAAGCATTTAAGCACTTCACTTCTCAAGCCTTGTTACCAAGTGCCTTCTCTTTCTCGATAATCTTTTTCTCGACATAAACTGGTCAGCTAGGCTCTCCTTTCTCCATCCTTCTTTCTAACCCTTTTCTCTTGGCATACCTCTTAGAAACTATACAAATAGCTTCATACGAAGCTATAGAAGAAGAAAGTACAAATCGCCCCTTCATTGGGATGATGTAAGAGAAATATTCCTTTTAGGGCTAGAGTTAGTGAAAGAAGCGACATAGAAAGTCAGAATTATCAGAAAGAGAATGCAAATAGCTCAAAGTCGCTAGAAAAGTTATGTTAATAAATGGCGACGACCTTGGGTGATAGGAATCAGGTTACCAGACCTCTAACCCACAGTCGAGCTCAAAGACTAGAATTCCAATCGACCCCTTTCAAGGTTAAGTACTTCCCTACCAAATTACCCTTCATGCCGAGTCGTTTGACTACTTATTCTTTTGTAATATGCTGAATAGAGGATTACTCACTAGTGTTGAGTCGACAAATTACTCGGCATCTTCCTTGTTAAGAAGCTAAGAGAGAGACTCTAGACTGACTAAGCTGTCCCTGCTCAAGCAAACCATCTGTTCGTACTTTTTATCTACATCTTCTAATGACCTCGCCAATATAGCATCACTACGTATACAGTATCATGTGCAGAATCTGTTACACCAATTATTTTTTTCTTATATATTCATTTTTATCCTTTTATATCTTATAAATTACTTCCTTAAGAAATATCCTTTTTGTCTTTTCCTTTTTTAAGCAAGTTGTCCTAACTTATGAGCTTAAATACCCTTGTACTTGTAGCTGGAAAGGCATCACATCAAATCATTCTTAATACACTTTTGAGTACTTTTATTCTTTATGTAAACACTGTTTGTTTACTTTCAAAATCACTCTTATCCTTTCCCTTAAACAAGGTTAAGTAACGAGTAACCTCACCAAACTAATTCGTGAATCATATTAAATTATGTCGTAAGTCCTCGAAAGTTTCATTAGTGCATCATATCCTCTAGAGCTATTCCTAAGTTTTGCTTACTATTTCATTCTTCATCTTGCCCTTTTGCACTTTCCTTATTGATCCTTTTTCAAGCTTTCTACAAGCTTAGACCCATCAAACGATCGGCCTTGTCTATTTTTAGTTATGGTTTGCAACATTTGGAATTTGAGGTTGGGGATAAAGTAATGCAGAGAATTTCTCCAGTTAATAGAATTACCAAGTTCAAACTGAAGGGAAAACTGATTCCAAGATATGTGGAGCCATATATAATACAAGAACGGATTGATAATGTCTTCCATGTTTTAATGTGAGGAAGTTTATGGAAAATCTAAAGCAAGAGCTAAAACAGCCACCTATACAAATTGTTGAGTTGGAGTCGTTAGAGTTACAGCCTAATTTAACTTCAAAATAATAACCTGTAAAGATTATGGATACCAAGAATCATGTACTAAGAAGAAACACAATCCCTTATCTTAAAGTATAGTGATCAAACCAACCTAACCGAAAAAGCTACTTGAGATTTAGAGGAAGAGATAAGAAAAAAAATATCCCAAGTTGTTCCAAGAATCAGGTAACTTTCGAGGACGAAAGTTTTTCTAAGTGGAGAGAATATAATATGATAACTCTAATTTTAAACATATTTCATAGGGTGATTTTATAGTATTTTCCACACATTTTTTGTTTTCTTTAAAGAAATCGATACTTAATTGAGTAAAATGTTGATTTCAGGGTTTAAACGCGTTCTAGGCTCGAAAACGAAGAAAAGGAATCAAGTTTCACTCAATTCCGAGTTCAAATGAAGAAGTTATGAATTTTTTAAGTTGTGTAGAAAATTTGCCTAAGTGCAGAAAATTACACGACCTGGGGAGACGGTCGTGTCCCAGGCCATGTCGGGTGACGAAAACAAAATCTTTTTGATACACTATAAAAAGACATATTAGGGTTTCAAAAGAAAAAAAAAACATTACAGAAACAAGAGACACAAGAGACGAGAGGAGATTGGAGAAGAACATTAATCAAGAACCAAGAACGACATCGATTTCAAGATTACAGAGATTGTTCATCAAATCAAGAGGGGTTTTTATGCTTTATTTTACGTTTTTGATAAAACTCGTTTTTAGATTCGTTATGATAGCTTAGAATTAGAGTATTTAGGATTATGGAACCTAAGGTTTCATGTAACCCTTGGATTGAATTATAATTTCAATAAAGTTTCTACCTTTTCTTGATTCAATTATGTCGTTAATTATGGATTGATAATTCTAGAGTGTCAATATATGATATTATGCATGTTAATTGAGAAATTGCATGTGTAATTAGATCTAAGCATAATTGAAGAGAATTACATGTATACTTAGAGATAAGATACATGTTTCTTTCGGAAAGTTGATTGTTTGCATGGGAATTCATTACACGCTAATGCAATTCTAAAATATATTTCTAAGTGAAGAGATTCCGGTAAATAATTTAGGATTAGGGTTAATATGCTTGAGAAAGATATTAGCTTTAATTGTGAATCCCTCCGGTCAAGAATAATAGAAATTGAATTGGATATATTTTAAAAAAAGGTTACATGTTAAACACTAGGGGAAATAATTCCAAAATACATTATTGCATACTTGAAGTCGTTCATAATTTATTGCTTTCTAATTTGCGTAATTAAGTCTCATAAGTAGTTTAGTTGTTAATTTCAGTATTTTTAATTCATTCAACTCATCATAATTTTCTGGTTAGATAATAAAGCTAAAGTTAATATTAGTACTCAAAATCTCTGAGGGATTGACTCGGATTCACATCCGCTATATTAAAACTGATAGATGCGCTTGCCTCATATCAAGTTTTTGGCGCCCCTGCCGGGGATTTCCGATATTAAGAACACTAGTTGCTTTATTACTTTAACCATTTTTTTTTTCCTTATTTTCATTTGTTTTCATTGTTTATTTTTATTAGCTAGAGCTGCAATTGATTTTATATTTCTTATCCTTGCAGTGCATGACTAGAAGTAACTCGGAAGATTTGGTAGAACTTGATCCTGAAATTAAGAAACTGCCCTTCAAAATTTGAAATCACGACCTAGACAAAGTGTGGCAACCATTGACGACGAGTCAATCGTTAAAATTAAGGAAGAAGGTGAAGAGACTAACACTCAATTCATCAAAAAGGAAGATCCACCACACATGGCGAACAACGGGAATGAAGCAAATCGGACCATGTCCGATTATTCGAAGCCTACACTTATTGGAGCTGACTCTAGCATTGCAAGGCCAACCGTCGCAGCTAACAACTTCCAGATTGTACCTAATATCATACAAATGGTACAACAATATGTTCAGTTTGACGGTCTCCAAGATGAAGATCCCAATGCCCACATCTCTAGCTTTCTAGAGATTTGTGATACTTTTAAAATCAACGGAGCCACGGATGATGCCATCTGACTGCGACTATTCCCTTTCTCCTTGAGGGGTAGAGCAAAACAATGGTTGAACTCTCTACCACGAAATTCAATCACAACTTGGAATGAATTGGTAGAGAAATTTTTGGAGAAGTATTTCCCACCTGCAAAGACCGCTAAACTTCGGAATGATATTTCTTGTTTTGCTCAATTGGAAGCGGAGATTCTATATGATACTTGGGAGCGATTCAAGGACTTGCTCAGGAGGTGCCCACATCATGGCCTTCCATTATGGATGCAGATTCAAACCTTCTACAATGGTCTCAATTTATCTACTAGACAGATGATTGATGCATCGCAGGAGGTACTTTGAACACAAAGACACCTGAGCAAGCCCAAAAACTTATTGAAGGAATTGCGATGAACAATTATCAGTAGGAAAGCACTAGAGCCAAACAAAAGGCCATGGGAGTTTATGAGGTGGACTTGACTACTGCTTTGGCAGCCAAGGTGGACTTATTAAGTAAAAAGATTGATGCACTCTCAGTTGGCCCTCAACAAGTGCAATCGGATGTAAGTGATTTTGGTACGCAGGGGTATGGAGCACAAGAACCACTGGAATAGGTGGATTATCTAGGAAATCCACCTAAGCAACAAAATAACCCCTACAGCAACACTTACAATCCAGGATGGAGGAATCACCCTAATTTCTCCTAGGGAAACCAAAACCAAGGCCAGCAGAAGACCAACTTTGGCCCACCTGGGTTTTAAAGACCATTCCCACCTCCTCTCCCTCAAGAAAAGAAATCCAGTGTGGAAGAACTTACAAAATATATTCAAGGCAATGAGGCCCGTTTATCCAACATTGAATCCTCGCTGAGGAATCAAGAGGCTTCAAATCGCAACCTTGAGAACCAAATTGGTCAACTTGCAAAGCTAATCTCTGAAAGACCTCAGGGAATACCGAGGTTAATCCCAGAGAACATGTTAATGCTGTGACCTTGAGAAGTGATAGAAAATTGCAAGTGGAGAAGAAGGATGGTGGGGAAGCAATTGAGAAAGAAGTGGAAGTCAGCCGTAAGGAAGATGCAAACCCACTAAAATCAAAAGAAAATATGGAATCACCAAAAGTGAAGGAGTACAAGCCTCCCATCCCTTACCCGCAGCGCCTTAAGCAAAGTTACACTGATCAGAATAAGGAATTCGGTAAATTGCTTGATGTTTTCAAACAATTACACATTAACTTACCTCTTGTTGATGTCATCTTGCAGATGCCAAAGTATGCGAAATTTTTAAAAGATCTTCTATTAAACAAGAGGAAGTTGGAGGAGCTTACAACTGTCACATTGAACGAGGAATGCTCGACACTTCTCTAGAAAAAGCTGCCACAAAAATTAAATGATCCAGGGAGTTTTACTATTCCTTATATGCTTGGAAATTTGTTAGTAGATAATGCTTTGGCAGACTTAGGAGCTAGAATAAATTTGATGCTGTATAAATTGTTCAAAAAGCTAGGGTTAGGAGAACCTAGATTAACGCGCATGAGCCTTCAATTAGCCAATAGGTCTATCACATACCCTAGAGGCATCATAGAGGATGTTTTAGTGCAAGTAGACAAATTCATCTTTCCGGTGGATTTTGTTATACTTGATATAGATGAAGATATTGATGTGCCAATTATTTTAGGTCGACCCTTCCTAGCCACTGCTAAGGCTGTTTTTGATGTTAGTGAGCATAAGTTGATATTACGAGTCGGGGATGATGAAATAGTTTTTAAAACTCCAGAGGCAACGAATAAATTTCTTGACTTAGAGGACATAAGTCACAATGTTAATGCCACTAATGTCATTATATCTACATGTGTGCAGGAAATTGTTGCAAAGGATTCCTCAAGTTATTGCTTGCAAAAAGGAGATGAAAATTTTGTGATTAAGCCCAATTGTACAGAAGTGGCAGCTCAAACAGAAGTTCATAAATCCGGTATGGACAAGAGAGGAATTGATCCACTCCACAAGCCAAAGGATCGTACGTTAAAATCTTTCAAAGAGAAGTCATCAATTTTGGAACCAAAACTGTCAAGAAATCATTTGGAACATGTCTTTGCGGTGAAAAGTTCAAAACCCCCAATGACAACCGCGTCTAAGCTAAAAGCAAACAAAACGAAGAAGTTTAGGCTACATGAATTTGATAAGTGGCATGATAAGGAGAGAAACTATGGAAGTTATACACCAATGAAATGAGATTGGCAAGGTTGATGGCCGAAGGGTAAATCTACACTCGTATGGAGAGTTCGAAAGCGAGATATAGGAGGAGTTCTAGAATCATTAATTACAAGACGTATCCCGTCGAACTGTCGACGTTAACTATAGCGCTTCTTGGGAGGCAACCCATGTCTAACTTTCCCTCTTACTTTAGTTCTTTAAGTTTATTTCATTTTATCTTCCTTTTATCTAACTTTGCTTCGCTTTTAGTTTTAGTGTTGATTCTTTTCTTTAGTTTTCTTTTCCTTATTTTTTTTAGTTTTATTATTTTCATTTCTTTAAGTTTCCTTTCTCTTTATAAAAAAAAAAAAAAAAAAGAACAGAAAGTTACACGGGCATGGGACACGGTCGTGTCCCAGCCCGTGTCCATCCAGACCCTTTAACTTGTCACCCACAGAAAGTTACACAGGCATGGGATACGATCGTGTCTCAGCCCGTGTCCACCCAGCTTTATGCCGCACCCACATAGAGTTACACGGGCGTGGGACACGGTCGTGTCCCCAGCCCGTGTGCGCCCAGCGAAATCACCCGCCCACAGAGAGTTACACGGGCGTGGGACACGGTCGTGTCCCCAGCCGTGTGCGCCCAAAAATCCCACCCGCATACAGAGAGTTACACGGGCATGAGACACGATCGTGTCCCAGCCCTGTCCTTCCAGTTTTCACGCACGGGAACAGAATGTTACACGGGCATAGGACATGGTCGTGTCCCAGCCCGTGTCGACCCAAACTCACATGATTTTTGCACACGCCCGTTTTATTTAAATTAAACACACCCTCTCACACACTCCCAATCAAACATATGGCTCTCATATTCTCTCTTATTGTCCCTCTTCTCTCCACACTTCTTACATTCCGCATTTTGATCCACGTAAGTTTCCTACTTAATTTTGCTATCTCTTCCTCATGATTAGGCTGGGGAATGTGATGAGGATGTCGAGGCCAGTGATGACGATGATGATGCTACGATGGCTGAGGCATCGTCTGATGAGACACATGAAGAGACGGATTCCGATCCCTCTTCTTAGTTCTTTGTTTTTTGTGTTGACTTTTGTTGTTCAAGGCTTATGAACTTTGCTATATAATGATGATGTTCTTCATTTTGCGCTTCTGTTCGACTAGCAGGGAAGTATTAGTTTTCTTTTAAGTACATATGTTTTCTTTTTCCCTATGTTGCTTTTTCGTGCTGTTATGATTTTTTATCGTACATTGAGGACAATGTACATTACTAAGTGTGGGGAAGGGATATATATGAATTTGTTATTGTTTAGGAAACCAATTATTCATATTTGACCCAATTACTTTTTAAGCTAACTTGCAATAGGTGATTGATTGGTATTAAGCCAAATTAACTATTTCATCTTGATTATTATTGATCTTATTATACTTTACTAGAATTGATTAGTCAAATTTTTTGAAGGCAAAGTTACGAGTTATTTAGCTTAGGATTTTAAGACTTGAGATTAGAGCAACATCACTAATTGAGAGTTAGTCATGGTTATTTTTAAATTTACTTTTATGTATACCTTTCTCTTAGAAATTTTTAAGAGTTCTATAATTTTTAGCAAACAAACAAATGAAATTCTTCTTTCGATAAACCCCTGAAAAATCACAATGATTGGAGGTCAAAAGTAATAATAAGTGTATGAATAGAAAAATTGGTAAGGATTCGTCTTGGTCCGTCAGAAGAGCAAGATTGAGCCCCAATGCCAATTCAAATGAAAAAAAAAATTGATATAGATCGGTCTTGGTCCGTCAGAAGAGTAAGGTTCTTTCCCGCTATCAATATAAGGAATAAGTTGGTATGGATTGATCTTGGTCCGTCAGAAGAGCGAGATTCTTTCCCACTACCAACACAATTGTACTTAAATAAGGTAAATTTAAAAAGACCTCTCAACAAAAGCATGAACTAGGGGGATGATCAGAGGAACAGTACATGTAAAATGTGTTTGTTCTAGATTATGGTGCTTGGTGAGATGGAAGAGAGAATTGTATACACTTTAGTCAAATGGACAAAATTTTTATAACTCTTTCTCGGTTGGCGAGATGTTAAATTTAATTTTTAGTTTAAGAATCCTTGGTTAAATGATTCAGGGTAAACTTTGATTTTCACAAATTAACTAGTGAACTCTAGTATTAAGTATTGTTGGAGCATTTAAATATGGTCAGATGAAATTGGTTGACTTTATTATTGCAAGTTAGTTGAGAATGATTTTCTTACCTTTCTTCAGGTCAAGTGTATTCGTTCACAAGTTTCCTAAATAGTGATAAATTTTGATTAAGTGTTTCTTGTCCTGAAAGTTTTGTTTTGATTTATTTGCTTGAGGACAAGCGAATGCTCAAGTGTAGGGAAATTTGATAACTCTAATTTTAAACATATTTCATAGGGTGATTTTATAGTATTTTCCACACATTTTTTGTTTTCTTTAAAGAAATCGATACTTAATTGAGTAAAATGTTGATTTCAGGGTTTAAACGCGTTCTAGGCTCGAAAACGAAGAAAAGGAATCAAGTTTCACTCAATTCCGAGTTCAAATGAAGAAGTTATGAATTTTTTAAGTTGTGTAGAAAATTTGCCTAAGTGCAGAAAATTACACGACCTGGGGAGACGGTCGTGTCCCAGGCCATGTCGGGTGACGAAAACAAAATCTTTTTGATACACTATAAAAAGACATATTAGGGTTTCAAAAGAAAAAAAAAACATTACAGAAACAAGAGACACAAGAGACGAGAGGAGATTGGAGAAGAACATTAATCAAGAACCAAGAACGACATCGATTTCAAGATTACAGAGATTGTTCATCAAATCAAGAGGGGTTTTTATGCTTTATTTTACGTTTTTGATAAAACTCGTTTTTAGATTCGTTATGATAGCTTAGAATTAGAGTATTTAGGATTAAGGAACCTAAGGTTTCATGTAACCCTTGGATTGAATTATAATTTCAATAAAGTTTCTACCTTTTCTTGATTCAATTATGTCGTTAATTATGGATTGATAATTCTAGAGTGTCAATATATGATATTATGCATGTTAATTGAGAAATTGCATGTGTAATTAGATCTAGGCATAATTGAAGAGAATTACATGTATACTTAGAGATAAGATACATGTTTTTTCCGGAAAGTTGATTGTTTGCATGGGAATTCATTACACGCTAATGCAATTCTAAATTATATTACTAAGTGAAGAGATTCCGGTAAATAATTTAGGATTAGGGTTAATATGCTTGAGAAAGATATTAGCTTTAATTGTGAATCCCTCCGATCAAGAATAATAGAAATTGAATTGAATATATTTTAAAAAAAGGTTACATGTTAAACACTAGGGGAAATAATTCCTAAATACATTATTGCATACTTGAAGTCGTTCGTAATTTATTGCTTTTTAATTTGCGTAATTAAGTCTCATAAGTAGTTTAGTTGTTAATTTCAGTATTTTTAATTCATTCAACTCATCATAATTTTCTGGTTAGATAATAAAGCTAAAGTTAATATTAGTACTCAAAATCTCTGAGGGATCGACTCAAACTCACATCCGCTATATTAAAACTGATAGGTGTGCTTGCCTCATATCATAATACCCTTGGAAAAAAAAAAGAAGAAGAAAAAGGTTATAAAATAATAAAAGTCATAGAATAAAATAAGAGAATTAAGTTTTAAGCAAAAGGTATTGAGGTCTTAAACCATGGCTTAATGAAGAATTTCAATGAAATCTTAACCTAACTAGTGCACAAAATATCACGTTCTTTTTTTTCAAGTACTCATTAGACTCCTCTCTTGCAAACTTTGGACACCCTCAAGGTAAGCAGGAATTCCTTTGAGTCTTATTGATTATAGAGGAGAAATGTAGATTAATTTGAGAATCCTATAGTAGTATAAGAGTAATTTGTATGAAGAAGGAAAACATAAGGTTTACACAACCCTAAGGAACTTTGGTAAGTGAAGATTCAATTGCAGAATTCAAGATTTCTATTTGAATCTAAGAATTTTATATTGATCTTTTAGGATTATGCTTAGTTTGGTTAAGGGAAAATAAGAAACCCTAAAGGATTGTCAAAAATAAGGTGAGTATCTCAAATATTGTATATTTTCTATGATCCTTGTTTCTTTTGATAAGTTTTGGTAATGTTTTATTTGTTTAAATAATGCAATAATGGAATTTTGTTAGGTAATGTTAAATTGAATCAAGAGTTAGAGATGTGGAAGTTGTGAGGTATTGTTGATGGCATCTTGATGTAGAGTTAAGTTGTTTTCTTTAACAAACTAAGGGTGTTTTGAAAAATGTGTTGAAGTTTTTAGAGATCAAATTGAGTTTAGAAAGGAGTTAGGTGAATAAAAGTAGGGTTTTTTTTTTTTTTTTTTTGCAAAGAACAAAATGTGACACAATTATGGTGCCACGACCATGTCACAAAACCATGTTGCAAGCAGCAGCATTTCCTTGGTGGGGAACAGTAAGTGACACAATCAACTTAACATGACTGTATCACTAAGTCGTGTCTCTTTAGGTGACTAGAAGTGGCGATCAAAGAAGTGACACAACCACCTTGACGGAACTATGTCATTAGGTCGTGTGACTTGCAGTGAACAAATGTGTAACATAGTAAGTGATGTAGTCTAATTGACACAACCGTATCGCAAACCATATCATAAGCCATGTCCCAACAAGTCTAGTTTTTCTCCTCTTTTTGATTTATTTCTTTGTCACATCTAAAGTAGAACTCTTTAGTGTTTCATTAAGTGAATTTAAGGAGAATTAAATAGTTTAAAAGTGATTTTTAATTAGAGAGAAATTACTTGTTTAAGATTTAAGGAGTTTAATGGGTATATAATGTTTCTAGATTCTAAAATTAGGTACTGTTTGTTAGTAACGGATTCCAAATATCTAGGTACATAACATTTGCTTATTGTATATGAGTATTAAGATCACAAAAATTAAAATAAATTAAATGTATATTCAGCTCAAGTATCTCTTTATTACTTGTGCTTGGCTCATCTTGAGGGCCTTTAGTGGCATATCCCTAAGGGATAATCTTAATGATCTATGTAACGTGTTGTTCCTTATAATCTCATATGGAAATTATTTAAAGTAAATCTAGGTTATTATAGAGGGGCCTGAAAAGGTACGCCCAATGTTAGGTTGTAGAGAGCCCTGAAGAGACGTGCCTAAATGCTAGGTTATGAAACACTTTGTGATGTGATCGGGTCATGAGAACCACTAGTATGTATTGTAGGACCAACTTAAAGGCATGCTTAATGTTAGGTTGTAGAGAGCCTCGAAGAGACATGCCTAAATGCTAGGTTATAAGATACTTTATGATGTGATTGGGTCCTGAGAACCACTACAGTATGTTATTGGACCAACTTAAAGGTAAAGATAATTAAATAAATTATGTGAATCACTTGTTTTTCATTTATATGCATGTGAATATATATTGTTTGATCATGTACATGTGGTTGTATGTTACGTAATGAGCTTCGGCTCACCTTTTCATTTCTTTTTCTCTAATTACAGATTAGAATGATGTCTATGAAGATTATAGTTATGGAGATTTCACCGATTATGATAATATTAGAGTTGAGGATTGGAATGATAACTATTACTACCCAAATGACGGTTATGGAGACTATTATTGTGATGATAGTCAACAGTATTTAGGATAATAATGAGGATTGAAGTAGGAAGTGTTGTTGAGACTTGTTTTATTTTGCAATTGTTGTTGGAACTAGTCATTTGGCACCATCTATTGTTAGTGAATTTTAGGATGAGGAAAAAACCTATAAAAGAAAGTGAAATACTTGGTATCGAGGTTAGTCTAGTATGGCCACTCCGATGCCTAAGTCAGTAAAGTAACTTAGTAAAGTAAATATGTGAATAAGAAGTGTTAGTTACCCTTATAGAGTTTTTTTCCAGTATTTATATATGGTTGTAGTGTCTAAAGCAGTTGTCTGGATAACTGTTAAGATACGTAGAAGCATCTTGACTTAACATCTCCTCTCATATGTAAGAGTAGCAAATGGTTGTATAAGATAACCATGCTTATGATAACTATTCACGCTAGACTTGAATTCAAACCATGAGCGCTTCTTCTTCTCGGCATAAATACCATGCATCATTTAGGCAGTGCGAACACTAAGAGAGTTGGTTATACGGCTTCTCGATAAACGAAAAGCCAAATATCAGATGAACAAAAACTGACTATCAACATTTGCCTCCTAACTCCCGTGTTTGAGCAATCAACAAAGGGAGTTACACATATAATGTACTAAAGGCCGAGTAGGGAGAGATTCTTTAAATTTATGTCGAATAATACAGGAAGAAGGACGGATCACATCTTAGCCAAAAGGTCACCATTTCTAAACTCCCACCTGTTTGAGAAACTAAGAAATTGAAGGCATGACATCTGTCTCCTAGGTCATTATTTCGTGGCAGGTCTAATAACTATCAGGGAGTTTTCAACCGTCAGATTTCTATCACGAGATACGCATCAGCAACCCGCGAGATTACCATATCAACACATTAATACTATCAAAAGCAGATTAGCAATTATGAGGATGAATCGTCTTAATATAAAGTAATATTTACAGTCAGAATCGGCTTCTCTAGTTGTATCTTAAACTTTCATTCGTTTCCTTATCTTCAACCCGAATTCTTCAATTTGTATTGTATCATTTCACATAATCATTCGGGTATGATTCGCAAAGTTTCTTGTTGACTTATGCTTTCCGATTCTGAGGCAATGGAGACTGAGGCCACCTCCCCCCCCAAAATAAGAAGCGAGGTGGCTTATTCTTTAAGTAATTCGACTGACAGCATGGAGAAAAGGTGGGATAAATTTGCTCGAATCAATGAGCTCTCTGAAGATAATTATCCTGAGGATAAAGAAGGGAAGTCCTCAACAAGATACCTGTTCAATATAATAGCCTATTTTTGCGATTCTCCAGATGGAACCGCCAGTTCCATCAACAGGGTTCTCGTAACAAAATATAATCGGTACTAGCGAGATCTTCCCGAGACATGGAACTTAAGGAGGCCGATAGATGGGGATAGGATATGCTTCCCCAGGGAGCACGAGTTATATATATACCTAAAATATTTGGATTTTGAGTAACGCTTCCCTTTTTAGGCTTTTTCAACTATTTCAAAGTCGTACCGAGTATATTCTCACCTAATACATATCGGCTTCTGGCGACCTTTGAGATAGTCTACAAAGAAGTGGAAGTCAAGGCTATGCCTCTACTATTTTGATATTTCTTCACTATTCTAAGGCAACCTAATGGGTGGTACTTTGCTACTGCGAGGGATCGGCATAAGTTCATGAACAGGTTAAAATCTAAGATTTACAAGTAGGATGATAAGTTCGTGCCAATAGTTACTAACGAGGACAAGGACTTAGACTTGGACTTCTAGACCCAATGGACTGAGCTGATACATACAAAAGACATAGATCTAATGCCGAATGATGTAGCAGAAGCAGCGAAGAAAATTCAAGAGAGAAGAAGAAACAAAATGTTTTTTTAGGATGCCGAAAAAATTATACGACGTTACGAAAATAGAGAACTAATATTTTCTAAAAAAGAAGGTACGCTAATGTGTTTTTACAGTGCCAAGTATAGCCACAAGGAAAGCTGTTCTTGAGACTTAAGGGGAAAATAGTGAACTTTGAGACTTGTTCAACATGAAAAATGTAAATTCATATTTTTTCCATATTTATATTGATTGGTGTACTTTTGTCGTAGATATGGGTACTGGAGAAATGAATCTAGTAAAACTACTAGCTCAGGCCAAGGTAAAAAAATCCAAGGCTGATAAGAGTCGACCACCTTAGTAGCTACCACTCGACCTGCTATTGCAAATAAACTAGCAAAAGAAGCTGCAATGAAGCAAATGGCTATGTAGAAGATCTCTTGTCCTACCAAGAGACTAAAGGAGAATAAGAAAACACAACCGACTAGGGTTGTTCGTTTTGAGGAGCCTCCGGTCGTGATTATCCAAACTTCTGTCAAGTCAAGGGATAGCGAGCGTCGAGAGACACATCCCGGCGAAGAGAATGAAAATGCCATTATCGCAAAAGACTCATTGCTAGCGATTACGGCAACTCTAAGTGGTGACAAAAGACCAAGGAAAGAGCTTACCGGTTAACCACCTATCAAGAAGTTTAAGGGCTTGGACGAAAGGGCGAAGGAGGCTATGCCTTCCAAATCTCTTAACATCAATGGCGTCGAATTTATCCCCAACAAAGAGGTCGGTAAGTACTTCATCTCTTACTGGCGCCACCAAATTTTCGACACCGACTTGGCCCCTAAGAGACAGGACGAAATCTTTAGCTTTAATGGAAGGAATCATCCTTCTAAAAGACAAAGATATCACTAAGAATGATGTTAATAGGGTCGACGGTTGCAATAAGGCCCATATCGCAGCGAAATTATATGACGTGAGTATCCATGACCATTTTCTTTATTATCGAATTCGTTTGGGTAACTAACACATTTCCTTTTCTAAATGAGCAGCCACATTTTGATAGTATTGGATGAAGCCAACAAAGAGACAAAGAAGGTAATATCTTCAGTTGTATATGTAATACCCAACCACTTTGATTGTAATAAATGAATTTGTTGTAGAAAGTTGAGGATGCATACCATACATCAAAGGCTTAAACTGCTGTTGCCGAGAATGCAAAGATTAAGGCCAAAATGGAGGCAAGAAAGCTTAAAGAGGAACTTGCTATCGAGAAATTGGCACATGACCTCACCGTTGATGAAATCTCTAACCTGAAGGCCAAAATAGAAGAACAGTACAAAGAGTTCGAAAGCCTAAAAGAGGAGCTACAAAAGAAAAAGGAAGAGTACTGGGGCTTGGGCCAAACTATTTACACAATAAGCAATGATGAAGGTAAGCTCAAGATGCAGATAAAGGAGTTAGAGATCAACAACTCAAACTTACAAAGCCATATTGATAAGTTGGAGGAGACTATAAGGAGGGGGCTATTTATTGAAGAGGCTCTCGATATAGTCACTCTCAATCAGCAATATGAGAAGCTTCAACGCAAAAAGTTGTTGGAAGGAGTTCAAGCAGCAAGAGAAGAGGTCTTAAAGCTTCATCCCGATTATGATCTCTCTTGTCTCGACTTTGCTGACATCGACGACAAAGTTAGTAGTGTCAACGAAGATAAAGGCAATAAGACAGGTGTTGAAAGTATGGATCAAAGTGATAATAAAGCTCATGCCGAAAAAGTTGCCTGCTCTAAGAACCTAACTGCCAAGGAAGCCCCAGCTAATGATTTAAAAATTAGTTATGCTGAATTTAAAGATAGGCCATAGGACTTATTGTATTAGTACATTGCATTCTAGTGTAATTTATTAATTGGAATATAATCGAGGCAATGCCAAGTTCTTATGACATTTAATTTTACTTACTACACTTTCTTAGTTTGTATGGTATATGTATGTTACTTTGCGATCTCATTCATTAGCATATTTTATTTTTCACGCTATTTGTTTTTCGGCATGCTTTACTTCACACACCCAACTATCTCTCAACATGTTTTTTTTCATATACCATTTGTTTCTCGACATGTTTTATTTCATACATTTTTCTTCGGTAAGTTTTATTTCACATACCATTTGTTTCTTAACATATTTTATTTCACATGCCCAACTATCTCTCGGCATGTTTTATCTGACACCCATCATTTTATACTATCCATTAATTGTTTGAGGTGTGAACTAGCACATTACTCAGTCGTAAGGTTAATTTGTATAGGTCATTAATCGCATTAGGCTAGAACCTAGATCAGTTCATTTGCCATGCAACGAAGAACTTATTAGTTCGGCAATCATAACCAAAATATGATGAAACTTCAAATATATAATTATCATAAACAAGTACCGATCTAACAAACATGTTGGTTGTCACCAATGAGAGATGGCAGAAATCATCCTATATTAATAGAAATAAAATTTCAAATTCTTAGCATTCCAAGATCGAGGGATAATGGATCCATCCAACCTTTTTAGTTGATAGGCCCCTTCGCCAACGACTTTCTAGATCCTAATAAGATCCTCCCAATTTAGGCCGGACTTTCCCTAATTTACTCGTACCCTAGTTGCTTCCATCTTATGGCAAACCAGATCTCCACATTGAAAAATCTTGTGTTTCACTTTCTAATTGTAGTATCTTGCTGTTCTATGCTGGTATGCCGCCACCCTAGCTCTTACAATATCTCAAATTTCCTTAAAAGTATCCTAATTTGCTGTCAATCCAACTTAATTGAACATAACATCAAAATTATGCGTCCATAGATTGGGCAATTCCAGCTCAATCGACAACACAACTTTAGTGCCATAGGTTAACTTAAATGGTGTCTCTCCCATAGCGATTCTGTGAGTGGTTCTGTATCCCCATAAGATGTTTAGTAGTTCATCGGGTCACTTCCCCCTAACTTAATCCACTTTCCGTTTTAGGCTGTACAGTATGATCTTGTTTACGACCTTGATTTGTCCATTTGTTTGAGGGTACGCTACAGACATATAGTTGAGCCGAATGCTATACCTCTCACAAAATGATCAGAATTTATTGTTGTTAAACTATAAGCCTTTATTTGTAACTATCATGTAAGGAACTTTAAATCTTGATATGATGGAGTTAAATATGAAATCTTCCACTTTCTACTCGATAATTTTTGCCATAGCCTCAACCTTAGCCCATTTGGTAAATTAGTCAACAACAACAATGATGAATTGGCGTTAGGTAATAGACTTCAAAAAGAATCCGAGAATATCTAGCCCCTATTGGGCGAAAGGCCAAGAGCTGGTTAGGCTACATAACTCAATTGCAGTTGCGTTACTTGGTGACTCGTGCTTTTGGCATTGAGGACACTATTGGACAACGTCTTTTGCATCTTCTCTCATAGTTAGCCAATAATAGCCGAGTCGCATTGCTCTAATGTACAGTGTTTACAACTTTACATGATTACTGCATATGCCGCCATATAGTTCAGATCACACCCTCTAAGCATCCCTCCAAGAAAGGTATTAAAGGTAAGGTTGAGATATATCGCACTTATACAGTTGACCATCAATCAGCGTGTAATTCGCTACTCTGTAAGCCAATCTTCGCACCTCCTTTTTGTCGTCAAGGACAGTACCATCTTTTAGATAATTTACTAGGGAATCGATCCATGATTCTTCTCTTGGGCAAGGAGCTAACTCACAACTCTACAGGAGATTGGATAAACTTTTATATCAGAGAAACTCTACAAAAAGTTTCTCGTTCAACTCAAGGAATGCCATACTAGCTAACTTTGACAGCTTGTCGGCAACGATATTCTTGCTTCTGGGAATTTTGTTAATGGAGAATGATAGGAATTCTTCTACGGGCGTTTGTACCACCAAGAGATACTTACTCATCTCTTCTTCTTTTGCTGCGTAACTTCCGATGACCTGATTTACCACCAGCTAGGAATCAAAAAACACTTCGAGTTTCTCGACACCAATTTCTTTTGCCAGTTTCAATCCAGTAATCAGAGCTTTATATTCTACTTTATTGTTATTAGCTGGGAATCCAAATTTCAGAGTATAATAAACTTTAACATTATGTAAGCCTTCCTTGAAGGACTAGGCCTGCACCACTTCCTTCCCGTGTTAAAGAACCATTGACATAAAGAAACCAGATAGGTTTCTCGACAATCTCCACGTAGTTTTCTTCTCCCGTGAACTCGACAACAAAATCCACCAGTACTTAAGCTTTTAGTACGATTCTAGGTTTATATTGCACACCATGAACACTGAGCTCTAAGGCATATTTTATTATTCTCCCCGAGGAGTCAAACCACTACAATGCTTGTCGTAATGGTTGTCGTAATGGTTGATCAGTGAGGATAATAATCTAGTGAGCTTTAAAATACGGTTTTAGTTTTCTTACCGAGAGAACTACTGCTAATACAAATTTTTCAATCTTTACATACCGAAGCTCTGACCCTTGCAGAACATGACTTACGTAATAGACGGGTCGATGCTCCTTGCCATCAATTCGAAAAGGTACAAAGAAAAGTGCTCGATAGCTGACTGATAGATACAAGAATAAATTTTCCTTCGAAATGGGTGTCGAAAGTATTAGGGGTGATGTAAGAAATTTCTTGAGCTTATTAAAAGCTCTTTCACAATCGTCGACCTAGTCAAATTCCTTTGGATTCTTCAAAATTTTAAAGAATTTTGCATACTTGTCTGTACTTCTCAACATTAATCTATTAAGGCCGACAATTCGTCCAGTGAGTTCCTGCACCTCTTTGATAGTGCAAGGTGGTTTCATATTCCTTACAGCTTTAATCTTTCTTGAATTAACTTCAATGCCGTATCGTGTGATACGACTTTCATTTTTATAATATTTCAAAAGTAAAACAAAGCTTAATTGTATGCATTATGATTGTTTATTTCATTTTAGGTATTTGATTTAAGGTAACAACCGTTTTGGTCTATCAAGTTGGGATACTTTATTAACATGGGTTATAAGGGATCAAACCAACCTTCTTGAAAGGTTACAATTAGACTAGGTGAACTAAGAAAGTAGGGGTGAAAAACAAAAAAACCAATTAAATCGAATTAATCTATAAATTAAATAAAATCTTAGTTTTGAAAAATAAATAAAATCAATCTATAAAACTAAACCAAACATTTTTATATAAAATAGATAATAATATTTTACTTACAACTAAAAATTCCTTTTTATTATAATATATCACTTCAAAGAATTTTTATTTATATTTATTAAAATGTATATGTATTGAACCTTTTAATTATCATAATTTATAAATTATATATATAGTTTGACTCAAAATTTATACTATATACTATTTTATAAATAAAATTAACAATTTATATACTATTCTTTTAAATAAAATTAATTATTAAAAAATTTTTGAAATTCTTTAATCACATAAATATTAACTTCATTAATCTCTATTATGTATCAATTATATTATTAAATAAATTGAATACAGTTTATGTGATATCACATATGACATATATATATTTTCCTAAACTGAAAAGATATGGTTGACTCCGTAAATTAAGCTGCACAAAATAAAAATTTTATGGCTCGAAAAAATTCATACAATTTTGAGTCACGAATTATAAAAAAGAAAAAAGAACCGCACTCACCATGCAAGTAACTGTGGTTAGATTAGGTAATAGCAAGTCGTTTCATTCGTAGAAGATAAAATACGTAACATTCAAAGAAAGTAAACTGAAGTAAAATATAGAGATGGAGTTCTAGACCAAAATCAAAAGGTCACATCGAGCGACCCAGGTTTGACAAAAAAAAAAAAGGTTTTCAAAAAAAAAAAAAAATCATACTCTAACTGGGGATGGTGCGGCAGTGCAACACGGGGCGATCTCCTGTGATGAGCCAACGAGTTTGCTGAAGATATGGAGATGTAGATGAATTTGAAGGGCCAACAGCATGAAGGTGGATAGAGGGGGTCTTTATTGGATTTTATGAGGGTGGAGATAAAAAGGGAAAATGAGAAAAAGTGGAAAAAAAGATTGTTAAGGTGGGGTTGCCAGCGAGGGAAAAGTTAGCCCTTAGGTTTCTAGCAAAGCGTAAAGTTTTGTTTTGTCTTTTGGAAAACAGAGGATAAGAGAGAAAGAGCGTAAGCATAGCCGGTTCCCAAAATGCAAATTTAATTTAGTTCTATTATAATAATTTTAACAAATATAAATATAGTTAAGGTATTTAAATTGAATTAAGTATCATATTTAGTAAAATTAAAAAAAAAACTCATGTTATATATGATATCAAAATAAAATCACAAGTTTAAAAATTTAATTTCACTTTTGAAGGGTAAAATTATAATTTTATTTTAGTATATTAATTATTATTAATTAAAAATTATTTATTTATTCAATAATTAATAATTAAAATACATCTTTAATAACTAGTAATAGATTATAAAATAAAATATATATTTCTAATGACGGGAATAAATTTACTGTTCCAACTCTAATACTATTCCATTCAATTCGTTCTAATTTATTTAATTGCTGATGGCTCCTTCGCACCAAAGTCACATCAGAGTTCGTATAAAAATTTTCGTATTATCACGCGATAGATTCGGGTCCCATTTTTTGTTCCAGTTTTCTTATACACGGATACCTATACTCCACTTGTATGCTTGGAAGTTGAATTACATAATCATTCGATTATCAATGGATTAGTTTATGAGTAACTTCCATAATTTCAAATTCTACACCAAGCCAGCATGTCGAATTTCAGTAAACCGTACCGGGGCCCGTAATTCCAGCAGAAGCAGAAACATATAAAAAGCTAGTCTGCATGCATTACCATGCTTGAAAATGCCTGGGTCGTCAAAAACAAACACAAACTACTACTGTTCCTTACTAAAGCTCTGCAGTGAAACCCTTAATCAAAAACAAGTAAAGAAGCTTCACTGTCACATAATCAGATCCTTAACACACCCAGAAACCATTTTGTCAAACACCCTCATTAAGACATACGGTAATCTGAGCAATACAATTTATGCTCGTAAAGTGTTCGACCAAATTCCCCAACCAAACTTATTCTCATGGAATACCATTCTTTCTGCTTATGCGAAATCTGGGTATGTTTCAGATATGAGAAAAGTGTTTGATGAAATGCCTAAGAGAGATGTGGTGTCCTGGAACTGCCTCATTTCAGGGTATGCGAGTAATGGGTTGATGGTGGAGGCAGTGAAAGTTTATAAAGCAATGGTGAGAAATGAGACTGAGAATTTGTGTAGGATTACATTTTCGACAATGGTGATACTGGCGTCGAGTAAAGGGTATATGGATTTGGGGAGGCAGATACACGGGCATATAGTGAAGTTTGGATTTGTGGATTATGTTTTTGTGGGGAGTCCTTTGGTAGATATGTACTCGAAAGCTGGGTTGGTGAAAGATGCGATGAGTGTTTTTAATGTTATGCCTAAGAGGAATGTGGTTGTGTATAATACCATGATCACGGGGCTTATGAGATGTGGGATGGTTGAGGAGTCTAAGAAGTTGTTTAGGGGAATGAAGGAGAGAGATTCTATTTCATGGACATCAATGATTACAGGACTTGTACAAAATGGTTTAGAGAGAGAGGCTATTGATTTGTTTAGAGAGATGACATTGGAACACTTGGCAATGGATCAGTTCACATTTGGAAGTGCTTTGACTGCCTGTGGTGGTCTTTTCACCTTGGAGAAGGGCAGGCAGATCCATGCGTATGCAACTAGGACAGATCATGTCAACAATGTCTTTGTTGGTAGTGCTCTTGTTGATATGTACTGCAAGTGTAAAAGTATAAAGTATGCAGAGAGAGTATTTAAGAGAATGACCCGTAAAAATGTTATATCGTGGACTGCAATGCTTGTGGGTTATAGCCAAAATGGTTACAATGAGGATGCTCTTCACTTGTTTCATAGTATGCAGAAACATGGTGTTGAGGAGGATGAATATACTTTAGGTAGTGTAATTAGTTCATGTGCAAACCTAGCAAGCTTAGAAGAGGGTGCACAATTCCATGGAAGAGCATTACTTGCAGGATTTATTTCCTTTAGAACAGTTTCAAATGCATTGGTAACGTTGTATGGTAAATGTGGTAACTTAGCAGATGCTCATCGGCTATTTGATGAGATGAGTGTAAAGGATGAAATTTCTTGGACAGCATTGGTTTCAGCTTATGCTCAATTTGGCAAAGCGAAAGAGGCAATTGACTTGTTTGAAGAAATGCTGATGCAAAGTCTAAAACCCGATGCTGTTACATTTATTGGAGTACTTTTGGCCTGCAGTAGAGCTGGACTGGTGGAGAAAGGACAACAGTACTTTGAATCTATGACAAAAGAACATGGAATAACTCCAATTCCTGAACATTATACTTGCATGATTGATCTTTTCAGCCGATCCGGAAGGTTACAAGAAGCAAAGAACTTCATAAACAACATGCCATATGCTCCTGATGCTTTTGGGTGGGGTACATTGCTAAGCGCTTGTAGGATTTATGGTTGGACGGAAATTGGGAAGTGGGCAGCTAACTCTCTCATTAAGGTAGAGCCCCATCACCCAGCTAGCTACATTCTTCTTACAAAAATTTATGCCACTGAAGGAGAATGGGATAAGGTGGCACAAGTAAGAGGGGAAATGAGGGACAGAAGAGTAAAGAAGGACCCTGGTTATAGTTGGATCAAGTACAAAAATAAAGTACATGTCTTTTCTGCTGATGACAAGTCAAGTCAATATTCGGATCACTTATTGGCTGAGCTAGATAGATTAAATTCTAGGATCATGGAGGAAGGTTATGTGCCTGATATGAGCTATGTTTTCCATGATGTTGCAGATTCAGAGAAGATCAAGATGTTAAATCACCACAGTGAAAGGCTTGCAATTGCCTTTGGATTGATTCATATTCCTCCTGCCCATCCTATACGCATTGTAAAAAATCTTAGGGTGTGTGGGGACTGTCACAATGCAACAAAATATATTTCACTGGTCACTCAAAGGGAAATTCTGGTTAGAGATGCTGTTCGCTATCATCTTTTTATAGATGGAAAGTGTTCATGTGGAGATTTCTGGTGATCTCATTCCATTGAAATTAAAGTTTTTTGAAATGAATGATACCCTCCATGCCATCAAATGATTGGCCAAGAGAAGATGGTATATGGATAGGAAGTTGCTTCAGAATTTAGCTGCCATTTTTATCGAAATTATACCTTTGAGCCTTGGAAGTTCAATCTGAGAAAATATCAGGAAAGATTGTCTAATAGTTTTGGTGTGAAATCAGTTCTTTTTGAAGATTCACGCATCAATTTTGCCATCCAAAATAGAGCATACATTGCAAGAAGAAATTTGGTGCCCATCTAATCTCTGGTAGTTGTCTTGTGTCAAAATTCCTCATTCACCTGCTAGTACTGGAGTCAGGTAATCATTTCCGTCCAGTTCAACATGAAACTGAAGCACCCCTTGATCTGGACCTTGATTTCAGTTTTACATTTGCTGTCTTGTTTTTGCAGTCATTTTCCAAAACTTTCATTTGGAAAAGAATTTTGTGATGTTTGTTTTTCTTGGAAGTTTGGCTTAATGGTATTCAATTAAAATAATATAACAGAATTGCAACAGCAAAAGAGTTGATAACCTGAGGTTTTTTCTACGTTTGCTTGCAGAAGTTGTACCTTGCATCTTCTTCTTCTTTTTTAATTTCAATGCATTGTTTCTTCAATTGTTACCAGAAAGATGTCTTTTCCTTTGTGTTGACTTGTTATCCAAACAGAATGAAACAGTTGAAAAGTCTTCACTTTATACTTTTACTTTTGGTGGGCTCTAACCTTTTGTTGGCTTTGCATCAGGTAAAACAAGAAGGTCAAAACCTAACAGAAGAATTGAATGAATTTGTAAAGTTTGTTGAATCTCCCTGATTTATGTCAATGTCCTTCAAAAACGTCTGCTGAAGCTTGAACAAAATTTTTCTTACAGAACAGATGCGCATCACACATGGAATGTTTAGAGATCAGAGGTAGAGTACTGATCTCTCACCAGTCAATACCTTGAAAAATCCACATGGACATGAACTGGTGGGCACTATTTAAGATGTAATTTCTGGGGAAAAAGAACCTATAATATGACAATGCACAGAAAAATGTAGGGCATAAGATATAAATTTGATAAATATAATATATATTAGCAGAGGATGGATAATAGGTGATATGCTTTTCAAATCATAACTTGATCTTATTCTAAGACTCTACATCTTTGATCAGGTGATCAGCAATGCAAATTCTAGATATAGATGGGGCTTGCAATCTCAATAACCTCACATTTAAGGGATCAATATAGGTCAGTAACTCATTCGTGTGTATTTTTGGTTTAGATAACATCTTTAGGGAATTACAAATATATGATAATAAATTATTATTCCAGCATCTATAACTATATAGCAAGAGGCATTGTATATATTGCATTACATGTATTTCATAAGTTCATGTCTCCCTGTACATGTGAGTAAGTGTTTACTGAAATGCGCTTATGCACAAGGTGTCTCTTTCTTTTATAGAGTATATATATATATATATTAATTAACCTCATTGTTTTATGGCTATGGTGTGTAGTTGTAAAAAATATGTTGGATTCAATGTCAGCAAGGATTCGAAGGAGGAGTGACAGAGTGGTCAGAGTTGAATCTAAACGTTCTACCGCATCTGTGAGGAAGTCTATTTGTTACTAAGATTGTTAAATTATTGGTGGGAATTTTTTAATAGAAAGCTTCTAAAGAGTTCAATTTGTATTTAATTCAGGAAATCCCACATTGCAGTCACTTGGGGTGTTGTAAGAGCACCTTATAAAGTGAGCCAGTGACTTGGATCAATGTCAACCCTGTCATTCATGCGACATGTCTCAAGCCATATTAGAAGATTTGGGTTATAACCCTTACAGTGAAGCAGCGCAACAAAGTCATCCTCCCCATTCCTTGATCACTTATACTCCCCCAAACATCTGACTACATAATCCAACTGAAAGGAAATATGACTATCAAAATTGCATTGTAGATCTAAAATAGGACCAAGAAGACATGATCCCAAAAGCAAGTCAAATCGTCGAGGACATTATTGGAAGCTTAGATTGAAGTCACTAGCTGAGAGAGTAAAGAATCTACCAAGACGTTTCTGCTACTTTTCTAGCCGGAAACTTTTTGCCTTCTGAGGTTCAACATTGCTGAGCTGTGAAGGAGCCGAGGTCTATGCTATTTAGCATGCCACATGGCCGTGCTGCTCGTGATATTGCATATTGAAGTTGTTGACATCAAACAAAATGATATTTTCTTTTCTTAAATTGTTTAATTGCATCTATAGAGTGTGTGGATTTGGCTATTCGATGACATGTTCCTTTTATATTTGTTGTTATTAGTCCAAGCAATTGTTTCATATATTCATGTGTAGTGAGTGGCAATACTAGGGTAGTTTTTTTTAGGGTGGGTATATTCTAAAGGAGTGGTTGTCTTCCTTTAAACAAACTATTCCTTTTATATTTGTTATTATTAGTCCAAGCAATTGTTTCATATATTCATGTACAGTGAGTGGCAGTACGGGTAGGATTTTCTAGAGTAGATATATTCCAAAGGAGTGTTTGTCTTCCTTTAAACAAACTGATTAGGAGTTAATATCACTTTTTTTATGAAATCATACTCAATCAAAACTAGTGTAATAAGTTGAACACTTCAAACATATCGGGAACTACAACAAAGCTAAGATAGACTCTTAATGAGAAGGATGGGGAACAAATCTAGGTAAACAAGATGATAAAATTGACTCACCATTCAAAATATGAGTGAAAATAAGAAATCAAAGAATAATCAGGCACATAGCTACTAAGATCGCGAGTTAATTATTTGATTCTATCAATTTATGTTTTAGTGTTATTTTTCTCAATTAAAATAAATGTAAAATTGTTTAGATACAAATTTTTAGTAGAATTGTGAGTTTTGATATATAATATTATAGATTTATGATTTTACCAGTTTTGTACAATTTTATACAATTCTATCAATTTTATATGTTAAAAGTAACAATGGAATTTCAATTTTGACAAATCATGCTCAGGCATCATATAAGTACCGTAAAGAGAATGAACCTCCTGTCCAATAAAGAAAAACATCCTTACAAGAAAAGCAATCTTGTTGTGAACCCTAACTTATGTAGAGTAAAAACTTAAAATGAGGAATGATTATTAGAAAAAAGACATCACAATAAAAGGATAGTTATGATATGAGTTGGATTATAATAAAAAAATCTATCCAAATCCTTATATGTGTGTTTTATGGGTAATCCCTACTATTAGGCCTCTCCATAAGAGGCCATCTCCAAAGGATGGAAAAATGGATAAAGACAAAAGGAAGCCAATGGAGACTCAATGTCATGGCAAAGATAATGTCATGTAGAGTCAGATAGCAAAGGGTATAGGATTGGTGATCATTATAAGTGGGTAGTCGCAACATATATCCTCGTGAAAAGGATATCATGAATTTAAATGAAAGAAAATATCACAATATGAAAGTTTATAGTCAATTGAGGGGTTTGAGTCACGCTTATTGTATAGTATGCAACATTAGTAAGATAACTTATTCTAGAACGGATATACTTTAAAGGTGAGTTTAGCACGAGTAAATTGGTCAAGAATTGATATCACTCCACTAATAAGATCATAGTAAATTAAGACTAGCATAATAAGTTAAACCTGCTTAAAATAGGAGAAATTGTAACAAAGTCAAGAAAACATTTCTAATAATAAGGAAGGTCTTAAAAAGAATCTAGGTAAACAGGATGAGATGACTGGTCCACCATCCAAAATGAGCGCAAATAAGAACTTAAAAATGATCGAATGCGACACCATGCATTTTGATCTACTGTTGCTTTATTAGCTTCAGAAGTTACTTCTCTCGGTGATAGTTGAGATTGACTTTGATTGGTGTGTCCAGGATACCAAAAAGATCTCTCTGCTGACATGTATAATATTCTCCCTCTCACACAACATATGTATATGTATATATACATACACACATAATGAGAAACAAGATATACAGACATTCTCACTTTCAAATTTTACTTCTCCGGACTTTAAATGAAATAAGATTAGTCGGGACGTACATATATTATTACTCCTACTTAATATGTCTTCTATATAATGTACATTATCTTACTATATATAAAGGTTGTTAAAAAATACCACTAGCTACATCATTATAAAATTTTCCACCCATTTAATCCTCAAAAAACCCTATAAAGTTTTAGATCGAATTTTGGAAATAATTCTCAAACCCTATAGCGTTTTGAGTTAAATTTTGAGATTTAGAAAAACTCAATAGAAAACTTGAATCCAATTAAAAATAATAATATTGTATTAATAATTTAGTATTAACTATAAATGATAAAATATAATAATTCATAAAAAATATCTTATCACTTTCACGCTTTATTTTTCAAGAAAACTTTGATCTCATATCTTTCTCTCTTTCACACTTTTTGCGACTCTCTTCTCTCACCTTTGCTCATTCCTCAATTTCTATGCATCTCTTCTTTATTAATTGTGTATTAATTTAAAATAAAAAAAAATAGTTTAATATTGAATAATCATACATCACTTGTTTTATTATTTAAAACAAACTCATATATTACTTGCTTTAACTTTTTGTATACTTACAAATCACTTTTTTATATTTTATTTAATATTAACAAATCGAATTGGATTTTTAATGAATTTCACAAAATCTCATAAAAATGATATCTAAACACAAGACAAAAACCCATTATAGTACCCTATAAAGTTTGAATTCGAATTTTGCAAAACTCATTCCGATCTCACCCAGCATCCCTCAAGGTAGTACATTTTAATTAGAATTTTGTCAACTTATACGATAACCATTTAAATCGGTAGTGATGGGACTTGCTTGGGGAGGGGGAAAAAATGGAAAAGAAAAAAAGAAAAGTCAGAGGGATGACTTTGGATTAAATATCAAAAGCTTTGGAGCACCTCGATTTTAATCAATTATATGAACTTGTAGCATGACATATTTACTGCTTAATTGAAATTTTCGATGTAACGCACTCTGTAGAGAGAGAATGTTTCTCCTTCTCTATACACTGGCAATTTGCCATGCTATATTTTTCTCCTGGGTCATGCTTTAGATATGACCTGCTGACTGATACAATCCAGCCCCGCAAACCAGACTTGAGGTTTGAGTTATCAAAAAAATCAAATCTCCTCCAACAAAATCCATTTAACAAAAATCAGGATCATCCGTGGAGGTTGTCAATTCCATGGCACCACGGTTCAGCCTGTAATGTGATGTAGCTTTGCCTCAACCACTTATTGCTTCTCAAACTCAAGTCGCTTGATTCAACGAATCACTCTTTGTCGATAAAGTCTTCATAAGATTCTCCGGGAGTGGCACTGAATCGGCTCTAAATAGTCCATATCATCCTTTTGTTTCAGACGCTGAGTTCCTCCTCAATCAACCGCGACATTCGAAACCTAATGCCGATCCTCCAGCTGTTACAAATCCTTAGAAACCCCTGAAGCAGCAACCGCATAACTACCATGTGATAGCTGTAGGGACACACGAAGATGTTCAGAAATTAATGTAAGGTGGCAAGACAATGATGATGATAACAAAGTAATACTATGTCAAGGGTAGAGCTAGAGGCATTAAAATTAATTCATTGATGCGCACCTGTACTGTAGCAGTCTTCTTCCCATAGCCAACGCACCAAAACATGAATCCCTCCATCATTGATGCATCTATGTGCCTTCCTTATACAATTAAAGACAGAAGATGCCATTTACAGCACCTCCATTGAAGCCTAACCCGTCACAAGAATTCCTTCAGAATTGTGATGCACGTGGAATTATGGAAGAAAAGCAGGACCTTTGATAACCAATATCTTGTTCCTGTGTGAACAGATGATCCATACTACAAAATTTTGGTACAGAAGATAAATAACTACTCAAAAAGGATGTTGTGTGCATCCATATTTATCTGAAAGAGCAGAACTACTCAATTTTTTCCTCATCTGAATTGAAATTGAAACCACCCAAAAAAATTGCCACACCCTGCTAGTCTAATCATGTAACCCTCATCACACGAGTGCTTCCCCCACCCCCCTGCCAGTGCAACATGCTCAAGGAATCAGAAATCTACCCCTCAGACCCTACGATGAACATTATTTTTCTCATATATCTACAGCAGAATGAGCCATTCAGTCATACCAATCCTCATGTATGGGGACATTGAAAATTCCTTTAAGTAAGATATGCTGGCTTTCTTTTCACAATATATATACAAGAATTTCATCATCAACGGGGAGAAGCCTGAAGCTGTCTTCTTCTCAACTCCATCTTTTGAGTTCAGCAGGATGATTTGCTGAACAATCTGCACTGACCAATGAATGCAAACAGCCACCATCTCTTGGATAAATGACAATATAGTAACAAGTCATAGAATACTGCCAATGCAAACAAACAGCCAAGCTAGTTGAAGAAATAAGGCGACTGCAGAACTTCTTTTAGATCAAAGTCTCCTCGTTCAGGCAGAGGAGGAAACTCCACTTTAGGAAAGGACTCTTGGAAACTTTCCAATAACTGTGCATACAAATATAATGATTAGAGATTTTATTAAAAATTTACTCAGATTATGAACAGAATTGTACTCGTACAATCTCTGGCCTATTATTTGGGGAGAAAAAACTATGGAAGGATGTGACTGTTTTTGCTTCAACATTTGATAAACTCTTGAATGAATTTTAGCTTCACATACACATACTGATCTTCTCAACCTTCCATTATTTAAGCAACAAATATAAAGAAAGTGTCAAATAAAACTACGAATTCTTGATGACTAGGGTACTTGTATAGGTGACACATCCAGGTGGCAGCACAGAAACTGAAACCACGATGGACTAAAAATAAGAACCAATATAGAGCCCATCATGAAATGATTTTGTTCATATAGTCATGATACACATGTTGTCCAAGAAACAGAGAGGACAACAAGAAGTAAAAGAGATGAAAGGTTATATATGAATTTCCACTAAAAACAGAACATGGCTTGCAATGAAATGAACAGGCTTTGCTATTCAATGAAATCATACTTACATTTTCTAAGATTGGTGCATCATAAAGTTCAACAAATTTTTCTCTGAGTATCCTATTCATTTCATCAACATCACATGCATGCGTCCAGTAGGAATCATGGACACCTGTTATCAAATAAGAAAGCAAAATATGGAACTGAAAAACAAAAATATAGCAATGGAGTTCATAACAATAGGAAACTACAGACCTGCAAAGCTTAAGCCACGTTTTTTGCAGGCAAGAGCTGTCATCATCATATGTGAACCATCTAGAGAGTGGACAAAATTTGGAGGAAAAGCAGTCCTCTGCCTTTTGACCATGATCTAACACAATTTTAAAACAAACTAAAGAATTAGAAACTTAAGGCAATTTTTTAATATAATGATGAAGATTAAAAGAAGATAAATATCACCTATCCAAAGACAATTCAGTCTTTGCTATGTTTGAAACTCAAAAAATTTATGTGATTCTGAAGTCTCTTAGTGCTGGTGGACAAAATAAATACATCGGTGACAACATTGCATATCATGTAGCACCTACTGGAGCTATGCCATCAAAATTGGAGTCCAAATACCCTAAAGGAGACGAGAAGGAATTCTTTGTAATGACTCACCCTATCTGATTCTCGACGCAATGTCAAAACCTGGAGGGAAGTCTTAATCTGCAAAAGATTCAATAAAGCATTTATCATTTAGCATCCAAGAGGAACAGCTTCCTTATATTGTTCAGCTACAGCAAATTCATAATCAGAACATGCCACATTCTTTACAAATCTTACCAGATGCCTTCCTACTTGACGGTATGGCTGAACAACAGGTAGTCCAAGAGGAGTTGTCCATCTTACTGGTTGGTTTTCTGAAGCTATCAACTGTTTAAATGCAACTCTGCCTTCAGCTCTCAAATAGAAGACTACATTCTATAATAAACAACTAAACAATAGCAGGAAGCAATTCTCAGGATGGTTCTTAACAATATACACAGAAACATAAGTGTGTCCCCCCAGTTCAAGTAGCATGCGAAAAGGTATACTCCAGGAGCTCATGAATATAAGAGAACTCAAAGGCTAAGATATCTTTTGGGTACAGACTAAAGGTTAAGATAGGTTGGTGAAGAAATTGAGATATGGTTTTTGTACTTCATAGAAGCATAATTAACCTCTGGAGAAGGTACTATTAGCTTGTTATGTGCCAACAATATCACAACAATCAGTATGTTACAAGGCATACCCAACTAAACATATTGCCCATGTCACTGCATAATAATGAAGTGAGAAGACCTTTGATTCTGAATTACAAAACCAATTCTCATAAAATTCATAATACCACAATTGCATCCATAACTTGTGCTACCCGGAAAACGGTGAGACAATAGACACTTGAAAACCTTGAAGCTTTACAATGTGTTCATGTCACTCACTAAGAGGGGAATAGTAATTCTATTTCCCCTCTATTCCTTAAACAATGTCTATTACTATTTCTACTTGATTTAATAGCAATTCAACGGGATGGTAGCATCCTGCTAAATAATGAATGGCTACACAGCTTATTCCCCCTCTATTCCATAAACAACATGAATATGGAAAAATCCCAACAAATAACGAACAGTTAGTCACATGTTATTCATCCTTTATTCCTTCCCCCATTACCCAATTGCACTTATAAACCTAGCCCCACCAAACCCACCACCTCCCCGAGTCAGCACCAAAATCTGCATGCCTACTACCACTACGGGAATAACCATACCTAACACTGAGTCATTCCTTCATTCAAGCCATTCCTTCAAGTTGTGTGGGGTTTTGTGGCTCATAATTCGACTTGCAATTGATGGTTTGCCTACAAGATCAAGCCAGCAGCTTGTGGTTTGTGATCTTTGAGGCTCTCACAAAGAGTGGCTCATCCATGATGGAATGTGAACTTAGTGGCAACTATGGATGGTAGTGGATACAGTTAGTGGTAGTAGTTGGTGGAGGGAGATTGATGGTGACTAAAGTTTGAGGTTAAGGATAATATTAGTGGCTATTGGTGGTAATTCATCCATTATTCCTTCCCACATTTCAACTACAATGAACCATAGCCCTACTAGACCCACCACCTCCATGAGCCAACACCACAATCTCTCCACATTATCACCACAGGGGTATCAATACCTAAAACCAAGTCATTTCTTCGTCTAAGTAGTTCCCTGATCTAGGCCATGTACTCATTCGAGTTATGTTGGGTTTGTGGCTTGTGGTTTGACTCACAATTGATCATTCAACTAATAGGGCCAACCAATGGCTCGTGATTCACATCAAGCCGAGTCTGAGACTTATTCTCACAGGAGAGTGGCTCATCCTTGGTGGTTCATGAACTTAGTGGCAATGATGGTCATTGGTTAAGCCAATTGCAATACTCCTTACATACTTAAAGAATAAACTCTAATTATCAAAGCGTCTTTTGGTGTAACAGTTTAAAGTATGTCAAAACTTCGAAATTAAACATACTTGGCTTAGAGATCCCAAAATAGGTAATATTTTAGAAAGCTACTATACCATTGAACAAAACTATGTGACGCTCCATACCGAAATAGACAATACCTTAGTAAAAAGAGTTCCGACTAGGTCGTTACAAATACTATCGAAACAATCCACCAACCTGAAAAGCGAAGCCCTACCTGGTGGTAATTCTAGACCTGTGTAACGAAACTTACCAGGACATCAGTCCTATAAAAGAGTAGATTGTAATACTTTTTACATATTTAGAGAATGCAGGATAATGACCTCTTGAAAAGTTGTTGTACCAAAGGATAAAATTGACAAGAACGTCAATTCTATAAAGAGAGTAGATTATAATATCACTTATATACTTAGAGAATAAACTCTAATCATTAAAGCATTTTTTTGTGCAGAAGCTCGAAGTATATCGAAACTTTGAAGTTAAATGTGCTCAGCCTAAAGCAATCTCAGGATGATAATATCTTAAGAAGCTGTTGTACCACAGGACAAAACCATACGGCATTTCACACTAAAAGCGCCAATATCTAGGTGAGAAGAGTTCTGACTGTATCGTTACACTAGTTAGGGGTACAGGTAGGTGGTTAGAATTTCGTAGCAGCTAGGGTTTGAGGTTAAGGATAGTATTAAGGGCCAAGGTTTCAGCTTTTCGATTTGCAAAGATATTGGGTACTTTTGTAATTTTAATTCCTTTCATTGTCTACTTAATGTTATATATTATTGTTCAACTAAACAAAGTAATAACTCGATCCTATTTCTAATGAATAGAAATTCTATTACATTCCCGTTACATTTAGCAAGAAGAATGTACCACTAGCATGTTTTTTATTTCTTTGTTAGCAATTACATCAATCGAAAACTATAATAATAATGGAAAATATTTGTATAAACCATGCAGAGCTCAAAGGTCAAAAATGATTGAAGATGATGGTAGCAACCAATGATTGATGTTAATGCTTAAATGGAGTGAAAGATTAGCTATTGAAAGTGAGCAGAAAGAAAACTATCTCCTCGTTTTCATCACTAAAAAGAGTAGTTTCCTCAATTTTATAGAATGTGTTCTAAGTTAAGCATCATCACCAATTGTTGGCCAATACAATCACCTCTCACCAACACCTACCATCAAATCATTACTGCACAACAAATGACCGTCATGAGTTCTGTGTAATGGAATAACACGCCTGCTAGCATGAGGTCTATTGAGTGCCTGGGTTACTCTCAATCACGGCAATAAAATTTTGGAAGGTTACCCCTTGTCTTCTACCCATAGTTTCAAGAACTTTTAGGGAATGCAAAATCCAGTATAAATTCTAGATGATAACAACATCCAAACAAGGTTCCTAAGAGTTCTCAACCAACCAATCATCTGTATTATATTCATGTGACATGATGCATGCTTAATACACTATGTGTCTGACACACGAAAAGCAAGTCATTTTCAAAAAGGAAACATGAGAAGATTGACACATGCAAAGCATGTCCAAAAATGTTAAGACAATTTAATGCCACAAAATTGTAGCTTTTAGAAAAAATAATAATAATTTGAATAAATTTAACCCTTATTCCAATGAAGCTAAGTAAACAGAACACACCACTTCAGTAAGGAAAAAGCTAATAACTCCTAGTCTTACTTTTTTTTTTTCTCATACGCTCTGCTATAATCTTCCACTATACTTAAACTACAATTTTTTGGTCTGTAGCCCACGCTTTTATTAATTAATAGAAGGCAAAGCCACCAGAAATCCCAAACCCCAACTCAACCGCACCCCCACCATCCCCCGCACCCCCACCAACCCCCCCCCCCCCCCCCCCCCCCCCCCAAAACCCCCCGGGCGGGCAAAAAAAAAACAAAAAACATTTGTGTGTGCACACACACACATTATCATACAGGTGTTAGGCCCTTTTTTTTTTTGGGATAAATGATTATGAAATTGCACAAAACATATAAAAGGAATACCCTACAAAATGAAAGAAAATGAAACCAACTTTTTTGGCCAACTTATTCTATATGATTACCATGCAAGTGGTAAATCCTACTTATCCAGAGATCCTGGAACATAACATTTTGCTGTTATCATTACTTGATTTGATTGGAAAAATAATATAGTTAAAAGACATTAAAAACGAAAACCAAGCAAGTTAGAAGTACCTTAGCACATTCTCCCAACCAGCTCATGATGCTTCTGGCAGCTTCAAACATCTCTCCCAAAGCAGTCAATGTGGTCTGTTTTGCATGGTTAGAAAATTAGCATGCTTCTAGCAAACACATTTTCATCACAAATGTCTACCTACTTTTGCAGCATAACAGGAAGCAGCAAACAGCTCTGAATCATCTGCAATAGCATTACGCTCCTTTAATCTCCTCTTAATTTGGTCACGAGCACCAATGTAAGTGACACCATACACTGATGTCATCACTGTCTGTTTAACCAATTTCCGGTCCACCTACAATCAAGTTATAATTGTAATGGTTAGATTATAGCCAGAGTCTTCAGCAATAAAGAGTGAAGATATGCACAAGAAGCTAGCTGAAATATGTTACTTTTCCATGATAGATTTACTTGCTACTAACCCCGCAAGTAGCCTATGGATGAAAAATCGTTCTGTTCAACATCATTTTCCATCCCACCCCCAAATAGAAACACATAAATTCATTGCAAAGGAACCAAGGAATACCAAACCTGGAAACAAAATTTCTCATATTGAAATTTATCAAAAAGATAAAAATTAGTTCGTAAGTTCACAAAAAATGGCTACCTAAACCTGTTCAACATCAGACTGTACTTGCAATAAATGAGTTTATATATATATATATATATATATATATATATATATATATATATATATATATATATATATTAAACACGAAGCAACCAAGAGGGGGAAAAAAAAAACGAAGTATGCTATATTTGTTTCAGCAGTTTCCACTTTGCTGGTTTTGCTTGCAAAAGAATATCAATAATACCTGATCAACCAATTGCCTTGCATGCAGCGCATGTGGATTAATTGCAGAATCTTTCTCTGCATCCCTCCTCATGATGTCAAGAACCCTGGAATATTGCACAGGTAAGATGAAAGGTTGAGATGAGTTCTTTTGTAAAATTAAATCCCTTTATTATTCACAAATCATGATGCATATTACTTTTTTAAAGAGAAAAATGGCATATGGGGATTTCCTCCTGCTGTTCATATTTTCACAATACTTTCTGATGGGGTAAGAAGCTGCACATTACATGCCCAACCAAATGTGCATAGTGTAAAGAAAGCAATTTGAAGTCACATATAACTTGAAAGAACAATACTTTTCTAAGATTAATGAATAAGTACTCTTCCAAAGATACACAAACTGTTGCAAACAATAACTTAAGGAAGAATAAATCGAACATTCTCCATTTCTTTTTCTTGACATGCAGAATATCCTTTATCAACAACTTACCATTACTAAGATAATGAGATCATTTTCAGGATCATCTCTGTATAGTGTTGAATCCAATAGTCAATTATATTTACCAAAAAAAGAAATAGTCTATTATATAGTGAATCAACAACATTAAAAGTCATAAATCTTTTCAAATGATTAAAGATAACATCTCTCATTAATGCGAACCCACACTACTACATCTTAGATTCACTAAACATACCACGTAAGCATGTTAGACATACACAAAAGCATGAAAAATGAAAGCAACTTATGATTACCTGGAAGCGATTTCTGAATAAACATCTGCAGGTTTGTCTCCTGTCACCAAATTGACTGCCTCAGCTCCCAACTACAGTGAATGTAAGTGCTTTTGTAAGAAAAAACACAAGAATGTAAAAGCCACCCTCCACAAAATAAAATACTAAAATTATTGAGCCAAAAAAGTCTAGCTAATTCACACAAGATGCATAGTCCACTAGTATTGAAAAGAAGATAATAAACATTGGCCAAATCCAATTTGGGTAAGAATTCCAAATTCAAGTACTTAGAAAAAAGAACTTATACAAAATTTCATTTGAGCACCACTTCAACATGTACTAACTATATATCTTAACTGATAAGCTCAGTTATGGCACTGCTGTTGTCTTTGTTGTAACTTGTAACTCAGCAAAAAAATGTAGCATACATTAAGCATGTTTGATCAATGACTAATGCACACAAGTGAAGCAGAACATGTACCTTATAGTCACATAACATATAAAATAACTGAATAACAATAATAAGTGAAAACTCATGCCAAATAAAGATTATGACATAAGATTCAGTTTGTAATTTCAAGAATTTCAGATAGTATCGATCTCAGTTACATGCTTTTAAAGGACACAGGATGCTCATATATTTCATGTATGCACCTCCTACTCCAATTGGTTTGAACATAACACAGCAACCCCAATAGCAAGCTAATTAGATGGAGGCCTTGAGTAATCAGAAGGATGAAGAACAAGTCTTTTGTAATCGGCATTAATAAAGTAAATACTCACTAATAATGGGTTCTGAACCCATATACCTTGTCTCTTCCAAGTGCAGCATAATGTTGCAGGCCATTGCATGATCCATCCTGCAAATATGCAATAAAGTCAATCCAAAATAAAGATGAGGTCTCACAATTTGATGGCTCAAACACACTGACAAACTTGAAGATTTGATGCAACAATGACCTACAGAAAAAAGAAAAGGAACAAAAAGAGAGGGAGGAGGGGCTCAATAGACTATCATATGCATAAAAGTACTGAATCAAAAAGCATATCCTAGTGCCTCCACTAAAAGACTTGGAAGCTCCAATGCATACCAGTCTGGCCAATCCTAGAGAACCAGGTCTATTTTAGCTATATATTCAAACAAAAGATGAAGTGGACATGCTATATACACTTGGCTCAACAAATGGTTTCTTTGATACTTTATGACCCATCAAATTCAAATGCAGATTAGCTAATTAATTGCAAAACATGAAAGCACTAAATAAACAAGAATTCATATCATGAAAACATTCGGTGCCTTCATCCATCTACATCTGAGGTTCATATAGAAAGGACAAAAAGGACCACCTAAGAAAACTAAGTCATCACATTTGGGTTTATACAGGGAGGAAATGCCTAGGTGCTTATTTCTACTCAAAGGACAAGTCGATGTTTGCATGTAAGTTATGGTAGACTGAAATGCAACATTCTAACATGTCTTTCCTTCTTTAAGAAACACTAAAAATACCAAGTTATTTGTTTCTACTCCAAGAACAAGTGGGCATTGGCATGGAAGTTTCCTTAACATTCTAGCATGTCTGCCCTTCTTAATTTTGTGGATCCTAATACAGAACCCTTAAGAACCATAGACAACATTCTGCAAATTCCAAGATGAAAGACTGAAATCTTTGATTTGCTAATTGTAAATGCATGCATGTTGCAGAAATGATAGTCTCAGAAGGAAGGATTTCAATCTATATTGCACAAGTATACTATACCTTATTCATCCAAAAAAACTGTTCTATACCCTAACTGAGAAGAAATGTTTGCGATTAACCAGTACTCCCTTAGAAGGCATATTAGTTAATACATGTCATCAGCTCAGAAAGATCCTTTGCTTGGAACAGCAAATTAATCACTCAGTTCACAACAATCAAGACAGTCTAAAAAGTCATCTAATCAACCATTGAAGTCTTATAGAGTATGTAGTACATACCTGGTGGACAGGCATATGTGAAGGGAAAGTCTTAGGAGACGAGCTTCTCAATGCATCGGTAAGATTCATGCAAGCTGCCAAGCATTGCAAAGGATCCTCTGCATCCATCCACCACCGCCTTCCTTCTAGAGGCCGGTCAGCAGAGTCAAATATATCATCTAGGTGGTTTTCAGTGAATGCAATTCGACCATCGTCGGATAACTTGTCCACACCACCAGCATATAAATTTGCTAAATGTATCTTCAGCCAGCGTAGGCCTGATGTTCCAAGAGGGCGTCCTTCTGCAAACTCCAGAATGCCTCGACACAGATCCGACCCAAGATGGTTCAAATATGGGTGCATTGGATATGCACGACCTCGAAAATCAAGGTTGTGTGGATAATAGAAGCCCTCCTCATCCTTCATTTTCCGTGCTACCTGCTCGGCATGAACCGAATACATGATTGCTGCAATTCATAGAAATAACAAACAACTGCTCAGCGATTCAACCAAAAGCTTCTTACAGCTAGTTTAAGCTCAATGTCGCACCGCTGTGAATGCATTTCACCGTTTTCTTTCTTTGCATTCTTCACTTTCCATCTCCATTTACGCAACTCTGCTTCATCTTCTGTATCTGGTTGTTCTGGCAAAGGAATCTTTATAGGAAAATTGTGAAAATTAGCAAACAAAAAAAAAAAAGTGAGAGAGAGAGAGAGCAAGAGAAAAACAAAAAGAAGAAGAAGATAGATAAAAATTCTCCCAGATGGAGACACCCACGTCTTCACGGTCAACTAAGCCAGCAAGATGACCTCCACTAGCCCATATTCGGTCCACAATAGAAAGAATCCTCTTATTTATCCTCCATTTGGTATTTCCAAGAGTATCCAGGGCCTTAAGTCCAAAAATACATAGAATCATCGTCAGCACAACATATATAAACTGTAAAGTGCATGCATGTTTTGGTAAGAAAGGATAAGTAATGGCCAAAAAACCTCCTGAATGGGTTCTCTCATCCATTTAGCTTAACAGGGAAAAAGTCTTCCTGTTTTTGCTAAGATCAATGAAGCTAACTTTGATTAAACATTAATGTTCACATACCTCAAAAACAGGTTCCAACTGACTCCCAGGAGCCCTTTTAACAGCTTCCCGTTGTTGTCTTGCTCCATGGGTTCGCATGACATAAGATGGTAAAAAAAAATGAGCACCTTTGTCATACCTGACATAAAAGAATTAATCAGCAATTAACTGGGTGATGAACAAAATATTTGCAGGGCAAATACTGAATTCCAGAATCACAAGCAGTTTTTTTGTTTCTTTTTTACAAGAGGAAATAGGATTGGATATCCATTCCTGCACATAGCAATATAGCACCCCAAGGCACTTTAAAAAAGCCATCAAGATTTGTCCATGAAGAGATACTAAAGATAAAAGACATTCCATTGCTGACATATAGAAAATAAAGAATTAACAGTAATCCAGAGCAAAAGAATTGAACAGTGTACCCAGTCCAGTTTAAGGGTGGCACCAACATGGGCATGTAAGGAATTACCATATGCCTAGCCTGTCCAGAAGTACCTCAAATTAGTCTCAGTCATCAAAAAGTGAAGGAAATGAAAATGGGATGAGAATGTTTCTGACTGACAAACTAGCAGCAAGAATGTCCAAGTGAAATATGCAACTTACTGTCTTTTCTAAACCTTTGCAAACCAGTGGATCACATTCAATAATGCCGTATCTCCTGCTTCCTTTCCTAGACAAAACAAAAATAAAGCAAAATCACCTGCTATAGAAGGTGAGAAAGTATGGTCACAGACACACACACACACAGAGGAGAGAGAGGTGAGGCAAGTTTTCTCACTGTGAATCTTTCATAACAGTTTTGAGGGTATGCCTAAATGCAGGACGGATATCCGGGGGAGCATCGCCTAATGGCTGATTTGGGGGTTGTATATAAGCAGTTTCTGTTAACAACTGAATCAGACGGCATCCAACCTGAAAGAAGACAAGAACCATGATCCATCAGACTAGATTATAACAGGTAGGAAAACTATGCTCTGGAAAAAGCAGACCTTGACATGATTTTCCTGACCCCAAGGTTTTGACTCATTTTGTGCTTTCACTATCCCCTTTAACTGCTTCAATTTCTGCTTTTTCATCAGATGACTAACCCTTTTTGTTAGTCTCTCCTGTTCATCAGTCACCTGCCGAGGCTGATCATCAGATTTCTGAAGATCAGATTCACTTTCAGCAGTCTTATTTTTGGAGGGTTTCTTCTTTGTCTTCTCCAGAAACTTGTGTAGCATAGCCTAATCAACAAAATGATTTAAAAAGTTCAATAGACCAACAGCTTGATGGAATGTCAATAGAAAGCAACCAAACGCAGTAAATTCAATCAACCTAATCAATTGAAATAACATTTTAAGGGCATAAAACCAATTGATTTCAACAACAAATTACAAGATCCAATGTGATTATCTCCAGTCTGATCAAACATTGCATGAAATATACAGATGGACAACAACATAATCTCACCATACCAAATTCATCATTATGTATCATATTTACCTAGCACAAATTGGCTTTAGCCTAACAACAAATTCACAAGATCCAATGTGATTATCTCCAGTCTGATCAAACGTTGCATGAAATATACAGGTGGAGAACAACATAATCTCACCATACCAAATCCATCATTATGTATCATATTTACCCAGGAAAAATTGGCTTTAGCCTACGTTCCTTGGCTTATTTCCCTATCTTTGCCCTCATGTCCCCTATAGGTTGAAGAGCTAGTGAACTTCCTACAATAACAATCTTACACAATACAGTAAATTGAGCTAAATAGATACATTTAGAATATTTTGAAGGTTAGGTTTAAATAAGTTTTCATGGCATTAAATTCTAATCTAGCCTCTAGGCAGAAGGGTGTTGTGTTCAAATCCTGTAACCCTATTTCAACCAACCATTTGTGTCTTTTAATCAATACCACAGTCCATACCAACATCTAAGGCATTAGGCTTTCAAACGAGTTGGCTACACTTGAACCCCTCTGGCACAATCCTCACTAGTAACAATTCACAATACTAATCAATTTAAGCACAGGATTCCATTGTTCAACAACTTCCATCAGAAGAAAATACATAAACAAACTTTCTAAAAAACGTGAGAAGTTTACCAATGCTAAATTCACACACCTCCTGTTCCAGGGCTTCCCCAATTTGGCAAGCAGCATGGACAACCCTACAACTACCATTCCCGCCATCAGTAGTCATCAACAACCCCATTAACTTATGCATTGTGATAACAGCCATCTTATCAGGCGGCAAAACATCAAAGTACAAAGCATGAGATGGCTTAACCTTCTTGGTCCTACACAGTCCCTGTTCAGTGGCAATTGCATCCCTAAGAGGCTCAAACCAACCAAGAAACAATGACTTCATGTAAGGCAAATTTGGTGCAAGCTTATGCTCACACATATCCATCAACAACTCTTGATACTCTTTAGCTGCCTCTTCCCATGCTTCCGTCTCCATTTTGATTTGCCTCTTCTTTAAGGCATTGTACTTTAGCACCGTCATACCATTCACCATTTTCTTAGGCTTATTCGCAAAAGACTGTGACTTCAATAGTGATTGTGATTGTGATTGTGATTGTGATTGCGATTGTAGTTGAAATTGTTCTTCAATGTTTCTATTCATTTCCTCTACTAATTCATGTAACTCATCGGACCCCGATAAGTCCTCTTCGGAAGCAATTGCCTCCGCAACACTACCATAACTGCGCAAAAACCTACTAAAGACTGAAAAATGAATCGACCCAGTTGAGTTTTCGCACTTGGGTGGAGTTAAGCCGTGATCTTTAGATAAGAAATGACCAATTTGGTGAAAAGCTAGTGACGGGTCACTGCAAAAATTAGGGCTTGAGGTGTTTCGGATGATTTTATGAATGGTGGTGGAAGTCTGAGAAGCGAAAAAGGGTCTGATGGTTCTTGAAGAAGCATGTTTGGCCAAATTCCTCCACATCTCTGTTATTGTGTGTGTTGATGGAAGTCAGTTTGAAAGATGGGGTTCGACAGAGGGTGGAGACATGCAAATGGGAGTGTGGATCTTGGGAGGAGAAGCAAAGAAGAAGAACCAAACTACCAAAGCAGACAGCCGCCTCTAAACCCTGCTTAAAACCTATTGTTATGTTACGGGAGGTCTTGCGTTCCCTTGTCATGTTGCAACATGGAACGATATCCAAGACACAGCCCACCCGCTTGAATAGGTCGGTCCGATATGGATAGTCCGTTTACCCGGTGTATTATATTATTTATAAAATAATTATTAAAAATAGTCTTTTTAAAGATAATTCGTTTACGAGCTTCTTGAAAACACATTTCACACGGAACCAATTTTTCAATTTTTTTTTTCAATGATGTTAAAATTTGAGAAGAAGAGAAGAGATTCGAATTATAATTCATCTCAACTGAAGATAAGTGATGATGGTACTAAATTATAATAGTATTAATCATTAGGGTCAAGAAAAAAAAAACCATAAATCAAACTAAACTAAAAAATCGATTTTTTTTTAAATAGTTTGATTCACGATTTGTTTTAATTATATATAAATAGTCCGTTGTTTAATTTAAGAAATCTAATTGAATAGAACCATTTTGAATCAAATAAAACCGATTAGTTAAACAAAAAAAATTCACTCAATTGATTTGTACTTCTTTTTTTTCGTCAATCTTTGTGGATTTTTTCAAAATTTTTCATATCTTATTTCTGAGTTAATTGTTAAGTAAGTTCCATCCTGAATTTTACATTTAGGAATTTTTTTTTTCTTATAAGTTTTCAAATTAAAACTAATCTTAATGCTCTTTATATATATCCCACATCTCTTTTTTTAGTTTTTAATGTGTTTCTTTTATCTTTTTCATGTTGCTTTTAGATAGATAACTCTACTCTTCTATCTTATTGTTGTTCGTTAGAATAGAATCTCTTATCATTGTATAATCAAGTTAAGTTTGTTAAAATCTTATGTAATTTTTTTTATAAGTATCATTACACATGATATATGTATGAGAAATTAATTAAAAATACATAAAAGTTTAATGGAAATGGAATTATGTTATTGGAGATAAAAATAATTAAGAAAATTTTTATACAAACAGTTCAAAACGTAAATCGAATCAGTTTTAATTAAACATAAACATTTTAGTGAGTGGTTAAAATAAAGGTCACCATTATAATACTATTAATTTTGTCTAACATGGCCATTAAGAGACACATAACACTCACGTGACGCATACATTGCATTAATGTAGAGCTTATACTACACTTATATTTAAATAATAAATAAATAGAAAAAGTTTTAAAATATCTATCATGTCCCAAAACAACAAAGCCATAATAGTTTCATTGGTCAAACCATTATATGATAGAAGTTAACACTTCAACCATTATCTTAAACCTGATTTATATAAAATATATACGATTAACCGGTCTTGAAGTAAATAATTCATAAATTAAATAAATTATGTACCTAAGAAAGTATGAAAATATATTTATATACATTAAGATTCAAGTATTACAAATAATGTTTATAAAGTTTCATCATATTATATTTCTTAAGTAATACATTATTTGAAAATGAAAGATTCTAAAATAACAGCTAAAACCTTAAAAATATATCTATTCATCAAATGTGTTTCCTTACTTTTTAAGATCCAATAATTGCTAGCTTTAAGGTGAATATAGGCTGCTTTCTAACTTGTACTTACAATAATATTTATAGGAATATGAGCAATTAATAGCTCAATAAGTTGGAATGAAAACTCAAAACTATACATTATTCACAAATACAGTTATCCACCAAATTAGTTAAATACTATACATATACAAGTAAATGTTATTATACGATGTTTCCAGTTCATCATAAAATTAGAGAAATTACACCCGGTTTAATCCGGGTTGAGGAGTTTTCATTTAATATAACAGCTTATGATCAAACCCAACTTTGTGCAATAGGAACATCACTTCTCCTACAATTACCTTCGAACCATTGACTTCACCCTTATCGCGACCTCTTCACTTGTTACTTAGTTTAACTAAGAATGAAAAAGGGATCAATTATGCTATTTAGAGCTATCCATTTCAAATGGGTTTGTATTTGACCAGAGAACCTTAAGTTTCCCTTAATGGATTGTTATGCATATCCGATTTAGAATTTCAAGTTATATAATTAATTAGTCTGGTTTAAGGTATTTAATCATTCCAACAAATCATACAAATACAAGATAAGGTAGCAAATCAAAATCATATTATCAAACTCAGAAACAAACACATACGTACCGCTAACTAATCAACATATATAATTAAGTACAATTTTAAGTCTCCAAGTACTAAATATTAGTACTCCAAAATATAATAATATATTAATTCCAACTTACCTTAATTCTTCACTTACTCACTCAATATGCGACTCACACAAGCCATCGCTAATAATCTCTATAATACAAAAGTTATTTCAATTTTCACATAACTGCCATAGATTAATTTTATCCTACAACACTTATTATTATCTTTAGTTTAGGGTTTTAGTATACTTAATTGTTCAGGTTTTTTAGTTTCTTAAAGTTATTCCTAATTTAGGCTAAATTCTTATTCAGTTTTGAAGTTAGTTTCTAAATTCGGTTTTTAACTTAGTTTTTTATTAGAAATTTTATACGTAAACCTTAGATAATCATTCTAACCAATAATATAAAATTAATCACATTATTTTTGGGTATCCTAAATATCGTTTGTGGTCTCTAACCAATATTTTAGTTCATACGGTATATCTTAATCCTAATTTAACTACTAAATTTATTCATGATATTAGAAAATTTTACATTTTTCATATAATTACCCTAATTTAAGTTTCTTACCAAATTTATTACATATTTCTATTATTAGTATAATATCAATTTTAACCTCATATTTTTCTACTCGTAAATTTCTTATACTTACATATTATATATTATTACATAATATGTATATAATATACATATCTAATATCCCCCCATCACTTCAAATATCATCTCCCAACATCAAATAATATTTCAAAATATTTAAATTCATTCCAAATCATAATTTATATCTAATTACCCTAAATTACAAAATTAACATCAAGTATACCATTTTACCTATTACATGTATACTACATAATACCTTAATAATTACATTTAACACCCTAAATGCTACAAATATCATACTACATCAAATTTCAATATCTTAAAATATATAATTATGTAATAAATCAGTAATTATGCCTTTAATTACCTAATTAGCCCAAAATTACCCATTTTATACATCATTTTAAGAATTAAAAATCATCTAAAATTTTTTTAAATAATTTTTTGAAAAATCTCTTCATAGCACTATTTTAAATGCTCTAACTAGTTTATACAAAAATTTTGAGCTTAAAATTACACTCTTAAAATCATTTATTTCTAATTTGAAATGCATTCAATTTTGTACGGTTTCTTAAGCACCATATATTTTCAGATATAATTAAATCTAACCAATATTTTTCACTGAATTTACATACAATAAAATATCAAAATAATAATATTCATAATTTTTTAGATAAAATTAATAATTTAAATAAAATCGAGCTGAATTTAGACTCATTTGACTGTTGGACTTCCAGCCACCAATGGTGGTCTTAAGGGTGTCGACTGATCCAAGCGGTAGGTATAGGGTGTGGTGGTAGCAACGGTTCAATTCGAGTTAGCTCTAGGTCATAGGTTTAGCCTAACTACCTTAATTACACAAAATTTTTTTTTTTAAAAAAAAAACCTTAATCCTCTATTTTTTTATTTTCTCAATTTTTCTTGCTTTCAAAATAGACTAAATGAGCTTCTGATTTAATTTGGGTATTTATAGAGATGCATAGATTTTTTTTCGCATTAATTTGATTTGACATTGGCTTTATTTATCCTTTTCTACTTTTATTTATTTAATTTTGATTGATTAATTTTGTTTATTTCATTTCCAATTTGCCACAACCAATTTCTAGACATTTCCTCATTTTTTAATAATTTTTATTTAGTTATTTATAAATTTTATTTACTTATTTAGTATTATTTTAACATATTTCGGATATTTTTAGTAATTTCGCATATTTTTACCTATATGTTAATTTATATAAAATACAAAGAAAATTTCATAAATATTATTTATATTATTTCATGATTTTCAGTGTTCATAAAATTTATTTTTATCAATTTGTTAGTTATCGGAACTCATTTTATACGTTTCTAATAAATAACAAATAATATACATATAATTCGATATTACATTATTTAATTATTTATTTTCTAAAATCCAAACTCAAAAGATCATTTTTATTAATATTTCTAACTTTGTTGTAAAATTTGGGCTAGATTGGATAATTTGCTCGATCGTCTCAAATTCTACGAATCAAACCCTAAGTAGTTGATTGTAAAGCTTACAATATTTACAAAAACTACTAAAAAATAAAGAAATTTTAAGAGATAAAAGAGGAAATGAAAAATTTTAAAAAATTAAAAATGGACTGGTATTTTATAAATATAATATATATAACAATAAATTAAACAAAATAATTAAAAAATCTAAAACAGAAAAGAAAAATGTTCAAAAATTAAAAATAAAACTAACCCCTACCCTTTGGTTGGCCGATTTGCCTTAAATTCTTAAGTCATCAACCTACCCAAGGATAGTAGCCAACTTAATGGCCAAATATTTTTTAAAGAAAAGGAAAAATAGTCTAAAACCCATTAGTTCTCCATCTGATCTTAGAAACCAACCACCGCTCCTACTTAGATGTGTGCAAACGAGTTAAATGGGCCAACCCGACCCTGTCCACTTTAGCCCATGGATTAAATGGGCTAAGCGCATTTGGCCCGCTTTTAAACAAGCTAAAAAATATTGACTCTAACCCACTTTAAAAGCGAGCTAAACGGGTCGGCCTATAAACTAAAAGTATAAATTTATTAAACGGGCTGATCCAAATCAACCAACTTTGACTCACGGGTTAAACGGGTTGGGCTAATTTGGCCTACTTTTAAACAGACCAAAAAATTTTAACCCTAACCCGTTTTGAAAACGAGTTAAATGGGCCGATCCAAGAGCCAAAACCCATTTGCACACCTCTACCCCTAATACTACCCTTCGCCTTCGCCCTCACCTACCCCCACCCAACTCTCCCTTTTTTTTTTTTTTTTCTTTACTTTGGTTATAGAGTAGTCACCCATCACTAAGATAAATTTAAGGTTAGAGTAGCCATCCTTAGGCCCTGGAGTGGCCCCTTTTTTTTTGTTTTTTGGAACTTTTTCCTCCCTTTTTTTTTATTTTTGATTCTTTTGTTATTATAATTTACTAATAATAACAATGAATATTACTATTTAGTTTTTAATTTTCTTATTTTTTATATTTTTTTATTTCCTCTTTTATCTTTCAAATTTTTCTTTATTATTTTAGTATTTCTAAGTTTTTTCACTTTACTTATTATTTAAATATAAATGTAAGCATCATACTATGTGAGCAACATATGTCACTTAAACAACCATATCAAAAGAAGCCATTAGTGTTATTACAACAACTCTTTATTTTAAACCTTCAATAAAACTTTAATCCTTTATTTAAATTTTTTGAAATCTTAATCCTTAGTTGAATTTACTCTCAAATATTAATACTTTGGTATAATTTTTCTTATATTTATGCTAAAGGTGCATATGAACCACATATCTTTATTAAAAACTTAAGGTACATAATAAAAGGGTATTCTCCATCCTATATTATTGGAGAATCAATTTCACTTTCACTTCTATAATTTTTATTTACCTCTCATTTTCCCTTTCTATGTATCAATAAAAGAAAATCATACTTAAAAATAGAAATTCATTCTTAAGCCTATTAATCATGCCTTTGCTACTCAATTTTAAACTAAAGTAAACGACTTTCTAGACTTTCTTTATTTTTTTAAGAATAGACGAAGTTTATATTCATTTAAATAAGAGTTACAAAAGAGAGGCTAAAACTACAACAGTTTTTTTAGTTGTAACAAAAGGCATGAGGTCATATTGCAAAAACAGTGAAACTTTATGCGATGGAACTAGCATGATAGCTTCTTATGTTAACTTTTTCCTCGCTTCATTAGCCCAAAAGGCTACTACCTTGATCACTTCCCTTGGTACAAAAAACCTTATAATTTCTTATAACTTTACCATCCTTTCCCTAAATATAGAAATTACATGTGAAGCAATGAGTAAATTAGTTAAGATGCTTATTAGCAAGTCTATGATTAGTTTTGTGTCCATTTGTATCTCAAGTTTCTATACCCTTATATTTATGCAAATGTCTAATCCTTAAAACAACTCATATAACTCAACATTTAATGTATCAATTTGGCCTAATTTACACATATTACCAGCCACATATTGTCTTCTATCATTCCTTACAGTTTCATTATTGCCTTGCTGTCTTTAGGTAAGAGAGAAGCATCAAAGTTGAGCTTCATCTAATCCTCTAAAGGAGTACTTCAAGATACATTTCTATAATATTATTGCTTAAGTTTTGCTTTACTGAAACAATTTGTAGCCTAATGCTCATTTGCAAGACTTTTGGCTACTGCCTATGCCTTAGACAAATCCTTTTTCCATATTATTTTCAAAAATCAGTTTATTTTTTTACTTCTAGATTTTCCATAAGAAGAAGATAAATACTGAGGGTTTGCAAGATATTTCTTATTTTCCTATTTATGGTAGAATGCTCTATTAGCCATTGGCTTAGTGAACCTTCCAAGTGTGCATGAATTCCTTTATGTTGTAGGAACCATATTGTGTCATGGTTGGTAATAAGAGCATACAAAACACTTTCATCTACTGACAAGCATTTAGGCCAATTTTGAACTCCCATGTTATGTCATACCAATTGAGTGGTTATAGGCAATGCGTCAAGATAAGCTCGCCATAAAAATACTTATAACTTGAGTGGCACCTATAGTTCCCATATCCAGCTATAATTTTCCTATTACATACAATTATGTTAGACCATATAATTCCTTAAGATTGAAACATGTGCCTTAGTCTAGTCCTATTCGCATATATGTTATCTAATTTTGTAGACAATATGGTCCAACCTTTTCAAAAATTAGTTGAGAAGTTTCAAAACCAATTGCGCCTTCTTTCTAGGAAGTAATACTCTTCCAAGCTTAAGCAACTATAAGTGTTTCCCTGTCTCATCCCAATAGGCCTTTTATGTAGCTTCTAAGAAACCAAGGTCTTATCCACTTATCATGCCAAAAACTTATCTTATCACCATTACCTAATTGGATGGGACTATGCTCCAACAAACTTGAATTTCTTCTTACTACACTCTTCTAAAGAGGAGATAAGTTTGGTAACATTAGCAAAGTATTGCCTAATACGTAATTCTTGTATTTATGAGAGCAATATTTACTTCGTAAGGTAGCTTTTTGGTGGAAAACCCAAGATATCTTTATTTCTTAAGGATTGTTACATACACTTAGATTTGTGAAATCAAGTCTTCCACATTTCCTAAGCTTGCAAATTTGTTCCCAATTAAGCCAGTATGTTTTATTAGTATGGTTTGTTTCGCTCCAAAGAAAGGATCTTGTGAGTTTATCAATACTCTCTAAGATGTTAGATGGTAGGCTCATTGCTTACACATAATAAGTGGGAAATAACATTTAAAATAGACTTAATTAGAATAACTCTTCTTAACATGCTTAACAGTTTACCTTTCCAACCCATCAACTTATTATACTTTCTTTCTTTCATCTTTTCTTCTTGTTTCAACTTCGACCACATAATTCTTCCTAAACTCAATTTTCTCTTTCTACCGTAAATTTTCCCTTTGAAACAATAAGAAAAAATCAATTTTTATGAATTGTACGCATTGAGATCGCAATTAATCATAATATTTATCTAATTTGTTATTAAAAGCTTCTACACTATAGAATTATTGATATTGCAAGTTCACATTATTATAAAATTAAATATTTATAAATAAGTATAGATACTAGATATTTTTACGAATTTAACTTTACATATTAGGGTTTTCACACTTTAACACTTTATAATTTGAATATACTTTACATCTATCTACCTAAATTAATAAGTGGATACATGCTAGTTTATGATTTGTACATAACAAATAATTTATAAAAATTATATATTATTAAGTAAAAAGTATATTTTTAGTTCTTAATGTTTCACTATTTTTCTATTTTAATTCTAAACCAATTTTTTTTTATTCAAAACTTATCAAGCCTAAATTTTCGATTTCATTTTCCTTAATTCGATTTTTATTAAACTCTAACTCATTCAATATTAACTATCAATTAAGAATTAAGAAAAATATATATATTTTTTAATTTGAATAAATTAGAGTTGCTAGTTTAAAATCAATCCAATTGACTTTAACTTAACCATTAGTCAGTAGAAAAATCTTTTAAGAAAATAATTTTTCGAAGAAGTAGAGAAATTAAACTTGGGAGCTAACTTGTTAAACCTTAAATGAGTACCACTTAACTTTTCGAATTCAATTTTATTTTTCAAAATACCCTATAAACAAGGAAAAATAATTCTAAATTTACAAATAAAGAAAAATAATTTCATTCACAAAAAGTGAAGATAATAATAAGAAATTAAATTTATTTATAGAAGGGAAAAAAAATTTCTATTTTAAATTACCCCATGATAGCTATATACCCTCTAATAGGAATTAGACTTTTCGTAATTTGGTTTTTTGTAAAACTTTAATTTTTTTTTTTTTTAATTTGTGAATATGATCAAGTTTACAGTTTTACCCATTTAATTTTACTGGGAAAAATTCTAAAAAGGAATCCTAATTTAGGAGTATTTATTTTTGGATAATTTTAAAAGAACATAATTAAAAAAAAAGAGTTTATTAATTTTTTTTTAAATAAGTCTTCTTTGAGTGATAAAACATATCTTTTTTATTTATCAGAAGACATAAATACATTAAAAAATAGAAGAGTTTTTAAAAATTTGGCAAAAATAAAAGGAAAAGGAAACAAGAGGAAAATATATTATTATTAAAAGGAAATCATTTTTCAATTAGTTAAATAAAATAATATAAATAATACATGGAATAAAAAAAATGACAAAGAAAAAAAAAGAAGGCTAAACTTAGTTGGGTTTCAAGTCACACGTAGGTTAGAACAGGGTATTTGGGTTAAATTCTTGGCTTAATTTTGGCTGCCTAAACTAGTCATGTGTGTCTCACATATGGACAAAGGCGAAGAAGACAACTGCGACTAATAATGCTCTACAAGTAGCTCTAAACGAAATTTTATGTAGGAAAAACTACTTTCATGTGGTTTTCATTAACAAAAGGGTGTTTCATGGTGATGTTTCACTATGAGGTAGTGTTTGTATTAGTTATAGGAGGTGGGTTTGCTTCTCAATAAATGTAACTATGTAAAAAGATCAGTTTTGAATCATGAATTAGCTTGGAGAGCTATTGAATTGGCTTAGTCTAGTCATGAGTGGGTTCGACCTAGAGTAGTTTGCATATTTTTTTTTTAATAAAAAAACTTAGCTTCCCGTAACTCCCACTATCCCTTACTATTTCTTACACTTTTCTACTTTATCTTATTATTTCATACTTTCTCTTTTCCATTCCACTTTTTTTCAAACAAATCCACATCCACACACTTCCTACTTGCTCTCACTCTTAAGTCTTTTCCTTGTTCACACACACGCATACACATTCATAACGTAATGTCAAACACCAAGCTTCACTTTCATTTAACAACAACATACATAAACAAAAGAAGGTATGTATTTCAATTTTCAACCAGTAAAAGAAAGTGGATGCTCATGCTTAGGCTCAGGCTCAATGTATATTGTGATGAGAAAATTTTCAGAGTATAAGCTTTGGTTTTTGTCCTTTAGCTCCATTATAGAGTTGGAAATTTTTGAAACATTCAAAATTTTAAATGTATTGCCCACGTCACTAAAGTTTCTTATAAATTAACATGCAAACTCAAAAATGCTCCTTTGTAAAATCTTTTAACTTCATTAATCCAACATGATACATGTTATCTATCTGCATTCAATATTTGCTCTCCATACTTTGCTCTCGTTCTCAAGGATCAGTTTTTGCTTGTTTCAATTTTCATGTTTTTGATATTATAATTCGTTTAAGTAACCATGCTTTCGTTGTTTTAAAAATAATTCGTATTTTTTATGTAAATATTTTTGCACGTAAATTCTTTTCCTATCTAAAGAGAAAAATCAAAATATTTCCATAAATTGTTTCTTCCAACATTCCTTTTCTAAAAACCAAAATATTTCCATTGGAAAGGAAAGGGGAAGGCTATGGCCATGGGTTTGTCATCTACACTACAATAATTCGAGGATGTACCAACATACCTAGAATATGACATCAAAATAATTCTCAAGACTGATGAGTAATAGATTGGTCAGTTGTTTAGAAGATCGAGACCTTCACGTTCAGGTAAGCATTTTAAACATGGTAAATCTAAAATGATTACTAAATATTTTTGTAAAGGTATAGACAAATAAGGGAACTCGCAAACGTGGGCACCTTTGGGGCAATCTTAAAAACAAACAAAAAAAAAATTCTCTTATTACCCCTTAATTTCTTTAGGTGTGAAATGGCTTTTTTTGTATCATTATAAATTGCACTATAATTTATATTTTTATTTGATAATTGTACTCTAATATGAGAAATAATATTTTGTAATATACAATTACAAAATACACTTTATAGCTGTGTTATAATTTATTTCTTTTAGCATTAATAGTATATTCCAAGATTCCTATTTTGCAATTTCTATTGCTTTGGTCAATCTTACTTAACAATGTAATAAAACAACATATTTATGTAGCTTAAATCAATTATTCCAAAATGGAAAAAAAATTGCACCAAAAGCAAAATTTTCCATTAACACATCATTACTTATTGACATAAAGTTTTATAATTATTTGATAAAAAAAAAAAGAAATACACAAATAGGTTATCACTTATTTATAGTAATTAAGAAAAATACGGAAAAATAAAAAAAAAATCAAAACCCACGGATCAAGAGCCATCGAACTGGCCCTTGAACCGTCGGTTTTACTAAACTAGCCCAAGCTTGTAGCCTTAAGAGTTGGGCTAGGTTCACTTCATTATTGACCCATGAATTAATGGTTTAAGGCCAGTTTTAAGCTAATTTGGCTCGACGAACACCTTTAGGTAGTGGCTGGAGATGAAAGGAGGACTAGTTTTAAGGTTCTAGTAGGCGACAAGCTCAACTGTGAGCTCACTTTGGAGAGATATCCACCCAAGGGTATTGGGGCGATAGGAGGCCGAGGGTTTGAAATGCTTAGTTGATAGCAATGGAGCTTAAAGGCATGGTAAAGGACATGAAGGATATCTACTACAAGCTTAGGGTTTGGGAAACGCTGCTATGGCAATTTTTTGATTTAAAAGTAGTTGTAGTGGTTGGAATTTTACACACACAGAGAGTAGCCATGGCTTACAAAGAGAAAGAAGTTGGGTAATAATGTTTTTAAGTGTTTGAGAGTTGAGTCATGCCTAAAACGAGCATTAGAGGGTCTATTTATAATGTTCTAAGCTTAAACGAGCTAAAACTACCATTAATGGTAGATTTGAGCATCTCCGATCTCTTGCTTGTAGGTGATTTCCTAGTCAATTTTGGTCTCTAATTTAGGTGAATTTGGATGTGTTTTGGGCTTGATTCAATAATATCCCATGAGATCTTTATGATTCCACCATTAATTAAGGGAAATATGAAAAAAATTGAAGGAAAGGTAAGAAAAAGGGTTAGTTGAGATGGTGAGTGCAGAAAAAGGTCATACATGACATCCCATTTTTTTTTTTTTGTATTTTGGAATTACGACCGACTTTTTTATTCTTGAAAAATATTAAAAATATAAATGATAAAAAATGGGATGTCTATAAAACCTTAACGTTTCCAAACATTTGCAAACAAATTCTTTCTATTATAAATCTAATACTTTTCTATTAGGGAAAGACACATTATTACGCCTCAATCTAAGAAATCATAATAGCTTCGCAGTGTAAATTAACATACGCTAGAAACTAGCCTTCTTAGCCACTAACGTAGATATAACCTATATGAGGCATTTACTACTCCACTACTTGGAAGCATTCAATTCAGTACCTGATTGGAATTAACCTGTGTTGTAACTTTTCAAAATAGTTACTGAAAATAAATTTTATAACTTAAATTCTGAGGAAAAATCAAGTTTTATAAATTATATGAAAGATGAAACCGTTAATTTAATAAAAATTTCAAGAACTATTTTGTTACAAAAAGATAAAGCGTCAACTAAAATTCTACTAAAATCCATAGACTTGTAGAGTATAGAATAAATCTCATTACCTAAAAACTAGGGGTCACTACAAGTTAATACAATCAATAAACCAAATAGAAATCTAGTTAGGTAGTCTTGATTCTTACTCCCTAACCCCATTCTCTAATCTTCTAGAACTTAAAGTAGTATTGGTGAATCTATTGGGAAACCTGTAAAACTGTTATAAGAGAATAAGTGATAACTTGCCTGGTAAGTGGGATAGAGACAATAGTACATATTCAACATAAACCAACAAGGGTTTTTAGGCAAGTTTAATTAAATGTTATGCATGTACAAATGTCATTGTACGGAGTTATCTAGTTCATCGTAAGATCATAGAAATTACACTCACTCTAATCCGAGTTGAGGAGTTTGACATCAATGCAATTCCTGGATCAAAATCAAATCGAGCCTTGTATAATGGAGAAACACACTCTGTTCGAGACTTTACTTTGAATTGCAGTCTCCAACCTCACTGTAACCTCTTTTCTTATCACTTAATTCGACTAAGGGTGAGAAGATAACCATTTCAGCTATCCTCATCTAAGGATCCGTATTTAGCTTGAGAATCCCAGTCATTTCCCATAATGGGTTATGATACAAGTCTAGTTAGTAATTAAGTCAAGTTTCTATTTTGATTCCTTTTGAAGTGGTTAGGTAATTTCAGATGGTTCAAAGCAAGTCATATCATAAAACAACTAATACATACAATCAAATACTCCATAACAGTAATATAATATTCAAATGCACACACTGCACATGCACATGCTACTCATTTACAATCGCAAGCAAGAGACATATTAAGGCCATTGAGCATTCTTAAGTAATACTTCAAAGTGCAGTGAAGCATTGATCCCATTTACCTTGATATCGATGCTTACTCTCCTTGTGCATCGCTCTTGTCTTTCTTTATTATCCTTAAAATTTAACATGACATCTTTAGTTTCCATCTAATATATAACATGCGTTCACTATGAACGCTCAAATACATTTTCAATTGTATTAGGTGAGTTTTTCTAAGGTATTTATTAAGTATTAGCTAAATAAGGTACATTTTGACTAAGGTTCTAATTTGATATAGGTTGTTGCCTAGTAGTACTAAACCAAGTTTTGACTTTAGTAAATTCTTAGAAAGGATAATTAGGAGAGTTTCTAATCTACTCTCTAACTCCCAAAATCCAATATTTAGTACCAATCATCTTCAAATTGCCAGTTGCTCCTACCTTTTGCACTTTCCATTAAACTACTTTTTGACCGAGTTTTTTACTTAGGTTTTAACCTAACCTTAAGGTATAGTTTATTGTCCAAGTGACATTTGACTCATGCTCTGATTCTGATAAAGATATAGAGTTTATGTACATTCTGATTCTCATATATAAGCTTTAGTAAAATACTTATTAGACGCTCATTTTTCTATATTATATTGATTAGTTTAATTATTTCATGAACCGCACTTAAAGGACATAAAAAGTTACTATAAAAACACATACATATCCAAAATTCAATCCACTTACATCAATGTCTGATGTACATTCTGCTTATAGACTATTTCTCATACCCCTCTACTATACATTTTGACGAACCTTCTAACTTACACAAACCATACTTTAAATTCTCAAATCACATAACTCCAGCATTCACACCCTTGTTCCCTTACTCCAACATTTTGGCCTAACACTCCAAATCTCAAATACAGTTGTAAACCAATATTTGATGACCTAATTACTCAATCAAACATCCATTTTAGGAAATTTCAACCACATACATATAAGATAGGAAAAACCTTAAAATTTAACTTTTGAATTTTTGAAAACTCTTTCCACAAAATCAAATTAAACATATTGAAATATTTGTACATAAATTTCGAGATTAAAACAACGTTATTTAAGCTATTGAAAATTAGAATTGAGGTTTGTTTTTTTCCTTAGTTTCCTAAGGAACACATACTATGACTTGGAATTTGAAGAATTTGGTTACATTTTGGATTCTACACAAAACATTACCTAAGGAAACAAAAAATTATAATTTTTAGAGGTCATTTACTATTTTTAGAAAAATAAACTCAAAATTAAGTAAAACCGAAACTTACCACTACATGTAACTTTAGCCACCATTTGGGGGTAGGGGTTTGTTGGCCAATAATGGAGCTACCTCCATTATCTTCAGGTGGTTTGGCTCACTCTTAAGTGGTGACTAACATTAGGAACTTATATTTCACCATAAATTGTCTTATTTTTTCTTAATTTTGCAAAAACCTTTATTTATACTTCCAAAGCCTCCTAATATTTTTTCCAAATCCTAAATTGCGTAAACAAATTTCCAGATTTAGTTTAGTGATTTAAGGGAGCTCTCTAAGTTAGTGGTGATATTTCTTATGCTTAAACATCACTTTTTCCCTTATTTTCTTATACTACTTGGCTACTAATCCAAACGTACAGTATCCCTTCCTTTTCCCAACATTAAGCCATGCCCCTACTTGTTTTTGGATGAACCTACAACTGTTCCATGCAAAAAGTTAATTTATTTTACTTAATCTTAATATAACATTTAGTATATTACATAATATATAATTATTTCCCTATTTCAGGTATACACTTATATATAGAATACTTATGTTATGCCCCTTTAAACCTTTTTGCTACTACTACATCTCTTCTTTTAAATTATTCCTCATTTTTCTCAATTATTTAATACAATTTTAGTATGCTTTTAGGAAATTTAAATAAGTACGAATATATATATTTATATATGTAAAATTACATAAAATATATATACAAACGTTTCAAAATAATATTTCATGTTATTTTATAATTTATACAATTTACATAATTTATCTCTATTATCTCATTAATTATCAAATCTCGTCTTACACATTACCAACATTTATATAGTAATGTGGTAATTTGCTCCTATTTTAGCTATATTTTTAATATTTATTATGTAGACACTCGATTTTGACTTTTAGTAGTTGCAGTTTTAGTTTTAGTTTTAGTTTTTTAAAATAGGGTCTTAACTCAAAGATAAGAAAAAAAAAATAAAAATTAAAAAATGATGAAAATGCAAAGAAAAAGAGAAAAGGAAAAATCTTAAAGATTTTTAGATTTTTTAAAAAGTAAATTATTTTAGGGTTAATTAGTTTTAGTCCAATTTAAATTATTATTTTAGAGAGTTGTGTGGTTTAAGTATAATTTAATTATATTAAAAATCAAGACATAAGCCAATGGTCTAACAGATAAGTATTGAAGTATGAGTATTGGATTAGTTTAAGGTTGTAGGTTCGAGTCTCGCTTGACACTTATGTGTTTTTTATTTTTCTATCTTTTTATTTTTTATAAAAAAGCTAGTTGAGCGTATGGGATTTATATGTAATCAAATTTTTTTAATCTAATCCGATCGGATTTGAATCGTTATAAAAGATTTTTACCTAGTTTGATTTTTATCAAAGTAAATTTGAATTGATATATATGCAGATCTAATTTGATTTTTATAAAATTGATAAAATTTTTAGGATTCAATATAATTTGTTTCATACTCTATAAATATAAAACGCATGGCATGAAATAAGGACACTGGCCAAAAAGAAAAAATGAGTTTCAGTTAGCCTGATTCCACTCCAATTCCCCACTACTACTCACGCAATAGCAAACATCACTCTCGCCCAACAGCAAACAATAACCTAACCCATTGATTAACACGAACGTCATTGCACATCCACACACGACAACTTTGCACAACCAACGTCTAGCACCTTAACATACTAAGACCATCGCATCCAACCAACATCAACCTCACATATGCCCCAATACACAACCTTAACGACCCTCCTTTTTTGACCCACTCCCAGTCACAACACAGCTATTCCCATGCAACAGTATGGCTACTATCACACACCGAGCAAGCCACAACAGTGCCATTCACAATCGCCCAAGCACAGTTAAACCGTTTTCCAAACAAATGCTACTACAACAACCCGACTCAACCGTCCTTTACGGGTAACAGCCGTCGTGCTGTTGAAGCACGACTGAACTACCTCGATCCACTTAAATCAACACCATCGTCCCATCGTGATCACCCAACCCCCTCTCTCTAGCTCCACTTCGACCAATAGCACAACGACTACCCTAAACACTTTGCAACCTTCATCGCAACACCACCCGCACATACTGCACACACGCTCACCGCAAGCTTAGTACTCCATAGCACCAATATGAGAACAACTCCTACGCACGGATCTAGTTTTCCATCAACGTAACTCCAGCCAAGATCACGTCTACTCAACGACCGTCCTTCCATGTATGGTGCAGCAATTCCCAAGCCATGAGCCTCTCTCTAACATACATTGGATTAGCGATGAGCTCCATCTACGTCCTACACTCGACAAATAACGCGTTGTATAGCGAAGATGCAACCAGTTTCTTCTTCGGCTCACTAATCTACAACCACACACCATCCACCTTCCACGCACATACATGAACACATCGTCGTCTGTCATTCATGTCTGCTGGCCGACTGTCCTTCCGCACATAATGTAGTACACAACTGCAACTTCACTGCGCAATTGAACAAGAGAAGTCCAGGTTCAGTTTTTCTTTAACTGTTTATTATTATTATTATTATTATTATTATTATTATTATTATTATTATTATTATTATTATTATTATTTTACTATTATATTATTGTTATTTTATGGGTTGGTTAACATAATGAATTATGCATACTTTAGTCCTAGGAGATTTTTAGTAGTTTTATATGCCAAGTATATTATATGATATGACTTTATTTAGTTAGATAATTGTTTAATAAGTAGAGATGTAGATGTGTGTGTGTATATATATATATATATATATATATTAACTTAAGTATTCTTTTTAGCATGGTTATATAATAGTAGTTATATGGATATAAACATATAGATATATTAGTTTAGGAATCATTAAGATTAATTTTTTATTATATATATATATACATTGTTATATTTTATTAGTTAAAATAATATATAATATGTGCATATGTTAGTTTAGGAGTTTTAGTATTAGTTCTTATATAAATTTATTATATGAAATTATTTTATTTTTGGTAGATAGTTATATATATTAGTTTAAGGATTGTTGGAATTGGTTATATTTTTAGGATTAGGTCTTATTTAAGGATTCATCACGTAGAAAGTCATTTTTTTTCTTTAACTAAAAATTAATAAAAGACCCCTTTTAAAGATAGGATTTTTTAGAGCATTTTCTACAAAATAAAATCAACCAATAATTAGGGCCCTTTTAGATTTTTTTTTGAATAAATTGAATTGATTAAAATCGTAAATTCGGCTGGTTTCAAAATTAAAATAAATCAACACCTTAAAATTTTTTGAAAAGAACTACGGTTGTTTAATTCCGTTTAGTGGGTACGTAAGTATCTTTAAAATGACGATAAAATTTGTAGAAACTTAAGTTCTTTTCTTCTTTTCTTTTGTTTTCTTTTATTTTTTATTAATATTTTTTTAAAAAAGATAATTTGAAAAACAAACCTAATTTCAAAAAATCGATAGTAGCACTCATTAGGGTTTAATAGGTTAACCCCTAAATTCAGAATCCTCCGTTTTTTCATTCAAATTGAAATTGAAAATCGATAGCCAAATTGTAATCAATCCACCCAACTGATTACGGTTTCTTTTCTTTTTCCCTAACTCTGATCAGGTAGCGACTCCAAATTTTTTTTTTAAAAGTAATGAAATTTCTCAAATTTTTTAGTCGATGATTAATACTGAATAGATTAGAGTTTAGTATTAATTAGAAAGTAGGAAATTGAATTAAATAAGAAAACCGAATTTCAAGCTTAACATATTATATTTATATTTTTTAATTTTGATCCCACAAAAATTTCTCAACTAATATTTTCAAGCCCCTCATAAGTTTTTAGTCTAATCAAGCTATCTTTTTGAATGTCTTAAATTAGCTACTAAACTTAGTCACGCCAGTACAGGTTCATACATGTGCTATAATTCAATTATTTTATAAATTTATAATAAATAATATAATAACATATTTAAAAATATAAAGTAGTAAAAAATTCAAAACTTTGAAAATTAATATTAAAAAAAATTGTTGGAAATATAAAAAATAGTTTTGACCATCATTTGTGCTTAGAATGGTCAGAATGGCCTCTAACTAAACGGTAGGTCATGACCTACACTTAAAACGGTAGTTTATTCGATACATTTATGGTAGTGAGTGAGTGGATACTACAAGTTGAAACTTAAAAATAAAAAGAAAAGAAAAATTAGCTAAAACCTTGTATTCTTTTTTTCTTTGGTGCTAAGCGGTTACTCGCTACTTTAAGGAGTCATGCTTAAATGATCTACCTTTTTTAGTAGGTCATGATTAACATATTAGTGAAAGGTCCTTGTGTTTACCTAAGAGTAGTGGGTAGCTAGAACTATTTTTCTTTCTTTTTAAGTTCCTAACAAATTTCCTCTTTTATTTTTTAAAATTTTTAAATTTTTATGTTGATTAATGATAATATTATATTAGTAATTTTAAATTAATGTGTGGATGGATCAAAGTGTTCCATTGTCACATGTCATCTATTGATGACGAAATTGAGGGTTGGTTAGAAAATTGACATGTTAATAAACTGTTTGCAAACACTGAAGACTGAGATAGAAAAATAAATCATGTTTTGGACTAAAATGAAATATATTGACAAATAAAAATATACATTTCCTATTATTGAATATATTTTCAGTTTATAGTTTAACAAAAATTACTTACAAGCACAAAAAAGAAAAGAAGAAGAAGAAGAAGAAAAAACTTAAAAAGTAAGATATGAGCCTTAAAGTAGTGATTAAATGCATGGTAACATTTGATTAATAGGTTGTAATGCATCTACCTTAGTAAACATTGCAAACTACTACCTACTGGAAAACCCTTTAGATTAATCTATGTTAAAAGCTTAGTCACACAACTTAACCATGATCCATTAGGTCATGTGATATATTTTCTTTTTTCCTTTCTTTTCCCCTTTTTTTTTTTTTAAATTTGAGTCATACCACTCACCAATAAATTACTTGTGAGTTATCACCCACCAATTAAGTTTGGTTGTAATTGGTTACCGCTATCCTAATTGGGTTGCATCACAACCTCCACCCTCTTCCCTCTAGCCATATAGTGGTGGCCAACCATAATCCTCCGTATTTCGTTTTTATTTTCAAGGTTTTTGATTTTTATTTTTAATTTCTTTTAAAAGAGTTTGTAAACCATTGATTTAATCCATTAAGAGTAAGATAAGTATATCAACAAAATGTATATAATATTCTCAAGTAAAAATTTACGCATAATGTAAAGTATGCTTTACAAATTAAACCGTAATTAGAGGTACAGCTAGTGACCCCAATTTTATACTAAGAGTTGCAAAATCTACTATCTTTTTATAAACTTATAATGCTTTCGACTTTGTACGGGAACAACTAGTGATAATTCAAAAACAATGCCAATATTTCGTTTTGGATGCCGACTTCAATTTTGAGATTTTAAAGGTAATGGAAATTACCTCATGATTGTAAAACTACAGTAAAGACTTTGAAGTTTTCCTTAAATTTTGTAAATCAGTTCATCAACAGTAAAATTCTATTACATTTTGTAAGTTTATTTATCCTTTTTAAGTACTTTATATTGATGTAACATTTAATTTTCAGTTAAACGATACGCTTGCATTTAATGAAATTTCATACTTGTCTTTGGAAGAATTTTTTTCTTTTTTAAAGATTTGAAATTCATTAAACATTTTTTCTTTCGTGTGTTCTACTTTTATTTCCTTTTTGAAGCACCCTCACGTGTTCGTAATTTTCTATATGGATTAGTACTTGTTCTAATTTAGATAATTCACAAGTTCCTTATCTTGTGTATATCTTGAGAAATAATATTTGTACGATTATTTTGTTGGTATTTTTTCCATTTTTAACCAATCTCGATGGAAAGAAATCCATTAGATATTACATATTACACGTTATATATATAGCATATAAATATTAATAAAATATATTTTTTAACCATTTTCATCGTAATGCCACTCAAGTAATTTTAATATCTTTGCAATTCTCCTCCACCATTTCCATAATCTTCCATATATCTTATGATTCCACCAAAATAATTCTTCTCAAAATTTGTAAAATTTAATTGTCATTAGTAACTTTCATTTATATTCCTAGATACCCATAGAGTTTTTTTACTTTTTTTTTCCCCAGCAGATACCCATGGAATTTTGTAATGATAATCTTTATAGAAGTTGTCAATGTAACATGCATGTGCTATTTAATGAACGAAAAATATTTTGGTCTAGTATAGAAGATACATGTGCAACAACAACAACAACAGTAAAATCTTATCCTATACTTTGAAGTTGGCTGAGAACAAGATAAAGGTTTAAAGAGTCCCAAAAAAATTAAAATAAAAATATTTGGATGGATTACATGAAAGTTGCCCCACTTTGGTCTCTTCAATTGTTAAGTTCTTCTAATTGTTTGGCAAACCTATCAACATAGCCATTCATGAAATCTGGACTAGAAAGAGTTTCCTTCCACTTCCTATGATTCTTTCTCACCATTTCACCAACTTCAGACCCTTCATCCATCACGCTCTTAATTGCTATGCACAAGCTTTCCTTAGAAAACCATCCATTCTTTTCTCTCTCAACTTCCACAGCAACCTTAAGCTCATCAGCCAGCAACCTTGTATTCAATATCTGGTCACCCAGATGTGGAACCAAAACTATTTGGCAATGACACATCAAAGCCTCCCACATCGATCCAAACCCGCAATGTGTCACAAAGCAGCCAACGGAGGGGTGGCCAATAATCTGTGGCTGTTGTACCCAGCCTCCATAAACGATTCCTCTTCCTTTGGTTCTCTCCGCGAATCCCTCTGGCAACGCCTCCTCGACCGACGAGGTTCCCGTTGGTGGTTTTAACCTGATTAAGAAGGGCAGCCCTGTTAGCTCAAACCCTAGAAGTAGTTCTTGGAACTGGTCTTTTTCCAGAACGTATTGGCTACCAAATGCACAATATAAAACCGAACCAGGGTTAAATCCACCCAGCCAATTACTCCATCTTTCTTCTAGCGATTGCATCGATGGGTCTGGTAAGACGGGTCCTGTCAAAAACACTTGCTTGTTGAATTGACTACCAATATAATCACACAACTTTCCTTCTATTTCTTGGCATGTCCTCATGGCTATCGCATCGCATTCTTTCTGGGCGGTAATTGTGCGGTCATAAAACGTAATCCCATCACCAAACGGCATTGATATAAACATCAGAGAGGTGGTTTCGTGTTCTCGAAGTACAACCATTTCCGATGGATACCCTGATGGTGGTTGCTTAAAGTCCTCCTCTGAAAGTGCCTTGTCTTTGCTAGCTTTTCGTGCCGGTACGAGTGCAATAGCAATCGAGGCTGCTGATACAACGGTGTAACACATGCTCTTAATTCCATGCTTCTTGGCAATCTCAGGAATCCAATGAGAGAAGTCGTAGATTATAAAGTTGGGTTTCATGGCTTGGATTGAAACTTCCAGTTGATCACGGGTAAGATCCATCGCAGTCACGAGTAAAGAAGCCAATGAAACCGGGATATCTGAGGCGGTCTCTGTGCCAGGAGGAAGGCCATCAACATGAGGCACTGTTAAGGGGTGGAATGTGATTAGGTTCGGATGGAGATTGTGATGTTCCATCATGCTTTGAGCTTTTCGGGGCAGGAAGAAGGAGATTTTGTGACCCTTTTCAGCAAGCTTGTTGGAGAGGTGCAAAAATGGAGTCATATGACCAACTGCAAACCATGGAACCATTGCTATGTGGAATTTGGGGTCCATTTTGCAATGACAAAGCTGTGGAAGCAACTTTTTTTTCTTTGGAACCCTAGTTTGCAAATGTGTAAGTAAATGTTATGAACTCAAATGGTTTAGGAACTCGATCTTGACGAAGAAGCTATTTCATGCACCTCCATGCTATTTGGTTAATTGTTCGAGATTTTCAAGGATCCAAACCGACAATTGGAAAACCAGTTACAACCACCTTTCCTCAAATAGAAATACATCATACGGCAATTCCCCAAGTTTCGTGCAACAAAAGCTGATTATTCTCAACTAGAAACTGGTAGCTAGATTAATTCGTAATAGAACTTGTGCAAGCCTGGTATACATACAAACATATGCACGCACACACATATACATAAATCTATATTCTGTATGAACATATTTATATGACTTGGATTCTGTCTAAATCTCATCCCATATATATATATATATATATATATATATATTATACTAGTTGTATCTTGCTTAATTAGTTACCAAATAAAAGCCAAGATATGTTATGGTCATGCGTATGGACATATCTCTCATAAGTTTGTGGACGACAAATAGGATAGTCGTGTAACAACTTATAAATGTTTTTTCTTTTTTCTTTTTTCCTTTTCTTTCTTTCTTTCTTTTTTTTTTTTTGGGCGAAGCTTATCATTGTGTTTTAAAACATTTTAGCCAAGTTTAGGTTTAATCTTTTTTAGGGTCTATCATAGAAAATTAACTAAATGAAGATTACATACTTTAATACCGTGTAAAACTTTTGAATCAGAACCAATAGTCATCTGATATTCAACTAAAATATATGTGATCTTCGTTTAGCAATAAAGCACTGTCAGCTCAAAATGGTCTACTATTCCTAATCACTACATCTATTTTATATAAATAAAATACCATGTTAGCAAGTTGATTTACCTTTTCAATTAAGACCTTGAACTCCAACCAACCAACCAACCGAGCATGCGATACATGTGATCTTCATTTAGCAATAAAGCATTGTCCGCTCAAAATGACCCGTTATTCCTAGTTACTATATCTATCTTACATAAATAAAATAATATGCTAGCAAGTTGATTTACCTTTCCAGCTAAGACCTTGAACTCTAACCAATCAAGCATGTGAAGTTACTGTATCTATCTTATATAAATAAAATAATATGCTAGCAAGTTGATTTACCTTTCCAACTAAGACCTTGAACTCTAACCAATCAAGCATGTAAAGTTACTATATCTATCTTATATAAATAAAATAATATGCTAGCAAGTTGATTTACCTTTCCAGATAAGACCTTGAACTCTAACCAACCAAGCATGTGAATTCCAAAGCAATCACTCCCTGCATAAATAAATTCATATACTAACTAAGCTACAACCTTTATGTAAATCAATACAAGTATAAGATTATCCATCAATAATAAATTAATGATTGCTTAGATCCTGTAGTTCTAATATTTACATTTCAACGTTATATTTCATTAATGATTACCTTGTAGAAAGGTATTGAATCTTGTGGTTTAAATTTTTTTTATCTAGATTTTTCTCAATCTTTCTTGTCTTTTTTTTTTCCCCTAACTTTAATGATTACCTTCTAAAATAATATAGAAAAATGCAGTCCAGTCACATTTTAACATTAGTGTACCCCACCATTCTAAAGCTCTCCCCCCATTTTGACTAGGTTTCGCACACATTGGGCGAGACAGAAGGAGAAGGTTTCACTATCAAACAAAGAGTCAGCAACCCCGGCGAACAAAACAAAAGGCAATCGGCAACCTCGGAAAACAAAACCAAAAAATAGGTTTCTCATACATTGGACGAGAGAGAAAGAAAAGGTTTCACTATCAAAGAAAGTTCGCAGCTTCGGAGGAATCACCGTTGTTTTTGGAAGCAATATGGCTACTCCCCTGTTTTTCTAAAAACTGTAAATACTCCATGGAAAGCAAATAAATAAATAAATAAACTTTACTATTACATCCAATTACAAAAACCCCAAGATAAACTAACAAGAAATTAATAATTATTCACAACTATTATATACTCTATTCCAACTTAAGGTTTGTTGTCAACTAATAATTAAAAAAAACAAACCTAAGAAAACAATAATAAAAGAAGCAATATGTTCTAGTATAGATACAAAAGTACCTCTTTGAAAAGGTAAATATACTTGAAAATGTCTACTCCATGAAAAGCAAAGTCTTGACTCCTTTGAAATGTTGCTGGTATATTTCAGAGTAGAAAATGACTCTAATTGGGGATGAGAAATAGGGTTTTAGTAAAGTTAAAAGTAAATAATATATCATATTTGTAAAGGCATAGTAAAATAATGAATAACCAAATTAATAAAATAGTAAATAAAAAGTTGAAGTTTTAAAGTACATTTTATAAAAATCTAACGGAGAAATGTTAAAAGTTAGAAGTATAATAAAGTAATAAATAAAAAGTTAAAATGCACAAGTATATTTTATAAAGCTATCATAAAAATTATTAGAGCTTAATTTTTGCTCTTCCATTTTTTTATGTTAGATAAAGAAAAGGAAAAATAAATTGAGGTTAAAATGTCAAGAACAATTAGAGATAGATATAATCAATCTTTGAAACCCATATATGTATTTATACTTTTAACTTTTTAGAAATTGAATTGTGACAAAGTTTCAAAATAAGTATAGCGGTAAAAAATTTTCACTCCCTTTATAGAATCAAGGATAGATTTGCAAGGAAATTAATTTCTTTGTAAATATGTTGTCAATCTATTGCAAAATCCATTACTAAAACATTTATGAATTGCCAAAACTTCCTCATTTTATATCATTGCAAATTTATCAAAAATTCATCAAAAATGAATTCCTCTAGAGATAGAAACTTTCTCCGGCAAAATTTCTATCTCTAAAAACCAGTTTTCTAGTAGTGCACTCAACTTCAATATTTCTTTTTCATAAATTAATATTTTACTAAAAAACTTCTCTAATATTGTCAATTTAGAATGCGAACGAATTGGGAAAAAAAAAATGTTTTAGAAGATGTCTAGCAACTTCTTGTGTCAATGACATCAAAGTAAATATGACAATAACCATCTTGATCACTTTTCAATTGTAGGATTATATGGAGCTCGTGATGCAAAACTAGAACAAAATGTGTCATATGAAATGTCCTTTTTACTTTTTTTTTCGTATTTTTCAAGCTTCATTAGGATAGATATAAAGTCTTATTATTATTATTATTAATTCAAATTGCATTAATAAACTAAGAGTCTATTATTACGGATATTTCATATTAATGTGGATAATATTGCATTGGTACAAGAATTTTGAGTAATTTTCTATAAGTGCCAATTTTTGTATGCAACTAAACTTTGAGTTTACTAAAAATAAGATGTTATTGAACATCATTAGCTACCATTATGAACATGTGGAATTTTGAGTAATTTTCTATTAAGTACATGAACTTTTTGCTTGCCAATTTTAGTATGGAACTGAACTTTGAGTTTACTAAGAATAATACGTTACTCAACATCATTCGCTACCATTATAAACATGTGAAATGGTTGGAATTCCTAGAGTCTTTTTGTTTTTATCATCAAATATAAGTAAGAAAATGAGAACATAGTACCAGATATATTATCATGCAATGCAAGTATGTGCATATAAACACCATGCTAACAAGGATGTTAGTATTTGGTTTTCTAATTACGCAATATAATATTGATAAATATTTTGCTCCTATTAAATGTGAATGTGAGTGGTGCGGTAGTTATGGATGGATATTACGTTTCTGATAATAATTTGTCTCAATTGGGAAAATTATGTACTCCTACTAGATTTTTGAGAGAGGTACTTGTAAGCTATGGATCTAATGGGTTATTTTGGGGTATAACATACAAAGGAGATTCTTCAAAAGCACTTTATTACATTAATATGGGGTGAGATATGGATAGATTTTTTGAGATGTGCAGTATGTGTAAGAAAGCCAATAGTAGGAGGGAGACCGATGAATTATATATGCCTTTGTATATATCGCCAAATCTATTGATTCACTTTGAGCGTAGATTTTCTTCTAGACTTAACTAGAACACAAAAAGGGAAAGACTCTATAATGATTTAATTAATAGATTCGCAAAAATGTCCTGTATTACACCTTGCAATAAAATTAGTAATGCTATTTTTTATTTGCCAATCTTTTCTATAAGAATCATCTTGCTTTCATAGAGTATTGTATTGTTTATAACTAAAATGTTAAGTTCTTTAGTTCTTTTGAAAGGCTCTATGGATACATCTAGGAATTTAGGTTACATTTAGTACAACTTATGATCAACAAACAAATAGGTAGATAAAGGTGGTCAACTAAACATTAAGAGTTTCACTTAAAGCTACAATTGGGACAAATATGAAGGATTGAGACCTATGCCTACTATTGTGAAATTTTCTTATAGTATGTTAGTCCACAATTCTACTAGTAAGCCTTTTGCAAAGGTGGTATGTGGTTATAACCTTACTACACCATCAAAGTTATTACCATGTCCTACTTCAAAAGAGGATAGTTAAAGAAAAAGTAGCTAATGCTAAGAAGGTTTAAAAAATTCATTATCAAGTTCATGAGCATTTGACTACACAAATAGAAATAGAAAGAATATATTAGTAGAATAAGGGAATAAGTCATTTTCCAATTAGGTGATCTATTTTGGCTAAAAAAAGACAAGTTCTAGGTTGAAGAGCACAAAAATAGGGAGCAAAAGAGCAAATGGACTTTTTAAGAATTTATAATGAATCAATAGCAATGCTTATTGTCAATATAATATTGAGTATCAACGATTTTCAATGTGTTAGATCCATCATTGTACATTCTTAAAGATAAGACTAGACAAATTTAAGGACATATATTTAAAAACTTTAAGCTAGTGATGGGAATCATATTGGTCCTCTTATTAGAGCTGGACGTTGGGGAATTACTAATTTAATGCATAAGTTTTTAAGTGGTTCTCCACTAGATGTGTAAACCCCGCAAATTTTACATTTTGGACTTAGAATTAAATTCAAAGAACCAATGATACTCTCTAAGTGCAATCAAACCAAAGAAATTAAAACTGAGAAAATTTTAAATTGAAACCTTAAAAATGAACTCGAAAAACCTTAAAGATAAAGTTCAAAAAACCATAATCATGTACAAAAACTGTAAACTCAATTATTTGTCACCAAAAATTAAAAATCCAAATGGAATAAAAACTCTAAAAGCCAAACTCTCGAGTCGTAAAACCTAGATTAAACTTCAAACGCAATAAAAATCCTAAATTAAAGCATTTAACTTGAATTATGTAAATCGCATAAATACAATAATAAATGATAAGAGATATCTACAAATGATAATGATTGATCAAATTAATTTAATTAAGATAATAAATTAATGGGCTTATTAATTTATCCTAAATAATACATTTTCTCCAAAAGTAACACTAAAATCGTAAGCGTATCTTCAAAGCCATCAAATCCTCATAAAACCCTAAAATGTGATAAGTCCTAAGACAAATTAGACACTCCAATTTAATATCAAAGCCCTAATTTAATTAATAAACTCTAATTATATAGCCATATTATTAAGTAAGTACCAATAATTTACTAAATTGTTGGAACAACCTCAATTTGCCTTCTAAAATCGTAATCGATTGGCGATAATTGATTCCAACCCTTAGAAACCCTAAATTAATTATATAAAATGATCTAATAGGTTTGATTAACTTAATTAAATATGAAAAACTCTAAATTATGTCTAATTATGGTCATCTACATTAGTAATTAGAGTCATAAGCTTAAAGTGCATTCTAATAATCTACATGCATCATAATTAACTAATGATAATCATAATTAACTAATGATAATCACAATTAACTATACAAGACAAGATAATTAGTTGGGAAAACAGGAGACCACTCACCTTTAGTAGACAAATCATTTCCTCAATTGGAAAAAATCATAAAAAGTGAATCAGTCCCCACTTATGCTTGTACCATGCAACTAAGAATGTAAGTGATTTGTGCCCTACCACACTAACTCATAGTCAACCCCTTTTTAACCCCTTCATCAACATTTTTACTTCATCTTTTTCTTTAGAAAAAACCCTAGAAATACTCTCTAAACACACAATCCAAAACAAAAGAAAAATAAGAAGGAAAGAAACAAAAATAAGCTTCTCGGACCTAACCATGCACCCAAACGCCCCAAGCCATATCTCCTCACCACTACCTCCAAACGATACAAAACTACTTGTATTTGAATCCTCTTTCCTCTCTCTTTCTTGTTGACAAACATCCTTAACCAAAGGAGTTTGTTTAATTTTCCAAAAATGAAGTTAAATGAGACCCTTGAGTTTCCATCGAGGAAAACTTATACATTTTCAACTTTCTTTCTAGTTTGAGTTTATGAATATGGTTCCTAGGCTTAAAAACTAAAGAAAAAATTATTAAAACGACACATTTGTTTACCATGTTTACATACCTATATATGTGCATTTTCTTAGATTTTTAGTGTAGTAAACATATTACATGTAAATTTAGAAGCACATAAGTTATAGTAAGATGATAATTTGAAAAAAAGTAAAAGAATCATCATCATATCTTCATTATGTATGTATATCCCCACTATATTTTTTATTTCTCATGTTTGTTTTGATAGGAAATGATTTTAAGTGCATTTTAATGGTAGTTTGATGCATGTTCTAGCAAGTTAAGTACATGATGTGGAGAAAGCCTTAAAAAAATTATCTTAAATCACCCAACATGCTGTAAAATGTTTAACAACATGCTGTAAAATGTTTATCAGTGGGTTAATTATATAATTAATTAAAGATAATTAGGATTTAGGACTTAATCTTAGAAGTTATGAGACTAAATAAGGTCTATAGTGAGTAGCTAGGCCCAAAATAGATATTAGGTTTACAAAAACCCACTTAAGACCCAATGAATCATTAGTATTAGATCTGAAACTTATGATAAAATGAGTCATTTAATCATTTTAGTAAACTATTAGGCCCATTGGATTAGGATAAAGTCAAGATATGAGTCCTAAGACATAAACATGGCATAAATTTAATTAAAAGGCCCACAAATTGAGCCTTAAGTCCACTTAATCACTCATGACTAGATATGTAATTTTGTAAAAAGTAGACTAAACTTAAGCTAGGGCTTACGTCCAAAAAGGCAAGTAAGATTAAGCCTAAGGCCTTAAATTGCAAAATGAGCTTAAACGGAGAAAACCAAAATACAAGCCTAAATAATATATAACCAGATTTGAACCTAACTTAAAAATACTCAAAGGAAGACATTTAAAAGGCCCACTAAACCCTAAGGCCCATTCAAGATATCCACTATAGGCCTTCTAATGAGTTGAAGTTTTAAACTTAAAAAAAGAGCCCGTTTAGGCCCATAAAAGCAATACTAAGGCCCAAGATAAAAATTTAGAGTGTTTGGTAGAAAAAAGTTCACTAAAAATGCTTAAAAGGAAGCCCAAAATATCAAGTGCAAGGCCTAAGATAAAAAACTAAGTCTAAATCCCAAAATTAAGCCCAAACCCGAAAATAACCAAACTCACCTTTTAGGTACATAAACTTATAAGACCTAAATTGAAAACTTGTTGACCCTAAAGCCTAAAATGCCAAATGAAAGAACACTAAAAAAATGATAAAATCGACTATAAGAATGTGAAAAATAAACTTAAAATAAAGAAGTTAGAGCGAAAACAAGTTTTAATCGTATTCGGGGATTAGAGCGAGCTTCAAAAATTAAGTAGACTTTTAAATTCTTGAAGAAACCCTCTTTCGATTACTTATATATACATTATTATTATGTTTTAAGTAGCTTAATTTCTAATTCTCGAACCCTGAAGTTCAAGCTAAGTAAGTAAGCAGGCTAATTGAGAGAGTTTCGATAAACTGCTACTTGCTTGTATTTGATAATTGCTTGTATTTGATAATTGCTTGATATTCTATTACTTGCCTTTGGTTGTCTGTTTAGTAACTGGTTGTTCTGTATGCCAACATCCGCATAATTACCTTATAAAAATTGATAAGTTTAAATATTTGGCCAAAATAATTAGATATACCTATCGCATGTTTGTGATCCATTAGTTACGGACTGTAATCTCTACAGCTTTGCCGAGTTTTCTAAAAATATTGCTAAAATATATTTTTGAAATGCTTTACAATTCAAAGAAAGATTTATCAATTTAGTGAGTACTCATAGCAATCTCTTATGACATTTTACTTGTTAAGGCAAAGCTAGTAAACCGTCTTTAGTTGATTGATAATGAGTAGCCTAAGTTGGGACTCATATGGTTTAGCCTGTAGGGGCTTTACATGGATTTATTAATAGTGAGTTTGTGGGGCATTATATTGATTGTTGATAGTAGATAACCGTAGATAGGGTCCACTTAATTGATTAGTGTAGTGTTATTGACTAAGGTAATAGTTAAGTTTCGTCTATTGGGATAATACCCACAAACAGCCTCATGCAGGTAAGGTGAGGTACTTCACATGGTTAAGTACAGAAGATAATTACGTGTAGATAACATAAATCTATACTTTCCATGGTTTTGGAGCCTCATGGATGTTTTACCTGCATTCACCATGTATATATTCATTTTGTGTATAGCTAAATTGTATGTTTGTTAATAATTCTTGATAACTTGCTTGAACAGTAGTAACATGATATGAACTTACTGAGTTGTAGTATGCTTACCCCTCAAGAGTTCCTTTTTCCAAGTAACCAAAAGCTAAGAATGGGCTAAGATCGAAGTGTAGATTGTTCCTTAAGCAGCTGGATTAAACGGATAAGATTATTTTAATAGATTATGTTAGTTAAGCAAGATCTTTATAATATTTAGTAACTCTTGATGTCTTAGAAATTTAATTACCCCATCTTATTGTTTGGTAGGTAATTCTGACTCTCTGCTGTCTTGGTGGACTATAGATTGTTGAGTTATTTAAGTTACTTATATAAATAAGTAAACATAAGTAAAATGAGTAAGCACTCTTAGGAACTTACTAATTAAAGTTTTGCAACCATTGACTTGAAAGGTGAATTTTATATCATAGGTGTATACGGGATATGAAGATTTTAGAAAAAAACTACCAAGCCTCCTTTTTGGGGTATTACAAGATGCCATAAAACCATATGACATCATGTATTTGATTCATAAAGTTATAGATAGTTTTAAATGTTATTTGTTTTATAATTGAAGTGAAGGCATTACATGTTTAGTTTTTTTATTTTTCAATTAAAACAGGAATTTCATCTGCTCAATAACACAAACATATAACTTAGCCATACACATTCCAATAGATAATTATTACCCCTTCCAACTTCCCCTTATTTAATAAGGATACCTTTAGTTTTAATGTAAGAAAGACGAATAGACATAAGACACAAGTACTACACATACAACTGAAGACAATCACCATAACTAATAACAAGTTTGATGTAGATCCTTCTAGTGTAGAGTCTATATAGTCCAAATTACATAGCACTTCCCTAGTAATTGAATAGGTGACATCTATACACATATCCAAAATTAGGTTAGGGGGTGGAACAAAAAGTAACATTTCCTCCATATTTCCAAAAGCCTTGATCCTTGTCACCAACTTATCTACTACGTAGTTTACTTCTCTTACAATAAAGTTTATCTTGTAGGTTTTAAAGAAGAATAGCTTTATCCTGCACAAAAAATAAATAAATAAATAAATAACATATGAGAATGAATTTAGATAATCTGAGCAATTTTTAATAAGTTGGATAGCTACCTTTCCATGGCTATGTCTATCTTTGTAATCCCTTTTCTTTGGTAATGCATGAGCCCCTAATATAGTCCCAATAATTTTGCATTCAGCATATTCATTTTCCTTACTCTTCTCATAAATCCCATAATCCATTGTCCTTTGTCATCTTGTAATACTCCCCTTATTGTGGCTTCATCATCTATATTGATCACCGATGCATCTGTATTAAGTTTTATACATTCGTTTATAGGTTATATCCATCTAAGTTCCCTATATGGCAATCTCTTAACTTTATAAGTTATTCTTTTAATTGACCAATATTATTAACACATGCTTTTCCAGGTATGGTAAAATGTTTGTGCAATTACTTGCCCTCGTATCATTGCTTTGTTTCTAGTTGTCCATATTATCCATAGAGGAAAAGCAAAAGACATTGCTTATGGTACATTTTCTAGGACCCTCTCACTTTTTAATAGTCTGCAATTTGTTTCAATTTAGGCCTTTTATGATAAATGAAAATTCTTTTCCTTATTATTTGGCTAAAATATGCTCCATATTTGCTATACTTGTGCGCACATGATCTATATTCTCATCTAGCAAACCATAGTTTGTGCAACTTAGGTTTATGACTAGAATTTGTCTCTTTAGATTACTTATGGTAGGTAATTCTTCTTTCAAAGCACACCACAATAGGAGTCTAATCTTTGGCTGTACAGGGATGTGCCAAATCTAAGAGGTTTGAACTCTTGTATCTTCCTCTCCCATTAGCTTCCTATAGATTTTATTTAATTTTATGTCTTTTTTTTTTAATTCAAGAGAAAAATAGCATTCATCTTCCTTTTAGTTTAAGATGACAGTAAGACCAATGTTTCTCCTCAACCATTCTATATGGGGTAACCTATTTTATTTTCCTCCCATTTAGTCTCACTTATGTTATAGTCTCGCATAAAACTTTCTAATGCAATTAGGGTGTGAGGACCGTAGAAGATGTTTATTAATTTTCCTTTCTTTGACTAAGAATCACACTAGAAGTATACCTTGTTTCCTCTTCTAAGTCTATATGCCTTATTTTCCCTTCGTTAGGTTTGGTTTTGATACATTTCCATCCATAGACTTGAGGAGCAATGCAGTTTTAGTAGTTGCTCTCCCTTGATATGTCTCTTGTATTTATCCTTACATGGCATTGCCTAAGTTGTGGATTCCTTTTTTAAATTCCTAACTTCACTGAATTTGCCACACTAGGTCTCTTTTCATTAGATTGTCTAGTCTTAAGCTGCCCTTATCTCTAAGTATAGTAATAGCTTCCTAGTAAGACTAGTGAATTTTTTTTTTTCCATCTACATCTCCCCAAATAAATTTCCTTATGATTTGGTCTATTTCCTTTAGTGTGTCCTTAGTGAGGTTTGAGGATGTAATAGTTCGATACTATTTGTAGTGCAATTCTTACAAGCATGATTCTTCCTACTATTGATAGTAGTTTTCCTTTTTGGCTATTCATTTTTCTAATCATGTTGTTAATCAAAATTTGGAATTGGCTCCTTCTTGGCTTTTGTCTTCTATCTAAGGGATAACTCAAACATATTCTATCACACCCAAAACTAAGGAGTTGTAACAGCCTCACTGTATAAATTAACCGCCGCTAGAAGCTAGCCGCTGAAGCTACCAATGTAGATATGACCTACATAATGCGTTAGCTACTCCATTGCTTAAAAGCGTCCCATTCAGTACTTGGTAAAAATTAACCTACAGAATAGCTTTTTAAAATAGCTACTGAAAATAATTTCTATAGCTTAAATTCCAAGTAAAAAATAAAGTTTATAAGTTGTATGAAGGATGAAACCTTGTATTTAGTAAAAATTCCAAAAACTACGTTGTAACAAAAAGATATAGTATCAAATAAAATTCTACTAAAATCCACAAACTTGCAAAGTATAGAATAAATCTCATTATCTGAAAACTAGAGGTCACCCGATGAAACCCTATTAATTTTCTTAGAGGTTAATACTGTTGGTTTGTTGGTAAACCAAATAGAAATCCAAATGGGTAGTCTTGAATCTTACCCCCTGATCACATTCTTTGATCATCTAAAACTTGAAATAGTACTAGTGAATCTATTGGAAAATTTGTAAAACAACTATAAAAGAATGAGTGACAACTTACTTAGTCGATTGAATGAAGACAAAAACACATATCTAACGGAGAGTAACTAGGGTTTTCAAGCAAGGTTAATTAGATGCAATGCATACTTAAGCAAATGTCATTACATAATATCGATTGGTTTGTCGTAAGATTAAAGAAATTACGCTTGCTCTAATCTAAGTTTTGAGGAGTTTGATGTAGCACATTTTGTGAATCAAAATCAACCCAGGGCTTATGCAGTAGACAAAAATGCTCTACCTGAGACTTCACTTCGAACTACAAACTCCAACCTTATCGCAATCTCTTTTCCTATCATTTAATTTAACTAAGGGTGGGGAGAGGACCATTTCTTTTCCCCTCATCAAAGGGGTCTATCTTTTGTCTAAGAGTCCTAATCGTTTCTCTTAGTGGGTTGTAATGCAAATCTGGTTAATAGTTAAGTTGAGTTTGTGTTAGATTGCTTTTAAGATGGTTAAGCAATTTCAAATAGTCCAATGCTAGTAATATCATGAAGCAAACAATATATAAGTCTAGCACTCAAAATAGCACAACCATATTTAAGCATACATGCTATATATTCACAAGCGACTAATTTATAATCACAAATAAAACATATACTAAGGTTTCTAAGTATTTTTAAAAACAATTTAAAGTATAATGAAACATTGATTCTACTTACCCAGATACTAATGATTATTTTCTTTGTGCGGCACTCCTGTCTTCCTTTAATTTTCCTAAAATTTAATACGATATCTTTAGTTTCCACCTAATATATAATATACGTGTTCATTGTGAGCATTTAAGTATGTTTTCAATTGTGTTAGGTGAGTTTTTTGAGGCATTTATTAGTAATTAGTCAAGTAATGTACATTCTAACTAAAGTTTTGACTGGGTGCAGGTTGTTGCCCAATAATTTTTCACCCATGTCTTGACTTCAGTAAATTCTTAAAATGGCATAAAAGGCGACTTTCTAATCTACTCTCCAACTCCTAATGATCCAATCATTTTCAAACTTCCACATGTTCTTGCATTTAGCATCTTTCATAGAACTACTTTCTAATGAGTTTTTAACTTAGGTTGTAATGTAACCTTATGGTATAGACTATTATTTAAGTGGCTTCTAACTCATGTTCTGACTTTGATAAAGGTATAGAATGTATATACTAATCACCTACTAACCTCTTGTCAAACTCTTAGTGTAATAAAAAAATATTAAATACTAAGCTACATTCCAACTCAGCTTTTGGTGGAGTTTCTAACCTTTAATCTAAAATTAAATTCTTATTTAGGAATTTTTTTACTTACAATTTGTCTCTACAAATAAGGAAGAGTTCAACTGTAAGCCACTTTTTGGTATAGATCCAATTTTCGTAGTGTATTCAATATATTCACATCATACTACATTTTGAATTACTTTTTGACACAATTTTAGACCTTAATGTTACTAGTACATCTAACTTCTGTACATATACTCTACTTACCTTGCATTTTCAAAAGTCTAAACACTACATATATAATAAGTATCAATTAGTACTTCAATCATTTATACTCTTATTCAATATATCATTATTTAATTTACATATGCATTAACACTTTGAGAGAATTAATCCGTAAACTACTAAATACCCCTTTACACTTAAAAATTGTCATTCTTAAACTTATAAATAGCTATTTTTAGTTGCCATATGTGGATAATTATAGGGTATCATTTGGTTTTGTAAAGAATCACTCAAGCTTCTGTATAAAATCACTTTTCCAGTATACTATTATTGTAAAGTTGAAAATTTCCCTAGCAATCAATGACATGATTTTTATAATTCAATCACATAATATCAAAATTCAACATTTTAAAAGTATATCCACCAAATTTCAAGTTGAAACTATATGATTGGTCTTTTAAAAACCCGATCTAAATTTGATGTGTAAGACGTTTTTCTTAAGGACCTCAAATCTACACTTAAAATTTTGAAAATCTAGTTAAAGATTTGAATTCCTCATACAAAAACCAAGAATCATAATTTTTAGAACTTGTTTTCTACTTTTAAAAAAATAAAATTGAAAACAACCAAAACTAAAACTCACCTCTACTCACAACTCTAACCACCCTCTAAGCGGAGGGGTTTGTCTTCCCAAGTTGGTGCCACCTCTTTTGTTTTCAGGTGTTCGGCTTTGCTTTTAGGTGGTCATCTTCTTTAGTAACCTACAAAACCCCTAATTTGCACACTAAATTTCTCTATCTTTGTTTCCACTCTTTCTCTCGCTATTTTTCTCACTCTTAATATTTTCCACGCTCTTAATTGACCAAACTTAGTCTAGTTAATAGTTTGCAATTTATATATGAACATATGAGGACCATTTGAATTTTTTTCTCCTTAGCTAACATGTGGAATTTACCAATCTTAGGTGTCCTTCCATGGATTTTCTTTAATTTTAAACCCCCAAGTGCTTGCTACACCTCATACTACATGTCTCTTGATTGTCTCATAGTTTGGTAATTTTTTAATAATTTTTCTTATATTTTCCTTATTTATTTAGTGATATTTATGTATTTTCGAGTATTTTCAATATTGACAGATACATATATTTATATGATAATTACATGCGATGTGTATACATGTCTTTTATACATTATTTTATGTATAATATTAATTATATTACTTATATAATTTATCTTTAAGTATTCGTTAATTTTTTCGAGACCTAATTTATGTGTTACCGATAATATAATAATATAGTAAATGCTACTGTTTTAGTTATATATTTTTAAATATTTTATTATATTTTTAAATTCCAAGCTTACAGGAACTTTTCACTAATATCATAAAACCCCTCATATGTTTCTAGTTTATTCAGGTTTCCTTCCCTAAAGCTCTAAATCAACTATCGAACCAAATATTGGTTTTGCATGCTCCAAAAGAGGAAGTTTTTTTTTAATCTAGTGATTTGGGAAATCTCTTGTTTTGTTTGACTGTTTACCCCTTTGGAGAACATCATCTTTGACTTTGTGACATTACATTCTAACGTCAGTGTTTTTGCCGTGGTTTTAGCTGATTTAGGAGTTGCTTTTGCCATCAAGACAATATGATCAACAAAGACTAAGTGTGAAAATCCTAGTATGGATCCCTTTAAGTCTTATGGGTTCCCATTCCCCTTCGGTAATCTCATGCTCAAGTCAATCATTCGACTTAACATTTCCATTACCATGATAAATGGGTAAGAGTGGAACCCTTTTTCTAATTCTACAACTAGATTCAAATTTTTTAGTCCGGGATCCATTTATTAACACCTTAAAGGGTGGTGTTGTTATGCAATTCGTCACTATTTTGATGAGTTGTGCTTGTATGCTTGTTGCCCGGAGAGTCCAATAAATAAAATCCCACTCAACCTTATCAAAAGTTTTCTCTAAGTCTAATTTTAGGAGAATTATGTGATCGATTGCTTTCCTCTTTGGTAAGTAGCTAGCTTAATATGAGTGGATTGTTTTTTCTAACATGGGTCTAAGCCTTCTTACCAAAATCTTTGTTATTAGCCTATAAATTGTATTAAATAGGCTTATTGGCCTAAATTGTGACAACTCATTTGCTCATTTCCTTTTGGGAATGAGTACTGAGAGAGAAGTGTTTATTTCCTTAAGAATAGGTTTCCCTGTAAAGGCGTTGTGCACTTCTCCCAGTACTGAACTTCTTATTATGCTCCAAAACATTTTGATGAACTTGCAATGCAATCCATTCTTTCTTGGAGCCTTCTAAGGTCCCATGGTGTTTAAAGCATTTAGGACTTCATCCTCAAGTAGAGGTTTTTCAAGTGATGGAAGGGAGGACGACTCTATTGAGGATTTTAAGAGAACCAATTCTTCAAAAGGCCAACTAACATGGTTTTTACTTGTGAAAAAGTCTTTGGAAATGGTTTCTGACCAGCACTTCTATCTGTTGTGATCCAGTTTCCTAAGGTATCTTTAAGCCAAAGGATTCTATTATTACTTCTTTTTAGGACTGAAGCATGGAATAATTAGTGTCATGATCTCCCTCCTGTAACCGTTTTATTCTTGATTTCATCTTCCACAAGACCTCCTCCATGTGAAGCCACAGGGCTAGCTCGCTTCTCAGCTCCTTTTCTAAATTTATGAGGTGCTCATTAGGGTTTAAGCAGAGAGCTTGCTCTATACCCTTCAATCTTGCAAGTAGCCTCCTCTTTTGCTTCCCTATGTCGCCAAAATGGTTTTTGTTCCACTGGTTGACTTTTTCTTTGAGTTTTTTTGTTGCATGAACATAGTTTTGGTCTGTTTCCTCCCATTCCTTTTGGACTACTTGGGGGAAGGATGGGTGCGAGAGCCAAAAAGGTTGGGACCTGAATGGATTTTTATTTTGACTTCTCGACTGTTCTGTGTGTGTCAACAGCAGTAGTAGCCTATGGTCAGAAGACCGTTTCTTAAGGTGAAAGATGGTTGAATGGGGGAATAGGCTCCTCCAAACATAGTTGGCTAGGCCTCTTGTCATTTTGCGTTTGAACTAGCCTAGGGAACTCTCCATGATTTGACCAAGCAGATCGGGACCCTGTGAATTCTATGTCTATGAGATTGCAATCTTATATGCAGTATTCAATTCGCAACGTTGTAAATCGGCCTGATCTGGCCATCTATACGGCATGAAGAAACTCTGCTGATCTTAGTACCGTTGTATGTCCCTTGCGAACGACAACCGGCACCGAACTAGCTTCCGCACATAGGAAGATTCCAGTGTTCTGCTCATTTCATTTTTATTTCATAACTTTTGGTTTGATCTGCGCACCTTGGTGAGCAATGTCCATGAGAAATTAATCATATCCAACAATTTAAATCCAAAACCCCTAAAAATTGTTATTGATTGCGAGCCTAATTGAATTCCATTTGTTCCCACCACTTCGGTTTCTTCCAACCTTAGGCAAGGGCTCTTGATAGAGAGATCATCGGAGAAATCGGGCGCCGGGATACTCAAAGAAAGCGGGGCATGTTGACAGATGATGACAACTAAACTTCGGCATATCTTGGTGGGACTGCAAACCCTAATGAGAACCCTATATACTTCAATCTCCGGGCCCAATAAACACTCTTAAAATGAGCGTATGTACAAGGATTGCAGATCGTTTGAAGTGATTCGCCTAGGGTGGACGAAGCTTGACGGACGGCAGACCTGCAATTGTTCGATTATGTCTAGAAGGGGGTAAAGAACACGCATGTGTGCTCGCGCGAACACACACACAAAAATGGTTCTCAAAATCATTATATAATAATCTTAACAAAGTTATAATGTCACAACACATTCTATCCATAGCGGTTCTGAGGTTTTTATCTCCATGGTCCAACCTCAGAATCTAGAGCTATTTCTTTTGTACCCCATATTGCTAGGGATGCTTGCCTCCATAAACTCTTGGTGAACTGTTAATTAATTTGCCAAAAGAATTATCTTGCAAAACTCGTATACTTTGGCATAAGCAATATCTTTCACTCATTCCACGGATCGCTTTCTGTCCTCACTTCTGATGGTTCCAACACCTCTGCCTCTGCAGCTCCAACATCTATTGTAGAAGATTCAGTTGAGCTACCTTCAGATGCTTCTGCTGACTTTTCTTCCACTCTGCCCCATCTTCCTCCAAGGGCAATCGCCATCATCTCATATATTTTGTTCCCCAATTCAGCTGGGCTGTCCGGCTATGTTATATAAAATTAAAGACAACATTAGGAGAAGACATTCTCTACTTTGCAAAAGGGGGGAAAGAAAAATCTTCATGATAACTTACAGTGAAGCCACTGGAAATTAATGCGGTATCATATAAGAGGTCTACTGCTCTTTTTGCATCCGTGCTATCAGGTGCATTCTTGCATGCAGCCTGCAAATGAAAAATTATAAATTAAACATATGAAACCAATTAGGCTCTTTAGACAACCTAAATATGTAGAAGCTTTGACTTCTTTGCAGCTACTTAGCTATATATCAATACTGCAATCAAATGACAGTTGCCACAGCATTAATAAATCTCATTACTGTAATTAGATCTCAAAATTAATCATTCGTAACATAGTTATGTCATAGCAAGTGCTTCAATCCACAACACGGAACAGTAGGTAAGCATAACATAAACAGATCACCACATTGTCTTATATAGATAATAGATCTACAAAAAATTTAACATTAGACCCAAACCTCAGTGCTTTTCAAGAACCTTCGCACAGCATGAGCTAACAATATGAACAAAATTTTTGGTCCAATTCTAGAAACTCCACTCAAAATAGATTGTGAAGCACCAAATATTTTTCTAAGAAATTCAAAAATTTGTCCTTACTTTTACAACTCCTTATCTCTTAGAATTTCCACACTCACCGAAATCTACATTCCAAGTTTCCTGTACTGATCTTTTGATTCAAAAAGCACGGCAGCAAAAGCTTACTAAGAGCATAATTGGAAATGAGCAGTGAAGAATCAAATAGATCAGTAGCTCTTACATTTAGATCTTTGACTATCGGATGGTCTGGGTTGATCTCCAGGATTCTCCTTCCACGCATAAATTCCAAACTTGAAGTGTCACCAAGAGCCTGAGCTTTCATCAGTCTGCAAAGAATTATCAGGGACTTATTAAAACAGTTACCAACAGAAAAGTCATTACCGCAACAATCTGCATTGAATCTATGCGGCTTGACAGCATCACTGACCTTTCCATGTTAGCAGACCACCCAAACTTGCCAGAAACAAGCACACAAGGAGATGAGCTCAGCCGCTTTGAAACTTGTACTTTTGCAACCTTATCTCCAAGTTGTTGCTTGATCCAATCACATAGTAGATTGTATTCTTGTTTAGTTTCCCTCTCTTTTACCTCATCCTCATCACCTATAGTAATTATGAGGAAACTTATAAAGCCACTTTTGGAATCTTAAAGAGGATAAATCAAAGGGAATGCTAAATTCTCACCTAGTTCTAAATCTTCCTTGCTAATGTCAACAAATTTCTTCTCCTTGTAGGTTTGAAGGTTCTGAATGGCAACTTCATCAATAGGCTCAATAAGATAAAGAACCTGCCAATGAGAGCAGCATCAGCAACTCCTCCCAATAAGGGAAATCAATCTATCAATAAAACAACCTAGAAGAGATGACACCAATAGCTCCTACTTAAGGATTGGTAAATCCACAATGTGACAGGATAACAATATAAAATTCATTTGATTTCAAAGAATGTGTATCACATCGATGCACATGAAAATGCAGTCCCTGCAAACTTTATTTCATCACTCCCTCCCTTGACCCTTCTCATTAATCCATTTGCATAAGAAATGACAACAGCACAGGCAACTGTTAACATTTTTCCCTTTGTTTCATTAATAAAAGTACAACAAAATTTTCCCATCACCCTCTTATGTCAGACCTTTCCACTAAGCTTCCAGTGGCAACATCTCTCCTAATTTCAGGCTTAATGAAGCATTCAACTAAAACTATGCAAGTAGCATGTCTTACCTCAATATCTTTTTGTACTAACTTCTCCAAGAATGGAGCAGTCTTTGCACTCTTCAAGCTGTCAGTTGCCAAATAGTATATTGCCTTCTGGTTCTCAGCCATGTTTTCCACATAATCATCCAAGCTCGTCAACTCTTCCTCACTTTTGGAACTGTGGAAACGTAGTAATGGTGTTATACGTTTATGGTTGCCAGAATCCTCTATGCATCCCAACTTCAAAAATCTGCCGAAATTCTCCCAGAACTTCTTGTAATCCTGCTAACAAGTGAAATGTGAGACTTCTCCAATAAACCTCAGCTCAAGGTTAAAAGAGACTCTTGAATCTTTCTTACCTCCTCACTTTCACTTTCAGCAAGGTCTTGGATCATATCAAATGTTTTCCTCACAAGTCGTTTTCTCATTATCCTCACCTACAAGCCAAACAAGAGAAGACGAACATGAGATTGCATTAGGTTTAGTACATGGACAATGGAGCCCACATATGCTTCTAATATATTCTTTCACCAACTACAATACTGAAAGCATAGTAAGGTTATATTGTGATATTATAATTATGCAGGTGGATAGACAGCATTCAAACTTTCACTGATTCTGCATCAGGATACATGTACAAAATTTTTTAAAAAAGAAGAAGAAGATATCTGCACTTGAGGCTTTGGATATTTCCAAACTTACAATTCTGCTTTCTTGAAGAATCTCTCGGGAAACATTAAGAGGAAGGTCATTTGAATCCACCACACCCTTAACAAAGCTCAGGTAGCGCGGAAACTGCAGAAGAAAACATGTGATTATCATCTTATCGATAATTACATCATTATTAACATACTCAATACTCTACAACATGTAAGATAATTCATGTAACCTTTCCTGAGATTATTCAAATTTTATTACCACCAGAATAAGGAATATTCTTTCGCCACTCACCAGTTCACCATCAAAATCATCGGAAATGAACACCCGTTTCACATAGAGTCTTATGTTTTTGGTCTTGGGATTTATCACATCTTCATTGTTTAGGGGTCCCATTCCAGGAATATATAACACACTTCTGAACTCTACCTCACCCTGCAGGAATCGAGTCAATTTAAACTCCTAATTAACTGAAATTACTGGTATACATATTATATAAATGTTTGTGTGTGTGTAAAACCAGATTATCAAAAGGATACAGTACCTCAGTAGTAAAGTGAGTATATGCAAGTGGATCCAGAAATTCATTAAATGTCTTCTTGTAGAATTCCTGATAGTCGGTTTTTTCAACTTCCTTTGGATTCCTCATCTACAGCAGATCAAAATAGTTCGAAAATTAAAGAGAGACAGAAGCATTAAACATTTACATGATGAATTAGAGTTTTTTTCTCTAAGACTCACCCATATTGGTTTTGTTTCATTGGCCAATTCCCAGTCCCAGTACTTCTCAGTTTTAGTTGTCTTCTTCTTCTTCTTTTCTTCCTGCATCAAATATAGCAGCACAGATTAGATTCCCCAAGAACCGAAAATATAAAAAATATATCTGAAAAAGCTGCATCATTTACTTCTGGCTTTTCCACCTCTCCTTCTTTGGGTGGCTCATCCTCTTCCACCTATCAATTAGGTTAGACAAGGATTAGTAGGGAACAATGGAAAAATTCAAGATCGATACATCACTATGGTAATATTGAATGAAAAGAAAAGTGCAATAAAATCTTTCACCACATTCAGGCTTCTGCACAAAACTTTGCTTTCAAATATGTATGATCTTTGGATAAGTGAATGTTTACCAGAAGGATTGCAAAATTCAAAGGACTCATAATCTCGAATTTTTCTTTACTTAGTAGATAAGATTACATATTCTACCTTGAATTGCTATTTTACCAGAATGATATCCAGTTCTACACATGCTAAACATAATTATCACCCTTTTCAACAATATTTCAAAAAGGAGACAATCGAGAAGTGAACTTTCCTATTTTGAATCTTTGCAACTCAATTACCAGAGAAAGAGGAGGAAGGGGGGGGGGGGGGGGGGGGGGGGGGGGGGGGGGGGGGTGGGGGTGGGTTTGGTTGGGCGGTGGATGGTGCAGTGGGGTGGGGGAGAGAACATTCATGACTTCAAAATATCGAATTACAATAATCTTTTTTATTATTATTATTATTATTAATTGCTCACTTTACAATCATCTTTTAATATAGTGAACACAAGCTCTCTGAACCAATGAAGATTTTACTAGGGAAGTACTCACCTCAATGGTCCTGGATTTCTCCAGCCATGTATAAATAGGGAATGAAACAAATTGCGAATAATTCTTCACCAAATTTTGTATCCTAGTTGGCTCAGAGAATTCATACTTATCATCCTCCTGAAAGTGAATCCTTCCGCACATAAGCAAGAATACCACAAAACCAACATCATGCAAAAATACTAACTAGAAGAACTTCCATAAGTACGTAAACTGAATAAAAAAAATGAGAATCAATATACCTTCAAATAGAGAGTTATCTGTGTTCCACGAGGAAGAAGCTTCGCAGGATCTGTCTCCTCTCTAACCATATAGGAGCTACTATCAGCCACCGCTTCCCAGACATATTGCTTGTCTGACCTTGGGTTCTTTGTAGATACAACCACCTATATAGGTAAAATATAATGGCATCACATCACTTAAAGAAAAAAGCCCTGCCAGCTAGGCAAATCATCATAGCCATCTATTTACAGAGAGCCACATTCAACCTTCTCTGCAACCAGAAAAGCAGAATAGAACCCAACACCAAATTGACCAATCAGGCCATTGTCTGCACCAACATCTTTATTTTCCTGTGTATAAATAAGCAACTGAATTAGCATGCAGTAAATAGAAAAGCCTTCCAATTTAGAATAAAAATTATAAATAACTTAGTATATAATAAATTGACTGAAACACGTGCCTTCAGAGCCTTCAAGAACTTTGAGGTACCAGACTGAGCAATTGTTCCCAGACAATCGATGAGCTCCTCTTTTGTCATTCCAATACCAGTGTCACTATAAATACAGGCATATGAATTGATATCAAATAGTTTCTCAACTATGGTGAAAGATATCAAATGCAAGCTGAAATAGACATACGTTATAGTTATGGTTCCATTATCTGGGTCAGGCTTGATTCGTATCTCTAAATCACCAGTATTCCCAAGAAGAGCAGGCTCAGTAACACTCAGGAACCTCAACTTGTCAAGTGCGTCACTAGCATTACTGAGGAGAAAATTTCAAAAAGCAACATGTCAACTCTACAGATTCAAAATAACCCAAGAATACCAATGATGCTGCCTATTAGATAATGCACCACAAAAAACTTAATTACGATAACTTCATATTTACCAGTAGGCATATGGATGATGCTCCTGCACGTACGCTTATTGTTTTAATTGATAATTCTTCCAACTTACGCCACAAAAAAACATAATCACGATGCTAACTTACCTTACGAGCTCACGAAGAAAAACCTCCTTGTGGCTGTATAAACTATGAACAATCAAATCCAGTAGACGGCTTACCTGCATCAAACAAATGCTTCTCAGCAAAACCACACCACAAAAGCACATGAAACTATCAATTGAAGTCAAACCATCCACACTTCATGAAGTAATTCAATTTCTTAAAAAAATATATAAGAAATCCGCAACATACAAGTGATTCCACTTCCTTTTATACTGCAATCAGTCAAGTTTCAAAATTTTCAATCAATTTCAACATTAAATACATAAATACCAAAAGCCCGTTATTCCTGTAACAGAAACATCATCAGTACAAGGATGCACGACAGCTGAATTTGGGAAAAAAAGAATAAAGAATAAAGATTTTAGCTTTTTTCCTACTTACTTCAGCTTGGTATTCGAACTTCTCACCGGAAGTTTCAGTACCCTCTTCTTTCTCAGCAACAGCAGCGTCGCAACGGACTCCAATACGATTGTTTCTCTTCTCAAGCTTCCACTTCAATCCTCCACGAGAGAAGCCCCTCCTGAGCCCGTTTTGAGGCAAAAACGCACTTCTGAAGCATACCACCTTCAACGATAACGAAGCAGAAGATGATGCCGATAAAGAGGAAGAAGGAAGTAGCGCAACAGAATGACCTGTTAAGCCTCTACTGAGAGCTGGAGCCATTGGGAGGAGTTGCCTGTGTGTGAGAGAGAGTGAAATGGGGTTTATGAGAATTAGGTATATAGTTGCCTTATCCTTTGGGAAGGGTTTAAGAGGGGTAAGTGGAGATGGTTCTAGAAACTTAGAGGGAGGTTTTGGTTGGAAATTGGAATCATGCGTATGGGAATTGTAAGGATGAGATGCCTCCATTTCAGCCTTCATAATATCTTTATCTTTCCACCACCCCTCTTCTTTCTTTCTTTCTTTTTTTTTTTTAATTATTCTTAATTTCATAACTAAGATTTATATTAGGAAAACAACGTTTTTATGAATTATATTTGTTAAGAGATTATAACAATAAAATTTTAGATTTAATTATTTTCTCCACTCAAAGAAAAAATATTTTATTTATTTTGTCAAATGTGTAATTAACTTTTAAAAAGGATGAGAAGTTTTTTTAAAAGATTAATAAATATTTTAAATTCTTATTAATAAGGTGTATATATAATAGATAAAACGGTTAATAAAAATTATTGAAGAAACATAAGGGACATGTATAGTAACTTTCTTATTGAAACAAAAGATATGCAATTCACTGTATATTTACACCATAATATGAAAATGGAAAGCTCAGAGTACACTATAAATTTGCAATCAAATTTAATACATAAAAATTCTATAGTCTCTAAATAATAATAAACACCATCTAATCTACTATAATATAGGAAACTCATATTAGAGATAAACAACTTAAGTCTTTCCTATAACGAAAATAAAATTATCTTACTTTTACATATACCATCTAGCTTTCTAAACATATAACGGAAATAAAATTATCTTACTTTCACATGCACCATCTAGCTTTCTAGATATCGATGTACTCGAAGCCTCTATTATCTACACTCCAAAATAAGGTTGTATCTTATATCATCTTAAGGATCCTATTCATGCATAGCATGAAAACTTAAAACATTCCAAAGGATAAGCATAAAGCTTAGCACAGCAGCTATCGGAACAAATGTGCATGTGATGCTAAGAGATCACACATGTACTTATTATTGTTTGACAAACAATAATCTTATTTATGTGTAGTAAATAGCACAATCTTGACATTTCAAGATTTTTAGTGGTTCAAACTGCTAATCAAACACATATAACATATACATAAATACACAAGACAACAGCATCAAGTAGTGTCATCCAAAGATCACCATTAGTATGGCCTATCGGTGTAACTAGTCCATAATAACCATCCATAATGGCATTTTGTACCACTATTGTAATTCATTGTTGCTTCCTTATGAAAGACTAACCTACATCACAACAATTATCTAGCCCACATCATAGCAATTAACCAATCCATAACCTACTTATCCATATGTGGCAGTTCAATACCTAATCCAAACATCTCATCAACTCATTTAATCGCTTTTAGGACTTTATAGTTGCCAGCTTATAACCACTACTTCTAAAGCTTAGTACCATCAATACTCTATGTAAAAGCTGGTACAATCAACTAAACAATTTAAGGGCTTCAATAGTTTATCTGTTTACTAGCCTATATATACAAGCAGTATACAATGGTAACTACTTAGTACCATCTTAAAAATTCTATGTTAACTAGCCATGATCATAATCCTAGAATCAAACATATAAATAATTGTTAATGTCATGTTTGATCTCAAAGAATTGCATTTCTATGTATTCCATTAAGTTTTTTTTTTTTTTATCTTAGAAGACTAAATCATCACAAATTATACTCTTAATACTTCACAGGAACTAACTTAAGTTGACCTTGCTTTAAAAATTGTCAAACCAAATCTATAAAAGCAATTTTAGTTGACTAGATTCGAAAATCAATCAACTGAAATAAGATTTAATCAACCTATTTAAATTTCAATTGACCAGATCTTTCCCTTAAGGTTAATTTAATAGAGATTCTTCTTCTTTCTTTCTTTTTCTTTTTTTTGAGTTGACCCAAAATAAATTTAGTCAATTGAAATTTATTTGGTTGATCTTTTCCCCAAATTTTAACTATAAGTACCCTTTAGTCTGAATCAAGCTTGGTTACAATCACATCCTCTCCTTTAAAACTATACATCTCATCTATCCATCATCAGTTGAAATATATAACAACTTAACAAGTATGTTATAACTTCAATCATCATAGTAACAACCCAATCAACCAACTATAAACAATGAGATTATCTACCCTAATTGTTGTCATTATATCCTATATCCATTGTTCACATCTTTAGTTAATGAATTCCTAATAAAGTGAGAAAGAAAGGGATAATAAGAAATAGAATTCAAATTCTTACCTCATGTACAACAAATCTTACTAGAAGGATTGCTATACCATAAATATAAATACTTACCGACTGTAAATCTCTTCAATAAAACACATACTTAAAGTAAACTCCAATCAAGGCATAAGAACTCTTTAATTAATTATACTTACTAAATTCTAATTGACTTATCCCTCTTGAACACCAAAACCAACCTTAAAAGATAATCATAACTCTATTAAGTAATGTACTCATTGACATGATAGAAGAAATGGAAACATGAGTACCAAATAATTAGCTTAGAAGAAAAATTGCTCATAAACCTATAGAGTGGAGGGATAGTACCCCTGGGGAGGGAAAATGGAAAATGAGAGAAAGAAAAAAAGACTTTTTAGACAAGTTTTTAATTTAGAATGAAATGCCAAAATCATTATAGTCTAATGATATGGACATTATCTCCTCACATGATTAATTGGTTATGATTTTTCCTCCCTTAAGGTGGTAATATGATGTAGTTGGCAAAAAAAATGAAATAAAATTGGAATCAGATGGTAATTATGGAGTTAAAAGAATTATATTTGTTCTAGTTCTAATTATATAAAAAATAAAAGGTTAGGGTTGATTATTTAATAGAAAAGTACAAAAGGAAGTTTACTACAATGTTTTTGCATTTACAATAATTTTTAAAGCATTTCGTCCTTTACCATAAAAACATATTTCACCTCAAAATTTACTTACGAATAAAATTGCATATTTATCCCATTATGTAATCATTCTTAGTCTCTCAACATTCACTTTAGCTATTTATAAAATCATCAAAATCTTTTCTTACAATAAAATTTCTTTTTAATCATCTATATCATATACTTCTTATTTGTCATGTTTTCTACTATCCTACTCTGATTAGATTTTCATAACCTAACTCTAGTTTCAAATCAACATGCTTATAGGTATATCTTATTTGTACTTGTCTTTATATAACTCTGACTCTACTAATTTATTTTTCCTCTTATTTATCTAGACTATCAATTAAAGTTGACATATTATCTCGTTTAATTCAAGTTTCCAATGCTCTCAATTAGTAGTTGTGATATCTTATAAATCGATAATCAAGACATAAATATCTAAGTATTAGGATAAAGCCTTGTTCTTGCATTCAAGAAAGTAAACTGATTAAGTTAGAAATTTATGAGAAACATGATAATCCTAATTGAGAAATTCCTGTATGTTTGGAATTTCATATTATAATAAAATATCAAGAATACAATCGAAATAGTGAGGATTTACTATATATGAGCCACTAAAATCACATTTAAGGTAACTGTACCTAGATTTAGGGCCTTCGAGAAAAACTTATTTGATTGAATCTAAACTTTACAACTAGGATAAAGCCTTGTTCTTGCATTCAAGAAAGTAAACTGATTAAGTTAGAAATTTATGAGAAACATGATAATCCTAATTGAGAAATTCCTGTATGTTTGGAATTTCATATTATAATAAAATATCAAGAATACAATCGAAATAGTGAGGATTTACTATATATGAGCCACTAAAATCACATTTAAGGTAACTGTACCTAGATTTAGGGCCTTCGAGAAAAACTTATTTGATTGAATCTAAACTTTACAACTAGGATAAAGCCTTGTTCTTGCATTCAAGAAAGTAAACTGATTAAGTTAGAAATTTATGAGAAACATGATAATCCTAATTGAGAAATTCTTGTATGTTTGGAATTCCATATTATAATAAAATATCAAGAATACAATCGAAATAGTGAGGATTTACTATATATGAGCCACTAAAATCACATTTAAGGTAACTGTACCTAGATTTAGGGCCTTCGAGAAAAACTTATTTGATTGAATCTAAACTTTACAACTAGGATGGAAAAGTTAATTGAAGTGCCTAGTAAAGTTCAATTTAAAAAATAATAACCAAAAATCCCAATTTTAACCTTAAAAGCAAGATTACTCAATATAGTATAAAAACAATCAAAACCCTTAAAACAAAATTTTAAATTGGATGAGAACTTAAAGATAAATTAATTAGATTATAAGCATAATATGCTATATGAGTATACATGTATTTTTATGAATATACCTGATATATATAATAATTATACTTGTAAATTAACTTGAAATTATATAATTATGTATAATAAGAGATAAATTGAAAAAATTAAATAGGAAATATATTTCAAAAACAAAATACATGCTTGAAACATGATCACATATATATAATTACTCATTATTTGTATAATATATATACGATATATACACATATATTAACAAAATTATTAAATACTAATATAAAATACAAAATACCTTAAAAAAATCTAAAAATTATAAAAGAAAGAAAGAAAAAACCTAGAATATAATTGGATTAAATGTGGAGTACCAACTACGTCAAAAACAATTAAACAAAAAGTTAACATATCATACATGCAAATTTCTTAAAAGAATAAATAAATAAATAAAAGAGTAATTACTTAATGGTTAAGAAAATATGAAACTAACCTAAATTACTATAAATAGGATGCTAGGACTTAGATTTCATATTTTGGTAACCAAAAACACTTTTAAAAAATTTGAAAATAATTAGACAAAAATAGGAAAAAAAGAGCAAAGTGCTAACCTAGCGTAAATCCCCAATCATTCGATGACTTGACATGGAGCCCTACTACTACCTAGTAAAGCCACCATCGACTAGGCTGGTTGACAACCCTTCACTGACCAACGGTGGCAGCAACTTCGATGAACAAAAGTCGTAAGTTTCTATCCTATTTTTTTCCTATTTTAAAAAAATATTAAATTAATTAAGAAAAATATATAAAAAATTAATTATAAGGTTATTTTAGATATAATTTCATTTTGTAAAATTATTTTTTTTGAAAATTAGAAATATTTAATATACTTTCTTAACAAGCATACTATTCACCCGAAATTTGAAATTTAAAATAAATACACTAAATAATATAGTTTCTAGCTTAAATTTTTGTATAGAATACATATGATATGTACTTAATTATTGTGTAGCCATATTTTTAATTTGGATATTTTTAGTATTTAATGTAATTTTTAGCCTTAAAAATAGTTAGAAATAAGGTAAAATGATGAAATTAATTGATAAAAATGACATATACTAACCTTTTAGGATTTATAGCAATGATGGGATGTCTTGAAAATAATTTTGTGTAAAGAAGATAATATTTTGTAATTAAATGCAATTTAAGGGTAAAATTGTAATTGTGAGCATATAGGCAATAAACCCAATAGTATGAAACCATGTACCAACTAAGTTCCCCATATTTTTAGGAGTCTATAAATTTTTTCAGAAAGTTATTTGGTGATCCAAGCTACTTACTATAAATTTACGTAATAAAATAGCTTAAATTACATACGAGGTTGTTTTCAGTAATAATAGTCTAAAATATAATAAATATTGAAATAATATATATATGTTGGTTAGAATTGATAAAAATGAAGTTTTAATATCTTTAGTGATAATTTTACAACTGGGTTAGGATATATACATATGAGGGTTACATAATACTTATATTATTAAAGTTATATTAGCAAATTACATAAAATATAATCCAATTACATAAAATGAGTATAATATAATAATATTTATTATAGGTACATCTAAGTATATTAAAAACTTTAAATACCCTTTAGAAGTCATTTTTCAAAATGGAATCTGTAATACGTATCATTAGGTATGTACAGACCCAATAACACTACTTTTACAAGAATCGGATAATCTTAAATAATATAATCTATATCTCTATAATATTACAATAATTTATGAATTATGATAACTTGATTGTAATTGAAACGAAAATCAATTGATTAACAGTACGTTTCGATATGATCAAGATGATATGTTATACGCAATAGTATAACTAAGTATATTATTGATACTTAATAACTTAACTTATATAATGAAACTATATCTCATTATATAAGGAAAATAATAATATACTTTATATATATATATATGCTTATATATATAACTACTTAACGAAATACAAATAAGATAGAACTTTAATATTTTCATAACTCTCATGAAAACTAAATCTGGGTTTTATATATAGAGAGAGAGAGTCTTCCAATGAACAAAACTTTGATGATACGAGTTTACAATAATCAACGTCAGGATAAGTAAGTATAAGCAATACTTCATAGCACTTTGGGATATTATTTCAGAATATTTGGAAACTTTGGTATGTATCTACTTATGATTGTAATTAGATATTTATGCATGTACAACACTTATATTTAAGATTTGATTTGGTTTTATGGGAGTTAAGCTCCATGTTATGATTATTCTGTGAATATTATTATATTTGAATTGTTTGAGCTTGGTTAGTCACCTTAAAAATGAATTAATTCTAACTTAGCTTAACATCTAACTTGATATGTATCACAACCCACTAAGGATAATAGTTAGAATTCTCATACTAAATGCAAACTGCCTTCGATGAGGATAGCTGAAATGGTCATTTCCTTACCTTTAGCCGAACAAAGTGATAGGAAATAAGGTCGCAGCAAGGTTAGGGGCCGTGGTTCAAAAGTAGTCATAGGAGGAGAGTGTTTTCCATTGCACAAGCCTTGGTTTAGTCTTGATTTATGAGTGGGCGACGTCAATCTCCTCAATCAGAATTAGACCAAGTGTAATTTCTTTAATCTCATGACGGACCAGATAACGTCGTATAATGGCATTTGCCTATATATGCATTGCATCTAACTATCTTGGTTGAAAACCTTGCTTTGATGTGTTGAATGCATACTTTTATCCCAATCCCACTTACTAAGCAAGTTGTTGCTCATTCTCTTATAATTTATTTTGTAGATTTCAAATGGATTACAAGTACCTACTCAAAACCAAAATACTAGCAAATGGGGATAAAAAGTAAGGTATAACAAAAAATGGTTGGTTATAGTCCTTAATATTGATTTTTCTAACTTTTAAGGAAAATTATACATGCCTCCTCAAAAGGTTTGATAGTTTTTAATACTCTAGTTTGTATATGAAATTATAGATACCTGTGAGATTTATTGCTACTCTTTTTCAAATTCGAATTTCAAGTTTATTTTTAAAGATTACTTCATAAGTTTATATTAAATAGATATTGAATCAGATACTTCAAAGGGTTAGAATCAAATATGCCTAGTATGAACTAAGTTTAAGATAGTAGCTATAAGATTAGTTTCTATCTTAGGATGGCTCATATGGTAGGACTGTTACGATTCTATTTTTTCAAAGTGTGACGGTAGTTGAAAAAGGATTCTCCTTTCAGTCCTAAGTCATCACTTACATATTCTTGTATATATCTCATTTTTACCTTTTCTATTAAATTTAGGATATTATTTTGAGGGAAAAAAAATAAAGATAAGTTAGAAAATGCAAAACAATAAGAGTTACAAAAAAACTAACATATCAAAGTAGAAAATATGTGAAAAAGGGTAGAAAAATATAAAAAAGGGGGGAAGAAAATAGAAAAGTTAGAAACAAAAAGTGAAAAATAAAAACATATAAAAGAAAAATATAAAATATAAAAAAATAACAAATTAGGAATTAAAATAATATGGTATTTTTGAGAAAAAAAAATACAATTTTCTTAATAGAATAGAATTTTTGGCCATCCCCATTGCATATTGATAATTTAATAAATTTAAACCTTTTCTTTTAACTGTATTGTCATCAACATGTCATTGGTCAAATTTACTCACTCGAATAAGTAATAAATATTTTGGTTAGGTTTGAATCAAAGTAACTAATTGTTAAAGCCCCAATTCGTAAGTTTCCAAAAATAAACAACTTAAAATTCAAGGCATTTCAAACATATCAAGCCTTATATCTACAAAATCGCTTGATGTTAAAATTTATTTCTAATGCATATACACTATGATGATTAGTCACCTAATTGGTCAAGAAGTATGTATGTAAAGTGTTAGCATATGATTCTCCTTAGATAATTACTAGACTAAGTCCTTAGATGTAGCTTAGTTAATAAAGTAGAATGGGCCTACACAGTTAACACATATGAGCTTAAAGGAGGCATCGGATGGTACTCCGTTACAACCATTCCAATGCTTAAGTTGGTTTAAGAAGAATGCAATACTAACTTTTTCTATAGTGATGGCAACTTAGGATAATGCGAATCCCTTGTCTCTCTATTACCTTGTTATCAAGCCCTTTAAAGGGTTAAATAGGATGGATAGTAAAGGTGAGGTTGGCAACTCCTAGTCCCTTGTTAGTCATTCCCTTGCATACGATACGTAATTAATGACGGGTCTTTCCAACGTTAGGTTAACAAGCGAGTTTCCTCTTTATACACCACATGACCTTTTCCATCCTTTTCTCCTAAGGGTAGGATGGGCTTATAGATTGGTCCTAGAAGCACTAGGACCCAAAGTCACTATTAAGCTATCAACAAAAAGTAAATGGTCTTGGGTATGAAAGCCCTTTTTCATTTTGCTATTTTACCATATGAGTTCAAGGCCTTAGTCAATTTAAGTGCAATTTACTACATTAATTAATTGAAATGAGCATCTTGCTCAATGGTACAATTTTGGGGTAGTGTTAATCAAGTTTAGAGATTGATCCCTTATTTATGCACAAACACATACTAAGCATGTTAGTCTACTATACGTGTATTGTCTTCCTCCTCTAATAAGATCAATTCAATGAGCTCAATTTTTTTAGCAATTAAAATTAAATGTAATAAATTCCTAAATTGAAGGATCGAAATGAACTTAAACTTATGAGTTTAATTCTTCTATGTCTTGAACTCCTTTTTCTCTACTTATCACTTCCCTGTAAATACTACATCCAAAAAGTTCAATTTTTTATAATAAACTTAGTTCAATTTCACTTGAAAAGCACTCATATTAGCTCTCTATGCCATCTAAATATCCATACTCACACACTCTCTCCCTGTCTCTCTTTGAAAACAACCACAAATTATCAAGGGTATGTTCATTTAGGGGGAATTGTGTTTCCATTCTCTCATAATTCCTTACACCACTTTTATTCCTTTATTCACTTCATTGGATTATGATTTTCAGATTGGGATTCATTAGCTTGACCTTTGTTTGGGATCTAATGAACATTTTACTCTTACTACCCTCTGTACTTCTAAACACAACATCATGCAATATTTATGATCACAATTCATTACCCACCACCGTTGTCACCATTACCGTCCCCCACCACCACTTCTAATGCAACACAAATGTGAGTAATTGTGCCTATGATTATACACCACTCAAACATAATACAATAAACAACTTGCTAGATATGACACATCAATTCAAGTCGATGGGTTACCCACCACAATTCTTATTCAAAGGATTAATAAAAGCTAAAGAGGGGTTTAAGGTTTTCTCACAAAGGAGCAAAAGTTACTATTTCATTAATGTGGAAGGAGATTCTTGTTATAGTGGTTCCTATAATAGGGTATTTATACCTTCATTGCTAAGGTATACGATACCATTAATATTTACTAAAAAAAGTAAACACATGTATATAGTTTGTTTCAAAAGAAAATGATGCATCTCTGGGGTTCGATACATGGAAAAGCATCATAACAAGTAAAGAAAAAGCAAAACACTAGCAAAACCGTGAGCAACTTGAGGATATAATGTATTAAGAGCTTAGCAAGACCTACTTAACACGCAATATGACACACGAATATGTAGTTAGGGTTACTTGCCACTATTCCTTACTAAAAAGAATAGATAAGAGTAGAAGGAGAACATAAGGGTTACTCTCAAAAAGGAAATATTTGTACTAATATGCAAAGGGTGATTGCTTACATAATTACAAATGAATTGCTTTTATATTAGGCCTCTAAGGTTACAACATGAAGGAAAAGACAAAAGAGGATAAGACTCTATTGATGTTTAAAGGAAATTCCTTACATACTAAAAAGGGTAAAATTAACAAATATGCAAAAAGGATCCGTTAAAGAATGTTCTCGAATCATGTGCTGGACAAACACATATCAGCCATTACTTAGTTGCTCTAACAAAAAGGGAGAGAATATATGTGAGCTTCTCTTAAAGGAAATGAAGTCTTTGGAAAGTAGGATAGTTTGGCACTCTAGGAGAATAGCTGGGTAAGATTGTAGCGAAGCACTTATATAAGTTGGCTGACTTGATTTGGATCGAGTTGGTGCATAAGTACTACGTGGTTTATTTCAAGTTAAGGGCTGGATCTTCTTATCTGAGCTATTTGGATAGCTTAGAACTCTTTAATTGAAGGATCTTCAGCTCGACATTCGGGCTTAGAAGTGAGCTTTCGGATATCTTTAGCATTGTCGACCTGCTCTAAGTCAAGTCAAGGGTCATCCTAGTCGTAATTAGTGCTCGTCATTTTGGGTGGCTAAAGTGTAGTAAGCCCAAGTATTTATGGAACCTTCATCCTCTAATGGTTCTTGAGATAGGACATGTCGAGTGAATCCTTGTAGTCTACTAGCTTAGGTCTTAATAATCCAATAATGGGGTTGACTCTTATCATCTTCCTAAGGGTTGGAAAGATTTGGCCTAAAATCTAAAGGGCTTCTTCTATCAGTTCTTCTTCTTTGGTTGGTATGTAAAGAATCAAGTTGGATACATTAAAGGTAGGAGAGATACCATAATTCTCCGATAGTTTAATTTAGTAGGCATTACAGATGATCTTCCTTAGTACCTTAAATGGTCCATCAACTTGGGGAGATAACTTGTTCATCTTAAGGTGTGGGAATCTTTCTTGATATAGGTAGATCCATATTATGTCACTTAGGTTGAAGGAAACAGCTTAATAGCCACAATTACCTATCTCTTGTTTCCATTCATTGAACTTACATTCTGCTTAGCTACGTACTAGTGCAATTTGTGTAACTTTTAGGCTCAATCTACTCCTAATTGGCTTTCTTTAGGAGTTGTTGAGGTGCCAACCAAATCAAGTGGAATGGTTAAGTTAAGGCCATAGACGACCTCAAAGGGGCTCTTTCTAGTAGTGTTGTAAACAGTTCGGTTGCAAGCGAAGTCCACGACAGGTAAGCATAAACCTCAATCTCCTAAGCTCTTGCCTATGACAACTCAGAGTAATGTCCCTAAAGTCTTGTTCACCACCTCAGTTTGGCCATCAGTTTAAGGATGGCTACTGGAGCTGAACATAAGCATTGTGCTAAGTCTTCCCATAAGGTCTTTTAAAAATAGCCTAAAAATTTCATACGCCGATCTTATACGATGAATTTAAGAACTCCATGTAATTGGATGATCTCTTGCAAAAACGAATCAAGAATATATTAAGCTTCATTAGTTGGTTGCACAGAATGAGGTGTGCCATTTTACTAAAGCAATCCACAACTATAAGGTTTAAGTCCCATCTTTTGGATGTCCAGAGCAACCTTAGAATAAAGTCCACGCTGAGTTCGGCCTAAGGTATAGTTGGTATGGGTAAGGGCATGTACTCTATGAGGTCCCATCTTCCCTTTCCTTCTTATACCCATCATAACTATCAATGACCTTATAGACATCCTTAGCCATAAGTAGAAGTTCTCCTTCAAGAGGTCAGTTGTCTTGGTTTCATCAAAGTGCCTAGATAAACCTCCACTATGAGCTTCCCTAACTTACATCTTACATGTAGAACAATTCAGTATACATAACCTTCTCTCCTTAAATAAATATCCCTTGTTTACATACTATCCTCCAACAACAATTCCTTCTCTACACTTTGCAACAATAGGACTGAAGTGTAGGTCCTAAGCATACTGCTCGGTGATAAAGGAGTATCCCAATAACTTAGTTTACAATTTGGTCAGCAAAAATTGCCAATGCGATAAGGTGCTAACTAACACATTTGTACTACATTTCTTATGCTTGATCACACAAAAAAAAAACCCTCTATGAACTCGAGCGATTTAGCTTGCCTCTTCAAAAGCTTATTTTAACTTCTAAGGTGCTTTAAGGATTTACGGTTCATATAGATGACAAATTCTTTGTGTAGTAAGTAGTGCTTCCATACGATAAGAGCTTGAAAAAGGGAGTAAAGCTTCTTCTCATACACTCAATAGTTGAAGGCAGCACCACTAAGCTTCTTATTGGGGTAGACTACAAGTTAGCGCTCTTACATTAGGATTGCACCAATGCAAATGCCTAAAGCATCACACTCTAGCTCTTAATGCTTCTCAAAATCTAGTAAAGTTAAGATAAGAACTGTAGTAAGCTTCTCTTTGATCTCTCCAAAATTCTTCATAACTCCATTGTTCCAATGAAATCCATTACTTTTCTTAGTTAGCTCAGTCAAGGCCGCCGCAACAGTACTGAAGTTCCTAATGAATCTTCTATAGAGAGAAGTAAGGCCATGGAAACTCCGGACTTCAGTAATATTCCTTGGCATAGGCTATTCCAAGACAACTTAGATCTTCTCTTTATCAACTCGAATTCCATCACCTAACATCACATTTCCATGAAAGACAACCTCGTATTGGCATATGCATCTCCAGGGTCATATACATAAAGAAGCACCACAATGGAAAGGAATGAAAAGGAAACAAAGGGGAATTAGCAAATCCGAGTAACTACTAATCAAATATGATGCATTGATTGATCTTACTTAGCCTATAGTTTACTAGATATGATTCATTAGTCTGAATTATAGGATCACTTGCCACTATTCCTTGCTAAATGGAATAGATAAGAGTTAGAGGGAAATGAGAACACTAAGGTTGCTCAAGAAAGAAAACTTGTAATAATTTGATGTTATGAGTTATTACCTTTATATAAATAAATGGGGTTTATATATTAGCTTTACTAGGGTTACAAGGCATACATGGAAAAGAGAAAAAAGGTAATTTACAATTGGGATATATGAAATATACTAAAAAGGGGTAAAAGATGAAAAGAATATTATGTATGGAAAAAAGTAAGGAATCCTTCTGAAACATCATGCTAAAAGATACATGTTACATGGTAGATGGCGATCTGGAATGAAACTGGTCTTACTGATGTGTACCTTAAGGTAGCTCAGCTTTAATAATATAATTCGGATGAAGATAAAAGAAAGCGTCAACTATCAGAGCAGATTTGATCTGGTTTAGGTTGGAACTCAAGTGCTAAAAAACATTCTAATCCTTTGCAGGTCAGGTGACTAAGCAACTCCACTTGGATGGAGGTCCGATACTAGTTAGCTTGAGAGCTGTCTAGATCATGGCACAAGCTCGACAATAGTTATGGTTGATTGGCATGCATGTTAAGTAGGTCAATATGATTGCTTAGCATCTTAGGAACTATTTTAGAACTTATGAGAGCTCGGTGCTTAGGTCGGCAGTAGTGTAAATGATGGAGATCGAAACAAGAATCCTTATCCTGAATGAGGTTTTGAACTAGTATTCTTCATTTGAGTCCTTATAGTCCTCTAGCTCGGTTGCACATGACTAGTTCGATAAATTGATTCCTATTAAGATCGAATGTACACTTCTTCAAATTTCTAAACAATTTCTCAACATGAAGTATGTCAAAAATAGCTTAGAGATGTTTTACATAGTCTTTCAAATTGACACTATAAACCAATATATCATTAATGTATAAAACCACACATCATTCAATCAGGGGGTGATCATGTGAATCGTGAGTCTCATGAATGTGCTCGAGACATTAGTTAGATCAAATGACATGACTAATCACTTACAGAGACAATATCTTGTTTTGAACATAGTTTTCCATTTATCTTCGGACTCATACATATTTGGTGATTGGCATTTCACAAGTCAATCTTTGAAAATACTCTAACACCATGAAGCTAGTCCAAGATGTCATCTAGTTTTGGTATGGGAGATATATACTTTATAGTAATACGATTGATAGCTTAGCTATCGATACATATATATCATGAATCATCCTTCTTTGGGATAAGTAGAGTAGGTACAGCATAAGTGTAGATACCTCATTTTTTATATATATATTTTTTAATTTTAGTTAAGATAAATTAAGAAATAAATAAACCAAAAAATAAGAAAATAAAATAATTTAAAAAAATAAAATTAAAAAATGAAAAAAAAAAGAAAAAAAGAGAGAAGAAAGTCAAGTCATATCGTATTGAGTCAAATAGTATCGAGTCGAGTTGAGTTGAGTCGGATTGTTTAGTGTTAAATCAGATAATGGTGAGCGATCAATTTAATGAATTCTCAAGTCATTAAAGGATCAGCTTTATTAAAATAATTTTGGTTCAGTCCGATATAAAATAGATTTTTATCTAATTTATATTAGGTAAAAATAGGCTAAGGATTTATTAAGAGAGCTATTGGGCTAAATAAAATTAGATCAAATCGAACCTTAAAAATAGAAAGCTCAATTAAGTAGAGTTTCTAAAAGTTAGGTCAAATATTCAAAGAATTGTTCTCGTATCTTCTATATCTTTGATACAAAAGATGTGATTGAGGGTTTATAAATAGTAAGTTGGCAAGTGACATTCGATACATTTTTATAATTACACAACCCAACACTCAATTTCTAGTATATTTCCCCGACCCTTCACTCTCCATACACTAATCCACTACGCTTTCACGCTAGTCCACATCACCAAACATCTACAATTGAAGTCTAACAGCCCTTCACACCCTTAAACTAGCCTTTACGCCAACCTGACATCACATCGATACCCTCGCCTGATCGAGCCCACAACATTGACCGCAAGATCCCTTAACGTCTGAATATCCGAGCACTTCCCTCGCCTAACAATAACAACCGACAACATTGCCATGCCCCACATAAGATCCGTATAAACCCCCAATTACGCGAACATAACCGCACAAGTCTACGCCTGTACCTTGCACTCATTACTACAATACACCACTGCCGACTCCCCTGAACGCCAACATAAGCCTAATATACCACACATAACAGAACACACATTGCTACGCTATACATGTTCCATACACTAATCCGAAGCACTCACATAATCTCTACTGCACTGACACGTCACAAATTCACTTGCACATACGCTACACGTCCCTAACTAGACGAAACACAAATACACTTGCACGTCCTTAATCCTAACTATACAACATAGCTACACCAAAGTTCAATCCTCACTACATACATTGTTCACACGAGTCACTTCAACACATCAGTACTATCATGATGCATTGTTGACATATAAGATTACGTGCGACTCGAAGCATAGGTAAAAATTGTTATTTATTTTATTTTATTAGTTAGTTCAAATATTTTTACTAATTTATTTAATTTTGTAGTGCAGGTTTTTATTATTTTCATATTGCGTGCTTTTTTAGATAATCCCAATTTTTAATAAAATTTAGTTAAATCGTATTTTTTAGTAAAATTGCATTTTTGAAAAAATAAGCATATTTACGAAATTTGTATCTTTGAAAATGATACATATTGAGATACGTATTTTATAGTTGAGATTTAGAAAAGATACGTATATTGATTGTATCTTCAATGTATCTTGTGGTTAAGATTTAGAAAAAATACATATAAATATACATATCTAGATTGTATTTTTAATGTATCTTATCTAGATTGTATTGAGATACGTATTTTGTGGTTGAGATTTAGAAATAATATGTATAAGATACGTATTTAGATCATATCTTAACATATCTTACAGTTGGGATTTAAAACAGATATATATGAAGACATGTATCTAGATCGTATCTTAGTAGATTTTATATAAAAGATATAGAAAAAATATCTTTGGATATGTAGTGATTTAAAAAAAATAAAAATTTTAACTGGAGTTTTTTAAAAAGATGTAGTTAGTTAAGGGTTTTCTTAAATTTATGAAATTAGATTTTTTAGGTTTTTTTTAAAATAATAATAAATTATTAAATAAACATAAATATAGCTTAGTTTTCAAATCTAAAAAAATCAACTCACTAAATATTTTATATTAATAAAAAAGAACTATGTTAGTTTGATCTTAACTAACGAATACATAGGCATCTTTGGGATAACCATATAATTTTTTTTTTATCTTTCTTGAAAATTCATAATAAAAAAAATAAAAGATTCATTTTAGTTATATTTTATATATTTAGGTATATTTTTAGAAGATTATAAAAATAAAGCCCATTAATTTTTCTTTAGTTTTTACATGGTGACTTAGTCTTAATAAATTAACTTCTAAACTTGGTTTTTTTCTCGTTTAATTTTCTAAAAATCATTTTCTTAGAAAATCCAGAAACCCTAATTTTACTTTTTATCAATTGAAATGGTTAGCGACTATAATTTTTAAATTTTTTAAAAAATATTTCCTTAATTTAATATCGAGTAATTTATATTAAGCGAACTAGACTTAATATGGATTAAATTAAGGAAAATCGAAATAGGACTCGACAATAAGGGCTTATGCTCTCTCTTATATAGCCATGCTCTATGAGTTAATCTACCTATTTCTTTAGTTTAGTAACCTACTTGGGATTCATCTGATAACTCTTATTTTAAATACATTTCACATAGTAATTTTATAGTATTTCTCTTACATCTTTGGTTTTCTTTAAATAAATTGATACTTACTTGAGTAAAATTTTGATTTCAAGGTTTGAACGCATTCTCAGATTGAAAACGAAGAAAAGGAATCAAGTTTCACTCAATTTGGAGTTCAAATGAATGAGTTATGAAGTTTTGAAGTTACATAAATAATAGGAATTTTGGTCAGAAAGTTACACAGTCTGGGACACAACTGTGTCCCCAGGCTGTATCCATCCAAGAAGATTTGCCAAGGTCAGAAAGTTACACAACCTGGGAACACAACTGTATCCTAGGCTATGTCTGGTGACGAAAAAAGAAGCTTTACAATATATTATAAAAGGACATACTAGGGTTTCGCACAAAAACTTTGGACATTCAAAAGAGAAGAGACTTAAAGAAAAGGGGGAGCAAAAGGTGAAAGAAACACCTAACTTCAAGATCGAAGAGATTTTTCATCAACAAAAGGAGTTTTTCATGTTTTATTTATTAATTTTGTTGCAATTCGTTTTTAGTTTTATTATGATAGCTTAAAATTCTTGTATTTAGGATTGTGGAACCTAGGGTTTCATGTGACTATTAGATTGATTGATAATTTCAATAAAGTTTCTATCTTTTCTTGATTCAATTATATTATTTAATTGTTAATTGATATTTCTAGGGTATCATTCTATGATATTATGCATGGTAATTGAGAAATCACATGTGTAATGAGATCTTGACATAATTGGAGAGAATTACATGTGTACTTAGAGATAAGATACATATTTCTTCCGGAAAGTTGTTCTTTTGTGTAAGAATTCATTATACATTAATGCAATTCTGAATTATATTACTAAGTGAAGAGAATTCGATAAATAATTTAGGATTAGGATTAATATGCTTGAGAAAGGTATTAACTTTAATTGTGAATCCCTCCAGTCAAAAATAATAAATATTGAATTGGATACATTTTAAACGGTTACATGTTAAATACTAGGGGAAATAATTCCTAAATACGTTATTACTTTCTTGAAGTCGTTCTTAATTTTATCGCTTTCTAAATTATATAATTAAGTCTCATAATTAGGTTAGTTTTTTAATTTTAGTATTTTTAATTCATTCAACTCATCACAATTTTCCGGTTAAATAATAGTGTTAAGGTTAATATTAGTACTCGAGGTCTCTAAAGGATTGACTCGGACTCATATTCACTATATTAAAACCGATAGGTGCACTTGCCTGATATTATCATCCTACACGCAAGTCTATTTAGCGCGGCAGCTCTAAGATGAAGATTAATTTCGATGCTTTGAATTGGGGGTAGCCCTTTAGGCAACTCATTTGGAAAGAGATTGGAGAACTCATTAATCAACTTTTTGACATCTTTTGGCACATTGGCCAGGCTTCTCAACTTAGGCAGCTTTTGAACCAATAAAAACATTGGCTCATCGATCTTCTCAACAACTCGGAGCTCTTACTGATTCATCGCTAAGCCTTCTTCTTACTAGCTTAGGTGAGCTGATTGTGACTCCTATTAACTTGACTAGGAGTCTGCTGTAGTATGATTTTTCTACTATCCTTAATGAAGGCATATGTGTTCTTATACCCATTGTGTATAACATGTTGACCAAATAACCATGGTTTACCTAGCAATAAATGTAAAGTTCCCAAGGGGACGACATTACAAACCACCTTATCCCTATAGATGTTTCTAACATAGAATGACATAGTTACCTGTTCAGTACGTATAAAGCACTCTTATCATACAACCAATGTGGCTTGCATGGTCGGGGATGCTTGGAGGTCAATAGACCCAACTTCTATATAAAGGACCGAGCAACTATATTCATACAACTTCCTCCATCTACTATGACCATACATAACTATCCTAGAGCATACACTTTGTCTTGAATAAGTTCTCTCGTTGGTCTTCCTTACATTGAGTTTAGCACTCTTCTCAAAAGTAAAGTCATTATTGTGCCTTGATCGGCTCGTTCTCAGTCTCCTTCTCATCTCTCTTAGGCTCACTCTTACCTGTGCTTTCCACTTTATCACCTCGGATAACCATCACATGTTGATTAGGACACTAAGTAGTAACATGTTTGTAGTCTGAAGCTTTTCGTCCCAATCCAAATAATCATCTACACTTCCAGACTCATTGAAGCTCAAGATCTGAAGCTTTACGTGGTAGTAGTTGAGGGTGCTTATGCTCATTCTTCTTCCTCATTATATTCTTCATCTAAATCTCCTAAGTTAAACCTTTTTCTCACACATCCGCTACTCCTCTGCTTTGAACCCATCGAGTTGGGATTTATCCCCTAATAGGTTGAGTAGCTTGTAAAGTGTTCTATATACCATCAGCAGGGCAATAAGCCATTACATCAATGGCTCTGGTCAGGTCCACTAAGAGGTTAACCAACTCATCCAGTCTCTCATTTGTACTTCTGAGAGTATTCTGAGGTTATTGATCATGGTAGACAACTCCACTATTGTCAATCCTAATTCTAGTATTAACACTCGAGTCAGTCATTTCTTCGACAAATTTGAATATTAAACTTTTTGATTCCATGATGTTCTTGGTTCTACTTCTTCTAACTAAGCAATACGGATACTCCTCAAACCTAATACTCAGTAACCCACAACTATAATAGCTACACTATTGAACAAGTCACAACATAGAAACTTGCTTTTTTCCCAAGCATCTAAAATAGGGCAAAACAAGGTACTCAGGAACAAGTTACTATACCCTATTGTTAGCTTAGAATACTTCAATAATCCTCTCTACAACTTCGACACACTATGACAACAAACATTACTTTGCAAATCTCAAATACAACTTACCCAAAACGAAACCTTAGCTTTGATACTAAGATTGTTACTCCTTGAAGTCATAGAGTTGTAATAGTCCTGCCGTGTAAATCATTATATGATAATAATTGACCTAACAGTAGTTACTATAGACGTGATCTACACAAGGTGTCGACGACTCCTCGCTTTGAAGTAAACAGTCTAATTGAGAGTTGAGTTAAAGTTACAGTAATTATCAAGAACTTTAAGTTAACATATATATATTTACATGTACATTCTACAAAACTTCCTAGGAATTTTTACATCAACGCAATAGTCAGCTAATTTACATATCAACTATCAGTCTTTTAGTCTTAAGCTATTAAAGAGACTCTAGATATACATTAACCACTAGGTGAATTAATCCTCACACCCCAACCTTCAAAAGAACTAATCTCTAGATAGTTGTAGAACGGCATATTACTCGGAGTATTCAGAATTCTGGACCTGCAAAAAGATCTATACGGGTATGAGCAACTACAGCTCAGTAAGTTGAATTGGAGACTCGTGAATGCATACAAACACAAATAAGATTATCAAGCAATTATTTTCATGCAATGCAACAAGCAAGTGTCATCACATAACATAGTTCGGTCCGTTGCGAAATCAGAAAAATGTTACCCACTCTAATATGGGTTGAGGAGTTTTCTTGTTATACAACAGCTCACAACCAAACCTAGGTTTGTGCAATAGAGACACTGTTCCTCCTAAGACTATCCTTTAAATTAATGTCCTTATCCTCATCGCAACCTCCTCTTCTGTCACTTAATTCGGCTAAGGATGAGAAAAAGACCAATTTGCTATTTAGCGCTATCTTTATTAAAGGTATTGGTATTTAGTTGGAGAATCCTAATGATCCCCTAAAGGATTACAATGCATGACAATTTAAGGCATTAGAGTCGAATAAGACTAAATTCCATTTAGAGTGTTGAGAAAATTTCACACCAATCTAGTCATAATATACAATCAATCACAACACAAATTTCAACACGAATTTAGATACTCAAACACATGCATAAACTACTTACAATCACAATCATACACAATCCTAAGTCTCTGAGTACCATAAAATATTACTCTAATACAGTAAAGTAATAACTCAACTTACTTGGATTTCTCGGTTGTCCAATAACTTAATTGCAGGTTGGTTCGTCTCCAGGTATCCTATAATACGAATACATCTTTTTAGTACTTATACTTTGATGATACATATTCTAAGTTATAATTTAACTTATTTCTCCATATATACTTATTATTTACTAATAATTCATTCTACCTTAGTTTAAGGTTCGGTTTCTAAATTCGATTCCAGTTTTGATTCTACACTGTCTCCAACTATGAGGAATCCTAAATACGCTCGAATCCTAATGTGAAATTAATTACATTAAGTTTGAGTATTCTAATATCACATTAGGTTTTAATTTAATATTCTAACCTATTCAGTACAATCTAATCCTAATCGGGAAACCGGATTTACTCCTCATGTGAGAAAATTTTATATTTTTTTTATACAATTATTAAAATTACATTTCGTTTTAGATTATTATGTACTGATTTTTATTATTATATTATCCAAATAAACCTAATTTTTCATATTTATTATATTTCCAATTCCACGTATTCGTAATTTTCTATAATTACCGCATAATTCCTATATTAATTACACTTAACACTCCAAAGAGTAGGATTATGTTTTCATATCAAAGATTAACATCCTTGAATATCTAATTACCATCTAAATCAGTAATTAATTACTTAATCACCTAATTAACAAAAAATTATCTAATTTTTTTCATCATTTTAGGACTAAAAAATTACTTCAAAATTTCAAAAATTAATTTAAAAAAAATAGCTTCATAACACTGTTCTATATTACTAAAGCATTCTACAGAAAAAAATTGAGCTCCAAACTACACTCCTGAGCCTATTTATTTATAGTTCTAATCATGATCAGTTTTGCTTAATTTTTTAAGAACCCTATATTTATAGATGTGATTAAACTTAATCACTATTTTTCCCCAAAATCTACATACAATAAAACCTTAGAATAATAAATTTCATAATTTTCTAGGTAAAATAAATAATTTTAAGAAATTTTACAAAATCGGAGAAGATATGAGATTTACCCGCTCCAATGGCTTTTTGGTTTCTAACATCAGTTTAGGTGTGTTGGTTGGTCTAGGCGATGGGTTTGCGGTGGCGTAGTGGTGGTGGTGTATCGGTTCGATCTTCTTGCTTCCTCTATACAGATTTGGAGAAATTTTCTAAAACCCTAATTTTTTTCTCCAAATTTCGGTACTCTCAATTTTTCTAAGCTTCTAACTGTCCAAATGAGTTCTGTAATTTTTCTTGCTATTTATAGAGTCTTGTAGTAATTATTATATATTAATTAGACAAGACAATGCTTAAATCACTTTCAATTTGCTTTTTGTGTTGCTTGCTTTTTATTAGTTAATTTTTCTTCTTTAATTCTCGACTTACCACGACCAAATCTAGGTTAGTCCCTATTCCTCTAATTTTTTTTTATTTTTCCTGAATTATTTTATAATTTTATTTAATTATTTAATAAGTTTCTAGCTAATTTCAGGCAATTTAGGTAATTTTGCATATTTTTATCTACACGTAAATATATATAGGGTATAAGTAAGTATTCCTAATTATTATTTAGGTTATTCGATGATTTTTAGTATACATATAATCTATCTCTAATAATTTATTAGTTATTAGATTGCACTTTTCGCCTTTTCAATAATTAACAAGTATTATACTTAAAATTTAAAAATTTTATAGTCTCTTATTTTATTACTTATTTTCTTAAATTCAAGTTTACGGGATCATTTTTACTAATATTTCTAACTATAGTTTATAATTTAGGTTTGATCTTATCATTTAACCGATCAACCTAAACTTTGTATACTAAGTTTGATCTTACGGTCACTTGGCTTAACTTTAAGACTTACAAAGATGATGCGAACCAAAACAAAAAGTAGATAAGGTTGATTATCAAAGTAGGTCTAAACTTGCCAAAAGCTTGAAATGAGTGAGGGGAAGCGCACGAGAAAACAGAAAAGAAAGAAGATAAGTAACCCACAAACAGCTCCAAAGAATATGGTGCGCTAGTAGAACTTCTGAGGACTCACAGTACAACTTGATATTACGCACGAGATATTCCAATAAGGTTACTTGCTACCTAGCCTTGCTCAAGGGTTAAGATAAGAGTGAAGGAGTAAACAAGTTAACAAGAGTAATGTTCACAAAAGGAGAATATTCAATATATTGATGATATCAAGTGTAGTAATGAAATGCGGTTACATGTACAATGGGTACTTATACCCGAGAAATTAGGGCAATTTGCCTAAATATGGAAAAGAAAGAAAGGATAATGCCCCAAAGAAGTAATGTACAAGGATTATAAAAGGGTAAATATGAATATTCAAGGAAAAGTAATGATTGAGTGCAATAGATTCTCTAAGTAGGCTTGGATATATGGTAGCAATGTATTGGTGATGCCCTTTTGAAGACACAAACAAAACAGCACGATCAGGATGGGTAGCAAAGCTAGGGTGCCAGGTAAGATACAAGCTTGTCTAAGCAGTGGCTATGGGCATGTGTTGGATCTCTTTTCCTCTCAATACCAATGTTGCCAAGCTTGGGGTCGACCTAATCATAATCGATCAGTAGTGTGTGAAGGGGTAGGTTACAAGTAAAGCATTCATCCAATTAGCACATAATCTCCGAGAGATGTACAGTCACTAGGCTTGGCATAGGGAATTAGCTGGCACCATAGATCATCTCGACCTTGGTAGGAGTCGGTTAGAGGAAGAGAATTCACCTTGTTAGTCCTTTAAGACCTTAAGCTCAGCTGTAGGTTAAAGGTCCAGTAGCCTGATTCATTTCATTCCCTCCTAGTTAATTTAGATTTGGGCTCAAATTTGACTAGTCTTTATTCAATTCTCCTTTAGGGTGATAAGGATTGAGGTCAGCAATGTTGAAAGTATCCAAGACCTCATAATCTTTAGGTAGTTCTAATCTATAGGTGTTTTTGTTGGTCTTTTGGAGGATTCTAAAAGGGCCTTCAGCTTAGGTGGGCAACTTGTTCTTTTTCTTACTCAGGAATCTTTCCTTGCTCAAGTGCAACCATATTAGGTCTTTAGGCTTAAATTATATCAACTTCCTCCCATTGGCCTTTTCTCGCATTTTCTTAGTAGCTTAGTCAATTTGCCAAGTAACTTTGTCGTATATGTATTGTAGGAACTCTACTTGGGCTCTTATGTTAGTGTCTTCTTGCTCAGATATGGGTACAAGGGTGTAATCAAGGGGCAACTCAGGATTAAAGCCATAGACAACTTTAAAAGGGGTTTACTCATCCTTATTGGCCAAGTTCTAACCCACTATGGCTTAGAGAAGTGATCCCAAAGTACAATTTACCACCTTTGTTTAGCCATCAGTTTGGGAGAGACAAGAGGTGTTATATAATAGTTTAGTCCTCATCCGACGCCACAAGATTCTTTAGAAATAGCTTAAGAACTTTTGATCCTTGTCTAAGGCTACACTTTTCGACATACTATGTAGTTAGATAATTTCTTGCAAAAAGAAAGAAGCAATAGTCGAAGCATTGTTAGTCTTAAAACAGGGCACAAAGTGTGTCATCTTACTAAATCTATCTATGATGACCATTATAGAATCTCTGACTTAGGCAGTTTTCGATAATTTGAGGACAAAGTTCATGCTTAACTCAGTATAGGGTTTGGTCGGGATAGGTAAAGCCATTGCTTTCCCTTGTACAGTTTAGCATTTGGCCCTCTTACACATAACATAACCCTTGACAATTTGGTGCACATCTTGCCTCATTCTGGACCAAAAGAATCGTCCACTTAGCAGCTCATAGGTTCTTCTTTCTCTAAAATGTTCGGAGAGTCCTCCATTGTAAGCTTCCTTTATAAGCAACTCCTTCATATAACAGGTCGACATGCATAACTTTCCACTTCGAAACAAGTAACCATCTTCCATATGATATTCATCAATTGCTCTTCTATTGGTACAACGCCTAAGTATGGGTTTGAAGTGTGGGTGTCTTGAGAATATTGCTCTTTGATACTGGCAAACCTAAACAAACTAGGCTACAGTTTGATCAAAAGTGCATGTCTTCATGAAAGAGCATTTGCTACTGCGTTGCTCTTACCTTATTTATATTTGATCATAAAGTTGAATCCTCTAAGGAATTCAATCTACCTTGCTTATTGCTTTAACAATTTGGTCTGACTTCAAAGATACCTTAAGGACTTATGATTGGTATAGATGATGAACTCTCTCGGTAATAGATAATTCTGTCACACTTAGAGTGATCGGATAAGAGCTAAGAGTTCTTTGTCGCATACATAGCAGTTTAATTGAGGTCCTCTAAGTTTCTCACTATGATAAGCGATTGGTTGGCCTTCTTACATTAAGACAGCGCCTATACTAATGTTTGACACATTGCATTTCAGCTCAAATATCTTCTCAAAGTTAAGTAAAGCTAAAACAGGGGTAGAAGTCAACTTTGTCTTAACTTCATCAAAACTTCTTTCCTCCCTCTCCCTACTTAAATTCAATGTGCTCCTTCATTAGTTCAGTTAAGAATGCGGCTATGGTACTGAAATTCCTGATAAACTTTCTATAAAAGGATGCTAATCTAAGGACACTTCTTACCTTAGCACAAGTGGTCAGAGTCAGCCATTTGATAATTGCTAGGATCTTCTCAAGATCCAGTCGCAAGCCTCTTTCACCTACTAAATAACTTAGAAATACCACTTCCTTCTAATAGAAGCAACACTTCTTCACATTGCCAAACAATCTCTCGGCTCACAGTGACTTTATATGTCAATGATTTATACTAGGATGTTGTCAAAGTACACCATAACATACTTTCTAATCAGATTTCTTAGCACATGGTTCATCGGTCACATGAAAGTGTTCGGGAGATTCGACAAGCCAAAAGGCATTACCATCCACTCGTAGCGTTTGTGTCGAGTTTAAATGCAACTTTCCACTCATTACCTAGCCTCATCTAAATCCGATGGTAGCTAGACTTTAGATTAATCTTGTTGAAGACCTTAGCTCTACCCAATTCATCCAGCATATCATCCAACCTAGGGATCAGATATTGGCAATTAATTGTGATCTTATTTACGGCTTGACTATCAATACAAATTTACTAGGTACTATTCTTTTTCAACACTAGGAGCACCAAAACAGCATAAGGACTGAGGCCCCCCCTTGTATACCCTTTCTCTAGTAGTTCATTGATTTGTCTTTGGAGTTTAGTAGCTTATTTGAGACTCATCCGTTAAACTGGTTTGTTTAACAAAGCAATGCCGGGTATCAGATCAATACAGTGCTCAATGCCTTTGAATGGGGGAAAACCTTTTGATAACTGTTCTAGAAACAAGTCGACATATTCGTCCAGTAATTCTCTCACCTCAACAGGTAGTTTAGTCCATTCCTTCAACTCTAATAGTCTTTTAACCTACATAAAAGTTGGCATACCAGCTTTTACAACCTTTCCAAGCTCAAATCTACTTAGTATTAATGCTTTCTTGGATCCTTAAGCAAGTTTAGCCTATAATCTGCTAACTTGACTCAGTGTAATGGAATTCAAAGTAACATTCTTTCCATCTTTCACAAAACATAGGTGTTTCAAAATCCATTGTGCATAACCCATTGATCAAAAAGCCACTATTAGCCTAACAACACATGTAATGTGTACATGGGCAATACATCAGAAGGGATCTCATCGAAATAGTTACCAATAGAAATTGATAGCAAAACTTGTTAAGTGACACGTAGAACTCCCTTCTCGTTCAGCCAATGTAACTTATACGACTTCTGATGTGAGGTGGTTGGCAACTTAAGCTTCCTAATCAGGTGGGCAAATGCTACATTAGTGCAGCTACCACTATCTACAATGAGTGCACACACCTGATCATTCACTTTGCATCTAATATGGAACAAATTTTCTCTCCACTCTTCCTTAAACGTTGGTTTTAGATCATTGTAAGCCGAACAACTAGGGCCAACTAATCCAAGTCCTCAGCCAACACATCTTCCTCAATCAGTTCATTCCTTCGAGAAGTTTCTTTCTTAAGAATAGTCTCTTCCTTAGGTTCTTCATCAATACTATCTACTTTAAGCTTTAAGACGTCTCCTTTGATGACCATGGTTTGCCGGTTCGAACACTGAGCAACCATATGTCTGAACCCCTAACACTTAAAGTACATAATCTGGCTAATCTTCCTTTCAGATCCCTATCCTTTTTCGTATATTTAAGTTAGCCCTTTCGTTTAACTTGGACATCAACCTTTCTGGTCGATTTGGTACTTGACTAAGCTTAGTAACCTCCTTGGCCAGGTTAGCTCGATTGACTAGATTAGCTCATTGGGGGTCGGGTTGGCATTATGTTTCTTCTCTTCCTTTCTACTCGCTGGGTTATCCGTATAGCCTTATGCATTGTAGTAAATTGCTGAAGTACCACAATGTCTCGGATATCACTTCTCAACCTAGTAAGGAACCTAGAGATTATTTGTGTTGATGTTTCCCCTACTTCATAGCGAATCATAAACATTTAGAATTCTTGAATATACTTGTCAACAATTTAGTCTTCCTGTCTTAATTTTTTAAGTCGAGCAAAAATGTCCTGTAAATATGTATCTAGTATAAACCTGTTTTTGAGTATTCTCTTCATCTCAAGCTAAGTATTGATCTTTCTATATCCTTCTTGTCTTCTCATGACTTGAAAGTTCTTCTACCACATGGCAGTATAGCTAAAAAACTCAATAGTAGCAGTCCTTACTTTCTCATAGTCTCCGTATTGATAATAATAAAAAACACGTTCTACCTTTTCCTCCCAATACAAATAATCATTCGCACTTCCAGACCTATTGAAGCTCAGGATTTGAAGCTTTACATGATTGGCAGCTCGAGGTACTCAAGCTCATTCTTCTTCCTCATTATATTCTTCCTCTTCATCTTCATTTAAATCTCTGAAGTCAACCCTTCTTCTCACCCATTCGCCAACTCCTATGCCTTAAACTCGTTAAGCTGGGATCTGTTTCTTAACAGGTCGAGTAACTTATGGAGTATTCTGTACACCGTCCGTACAGTGATAGGCCATTGCATGAATGGCTCTAGTCAAGTCCACTAAGCAATTAACCACCTTATCTAGTCTTTCATTTGTACTTTTAAGAGTATTCGGGGGTTGTCAACCATGGTGGACAACTTTGCTGTTGTCACCCCCAATTCCAGTAGTAACACTCGGGTTTGTCATTTCTTCGATAGATTTGAATATTAGACTTTTTGATTCTAAGATGTTCTTGGTTATATTTCTTATAACTAAGCAACATGCACACTCCTCAAACTAGATACTCAATAACTTGCAACTACAACAACTATACTATTGAGTAAGTCACAACATAGAAACTTGCTCTGCTTTCAAGCATCTAAAATACGGCAAAACAAGGTACTCAAGAACAAGTTACTATACCCTATTATTAGCTCAGAATACTTCAATATTCCTCTCTACAACTTCGATACACTATGATAACAAATATTACTTCGCAAATCCTAAATACAACTTACCCAAAATAAAACCTCCATTATGATAATAAGATGATGCACTGAAGCTAAGAGTAAACAAGGCCAATCGCCGAGATGGTTTCAAGCCTGTTGAAAGCTTGAAATGAGTGAGGGGAAGCGTACAAGAAAACAAAAGGAAAGAAGATAAGTAACCTATAAATAGGTCCAAAGGATATGACACACTAATGGAACTTCTAAGAACTAACGACATAACTCAATATTACGCACAAGATGTTCCAATGAGGTTACTTGCCATTAAGCTTGGCTCATGAGTTAGGACAAGAGTAAAGGAGTAAATAAGCTAATAAGAGCAATGTTCACAAAAGGGGAATATTCAGTATATTAATGATATTAGGTGTAATACTGAAATGCGGCTACATGTATAGTGGGTTTTTATACCCAAGAAATTAGGGCAACTTACCTAAAGATGAAAAAGACAAAAAGAGTAATGCCCCAAAGAAATAATATACAAGAAATATAAAAGGGCAAATATGAATATTCAAGGAAAAGTAATGATTGAGTGTAACGGATTCTTTAAGTGGGTTTGGATACGTGGCAACAATGTATTAGTGACACCCTTTTGAAGATCTAGAAAAAACAGTACGATCAAGATAGGTGGTTGAGCCGGGGTGCTGAGCAAGATATAGGCTTATATGAAAAGGAGTAGCTATGGACATGTATTAGATCTCTCGTCCTCCTAGCACCAATGTTGCCAAGCTTAAGGTCAACTCAGTCATGACCAATTGGTGGCATGTGATGGGGCGGGTTACAAACAGAGCATTTGTCTTGTTGGCACATAATCTTCAAGAGATGTGTAGTCACTCAGCTTGGTATAGGGAATTGGTCAACAACATGGATCAACTTGGCCTCAACAGGATTCAACTGAAGCAAGAGAATTTTCCTTGTTAGTCTTTCAAGAGTTTCGATTTGGTTACGAGTTAAAGGTCTAATTGCCTGATTCCTATCATTGCATGGTCCAGTGCCACTAGGCTTCCTAATACTTCCTTAAGCAGGTCAAGCCATTTGAACAGGTCAGATTGGTTAAGCTTTATAAGGTTAGCTCCTTCTTTACCTCTTAACTCATTGAGCAACTCTAATAACACCATTGAGAGTATCAAAGGATTGAACTTTAATTATGTCTCTAAGCTCATACCATAGTCTAGTGATAAATCTAGAAATAGTTCGGCCTTTAAGGTCATCTACATCACATTAGATCATGATCATTTGAAATTCTCATACATACTCATTAACAGTTCAAATCCTTTATCTAGGTCATTGCAGCTTAGCAAATGTATCGTAAAAATAGGAGTTAGGAATGAACCTTTCATTGTATGCAACTTCTTCAATATCCTCACATCTTGTTGTTCATCTCTCATGCGTATTGCATATACTTCTTCCACCACGTACTAGCATACCTAGTCAATTCCAGTGTGGCAAGTGAAACTTTGTCTTTCTCAATATATCGATTACATTCAAACAACTTCTTTACTCTTTCTTCCCAATCTAGATATTCGCCAACACTTCTTACTTCCAAAGAAGCTCATAATCTAAACCTTAACATGGTCAATGCTTCTAGGAGCTTAGACTCCACATTCTTCTTCCTTATAATAGTCCTCCTCGTCCAACTCCTTATCGATTCCTCCAACATCATCAAGAATAATTTAGCAATGAGTTGGTCACTCTACTCCTCCTCAGTTGTGTCAAGTAGGGTACTTAACCCTGCTAGGTCAGACATCATGCCTTTCTTTGCATGGTGCTCGTCCTAGTCTTTCATTGACCTCAAAGAGTTATTCACTATCACTCTCTTCTTCTACTACTATTTCTACCCTCTAATTAACTCTTTGTTTAACTCTTTCAACTCATGCATGGTGAGTTAGATAAACTTTCCTCCCATGCGGAACTCCATTAATAGCTCAGCCAACCTTTTATTCAACTTGGGGTTCTTTACAACCTACTTTTGTGGCTTACTCATCAACTCGGTGATCTCTATCAATTTGAGCTTTAGTTTCCCCTTACATAACGACTAACATATTCTTTAAGAGCTCAATGAATCAGTCTATCTACTCATCTATTGATCTTAGGGTCTACTCTACATGGCATCACTTCTTACTCCACCACTTCCATTATCACCAACCACTGCATTTACTCTAAGGTATATCATGTTTTCACTCAAGAACACCATGCATAGTTCTCTTTCAATCAATAACTCTAGTAAGCACTACTACTACTATGATAGTAAAACAAATACAAATAGCACTTTAACAACAGTTTTCTCTGCTTTCTCAATACCATAACTTGTGGCTTTATTTCAAGAGATGAAAACAAAGCACAAAGACAACACTGTGCATTGTCATAACATCAAACCAACAACCATAGTTTCAAACCATATGCATAGCTCAAGAACAAACTACCCTACTCAGAATCTTGAGCTTTGATACCAAGATGATGTGACACTAAATGCGAATAAGCATGCCTATGATTAAGTCTTACTGTAGCGTAGATAGGTCATTTAAAGCTATCAAAGAAAGTATAATGTAGTTAGATGGGGTTTGGGGATAAAAGGAAAAAGAGGTTAAGCAATTCATGAGCTGCTCAAATAGATGTTACGTACTACTTAAACATAAGATGACCAACAACTTGCTGGATGTGATGCATCGGTCTAAGTTGATGGGTTGTTCGCCATAATTCTTTCTTAAGGGATTGATAAGCACTAAAGAAAGGTTTAGGGTTTTCCTACAGATGAGCAAAGGTCAGTATTTCACTAATGTGGAAGGAGATTCTTGTTACAATGATTCTTATAATGGGGTATTTATACCCTCATTGCTAGGGTTATAAGATGCCATTAATATTTACTAAAAAAGCTAAAAACATGTGTATAATTTGTTATATAAGGAAAGAGAAAACTAGTGGCAAATTGTATGACTCAGGTTAATGAGACATGCGTCATCTTGTAAGAGGCCTGAAGATTCATTGTATAACGGATCCTGAATTGTCTGGATAAGGCCAACAGCAACGAAATCTTTGAACAACATGGCATTTGTACCTCAATAGTTCTAGATTTATTGGTTCAAGTGGTCTCCATAACAAGTCACAATAAGAGTTTAGAGTTCCTAAACAGTTTGGGTTGACCTTACTTTTGTATTAAGGTGACACTCTACTTGCCACAGCATAGGTACATTATCAAATCAGCTTAGTATAATAGGTTGGCCTCATCTAGACTTAGATGATGGTTAAGAATCCAATAGACCATGTTGGCTAGTCATTTAGCTTCGGACTGAGTAAGGGGTCCTTGGGATGAATTCCTACCAACCACCATCCTCTACTACCATAGATACACCTACACTACTCATCAAATGTACTCATACACAAACCCATTCTTCAAAGTTCCAATCACGCACCACAAACCCACTTATCAACATTGTCATCACTACCATGTCTAACACCATACGTGACACATTCTCTCTCTCAAACGCACTCATACATAAAACTACTCTTCAAAGTTCCATTCATGCACCACAAACATGCTCACATGCAAGCCCACTTGTTCACATTGTCATCATCACCATATCTAACACCAGATATGATACATTCTCTCGTAAATTTATTGGTTGTCATAGCTCTCTCTCTAAGACTTGGTGGCCATCAAAGTAGGTAGCAAGTGATCCTCTTTCTTTTAAATCTAGTAGCTATTGAAGTGGGTAAGAAGTGGTTGTTAAAGTGGTGTTGCAAGTTGCTCTCTCTCAGATTTGTTAGCTATTAAAGAGTAGCAAGTGGCTGTTTAAGTGGTGTTGCAGGTGGTTATTTCTCTCAAATCTATTAGTTGTCGAAGTGGGTAATAGGTGGTATTACAATTGTTGAAGGCTGGTGGTGAGTGGCTAGTGTTGTAAGCTATGGTCAAATTTATTAACGATTAAAGAAGGGAAGGTGTTGTTTTATCATGAATTCCAATAAGTTAGCGTTCAATGGTGTTTCCCTTGAAGATAAGGGTATTTTAGTCATTTTACATATGTTGCATATCTATTCTTATATGTTATTTTTGCCTAAGTAAACGATGTAATGGTCATTATGAGCTTATTCCATTCCCTAGGGATGACAATTCCACTATACATCTATTTAATGTAGTGAAGTGAATGGGCTGCAAATATTGACAAACGCTATTACTTCTAAACACTTCACCATCCTCAAGCACCTTAGAATCACTTTCTAACCACTTGGAACAATTATGAAACCACCACCACCACAAAAACTTTAACTCTAGGTTCCTTTCTAGAACCACTGCTCAATGTGATATACAGATATGTAACCATCATCGCAAGATTCCTATTGAGGGTTGATCCAATAGTAACCCAAAATCCAATAATCATTAGGTTGTTTTGAGGAAGCTTTACCACTTTAGATGGTAACTTAACCTAGTTTAACCCGCTTAACCGAACTTCTTGACCTAACTAATTTAGGCAATCACTTCATCTATGTGTATGTTAATTTTTTGAAGACTCTCTTCTCTCTCTCTCTCTCTTTGTTTCCCTTCTTTTTTGCTTTCCCCACAACCTCACCATCCACATACCCCCCGCGCCACCCCCTCCCCCCCCAAACCTACTTCTTTTTTCCTTTTTCCTTTTTCTCTCAATATTCTTTTCTTCTTACTTGCTTCCCTTTTCTTTCTTTTTTTCCTCCTCCTTGATTTTGAGTCATAGATTCAACTTAAATTACCTTAGTCTCTTATTTACTTAGTTGTATAGTTTCCATTATTGGTAGTTCCTAACCATAATAAATGTGTCTAAGTTGTGCATCCCTTCATATGACCACAATGAGTACATCTTGGTATTCTTTTTGTAGTTACATTGAAAATTAAGAGAAAGTAAAGTAGAGCTTTATTCATGGTGTAACAAGAAGCTAGTCATATTACTTGGATACTAACTTATCTGTCTCCATCATTACTAATTCTTATACTAAAGAAGAACTACAGTTAATTATTGGGACATAGACTTGATTTTTAGACCCTATATTTGTGAGGTAAGCATCAAATACCCTTTCTCCTGCTTTAGGAGAACACTTTTGTTGAATAACTTAATTAATTTTATGAGTTCACTTTCTCATAGTGCTTGAACATGTGTAAGAAGGGGTAATGATTCTCGAATGGAGGGCATGTTTATGTATAACCTTTTCCAGTAAGTTTCCCTTCTTGTGTCTCATTCTATGCTTCATCTCTTGAACCTCCTCCGAGGCAAAGAACTACCCTAACCTAAATGTAGTGAAGTGCTTATTTATTCCTATCAAATTTACATCTCTTGACTATCTTTCTCAAACCTCTTTCTTAAGTTCTATCCTATCACTTTACTCAACAAGTAGACTTATTTGAGAAATTGCAAATTAGGCCCTTTCATCTTTTTTGTGTCTATGTATAAGATTTCAACTTCTTTCAAGATGGCATAATCTTAGTCTCCTAGAATAGTGAAATTTAACTTTTTGGTGTGAACTTCAAGGAATTACCCTAATAGCATCCAAGGCCTCCTTAGTAGCACGTTGAATGACTTAGTTATTTTAAGATCTAGAAGATGATAATGAATGTCTCTAGATCAATCTTTGCTTCTAAGTCCACTTCTCCTTCATATTCCCGATTTAATCCGTTGGATGCTCCAACCTTAAACTACTAGGCTTAACAAGAGACTTATCTACTCTTAATAAATCAAAGATAGATAGTGGGCAAACATTCAACAAAACTCCCATTATCTATTAGGATTGCGACTTTTATCATGCATTTACACTTAATTGACAATGAGTAAAGCTTTTACAAGTTGGTTACCTTCTTCTTGAATTTTGTCTTGAGAGAAAATCACCCGATTGATTGCTAGCATGAGGTTAACGATGAGTGCTGATCTTTCTGCAGATATACCTTACAAAACTTGGACTTGTGAAATATTGATCAATGCTTTATGATGGCTCATAGAAGAAAGAAATAGATTTCTGTAGGAGATTTGTGTTAGAGTCTTACTTAGTTGGTTCATTACCTTATATTCACTCGCCTTGATGGTCTTTTACAGTGCCAAAAAATATTTTTCTCCTTCACTTTCCTGCATTTCAATGATTTTCTTAAAAGCCCCCTTTATGGCAACCTTTCTCTTGGTCTTCTCCTCAATTGGGTCATAACATTGCCTTAATTGAATATTTCCTCCAACCATGGCTAAGTCTTTAGGCTTCATAGATGAGTGTATTGCCTTGTAATTTGGGGTATTGATATATTGAAGATGTACGTCTTAGGATAATGTGTTGTAGTAGCAACTTTCTTCTCAATCCTTTTTATACCACCTAAAAATTATTAGCTTAAACTTGAATCAAATCATGCAGACATCCCCTAATAATGCTTCGTTTTTGCATCATTCTATCTCAATAAGTTTTGGATCCCACCTAATCAACATTACTTTGATTAACGTCAAAATTGTTCTAGGAATAAATAATTTACATAAAAATCAAACTTGTTTGAAGGTTCAAGCCTAACACGTTTTAGCTACTTTTTTCTCGGTACCTTGATAGTATTGCCACAAAAGTTGTCTCTCTTTCTTTGGCATTGTTATACTTGGACCATGGAAAATATATTGACATTCATACTTAGATTTTCCAACCTAATTGATCCCTGTAAATTAACTTTTCCATTTATTTTTTAAGTTTACCTTGATTTGTGGGTCTATACCTTAGAGATGAACCCAATTGCCTTAAGTAATAGGCTAACTCTTCCATTATAAGGATAGGTTTTCATTGCTTATTAATGGTCCCTATTGGTCCAACTCAGCATATTCATGGATGATCTAATTTAGTTCTCTTTTTGATTCAACAGTTGATTACTATTGACATTTAGGCTTAAATGTGTCAATGAAATTTAGCTTTATGTGATTGGTGTCAATCAAGTCTTAGATTCTATACTTCAACCTCAAGTAATTTTTTTTTTCATCCTAATCCAGTGTCATTGGAATTCTAAGACAAATTATATCTTTTATCATGCTTTCAATCAAAGTAACATCAACAAAATTGGTTGTAATATGGACCAACATCGTGCTAAAAATAGCTCATTTGGTATATTGATGAATATTGAGGTAAGCTTGTTTTTCTAGATAAAATGAGGATTATTGGAGTAACTATTCCTCTTTGTCTTTAGGCATATATTTTGAAGGATTTATCTAAGGTTTTTGTCATCCTATGGAAATCTAACAAGGAAGGTACTACATCCATATTAAACCTACATAATTTACAGAAAACCTGAGTTAGCTTATCCTTATTATCATACCTTACCAGATATAAATATGCATATTAGATAAGAGTGGGTCCCATCAAACTATTTTGGAATGTAATTTTAAAAGCCTAACCTTTATTTGAGAACAACCACTATGCCTTTGAATTCTAATTGGCACCACCCACCTGAAGGGAGAATTACAATAAAGACGATCAACTTTTATGGGTGAGTTTAAATGGAAGATCATTGTTTTAAAAGTTCAAATAAATGAACAATATTTCACAAAATAGTTCAAATAAGGGATTTATAATAGCCAATCCATAAAGTTGTTTGAACCATTTTGTGAAACGTTGATCCCTTATTTAAACTTTTTAAAAAGTTGATTCCTTGTCTAAACCATTTTATAAAACGTTAATTTCTTATTTAAACTTATTTCCAAATATTGATTCCCTCCGTTGTAATTCTCCCCCCCCCACATGAATCATTCAAGTTTGTGCCTAGCTTTATGAGTAAGAGGCTTTCACATTATAAATTTAAACTAGCCATTCTCTACAGACATAAAATCTTTGCAAGTTGTCGTAAGCACTTTAATAAGGATTAGTATGAAAAGTAAACACATAATAAAGACCATTAAGAGAGGCATAAATTTTGTTAGATTTTATGAATGATGGAAACTGCTAAATTCAATCAATTAACATATTTTAATGATAACAAACATTAAAATCAACTAATTAAGATTTTCAAGTTGTTAGAAAAAGGATTTCAAGGTTATTGATAAAACTTAGAAGCAATATTATAAGCAATCACAAGTTTCTAACAATAGTTAAAAGCAAACTTAGAAATAATCATAAGTTGACGATATAAGTTAGAAGCAGTATTAGAAGAAATCAATTGAAGCTAAAAAGGATGTTTTTGAAATTATCAAATGATTTAAAAGGTTAATGAGAGGCTTAGCCAGAAAAAAGTCTAAGAGCTAAATAAGTTGAAGATACTTAAGAGTAAACTTATAAGGTATTTTGCAATACGAAAAAAGAAGTAGAAGACTTAGAAGTTATCTCAAAAAAACTGCAGATTAACACAAAACCTTTCAAATTATGGAGATTATGTTTGTTTTTCTTACAAGTTAAGGTCTAGCTCTATTAGATATGTATATTTGGGTAATACATTGTCATGTTCCCTTACTTAAGATGGATAAAGTTTTCGAGATTCATCAAAATCAAAAGTTAGAAAATATTTCAAGAAGAAGGTAGAATTTTGTGGAACCAACCAAAATTCATATTTATCCTCATTATCAGCTATAGTCTATCCAAAAGTATCAAGAGATTTTCAAATTTGAGAGACTAGATTTTGTGGAGAGATAGTTATCAAATTTTTTGAACTAACAACTTAGATCTACATTAAGAGATTTGAATCATTCAACTATTATTCTAACATCTATCTTACTAGGCATTGCAATAGAAATATTTAACAAATCCAAGAAGACTTTGAAGAGTAACAACAATGAGACCAACAACAAGAAAGATCACAAAAGAAATATTTTGAAGCTTACTTTGCTCAAAATTGAAATAACGTTGCTATTTTATTTTGATTAGCTGTGAACAAAATTTAAAGGATTTTTTTATTGTATTTCCTTATCAAGTTGATATGATTTTTAAATAATCTAAGAGAGTAGATTACTGTAGATCTATGTTCCTTGTAAAAGCTTAAAGGCAAAGTAGTGTGACTGAAGCTTATAAAGCAGATTTGTACTCTCTTTATTTTGAAATTAGTGGAATGAGTGAAGTAGATAACTAGAGCCTAGCAGTTGAGCTAGAAGAGTAGATATAGATATAAGGCCAAACCTCTATAAATCTTTGTATTCAAGTTTTCTCTAACCCTTATTCCTTTTATTATTATTCATTTATATTTATACTCAATCATATATATTGTTAATAGGCACATTTGTGAAATATTTAGTTATTATACTAAGGAATCAAAAGTTTTTTTATTTGAAAGAGTTTTAATTTTAAATTGCAATCAATTCACCCCCCTTTTAATTGCTTAAGAGGGACCAATGGAAACTTATGAGAAGATTATCTTAAATCTCTGAAAAAGCATCTCATAAGCCTAGTGAAGGTCTAAAACTTATGTTTCTTAATTATTGTATCTAGCTACCCCTAATAATTTCAATTTGTAGTCCCATGGTATGCAGTTCACAATTAATAGGTGCACTAGGGTGAGATATAGTGATATGGTGGCACTTGGGAGCTAGATTTTAAGATGGAATGAAAGGATGTAACCACTTAAATTGCTCTCCTTGTTGATCGGTTGTTTAATGAACCAAACATGGTGATATTGATATCCCTTTAGTGAGAATATTAATGTTATTTAAGGTTTGATTTTATCTATTTTCCATGTTTATTCTTTATTTGCAAAAGAGTAATAGATATAAGTGGCTAATATGTTAGTTACCCCCAAAGTTCTTGTCTTTCGGGTAGTTATGAATTACTTCTGTATTTCACTTTACAATAACTTCTCAATGTTCGTTAATTTTTGCAAAAGGGAAATTGAATTCCTAAAAATATTTGAGCTTAAAGCATCATATATTACTAACTAGCAGCTTAAGAAAAGCAAACATCAATCTTGAAATTATCTCATGCACCAAAATATATAGAGGTGACATTTGGAGATAGTTTCATATTGATCTTCCATTCTACTACAAGCTATATTTTTACCTGCAATTCAGCTAAAACTAAACTATATTTACGATTCAGATTGTGACCTCCTTTGAAACAAACCCTTTAAAAGATATAGAAAGCCAAACTGGATGGCTTTAACACAATTTAATCAAGTTCAAATTCGTTTTGAACAATATCTACTCTCTTTTATTGAATTTTATTTCATTATGTCTCTTATCCTTATAAATAATATATCTTATCATTATTTGCTTCTAAAATTGATCTTTTCATTTCTCAATCAGGTTATATTGTAAAGAAATGCAACTACTTTTTCACATACTTGATAAACGACTATATATGAAATAAATTAATCATAATAAAACCAATAATATCGAATATGGAATAAAAATACTCTTATAAAAGCTAGAATTTGTCTTCTTTTTCTATGAGGTTTAACTCTGTTCAAAGTGGTCCCATTAGTATAATAGACCAAAATAAACCACTTTAATAGGTTCAAAGGATTGAATCTATCTTGCATACCCAATCGTATATTACAATTTGGACTGATTCAATTTAAGTTTCGGCAAAGAACCCTAATTTTACCTCTTGTTTTTCAATGATAAGTATGAAATGCTACGTTTAGCATGATTAGTAACTAAACACAACCATATGTAGTGAACAGCAATCACAGTTCATGGAGAAAACCTGAAGTAAATAGATGGATGAGACTTCGTTGTCTATGCAGGCAACATGTATACCTCAAACATTGTAAGCACATGAGTAGGAGTTAAGAATAGTATGGACCCATTGACCTTTGAACACACACCATAAGTCACGAGCGACAGCTTAAATCCACCTCTTCATTGACATCCCTCCGTTAAAGGATTTGTATTAAACCATCAACCGAATGTACAGCTAGAATCTCCACATCTTTCACCTATATTTAAATGAATTTACTTAGGGCTTCTTCGAGAAAAATAAAGATGCACTAAATGACTTCATTCAAAAGGAAATTAATCGTTGTCTACTCATTATATTTTTCTCTTCATATTGAAGAAAGAATGTAATTACTTATAAAGAGATTCATTGCTTTCTAACTTATCAATAAATGGATCTACAGTAGGCTCACATGGCTAATTCCGTCATAAACTTAATTTAAAAAATAAAAAAAAAAAACTTTTTTTTTGTTACTCGCCGTGTTTGCTAAAGTAAGAATAATTGCAAATACACTTATTTTAAACTATTGATCATGCGTGCATAGGCTCTTTAATTGCTAAAGTATAATTTCATCTTTCTATTACTTTTGAAAATAAGCAAATACATCATGAAATTATTACTAGATTCTTTAAAGTGTTAATGAAAAAATCATAAATAACAACGATTCTAAGACTTTACCATGTTTTAGGAAATATGCGTACAATTTTAGAAGTTATGATGAGATAAAAGTATCATTTAGAAGTTTACGATCTTCATACGTATTCTGTCAATAATTTTTAAGGATGCACTTGACTTTCCAAAGATATTTAAAAAAAAAAAAAGAAAAGAAAGAAAGAAAGAAAGAAAAAAGGAGAAGTATCAAGAGTGCTTAAGAAACTTGGAGAACATCATAAGACTACAGAACCTTTTTTCTTGGATAAGAAATGGAGGATCCGATCTATATCAGATCAAATCATTTCACAAGACTCTCGTATCATCATCTTTTCTTTTTCCTTCATAGTGCTAATCTAATTCCCATGCTTTAAAGTTGGAACACAAGACACTCTTATTGCCTCTCGTTCGATTTTATTTCCAATAGCTTTTACTTGATTTGAATATAGAATTAGCGATGAAACAAAGACCGTAAATAGCTTCAATTTTCGAGTGCATTTAACTTTTGTTAATGTTGATTCGAATTGTATAAGTTTGTGTGCTTACTCCAGTAGCTAAGGCTGTTTTGCTGGTTAAATTTAGATTATAGTGCCCATATACCTGTCAAATAGGCGACAACCTCTATGTTGGAGAATTAATTAAATTAAACTCCGGTCGACCAGCTATTAAATTCCCCCCGCCCCCCTAATTGTTTTAGAGCTGTGCAAGGTCAATTTATTTCAGTTATTTTTCCTTTAAACGGCATTGATTGCCAAACAGGAAAGCATATTAGTTCGGGAGTCCCAATGAATAAATTTCCGACAATATATGCTTCTGTACTCTTGAGGACATAATATAATAAATCTATATTTATACCTTATGATGATATTTCGATGTGTGTGTGCAATCTACTTTCTTTTGCAAATTTGTATATCCAAAGTAGACATTTATTTGCAGCCATCGTGTTCCAGCTATATATAATATAAAGGACATATCGATCATATATGTGTGTATTAAGACTTATTTTTTCTTTTAAATTTGTAAATTATTATCTACTTAATTTAAGCATATAGCCATAGATAAACTAAACACTCTCAAATTGTAATATAGTTGGTAAAAAAAAAAAAAAAAAATCAGAAGATCAGTGGTTCACAGTGGATATTGAAGAAAGGTACAATAGTATAGATTATTAGGATTTATCTTTGATAGACTTGATCTTATAGATTCTATTAGAGCATCGTATTATATATATATATATATATATATATATACTGAATGGTAGGATTACAGCTATACTCGAAGAGGATTTACATGAATCAAGTCTGCTATTATAATTTTTCGGCTACTAAAAATGATAAAAGGAAATATTGAAATATATGATTAATTATATTATAGATATATATAACATAAAGTTATTAATATACATGCATAAACGTTTTGCTTAGAAATTAAGTAGTAAATGAGCAATGTACACAATGAAATTCACCCTTCACCTACCAACTCCTGAAAGGATACTCATTGCACACCCTTTTCTCATATATTATAAATCCTAACTTTTATAAATCATACAAATGCTCAAACTCACCTTTATATCTACCACAATCCAGAGTACCACTTTTCTCACACATCGTTTCTATTTCTCAACATGTCTAATAATAAAGGTCCTAGCAGTTTGAAAAGAAACTTTCTGGAGAAGAACAGAAACCCCAGCAGTGAGAGAGACAACAAAGCTTCGAGCCAAAGCTTTTTAAATAGACATTTGAAGAAAATATATCCCATTGGGCTTAACAGAAGCAATTCATCACTCTCTCTTTCCTCTGTATCTTTGTCACTCTCTCAAAACTCAAATGACTCCATTCTAACTGATTCTACTTCTCCATTGGATCACAAGATTTCGTTAGCTCTCCGGCTTATCACACCACCACGGACTTCGGTTGATCAAAGAAGAGAAGTTGCGGTTACTAGGAACTTTCAGCCTCAGCCTAGTCCACCTTTGAATGAAGATGGAGAGTTGAAGAGATGCAATTGGATTACAAAAAATAGTGGTATTCAATGCTTGCATACATGTTTTTGAACCAAAAACATTATGTTTGGTTTTGAGATCTTTTTTTTTTTTCTTTCGTTTTACTCTGCTTTATCATTCGGTAAAATAAGCTGACAATGATAACGTTCGTTTTTATGTGATTGGAGTTTAGGTAATACAAATAAATTTTTGCATATAAATCCAAATTCTAATATACAGTAAAGAAACATTTCATGCTAGCTATGGATAGTTCCTTTTTTTCCCCTCCATGAATTAAAGCTAGATGATAGTAGTGGTCTAATGGATGCTTAGGTACTTGTTCTAAGAAGTAGACTCAATTAACTTATTCATATTTTCGTACTACTATCTAATGCTTTATTTTGAAGTGTATAATCAAAACTTTTTTATTTATTTGTTTTTACTAATTGTATTATAACTCGAGGAGGAGGAGAATTTGAACTCTGATTCATTACTTAATACAACCCTATCACCATGGAGCTTCAAGGGTGGATCACATGGCACCGGTTAAAGTCTAGAGAAAAAAAAAGAGAGAGAGACCAATTTTTCATTAAATTGATCATTTGCCCAATATATATGTATATATAGAAAAGTGAAAGTACTTCTATTTTGAACTTGCTGACTATTATTTTCCTTACTATATATTTTCAGAGGATAACCTGCTTGAAGAATTTTACAAGTTTTCAACGGCCAACAATGGCAGTTATCACGAAGAATGGAATCTAATTATGTTGAAAGATATAAAAATGGTCAACGTCATGATTAGTAAGAATACGCCTTACTTTATTTACTAACACTCAACACCCAGTGGTTGACGTTTCCGACATTCGGCCAATCGAACTAGATTTTCGAGTACCTAACCCTTTCCATTTTTAAGGGCAAAAAGAGATAAAAGAAAAAAGTATTGTCTATTTTCATATTAAAGTTCAGTATGATGGTCGCCAGTTGGTATATCCTTTCTTATATTGATTAAATTACAAGTAATTGTTATAATTAGTATCATTATCGTACCAACTATCTAGATTATTAAATTCATCTATCATGATCATTGGTCTACATAGATAAGGTAACCATTAGTTTACAATCGGGTACATTATTATTAGATTTATGATTTATTTTTCTATTTAGAATTAATCAATGTTAATACCAATCTTGAATTCAATTAGCATATACATCATTTTCTGCATTAATTATTGAATGTTTGTAATGCTTGACGCAGATAAAGTTTACGTAGCATTTCATGATGAACGTTGGGGTGTTCCAGTTTACGATGATCAGTAAGTAATCTTTGAATTTTATCTTGGTTTATCTGTTAAAATTTTACTGACGGACGATGCATCGCGTTACAAGTCCTAAGAGAATACTAAATAGTAAGTAAATAAACCATTTACGGTATCAAAATATGATTTTTCTTTTTCTATCAATTAATTATCATTGAGCGATAAAGAATAGATACATATTTCTATAATATTTATAATATTACGATATGCTTTTAGAAAACACTAACACATCCTATCCACTTTAATAACATTGATGAATCAAGCATTTGAGCGGTGTTTTTCTAATTTATAAAACAGTCAATTGTTCGAGCTACTGGCAATGTCGGGAATGCTGATGGATTACAACTGGACAGAAATCTTGAAAAGAAATGAACTATTTAGGTAAACAAATGTAACCTAAACATGTTAATTCAGTTTTACCATAATTACGTTGTTCTTCTCATTACTTGGCTTTACTCATGTGATATAGAGAGGCTTTTGCTGGATTTGATCCTAATGCTGTTGCCAAAATGGGAGAGAAGGAAATAGCAGAAATCGCATCTAGAAAACCCATCGTGTTAGCAGAATGCAGAGTGAGGTGCATTGTTGATAATGCCAAATGCATATTAAAGGCAAGTTATAACAAGTTATATTTTAATTATATTAAAATGCTATATAAATTAATTGATAGTATACAAATATTAATAAAATTTTGAGATTCGGTAACTTTTGTATAATATAACTAGCAATTTTTCCACCAATTATCACTATTATATGTCAAAATATCATTACTATTTATTAACGCCTCTTCCGTAAATATAGACGCATCAATATCAATAAATTTATTAAGGCTTATCTGTACGTACGTTACTATTAGACTAACTAAATTTGCACAAACACAGGTTGTGAGGGAATTCGGATCTTTCAGTAACTACATGTGGAGTTATGTCAATCACAAACCAATAATCAACAGATACAAATTTCCGAGGAACGTTCCGATTAGAAGTCCCAAAGCCGAAATCATGAGCAAGGATTTGCAAAAGAGAGGGTTTCGGTTCGTCGGGCCGGTTATCGTGCATTCGTTCATGCAAGCTGCAGGGCTAACGATCGATCATCTTGTTGATTGTTATAGGTACAATCAGTGTGTAAATTTAGCAGAAAGGCCATGGAGGCATATATAGATCTTAGATGCTTAGAGATTGACTTCAATTGCCAGTGATTTCAAAAAGGTTGTAACTATAATAACTTAACACGGGTTTTGGGTTTTGCATTTAAGCTTTTGAATCTGATGGTATAGGACAAAAAAATGGATTGATGACACCATAACTTTAATATGAAAAGATTTGTAATATATATATATTTTTTTCCCAACTTGCTTTCTTGGGAATGTAATAGCTCAATTCGTGAGCAATTACCATTACAAGCACGCTATTATATTGAGAATGGAGACTTTGATTATGAATTTAGAACTTTTTTTAATTAATAATGATGGTATTTTCTAATAGACTGCTAACCTTTGAACCCCTCACTCGCTTCCGTCTCCGAGGCCTATAGTCTCTTGCTCGAAGAATTATTTCCGGTCAAGGAGGAGTACCATTACATGGAAAAACAATGAGCAAATTCTCTAAAGTCCCAGCTCGAACATACGTTACTCTACTCTGACCCCTGCCCTGTCAATAACCTATTAACTATTGAGGCTAATCTATCGAATGCTGAGGCCAAGTGCCTACATGTCGAGTATTACTTACTCGATCTATTGAGTTGCAAAATCCTCTATTCGTCTCGACAACTCCAAGTACCCTTCGTCAATAGCATCCCTAATATGAGTGCAAGACTCTAGAAAGTATATCTAACCATAGCGTACCACCTGTCATTCATTTTTCTGATATTATACTATATTCTTTTATTCTATTTATCTATTTTACCCTTTTGGTAATCTACTATGATAGTATTTTTATATTATCTTTTATTGAAATTACTTGAGTTTCCTTATTGCCTAGGAACTTATTATAAATAGTCTCTTTTTTTTTATAGTTGAAAATATCATATTCCTTACATCTATTGAATATTCTTATTCTTGTGAGATATTCCCCATCCAAGTTTATTTCCCTTTACACTCTTATCTAATCTTAAAAACTAGCTCGAGATTAATATTTGCTTATGCATCATATCAATTAAAATACTAAGTCGTGTTGTATTTGTTGATTTGTCATAACTACCAAACAGTTCATAGAAACTATTGTGTTTAACTATTCATCCATTCCCTTTTCTTTGATATCTTGAAGGACCCATTCAATTACTATCGGCCATGGTAAGCCCTAATGATTACTAAGTCCATAAGTTCATCATATAATTTGAATATTAGAGCTTAAGGTTGCAACTGAGAGCTAAGTTTCGAAGTAGTTAATCTTGTTATAGCATGTGTTATGTTTTACTCTGTTTTCTTGTGGAAAAATTAGAGCAAGTTCTAAATCACTAAGAAGTTGTATTGTCAAGTTATGTGAGGATTTTCTATTAGAGTAGTTGATTTTTTGTAGTCTTGTATTGAAAATGTCTAATCTTAGTGTCTAAGGGGAGATTAATGAAACTAAAAGTGATGCTCATGGTCATAGTTGTATCCTACAATAAACCTTATGAACTACTAAAGAGTAAATATAAGACCTTGCTATAATTGTAGCCGACTTTGCTATTACCGTGCAAAGGGCCATTAAGACTAGGCCGCAAGAGAGAGTTATTGAGTAGGGCTAAAAAGTGAGAGATAGGTCAAGAAGACTGATGGGTGACAACCAAGCACCTAAAGCTTTCAACATAAACCTAGCTCTTCCTTGACATGTTGGTAGAATTACAAGAAGGAGACTTGAACTGGACAAAGCTGAGGAATATGAAGAGGAGGAGTGGGAGGAGTAGTATAATGGAGTGGAGGAGAGTGAAGGTACAGGTTTTGAGCTTTAACAAATTTGGTAGTGCTGATGACTACTTGAACTAAGAGGAGAAGATTGAAAAGATATTTAAATTTTATGATTATGAAGATGCTATTTGTATCTGCATAGTTGTGTTAGGATTTTCTGAGTATGTAGCAATGTGGTGGAAAAAATTATAAAATGTATGTCAAAGAGCTGATGTGAAGTTCGAACATCGAATGAGATGAAAAGAGTCCTAAGAAATAAATTCGTTCTTGAACACTGCAAATAAGACACTTTCCAATGTTTCTAAAACTTGAGACAAGGTAACAAATCAGTAGATTAGTACGTCCAGGAATTTCAATTACTAATGATCAGATGTGATGTTGACGAACCTAAGGCCTTAACTATAGCACAATTCATTATGGGATTAAAATTGAAATAAGTAATATAGTGGAATTACAAAAGCTTGGAACTTTAGATGAGACCATCTAAGTTACATAAAGGATTGAAAGGCAGAGGCGGAACCAAACTAGCCGAGTGCCAAGCAATCGACCTAGCTTACCAAGCAAGAGTAGTATGCTGAGCTGATTTAGATACGACCAAGCTCAATACAATTTTGAGGTATATCGTCGAGGTTAGATGCCGAGCACACCTGATGATGGTCGAGGAGCTAGATGTCAAAAAAGAAAAAGGTCAGAGCTCAAGAAAGAAGACTCAAGAGATTAAGTGCTTTAAGTGTCTTGGTTTTGGATACATGGCTAGTCAATACTCGAACCAACATGTCAGAACCATCAAGGGAAACAAGCCCCAATTTGAAGTGGAGAGTACTAACGATGGGGAAGATGAAGTAAGAGCTAATCAGTTGCTAGAAAAATTCTAAGAAGATTCAAATGCCGTGACTCTACTTGAAATAGGACTTAAATATTATTTTGTCGTACAACAATCACTCAGTACCTTTGTGTCTGACGAAAATAAGTAGAGTGAGAACCTCTTTCATATAAATTACTGAGTGAATGGCAAGCTTTGTGAATTAATCATTAATGGAGAGAGTTGTACCAATGTGATAGCATAAGGAGTAGTTAAAGCCTTGAAATTGCCAACTTACCCATACCTTAAGTCGTACAAGATTCATTAGCTAAATGAAAAGGGAAGTCTACCTGCAGCCAAGCAAGTTAAAGTACCAATGACTGTTGGTGAAAAATATAAGGATGAAGTGCTATGCAACATTCTACCTATGTATGCTTCACATATCTTACTCGGCCAACCCTAGCTATTTGATTTGATAATGTTGCATAATGCATATAGGAATACTTATACGTTCCAAAAGGAAGAAAAGAAAATTATACTGACCCCAATGAACCTTAAGGAAGTGTAGGAGTTGCAAGAAAAGATTACCTAATCATTGTAGCCAAAGTATTTAGTGGTTTCCCAAACCTAATTTTCCAGAGATGCCAAGAATGTAGCCCGATAAAAGGAAGAAGGAAGCTGAGAAAAGAGGTGAGTCATTTACAACCTAGAAGACCTTGTTTAAATATACCTCAACAAATAGTATTTCTTAGGGAAGAGGACAAACAAGTTATCTCTCAAGTTGGATGGATCTTTTTAAGATCCTTTGACGTATTAATGATAACGCGTATGAGCTTAAGCTACCCAAAGAATACGGAGTAGCTTATACCTGTAATGTCGTCGACTTGACGCCCTATGTGCCTGAAGAAAAAAAAGACCAAGATTTGAGTGTAAATCTTCAACAACCTTAAGGAACTGATGGAGTGCCAACCTCTGAACTCCTCACTCACGCCCATCTCTAAAGCCTACAGTCTTTTGTTCGAAAAATTCTTCTTACCAACCTACCAAGGATAAGTACCATCATATGAAAGAATGGTAGGCAAACTTTCTAAAGTCCCAACTCAGATACATACTACTCTACTCTAACCCTGTCTAGCCAACAAGCTATCAACTACCAAGGTTGATCTATCGAATACTGAAGCTAAGGCACCTATGTGCCGAACTCTATCTTCCAACGTATTAAATGACCGACTGCTAATGCTAACTTAACAAGTGCCAAGGCTAAGTGCCTATATGTCGAATATTACTTACTCGACCTATCAAGTTGCAGAATCTTTTATTCATCTCTGCAACTCTAAGTACCCTTCATCAGCAATATCCCCAACGTTAATACAATTTTACCCTTCCCAAGACTCTAGAATGTGTAACCAATCATAGCATGCCACTTGTCATTCTTTTTTCTAACATTAACTACATTTCTTTATTCTATTTATCCCTTTTGCCCTTTTGTAATGTACTATGATAGTTTTTTTGTATTATCCTTTATTATAATTGCTTAGGTTTTCTTGTTGTCCTAGAAACTTACTACAAATAATCTTTTTTCTCTGTAGGTGAAAATATAATATACTTTATGTTTATTAAATATTCTTGTTCTTACGAGATATTCCTTCTCTAAATTTGTTTCCCCTAACACTCTTATTTAATCTTGCCGAGTAGCTCGAGATTAGTAATGAGTAGACCTTAATATTAGCTTGTGCATTATATTAAGTTAACTACTGGGTCATGTTATATTAATTGGTGCATCATATCTACTAAGTAGCTCACAAAAGCTACTGTAATTGACTGTTTGCCCATTCCCTTTTCTACCCGAAGAACTTATTCAGTCACTATCATCTACGGTAAGTCCTAATGATTATCGAGCTCCTAAGTATATCACTTTCTCTATATTATGAGTAAATAATGAAGAGTTTGGACCGATTCTAAAACTGAGGGAGTTAGAACATTTATATCATATGCACGTCACATTTATTTCTCATGCCCCACTAGGTCTTAACAAATATGACATTGATTCGTTTTGGTGCATGGAATTGCAATATTTATTAAGGCTTTAGGTATTATTATATCCTCCCACCTTAAGTTCTATATTGTTAGTGGGAATATAAAATTTTATAAAGAAGTGTATAGATTAGTTGTTTGTATAAAATTTATATATATTCTCTTTCAGACAATGGATAGAGATTTAAACAATTGAAAAAATTATAATTGACCTTCAAAACTTTGATACAAGTATGAATTTACCTCCCACCTTTAACTTTGATAAATTAAAAATATAAATGATGTTTTCCTTTTCAACGAAAAAAATACACATTGTAATTAAAGTTTAGAGGATCATAAAATACACTTAAGTTAAAAAATGTATTTTATACATCAAGATCAAGGTTTAAGGTCTATTTACAATTTCTAAGAATTATTTATCAATTTAATAAAGTTTAAATTTGTTACTTACAACATCTAAAGGTTCCACAAATAAATCTATACTTAGATCAAAGTTTAAGGGATATATTACTTTTTTACTGAATGTTTAGACTAAAATATTTTGTAACTCCATACGTCTGGAAGGGCCAAATATCTTATATCTTATATATACATAAGTCAACACTATCATTCGTTTCCATACCTTAGCAACTATGATTTAATTAATTAGACCATTTTGATAAAAAAAGGAAAAAAAAAAAGTGACAAATTGAGATTTAAAAAGCAAACTGGTTTTCATGACATGCCGAGAGAATATTCTTCTCTTCCGAAAGGTAATATCCTTTTTCAGAAATTTTTGTCCGATATCTGCTGTTCTAGGTAACTGTCAATATGGATTGTCAGCTGGTACCAGCATGTACTGCTAAAACCAACTTAGTTGTTGCAACAGATTAACTAGTACAAATACTAAATTGCAACAAATACATGAAACAGCAAATAACATTTTCTACAAAACATATGCACCCTCAGCTACCAAGCAACAATTAGAACACGCAACACGAAGAATTTCCAATACGACCAAAACTTAACCCTTGTTCTTGCCCCCAGTATTCTGATGAAATTTCCACCAAGCATGCTTCTTCTACAAGAGTTCTAGCAAAATGGAATTGTCAGATGAAATTGTGAGACTCTTAAAGTAATCTACTAACAACCACAACTAATATAAAGTTTGCTTTCTTGGTCTTGTTCTTCAAAAGCATTAAAGGATAAAAAAAGAATCCGGTGTTTCTCAGTCCATAACCCCATCATGCCAATGTGTTGCCCAACCTGAAGAAAGTCCTGTTCCTGCTTCATTCTAAAAAACCTACGTTGAAAATGATATGGGTTTATGTCAGAAAAAAAAAAAAAAAAAAGGAAGAGAAAATCTAGTATAGGCAGATGGCACAAGAACGGAAAGTCATGTGACGCATGTCTTCTTCAGCATCCCACTAGTCGAGAAGTTAGGAAAATCCTATTTTAGATTTATATATTTATTTATTTTTAATCAATATTCTCTGTGTTTGAGCATCCGCAAAAACTAATATTCAGAAAACTATTTAATCTATATCTTACTGTTTTCAGTTTCAAAGCTAATATATAGAGTTATTGTCATTTTGATATCTTATAACAACTATAGTACAAATATTAGAGAATAAAGTAGGAGAATGAAAATTCACACGTTCTCAAGATAAATCCAAGAAAAAGAATTAATTAGTTTGAAAAAGAAAACTTTAACTGGCTGTTATGTGAAGGAAAAGGAAAAATGGGGGGTAAATATGTCTATTTTCATATAGATTTATTAGATGCTTTGCTTTATGAGTGAAAAATATATCTTGTTTTAATTTTCTTTGTTTAATACCCTATCTCGATAATGAGTCGGTGATGAAGTCAACATCACATAAAAAAAAATTAAAAAAAAAAACTAAAAAGACAATAGTTAAACAAAATAAACATGTCCCACCAGGAGCTTCACCATACCTTCAGCCATCGATTAAGACAGTGATTTTTAGGTCCCAACTTGAAGCTTGCATGGGATACCTGCCAACATAATTATCAACCTGATGTACTCTCCACCACCAGCCCAACATGCAATTACAGGCCGGTTCTGTTCAGGCAGAAAACTATACAGAATGATCTTTGAAAATACACACAAGAATCACATAAAAGGGCAAAGTATGACATCTACCTGTTCCAGTCTATCTTTTACTCCAAAATCAGAGCCTTCATAAGCAGGGCCTGCTCAGAAGCTCCTCAAAGCAGAGGATGCAATATGAACCAACTTGCTTCAGCATATGCTCTGAGTACTCACTGACACCCTTCGCAGGAGACATCTTACACAGTTTGCTTGATTTACATGCTGACGAAACCAATTACTTTCAAAAGATAAGCATAATCATATGCTGTTTCCTCAAGGTGCTGATGATGGCCACCTTCACTAAAATGGCCTCCAGTCATATTTGTCCTTAAAAGAACCGAGTGAGAACAGGTGGAGCACTTAGAAGAGCGTACTTTGGCCACCCATTTGGCAGCTTCCCACACTCCAACCCTGACAGGACAGAAAAGCCTCAATAGACCGTTCAACAGCATACAGGCATGGTTAATTTATACCAACATAAGTGCGTGCCAGATATGTCACCTTGAGTCAAGAAATGATGTCGTGACAAGTGTCGCTGGGTAGCAACCACCCTGAGCAATGTTATCATAAGGGGAATAACTCATGATGTACTCAAATTGAGACGTTATCTGAGGATTTCCAAATTCTTCATAATCCAACGTGGTAAGAGGCAAAGAAGGATCTAGTAATGAGTTGCATATGTCCAGGAATGGAACCTGATACGACATTAACCAGGCCATGTTATTTCATAATATTCGTATCGCAGTAGTCTTGAAGTAAAACAGACATAAGCTACAATACTTTCGTGAAGAGTACTTATGCACCTAACTGACATTAAAAGCTATATTTTTAGGAGGCCTTGATGATGGTGGAGAGAAGAAAAACTTTTTTGGAAAATATGGGAGTTTAAGCACACTTTTTGAAAGTTAAAGGTAAGAGTCCAAACATGAAAGTTAAGGAGGCAAAGTACAATTAACAAACCACCAACTCCCCCCACCCCTACCACCACCCACACACACAAAAGCACCACAAATAATAATTAAGAAGAAAGAGATGCATGGTACTTGACCCACAATCGGCAACTATATTTACGCTGTAACCGTTTACAGCCATCTAAACTCCTCCGCCTAGGAAAAGAACAAAGCTGCTCCATCTTACAGAAAAATAAGATAAACATGAATCCCACCTAAGCTGGTTACCTTCAAAATCACAGCACAAAATAGTTTTGGATCCATGTTCATAATTGCACCCATGAGAAGAGCTCCTGCACTATAACCGACAGCACAAAGCTGATCTTTGTGAACCAGACCCTTGTTGACTAGGTAATGGCTGCACAGTGCAAAGTCATTTATTGAATTATGCTTCACAAACCCAGTTCCAGATCTATGCCATGAGGAATCAACACCACCACCACCCCTGCATAATAAACTACTGTCAATATGACCATCGCATGGAGCAAGTCAATAAAAGAATGACCAACTCCATTTGAAGAATAGTCTGCATGAAGTTCACAAAATGTTTTCAGTCAAAACAAAAGAATTAAGGGCTAAAAAAAGACATTATCTATACATCACAAAGATGTGCTTTTTTTTCTTTAGTAATTTTTTTTTTGAGAAAATATTTAATGTTTTCCATAATCAAAGATTTATAACATCTTTTGGGTAATTTCAACTAAGATAGTAAAGAGTTCAAGCTGTCTAAATTATTGAAATAGAAAGAGCGAATTTGAGCTTTCTAGTGTTAAAAACAAGATTCAATGTGCTTTTTGCATTTTTGGAATAGTAGCCAGGTTTTTTGTCAAATTATCAAGCTGCATTGACTTAATAGATAGCAACTCTTGTAAAAATCTTATAGAGAGACGGTAACCCTTGGTGAAATTTAAGATAAGCTTCATGTCTTGATAGTAATAAACTCACAAGCTTGTGGTCAGGTAGTAGTGTGAGGTGAAGTGTGGTGGCCAGTTACTACAAGAGGAGATCGATTCTTGCTTTCTGATATAGTCATGGTAGCTAGCCCCTACCTGGGCTAGCCACTTGCCATCAGCCTCTATTGCGATCATCCACCATCACCCATTTACTAGAAATGACTATTAACTGCAAGTGCTCTAAAAAATTATGATAATATTTATTTTTTGTGATAATATTGGGCAATCATAAATGTTAGATTACAACAAACTACTGGAAAAAGTTTGAAAAATGTTTTCTTTCAAACATAAGCATCCAAAATCCATCGAATTGAATGAAGCATCTGATATCACTAAAGCAATAGCAAAGCTATAAAAATTATGTCCAAAATTTAGTTCCTTTGTTTTTAGGTGTGTTCAGAGAACTAAATCAAGCTGCAAACCAAGCAGCAAAACACAGTATTTTTATAATGCAATCTGATCCACGGTAGGTCTAACCGTTTCATAATTCAGTTTGGAAATTGAACAACATCATCAAAGGAAAAATGACATTTTTCCAACTTATATGGCAAATGGTTCTCTTTGTCAAGGTAAGAAACATGTTTATTTCATTTATGTAGGAGAGGATACATGATATTGAGAAGTCATATAAAAAAAAAAAAACAAAGAGGAAAAAACAAACAAGAAATTCAATGCAGTTGGAACCGCTTTTGAAATGAACAAAATTTCACCAAAAGATTTGGTTCACTTTTCAAAACCATTTAAAGTGGTTCAGTTTTGGAGGGGGTTGTGAACTGAACAGTAAAATGCATTTCCAATTGAACCAAACCCCATTCAACCAAACTGAACTTCATTTTACTGACCCCTACTTCTCTTGCTAGATTCCCAAAACACTCCCAAGAAACTTAAATTTGAAGAAACCAACCTCACATCAGCAAACGCTACCACCCAACCCCGGTCAAGTAGACTTAGACGCTCTGGACACCAGCTTATGTCCAAAACTTCACCATATGCGCCATAACCATGTAGAAGCCCAGGAGATTGACCCTTCTGCCATGCTGCTTTAGAGTAGAGATATGTTAGGGGTATTTTAACACCATCTTCGGATATAACCTCCTTCCTTTCGCAGAAATACATGTCAGACAAGTCCTTCCAACCCAGCATTTCAGCGTTTAACACACACTTGTCATTATCATTTGCCAAATTTAAAGGCTTGATGCATTCTTTAGCTGGAGAATGTGATCCAGAATCACCAGAAGCGCATGTCACTTCTTCCTGATAAAGAGTAGAGAAAGTTCTCCTTGACATATCATAATCAACAATTACATCGGGCATCTGCAGTAAGTATAAGATAAGGTCAAAAGAATTAACAATTAAGTAATAGATTTGCTATTACTCATTGGATGAACTATCAAAGGCAATTAGATAATACGATATGTCAATATAGCATGCTACCATAGGCAATTAAGGGACAAAGTCCTGCACAAAATGTTATTGATTTAAAAACTATGCAAATGAAAAGGTTTGTCAGATAATTTATGAGACATTAGTTTTGTCCTTGGTGCAACTTACATTTATCTTGATCCTCCCCGCATTTCCCTTTCTCATTGTTTTGCATATATGCATAAACTAGAGTAGCTCACATCAATGAGAAAGTGAGGAAAGCAAAATTAAGATGGTTTAGTCATGTGCATATATGTGCTTTAGGGGCACTAGTAAGGCTTTGTGACACTTGAAGATTATACACACAAAGTGGATAATGGGAGACCAAAAAAGAAATGGAGGAAAACAATTAGAAACAATACATATTTAGGTACTAATAAACAGAGCACAATCAGCAAAATAAGATTCTTATAGTGGACCTCACCTAGTGTGAATAAGGCTTAAGTGTGTTTGTTTTGTATCAATGTTGCCTATCTATGCAATGTATATATAGAGAGAAAGAGATATATATTGCAAATGAAATATACATACGAAACATTATATATATATATATATATATGAAAACAGAAATATGATTACCTCCATGAAAGTATGTCAAGATTGATGAAGGGAGTAAAGTATTTAAGTAAATATATTATATCAATTGAATTACAAAAACATAAGTTTCATAAATGTCAACTCAATGATCATTTTATTATGAAATATTACTGCAAAATGCCTTTTACTTTGCTAAAGAATACCATATTTCCAAGTTCAATGCTTTCCATTGATTAAAACATTTCCCTTGCTCCAAATATAATATAGAGAAGTTTACTTGAAAAATATTTTTCACAAAAATGATACACACTAATCCACCAATATTTCCCAATAACAAGGCAGCTGCTTCCTTGATAGCATGCTCCCAACCCCACATTGTAGCCAACCAAGTTGGCACATGAATAAAAACTGCTTCCACGTGGTTAATGTAAAGCTTTCCCTTAGAACATAAAAATAACCAAAATCAAGATTCCCTGTGAAACATCTAATGCCTTAAAAGTTCAAATTGACAAGATTTTGCAAATATTCTTAAAAAATTGAAAGGAAAAGCTAGGTTTGTACTTCACAAAAAGTTGATGAAAGAGGTAATTGGTTTATACTGAAGCATACAAGACAAAAGCTAGAATCAAATCCATCATGCAATTTCCATCAACTTTAAGCATAGGACAGGTTCAATAATTAATTCTGTCATCATCTTGCTGCCGTAGGAGGAGGATTATCCAGGATCAGTCCTTTGTGAAAAAAAGCTTTGAAAAACCATTATTTTGGGGAAGGACAAGTAGTCAAGTACAGTATACTGGGCTAGACTAGAAGTATGGTGTTATCAAATGCATGTAATAAATAAAAGCCAAAATTGAAAAATACTTTTATCTGCACAATCAAATTGGCAGACGAAAATCCTTACCACAGGAGAAGAGAGCACTGCACGATACACACTACTCATGAAGTCATGATTGGAACCCGGAAGAATGCAGCATAGATTTGAAGGCATAGGAAAAAACCACGGATTGAGATTCTCAAGCTTCTGGCATTGCTGCACAGCATTAAAAGTTTAGTCAAAATCAGATGCTCATTCGCAATCAAAGTCACCCCACCTTCAGACTGGATTCATTTCACATGTATAATCTTAGAATGCCAAATCAGTAAGAGCACGCCATGCTATCAACATTCTTAGAGAACCCTGATTGAACAGGTCATTAACATTATTATCTTCCCAATTAAATTCTGCAAGTTAACTTCCTGAATATCCATATTAATTAGGAAACACGTTTCATGCCAGCAGTTCTATCTTGTAGTATTTCCTATAGAACGTTTGAGAAAAGCTGAATCAATCATCCCACCTTTATTGTAATTCTTCCTCTTTATCAATGAATCTATTGTTTTACTCCAAAAAAAAGCTGAATAAATCAATTAAAAACATTGTGGCCAAGAAAAATAAAACAATTAAAAATACCGAAGAAGCTAAATCAATTAATTGAAGCCAAGCAAAAGGATTTGTTAATAGTTGATTTTGAGGCTTAATATTATCTCAACAACATTGCAGAACACAGAAGCTTAAGAACTTAAGCAACCAATGTATTTATCTATCAAAGTTATTATGTCAAAATGAAACTTGCCTCAGTTAAATGATGTCAAAATCATGAGCTTCTCCATGCACTAGTAATGAGGGAACCATGTGGATGAGAATTCACTCAGAAGTGGAAATTGTATAAGAGAAGGTAATGTCATATAAATTGAAAGTTCAATTTCAGGGGTTCTCACATTGCACCATTCAGTTCTGCAGCCACTTATTCAATACAGCAGCAAGCTGAAGTGGAGACTCAGATCACAAGGGGTCAAAAGACCAGCAAACGCATTTTAATTTCTTTTTGTGAGAAAACCTGACCTAAATTAAGCTAATGGTGTTCCTCAGATCGGTCAAAGTGCAGATAAAACAGAAGCAGCAGCAAATACCAAAAGAAAGAAACAACGAAATCCAGAGGACTGTAAATTACTTCATGTCATCAGACGACACTAACATTTGATTTCTCTCACCAATTCTAAAAATCTTTGTGCAATTTAACTAGTTTTTCCCAGATCATAACCAGGAACAACAAATATGTTGCACTGTAGTGCACTAAGCACTTGAAAATGCCAAATATGTCATTAAAGTAGATGAAAATTCATAGCAATAGTGTAGAGTATAGACCTTAAAACCGATATTGATGGGCAAATTGATGGAACATAACATAGGCAAACCATTTTTATTGATGGATAGGACTAAATGTCCATTAAAAACATCCATGTCTTGAAAGAAGATGTCTTCACTGGGAAGAATGACATCCTACAAGAAAATACAATGGACAAAAAATAAGGTGCAGAAAGAGAATGGAAAAAAAAACATATGCCACAAAACTGAAATTTGATAAAGGAATATCAAACGTTGCCTAAAAGTGTTGAGGAAATTTAAACTCAAGGTGTGATGAGTAAGACAACTCGGGAATTACTATAGTTTGGCTTGATATTGGCTCAATTTTGATTCGATAACAGTAGAATCGAGCTTGAGCTTTATAATGTTTAGCTCCATTAGCTCACAAGTCTAATCTAGATCAACTAAAGCTTAACTGTTAGTCAAGTCCCAATATCGATATTATCTTATTAGAAGGAAAAAAAAAAAATATTAGACAATTTGAGCTTAATGAACTTCATCTTGCCAAGCTTAAGCTTGTGACGTGCCATTCAGTAAACTTGAGTTTTGAAATATTAAGTCGAGTTCAAACTTATCTCAGTATCTCAGAATCAAATTTTTTACAGCCCTAGTTGAACTAGTACAAGGCAATAAGCAAACCATACCCCAGGCTTAGCAGACTGTATATCTTGAACTTGGCATTTTGTTAAGTAATAACCTTGGCCACTCCACCCCATACTTTCACTTAAAGGAGCATTTGTTAGAATATAGAAAAAACCATGATGATGCTCCAGAAAAAACTGCACATCAGACTGGCGCTGACATACTTGCCTCAAGCCACAATGTGGATTGATAGCATCTACTAAATATACCTGCAGAAGTTTCACTAAGATGTAAATAACTTTTTTCCTTTCCAACAGGAATTATTCACAAAATTAAGTAAGCATTAGAAAAAGGAATAGATAAGTTCCTTCCTCTGACGAAGTTCGGGAGTTTGAATTCACTGTTATGAATTTGCCATCCTTTGTATTAGTGATGTCAACACAAAATCGGGAATCATTTTCTGTGAATATCACGACGTCATCTGAACCATGAGACCTTAAATTTGTGCAAAGGACCCTGCCAGAGAGTAGATAGATGAGAGCATTTTTTGATAGAACAGACGATATAAAAACTTGAAGGGCTAACATAGTTTACCGATTTGGTCGTTGATTATTGTCAAATAATGTATAAAACAGAGTGTGACTATCCAGAGCCCATGCCAAGTTGACAACTCCCTCAACATTGGTATGTGGGAGTATGGAGCCAGTTCTAAGGTCCTTTATTTGAAGGATAAAACATTCACTTCCAGTTGTATCAACAGTATAGGCAAGGAAATTGTGGTCTGGTGAAACTCGACAGGTACCAATATGTACATAACCTATTAAAAGCACATAAATCGGCTCAGCATTTCAACTATGAGAAAAATTTACACATCAAGTACAATTAACCCCATTGACCTTTCTAGAAACTGACATACAGTGCTAAGAAACTATATGTTGGCAAGGATTTGCAGTTTGCTAACGAGTACCTCCATGCACTTGTTAGACATAATAAGGAAAAGTACAGCTATCAGAACATAGAATATACATTTTACAGGAAAGAGTACAAGATGAGTTGAGCTTATTAATAGCAGCAGTTTGTAATTTAATTGCTACAATACTGCAGAAGTGCATGCAAATACTTAGACATACTCTCTTTAACTCACCCTGAACGATGGACTAAAGTACACAGCAGCCAAAGAGAAGTACAGAAAAATGGATGCATTTAGGTCCCTCTTAAGTCAACAACTAAACCTATTTCCTCTGCAAATGAATGTTTCATATGCAGAAAACATCCTCAAAAATTAAGAGTTACAAGCAACTTGCCATGTTGTTCAGCAATAGCATTCCAGTCAAGTAAGATTTCCTCCTTTCCAATTCCTCTGGCGTAATTAACAACTTTCTTCATCCAACCAACATTTTCACTTTCCATCCTCCGACATAACACTGGGAACTCCTTCCTCTCTGGTATATATTGGTAGTACAACCTGCTCAATGTATCCATATTTTATTCAGATCCAGTTCCCACTCATGACTGGCATAAAGAAGAATCATTACCTTATCAGGATTGCAAAATTATACTTTTTGACTTGTACCACTCACGTTAGTCGCATATCATTAATAAAAACAAGGATTCAGCCACTTCTATTGAACTTTTTACACTGGACACCTTTCTATCCTGCATGGTTAAAGTTTATCTAAAGCCTTCATAACCATTTTGCCGTGTTGCATAGCAAACTTATTTAATAAGGTCTGGCCTTATACAAATTCACAATTGAAATGTGATCTGAATAAAGTAGAAGTTATGATACATTCTTTGATCACCAAACCCAAGGTAGTGATGGAATATTGGCAAAAGGATAACAAAATTTTCTTTTTCAAAAATAATCCCTAAAGTAGGTTACTTGCAAAACAAATCCTGTCTTAACAGTGGCATCTAAACTGGGCAAGCTTAAAATTGTGTTTTCATGATATGATTCCAAGCTAAAGCAAAAATCATGCCTAACAATAGCATTTTAACCTGCGTAATTTCCATAGCAACAGGCATTTTTGCACTCCCTAATACTGTTCAAACAATTTGAGCATAAATACAACATTTCATAGTTAATATATATGTCGTTTCCACTATCTATTCAACCACATCCATACCCTCCATAGTTTCCTCCAAATTCCACAATCCAAACAGCAACAATTTAATAGGTATCATTAATCTCCCTAAATAACGAACAAACATAAACACATTCAAGAACAACAATAATTACACAATAAGTTTGTCTTATCTGCTGAGCCTTGGGCTGAGGCTATACTAACTTGTCCATATCGAACTGTGATCTAGGTGTCATCTTAAATTCTATCCATCAAACTAAGGGAGAAGTCACATTTACAGAATAGGACTAGCCCAATTGTGTGAACCCATTCCCATGTGTTTGCCATCTGCTGCAACGTGCCTCTTCTATGGAGTTGGAAGGATGCCATCTACTCCAAGCCACCTCTTCTGTGGAGAGCTTTATTGCTCCTTTCGAGACTCCTCTAGCTACACAAATTGAGCAGCTTGGAGCAAATGGCAAGGACATGGGGAAGGCACTCACATGGTTAAGCCCAATATTATTTTCATGCATGAGACTTCTCACCTAGCTCGACAGATAGAAATTTGGATGGCACTCATATCACATAGCAGAATATAGACCGGTTAGTACAGTCTCAACCTAATACTCAAATACTCAAGGCATTCAAATGAAGGAGAAGGAGCCAGCCATGGACTTAGTTTTATCTCTCTCTCTCTCTCTCTTAATCTTTTTGATATCTTTCATGTAATCGTACAAATGTTGTATTGGGACAAAGTTAACGCAAAATGAATGAAACTTATTTGGTTAATTATGTTTATTGGTCATTTTAGGAAGATGAATGAAATTTATTAAATTGTTGTTTTGATTCATAGAGTTTGGAGAGGTATAGATTATGGAGCACATGGATGCAGCAATAAATGGTGGAAAGGCATATATATATGAACTATGAAGTACTCTCTTTTTTTGCTACTTCTTTGAAGGAGTGATGCAAACTTTAGAGGAGAATACAAAACCTCTGCACTTGGGAATTCAACCAGTGAAAATCGTGTCTTCCAGACACGATTTTATCTTTTGCTTGAAATCATGTCTTCAAGACACAATTTCGACCTCATCCAATTGAAATCGTGTCTTGAGAACACGATTTCAATTGATGTTTCGAAGGATAGTCTTGCAAGTGAAGTATTTGAAGAATTATTTTTGAAAAAATTATAATAAGAGACCAAGAGGCTAGTAGATTGGTGGAGAAATTTTATATTAAATATGGTAATCTTTCTCATAGTCGAAAATATTTTATCCTTTTCCTTAGAACAGTATCCCTAAAATTGCAATTTTTGTCCTATTTCTAGACTTTTGGCCAATCTATTGAAACGTCAGTTACTTCGTTACAATTTTAAAGATCATAATGTCCTATTTTGTGCCAATGCAACTTCCAACATATTTGGGAGCACTAAAATTATCTTAGACTAAGTTTGGTTTGTTTCACGGAAAATATTTTCTAAATAGCTTTCAATTTATATATAATGATCATTATGTTGCTCAACTATTTTTGTAGTAGTCAAAAGTAACTGCAGTTAAGAGCAATTCTTAGTTGCAGGTAGTGGTAGGCAGATGCGGAAGCTGGTAGCCAGTGCAGGTGGCAGCAATAATGGAAAATGACAGTAAAAATAAGGAAAATGATTTCTTTTGAAAAACAGGAAATCAATTTCCTCATTTCACTGTCGTTTTCCACTGATGCAACAGCCACCTTTGCCTCTTACCAACATGTATCTATAAAAACTACTAGTTGCTCCAACTTTTCGACATTACTACCTAAACTTTGACAATTATGGAATTCCAAATCCAGATTTATTTTTCCGGGCAACTAAGTAGAAAACACACACATAATCATTAGCAAACCACAGTCAGATTGATCATGAGCATCACAGCAGCAATTGTCGATAAGCAACAGTAAAACAATTATCAAGTTCAAAAACCAACTACTCTCTCCTCTCTTCCCTGGACAAGGAACCTTTCAAAAAATCCATCAAATGAAAGAGAATGGCAATAACATGGAGACGCAAAAAGGGAAATAAAAGAAAGAAATTAAATGGTATTAAGGAAAATGAACAAACCAAGGACCCCGTCTTTCAGGAGGAGTGGAAATTTTTGTGGGAAGTCGAGCTTTCATCTCAGAAACCAGTTTTTTCTGCAATAACTGCGTGTCCTCCATGAAAGCCTTAGCGTAAGAGTTCTCACTATGGAGATAATCAATAAAGTCAGGGTCATGAGTGTTCGACATCCAACGATAAGTGTCTTCCCGGGTTTTGCCATGAGCTGAGACACTGAAAGGGAGTTTCTTTGCGATGGGTGGGGGTACCTTGGAGAGAGGGAATTTGGGGTCTTTGCAATATGAAGAGAAGGAGAACCTGGAAGAAAGGCGATAGAGTTTGATGGAGTTATGAGTTAAGTTTGTGAGAGAAGGAATTGCCATTTTAATAGGACTGGAGGGTTGGTTTGCAGCTGGAGAGACGACAGAGCGAGCGAGCAGATGTTATTTCGTAGCATATGAAAGCTAGCGTGCCATTGTGATTGAACCGGTACTCCAGCAGGAGCACGGAATCTCTGGCCATCGGCCAGAATCGAACCGCGACCGAAAGGTCCACGAGAAAAAACCAAACCGCTTTAATTCAAGTGACTTCGAAAAAATTCGTCTCAGTAATACTAAAGGTAAACGAGTAACTTGACGCCCATGGTACTCGTTCATATTCTACTCTAACCGGCAAATTTTCGGTTGGTATTAAAAGATATAGAATAGATTCCTATTATTATGGCTTGAATTTTTATGTTAAATGTGAATATCAAAATTTATAGTTGGTTTCTTTTCACATGGTAAATGTAAATTTTAATTTATTATGATTTATGGTGGACTATTTTGATAAAATAGTTAGATAAATTTTTTGTCATATTTAATAATTATACTTCATTGAAAAAAACAAAAAAGAATTCACACATTATTAAGGCAAAATTATTAGCTCCATAATTTATGACAATTCACACATGCTAATTTGTGGAATCTATAAATAAGTAAATGTGGTAACTCACTTTAAATAAAAAGAATGAGTGGAGAGTGAATTGAAGTGTATGAGAGTAAAGAAGAATTGAGAAAAAAATCCTTAATTGATAAGGATATTAAGTAGAATTGAGTTGAGGGCTTTGAGTATTTTTTTTTTTTTTATCTCTATACCACTCTCTTTTGATTATTAGTGGATTTTTTTTCTCTCCTTCGCTTATGGACATAAGCTAAATTAGCGAACTATGTAAATTCTTATATCTTATTACTTTCCCCATTTTATTATTGTTCATTATTAATTCTCCTAAAAAGGATTTTGATCTTGCTAACAAATTGTTATCAAAGCTCATTAATATTCTTGTTTAAGTTTTGAAAATCACAACAACAAAATTTGATATTGACAAATATAAATGTAACGCAAGTTTTTTTATGTGGCAAGTCAAGATGCGTACAATCTTGATTCAAGATGGGTTGTATAAGGCATTATTAGGGAAAGACAAAATGCCTAGTTCAATAGATAAGGAGAAGATGTTAGAGATTAATGAAAAAGCTTTATCTACTATTCAATTGTGTTAATCAATTGAAGTTTTACATGAAGTTCTTAATTAAAAGATAGCCAAGGATTTATAAAACAAGCTGAAATCTTTGTATATCACAAAGAATCTCATCACTAAATTAATTGTCAAGTACTATTTGTACACCCTCAATATTGTAGAAGGTGCATCAATTAAGTCACATATTGATGAATTATTTTATATTCTTATGGATGTAACTAATATGGAGATCAAGTATGAAGACAAAGATTAAGCTCTTATGCTACCTCATTTCTTGCCTTCATCATACAAAAACTTTAGAAAGATTTTGACTTATAGTAACAAGATTTCAAAGTTAAAGGAAGTGAAGGTAGCTTTGTCTTCTAAAAAGCTTTTTGATAAGGAGCATTCCATGAACCATTCTTATGACTTAGTAAAGGGTCTACTTGTTGAAGGAAGACCTACTTCAAAAGTTTCTAGTAGCAATAGTCAATCGAAATCGAAATCAAAATCAAAATCAAAATCAAAATTTAGACACAATAATTTAACTTAGAATTATTGTAAAAAGAAGGGACACATCAAAGTTGATTACTTCAAGTTACAAAATGAAAATAGAAAGGAGAATCAGAAAGGTGACAAGTCTGCCTAAGCTAATGTTGTAGAAGATGAGCTCGAATGTGATGTCTATATTATAATAAAGGATGTTACTAGACAAGAATAGATTTTAGACTCTATTTGTTCATTTCATATATGTCTTCACAAAGATTTGTTTTTCTCTTATGAATTAGTAGACAAAGGAATTGTATTGATGAGCAACAATTATCCTTACAAAGTTGTTAGCATTAGTACTATCAAAATCAAAATGCATGATAGCATTGTAAGAATGTTATTTTAAGTGTATCATGTTCTAGACATGAAAAAGAACCTCATCTCCTTATCTGCTCTTGAAGAAAATGGTTGTAGATTTCCTAGTAGAGGTAAAGTTTTAAAGGTTTTAAAATGAGGTTTTGTTATCATGATGGCCAAGCAAAAATGGTAGATTACATGTGGTATGAGGATCTACTATTACTAGTTTGCTTATGGTTTCTTCTTCCAAGTCAAATTTAGATGTGATAAAATCGTAGAATATGAGGTTAGGACACATGAGTGAGCAAAGCTCGACAACGTTAAGCAAGAAGGGTCTCCTTTGTGAACAAAATACATCCAAATTAGAGTTTTGTAAGCATTGTACTTTTGGCAAATACAAAAGAGTTAGCTTCAATACAGGAGTTTACAAAACTAAAGGTACTTTTGATTATATCCATTCAAACTTTTGTGATCCAACAATTGTTCTCTTAAAAGGTAGTGCTCCGTACGTGCTTACCTTCGTTGATGACTATTCTAGGAAGTTATGAATTTATTTTTTGAAGTAGAAAAATAAAATCTTCGTTACTTTCAACTAACGGAAGGCTCTAATCGAAAATCAGATAGGCAAAAGGATTAAGCGCCTACACAATAATAATAGACTAGAGTTCTGCAATAATGAGTTCTATGGATTCTACAAAGATGAAGGCATTGAGAGACATCCCATGGTTAGAGAAACTCCTCAACAAAATAATGTAGTTGAGTGTATGAATAGAACTTTGTTAGAGAAAGCCTAATATATGCTATTAAGTTCTAGGCTTATCAAGAGATTTTTAGATAGAAGTTGCTTTTACAGCTTATTATTTGGTTAATCATTCTCCGGCTAATTATTCAAACTTAAGGATATTTAGGTCTCATGTCAATGATGAAAAACTGGAACCAAGAGGTAAAAAGGGCATATTTATTAGATATTCTTCTAGTGTTAAAGGATATAAAGTTTGGTATCTTGAAGCACATAAGTCTTCATTAGTAAGCATGTTATCTTTGATGAATCTACCATGCTTCACTTGAAAAACAAATCTTTCAGTGCATCCAAAATAAAAGCCCAAAGTTCTTGTAAGTAGAAGGAAGTTGAGTTGGAGGTGGAGAGTACATCTTCCTTACATGATGATTTTATATAAAGCTCACTTTAGTTGTCTACTTCTAAAGAAGTAAAAGAATCAATACAAGAAGGGGATTACTTTATTGCTCAAAGTAAGCTACAGAGAGAGAAAAGAAAACCTACTAGATTGGCAGATTATGTTTCATATGCCTTAAATGTTGCACAAGAGATAGATGCAGCTAGTAAGCCTTCAACATATTTAGATGTTGTTTCCTATAATGATTTTGCAAAAAGGTTGGCCCCTTTACATGGAGAATGTTACACACAACAAAAATCAAAGGCCAAAATGAGTATCGAAGTGGCAAAAGAAATTTAATGACTACATTTGATAAAAGAGTTACATGTATAAAATAGTAACAATAAGATACATAACGGAGTTGCAAACAATATAGAAGACAAGAGTTAACAGAAACAGAAATAGTTAGATAGTTAGGGTTTTTTTAATGAATTTGAACAAAAGAAAACATATATATAAATAGAAAGAAAATAATGAGTATAGGGGCTTTTTCTTCATCTTTTTTCTCGAAAGTAACTTTGTGAAGAGTTTACTAATGCTTAAGTCTAGTCTTCAAATTATTCTTATTGGAGTAGCAAAAATTTCTTTGTATCTCGCATACTAACTGAAACAATAAACAATTAAAATCCTTTCATGAAGATTTATATGTAAAGAATAGAAATACAAAATTATTTTGCTATAGAATGAACATTAAAGCAACAAATACCAAACCTTAGAAAGAAAGTAAAGGACTGTATAGAGAGTATTTAAGAGAGACCGAGAGATTTGGACAGGCAGAAAAGAGAAAAGAAAGAGATTACCTTGCGTATGTGGGCGAGAAGCTTCCAAGAAGGATATTTTACATAGGAGGGTTTTGAGTGACAATGGGTTGGGCCATTAAGTTGGGTAAGCCTAATAATTGGTGTTTTCATTAATATTGAGCTCATTTAAGATTTCATCATGGTGAATCATATAAGAAGCATGACAACAGTTCAAGAAGATTTGTAGCATCATGATCAGAGATTGGACAAACTAGAGGATAGAATGCAACATTTGGAAACACAACATCAATCTTTACATGATATGATGGTAGAGACGAATGAAAATATGAAATAGATTATGCAATCTTGTCAGAATGTAAGGAATTAGAATTCTTCAATGCATAACAGGGAGAATTCATTATCTTCCAATACTAATCATGACAATTCACAAGTGTATACTCACAATATCAAGTTGGAGTTACCTAAGTTCATAGGCATTGATGTTATCTCTTGGCTATTTAAGATTACCCAATTTTCTTATTTTCATGAGGTACCTATTCAAGAAAGGTTGAAGATGGTTTTGTTTGCATTAAAGGGTGAAGCCTTAACATGGTTTCAATGGCTTTCAAGAAACAATCTACTAACTTCGTGGGATAAATTCAAGAAGTAAGCTGAAATGATGTTTGGGCCTACAAAATTTGAAGATTATGAGGGTAGATTGACTAAACTAACTCAAACAGGTATTACTCAGCAATACCAATTTGAATTTGAATCTATCTTCAACTATATTTTAGGAGTATCTGATAAATTCCTCAAGAATTGCTACGTGTCTGGTCTTCAACTAGTATTACGTGCAGAAGTCCTATTTTCTAAACCCCAATCATTATTAGAAGCTATGAGCATCGCTAAACTTCATGAGGCAAAGTTACATATCTTTCAAAATCAAAGTTCTTTTTCTAAACCATTTTTTCCTTCTTACACTCAGAAACATACATTTTCAAATCCGAATTCATTTCAAAACTTTGTCAATTTTAAACCTTCCTCTCTTAAACCATCATTATCTCTAAACCAATTTAATCATTTACTTCTTCTTTATCCATGTCGAGCTCTATTTCAATTTACTTAATTTAATATGTATGAAGCTTAGCATGTTTAATATAAATTACTCGATATTAAATAAAGAAAATATTTTTCTAAAAAAATTTGAAAATTGGAGTTGCCAACCAGTTTAACTAGAACCCTAATTTAATCACTAGTCTACGGATATTCTAAAAAATTTGATTTTTAGAAAATTAAACCAGAAAAATCGAGTTCGGGGGCTAACCTATTAAAACTAAGTCACCATGAAAAAAAATTTGATGGGCTTTATTTTTATAATTTCCTAAAAATACTAAAATATGTATAAATAAGTGAAAGACAATTAAAGTAAATTTTTTTATTACAAATTTTCACAAAAAGTGAAATTTTTTTTTTATTTTTTATGAGGTTATCCTAAAGGTATCCACGTATCCGCTAGTCGGGCAACTATAGTTTTATAAAATATTTAGTAGGTAGGTTATTTTTATTTTGAAAATCGAGCTAGATTTACATTTATTTATCAATTTATTATTTTAAAAAAAAAAACCTAAGAAATCTAATTTTCCCAAATTAAATAAAACCTTAACTAACTAAATCTTTTTAAAAAACTTGATTAAGATTTTTATTTTTAAAAACATTACATATCAAAAATATCTTTTCTAAATCCTAACTATAAGATATGTTGAAGATATAATTAGATACGTATCTTCATATGTATTTTTTCCTAATCTTAATTACTAAATACGTATCTCGATACATATTTTTTTTAAATTTTAACCGTAAGATACGTATCTCGATACAAATCTTTTCTAAATCTTAATACGTATCTTTTTTAAAGAAAAAAAACATGATTCTATTAAAAAAAACACGATTGAATTAAATTTTATGGAAAAATTGGTATTATTTAGAAAAATACGTAATAAAATAAATAATAAAAAAACCTATACTTAAAAAAAAATAAATTAGTAAAAAAAATAATAAAAATAACTAATTAAATAATAAATAAAAATAATAATTTTTTTTTTACCTAAATCATTTGAGTTACGTACAATCGACGTGTTTGCGTCCGTGTATGTCGTGTCGACGTTATATCTAGATTGTGTCAGGCGATTAGGTTTAGATATCCAAATTGGACATCAGGCTTTGACTTGGGATTTTAGAAATGGATTGGCAAGGCGAGGATTCGGATTTCGGAATTTGGACATCAAGGCAAGGAATCGAAATTTGGATGTCAAGGCTTCAATTCTGGATTTCGAAATTTAGATCGGCAAGCTTCAACTTCGGATTGAATGGACTTTGGAATTGTTGGATTTGGATTGGGATTTTGGAATTGTTGGATTTGGATCTTCAGCTTTCAAAATTGTTAATTTCAAAATTGGAGTTGCATTAGGGCTTTGATTTCGTTGGATTGCGATTTCGAATTGAAGGACGGTTGGAAATTAGCTTTGGTTTGCCGATAGTAGAAATTGGGAATAAAAAAAAACACCTTCTTAACTCTACAATTAAATTCTTATTTATAAATTAACAACTAGATTTTTTTTATCGAAAATACGAAAGATTCAATAATAATTTTTTAAAAAATTTATCTTAACTTCTAGAAGCCTTTCTCAATTCGGGTTTTCAATTTTTAAAGGCTCGATTCAATCCGATTAAATATAGCTCAATAACCACTTAATAAATTAGAAATCTAATATATCCCAATAAAATTTAGACAAAAAATCTATTTTATATCAAACTGGACTAAAATTACTTTAATAAAGCTCAATTCTCCAATAACTTAAAATTTATAAAATTAATCATATACCGTTATCCGATTTGATCTTAAACAATCCGATGTGACTTGACTTGATACAATTCAACTCGATATGACACCGCTCAACTTAACTCAATTTAATTCGATACGATACGTCACAACTTGATACGACACGCCACGACTCGACTCGACTTAATATAATATGACTCGACTCTCTCTTTTATTTTATTTTTATTAACTTGGCTCTATTAACGAAAAATTAAAAAAAAAAGGACAAAAATAAGATTTCTATAATCCAGTTCTAATAAATCAACCATTTTTACTACTAATACAAATAACAAAACACTGCCAATTAAAAGAATGTCATCTGTGGGGTTGGCTTTGCGATGAGAAAAGGGTTTATGTTATAATTGTAAAGAGAAGTGGCAGAAAGGACATGTGTGTAAGGAAAATTTTCTTTTAATGATTGAATTGGATGATATATCACAAGAAACAGAAGAGTATGAAATAGGGGATGAGTTACAGAATGAGTTTGATCAAATTGAGTAAGAGATTCTAGATTAAATGACACAATAGGTGGAAATTAGCTATTACGTGTTATTAAGTACGATTGTACCTAAGACTTTTAGGTTACAAGGCATGATCAAAGGGATATTGGTTTCAATATTAGTGGATAGTAGCAGTACCCACAATTTTATTCAAGAGCATGTAGCAAAGCAATTGAGTTTGTCAATTATAGCTATAAACCAATTTATTGTGATGATAGGCAATAAAGACAAGCTAGTTTGTTAGAGTTATTGTCATGATGTTCCTTTACATTATGTACTACCTATTTAAGGAGCTAAGTCAACGTTAAGCATTCAATTGCTGAAGACTTTAGGACCAATTTTAATGGATTATTTCAAATTACCTATGTCTTTTACATTTAGAAATAAGACAATGGAGTTGCTTAGAAATTCGGATATGGTCATTAAAGAAATCTATACAGCAAAGTTACAAAAATTGATTGGTGGCTTGTTGTTTTGGCTTATTGTCTCAGACGGAGATATCATCCACTAATACTAACAATAATAAGGAGATAGAATTCTTATTGAGCAGATTCTCGGATATATTTGTAAATCCCTCATCATTGCCTCCACTTAGAGAGGTTCAACACCATTTATACTTAAAGGATGAGAATTTAGCAATGAATGTGAGGCCTTACAGATATTGCTATTTTCAAAAAAATGAAATAGAAAAGCTGGTGAATGAGATGTTGCAAATAGGAGTTGTAAGGCTAAGCATGAGTGCTTTTTCCTCACCAATACTTTTAGTGAAGAAAAAGGATGGTTCATGGAGATTTTTTATGGACTATAGAGCCTTAAATCAAGCGACCATTTTCAATAAGTTTCCAATTTCAACAATAGATAAATTGTTGGATGAATTAGGCAGTGCAAGGGTGTTTTCGAAAATGGATTTAAGGGTAGGATATCATCAAAACCATATGTTTCCTAAAGATATTTACAAGACAGCATTTACGACTCATGAAGGACATTACGAGTTTGTTTTAATGCCTTTTGGACTTTCAAATGCCGTAGCAACTTTTCAAGTGGTGATGAATACCATGTTTAAGCCCTATTTATGTAAGTTCATCATTATGCTTTTTGATGATATTTTGGTATATAGTAGAAATATACAAAAACATTGTCATCACCTAGATTTGGCTTTGTAATGTTTGGGAAAACATACTTTCTATCTGGAAAAAAAAAAAAACTAAATGCTCTTTTGGTCAAGATAAAGTATAGTATTTTGGTCATATAGTGTCAATTAGAGGAGTGAGCCCTAATCCACAAAAGCTTACAACAACTACATAGTGGCCATAGCCTCTTACTATTAAGCAATTAAGAGGATTCCTAGGTTTAATTGGATATTATAGGAGTTTTGCCAAAAATTATGCTTTTATTGCTAATCCTTTAACAAATTTGTTGAAAAATGACACTTTTCAATGGAATCAATGAGCTCCATCAACTTTTGAAAAGTTAAAAGAAGCATTAGTTTCAGTACCAATTTTGGCTTTACTGGACATTTCAAAAACCTTTATTGTAGAGACGGATACATCAAGTTTAGGCATTAGGGTAGTTTTACATCAAGAATCTCATCCTATTGCTTTCTATAGTAGGAAATTTTATATAAGGCTACAAAAGGCTAGTGCCTATGTTAAAGAGTTGGTAGCAATTGTGGAAGCGGTTAAGAAATGGAGGTAATATTTGTTGGGAAGACATTTCATAATTAGAAAAATCTTGTGGAAATAATGTTTCAAACCATTCAAACACCGAAACAACGGCAACACTCAATAAAATTGTTGGGATATAATTATGAGGTGTAGTACAAACTAAGGGCATTAAATAAGGTAACAGATGCCTTATTAAGGCGGATGGAAGATGAAGCTCACTTTCATTCCATCTCTTTTCCTTCTTTTGATTTCATTGCAATTATAGAGAAGGAATTTGAGAATAATGACCATTGGAAGGAGTTGCGGTATAAGTATGAACAAGGGAAAATGTTGCAATAGTTGCTCGAGTGTAAGGACTACTATATTTGGGTAGCAAGATTTTCATCCCAACACCATCAAAAATTACTCAAACTCTTATTATGGAGTTTCATACAACTCCTATGACACGACATGCTAGATTGCTTAAGACATGCTAGACTGCTTAAGACATTAAAGCGGTTGAGTAGTTCTTTTTATTAGCAAAGGATGAAATGAGAAGTAGAAGAATTTGTGAAGCAATGCCCTGTGTATCAACAAGTGAAGTATTTGACAACATCTTCAGTAGGGGTACTTCAGCCACTACCTATCCCTCAATAAGTCTTTAGGGATTTAATTATGGATTTCATTACTAGATTACCTATTTCAAAATGGTATTCAGTAATTTTAATAGTTGTGGACAGGTTAATAAAATACTATCACTTTGAAGCATTAAAGTCCACTTATACAGTGTCTATTATAGCTCAGTTATTTATGGAGATGGTAATGATATTGCATGGGTTTCCTAAATCTATCAGTTTGATAGAGATAAGATATTTATGAGAAAATTTTGGCAGGAGTTATTTCGATTAAGTGCCACAAAGTTAAAAGTGAGTTCGACCTTTCATCCATAAACTGATGGACAATCAGAAGTAGTCAATAGGAGTTTAGAAGCTTATTTGAGATGCTTTGTAATAGATTGCCCTACTCGGTAGTCTAAGTATTTACCATAGGCTAAGTATTGTTTCAATACTTCCTATCATTCTAACACTTAAATGACTTCATTTGAGACATTATATGGTAAGAAAGCATCAAAGATTCGTGGCCATGTCATGAATAGGATACAGGTAGAGATGGTAGATTTGGAGCTTAAGGCAAGAGTTGGTATTTTGTGATTATTAAAACATAATTACAACAATCCCAAAATAGAATGAAAACATTTGTAGGTAAAAAGAGATCAAAAAAGGAGTTGCAACTAGGGGACTTTGCTTGTGTGAAGTTATAACCTTATAGGCAGACTATGTTGGTTGATAGGTTTTTTTGCAAAACTAGCCATAAGATATTTTGGGCCCTACAAGGTCATAGAATTGGCTAAGTGGCCTATAAATTAGAGTTGCCTCAACATTCCAAAATTCATCTAGTCTTTCATATATTAAAACTTAAAAATGCTTATAGAGATATGGGGAATCACATTCCACTTCTACAGGACTCAATGGATAATAATCTTATTGTATATCCTCTAGCAGTGTTAGATTCCAGAGTGATTAGTATAATGTGAAGCATTACCTACTGAGAATGCATCTTAAGTAGATTTACAACATTTCATCAGAAATTAGCCTAATTTCGACCTTAAGATCAAGGTCATTTTTTCTGACAAGGGGAAAATTTGTTACACGCAACAAAAATCAAAGGCCAAAATGAGTATCAAAGTGGCCAAAGAAATTTAACAACTACATTTGATAAAGAAGTTACATGTACAAAACAATAACCATAAGATACATAATGAAGTTGCAAACAGTACAGAAGATAGGAGTTAACAGAAATAGAAATAGTTAGACAATTAAGGTTTTTTAACAAATTTGAACAAAAGAAAACATACATATAAATAGAAGGAAAATAGAGAGTATATGGGCTTTTTGTTCATCTTTGTTATCTAGAGTAACTTCGTAAGGAGTTTACTAGCGCTCGAAGTCCAGTCTTCAAATTATTCTTACCAGAGTTGCAAAATTTCCTTGTACCTCACATACCAATAGAAACAACAAACATTTATAATCCTTTCATGAAGATCTATACATAAAGAATTCAAATATAAGGTTCTTTTGCTATAAAACAAACATTAAAGTAATAGATACCAAACCCTAGAAAGAAACTGAAGGACTGTATAGAGAGTATTTGAGAGAGACTAAGAGATGTGGAAAGACAGAAAAGAGAAGAGACAGAGATTACCTAGCGTGTGTGGTCAAGAATCTTCCAAGAAGGATATTTTACACAGGAGGGTTTTTAGTGATAGTGGATTGGCTCGTGAAGTTAGATAGGCCTAATAGAGAGGTACAATCTCTTCACAAGAATAAAACTTGGTAGTTGGTCAAACAACCAAAAGATAATAAGATTGTTGGTTGTAAATGGACCTTCAAGAAGAAGGATGGCATTTTGAGAGTTAAAGATGCCAAATATAAAGCACAACTAGTTACAAAGGGCTATTGTCAGGTTTAAGGGGTAAACTAAATTTTTTCTCTCTTATTGTTAAACATAGCTCTAGTTGCATCTTACCTACTTTAGTTGCTATGTATGATTTAGAATTAGAGTAACTAGATGTTAAAATTTTCTCCTCAAGTTCACCAAGTAAGAAGGAATAACCTAAAGGTTTTGAAATTGAAGGCAAAGAAGACCATATTTGCTTATTGAAGAAATCATTATATGGTTTAAAGCAGTCTCCTTGACAGTAGTATAAGCGGTTTGATTCTTTTTTGGTTGTGCACGACTTGTGTGTATTTTAAAAGATTACATAATAGCTCATTTGTCTAATCGTTACGTTATGTTGATGACTTGTTTGTTGTTGTTAAGGATATGTTTGAGAGCAATAGATTAGAGGAAGAATTAAGCAGTGAATTTGAGATGAAAGAATGGGAATAGCTAAGAAAATTCTTTGTATGGAGACTAAATGGGATAAAACTATAAGAAAACTTTATTTAGCTCAAAGGAGTTTTGTTAAGAAAGTTTTAGAGCATTTTGGCATGAAAAACTCTAAACCTATAAGTACTCTACTTGCTTCTCATTTTAGGCTTTCAACAGCTATGTCACCATAAACCGATCATGACAATGAGCATATGTCACACATTTCCTACTCTAGTGCTATTAGTAGTGTTACATAGGCAATAGTTTGCACTTGCCTTAATATTGCATATAATGTTAGTGTTACTAGTAGTTATATGTCGAATCCTAGTAAAGAGCATTGGAACGCTATGGAATGGATTTTGAGATTTTTTAAGGGCAATAATAAGGCATGTTTGGAATTTGGGAAAAGTGAAGGAATGTAGTTGGTTTTGTTGATTCAAATTATGTAAGTGATCCTAGTAAAAGAAGATCCTGGCAAAAGAAGATCCCCCATGGGCTATATCTTTACCCTTTGGAAATTGTGTTGTTAGTTGAAAAGTTAATTCACTATTAACAATTACACTATTCACTACAGAAGTTGAGTACATGGCAATTGTTGAAGTTGTAAAAAAAGCTATTTGGTTGAGAGGATTGTTTAGTGAACTCAATTGATATTTGCAAGTGACCGTTGTCCATTGTGATGGCCATAGTGCTATTCACTTGACAAATGATCAAATGTTCCATGAAAAATGAAGCATATTGATGTGAAGTACATTTCATTTGAGATATTATTTCTCAAGGAAATATTGTTGATAAGAAAAATAGTACAACAGATAATCTATTTGATATGTTGACTATGCCTCTTTTAGTAAGCTTGTTTGAACTTGATTGGTATTTATGATAATTGAGGTTGCCCTTTAAAGGCTATATGGAGAAGGTAGAGCGAGTTTTCTAATTGTGGTATAAAGAAATTCAAGTCAAGGTGGAGATTATTATTGTAACTTGAATTTTCATAGTAAATGTGAATGTCGAGATTTATGGTAATCTTCTTTGATATGGTAAATGTAAATCTTGATTTACCATGATTTATGACGGGCTATTTTGACAAAATAGTTGGGTAAATTTCTTATCACAATTAATAACACACTTTATTGAAGAAAATGAAGAAGAATTCATAAACCATTAAGCGAAAATTATTGACTTTGTATAAAAAGAGTGAATGATGAGTAAGTTGAAGCATGTGAGAGTTGAAAATAATTGAGAGAAAATCCTTAACTTATAAGGATATTGAGTGGAATGAGTTAAGACTTTGGAGTGTTATCTTCTCTTGTCTTTGTATCACTTTCTTTCGATAATTAGTAGATTTTTTTTCTCTCCTCTGCCTGTAGACGTAGGTTTCATTGCTAAACCAATTAAATTCTTATCTCTTATTATTTTCTCTATTTTCTTATTATCTATTATTAGTGCACTCAAATAAGATTTTGATCCTAGTTATCCTCAACAATTTAGACTATAAATTTTTTGAAATTTGCTCTCGTACTCATAGGGTAGGATACGTGTATAAGTTCTTCTTACCATATACCTATTTGAAACCTACTCTATCATGTATGAAGGGTATGATTCCAAGCATCTTGTATAAAATTGATAAAAAATATAAAATATTATTAATAAATGAATAATAAATAATATTATTTTATATTTCAACTAATAAATGTTTTAGGAAAAAAGAAAAAGTCAAAGACCATAAGCTAATAACTTTAAGTGTGTCTCTATCACTTCACTTTTTCCATTATTTTCCCATTTTCCTCTCAAAATTCATTTTTTCATACTTTTCCCATTCTTTCTTGTTTACTTGTTTATTTTTTAATTTCATGGATTTTGTTATAGGCTCCATTAATATTGTGCATAAAAAACTTATAATATTACATATAAGTTACAAATTTTGATATTATATAAACTTAAAATTTATAGGAAGAAAGGTAAAATTAATAAGCTCTACAAGGTACCTTGTACTTTATAGGTTTTACCAAGAAGTTTTGAGAGATAGGTTCCAGTTTCAAAATAAAAAACCTTTACCTTGTGAATAGGGTATGGATAAAGGTTAATATCTTACCCATCTTAAACCTACACACTCCTAAGTAATACATGTCATATATACTTGTTACTACCAATTATGTTTACACATGCAACAGTATAGGTAGTGATTTTTCATGGAAACTATACTTTAGTGTCATGTGTTTAAATATAATTGATAATTACACACCAATGTAAACATACATGTTACATGTATTACCTAATTTCTGTTGATAAAAGTAGGCATTTAATCCTAAACATTTAACTAACTACTTTTCTACATGAGTCATCTTTTTTTTAAGCTAAAAATAATTGAAAATACAAACAAATTTAAAGAGAAAAAAGGAAAAAAAAAAAGGGGGGTGGGGGGGCACTACTAATTTGCTCTTGAAAAATTGAGTTCATTGGCACATATTAAGGATGAAGGGAGTGTTTAACAAAGTTGATACAAATTTTATTTCTTGGAGAAGTTGGAAATCCTCAAAAACCTACCTACAAGAAAGAGAAAAGTTAAGTATTAAAATAAAAAATAATAAACATCGAGAAGTGCATTTTAATTTAAATCATTTTTAAATAATTAAATTAGAAAATGAGAAAGTTTAACTGATTGTAAATGTTGAAGTCAATTTTTCATGAGCAAATTTACAAACTATAAAGTGTTTATGATACTTTTATGGAGAAAAAAAAGTTCTTAAATTGATTTATGAGGTTTGATAAATTATGTGACATTTAGAAATATAAATCTGCTCTAAGAATATAAAATGCACTAATGGACTTATGTTAATGAACTAGTAAAGTAAAAGTAGAACTATTAAGTCCTTTCCACAAAAATTATTCACAAAAATTATAGATATATTTACAAACATTTTGAATATTTTGATGAATACATAAAATAACTTATTATTCTTTAATGAACTTAAAAAGATATTTTATGTTTTATTGAGTCAACTTATGATCCTTTAGGAGCTTTTTAAAAGTTACAACTGATTAACGAATTTAAAAAGATATTTTATGTGCAATTAGGTGAAATTATCATCATTAAGAAAAGTTTATGAAAGTATAAAATGTTATAAACTTATAAGATCTGTTGTACTATTGTATGATCTTTTAATATATTTTAGAAACAATATTATATAGTTCTTTAACAAAGAAAATATTTTATTTTTTGTAATTTTAATTGTATTTTTGGAAAATTATATATATATATATATATAATAGTAGTTTTATAAACTAAGAATAGAGGTCCAATTTTTTATGGAAATTTACTGACTTTTTTTACAATATTATGAATATTGGTAATAATAAATAAATGAATTATCAATATGAATTTAAATAAGAAGAGAAATTTTGAGGAAAATCAAAAAATGAAGAAAAAAAGAAAGGAAAAAATTTTGACCTAACAAGATTTTCTATGGTTATCCTTTTTTTTTTAATACTTTTTGTAGCTATGAATGGCAATCCGCCACCCGATGATGCCATCATCTACCATCTACTTCTGTAGGTGGATTACTTCTTACTTACTCAATGGTCCAATCCCAGCCACCTATACATCTATGGTTTGTCTAAGATGCAGTGGTAATTGTATTTTATCAAGCAAACTTATCTATCATATCATTATCTCTTATCTAGCTAATCACCATCCTTTAAAGTCTACACAAAAGCTATATTCCAACCACAACACTCTAAAATCAAACTTATATTGTATATAAGTGAAAGCTGTTTTTGAAAACCTTTTAAGATAATTAAAAATGTTAAACTTGAGGGTTAAAGCAATATGATCTCATAACATTAATTTTAAAACATATTGTGAATGATTAAAAATTGGCTAACTATATATATGTCTTGTAAATTAAATAAAGGATGATCACAGTATTGATGGACTCATCCCAAATCGCAAATCCTATAGTTGTCTAGGGCAAATCCAAAGTCGAGCCAAATCACCAATACAACAATGAAAACCAAACCAATTGATCATAAAATTAAACTGGCCAAGCTTTGTTATATTAGGTTTAAACATTGTAAACCTCATGCCTCTAAAATCTCTCTCTATCTCTCACTCAGTTGCTCACTTACATAAACATATATATGCTCCCATTCTAATAAGAAAATACTAATCTAATATGGGAAAGAAAATACATTAGTACTAATATGTCACATGTTTTGAGGAATGATTGATAAATAGTAATGACAAAATTAAAAGATGGTACTTCTATTTTATCTATTAATTATTATTTTTTTTTATGTAAGAAGGATTGATAGAAAGATGAAGAGAAGAAAGCCTAAATGTGCTAGTTTGGAAAACCTGAAAGGGACATCATCATAATACTCATCCTAGTCATATGATCAAGATAAAATCTAATTTGTTAGAAACATAAGAGAGTTATTGAGCGAGTATAAATAGTGTAGCTTCATGGAATAATCCATTTGCTTAGCTCTATACAGAAATTACACATAACCTTGCAAGTTACGTACTGAATTTAAAATAACTCTTATCTTAGCCAATGAAGCAAAGAAATCAACTATTTAATCCAAGAGATGGACGGATCCCTTCTTTACCAATCATTTTGTTTCGATTTTAGGTAAAACGAAAATATAAATTTTATAAGAAATTTCATGAAATCAATTAAATTTTACCTGAAATCTCAATAAATGGATCCATGTATTAGTATTAATAGAAGTATTATATATTTATTAACAAGTTAAATGTAATAACAAATATATAAAAGATTATTTAATTACATCCGTACTTAGGATACTTATTCAAATGCTTAAGTTGAATATTAAGTCTTACCGATTGGGCCATGTTTAATCTCGTCTAAATTTTTAGCTTTTGACTTGATTTTAGATTTTACAACCTCTCAATTTGTTGGGACATCACCTTGCACATGCGTAATATTTTACAATGGGTAAGCTCCTTCATTACACTTCATTTTGCTTCACTCTAGTTTGGCTCTAGTAATTCCTCTACCTAATTAACTTAGCCATGATAATGTTTTTCATGGTTCCATTTGTCAACAATTATTTTAGTATTTTCATCCATTTTATAAGTATTTACATTCCTTTGAAGGATAAAAAAAAAAAAAATTACCTTATTTGCTGTACTTAGCTTGGACCTTCCTTGAAAGTGGGTGGAAGGGGTTGCAATGGGGTAGGGTAGAGGGAAAGAAAACCATTACATATTTTGTTGTGCTTAGTTTCCATTTATGCATTTCTATTTAACTTTAACACGTACATATTAGGTAAGGATGGGTGAGTAACTCTGTTATATATGATACCCACTTGGATCCTATTTGATTGGGTAAGTTTTTGGTGAATAATTAAGGTTACATAATAGGCTCTAATTAATAATTTACTGAAACTTATTCTCATAAAATAAGGTATGAATATGAAGTTAATGTACCATATATTTAACCTGGAACCTGTACTTTGAAGCATACATGATATAGGTTTTAGGGTTCCCTATATTTACCCTTTGGTAGTAACTAAATAACAATTAAAAAATAATATCATCTCATTAAAAGAAAATAAAGCCCATCACATCGAAAACCTTAAACTAATTGTTTATAAGTCCCTTTCCTTCCATCTTTATTCATTAGTCTTTATTCTATTGCCATTTTCTTTTTATTCTCTCCTTCTTAGCTCTCCTTCTTTGCTAAATTCATCATCTAGTAAAGTTCAAAAAATGGAATATGAGTTCTTGGTTTCTACCTTTAGCACCACTTACAAGCCACCGTATACGTCAATTACTTATTTTCTATAATAGAATAGTTTATTTATTTTATGTTTGATGAAAAATTTAGCATTATAACTAGAGTGAAATCTTCATTTACTAATGCACGTACCATATAGAAAAAGAATATTTTAGTTTGAAATATCAGTTAAGTTGACCAATTACTTTTGGAAAAAAAAAAATCATGTTTGTTTTATGTTTTAAAAAAAGGTAACCATATTGAAATTTATAAGGAGAAAAAGAATCTATAAGCTCTATAAAATATCTTGAACCTTATATAATTTACAAGATACATGATGGTTTTAGAGTACATAGGGTAAGTATGGGTAGCAAAATTTTAGAATTTGAAACTATAATGTAGGGTATGGGTAAGACCGTAAACTTTATCTATTTTATACCTACTTACCCTTAATATTAGGCTCAATTTCAAAGATTAAAATTTGCATGTAAAGTATTGATACCCAATTTCAAGACTTAATTATATTATATACTTAATGAGTTAAATTGGGCTTAAGTATTCTCAAAGGTTCGCTTAGAAAGTGCTTACCACCAAATATATATGAAGGAAGGAAATGAATAAAAGAACACTTTCAAGACCAAGTATAGGTTGTACAATTAGCTATTAATCCCATTTGAGTTGTCAAACGCTTCAAGTACCTTCATAAGGCTCATGAACCATGTATTATGGGAGTTTTTAGATAACTTTGTGAGTGTCCATTTTGATATTAGTTTAGTTTATAATGAAGATATGGATCAACATTTGTTATATTTAAGGATAGTGTTTAATGTGTTGATAGACATAAGATTATATGAGAATTCAAATAAGTGTACCTCTTATCAAGATGAGGTAGTGTTTTTAGGGTTTCTATTATTGGAAATAAGGTATGAGTAGAAGAGGAGAACGACAATTGTAGAGTGCTTAATGCCTAGTTTGGTGGATGATGCTTGGAGTTTCCATAATTTAGTCTTATTTTATTGGAGGTTTGTGAAATGGTTTAGTACAATAGTAGTTATTGATGGGTCAACCAAGAAAGGTGTGGAGTTCAAATAGATTGAACCCATAACAAAAACTTTTTTGAACTAATAATGGAGAAACTTGCTAAGGTGCTAGTGTAAATGCTTCAGGATTTCAAAAAGGTGTTTGAACTTAAATATGATGCCTTTATAGTGGGAATTGGTGCTAAATTGATGCAATAGAGGTGGGCCATAATATTTTTTTTAATGAGAAGTTAAAGGGAGCCATTGTGAATTTCCGATGTATGATCATAAGTTTTATGCCCTAGTGCATGCTTTGACCATATGGCAACACTTTTTATTGCATAAAGATTAAGTTGTCATGCTAACATGCCAAGTGAATAAAATTTTTGGAGTCTTTTATATATGTCATCAAATAGAAGTTAGGAAACACAAATGTTGCAGTTGATGAATTCTTGTGTCGACAAACTTTTGTTAATTCCTTACAAGCAAAATTGTTAACAGTTTGTTCTATACTTAAGCAATATCCAGCTAATGAGCACTTTGCTTCTACGATGATAAGTTGTGAGAATGGGATGGCAGTGAATAGATACGATATGAGAGATGCCTATTTGTATTAAAAGGGATGTTGGTGATGAGAGAAGTGTATGCAAGCGATTTAATCCTATGAAGTTGTTGCCATTCCTAATCATAAAAGGGAATAGCATTAGTAGAGGAGTCAAAGATAAGGAAGTCTAAAAGCTAAAGTTCAAGAACAATTGACTAAACTAAGTTCAAAAGAATAAGGAACAAGGAAGTTAAGGAGGAAAGCAAATGATATTTCAACTAAGAGATCGAGAATGGTTTCATTTGAGGAAGGAGAGGTTTTTTAAATATTAAGGATCTAAATTAACGCCGAAAGCCTATGGAATTTCTAAGATATTGAAGTGAGTGAAAGACAGTGCTTACTATTGGAGTTACTAGGAGATTATAGGGTATAACCAACTTCTAATTTTTCAAACTTATCATAGTACATTCTAGGATATGAAGACACTTCAAATTTGAGGGCAAGTCAACAAGATTTTCAAGATGATGATAAGGATCCTATCCATTGTGTCTTATCCTTTGATTTAGAGCTTGTAAGGTTTCCATTTTTATTTATAAATTGTTAAGTGATTATAACTTTGATGTATATAGTAAGATTATAATCCCTTTTGTAGTTCATGCCAAGAGATTGGCAGCTAAGATATTGAAAGTTTAAAGGTTAATGTCCCTAGAGGTTGTGACAAGGTTGCCTTGTAGAGATGCTTCCAATTGAAGAAAATCTAAAAGAAGAGGACCCATCATTAGGATGACAAGTACCTTTGATCTACAAGACAAGCCATTTTCCAGATACCATACAATCACTAGAGTACCACCATTCAAGTAAAGGCCAACATTCAACTTTCACAAAATGTTAACTAAGCCCATCGAACTGTAAACAATGTAGCATCTGAATGGTAGCTTTCCCATTCAGTTAGCAATTAAAGTCTCATTCAACTGGTGGCATACACCTTATTTATCATAAAAGGCCCAATCTAAAAGATAGCTAATGTCCCTTACATATGTTGAGCCTAAATTCTATAGTTTATTTTATGTTTTAAGTCACTTCTTTTATTGATTATTTTGTTGTTGGACTGCATTTTCCTATATGGTAGCTAAGTTTTAATGTTGTAATCAAACCTTTATCATTATAAACTTGAATTTTGAGGAATTATTCTCTTGTCAATCTAAGCATTGTGAGGCACATGGGATCAATCCTATTATGAGCCATACCAATTAGATTACTGCCTAAGCTAGTTTTCATTTATGGTAAGTCATATCTGTAGTGAGAGCTAGTCATATTTCTTTGTTAATACTTATGTCATATTTCGTATATCCCATAACAAAATCACGATTCTAGATTTTATTTTCTTTCTCCACATTTGGAAGTGTATTTTGAAGCCAGGATTGCGACGGTGCGCGATTCCACTCTTATTAATTTCATTAACTTAGAATTACTTAATTAACCTTTGAATAAATTATGATATGCAATAATTAAAGGTATTTTGATAATTAATATTACTTATACATTTAATATCATTCCATTCTATGGTATTTCCAAATACAAGAAAGAATTTATTATTCTAATTTTCATTTCATTCCATTCCATTTCATTCTATCCTGATGTGTTGTATTTCATTTAATAAACCATTTATATGTATCAAATGTGATATTATTGAAAAACTCAAAAATAATAACTCTATATAGTTTGTTGTTGCAATTGGCTCGGCATTTTGCTTAGTTCTTTTAGGAAGGCAATCCCTCACATTTTATGTGTGCTTCAAAATAATAATAAAAATAAAAATCTCGAGTGCTCAAGGAGAAAAGCGAATCTTAAGAAAGGAGGGTGCTTGTGTAATAGTACAAACACAGGTGAAGGTGAAAGTATAAAAAAAGGAAAAAATAAAGGAGAATTATATTATCTATTTGAGTAGACAATTGTTAGTTTTAGAAGGTGTAATTTTGTATAAGATAAAGTGTAATGAGTGAATGAAAAAATTGTGAAAGTATCCACTTAAGTACTAAATTCTTACACTACAATTTTAACATAAGTACCTTGAGATTTTAACTACATCGTACTACTGTAAGCGATCCAGATCTTTTGACCATCCTTATCAATTCTCTATGAAAACCACTTTAGGATTTCGAAATATTACCCTACACACTTACCAATGTATGACTGTGCAGGTGTGCACCAAATTCTAGTAACATTTTAATTCATGGGGGAATGGGATTCCCATTGGATTTGAAACTACTAACATGATACTCGAAACCCACTTCAGTTCGCATATAAATGCGTGCATCCAACTTCTCGTAACAGGAATGGAAATTACTAGGAATATTGCACATATTTGCAGATTGAATTTACCAATTCAAGTGGAAAAAGAATTTAATTGATGATACACTTCAAGTCAAGTACAAGTATATAAATTGTGTAATTATTAATAAAATTCGAACATATAGATATAATAATACATATTAGTTACCTAAAAATTCAGTATTAATGTTAATATATATCTAAATATAATTAGTAATTATATACTATATATATATATGTGGCATATCCTACATATTCATTAATTCTTTTTTCTTCAAAATAATATCATTAGTCGGGTCAAAACATCTATAGTTACAAGAAATCTCGTGTGCAAAACTTTACGGCCGGGGAGCACAAAAGGACACAAAGTATAATGGTATTAAAAAGACGAAACCCTTGTTCACAACAAAACGAGCATGCAAAATTGTGTTTCCACCAAAGACAAAACTGGCTTGTAACATGTGGGAGCATTTCACGAAAACATTGGGTGTCTTAAGTTCCATGAACCGCTTCAAAAAGTGTGTCATCGGAATGCTCTTACGCATGGGGGTCCCAAAATTTTGTACCAAACCTAGGGTTTTGCTCGATGATGTCGGCCACAAGGAGAAGTACTACTAGGAAAGACGACACTTCCCATTTGCCCTACATTTCTAAGTACAAGATATTGCTTTCTAAGCAATATGGTTTCCAAAAAGGTAATATTAATATATAAGGATAATGAAAATTTTGAAATATTATACTTTGGCCATGCTTCGAGTTTTCTTGATGAGTTTGCCATGTTCTATGGACCAACCGGCAAGGATTTGTTATGTACAGGACGTCGTCTTCTCACATGGGAATAATCCATTGTAAAATATTGTGATGTGTCGGCTATGTCCATCCATTCTCGCCGTGTCCCTTTGCTTGTTCCATGCAGCATTTGCCCTTTATCGTTGAGATGATTGCCTACACCTATCGTATTCGTAAGAATCAATTAAGATGGTAATTAACAAATCAACATGTGTGTAGAGTTTCAAGACAAGTGAAGATATTTAATATATCGGTCAATTGATAAGATCGTTCATGGAGTTCGTTATTCATTAATTATTTAGGACCCTTCGAAACTGGTATTCGATATAAATATGATCAGTTATAAAAATATTAGATAAATTCTCTTGATTGATGTGAATAATACTTTATCTTTCACTACTCATGTTGCGATAAAGATGCATTCTAAATATATATATACATACATACATACATACATATATATATACGTGTGTGTATATGTAAATAAAAATTCTCTAGTTCATTATGCAAACTGTTCCAGTAATGTACCATATATATAATGCCAAAAAAAGGAATGTAAGGTGCAAAAGTCAGGTTTCCTTTAAATAATTTCGGACTGGCAACATCTGAAAAATTCTAAAATTAGACAAAGGAGCCAATGGAGAATTAGATCGAAGATAAATTAAGTATGTCAATCGATAATTAAAATGTTTTCCATGACTTATCCAAATAAAAATGATGGTCTAACCTAAAATCTACTATTAAAATATGAACAGCCAGAACGTATCTGTAAAAATTGAACATTTAATCGTTCATAATCAGTTATCCATCATAAGAGCATTTTAAGTTTCGTTCCAGTTTTGTCATATGTCTCTAAAGAGTCCATACTAGGATGTTAAGCTAAGCCGACGTGCAAGATTTTACTGAATGATGAAAATTCCATTTTCCAGTTGGATATTATTTCTTCCTTCCATATTGTCAAAAATCACATTTTATATTATATATGACGGCACCAATATGCACACGGACGGGGACCCTAAAATTTGGAAAAGGAGCTTAAATATGTCCTGCAAAGCTGATACCCAATTTCGTGCTGCAAGAACAAATCGATATAAAAAACGTAATTACCTGAGTTGTCGGGTTCCATTTTCTGCTTGGTGGACGACATTGAGCCTAAACCTCCAAGGTCCTTCGCCTAATTTGTGTGAAAACGAACAAGAAAAGATAAACACATGAGTACTAAAATTTTACAAATGAAGAAAAAAGCCTACATTGCGTGAAAATAAATGAGAAAATCAGAAGAAAGATCAATACATGACGTCAAAGTCAAAATCACCGTCTAATGATGAGCAGTTTGGCCAAGAGAAAGACGGACATTTTTTTTCTTTTTTTTTTTTTTAATTTTACATTTGAAGTTTGAAAATACTAAAATGTTAATTTAGTTTTATCAAACTTACTACCTTGGTAATCATCCATAAGCAGTGTAGATAAAGATGATCGAGGTAATAAAATCGGCATTTAAACATTCTATTAATTGATATTTTAGCAGATTCAACTTTTATATAAAAGCTCGACAAAACAAATATTTAATTGATATTGCACTTAGCATCTTCGAATTCTCGGTGCAAAATCCAAAAAACATTTAAAAAAGTTTAAATAGCATTTTCAACATTATCCCGATCCATAATACAACAAAAGAATAAAAAAGGAGAACGGGAGACTATTTACTTCATCTTCTTACTTACTTCTTTGGATTTTGGAGGCGAAAATATGTTGATGGAACCTTCCTCTAGGAACTTCAGCTTTCTTGGTAGTTTAATGGTAGAAAGCTTCGCTTCTTGTACTGTAAAACAACAATATGCGAATCAATAAACAATTAGGACGACAATTTAAGGGTATGGGCGGTTAGTATGTACATGAATGGTGAAATCAATCGAGATAATAACATTATACGTGTACCTTGACGTTGTCCGTTCGACATTTGAGCAAAAACTTGTTGGTAAGGCATGCAGTGAGCTTTTAGCAACAAAGTTAAGCTTATGCAGAGTATGAAAATGACATGGATTTCCATACTTAAGATGACACGATTAGTATAGAATTATATTTGCATGGACCAATATCAAACAAGACTCCAAATTTATAATGCAAAAAGCTCTCATACAGTATAGAGAGAGAGAGAGAGAAGTATGCACAAAGCACAAAATGGAGAGTTCCAAAAGGAGGACGGTACAATCTACAGCTTTATAGTTGGTTTTTGGGAAGGTTTCTAGTTTCACACCGTTTGAGTTGGCTTTGTCATCAACAACAAACAAAAAGTGGGGTCCGTGATCTTTGTATCGAGATTTTTTCTCCTTAATCCTATGTACAATGCGATGGATAACATTTGGACCGTTAGATTTGTGATTTACATTTAGAGCTTGATGCAAATGTGGACTTCTTGTGTATTTTAGTGGTTAAGACCTTCCCTTGAAAGGTTAGAATATCCAAGTTAAATCTTATGAAAAGTGAGATTAAGTGAACATGAATCTTTCTACCTTTGATTCACTACACATAGTTAGCCACCATCTCTCCCTACTTGACCACAAAAAAAAAAAAAAAAAAAAAAAAAGCTCAACATCTTGTAAGGTGGTCCATAGGGATGATAATTTCATGTATAATTAAATGGTTTTTTTTTTTTTGGCCAATATGTATAATTAAATGAATTCAATGGACTATTATGCTGGTTGCTTATCCACTACTTGTATTATCAAGAATATACATCACATTTCTACACTCTTTTGTGTTAGCAAACATGAAGTGGTGGTTCCCATCGTCACTCCTAATTTCGAAAATTTTTAAATATAATTTTATGGCTCATTTACTTTAAGATAATAGTAATTGAATAAAATAGTTATTCTTAAATATTATTTATTTTTTTATTTAATTAGAATATGGACTTGCAAATCACTAATTTAAGAGGGATTCTACTTCCTTCTTCACAAAAAAATAGCTATTACCTTAATTTAATAGTATTATTCCTTCTAAAGAGGGAATAGGTTGTATAATTAGTGGCTATTTTACCCTCATCAAAATTACACCATTACTATACCACTATTATGACAGCCATCTCTATACCATCAAAATTTTATGCTCTTCAAAACGACAAACTATCTTGTGCTGATACCACCGCTACTCCTAACATTAACACTAATATCAACACTACAAAATGACTATTGCTATTGCTACAATATTGAGTGTGGTAGTGGTTTGATGGTGGTAATAATGGTAAAGGTAACGGCGGTAGTATAATGATATTGGTGTTAGGGAGAGTGGCAACAATGTTGATGCAAGGTTGTCATGGTATTGGTTTTGGCAATAGTAGGTGATAGTGGTGGTGGTGAGATGGGAGAGATGGTGATACAAAGTGCTTGAGATTGTGGTAATGATAGTAACTTTTATGATTTTATTAAACAAGTTCCTATTGGTCCTTTTATTCTAGTCTCATGTGATTATGCAATATAATAATATGATAAAAAAAGAAGAAGGTAAATCATCAAATATATATCACACAACTATTCCAAATAATAATTATTTCCAAGGCTTATTCATGTCTTTTCTGTTATTGAAAGTAATTGGGCCCTCAGAAGATTTAAAGTTATCTCCAAAAAAGAGTTGTTGATCTACATGCTTCACTTCCTACGTCGTCATATCTTAGCGGATCCTATATAACTCGACTTTCGTATGTAAGAGCCAGACAACCGTTGCTTCCTCATGTGGTTTATTAGTTGTCTCGTTCCGAATTAGATGGTGATATATATCAAAGTAAAAGAGAAATTAGTTACAATGACATGCATGTTGAAACATGTGAGTTTCCAAATTGGTTGCACAACACGTATGTAAAAGCTTTTTATGTGAATATTCACACTTAGCAGTTAACACTGCACCCAGAAGTACCTGGACATTCAAAACGTTTATTTTTAGGTTTACTTTTCAGGTCATATTACTACGTATGGGTACGACCAGACATAAGTTCATAAGTTAATTCCTCTGGTCATCAGAATGAACAAATAAATTTAAGAAAACCTCTATGAAAAGTATAATATCATATTTAATTATATAATGGTAATTTAAAATTACGATTTTGAATTTTATTTCTTATTTTTCAAAGTACTTTTGGAAGGAAATCACAATTCATGGTGATTTTGGCCATAAGTGGAGAATCTATGTTTTTTTCCTTTTCTTTTCTTTTTCTTTTTTTTTTTCTTTTTTTTTTGGCCAAGAACCAAATACTTCATTGGGCAAATCAAAACAAAGGGCAATACAAACCCTTAGAGGTTGACGTAATAGTTAAGGATTAAGATACACTCATGGCAAATTATATGTGATCTGGGGTTCAATTCCCACTATTGACATTTCTTAGGGTTACCTATGTAGGGCAAGTTATTCTTATCTGGTACATGAGTCTTGTAGGGAAGTCAATTAGTGAGTAAGCATATGAGCTTTATATATATTACAAATATTATATATATATATATTGTGTATTACATATTATGTGTTATTAATATCCAAAAACTAATATTTATGTAATATATATAAATATTTAATATGTTATAAGATAATACATAATATATAATCTAATCCTTATTCACCATTGGTTAATGTATTTATTTATATATTTATTTATTTTATATGCTTAGCCTTGTGATTAGGCTCAATCTCGGCTTAGGTCAAGCTCAAATAGTAAATAAGCTGAGCTTAAATGTAAGATAAAATTCATTTATTTAAACAAATCAAGTTCGAGCCTCAATTTGCAAGGTTGATAAAAGCTTAACTGGAGTTCAAACTTGATAATTTTTAAACGAATCAAGCTTGAAAGTTTAGAAGTTCAACTTGACTTGGCTAGGCTTGGCTCATTTGCATTACTAGCAATAGGGGCTTATCTACCTCAAAACTATAACTCATCCTTGATTTACCTTGACTAGCTAATCAATTAGCACAATTATTTGCTCATCTAGAAGTAAAGAGAAATAAAATCAAACAAAAATGTTTTCAAGGAAATAATATCTACAAGAATATTATTGCTTTTCCATGAGGAAGAAACTCCTTTAGATATATGCTCAAAAGAAACCTTAAAGTAAGTTTCAATAACAATATGTGTCTAATCCCTTACTTTTGCATAAAGAATACCTTCCTGAATAGCCAAAAGTCCTCTTATGATATAAAAGTACCATATTTGAGAACAACCTATTAGGGGTAAAGAACAGACTACTCAATGGGTTCCTTCCTACCTCTTTCATTCACTGCTAGTGAATGGAGGAAGGAATGTTAGTTTGAGTTTGGTTGGTGGAGATAGTAGGTTGAAAGATTCATTGGATGGTTCATTTTAGTTTGAAGTTAGTCAAGTAATGGAATTGGTAGAAGTTCCCCCTTAATTAACCCTCTAGAATTATTTTGTCTTTTAAGGAATGAAATCATGATTCAAATTTCATCCTCTTTAATTATCATTAATTAAAAATTATTTAACCTTCAAACTAATTAATAACATGTAATAATTTTGGCAAATACTAGCACTTAATTCCATTCTAAGTATATTATAATTAAATATAATATGGTACAAATTGATACTTTTAAACTTTAGATAATTATACAAATAGGGTAAAATTTTGGAACCACGGGACCCCCTACTAGTAAAGGGAAAAGGGAAGTGCGCTCCTGCGCACCAGCTGAAAAAGGCCTTTCCCCTTTCTCTAATAAGAGGGTAAGCTTCATAGTTCCAACCTAAACGAAGGACTTTTTAAGCCCTTTGTATAGGTTGGGTTGCTGGATACGGGATCCTCGTAGTAGGCTGGACCAACATCCAGCCGAGAGAGGGCAGCCTTTAGAAGCAACAGGTTGGGAAACCAAGAGAACGCTTCGCGTTTTCTTATCTTCTTCCCCCCTAGGAGTAGGAGTAGCACAAAAAGAGGGATTAGCTGTATTGACCCAATGATAAACCACTAACACCTTGGGGCTCCGTGCACTGGGAAAAGAAAGGCTCTAGCGACGCCGGCTCCTAGTTACAAAGCTCCAATAAGGTATCGAAAGGGCTATCACAGTCAGGTGCGAAGCAATTACCCCCTATTTGTAAAGTACCCCTCTTCCTATTTAGGAGGTTGAGATGAGAAATGACTTTTGATGAGCTATTGGGGTAAATACCAAAGCACCTCCTGCAACCTCTTTATAACCAAATTTCTTTTGATCTACTTCGTCAATCGCTAATGTAAAAAAACTCATGTCTAATAGATTTAAATAGAGTTCTAAAAATTAGTCCAAAATGTTCTAATGCACCCTAATTAACATCATTCCTTCCATTTTATTTTCAATTTACCCTTAATCTAAGCATTTTACATCTTTAAAATATAGTATACTTTCAAGTAATGCTTTTGGTTGTTAGAACAAAGGATAAGATCCTATCAGGACAAAGGAAAACTACTAAACTAGACAACAAAAGTATAAAGAGTACATAACAGTATAATATTATTATACCGTATTTGATTTATATAGTACTAGATATAGAATTTTGTGATATCTACTATTTGATTTATTCATGTATTGAATTCAATATCATATTTTTTATATTTATACCATTAATATTTTTTAATGTTTATCTAATTATATTTTTATATTATTAAGATAGTACAAATTTTGAATATTGTCTAATATTTATATTCTCAATATTATATAATTTTTTTTATTACATTTAGATTCTCAATATTATATAATTTTTTTTATTACATTTAGATTCTCAACACTTATGTTCTTGTTAGTGAAATCAAATTTTATACCATATTTTAGATAGGATAAATTTTAAGCATTTTGTTTAGTACTTTGAGACCTTTTTTTGTCTAATAACCAAGTTCAAATTGCAAACCAAATATTGGGGAAAAAAATTTGTTCAGTTAAGTCTTATAAATTTTATACAACCAACCAATACCTAAGTAAGGTGACTCTTCTCTCTAAGTTAACTATTCTCATTTACCTTGTCTACAATACAATCACGAAGGGACCTTTTGCTCAAGCATAAGCTTTGGTTTTGCACCTATTCAAAAATCTTACCTTTTTGCTATGGATCTAAACTAAATCTCTAGGGGAATAATGTGTTACTATTAGAGATGCCATCAGAATGGGTATGAAATGAATTTTACAAAACCTAAATCTAACCTGATGCCCTATAAGAATTCCTAATACCTACCTAAAAACCTTATAAGATATTTATCTTATGCTCAAATGACTCAATCCTACCCCTCTGTAAGGACAAACATTTCTTATGCTATGCCACAAAAGGTCATGTTAAAATGATAAGAAACAACAGAGAAAATCATATTTAAAAGAAAATTCTATACACATTAAATCACTTACCATAACATCTAAGAAAGCAACTAAGAGTATATTATTGGAATTGGTCCATTTCTTCTCTCTCTTTTTTTAACTTCCATAATCGGTCCAATAAAATGAAAGAACCTTGTAGCTAGGGTTCTTTCTTTAATTACTATTTATTATCGTTGTAAGGTGTCATTAAACTAATAAAGGAATGAACCGAATACACAAAATGTAAGCTATATCCTAGTTGTTACGACAATAAAGGATAGTATATTATATTGTTATATTTACTTCTTGTTCTTCTTCTATTAAATATTATTTAATAGCTTCTATATGTGTCTTTATACATGAACATATTAATTTAGGGCATGTTTTTATTTTTAATAATGTTTGGATATATATTTACACTTATTATTATTATTATTATTATTATTATTATTATTATTATTATTATTATTATTATTATTATTATTATTATTATTATTATTATTTATCTATCATATAATTTATGGGTTCAAGTTTTTTCCTTAGTCCTAAAACATGGCAAAAAAACTTAATAGAATTTTCAAATCCAATTCATTCCAATATTCTATAAGATGATATCTTATGGGATAATTATTGGATCGAATAGGTCGATATCCTGTAATGATTTGTCTAATGACATTCCTAATTGATATTCAATTCTTGTTCTAATGGAACCAAATCTAATGGAATAAAGGGACCAACCTATAGACCACCTCGAATAACGTTTCACTGGTAACACTATGAGTACTTTTGTCTTGTGAATTTTAACATAATGAGGTGGACAACTTTTGTTTATCAAATTAGTTTGTGAATGGCATGGCAAATGAAAAAGCACCTTTGTTCACAATTTCTTTCATGGTGTTTTTTAAGAATGGCTTCCAAATTTAGTCTCACGATTGGAAAAAATGGTTTTATGTTTATCATGGAGTCAAAACAATTTCTCAAAAGAATGGAATGATAACGTGAATGGCACCATTAGTGTTTTCTATAAGGAATGAAGTAGACCATTTTAGAGAACCCTTAGATACTTCCATAGTAGCTTCTCTTTATCGAAAACCGAATGGACAAAGATGAAGAGATCAAGAACAGGTTGATACATAGTACACAATATTACACATACTTGCACTTTGAATTCTTTCACTTTATTCACTATATCACTTACACTTTGTCTATTGCACACACACTATCAATATACTGCACACACTTTCTTGCACTATTTCGCTTTTGTCACTCTTAACTTCTTGCTACATACTATTTCACACATATACTCTAATGTTGATTAACCACTAACTACCTATTTATACTTCAGTATACTTAGTTATAACTATTGTCTACTCCATTGATTAAGTATGGTAAGATATGGTAAGTTACACTATAAAATATGTATTACACTCTCTAATACACCCCCTTAATACATATTCCTTGATATCAATGATTTAACACCAAGCATCACCGGCAATTTCTTAAACTGATAAGCTTTTAGTGCCTTCATAAGAATATCGGCCACTTGCTGATCTATTAAACAATATTCTAGCTCAAGATTACCATAGTTCACTTGATCACACAAATAACAAAACCTTATTTCTTTGTGCTTGCTTCGCCCATGTACTATTAGGTTTTGTACAAGTGTTATTGTTAATTTATTGTCTACAAAGATCCAATAGCTACTTCACTTTGAATTTCATCTAATCTAATAATGAATTCAACCAGGTTGCTTGACATGCACTAAAAGTAGTAGACACATACTTTTCCTCACACAAAGATAAAGCAACAATTGGTTGCTTCTTTGAAACCAAGTGAACACTGTTTTGTTGAATTTGAACACATAACCACTTGTACTCTTCCTATTCACCTTATCTCTACACCAATCAACATCATAATAACCAACTACCCCATCTTCAACTGTATTAGCATTAACACCATAATCTGATGTCCCTTTTAAGTATCTTAATATGTGTTTTGTAGTAATCAAATGTGAACTCCTAGTATCCTCCATGAATCTGCTCACCAAACCTATTGCATAACATATGTTAAGACAACTATTACATACAAATCTCAAAGATCTTACAATTTATTTGAACAAAGTAGGATCTATAACTTTCTTACTTTCTAACTTCATAAGCTTAATTCCAACATCAAGTGGAGTATCAATTGACTTACAATTGTACATGTTGAACCTTTTTAGTATATCCAATACATATTTCCTCTAATACATTAGTATTCCACTTTTAACTTCTACAAATTTAAGTCTTAAAAAGTAGAACAACATGCCCAAATCTATCATATCAAATTCTTTCTTTATCAGCCCCTTGAATTGTTTAATCTCTTATTTATTACTGATCGTGACCAGTAAATCATCAATATACAAACACACCATGATCATGCTCTTATTGCCTTCATTATCTTTAATCTTCACATAAACTCCATGTTTATGCAAACATTTTTCAAAACCTTGTTGAATTAGAAATGAGTCTATTCGTTTATTCGAAGCCCTTGGTGTCTGCTTCAAACCATATAAGGCTTTCCATTATCTATAGACTTTGTGTTCTTGTCCTTTAACTTCAAAACCTGGTAGTCGAGTCACATACGCTTCTTCCTCTAATGGTCCATTAAGGAGCATTGACTTCACATCTAACCGAAACATAAGCCATAACTTACTACATGCAATAGCAACCATAAGCCTTATTGTTTCTATTCTAGCTACAGGTGAGAATACATCTTGATAATCCAAACCTTATCTTTGAAGAAATATTCTTGCTACTAATCTTGCTTTGTACTTTGCAACTTTACCTTTAGGTTTTAATTTGGTCTTATGAATCCATTTAACATTGATGGGAACCTTATTCTTTGCTAATTCAACTAGATTCTAGGTTATATTCTTCTTAATGGATTTGAGTTTCTCTTCCATTACATTTAACCACCTAGGATATTTCAGGGCTTGATCAAATCCTATTGGTTCTAATCCAGCAAATAATGCCAAATGCACTAAGTCACCCTCTGTATTCACAACATAATTAGGAAACACTTCATAGTCCAAATATCTCCTTAGAATCTATCTATTCCTTTGCAGTTTAGAACCACATTTCTACTATTGTGTTTCATAACTTGCGGCTACATTTTTATCCTGAGCATATTAAGCATCAAAAGTATAATTGTCTTCATTCACAACCACCTTCACCTATTTTCTTCGTTCACCATCATTACAATCTTACTTCCATCCTTTCGTCTCATCAAACACCACATTCTTGCTCACAATTACCTTCCTTGAATTGGGATTAAACACTTTATATGCTCTAGTAGAATGATATCCCAAAAGAATAGCTTCTTTACTCTTATCATCCAGTTTCCTTCTTTTTATATTAGGAACATGGGTGAAACATAGACTACTAAACACCCTAAGATGAGCAACACTAGGCTTTCTTCTAGTCTACGCTTCTTCAAGAGTTTTATACACAGCAGTATCTATTGCTTCCCTCTAAAAGTAATGTGGCATACCTTTACTTTTCAACATAGCCCTAGCCATATTTCGTATGGTGCGATTTCTTCTTTATACTACTCCATTGTGTTGTAGGGTATAAGGAGCCACTACTTCATGTACTATCCCTTCATCTTGATAAAAGTTTTCAAACTCTCTTGATGTATAGTCCCCTCCACCATTAGTATGCAACACTTTAATAAATTGATTACTTTGTTCTTCAACTAGCACTTTGAACTTCTTGAAGATATCAAACACTTCTAACTTTCTTTTCATCAAATACTCCTAAGTTTTCTTACTCAAGTAGTCAACAAATGTGACAAAGTATTGATTCCCTCCTAAGGTTGCCACTTCAAATGGACCACAAACATTCGAATATATTACCTCCAATAAACTAGAGGCTTTAGAAGTAATCTTTCCTTTAAATGACACTTTAGATTGCTTTCCAAATTGATACCCTTCACATACTTTATTTTGCATTTGAATAGTAGGGAGTCCATCCACTAATTTGGACTCATTCAAATGACAAAGGCTCCAAAAATTCAGATGCCCCAAACCGTATATGCCAAATCTAACTATCGTCATGTACTATTATTGCAAAGTTCACATACTCACCTAACTGTATATCTATCTTAAAGGTACGATTCTTGGACAATGGATTCTTCAACACCAATCTGTTCTAATTATCAAACAACACCAGCTGTAAATCCTTAAGATTCATGTGTATCATTTCTCGAGTAATTGACCCACACTAAGCAAATTATTCCTCATTTGTAGAACATACAACACATTAGAAATATGCAAAAGTTTTCCATTCTTTTGTTGAATTAAGATTTTTCCTAGTCCCTCAACTACTACCACACTATCATCTGCAAATCTTACTTTGCTCTTAATCTTTTCATCTAGTTTTATAAACCAATCCTTATTACCAGTCATATGATTTGAGCATCCGGTGTCCAAATACCAGGAGTTGAAAGTTGCACTCTCTGGTGGAGTAGTAACCATCAAGAGAACTGTCTGAGAGTCATAACCATTTTCTTGAGCAAATCCTATTGTTTCAGTTTCATTCTTTAAGGCACTACTCTTAAGATTTCTACATCCATCAGCAAAATGCTCAAATATTTGGCAATTATAGCATTGACTGTTGCTCTTATCAAATCTTTTCTTTAATCCTTTTCCACGCATTCCTCCTCTTCATAAAACTACATCAGTTTGGGCTTGTTCTTAGACATTATCTTGGTTTCTAATTTGATATGTCACATTCCAAGATACATTCCTTCCTCTTCCTCTATTTCGACCCCTATAGTTTCCTCGTCTTCCTCTGAAGCTTTCACCTGCAGACCTCTTTACTTGGGCTTGTAACGCTTGTTCGACCCCTTTTTCACTTATCCTTTCATTCATTCACTGTTCATATGCTTCAAGTGAGCTTTGTAACTTATCAAATGTAAGGGTATTCAAATCCTTCGATTCTTCTATAGCTACTACCACATAATAGAACTTAAGGGGCAGTGATCGAAATATTTTCTCCACTAACATGACTTGAGTAATCGTTTCTCTATTTGACTTCATTTGATTTGATAATGCCATCACTTTCAAACAAAATTCTCCTACACTTTCTTTATCCTCCATTTGAAGTAGTTCACATTGTTTTCTTAAGGTTTGTAACCTTACCTTCTTTAACTTGTCTACTCTTTTGTAATACTTTTCCAACATATCCTAAGCTTCTTTCGTAGAGGTTATGAATGCAATCTTCTCAAAGTTTGTCAGATCAATACACCGATGTATGTAAAAAAGGGCTTTACAATCTTTCTTCACAACTTCTCAATGGGTTGTTCGCTGAGCGTTAGATGGATTTTCAGGAGGTTCTTAAACACCACTAACAACAATATCTTGAACCTCTTGATAACCAAAGATAACTTCATCTAGATGCTTCATTTCTCGTAGTTCTTACCATCTAAGATTGACAAAGACATTGTCGAGGTTTATGACGAATTTGCCATAGTATCTTAGTAATGACTATTCTTGATTCACCTTCGCATAATAGGATCTTTGAGTAATGGCTCTGATACCATTGTTGAAAATCGAATGGACAAAGATGAAGAGATCAAGAATAGGTTAGTACATGATATACAGTATTACATACACATGCACTTTGAATTCTTTCACTTTATTCACTTTATCACTTACACTTTGTCTCTTGTACATACACTATTAATGTACTGCACACACTCTTAACTTCTTGCTGTACACTATTTCACACACACACTCTACTATTGACTAACCATTAACTACCTTTATACTTCAATATAGTTAGTTATAACTATTGTCTACTATATTGATTAAGTATGGTAAGATATGGTAAGTTGCACCATAAAATATGTATTACACTCTCTAATACTTTCCCTTTTTTTTTTTCCTAAAGTAGTTCTAGATAATTTTAACAAAAAAAAAAATCTATGTTTAATTTCAAACATAAACTCGAATGTTAAAACTAGCCTTTGATTAGCTTATAATTTTAAACTCAAATTCGACTTAAAATAGTACTCAATAAGCTTAAACTCAATTCAATTAAGCTTGTTTTGACTCAATAATTTAAAACTATATTATTGATTTACTTAAAATAACATTGAGATCTAAATTCAACTTGCAATTGATTAGCATTTAAGTATGACCAAAGATTGATTATGTTCATAAGTTAATAGAACCAAATATTATAAAGTTCAATTTTCGCTTGTTTTCAACTTAATCATGAACAACTTGAATTTAAATAAAAATAGAATTGAACTCAAATAGTTTATAAAGAGACTCATCTTACACCCCTAGACTAAACATTGAAGGAAAATAAGGGAATAGAACTTCTCAAAACAGAAATTAAGTCATAACATTGGAAAAATTTAGTAGATACACAGATTGATAGATGCATATCGTTTTTTGATACTTGGTATTAAGGATCGGAACAACACCCTTTGAAATGAATAATCGATTAGTGATATGTGGCTGATCGTAATGTTTTAATTTTTGAGATGTTATAGTTTAAGTGGTTGGATCATATTAAAGACAAGGACCTTTTAAGAGAGTAAGATATTAAGTTAACCCTCTGGAATATTTAGTGAGAGGACATGATTGAGAAACTGGATTTGAGATCTCTTTCATCGTTTACCAAGAATTTGGTCGATGTTGCTTAGTTCAACTAGAGAGGACATACGACCATGTAATTAGGATGTAAATACTACGATCAAAGTGCATGATATATATGAGCTGCTAGAACCACAAGATGATTTGGTTTAGAATTATTAGGAGTAGCTCTAGAAATGTCCTATAAACCCAGAAGCAAAAGCCGGTTCATGTGGAGAGTTTCCCAGAATGGACTACCCAGGATACATAATTTAAGGACAAGGAAAATAACGCCAAAATAGAGGTTGTCTACACGGGATGAGGCCGAAGAAGACATCTGGCATGTAATAAGACACTACCGAAGTGAAAACAGTTTAAGGTGTTTATGGTTGGATTGGATTTGGTTTAGTGTTCGAATAAACCAGTTAAATTCAAATTCTTAATAAATTAAATCGTTTTTAGTGATATAAGGTTTTAAATTGAACCATTTCAAATACAGTTCAGTTCGATTTGATTCGAACAGTATTTATATGTATTTCGTTATATTTGATAATACTAATAATTATTGAAATCTTTAATCAAATATTGAAGTTTAAAATAAACAACATTATACAAGAGTTCAAGTTAAGTAATATTATGCTATAGAAATATTGCATCTTAGGTGATATGAAAATATAAAAATTTGCTTAAGAGATGAAAAATTCAGTATAAAAAAAGGAATGAATAGTGGAAGTTGAGTGTTAGAAGAAGGATAAGAAAATAAAATATAAATAAGATTAAAATGAAATGTTAATTTTTTATTTTTATATAAGAAACGGTTCGTTTTGAATTTAAGTGATTCAATTCGGATTGACTTCCTAAATCAAACCGTGAACAATTTAAACCTTTTTTGAATCGAACCGAAATATAAAATAACTGTATTTCACGGTTGAATTTAATTCGGTTCGAATTTTTGTTGAATTTGGTTTAATAATGAGCAGCAGTATTGAAACTCCAATCCTACTTCCCACCCAATTGAGCAAACGGTTTCCTATTATCTACTGTGAAATGGACTAAACAAATTGATCGATGAAAAGAAAGAATCTGTTTGAAACCTCCTAAGCCAGTGGTTTTCTCAAATCCAAAATTCACACCCTGTTGAGCAAACAGCTACAATCGTCTAATGTTGTTCTGTCCATTATTAAATGTTATATTAATTTGTTTTGCAATCTGAGGGAGTTGCGACTCCTCATTTTTTTAGGAGCAGATTTGTGGAAAATCCAACCTAGGACCGACTACACTTATTTTTTCTCCCCAAAAGAAAAAAAAAAAAATACACAGACTTTGACTTGATTTTTACTTAATTAAGATACAAATATGTAACGTATATTATCTAATGAATTTGTTCTCCTCAACGAAAAAACCAACGAATTCATTGCGAAATTGGAAAATAATTATATGATAGCCATACCGAATTTCGTTGAGTAAACAAAACTGAAACTGGCAAAGTAAAAAAGAAAAATAATAATAGATAATAATAATTAAAACTCCTCATATTCACCCCTTTTTTCTCATGCATGAGATCTGATTCAAAGCATGAACACAATCTCAACTTCAAAAAAATTGTAACGAAAGCAGGAAAAATGCGCATCTGTAAAATGTAATCGATGATGACTGTAGTATAAAATATAACGAATATTTGAATATAGGCATTCAGAATTTACAGCAGAGGAGTCCATGTCTCCATCTCCAACCTCTTTGCTTTCGCAACCGCCTTTTGTCCACGTTAGTCATTCTCACAGGACTGTAATTCCATTCAGATTGCAATCTGCAGAGACATATTACTCCCAGTGAGTTGAAACTACTTCGGACTAGGATTTTGAACTCAAACTTGGAAAGAAAGGTGCAGAGTAATTACATGGGGAAGGCAAAGGATCTGGTGCTAGCTGTGCTGCTTTCAGATCTTAGGGAGATGCTCCCCGAATATGCAATTGGCCCTGAAAATGTTATACGCCCAGACACAGGACCTGCAGCTGAGAAACTTGTTTCCCCACTGAAATTTTGATCATCCTGGCCTGGATTGCCCCGTCCATTGAATATGCCTTTATTTTCAGGTAAGTCGTGAAGCTCAGCATCTTTCCCATCATCCTTGGGAGGACTGTTGTTGCCAGAACTAGGTGCAGGCTCAGGAACATCATTGGCAATGCCACTCTTCTCTGAGTGCCCATTGGAGGATGACTCGTCGACATGTATATAAGTTTCATCCTTTGGCTTCTCGAGTGGGATATGGCCATCCAATATGGCTTCTTTGTCTGAAATTTCCCTGTCAATCCCATGATTATCTGATAACCCGTCAGTCATACTAGATATAGATCCTTCAGCAGAATTTCTCCCTGGGGCTGACTTGGCATGGCAACAGTCAGGTTCTTCTTCATTAGAAAACGAAGAAGGCTTGCCAGAAGTTTCATCCTTGTTTGGTTCCTGTTTCATATGAAACCCACATTACATTCTGCTCTATAATCCCACCTAAAATGTTTCTTCAGACACTATCCAACAGCTTCTACACCAGTCCTAAAATCTTAAAAGCTGGTAGAATAGCCAGAGAAGAAAAGGAATGACTGAACAATTTTCATTTCCGAACCGATAAATTTGCCAACGACCTTTAAGCTTAGCATGGACAACACACCTCTCTCAGGTGAGAGGGCATTGAAAGGATACAGATAAATATGGCAACGAACAGAACACAACAATTTGATATATAGTGTTTATTTGGATTTCAAAAGAAAGCCTTTATTGCTTCTATAAATGAAAAAAAAAAAAATAGATAAATAAAATGCTGATATTAAATACCAACACCAACACATTGTCCACTCTCATTCCAAAATGCACAGCAGGCTATAATGCTCCAATAATATATAACGAGTCTTATTCCAGACAAAATTTCCTTGTCCTCAAATTGTGCCCCCACCCTGTCCTACCATCCACATGTTGTCACATAGATTAATTTTTTATGCAAGTATCACTTTCACTTGGCTTTTCCATACATGATAACATTTGACTGCTGGGAACACCATTTAGGTACAGGGAAATTTCGCTGGTACAATTCTATAAGATATCTCCACATCGATGAATATTTCCATTATATAAACACTAGCAAAGTATCTACTGAAGAGTTCTACATACCTCTATTGTGGATCGTGTGCTCTCACAACCGAGATCATGAGATGGCTTGTGGACTTCTTCTACGGGCAACCCAAGAGCCAGAGGCGGAGTATCTACACCATGGCCGTCATCTGCAGCCTCATTTGCTTTTGCATCTGTTGGCATAAGACCATCGATGCTCGGTTTGGACACTGGAATTTCCATGCTATTGCTTTCAAGACAAGCAGAATGATTTTCATTTTCAATACCATATTCTGCTTTTTCCCCGATGGATTTCGCAATTCTTTCTTTCTCTGCCTCAAAAAGTATCTTCTCACTAGGCACACCCTCATCAACGCAGATGTCTTTCATGTCTACAAATGATTTCTCATTATAACAGACCATTAACTCAGGTAGGTTGAGTTCATTAAAATTTTTGTCACTAAAAGGGTTTCTGTCGTCTTGGGGCAAGTCTGACTGCTCATTAATTCGAGAATGTGGAGCCAGCGGAACTTCAAAGTTCATCGATTCTTCCCATGATGAAGTCTTAATAGGCTCTGAACCACGACAATCTGACAACAGCCAGAAACCACCTTCATGATTCATCTCAAAGCGGAATGGATTTGTATCTCGCTCATTCTCCTTTATATCACAAGACAGACCACTGTGGTCTTCTTCCTTAATTTCCTTGCATGCCTTCTCTTCAAATGCGTCTGAAATTTCATCATGTTCTAGGAAAGGGTTTGTATTACGGCTAGTGATAGAAGTCGCATTAGGCAATACTTCATCACCATCTGAAATCGGATTTAAGACTGAGTCAGAGTGATGATCAAGAACCAAATTTCCAGCTGCCTTATATTGTTTGCCACTTTTTAAATCAATTTAGAGCAACCACATTTGACATATTTAGGATTATGAGCAAATTAACCACGAATTATTCAAGTTTGTGTCATTTATGATAAAAGAATCAATGATTTAACATCAACATATGAAACAACTGCCTGATAGCAAAGACGGCATACGAGTGATGGCTTCCAAAATAGAAATTTAGATGATTCAAAACTGACATCAATTAAAAGGGAAAGACAGCATACCAAGCTTCATTGTTCACATGGACGGATGAGGCCTCTGAAATATCTTCTAAAAGCTATAAGATTCCCCGGCTTCCGAACGACAAAGCAACCTCAAACTCTGCAGTCAAAACTCAAATGTTAACGAGGAACAATAATGTAAAAAAAAAAAAAATCAAAGAACCCCACAAAAGTTTCTTGTATCAAAATATTTTCAGAAAGGCATCCCTTAGGCATGAATCGCTAAACTGAAAAATGTAAAAAATTGCGCAACCTAAGACTAATTCGAACAAATAATATCAACAATGAACTGCAAAACTAAATAAAAAGGGAAAACCATCAACCAGTGACTTTAGCAGACATCTTTTGAAATGCCATAAATTCGGGCACAGTAGAACATATGGCCATAAAATATGCATAGAAAGCAGATGCGGAGATAATAAAAATGTCAAACTACAACCCAGAAACCAGAGGATGTGTTTAAAAATAAGCATGAGTTGTGCAATAGAGAAAAGGAGAACATAATGCGATCCATCATTGCTTTCTCCATTTCCAGGAAATACTCATTTACTAATTATTTAACAATAATAATCATTTTAGAACCATGTACAAATCAATCATGAAAAGTCATTCCAACACCAAAAAAAAAAAAAAAAATGTATATGTATATATAAAAAGAAAAAACAGAGGGTGAAGAATGACTACGACTGTTGCAACTTTTTAACGGTCTGATGGTAGTATGGACGGATGGATGGCAAGATTCAGAAATCAGCCTAAGTGGAAAATCAAAAGTTTTGGCTAATATGTGAAATCAAAAGTTGTGCTCAATGGACAAAAAGACAAAAATAAAAGTTGCATCTTTTTCAAAAGCTTCCACTGGCTTTTTCCACGGCAAAATGATGAGATGAAAATTTTATAATCAACAGGGGCTACTCCTTTGTTTTTTTAAAATTCAGCCCATCAAATATTTGTCAGAAAACAATGATCACATAACAACCAAAAAAAAATCAAATGGTTGGAAAATCTAAAATTCAAGCCAGACAGACAAGTACCAGGTTACTCATATTTTATCAACCCAAAAAACAAAAAAAAAAAAAAAAGAAAAAGAAAAGGAAGAATGCCCCAAGTGGGTTTGACTAGAAATATAGTAAAAACAACTAGTAAGGCAGATCTTACATAATCCCAACAACCAGAAGCAGACAACACATATGGACTGGCATAAAAATCATCAAACAGTAAAAGAAAAAAAAAAAAGAATAAAAGGAGTCATCAAACAGAACTAAACCGTTCTTACTCATTTTACATCCTTATTGCAGTACACATACAAAATATCAAATCAAACATGGCATCATATGTTGTGAAACTTAAGACGGGAAGAGACATATAGAGAGAGAGAGAGACACAGAGAGAGAGAGGGGAACAACCATAGAATGAGAAGGGACATTATGAGGAGAAGAATGAAACTTGGGAATGAAAAAGATAAGGGTGCAATAATAAATGCAGGAATTAAAACAGGAAACAAAGATCGGGGGGGTCGGGACCCAAGGCTATTCTTCTTTGCTGTTTTAGAGAGAGAAAATTTAATGTAGATAGAGAAGGGAGAAAGAGAGGGAAGGATGGAGAGGAGAGAGAGAGAGAGAGAGAGAGAGAGGTACAAAGGAAATGAAAAAGAAATAATGGCAAGGAGGTTACGATGTACATCATCATACACGACCAACTGTGAGATGCAAAAGCAAAGTTGTTATTGTGATGATTGTGGAAAACATCATTTAATATAAAAGGTCAACTGTTCTGTCTCTCTGTGTACTGCTTTCCTTTTTTTTTTTTTTTTTTTTTTTCTGTTTCTGTTGCTGCTGCTTCGCTTTGCTTTGCTATATAGTATAGTATAGTGATGTTCAGTGAATCAACCCGGATACTGAAAATCATAAGTTACCATTCTTTTTAACGTTTACATGATTCTTCATCCTAATATTTCAATTAATACCATATTATGGTAACGATTTTAAGTCGTATCAGCCAGTGGGATTCATATTATATTTTATGTATTATTGCCAAAGCACAATACCATAAATTATTAACTTATATAATCATTTTACATAATCTTGTCTTAGTAGTTAATTTTTGTTGTGTGGTTTTACATTCGTGTTTTGCCCCCTATAATCGTTCTTTAACCTTAGGGGTTTATATTCTTATTATCTTATTGAATCGAAAATTATTCAACCCTAAAGAGACATTTCTGTAAGTTTTCAATCTTGGAGTAGCTAAATCAACTTTTTGATGTTTTCATAAGTTAATAGTACAACGTTTTAGGTCTTGTTTAATGCTCAGTTTTGGCATTCAATTCTAGAAATCCAATGTTTGCTTTGGAAAATTAGGTAGGATCGAATACCCTGTACATCATCTGGCCATTGTCAAGATCCTAATAAATAAAGTAGGAGACAGACGTTTGATATCTCATTACCCAAGAGACATTAGCGTGTCATGTTTCTCTTCTCAGCCAACCTTAAACACCGAATTTCGGAAGAGTGCACTATTCACGTAATGAATTAATACTATTAAAATTTTTCTCTAATTTTCCAGAATCATAAGATAACAACTTCTTTTAAGTTGACTAAACATGAAAATATGTTAGCTTCAACCACGTTCCATTTGTTGGCTCAATCAGACAATTAAAGAAGTCTTCTCAAAAAAGCCTTTCTCAATTATGACAGTTCAAAAATCTTGTTTTGAGCCTGGTCTGGCCTATCATACACACTTTTCTCAATTAAAAAGATGTCTTAATAATGAAATAACTATTTATTAAGATCTCATTGGTTGTTCCATGCAATAAGAAAAAGTGAAGTTCTTATTTTGAAGAATGAGCCAATAAATCCTCCATTCAACCACCAAATTTACCAACTTTACCCAAAAAAGCCCCTACAATCCCATTGAAGATCCTCAGAATTTTTGGTATATATTAAGAAATAAAGGACAATATAGATAAAAGAAAAATTTAAAAAAAAATCTACATAAATTTCTTTCGAACTTACGATTGGAACGGATATAACGAAATCCAAATAAATGTAGTGACCATGCATAAGGATTAAAAATATAAGGAAAATTATGAATGTTGACATAAATAACAGAAAGAAGTGAAAGAAAAAATAAAAACAAATAAAAATTTTTGTCAAGTTTGGGGAGAATGAGTTTGACTCTCGACGAAATTCATAAATTTTAAGAATTTTCTTCTTTTCGCACTATTCCTTACTCCTTAGGAACTCGTCATTCCTGATATTTACAATTTTTGGTGATAATCACAAATTAGAGAAGAATTACAAGAAATTCAAGGACAATTATGAGGGGGTTCATGAATTCCTAAGGAAAATTAATTAGGAATAACAAGAAAAATATAGAAAAAATAAATAAATGAATTTTTTTTTTAATGAACTTTGAGGAGAATAATTTGACTCTTATTGAAATATACAAACTTTGGAATTTTGATTGTGAATCGTTAAAAAACTCATCCTTGAATTCGATTCGGCTCGAGCATCTACTTCTTGATACGGTTCTAAGTGCACTATTTCGAAAATTCGGATTATCGTAATCTTGATAGTTTTCTAATAAATGCAGTTGTAATTTAACAAAAATATTCTAACTAGTTGATGTTGCTACAATAGTATAAGTATTAATCATCTATGATAAATCTATTAAGCAACTAATGCACTGCTAATATCCTTATAGTTTAATAGTATGAATTAATCTTTTATTAGATAGGTCACATTTTACTTTTTACTCTTTAGCAATTGTGATTTGTATATTAATGGGAGAAGGAAAAAAAAATAATAATTGGCTATTTATTTTGATATCTCTTTTTGTGGGAAAAAAAAAATTATGAATCAAGATATTATAGTAGTAACAATCGTTAGGATCTTCATTGCACTTTATCTCCTTTGTAATGGTATTAGCCAACAAAAAAGACAGGGGTCAGGAAAAGCATGAAAAGCAATGCAGAGTGAAACGGGTGCTTGTTTCTTCTACACACAAAACCTACGAGTCAAAGGACCACAAAACCCCCGTAACACTGCTGTCTACATGGTTTAGGTACACTGATCGACGACAGCAATGTGGGTAAAAATGGTCGGCTAAGTATTATCGCCGACTTAAGATGATGATGACAGAAAACAAAGGAACTGTGTTTCGATGAGACCAACACCGAAAAGGTTTGGACCTAGTAGAAAAGTCGGATGACCACAGGCTAATTCTTTCTTTGTGTGTGTCCTTTTTTTTTTTTTTTTTTTTGTTCTTTTCCCCTTTTTGCTTTCTAACTAAATCATATTAGAACTTTAAAATGTGAGAAATGGAATACAATTTCTTCTATTAAAAGATCAGTTTTCATGAAAAAAAATCCAATAATATTAATATATTATGCATGAATTGATGAATAATATATAAATACTAATAATAGCTTTTAGTTTTTTAAAAATTATCATTTATATTTTTATGTGTTGAAATCTTATCAATATTTATATATCACTAATCAAATTACCTAACATGTTAGTGACATTCAAGCTTTTATTGTATTCATACCAATATGTTACAAACTAGTGCCTGTGTTTGAATAGGTTAGAATAAAACAAGATAAAATTAACCATAAGGGAAGCAATTGTATTATTAGAAGTCCTAAATTATGTTTAGATTAGGGAAGGACAAAGGGAAAGTGGGAAGTGGAAACTACACATGGAAAAAAGGAAAATGGATGAAAATATATAAATATTATATATTATATTAAGTTGTAAATAGATTTTTGTGCTTATTACTTCATGCACTTAATCTTCGATCTTTGAAATTATGCTCTCAAATCTCTCTTCTTCTTTTTTAAGTATATTTAGACCACATTTTACTATTTTATAGTTAGATAAACATAATAAAAAACACATAAATTAAGGAGGAAAAAAAAGAAAGGTATGTTACACGGTCAACATTTGAAAATATTAAAAAACATACAGATTATTAACTTTTTCTAAAAAACACTTACCCTCTTAAAAGATAATGTAACTATTAGAGGCGTGTATACAAATTTTGATTCGCGGCTCGTTTAACACTCTTTTTAAATAGATTTGGGTCAAAAAAATTTTACCCGTTTAAAAGCAGGCGAAATAAGCTTGGGTTATTTAACTCGTAGGTTAAAGTAGGTTGGTTTGAGTCAATTTGTTTAGCATATTTATGTTTTCTATCCGCGGACTAGTCTGTTTAACTGACTTTTTAAATGGGTTAGAGTTAAAAAATTTTGGCACATTTAACCTGTAGGCTAAAATAAACCGAGTTAGATTGACCTTTTAACTTGTTTGTACATCTCTAATGATTGCTTATTGGAAAATTATTCTATCCAACAATATGGATACACATGAGCATTGACACAACATTTCATTAAATATTATAAAGTAATTAATGTAAAATAATAGAAAACAGGAAAAATGAAAAGAAAAATGGCTATAATAATAAAATATAAAAGTAAAAAATTGAAAAAAAAAGAAGACAAAAGATAATCAAGAAAACAAAAGAGCTGAGAATAAAAGAAAAAAGGACCAAGGGTCATAGTCAACCACCCAAAGGTGACCACATCAACCATTTTTCCTTTTTACAATTTCTAATTACCTTTTGTATTGATTACTTCAATATTTAATGATTCGCCATATAAGGATCCATATATGTCGATTGTCCACAGGATAGAATTTCCTCATAGACAGTCACGCGAAGTGCTGATTTAGAAAAAACACTGTAGGTCTATGAAATTTTCAAAACTTTCCGTACTTATCCGTGAGTTTACCTATAAAAGAAATATAAACTTAAGTGCACAATGATCATATAAGAGTTGAAGGCCTGTTTTTTTAGTTAAACATTTGGGGTCTAATTGTACTATTTCAAAGATAGAGGTTAAGTATACATGAAACGAACATAAGGAATTATATTTGCAATTTATCCCTTTTTTATTGTTTTATGTAAACTCTTAAAAATTGAGTTTAAGACAATTTAGCCTAAATTTAAAGTTTTTAGGAAAACTTATTTAATTGAACCCAAACTCTACGATTAAGATAGAAAAGTTAATTAAAGTAATACAATGAAGTTAAATTTTAGAAATAATAATTTAAAATCTCAATTTTGCCCTTAGAAATAGGAATATTTAATATAACACTAAAATACTGAAAATTCTTAAAATTGAGCTCAGATTACGATGAGAACTTAAAGATAAGTTAATTGAGCTATAAAATAAGATAATATAGTATAATTTACTATATGAATATTCACATAATTTTATGAGTTTACTTAATATAAATAATAATTATACTCGTAAATTAATCCTAAATTATGTAATTATATATATATTGTGTTGAATTCATGAAATTAACTTTAGAACATATCGTAAAAATAAAAGATATGTTAGAAAGTTAATTATATGAGTAAAGTTATATATTCCATGTGATATTTACATGGGATATATATTCGTATATTACTAAATAACTAAATATTAATAAAATACACCTAAAATACTAAAATAATTGAAATCCTATCCTAGTAAATCAATTTGTAACTGGAAATTTTAAAGAATCACCATAGCAAGCCTTAGAGTCAAATAGTTGCTGATTCAAGAGGAAATGAATTTATTAAGGACACCTCCTACTTTAAATATTGGGCAAAAAATAAAAGAAAAATAAAAAAAAAATCCTAAGTAGTGGAAAAGGCCTATAAATACTAAACCCTCAGCAAACCAACAATAGTTTAGTAATTAGGAGTTGAGAATTGAGAAAAAAAAAAGATCTAGAAAATAAAACAATTTAGGAAAATTAGACATAAACAGGGGAAAATTTGTGCTAAGATAGAACCCTAACCTAGATTGATTCTATTGTGGAGCCTGACTAGACACCACCAGTCACTACTGCGCCTAAGTCTTCTGATAACTACCTAACCGCCACCGGCTAGTGAAACACCCAAGAACACTAAGGTAGATTCTCTGTAGATTCTCTACCCTATTTTTTAAATAATTTTTAGAAATTAGTAAATTCATCCAGAAAATTATGAAAAATAATTGTACTTAGGTTATTTTGAATATGCTTTTATGTGATATTTTTATTTTTTAAAAAAATTGTAATATTTAATATACTTTCATAAGAAATCTATTGTTAATTCGAATTGAACTTAGAATTGTAAAATAAATGTACTAAATGATATTTTTTCTAGCTGAAAATTTTTGTATAAGATGCTTATAATATATAGATAATTGCTATGTAGCCTGAATTTTGATTTAAATAATTTTAATATTTATTGCATTTTTTGTCTAAAAATAGCTTGAAAATAAGCTGAAATTATGAATTAAATAGAAAATCATGAAATTAATTAATGAAATGGGCATGTATTGATCTCTAACGAATAATAACAGTATTGGGTCAGATTGAAATTAATTTGGTGTAAAAAGAATCGTAATTGGGTAATTTAAGATAATTTAGGGATAAAATTGTCAATACGAATATACAGGCGATAGGTTAAAAACTTGAAACTAAGTGATAGCTGAATTTCCCATATTTTTAAGAGTCTATAGAATTTTCAGGGAATTATTTGCTAACACGAACCATTTATTACAATTATACTAAGCAAAATAGCTTAATTTATAAGTCGGGGTGTATTTTTAATATTAATAAGCTAAAATGAATTATAAAGTTAAATAAAAACTATATATGTGATTGCTAATCAGATTGGACTAAATGAGTGTTTTTATTATATTTACCGATATTTTCTAATCGGGATACACTTTAGGTATATAAAGGTTGGATGATACTAATATTGTAACATTATATGAACAAATTAGGTAAAATACAATTTAATAATGTAAATTACATATAATTTGATAATATTTATATAGTTATGTATAACTGTATTAAAAACTCGAATTACTAGTTAAAATTCGTCTCTAGAAATAGGGCTCACAAAACATGTCGTTAGGTCTATACGAACCTAACGATACTGATTTTTTTAAAATTAGATAACCTTAAGTAATATAACCTATAATTTTATCATATCAAGAATGTATGTATTTCAATAACCTTACCAAAATTAAAATGTAAATTAATAAATTAAAAGTATGTTTCGATATGATCGAAACGATATATAATACATAATAGTATATAAAATGTACAGTATCAACAATTAATAACTTAATTCGATATATAGTGACAATATGGCTATATATTATGGAAATAATATATATATATATATATAACCGTTTTAGATTAAACCTTAATGTTTTCGTAATTAGTACGAAAAATGAATTTGGATTCTTTATGTAAATAAGATATTCCAGTACAAAGACGATTAACGACTCGAGCCAGCAGTAATGAGCATCTAAACAAGTGAATTAAGATTGTGGCTTTATCACTTGTTAGGATACTATTTTAAAATATCCGGAAACTTAAGAGTATTTTTGGCTATGTTTGTATTTAGTTGACTGTATGCATGCCATATGTGAGTATAATACTCAATTATGACGAGAGTTGAACTCCTTGGTATGATATTCTGCATGTTTGCATTGATTATGTATTGTATGAACTTATTGGCTACCCCTAATTAAAACTAATGTTTATTTGACTAAAATGAAATTGGACATGTATAACACCTATTTGGCGAAACAATTAAGAGTATCGGCCAAATACCAACTTCCTTCGATGAGGATAGTTGAAATTGTCCTTTCTCCATTTTTAGTCGAATTAAGTGACAAGCGAAGAGGTTACGGCTCGAAAGTGGTCATGGGAAGAGGGTGTTCTCCATTGCATAAGCTCGGGTTTGGTCTGACTTGAGTTGCGATGAAACTCCTTAATTCAGGTTGGAGCGGATGTAATTTCTCTAAGCTCACAATGGGCTGGATAATATTGTGCAATATTTCATTTAATTGATTGTATTGCATTTCATCATAATTATTAACCTTATTTGTGTTTATACAGTACTCTTCTGACTCTATCCCATTTACTGAGCTAGTTGTGCCCACATTCCTATAGACTCTTTTGTAGGTGTTGAGTGAGGTTAGGATATTTAGATACCACTGTTTGTAGGTTAGTGTGCTACTGTTTGGAGAAAGTGAGGATCAAGGAATCAACAGAACCTAGGCTTTTGACTTTGTTTTTGAGTTTTTGAGGAAACTAATTGAGAATTCCCTAGGAACCCACTAATTTCCAAACTTATTATATATAGACTACAAAACTTGTGGTTTTTAATAAACTTTGATTGTAAACTTTACCTTTAGACATAAAACGTTTGTGTAAATACTATTGTGATATTAGACAACAAGTTGTATAAAATAAATATTTTGTAAAGCTCTCCTATAGGTTTGCTTATTAACAAGTGTCAGAACAGACATTTTAAGCTGGTTGAGTTGCTTGCATGAACTGTAATTACAATAGCAGCTGTAAGGTTAGCTTTTATCTTAGGTTAGTTTATATAACGGGACTATTATGACTCTTTTTGTTTGGAGCATAATATTTTATAATAGAGGGAATTAAGACAAAGTTCCCTTTCTTTTCAATGGTGATGCATTTGTGTCCTATTGATAATATGCTATTGTATGGGATGAATATTTAACAACCATCTCATTTTTACCATTTCAGCTATAATAGAATGGCATATGATTGGAGGGAATATAAACATGAACAATATTTAAGAATAGAAACCTTATATACATCATGTTAGGATTGAATTGAATAACTATTCTTCTCCTTTAAAGTCATTACATTGGTTTTGTAGAATGATTATTTTATAAAATTCATATTGTTGCAAAGGAATTATAATTCTTTCATAAGACGAATAGATGACTATTTCTTAGGCTTTTTAAGTTTTCTTCTATATATACCATTAAGACTTATACTTAATGGTTAAGTCAAAGGCTTAGATAAGGATGAATTTCGATCATCTCAATTTTTTCTCTTTAATTTTCCTTAATTTATAAATTAATTATTGAGGTTATCTAGATTTTTGAAACAACTTAGATGTCATTATGATATCATCTTAACCATTAATTACACATAAAAGTAATAGAGGTAAATCGAAAAAAATTGAGAGAAAGTAAATTAGAAAATCCATGATGTAACGGTATGTTTTTTATTTTTTTGAAAATATTACTAATATCATTTTAAGTATAATTAAACATCATATCAGTCATTGCTTATCCATTCTATCATTTAGAAATATAATTTTATTCTTACTTGTATGAACCAAACATTCCATTACTTAATTTATGGAAGGAAAAAAGAGAGAATTCATATTATTTAAAGGAGAAAATATCTAATAAACATTAAAAAACCATATTTGTTTATCTTTTACTTGTACATCACTAATTTATTTATATGTTATGTTAGTACTATTAAAGTCTCTCTCTTTCTCTTTCACACACATTATTTTCTAAATTTTATTAAGTTTAAGATTCAACCATTCTAACTTACAAATCATGAAATAAGATGCCTTCTAGAGAAATCCCTTTTCAAACATGTAAGTAATTCAATTTTTCTTTCCCTACTTTTACATGCATTTTATAATATCCATACCTTATGTTAATAAGCCGATTTTGGATATGGAACTCTCAGGCTCAAAACAATCTATTTGATGAATAGGTCGACCTTTAGAGGCTTATTCTAACTTATAATATCGAGCCAAGCTATTGGTGCCTCAACTGTTGTTCGTAAAAGTAAAATTAAGTCTTGAGAAACCCTTAGTAATTATCCCAAAATCTCTGGATTGAGCTTTGACTTGACCAAAGGAGGATTTTCAAGCCCTTAAGGAAGGTCAAATAAGCTTAACCCATGAAGCTTTAGTTATTGCATGCAATATTGGTTGAGCAAGCATGGAAAGAAGAGAAAATTGTCTCCAACCTACTTCTACTAAATCCAGAGCACGTACTTAAATGTGAAGATTTATTTTTTCATTTTAGGTTGACCTCATCCCATATAAATAAAAGCGAAGAAATAACAAAATTATACTTTCATACACTTTAGCCTACCTAACATATCCCTCATCCTCACATATACTCTCTCCTTTATTTTCTTCAAATGGTTTACTAATTTATATATTAGAATCACCATGTGGAAATACCCCTTGACACCCTTTTATGCTTATTTTCAATCCCTTTGAGGTACTTGGCTGCTCATCTAAAGTTCTCAAGTAGTCCTTCCAGGAACTCAAGTCAACACCATACTCCGCACGTTTTCAACATATAAAATGTCTTAATGTATACAACAGTAATAAAATATCCTGTAAATGTAACAAACAGTTTCTTTCATTTCTTTTCTATTTTTTTAAAGCACCCCTTTTAGGTAGGTGCATCGTGTCATGTTCATATATGTCCATCGATTATTCTCACCAAGCGAAGAGCAATTATGGAATTTCATTAATAAGTATATTTTTCATTCCTTTGTGTTTCCCTCCAAAACGCAGAGAAGAGGACAAAACTGGGTGAAACACGTCTTGGTCAAACTCAAATTGTACGGATTTGTATAGTGCATATTGCGCTGGTTTTTACATGAGAAGATTTTTTATCGTTTTGGATGCCTGCTTTTCCTTTTACTTTCCCCTTTTTTTTTTTTCTCGTCTTCTTTGGCTCTTTTGTTCTTCGTTCCGATTCCTTTCTTTTTCTTCTTTTGCTCGTTTTACTTTTTACTTTTGTATCTTTCATTTGATTTCCCACTTGAATTCAAACGCTTAAATCTTGGGATCGGTTATTTCGAAGTAGGAGGCTTTGCACACTTTAAGAAATCAACATATAAGAAGATGAGAAGTCTTTTTTTTTTTTTTTCTTTATTTTGATTATTCAACAATTAACCCTAATGCGCCTTCATAATTTTTAGTGGAATTACTTATATTATAACAAATAAATATAATTTATTTTTATCGTTTTTATCATGCTTTCTTATAAAATGTACAACTGATGTTGAAAAATGAAAATTTTTTACTTACTTTTAACAAGCTTGCTACCAAAACTGTTTGTAAAAAGTATGATATAATTAGAAAAGGTTCGATAATCCTAGCTTCACTTTACAGATAAATACAGCTATGAGAAAGCTTATGCAAATGAATTGTACCTTCGAAAAGGTGGAAATTATTATAAGTAAATAATGTATCTAAATGTATGTACTGGCAATTTCAATCGATATAGTCGAGGCATATGGCTGTGAATTGTTATCCAAACAAGACGAGTTTTGACTTGGACTCCACAGCCGATTATGCCGAATGAAAGAAATAATAATACTTTATAATATTTATAACAATATATTGCTTGATAATCGATATGCATAAATACATCAAATAACCTCATCATCCAACGGAAAAATGACCTGTACACACAATACAGTATTGCATGACTATGTTTGCATTTAGCACGGCTATGCCAAAATTTGCAACACTCATTAACTATTGGCTGGCACACACAATAACATTCGTCGTGACTGGATTGCACGTTTAAGTCAAATGTCTTCGAGACGCTGCACGAAAATATGGGTTGCGTTGATTCTTATGTCAGTGTGTCCATATTATCTAGAGTTTTTCTATTCTGCTTCTTGATAAATATGCCTTGAAGTCGGCGCGAAAAGCATGCCAAGATTTGTCCTAAAAGAATTTGGTGGAACGTTAAAAGGGATAGTTTTCTGATAAAAGATAAATATCAATAAATTAATTATTAGAGTTTATTAAAATATTGAATGTATGTAAATTAGCAAAAAAAAAAAAAAAAAAAAAAAGAGAATGCACTTAACATGTTTGTACTATTACGGAACAAATTTCTGGTCAAATGCATACTTCGAGAAACATGAAGCATGATGAATTCAATTCCTATTCGAGTGTAATTGCTTTCATTTTTTTTTTTTTACTTCCCCTTGAGTGGGGAAGTTGCTGTGAAATCATAAAATTGACCTTTTATTAGGCATGTCCCTTAGGAACCCGATATCAATCTCTTCTTTTACATTTTTACGATAACTCCATTTACTAGAAAATTATACTTAATTAAATAAATTCTTTTGAGGTGTGATATTTACTTTTCCGTAGTTACACCATGAATGATTTATAAATATCTCAATCTATCATTACTTTTATCATTAATAATCACTTAATTGTATTTTAAGAGAGTTACAATACCCCCAACAAACTTCGGACAGGACTCACAAAACTCTTTAAAGGTAGCATTTCACGTGCTTCTGTGTCTTTGTTCTACCCCATTTCCCAAAATAATCCAACAGTAAGAGTTTTATTGCAACAATGCCATGTAGCGATGAATTAGAGGATATATACTGGAAGAAGAGACGCCAAGTTGAAAAATTAGAGGAGCACATGTAAGAATTGAGAGCATAAGAAGTAATCAATATTTTGATGAAATCTGACTACAAAGTAAGTTACCTTAACCATATTTTTTATGTGATATGTTGCTTATTGTGATTTTCGTATTAGGTATATGCTACTTTTAATGAAGACGACATTGTTATCGATGGAATGGAATTGTCCTGTGCATCACTGTATGTACCAGTAAAGAGTAGAGTAATGATTATGATAAAAGAATGATTTCAACTAATAATAAAGCTGTACATGTATTTACGGAAAGGGCAAATGAAAATAGTACTCTATATGAGATTTGGAGGTCCAACAGATGCGTGCGGTGTTAAACCTGTAAGAAAATCTCCAATGGCTAAACCGGTGGGAGACATTCGATGTGTAAGTGATGCAGAATAAGAAAGAGCAAAATATGATATTAATATCTTTTATTTTAGAATTTAGTTAGATAGTTATATTTTACTCTAAATATAAAATTTTTTATTTTTTAGATTTATTAAGATTTAGTTTCTTAAAATATTAAGTCATATCATACCTATAAATAAGTAAAGCTTATAATTAAAAAGAGTGACTTGATATTAAATAAAAAAAACTATTTTATCAAGATTGGTGTGATGTATTTTTTCTTCATTGACGAGAACATCCTTTTCCTCATTAATGGTAAGAAGTCATCAAATTCTCATTATGTGATATGAGGTTATCATCTTAATCTAACAATTAGATATATATATATTTAATTTCAGTTTTTTTTTTAATAGAAGAAAAATTTATTATTTAGATTAATTTTTTCATTAATTTATATGCTTTCCCTAATTTTTCTTTCTTTGTAATTTTTGTTTTCTTTGTTCTACATCAAATTTGGTTTCAAAGCATACTATTAGGTTTCTTCTTAGAACCTAAATATAGTTTTCATTCTTGGACCAATTTAAAAAAAAAGAAGTATTTTTTTTTTCTCGAAATTACAATTGCTTTTGTTTCCTAAAATAATCATCTTGGCTATTGTTGTCATTTTTTTTCACGCTATAGAATTGTTAAAGCCAAATAACCCTAAATAGAATTAAAGTCAAATTGCATTCCTTAGGTTCATCATTAGTGGAAAATTTCTTGAATTTAACATATAAAATCACAAGTGGTTTCTTCAGATTTTGTGTTTTGGCCACGATTAGATCAGAAACTTGAAGTATATGATCCAAAGTAGAGAATGGAGAGTTGTTTTATTCATCAGGAGACAATATTTTGCTTCAACAATCTCGTTTTTTGTGGGATCTACAACAAATCCAAAGTAAAGCATGGAAAGTTGTTTGATCATGAATTCAAGATTGGATTTTGCATATTATTGTTTGAACCAAGAGGATTCAAATGAAATTTTAGAAATTTGGGGATAAATCTTTTTAAGAGAAAGGGAATTATGCGAATAAAAAAAGAGAAAATATGGTATATTAATATATTTTATTTTAAGATTTGGTTAGGTAGATATTTTTTATTCAAAATATGAAATTTTTTATTTTCTAGATTTAGCTTCTTAAAATATTATATTATATTATGCCTATATAAATAGGTAAAACTTGTAATCAATAAAAAAGAACAACTTAATATTGAATAAAGAAGCTATTTTCTCAATATTGGTGTAATGTCTTCCTTCTTCATTGATGGTGTGAGGCCATCTTTTTCTTCATCGATAGCATGAAGCCATCAAATTCTTAACATGTAGCGTGAGGTCATCATTTTAATCTAGCTACTATATTTTTTTTTTTAATTTCAGTTTTTCTTTAATAGAAGAAAAATTTATTATTTAGATTAATTTTTTTGTTAATTTCCGAGTTTTCCCTAATTTTACTCTTTTTTTTTAATAACTTTTGCTTCTGTTGTTCTACATTAGTAAGTTAGCAAATGAAGGAAAGGAAAGAGAGTATGCATCTAAAACAGTGAGATGAGAGTTTTGAGGTTGCTATCCTTTGTACCTTTAACTCCATAACCTATTTATAAGACATGAAGCTTCCTTGCCAGGGATACGTAATAGGCAAAGATTGACTCGTATGGCTAGTGTAGAACAATAATGTGCAGTATGTAAGAGGATAAGGTTGCATCGTCGGTTAGTAGACTTTAAGAAGGGTGGCTTCACATCTGAAGTGGGAGTGGTTGTCACATCTAAAGCCGTAGAGTACACAAGCCATACTATAGTTGTCAAAGACTGTTTAATGAGGAGAAAGAGAGTAAGAGAGGCACTAGGGGCTTTGCATTGTTCCTTGAGCACCTAGCATGTGCTTAGAGGTTGGGATTAGTATAATGTAGTGAGCTTAGATTAGGCCGAGTAGGGGATCAATGGGTCCTTAAGCCTCAAGGTCCGAGGAGTTGGGCTACCAAAACGTATTAGGTAGATCTTCAAAGGACTCAAGAAGGTCAGGGTGGAATGGTGCTTGAGGTAAGCCCAAGTAGGCTACACTTGCTCATAAGTATATCAGAAATGATACTTCATTAGGTAGGTTATGAGGAGGTATACTCAAGGATACTTAAGCAAGCTGCTGGACTTAAGTTAGAGTGAGCTTGTGAGGGGGATCAAGTAAGTCAAACTACTAAAGGGAGCTAAACTCTTTGGTTGAAACTAGTACTTAGAGGCATTACCCAATTGGGTAGAGATACTTAGAATTGAACTTTTGGAGCCTAGACCCTGAATGGCCAATAAAATTAATGCAAATTACCTATAAAATTTCCATTCTCGTTGTCATCGAAAATGATAAGTATTGTTTGTAAAATATTAAAGACTTACTATGTTGTCTAATTTTGACATGAGATGTGTGTGCAAATGTGCAAGAACACTGGAGAATACAAGATATCCATCCATATGAAAGGGTTGTTGGTTATATGATGGCATGTTTTACTTTTTGAAGAATCCGTTTAGGCAAATAAGATCTTTGGTTTGTGGCCCCTCATTTGACCATTAAGACAAGAAAATTTTTAAAATTGTATTTATTGACCAGGCATGTTAGTGTGAAATAATTGTCAATATTAGTTTTTTTCTTTTCTCTTTTATCAACTATCATAATACAACTTTAGAGGAGGAGAATCACACTTGTTTCATCCTATTGGAAAAATATTTACGCTATTAGGTTAAAATAATCTTAGCAATATCGGATTGTTAAATAAAATGAAATGTTATGCAACTGTGAGACATGAAGCTCAAAATCTCCGATACTATCTGTTGCATAAGTTCTACCATATGCAAATGAGAGCAAAATGCTTACAACGTTGATGAACTAATGACTCGATCATTTGCAATTTTTCTATTAAAGTTGCAAGTTCCGGTTCTTCCATAATTTAGTAAAAGCAAAATGGACATAATTAATATTGAACCAAAGACCTCAATATGTTTAAATTACGTTTGTCCGAAAGTTATCAAAATGTGCATGTGACTTGTGCCGCTTTATGATGGTAGACATGTTTTAGTTAAAATATATGTAATAATAATAGAGTTTCAAATTTATGCCTTACGTGCTGGCGACCTTTGATTTTAATTTCGAGTAAATCTAAATACAATAAATTTCGTTTGAATAAACAGAAAAAAAAATAAACAGCACAATAATTAAAAAAAAGATTCAATAGATATTATATGCCACATATTATATAAATATTAATAAGATATTGTATGAATATTAATGAAATGAATAATTTTTAAATTAATTATTATACGTCATTTATACACGGTATATATATCAATATTTTATTAATATTTATACATTATATATATATATAATGCATATACCATATGTTACCCATTCAATCATTTCTCAATTATGAATGTTTGGAGATGAAGATTGTGAAGTGTAAAAACAGTTTGTAAGGATTTGACATGCACTTTCTTAATACGTAAATGAGCATGTGAATTAGAAAGGCAGTGATGCATCGTATATAGAGTAGTATATCTGGAAAGTCGTATCTTGTCAATGGAATTAGAAGATGAAGTGTGGAGGGACATTTAGGTGCTAAATAAGTCCCAATCATGAAACTATGTGAAAGTTCTTAATCACTCTATGACAACTGTGGTATGTTCCTTTAATTAATTCCTACAAAAATTTTAAGTTCCATTCATGTAGATTATTTTAAAGTGTTGCAGATTCATTACTTATCAACAAAGTTTTTTTTTTTTTTTTCATATATAAGATGTATTATAACTACCATAAATAGGTACTTTTCTATAGGTGCACTGTTAGGTTGCTACAGCTAGTCTGATCACTCGTAAATTGAGCGTCAACTTAGAGAAATCTCAAGTTGATGACATTTAGAGAATGCCGTTAGAGAAAGAGGCATGAGAGGAAAAATGGACAAACTTAGTTTCTCAAGAGTGCTTGAGACATAACTAATTAAATCAATTGTTCTTACCCGTTCTTCATTCATTCTTGATCAATTTGCTATTTTGATCTCTCATATAACAATTTTAGCATAGTGCTGACATTTTTCAAAAGCTTTATAGTACTTAGAATGTTGCAAATGAAGGGGAGAATGCCTTTATTTATAGATGTTGATGCTCAATCTCGACCGTCATATGACTTTGAAGATGAAGATGAGATGAGCCATTAATGGCAACTATTAGATCGCTTGCAACGATTAATAGACTATATTAATCTTAATCCTTTTATAACTCTATAGACTTTTAAAGGAAGATGGTTTGGCTAAGCCAACTTTGTAAACTTTATGATCTTCATCATTTAAGTCAGTTTAGACATATCAATTTATGTAATTTTTCATATAAAATTCTATCAATGGTCTTGGCAAATTGTTGTCACGCCCCGAAGCGGCAGAGTTGTAACAGCCCCACCGTGTAAATCATCATAAGATAGAAGTTGGCCTTACAACCGTTATCTTAGACCTGATCTACACAAGGCGTCCACAACTAACCCGCTTTGAAGTAAACAATTTATAATTTGGATAAAGCATTTATCTAAGAAAGTGAGAAAATATATATATATATATATATACTATAATTCAGTTATTACATTATTCAGAAATGAAAAGTAATAACATATGTGTTGATTCTTGAATGTTTTTCCTTACTCCCCAGGATCCAGCAGTTGCTAACTTCAGAGTAGTTGTTACCGCTTCTTAGCCAACACCTGCACGACGTCTATAGGGATGCGAACAACTACAGTTTAGTAAGTTAGGACGGAGGACTTAAAACTATACCATACATACAACGAGGTTTTCAATTACTTATGAGGTACCATGCATGTGTAAGCAAATGTCATCGCACGACGTTGTCTGGCCAATCGTGAGATTAGAGAAATTGCGCCCGCTTTAATCCATGTTGAGGAATTCCCGTTAATGCAACAGCTTACGACCAAACCTAGGCTTGTGTAATGGAGACCTTACTCTTCCCGTGACTACCTTTGAACCACTGTTTTCACCTTCGCTGCAACCTCTTCTCCTGTCACTTAGTTCGACTGAGGATAAAGAAGGGACCATTTTGCAATCTTGCGCTATCCCTTTCGAAGGGATCGGTATTTGGCCGAAGAGTTCTAAGTTCCCTTAACGGGTTGCCATACATGTCTGATTATGATTACTGGTTATATATTTGCTTAAGTCTAGTTTAGGGTGTCCAATTATTTCATGCAAATCATACAATACATGCTAGAGCAACAAACAAAATCATAGCATCACCCATAATCAAGCACATGCACACATCCAACTATCTAACAAGCACAACCAAGCATAATCTTAAGCCTCCAAAATACAGTATCATATTAATCCCAACTTATCTTGACTCCTCGCTCACTCACTCGAGGTCCGATTTGCTCAAGCCATTGCCGATCATCCCTACAACACAAACGTGGTTTCAGTTTTTCATATAACTATTATAGGTTCGTTTTATCCTATCACGCTTATTGTTATGTTTTATTTAGGGTTTAAGATACCTAATTATCTAGATCTTAAGTCTTTTACAATTATTCTAGGTTTAGGATTAGGTTCGAGTTCAGTTTTTGCATCGATTTCTAAATTAGGTTCTAGTTCGATTTTCTAAGTAGCGTTCTATATTCTAACCCTAGAAATTCGTTTCAAATTTTAATGTGAAATTAATCACATTATTTCCCGATCTTCTAAATATCATCATTACCCCTAGTTAGTATTTTATTTCATCCGGTACACTTATATCCTTATTAGTGTACCGAATTCACTCCTAATGTGAGAAATTTTTACATTTTTCATATAATTACATAAATTCAAATTTCCTATCAAATTTATTGTATATTTTTATTATTATCACAATATCAATTTTTATTATAATATTTCCTATTTATTATATTTCCAATAATTACCTATTATGTATTATTACCTTTTATGTATATATTACACTTCTAATATTTATATCACTCTAATTATCATCTCTAAACATCAATTATCATTCCAAAATGTCTAAATTCATCCTAAATCAGATTTTACTCCTAATTACCCTAATTTATAAAATTAACTTAAAATGTACTATTTTTCCATATTACTTATTTACTACATAATTAACCTAATAATTATATCTAACACCCTAAATGCTACAAGTACCATTCTCCATCAGATTTCAACATCCTTAAACATCTACTTATTCACTAAGTCAGTAATTAATAATTTAATTACTTAATTAACCTTAAATTACCCATTTTATGCCTCATTTTAATGCCTAAAAATTATCTAAAAATTTAAAAAATTAATTTTTAAAAACGGGCTTCATAACACCGTTCTATATCATCTAAGTAATCTACACAAAAATTTTGGGCTTGAAACTACACTCCTAAGGTCATTTACTTCTAAATCGAAACATGCTCGGTTTTGCATGATTTCTTAGGGACTATATCTTATGGGGCATGTTTTCATCAAAATAATATTTTTCCTACAAACTACATACAAAAATATCACAGAATAACAAAATTCATAATTTTCTAATAATATTTACTGTTTTTACAAAATTACACAAAAATCGGGCTGGAAATCGGACTTACCGATCTGGGTAGCTCCGGCCACTGCGGGCCGCCATGGCTTTGTCGTCCGGCCTGGGCGTTGCCACCACCGTATGGTGATGGTGGCCGTTCACTTCCAGCTGCTCGTCTGGTGGGGGTTCTCTTTAAAAGCCATAACTGTACAGTGTTTCTTATTTTTTTTACTCGAATTTTTCTCTCAATTTTCGCCTCTCTCTATTTTTCTTACTTTCCAAACTGCCCAAATGAGCTCTGTGATTTTTCCTGCTATTTATAGGGATTTAGGGGATTTATTGTGCATTAAATGGGACAAGACAATTGCCTTATCCCTTAATTTTTGGCTTTTGTGTTGTCTTAATTTAATTAGCCGAATTTTTTCTTATTTTTCCTAACTGCCACGACCCAATTCTGGATGATTCATGATTTTTTCTTGATTTTTCCTCAATTAATTATGAATTTTCTTTAAGCATTTAGTATTATTTTAGCACATTTCGCGTATTTTAAGTAATTAAGCGTATTTATACTTACATGTAAATTCATATATAGTACAAATAAATATTCTTAAATATTATTTAAGTCATTCTATTATTTTTAGTAGACATATAATTTATCTCTAGCGATTCGTCAATTATCGAAATACATTTTACGCATTTTTGATAAATGACGCGTTATATACTTAAAATTTGAAATTTTTATAGTCTTTTATTTTATTACTTATTTTCTTAAATTCAAGTTTACGGGGTCATTTTTACTAATTTTCTCTCAATAGTTTATAATTTAGGGTTTGATCGAATTCCTTAACCGATCGTCTAAAACTTAAGTTCTAACTTCAATCCTACGGTCAATTGGCTTAGCTTTGGGGCTTACAATTGTCTTAAGCCACTTCTTAATTATATCATCAATCTTTATCAAAGTGCTTTTTTAACCAACCAATTAATCCATGATAATGTGGTAATCGCTCATGAAGTGTTCCACTTTTTAAAATTGAAAAGAAAACTTAAAAAATCCTACTATGCTATTAAATTAGATACGTCTAAAGTGTATCATAGAGTTAATTGGAATTTTTTTCATAGTACTTTATCTAAAATAGGCTTCCATAAAAAATGGCTTAACCGGATTGTGGCATGTGTAAAATTGGTTTCTTATAATTTGGTTTTGAATGGTGAGAGAATTGGTAATATCCACCCATTAGGGGCATTTCGCAAGGGCACTCGCTTTCTCCTTATCTTTTTTTTTTTTGTTAGTCTCAGATGTTTTATTGTGTATGATGATGGATGCTGTAAGTTCTAATATGTTAAAAGGGATTAAATTGAGAAGAAGAAGTCCAAAGTTAATGCATTTATTGTTTATAGATGACTCTTGCTATTCATGGAAGCAAATCATGCAAATTTGGAAAAATTAAAGGAAGTGTTACATTCTTACTGCTATACTTTAGTACAATCTATTAATCTACAGAAATCTAAAATCGTCTTTTGTAGGAATGCTTCTAAAGAATTGAAGGCCAATATTAGTGAAAGGTTGGGAATTACTAACACAAGTAACCCGATGAAGTACTTGGGTCTACCTACAATTTAGGGTAAATCAAAATATTCTACTTTGGTTGTTGTGAAGGAAAAGATTAAAAAAAGATTGTATGTTTAGAAGGGCTCTTTACTTTTATATGCAGGGAAAGAAGTGATGATTAAGGTGATCGCATATGCTATCCCGACTTATTTCATGGTGGTCTTTAAATTCAAGAAAAAATGGTGTGATGAAGTATCATCAATGATTAGTCAATTTTCATGGGGGTAGGGATAAAGAGATGATGAAAACTTACTAGAAAAAGTAAAGCGATTTGCAAATATCAAAGGATAAAGGAGATATAGGCTTTAAGGACCTTGAGAACTTTAACAATGCTATGATAGGGAAACTTGCATGGAGGTTCGCATCAAATCCAAACTCTCTTTATGTATAGGTATTAAAAAGTATTTATTTTCCTAAGTGCAATCTTCTTGAAAGGGAGAGAAATCATAAAAGAAAATTTAGTATGGTGTCTTAGGAATAGAAAGAAGATCAAATGCTTCCAAGATTCGTGGGTAATATGGAGTAAGAGGAGGATGCCTATACTTGATTTAAATTCTTTGTATTATGAAAATTGCAAAGTAAAATTCTTCATTGACAAAAGTTCATGGTGCTGGAATTTGCAATTACTGAATTCTATTTTTGTTAATGAAGTAGCTTCTGATATTATGAAAATATCCTTAGGAAACGTTGATTTAAAGGATGTCCTTGTATGGCCACTAGAGAAGAGTGTATTCAACGAAGACTGGTTACAAGAAAATCATGCAGAATTAGTGAGAACTAGCAAGTACGAGTCTATCAAACTTAAGATATCCGAATGCTATTCCTTGGAAGGTTATATGGTCTCTAAATACTATACCCAAAGTAAAACACTTTCTTTGGCATACTTATTGTAATACCATCAATACAAATGTTGATCTCTTTAAAAGAAATGTAAGAGATAATCCTTTTTGTTGTTTTTGTATAATGAGGAAACTTTAGAACATCTCCTTTTATCTTGTGAATGGACTAAGCTAGTATGGTTTGAAGTGATGGGAACAAGGGTAGAAGAGAATCAAAGTTGCAGTTAGGGTTTTTGGCTATTGAAATTGGGGAAGTGTGTTGTCGAACAAGACTTGGAACCAAAAAAATTAATTGCTCAAGCAGCAGTTTGTGCTTAGTTTATATGGAAGGCCCAGTGTTCATATGTTTTGAATGATAAAGCTCCTAATCTTGTATCAACTATACATGCTAAAAAAGCTTTCTTGTCTAAGTTTGTTTTAATTGCAATTTTGCTTGATTTTCAAGCTCCACAACCGCAATGTTTCTCCTCAAGTAAGAAATGGGTTGCTCTTGATATGGGAGTGGTGAAAATAAGTACAGATAAGGCTTGGCTGTCTTCTAATGGAACAACGAGTATTAGTGTCGTTGCATGTGATCATAATGGTGCCTTATTGGCTAGATGTTGTATGGAAGTGGCTACTTTTGTTATTGAAGGTGTGAAAGCTTATGTGGTGTTGGAAGACTTGAAGCTAGCTGTTCATAAGGGTTGGAAAAATATTGTTTTAGAAGTGGACTCTAGTGTTTTGGTTTCGGCTTTTAGAGGCTCTTTACCTTGTTGGAGGATTTCTCACATCATTGATGAATGTGCTTCATTACTTTCTACTTTTGATTATTTTTCTTTTTCTCTTGTTAATAGATTAGGAAATTGTTGTGCTGTTAGGTTGCAGCTCAAGAAAGATTAGGATTGAACTTTTGCTTTACAAATTGTAATCCCCCTTCCTTTCTCTCTTCTCTGTCAATTAAAGACTTGTCTTCTGAGCCCCTTGAGATTGTTTAGGGAAGTTGATGGGTTTTATGGTGCGATAATACTATTATCTTTCTTGTGACTAAAAAGAAAAAAAAAAAAGGAAAGAAAGAAAAAAAGGTGTGTTGCAAGGCTTATTTCATGTGTGGGATAACCAAACAAGACAGAGAATGGATGAACAATTCAATAATCCATATTTCAAGCTTATCAAGTTCTAGACTCAGGTTCAACTCACTAGACCCTATCACTTGTCTAAAAAGTCGGTTCATAGAATTTTTATTAAAGGCTTGGTTACCAAAGCAATCCTATAAAATAATTAATTTCAATGTTGACAATAACAGGTTTGACCCTTGGTTTTGTAGTTCTAAAACCGTCCCTATAGATTTTGAAAGATAAAAATTGAGATTTTTTAGAAATCATCCACCACCATCATCATTATTTATTTAAATATTATTAATAGTTATTTATTTATTATTCATCCTTATACATAATATATAAATATCGGTGGATTTTTTTTTTCCTCATTAATACGGGAGGAAAGAGGGTCATGCGAAATCTTTATAATCAAAGACACATATTGATCACTTACCATTAGGAAATTTTTGCTTAGTACAAAGTTTTCATGACAAGAGACGGTCAATGTGATTTGCTTTCCGGATACAATTAAGGCAGATGGGTTTATTTTGCACTAACATGCCACCTGACCACAAGGTGAAAAAATTCTCAAACATGCGGGGAGTGGGGACGTAATATATTCGCAGGCAACATCTTTCTGCAAACAGTATATTTTATACCAGATAAGAACCTAGAAATGAATGTTCCATCAGACAGGATTACGGTATTTATGCCTTTTCATCTACAATCCCTAGGCCCGAGCTATTCATAGAGCACTAATGGACAATAACGTATTAGTCCCAATATTTTATTTATTAGGAGCCCATTAGCTTAAACTCTCTCTCTCATTTCATATCTTTTCAATTAAAATGTATCCATGAGGTGTTACAAAAATTTCATCGCATTATGAGCAACGATAAAAATGAGAGATATCTCAAACATGATAAATAGACAAATAAATATATGTATATATATAATAAATTGATAAGAAATTATAACACTACATTCTGACATCACTTAAAAAGATTAAAGAAAGTATCGACCAATCATATTGATAGACAGTGTTATTGGACTCGGATTCAACCCAGTTCGATTTGACTTTTCTATAAAACTGATTTGAGTCACATTTTGACCTTTATTGATAGTCACTTTGGTTTAATTTAGTTGACCAGATTAGTCCAATCTAGTTTCTATAACTATGAGAACCTACACATCACTTCAAAAGATTAAAGAAAGTGCTAAACAATCATATTAATAGACAATGTTGTCAACCCAAGTCTAACTCAATTTGATATGACCTTTTTATAAAATTGATTCAAGTCACCTCTTCGATCCTTATTGATAGTGACTTCGATTTAATCTAGCAGACTCAACTAATGTAACTCAATCCCTATAAGACTCTAATAGATTTTTTTCGATTAAAATATGTTATTTCTCAAGTGTTTTGTAGAAAAGACACAAATTTGCCAAAAAGATAAATATAGATTAAGAGAAACCAAAAAATAAACTATAGAAAGCTCTTAACTTTCAATTCTTAAGAATAAAGGTAATTTTTATTATTTTATAAATAAATATAAATTATATTATAATATTTTTATTAACTCCAATTAGATCCAGATCCAAAGCCGATTGACCCTTACAACCCTTAATCCTTTCTTATTCTTAAGCCAACATTCCAATCCAGATTTGACAACATTGTTGATAGACACTAATGACATTTCATTTGAATATTCTTAAAATATTTATGTCACATTTGACTAGCTTTACAAGAGTAAAATAAAATAATTATTTTTTATTTACAAACCTATTCCTATCTTTAGCTGTTCGAGTAACTATTTCAACAGAATTACTATTGCTCCAAAACAAGAAATTGTAATTCCTTTATAGTACCAAAGAAGTAACTATACTTTGGTATTTTTCCAGTATAATTTCTTATCTATCCATGAAACCTCAAATAAACCATAATAAATAATTATTACTTCTTTGTTTTATTTCTCAATATTTACAGTTATATTCTTATCTTATTCTATTCCGCAGATCAATTGTCTCACTAGAATCTCTATCATAGGTTGCTCATCATAGGACATGTAACACCTCAAATCTCGAGTTGCTACAACCCATCACATGTTAATACTAAAATACTAACATGCAAAGGATCGAAACCTACTAAATAACCTCAAGAGTGTTTAATGATCACACCATAACAACATGCTATATTAGTAAATCTTTATGTCAATACATATGTCGGCTATAGAGTTTTGCTATCATACCTTACAATGGCAATCATGGAGTTTGATATGCTCCTACAATCTAAACTATGTAACAACCAATTATAGAGTCCCACTTGCTCCTATTACAGAAAAATAACAAATGCATAAGCTTGTAGTCAACATAAGGAGTCTATATCTCTTGTACAACCAAAACAAAGACATCACACTAAATTACTAATGGACCCTCCTACTGCTCCTCATAATAGGTATAATCATCATCCTCCATATTGTATGCTAAGCTGTATCTTAAGTTGTTATAGTAATCCCGACCCCCTATTTTACTTGCATATAAAAACAGAAGTCTGTGAAGGGTAAGCAAATATGTCTAGTATGAGAGTTATGCAACCACACATACATAAACAAACGTAATACATTTCACATAAAAATAAAAAATATGTTATTAACAGTCGATTATTATCTTGATTTAAGTCTAGCATACAATACAATTTTGGCATCCCAAAGCTTAGGATGACTCATTACCCCAATTCACACGAATATCGTATACAGTATATATATTTGGTGTTGAGTTATTGATAGCCTAAAACCGGATTGACTCAACAAGCAACTCTATTCAAGACAATGCCACTTACTAATCCTTAGATGCTACCTTAAGATCATTAGTACTCTTGATCCCTTAGACCTAGCCAAACATACTCAATATATTAAGCATTTAAGGTCGAATATAATTATATTCAAGTTATGACTAATCTAGGCAAGCACATACAATAAGTAGGTTACCCCGTACCTAGAATGAATAACTTAGTAGAATCTTATCTAACTTCAACTCTTACTCCTGACATTAAATAAGATACTAAGTTTTAAGCTTAAGTCCTTAGAACAAGTTTGATCCATTGACTAAAATGTGGTCACAAATTGCTTCTGGTTTGTATACTAACTAAGAACAATGTTAGAATTAAGTAAGAATTGGTTTTGGTGAAAAAGGTTACAAAATGTAAGAGTTTCAAATATTTTGATCATATTCTGTAACCTATCGATTATTCGATGAAAGTGCTATCGATCGATTATTAGGAATCGGAACAAGTCAAAATGTTTTGTGCTCGAGAAGTATCTTATTGATTGATCACCATCTACCCTATAGATCAATCGATAGTACAAATTCTCCTACCGATCAATCAATAGGCCGATCAATAGTTAGGTTGGCTACCGATTGATTAGTAGCTGTAAATTCTATAAAATTGCAGAATTTCTTTCTTGCAACTAACTGTAGAATTTCCAAACTTCATCTTCTTTTCCAAAATTCACACACTACAGTCTTTAAGCCATCATTTCCCTTCCTAACAACAACATTTTCAACTTTCAATTCTTTAATGCATTAATTTGATATGAAATCATAATCCAAATTAGGAGTATCGATACTTACTTGATTTCTTTGAGTCTACTAGTAAGATTCTTGACCAAACCTTTGTTTCTTCTCCAATTTCGTTTAACAATCAAATCCTTAGACTCAATTCAACATTCTAACAACAGTAACAATGCTAAACATCGGTATTCATCACACTTACCACAAGATCAAACCTCTAAATCATCGAAAGCACCGAACTCTTCCATTCTTTGATCTCTTACTATTGTACTGAGGAATTCTCCATCAAATTTCACTTTTCATACACATAACTTCAAGAATTGGGATAGGTTTCCACTTACCACTATGGTCTTGCACTTAGTGTAAGAGAGGGGATGGAACTATTGTATTTAATGAAGAATATGTTTAAGGCAAAAGAGAGGGAAGAAGGAAAGGAAAACAAAGTACCATTTCAATTTCTAAAAGGCATGTGCTAAGCACGTGCCTTTTCATTATCAAAATGACTAAATTACCCCTTGCCATTGCCTTTAATTTAATTTATTTTATTTCAAAACTTTAGGTTATTACAAGACATATCATTAACATGGAATACTTCACTTAAGATTATAAACAAATTAAGTCAAAATGATATAATGCTAAACTCAAGCTTAAGCTTAACTCATAATTCTAATGCTCGAGCTCAACTTGACATAACACTCAACAAGCTTAATCTCGACTCCATTAAGCCCATTTAGGCTTGCTTTATTTATAAAAATATCTTTTTCTAATGATAATAATATCAATGTCCAAATTTAACTCGAACTCAATTCATAATCGGCTTGAGCTCGATTAGGGCCATGAGTTAGTCGAGTCAAGTATTTTGAAACTTAAGCTCAACTCAATTATCTACTTGAGTAGCTGAAGCTCGAGCTTAACTTGAGTGAATATTGAGCCAAATTGAAGTAGTTTATGAGTCATTTGACTCATCTATACCCTAACTCTACTCTATGTGAATGAAACAAATAGTGACTAAAAGATGTGCTTACCTTTAAGATAATAGCCAAATTAATATGTTGAATGTCCATGGTGCTACTTAGGGCACTCGGGAGTTGGAACGATCTAATTATGCTTAGTTTTCTCGTCAAGACATAGTTAAATTATTATGAAAAAAATACCTTATTTTTGCAAATTTGTTTTGCTTTATTTATTTATTTATTTTTTCAAATACACCATACTATAACTTTAAGGGAGTTAGCTTGTTTATTCGATGGAATCCTAAGATGGTGAGTTGGGCCCATTCAACTCACTAACTCTTAATAGATTGAATTTGATTGAGAAATCTCAACCCATTTATTCATTCGGTTAAGATGAGCTAGTCCATTTATCTCTAATTCAATTTTATATGATTGGATAGCTTTAATCGTGATAAGTAGATAGTCCAATCTTGCACTAACTTTGATAGTGCTTATTTAAGTGCATTTTGTGTAGTGAAAACGTGAAATCTTACAATACTTCCTTGCTTTTATCTTAGCTTATTGTAAAAATACATTAAATTAATGTATCATTGAGAATCTATACATGAAATATATAAATATAAAACTTAAATTTATGAGTAAAAAATTCTTAGAAGAAAAGCTGCCACTAATGTAAAATTATACTTGCGACTCCCGAAATATATTACTAAAAGGATAAGAATAATTCTTTTTAATAGAGGAATCATAAGATTTAAGCTTGCATTTAAAATTAAAAATGTTTACCTAGGATATGAACATTAACTTGGTTTCTATCAACATTGTCTCTATTAACTTTTAAAGAAACCTTTATTTAATATTTTAAGGTACAATCACCAAGAGCTCAATCTTAAAATAGGCTTCCATTCTCCTAAATCAATAGTAGAAAGAATATCTAAGAGCTAGTTAATTAATAGGATTATAGCTAATTCATTAGCTTTAGTAATATTGGATAGAGCATAAGAGGTAATTTCAAATGGGAAAAGCTAGTGTAATAGCTAGCTAGTTAGCTAACTACAATTAGATATAACCTTAGATGATACTTAATTAAAAAAGTTTGCTGAAAAAATAGAAGTACAATAGCAACCACAATTGAAAAGCTAGTACTTTGTTTGAAAACCTTCTATCATACTCTATCCATAATATCTCATTTGATTTGTTTTAGAGGAGCCACATTACATTTAGTTGGATGTCCACAAGCCAATTGAACTTGCTAAGGTAAAGTCATTGATTTTGCTAATTGTCCCATATCGAATAATATAAAAAGTGAAGCCAAATATAACTATGTAATTCGATATGCAAAAATCATAAAAAGTCTTAAGCTGGCTAATTAGAGCACTTAGGTTCAATCCTTGTCTATTTGATCCCAATTTCTTACTTACATCTTCCTTCCTTTCTTAAATACTTCAAATAGCCTCAAAATTCGGGTAACATCTTCAAAGCCACTTTATTGTAAATTAGTCTAATTGATAACCTCTATATCCATTCTCCTCTTTCTTAGTGAAGAGTCATATTAGTCAATGAGCTTTTGCACTCTAAACAAGCATGTTTGAAATGCTCTATGTTGAAGATGCTGGTATTACAAACTGACTAGACCTTTTGATATACATGGTAAGTAAAGTTGGTTTTTAGTTGTTAGATCAATTAGATCCGACCATCCATTTGTAAAGGTTTTTAAGAGTTCTCACTTCATTTATGAATCATAAGAAGATTCAAATTCATTCTTATTCTTGTAGGGCTTCTCTCTTTAGTTAGTAAATCTATTATCGAGTACTCTTGGAGTAAAGGTTAACTTAACCTTTCAATGATGGTTAGGGAGAGTCTAAGTGCTAAACATGGTGGTTATCAAGGCATTATGCACATAGTATGATGTATCACGACAACATATTGATCTAAGAGAGAGAGAGAACATTTTAGTCCCTTATGACTCCGTTCTCATGGTTAGAGTGGAACTAGTCAAGACTGAAATCAATAAGTATGTTGATGCATTTGTACTAGGTCAAATGATGAACGCCTTAGTAGACAATTGAGTATTAGACTTATCCTTCTTTATAAAGGTGGTTAAGAAGTAAGGCCTTAAGGTTGCAAAGGGTAAGGGCAAGGGTCAAGTCAAGAAGTGAACTTGAAGGAGGTACTTATAATCGAAGTATCTAGTGATATCGAGTTAAAGGTGGCTTAATTTTGTAGAAGGGAGAAACTTGAGGTGATCCTCTTAAACAAATCATGAGCTTATTATTAGAATGAATTCATTGATAAGTCAAATGCCCATATTGTCCCCACCTTGAACTGCTTGACAACTATGGATGGAATGTAACAATATACACTTCTAAATAGTCCTAATATCTTGGTTACCCCTAAGTTTTCATACTCCATGAAAAGTTACGGCAAGATAAGGTCAAAGAAACCCATTACTTAGGCAAGATAGGGAATTGACCATAGGGCACTATAAGTGCCTAAGGAGAAATAGGAGGGGAGGGGTTAGAGTGAGGGGTGAGGGGTAGGGGTTGGAGGGGGTCGGTCAAGCGAATGCATTGAATGTAAAAGAGAATTTGAAGGAAATTAGAAATCTATATTATTCTAAAATAATTGTTCATAAAGAAACACTAAAAAGATGAAAAGAGAGCATTGGGTAGGGGATGGAAGGGTTCGGTTAAGTGAATGCATTGAATGTAAAAGAGAATTTGAAGGAAATTAGAAATCTATATTATTCTAAAATAATTGTTCATAAAGAAACACCAAAAATATGAAAAGAGAGCATTTATACTTAAAAAGAAATCTTAAAATGCTAAAAATTTGTTTAAAATATCTTTAAAAATAAAAAATGACTTGTTACGAGCCTTAAATAGCCCTTTTTAAGGCCCAAAATGACATTAATCAGGCTTGCACAAATTATCTTTTTATAATACTCAAAAATTAGTTCTCAAAAACATATTATAATAGAAAAACTCCTCTCAAATAAAAAGTTTTAAGTATAATTGGAAAACCTACCTATATAAACCCTATCTATGTCATAAGTAAAGGTGCCATGGTAGCTTTCCTAGCTTAAGCTACCAAAGAAGAGGTGGCCAAAGGATTTAAAAAAATAAATAAATAAAAGTTTGATTAAAAGTGAGTACTTCAAGTTAAGAGTAGAAGGTGAATATCTTGGAGAAATATTGAAGCAAATCAAAATGCACTTTATCTTGGAGAAATACTAAAGCAAGTCAAAATGAGCCTACCTAAGATCCTAAACAAAGTTAATGCTAGACCCATTAAGTTAGACTAAGAAGTATTGGTTGGAGAATGGGGTGTGAAACCAAAAAGATGAAGAATACACATTCTAAATAATGAGAATGTTTGGTGGAGGATTCTAGAGTAGTATCACGATTCAAGGAATTGAATTACCTTAGAGTCATCCAAATTTTAGCTAAGGTAGAAGAGAAGTGATGTTAGGCAAAGATACTAAAAGAAATAGAATTCTTTATAGAGACTTGTTCAATTTACCAAATCGAGAGATAGGAGACTTTGATAGCCATCGAAAGAAAGGTTGCTAAGGGCAATACACGAATGTGCGAAAGGGAGGCTAAGAAGTATAACTTCTGTAGCACCCAGCCTGTTAGAGTACTTGCTAACATCGTACAATGGAAGGATTTAAAGTGAAAATAAAACAAACTTAGAAAATTGCAAAAGCCTATTTACCCTCTAGAGATTAAGTATATTATTTTTGCATGGAGAAGAGTATCACCGGTTTAGGTAGAGGAAATTGTACTAGCTTTACATTTAGTCCCTTTTTTTCTTTTGCTTTTCTGTATGCATTTCTTTATTATATTTTAAAAAGAATGAGAAATATATACTCAGCAAAATGCTAATACAATTCGCCAATGGACAACGGTAACCCCATTCTGCGGCCAACATCCACGGCATGGCCGTCGGTTACCGTGGCTAGCTTACATATGGTACAATTTGGCTCTTCAACCATATTCTATGTATCCTAATTAGAAGCATTTACACGCCAGTTGGAAACACAGGTTATTCTACGAGCCTACGTAAAATATTTATTATTTAAGATTTTCCTTATCATTATACATGCCATTCGGCATTCATGAGGTTCTGTCACGCTAATAATAATAATAATTAGGGGTAAGTAAATAACTTTATTGTCCAAGGTATTTATTCAGACTCTATTTGATCGAATAGGTTTTGGATAGATATTTAAGGTGATATAGTAAATTTTAGATAATAATTTTTTGAAACACGTGTTTATAAGGTAGAGTACGAGTATAAAGTCAAGGTACCTTATACTCACCCTTGAACTTATATTCTTAAGTATGTAGGGTGTAAGTTCCATGGTACTTTATATGTATTCTGTAATAATAATCAAATAAAATCAATAAATTGAAAAGAATATTATTTTACTTTTATGGGCTTAATAAAATAATAAAACGTAACCCAAGAGTTCCCTAGACTAAACTTAATGTTTTAATGTCAATCTCTTCCTTAGTTTTTTTTCTTTATTGTATTTTCTTTTCACTCAATCTTACTCATTTACTAAGTCTAACCCCTCTAAAGTTAAAAAAGAAAGAATCTGCGTAAAGCCACCTAAATAAGGCATGTTATTAACTTATTTTAGAATTTACGCGAAACCATTTAAATAATGTATGTTATTAACTTATTTTGGAATCTACGCGAAACCACTTAAATAAAGTATGTTATTAACTTATTTTCTTTTGATGCAACAATTTATTTGTATTAGATTTGAAAAATATTTTGTGATAAATTTTAACATTATTCAACTCAAGATTTAGTCGAGATTAGTGCTTATATCTTTTTCCCTAATCTAAGATTAAGGTTTGTATTAAGTTTGAAAAAAATTTAGTTGATAGGTTAAAATTTAGTAACTACAATGCAAGGAGAATTATTACAAATGCTGACTATGAATTGAGAAATTATAATTTATAATATATGAATATTCTTATTACCAAAACAAATCAACCCCTCAAATGTATCCCATTTACAATTATTTATTTGGTATTAAAAGTCAAGACCAAGATTTCATTAAAATTGATATGTTTGTATAATAATAATTGGTGAATAAAATGATAAAAAAGAAAAATTGATGCAAGGAGAATCATTATAAATGCTGACTATGAATTGGGATTGGAAGGAAAGGAAAAAAAAAATGGAAACTATCCTTATTGAAATTTATAAGAAAAAAATATTTATAAGTTCTAAAGAGTATCTTATATAATTTATAGTGTACATGATGGTTCCAAAGTATCACAAAATAAAGTATGAGTAACAAAGTTTGAGAAGTTATACCTATAAGGTACGGTATGGATAGAGTACCATACCCTACCTATTTTGGACCAACTCACCAGTAATAATAATATAATAATGTTGGTAGTGATTTGTCATCCTCATTATTTTTTCTAATACAAGCGTGTTTATGCATAATAGGCCACATTATAGAATTGAGATGTCGTCGAGTCATAAAGTTTTACTGGTTATTATAAGTCTCGTGCATATACATATGATGAGTAAATATCAATGGAGTTTACACATATAGTAGTGGCAACAAACATTTCTAGAAGGACTGTCATCTATATAACTATGTATCTCAATCCTATCTCTATAACTCTTAAAACTTTCTTCATCATATTAATAAGCAGCTAATCTTAAAAAAAATAAAAGGAAAAAGTTGACCCAGAATATCTATCATTCGAGGGAGCAAGCAACATGGTGGCAAATAAATGGAAATATTAAAATAAAACTAATAGGTATATTTTGCAAAACCTCTCTAACTTATTTTGTTTTGTGTAATTTTCTTTTTTAGTATATTCTTATCGTCTAACATTTATAATACTAGAATCTTATCACTAAGACTGTGAATTTAAAACACAACTTGTGAGATCTCGGCATAACACAATTTAAATAGTTATTTATATGAAAAAAATTAACACAAAATATTAACGAGTCAAACCCATCTAAAGACCTATTTAAATTCGTATTTAGATTTAAGTCTAGCTCCTAAACTTAGACATGAAACATACTATATATTCTTAAATGTTTTCATTTTGTTTTATAAATCTCTTTTCTTCAAGTTAGAGATTACAATTAAAGATATAAGATTCACTAATTTTAACTATATTTTTTCTTTTTTGCTGCATCATAGTTTAAATAGGTAAAAAGTTACAAACACATGAGTAGATTTTTTTACTATCTCTTTTAAAAATATGAAAGAAAATGGGATGAATTTAGATCAACATTAGTAGTAAGTGGGATTCCCCTTTCGAAAGAAAAAGAAAACAAACAAAGTTATAGGAGTTGAGTCATGAACATCTGCTTATTCCCTAGCGGCAATGAGAAAACTCATGTTCTATTTACCATGAAGACACATCAATTCAATTCATAGCTTTATTTAATTTAATGATATTACATAATTTAAATTTTGGATTTCTTATATTTGATGAAACTTTATATTACTAAGATTTTTGGTTGGATTGGAATATTTCATTAAGTATCAAGATTCTACATCATTTGTCTTTATAGAATTTAAATATTATTATCTCCTTTTTTTCCTTAATATTTGTAAGTATTTTTTAAATTTATTTATAACTTTTTAATTAATAAACATGAGACATGCTTGTTAAAAGGGTTGAGTTATGGGTTTAGTTATGAGTTTAGGTTTTTATAGATGATTAATTAATGCGTCATATCATGAATTGAAAATACGTAATATCACAAGTTGAGAACATATAAACCTATTTAAACAGGGAAACAAGATACAACACAACACAATACAATAACATGAATCATCGACTCTACTTATCACCATAACATTGATAGAGGTTCTTAGTGATAGATATATGTGAACAACAATAACTTCAGCATATATGCCAAGAGGTATTGGTGAATTTATACATGGAAAACAATAGAAATGCTTTTCTCTTCAAAAAATGAAAAACAATTTTCATTTTTTCACTACTGCTCTATGTAAATTACTATTAACCATTGACTTCCATTTACTATTACTGTTGGTGTCTTCAGTCATTAATTACTTATAAATGCTATTAATTATCACTAGAGGTGTTCCTAATTCGATTCACTTAACCAAACCACTTTCAAGCTTTCAGCTATTTAAGTATCTACATTGAACTACTTTAAAAAATAGCTAGTTGTTCTTATTACGTATCATTGTACTTCAAAGATCTATAATAATCACATAATGGATTTGTAATTTTAATTGTACTATTAATGTAAGATTTCAAGTCAACATATGTATATATACATATACATATATATATATATATATATATATAATAAGTGGACGATAAATTCATACATATCTTGTTATAATTTACACTATAGTACATGTTTGAACTTATAAATAGAGTAATCAAGTTAATAAACAAATTGCAGCAATAGAACAAGTTAGCTTTAGCATCAAAATCATCAACCCTCGATTACTGTAGTTACTCCCTGACATAACGGGGCAATGTGTGGAAAGTAATCTAGTGACCATTCTTGGAGGATAATCAAAGGTCCATCAATCTCTACTACATTGATATGGGAGGCAAGACAATTGGTGATATAGTCAAGCGAAGCAAGCTACCCCTTAACTGTACTTATTGCCTATCATAGAATATATTAGGAGGGGGAGAAACATCATATGGATGAGGTTTTAAGATTTGTCAGTGAAGATATTCTTGCTCATTAATTAGAGAATGTAGGCACTTAACTTAAGGTGACAATTGCCTTTAGGTTAATTGCTTGGTTAACTTTGCCTTAGGTCCCATTCAAGCCGACCTCTTAGTTGGCTTTACTCAAGTTGACATCTTGAACTTCTGGATGCTTAAATTAGCTTCTAAACTCCTATTTCTTGTCCTCCATCTCCTTCAATAATTCCCATCATTTGCCACCGAGCTAAAAAAGATTTTTCCTTGAATCTCAACACTATGGTGAGATTTTTATTCTTAATTTATGTTGCATATACTTGATAGTATCAAAATAAAGAAGCAAATTCTTCGAACTTTTCTTTTCTTTTCTTTTTTCCTTTTTTTTATTTATAAATTGCTATTTCAAGTGGATTCTACACATGTACTACGCATACTTAAAAATAGTAAATAATTAAGTAAATATACTATATATGAAATTTTCAAAAAGCAAATATTAAAACTAATGTTTCCTTGGTGATTCGTTTCCTAAGAAAGTAGCTTTTGAAATATATATATATATATATATATATATATATATATATATGAGTACATGGGTATTTGGATGAATTTTGAAAATTTAAGTGGGTGAATAATTGATAGATATATACTTAAGATAGGTATATTCAGAAACACAAAATTAAATACACTATAGACCAAAGTGGTCCTATCCATATTAATATAATAGATCCCAGACCCAAAATATCATCAGCCTCTCCCTCACCCTCTCTCTCTCAAGGTTAAAAGGCTTATCATGTGATGTTAATATGTTTAGGATTCTGCTTCACCATTATAGTCTTAGGACAGCAGAATTTTTAGTAACACAGAGAACATGTAATATTGCAAAGCAGAGGAAGGATAATCCAGCAATAAAAAGTCTGAAATATCGTAGACAACCAAAATCCTAAATTCACTACCATCTCAATCTAGAAAACTCAATAAAGAAGCAACATTAAAGTTGAGTCATGGGTCTCTACTTCTACATTTTCCACTTTGCTTTCAACCCGTCATTTTTAACCTTGTGCTCTCTCTCTCTCTCTCTCTCTCTCTGCACGCGCGTATGTTTGTATAAAGCGGAGTTGAACAGGGGCTGCAGCTGGAGTTGTTTTCACCTCTGGCTATGGCATCCATCGATCTCTCTTTTCCACCCATGCCATTCTCCTCTTGAAAGCCTATTCCACTACTATCTTCAACAGCAATTTATCATGCAAATTCACTACTATTCTAGGCTTCCGCCATTCCAGGCTTCCGCTATTCCAATTCATGCGTTCTCCAATGAGGCGTGAATACAGAGCCACTATTTCCCAACAAGGGGCAAGGAAGCGTGCAAAAACTTGCAGATTTTTCCCCTAGGACATGCATGTACCAAAATTGGAAACTGGTCATTGGTGTATGAGGCGGTTACTCATCCTACTTTTTTAATGTTTAGTTCAATTCAGTTTGACTTGATCTAATCATTAAATTGATTCAGTCGTAACCCTTATCCAATTCCTATTAAACCCCTTTAACCTTTAATCCTCTCATATGCCCACATTAATCATCCGGACTAAATCTGACAATATTGTAAATGACAGCATTCGACAATGTTCTAAATAGAAATGCATTTCTAGCTCTCTCTTTCTTTCTTCCTGTGAAATTTCTTTGCGAGTTTCCAGATTTCAAATGTATCCAAGATAGATTTACTTGAGGCTAAGAAAAATAACAAAGGAATATAAGGGAATGCATTTACATTCATTACTTGTACACATACGTAACAAGTCAGCTTTCAATACTGAAATCCTTATGGAAGAGTAAAATCATGCAACAACCAGCAGATTCTCCACTAGATTTCTTATAAGCAAAAGGAGACATATTCCTTATAATTATTCTTCCCTGTTCCCGTATAAAAATAACTAATAAGACGCTCATCAATTGTGGAAGGATACTACAACCAAACTCAGATTCATCTTCCATCAAAATTTTCCCCACATCTCACCAGCCAAATTTGTTGTAGAGCTCGATAGGGCAAATATCAGTTATTCCAACGGGCCTACCTTGGCCTCTAGATCTGCAGAGGCTTGATCTAAGAAATGGATCATAGAATACTCAGAAAAAATCATTTGGCTTCCCAATTTTGATGTTTTGTTCACCTAAGAATGCTGTGATAGCATTCTTTTGCCAGCTCTTGAAACTCCTGCAGAGAACACACCCAATGGTGAATTTAAAGTACCATGGAAGTGGTGGTAGAATGCGTGTTTACCATGAATAGAAAGAGGCTTTCTTTTGCAACTTATTATCGAAGCCCATCAATAAGAAAATGTTAAGAGGAATAGTGGTGATTTATGTTCTAGCCCAGGTTATGTATGTTTGCAGTGCTGCAAATACATAAGAATGTTATACAAGGTACTGCAAATAGATTATCAAAGTTGCACAAAGTTGTCCAACGTGTTAATTTAATATAAACTATATGATTCAAATGGGTCACTTTGTGGACATTGTTCATCAATCATTTGCATTGCTAAAAACAGACATCTGTTTTTTTACTCCACTTTATACAACGTTTATCACTTTTTTGAAGCACTAAAATATATATTTCCTTTTTGCACTGGGAGCCATACATACATCGCCAGTAGTGCAATAATCCCCTATCAAAAGACTATAAAAATGTGAATTGTCAATCTATTCTCCTATTCTCTACGAATGACTTAATTGCAATCAAAGCACATGCTAATAGAAGACAATCTATTTCCCTCATTGACTTTGCATTTGCTATTGCTTATAAGAAATTGATGATATTGCACTCATACCTATAACTCACCTTAAAATTGAATTCAACACTCATAATTTGAAACTAGTAAATGTGACAACTATATGTATCCAGTTAATAAGGTTATACTTTTAGCTAAGTAAAACTTGCCAAATATAAAGTTTCAGTGAAACCTTAACAATGGCATTTACTCAAATCAACAATATAGAAAGCAAATGAATTCTCTAAGAAACTTGTAGGCTAAAAGAAAACATTATCCCGAAGTGATTATGTGATTTGAAGACTACCTGATTCTTGATTTTAGCATCACCAGTAAATATACTATAGTAAAGCCTAGACATACATTTGTTGATATTATGATATCATTCATTTTAAAAACTTACTTATGATCAAGATGTGCAATGATTTCTCCACCGGGAAAAGCTGTTTTTGTAGCCTCATATCCAACCTTGATTGCTTCTCTCCAAGTACCACCTATTGTGTTACCCTCTGCTTTTGCCTGTCCAGGATCCTCCATAGGCAAAGAATATCCTGAAAGCAGATGTCCTACCCATACTCCATCCTTGCTGCATCAAAAGGCAAAAAACAACTCTTAGTCAATTTTTTCATTTCACAGAACACAATGAGTCATGCATCCATCCATGTAAAATCAGATAAGTTCCCATGTGTCTATACCGGTGATGGCAGAGCAGAGATGAGAAACCAGATTCAAACCTTTGAGACATACGAGGACAAATTCAAGTGCAAGCAGGTTTTTCTTTAACTTCAAAGTGCATGCCCAGATTATCTTGAATTCAAGAATAAGATTAAAGCAATTTTCTTGAAAGTTGGCCGTTAAGATAGATATTGATAATTCCTGTTTGTCTCCTTGTCAAACTGATCTTCCTCCTCCCTTATTTCCTCTTCAAAACTGGAGAAGTAAATAAGGGCAAGGAAAGAGATCTTTCCTATTCCATAAATTGGAGGGCAAGCAAGATGGCTTGCACATACACTAAATATGCTTCTACACAAAATGTCAGAATCTAGATTTGTAATGCAGGACAATAACTGGCTTCACATGTATGGTAATAGATGACGACAAAAAAAGTGATGAATGGACTGGATCATATAAGATCCCAACCAATTTCGTGAAGTTGATGGACAAAGATAAAAAAAAAAAAAGAATAATTTATTAGCAAGTCGTATTCCAATTAAGTTTTCAAAAGAAGCATCACATTTGAGATGCACATTTCAAGGTAAAGTCACTTACGTAGCAATATCCATATGTCGAGGTGCATAATGTCCACCGCCGATACCCAATAGAACTTTCATACTATCTTTTTCCCTTCAGCAAAGAGGAATCCATTTGAATTCAGAGTTATAACTAGTATTACAATACACAAAAAGATATGGTATGGGAGAAGGGCTCTAACAGCACATCACAAAATCTCCTAACAAGAAGCAATGACTTGATAAAAAAAAGGGAAAATAAAAAAGAACAAAAGGAAAATTAAGACCTTGATCTAGTTAAGAAAAAGGAAAGAAGAATTTTCATTTTGTAGAAGTCAAATCTACTTGAGTCACGTTCACAAACTTTTCTGATAATTAAAATGGTGAGGATCACCATTCATCAGGCTGAGATAATATGTATACAGGTACCTGGTCCAGTTTCCAATTTCAGGTTCTCCTCCAAGCCCAAGACCTTCCCAGACTAACTTCAAAAACAAATACCAACACAAGAAGAAGTGTTAGCAACAGTCAGACATCAGATCATATGTTTCAACTTCAGATGTCTAAGTTCCAGAAATGGATGTACTCCTGTTCTGATGAAGGAAAAGAAATACTTTGCTTCAAGTTTTCATGCATCTCAATCCATCATTTGACATTTGAGAACAGACATGAGGTGTGTGCATATTCCACATAGTCAGACCAGCAATAACTAGAGCATAATGTACCAATTCAAAAATGAATAAACTTAGTGGAGATCATTAATTGAAGAGTATGGACTCAACTAGAGCAACAACTTTTGCAGCATCCAACCTCTTCCAGTATTCTTCTGTACTTCCTATATCAAGAAAGAGGCATATTAGATGTATCATCTCCATTTCAGAAATTGTATATGCATCTCCAGAATTAACATAAATTAAAAGAAGGGAGCCACTATTTCATTAGCACTCTAGCAGGAAACAACAGAAAGAGCTAATGCAGCAGACTTCTGATGAGAAGGGTTATATTTATTTCAGGACTTCATCATATCTTTCATTATTTTCCAATGAAATACTGATAATGATGCAACCAAAGGATCAGAATCCTGACTTGTATACTAAAAAGGTAATGTTTAAAAGGGTGAATTTGCTGATATTGTGATAATCATGGTAACTTGAAAGGGAACAAAGTTGGAAACAAGCTACAAGCTGATCCAAAAGGAAAGCTAAGGCCAAACAGCATAAAAATCTAGGCATAAGTGCTCCTGACAAGAGATGGAATACAAGTCAAACCTCATGAAATATGAAGCATCATTAAAAAAATAGCACACAAAACTGACATAACACATCTGATTTATATATGATAAGAAGGGAAACTATTATACAATAAGTTCACATCGTGATTCTCAAGTGATTTTATATATTTTAAACAGTGGGCTCATTTTGACCCAATCAGAATCCAATTAAGAATTTATTGTCAACCCTACCAAAAACATATCTTTCATTAAACTAACTAATAGCAGGCTTGCTCTGTCAATCAAAGCTATTAGAAACATTGAGATTTATCAATCACGTAAATATGCTGTTTGTGCTAAAGGCTGCAAAGCCATGAATGAAAAAACTTAGCTCTCAGGTTGATTCTTCATGCGCATCACTTCAACTATATGCACAAATTAACTTTGTACTTCCATAATCTCTTCCATGGTTGTTCCTCCCTAATGAAAAGGCATGGCTTCATGCCTTTGGTCACTTTTTCATGATATTTCCATTTGGTAAGTAATTATCTATTTCCAGGAAATATCGACCTCAAGATACTCCTCATTACAACATTAAAAGCCATCCTCTGCCAATTCAGGTAACCCAGAACTAACTCCACTATATCCGCAGAGGAATATTCTTATTACCATCCTAATCTCTGAGGTAAGGACATACTAACCTGCAAGCTATCTTTTTGATAAGATTATGCCAGCGGTTATAAAACTTTACCCTACTTTCACATTTGCCACTGTACTTCAATTATTGACAAATGAAGCTCTAAACTTACAGAAGTTTTAACAATTTAACCATTCTGTTAAGTAGCTATCAGAAATAATGATGGAAAGTGTGTTTAATAATATGAAATATCAACACAAGCATGTTTAGTTAAATTTTAAAAATTATTTTGATTGGCTACTTATCAAAGTGGTTAAATTGATAACTTTGTATTAGTTTGAGTGATTTAATTGTTAAAAGCCAAACTAGCAATATGAAAGTAATGTAAAAGTGAAATGACCATTGATAAAATCTACACATAAATACAATACCAGAGCACAGATATACCTCATAGGGTGCAACTCAGCATCACTGTAATGTCATAATAATAATGGTAGACATGGTGGAATGGAATAGGAGAAGTTAACAGTAAAAATTGATATACAGTGGCAGTTCAAAAGGTTGGATCTATGCCTATTTGCTATTCTCCATAGCATTTTGTTTCTTGGTACGGCCCTTCTCACCTCAAAAGTTAAAAGCTAAGACCATTGATCCACTTAAGGTCAACCAGCCACCTCAAGCTTGGGGAAGGGGAAAGAAGGAGGATTGGGCTTCATAATTTAGATTTCAAAAACCAAAAGCTTGCACTACTTAAGAAAATATTATATCGTTGAAATGCAAGAACAAATTCATGAAGATAGTTTATTCCAGTGTAGCATTTCAAAAAGATAAATTTCTTCAGTCATAAGTACCAAGAGAAATTTCAACAAACAGCAGGCAACGAAACAATAGATATTGATGGTATGGAACTCAGATAAGACAACAGGTGTATATATGTATCATAAAACAGCAACTAAGTTCATCTTCAATGAGACCCTACATACTTGACCTTAAAGGTCCACTTATTTTCGGCCCTTATCCTCGACAATTGATGCACTGACTTTGCTTATAAATTCCAACAATACATAATAACACGTCCTCAGTGAATCATTGGTAACAACAGCAGCTTGATCATATAGCAAAGTAGAAGACCTACCAATTTCGATAAACATAGCAAGCTGATTGGTCACAGGTCCATGATGTGTACCCTCCAAAGTTATCTGTCTCAAAATAATTTTGACAAGCAGAGTAGAAACTTTAAGAACCACTTTCATAACTTTCATTCAGCAACACAGTACATGTAAAAATAAAAAATAAAAAATCTGGGGGGAAAAAAAAAAACTACCTCGAACTCAGGGACCATATTATGGAATTGTGCAAGTTTCTTGAGCAATCTTAACCAAGGGCCAATTCTTGGATCAGGTGGAGCCGCCCACCCTGGCTTTCCTCCTTGAGGAGGTATATCTCCTTCCTTCAAATGAGGCACACCTGTAGACAACCATTAATTCATTGGTGCTATCTTCAATTCATAAAAAATCACATCATACATAATTGAAATTTTATATCTCCAGACATGACGGCAAAAATATACGAAACCAATAAATACAATGGTGATGCATCAAATACACAGCTGAGCATAACATGTGTCACGAGAAAATATTAGACACAACAAGATCCATATGATTATACTCAATAAAGCCCAAAGTCTTTCATCAAAATTCATATTCACAAAACTCCAAATAGTCAACCATCAATTTGATCTATAAATGCCAAATATAGAATCAAGAATGCATTGCTCCATATGATTATACTCTAAACTGTCCAAAATCTTTGCCAGCTCTCTTTCTGATCACTTTTCATGTAGTAGCAGTGCTCTTAGTGTTGGGTGCAAGAAAGCTCTGGCTGGAAGTTGCTGCTATTTGTGGTAAGGGAGAAATCGTCAACACGTTGGAGAAATTGCTCATCTTAAGGAGGCTAGTTCGAGAACTATCCTTCCTAGCCTTTTGTGAATTTGTATACGTGCCTTCTCTTGTTTCTTTAGTGGCTTCTTTCTTTAAGTTTTTGGTTGGAGCACCCTAGAGTTTTATGGCCATTATATCAATCTAGGTATACTTTTGTTCTTTGATACACAGTTTGATCTTATAGGTTTTCATCCTGCTCCTTTTCTTGTAAGTCTCTTCTTTATTGACGAAAATAGAAAATATCTCACCTTATCCAAAAAAATGCATTTTGTGAAAAGAGTTTAAGATATCTGCAACCTCTGGCAGAGCCAGGGGAGGCGGTTCCTCTCAGCTAAGAACCCCCCACACCATCAATTGGAAATTCCGGTTTTGCTGCTGATTGTGAGGGAAGAGAATGCATTTGGAGTAAACATCATCAAAGATGTAAATGTCCAGCATATAACATTTAGGATATTTATGATCTTTTCCTTTTACAAAATGCAACATTTATCCTTGTTCTTTCTTTCAATCTCCATAACAAACATATCAATATCGAACCAGTATGTCCACACCGTATATTTTATAACGTTAGAAAATTCAGCTACTAAAAATCAGAAACAGTAAAATCAATCTGATGTCTTTCTCAACATCCATCCCATTGCTATACTACCAACTAACATGATTAGGCATCTATGTATACGAATGTAATGTCAATGGATGTCTGTACTTTCGTGATGCATATTGAAGAACATGAAAATTTCTGGCGGGCATTGAGAAATACGAAGGCGCCATTGACGGGACCCATGTATACATAGTTTCAGAAGACAGCTTTGAAAACAAGATAAAATAAAAATAGAAAGAAAGTGCAGGGTACCAATTGGATGAACAGTGAGAGCAGGACGATTGGAGACAGCAGTATGCCTACTGAAGAAGATGAGTTCGTCAACAACCTCACCAGTGACTTCATGCCAACGTAAATCAAGGTGGTCTTCTTCAACGATGCCATTGTCGTGTTGGAGAAGCCTGACATGTTGATTCGAATAACTCTTAATACCCTGTTACCACAAATGCAATTAAAGTTCAAGACTTTATCGAATAATACAATCCATAAAGAACAGAATTTGAGGGGGAAAAAAAAAACAAAAGAAAAGAAAAGAACCTGGAAAGTGGGACCAGGGTTCCAACCTGGCATGGAGAGGAGTTCATTGGCTGGGTTAATGGAAGCAGGGTCTTTCGTTGTCGCTACCAATAAGACCACCATTTTACAATATTGTATGTAATGTAAATCGTACGAAGATGATGATGCTTTTTTGGGGTTCTGGAGTGTGTTTTAGGAGATTGTGGTGTGTTTTGTTTCGAGGAATTTGAGGATTTATAAGGAAAAAGAGTTGGGTTTTGTGGGTTTGCTTCCCTTCGCGTTGTTTTTTGATGTCTGTTGGCGATCACTGCTGCTTTGTTGACAGTTGTTACTACACTATAAAGGAATATGGGTTGAGCAATCCAATTTTGCCACTACCGCGTTACTGTTTTCCTTGCTTCGATGCTTTTCTTTTTCGCCAAACTTCCGAATTTATAATTTTGCTATAACTTGCTACCATAGTATTGGTGGTCATGAAATAGAGGTGGGCATTGGGCTACGCCGGGTCAATTCCCATTGTTTTTACGCACACCATTACATAGGGTCCCTCGTGTTTGTGCCCGGGTTCTTACTATCTTATTCATCTCCAATTCATGCCATTACCGTGTCGGTCCACACCATTTAAGTGCAGTACTCGGTTATACCTCTCATACCATTGTACTGGCCTGTCTCATTTCATTAGTTCACATCTTTCAATGTGTTTTTATACATTCACCAATCCAATTCAACATGCGATATATTACCAGCAAGGAAGTTCTATTTATCTTTAAATAGTGTTGGCTATGATACGGCTCACAAATGAAACATCAAAAGGAAAAGTCTTTTGAAAAGATTATCAGGTATTCAACCACTAATCCATCGGATACATCCTCTCCTTAACATGATAATCTATCTAATTTGCCATATGATTAACATTTCTTCTAACTACACTAATATCATGTTTGGTAAACAGGTATGAATTAGTTGAGAATCATAATCTCAACTCCATTTCCCCTTTTTTTTTTATGTTTGAAAGTGCTTTTGGAAAGTGAAATCGTGATTACTAAAAATCAGTGATTTCGACTTTAAGAGTATTGTTCATAACTTTCACTGGAAAAGATCATGCCATAAGAAGGCTTAGGTTTGCCTTAAGTGGTTTGTGAAATAGATGGAAGACAAATAAAGACATTCACACTTTCATATTTGGGCTTGGTATAGCTATAAAAAGTTCATATCTAAAATCACTTTAGGTATAACCCGTCTTTCCAATAGGTAATTTTCTTAACTAATCCATTTTACTACAGTACAAGCATCCATCAAATTTAGTCTAGTCCATAAAGTAATCGACGGTTAATTTTATGTATGAATTCTCTAGGCAATTCCATGACAATGTACTACTACACTTCTTCTTAACACAACTATCATAAGCCCTACATTACATAGCTGGCTGAACAAAACACCATGTTATATTGTACAAGTTACTAATATTGTGCAATAAGTTAGTATCAACATACTTCTCCATTCTCTATCCTAATCCATTCAAGTATCTCTTTCTTATTTTGCATAGCCATCATCTTCCTTATCCAAGACTAAAGGAAGTTATTGTAATTATTATGTTCAACTAAGTATTTGCCTACACTTCCTCTTCTCTATCCTTAAACCTTTCTATAATCAACAACTTGATGTTACAAATTTTACCATCCTTTAAAGAAATCCTTTCTTAATTATATTTGGGTTTTGATTGTGCAATTGTAAGAAAGAGTAAATATATTTTAATATATAAGAGTATACTTACTTGATGTATATATACAATAGGATGAGTATGTAACCCTAATACATGGAAAATACTATACTACCCTTATACGCTACAATATACATAAAGATACAATAATATGCCTATTCAATCTCATGGTGTGACAGTCAGTATGAGATTGGCATAGTGATGAAAGAAGATTACCGTGGAGAGATTCTTTGTAAGTATGTTAGTGGGTTAATGACATGTAAGGATGCAGTGTACATGAATATGACCAGTAGCTACCATTTCTCTTATAAAGTGATCATCAATGACAACATATTTGGTGCGATTGTGTTGAATGGGATTGCAAGTGAGATATACTGCCCCAAGATTATCATAGTAAAGCATTAGAGATCAATGAATGGGAGCGTCAATCTCGTGAGCCGAGTGATATATCTATGTGGATTATGTGACAGCATATGCCAAAGCTCTATATTTAACCTTAGTAGAGCTGCAAGATATAATGGGTTGTTTCTTGGACCATTAAGACATCAAATTGGACTTAGAAATATTGCATAACCTATAGTTAAGTGGCAAATATTGAGACAACTAGCCCCATCAACATCAACAAAAGTAGTCAAGGTTAAGTTAGACGTACGAATGATGGGCAAACCAATGTTGACAGTACCATGAAGAAGTCATAAGATTCATTTCATAGTTTGTATGTTGTTACGTCCTGAAGTCACAAAGTTACAACAATCCTATCGTGTAAACTAACTTATGACAGTAACCAATCTCACAGTTTTTATCATAGATATAATTTATACAAGGCGTCTATAAATCTTCACTTTGAAGTAAACAGTTAATTAAAATTAATGCTAAAATTTACATAAAAAGCTAGAATCTTAAGTCATATATATAATTACATTCATGTTGTTTGATAATCCCAGGAAATTATATATGATATGGTAGTTTGTTAATTAACATATCACAATACTAGTTCATAAACCTAAAAGTACTAATAAAACACTAAAGGACTCGATCGTATAGCAGGTTGATTCTTACTCCCCTATAGCACTTCAAAATGAAACTGACCTTAGGATAATTATACCGTAGCATATCAATTAGTATCTGCAAGAAAATTTATAAGGGTACGAGCAACCAACAGCCCAGTAAGTTAAAATGGAAACTTAAGAATATATAACAAACACAAACATGGTTTTCAAACACTTAATTATATGTAATGCAACAAGCAAATACCATCACAAAACGTGATCCAGTCCATTGTGAAATCAAAATAATTTTTACTCGCTCTAATCTGGATTAAGGAGTTTTCATATTTATACAACAACTCATAACCAAACCCAAGTTTATGTAATGAAGACATCACTCTCCTCATGACTATCCTTTGAACTATTGCCCTCATCCTTACCATGACTTTCTCTCCTATCACTTAGTTTAATTAAGGATGAAGAAAAGACCAGCATGCTATCCAATGTTATCTTTTTCAAAAGTGTCAGTGTTTTGTTGGAGGATCCTAACAGTCTCCTAACGGGTTACAATACATGTCTAATTAAGGTATTTAAGTCAATTATAATTAGGTTCGATTCAGAGTAACCAAACAATTTTACACCACTCAATTTATAATATATCACCTATACATCACTATTCAACTAATAATCAATGATATACATGCATATGCATGTATAACTATTTATAAGCACAATCATATAAAATCTTAAGCCTCCGAGTACTTTAATATAGTACTCCAAAATACAATAAAGCATCGAACCCAACTTACTTAAAGTCCTTAATTAGTTCACTCGACCGATCACAAGTCATTCATCTCCGTGTGTCCTATAATATAAATACTTTTTTAATATTTATATCCTCACGATAAATAACTTTATGTCATGATTTAACTCAATTTTCCATATATATATATATTATGTATTAACAATTTATTCTAGGTTAGTTTTAGAATTAGTTTCTGAATCCGATTTTAATTTAAGTTCTAATTTAGTTTCAACTACTGGTGTTATATGTAAATCTTAAGAACGTATTTTGAACTATAATATAAAATTAATCACATTATGCTCGAGTATCATAAATATCACTTTCAGTTCCTAACTAATATTCTAGTCCGTACGATACATTCTAGTCCGTACGATACATTCTAGTCCTTGTTTATGTATTGAATTTACTCTTGATGTAAAAATATTTTAAATTTTTCATATAATTATTTAAATTTAAGTTTCCTACTAAATTTATTATATATTACTATTATTATTATATTATCAATTTTAACCTAATATTTTATATTTATTATAATTTAAATTTCACATATTATTAATTTTCACATATTTACTACATATTACATCTAATAATCCAAATGCTACAATTATCATATCACATTAAAAATTAACATCCTAAAACACCTAATTACACACTAAATTAGTAATTATCTATTTAATTACCTAATTAACTCAAAGTCACATATTTTGTACATCATTTTAAGGCCTAAAAATCATCTAAAATTTTTGAAAATTCAATTATAAAAAATCTCTCTATAGCACTATTCTACATCTTCTCTATAATCTATATAAAAATTTTAAACTTAAAACTATATTTCTAAGGTCATTTATTTCTAAATCAAATAAAACTTAAGTTAGCATGATTTCTTAAGCATAGTATATTTCTAGGCATCAATTCATCAAAATAATAATTTTTTTTATAAATTTACATACGTAAAAACCTCAGAATACTAAATTTCATAATTTTCCAAGTATATTTAATATTTTTACAAAATTAGGCAAAATCGGGTTAAAATTTGACTTACTCGACCAATGGACTTCTAGCCACCAGTAGTGGTCTTAGGAGTGTCAATAGCTTTGGGTAGTGGTGGTGGTCGTTTGTTTCCAGATGGCCATAAGTTGTGGGTTTGGTTTATAAGATTTAATTGCACATATTTTTTCCAAATATACTAAATCCTCACTTTTTTATTTGTCTCAAATTTTTCTTGATTCCTAACTGACTATATGAACTCCAATTGAAGGTTTGGGTGTTTATAGAGCTACCTTACTTTTTTTTTTTATTTCAATTTTTATTTGACAAATTGCCTTATCCTCGTCCAAATTAGCTTTCTAGTTGGTTTATATTGATTGGTTAATTACTTCTTCTTAATCCCCAACTTGCCACGACCTTCATATGGACAATTCCTCACTTTTTCTAATTTTTCCTTTATTTTTTTTTTGTAATTTCCTTTAATTATTTAGCATTATTTTAATATATTTTAGGTATTTTAAGTAATTTAGCACATTTTTACCTACAGGTAAATACATATAGAGTACAAGTAAATACTCATAAATATTAATTATATTATTATATGATTTTCAATATGCATATAATTTATCTTTAGCAATTCATTAATTATGAAAACTCATTTTACGCATTTTCGATAAATAACGGGTAATGTGCTTATAATTTAATATTTGATATCCTATTATTTATTTTCCTAAATTTAAACTTATGGAATCACTTTTACTAATACTTTTATTTTCGTTGTAATAATTTAAGCTCGATCAAACATTTTAATCAGTCGCCCTAAACTTTATGTATTGAATCCGAACTTCTAATTATAAGGCTTACACATGTGATTTGTTGTCAATTGATGCATATATTAACTTAATTTATTGACAACAAAATTGATGTTTGGTCTAGTGATAGTAAAATAATATAGTATACCTATAATTTCATGATAGGTAGTAAGATTGGCTAATGGAGGTGACCATGGGTAGAAAGGTGGATCCAAAGAGGTAGAGGTGCTTTGATCGATTTGGATAGGTGCATGTTATGACGTTTGAGTCGATTAAGGGTGAATTACAGTTGAAGAGTGTGACTAACATGAATGCCAAAGAAGAAATGAAGGTTACCAAGGTCTTTTCATGGTAAATTGTTGTAAGAGGTTAGAGGTGAAGTGAGAGATAAGAGTAGAATTGTCGGTAATAAATATGATATTGTCAACATAAAGTACAAGGATAAGAGTTTTAGAACCACATGAGTAGATAAATACAGAGTTGTTAGTCTTACTTTACCTAAACCTAAGGTGTATGAGGAAACTGTTAAAGCGAGAAAACTAAGAAGAAGGTGCTTGTTTAAGGCTATAGAGTGATTTTTTAAGTTTATAAACATGATTGGGATAGTATGGATGAATAAACCCAAGAGGTTGTTTCATGTATATTGTTTCACTGAGGTGACCATATAGCAAAGCATTTTTTAAATCAAGTTGGCGAAGGACCCAATTGGATGAGATGGCATGAGAGAGAATGAAGTAGATAGTGGAGGGTTTGACAACTGGACCAAATGTAGTCAAGGCCCTCTCTTTGAGAGAATCCTTAGGCAAGTGAGCTTTAAACCGTTCAATCGTACCATTGGCATTATGTTTAATTCAAAACTTCCATGTGCTCCCTATAAGATTATGGGAAAGTTGTGGCAACACAAGAATTGTAGTTTTATTTTGGAGTAAAGAATCAAACTTATCCTTCATTGCAGCAGTCCAAGTGGGTGACAAAAGGCTTTAGCATAGTGCTTGGGTTTAAAGGGAGTTGTATAGGTGATAAGGTTGAGAATCTATTTAGGTTTGTTAGTACTAGGTTTAGATTGTGTGATCATATGATGAGATGCTAGAGGGGATAAGGGATGATGGTAGAGGTAATGGTAGGGAAGAGGATGAAGGTTTAATGAGATACTATTTGTGATAGACTTTGTTAATGGGGGGTTTAGTAGGATGTGTTGGGGATGAGAGAGTATGTATTTGGGGGAGGTAGTAATAGTGCTAGTTAGAGTGGAGGAAGGAGCAATGAATCCAAAGCAAAGCTTAAGTTGCAACTGTGAATGTAAGGAGGAGGGTTATTAGTTTGGTTGAGTATCAATGAGAGTCAATGTAATTACAAATGCGAGAAATGGAATAATAAATTCACTTGACCTAGTCTCAGCAGGAGGGGTTAGTAGTGAAGTGTACGGAAAGTTAGATTCGTGGAAATTCATAGAATGGCTAATGTATATACGTTTTGATGATGGATCAAGGTAGTAATAGCTTTTGTGATTGAGAGATGCATGGGATAGAACGTGGTGAGAGTTTAGTGGTGTGGTATTAAGATAGCAGAGGCAGCTAAAGGTTCATAGGAAGGTGTAATTAGGGAAGTGGTTATGTAGTACTTCAAAAGGTAACTTGTAATCAAGGGTAGTAGAAGGTAATCAATTTATAATATACACAATTGTGAGAATGGCATCAACCTAGAATTTGGGTGGTAAATTTTCACAAAGCCTAATCACTTGAGATGGGTCAATGATGTACTTATGTTTGCATTCAGTAATGCCATTTTGTTGTAGTATATAAGGGTAAGGCAAATGAAGTTGAATGCCATTTTCTTTGAGAAAGGTAGTAAAAGCATGATTGAAATATTTACCGTCACCATTACTGTGAAAAATTTTAAATCATTTAGAAAAGTAACTTTGTGCTATTGTTCATGCGATAATAAAGAAGTCACTATTTAAGCTCCATCTCCCTTACCAATGAGTTTTACAGAAAGCATGGGCGAAGTGTAGTCCATAAGTCATAAGTAGGTAGAATATTGTGTATCACAATAAGGATGTTGTTTGAGACTAGCAAGTAATAAGGCATGAATAGTATGATTGATATGCATTTAATTCATATATGTAAGGTTTGTGATAAGTGTAAAGTTGGAAGGAAAAGTGTAGGTAGGTGGTGGTGCTAAAATAGTACCGTCGACATAACAGTATAAAATCTAAGATATCAAATAGGAAGTCATGAGCAAGAGCTAAATTTAATAATTGTTTAATGTAAGTTTAGTCAAAACAACTAAAGTACTATTGGTAGAAGAAAGGATTATGGGAGATGTAATTTCGGTGAGTTGGTTGGGAAAAGGTAGGTTAGAGGAAGAAGTACGTAAATGTAATGGAGGGTGGTTGCGAATGGGTTAAGAAGTGTTGTTGAGGGGGAAAGAGAATGATTGTTAGGTTTGTTGTGTGTGAGAATTCAATAATAGGTCGAAGGAGGGATTAGAGAATAGAGAGTGCAAGGTGAAGGTAGTGTGTATAATAGAGTAGTGGTAGTAGGATAGGAGAAGAGGAATAGGGTTAGTGGAGAGAGATGGCAACAATGGGATACGGTGGAGGTGACAGTGGATATAATAGTAGTGGTTACATCAAATGGGGAGGTGGTGAGCAGTGTTGTGGTAGATGTGGCGGTAGTAGGGTTGATGATGAAAGGATTTTCAAAGGTAGATTAGGGAGAAGTCAACATTGTTAGTTGATGAGAAGGGAGAAACCTGATTGGAGAGGAAAAGAAGAAAAAAAAAATTAAATGACTAGTGATAAGAAGAAAGGAAGAGGAGCAATAAAATAATAATAATAATAATAATGATAATAATAATAATAATAATAATAATAATAATAATAATAGATTAAGGTTTTTGATTATGATTTGGCTCTAATACCATGTATAATTGTAAGAAAGAGTAAAAGAATTTTAATATATAAAAGCATAGGTACGTGAGGTATATACATAGTAGGATGAGTGTGTAACCCTAATACATGGAAAATACTATACTACGCTTATATACTACGGTATACATAAACATACAATAATATCGACCATACAACACTAAGCCTTTTTCTTCACTATACATTACAACCCTACCCACTTTAGCCTTATACGATATGATGAGGCTCATGATTTGTCTCTATTAGTTCCACCTCTTAAAGGACTTGTAACACTAATGCCTCCTTATATTGATTTAAAACACACAAAGGAACTCTAACATCTCTTTTAACACAATTTTTTGACAACTAAGATAACCTGAATTAAGGAGTAAATTATAAAAGGTATTTAAGTAATTCATATGGAGTTTTAAGTGACTAATTGATATGGACCGGGGCCAAGGATAGACAAGGTCGGTTGTGAAGGTGATAGGTTTGATCCTGCCGAAGGAATGAAAAGTAAATGGGAGTCGATGTTTTAGCAAATCTTGAGCAGTAACTTTACAGATATGATGCACCGTAGAACTACACACGGATCTAAGACTCGTCGGATATGATGCATCGGTTCAAGTAATAGGGTTGCCCGCCATTATTCTTATTAAATGGATTGATAAGAGCTATGGATATTGTATTCCACTCACTTGATTGTGTTTTTGACTATAACATCTTATTGAAAGGGAGGAAGGTGATGTGAAAAGTTTTGAAGAAGGTGTTACCAAATTAGAAAGGAATGAAAGCGTTCAATTTGCAATGAGAAAGCAAGATAAGAACAGTTGCAAAAGAGTAATTGACACGAGTGTTGAGGGTATTTATAAGTTGAATGATTAAGGAAGCGAATTAACGGTTATAGGGATCTGTATAAGCACAAGTTGTCGAATGTGTTGCAATATGGACACATGATGATGGTTTCATCGAATGGTTGCATTTAAAAAGCAAAATGTTCGCGATTGCACATAAGTCAATAGAGATATGACATCTGTCATATTGCAATAACTTTACAATGAAAGCGCGCAATAAAGCAAGAATTTGAAAGTTTGGCTTTCACTAGAACTTTTCCCAAGGCCCTTTCAACTTTCACGTCATCGAGAGAACTTCAACACTTCAACAACACTACGTTTGGCATAGATAGATGGGAGTCGCTTAAACAATGGTAAGCCCAACTTGATGCCTCTGAATACCTAGCACCTTCACTCTATACTCTTATTATCTAAAGTGCCCTGCCTATTGAATCTTTACCCTAGTGTCGAGCGCTAAGCTCGACCAATTGAGAATTCCACTCTAACCTTATGTCTCCTCGAAGTATCTTACTCTGTTCAGCCTTGTACATTATTAGCTCGAATATCCCCTCTAGTATCTCTTTTACCTTGACTAGATGAAGGGCTAACTACTTGTTATCCCTTTAACAACCAAGGAGGTCAAATCTCTTGCATCTTACCTCGCAGCGAGAGCACCTAGCTCGACTAAATGGCAACCCACTTAGCATTCCGGCTTGACCTTGAGTTACTTGGCTCAAACGCCCTTACGTTAGTCTTTTGCTAGTATAGACTCTAGCCATGATATGTTGGCACCTTTACCGCGACATCGGCACAACAACATTTTTGCCATGTTGCCTAACCAACCAAAGCACCTTTAGACCAGATCGATTGCTTGCCTAAGAGGCCCATCTTCCCATTCTTGCTGTCACAACGGCAATGAGATTGTGTACACATATGAGAAGTAAGGGGATAAGTATTGATAGAGTCTTTTAAACATTAAATCCTTAGACTTAGACCGACTTGATTGGACCTACAACTTGCATTGTGACTCTATGGATTTTGCTTCCCTAGTGATAAGTATAAATTTTATAATTTTATCTCAACTTTATATTACATTAATGTGTATATTTTTATACTTTTAATAGAAAAATGTATGGATTCGAAAAATATACATGAAAGATATTTTTAAGTGTAAGGCTTATATAGAAATCAGATCGAAAATTGGAAGATAGATAGTATATGTATGGCATCTCAAAGATCAAATTCATGCATGTCATGTCCATTGTCCACATGTTAGCCGTTCGATGGAAGTCCACAATGCAATTCGAGGGCTAAAGCATCCATCCCATCTAATAATTATAAATGGTCCAGCCACTTGTCTTTATTTCATCAGCCCATTGACTTTGTGAGTCCATGCCTAATTGAATTTCAAAGCCTACTTACTGATGAAATGTTCGGTCCATGTGTTATGCCGAAGCTCAATTCCACAACACGTCCACGTTGAAGAAAGCCATAGTTCGGGAATAGCTATGCATGGAAGGATACATTCACAGGCTGAAGGTTTTGATTATATGATTAAAAAAAATTAATATTGAAAAAGGAAAGTAGGCACGTTCAAAAGGATATATATTGACCTTCATCCCGCAACAGGGAGGAGAGATCGACATATTTTAGTTTTACCTTTCATTCCTATAGCCACAGCCACAGAAGATCAAGACAAATTTTAGGGTTTTGTCACAAGAGCACAAAATATTAAGAGAAGATTGGATTATAAATCAAATTTGCACTCCCAGAATTATAATGGGTTTTCTTGTCCTTTTTATTTTCAGGATTTATCATGTTTTTTAAATTCTTTCGTGTGGTTTTTATTTTTGCCATAAACTAAATTAGATTTAATGCGATTTTGATATTGTTTGATGATATAATTTAAGTATGATTTTATTATATGTTACTATTTAATTATTTGTGATTTTTCATTTTTTCGTTTTCATAATTCATGATTTTATTACTAGGTTAACGATATTTTTATGGATAGAACTTAAAAAAATCGAAAAGGAATAGATGGTTTGTATGAATTCGGATTATTATTAATTTAATTGTTATGGACACATGTGTTTTAGATTAATTTTAGGATTCACATGCTTAATGTAGTTAGAATTAAATTTTATGACATAGCCATATTATAACTTTTGATATTTATTATGATTGTAATAATTATAAGAGAAATTTACTACTTAAATGAAAATTATGGATAAACCACTCAAAAGGAGCATTTTTGTCATAATTAGAACAATATTAACTCGAAATGGAAGTAGATCTTTGATAAGGATCAATGAGATGGGAGTGGGTTGGATGAATAGAAATGGGTATTTGTGATTCAACAAGAGGTATGAAGATCAGGAAGGTTTTTTATGATGAATGTGAATGGGTATAACTTACCAAGATACAAATATAATCAGGAGTTTGAGCTTGAAATAGAGTTTAATACAATTCACGAACATTAAATGTTGTTCAGGATCCAAATGAAGGTTAGATGCAACTCATTAACCGGTTCAAATGAAGGGCTTACCATAATCTTGGGGTTAAGATTGATAAGAACATTGGAGAGATTAAAGAGACTAATCAATGCTCGATAATCCGGCAAACACAAGTTTTACTAGCTTAAGTATAGCCTTTTTCGAAAGAGGAAAGTTTCATTCTCTATGTAGGGGAATATTCTTCACTATCTGTATTCTTTTCTATTTAGTACAAATGCTATTATTTATAGCAAATCTTAAACCTTCATAGTAAAACTGTAAATAATGTATAAGGTCTTAAACCCTAAATAATTGGTCACATAAATAAAATGAAGAAAAACACATACAAGAATACAAAATTGTACATTTTACAAGGGAAGTTGACATGCAGTCACTCGATATGTCTTAGAAAGAGTAATATCCGAATTAGATAGGGTAGATAGTTGGATGTACGGGTTTGGGAAGGAATTCTTGAAGTCTTGCAGTGTTTAGCTGAGACACTAAAAAGGTCAGCCCATAATTACCGAGTTCTAAAATCAGTCGGCATGAGTCTTTTGGTGCTGTACCAAGTGGTTCTTTGGTCTCGGATACTTGCCCCTGTGGTTTCTCAACTCCTCAGCTGATGACAGAGTTTATACCAATTGTTTATTTTCCTTCATTTCATCCTTCTAGTTTTAGCTCAATCTCGGCAAGCATTGATAGGCCTTAGCTTGGATTTGGTTAGAAGTTGATTCCCATAATTATTATAGGTTTGAAAGAAAGTTGTCCTTGACGATAAGTGTTGAGCACAAATTGGAATGTCGAATAAGCTCTTTCTCCCTTTTCACTTTACCATGGGTGCTGAGTGTCTCTGGATTTCCTCAATTCTCATCGGGGTTAAGAGATAACTCTTCTCATCCTTCCAAACAGTGTCGGTGTTGAGGAATCTGTCATGGATTACTTTTCAATCAAACTTCCATGGTTGGCTAAGAAGTAGATTTGTAGCATTCATAAGCACTACGTCGAAGTTAATCTCATTCTCATACTGCCCTGCCTTAAATGCGATCCATGCTCTTTTTTGCACATGAATCATACCCTTATCATTAAACCATTTTTATCCATAAGGTCAGGAGTGTGGGTAGGTTGGTAATTTTATCTTTTCTACTAACTCGGTAGAAATGATGTTGCTACAGTTACTTCTATTGATGACTAGGGCATAAGTCTTTCCATTCATTAGGCACTACATGTGAAATAATTTTTTTCCTTTATCCGAGATCTACCTTCAAGTTAGCTCGTTGACTCGTCAAGGATAAGAGTTTATCTAGATTTTCGACATAGACATTCTCTTTGATTAATCCATCTTTCGAGCTCTTATCACTCTGACTCTTTACTTGAGCGTTAAGTCCTTTGCCTTTCAAAACTATAATCCTCTTATTTGGACATTGAGAAGCAATGTGTCTGTAGCCTAAGCATTTGAAGCATTTGAAGCATTTCACTTCTCAAGATTTGTTGCTAAGTGCCTTTTCTTTCTCGGCATAGATAGGTCGTCTAGGCTCTCTTTTCTCTATCCTTATCTCTAACCCTTTTCTCTCAGCATACCTCTCAGGCTTGGGGTTTCCCTGTTGAAGCCGACTACTTGGCCTTTAATACCTTCTCCTCTTTTGTCTCTCACCTCTCAATGCAAAATTGTTTAGCTAATCCAAAGAGTTGAACTGCTGTAATTCAATTATCTTAGCAATATCATTTTGAAGTCCATTTAGGAATTTAGTAATGGTACGATTCTATGGCTTGGCAATTTCACATCTCGTCATGAAGGTCTTAAACTCTTATAAATACTCTTCAACAATATTTCGACCTTGTCTCAAGTGTTGAAAAGCATGGAGCATCTCTTACTTGAAATAAGTTGGCATAAAGCATTGGTTCATCAATTTTTTCATGAGTCTCCAAGTTCTAATCAACTCCTCTCCTTTGATATCTCACCTAGCAATTAGCTCATCTTATCGAAGACTTGCATATTCAACAAGGAGTAAGGAAGCCAACTTAACCTTTGCTCGATTATTGTATTCGTAGCACTTAAATAACTTCTTGACTCGGGGAACCTAGTCAAGGAAATCTTTAGGTCAACTACTTCCATAAAAGGTCAGCAGTTTAAGTTTGATATTATTGAGTCCTTGACTAGGTGCTCAAGGTTCATCCCTTGCATTCTGAGCTGGTTGATTTACCTTAGTTCGACCACTTCTGTTAGAGCTCTACTTAGCTACATCTCTTCTTGGCGTCGAATCTCTTCTTTGGGCTCCTTGGTTTAACTTGAACTCAATACTCCTGTTATTACCTCTTTTCAACATTGGATGATGTTCTCTTCTTCTCGACTCGGTAGCTTTTCTTGATTCAACAACTCTTCTCGACTGTCGCTTATTGTTGTCAAGTTCTTTGCAAATGCTTCTACTGGTGGGTGTTCGCTCCCTTCTTTATTCTCGACCATTACGTATACAACCTCTAACTAATCCAATAAGTTCTTAAATAGAGTAAATGAGATTTTAAATCTGATATTCCAAGTTATCAATATGTCTCCTCAAGCTTTCACGAGGACTATCATCAGTGTTCGAAATTCTTGTTTGTATAGTAATTTACTAGAGAATTGAAGAAACAACAAAACATAATTACGGTAACCCTGAAACAACTACTATTCGGCTTTTGTAGTTACCACTATTGACAAACAACTGCTACGGACAACATATTATACTACAGAACAATGATTAACAGAAATGTTAGAACCATAAATTTACTATGAAAAACACTAGCATGCGTGTCTCTCCAAAGCTTTGATACTAAGATGATAAAGATCAATGAGATGGCAGCAGGTCGAACGAACAGAATGGGTATTTGTGATTTAACAATGGGTACGAAGAATAGGAAGGTTTCTTATGGTGAATGTGAATGGATATAACTTACCAAGACATAAACACAATTAGGGGTTTGAGCTTGAAATAGAGTTTGATACAACTCATGAATACTAAATATCACTCGGGATTCAAATGAGGGTTAGATGCGATTCACTAACCTGTTCAAATGAAAGGCTCATCACAATCTTGGGGTTAAGATTGATAAGAGCGTAAGAGAGATTAATAAGTCTAATGAACGTTCAATAATCCGGTAAATGCAAGCTCAAGCAGCTGAAGTATAGCCTTTCTCGAAAGAAGAAAGTTTTACTTTTTGTATGGGGGAATATTTTTCACTATTTATCTTCTTTTCTATTTAGTACAAATGTTGCTATTTATAGCAAGTTTTAAACCTTAGTGGCAAAACTGCAAGTAATATAGTACTTTAAATCTTAAAAAATCAAGCTCATAAATAAAATGAAGGAAAATATATACAAGAATATAGAACCATGCATTTTATAGGAGAAGTCAACATGCAATCACTTGGCATTTCCTCGAAGGAGTAGTATTAAAATTAGATGGGATTGGCGGTTGGATGTACCGATTCAGGAAGGAGTCTTCGAAATCTTGTAGTATTTGGCCAAGACACTAAAATGGTCGACTTATAATTTTTAAGTTCTAAAATCAGTTAGCATGAGTATTTCGGTATTGTGCCGAGTGGTTCTTTAGTCTTGAATACTCGCCCATGTGGTTTCTCGGCTGACGACAGAGTTAATGCTTAGTGTTTATTTTCCTTCCTCTTGTCCTTTTGGTTGCAGCTTGGCCTCAGCTTGGATTTGGTCGAAGGTTGATTCCTATTAGTTTTTGTGAATTTGATCAAAAGCCAATTAATTGTGCTAATATATCTTAAAATTATATGTTAATTAATTAAATGATTGCGTAATTAAAATCCTATGTTTTTATTAGTGAACTCTTTCTTTGTGACTTTAGTATTTTATTTTTAGTTAATTCGCATTTATAGTTAATTAGTTCCTTTTATTTTAATTTATCAATTATTTTGCTTCGAGCGACTAGTTAAGAAAAGAATCAAAATAGTCTAGTACTTAGTTTTCGTTCTCTGAAGACTTAGTCTCATAAGTTATTTTTATTACAATGTACGATTTAGTTCACTTACCGAAGTGTTTTTTTGTTGAAAAATTATTTTTACAAGAAATCTTACACATTATCTATCCTTTTGGTCGACCTCAACTTGGGCTTATTGTACAGCCTACCCAATTAGAAGAGTTACCGGCAGTTAGAAGATTATAAATAACACTGAGTAACCGAGTCAACAACCATCTCTTACATTTGTGGATCACGTCGGATCCTATAACTCTACTACCCATTACTTGTGGATATGATTTCTGCTCACTAATTCCTTTCCAATTGTCATCTTTACTTCTTTATAAATATCAGTTTATCACTTAATTTGATACTTCACATACTAGAGTCTACTTTTTACATTTGAGTACTCACTTTTTTTTTCCATTTTCAATTAATTTAAGTATTAGAATGATCATGCTGGATAACTTTCTAATACTTCTCACTATTTTTTTGTTTTGCAGGCTCTAATCTCAGTTAATCTTTATTAGCCAAAACCCAAAAGGACATATACTAATAATTTTATCTAGGTTAGTATAACTATGAGCTTTTTCAAAATCAAACAAGCTAAGTTATTAAAATTGCTATTATTAAATAAAAAGATATAATGTTGGGAAGTATAAATTCGCTAATTTGGACGAATGATATCAAGTTTACAGACTAATAAATGCACATTAAGAAATCTTTGGCAATGCGCTAACCATTTATTTGTAATTCATTCAAAATCATTTTTTGGTGATAATACGTGTGTGCACGTGTGTATATATATTATGAATTTCACACCAAATCAGAATGTATGAAAACAGAAAAACTAAGTGAGATGGACACTTCCTTTGGACCTATCCCTTCTATGCAGAATCACATATCGAAATTCCCATGTTCTCCATGAGATCCATCTGCAGGATCCTAACTTGGACAAGGTCCGTGCAACTCACTCCATGCGGTAAATTGGGCTGTCTTTCTTCTCGCAATTTCACACTTTCTCCACATCTTCACATAATGTATACTTTTAAACCAAACAAATATCCACAAAAATAAATTAGAAAACCACAACAAAAGACATGGATTAGATAACGAATCTTAGGTAGCGTTTGGTTACATAATTTTTATGTTATTGGATCAAATTAAAAAATTTGTATAATGTTTGTTTGTAATTTTGTTTGGTGATTATATAAAAAACTGGTCTAATAGATTAGATAAAATGTTTAAATTTTATTTTATCTCATATTATAATGTAAAAATAAAATTCATTGGACAAGAAAATAAAAATATTTTATATTCTTAAAAATACCTCTTTATGTTATAAAATTGAGTTAATTAATATTATTTTTATTAAATATTATAAAAAATTATTTATTTTATAATATAAATAATTAAAATTTTATTATAATTTTTTGTTTTATACTGTATAAATCAAATATGATATAAGTTGTACTATTAAATTTTTTTTGTACTTGTCTTGCTTAGTCTAGTTCTTTTTATTTAGTTTAATCCTTATAACCAAATGCTATTTACATGTTTTCACTTTTGTACATTAACAAGTAGATAGAGTCGGAAAATAAGTTAATTGTATGCCAATTTTCCATTTCTCACTAAAAATATCATATACCATTTGTAGACTTGGCAACGATCCTACAAATCTTATTTTACAAAATCAGTTGGATCCTTTCGTATTTCACAGAGTTTTAAACTTTTATTTATAATGTTCTATAAGTGTAAATTTTATATATTTTATTTCAATTTTATGCTACACTAACATATTTATTTTTATATTTCTATAGGAAAATATGTGGATTTGAGAAATACACATGAAGACAATTTAAGTGAAAAGAAAAAATAGAAAATAAGGATAGTTGGATCACATTCCATACCTGAAGCGCATAATTCTACGTGTACCGAAGCAGGCCCACACATTCCAATTCACTCCAACTGCAAATTGGAGTCCAATTTTTTTTAAAGCCACATGTCCATTGAAGCCAACATTCCAGCACCAATTACCAACTGAAATATGCCGTAGTCCACATGCACAAGGGGGTTTGTTTTTAGAAAAGAAATTAAAGGAAAGTCGGCACGAAAAAGAGATATTGAGAGTTATATCGTCCAAATATCCATGGCTGCAAAAAGAAGATATTTAGAGTTTAAAAAAAAAAAAAAAATCCGAATCCGTGGCCGCAAGAGGGAGAATTCAATAATCATTATTTTTCTTGAGATTTCGTAGCTGCCAGCATATTATTTTTCCAGCTGCTGCAGCCGCACAGAGATAAAAGATTTAGATTTTCTTCCGCTTTTCCTTTAGACGCAAAGAGATGAAGACAAATTTCTAGGATTTATCACAAGGTACAAAAAATTAAAAAAAGATCAGATTGAAAATTAAATTTATACTTCAAGAATTATAATTGGGTTTTTTAATTTTTTTTACTTTCAAGATTTATTATCTTTCTTAATTTTTTTTGTATGATCTTTATTTTTGCCATGAACTAAATTATTTAATGAGATTTTTACTTGGTTGATGATTTAATCGATATATGATATTATTTAATTGATTGGATTTCTAGTTATTTGATTTTATGGTTTGTGATTTTATTGTTTGTCCAACAGGATTTTCATTAATGAAGCTTTAAAAACTTGAAAGAAAATAAATAATTTATATAAAATTGAAATAAAATTGATTTAATTGTTAACATGAAAACATGCGCTTGGAATTAGTTTTAGGATTCACATTCATAATGTGATTAGTATTAATTTTTGTGACACAGAAATATACATTAACCTTAATATTAATTACGGTAGTAAATTTTATGAGAGGAAATTTACTACAAAATAAAGGATTATAGATAAACTACTTGAAAGGGATGTGTTTGATTATAACCAAGACAATATCAATTCAAAAGAGAAGTGGGTTATTGTGAATCTAATTAAATACCAATTAATTAATTCTATCATATTTTATGGATATGTGTTGATTTGTTATATTAGTGAATTTTTTCCTTGTGACATTGGTATTTTTGTTTTTATTTAATTCACATTCATATCAATTAATTTTTTTTATTTTAATTTGTTTCATTATTCTCGTTTTGATTGCCTAGTTAAGAAAAGAATTAAAATAATTCAATATTTAGTTTTTAGTTTTTGAGAATGATCTAGTTTTACTAGTTATTTTTATTATAGTATATGATTTGGTTTGTTTAGTAGAGTGTTTTTTATTAAAAAATTATTTTTTAAAAAAAATCATACACATCAATGTCTAATTTATAATTTTTGAATTTGCCACAACTATTTGAAATCTTAGTCAAAGACTAGATTTATCATCTCATATTTGCTTTTTGTAAAAATATACGGTTGTTTCATTTGTCAAAGAAAAATAGAGTTCGTTATAAAGAATGTATAGTTTTATACCCCATTACCTTATTATACAATCATATTTTTCAAAATTTTTTCCCATCCCACACACAAGGTCCATATACAAGACAAGATTTAAACTTGGCAGCTACCCAACAAAGTTCGCTCCTCATGGTCGGTTGGATTTCTTTATTTTCCATAATATCACAAATTTCTTTATAATATTCAAATATGGGGTAATCCACGTTTTCATACTGTTTTTTTTTCCCTCTTTTTTCTCATGATATTTACAGTTAATTATCCAAACTTGGGTTATTCTTAATTTACATAATTTCCCACCTTTCTAACAATATTTGTCCAAATATGGATAATGTTAGCTTCATTTTAAAACGAAATAAAACAAAGTTAGGTGAACCGATTGCATGGTGGAGGAGCGTGAGTTCAAATGGAAGGCGAGAGCAGAATTTAAAGCGAGAGAGTGAGCATGGAGATGAGGGGAGGGGGGTGGACAATTCTTCCAGAGGATGTCTAGCTGGATGAAAACCGATACTCATTCAATAGGATAATTTCCTGTAGAGCTAAAGACAATTTCCATTGTAAATGGTTAAAACAATTATGGGGACAAGAGAAAAGAACCTCTCATCTATCCTGGTGAGATATTACGGGTTGTTAACTTTATGAAATAGAATAAGAGTGAACGAAATTGGAATTCCATGAGCAATAGAATAAGAATGTAATATATATTACTTTATTTAATTAGATTTATAAATAACTTAAGAATAAATATATAATATAATTTTAATGATAAATATTTTCGATTCATTTTTTTTAACTAATCCTAAAGTAATAGGTGACGATGGCAGTGGCGGTGGTTATGATGGTTGTTAGTGGTGACAACAATAATGGTGGTAGTTTGGTGGTGAACTATGATGATTGGTTGGTGGTAGTTGCGATAGTGGTTAGTAGCAACGATGGTAGGGTGGTCGGTGGCGGTGGTAGTGATGGTGGTTATAGTTGCGAGGAAGTGTGATTTTTTATTGAATTAAAGAATCTCTATTACTTGATTTTAAGTAATAAAGATTGTTATGGAATTGTGATTCCATAATAAAAAAACCAAGTGAACGTCCTAATAAAAAATAAAGAAGGAATGAAATTCCAATTCTCCTTAAATGAACGGACCGTTAATATTCATACATTTAGTTACAAAGGCCTTGGCATATAAGATAAGAAATTGAAAATTATTGTGAATATTTCTTAATTATATTGTGGATTGGGGCCTTTATTGAATATACTTATAAAGCACATCATCGATGAATAAGGAGTGATTTACACTTAAGTAATCTAAGCACATCCAAAAAAAAAATATATATATAGCATAATGGCATCATGTCTAGGTTACATTCTTTTTGAATACTTCTCGGCACTATGCACAACATATCAAGGATTTATTTAATTTTATGTAATACCATGGTTTGATATTAAAATGCAATAGCAAAAACTCCTATAATTTATTACAATCGAGAAGTTTATAGGATGAATTAGATATATATGGAAGCTATTAGAGTTTAATTGCAAGATCAAAGTTTAAATCTTAACTATACCAAGATTAAAGGGTTGTTTATATGTATCTATAGATCTAAAAATCTAAGAAACATACATGATTAAATAAATTGATATTAGTTAAAGTCGTTATAATCTAATTGTATCATCACCATTATTCTATTGGGATGGACTATAGTTTTAATTTTTCTTACTCAAGTTGTAATATAATCAGAAAAAAAAAGAAAAATAATGGAATTTTGATATTAGATATGAGACTTGACATAGTAAATTTTTGTTTTGCAGTTTTTTAGCAACCTGCACAAGATGAGATATAAGCTATTTCCCATGCGCACTTTCAAATCATCGCAGAACATGTTCCACATATATCACAAGTTCCTAGATATTGCAGCATGTACATGTGGGATACATTGGAACCACCTACTAAAATATCCTTGAAAAACACAACCAATTTAATAGAATATGATGTAAGTTTAAGTAATCCATGTGAAGTTAATCTCGTCAGCAGTCAATGTGGTTAAATACTCTAGAAAAAGAATCCATAATGGTAGTTTATAGTTGATAACATGGATTCCCAAGTGGACATATCCTTTTAAAATGAAATATGCAGAGTAATATTCTTTATTGTAAAATGACGACTGTATAATATATGGGTTTTATATGGTATTAATCCACCGAATGAAAACTCGTCGTGGTTCATCAGATACAAATTTCAAAGTGAAGCCAAATGATAATAGAATATGTTCAAATTTCAAATTATTACGCCTTTAATTATACTTTTAAATCAAGATAGGGGCTTCTAATTTATCCAAATGAACCTATATAATGTGGACTTCAAAGGGCTCACTAATTGTTATTTTTTTTACTCCACACATAACGGTGTTTAGGACATAAGCAATTGTCAAAAGGCAAGTGAACAAGGAGAAAACGCACGGTTCGTGCAAATTTTTAAAAGATCTAACTGATACTAACATAATATGATATATAGTAAGTAAGTATTAATGATATGTAGATATTTATTAATATACTTCATAAATTAAAATTTTATTAATATTTATTCACTGTTAATAAGAATACATGTTGTATTAATATTATATCCATGTCAAGTACTCCACAAATACTCATAATTAATACTGTTCAACGTTTTGTGCTTAAAAGCCACTGGATGCTTGACAAAACACCGGTGCTTTGTGTTATAAAATCTGACATATTCTCAGACTTAAATTGCAAAAATGGCCTTCCTCCGCAATTTCTCCATTTGGCTACTTTTTTTTTATATATAAATGTTATTATTATAATATGTAATAACAAAAATAGTAGTAATAAAATAATTATCTACCCCAATTTTTTTTTAAAAGAATTTTTGTATTAATCTAAAAAATTGATAAATAACCATCATATATAAAGTACATTTTTAGATGAATATTATTATATAAAAAGGAGAGTTATAAACATGCCCTAAGGTACTACTTTGTTCCTTTCGAGGCCGAATAATACGTACGGAAGGCTAACGCGAAAGTTGATATTCTTTCTCTCACTTTTTGAATGTTGCAAGAAAGTTGCTTTCGGTGGTTGCATGCAGTGATTCAACCATACACATAACGTAGGATTTGGATCCACTTCCTATATTTTATCCTCTTAGGCACCGCCATTTGTTGCGTTGGGTGAGATATAATTCTTCCTCAGTAATTTTAAAGAAGAAATTTTGATTGTATTAATATATTATATAAATTATATTTATGATATTTAATTATTAATAAAATTTTGATATATAAAATTATAATTAATATTTTTTTTAAAATATATTTTTTTATTATCACGTATAAAAATTTTATGAATATTTATATATCATATATGGTTTATATAATATATTAATATTATTTTTTTAAATATTTAAATAAGGATTTCATTATGAAGTGCTATTTAAATATAAATACGGCAACTCCAGCTTCCCTAACCTGCCGTTCTACTCTGACCCCATTTATCCTCCCACTCTTCAGCTTCTCCATAACAACACACACACCATGCCTGCATCTCAACACTCAAGCGATTCACTCCCTCCATACCTGCGAGAGGATGAGCTTACCCCAGAATGTCGGGAACTTCTCCCGTCCTTGCCTACAGAAAGGGGTTGGCTGTCAACTTACCTACATCTGTACCAGGGCTTTTGGTTCTCCACTAGACACATGAACGGTGTCCTAGCATGTCAAAAACACTTCCAATCTCAAGACTCCGACATCTTCCTAGTCACAACACCAAAATCTGGCACCACATGGCTTAAAGCCATTATATTTGCCCTAGTGAGTAGGACCCAATACCCTTGCAAGTCCTCAGACCACCCTCTACTAGACAACAATCCCCATGATCTCGTCCCCTTTTTGGAGCTCAAAGTTTTCCTCGAAAACAAGGTTCCTGATTTGTCCTCACTCCCCACGCCAAGGCTCTTTGCGACTCATTTGCCTTATGTCTCGCTTCCTCAGTCCATGAAGGATGACGAGTCATCTAAGCTTGTGTATTTGTGTAGGAACCCCAAGGACACGTTTGTTTCGCTTTGGCATTTCACAAACAAGCTTAAATCAAAAGATAAGGAGCGTAACGGGCTTGAAGAATCATTTGACAAGTTTTGCAGAGGTGTGAGTTTGTTTGGTCCATATTGGGACCATGTCTTGGGGTATTGGAAAGCAAGTCTGGAGAATCCTGAGAAGGTGCTTTTCTTGAAGTTTGAGGAAATGAAGGAACAACCTAGACTTCAGCTGAAGAGATTGGCTGACTTTGTAGGGTGTCCTTTTTCACAAAATGAGGAAGCTAATGGGGTCATGGATGAGATCCTGGAGTTGTGTAGTTTTGATAATCTGAGTGGTTTGGAAGTGAATCGCAGTGGGAAGTTGACCTCCGGTGAAGAGAACAACTCGTTTTTCCGGCGAGGCGAAGTAGGAGATTGGAAGAATCACTTGACTGATGAGATGGTGGAAAAATTGGATTGCATTGCTCGAGAGAAGTTCTCTGGCTGGGGAATTGAGTTGTAAGATTGTTTATTTCAAGAGTCATTAGGATGTGTGGATTAGACTATGATTAGTATGAAATAGACCCGTCAAGAGTCGCACTAATTAACGAGCTAAAAAAGGACCATTCACATTCTCAAAAATTACATGACGAGGTAAGTATATAAAAACGAGTGGAAGTTATCCTTTTAGCCGTAATAATCAGCATTTGCATGATTCAGTGGTTCAAATGAAATCTCCTTCAGGAGTTTCTCATTATTGTACTAAAAAGGGCCAATGTCTAGTTGCCCTTAAATCTCTTGATCGTTGACCCTCTGGTGCAAAAGGAGGTAATAAATGTTCAATGTTTTTGGTAACTTGCGCAGTGAATTTTGCAAGCATCAATAATTTATTGTCTTTAGGCAGTGTAGTGACATCACCATCTTGTCTAGTACTTTAGAAAGGAAGATTCCCTTAACTATAAATACCTAAGACCATAGTTTGTTCTTTTGTTATTTATTATTTATTTATTTATTTTTACCCATTACATTAGGAGAGGAAGACTCGAACTTAGTCTATCCTATTAGTCTATCCTATTTGGGAGATGAGTGTTGATATCATTAGATTATTTAAGACCATAATTTGAAAGAGTGGTTGAAAAGGAACAATTTTCCTTGGAATATTATCACTAGTATTGCAATTGTTATGATTTCTTCTTTTTTTTTTTTTATTTAATGAAAACTAATAGATGATTGATCCATATTGCAGATATAAAATAATTGTAATTTTTGATTCAAAATTTAAATTAAGAGGACTTGATACCTTGCTAAATCATTCTCTATACATATATTGCTTTAAAAAAAATGAAAAGCAAAGATCGATTGTGTACATCTCCTAAAAAAATTATTTCAAAATATAGGGAAAATGTTGAAATAATTTTGTCTTCAATACTTTTTCTCCCTTAATATCAATGTGAAGCAAGAATTATTGTTTATATAAAGATTCACGATATTTTTTATAATGTAAAATAAATTGATAAGCTAAATTGCTATGTAAAGGTACAATAAATCATTATGTAAATAGCTATGACTTAAGAAAAAAAAAAATCTTAGATCAAACTTTAATAATTAACCAAAAGTAACATGATCAATGGAGGTTACTATCATTTACCTTACTATAATTAAGTATAAGAAAGAGGAAATACTAGGTTGACATATGTAGTTGTAGTGCAAAATATCATTTTCACATGTATAATAAAATCGTAAAGATAAGTTTTATGATATATTAATAATATAAAAGGGTAAACTTAGCAACACGAAAAAGATACAAAATCAACCTCTTTGGCTTTAACAATATAGAAGTTCATCATGATAAATAATAGTTAATGAATGTGATAAATTAAAATATGAATAATTCCTTTTCTATGAACATGGGAATTGCTTAAGTAATTTACTAATTTATCAATACATTTTAAATTATGTTCACGGTAATTTTTCATTAATTGTGGGTTTCACTTCTCATAAATAATTTAAGATTCAAATCCAAATTATATTTTTATCGTCATTTATAAACTATAATGAGTCATTCAACTCCAAGACTTCAAATTACTAAAAATAATTTCTCATTTTTTTTTCATTTTCAAAAATACCTTTTCATTTTAACTTTTTTCTAAATACATTCGTTTTTTAATTTAAACAATTAAAATATAACAATCAATTAACCAATAAATTAAAAGAATGAGAAATTGATAGAACATATAAAAAAATATTAATCAAATTTGAATAATAAATTAAAAGAATGATCAATCGATAAGAATATATATATATATATATATATAAGAAAAAGTTGCTAAGTCTTCGATATAGATTAAAAAAAATACGCAAGAATTGACCAATAAAAAGATTTATTATACTAGTCTGCTGTAGTTCATAAAGGGTGGTTCGGACCCCTACTACTTATCTATTATGTTTTTTCAAAGAATAAATATTTATAAATTTACAAGATGTTTGATTTTGAATAATGCTTTCAAGTGGACATTAGCATCCTCTTTCGTGTGACATACTTAATATTCGCTTCTTCTTTTTTTTTTTTAAAGAAAAAGAAAACACAGTCACGACACTGGAGGCAAAATTGATCATTATCAGTGGGGTCGAGCATTTAGGGAAGAAAACAGTAGAATAATGCGATTCTTAGCAGAGCCAACTGTACTGCACCTACAAGGACATGGCCAGCATATATTTTTGAGGCTCGTTGACAGTCCAACTTTATAACGAGACAAGTACAGTCCAACTACATATCGAGACCATCGACCCTGAGTAGTGTTGTGTAATTCAAATTAACTATATTTAACTATATCAGCCATCAAATTGATTCAATTCAATATGGGTATAATTTTTGAAAGAATTCAATTTTTTTTTAATTTTTAATCATTTTATATGTTTGACTCAATTATCTGAATGGAGCTCGACAATGATAAAGATAACTTCACTCTGAAATTAAAATACCAAAAAAAAAAAGTTGAAGGTAAAAAGGAATAAAAAAAGAATGAAATAAAGGTTTATATCAATGTTCATTAAAATAAATATTGACCATTAAAATCTTCTTTTGACCATAAAAACCATTATTTAAAGAAAAAAAAAATGTTCCATCTAATTATTCGGGAGTAGCTCAGATTCGGTGACAATCGGAAATCCTTATGGTGCAATGCACACGTACACACATATGTAAGTTGATCATAATATATGATTGTATCCTCTCTATTAAATATTTTCTTAATTTATAAATTAATAGCTGAAATTATTTTAATTCTTAAAATACTATATTATTTCATTATGATGTCGATATATTCTTTATAATATTAATTGTTAATTATATATAATAACATCTCAAAAAGATAAATAGAAGAAAATTAAAAATAAATAAATAGAGACAATCTATTTCCATTTTGATATATGTCTCTCCTTAAAAATAAAGAACCATATGAATAAACATTATTAATATATAAAGCATTTACCCCAACAGTTGATAAGCGTTAAAACAACCACCCGAGCCTAAAAGTGAAAGACCCAATATTATTCTTTATGAACCTAAATGTTGGTGGTCCACTAATTTTTTGCTCAAATTGATGTGAGAAATATATGGATTTCACATAATTTTCACATGGTTTATTTATTAATAAAATAAGACACAGATAAAACAAAAATAACATAAAATAAAATAATGATTAAAGATATGTTATATGAAACCTCAATGCTATATGATTGGGTAGAACAACTTTGGTTTTATTGGTTAAAATAAAATTTCAATAATTAATATTGTATTATATTTGAAAGTATAATACTTTGTATATTTGTGTATGATACGATAGGTAAGGAGAGAGAGTTTATTATATGTTTGATGCTTTTGTTTGTATTCAACTATGATTAAACATGAAAAGATGTGTTATAAAATTTAGATTTTATGTTCATATAACTATTTGTAATTGATGGACCATAAAATTAGGATAAGAAAATTTATCCGAATGATAAAGGGGAAAAAAAAAAAAATAAAGGCAAGTGAAGAAAGGGAAAACGCATGGAGAACTTGTTACATTGTTTGTGCAGAATTTTAAAAGATGTACTAGTAGATTGGTGGAACGTTAAATTAGGACAAGAAAATTTATCGGAATAATAAGGAAAAAAAAAAAAAAAGGCAACTGAACGAATAAGGGGAAAACGCATGAAGAACTTTTTATATTGTTTTTGCAAATTTTCAAAAGATATATACTAGCATGTTATGTAGTATTAATGATATTGAGTCTATATTTTATGTGTTAAAATTTTAATAACACTAATTTATTAGTCTAAATACGTAGTATATTAGTACTATAAATACATATTTTTGTGTCCAACACTCCATAAATACTTATAAACTCTTAATACTATTCAATGATTAAAAGCCATTGGATGCTTGATATTATTATTATTATGATAAAGTAATTATTTACTCAATTTTTTTAAAATTATTTCACGTGTTAGTTTAAAAAGTAATAAAAACATGAAAAATGCAAAAAATTTAAAAAATAGGTAAGTGGTTTCAATAGAGTACGAAGGTTATTATTAAAAAAATCGAGAGTTACTTAATATAGTAATGTAACACCCTAAATAACTTTTTTTATGTTGCATTTGGTGTGAAAGAATAATTTGAAATAGAATATATTAGAATGAAAATAAATTAAGGATTGAAATGAAAAATCCTTTCTTATATTTGTTTTTTTAGAGATAGTGATAGAATATAAAATAGAATAGAATGATATGTTTTAAATCTACGTTAAAATAGGCTTTTTAACTGTAATACGTGCTTGAACAATCGATTTTGACATATATTTAAATCATGTTTTAAAAGGTTTTTTTTTTTTTTAGAAATTTTTGTATGAATAAAAAGAAATTATGAATAAGATTAAGATTGGGTAATTTTATTTTTTAAATTGAAAATTGAATCAAGAAAGAAAAATCAAGTCAAAATTGATATTTTCTCTTGTAAAGAACTATAAGTTGCTCTTCAAAACTTCCTTCCCACTTTCACAAGTTTCACATGGAATGTTACAAAAAATGAGCCTTTTATATATATAACTTGTCCTAAGCAATATGTAAACAATTGTAGTGCTGAGTAAGGTATGGTCTTTATTAGAGCTTTGGTTGATTAGAATAAACAATTTTTTTTCACTAAAAGATATTACGTCACAAGGCATTAGATGACTGATACATGGCAGTTAGAGCTATTGCCACATATCCATTCTTACCATGTTAATGAATATCATGTGTAAACATACATATCTATTTGTAGTGGTTTCATGTTAGCCAAATCATGTGTAAAATATGTTACATGTCAATTCATAATGGTGCCTTATGTTTATTCCATCAATGGAAGCAAGCACAAACAAACAGAGTAAGGTTGAATAGTATTAATCATCGTGAAAAATTTAATTAGATAGCAAATTAAATATTTTAAAGTTGGGTAATAAATTGAACAATTTGATAATCTTTCAGATATTAACTCATTATATTTTTATATTTATTAATATTTATATGTTATTCAAAGATCTACTTAAGGTATTTATATCGTGCAATCATTTTTATCGGGATTTAACAAATTTAAACAAGGTTTTCATCGTGGAGTGCTATTTAAATACCTCAACTCTGGCTTCCCTAACCTGCCATTCTCCTCTTACCCTATCTATCCTCCCACTCTCCCTTCTCATAAGCACACACAATGCCTGCATCTGAACACTCAAGCGATTCACTCCCACCATACCTGCGAGCAGACGAGCTTACCCCAGAATGTCGGGAACTTCTCCCATCCTTGCCTACAGAAAGGAGTTTGACGTCAACTTTCCTTCATCTGTACCAGGGCTTTTGGTTCTCCACTAGACACATGAACGGCGTCCTAGCATGTCAAAAACACCTCCAAGCTCAAGACTCCGACGTCCTCGTAGTCACAACACCAAAATCTGGCACCACATGGCTTAAAGCCATTATATTTGCCCTAGTGAATAGGACCCATTACACTTGCAAGTCCTCAGACCACCCTCTACTAGACAACAATCCCCATGATCTCGTCCCCTTTTTGGAGCTCAAAGTTTTCCTCGAAAACAAGGTTCCTGATTTGTCCTCACTCCCCACGCCAAGGCTCTTTGCGACTCATTTGCCTTATGTCTCGCTTCCTCAGTCCATGAAGGATGACGAGTCATCTAAGCTTGTGTATTTGTGTAGGAACCCCAAGGACACGTTTGTTTCGCTTTGGCATTTCACAAACAAGCTTAAATCAAAAGATAAGGAGCGTAACGGGCTTGAAGAATCATTTGACAAGTTTTGCAGAGGTGTGAGTTTGTTTGGTCCATATTGGGACCATGTCTTGGGGTATTGGAAAGCAAGTCTGGAGAATCCTGAGAAGGTGCTTTTCTTGAAGTTTGAGGAAATGAAGGAACAACCTAGACTTCAGCTGAAGAGATTGGCTGACTTTGTAGGGTGTCCTTTTTCACAAAATGAGGAAGCTAATGGGGTCATGGATGAGATCCTGGAGTTGTGTAGTTTTGATAATCTGAGTGGTTTGGAAGTGAATCGCAGTGGGAAGTTGACCTCCGGTGAAGAGAACAACTCGTTTTTCCGGCGAGGCGAAGTAGGAGATTGGAAGAATCACTTGACTGATGAGATGGTGGAAAAATTGGATTGCATTGCTCGAGAGAAGTTCTCTGGCTGGGGAATTGAGTTGTAAGATTGTTTATTTCAAGAGTCATTAGGATGTGTGGATTAGACTGTGATTAGTATGGAATAGACCTGTCAAGGTTGGCACCAGTTAACAAGCTAAAAAACGACCATTCACACTGTAAGTTTATACAAATTAGTGAAACTTCTCCTTTTCGCAGTTGTAACTGAAAATTGAGATGTAGTCCAGTATATATGTTTGTTGCAGCATTTGTATGATTGAATGGTTCAAATAAATCATGTTTAGGAGTTTCTCATTATTGTACTAAAAAGGGCCAATTCTAGTTGCCCTTAAATTGCTTTATCGTTGACCTTCTGGTGTAAAAGGATGTAATAAATAATCGATGTTTTTAGTAACTTTTCAGCTCCTATTTGTGCAATGCCCAGTGAATTTTACAAGCATTAATTATGTATTCTCTTTAGGCAGTAACATCACGATCTTGTCTAGTGCTTTAGAAATGAAGGTTCCCCTTAACTATGGATATCTAAGACCACAGTTTGAAAGAGTTCTTAAAAAAAAAAAAAGGAGCTCTTACGGTTTCTTTTTCTTTTTCTTTAATGACCATGTAACGACTAACGACTGAACTAAAATTTATTTTCAATTTATTTGTATCTTTTATTATTACCAACGACGGAATCTTGTAAGAATAGTATAAACAATTATGTTTCTAACAACTATAAAGATACAACAAACTTCCTAAAAATTCCTACCAATAGAGTTGAGAGGTTTTAAAATAGTTTTTTTAAGATGTTGATGTGAGAATTGGAAAAACTCTATTTATGCATAAGGAAAATAAGTTTTCACGTTATAAAATCGGACCGCAAAAATGGGTTTACCTTTTCTATGTATCAAAGTTGTAGTAGAAATAATTGCAAAATCACCCAAACATTTCTATAATTTAGAATATTTCTTCCTTTCGGTTGCTTAATCAACAATAGGACAAGTGATCCGCAAAAAGTGGCATAACGCGAAAAAACCAACTAATGCTCTTATATTCATCAATTTAGTTTACTTCATACATCATAAATGGAAGGCCAAGAAGTCTATTATACTATTGATGCTTATGTTGTATCCATGAAAATCCTAATGAGTGATCAATTTAGATTTTATGTTTATATAGCTGTGCGTGATTGACGGAATAATTACTTAGAATAAAAAATTATCACATACTCAAAATAGGCAGGTAAACAAGCGTCTTATACATTGTTTGTGCTAATTTGTACACTTCCATTGTTAATTTTATGTCTTAAATTTATAACAGACCATATTATTGAAGAGCATTTAGGTTAAGAAATTGGCAAAGGGCTAAAACAAGGTGGTTATGTCCTCACTTTTATCTATATATATGCTGGTTAAACCCTCAACAGTTTCCCATTTTGTATTTTTTTCGTGCCTTTGTTATTTCGTATCATACGTATTAGGATTAGACTTTTTATAACTCTCTCTATCTCGAGATGCCTTGCAATATCTGTTATATATATATATATATTGTTATACGTAATGGGGTAAAGTAAGTGAGAAGATAACAAGCCTTTAGTACTCTAAGATAGTAAAAGAATCACTATACTATTAATATCACACTATAGTGGAATAGTTCTATTTTACCCTTAGTTTTCTACCACTTTTTTTTTTTAAATGGATCCTGTGTGTTTTTCTTTCTCTATTCACATATCAAACCTTTTTGTAGTTATGTGTTTTATGATCTATGGCTTTAATATCTGCGTCATATCCCAATATATTGGTATTAATGGGAAGTTAAGAAATTAAGAATTTTGAGAGTAAACGAAAAGAATTGCCACCAAGTATGATTGCGATAAGCTTGATGGTTATATAAATTTCAAGTTATGGTAATTCTGGATGTGAGAGATCTTGGCATAGTAAGGCTTAAGAAAAGCTTTAGATCGACTTCTAAAGTCGATGAAAGATGATAACTAGGCAAAAACTTAACAAGGGCCTGAATGTTGATCTAGCTAAGTTTAATGAATAATATTATGCAGGAGGTACTAACAAAGAAGAGAGCCAATGGACTACAAAAGAAAATTGGAAGAATTGTATATGATAAAATCTCTTTAAAAACCAATTGGTATTAAAGTAGAGATTGTATTTGATTCAAATGTGTAAGACCATGTATGCCAAATTTCATATCTTTAATTAGTGATTTGGAAAATAGTAATGTAAAGGTTGGGATTGAAGACTAAGCGAGAACTCTATTATGCACTCTACCTTCTTCATTTTGTAAATTTCAAAGATACCATGATATGTGGCAAGATATCTTGTCAATGGAGTGGTAAAAAGCAAGTTGTGGAGTAAGAATTGGTTAAACCTAAGATCCATAAGAAATAAGGTTATAGATGGTCTAATTGCTACATATTGATGGTTTGATCCGCTTAAACTATATATATATATATATGATTAAATTGTGAATACTTTAACAAATATATTGGGTTGTAATCAAGTAATACAAAGTGAGTAAGGTAGTTGATCCCTTGAGAACTAAGAAATTACTAATTTTATGTTAGTTCTTAGTAATATTTAAGCAATTAAAATTAAATTGTGAATTAAATAATTCCTAATTACCCTAAAACTATTAAAAAGAAAATTTTGATAAAATGTCTAAAACTAAGCAATCAATTGAGAATTTGGGAAAAATAAAATCTACCCTAGTTATGCAAATCAAGTTGTTATCATGTTATATAGATTGATAGTTATACAGTTATTTAAGTGAAATTATTATGCCTTAAAACTTAAAAACTTAACCCCTAATTAATCGATCAATTTCTGTTTCTTCGATTAATAGTAGACTCTAAATTATAATAATACATTTCCCAATGCTATCATTGTCTAATGTCCTAATTCAATTATTCCTAATGTCTTAGTGAATAATTAACTAAAAACATCGTATTAATCTTTGGATAATTTCTAATTAATCTAATTAACCCCGCTGTCGCATTAGCTAATCAATTTAATCAAGAATTTCTAATAAACACTATATGAACTCTTGCATTAATAATGTTTCTAACAATTACAATCAATTAGAGAATTATAATTGAAATTATAGAAATTTCAATCATGAATCATCCATACTTTTATAAATCCTATAACATAAATATTATTCTCATCTTAGTTACCTAAGGTTTCATCAATTTTCATAAATAAAACTTAGCCAGCCATGAAAATTAAAACAAAAGCATAGATAATAATTGAATTTGTGAAGAAGTTTGTAATCCAAAGTAAGAATAAATCACAAAATTGCATAAAAAAAATAGAATAGAGATCACTAATTCTGTAATTATAACGAGTAACTTCAATTGCAAATCTAAGGTAAATCTCTATAGTAAAAGCGAAGTCTTCTCAATGATCTACAAAATTTTAAAGAAAAATTCTTTAAAACTATCTTTAACAATGGGTACGAAGAATAGGAAGGTTTCTTATGGTGAATGTGAATGGATATAACTTACTAAGACATAAACACAATTAGGGGTTTGAGCTCGAAATAGAGTTTGATACAACTCATGAACACTAAATATCACTCAGGATTCAAATGAGGGTTAGATGCGATTCACTAACCTGTTCAAATGAAGGGCTCATCACAATCTTGGGGTTAAGATTGATAAGAGCGTAAGAGAGATTAATGATTCTAATGAACGCTCAATAATCTGGTAAATGCAAGCTCAAGTAACTGAAGTATAGCCTTTCTTAAAAGAAGAAAGTTTTACTTTTTGTATGGGGGAATATTTTTTACTATTTATCTTCTTTTCTATTTAGTACAAATGTTACTATTTATAGTAAGTTCTAAACCTTAGTGGCAAAACTGCAGGTAATGTATAGTACTTTAAATCCTAAAAAATCGAGCTCATAAATAAAATGAAGGAAAATATATACAAGAATATAGAACCATGCGTTTTATAGGAGAAGTCAACATGTAATCACTTGGCATTTCCTTGAAGGAGTAGTATTAGAATCAGATGGGGTTAGCGGTTGGATGTACCGGTTCAGGAAGGAGTCTTCGGAATCTTGCGATGTTTGGCCAAGACACTAAAATGGTCGACTTATAATTGTTGAGTTCTAAAATCAGTTAGCATGAGTCTCTCGGTATTGTGTCGAGTGGTTCTTTGGTCTCGAATACTCGCCCTTGTGGTTTCTCGGCTGAAGACAAAGTTCATGCTTAGTGTTTATTTTCCTTCCTCTTGTCCTTTTGGCTGTAGCTTGGCCTCAGCTTGGATTTAGTCGAAGGTTGATTCCTATTAGTTTTTGTGAATTTGATCAAAAGCCAATTAATTGTGCTAATATATCTTAAAATTATATGTTAATTAATTAAATGATTGCATAATTAAAATCCTATGTTTTTATTAGTGAACTCTTTCTTTGTGACTTTAGTATTTTATTTTTAGTTAATTCGCATTCATAGTTAATTAGTTCCTTTTATTTTAATTTATCAATTATTTTTCTTCGAGCGACTAGTTAAGAAAAGAATCAAAATAGTCTAGTACTTAGTTTTCGTTCTCTGAAGACTTAGTCTCATAAGTTATTTTTATTACAATGTACGATTTAGTTCACTTACCGAAGTGTTTTTTGTTGAAAAATTATTTTTACAAGAAATCTTACACATTATCTATCCTTTTGGTCGACCTCAACTTGGGCTTATTGTACAGCCTACCCAATTAGAAGAGTTACCGGCAGTTAGAAGATTATAAATAACACTGAGTAACCGAGTCAACAACCATCTCTTACATTTGTGGATCACGTCGGATCCTATAACTCTACTACCCATTACTTGTGGATATGATTTCTGCTCACTAATTCCTTTCCAATTGTCATCTTTACTTCTTTATAAATATCAGTTTATCACTTAATGATAAATTATTTGATACTTCACATACTAGAGTTTACTTTTTACATTTGAGTACTCACTTTTTTTTTTTTCCATTTTCAATTAATTTAAGTATTAGAATGATCATGCTGGATAACTTTCTAATACTTCTCACTATTTTTTTGTTTTGCAGGCTCTAATCTCAGTTAATCTTTATTAGCCAAAACCCAAAAGGACATATACTAATAATTTTATCTAGGTTAGTATAACTATGAGCTTTTTCAAAATCAAACAAGCTAAGTTATTAAAATTGCTATTATTAAATAAAAAGATATAATGTTGGGAAGTATAAATTCGCTAATTTGGACAAATGATATCAAGTTTACAGACTAATAAATGCACATTAAGAAATCTTTGGCAATGCGCTAACCATTTATTTGTAATTCATTCAAAATCATTTTTTGGTGATAATACGTGTGTGCACGTGTGTATATATATTATGAATTTCACACCAAATCAGAATGTATGAAAACAGAAAAACTAATTGAGATGGACACTTCCTTTGGACCTATCCCTTCTATGCAGAATCACATATCGAAATTCCCATGTTCTCCATGAGATCCATCTGCAGGATCTTAACTTGGACAAGGTCCGTGCAACTCACTCCATGCGGCAAATTGGGCTGTCTTTCTTCTCGCAATTTCACACTTTCTCCACATCTTCACATAATGTATACTTTTAAACCAAACAAATATCCACAAAAATAAATTAGAAAACCACAACAAAAGACATGGATTAGATAACGAATCTTAGGTAGCGTTTGGTTACATACTTTTTATGTTATTGGATCATATTAAAAAATTTGTATAATGTTTGTTTGTAATTTTGTTTGGTGATTATATAAAAAATTGGTCTAACATATTAGATAAAATGTTTAAATTTTATTTTATCTCATATTATAATGTAAAAATAAAATTCATTGGACAAGAAAATAAAAATATTTTATATTCTTAAAAATACCTCTTTATGTTATAAAATTGAGTTAATTAATATTATTTTTATTAAATATTATAAAAAATTATTTATTTTATAATATAAATAATTAAAATTTTAATATAATTTTTTGTTTTATACTGTATAAATCAAATATGATATAAGTTGTACTATTAATTTTATCTCATATTGATGGTTTGATCCGCTTAAACTATATATATATATATATATATATATATATGATTAAATTGTGAATACTTTAGCAAGTATATTGGGTTGTAATCAAGTAATACAAAGTGAGTAAGGTAGTTGATCCCTTGAGAACTAAGAAATTACTAATTTTATGTTAGTTCTTATTAATATTTAAGCAATTAAAATTAAATTGTGAATTAAATAATTCCTAATTACCCTAAAACTATTAAAAAGAAAATTTTGATAAAATGTCTAAAACTAAGCAATCAATTGAGAATTTGGGAAAAATAAAATCTACCCTAGTTATGCAAATCAAGTTGTTATCATGTTATATAGATTGATAGTTATACAGTTATTTAAGTGAAATTATTATGCCTTAAAACTTAAAAACTTAACCCCTAATTAATCGATCAATTTCTGTTTCTTCGATTAATAGTAGACTCTAAATTATAATAATACATTTCCCAATGCTATCATTGTCTAATGTCCTAATTCAATTATTCCTAATGTCTTAGTGAATAATTAACTAAAAACATCGTATTAATCTTTGGATAATTTCTAATTAATCTAATTAACCCCGCTGTCACATTAGCTAATCAATTTAATCAAGAATTTCTAATAAACACTATATGAACTCTTGTATTAATAATGTTTCTAACAATTACAATCAATTAGAGAATTATAATTGAAATTATAGAAATTTCAATCATGAATCATCCATACTTTTATAAATCCTATAACATAAATATTATTCTCATCTTAGTTACCTAAGGTTTCATCAATTTTCATAAATAAAACTTAGCCAGCCATGAAAATTAAAACAAAAGCATAGATAATAATTGAATTTGTGAAGAAGTTTGTAATCCAAAGTAAGAATAAATCACAAAATTGCATAAAAAAAATAGAATAGAGATCACTAATTCTGTAATTATAATGAGTAACTTCAATTGCAAATCTAAGGTAAATCTCTATAGTAAAAGCGAAGTCTTCTCAACGATCTACAAAATTTTAAAGAAAAATTCTTTAAAACTATCTACTACTACTCTAAGGCTCTCTAATTCTAAAAAAGATGTAAGAGTTTGTTTAAACTATGAAATACATGTCTATTTATAGAGAAAACTAGGATTGGCTTTCGAAGAGTTCCTTCTTCATAAAGGTTGGCGGTGTAACATTCAAGGCCAACGTGGAGTAAAGTGTAGGTAGGCTCAAGGTTGGCTACCTTCAATTCTGACGTACTGTAGCTTAATTCGAGCTTCATTCATTTGCGTAAAACTCCTTTAAATTGACCTTATTTTCACTCTGAATCCTCCAATACCTAAAATGTCCAAACGAAAATACTTAATATAAATTCTTAATGATTTCTATAAAATAAATAATAATTCTATCTAATTTGCATATTAAAACATGAATAAAATATGCTTTTATCATTGTCCAGTAATAGTAGTGGCTTTAGAAGGAGTGTTATAAACCAGGGTTTCATTTTTTTTTAGTCCAAATAGAAAGACCATGTGAGAGTAAAGTATTTAGAGAGGTAGAAATGGGACCAAATGCAAGATGATGGAGGTAAAGCTATTATTGATTTTATTATTGTTGATGAGACCACTGCTAAGTTAAGAGATGGGGAGCTATTAGTATCATTTGATGGAGAGTAGAAATCGAAGGAATGGTTTTAGACTCTAGGAGTGCTTATTAAATGTGTTATAAGAGAGATTAGTTTTGAAACTATACGGCTATGTAGAGTAATTTTATATAGATGGGCAATGATTAGAGGGTGATGATGGTTAGTGTAGGTAGAGTATAAGATTGACTACTAATAAGCAAGTGTACATTGTATCGAATGTGAGGTATATGTCAATGTTATATTATTTTATCCTTTTGCTTAATGGATTATGCTAGTTAGCAAAGTACAATTAGATATAATGGTATGGAAGTGCCTCATAAAGGTTATAGAGGACTGAAAATTTATTATATTATTATATTGGGCCAAACCTAATATTTATTTAACTTGACTCTTTACACTAGGTAACAAGGCTTAGAGAATCCAATCTATAATTGTGATGATTTGGGGAGATTTAACCTGGGGTGCTTGGAATAAAGATCGTTGAATTGGTCTGTCTACTGCTAACCTTTTCTAAGTAAGCTCATGCATCATAAGGAGAGGTATTAGCTTTGAGCCCCTGCAAACTCATTAATGATAATTATGGAATGAGAAAAAATCTATCTCTTTGGTTAATTGTTAAGACGATCCAACGGATGTTATTAAGCTCAAAAGCCTATAAATACTCAGTTATTCCTCTTTATTTAACATAACTTTAGAGATTAGAGAAATAGTGTTTCACTATGAAATCTCTGTTCTCTAAAATCAAATAGTATTCAAGCAAAGGAACAATCTCAGCTACTCAAGAATTACAAGGTTGATGTCTTGAGTCCCTTAGACTCTCTTATTTGTCATTTTTGCATTTAAGACTTTAGGATTACCTATTCTTCTACCCTATCGTTTTCTCTCTAATCATCCCATCAAGTGTTATCTCCATGTTACTTCTCCGAAGCTACGTGTAATGTAATACTCATGTGACTTGAATAGGTCCGCTCCAGTTAGAACCCCTCTTCTACGTTTTGGTGACTCCATTGGGGAAGGTGAGTGATATTAGAGAGATGGCACCTCCTCGGAAGAGAATAGTTATAATAAGTGAAGCTATCTCTCAAGAGTCAAGTATTAATGTTGAACAAGTTGAGCAAGACCTACCTCTACTATCTTAAGGCACTATGGAGGTAATGTAAGCTATGCAAGAGGCAACAAAAGCCTTGGATCATTCATGGCGATGATTGCTTCACTTATGACAAGGTTGGCTACCTCTACTATTGCGCAACTTAGAGTGGCTTTGCTAAACTCTACTATTGTTGTGCAAATAGGTGTTACCCCCTTTACTCAACGGACTTACCCTTCCATTATTGAAGAAGATATACCCTAAGGAGCGCATGAATGAACCCCCCTAACATAGATTGCAGCTTGGACAAAATCTAGTATTTGAAACAGAGAATGTGAGGGTTTAAATTAGTGGCTTTTTATCTTCACGCGTGCCTGCTCTTTCATTCGATGCCACTATCCTAATCTTGGGTAAACTAACTTCCTAACCTAATGTTGTTCCTACTTTACTACTTGCATCTATAGCCTCTACTCTAAGGACTTTCTTTATAACAAGGGAAGACTTGGACATTTATATGAAAAAAAATACAATCTAAGTCATTTATGGGAGTACCAAAGCTAAAGCTCCCATATCATTAATGTTATAGCAACTTAGCTCTTAAGTTTTAAGCCCAAGTAACGCCCTGGTACATCAGCTTCTATGCCTTAAGACCAAGCAACAACTTAGTACATTAGCTTATACGCCTCAGGCCTAGGCAACACCCTGACATCTCGGCTCCTATGCCTTAAGCCTAAGCAACATCGTAACATCATGGCTTGTAATGTCTTAAGCCTAGGTAAAGCCTTGGCATCTTAGCTTGTACCCCTTAAGCTCAAGCAATGCCTTGGTATATTAGCTTCCATGCCTCAAGATCAGGCAATGCCCTGACATCTACATCTTACATCGCTACTGCTTTAAAGTACGGGATGTTTATAATTAAGTGACTTATGCGGTTAAGCAACACTTAACCAAACATTGTTGTTGATTGGTAAGAGCATGGACTCCCAAGCGTGCAATGAAAAAATAAGCTTGTATAATGCATAATCGTAAAAGCATTACCTCCCAAGTGTATTATAAGTTGTCACAACTAAGACAATTCTAAGTAGTCAAGTAGTAGGAAATACCCTTTCGACTAATGAAAGAGAATTATTGATCTCTGACAATGAATGCTATTATTGTTGCTTCAGCATAATTGAATATTTGATAGAAAGGGATCACTTAAACATTATCGTTGTAAGTGAGAGCTTTTGCTTTGATGTGTAAGATGACTTTAGAAGCTCCTTAGATCATTATAATCTAACTATCGTTATGTTCATGACAACCTTCTAGGTGTCTCCTTAGATCATAGAGTTTAAGTAGCCTTAAATGGTATGAGCTTAATGATCTACAAGAATGCCAATTATAATGACTTTCGCTGTTGTTGCTGAGTGAAGGCATCGCCTACTAAGCACGCAATGACTTGCACATGCTCAATGAGTTCTGTTACCAAGAGTACTTCAAGTGGCATCATGAAATGGGACGACATAACAAGTTTACTGAAGCATAAACTTCCCTCCAATGAACAAACAATCACTTGAGTTGCTACCTAGTCTCAACGAGACATGTTAGCAACTAAGATAGGAGGGATTTCAATAGGTGTAGTGGATTGCTCACCTCCCTATGCACTTGAGTGAGTAGCGTACTAGTAGAAGTACTAATCTCATCCCCTTTTCTCTGACTGGGGATTCCTTATACTCCACCAACTTTAGATCATCATCGTCAGCCATAAGAGGCATTTAAGCAACCTTTTATGTCAAATAGGGAAAGCAAGCTCCTTAGAATATACCACAAAGGAAATTTGTTTACACCTATCATACTTTCATTTCACTCATTATAGGAACTGCAATTGAGTGGAAGTAGTAATGGCATGAAGGATATTAGCCTTCTTCAAGAGAGTCACATGCTTAGGCTTCACAGTAATGTACTTCACCTAATAGCTCCATCTTGATGGAAGCAATTTCTTGAGAAAAGAAAATTGAGTATGTTAGAGAGGTAACTCCCCCTTTCTCATTCGTGAAATGGAATAAGTCTTCTTTAATAGTGAAACAAGTGTTTACTAGAAGCTCTCTATAAAAGAAGCTCTCAATATGTAAGGCTTGCTGGGGCCTATCACTTACAAGGCTTATAATATGCAAATTATGCTGCTTTTGGGGCTCACTGTGCTTTAGCTATGCTTGTTCAAGGCCTACAACACTTAAGGCCTATTGAGTCTTTTTTAAAGTTGCTCTTAAAGTCCCCTCAAGTCTTATAGCGAGAGAGGATTGTTGCATGCAAGCCTTGCCCTTGCTTAAGGCCTATTGGGGTCTTTTGCATTCAAACCTTGCTATACAAGATGCTCACTACACTAGAGGCTTACTAAGTCCTATTACGCTTGAGGCTTTCTCACTTAGGGCTTCTTAATATAAAGTCTGTTATGCTTAAGGCTTGTTGCACTTAAAGTCTACTAAGACTTTCCATGCTTGAAGCTTGCTTGCTAGAAGTCAGTTCCTTACCAAGGAATCGCTCAACCTACTTGGCTTCTTGAGGTGAATATTGAGATTGACTAGGGGCAATTAATTATGTTACTGCACCTGCAAGAATAACTGAAGAAGTTAGCAAGACTATATTCAAAAAAAAAAAAAGGAAAAAGGAAAAAAAAAGGGAACAATTGAAGTGGAAATTTGGATAATGGGAGAAGACCCACCATGCTTATAATGGTGTTGGATATTGAATATCTTTTGATGATATCTCTAGAAACTCTAGATATTCCACTACAAAATAATAGCTTGACATCCTTCCATTCCATTTGTATGTGGGAACCACAATTGAGTAGAAGTGGTAATAGTATGGAAGACTACATATTCTAACTTCTCTATAATATACTTCAACTAATCATATCATCCGGAGGCTGATTCCTTCAAAAATGCAAATTGGGTGTCAAAGAGAGAGGCAACTCTCTCCTTTCATTCAAGTATAATATTAAACCTTTATTGGTGGTATCTTTAGAATTAGTATGTGGCACGTGTTCGATAAACTAGAGCTCACCATCAGTATGGGGAGTTGCATAGAATTCTCAACACTTGATCCTATCCTAGAATGGGTCTTCAAAGACGACCACATCCAATCACTATGCTAAGGACGTGGGACTGGGAGAGGACATCCATCTAAATGTCCCAACAAGTCATTCTATTTGATTACTTTCATGCTTTAACTTAGTTTGGTTTTCATCTCTTTTGCCAGTAGAGTGCAATATCACTCTATTCTATAAGTGGATAGTGTAAGCTCACAAATTGCAAAAGGTGCACCACTATGGTCAATATGAGTCAAATTCACTATTAATCTACAAGAGGACTTTATACAACTTAAAGGGCTATTATTTCAATGATGGTATTGATGTCTTCTACTCTCTTTAAAATTAAAAGAAAAGGAAAAAGAAACTAATAGAGAGAGAAATAAAATGTCAAATTTGTAGCAAAGCATTTGAGATTTAATAAAAGCAAAGCAATGTGGAACCAAAAGATACAATAAGTCTATCTAAAATGTAAGACAAGCCTTTATTTAAAGAAAATTTAAGTGGCCATCAGATTCGAGAGTTAGTGCAATGACAGGCCTAATGAAACATGAAGCAATTATATGAAATCAAGGCACTGGTCAGAGCAATTAAGTTTAAAGTTATGGCTTCTTTTTAGGGAATTGTGGTAACCAAGCTAGACTATATGCTTATGTATTTAATCAATAAGTTATGGCAAAGAATTCTTTCATGGAGAAGATCAGAGAACCATAATAATTAGGCTAGAATATATACATATATATATATTTAAGATAACTAGTTGATAAAATCCATTATATCATAGTCACGCAGTATAGAAGCATTAATATGAAATGTTGCTTCAAAAAAAAAAAATTGAAAGCTATTTTGAGCAATAACATATGTAAGATGCCAATAGAAATGTGGTATTACATGCTAGAATATATGCATATATATTTAAGACAATGTGTTATTTAAGAATGGGTAGCAATTCTTACAGGATTATTTCCTAGTTTAATTAAAATTGGAGCTCTTTTAGGATATGCAATAATAACATAAAAAGGATAGAGCAAATATAGCCCTTAAGAAAGTTGAAGGATAGAGCAAATATAGCCCTTAAGAAAGTTGAAGGGGGGAAGGATAATGGTTGTTGGTCCTTGAGTGAACTATTTTACAATAATGCTCATCGACTTGTCAAAGAGTAGTTAAGAAAAGGTTAGAGTAGGTAACGACACAATATATATATATATATATATCATATACAAAAGAAGCATGGTAAGGCAAATTGAAAAGAAGAAGAGTCACTACAGCTTGAAGTATAATTGCCATGAACTATTCTTAAGGAACTATCAAGAGAACAACTTACACATGAAAATTTGAGGCTACACAATTTGTGGATGTGACTTCAATCAACATGACATAGTCATGCTAGCCTTTGATGTCAAGTAGAATCCAAGTTTTCTTCCCTTCACCTCTTGTTCGACTCTATGGCCTATAAAGAAAAGAGAAAGAGAAAAAAAAAATGAATTTTGTGAATTTCATTGGCTTTTAAGTCCACATGTGTGAAGAACAATGGATGGAGAAGATGTGGACGCTTTTGCAAAGTTACGAAGGATGATTTAGTCGCTTAACAAAGATTTGAAAAACAAAAAACAGAGGATTCAATATACATAGAAATGCATTGATTCAACTAAGTGACTTTACCAAAGGAAAAAAAGAAAAGAAAAGAGTTAGCATAGTACTTAAAGAGGAAGTACTTAGGTGAAGCGATTTGACGAAGCAATGATCATTAGATGCAACTTAACGAGTATTGAAATTGCTTCGTACTTCCTCTAAAGGAGTATTGCAACTCGAGCATTAATCCATTTGAACTCGTGAGTCGAAGACTGGAGTTTCTCACGAGATTGGAGTTCAAACGATGCGAGTATGGAATATAAGAAAAAAAAAATAGCTATTATTGTGTGTGTGCATAGTAACCACAAGCATGCATTGAAAAGGTATAGAGATGACTTAATCTTGAAAGTTGATAGATTTGGAAGATATGTTGGTATATAGAATGGGATATGATATTTATCAAATTATTTTTTTGGAAAGAGAAAATATTATGGGTGAAGTTTTTTGGGAAATGCAAAATTTGAAGAAGAGATTTAAAAGATTTGGAGCTATATTATTTGTTGCAATATTTTAAATAATAATAAAGGGAATAAAATGGATTTGAGAAGATTTGTTTTAATATGATGAGCATAAGGAGGAGTGAAGAAAATCAAGGACATGTACAAATATTTATAGCTAGCTAGTGCAGTTAGAGAAAAGCTTAAAGACTAAAGATTTAGACAAAAGATTTACTGGATTTGATCGAATCATAGTGTTTATTCGATTAAGTTTGATTTTGAAAAAAGGATATGGATGGTTATTAAAGAATACGGGAGAAGTATAAGAAGATATGGAGTGGATTCTTTTGGCTAATATTTACGCAATGAAAGAGAAAGTACTAAGATCTAAACATGCTGTATCTTCGCTACATGTTTATTCAACATTTCATCTTAGCATAGATAAAAGGTGCAAACATTATTGAATGGTTGAAGGCTTTAGATTCTTGAAATTGCAAGAGAAGAGATTGAGATAGCTAAATTACTTAAAAAAAAAGGCAATAAAAAAATCAAGATAGAATTACAATTTGGGAATCAACCTGATGAGGCAGATAATGTACATATTAAAGCAGAGTCAGCTTGTGGAAAATTGAGTAGTATTACAGATTTATTTATTATTGTTTTCGTGGGGACAACATATCTCCAACATGCCAAAAACCAATGCGGTAGTCAAATGGTATTGCAAGCTTGTGCACTAGCATATATAATAAATACATTTGCAATGTTAGCGCTATATTAAATGAATTCTTCGGTGATGTGAGTGCACATGGCAATATCAGAATTCTTTACAATGCATGTGTGCCAAGTAGTAACCTAACTATTCAAAGTAAATAATTGATACCCAAAATACTTGTATACTGTCCATGAATTTTGATTAGGGGGCAAAATGTAGAGGGCTGAAAATTAATTATATTATTATATTGGGTCAAGTTTAATATTTATTTGACTTGACCCTTTGGATAAGGTGATAGGAACTAGAGAGTTTAATATATAATTGGGATGATTTAAAAAGATTTGGTTTGGTGGGCTTGGAACAGAGATTGTTGAACCGGTCTGACTGCCTTTAACATTTCTTAGGCAAGCTTATACACCGTGAGAAAGGCTATTAGCCTTGGGCCTTTACAAACTCATTCTAGATAATTATGGAGTGAGTAAAACTTTATCTCTACTGCCAATCGTCAAGACAATCCAACGGATGTTATCAAGCTCAAGAGTTTATAAATACTTAGCCATTCCTTCTCATTTGACACAACTCTATAAATTAGAGAAATGGTGTTTCATTATGAAATCTTCGCTCTCAAAGATCAAAGAGCATTCAAGCAAAGGACTGATCTCAACTACTCAAGAATTGTAAGGTTAACGTCTTAGGTCCTTTAGGCTCCCTTATTTGTCACTTGTACATTTAAGACTCTAGGATTACTCGTTCCTTCTTTCCTCCATTATCTCCCAGTAATCTCATTAAGTGTCATCTCCACTTTATTACTCAAAGGCCATGTGTAACGGGATACTCGCGTGATTTGCACGGGACCTCTCCAATCAGAACCCCTTTTTTTTATAGAGGTTTTTATGATATGAAGAGTATTCTAAGTTAAGAAAATCATTCCTACTACAAAGGATAGTTATTCTTGTTTTTTTGTTGAAATGTCAATTGTAAGATAGAGGATTCTAGTGCTTTTGTTGTTGTCTATGATATAAAAATACGTATTAGTTGTACAATGGGAAAAGTCCATTTTACTACATTTAAGTTTTGCATGAAGTCCTAAAATGAAGAGAGTTTGGATAATGGTAGAGCTTGGAGAGTCTTAGAAGTACTCAATGAGTAGAGTGAGTTGTTCAGGATGAGTAAAAGAGGTGTCTTGGATGTGATGGTTGTAGTTAGGCATAGTTATTAAACATTGTCATTTTGGCATTGAGTACAAAGACTCGCACGTCTATAAGTACTTTGGATAGTTTGAAGGTGGATAGTTAGCAAGACTTAATTAGAAAAGTTGTGTTTCAGGTGTTGCTTTATTGATTGAGTTGTGCTGAATCAAGCCAAGGTAGGAATTTTTTGAATTGATATCTTGAATTTATAAGGACTTTGATATGAAGAGCCTTTAAGCAAAGAAACTAGTTAGGAGTAAATTAGGTTATTATGTCTTTTGCATATTGCTATTCTACAATTTGATTTATTATATAACTCTTGTTTATGCTATTAAATATAATCGATTGAGCAAATAAAAAAAAGTAGAAAACCCTAGGGACTTATAAATGGAATTGAGTACTTTGAGATTATGAGAGACGATCAAATCTGGTAAAGAGTAAAAACATCCATTTTCTACACTATATTAGATTGATTTTTACTCATGGTTTTTTCTACCAACATTCCTTTGAGGTTGCTATGCAAAATATTTGTGTATTTTCTTTCTTAGTACTTATTGTATCTCTTAGAATTATGTATTATACAACTAAAAATTCCAGATGCTATGCCAATATTCATATATAATTTCGAGTACCAAGATTAATGAAATATATATATAGATATCTCCAATCTTCCTACAGGCAGAATAATGACGATGTAAATGGGTAAAAAGGGTTAGAACAAATCTGCATGCTTGCTTTCGAAGATAAGATATTTAAAATATACCTTTTTATCATTCTGTAGAGAAAGTTATCGGTTCTCTCGCTTTTGTCATGCATCTCCCTTTGCCGGTTACTGTTTGAATGTCACCTTAGCAATTAATATATAATCGTTTACTTACTAGCGATTTGGTTTTCCGATTTCCCTCTCCATACTCCTATGACATAAACGTAAAAAAAATCTTATATATACATAAATATATATGTGTGTGCCTGTATTTTTCATGGTGCTTATTTTTTTTTAATTTTATTATATCACATTTAGTATACAAAATTTGATTGAAATGGAATTGCAATTTAAAATTCTATTCTCATTCCTCTTATTTAAAAATACATTTTGGAATTGACAATTTCAGCTTTAAGGGGAATTTAGTTCTTCGATTTTGTTTTTGAGAAGATAGAATTTTGATTTTATTTTCACTTTATTAATTATGATTAATTAAAATTATTTTTCTAATTTAAAAAATTTATAATATATAATAATTAAAAATATTTTTGATAAATAATACTATTATGTATTTAATATTATTCCAATCTCTTGCTACCTCTATATATAGAAAAAGATTTTTTATTTCGGTCCCATTCCATTTCATGTTAATCTGTCTATTATATTTTGGACTTTTTTTTTATGAAATATGATATTACGATTTTTAGAAATGAAAATTTTAAAACTAATTCATTTATTTCGATGATCAATATTTATATTATTAAATTAAACAATAACTTTATGTGATCTATTTATGCATTATTTTGACTAGTCATACACCGTAAATTTTTTTTTATCACTTACACCATAAATTATTGACGGTCATTATTAATTAATCTGAAAAATTGTTAAATAATTACATAGCCAACAACCAGTACCATACCATAATTTAAATAGAACCAATGCGGTTGTCCATCACTGGATACACGTTTAGCATAATGGGAAGCAACCAGCAGCTGCAGATTGCAGAACCCCAGCAGCTGCAGATTGCAGAACCACATTTATGGCTTTTGCTCTTATTTCAATGTTGGGTAGGTTTCAGGACCAACTTACAGGTCATTTTTCACTTCCAAAATCCAACCGCCCCCTCTGGTTTTGCAATAAAGGACATGGTGCACAATCCAGATGCTAGGATTGTCAGTTATGACAGAACCTCCGAATTTCCATTATCGAGGTAATTACATTATTACTCATATATCCAATAATCACAAATTGCTCTCCGAAGAATCACATTAATACATGGTACTTCGGAGGTTGCGACTTGGGTACTAGGAGGATGCTGCAGCCGAGCTAGATAGATATATGTGATGTTTGTGTGAACGGATGAACGGCCGTGCCAAATTCTTACGATATGTTTGGGACGGAAAAGGAATTACCAGGGGAAGAAATGCAAAAGGAAAACACGGATTTTAAATAATTTCTTTTGTTTGAAAATGAAAATATTGACAATACGGTTTGGATATGCACCTTTCAGGTCCATCTAGATTTAACGCATCTTATTTCTTAAGGTTCGTTGTCCTAAGCTCAAGCTCTAAATTCGGTTTGATAGGATCTAAGAAGCTCTTTGACGGTTAAAAAACACAAGATGAGGACAATAAACCAAGTCAACACCTATTTCCGGTATATGTGGGATACAGTGGATACAACGATCTTACTCTTTTAAACTTGCAGGAGAAGATCTCTTTTATTAATTGTCCTTCAACTACTAGCGTTACTTCACTACAAATACTGATTCATTACCTAATGGTAAGGTTCTTTATACTTTATACACTAAGCTTACCTATTACTCTAAAGTACCTGTTACTCTAAAGTACTTTTTACTCTTTAAAAATTTACTATTGACTTAAGTATTAAAGTAGTCATTTTAAACAATATCTCAGCATTTCTTTACAGTTTTTTGTTTTTTAGGCTTACTATATGCAAGGCCCAATTACTACTGGCAAATACCTTAAGACAACATCTGGCGCCATTTGTGGGAAATCGAATTCCTACACTAAAAACCATAGACACACTAAACACGTTCCTTAAACGTAACTCTTAGATATCATGTCTCATCACAACGAACAGAAGAATTGCCTATTGGTGAACAACCAAGTTGCAATGAATCAGCCCCTCCCAAAGGCAACACTAGAGGAGCGCTTTGAGCGTACGAAACGTTTGGTTAAGGAATTAACTACTCAAAATAGGTTGCTTCGTGCTTGCCTTGAAGGACCTAAGAGGCGTAACGCACAAACCTAGCCCTACCCCTTTGAAGCTTTAGCTACCTGTACTGGGTAGAACAACCACCAGCAACAGCAATAGAATGGTAGGGATCAATAACTTGATCCTGATACCCCACTGTAGGAATAGTTAGTAAGATCTGTAGCTACTTGTGACCGAACTCTGGCCAGTAATGAGCAAGTAACCAATTCGCAAGGAGTACTGGCTTAATTAGTAGCATGTTAAGCTAATCTAGCAAACAATGTTGACCTCAATGAGCTCCGTGTAATGGTGAGAAGGATCTCTAAGTAATAGGGGCGTAAGGCTATTGGCGATGCCGAGCTGGTCGCCAACAACAAAACCCCTTTCACTAGGGGCGTCCAAGACAAAGTATTGCCCCCTAATAGCAAGCTTTCATCCTTAGACCAATATGATGGCATTGGTGACCTTAATGATCATCTCCTTTACTTTTGCTCCCTCATGAATTTTCATAGCCATGGGGATGCCATAATGTATAAGGCTTTTTAGGTACCTTAAGGAAAGCAACTCGGGCATGATTTAATCACCTCCTTGATAATTCTATTAGCCCCTTTGATGAGATGGCATAGAGGTTCAACCTCTACTTCAGGGCTAGCAAGCCTTATTTCAAGGACATGTCGTCCTTATACCTTATAAGGTAGGGCGAAGGTGAATCCTTGCGCGACTATGTGGTTCGGTTCAATAATATTGTGGTCAAGATCCTTCGACTGGACAAGGGAGTCACTGTTCATGTCACCTAGCTTGGCATTCGACTGTCAAGAGACTTCTTTCAATAGATTGCAAAGAGCAAGCCAAAGGCCTTGGTAGAATAAGGCCCAAAAGTACATCGACTAAGAGGATAACATATGTACCAGGTGCGATGCCAATCGAGAAAGGTTGGGTGGAAAGCAGGATAAGGAAAAATTATTTGTGAAAGATTACCTTCGGTGGAAGGTTGTCGTATATATTAGAAGGGGAGAGCTTTAGGAAGAAGAAGCATTGAGTCGAGCATGACCTATTCTCCCCCCCTGCCCCCCTATCTATATGCAGCATACAACCCTGATTAGACCCATAGCCCAGGTCTATTCCAAAGTAAATTACAAGAACCTGTTGCAAAGACTCCTGAAAATAAAGGGGAACCCTAACTGTTAGAACTTGGATAAGTATTGCCAATTCCATAATGATCATGGTCATATCACTGATGAATGCTTTTAGCTAAAGAACGCAATCAAATACACCATTAAATAGGGCTTTTTCAATGAATATGTAGCCTAATCGAAGAGTGATGATCGTTTCAATGATGATGAAGATTGAGCACCTTAGAGGTAGCGGACCAACGGTGCTAGAGCAGAATAGAATGTTGACCGTTGCAATGACCATGCCCCTTAATGGCATTATTAACATAATAGTTGGAAGGCTGCATCTTGGGAGTTGATCGAATTTTATAGCATGGTTAATGTCCCATCCGAGGTATTGACAATAAGGGAGAAGAGATAGAAGCTAGACACCTCTATCTCCTTCTTCGATGAAGACATGGAAGGGGTGGATACACCCCATCAGGACGCCTTGATTATAGGGGCGAGGATCACGAATTTCGAAGCCTTAAAAATAATGGTGGACATCGGCAGCTCTACTGATATCCTCTTTCTCTACACATATGAAAGGATAAGGAAGAAGCTATCGGTAAAAATGAAGCTATATCGCCACAACTTAATCGGCTTCAACGAAAGCACCGTTTGAGCCTAGGGGATTATTACTCTAGACATGGAGCTTGGCAATGATGACTAAGTAACATGATGACTAATGGAGTTCATTGTGATCAACTGCCCTTCCTTGTACAACATGCTCTTAGGAAGATTAAGCCTAAACATGTTTGGGTAATCACATCCTCTCTTCACCTAAAGGCCAATTTCCCGACCTTAACCGGGGTAGCAATTTGTAAGTGTGATCAGAAGCTCTCACTTGAGGTAAAGGACGAAATTATTGCCCTTCTGCAGGCTAACTTAGATAGGTTTGCTTGGTTAGTGTCAAATATGCTCGGAATCTTGCTTGACTTGGCAACCCATAACCTCAACATTGACTGTATTATGTAACCGGTCAAGCAAAAGAAGAGGTACTTTGCTTTGGAAAGACAAGTTGCCATTGAGGAAGAGGTGTAGAAGTTGCTTAAGGCTAGTTTCGTGAGGGAAGAAAAGTACGTGACTTGGCTAGCAAACATGGTGCTTGTTAAAAAGAAGATTGGGAAGTGGCATATGTGCGTTGATTATATCGACCTCAATAAGCCTGTCCGAAAGATTGGTTCCTTCTCTCTAAAATTGGCCAGCTCATCGACTCTACCTTGGGATATGCCTTGTTAAGCTTCATAGATGCCTTCTCAGGGTATAACTAGATTAAAATGGACCCGAAGGATGAGGTTCATACCTCCTTCATCACTGACTACGGCACATACTACTACATGATAATGTTGTTCAACTTGAAAAACACTAGGGCTACTTACCAGAGGATGGCTCCAAAGCATTTTAAGCCCCAGATCGGGCGTAATATGGAGGTATACGTTGACGACATGATCGTTAAGAGTACGAAGCTAGCCGATCATATTAAGGACCTCCAAGAAGCCTTTGACTAGATGTGGACTCACGACATGAAGTTGAACCCCCAAAAATACATCTTTGGGGTCGACTCTGACAAATTCTTAGGCTTCTTAGTCACTTAAACGAGCATTGAGGCCAATCTCGAGAAAATAAGCACCATTAGGGGGATGAAGCCCCCTACATCAGTCCGAATCATACATAAGTTTACCGGCATGGTGGCTGCATTGAGCAGGTTCATCTCGAAAAGCGTGGACAGATGCGCCAAGTTCTTTAAAATCCTGAAAAATCTAAAAGGTTTTAAATGGACCCCAAAGTGCACTGCCGCCTTTGACCAGCTCTAACACTTCCTCGTATACCTACCAGTCCTCTCTAAGCTTGTCTAGCAGGAGGACTTGTTCTTATACTTGGTTGTGAACAATAGGATGCTCTCTTCTATGTTAGTTAAAGTAGATGAAAGAGAACACAGGCTTGTATATTATGTCAGCCATATACTCTACGGGCTTGAGGTCAGGTACACCTAGGTAGAAAAATTCCCCTTGGCGATCGTCATTACAATACAATGGCTAAGGCCTTACTTTTAAGTACACTAGATTATTGTGCTTATGAACTAACCACTGCGTTTTATGTTGTAGAAGCCTGATGCGTCTGGGTGGATGATGAAGTAAGCAATGGAATCGAGTGCATATAGAATGTAGTACTAACCACGAATGGATTATAAGGCTTAGGTACTGGTTGACTTCGTGGTAGAATACATAAAAGCGGATGAAGCATCCTTGGGCGATGACAAACTAGCGTGGACTCTCTATGTTAATGGATCATCCACCTTAGGGGGTGGAGGTGCAAGTCTCATATTAATAGGCTCGCATAAGGTCACGGTCTATTATGCTCTTAAGTTCCGGTTCAACGTTAGCAACAATGAATCCGAGAACGAGGCCCTCATCACCGCTCTCAAGTTGGCCAAAGAGATTGGTACCAAACACTTAGAGATCTACTCAAACTCAATGTTAATCATTCAATAAGTCCAAGGTGACTATAAGGCCAGGAGCGATACGATGGCGAGGTATTTAAAGAAGGTGAAGAGCCTTTTAGCCAAATTCCCTTTGTAGAGTATCATAAAAATTCCTCGACTTGAGAATTCGGTGATAGATTAGCTATCTAAACTCACCTCCACTAGGATGCAAAAACCAAAGGTGAAGGATAGGAAGATCTTTATAGAGTACTTATAAAAAAAGAGCATAACTTCAATCTCAGCTAACATCTTGGAATTGATAACTGCTATACTAGAGCCGAGCTAGATGGACCACATCTAGAGTTATTTGGTGTAAGGTACCCTCCTAAACAACAAGAGGGATGCAAAGAAGCTTAGCTACCATGCTACAGGCTACATGTTGGTCAATGGCATCTTATATCGTAACAATGTCAACCCTCTCTTACTTAAATGCCTGTGAGAAGGCAAAGGCCTGCATGTCATGAAAGAATTGCATGCTGAAGTGTGCAATAACCACATTTTGTCCTAAGTCCTCCACCTTCGGGCACTTCGGCTCGGGTATTACTGGCTTACAATGAGATAGGATACCAAATCGGTAGCTTGAAATGCCCGCAGTGCTAGAAGTACACCCCTATTAGACATGCATCTAGCACCAGTCACCAGTCTCTAGCCTTTGACCAGCCCGTAGCCATTTACACAATGGAGTATCGATATCCTTAGTCCCTTTCCTAAGGCTTCAGGAGGATGATAGTTCATAATTGTTGCCGTCGACTACTTCATAACTGGGTAGAAGCTGAAGCGATTGTAAAGATTACGGAGAGAAGTGTTGAATCTTTCATTAGAAACAACATCCTCTCCTGGTTTGGGGTTCTTTACGCCCTTGGAATTTTGTGCCAAGCATCCGCCACACTTCAAGTTGGTCACCCACCCATAATTGAATAAATAGGTTGAGGCAGCTAACTAGATCATCCTAGACAGCTTGAAGAAGTGAGTAAACAAAGCCCGTAGTGCTTGTGTAGACGAGTTGCCCAATATCTTATGGGGATACAGGACTACTCATCGAACTTCCATTAGTAAAATGCCCTTTCGTTGGGCATTTAGATTTAAGGTAGTCCTCCCCATTGAACTTGAACTCCTCAACCTTTGGACTTAATGCTTCGATGCTACCCTTAACGAGTCCTTGTTGCAAGCCAGTGTTAATACAATTGAAGAGATCTGAGATTTCGTTGCGGCTCGAGTAGCTGCATACTAGTACTGAGTTGCCCGATACTATGATCAAAAGGTTAAACACAAGAAATTCAAGGTCAGCAATTAGGGCAAGCTTCCCCTAATTGGGAAGACTCAGTCAGAGGGAAAGTTTAAGCAACGGTGCATATAGATTAGAAAGATTGGATAGCGAGCTGATTCCGCATATATGGAATGTCGATAATCTTAGACTTTATTTTGATTACCATGCCTGTAAATCCTTTGTAAATGATGAATGAAAGTTACATTTTATAATTGTTGTCCACTATTCCTTCCTTCTCTTCTCATCGTCTCAGCCCTTAATAAAGGTTAACGGACCTGCTTATTGTGCAGGTTGAAATACTACTGACCTAACCCCTTTAGTAACCTCTATAAGGGAAAATACCCTTCGCATAGAGGAAGCCCTAATTCTCAAGCAAGTCGGAATGCTAATCTCGATAAGGGGAAATGCCACTTGTATAGAGGAACTCTCTCTTTTTGTATAGATTGGAATGCTACTGACTTGACCCCCCTCGGGTAATCTTAGTAAGGGGAAACACCCCTTGCATATAGGAACTCTCTCTTTTCAGGTAGGTTGAAACACTATTGACCCGACCTCCCTCGAGTAACCTTAACAAGGGGAAATGCCCTTTGCATATAGGAACTCTCACAAAAAATAATAACAAAAAGTAAAAAAAAAAGGGCTAGAAGCTCATAATATGGGACATTCATGAATTCGAATTTCGTTTATAGCTTTCTAATTACAAGGTTAAGGCTAGCAATTCGACCTGGATTACAGAAAGGAAAAAAAAATACTATTGCTTAGGATCAGCTAACTCCAACAGCTTTGAAAAGTCTAAAGCTTCAATTTACTGAAAGCGCTTATCCATAGCTGCCCCTTATGGAAGTTGGCTTTAGGTTGAAGTAGGGGTTGAAGGTTGTTCATGTGGCTCATCAAGAGGACCATTCGGCTCTTGATTACCTCGAGACGTACCCTCTGGGGTAGCCTCCTACTAAGCTACTGAGGTAAAAGTAGATGTTGAAGCACCTTGCTCAGCTCAATAGTAGAAGGGGTACCTTGGACATTGCAGGTCGCTTGAGTGACCTCCATCTCACGTGCTTTGGCCTCCCTCTTCTCCCTGAACGTAGGGCAATCCAAGAAATCCAAGAAGCTTAAGTTAAGGTTTAGATAGTGGAAGAGCAGCTATCTCCTTGTATAGTGTGAGCAATTTATGGACAAGTCTTCCAACTCATCCAAATACTTGTCCTTCGTTTGATAATCAGCCACGACCTTCTTTGCGACGATGTTGCTGAAGACCTCTCCACTCTCTATCTTGGAGATGATATCCTCCATTTTTGAAACTCTTCCCTACAGCTCTTGGACCTGCAGCTCTAACCTTACCTTTAAATTGGCTAACTCCAACGAAGTGGCTTTGACACTTTCTCATTCAGATGCCTTCATTGCTAGCTCAATTTATAACTTGGTAACCAGCACCTTTAGCTTGGAATTTTCCTTCTTAAGTTAGGCCTTGGCCTCCCTTTCCTTGTCCAGTCTTTAAGAGAGATGAGCCTTAGTCCTCTATTCATCCTTAAGCAGTCCTTTAGGTCATCGGCCTTCTTTGCAACCTTCTCGGCAGTTCCTTTCTCTTGCTCTACATCCCTTAACTACCTTTCAAGCCCAACCACTTGCACATAAGAGCAATGTAAGCACTGGTTAGCTTTGGCAAATTTTTCTAAATATTTATCAATAGAGGACTCTGCCTTTCGCAAGTCCTTCTTAACCTTATGCAATGGCTCTCATAAACCCTTTACCTCTTTCTAGTTGGCATCATATTTTCTTAGTTCAATGACAGGGATGGAGCGCATTAAGGTAAAGGGGTGAAAGCTTACCTGCCACACGGGTGTGCCTAAATGGCTTGCCATCTCCATTAGGTTACATCTACCTACTATGGATAGTCCCTCGAGTACAGCCCAGTCGTTAGGGGTATAAGACTCCAACAAAGCCTGGTAGCTGAGAGTTCGGTGTTGCAATGTTAGGTCATTAGCTTAGACTTCCCACTGAGGCCTCAGGAGCTTTGCCCTGACTTTCTTGATCTTGGACTTGGGTGCCTCTCTAAGTACCTCTTTATTCCAGGAGACATATGTAACCTCCTTAATCGAGCTTGGCTTAACCCCCAAGCATCCAAACTTATTAAGAACATCAAAACACTCATCCCCAAGTTCGTCTTTACACTTATAGGGATGAGCTGTCAGCCATTCGACTTACAAGGTATGGCTCAAAGGCTCCCTAGCCAGGGCCTTCTACTTCTTGGCTCTAAGCTCAGCTTCTGTAACAGTTTCGGGGGCCTTCTTCTTTTACCTTACCACTTTAGGTAGGGCAGCGACCTTCGCCATATCTTCTTCTCTCATCTTTAGAAGGGTAAGCATCTAAACCTTCGGCTCTTCGATATCGATACCCTTGTCCCCTACTAGAATAGGCTTGGTGACGGGGATGAAGACAGGGGTAACAAGAGCCATGCTCAAATGCTCCTCATCCAGTAGCTCGTACCTGCACCGATGACAATCCCTTAAGGAATAGCTATCGGTCGCACTTTGTTGGTCTCCTTAGCCTTTGGCTTCGCCCGTACGGCTTTTCCCTTTGGTTCAAATACCACTCATTAGCTTGTCTACAAAGGGACAAGATAGTCTCTCAACCAAATTTTTTCTTATAAAAATAGATTGAAGTAAAGAGAAAAAAAAGAAAAAGAAAAACAAGACAAAAACAATAGAAATAACTACTATCACATGCCAACTTCACCGTGAATGGCATAGAAAAGGACGATCCCCCGCTTTAAGAAGTTGTCGAACGAAGCATCTCTACACTAGTACAACAGATAAGGTTGTTTGCAAAAAGAATGAACATATACCTTCTACCCATTTTTTCACCACGGTTTTCTTCATATTGGGGAAGAGCTTGGAGATCAGATACAAGAAGTATCTCTCTACGATCTTTGCAACATTTATCTCCTAGTCATGTTTGAGGCCTATGAAGGCCTGAATCTCTTGTACAGCCTCTGCATCATTGGGACCAAGCCCCTTTTGAGCCCCAGTTTGGACATCTCGGTTTACTACATCCAAAACTCTGCTTCCTTTAATAGCTCGATCACCATGTATTCATCCAACCAGCCCTTCACCAAATCTATGAGGCCACATAACAACTTTTTTCCCTTATATGGTTAGAGGTACGTCCACTTGCTGATGCTCTTCCACATGTAAAAATGGTTGAAAAGCTCGGGAGTAACCTTTATTACCAAGCACTTGTAGAGTGCCTGAAAAGCCTGTAATGCCCTCCACCCATTAGGAGGGACTTGCGTTAGACTGTACTGATGGTAGTTGAAGAATTCTTTCTTGAAGCGACTTAAAGAGAGGTGCTGCCCAAACTTTAGGCACTTCTAAAACATTGCAAAGTGCCTCCTTAATAGTAAGGTTACTCGCTCGTCCCTACTCAGTAACCATATCTACTACCTAGGGATGACTTCTACAATGAAGTTGCCCAAGATCCAATTGAGAGCAAAAGTTTTGCTCTTACTCACCCGACTACTGGGCCCTTGCCTGTTCTAGGCACATTGAACAAATCATTGGGAGGAAGTAAGGAAGCATATGCATATATGTCTCTTGGGATGGTGTTTATAAGCTTGACCCTATTTAATGCCTTTACTACCATCTTAATGGGCTCATCAAGTTATGCTAGCGACAAAACTTCATCTTCTCCTACTTAAAGGGGATCACTCTTTATTGACTTGGAGTCAGAAATGCTGTGCTATGTCAAGTTAGAACCTTCCTCACCTGTGTTAACTAACATGGTTGCATGAGGTGATGAAGAAGAATAAAGATTGGAAAGCTTTTGAAGAAAGTTTGATGCAAGAGAGTGGAATTTATAGTAATAGAACAGAGAGATTGCAGAAAAGTGATCCCTTATCATGATTTTACTATTTATAGGCTAAGCGTTTGGGAAATTATACAAGGTTATCGGGATTTGTATAAACACAAATTCCTTAGAATGCTATTGAGTAGACACGTGGAGTGAGTTTTGATTGGACTGCCATGTTTAAAAGGCAAAATGCATATAGTTGCACACTTGTTTATTATAGTAGGATACCTGTTACATCACATTAAATGCATAGAAAACAGGCGTGCTAGAATCAATATTTGAAAAAGTTTCTTCTACAAGAAGTTTTCTTAAGGTCCCTCTAACTTCCACTTGGTCTGTATGATAAAGGTATAGTGCAATCGTGCTTGCTTGGTCTATGATGAGTATTATTTGGCCAGACCTGCTTAGAGCCGCCAATCGTCTACCTAATGAGATGCGAAGGTGTCTTGATCTGACACCCGAACTAGGGCTCTGTCTTGTTTGGGTTGTTAGTACTTTGCTTCGAGATATTTGTCGACACCTTAGCTCTTCCCACATTAGGCATCTTTGGCTTGGGTATTCACCAGCTTAAACATCACCATCTCAACCTGTTGCCAGCTCGAACCTACATCCTTGCCACATTGGCACAGTAGCACCAATTCAAGCTCCCTTTAAGTTAGATCGGCGACGCGCTTTAGTATCTTATATATTCCCTCTCCTTGCCTTCGCCTTGGCAACTAGACTGTGGTGGAGCAAGTGTTGATAGGGCTCTTTGGACATGGGCTCCTTAGGTCTGTCTAGATCTGATGCACTTCGTCTCTCAAGGCCTGTCGCCCAGGGATCAAGGCTTAAGCCTAGCTTAATAGGACCTAAGAAGCCCTTTAACGGCTAGGAGTTACAAGATAATGATAAAAGACCAAGTCAACACTCACTTTCGGTATACATGGGATACATTGGATACCATAACTCCACTTGCCCAAACGTGTCAAAGAGGATCTCTCCTACTAATTGTCCTCTAATTGTCGATGTCACTTTACTATAAATACTAGTTCATTATCTAACGGTAAGGCTCTCTACACTTTATGTACTCATCTTGCCTATTACTCTAAAGTACCCTTTACTCTCCAAGAATTCATTGTTGACTTAGGTATTAGAGTGGTTATGCCGGACAATTTCTTAATGTCCACTCATAGTGTTTTGTTTTGTAGGCTTACTATGTGCAAAGGCCAATTACTATCAACAAATACCCTGAGACAACATAAATGAAAGTGAGAATGATTGATATAGAAGGGAAAGTTTTTCTTAGGGTCCACATATTTTTCTCCTTCAAATTGAAGTGATTTGGGACAATATAGTAATTTAGTAATTCAAAGTATTTTTAAAAGTATTCCTTCTACATTCTTTCCTTCAATCTAAACTAAAACATGTACAGCTCGTTTAATTAGATGAATGGGATAAGGGCAGAATTATAATAACTAGGGAATATAATAAGAGTGTAATGAGTAATGAATAAATATTACAGTATTTAGATGAGTGTAATCGAATCGTTATTACTTCATTTACTTTATTGAAATTGGTTAGGGAATACGACATAAATAAAGAGTGAAATACCATAAATACCCTGTTATTATAATAAATAGAAATATGCAAAAGCAAAGGAGTAAAGAAAAAAAAATAAAACACATAGCATTGAAATTAAGAAGACCCTCTTATCTGAAGACTTAATCGTGAAACCTTAGCCCCTAATTCCTTTGAATCCTAACCATGCATTGTGAAGACGGAACAATATCTTGTACATTACCATTGCCAATTTGTTGTCGGTAGCAAGATGTGGTGAGTAAGAAGGTCCCCCAATACACTAGATTCGTAAATCTTGAATGGATCTGATTTACGTCTTTAAAACTAACATGACCAATTCATCTCAAAACAAAAGAGGTATGAACTTTTCCCTTCTTTTGACTATTCCACCTTCCATTTGCATCATGGTTTGTATGCTTTGCACTTGTAGGGAAGAATTAACTTTTCTATAGTTGAAAATTGTGGAGTAGAGATTTGATTAGGTTGAAGGTGAAGAACGGTAGATGGAGTAGAGGTACGATAGTTAGCTGTGTATTGATTAATTGTTGGAGGTTAACTGTTGATAGGCATTTTTCGATATTTATTATGTGGGCTTATATTAGTCGGCTCGATATTTGAGCCCGGTCCAATTATCTAATCCAGGGACAATCTCCATTGATACACTATAAATACTAGGCAAGACTCCTAAGTAAGGGGACCCTCTCTCCTTTATTCTCTCACTTTCATAATCTATGGACAATTTTATCTATACACGATAAGAGGGTTGACTTAGGCATTGATGTGGCCGTACCGAAGCACCTTCTGGCGTCCCCTTATAGTCATTTTTTCGTTTTGTAGGTATCCTTGCACTGGGACAAAAATCACTTGTCAACAATTGAAGTCGTCTGTGGGAATAATTGTCATAGTTTTCAGATGAATTCTTTGGAGGATGCAACACAGTAGAATTTCGTCTTGTAAATGATTTTCCTGAATCTCTTGACGAATCCTTGGTTAGATTTCTTCTTCGTATTTGCTTTCTTTTTGTAGCCCTTAGCCTTTTAGTTGTGTCTTATATTTTAAAAGGAAGTCGGATGGAGTCAGTAGAGCAATCCTATGCTTTGAAGCATTGAAGTTGTATGATCCCTATTTGTTAGGGGCATGCAAAAGGAGAGCAACAGTGATTGTAGTGGTTTCCCTCTCCAAAGCGGTGCAACCACTGTGAATTTAGCCATTATCTGGTTTGTAAACCATCACTCTCATGTAAGTCTTTTTGTGGTGGATAACTGCAATATCTTCTGGTGGTTTGTAACCATCATTGCTTGATTCATAACTATAACTTTATCCTCTATGGTTGAGTGTTGAAACTTTGAATAAGGTTTGATCGTTTGTATATGCATGAAGACTAGAGTTTCCTCGTCATTATAGAATTACCAATTCTATATTTATGGATGGCATGAGCATCTCCTTTGATGAGTGGAGATGGGCCACAAATGGAAATGAAATTTATATCCCTGCTACTAGTTGCATGGCGATCGTACTGTGGTTGTTCAAATCGTTACTCAGATCAAGAACAGGGTGTTGAACTTTGTATGGATAGATCAAGAAAAGGAGAGTCGTTGGTCAGTATATGAGCCAACCAAATTCCAATGCCGACCAAAGCTGCTGTTTCATGAAAGCCAAGTACAATCACGGTCCAAAAGCCTAACATCTATTCACTGTGTATTGTCGACTTGTCTAGCGAGTCTACAACTCAATTGTAACGGCAAGTGTTCAACTAATCTAATAAATAAGCTAATCTCTATGCCGAGCTATTTCTACTGACACGTCAAGCTCTACTTAGTCAAAGGTCTAGCTGCTGCATCAATCTCTTGCCGACCTAAGTGTTCCATGCCAAGCTATTTGGGATCTCAGCAAAGCAAGGGCCGAGCTTTACATGGATGAGCTTTAGTTAGCTTTGTCACAAGCCAAGTTCTTTACAACATAACGGCACTTGGAGCTCCCAATTGACCAATATTCTCACATCGATGTTTGCCAAACTTTTTACACGAGTAACCTACGTCAAAATCCGAACCAGATTAATAGTACGCAATTGCTGCCGTTCTCATCGGGAATTGTAAGCTAAGTTGAAGAGCTTCCAGTTAATTGAGTCTGCTACAGTGTTTGCCATATCAAGCTGTATAGGATGAGCTACTCGTGGTAGGACGTGGGATCTAAGTAACATGTAGGAGCTGCTAATTAATTGAAACCAACTACATTTAGCCGTGGTGCGGAGAAGCAAGTTAAACAAAGACCGAGCTGTTGACTTGTTTTCGTCGATTAATGAATTGAGAACAGATAAGTTAGAGGCGAACTTGAGGGCCAATAGTTGAGCAACAATGGCCGATACGCCGAACTTGTCTGGTCGCCGAACTCAATAGCAGAGCAACCACACGGCCTCACAACTCGTCGAGTCCCAAGCCATTTCCGACTCGAGGGAATCAAGAGCGACCATAACAAGTCATAGCAGAGTTTCCTTATGCGTTCTACTGCTGAGCTTAACAAAAGCTAAGCTAAGCTTACTCCTTTGAAAGTGACTCGATCTCCATGTTCTGAGTTTTTGTCCATTTCGAGCTATAATGCCGGGCTATAGTTTGAAAGCCGAGCAATACTATGTCGTCAAGCTCCATGCTGAGAAATGACCATCTCCATGTTGAGCTGTGTATATGAGCTCTTGACACGTAATAGGTTGTACGCGACCAAGCTGATAGCAAAAGCCGAGAAGCTCCGGTTGCTGTGCTCCTCATTGCTGCAATCATGCCGAGATGTTCATGGTCAAGCGGAGTTGCTGACTTAAGTCCGAGTTCCAAGATGTATATAGTCAAGCAGAGCTGCTGAGTTCATTAGTCTGAGCCGAGCTTCTCCAGTGGAAGCTCGAAGCGTTACCCGCCGATTATACTATCGATGTGGCTCTTAATTTTGCAAAATCCAAAACTAATGTTTCCACACATCAAACTTTCCATGCCCTTCAACGATGATGGTAATGAGGCAAAGGTTTTGCTTTCCCATACTGTCGTCTTTACTACATGCCTAATACAGACTTCAAACACTCTACCGCGACTATCTGAGTTATTGCCACAGCAGCCGGTCCCCAAGCTCACGATCACCAATCCACAAAAATAGTAGAAGCACCTGCATCTGCATTCTCAAGTTCTTGCCTTGTCTTGCGAATTTAACTTCTACAAGACGTGACCATACCCGACAAATCCGAGCTTTGACCACTCTTACACCTCTTATCAACCTGCAGCAACTTCAAACCGAGCTACTCTCGATTTTCCCAAGCTCAAATCCATAATTCATAACCAAACCGAGCTCGAATCCATAATTATTTGAGTTGTTTTTCTTCCAACCAAGCTACAACTCCACTTGCCTAGTTGCCTAGCACACTTCCCGAGCAACTCATGACAATGCCAAGAAGCTCTTGCCGAGCTATTGAGAACACCAAACGGAAAACTTGAAGCCTAGGGTTGAATTGATGAGAAGTTGCCGAGTCGAACAACGCAGCAGCTCTGATTGCTGAGGCATATTGACCACGATCTACCGAATAGCAATGAGTGCCAAGGTCAATGCCGAACAGCAATAAATGCTGAGCCAATTGCCAAGTATGTGAGCAAGTGTTGAGTTTGTGCGAGCGATAGTGGAAAATTATCTGAACTGAGTGTAGTTAAATTCTTTTCGAGTTGGTTGTGCCTAGATAATCTGCCGAGCTCTGATCAACAACGAAAGTCTAATCTACCTTTCATATTGCCGAGCTTCTATGCTAGAAGCTGTCCAATTTTAAAACCATCAAGCAGCAGTAGTGGGATGCGACCAACTTAAAAAGCAAGCTTGAATAATTCTAAGCCGAGTTGTCCAAACACCGTCTTAAGCTCCAATTGACTGAACCGTGGATGAGACAGTATGCAGCATGTAAGCCTCTTATTTTTCTACTTTCAACAGATAGAGGCATAACTCACTACCTCAGCACCGGTATATCTTTAGCTTATAATAGCTATAACACTGGCTTCACAAATCATTCCTATGCTCACTCCTATTGATAAAAGATGGGTAAAACTCTATTACTATGATTTATGATTTTTTCAATAATTTATTTTTAAGATGCTCTTATTTTTCCACTTTCAACTAATAGAGGCACAACTCACTACCTCGTCATCGGTATATTTTCAGCTTAGAACAGCTATAATACTGGCTTTACGAATCACTCGTGTGCTTACTTCTATTGATAAAAGATGGGTAAAACTCTATTACTATTATTTATGATTCATTCAATCATTTATTTTTTATGTGTGCCTCTATTGTACCTCATGGCAGTTACTTGTCGATATTTACCCCTAATACATGGATTTTATATAAATTATATTTAGCTATATTTTGATCCATGATACAAATTCCAATAAGCCTAATAACAAAAGTGTTGATATTCGACACTTGAAATGATTGATTCCATTCTTAACAAGCTAATTTCTACTCTTTTGGAGATGAGTATGAGAACTCGAAAAAAAAAAAAGGCCTAAACAAACGCCCCCATTTTAAGCTTACGCAAGTATAATACACTAACGGGCAACACTAAAGAGCTATAAGTCTTATATACTATAGATGATGAGCTAGTATAAAATCAAATGCTTTGTCTAATAAATAGATAATGAGCCACTTGAAAACCCTCAGCCATCAAATGGTAACGGGTTAAACACTCAAATTCGACATCTGGTACTAAAGTCCTATACGTTAACATACTAGAAGCCAATTAACCTATTATATAGCTTTACTTAGCATAGGTCGTGCTCAGTTTGGATGACCTGCATGCTTATACAACCTTTTCAACCATATTAGACTCTTTAGGTACTCGAGCCTTTTTAAGCTTGAGTCTCTTTAGGTCATCACCTCTTTAGGTACTTAAGCCTCATTAGGTCTTTGCCTTTTTAGGCATACTAACATTTTTAGGCCTTCGCTTCTTCAAGCACTTTAACCTTATTAGACTCTTGCCTTTTCAGGCACATTGGATTCTTCGAGTGCTTTCGCCTCTTCAAGCTTATCGGCCTCTTTAGGCCTTCGCTTCTTTAAGCTTTAGGCACTCTAGCCTTTTCAAGTCTTCACCTTTCTACGCATACCAATATTTATAAGTGCTTTGATCACTCTCGTTTGTCACCTTTTCGGGTCTTTGCTTCTTCAAGCGTTCGAGCCTCTTTAGGTTGGGATTACAAACATTTCTAGAAATCCCACGAAATCAACTTTTGTAGATACTCTCTTTTTCAATTTTTTCACCAAAGAGAGTGGGGGGCAAGTGTTAATAGGCATTTTTCGATAATCATCATATGGGTTTATATTTTTCCCTAATACATAAGCCCAATCCAATGATCCAATTTAGGGACAATCTACATTGACACACTATAAATACTAGGCAAAACCCTTAGATAAGGGGGACCCCCTCTCCTTCATTCTCTCACTTTTATAATATGTTGACAATTCTATTCATATACAATAAGAGGGTTGGCTTAGGCATTAGAGTGGTCGTGCCAAAGTACCTTCTGGCACTTACCATAGCCGTTTTTCCTTTTTGCAAGTATCCTTGCACCGGGACAAAAATCGCTTATCAATAGTAACCATATGGAAATATTAAATTTCAGGGAATACAACTTTGGAATGGAAATAGTGATGCAGGAAAGGAATAACAATTCTCAGCTTTGTGAGGGGAATTTGAATATAGTGATATTTGGTAATTGCATTTCTGACTGAATGGGAAAGGAGCAAGTAGGAATTTAAGTGAACGATATAATAGGTGTATGATGTATAATAGATGGGGAATGGGCATTACATTGCCCCCAAGTGAACATAGTGGTATTAATTTTTTCTTTCTATTTTTTTTTTTACCATAATTTTTTCCTTTCACTTTCCATCTCTTCTAATTCCTTTCCTCTTTTCAAACATTGTGTTAATCTAGTGGCTAGTCTATTAGTAGTTAAGGATGATGTGATTAGGGTAGCTGGATTACTGATTGATAACTGTAAAATTTATATATTTTTATCCTAATTTTATATTATATATATTTTCTCGTACTTTTAATAGTATAAAGATGTGAAATTGAAAAATATATACAAAACACATCTCGAGTAGAAGAATTTTACATGAAAAAATATTTTAAAAAATCGGAGTCGCTAACCAATTAAACTGGTAAAAAATGAAATTAGAGTTTTTAGATGGAAAAACCCTAATTTGGCAACTAATTCGCGTATTTTAAAAAAATAATTTTAGGAAATTAATTAGAAAAAATAAGTTTAGGGGCTAACCTATTAAAATTAAATCACCACATAAAATTAAAAAAAAAATTAATAGGCTTTATTTTTATATTTTTCTAGAAGTATTAATATATATATAGATATGCAAAATATAACTAAAACGAATTTTTTCTTACGAATTTTTCAAGAAAAAATAATTTTTTTTTTTAGTTTTTACACGATTGCCTTGAATGTGCTTATATACCTGCTAGTCGAGAGTAAACTAATGTAGTTCTTTTTAGAAAACATTTAATAGGTAGATCTTTTTAGATTTGAAAATCGAGCCAGACTTACGTTTATTTAATCACTTATTATTATTATTATTATTATTATTATTATTTTAAAAAAAATTAATTTCACAAATCTAAGAAAACCTTAATTAACTAAATCTCTTTTTAAAAACTCCTGTTAAGAATTTTTTATCAAGAAAATTACTATATGTCAAAAAAATATCTTTTATAAATCCTATTTGCATGATATGTTACATATCTTTTCCAAAGATATAGATCTTGAAGAAAAAATGACCGATTTCTTATAAAATGTAATATTACTAAATTTATCCAAAGTTTAAATTATCTAAAAAAAATATCGTGAGTGATAAGAAAAAATAATAAAAAACCTACACCAAAGAAAAATGAAATAGTAAAATAATTAATTAACTTAAAAACAAAAATAAATAATTAAATAAATAAATAATTTTTATTACCTAAATGGGTCGAGTTGTACGTGATTGGCATATTTATGTTGATCACGTTGTGGCTGTCTGGACTACGGTTGCATATCCAATGTGTGTATTGGTTGTGTACGTGTCTAGCATTATGCGCGGTAGTGGTAGAATATGATCATACGCATTAGTGTGTGAATTGTGGAGTCATTCGTATGTGCAACATGTAAGTGGTCATGTGCGGTGCGTTAGTGTATGGTTGTGTGTGTGAGTGGCCAAGTGAAGTCAGGTGAGAGAGAGTATATGTAGTCATGTGTTATAATGTGTACAGTGATAGAGCGTTGAGTGCAACCGTGATCAAGTGTATGTGAACATGTGGTGTGGCCAAAGGACGTGTGCTAGTGTGTGGTCTAATGTGTGGCAAGTGGGTGATGGCATGGGGAATAGCTGTATTAGTGTATGTGTTTTTCATGTTGCGTGGAGTCAGAGACAGTATGATATTGTATCATACAGGCAAAAGGGAGACAGTACAAGAGAGACATCTATGTATGTTGTGTTTTGATAAGAGAGTGTGTCCGTAAGTTGCGTATGAGGGAGTGCAGTGTGTGATGATTGCGTTAACCGAGTAAGTAAGAAGGTGACAGGGCTTGTGAGTGATCAAGGGAGTGTATTGGAGTACGTGCTGTAGTGATTGAGTGTTTTATGAGTATTAATGTAATTGGTTGTGGTGTGAGTGGTAAGGAGATGTGTTTGGATGATTGTATTCGTAGGGATTGGATGCAGATCATATTCATCAAAGTAGATGTTGGGTTGTGGACTTGTGTTTTTATGATAGTGTGGGGTGCATAATTGTAAAACAATTTTAAACTTCACCATCGACTCACTATTTATAAGCTACATAATCGAATCTTTCATATCTCTTTAGATATGGATTTGATCTCAATAAATCTTAATACGAAAGATATTATAACAAACCTTAGATACGAAAGATACAATTTAGAATCTTTGAAGATTTAACTTAGTTTCTAAAAACTCTATATTGATTCAGACTTTCTATTTTTTGGACCCAACTTAATCCAACTTGATTTAGCCCAATAACTTATTTAATAAATCTTAAATCCATTTTAGCTTAATATAAATTAGATAAAAATCCACTTTATATCAGATTAGGCTAAAAAATATTTTAATGAAACTTGATCATTTAACGACTTTAAAATTTATTAAATTAAACATATACCATTACCCGACTTGACCTTAAACGACTCAACTCGAATTGACTCGATACAATTTGGCACTTTATTTTTATTATTTTTCAATTTTTGTTATTTTATTTTATTTTTCATTTATTATTATATTTTTTCTTTTTTTTTTAAAACTTGGCCAAATAAAAATACTAAAATAAAACGAAAAACATGAGGTGTCTATAGTTGCTTCTCTTTATAGTTATAAGAAAGTTTGTAAAAACTTTGCTATAAAGATAAAAAAAGACATACTCATTTTTTCTTGCTCCTTACTTGAATTGGCATGATAAGGACTTTGATTATTAAACAAATTGGGTCTTGACTTGAAAGGTCAGGTATCTTTAAGAGAATAAATCTTTTTAAAGATCTGTTGCTTGAAATGATAGATTTTTGAAGACATGATAAGATGACATTTTATTAAAGATAAAATGAGACAGCGCTTTCATGAGTAGGCGATTTTTTAAATGATTGGATAATGCTCCTTTAAGTAAGTGATCCAAAAAAGAATAGGATAATGCTCCTTTGAGTAAGCGATCCTAACAAAGGATTAAATAGGACAATGCTCTTTTGAAAAAGCGATCCTAAAAAGGAATAGCACAACGCTCCTTTGAACAAGCAATCTAACAAAAGATAGGATAGCGCTCATTTGGGTAGTCAATCCTCGAAAGGATTGAATGGCGCTCTACTGAGCAAGTGACTCAACTAAGGGTTGGATAGCACTCTTTTGAGTAAGCGATCTTAAAAAGGACTAAATAGGATAATGCTCCTTTAAGTAAGCCATCCTAAAAGGGAATAGGATATCATTATTGAATGGCACTCCTAGGAAGGATCGAATGCCGCTCTACTGAGTAAGTGACTTAACTAAGGGTTGGATAGAACTCCTTTGAGCAAGCGATCTTAAAAAGGACTAAATAGGACAATGTTCCTTTGAGTAAGCGACCCTAAAAAGGAATAGAATATCATTATTGAATGGCGCTCCTAGAAAGGATTGAATGACGCTCCACTGAGCAAGTGACTCAATTAAGGGTTGGATAGTACTCCTTTGAGCAAGCAATCTTAAAAAGAACTAAATAGGACAATGCTCCTTTGAGTAAGCGATCTTAAAAAGGAATAGGATATCATTCCTTTGAGCAAGTGATTCGACAAAAAAATAAGATAACACTCCTTTGAGCAAGCGATACTATAAAGGATTGGATGGAACTTCATTAAGCAAGCAACCCAACTAAGGGTAGGAAAACACTCTTTTGAGCAAGCGATTCTAAAAATGACTAAATAGAACAGTGCTCCTTTGAGTAAGCAATCTTAAAAAGGAATAGGATAGCATTCCTTTGAGCAAGCGATCCGAAAAAAGATAGGACAACGCTCCTTTAAGTAGGCGATCTTAGAAAGGATTGGATGGCACTCCACTGAGCAAGCGACCCAACTAAGGATAGGAAAGGACTGGATGGTGCTCCTATGAGTAGGCGATTCAACTAAGGATAGGCCGATGCTCCTTTAAGTAAGTGATCCTAAAAAAGATTAAATGTGCTCTACTAAGCAAGTAATCCAACTAAGGAATAGGACAGTGCTTCTTTGAACAAGCAATCCTAAAAAGGACTAGATGGTGCTCCTATGAGCAAGTGACATATGAATTTTAAGGATTTTGATAAGTTTTGACAAAATGATATGAGACTTAAGTTTGACGGATTTTGATGATTCTTTGAAAATATTGATTTTTTCTTTTTAAGAAATCTCTCTCGATAATTTTTTAAAAAGGTTCCATTTCTCTTTTGAAAAGGTTTTTGCAAGAAATTAAAAAAAAAAAAACACTCTTTGATGAAAAATTGTATTGCTAACAAATAAGAAAGGTTCGAAGACTCTAAAGATCATAAATAAGGGGTTGGCTTGCCCTTTTCCCATTGATCCCTCATTCTTTTAATCTTGTTTCTTAGAGCAAAATTCATGATTTCTAAACTAGTCGGAAATACTAATTTCAAACTTAGGGTTAAGACTATTCATGTTCTTGAGAAGATATTCAACTATTCTTCAATTTTTCACTAAGGCAATATATATCATTACTTAAAATGTTTAGTCTAAACAGATTTTCTTGCACTCTCACAGTTTATTTTCACTTTTGGCATTAATTTAAAAAATTGTAGTCTATCTTGTAAGCGATATATTTTGGTTAATCAATCAGGTCTTTTCCAAGTTTGTAGTGTAAGGCTTTTGGTCAATGGTTTAAGCAAATGGATATCAATGTGCTTTGACCAATTTTGAAGAAATTATATACCATTTGTCTCGAGTTTACAAGCCAAGAACCTAAGAGCAATCAAATATAGGCTTACCGTAGTTTCATAAGCAAGTTTTGTTTAAGATAAATTCATTTCTTTAGTTAAAAGAGTTTCATCAAAGATGATAAATTGGGCAGGATCATAAAATAAGGGCTTTGCTTTTGAGCTTGGGAATTTATAATGTTCAGATTTTCAATACCATCATAAGCTCGAACTTTAGGCTTATTAGTACTTTGGCTCTTCTTTGAAGGTGATCACCATGCTAATATTTTTAATTTTTCTCTCTTTCACATTTTTATCTTTTTTCTTCTTTTTCTTTTCTACTGTTTTTTTTTTTCTTTTCTCTCTCCCTTTTGTCAAGGTGATCACCTTCTTTTGTTGAGTTTTTGCTTGATGGGATTTAAAGTCTTAAAACCATAGGTTTAAAGAGTATAAGCTTGGGAGAAGTGTATATGGCATGGAGTGTTTAGGAAAAATCTATGGGCTTGAGGTATTTAAATGAGAGTATAAGCTCGAGTGAGGTGTATATGGTTTAAAACTCTTCTTTATCCTAAAAAAATTGAATTATTTATGATAATATTTGTTCATGAATCAGTATAACTAATCAAGCATAAGTTAGTCTACTCCTTTTCTCCAAATTAATGACACTAACCTCTTGATTGCCCTAGTGTAGGGTGTTCCTTAGTAAGGTTAACTTTAAGAAAAATCCCTAAAGGTTCAAATGGGTTTTTAAGGGATAATTGTGTTCATGGATGATGAAATGAATGCCTAACATCATTTTGACACGTATACCAAGTTTAAGATAGACCTCATTTAAGGAATGAGCTTAATTACTTACATTGTATCGCTTAACTCTCATGTGTGTTTAAGGTTAGTGTTTCTAATATGGTTTACCTCTTTTTATTTTAAACTTTTTAAGTAGCGTGTTATCATTCCCTTAGGTAGAAAATTTTAAGTTCCGAGTTTACATTTACTTTATCCATTTTCACTTGCTCCAAGTCTTACATGAAGTATTTCATTAATAAAGGGCTAATGACATGCCATTGTTGAGCTTAGCTAAGTATACATCATAGAAAAACAAAATGCACAAGAAAAAATACTTTATTCAAATAAATCTTATCTCCAAAGTGAAAGATTATTCTAAAAAGAAATAATCTTTTCCACTTCTTCCCCCCATTTCTGTTACTTCTTTGAACTTGGCTTATTTAGTTGAATTGATCTTTTGGAGGTATGCCCAATTGCTTCAAATCGTAAGCCACCTAGTCAAATGGTAGTAATAAACCCTTAATACCCAATGTTAGAGGTTATCTATTTGATGCGCTTAAGTTATGGATACCATTGCCCATAAAACCATCAATCTCTAGAAAATTTGGTTGGATAACCTTGGCATCAATCAAATCTTACACCTTATGTTTCAATTTCCAACAGTCTTCTATGGTATGCCCCACCTGGCTTACATGATTTTTACATCATTTGTTGGGGTCATGATCTCTTGGCTTGTATTTCTTTGTTAGGTTTTCACATATCGGTTGTCTTACATCTCTCAATTACTTAAACACTTGGGTTATTGGAATCTTAAATTGTGTAAGTCACCTCCTCTTTTTGTGGATGGGCTTGTCTTGATTCTAAGCTTTTCCCAATTGGTACATTCGTTCCTGACTTTTCTTTCCATGAATCATCCTCATGCTTTGGCTGTAATATCCTATCTATATTAGGATATAGGTTTTTGAGCTATTTGAGCATATAACTTACTTTTATTTTTGTACTCGTGAGCCTTTTTTCTAATATCACGAACTTTTCTTCTAGGGCTGCAATCATATCTAAGCATGTAAGTGTTTATTAATAAATAAATCTTCCCTCCCAAAAATCCCCAATGAAGGCTCATTAGGTCGGTTTTTTTCATTAAGGCTTTCTTCACTAAAAAACCAGTTAATATAACTATAGTACAATAAAAGAAAAATAATACAAAAAGCCGATTAATTAATTTTTAATTTTTATATAGTTAGCGCATTAGGCTTCCCTAATAGAGTCACTAATTCTTTTGAACCCTATTTCATTTTCTTTAATTTAATCTATATTAAACCCAGCCCACTTAATATAAATTACTTGATATTAACTTAACGAATATTTTTCTTTAAAAAAAATATTTAAAAAAATTGGAGTTGCCAACTAGTTAATCTATTAAAAAATGAAATTAGGGTTTTTAGTCTGATTCACATATTTTCTTAAAAAAATAATTTTAGAAAATTAACCAGAAAAACTAAGTTCGGGAGCTAACCTATTAAGATTAAGTTACTATGAAAAAAAAAAATAATAGGCTTTATTTTTATATTTTTATAAAATTACTAAGATATGTACAAATATGAAAAATTTAACTAAAATGAATTTTTTATTACGAATTTTTCAAGAATTTTTTTTTTAGTTTTTATACGATTGCCTAAAAAATACCTACATATCTACTAGTCGGGATCAAATCAATGTATTTCTTTTTAGAAAATATTTTGTAGGTGGATCTTTTTAGATTTGAAAATCGAACTAGATTTATGTTTACGTAACTATTTATATTATTTTTTAAAAATCTAATTTCACAGATTTAAGAAAATGATAACTAACTAAATCTCTTTTTAAAAGCTTTAGTTAAGATTTTTTTATTGAGAAAATCACTATTTATCGAAAAAATATCTTTTCTAAACTCTATATGCAAGATATGTATTTAGATACGTATCTTCTTCGAGAATACGGATCTTAGATAAAAAATGTGTGATTTCTCAAAAAATGTAATTTTATTAAATTTATTCAAAATTCAAATTATCTAAAAAAATGTAGTGAGCAATAAGAAAAAAATAAAAAACCTAAACTAAAGAAAACCAAATTAGTAAAATAATTAATTAACTACAAAAAACACAAATAATTAATTAAATAAAGAAAAAAAATTTTATTACTTAAATTGGTCAAGTCGCGTGTGATCAACATGTTCATATTGATTGTGTTGTGGCTATTTGGACTACATTCACATGTTCGGTGTATGTATTGGTTATGTGCATGTACGATAATAGTAGAATTTGATTGCGTGCGATAGTGTCTGAATTGTGGAGCGATTTGTGTATGCGTTGTGTATATGGTCATGTACGGTGCATTGGTGTATGGTTGGATGTGTAAGTGGCCAAGTGAAGTCAAGTGAGAGAGACTGTGTGTAGTCGTGTGTTATAGTAAATGTGGTGAGAGAGTGTTGAGTGCAATCGTGACTGAATGTATGTGAGTGTGCGTTGTGGCTGAGGGACGTATGTCAGTGTGTGGTCTAGTGTGTGGCAAGTGGGTGACAGGGTAGGGAACAGCTATGTCAATGTGTGTATGTTTCATGTTGCGTGGAGCCAGGGATAGTATGATGTTGTATCATGTTGTCGGGAGGGAGACAATGTAAAAGAACTGTTTGTGTGTGTTTTGTTTCAGCGAGAGAGTGTGTCGATGAGTTGTGTGTAAGGGAGTGTATCATGTACTAGCGTGTGCTGATTGTGTTGACCGAGTGAGTTAGTGGGGGACGAGGCTTGTGAGTGATTGGAAGAGTGTAGTGGAGCGCTTGCTGCAATGATTGAGTGTTTTGTGAGTATTTGTGTATGTGGCTGTGACGTAAGTGTTAAGAAGATGTGTTTGGATGATTATATTTGTAGGGATTGGATGTAGATTGTGTTCGTCGAAGTGGGCATTGGCTTGTGAATTTGGTTTTTGTGACTGTATGAAGTGTGTAATTATAAAAACATTTTAAACTTCACCGTTGAATCGCTATTTATAAACCATACAACTGAATTTTTCGTGTATCTTTAGATCTATATTTGATTTCAACAAACTTTAACTACGGAAGATACGATAATGAATCTTAGATACAGAATATACGATTTAAGTTCTTTAAAGATTTAACTTAATTTTTAGAAATCCTATATTGCTTTGGGCTTTCTATTTTTCGGGTCCGACCCAATCTAACTTGATATATTTCAATAACCTATTTAATAAATTCTAAATCTATTTTAATCTAATATAAATTAAAGAAAAATCCTTTTTTATATCGGATTGGAATAAAAAATATTTTAATGAACCCAGATCCTTTAACAATTTTAGAATTCATTAAATTGAATACACGTAATTATCCGACTCAACCCTAAACGACTTGACTTAATTTAAATCGATTCTAATTGATTCGATACAACTTGATACTTTATTTTTATTATTTTTTAATTTTAATTTAATTTAATTTAATTTTTTTTTTTCAAACTTAGTTCAATAAAAATACTAAAATAAAATAGTAAGTTTTATTTAAATTCAATTGTTGCCACATTTTCAACTGCGATAGCAACTTGTCAGCCAGCTTGGTTCTAAAAACTTTCAGCCATGTCCGTGTTTTGTCCAGCAATAATAATTGGAAGCAATGCGATCTCCACGCAACTAACTTGTGCAGCCCAATCACTTGCTCAAACGTGGTCCAATTCCTGTCCATTAAAATTTGACCCAGTACACTTCCATCAATCCAAACGCCAACCAATTAAACTTGAAAGGCAATCCGTCCAGGAATTCAAGTTCAGCCCCACGTTGAGTTCAAGATCACACCTACTGAAGTAAAAGCTACGGCCACTCTCGCCTGCCTTAGATTACAATCCTTTTTACATTTTAAAATAAAAAAAATGATTTTTTTTTCATTTTTACTTATATATGTAAATTAATCATTAATTTTTTATTTAATCTATTTTAATCATCAATATTTTATATTTAAGTAAACGTTAAGGATTTTTTTATATTTACATGGATGGATTATATATTAACACGTATTTGTAGTAACGGAAAATTTAATAGAGTTAATTGAAAGATTTATTTGATACGATTTGAAAAGGTTTGAAACTCATATGGACTAAATGAATAGTTAATAATTGATTCGTAGAAACGTGAAATATTAAGAATTTTTTCCTACTTTTCCTTAAAATAAAATGGAACGGGGAATGCATACGATTATGCTTTAGGAAATGATTATTATTAAAAACATTTTAAAATTTTTTATTTTATTATTTACTTTATATAATTTTTTTATTACAAAGAACATCTATTTCATGTTTACTTCATTTATTAATTATAGTATTAAATTGAAAATATAACTAAAAATATTAATTTGTATTTAGTCAAGCTATTTGAACATTTTATTTATTCTATAGAGGGAATAAAAATACTACCATTTCTTCTTTAATAACTATTCCCAAATTATAAAAAGAGCAACATATCATCTGTTAGCTCTCTTTATCTCATGCAATGACCAACCTTTCTCCCCCTATACCTCTAGCTAGTTTCCTCAACTAACAACTCTACTTAATAAAAAGAAAAGGCATTAAAAATTAAATGAATTTTATAGATAACACCTTATATTCCACACTTCAGATGAATGCGGATAATCACCCTCTGTCCAACGCGACTAACTAAGCCATGCCAAAATCACCGAAAACAACCCCAAACTTAAGATCACAAAATGTCAGCGGTCTTAAGAAATTTTATTTGGATGTCACAGGCACTATCATTCCATATGCTTATGGAAAAATTTTCATTTATTTGATAGCAACGGAGATATGGATGAGGATCAAGAGGTCATTGAAGATGATAGTCCAGGAAATGGAAGTTCTGAATTCGATCAACAGAATGGAGTACTACCAGAAGGCACTAAAAAATTTCTTTTTCCCTACACGAGAAACATACGTTAAGGCAGCCTTGGAAGAATGCTATTATTGTTAAGGTATATGGTTAGACAATCATATACCCAATTCTTCTACTGAAGATGGAGGCTCCCTCAGGAAGCTAGCAAATGAATTTACCATGATAAATTTGGGTATGGAATTTTACACTATAATCTTCCAATCAGTAGATGATTTACATATGGTTATCCAAAATGGACCTTGGTTTATTGCGGGCAGCTATGCAACCGTCCGTAAATGAAAACCAAATTTTCAGGCGTCTCGTGCAACTTTTGACGCAGTTGCCATTTGGATTTGTACTCCAGAACTTCTGTTTGAATATTACTTTTAACGCTATGTTTGGATTGAAAGAAGGAAATGGGAGGGGAGGAATTTGGAGGATAAGTTTTGCTTTTTCATTAATTTGGAAAGAGAAGGAAAGGGAGAGAGGATAGATTTAGGGAATAAAGCTTTTTCTTGGGCTCATTAAAAAAATAATCCTTCCCAAATTGAAGAGGATTAAGAAGAAATTCTAATAAAACGATAAATTTACCTTTCAAACAAAAATACTTTTTTTCTTCTTTTTTTTTTTAACGTATAAGGACTTTTGTGATATTTTGATATAGTAAAAATTATATTATTAAATTTCTTTCCTTTTTTTTTTCTCTTCTTAATCAAACAAAAAAATTTATGATATTTCCTTTTAGTTTTCTTTCCCTCTAAATCTTTTTCTCGTCCCAAACATAATGTAAGAGTGCCCTTAAAAAAAATTGGAGAGGTTAATGGTCCAGTATTACTTTATGATCCGGTCATTTTAAACACCAAACGAGGTCGATTTGCACGATTGTATATTCAAATTAATTTAGAAAAGCCCGTAATACATACGTTAATCATAAATAATCTTCTTACAAAGTGCAATATGAAGGGTTAAAAAATTTATGTTTTACGCCTTAATGTGACTTTGGAGCACGTAAGACGGGCATGGCAAGATGGGGATTACTAACAACAACACAGGAATACCTCATGACAATACTAATAATACGAATTTAACATACATTTTTTTAAGGTTATTTAGTAATATTTTAGATCTTAATTACGTTATTTTGGGCTTAATCCGCAATAAACTGGGGTCTATTCTTGACAACCATATGTATTGGATGATTGGAAGATTTTAGTGTGAAATCCCATACACAAATTTATCATGGTAAATTCATTTGCTAACTTCCTCAGAGCCTCCATCTTCGGTAGAAGAATTGGGTATGTGATTAGCTGACCATATACCTTAACAATGATAGCATTCTTCCAAGGTTGCCTTAAAATATGTTTCTCGCATGGGGAAAAAGAAAATTTTTTTTAATGCTTTCTGGTAGTATTCCTTCTTGTTGATCGAATTCAGAACTTTTATTTCTTGGACTATCATCTTCAGTGACCTCTTGATCCTCATCCATACCTTCATTGCTATCAATTAAATGAAAATTTTTTCCATAAGCATATGGAATGATAGTGGATTTGACATCCAGATAAAATTTCTTAAGACCGCTGACATTTTGTGATCTTAAGTTTAGGGTTGTTTTCGTTGAGTTTGGCATAGCTTGCTTAGTCGCGTTGGGCAGAGGGTGATCATCCGCATCCATATGAGGCATGGAATATATCATAAAATTCATTTAATTTTTAATGCTTTTTCTTTTTGTTAAGTAGAGTTGTTAGTTGAGGAAATTAGGTAGAGGTACAGTTCCTAAACGGCCAAACCTGAACCTTAATGGAGTTGTCCCAACTCACGTACGTGAACGACCTGATAATTCCTGCAGAACAAACACCACAGATTCGCCTTTATGTGACTTCGGAGCACATAAGATAGGCATGGCACGGTGGGGTTCTACTAACAACAACACGGGAATACCTCATGACAATATTGATAATACAAATTTAATATATTTTCTATGGTTATTTAGTAATATTTTAGACCTTAATTAGGTTATTTTTACGTTATTTTGGGCTTAATCTATTTAAATTTCATTTTCGAGAATTTATAGAACATTTTATGAAATTTTTAAGGTTTTTAGTAATTTTTTGAGTAATTTGAAATAAAAGCATAGATCATGGAATGAAGTAAAGGAAATTTAGATGAGAATTGAGTAAAGAAAGAAATTAAATAAGGATTACGGTTATGGTCCTCACACGCATTCTATTCATCAAGTAATTTCTTCAAATTTGAAGTTTTTATATGTAAAACAAGAATCTGCCCTGCCATCATAGCCGGGTACCTAGGATACGGTCATCATATGATGAGCAAATTTTCCATTTTTTATAGCGAATTTTTTATTTTTTGACATGTAATATTTAATGAATATTCTATTTTATAAAATTTCTCTTTGTAAATCTAGCTTTACTCCTAATAAATAAATCCTTAAACTTAAGTTTTTATAAAGAGCCCCCTTTCGGTAGAATTGTAGTCTAGAATATTGTTAAAGGTCTCTCAATTACTTCTCGCTTTCTCTAAATTACGTTATTTTTTTCTTTTAAATCATTCTTGGTAAATTATTATTGAAATTCAATTTTCTTTGTAACAACTTTTCTTTTTTTTTTTTCTATGATATTATTTTTTAATGATCTAATTATGCAGAGTATCATGCCTTCAATTAGAATTTACCATGGTTGCTAATTTGATATCTGAGTTTGCTATAGAATTGTAAGACCCGCAATAAATAGACAAGTGTAATTAGAAGGGGTTCAGTGCGCTAAGAGATTAGGTATTAAATCTTTTTGAATTAGGGTAACCTAATTGTAAGATCTAGGTTCTTAATGTGATCTTACAACACTTTATTCAGCAGCAATATAGGTAGCAAGGGTCTCAAGGTTAGGAATTAGTTAAAGATGCGAGTATAGTTAATTTAGAATCTGATTAGGAATAGGATTAGGAATTTCCATAGGAATAGGATTAGGAATTTCCATAGTCAAGAGAATAATTAAGATTGCAATGTTGCATGGAATTCAAGAGTAAATAATAACAATTTATTAAGGATAATGTCTTCTTTATTTTCATTGCATCATGCTTCTTATTTTTTTTATTAATTTTAGTTTTAATTAGTTTTGCTATTTTCATTGTTTTTATTTATTTTATTATTCTTACTTTATCAATCTTTATTCATCTTTCTTATTTAATCACGATTATCCTTATATTATAAAGTTAGATAATTGAAAGTTTTAGGTAAATTGTCAAGTAACTTAGGTTCTCACACATTGATTCCTAATGGGATAGATACTTGGACTCACATTTGTTTTATTCTTTACTATAACTTGACTAGGTGTATTTGCTTGCTATTGATTAAGTTTTTGGCACCTTTATTGGGAAGCTAAACTAGTAACCTAGATAGAATTAGCAAAAACCCTAGCTTCTAATTATTCTAACACTCTTATAATAATCTTTCTTGCGATTCTTTCAGTATTTTCTTAGTAAGCTTTTAACTAGTTAAGTGTGCAAGTATTAATTAGGGAATTACATGAAGGAATGGATTTAACTGTTGAGTCAACGATGTAAAACAATAGCGCCCTTTAGGTGGCAACCTAAGTTTGATTTGGTTTATTTTCATTGTTTTATTTATTTTTGTTATCTTGTCATAAGTCGATTCAAGTATCGAATTTTAAATTAGTGTTGCCTTGCTTTGAACAATTTCTTCATCTAATAACACTTATTGATTCTTTGTTGTAATAGTGGATTTAAAGTTTTCATCCAATTGATATTTGATTCGTTTTATGCTTTAATTTGTTCTTACATTAGGTTTTTCTAAGGCCATTGTAGAAATCAAATATGAGGAACCAAAATCGCATGAATTGAAGGCTTGGAGAAGAATATGGCCAAGGTCTATGCCTGTAGACCTAGCATGTATTCCCGTTATAGAGAATTTCATGAGAAATTTAAAAACAAAACATGGATGAGAGGTCCATGGAAGGTAAGGAAAAATAAAACATAATATGGACCACGGTCGAACTACATGATAGTGGATTGTGCTCATGGTTTGGTAAATTTAAAGATCACAAGAAAAACAATCTAATTTCATTCTCAATGCCTCTTTCTCTCTCTACATGCACCTTCTCCTTTATTTCTCTCTCTATACATTAAATCATCACAAAACACCACTATCTAACACCATACTCTATAAAATCAAGGTACATGCATAATCTCTCCTTAGTTATTTTCTTAGATCCATAATTAGATTGTTTGAAAATGTGATTTTTGATGAGGGTTTTATCCTTGAATGCATGTGTTTAAATCTTAAATTTTAGGAGTAATTTAAGAATTCTAGTGTAATGAAATGTATTTTCCATACGATATTTGCTAACAACTCCATGAAAAGTTAGCATACAATTAGGCGAGTTGTTAAAGGGTATTCAACCGGTTGAACTCGATAGGAATTATAAAAGAACTCGATAAGAAACCTGATCAGGAAAAAAATATATATTAATAAAAATATTTACTCTTTACTTATGCAATATGCATATTTTATACAAATTTTATATTGTACAACGTATTTAATTCTTAGTTTTTATTATTATGCGTTTTAGTAAATATAATTTACTTTTATTTAACTTCTTCCTTTTTATTTTCTTCCTTATCTCATTAAACCCTATAAAAACCTACTCTTATAAGGTCTTTTGAATCATACAAAAACTTATCCCTATAAGGTTTTAATAGGGTTTTGAAAAATAACAAACTCTATACGGGTGGGTCTAGGTTTCACAAAGCCTACCCGATTGCATCCTTAGAAAAAGTACATGTTTGTTAAGGATTGCAGATGAGAGAGTGAAAAAATAGTCGAGGAAAGTGATGGGAAAGTGTCAGAAAGTGATTGGATTTGTGGTTAGAACTATTCTTGCTTTGTAACATATGCTGAAATAATGAAACTTGTTGATGTTGAAATTTTTTGTGTAATTTTTAATCCATAAATTTTTAGAAATTATTCACATGGATTTATTTTTAGCACATGTCCTAAATTTGTGTTAGAATTATGAAATTTGGAGTTAGTAATTACATTATCAAATTGTGAGAAAACAAGTTTCAATCCTTGAATAATAATGTCCATTGTCAATTGAGAATATAAAATTATAGGTCAAAGATTGAAAACTATTGTCTTTTTAACCTATTGATTTCATTAATCTATGTTTTGAGAAATTAACATGCCACTATTTTAAGAATCTCTCATATTAAGTAAAGTTTGAAGAATTTGCATATATTGAATGCTAATATTTTTATCGATAAGATTATGTAACTAGGACTTGATCAACTATATAAGTGCATTAATCGGTGATTTTAGGAAAACTAGCATTATACTATACAAATCTTTTGTTAATTTAATTGTTACCTAGGTTGCTTAGTGAGTAAACTAGCAATTAAATAGGGATGATAATTGAGCTTTATTAGTTTCTTTAATTAGCTACTTTTATATCACATGAATTGCTCTTTGTATCAAATTTGAATTCCTTTTCCTTTTTGATTGCAGAAAAATGCCTCAAGAGAAGCACATATACTATAAGAACTCTAGCTTACTTACTACACACCCGCTTCTTTAATTTTGCCTTTTGTGGTAGCAAGAGAGAAACTCTTGCCTTTCTTAGAAAGAATTTGGTGAATTTGCTTCTTTTAATTGGGTGACATTAGCTCGAACTAGCTATAAAGTCAGAATTAGACAATTGATAAAATTTGAAGGATGGGACTAGCTATTAACAATCCATGAGCCAGTATATAAAGAGTTGGCTTTAGAATTCCTTAGTACCTTTGAGTTAAGTACTGATAACCTCTCTCTAAGTAGGTAGAATTCCATTCACTTTAGATGTTTTAGCCATGAAATCAACAATTGATGATTTAGACATCCATATGGGTTTATACTTAGCTAATTTTATTAGAAGGGGGCAATATATGAAATTGCCTTATAAATTGCTTTAGGGAGTACTTGAAGTAGTTTTCTAGGGTGACTTAACTTTAGGGAGAGGAACTTATAATCTAGGGAAGTCAAAAGCTTCAAATCTGAATGACCTTACTTTAAGACTAATTTATTATGTTCTAGTTAGGAATTTGACAGGCAGAGGAAATAGGCAAGGAGTTGTGAATGAAAGAAACATTTTATACTTACATAGTTTTGCTAAGAATTGGCCCATCAATTTGGTTGTTAGGATAGCTTAGTTTCTTAAGACTCGAGCTACTGATGGGCATGCTAAGTTTATTTTTGCAAGTTGTTTCATCACTTGCTTAAGTTTACATGGCTTACCTAATACACTTCACATGTGAACATTGAATCCCAGTATCCTTCTCACATATAATGCCACTAAGGCCATGTAGGTCTTACCATTACTTGAAGTCCCACTTGAGCCAATTGGTGAGGCTTCTTCTTCTTCATCTTCATAGCAACAAGATGTGGTTCATCTTCTTCAATGATCAAACTAATAAAGAAGTTTATGGGAAAGATAGTGAAAAAGTAAATAATCTTAACATACAAGGTCGATAACACTTTAAAGAGGTGAGACTCAATCACGAAACACTTGAAGATGCAGCTATCATCACCACCTCCAATGCTAGAGCCTAACTTAGAAGAAGAGTTAGATGCAGATTGTGAAATTGAGGAATAGGATGGTGATGAAGATGAAGAATGAGTCTTTCTTGCATTTTTATTTTTAGAAGACTTGGTTTGATGTTTCTTTTATTTTGAATGACTGTAATAGTTTAAATACTATTGCTATCTTTTTCCTAAATAATTGTTTCTATATTGTCTATGTTTTGACGGTTCTATAGAAGACTAACATTCGGTATTTGACTTAATATTAGCAGTTTTATTTAGCTTATTTTGTCTAGTCTAACTTTTTCTTTTCTTTTTTTAGTTAACTTATTTCTTTTAAACAAAAAAACTTTGTGAGTATAATTAGTCAAAGGAACTTAGCATATGTACTTTAAAATTTTCAAGAATCAATGTCGAAAACTAGGAAAGTTCTAGTTTCTTTCCCTTTGTTATTTCTATTTTTCCACCTACTTGAATTTTTGAATTGCCTTATATTATGTACATTGAAGACAATTTACAACTTACGTATGTGTGTAAGAGGGAGAAGTTTAGATTATGTATACTAAGATTATTAGATACACATTTAAATTTTTGAAAAAAATATTAAAAAATTTGTATCCCCTAAATAAGCAAGCAAAATTATTTTTTGAATTTGTCTAATCCTTTTTGAATTTGGAATATTTTGCTGAATTTAAATGATTAAATCTATAGAATTCAAAGTTATCCTTATCTTAAGCTTAGACTTACACTCGGGGTTATGATAGATATGAATAGGTTAAGGAATGGTTATCTTGATTTCTAAGCGTAACAATTAAATAGATAAAAAAAATTGTTAAATATTGGTATATATCGATCTTGATTTCTTAGAAAAGTAAGACTCTTTCTTGTTGTCAATCGTAAAAAAAAAAAAAAGTTGAAGTTGTTAAGGATCGGCTTCGGTCCTTAAAAATAGCTAGGTGCCTTCCTATTAACAATTGCTAGGTAATTAAAAAAAGCCAATTGTAAAAAGAAAAGAATAATTAATTGAAGTTGTTAACGATCGGCTTCGGTCCTTCAAGTGAGCAAGGTATCTTCCCACTAATAACTGTTATGTAATTAAAAAAGCTAAGTCAGTAAGGATTAGCCTTGTTTCTTTAGAAAAGCGAAGTATTTTCCCAATGTAAGTCAAGCTTCAAGAAGAAAAATCAAATTGAATTGATAAGCCTCTTAGTGAAAATTGAAAGAAAGGATAACCAAAGGATGAATTGATGTAATATACATTCGGTCTAATTTTTTAAGTAAAAAATAATTTAGGAAGATTTCAATCGTCTTAAGTTAGAGTGAGGAAATCTTTACAACTTCTTCTTAATTAATTTATGTCTGTTTTTATCTCTAATTTAGTTTTTGCTTAAATATTGTGGCTAGATTGATCATTGAAATTTAGTAAGTTTCAATTTGTTATTATTTAGGTATTTTAAATGCATTGTAAAGATTAAAAAAAAAAAATTCTAATTCGGAGAAATTTTTATTAAGCAATTAAAATTTTGAGGGTGCACTTTTCTAAGATTTGTAATTAATCGTCTTGTCTTTGAAATATTTTTTTCGTTTTTCATTATTTTGCTTGAAGATAAGCAAAAGCTTAAATGTGAGGAAATTTGATAATTGTGATTCAGTATACATTTTTTATGGTTATTTAGTGCTATTTAAAAGCATAATTAGATTACTTTTATCTTATTTTAGGCTTAATTCGTTTAAGTTTCATTTTCAGGGACTTTCAAAGTATTTTATGAAGTTTTGAAGGTTTTTAGTAATTTTTAGAGTAATTTGAAGCAAAAGCATTAATTATGGAATGAAGCAAAAGAAGTTCATATGAGAATCAAGCGAAACAAGAAGTTCAGTAGGGACTATGGCCATGGTCTCCACATGTGTTCCATTCATCGAGTATTTTCTTCAAATTCAAAGTTTTCACATGAAGAACAAGAGTATGCCTAGCCACTACGATTGTATGCCTAGGGCGTGGTCACCATATGATGAATAAATCTTCTATTTTTGAAGCAAATCTTCTATTTTTAAACATAAAATATTCAATGAATCTTTTATTTTGTTAGGTCTCTTTTTGTAAACCTAACCTTACTCCTTATAAATAAATCCTTAGGATTAGGTTTTCATAGAAAGTCCCCATTGGGTAAGATTGTAGTTTAGAATATTGTTAGGAGTCTCTTAATTACTTCTTTCTTTCTTTGAATTATGATGTTTTTTCTCTTTATAATATTTTTTTTCTTTCTATGATATTATTATTTGATGTTCTAACTACGTAGAGTATAATGTTTTCAATTAGTATTTATTGGGTGTAGGCATCCCCTTTTTTCCCCATGTTATCTTAAAGTTCCCAAATGAAAGGCCTTATTTTAGAAAAACGCAAAAAAAAAAAAAAGAAAAGTTTGAAAAATACAAAAATAAGGAAAAAATATAAGACAATTCAAAAAATAAAATATTTGGAAAAATATAAAAATAAGAAAATGGAAAAAAAAAAAATTAACATACATGATTTTGGAGAAATATGGGTAGTTAGGTTTCATTTCAAGGGTCTTTTAGTTCTTTAAGGTCAAAGGGCTCAATTAAAAGTCAAATAGGTATATGTGATTTAATAGAATCACAATTTCTTAGTAAAAATGGGCATTTTATTGAAAAGTAAGTTTTGATTAAGTTTGACTTACTTATTTTTCAAAATATCATCAAAATAAACTATTTAAGTTAAACGTAGCTTCAAACATCGCCTCAATCGGACTTAAATTAAATATTTTATGATCAATTTAAGTTTTAAGTGAAACTGAGCACTAAACGGATCTGTGTCTATAATTATATCAAATCAATCTATTTTTGAAAATAATTTTTCACATATGCCTAATAGATTTAATAATTAAATACGAGGATGAATTGGTTTTTCCAAACTCAAAAGGCTTAGACTGATTTTAAGGCTTGATGTTCGCTAGGACTTCTATTAAAAATACATGCAAAAATGGGTTAAATATTATTTTTGGTAAAACATTAAAAGAATCAAGCAATAACTTAGTTGATTAAAACTTTAGGCTACAACGTGACAAAAATCAGTAATTACAATATATCTTTTATTTTCTTCTTTCACCTATACACTTGTCCATCCCTAATTGGTACATGCATCCATGTCATTCACTACAGCACCATGTCATTGTGACCTCATCCCCCATGTCACCATGTAATGTCGTCGCTATGGCATCATGTCATCGCTACATCAGTTGCCATGTTGTCTAATACGTTGCCACATCATTGTCATGTCAACCACCACATCATCACCACATCATTTCTAAGTATGGTAGGTACACTCTTGGCAAATTTTGATCATGCTTTTCATGCATTGCTTTGAATTTAGCATTAGATATTGTCTAAATTTGTTTGCTTACTTTGAGCTTAAACATGGAAAAAAATCATTCCATATTTAATATTTTCCATCATTGATTCAACTATGATATCTATAAAAAAAAATTACTTTCTCTCTCAATGCTACTTGCAACCAGTGCCAAAACACTAGGAAATCGTCCTGTTATAGTCACTGTCTGATCTAGGATAGGAAATTCTATAGTTTTTTCTTATTATTATTACGATTATTTTATCGGTTCATTTGTTTATTTGAATTTATTAATTAAATAAATTTCTTTGTTTTCTAACTCTTTTTTCTTTTCTCTCTTCGCTGCTTTCAACCATCATCGAAGTTATGTGAAGCCACCTTGCCGACACTTTCTCTCTCTCATGTGACTTACATGACTTGCCTTTAACTCACGTGTGACCCATTTTGACCTAGGATTGATCTTCTTCTTTTTTTTTTTTCTTTATTAGTTTGTATGTTTATTAATTCTAGGGGTAGGTACATGTGTAGTCCCCAAATATTGTAGGGTAACCACCTCTTAGGGATGAGTAGGGCTTACATTTAATAATAAAAGAAATCATAAAAGTAAAAGTTAGATTAGGTGGCTTATGTGGTCTCGGAATGTTGTGGGCTAATCATCGCCCTTGGGACTATGAAGGCCTACTAAAATAAAAATTAATAAAATATAAAATAAAATAAAAAATGAAAAATAATAAATGTTATTTTTTTTATAAATCACTAGGTTTAACAATAAATAAGATTTTTCTCAAATAATTTTCTAGAAGTAAGGTTCTTTGAAAAAGAAATTCCTTAAATCATTAAATCATTTTCTATGGAGTTTGTGAAACCCAAATTTTCACTTAGTTTCTTTGAATGGATAATTTAAGGTGTCAATAAAACTAACTTGATTGATGTAGAAATTTATAAGTAGGCTTGAGAAATTAGTTGATGAGGTCTCGTGAACTCAGATATTAAAAATATAATAAAATAATAATATAGATAAAATAGTGTAACTTAACTAAATTACATATTATTTATTGTAATTTCATAGAAAAAGCTTCATTAATTGGAAAATTTTTGGAGATAAGTTATATATGTAATAAAATTATTATGTACATAAAATTACATGTAGAATATATATATGTGTGCACTATGAGTAATTATTACGTATAGATAAATACCCATAATTAACCAAAATATCTAAAAAACTACATTTTAAGCCAAATAAGCTAAATAAATTTATTAAAAAATTTAACAACACTTATAAAACATCAAGGGAAGCTGGATTATATTTGCTTTAGGCATGCGAAAAGAAATGGCTAGGTGTTAGGAAATTAGATAGCTTAACTATGCAATTAGGTTAGTATAAAAGCATAAATTACTTGAAGGGAGAGAAAGAAAATTTGATTTCAATGACTTTCAAGCTCTAAAAAATTCCAAAAACACTCCTCAAAATTCATACATGTAGGGGGGAATTTAAGAAAAATAGAGTTGGATTTTAGAGATTAAAGGGTTGAATTTATAAAAAATATACAAAATTGAGTGTAATTTGGGCTTTATGATGTTCGATGGCTTAAGGAGTCGTTGGGAACTAGTTGCCACCACCAATCAATAGAGGAGGCCGCATTTGGGCTAGGATAAATTGGTGGTTGCCGCTAGTGGCTAGAGTGTAATCTTCTAATGAGTGTCCTAAAAACTATCGATTTAAAAAAAAAAATTTAAAAATATTAATGTAATCTAGAAAATTATAGAAAAATTTATTCCAAAGTAATTTTATGTGTAGAATTTGCAAAAAATGTTATTTTGTATAAATTTAATAGTTATATTACATGTCCTTAAGAAATCAACAAAACCGAACTATTTTCGATGTTGAATTAAAGTGTCCAAATGATGTAGTTTCTAACCCTAAATTTTTCTACAAACTTTTCTATACTTATATTGAAATATTATGAAAATATTTTTCACAAAACTATTTTTCATAATTTTTTAGCTCTAAATTATGATCAAAATGATTATTTTGGTAAAAACTAGTGTATTTTTCCTTAGGTTCTTACTTAAATTCTAAGTTTCAATGATTAATGGAATATTTATTGTATACCAGAGCTATTGAATTGGGTTTTTGGGGAAGAGTACAGAAAATCAACAATATGCTCTTAAATGTATGGTATAGTGGTATGTAAACTTTATGAATTGGTCAATTATGATGTCTTACTTAAGGACTTTAGGATGTAATGAGAATGAGAAGTATTGGTTGAAATGTTACTTTGGTTATTTATGCTTGAGTTTGGGTACAAAAGTGGATAAATCAATAGGTTGTATGTAACTTGAGCTTGGACAAAGGATAACTCAAAAGATGTTAAGGGAAAACATTTTACTAAATATTTACTTAGAAGTTAAATCGGAGGCAAGATTATGAGTGAGTGGTGAAACAGGGGAAGGCTCAGAGACTGAGTTAGAGGGCAAACTGTTAAGAAATTTGAAATTAGTTAGGCTCAGAGGGTAGCATAGAGGGTATCTTAGCAAAATATCTAAAGTTGAGTAGATTATATGACTAGTTCAGAAGGTGACTTAGAGGGTATTTGGAATGAAAACACATGAATGTGAGCATTCAGAAGCTGCCTTAGAGGATATTCATAAGAAATCTTGAATACTCATGAAATTTAGAGGTTGATTCAGAAGTTGGTTTTGTTATGCACTCTTATTCTAGTAAGGCTCAAGGGGTAATTAGGCTTCTCAGCGTAAAAGTTTCATAGCTGATTTTACTTAGAACTTAGCTCAAAAGGTATTAAAGGTATAATTCATTAACGAAATGACTCTAACTTCCTATACTTATGCCAACATAACTTATAAATTAAGTTCCAAATCAACCTAGTTTCTAGGGAGATGAGCAAATAAATGGTTTCTCATTTCTTATATAGTTACTAGAATAATAAATTGACTAAATATATAGGGAATTCTCCAAGGTGTGACAAGTGAATAACCAAGTTAGTGAGCAACTAAGTTCCAGGTAAGTGGGATCTGTGCTTTATTGCACTTTGAAGTATTATTTAAGGATAATTGGAGACCTTAGTATATGTCTTGGTTGTGATCGTAAGTTAGTTTGTTATACATATACAATGTATGTGCTTAAATACTGTTTTGCTATTTAGAGTGCTGGCCTTTACATGTTGGTTGCATTACGATGTTGCTTTATTAAATCGCTTGATTATCCCAAAAAGCAAACTAACTCAAACTCAGCTTAATTTCTAATTGAATATGCATCACAATCTATTAAGAGTACAACTAGGATTCTCGGGCTAAACATAGACCCTTTTATGAGGATAGTTGAAATAGTCTTCTTCCAATCCTTAGTCATATTAAGTCACAGGAGAGGAGGTCGCGGCAAGGTTAGGGGACTGTAGTTCAAAGTGAAGTCTCGGGTGGAGTATGTTCTTTATTACATAAGTCTTGATTTGGTTTCAATCTATAAAGTATGCGGCATTAAACTCGTTAACTTGGATTAGAGTGGGTACAATTTCTTTGATCTTATGATAGATTAGATAATGTTATACGATAATATTTGCTTGTACATAGATAGCATTTAACTAAAATTGTTTAAAAATCTTGGTTGCTCAATATTAGATATGCGCTATTATCTTTGTCCCACTTACTGAGCAAGTTTTCACTTATTCTTCTGTGATTGTTTTGCAGGTTCCTTGGTAGATACATCAATACTGCTCTAAGTAAAGATTAGAGAACAGGGCTGAGGAGTAAGATTTAAAACTAATGGATTGAATTCTTATTTATTTGTAGGTTGTACAAACTTATAGGGAAATTAATAGGGTATCCACTGGTGACTTTCTAGTTTTCAACTTTGGATATTGATACTATGACTTATAAACCTGTGAACTTTTATAAATCCTGTACTAAATACTTTATTTACTCAGATTAATTTAATTCTTAAAACTTTTTGTTAAAAGTTGAGATTTTATACTTCATATGATTTATAAAGCTTGCTTTTCTAGAACATTTAAGACATAAAATTATTTTTGGAAGTTATTTTGAAAAGTTACATCACAGGTTGATATCTATTAAATTTAGAATTGGATGGCTCAAAGCGGTGGAGTGCTAAGCGCCATATGTAAGCTATATCTACGTTAGTAGGTAAAGTGGTTAGCTTCTAGGTAAAGTGGTTAGCTTCTAGGTTAAATTGGTTTATACGGTATGGCTATTACAACTATCTGGTTTTAGGCATGATAGAGTTCTTCTTAAAAGATGAATATTTCTTTTTCTTCTTGAATAGATACTGTAAGCTTTTATGAAAAGAAAAATAAAAAAAAAAATGAACTGCAGTATCCTTTAGGAAAATATGTTTTTAGTAGAAAAAAAGTAATATCAGTTAAGAAAATGTTTTCAAAAAAAAAAAAAAAATTCAATCAACCTTTTTTAAAAAAGAAATTAGAATCAATTAGGTTTTTTTTTTTTTTTTTTAAGTTAGCACAAATAAAATTAAGGTCCTTTCTTAGAATTTTTTCAAAATTAAATAAATGGGTTAATGATGTAAACTTGGCTTGTTTTCAAAATTAAAAACAACCAAACCACTAAAGTATTACAAAATAGAACTACGATGGTTTAATTTTAATAATGGATATGTATGTACCTATGAGGCGACTATAAAAAAATAAAAAATTTATTTTCCCTTTCCTTTATTAGAAAATAAAAAATTTTCAAAAAATAAATAAAGCAAAAAATTAAAATATTTAAAATAAAAAAATTTAAAGAAATTTGTTTCTTTTAAGTTTAAGAGGTATTTTAAAAGTTATGGCCCAATTTAATATTTTAAATGTGATAACCTTATGGTTTTAATAGGTTAGCCCTGAGCCTGATTTTCTTTGGTTTTTTTGAAACTTTTCAAAAAAGTTTTCAAAACGTAGATTGATAGCTAAATTAGAATCAAGCAGTATAATTGGTTCTAATTTACTCATTTTTTCTAGTTTTAGGTTTTATTAGGTAGCGACTCCAATTTTATGAAACTACAAAAAGTCATTTTTTCTTAATTTATGTTGAGGGTTTAAATTAAATAGGTATAGGGTTTAGTTTTAAACCAAGTTAAGAAAAAAAAATAGAAAATTGAATTTTAGGCTAAACACCGCGGTTACTAATTTGATGTTTGAGTTTGCTATAAAGTCATGATGCTTGCAATAAATGGACAAGTGTAATTGGAAGGGGTTTAGTGCATGAAGACATTAGGTATTAAATCTTTCTGGATTAAGAAAACCTAACAACAGGATCTGGGTTCTTAATACAATCCTGCAACGCTCTATTCAACAATGATGCAGGTAGAGAGGGTTTTAGTATTAGGAATTAGCTAGAGATGTGAGTCCAGCTAATTCAGAATCCGATTTCTATAGGAAAAGGATTCAGCATCTTTACGGTCCAAGGAATAATTGAGATTGAAAGATTGTATAGAGTTATAGGGTAAATGAAAACAATTTAGTAAGGATTATGTCTTCTTTATTTCCATTACATCATGCTTCTTATTGTTTATTACTTTTAGTTTTAATTAGTTTTACTATTTTCCTTGTTCTTATCTATTTTATTGTTCTTACTTTATCAATCTTTGTTTATCTTTCTTATTTAATCACAATTATCCTTATATTGTAAAGTTAGATAATTGGAAGTTTTAGGTAAATTGCTAAGTAACTTAGGTTCTCACACACATTGGTTCCCTATAAGATCGACAATTGGATGCACATTCATTTTAATCTATACTATAAATTGGCCAAATGCACTTGCCTATTAGTGCCGGATCATCTTGCCCATCCCAATCTAGTTCTAAAATAGTGGGAGCTCACATGCATTACGTCAATTTAGATGTTATTCCAATGAGTCAACTTCGAACCAACCCCGTCACTGATTCTAGCCACCACACCCATGACAGGAATCATGACAAACTCCTTGGTGTTCTGCAGTGAGGAGAAAGCTGTAGCCATGCTTCTCTGTGATTTCTACACATCAAAGTTCCACCTTGAGGTTCGGAGGGTTATCGAACTTGCATTGTAGTCGCAGTGGTGTCAACTCGCCGTCACACTAATGGATCCTGAAACAATTCCCCAATCTCTAAAACTAATTAAGCTGATTGCGTGGAACGCATGGCGTGCTAGTTTATTCCAGAAAATAAACACCATAAAGGAACTGGTGCATTACTTGCACCCAGACATTCTACTCCCTGTTGAGACCAAGATGGACGCCATAACTGCATATGAAATGGCCGCTAACTTACCTTTTGATGGCATTGCTTGCCCGGAAGCGGATGGGCAGGAAGGAAGGTTGCTGCTCTTGTGGCAAGAGTGCATGGTGGAGGTCACCTGCATCCATCAGTCATTACGGGAAATCTACATGCTCATCCAGGTTAGGCCGTTCCAAACTCCTTAGGCTTTTACGAGTATTTATGCTAGTAATAAAGATAATGGCAAGAAGCTGTCACGAGATAAACTTAGGCAATATTTTGTTTCTGTTGGCGATAGACCTTGGTGTATATCGGGGATTTCAATGACATTATACATAAGAGCGAGAAGTGGGGTGGTGTTCCTTTTAACATAAAAAAATTGGAACCGTATTATAACTTTATGTTTGATTGTGGCCTCTTAGATTTAGGTTTTGTCGGACCTTGGTTCACTTGGTCTAATAGGCAACCCATTTCGAGTCTCATACAAACTCGAATTGATAGAGGGTGGGCCAACTACACTTAGAAAGCCCTTTACCACAATTTCACCATTAAACATCTTAACAAGTTGATTTTAGATCATTGTCCATTAAAGCTACAAATACATCCTGCATCGCCTACTTTAAAACCGAGTCAGCCCTTTAGATTTCAGACTATGTGGCTTTCTCACCTGACTTTCCCATCATCAGTTAAAGCTGTTGGGCAACAATGTCATAACAATTTTATTAAAGTTATTAATAATTTTAGTGAAGCTACTTGGGAGTGGAATAAAAATATATTTGGTTTTTTAGGCAATAGGAAATGGGAGACCTTAATTGAGCTAAGGAAATTAAAGTTTGCCTTAGCTAATCACCCCTCTTAATATCTACTAAATAGAAAGCAGCACTTAACGCAACAATTAAATGTAATATCGAGGCAAGAGGAATACCTTTGGAAGTGGAAATCAAGACACAAATGGATAAAAGATGAAGAACAAAACATATGATACTATCATGCAATAGTACTAGCTAAAAGAATAAAAATAAAGTTTGGGCCCTACAAAACTTTGTAAGTAATTGGATAACACCCCATTTTACTTAAACAACACATTCAAAACTACTTTGTGAAGCTCTACACAACAACGAAAGAGTTGTCTCGAAAGTATAACATTATTTGTGTGTCGCTACATAGAGGGCTCACTCAATCTCAACTAACTCAGCTTCTAGAGCTTATTTCCTTCCTAGAATTTAAACAACCCCTCTTTAGTATAGGGTCAACAAAAACCCTAAGCAAGGATTGGTTGCATGCTTAATTCTATACAACAAATTGGCAACTAATCCAACACTCTCTCTTTCATCTCTTCAATGACATCTTCAAGCAATTGGACCCTCCTAAAAAAACTACTAGAAACTTTAATAGTCCTGATCCCTAATTAAAAAGGAGCTAGTAAGTTATCCCATTTTAAGCCTATTAGCTTGTGCAACACCATCTACAAGGCCATCACAAAGGTTCTTTTGAATCGATTATGTCATCATCTCTCTTCCTTCATAAATCCTATCCAAGCAAGTTTTCTACCTAAGTGAAACACAACAGATAATATACTCTTATTGCAAGAAGCAATGCATATTATGAGGGTCAAGAAAGGTACTAAGGGCTACAAGATATTAAAACTCAACTTAGAGAAAGCTTTTGGTAATGTTGAATGGGACTATCTATTCTCATCGTTGCAAGCTATCCATCTTCCCTAGACTTGTATTCAGCTCATTAAATCATGCATTAGCCAAGTTTCTACTCAAGCCATGTAAATGGTGAAATGCTAAGTTCATTCTCACCTACTAGAGGAATTCAACAAGGTGGTCTACTTTTGCCTTACTTGTTCATGATTGGAATGGAATTCCTTAGTAAATTAATTGAGCAACAAATACAAAATAATCAATGGAAGCCAATAAAATGTAGGAACTTTACTATAAAGCTTTCTCACCTATTCTTCGTCGATGATATCCTAGTCCTTTCAGAAGCTTCTCTCAAGTCAGCTAATACTATAAAAGCTACAATTGAAATGTTTCAAGAATGGTCTAGTTTGAAGGTTAATCATGTTAAATCCTCAATATTTTTTCTCAAAAAATACTCCTCTTGAAACATGAAAAGAAATTCCTAAGTATCTTGAATTTAAATAAAAAGATACAATGAATAAATACTTACGATTTCCTATAAAAAAAAGAGGCCTACGGTTGAGACATAAGGACATAGATGAAGTCACAAAGAAAATGCAAAAATAAATAAATTAAAAAATAAATAAAATTATCAAGTTGGAAAAGGGAAATGCTAAATATGTTTGGTAGAGCTATCTTGATAAAATTCATTCTCAATGCCATTCCTAACTACTATATGCAAGTAAATTCCCTTCCTATGAAAACTATAAACTTCATTGAGAGTAAGAAAATTCATTGGCTTTCTTAGAATAAAGTATGACAACCAAAAACTCATGATGTTCTAAGGTTTATTAACCTCTTGGCCTGAAATAGACTTTATGAAATAAAAAAGGCTAGGACTCTTCACCAAAATAGTACCCTTTAGAGTAAATTATGGAAAAGCCTAGTTAAAGGGTATAATGCTCTACTATCTTTAGCAAAACCAAAACCAATATTAAGGAATGGTGAAAAGCTAAACTTTTGGCAAGATAGATGGCTAAAAGGGACTATAGTCAGATTTATAATCTATAGACCTATAGAGAAAGAAAGGAAAAACTTACAATTACGTAAGTCTAAAAAACCATTAATGAATGGAATGACAACTTGATTGGCTTTGATATCTCTGATATATTATTCATAATGTTCAATCCTTATTTGCTAATGAAAAATACGTAGCATAACTTGCTTGGTGCGGCTCTAAAGAGAATTTTTTTATTTGTAGCATTTCTATTATGCATTATTGACACATGAAAGGGGTAGCTTATTGCATGATCTTCACTGGCTGGCTGTAGAGACAAAAACTTCCTTATAAGCTGCAAATTTTCCTTTAGATAATTGTTCTTAACACATTGTTGGTTGCTAAAAATTTGACTGCTAGGAAATTAATAGCACATTCTTGTCAATGTTGTAACAATCTAAATGACACTGTTTTTTGCACACCATTATTGCTTATAAGGTTGTCAAACTTATGATTCTATCTAGAATTATTAGAGGGTCTGTAAAATCAAAACGTAGAGTCGATATGTGAAAATATAAATTTCTACAACCTATGTAAAATAGCTTTTAGAAAAATGTAAATGTACTTATAATAGTTATTGAAAACTTGAAATATATAATGGAGATAAAAAAAAATTAAGTTTTATTTCATTAAAAGTTTTGAATATATAATCTAACATGTATAGAAGAAAAATACAGAAAGTTGAAACTAAACTTTTTTCCATTTTTTTAAAGTAATGAATTAAAGAGAGCTGAATCTTTCAACTCATCTTAAATTGTTAATAGTACAGCTAAAGTATGTAGTTTTCCTTTAAGCATTTTTGTTGGAGCTAGAACCTGAATGAAGGTTATGAACTTGAGATAAAGGACTAAGAGAGAGTGAAAGTGGAAAAGATATAGAATAGTATAGGGAAGATGATGTAATCTCCTAATAATTGATAATTTGTAAAAGCTTCAATGTATTTCTTCTTATTTTTTAGCCCATTTAATTAAGATATGTAGAATTACTAGGTTAAAAACGTAAATTTCCACCTAGTTCAATATGTAACTTGGTTAAAACTGTAAGTTTATATACAAAAGAGATTTTACCCCCAAATTAACTCAAAAGAACTTCTTAAAATTACGAGCTCATAGAATCTCATAGGTAAAATCGTGATTTTAACAACTATGGTTGATTATCCTATTATTAGTCAATATATCAGTAGGTTTGCTTATGCTATATTGCTTGACTAGACAATTAATCAATGGCTTCAACAACATCTTGCCTTTGCTTCCTACTAGCGTTAGCTCCCAAGCCCCATAACATATTGTTTTAGTTTACTTTATTTGGTTGTGTTGGAAGCAAAGGAACTATAGCTTATATGCAAATGAATCCAACAATATCAATTTAGATTTCACTAAGTAGCAACCTAGAACTATAGCTAATGAATATTGGGTCACAAGTGTTAATAGAAAACAAAGCTTAAAGCATGAGGCCTTCTTAATGTTACATGACAATCACCTCTTGAAGGATGGTTGAAACTGATAACTCTAATTTTAAACATATTTCATAGGGTGATTTTATAGTATTTTCCTTGCATTTTTGGTTTTCTTTAAAAAAATTGATACTTAATTGATTAAAATTTTGAAATCTAGGTTTGAACGCGTTCTATGATCGAAAACGAAGAAAAGGAATCAAATTTCACTCAAATCGGAGTTCAAATGAAGAAGTTATGAAATTTTAAAGTTGTGCAGAAAATTTTGCCTTAGTACAGAAAGTTACACGACTTGGGGACACGGTCATGTCTCAGGCTGTGTCTGGTGACGAAAACAGAATCTTTGTAATACACATATAAAAGGATATCTTAGGGTTTCAAAAGACAAGAGAGACATTACAGAAACAAGAGACACAAGAGACGAGAGGAGATTGGAGAAGAACATTAATCAAGAAGCAAAAACGACATCGATTTCAAGATTAGAGAGATTGTTCATCAAAGCAAGAGGGGTTTTTATGCTTTATTTTACGTTTTTGATGAAACTCGTTTTTAGATTCGTTATGATAGCTTAGAATTAGAGTATTTAGGATTATGGAATCTAGGGTTTCATGTAACCCTTGGATTGAATTATAATTTCAATAAAGTTTCTATCTTTTCTTGATTCAATTATGTCGTTAATTATTGTTTGATATTTCTAGAGTGTCAATATATGATATTATGCATGTTAATTGAGAAATTGCATGTGTAATTAGATCTAGGCATAATTGAAGAGAATTACATGTATACTTAGAGATAAGATACATGTTTCTTCCGGAAAGTTGATTGTTTGTGTAGGAATTCATTACACGTTAATGCAATTCTAAATTATATTATTAAGTGAAGAGATTCCGGTAAATAATTTAGGATTAGGGTTAATATGCTTGAGAAAGATATTAGCTTTAATTGTGAATCCTTCCGATCAAGAGTAATAGAAATTGAATTGGATATATTTTAAAAAGGTTACATGTTAAAAACTAGGGGAAATAATTCTTAAATATATTATTGCATACTTGAAGTCGTTCGTAATTTATTGCTTCCTAATTTGCGTAATTAAGTCTCATAAGTAGTTTAGTTGTTAATTTCAGTATTTTTAATTCATTCAATTTATCACAATTTTTCGGTTAGATAATAAAGTTAAAGTTAATATTAGTACTCAAAATCTCTAAAGGATCAACTCGGACTCACATCCACTATATTAAAACTGATAGGTGCGCTTGCCTGACATCAGAAACTAAACATAAATGTACCTTACTTTATTAAATCAAGGGATGCTAATGTAGGTGGAGTGTTAAGAAATGACAAAGGTGATTAAATAATTGGATAAACTTGTATGTTAGGAGTTGTTGCCATTTTATTTGTAAAACTTTAGGGCTTATGGTGGGTTTTAAGATTGTAAACTTATTGGCATCACTAAATTGGAGATTCAAACGGACTTCGAAATAGCTGTTGATCTTCTTGAAGGTATATATGGTCATTCAATACACAATTCAGTAGCTTTTCATACCTCCAGGGAACGTTCAGTGACTTCACACAATTGAAGCTCCTTTTTGAACATCGGGAAGCAAATGCAGTAGTGGACAATCTTGCAAAAAAAGCAAGACTTTTGAATAACACTTAAGCCCTTTTTTTTTTATTCCACCACAAGACGTTCTCCCTTTGTTAAGAAGGGATCTTTTGCCTCTTGTCACTTGTTTGAAGTTGTTTTCTGCCAATTATGTATATAAAGATTTTGTTAATCTTATGGACTGTAATGGGATGGCTATGTAATCTCTTACTTTATAAATAAATAAGTTTTCTATTTGTTATTGAAAAAAAAAAAACTATTCCCAATAGAGTGGAAATAGAAAACGCTCGAAGAATTAAATTGCCTTACCCATTTTTTAAGTAAACAAGGTAACGGAAAGTTGAGAGGGATTGTTATTTTATTCCTTTTCTATTACATCCAAGTAAACAAGCTATAGTTTTCTTAAGCATAAAAGGCATGGAATAGAACACATTATGAGAGATCAATCGTGAATGAGAAAAGATAGAACAACATAGAGCCACCAACATTACTGTTATTTTTGTAGATTTGTTCTTTTTTAGTTTCTTTTAGTCTTTCATAAATAATCAACATCCTCATCTACTACAAGCGAAGGAATTAATTCATACAATAATTAGAAGTTAAGAGTTTTCGAATTTCTTCTCAAGAATAAGACCTCTCTTTCCTTTCTCTATATTTTTGTTATAGATTTCTTTATTCCCATTATGATTTGTGTCCTCATGTTGTTTAAGATATTAGATTGATGGACCTATGATATTTCTATATTAAATATTTAATTGGTGTGTATCTTTGGAATTTTTGTCGTCAAGCATATATTTTATGTTATATAGAATACGATTATATTAGGTTAAAATTTGGAAAATGTAAAGGAAATTCACTTAATTTCATGGCAAACTAACGTTGGACTACAAGTAAAATATAAGAAATTATGCATTGTAACTGGGTTAAGATTTAGAACATGAAACGATTAATTAAGAAAACATTCTTGTTTAAGAATAGATGGCTTAGTTGATTAATTAAGGCTTCATTACTTTGGTAATTTGAGAAGGAAATCAAAGGAAGTAAATAACCTAGTCGAGGATCTAATAGTCAGATATGGTATATTTTGATATCATGTTTGTTAACATTTAATCCTAATATTCCAATTTTCTATTCATTGATTTTATCTTTTAGGTATTGGTTTCCTACAATTTAGATTAATTAAGAATAGTTTTAGATTTTATTATTTAGTTTATTTTGGTTTGCCATGATGTAAGTAGGATTGATATAGCTTAGGGCTAGTCCTAATTTGTATGGGTTTGACTAGATTTTGCTATAATAATTACTGCATGTACAATCTAGTGCATTTACTAGTAAAATATACAATTTATTTTAAAGTAGTGGTTTAATGTATCACCGACTCCATGTATATTATGTATATATATGTTTATGATAGGAATCATAAGTTATTGTAGGTCTTAGGGTATCAAGACTGTCTTGTATTAAGCTTCTAAAATTGAAGATAATAGCCGGTTAATACACTATATTGATTATGTCTTGCGCCTATGTTTTGATGTATAGCATTCATATGTGTGTATTGTTTTCACATATTAGGTTTCAAGCCATTCTCTTATCTTTTTTCAAGTGCTGGTGATGATTATAATTATGATTTCTATGATGACAAGAGTTCTAAGATGACTTATGACCTTGAGGATGACATTAGCTATGACTTCTTCTATGCATATGAGTGATCTACTAGTTGTTGTGTTTATCATAAAGGATTATGGTCTTTTTAGTTGTTATTGTTGTTGGACATGATCTTGTACTTACTTATAGTTGTGCTTATTTCTTGATAGTTAGACTCACATGAGCCACTTATAGCGAGTTTTGGAGATGTTGACTAGTGGGACTGATAGAAGAAAAATTCATTGGGTGTTACACACTGCATGTTACATATATATGGAATGTAAATACCAATAAGATATTGACACAAATAATAATAAAATGATCGGTTTTCAAATTAATCATCACCTGTGATTTGTGCATATTATATATTAATATTTTATTGGTATTTATATCCCACATATACACAATACGTGACAAATGGCATGCATTATCTATTGAATTGTTCCTTAGATTGACAACCTTATTACACTATTGTAGTTTCAATTGTGTATTTAGCTAATTATCTACATTTATTGTTCATATCAGTAGTATCTAACCCTTAGCATGTTTATACTAATTAAAGGTATGTAGTTAGTTGACACATCCTAAGATATAGAGCATTAAGAACTTTTGATGATTGCATCATTGCATTTATGACATGGCACGAAAGGGGATTGGGGGCTATATTTTTATAAGCTTAGTTTTGAATATTAGATATAGAGATCTCATTTCCATAGTTTGGTTTGTTAAAAGAAAGATTGAGTTATAAGCTCAGTTTCATAGCATAAACAATGCATTCTCTATTTTAACCCATATAAACCTACTTTCTTGATTTTAGTTTTTTTTTTTTTCTCAATTTTAGATTCCTTCGGGTGATCTTCTCAATTTTAGATCCCTTCAAGCTGATCTTCTTGGTTTTTAAGTTGTTATATGCCACTCTTTTTGGTTTAGTCACCGAGTGTCACTTATAAGTAGCACAAGAGCTACTTTCTTTCTCAGGATATTGATTAGTGTATGTTATATACATTAGCATAGCATATCGTTATATAAGTAATTGAAAACTTGATGAATTATTTGATATGTACTTAATGATGAATGTATTGTTGTTCAATATTTATTATTTGTTGTTTGTTCATTTAGCTATGAGATGAGACGTTATTTTTCCTTTTTAACCTTAGGATTTAAGATGAAAGTGCATAGGAGCTTAAGCTCATTATAGGAAAATTTTGCGACCAAGGAATTACTTATATCTTCAAAATATTTTATGAAATGCCATGATTACATTTCGTATTATAATTAAATGTTAAGCATGAGACTTCAACTGTGTTTAAACTTGTGCGATATGATGCCCTAAATGTTATGTATTTTAAAAAATGCTTTTACAATATTTATTATAAATATATGTCAATTTAGTAATTTTAAATTTGTACTTAATTCTAAATAGCCTTGTCCTTAATGTCAAGATAACATAGCTACACAATCTCCTGAGTACTAGTATGTAGACTAATAGAACTTGGGGGAGGTAAGCACTACAGGTTGTTTGTTCAAATTCTTAAAATTTTATAAATTTTTAACACCAAGCTTATCCATTTTAGGGGTATGTTGCATTTACATAAACTTGCACACAACCAAAGTTGTACACATGACGCAACCTAAAATTGGCTTAATTGGGTTGTGTCATATCCCGAAGCAGCAGAGTCGTAACAGCTCCGCTGTGTAAACCATCCTAAGATAGAAATTGGCCTTACAACCGCTATCTTAGACCTGATCTACACAAGGAATCCATGACTGACCCGCTTTGAAGTAAACAGTTTGTAATTTAAATAAATCATTTACCTAAGAAGGTGAGGAAATTTATATATATTCATTATAATTCAGTTATTACATTATTCAGAAATGAAAAGTAATAACATATGTGTTGATTCTTCAATGTTTTTCCCCACTCCTCAGGATCCAGCAGTTGCTAACTTCAGAGTAGTTGTTTGCCGCTTCTTAGCCAGTACCTGCACGACGTTTATAGGGATGTAAGCAACTACAGCTCAGTAAGTTAGAATGGAGGACTTAAAACTATACGACAAACACAACAAGGTTTTCAATCAACTTATTAGGTGCAATGTATGTGCAAGCAAATGCCATCGCATGACGTTGTTCGGCTCGTCGTGAGATTAGAGAAATTGCACCCGCTCTAATCTAGGTTGAGGAGTTTCCATTAATGCAACAGCTCACGACCAAACTCAGGCTTATGCAATGGAGACCTCGCTCCTCCCACAACTACCTTCGAACCACTGACTTCACCCTCGCCGCAACCTCCTCTCCTGTCACTTAGTTCGGCTAAGGATGAAGAAGGGATCAATTGCAATCCTGCGCTATCCCTTTTGAAAGGGTTGGTATTTGGCTGGAGAGTTTTAAGTTCCCCTAACGGGTTGCCATGTATGTTCGATTATGATTACTAGTCGTATATTTGATTAAGTCTAGTTTCGGGTGATCAATCATTTCATGCAAATCATATAATACATGCTAGAGTAACAAACAGAATCATAGCATCACCCATAATCAAGCATATGCACACATCCAACTATCAACAAGCACAACCAAGCATAATCTTAAGCCTCCAAAATACAGTATCGTATTAATCCCAACTTACCTTGACTCCCCGCTCATTCACTTGAGGTTTGATTTGCTCAAGCCATCGCCGATCATCCCTATAACACAAACGTGGTTTCAGTTTTTCATATAACTATTATAGGTTCATTTTATCCTATAACACTTATTATTATGTTTTGTTTAGGGTTTAATATGCCTAATTATCTAGGCCTTAAGTCTTTTACAATTATTCTAGGTTTCGGGTTCGGTTTTCGCGTTGATTTCTAAATTAGGTTTTAGTTCGATTTTTAAGTAGTGTTTTATACTCCAACCTTAGAAATTTGTTTCAACCCATAATGTGAAATTAATCACATTACTTCCCAATCCCCTAAATACCAAATTAGTGTACCAAATTCACTCCTAATGTGAGAAATTTTTACATTTTTCGTATAATTACATAAACTCAAGTTTCATATTAGATTTATTGTACATTTTTATTATTATCAAAATATCAATTTTTATTATAATATTTTCTATTTATTATATTCTAATAATTACATATTATGTATTATTACCTTTTATGTATATAATACACTTTTAATATTTTTATCACTCTAATTATTGTCTCTAAACACCAATTATCATTTCAAAATGTTTAAATTCATCCTAAATCAGATTTTATTCCTAATTACTCTAATTTCCAAAATTAACTTAAAATTTACTATTTTTCCCTATTACTCATTTACTACATAATTAACCTAATAATTACATATAACACCCTAAATGCTACAAGTATCATACTTTATCAGATTTCAACATCCTAAAACATGTACTTATTCACTAAATCAGTAATTAACTATCTAATTACTTTATTAACCCTAAATTACTCATTTTATGCCTTATTTTAAGGCCTAAAAATTATCTAAAAATTTCAAAAATTAATTTTTGAAAACAGGCTTCATAGCACTATTCTATATCAGCTAAGTGGTCTACACAAAAATTTTGGGCTCGAAACTATACTCCTACGGTCATTTATTTCTAAACCGAAACATGCTCGGTTTTGCATGATTTCTTAAGGACTCTATATCACGAGATATATTTTCATCAAAATAATATTTTTCCTAAAAACTACATACAAAAATATTCCAGAATAACAAGTTTCATAATTTTCTAAGAATATTTACTATTTTTTCAAAATTACACAAAATCGAGTTGGAAATCGAACTCATCGATTTAGGTGGCTTCGGCTACCGTCGGTGGCCATGGGTGTGTCAGCCCACCTAGGCATTGCGACCACCGTGTGGTGGTGGTGGCCGTCCACTCCCAGCTGCCCGTCGGATTTGGAATCTCCTTTATGGCCTTAACTACACAGTTTTCCTTTTTTTTTTCTTTGGTTTTTCTCTCAATTTTTAACTTTCCCTAATTTTCTCTAATTTCTAACTGTCCAAATGAGCTTCTAAATTTTTGTTGCTATTTATAGAGCTTTAGTGTAATTATTGTGCATTAAATTGGACAAGATAATTGCCTTATTCCTTAATTTTTGGCTTTTGTGTTGTCTTAATTTAATTAGCCGATTTTTTTCTTATTTTTCCCAGTTGCCACGACCTATATCTGAATCATTCCTTATTTTTCTTGATTTTTCCTTAATTAATTATGAATTTTCTTTAATAATTTAGTATAATTTTAGCACATTACGCGTATTTTATGTAATTACGCGTATTTCTACATATATGTAAATCATATATAGTACAAATAAGTAGTCATAAATATTATTTAGGTCATTTTATGATTTTTAGTATACATATAATTTATCTCTGGCGATTCGTTAATTATCGAAGTGCATTTTATGCATTTTCGATAAATGACGAGTTATATGCTTAAAATTTGGAATTTTTATAATCTTTTATTTTATTGCTTATTTTCTTAAATTCAAGTTTACGAGATCATTTTTACTAATATTTCTAGCTTTACTTTACAATTTAGGTTCGATCGAGTCTTTCAACTAATCGAAACCTCGAATGGTTAGTTGTGGGGCTTACACTCTACCCCCCTTTAAAATAGTTTCGTCCTCGAAACTACTGTATACCTTTGTATTGCTTACTTGCTAGGATTGATAGTTTATATATTATTACTATGCTAAAAATCGAAGAACCCACAAGTAATGCTTTGTCTTCGCTACATTAAGTTCTTCTTTAGTTTCTAAGTCTAATCGTGTCTTAACCCTTGAACTTCTAAACTTGATTATCCAATATTTTTGTGGGTTACTTCATAGCTTTAAAACCCATCTTCCATTCTACTGAACTATTTTGAAATACAACTTCTATGTAGTTCTCTAATTAAGTTTTCAAATTACTTTATGATTAACATCCACTTCTTCTCTTTTTGGACCTTTACTCGATCTCTTAATTTTCCTTTCTTTGTATTCCTTACCTTAAAAGAAAAGGTATTTAATAAAAGATAGACTAAAATAAAAACAAAATTGATAAATCAATCAATTATATAATATTGAAAACTTAAACTAGTTTTACTTGAATTATATATATATATATATATAATTCCTATCCATAGCATATGATGTAATACTATTTACAATACAAGAAATAAATATGCCTTAGTGGGATATTTGATTTGGTATATATTGAATTTTATCAAAAGAAAAATCTCATTTCTTTATAATGTAAGACTAATTTTTGTTCTTTGATTTTTGTAGCATTTATATTTTTTATCCCATAGTGCTAATATTCCAATCTAAGTTGGATATAGGTATATATAAATAAGCACACATCCTTACTAACTAGCCCCTAAAATGGGTTAAAGACTATAAAACTCTTTAGCACATATTTTTTAGTTTGAATTTTAATTTATTTTAATTTTTAAATTTGAATTTTTTAAAAAAATTATAGGTGTTACAGTTCACAAGTTCACATATGAGACTTATAAATTGGGGTTTCTAATTGTGAATGTGTGTATGTATTTTATTTATCAATAGCATAGCAGTATCATTACTAATTCAGTAGCAAAATAGTATAGAATTGACATGTTTGTATTAGTTGCTGACCTAGAACTATTTGATAGGTGTATTATTTAGTTAGTTTTAGTAGGGTATATAAATGGACTTGTAATCATGGTTGTCAAAATCCCAATTTAACTCTTATAATTCTATGATTTTACAATTTTGTGAGCCTCTTGCTAGTAAAAATCCATATAAAATCTTTTTTTTTTTTGAGCAAAATCTAGTAGAATCCCTATTTGAATCTTTCAAATCAATAGAAACCCGATTCTACTCCTAATTTTACCGATTCTAGATAATTAGGAAGAAATATACGATACTTTAGCTAGATGGGATTTTAGACTAGCCTATCATTTTTGTGACTTAACAAGTCCATCATTTTTAACCCCTTGTTTATATTTTAACTTTAGAAATCATGCTTTTAGTTTTCCCTTCTTCTTTCATTCCAACACTACAGCCACAACTTCGTGATATTGACTATGTCGAAGATGAAGTACGAATTGGTACTTCTGAAGACTTGGAAGATATAGATATAATTGGTAGCAGTACTAGTAAAGACGTTGGTGATGATGAGGAGGAGGAGGATGATAATGATGATGATTGTAACAAGAGAGATGGTAGTTTTAATAATGACTTATATTAGTTTTGTACTTCTATTAATATTTTATGAATTTGCATAATGATTTATCAATTATGCTTAGTTATTTGTATTAAACTCATATTGTGACTAGAATTTATGATGAATTTCTTTCTTTTTACTATGCATTTTAAGTTTCCTATCAACTATTACATGCATATTTACTATTTTTTAAAAGAAAATTTATATAGGTTGTAGAATCTTATAATTCTATGATTTGATTCTACTAAACCTTTGACTATTCCAGGTAGAATCCCGATTTTGACAACCTTGCTTACAATACTGTAATAGACTTGAATTACATATTTTTCCTTTCAGCATTTCCTTTGTATATTTTTCCTCTTTTTTTGCATCACAAGATCAAGCATGTATAGGGTTATGGCACTATTTCACATGGTATTGGAGCATTAAGAGAGTTAGTATTGTGAAGATCTAATCCATAATCAGTGATTTTTCTCACTCTTGATTTGTTTTGTTTGAATTGTGATATGGCTTGTACTCCAAAAACACAAGTAGGAGATTAGAACACTTTTGATCCTTATTTTCTCTCTAGATCTAATAATCTTTCCATGAATTTAGGCAATATAATTTTTAATGGTTGTAATTTTGTTGCATGAAGCAAATCAGTAAAAATTGCTTTGGGATCAAAGCTTAAATTAGGTTTCATTGATGGTATGATTATGAAACCTAAACCTAATTCAGTTGATTTGATCAAATGGACTCCTAGTGATTATGTGGTACACTGTTGGACACTAAATTCAATGATTAGTGATTTGTCACAAAATTTCTTTTATATTAATTTGCTCTAGAGCTTTGGATGGAAATTGTAGAGTAATATGGCTAGTTGAATGGATTACAAGTTTATCAGATTTAACATTCGATTAGTACTTTACAACAAGGAAATTTATTAGTTAGTGTGTATTACAATAGATTGAAAAACATCTTTAGGATGAATTAATAGAACTAAATCCTTTTCCTATGTGTACTTATGGAAGACTTGAGTTTTGTACATTTGATTTTAGAGAACATTTTATTGAGTACGAATCACAACACAAGGTAATGCAGTTCTTGATGGGTCTTAGTGATAACTGTGAGATTGCTAGAAATTAGATAATCACCATGGATCCTCTTCTTAGTATGTACAGGGCCTTTTACCTTATTAAGCAAATTGAGAAGCAATAACGGATCATTATGATTGGTGTAAACATCTCATTTTTTCCATTTTTTTTATTAATTGAGCTAGGTTAATGAATAAATAGAAAAATAAAAAAAAATGAAATAATAGAAAAAAAGAAAATCAAGTTAGGTCGTAGGAAGTTGAGTTAAGAGTCAAGTCATATTGAGTTGGATTAAGTTAAGTTGTTAGATTAAGTTAACTTATTGGATCAGTTATTGAGATGGGCTGAATCAATTAGTTTTGGGCCATATCAATTTAGGGGCTCAGCATCAAGATTTATTAAATTAATTGGGCTAAATTGGATTGGCCAGACCTCAAAAGAAAAGCCCGAACTAGCTAGGGTTTCCAGAAGCTGGGGTGAATCTAGGCTAAATTGCAAACTAATCTTTTGTATTTTTGACATGAAAGATTTGATTTTTGAGCTTATAAATAACGCATTGGTCAGTAATTTAGGGATTTCTTTTTAATCACATACCCCCAAAACACCATATGTGCCCTTACATCTCTTTACTCACCTCCATAAACCCCCATGTGCTACCACCACGCTACACATGCCACCACCACGTCACATGCACCACCATAATCCCCCTACACCACCATAACACCAAACACCACTGTAAATTGCTACACTACACATAACATCATCGCCGTTCGTCTATGCTATATCCCACAACACCGCCACTGCTCATCTATGGAACCGCTTACACACCGCCCGTGTATACGTCGTTGTCACCCATCACATATGCTTACTGTTGCCCATCACATACTCCCGCTATCGTCCATCACGTATGTCCGCATTGCCTTCATTGTCGCCCATTCACATGCTTAAGCATCACCCAGTGCTCACCCTTGTCATCGCCTAGACGCTCTCCATTGCTTGCTTATACATTGCCCATGTACGCCCTTACTATCGCTCGTATCCTCTCCCAAGCTTCACCCTTGTGCACGCCCTCTCTCGCTTGTCGTATATGCTCAGCATGCCTATCCGCTCGCCCGAAGTTTGGCTTGAACCTCGCCCACATGCACATCATTGGTGCCCAGTCTTACCCACAGCTGTTGCTTAGCTCTTGACCGTCGCACATACCCAACATCGCCGATACTTGCCCATAGTGCCGCTTGTACATGCCTAAGTCATTGCTCAACACCGACGATTCGACGTTAGGTAAATTTTTTAGTTTTTCTTTTTTTTTTTTTTTTTTTTTTTTAGCAATTTTTTTATTTGTTTTACTGGTTATTTATTTTTATTATTAATTAATTTTTCTGAAAAAATAATTTTGATTAATAAAATATATTTTTGGCACTTTAGGTTTTTTGAAAAGTAAAAAAATAAAAAAAATCTAAATTAAGTTTTTTAAGGATTTGGTTAATTAGGTTTTTTTTTTAATATAATAATAAATTGAGAAAAACATAAATTTAGCTTGATTTTCAAAATAAAATTAACCTACCTACTAAATATTTTATTAAAAAAGAACTACTACCGGTTTAATCCCGATTAGTGGGTATGTAGGCACTTTCGGGGTAACCGTTAAAAAATAAAAAAACTTTCCCCCCCCCCTTTTAAGAAATTTGTAATAATAAAAAATCATTTTTAGTTACTTTTGCCTATTTAGGTAAATTTTAATATTTTTTTGGAAAAATTACAAAAATAAAGCCCATCAAATTTCTTTTTAATTTTCATCTGGTGACTTAGTCTTAATATAGCCTTTGAACTCGGTTTTTCTGATTCAATTTTCCAAAAATCAAATTTTTTAGAATATCCGCAAATTAGGGTTTTTCACTTGAAAACCCTAATTTTATTTTTTACCGATTGGTATCTCCAATTTTTATAATCTTTTTTAAGAAAACTGTTTCCTTAAGTTTAATATTGAGTAATTTATATTAAGTGAGTTAGGCTTGATAAAGGTTCAATTAAGAAAATTGAAATAGGGCTCGACAGAATTAGCGACTCCACTAGGGATGAACTAGTGGGCTAGCTGTGCGAAAATTGAAAATTAGTTGATGGGATTCTCTATTATTATTTATTTATTTTTACTATAGTTGTACTAACGGGTTTTTACTGATGTAGGCTATAAGAAAAAGCCTGGCCCCATGGGCCTTCATGGGAATTTAGGGGGAAGGGGGGTGTTCTTTTATTTCCAGTAACCACTTGTATGCTTAGATATGGTCGAACTTAGACCTCCTTAGGAACTTAGGACGGGTCACCATTGTGTAACTCTCAAGTCATTGGGGTCATTACCTCCCTCCTGGAGGTGATAGGCAAGCCCACTCAGGTTTTAATATAGCCTACTAGGCTTCTCTTTAAAAAACCTTGAAGCTGTAAAGCTTAAGACCCGTAGACCTTACCCTCTTACATCATTCCTTTCAAAAAAGGAGTAGTTATTTTTTCTTTTTAAATTATAGGAAAAGTTTGATTTAATCTTAAGTCAGTTCATTGTCCATTTTCAATTAATTTTTTTTAACCCTCATATTAACTATACATGAACTTCATTTTTATTTAATCATATTTTGAATATACTTATATATAGGGGTGTTCTTTGACTGTAGATTTATCATAATTCTTATAATTTATTAATTACTGACTCTTATTGCATTGCATGCATATGTAACATATTGCATTTCTATATATTTGATTACGTTCGTTTTTCTGTGAATATTTTATTTCTAGTGTTATATGTGTTTCATTTTTTATTGCCCCTTAGTTAGTGAAAGGCTGTGCAATTTATAAGGAAATCTTTGAAAAAGCTGCTAAATTATTAACATTGGATCCAACTTTATTCTAAATTTAGTATCCTCGTTGTAAATAGTTGTCGCATTTTTATTTCATTTATATCTTTTTGTAATATAGATATGGAGAGTCAGGGTAGTATCAGTTTAGAGCCCATCAACTTAGAGCTCGTCTATGAAGTCCAGTTGGATAAGTACTCCTTCTCCAAAGCCATCCTAAAAAATTGGTTGAACCAGCTTTCACTCGCTAAACAAAATTATGTATACAAGAAGAACGGGCTAGTCATATCCTTTATGCAGGTCCAGCTCCATTGGCCTCCAATTTAGGCCCTTATCCATTACCGGGATCTAGAATTTGCAGCTTTCAACTTTAGCCCACATGTATTGATACCTACCATAGAAGAATACTCATAGCTACTTAGTGCCCTACCCCTTGAAGCAGGCATAGCTATCCCTAATCTCAAAGTCCAGCTTGAGAAAATCTTTATGATGCTATTGGGGGTCAAGAGGTCAGCCTTGGCCCCATTCTTATCTTTAGAGGACCAAAAATGTTTTAGCATCCTAAGATTAGTGGAGTGGTTTTCAAGCCCAAGTGCCTACAAGAATTATCACTAGATCTTTTGTAGAGGATATGAATCGTGGGTTGAAAAGAGGTTCAACACATTTATTGTAGCAGTGTTTTGGACAATGCTATTTCCCTTCAGATATGGTTAGGTCTACTATAGGGTTGCTAAGCTAGTGACTCAATTTGTAGTTGGTAAATCCTATATATCGGCACTATTGGCATAATAGTTCAAGACACTTACTCACTTAAAGAAGCAGGAGCACATTTATTTCATAGCTAACCCTTCAATCACACATAAGGGTATGGAGGGAATCTTCTTAGAGAGTTCTTGATAGAGAATATGGACCTGATTGACGACTTTGCCTACTACCTTAAGGTATCGGATAAAGCTTAGTTTAAGGGATGTGTGTCACTTATTAGCAAAATGCAGCCAGTAGATTTTATGTGGACAGCTAGATGGAGTCACTGCACTCAAGCCATCTTGGGGTGCATCGATTATGCAGGAGTTCACCTTATTGGTATGATGGGCTGTATCGAATATTTCCATGCTTGTGTCACCAAATAGTTGGGCACAATGAATTATCAAGATCCTTTGGAGACTCCTTAGATGTCGCCCACAATGAATTATCAAGATCCTTTTCTACCCATAGCTACTTTAATCCAATGACTAGTAGAGCTCGTGAAGCTGTGGGAATGAAGAGAAGTCAAGAAAATAGTTAATGTGGGAACATTGAGGGGAAAAGTCGGAGAATACTGAGGTACTAAGCAGTTCATTTATGATTAGTTGGAGAAAATTGGAAAGATACGATATGAAGCTCTAAATGTATTTAGACACGAGCTAAGTTTAGTATCTCTTTCACTCGCTGAGTGGGCTTATTGAGACACCATACGAGCCAGAGTTAAAGCCCAATTCCAGGAAAGTAAGAGGATCGTTGAAGAGTTAAGGTTGGAAAATGAAAGATTGTTAGAGGAAAATCAATTCTTAAGGAACAAGATTCAAGAAAGGGATGTTACGATATGAAGACTTATGATGGAAGTTGATAAAGCTTGTCTCAACCAGATCCGTCGGCTCTTGTAGATGTAAGATTTAATTTTTTTTTGAAAATTAGTTAGGAGTTTTTCTTTTCCTTTTGCTTAATCTATTGTATAAGTTGCATCTTATGATTAATAAATTTGCAATTTTAGTAAATAAAATTTTCATTAATTGCGCAGTCTCCTACTTATTATTATTATTATTATTATTATTATTATTATTATTATTATTATTATTATTATTATTATTATTATTATTATTTATTTGTTTGTTTATTTGAATTTTTAAAAAAAGGAAAAAAAAAACACATAAAGGGGCAAACAGCAGAATAACAAACATCACATAAACAGGAAAAAGAACCAAAAAAAAAAAAAAAAATTTAATTCACCAAAAAGTCTAAAACTTGGGTTTTGATTTAGGATTTCAAAGATAGTGTCTAAGCGAGTAAACTCAACTAAAAGCCCGATTTTCACTCATTCTAAGGCAAAGATGCTAACTCAGGGTACTGGAAATGTTAGTCACACCCTCTCTTGCCCATCGCATATGTCCAGCATGCCTATTTGCTTGCCTGAAGCCTTGCCCGCGTGCATGCTACTATTACCCAGTCTTGCTTGCAGCTTTTGCTCAGCTCTCGCCCATCGCACACGCCGAGCATTACCCATGCTTGCCTACAGGGTTGCTTGTGCATACTTAAGTCATTACTTAACACCGATGATTCGACACTAGGCAAAATTTTCAGTTTCTTTTTTTTAGCAATTTTTTTTATTGGTTATTCATTTTCATTATTAATTATTTTTTTTTGTTTAAGTGTAGGTTTTTGGTTGTTATTTATTTTCTTGCAAGTTTTTATTAAATAAGGTTTTTTTGAAAAAATCATTTTTATTATTAAAAAATATTTTTGGCACTTACGGTTTTTTGAAAAATAAAAAAATCTAAATTGAGTTTTTTAAGGATTTGGTTAATTAAGTTTTTATTTATTTATTTAATCTAGAAAATTAGTTTTTTTTTTAAATATAATAATAAATTGATAAAAATGTAAATCTAGCTTGGTTTTCAAAATAAAATTAATCTACCTACTAAATATTTTATAAAAAAAGAACTACGGCTGATTTGATCCCGATTAGCAGGTACATGAGTACCTTTGGGGAAACTGTTAAAAAAAAAAAAATTTCCCCCTTTTTATAAATTTGTAATAAAAAAATCATTTTTAGTTACTTTTGCTTATTTAGGTATATTTTAATATTTTTTGGAAAAATTACAAAAATAAAGCCCATCAATTTTTTTTTTAATTTTCACATAACTTAGTCTTAGTAGGTTAGTCCTCGAATTCGGTTTTTCTAGCTCAATTTTCTAAAAATCAAATTTTTTAAAATACCCACAAACTAGTGGTCAAATTAGGGTTTTCCACCTAAAAACTCTAGTTTTATTTTTTCCCAGTTAAACTGGTTGGTAACTCCATTTTTTAAAATCTTTTTAAGAAAAGTATTTCCTTAAGTTTAATGTCGGGTAATTTATATTAAGTGGACTGGGCTTGATATAGGTTAAATTATGAAAATCGAAATAGGGCTTGACAGTTGATGAAGTAGAACCACTTGGATTTTATGCTAATAGAGAAGGATCCAATGGAATTAAGGCTAATGATAGGTGAAGTTCTAGTATTGGTTATAGAAGAAAGTCCTGAAATGTTATAGGCAAATTATTTTGCAAACACTATCACAATGAGGGTCATTCGATTGAGAATTTCTTCTAACTCATAGGATATCTCGATTGGTACAAAGGTATGCATAATTAGTTTAACCTTCAGTCTTTTCAAGCTATGTGTCAAGAAATGTTTAAATACATGAAAGATAGAGTAGACACTCCACAACATACAGCTGTTGTAGCAAATATTGTACATTTCGTAGGTATGTATTTCATTCATTTTTCTATGTTTACATTTTTGAATAATAAGATAGGTTCACATATAGTAAGCATGGGACCTACTGACCATACAACACCTTATTACACTATTTTACATAATAAACACACACTTAAAACACCTGTACTAGTTTAGTTACCTGATGGTAGTACCAATCATGTTGACGCAGCAGGAGATGTGAGTATTCATCCAAATTTCATCTTAACCAATGTTTTCTTAATATCTGAATACACTCATAATCTATTGTTAGTTAGCAAAGTCCTTGGCAATTAAAAATTAGTTTCTCTATTTGATTGTAATTCATGTGTTTTTCAAGACTTGAAAATTAAGGATAAAGTAGCAACAGCTAGTATAGTTCTTAGACTATTTGTGCTTGAGTCTTCTTTACATACTTCTTGTACTTTAGAAAATTTAGATTTATCAACAAATGAAAATGGTTTCTCTTGTAATAAGGATGATTTAGCATCTCTTTTTCATGCTAGACTTGGTCATACATTAGTCCAGGCTCAAACATTTGAGTACCTGCAAACACTTAGATGCATCAAACTTTTTCTGTGATATCTATAATAAAGCCAAGTTGCATCATTTACCATTCACTTGAATTGTCAATTAGTCCTCTTTTGCTTTTCATTTATTACATGTTGATCTTTAGGGCCCTTACCATGTTACTTCCATAACTGATGCACAATATTTTTTGACTATTTTGGATAATTATAGTCATTGTACTTGGACATATGTTGTTCAAAATATGTTTTAAGTTCTACAATTTGTTATCTATCTTCTTTAAGTATATAAAGTATCACTTTCATGTTGTTCCTAAATTAATTCATAGTGATAATGGTTCTAAGTTTGTTTCTCATGTCACCAAATACTTGTTTGATGGTCCAAGCATCATTCATTAATGAACAATACCTTATGTCCCTCAACAAAATGGAAAAGTTGAAAGGAAACAGAGGCATTTATTAGACACTTCCCATGCTCTTCGCATTCAAGCAAATTTACCCAAAGAGTTTTAGAGTGAATGTGTTTTTTTTTTTTTTAAGCTATTAGTCAAATACCCATGGAAATCTTAGGATGGAAAACACCATATGAGTTGTTGTTTGGACACAAACCTGATTATACACATTTGAAAATAGTGGGCTATCTTTGTTACATTCCTTCTCTTCTTTCTAAAAGAGGGAAGATGGATCTTCATGGTATTCAATGTGTATTCTTAAGTCACAGACATGGACAAAAGGGGTATCAAGTATTTGACTTGTCAAACAAACAAATTATGGTTAGTCGAGATGTAATTTTTTAAGAAGATCAATTCCCTTTCCAAGAATCTATACAGACTACTTCTATGCCAAATTCTTCTCCTTCTGTTTCTCCTTCCCCTTCCTCTTTGTTGCCAACATTAGACTTATGTCAATCTCATACAAACACTTCACTTCCTTCATAGCTAAATACAAATACTTCATTTCCTTTTGATTCTACCAGCTTTCAACCATCTTTTGGTCCATTGCTTCAAAGGTTAACTCATGATAAGAGAATGCTACAGTGGTTATTTGACTATGTTCACTTAGTCCAAGGTCTATACTCTGGCTTTGTTGCTTCTTCTTATTCAGTTTTACCTCACCAATAGCCTCCCAAACACTTTACAACATATCCTTTAATAACACATGCTGCTTTTCATCAATTTTCCCTCAAAATACATGGCTTTGTTAGAAAACATGTTGATTATTAATTAACCTTATTATTATTCTCAAGTTGTTAAATTTGATGAATGGAGAAAGGTAATGCAAAATGAGCATAATGCATTAGAGTTAAATAAAACATGGGAATTGATTGATTTACCTAGAGGGAAGAAGCCAATTAGGTCAAAATGAGTGTATAAAATTAAGTGTAACCTTAATGGAAGTATAGAATGTTATAAAGCACCATTAGTTTCTAAGGGGTATACATAAATGGAAGAGTAAGATTATCATGATACATTTACATAGGTTGTTAAACTTGGTACAATTAGAATTCTCTTAGCAATTGCTAGCACAAAGCTTAGCCTTTACACTAAATAGACATCAATAATGCCTTTTTTTATGGGCATATTGATGAAGAGATTTACATATTACTCCCTTAAGGTTATACTAAAGCTAAAGGTAGATAAGTGTGTTGGCTTAAGAGATCACTTTATGGCCTGAAACAAGCTTCATGCCAATGGAATTTTAAGATTACTACTTGTCTACTTGATCATGGCTTCATACAATCAAAGACTGATTAATCCCTCTTCATTAAGACTACGTCCACAAATTTTTTAACAGTGTTGGTTTACGTTGATGATGTACTACTTACTAGTACTAACTTACAGTTGACTGCTGAACTCAAGACACTTCTTGATCAAAAATTCATAGTTAAGGATTTAGTGGATGTATGGTTTTTCCTAGGGCTTGAAATTTGCAATACTGAGGTAGGGATTTTGGTAAATCAGTAGAAATATATTCTAGATTTACTTACTAGTTTTAGTTTAACAAGTACACGTGATGCTACTTTTCCTTTGCTTACTACTATATGTCTTGATCATACCACAAGTGATCTGATTGATGATTTTACCTTTTATATATGTATGGTAAGATGCTTACTCTATCTTTCCTTAACTATATCTAATGTTTCTTTTGCCATACATCGATTAAGTCAGTTCTTAACTACACTGCTTGTTCCACGTTCGACTACACTTTTCCTTCTACTACGCTACTTAAAGGGTACTTTTTCCTTAGGTTTATTCTATCTAACTCATAACTCTTTTAAGTTGGTTGCTTATAGTGATTCCAATTATGGTTCTTGCCCCATTGATCGGAAATCAGTTAGTGGTTACCGTATTTTGCTTGGAGATGCCCTTATTTCTTAAAAATCAAAGAAACAACCAATGGTTACTACTTTTACAGTCTAATCTAAATATCGCAACATAGCCTTTACTACTTGAAAGATATCATAGATCACTTACGTTGTCAAGGATTTAGGGTAGATGTTTCTCTTCCTATTACTCTTTGTTATCATAACAAGCTAACTCTCATGATTGTAGCCAATCCATGTTTACATGGTCGATCCAAACATATTGAGATTAATTACCATTTCACAAAAGATCATATTTTGAAAGGATTTTTATACTTCACTTGTTCCCTCTATGTCATAGTTTGCAAACATCTTAACCAAACTAATGGGTGAAGCCTCCTTTAAGTCGATTTGTTTCAAGTTTGGTCTTAAACAAGATTCAACTTAAGGAGGGGGGGAGGAGTAGGGTAGGGGTAGTAGTGGTTCGGTTTGGGGGTTAAATGTGTATATGTATTTTATTTGTCAATAGCATAGTAGTATTATCATTAATTTAGTAGCATAATAACATAGAATTGACACGTCAATGTTAATTGCTGAGTTGGACTAGGCAATTATTTGACAACTGTGTTAGTTAGTTAGTTAGTTAGTTTTAACAAGTTATATAAATGGACTTGTAACACTATAACATACTTGAATTACATATTTTTCCTTATAGCATTTCGTTCATATACTTTTCCTCCATGTTTACATCAAAAGATCAAGCATATCTAAGGTTATGGGGCAATTTCACACTAATAACTAGACTCGTAAACTGGTTAGCATCTCGATTTTTAAGACCATAGACTGGCAAGCTAGAGTGGGCTCCATATCTAATTAGACGCTTCCTTTAGTTTGTTTATAGATATATAATTGTTTTCTAAATAGCTACCAAGATTAGAATCTAACCATTTTTAGTAAAAAAAAAATTAGGGCAAATTATGGAGACCATCCTTAAAAACTTTTATAGTTGTTCGAACACCCCAAGCTTTTAAAATTATGTACGTTCCCCCCTCTCACACATATGAGACTCACGAATTTTTCTTAAATGGAAATACATGTGACAATAACCTTAACTTAGAGTTTCTACATGAAAAATGTTGTCTTAAAAATAAAGAGCAAAACAAAAATATTAAATTATATCATTGTATTTATTCGTATTAAAATAGTTGTATTTATTCGTAGTTTATCAATTTTTCATATTGAATATCATGTGAGGTATATATATATATATGTGTGTGTGTGTTATCATATTATGTTAAATATTATCAACCCTAGTAATTTACGTGCAATTATAGAAATTGAAGACTTTCTTTATAAAAATTTTCAACATGAATTTTCGATAACCATATTGTTAATAACATGCTTATTTATTTGTTTATTTATTTATAATAACATTGATAAGATTTTGAATAAGGAAGTAATATTCATGAAAAAGAGATTTAAACAACCGTTTTCTTCGCCCTAAAAGAAGGGAAAAAAAAAAGAAAAAAGGATACCTTAGAGGTTTTTTGATATTCATATTAGAATTTGTTAAATCATTTAAATTTAGATTAAGTCTTTCAAATCTTTTATATCTATACAACATTATTCTTTTTATTCTTTTAAAAGAAATACAATAATAAGTTGTTTATCATATGTAAGATAAAATTAATGTTTCTATTCTTTTGAAAGAAATAAAATAATATGAAAACAAGAAAAATAAAATAAAATAGTTTTGTTTATTTTATCCTTTTATATTCCTTTTATTCTTGTTTTCATTATATTTTGTTTGGTTCTTTATTTTTTTACGCCAATATTTTTTATGTGGGAAGTCTGAGTTAAGGCTCTTGCCACATGTATTGTTATGTAAGCAAAATTTGTAGGTCTTATATGTGTTTGAGTGGGGGGTACTGGGTAGGCCGGGAATCTTAGGGTATTTGTACAATTATCAAAGTTTTTAGTGGTGGTCTTCACAATTTACCAAAAAATTTATTATGCAGCGTATTTCATACATTTATATAAGCAAACTTGTAGAAGAAATAAATAAAAATGTACAACCTCGACTAGTTGAACATTTTCTAAGTGGTTTGGTAAATTGCAGGACAAAGATCTAACCATTTTCAAATAAGGAATTCGTTATGTAGTGTATTTCAAACATTTGTATACGTTTTGTATATTTACTATCAAAATTAATAAATATCACATAAACAAAAATTAGATAAAAATTTTGTTATTATGTCATATTTTAAAGATGTAATATTAGTACAAAATGCAACATAAATATTTATACTAATATTACATTTTCAAGATGCAACATTAGTCGAATACTTATGCCAATAAGACTATGATATACAAAAGTTGATGTTGTATTAGTATAAATAATATTTTCATGGCATTTTGATAATTTTTTTAATGTAATTTGTAATTATATAATTCTTTCTTTTAAAATTAGTAAACATGTAGTGCATCCAAATGACCTTATAAGTAAATAAAAATGCGTAACATCAACTAGTTATATGTTTTCTAGACGATGTTAGATTAATAGCAGGATCAAGAACTAACCATTTTAAATAAAGAGTTCATTATATGGTGTATTTCAAACATTTGTACAAGCAAACTACAACCTCGACTAATTACATATTTCCCTGATGCCATATAAGGTTCTTATCGGTGTGGATACTTATCAATGACTCAAAAAACATACGCCAGAGAAAGCTTAGGTATCATCCCTAGAATACAAATTGCAACCCCTCCTTTAGCCTTCCATTCTCGTTTGGCTCAATCCTCTCTTTCCCTTCTCACAAGCACACACTATGCCTGCATCTGAACGCTCAAGCGATTCACTCCCGCCATACTTGCAAGAAGATAACCTTACCCCAGAATGCCGGGAACTTCTGCCATCCTTGCCTACAGAAAGGGGTTGGCTATCAACTAAACTCTACCTATACCAAGGGTTTTGGTTCATCGCTAGACACATGAACGGTGTCCTAGCATGTCAAAAACACTTCCAAGCTCAAGACTCCGACATTTTCCTAGTCACAACACCAAAATCCGGCACTACATGGCTTAATGCCATAATGTTTGCCCTAGTAAATAGGATCCAATTTCCTTGCAAGTCGCCAAATATACTAAACAATAAACCCCATGATCTTGTCCCTTTTTTGGAGATCAAAGTTTTCCTCGAAAACAAGGTTCCTGATTTTGTCTTCTTTCTCCACACCAAGGCTCCTTGGGACTCACTTGCCTTATGTCTCACTACCTCAATCCATCAAGGATAACAAGTCATCTAAGCTTTTGTATCTGTGTGGGAACCCCAAGGACACGTTTGTTTCTCTTTGGCATTTCCTAAACAAGATTAAACCAAAAGATAAGGAGTGTAACGGGCTTGAAGAGTCATTTGACAAGTTTTGTAGAGGTGTGAGCCTGTTTGGTCCATATTGGGACCATGTTTTGGGTTACAGGAAAGCAAGTTTGGAGAATCCTGAGTAGGTGCTTTTCTTGAAGTTTGAGGAAATGAAGGAGCAACCCAGACTTCAGCTGAAGAGATTAGCTGATTATTTAGGGTGTCCTTTTTCACAAGGTGTGGAAGCTAGTGGGGTTATAGATGAGATCTTGAAGTTGTGTAGTTTTGATAATCTGAGTGGTTTGGAGGTCAATCGCAGTGGGAAGTTGACCTCCGGTGTACAAAACAACTGGTTTTTCCGGAGAGGTGAAGTAGGAGACTGGAAGAATCACTTGACTGATGAGATGGTGGAAAAATTGGATCGCATTGCTCGAGAGAAGTTCCATGGCTGGGGAATCGAGTTTTAAGATTGTTTATATATCAAGAATTCTCAGGATGCGGATCAGAATTCCATGATCAATATCAAAAACTCTCATTAATGTTTGTTTTAGCATTTGAATGACGGAATGATTCATAAATCTGGTTTAGGAGTTCTCATTGGCCAATATCTAATTTGCCTTAAATTACTTGGCCGTCGACCTCCTGGTATGTACATGTTTTCAGTATTTTGAGCGCCTATTTGTGTAAATGTCCAATGAAGTTTACCGACATCCATTATTTATTCTCTTGAGACTGACGTTAAAATCTCGTCTAGTACTTTGGAATTTTTTTGTTTTTTCATGTTAAATATTACAATTTGGAGAAATGGGGATTAGAATTTAATCTATCTAGTTAAAAAATAAATATTTATACAATTAAATTACAAAGTCTTAATACTTTGGAAATTAAGACCATACTTTTAAAAGAGTTCTTGAAAAGGCAAGCTATTCATAGGGCTCTTAGAATGAGTTTCTCAATTGTGAAGTCTTCTTGTTGTTAATCATTTTTATTGTTTGAATATTCTGACATCATAAAAGTAAACAAAGTAGCAAAAATAAATAAACAAATAAATGATGCAAAATATAATAAAAGATAAAATCCACGGTTGTTTATACATATGATAATACTATTGATCTAGAAAAAGGACAAAAGAAAAAAAAGGGGGTATTTACTTGACATACAAACTCCATTTTCTATAGTAAATTTTCACGACATATGTTCCTCACTATGCTGAGACCTATAACCCTTGTCATACGACATTCATACTGAAGTCAAGCCTACTATATCACATCAACTGTTGATTAGTAATCGAAGGAAATTGAGAGGGTGAAATTTAAGATGTCCTTTACTTTTGTTGTTTTATATGTTATATTCCAACTAAAGGTCTTGCTAAAAATAAATGGATTAAAGATTTGGGGAAATTGCAAATAATTTTTTAACTTAGGTGTATTTGACCCTCCTAACTTTTAAAATATGCTTTACAACTTCCTAAACTTTAATAAAAATAAATTAGGATTTTTTTTTGTTAGAATAAGTTGCATTATTGTCAAAGCTTAAAAGGTCTTAAAGTATATTTTAATAAGTTTAGAAAATATTTATACATAAAAATTAAAGTTTAAAAGAATTATTTTCGATTTTTAAAGATTATTTATCAATTTATTAAAATTTAAAAGGTTTTAAATTACACTTTAAAAGTTTAAAAGAATAATCTATACCTAAATCAAAATTTAAAAAATTATTTGCATTTTCCCTAAGGATTTATCTATCTATTACTCCAGTTAGATTTAGATGGTTTAATAAAGTCTGGCTACTTTACGTCCTTTGTCTTCTTCTTCTTTTTTTTTTTTTTTTTCCCTGGTTAAAGTTGCAATTGCAGTGCTGACACACTAGAATGGCTAAATATCGTTGCTTTTCAAAATCTGTTTTCTTTCTGTTATGTTGATTTTTTTTTTTCTTTAATAAGTGTAACGATTAAGATCAAATATTTTATTCAATATATTTGTATCTTTTATTATTACTACTGTCACCCAATGTTGTAAAATAAATATTGATGTCTATAACAACTGAAAATATAATCGACTCTCCTAAAAACCCCAAGAATGAAATTGACAGGTCTTTCGAGAGCTATTCAAGATGTCAATGTGACAATTGAAAGAACCACATGTTACATGTAAGAAAAAGGAGTTTGCATGTTAGAAAATTGGCTGTGTATACGTTAACTTTTTCTTAATACTTAGGATAATACAATACTGATTTTGAATCTGAACTTGGCTCGATGCATTAAAGTTACAACATGATTTAAACTTAATTGAACTAAAAATTTTAAATTCAAATTCACCTCAAAATAATACACCAAAAACTTAAACTTGATTTGATTAAATTTGTTTATACTAAATTTATATAAAGTGTTTTTCTTCTAATTAAAACATTCTAACTCAGACTTGAACTGTATTGATGTAAGCTTGATTGAAAGTCGATTATACCTTGCAAGTAAGTTGAATAAAATATTATAAAGTTTGAGTTATAACTCGGCTTTTATAAAGCTGAACTCGATATGCTGTTACTTTTTCGACGTCTCAAAGCTACAGTGGAAAGGGATGCTAAATAATTGAGACTATTTAGGCGGACTCAACCTTTCAGGCTATGGCCCATCTAAGGGAGATTGCTAGATTCGGTTGCTTAATTAATATAATAATAGAACTACTGATGCGAAAATAATGAATAATGCGAAAACACCTTCTAATGCCCATATATTCATTAATATAATTTGCTTAAGACATGATATATCCAAGGGCAGAGTTCTCATATACATTTCGATGCTTTCCTCCCATGTCCTCGCAAAGCACACTCTAATGTACGATTAAAAATGAAAAAGTGATAAACTTTCAACATACTTAGTTAAGGTGAATGAAATGAGGAGGTAATAAAATTACAATTATTTGAAAATGGAATAAAGGTGTAATAAGTAGGGAGTAGACATTATGGTGTTTAATTGAATATAATTGAATTAATTTAGCTTGGTTATTTTAGAAAAATGCGATATAAAATAAGACATAAATATAATAACAAATACTCAAAATACCCTTATTTAAGTGAATAAAAAATTAAAATGAAACAAACTCTGCCGTATCTACTAAAACAGATTTGCTTCTGAGTTATGAGCAATCTTTCCAAGTAGTGCACATACCAGCTTTGGTAAAAGCCCAAATAAATCTGTATAACCAAGTAATGGCTATCAACTCTTGAGACTTATGACAATATCATGCCATGACCAGTCAAATATACCTTCTTGGAATTTCTCAGCTTGTTTCAAACGATTAGATGATGTGTATAAGGCTTTTTAGTCATGCCTAGGAAGACAGCACCGCGACATAGGAGGGAGACATTCAAGGCTATGATGTAACAAGCTCTGGAGATTAATTCAAACCCATCCGGTCCTCCAGAGATTTAAGTCTTTCTCTTCTCTTGTGTTATGAGCTTCTTCATTCTTCCTGAGTATGCTGATATCACTTTCTGCCAAAATAAAAACTAAATTTAACTTACATGAAGAAGAATATAAATAAATGAATAAAGATGGGTACCTCATTCAAGAAGAATGTTTGTCGGCCATTGATGTGAAGTTGTAGATCACAATGGCACTGTCATTGCTAAATTTACATTGAATGAATTGAAAAACAAGTCACTTGACAAAAAATAATCATAGAAATAAACCGGTTTTCCTATTATGGGTAAAATGAGCATAAAAATTGAGATCGTTTTGGACTTGAAAGATACACTTAAAGGCTTGCAATGGACCTTTTATCATTTTAATTATGTATATATATATATATATATTCTTTTCTAACTTCTTTTTGTTTTTATGAACAATTTCCTGCAAGAAATAAAGAGTTTTGCATGTAATTCACAAACTTATAGATAAAATTTATTTTAGAATTTGTGCCATTTAGGAAATTAACTTGCAAAAAACAAATTTTTCCACATATAATAACCCAGTACACAAAAATCACTACTCAATCAATTAACAACAAAGACAATAAGATGAAAAGTATAAATAGCATAAAGTAATATTGAATTGTAATACTCCTTAAATATTAGGCAATGAAACTCTAATTATCAAAATATTTTTTGGTGTAGTGGCTTAAAGTAATTAGAACTCCAAAATTAAGTATACTTAGTCTAGGTAGCTTCTTTGGAAGTTGCTACACTAAGGGAGAAAACTGTATGGCGTTCCATAACAAAGTGGACAAATCTTAGTAGGAGGAGTTTTAATTAGGTCATTATAGGTGGTGTCAAAGCAGTCTATTAGCTAAAAGGGCGGAGTCCCTATCTAATAGTGATCCTGGATCTTTGTAACCAAACTAACGAAGACGTAAGCTCTATGAGGGGTAGATTATAATGTCCTTTAAATGCTAAGCAACAAAACTCTACTAATTGAGGTGTGTTTTGGTGTAAGGGCTCAGAGTACGTCAGAACCCCAAAGTTAGGCATGCTCAAGTTAGGTCAATCTTAAGATGGGTGACATCATAGGAAGTTATAGCACCAAGGGATAATGCCATGCAACGATCGACGCCAAAGCAAATATACCTTGATGGAAGGAGTTCTGATTGGGTCTTTACATGAAGAAACTCAACAACACTCTTGCAGAAGATGTAGATCTAATTAGTCCAAAGCACTCTCAACAAGTTGACGCTCTCGACAAAGATATGAGACCTCTATAAGCCAGTTGATAGCTTCATTACCAATTATCTTTCAGTTATGTTGTTAACAATTTACTACTTGATTAAATTCACATTTTGCTATTATGAGATGAGCAGCATATGTTATCATAGCTTAAGAAGAATGGAATTGGTTCATCATAAAACAACCCTTAGCACTAGAAAATTATACAATTACATAAAATTAAAGAGTAAAGGCACAAGATAGTTGTGAAATAGACTAATTATAATAAGAGCTCAAACATTGACCTTCATATTGAGTCCATATTGACTTCATAATGGAGTTGTTCTAATTCCATACATAACATTTTCTAATTATAATCTAGTGACTAGAGGATTTATGAGCATTAACGACTTGTAAATATTGGATTTGTTTAGAAAACAAGATTCTTTACTTGCAATGATTTAACCTTCACTTCGTAGTATCCACTTCAAGAGAAGCTAGGTCGTAAACTAATGGAGAAGAATAATTAGAGTGGAATGTCATTGCTAACTTTATGTAGAATGAATTGAAAATCAAGGAGCTTGTGAGAAGCAAAAATGGATGCTAAATGTGTTTTTACTAACAAAAAAGAAAAGGTGAGGAAGGAGGAGAGAGTGTCAGATATTACTATATTACTTCTCATACTAGAACATATGAAAACTTCTCATTAGCTAAATTCCAAACAAGTGACAAAAATAAACAGAGTTGTAACTCCTTCTAAATCTCAAAACAACAATCCTATACCAACATGCTTCACAATGACCATTACAAACGATTTCATTGTTTTATGAGAAGCACCAAACTTTGTGATTGAAACAAATAATACCTAGAATGCAAGGATATTGCATTCCTTAATACATACCGGATACATTATAAAATATGGACAACAACATCCACTCATGTATGTTCACTGCCATGTTATTAAAATAAGAGACCTTTGGATTAAAGGAAAAATTAAAAATAGACGCACAACAGCAAAAAACAATAAGATGGAATGCAATAGCCAAAATTAACAAGACATTTGGAGTGAATATACATTGCACATGTATAATAGAACATAATTACAACTACATAATAAGGTGCTACTCTATCATGTCTATCTTACCTTACATATGAAAAGCCTACCCTAACATTGTCAGTTGATGTTCCAAAAGACACCAAAATGGCACAACACTTTCTATAAAACATAAGTTAAGCATCTATAGAATGATAGGTCGCATAAGAATTGACACCACGGTAGCAACAAATGCGGCATAAATTACAAAAGTAGTCCTCTCATTGACCGAATTCATGTCATTAAGAAACTTAAGCTCCTTCACATCTACTTTAGAAGCATTTTGATATAGGTTAAGTGCTCTTTAGGATGTAGTTAGTGTAGCATGACTACATTATATGGCTTTTCTAGAAGTTTGATCAGTGCTTAGTACCTTTTCATCTAAGATGAACCTTTAGTGCTCTAAATAAAGGTATGCATCGCCTCCATATTGGTCATCACCTTATCCGTTGTCAACTATTCGACCATATCTTGAATAGAGCTACTCATTTCTAGTATTCTTACTTCAAAACTTCTAAAGGCTGCTTTTAGATCAAGCAATGCTGCATCTCCATGCATGGACTTATTCATCTTTAAAGTAGGATGATTGACACTTTGATGGACGCATGGCTTATCCCCATCTCCATTCGATGTGGCCCCTTGTCCTTAGTGTCTTGCAAAGGGGCTTATTCTTGCTAGCCATTTATTTCCTCTAAGACATCATTGATTATTTATGCATCCACAATTGTAGCATAGTCCTTTCCATAGATCATAGATAACTCAGTGAGGTATAGGAAGCTCTTTGTCATGAATGGAGTAGTAGTCAGGTAGCTCTACAAATACAAATTGAAGATGAGAGAACATTATAAAAGGATTAGTAATAACGTAGAATTGTTATAAATGTACCGCTAAAGAGGCATCCCATACTTGTTTAGCAGTTGTTACCATCTTCTTGTTGTTGTCTTGACTGAAAATGCTAGTTGATCTATCATACACAATGTCATATACAATACTTCAATCCTTCTTCAAGGTCTAATGTATGACCCTATGTTTGGCTTGGCCTTTATCTTACGCTTGGGTAGCCTTTCACTTAGCATATGTTCAAACTCCTTTAAGTACCCATTTCGAAAGCCACAGTTAACATTATGTGTCTTCCTTATATAAAGCTCTACTATCCATGCAATAAGCTTTACCACTTGTTGTACTGATTAGACCTCCTCCATGAATAGACACTTAAAACTGGTAAAAGAATTACGTACATTCAATTGATCGTGATGTGAGAAGAACTAACGTAATGAAATACATGAAAACATGGCTTAAATGTATTAATGAACTACATGAACACAACAGGAGAAATCTAAATGACATTGGAAATTCATAATGAAAAATCAAAAGAACATTGCTCGCTTATTGATAACTCTGATTTTAAACATATTTCATATGGTGATTTTATAGTATTTCCCTTACATTTTTTGTTTTCTTTAAAGAAATTGATACTTAATTGAGTAAAATTTTGATTTTTAGGTTTGAACGTATTCTAGGATCGAACACAAAGAAAAGGAATCAAATTTTACTCAATTCGGAGTTCAAACGAAGAAGTTACGAAGTTTTAAAGTTACACAGTCCATGTAGAAAAAATTGGCCAGGGGCAGAAAGTTACATAACCTGGGGACACGGTCATGTCCCAGGTCGTGTCTGGTAAAGAAAACGAAAACCTTTTGATACACTATAAAAGGACATATTAAGGTTTCAAAGGACATATTAAGGTTTCAAAAGACATAGGAGACATTAGAGAAGACAAGAGACTTGAAGAGAAGCAGAAGGAGAAGGCGAGAACAACACCGACTTCAAGATTAGAGAGATTGTTCATCAATTAAAAGGGTTTTCCACGTTTTATTTTACGTTTTTGATGGAACTCGTTTTTAGATTCATTATGATAGCTTAGAATTCGTGTATTTAGGATTCGTGTATTTAGGATTATGGAACCTAGGGTTTCATGTGATTCTTGGATTGATTTAGAATTTTCAATAAAGTTTCTATCTTTGCTTGATTCAATTATGTCGTTTAATTGTTAATTGATATTTCTAGAATATCAATATATGATATTATACATGTTAATTGAGAAATTGCATGTGTAATTAGATCTTTACATAATTGGAGAGAATTACATGTATACTTAGAGATAAGATACATGTTTCTTCCGGAATGTTAATTATTTGTGTGGGAATTCATTATACATTAATGCAATTCTAAGTTATATTACTAAGTGAAGAGATTCCGGTAAATAATTTAGGATTAGGGTTAATATGCTTGAGAAAGGTATTAACTTTAGTTGAGAATCCCTCTGGTCAAGAATAATAGAAACCGAATTGAATATATTTTAAGTGATCACATGATTAACTCTAGGGGAAATAATTCCTAAATACGTTATTACTTTCTTGAAGTCGTTCTTAATTTTATCGCTTTTTCAATTGCTTAATCAAGTCTTATAAATAAGTTAGTTTGTTAATTTTAGTAATTTTAATTAATTCAAACTTTCATAATTTTCCGGTTAGATAATAAAGCTAAGGTTAATATTAGTACTCGAAGTCTCTGAGGGATCGACTCGGAATCACATCCGCTATATTAAAACTGATAGGTGCACTTGCCTGATATCACTTATAGGCTATAAATGTTCCCATACAACTTTCAAAAAGATATAACAAACAATCCCGTAATATGAGAAATACAATGACAACCTTAAACACCTATTCTTGGAAAATTTAGTTATTAGTATGTCTTGAAGCACTCTACTTAATGAACATTTCATTCACCATTTGCATCCTCTAAGTAGACCACACATCATTGTTCCTTAGCTTCATGATTAGATCATCATTGATGTCTACAATGTTGTCCTCTACAACATCAACATGATCTTCTAGAAGGGTCATAATTGATCTTTGTCCTTATGAAGTTATGCAGCAACCAATATCCAAGAATGATTTGGTTATGAATCCTTATGGGATAAAAAGATGAACTTCTTAGGATACTCCACTGCATTTTGAGAAGTTTGAAGCACCACTCAATCACGTTCCATGCTAAGGCACGCCTTAGATTAAGAAACTCTTCTAAAGTTCTTTATTGATTAACCTAGTGCCATTCATTTAGATAATATCACTATCCTTGAAAAGGTGTAAGAAATTCCTCACAATTGGGGTAACCTCCATCTACTAAGTACTAGCATCATAAATTAAAGGGGTATAATAGGTTATACTTAGTTTATGTGCGGTGCAATTCACATAAGTGAAAATTAAATGGCAAGGAAGGAGAACAGTATTGTATGGAACTTTTAGACCATTTCTCCAAGTTATTGCATCACGAAGAACTCTAATATTGGCTACAGACCCCTCCCTCTTAGGATGGACATATAAAGTACATGTTTGAAGTACAAACACCTAACACATTAGTCGCAATCTCATTCTTCTGCATTCTCTAGATGTCTTATCCTTCATGGGTACCCTTATTTTTATGTATGTTCCGTCTAAGGCACCTAGATAGTTCTACATTGGAAGCAAATAATTAAATTATTAGGTACTATAGGATATGGATAATATGAAAAATATTATAATTAAATTTATGAAACTCTATGGTTAAGTATCCTACATAGAATGTAGGGGATTATGGTATTAGTTTATAAGGCCATAGTTGTGAACACCTTATCAACAAAAACTCGAAACTTTTGGACAAAGTAGTTGAAATAGGCTTATTAGTGTTTGTTGGCTTAGTTATTCATTACTTTTAGCCTAGAGTGTTACAAATGGTATTAGAGTAGACTCCCTTCCAGTAGGTGAACGATTTGAATCTGGCTCTAGTTTAGAGAAAAGGTCCAAGTAAAGCGAAGAGTGTTACTAAGATGTGACTCCTTACATGCATCTAGGATGACTTATAAATAATGGGTGGCTCGAATTGTGCATCGAAAAAGGGGAGGGGAAGGAAAGAATTTGGTCCAATTGTAAGGTCTCGCATTTAGGACGTCGTGTATTTGAGAGGTGAGAGGGGGGTGATTGTGAGACCCCATGGTTAAGGGATTTTTTTAAGATCTCATCCTTGTTTTTGACGGGATTGGTTCCATCCCCCATCTGACCCTTGATTTGCATTCATTTAAATCTCAACCATTGAATGAATTGTTGATTTAATTGTTTAGATTTAAAATAGTGTGAATGAGTGGTGAGATGAAGATGAAACCGATCTCATAAAAAATAAGGACAAGATTGTAGAATCTCCTCATAGTTAAGTGTCTTACATGGATTGTGGGAGGTTATGATACTAATTTATAAGGTTATGATTGTAAATACTTTGTCAACACAAGCTTGAAACTTTTGGGCCAAATATTTGAAATGGGCCCATTAGTATTTATTGGCTTAGTTATTCACTAATTTTGACCTAGGGTATTACAAAATTATTGTACCTTAAAAAATCTCCATCAACTATTTGCATAGTTGTAGACGATTGTTTTAAGCTTCTTGAATAGTTAATGACTTAGGCGTATGGTTGCATTCAAGATATTGTGGAAATATCTATTGAATTTCACTCTAAACCTCCTAAAATTGTGCTTTATTGCTCTATTTTTTCCGTGGTGGCAAGTATATGTAAGGACATTACAACATACTTGTCCACCAATAAGTTGTTATAAGCCTTCAACCCTCTTAGACACTTCAACACCTTGCATAGTTTGAAGAAAGCATGCCTATCTAAACATAGTTGCTTAATACATGTTACATCATCACTATGAACTACCCTTTGAATGTATTTAAGATGTTAGTAAAAGTTGAACTCATATGAAAAAACTCGCGAATGGTAGGAGTACATGGTGTGAGCAAACAATTTAAAATTAATTGATATGTAATGCTACAATAGCCTAACCGTAAAACTAATACGAAACGTGCAATTTTCTTTTTTCTTCTCAACTCACTCTCGTAGAATGTCTTTTGGTCAACCACTAGAAAACATGGAAACATGCCTATGCATTAATTATTGAAAACAAGCTAAACATAATAACACAATGCCTTAATTGGCCATACTTGAAACTCCTTTTACAATAAGTGATGAAGTAAACATGGTTCCATGTGCTAAAGTGACATATACTTGAAAGAATGCAATTGACATTGAATTAATTTGGGATTTTAATAGATCTAGCTAAAGAATGCACCATGATCACTGGTACATTGGTAATGCAAGTAAACATGTGAGGATGTGAGTACAGCCCTATGGTTTATAATTGCAACATCAAGGACATATTCAAGTAAAGTATATAGATATATCTTTCTTTTTTTTCTATTTTTTTCCATGTAAGATATGTCTTTAATAAATCTCTAATTAGTGTCTATGATGGACCTTGTTGGAAAAGATTCATTACTGCATACACCACAAGAGGATATTATAAATTACTTTAATAAAACTAGGACTAATAAAAGCAAGAGTATGTAGATACATCTTCTGCATGTGAAATTTCAATTGAATTAACTTTTTTTTTCTATATTTTGTATTCGTGCACTTTAATTTTAATGGAACTCCTGAATCATAGATTCTACGTAGATCCTACTACATTCTTCCTTGAAGTTCATGGTTGTGCATTGTTTCATTGACTTCCAAATTCCATAGATACATAAGCATTGATACATTTCTAGTGAAAAAGATGATATAAACATAAACACACTGCAAGAATTCCAAGGGCATTGTAGGTAATTTTTAGTTTAACAACTACTATACAATAATGAGAAATGTGTACTATGACTCCATAACTTAGTAAAAGACATTGCAAAAACTAACAACATAACATTAAGCATACAATTTTGCACAAAATCACCAATGCCCATATAGAGAAAAAGGATTAGATTATAATATTACATTTTTGCTGATAACTTCACATTCAAAGAGTTGTGGTAGATAGGTGCAGATTTACGCTTTGAATCTGACAAAAAGACAAGCTCAACTATGATTTTACTATAGGAAAGTATTTAACTATGAGGAAGGATGTAACAATTATGAATTTACCTACCAAAAATATATGAATCGAAAACTTAATATGAAATTGATCCTTCCCAAATTATCTCTTTGATGTAACTCCTAAACCTTAGGGTGCAGTGAGAAGACCCATCACAAGATACCGAGGAAGTGAAAGGGAGAAAGGAGGAAGGAGAGTGATAAGGCTTGGTTTAGGGTTTTTTCCCCCTTTCGGTGAGTGAATTTAGGTTAGGGCTAGTCAATTGTGATGGAGTTTGTAGATGTATTTGGGGAGGACAATATTTACTTAGGAGAATGTTAGATAGGGTTTGAAATATAGTTTAAGGGCATTTCTTATCTTTTTCAAACTTTCCTAAGGATAAACATGGAAATTGGAATATTGTTTTTGGGGGAATTGGGATTCATGTATAGGAGTTAAGAATCTCAATCCCATGATTGGGCTGCATCGACATTCGAGTAGGTCTCAAATGTAAGGGCTAAAATCTAAACTAAACATTGTACTAAGCATGTTGTTTATGTTTTTATAATTATTTGTAATGGATGATAAACTGAATTAGGAGAAGAAATAACGATAAAAAATGGAAAGTAAATAAGCTTAAGATGTACGAAGAACTTTGTTATATTTTTTTATTATGCTAATTCTTACACCTTTGTTGTTATACTTGTGTTTTAAATTTATATGAAACTTTATTATAAAAAGAACTTTTTAGGTAAAGGAATTGAAATATCGGCTTAATTAGGATGGTTACATTCTTGGCAATTTTTATCTTGTATTATTATTAGTGCCTTTTATTTTCTACGTATGTATTCTGGTTTAACTTCTTATAGCTTTCTCTCTATATTAGATAGAGTAAATGAGGAAGCGAAAAACCTTAAATACCATGACATTATAAGATAATTAATGTACTATTGCTATTACTCTATAATGGATAGATTTAGTCTTGCTCATTGTATTTTTACTCCTAATCTTTTGAGGGTATCCACATAAAATAATGTGCTTTTCCATCACTCTTTACTTATTAGCTATATGATCAATGATATTTTAACTAAAAGTCTAGATCCCATTCCAACACATTGGTATCTAAGCTAGGTTAAGAAATTAGGAGTCAAGAGTTTGTAATCTACATATTGAAGAAATGACCATCGAGTGTGTCACTAAAAAGCTTGAGTTGTATGAATTTTAGGCTGTAGTAAGTCTAAATGTGAGGGATCTTAGTATAGTCAAGCTTAAACAAGGTTATGGATTGGTAGCCAAAGTATATAAAAGTTGATGAGTGGATGGAACTTAATAAGAATACCATAATGGAAATCTAACTAAGTCTAAAGAAAAGTGATTTGTAAGAGCACTTGGTTGAGAAGATGGGTCCATAATTGCAAAAGAACTAAAAGAGCTATATTTGACAGTCTCTTATGAACTAATCGGTGTTGAAGTATGGATTATATTTACTTAAAATGAGTAATGAGTGACTAGTAAGATGGCTCATTTCGAATTTTATGTTGTTAAGAAAACAACACTAATAAATTGAAAAATAAAAGATAAAGAACACTAGAGTTAACGTAGAAAGCTCTAATGTAAGGAAAAAATCGTGAGATCATGTAGTGCAAAACTTTCTACTATCAACAATAATAGACTCGCAAAGTATCTCTTCACTAGTTACAATAGAAGGTAAAAAATCTTCACCACAAATAGTGGATATCAACAAAATCTCAATATAAACTAGATTCTCAAAATCAAGAAAATGTAAATTCAATTAGAACAACCAAAAAGGATTTATCAGAAATGAAAATAACAATATTCTAGAGCTTCACACCAATAATTTAGTGGCTAAAGTTTCATCACAATCAGGATTCAATAAACCATCCAATCCAGATCTAAAGTCGCATTACTAAATTAGTTTTCCACTTCAAAGTCATAGGGAAGATTCTTAATATTTCAACAATGACATCACCTTTTCCACCTTCATCACTTGTTCTCCTTTTCTGTTTTTTAAAATCATGAAGTAGGTTTTCTTGTTTCTAAGTATTGGTTTTGTCTTCTTCTGGATTACTTTCTTTTGTCTACGTGGCTACACCTTTGATTTTCCCTTTTTTTTGTATATAATATATATATATATATTTTATTAAGATTTCCCTCTTTATTTTCTTTTATTTGCTATGAGCCTACATATGAGTTTGACCCATATGCTCAACAATCTCCCCCTCCAACACATATGGGGGACTTCATCACACCAGCTATCTATGACAAGCAATAAGCTTTTCCTTAGATAAGGCATTATTCATCATGTCTGAACTATTATCATCAGTGTAGATCTTCTTTAATTTTAAAAGCTTCTCCTCTAATGCATTTCAAATCCAATGACATCTAACATCAATATGTTTTAATATGGAATGAAAAGTAGGATTCTTACTGAGATGTATCATACTTTAGCTATCATAATATATATTTAAATTTTCTTGAGCTTGACCCAGCTCTTCCTAAAATTTCTTCACCCATAAGACTTCCTTACAGGCTTTTATAATAGCGATATATTCAACTTTAGTAATGGATAATGAAACACATTTTTGCAATTTAGATTGCCAAGACACTACTCCACTTGCATAAGTAATCAAGTAACCTAATGTGGACTTCCTAGAATCAAGATCTCCAACCATATCAGCATCTGTAAGCCCCAACAATACTAGTTTATGACCACTAAACTCAAAACATGATTTGGAAGTACCTCTGAGAGACTTGAGAATTCATTTAACCATAGTCCATTGCCCTTTACCTGGATTTGAGATATAATAGCTAACAACGCTAATAGCATGAACAATACCTTGTTTATTGCATACCATGGCGTACATTAGACTACCAACAACTGAAGCAAATGATATCTTCTTAACGCTTTCTTTTTTTGCGTCTTTCTTAAGACACTATTGAGAACTAAGTTTGAAGTGACCTACAAGTAGAGAACAGATAGGTTTTGCCTTACTTATATTAGATCTCTCTAACACTTTCTCTAGATTTCTCTCCTATGATAACCACAATTTTTGGCTCTTCCTATCATGCATTATTCTCATATCGAGAATTTGGTGCATGGGTCCTAAATCTTTCATAGCAAAAGACTTACTCAATGCAATCTTCAAATCTTAAGTTTTCTTGGTATCATGGCCAACAATCAACATGTCATCTACATATAATAAAAGAACAATAAACTTACCACTATCAAACTTCTTTATAAAGACACAGTGGTCTAATGGAGTCCTAATATATCTCTTGTCAATCATGAAGGAATCAAATTTCTTATAACACTACCTCGGAGCTTGTTTTAGCCCATGTAAGCTCTTCTTCAATCTACAAACTAGGTGCTCCTTACCTTCGACATTAAACCCTTTAAGTTACTCCATCTAAATTTCTTCCTCTAACTCACCATAAAGGAATGTTGTCTTCACATCTAACTGTTCAATCTCCAAATTTAAACTAGCAACAATGCAAAGAACAATGTGAATGGACGACATCTTCACCACTAGTAAGAAAATTTCATCAAAGTTAATACTTTTCTTTTAGCTGAACCCCTTTATAATCAATCTTACCTTGTACCTTGATTGTAAGCTATTTTCTTCATTCTTCAATGTATATACCCGTTTATTTTTCAAAGGTTGCTTATCCTTAAGCAATTCAACTAAATCATAAGTCTAATTCTCACGCAAGGATTTCATCTCTTATTGCATAGCTTTTACCCATTCTTTCTTTTACTCATGTAACATAGCTTCCTCATAACATTCCGGCTCTCCCCCGTTTGTCAATATCATATACTCATGTAGACTATATCTTTTGGATCTTCTCAACTCTATCTGTTGATTAGTTTTGTAGGGTGTTATCTCATGTTCCATAGAATCTTGTAATTCTCTTCTACCATTAGTAGAATCTTTAGGTGTGGACATTGAATCTACATCAATAGGGATCTCAATTGAAGATTTAGCCTTCTCTAGCTTCTCTATATCTTCAATAGTTTGATCTTCTAGGAAGACCACATCTTTGCTTTTGACAATTTTCTTCTCTACTGGATGACATAATCTATACTCATATTCATCATATACATATCCTAGAAAAATAAGCTGTTTTGAATTTGCATCAAGTTTTAATCTTTCATCCTTAGGAATATGCACAAATACCTTATAACCATATACTCGCAAATGGTTATAAGAAATATCTTTACATGTCCATATCTCTTTAGGGTATCATCATTCAATGCACAAGAAGGAGATAGGTTAATCAAATCAACTATTATTCTCATTACTTCTCCTTATAATGATTTAGATAATCTAGTACGATACAGCATACATTTAACTCTCTTTGTAATAATACGATTCTTCCTTTCAACGATACCATTCTATTGTGGAGTCTTTAGCACTATCTTCTTAAGTTTAATACTATGGGTTCTGTAATAATCCTTAAAGGGACCTCTATATTCACCATCATTATCTGCTTTGACACATTTCAACTGTTTGCTTGTTTCTCTCTCTATTCTAGTATGGAATTGCTTAAACACATCCAGAACTTAATCTTTGGATTTTAAAGCAAAAGTCCACAACTTTCTAGAGTGATCATTAATAAAAGTTATAAAATAAAGTTCACTACTAAGTGTTCTATCTTCTATCTAACATACATCAATATGGACTAAATTATGTGCATGGGATTTTCTAAGAGGTGGGTTTCTATGAAATGCAACTCTATTCTACTTACTAGTAAGACAATTAGTATAAGTTTTCAGATGAGTACCTTTCACATTAGAGAAAAGTTACTTCTTGACAAGTAATTATAGTCCCTTCTCACTCATGTGACCAAGCCATTTATGCCATAATTCAATTGATGTCTCATCTATCATATATACCTTTCTTTTACTCAGTTTTGTTGACATTGAGTAAAAGATATTATTCTTTTTTGTTTTAGCCACAATTAGAGAACCAATGGTAAGCTTCAATTTACCATCACCAAAATAGCTATTATATCCTTCATCATCAAGTTTTCCTACTAATATAAGGTTTAGGTAAATATCTAGGACTGTATAACATCTATGATAGCTAGCGTACAATCAGTGTTACTCTTCAAACTAATCTCTCTAACGTCAATAATTTCAGATATCCCTTCATCTCCCATCCTGACATTATCAAAATTACCAATAGTGTAAGTTGGGAAGAATTCATCATGTGATATCACAATCATCATTTGAAGTAACAACAAATTCACCATGTGCTATTACACTTGTCTCATCTTACCTTTTCCATTGCCTTGACCTTTACATTGTTCTCTTTTCTGCATTTTGCACTCTTGCTTTATATGTCTTAACTTGTCACAATGATAACATTTAATATTTCTTCTTCTTGAGTTAGATCTTCCCCTAGATTTATCAAATCTATCATAATTATTAGATGAGTCTCTTCTTTTACTTCTTCCGTACATTTCTTGTTTATTAGTAATAAATACCTAAGTTTTAGAATTAATACTTTACTCTTTTTTTCTTACTTCTTCATTCATCAAGCTATCTTTCACCATAGTAAGAGTAAGCTTTTCTTCTAAAGCAAAATTACCAATAGACATTATAAGTGCCTCCCAAATGTATGGCTGTGAACTTAATAATAATAATACCTAAATCTCATTATCAAGTACTAGTTTCATGGTAATCAACTGATTCACAGGATCTTGAAAATCATTCAAGTGCTCTATCATAGTTGATCTATTCTTATACTTCAAAATCACTATTCTTCTAATTAAGGAAGTTTTATTAAAGTCGGTTTTCCTTTCATACATAGCTCCAATTTCCTCCATATAGCATTAGCTTTGGTTTCCTAAGCAACATGATGATGAACACTATGATCTATCATCTACTTATTATTGAATATAACTGACAATTTTTCTATGTATAATCTCTCAATCTTAATTAGATTTATCTTTAGGCTTTACACTATCACCACCTAAAGGTGCTTATAAATCTTTGTAATACAAAAAGGTCTTCTATCATTGACTTCTAAATCAAATAATTTGATGAATTTAATTTTATCATAAAACCCAATGCTTTTGCCATAATCGCAACATAAAAAACTAATAATTTATTTTTTTCAATCCTGGCTTTGATACTACTTGTTTTATGTCTTTGGTTAATGATTTGAAAAACAGTGGTGTTAAGGTTAAGACTAAAGATTAGGTGATGATCGTGCTATATACTCTATAATATTCATTTAAGCAATTCATAAAGGCCATGATATTTAGCAAGTATGGTTGTCTATAGAAAGGTTAAAACTAATCTATTGAGTAAGGATTAGTTAGAACATGAGATGGAATCTACAAACAATAAAGGTTATAGATGTTCTAAATGCTAGATATTGACCTTTTAGTGGTATTATCTATTATCACCATAAAGAAAATGACCACGTGAGGATAGAGTCCTTGAAAGGCATAAATAAATTTAAGGTGCAATATGATATAGGTGAAGCTATTACTGAAGTGACTAATATTGATGTGTAGTTGTTGAGTAAATAGATAATGAGCTATTGCTAGTGTTTGATGGTTAGAGGAAATATAAGAAATAGAATTTAAACTCTAGGTGTATTTACTATATGTTTTATAGGGGAGATTACTCTAAAACTTACAAGTTTATGTAGAGTTATTTTGTACAGTTAGGTAAGAGTTAGAGCTGACAATTTCTTACATGGGTAGAGTCTAAGATTGATTACACAATGAGCACAATATATAATATTGTATGATGCCCCAAAGTTATCTTATAATGCTTTATCTTTTAGATTAATGAATTAAGCTAGTTATCATTGTATAGTAAAATATTGAAGTATGGAATTTTCTCATGGATATCTAAAGGTAAATTGTTTTAGTCATAAAGGACGGTGAATTTTCATGGTTCGGTTGGAAAAATGTCAATCATAAGTTAAGGATCCCAGTGCTTATATTTTTTATTATTATAAGAAATGCATATTGTTTGTACAATTGTAAATTCCATTTTATTAGGTTTTACATGAAGTTCTAAGGTAAAGAGAGTATAAAGAAAGGTAGAACTTACAAGGTACAAAAAATACTCGGTGTCACATAATATAGAGTGAACGTATCATGAGAGTCAACAATCATTCTTTAGGTATGGTTGATAAAGTAGATAAATAATGTCACTTAGCATAAGGTAATGAAGGTTTGCTTATTTGTGTGGTGTACTAAATAGCCTGGAGGTGAACAAGAGTAAGATTAAATAAGAAGAATTGCACTATAGGTGTTGTTTAAGAGATTGATGTGTTAAGTTGTGTAGATTCAAACTGTGGTGAAAATTTACTAAACATGTGCCTTGAATTTATATAAGACTTTGATATGAAAGAGTACTTAGGCAAAGAGTAAGTAAATGGCTACAATGAGTAAACCCTAATATATATATATATATATATATATATTTAACGAGAGAGAGAGAGAGAAACCTTAATAAGGACATGTTATAGGAATTAAGTTCTTTGACAATATAAGAGGATTATTGCATAATTATTGTTCTAATATAGTAGATTGATTTTGTTTTTCCCATGTTTTTTTTAATCTCTATTTTTTTGGGTTTTCCATATAAGTTTTATGTGTATTTCTTTTATTTTTTTACTTATCGTATCTCTTGTAACTATGTATTTGTTGGTGTTAATAAAAGCAAGATCCTATCCCCATATTTATGATTTCATATACCAATAAGCTTATAAAATGCTTTGTTCCTTTTCAAAAGCATATATATGTATGTGTAAATAACAAAGACATTTTTAGTGTTATTTATACTATAATCGCTCTATTATTTTAACTAAATGAATAAACGAATGAGACTTACAAAACTACTATTTTTAGTAACTATCTATTACTTCTTCTACCATGCTCTCTATATTTCTATATGCAATTTTTTCAATATCATGACAATTTCCATTGCATCTACAATACGTTTGGTCTATAATATTAAAACTCTTAATGTGCTTTGGCGTCTTATATGTATTAAAATATTTTATAAATAAGTTCCATATAATTTATCCCTTATTGCACATTTTAGCTCCATTTGATTCATCTTTTCCTATCTTAACAATGTTTTTTTTTTTATATATTTATTTGAATCTTGTGTTTAGCAAGAATAAGATATCAAAATAATGAAAATATAATTTCATATGTAACCCTCTTCTAAAGTTATATACCTAACAAATCTTAATAAGTTAAATTTATCTACTCGTTACTTTCTTCATATTTACAAAAATAACAATTAAAATAATCATCTCTAATTATAAAATATATTTTTTCAAATCTTTTCTTTTTAAAGTATGTGAATTTTCATTTTCCAATTTTGATACTCCAATTTTCACCTTTATCATAATTACGAAATGGAAAGATAAGATTAAAAAAAAATTAGTTTTCTAAATATCATATTTTAAATGAATATATATTACATATAGAATAAATTCACATAAGATTCAAATAAGATACAAACGCATTAAAGACACTTACTCTTTTCTCTCATCTATCCTTAATGCGTGGAAATGGTTACTTACTTTTTGTTTTATATATACTATTAACAGATCATGCACTCACAATATGTGTTTTAATAATAAAAGAAATGATGCAATAAGTTCATTAACATATTTCACTTTATTTTATCCCCTTATTATTAGAATTAATGAGTATAAAATAATGCTCATTTTCCTTATTACTTTTTTACGGGATGAAAATAAGAAGAAATTTTAGAATTACTTGCACATTTTGTAGTGAATGATGTCCTAAAAGCATGAAAAATTGGAAATAAAAAAGCTACTAAAAATTTATATTAAAGTTACAAAGATCACTAAAGTGAATTGAGATCTATGAAAGTTTTTAACTTAAATCGTTTACATGGATGTAACTAGTGAATATATAAATTATTGGATATGAAATCAATATGTTGAAGTATTATCTCATTATAACATATATCTTGGGAACTATCTATAATATTATAGTGTAATAGATTCTGTAAAAATTAACTTGTAATTAATAGATTTTTTCAATAATATCTTCAAATTTATGTCGCTTATATCATAAACAATTGAAGATTGATTTTAGTAATTCTTATAGGAGACTAAATTTTAGCAAATTGGGGTGTAAAAATAGGGAAAACATTTATAACTTTTATAATAGTTTTTTAACATATGCTGTGTTTGAACTATTTTAATTTAATTATATACATAGAAAGTGTGTATTCATCAAGTACATGTATAATTACCACAACCTAATGGTAATGATGTAATAACTTGATATATTATAGCAACAAATATTTATAATGATATGTTTCAAATCTCATGAATAATTTAAATTTTGAATTGGAAGTAAATACTTACATTACATCAATGCCGATTGTTTATATTTCAAGTATATTGGAATAAGTTTACCATTTTACAAACCTTGATAATGATTCATAAGTTTTATGATCTTTAAATCACATTAATAATTTCTTTATAGATTTTATAATAAGTCATAAGTTTACCATTTACAAACCATTAATTATTTTAATTTAATTTAATTATAGATATAGATATATATAAATATAGACGAAGATGTTAAGTGATAGAAAGATTCAATGCAATTACTATATATAGATTTGTTATAAATATTGTAATGCTCAATTCAAAGTTAATAAATGGAATTATTATTACAACTAATAGTAATAATGATACCATAAATATAATATTTGTAAAAGATATTATATATAGAAACTATTTTTAAAGTTAATTAATATTTATAATCTTAATGAAATAACATAATTACATGTATTATTATAAAATTTCATATAATAAAACATAGAAGTAATATAGATAACATTAAAGCTAATATAATTATTGTGTATATTATGATTATTATTATTATTATTATTATTTGCAGGCGAGTTTTCTGATGGTAGGGATATAAAGCCACTAGAACAAACCCACGTGCTTGCTTTCGAAGATTAGGTAAGAAAAGTAGCATTGGACTTTTATATTATTGCAGCAGTTATTATTCGTTGTCTTACCTTTGGTACACACGCAATTATTTCCTTCCTCGTTGGATATTGTTTGCACGTCATCCTAACAGTTAATAACCATATTAACATCAGTGATTAATTTCGGTTAATGTCTTTATCCCTATTCCTACTAATTTTTTATATTATATTACATTATATATATGATATATATATAATTATTTATTCATACTTTTGACTAGCCATACGCCATAAATTATTGATGATCATTATTTATTGATTTAAACTGAGATCCAAATCCGTTTTAATATAACTACATAGCCAATAGCCAGTAATAGGCATAATTTTTTTTTTCTCTTTTGCCAACAGAAATACGCATAAGTAGAAATAATAAAGTGGTCCAATTATTGTATTTGGCAACTTTTAAGGTGAGCTAAAATACAAAGAAATATGTGAAAAAGGAAAAGAAAATATAAAATGATAGATGAAATACAAGTTTTACCCCGTTTGGAAATTAAAAGTGGAAGTAAAAGGAAATTGATGAAAATATTTCCTTTTCATATGTTTGTTAAATGTAAGAAAATGAAAAGAACAGAAACAAAATAATAACTAGAATAAATTGTCCTCCACAAAATATTTTTGTTTCCCTCTCGTTAGAAGGCCATTTTTGTAATTTTATGAACTTTTGATCCATTTCCTTTTTGAGAAAAAGAAAGAGGTCATTAAAGTGGAATCGGTTCTAGACTTCTAGTCATTTCTATCCAATTCCTCCCATTTCCATTCCAATTGTAGTCGCCGAATTTTTGTCCCCTATCTTTTCAAGAGCCTTTATAGTAATAAAAAAGGTCTTAGTTGCAAAAATACCAAAAAAAAAAAAAAGAAGAAGAAAACTTAGACAAAAATATATAAAGTAAAAAATGTGAAAAAAATATGATAGTAAAAATATTAGGAATAATAATTGAATTGGAATATTAGGAGAATTAGAATTATAATAAAATAGTGAAGATTAATAGTTAAATTAGAGTAAAGTAGAATATTAGGAAATCATAATGAATGTAGAGTAAAGTAGAATAAGTTAGAATTTTAGGATAATAAGGTCATTAGTTTATTAAGGTTTATTTTTTAGTCCAAAGCATTTAGAATTAGTTTGGATTTGAGCCTAATTCAAATTTAAATCTGGTTTGTGCTAACCTAGTCTATATATGCAAGTTACTTGCAGATATGAACAATGTATAGGCCAATGACTTGATGAAAGGAACACTCACACACATAAGAGATTCAAGGTTTGAAATCCATGCAAGGTACTCATTCGCCCTTTTTTTTTTATTAGGAAATAGGACACCTGTTGGCCTCTAATTGGCTGATGGTGTCTATTTTCCTTCCCTTCCCTTTCCTTTCCTTTCCCGTACTTTTTCGCCCATTTTTGCTTGGGGTCTTCAATTCAAGGTCATTTCTAATCCAGTTTTCTTCATGGTTTCACCATATTAATGGTAAAATGAGGAAGATCATTTGAGATGTTATGGATTGTGACCAAAAACTCAATTTGATTCATTAATTGAATCATCAAAATTTACTCTTGAAAATCATGCATAACTTAGACTCATGATTTCATCTCTTACTTAATTTAATCAAATCCAAGTTGAATAAAGTGGATCTCAAGTTTTCTTCCTTTCATTTGGGTAAGTATATTAGCTTTAAACCACTAAAAATAAAAAATCAAGATTTTCGAGCTATGCCTTAACGACTGATTTAGTCATTATTATACTTTCTAAGCTCAATTCAAGCTTAAAAAAGTATAAATAGGAGATCCCCTTTATTTTTCAATAATCACCAAGCTCTCAAACACACAAAACCACTCCCTTATGGTGGATTTTGAGCAAAACCACCATCATCATTAAGTTCCCTACACTCCATCTTTTAGTAGAGACCAACCCTATCCTCTATTGATTTAATGTCTCCGATAACTACCTAAGGTTTCGACACCATCACCATCTCTTTGAAAGCTTAAGCTCCATCACTCCTTGTCTAAAACCAAATTCACCACAAGCTTTGCCACCTTCCCCACCAAAACCTCTAGCCATACCCTCCTCTCACCTTAAACCACTCCTACTATTGTTTTAGACTTAGAAAATCTTAGTAGAACTTTTCTAAAAATAGAAGAAGCATGCGTTTAAAAAAAAAAAAAAGAATTTTTAGATATAGAAAAAAAAATTATAATTTATTAGAAGTAGGTGAACCAGAAATAGATAGGTCATTGAGAAAATTAGAAAAAGAAGAAATAATGGGGGAAAATCCTCAAAAATAGTTGGATAAGAATAAAATAAAATGTAAACTTAAAATTAAAAATCCATATTTAATAATAAAAAGTCAGAAAATAGAGGCTATTAATGATGAAATAAAAGAATTTGAAATACATATAAAAGATTTAGAAGAATTAAAGGTAATTCAAAGATTAGAATGCAACATAAGAGTCCAACATTTTTAGTTAGAAACCATAGCGAAATAGTAAGAGAAAAAAGTAGAATGATAATAAATTATAAAAGATTAAATGATAACATAAAATATTACTCATATGATATTCAAGATAAAACTCAACTAATAAATAGTATACAAGGAAGTCAATGGTTTAGTAAATTTGATTGTAAGAGTGAATTTTGGCAAATTAGAATAGCTCTAGAAAGCATAAAATGGATGGCCTTTACATGTCCATTAGGTTATTATGAATGGTTAGTTATGCTTTTTAGACTTAAAAATACTTTATCTATTTTTTCAAATGAAAATGGACATGATTTTTAATAAATATAAAGAATTTGTTTATGTATATATAGATGATATACTTATACATTCAAAAAGTAAGAAAGAACATGTATGTCATTTAAAATTTGCATTATTAGAATTTATTAAGAATGGTATAATAATTAGTAAAAAGAAGGTAGTAATGTTTAGGAAAAATATAGAATTTTTAGGAACTAAGATAGGAGAAGGAAAGATAAAATTACAAGAACATATTAGCAAAAAGATTTTGAAATTTCCTAAGAAGATTATTAAATTATGTTAGGATATTTTTCAAAGATTTGAGTAAATTAGTAGGGCCTATATATAGTAAAACAAGTTTGAAAGGTCAAAACTACTTTAACTTAGAAGATGAAAAGTTAGTAAAATAAATTAAAATAAGAGTAGAAAAATTACCTCCATTAAAACAACCTTTAGACACAGATTAGTAATGGTAGAAACAAATGGTTGTGAAAAAAGGATGGGGGGTTGTTTTAAAAGCAAAACACCATAAATATACAACCAAAGATACAGAACAAATATGTAGATATAGTAGTGGAAATTTTAAAGAAAAAGGATTTATTAGTAGCATAGATGCAGAATTGTTGGTATTAACTTATGGTTTAGACAGTTTTACGTTAAGAAGGAAATATTAGTAAGAACAAACTCTAAAGCAATTGTCAAATTTCATAATAAGAAAGGTAGTATTAAAAGATGGTGTAAGTTCTTAGATAGGATAATTAATAGTGGATATAAAGTAATTCATAAACATATTAAAGGAAATGATAATAGTATAACTGATATTTTAAGTAGACTAACAATTTAATTTAATATTGCAAGACCACCACCACCACCACCACCACCATCCCCCCTCCCCCCTCTTACCCTGGATGATAGTTCAAAATTTACAAAGCCAGATAATGTAGAAATAAGTGAGGTAGAAAGTATTATTGGAGACAATTTGTGGAAATAGTATAAATGCTTTAGTACATTATTTCAATCAAAATAAGAAACCTAATAGATATAATTACTATATAGTATATGACAGTAGATAAAATGGTATATATAAATCTTAGGGTGAAGTTCAAAAAGTAACCTAAGATTTCTTAATCCTTTGTTCAAAAGGTTTATACCTTAGTAAGTGCTTTTGATTTTGCTAGACAATATATAAGCCACACCTATTATATAGAATCCATAATTAGATAGATTGCATCCTCTTCATCAATAGAAAGAAGAGCTAGGTGTGAACAAAAAACTCCTTGGCAACATGGATATCCTCTAGCTACGAGTAACTGAGAAAGTTATTCTCATATTGTTAGAAAGGATATTACATATTTTTTACAATTTTGTAGACATTGTGAAATAAATTAAAATAAAAGAAAGAATGAATGAAGAACTAACTCAAGTTTGTAGATTGTTTAATGAAAAATTACAAGAAACTCAGATGGAATTAATGACATTTAAACTTAGGCAAATTACAAATATTGGAGTAGAAGATAATAAATTAATTGCAAAAGAAAAACATGAAGGTATGTTGCAAGCATTTAGAAAAAAGAATTTGTCATTTAGAAAGACTCTTAGGATATTACAAAAAAAAAATTATAGACCTTTAGAAAGATCTAGTGAAATATTACAAAGTAGAATGTTTTTTAAACTAAATGAATTTATTTCATGTCTTCCCCATGAACCTAGAGATTTAGTTTAAAAAATTTCATAGAAAGTTTTTATAAAAGAATACAAAAAGTGTAAAACCTGTTAAAAAGAATTTATGGATCTCAAGAAGAAATTGCAGGAGTAATTGTAAAAAAAAGGACAATAAGTGTAAATTTTATAGTCTAGTTTTTTAGTACAATTATTTATTCTTTTGCCAGAAACAGAACAATAGGTATAGAGTTTTTCTTTGTACAATTATATTTTCGACAATTTTACCCTTATTTTTGCATCCAATGCAGGGGTATGCTTGGTCTATTAGAGAATTTATAAATACTATAAATAGGCTTGCAATCTTACAAGCAGATATGTGCACATACTTGTATACGAACTTTCGTACAAATGAAATTTTCTCTTTCCACATTCTTTTTCTTAAAACTTTTTAAGGGTTAAGGAAAATAAAAAAGGAATAAGTAGCTAATGGGGAAATTCTAGACACTAAATATATTCTTTTCTTCCTTCATCATCCTAAGTATGCTCTAGGGTTTCCTCTTCATGAGGATCCTCCTTACCAGAACAGAATGATATTGTTTTACTCTTTCATCATCCTTAGTATGTTCTAGAGTTGCCTCACTATGAGGATCTTATACATTAAAAAAAAAAAAAGATGATTATGTAGATATCCTTATCTTGTAAAAATTCTATCCACCAAAATTCTAAGTCAAGAATTATATCTTTCAAACACCAATATCCCAATAGACAAAGTACTCATTTAGGCTTTGTTTAGTAATGCTTAAGCCACGTAGGGGAAGTAGGTGAGGGATATAAGGTCAAGACAGATAGATAGAATGTCTTAAAGATGCTAGCCTTTTTTGGGCATTCTTAAAAAAAAAAAAAAGAAAAAATCTCCATAAGGTAACAATGGCTATAATTAAACTGCTTTCCTATGGAGTCTAAAATTTATCCTAAATCATCTCTCCATGCATCGAAAATTATGAGTAGGAGAAGTACCATATATATTATTATTGAAAGTACTCAATTTCTCTTTTGTTCCAACCAGAATTATACACTTCTTTTGTTTCTTTGCCTTCATTAACTTTTAATCATCAACCATCTCTTATTCAAAAAATAAAAAATAAAAAATAATAATAATAATAATAATAATAATTTGCTAATATTGTTTACTTTTCCTAAAAAAAATCCCATTTTATGTAATCTAAAATTCTTTTTTAGTTTGAGGAAAATTACCCTTTCATTAATTTTCTTTTATAAAAGAGAAATTTTTTAATTAATTTTTAATATAAAACAAGAACTTCAAATTTTCAAAAGAAGAAAAAAAAAATTTATTTATTTTAAAAAGAAGATATTATCATTACTAAGACAATACAAGAAATAAATAAAAGAGAAAGGGATAAAACAAACTAGGTGGTAGGTGTAAGTCATGCTCCAATCAAGTTACGAGTTAAGGCGAGTTGAGAATAGGTTAAAGCTTAGTCACCTTATTACAATAATTCTCGAACTCCAAAACCTCATTAATTGAGCTTTTCTCCACTTGTTTAATCAAATGGTAGTAATTTTTTTTTTTTATTATTATGTTAAGGTTGCAAAGAATGTTATGCCCTGTATCTACCTACAATGAGACTGTCCACCAAATGTAACATTGAGATGCTATACTTTAAGGCTATCTAATTTAGAGTGAATTTCTATATAATTTTAGTACTTCAAAAATCATAATCAATTTATATAAAACAATGATTTATAATTTGATTTGCAAAAGCATAGAAAACCATGGTACTCAAGATAGTATCATATATATTGAAAGTTAAGAGTTTCATATGCTTTAGATAAACTATACAAACTTGCAAGTCACAAGCCCACAAAACATAAAATAGCTTATCTAAGTGCTTAAAACATAAAGTACAATAAATCCTCAAAACAATCATCTAAATGGCTTAAAGGAGTCTATGGTAATAAGTTGCATAATATAATGGTAAAACAAAGCCAAGATAGTATCCTATCGTAAACTGGACCATATACACCTCACACCCATGTCTCCATAAGAGTCTTAAGTCCCAATACATCACAAGTCGAATCAAAATGGGGACCTCATGGAATTCATTGGTATCCTTATCCTCCCTTAGAAAAGATTGAAGAGTGCACTTTAAAGGAAATAAAAATGACAACAACCATACATAGTATACCACATATCACGTAAGCCTAATTCTAATGCAGTAAGCAATACTAATTATATTATTATTTTTTAGCATGAAATAAACAATTAGCATGGGAATACTCATGATTCTAGACAAATCGAAGCAGGAGTTTGACCTTTTCTCAGCATGCATTAGGGGTTGACATGTATATTTAGCCCCTACATCGTTGAAACCAAACCATAAAAAATAGTACGAGTGGTCACAAAGAGTGCTACCATCAAGCTCATTTCAATTCCTCCTCGTGTCCATCTAGAAAACTACCTACTACACTAACTTACCTTAAGTTGCCTTAGATGTCACGCCACCAAAATGGCCTAAGCTAATAATATTATAATAGTATATGTGTACGATTTACTGCATCATGTTGGCCTAAGCACCTAATTACTATATCTATCTAAAGCTCCGAGTCACAAAGACGTAGTCTTGACCAAGGTTGTTACCAATCATATTAGGTAGCTACGTACAATCAACATACAATATATTTGAGTTAAGTTTACATATTAATTTGGCTTATATGTCCTAATTATCTACCAAGTAGCACCTAAGGTCACTACATACATGTATTCCAAAACCTGAAACGTGAAGCAATGTGTGTCTTGTTATCTGAGTCAATTTAGCATTTCACTAAAATAACTAATGATGTAATGTGAGACCCCATGGCTAAGTATCTTAAATGAGTTGTGGGAAGTTATAGTAGTAGTTTATAAGGTAATGGTTATAAACACCTTATTAATATAAGTTTAAAACTATTCGCCTGAGTAATTGAAATTAACCCATTAATGTTTATTAGCTTGGCTATTTATTATTTTTGGCCTAGGGAATTACAAATGGCATTAGAGTTAACCCCCTACAATAGCTAGACAATTTAAGTTTAGCTTCGGTTTAAAGAAGAGGTTTGAAGAGAGTAGGGAATGTCATTGGGTTGGTGACTCTTGGCATGCTTTTAAGATGACTTATAGGTAATGGGTGGCCCGAATTGTATAATGAAAAAGGAAAAGATCTAGGCCCAATTGTAAGGTCTTATGGCGAGAACTTCGCATGTTTAAGAGGGGAAAATTGTGAGACCTTATGCTTCAGTATCCTATATGGATTGTTAAATGTTGTGATATTAGTTTATAAGGTAATTGTTGTAAATATCTTATCAACATAAACCTAAACTTCTAGGATAGTTGTTGAAATGGACCTATTAGTATTTGTTAGCTTGACTATTCACTATTTTTGGCTTGGATAATGACATTTAGTCTTTTATTACTCCTATATTAGTTTATATCTTATATTAGGACTAAAGCATTTAGTTAGTTAAGATCTATTTAGGTTATGAGTCTTAAAGGGGGAAGTGGGCCGAACTAGTCTTTTATTTAATTTAGGCCCATAAATTGGCTTGTTAACCAATTTACTTAGTTAGAGTTTAACATTCTTAATTAGTCTAATTGTCCTTTAATTATTTATTCAATTTAAGGCCCTTGCAATGCCCTGTCTCTTAAGGTGTCTACTTATACCTTTTTCTTAACACTTAGTGCTTAAGACAATTCATTATGCCATCCCAAGTTATAGAAAAGGCCAAAACTATAATCATCCTATTAACTTAACTCTACTATGCAAATTTTTTATAAAACTCCTTTTAATCAATATAAAATAGCATAATAGAACTTAAGTCAATATCACAATATAATATTCAATATCATCCTAATAGTCGAATGTTACAATCACATACATGACACAATATAAATATCACGAATTTTGTAAAAAGCTAAGTCATCTCAACATTCACTCAATATCATCCACTATTTACTAAGCCATAAACGTATTTGGATCAATCATCACATAAGGGCAAATGCTTTTGTTAACCAAGTACAATTGCATTCACTAGGGTCAATTAAGTTACATTTCCATTGAATCTCAATTCATTATAAAAACTATGAAACACAAGAACTATAATATATCAAGCAAATTTTTATAATAAACCATAGAAATTCAAAGTATAATTACTCCAACATTGAGATACATTTAAATGGATCTTACAGTTTCATACAAGAAGTAGGCGAGTGGTCTTCATTTTCGGCTACTACATAACATGAAACAACCAAGTTGGAGATACTCACTTAAGCCAATGCTTATCCCATTGTTTAATCTAGCTATCTTCATACCTACATTTGCAATAGGAAAATCCTTTATCTACATATTGTATGAAACATTTATGAACCTTAACTATTTTAAAGCAATTCTCCAAATTAAAGCTTCTATTGGTTGGTCAAATATAACACCAGGCATATGGTTTCCTCTACATATCCAATTAATTCTTTTTCTTGTCCTCCCCTCCAGTTGACAAACTTTCTAATTGAGCTCCTATTATGTTTTTATATAAGGCTTAGGTGGTGAACATGGATTAGTCACCATCCAAATGTCCATGTAGAGTTGTTCTAAACTACCCTTGTTCTGGGTGTCATCTTCCTTTAGATGAATCATCCCCTACCTAGTTTATAATCTACCACGCTAGGTTTGGAGATATTTGCAACCATACAAAAGTTGTTCTTGTTGAAATATATTAATGTAAGGTACTTTTTCCTATATCTAATCATTATGTTGATATGTATACATATATACATTTAGTAATATCCATATTAATGAGTGTACATATCCTTTAAATGCTAATTCATATCACATTATTAACTTCATAGTTTAAATAATTTATTTTTAAGATCTCGTTATATCTCAAAGCTCAAATTTGAACCTTCCGACATGTAATGATCTATATTGATAAACTTACTTTATATTGATCTAAATCTTGTTCAATTCCTACTTCTTAATTTTATCACCACTCTTTTCATTGAAAAATGGTAAGGCCCCATCATTCCTGTAAGTTGAAGCTAAGTAAAGAGTATATGTGTTAAGTAAAAATTTCCAACACTTATCAACTACTTACATAATTGTTAAGTGTTTCATGATGCCTTGATTCGATTTATGTAATCTATACTGTCACATCTACTATAAGTCCATGGTTGGTATTGTCTCTAGTAGGTTCCATATTTTGTTGATATGAAAATGTTATATGTCACTTGCTGCCAACATTTGTATTTATTATTTCTAGATGTTGAAGTCGTAGCTTTAATAGCATTTTATATTGAGTTTCATAATATTCTTTCCAACATCAATTCTTACAAAAGAATTGAAACTTCATTTAATAGGCATCTATCAACTTTTTGCATTTTAAAAGCATATGTTTTCTATATTCACTAACTAAACTAATATATACAAGCATATGTTAAAGTTATCAATATTTTTAGCTAATATCTATACTCTTCGTGCATATTTTACTCCAAACCTTTTAATTGTCTAAACTTACTAATCTATTTCTAATGGCTCGCTATTTTTTTAAACTCGAACTTTGAGTTTCTGACAAATAACGAATGGTATCGATTAATTTGCATTTTATTAAATTAAGCCTTTATAATCTTTATTTTGTGAAACAAACTATATATGGTCATTTCTTTTAACTTTGGTAACATTATCATGAAGTTTGACTTAAAATGGATAACATTACTTGATGCCCTAAATTTAGGGCTTTTGAACATAGGCCCATCACAACCTTAGTGTTCTTAAGGCTAAGGACAATTTAGGGTATCAATCTTAAGGGAAAATAGGCTTAACCTAAATTGGTAGAGGTTAAGCAAAAGAAAGTACTAATTAGATTAGATCTTAGTCTAACTAGTTTGCTATGTATTTATCTTAATAGTCCACTTTATGTTATGCGCTATCAAATTATTTTTAAATGATGGATTTAAGGCCCATTTAGATTATGCGCTATCAAAAGGTTAATGGGGCTAAGAGATTTTAAAATTGGGAATAGGCCCATGAAGATGTGTAATTAGGTGGAATTATTTTATTTTATTATTTTATAATTTAGGCCCATTGATTATTGTACATTTTAAGCCCATTTATCAAGTTGGTTAAATTAAATACATTTAGCTCATTATGTGCACATGTATATGGTTGGCATTAGAAGCCCATAAGGGGAAGGATGTGCGCTACCTCCATGGAGCAAGTTTTGGTAGGCCGACTTGAGGTTGGGTTAGCCTCGATTTATTTATTTCTTTTCAAAAATTATTGTTTCCATATTGTCCTAGTCGAATGTTTCTTCAATAATTTCATTAATTTGGAATTTAACCTATTAAGCGTTTCTAACATTTTAAGGATCACAATCACATTATAATACACATCAACTTAGCATGTTAATAAATTAGGCACTAGAATTTTCGAAAAAGTATTTCAATCATGATGTCCAAATTCAAACTTTTACCTATCAATGTTAACATATATGCATCCATAATACTAATTAACCATGATTTCACTATCTTTTTTATCATCATTCAATTCATCTAGAATACTAATGTGACACATATACACTCTACTCCATCTATATATCATTTTAAACTAAAAACCATGTGAATATCATCAAGTCTTACATTTAACATACAATTTTCATTATTGCCAACTTCATAAGTAAGCTAGAATTTCTTAAAAATACCCATAATATGCTCATAATAACACATAATGCACTAAACATGCTTAGTTTATCTACTAACTCATCATATATGCATCATTTAACATGTGGCTATGATCTAACCTAGGAATCACTTATCAAATCAACATTTTAAAATATCAACATATTCAAAACACCAAACAAATCAAATAAGACACACATAAAATGCATGATGATGGCATCATCTAGGGTAAGGGTAGTAGGCTTATATTTAAACCAAACTCATCTTAACTTGCTTTTTAGTAAACTTAAGAATGTCTAAAGTTTGATCCAACATGATTAAACTCCCTAATCACATTATCAATTTCAACTTACCAAAACAATTAACATTTAAGCTCTAAATTCCATGGTAGGCAACAAGTATTCTTCAATTTATTTTACTTAAAACACCCTTAAGACATCAAATAATCATCTAGATACCTTTACCAATCTTCTAAAATCACTTAAAAGCAACTTAAAACCTAAGTACACACAAAGTGGCGCATAGCATAGGGTAGGTTTTCTATACTATTTCATCTAAAAGTTCAAGAAAACATATTTTAGGCTCATTATCATCTTCAAAACACTTAAATCCTACTAACACATAACTTAAATCCTAACCTTGTTGAAGAGTCAAAATTAACTCTATTTTTCTCTTATAGGTTGCCATTATCAAACACTAAGGAGAGGGTTTTGTTGCACTTCCAAGTGAATTACTAGCATGTAACAACTTATTTAGTATTAAGCATATGGATAAGTGCCTAAAACTCATTAAAACATTAAAAGAATCAAACTCATCCTTACTCAAGATATTTATGCACCAACTACAAAAGGTCTCCTCAAGATTATGATCTTTAAAGCGTAGTAAACACAATGAATTAACTAGAATGTATAGGTTGTTAAGACATCGTTAAGGACAAGCCAAGGTCTAAGATGAGTTTTTCTTTTGGTGTTCTTCTTACCCTTAGAAAACTTTAAAAGAAGTGAGGAGGAGAACATGAGGGTAGTAGTTGAAATGGAGAGCATTAATTAGGTACTTTGTAAGTATGTTTTGGGGGAAGGTTTCAGGGTTGGGTTCTTTGTTTATCTTCTCAAAACCCTATAAAAGATTGTAGTAGGGCAATTGCATATAAGGTAGTGACATGTATTGATATTTAATTAAAATGCATCATAAATCCCTAATTAGGGAATTTGGTTTGCTAACTTCATTTAGTGTTGATTTTTGGCATAATGATATATTTAAACATTGATGGACTTAATTGAACTTAAGATTTCAGGTTTTCCTATTTAAATTGTATATGGGGGCAAAATGGTCGTTTTAAAAATTTTGACCTTAAAAATTGAAAAACCTTCTTAAATGACCTTAATTAATTCCTATTTTCTTATGAATGGATTATTTGATGGAATGTAGGTACTCAAAAGATGTGATTTCAAATCAAGTTAAGATGAAGGCTGGGGTAAATTCGATATTCAATAGTAGTTTATGGCTTTTAGTGGTGTTTTAGTCACAATGAAGGTTTACTTTTGGTTCAAGCTTAAACACTAGTTGGTTTTGGAAGGGTACAAGGATCAAGCGTAGTAGTTTCAAAAGCTATGGAAAATGGTCAAAGGTCAAGTGTATAAGCTCAAGTCACATTAAGTAAGAGGTTGAATCAAGCTAAATTGTTGCTTTTGGATAGTGGTGCTAGGTTCTTAGAATAATTTTGAGTGGGTTATGATAGGTTGGAGTAGCTATGGACAGTGGTGGAGGGGTTTCACTAAGGTAGCAAAAGGTAGTGGAAAATGGGATGTTCAACTATGGTGTTGGAAAGGTCAAATCAAGATCTTTAGGTAGCTTTTAGTGGTAAGTATTTGTTGTAGGATGGTTCTAGTTATCTTAATGAGATTAATGTTGGTGGTTATGTAGGTTTCAAAAGGTGGTTGAAGTGGGTGATAGAAGTTTTTCGGTTGGTATTAGGTTCTAAGGTTGTTGAGAGGTAGTGAGTAGACTATAGGTGGTTCGGAGAGTTGAGAATGGTGGAGATATGGGCTTCGAATGGTAATTGAATTCTAAGTTTAAGGCAATAAAAAAACTTAAAGAAGGAGGGGGGAAGGGTGTTCCTTACAACTAGAAGGTTTATATATGTGATTAAGGGTGTCCTTGAGCTATAGTAGCTTTGAATATTTGGAAGAGGACGATAAGGCCAAAGCTCTAAAGGATAAGCTCATTAGATTTTATACAACTTGAATTCAAACTCCAATCCACAACTAGAAATGATCCAAAGGTTATTAACTATTCAAACATTGATTAGGATTGAGTTTAGCTATTAATTAATTAGTCAATCCATGTTGCACATTCTAGCTTAAAGATAAGCATCATCAGAGTTTTGAAATTCTAATTCCAAAAATCTGTAAGTTATTGAAATTTGATGGCTTAAATAAAAAAGAATTGGTAGGAAGTGATCTAAACTATTGATTAAGATTAATTCAAATAAAAAATTACTAAAAATGATAAAGATTAAAGACAACAAGCAAGCTAACTCATTCCTCCATTTTTCTTGGTCACAGCCATGGTCTTCACATTCATTGTTTGAGAGATAGAGATGAATATGTGCTTCACATGATAATACTTAACTCGTGCACTATCATCCAACAAAACAAAATGATTATATGCCATATTCAGTTTAGACTAAATCTAGATTTCTAGAATTAGTTTAGGCTTAAACTGAGCTCTAATTGGTTGGTTTTGCAAGAATTAAAAGTACCATAACATTTTAAGGGAACCTAATATATATGTGAAATGTAATTTTCTAAATGAGGTTTGGTTTGATAGTTTTTGAGCTTTGAATCACTTCAGTCCAATTTATATTAAACTTAATTTAATTGTAAAATGATTTCCTTAAACTGTCCTAAAATTATATCTTTAAGAATAATTAAATTGGACTTATCATCTCAAGATTCTAAGCGGTAAATGGTAACGTACTCCCAATCATCAAGCAAACTAAGTGAGGGAGGGCTTCGTGTATCACGGGTCTAGCTATAAAAACAAACAAGGGTGAGTAGTACAGCAAAAAGTTGTACAGTGAGGCTAATCTAATGCTTAAGTTAGTAACACTCATAATAAAGTATGCAATTTGATGAAGAGGGGAGCCAAGAGTACAAGGAATAAGTGTCTTAAGTGAGAACTTACTTCTAGGGAGTAGAGATTAAGTATTTATACTTTCAATCCCTTGAGCCCCTATCAACTTGTAGGGTACGACTTTAGAGTTTAGGGCTTAAGATTAGTAAGATTGTCTGACGGCAGTAAGAATGATTATTTTTAGACCTTGTGTCTTTCTTTTCCTCATAAATGTTTAACGATGTCGTACCCATGTAGCCATGCAAGCTTTCCAAGAGATAAACCATAAGAGGTCACATCACATTTAAAGCAATGTAAGTGTTTTGCAGCTAAGTTTTGAGGCATTCTCACTAAGAATTAGATGAGATTCTAGTGCTACCTTAGTTAAGATTATTGGGGCTTCCCTAGAGGTCGATACACAAGACTTTACTCGACTACGCCTTTCAATTCCTCAAGCCATATGCTAAGATGCAGTTGTCGTCCAGCTATCCTTTAGTTCTAAACCTAAGATGTTAAGCCCAGTCCCTATTTCGCTTAACAACTCTTAGGTTAAGTCCCTCAAGGGTAAGCCCACCATCAGCTATGCTCTTTGAAGCTAGAGCACTTGACATCAAGTCTAAAGAGGTCAGCTTCTATCTAAGAAATACCATTAACCAGACTAAGATTACAATATCAAAATTTTAAAATCTTTTACATTTCCTTTTAAACACTAGATAATATAAAATTGCATATATGTATTATGACTCAAAATTAAATTGGCTTGGATATTTTATTTTCTAAGGTAATTTATTATTTTTATTTTATGAAGGAAAAAATCGAGTGTCAACAGTTACTATGGAGGCCTTACTAAGGAAGCATTTGAGATTATTAACATTAAAAATGGAACGTATAAACAAACATGTGTACAAAACAATCTTTTTGTTTTTCTACCTTGTATCTTAAATCCTCTTTAAATCACATATTTTCTTAAGTCAGTTAAGCTTTGTTATAACCTTATGGAGGAATCATGTAGATATCTTCATCAATAAAACCATGTAGAAAGGCATTATTGATGTCAACCTAATGTATTGACCAAGATTTGGCTGTTGCAATAGCAACAAATACTCGTACAACACTTAAATGAGCCATCGGTGAAAAAGTTTCATTATAATCCTCTCCTTCCACTTGGTTATAACCCTTCGCTATCAAATGTGCTTTATATCTTTCTAAAGATCTACTAGCCCTATATTTAATCTTAAATACCCATATAAAGCTAATGGTACATTTACCCTATGGCAAAGTAGTAAGAACCCAAGTATCATTATTCTCTAAAGCTTCTAACTCCTTATTCATAGCTTCTACCCACAATTCATCTTGAGAGGCTTATAAATAAGAAGTAGGTTCTTTAGTAGTTAACATATGGGCTAAAGAAGTTACATACTTAGGGGGATATTAAGAAAAAGTAGAGGAGGTAAACAAGTGATGAGGAACATCAAAGTGTATAGGTGAATTGACAAAAGAAGTTGTTGCAAGATTAACATGACATACAAAATCTGCAAGCCATTTAGGTGGATTTTTAGGTCTAGTAGAACAACGCATGCATGGTGTATTATCTACTTCTACATGAAAGTTGTTAGAATGCTTTGTTAGTGAAGAAAATGAGGAATCATCATAATGTGTTTGCTCTAAATGTGTGGCAAGTGGATACAAAGGTTTAAAAGAAGAACTGATAGGTGACAAGTTAGATAAGTATACATGTAGCAAAGATGGAGAAGATGGATTGTGTTCATCAATAGGATTTGAGTTAGAAGGATGAAAGATAATAGTAATATCATCTTGTTTTCAAAAAAAAAAAAAACAACTCTTATAGAAAATGTCTCTAATCATGAGGATTTTGTGAGTTTGAAGGTCATACAATAACCTTTCTATCCATGACTATATCACAATACATTTGACTCCCCTTTCATCAAACTTATCTTTTCTAGGAGACATGCTCATAGGAAAACATAAGCATCCAACAACCCTCAAATGATCATATGAGGGAAAATGACCAAAAAGTATCTTATATGGTATCTTCTATACCAATATGAGTGTTGGCATTTGGTTGATAACAGAGGTTGTTGTTAAAGTACACTCTCCCTAAAAAGATTTAGGTAGCTTTATATGAAGTCTTAAAGCTTTGATTAAATGCCTATGTTTCCTCTCTATGCATCCATTTTGTTGAGGGGTGTAAGGCATAGTCTTTTGATGCAAGATACCAAGCTTAGGAAATAGTTCTTGAGTTTCTTTGGACAAAAACTCCATTCCATTATTTGTCCTTATAAACTTTGGTATGGCTTTGAAGTGATTGGACATATAAGCGAGATAATGTTATAGTGTTTTGGTAGCTTGCATTTTATGGATAAGAGGGTAAGTCTAAGTGCAACATAAATGATCATCCACTATAGTCAAAATGAACCTTTCTCCATCGAGTAATTCCACATGATACAGTCCCCAAATATCCTCATGTATCAATTGAAAAAGAAAACTAGATGTACTGCTCTTATTTGGAAAATATAATCTATGTTGTTTAGCAAGATGATAAGTTTCACAAACAAGATTGCTAGCGTTTACATGCAGAAACAATTCCAAATATTTCATTTCACTCCAAATATCCTCATGTATCAATTGAAAAAGAAAACTAGATGTACTGCTCTTATTTGGAAAATATAATCTATGTTGTTTAGCAAGATGACAAGTTTTACAAACAAGATTGCTAGTGTTTACATGAAGAAACAATTCCAAATATTTCATTTCACTAAATGAAGAATGTGAAAATCGTTCATGTAATAGAATAAAACAGGTTACATTAGAAACCTAATGTAAAATAGAAAATTCTTATGTAGTGTCTACTGAAACTCTATGATGAGAACTTGTTGAATATAATATGTATAGACTATGTTGAACCTTTGCAATAGCTATAGGATTCTTAGTTCTCTAGTCTAGAAAGAAGCAAGAGGTTTTGTTAAAAGTGATTTCTATTGGATGATCATGAAGAAGTTTATGAACCAAAAGCAAGTTGTGTTTAAATTCTGGAATAAAGAGCACATCATGTAAAACTAACAATGAGCCGATTTGGACAGATCTAAAATTTCTAACAGTTAAGTACCATTTGGTGAGGTGATAGAAATTGGTGTAGATAGCATGTGTTTATTGAAAAGAAAATGATCAAAGGAGATCATGTGATGGATAACCCTTATGTCAACTATCCCAACTACCTTACTTTTATTTATTCCTCTAAGAAAATTAGTAATAGAGGAAGAGAATATACTTGCGAAATTCATTGAGATAGCTTTACATTTATCACTTGCTCCTTTCATGTACTTAAAAAACTCTTGGTAAAGTCTCTGAAAAAGTTGAGAATCAAAATTCATATTGTTAGTTTCAATCCCTTCAGCATGAAAGTCCAAAGGTATATCTTTAGCACAAACTGCATTAGCTGTAGATTTTCCTCTACTTTTATTCTTTCTCCCTTTAAACTATTCAAGATACCTTATGATTTCAAAGCACTTGTCTATAGTATGATCAATTGTTTTGTAATGCTTGCACTTCATAAATGATTTTCACATCTCTTTTCTACTATTGCTGGATTGAATTTGCTGTATCTTGTTTGTTCGAAATGCTATAAATTCTCCCTTAAAACCACTTACAGCCTGATGTTGTTTCTTAATCTGATGAACTATGAAAAAAGCCTTATTGATTGTGGGCAATGGATTACCAAACAAGATTTGGTTTCTTGTTATTTCATAAACATCCAATAATCCTATGAGAAATTTTCTTAACTTGTGTTTTGATTCAAAATCAAACAATTTCTCCTTTAAACCACATGTACACACATTTACCACTCCATAGTCACATTCAAGACAAGGATTCAACATATGCAACTCATCCTATGCTTTCTTTAATCGATTATAATACAATGTTATTGACAGACTTCCTTGTTTGATGTTGTTTATTTCATGTTCCAATTAAAAAATTAGAGGACCACTTGCTTGTCCGTATTATTCTACTATCTCATTCCATAGTTTAAATGAAGATTGAGAGTAAACAAATCTTTGAGACAGTTCACTCACCATCAAATTTAATATCTAACATCAAATAAGGTAATCATTCTAAATTCACTTATTGTAATCTTTAAAATCCTCATTAGGTTTCGTAATTTTCCTATTGATAAAACCTAGCTTCAGTTTTGCTCCTAAAGCTAGTTTAATTGATCTACCTTATGTCATAAAATTATTTCCAATAAATATTATGTTACCAAGCACCATATCTAGATTATTTGATCCAGAGATGAAAAGAGGATTTGAGATTCTGTTATCACCTACATTAGCCATTATCACTGACATAGTTGTATCAATCTGTGTTAAAATCACAATCTCCTTTAACTATAAAGACGATGTTGACATCTAGAATGAGTGTTGTAACCCTAACTTGCCCACTTTGATACCATGATGGAATAGCAGTGATATACAGGAGTCGAGTAAACAAAGAAGAATAGAAAGAAATGAACTAACTAAACTACTATGTACAGAGATAACAGTTATATATATAAATGAGTTTGTAACTAACCTAACTAACTACTATCATGTGCATACAACCTACACATGTGAGAATAAAGTCTATCATCTAGTTTGATACTCTAAAACCCAAATAATGACCTTTATCATCACTATTTGTAAAGTTATCTCTCATCTCATTTAAAAGTTCACATCTAGAATGTAATCCATGTCATAATCTCACAACTCATTCTTACTATTTTCACTACCATTCTTTGAGATAGCAAACCCTCGCTACCTACACTACACTAGACGTATTAGTATTCACATTTTCATCCATAGTAAGCTCATCATGGAGCTAAATAAAATTAATGCATCTTTGGTCAAATCTTACCTCATTATTCGACTATGAGCTTGGCTCCAAAGCTTGAAGTGGCATATCATGCAACAGCTTATTTTTTAGTATTTGAATATCCTGTATGGACTTTAGAATACCTTTGCTAGTGACAAAATATTGAGGCATTGACTTCACTTAAGTCAAGAACGCATCAAAATATTTTATCTTCAATATATGGAAAACAACTCAAGCATACCCACATCCAAATCAATCTTAAGAACGCATGGAAATGCTCTACTTTTGATATATGGAAAACAACTCAAGCATAGGCACATCCAAATCAACCTTAAACCTCCTATTTGGACTGGGAATCACACGCAATATTATCACCCCTATATGTCACTCCATGAGATTGGGGATAGCATCATTACACTCTTTTACCATGTCAAGGGAACAACACTCATCAAGATCAATAACTTTTAGAGTGTATTCTCAATCTTCATAGTGAATGATAAATTAGTGTAGTAGATTAATTTTTTTATAATATGATCGATCTTAGGCATTTGTATCTAAATAACTACAGTTTTTCCCAATAGGATTTGTGAATTTAGGTGTTTGTATTTTCAATTTTAGGTCCTTTTAAGTTTAGAGTTGGCATTATGCTCCTTCTCTATTTCATATTTAATGATTTTGGCTATGGTTTTGAAAGATTTTGCTTTAAGGTTTCGAATTTTTTCCAGTAGGGTTCTTATTTAGTCTTCAGCTGAATAAGCCCAATCGGCATTTCATGATGAGTCTATTTTACTTCGGGGTAGGTTAACATGGGCGGGCTCAACTGAGTTTTTCCTCTATTTTGTTTAAAAATGAGGTGCCATGTCAACAAGTATAAATAACGTGGATTTTTTATTTTATGTCCGCAATGCCGATATTGAATACATGGTTGGGATGTTATTGTGATTGGATCCGTGGAATTTTTAAAGGAGTGTTGATATAATTTCAAAAGTTTATACGGTGATGAATATAATTTACCTCATATATTATATATATATATATATATGACGACCACACTTGCTGAAAGGACGAATAAAGTATAATGTAATCATTCACATACATTGACAGAAATGAAGCACTAAACTCTCATCTTATACAGGACAGATAATCACTTGCACTCCATGTTTCGGCCTAAGTGTGAGAAGTTGAGTTGGCGAGTGGACATATCCAGGGGAAATACTGAAACCGTACCGTTGCAGAATCATTGAAAGAGCAGCTTTGGCTTCGATCATGGCGAAGTTCATACCAACACAAGCTCGAGGTCCCAAGCCAAACGGCATAAATGCAGCAGCATTATTGTTGGTAGCTTTAGCAACACCTTCAGAGAATCTCTCTGGCTTGAATTGCAGGACATCTTCTCCCCAAATTCGAGGATCTTGGTGAAGCTTCAATGTCGGCACGTATAATTGCATGCTCTTAGGAAGTTGGAGCTTACCAAGTTGTGTTGTCTTGTTAACTTTTCTAGTAATGTTAATTACTGGAGAATACAGCCTCATAGATTCATTGAAGATCATAGCCATCTGAGTGTAAAAGTAATATATACTTTAGAGCAAGTTTGAATGTAGGATCATGATTTAGGGAATTTGGATTGACTGTTGACTGCGGTTGGAATAATTAATAAAATAAATTTCATTTTTTTTTCTTGTAATATAACCCATATTTCCAGAGATTTTATTTATTAGAAATATGAAAAATACCAAAACACACAATATCATCAAAATCAACCAGTGAAGTTCCCCTAACATGGAAGGGGGTTTCTTAATGGTATGTTTAGGTGGTTTGTTGAAATGATAAATGCTATTTTTAGGAGTGCCTTAAGAAACAATTTTATATCTATAAAAATAGGGCTGAGTAGATAATCTTATTCTACAGAATACTATATATACTCTACTTAATCAGGTAATTCTAAATAGGTATTTAAGGTTATATGATAGGCTTTGGTATCAATTTTTTGAAACTTTCTTTTATAGGATAAAATAGGTGTATAATATTTCATACTATATACACATCCTAGAACTTATAATTTAAGATATCGAGATACAAATTTTATGGTATCCTATACTAGCTCTTCAAAATTTATAAAATAATATGATATATATTAGTAAATAAAAAAGAACTTTTCATTTGTTATACTCGTAATGTTTTGATATAGCATTTTCAACTTAAACAAACCTAACAAATCTTCCTTAAAAATATAAAAACCAGTATAAAATTTTCGCATATGTTGATGCTTTTGGTGCAAATCAATCTATTTAAATCCAAATTTGTTATACTCGTATACTTTCCTCGTATCAGATGGATTAAGTACTTATTGTTTACCTTCTTTAGTCTTCCAATGCCATCATAATCTGGATTTCGGTTGCCAAAAACATCTATCACCTCCTGTCTTGCTTGTTCTTGCCATTCGGGATGAATTGCTAGGAGGAGGACAGTCCATGTTAGCATGGTATTAGTGGTTTCATGTCCAGCAACGTAGAATGTCTTGCATTCGTCAATTAGATCGTTTGTAGTAATCCTTCTCTTCTCATCCTCGTCGTAAGAAGCCGTTACAATTAATCCTAGAAAATCATTCCCATAGCCATCTAGCTCTCCAGTAATAACTTTCTCTACTCTTTTCTTAATGATCTTGACAATGGCATCATGAATCCCTCTCTCAAGTTTATGGGCTTCATTATCATCAGCTGTTTTCCAGATTTTACTGCAAAAACAATATGTGTTATCAATAAGCCATGTGTTTAGATGAGCGATGGGTAACTACATATGATATTTAAACATGTGATAATGTTAATAGATATATTTTAAAAACTATAATATTCATGTATTTTACATATTAAAATTTTAATGATATTTTGATGTTGCTAATTTATTCACGTATATTAAAACTTTCACATTTAGATGACAAAAGAATGAAGATTTATGCATAAATATTTCATCTTTGCTTTTATTTACGCATGTAACAATTATATTTTGTCAAGCTGTCATTTTAGTTAGTTTTAGAATTAGTTAAGCTGCTATAATAAGTATAAATACTAGCTCTTTATTAGTTTTTCTCTATTATGTTACATTTCTTTTGGATCAAAAAGTTTCTCTCAATTTCCTTTTTCGACAACAAATTCTATGATGAAGATTTGATAACAAGTGCTTGTTATGTTTATTTCTAAACTTTTAGATTGTATCAAAGCATCGAAATCCAAGTACTACTGATCCTATGAGTTTCTTGTTTTTCGAGAATTGAATGAATCAATTAGCAATTGGAAACATGAATGCTACAATAGAATTATGGATAAATGATCCTTATTTCTTATCCATATTAGACAATCTTGGAAATATTGTTTTTAATGGAAGCAATTATTTGTCATGAAGCAAGTTAATGAAATTAAGGTTAGGAGTTAAGGTCAAAACGGGTTTTGTTGATGGTAGAATAAAAAAACCTATTGAGAATTCTAAAATTATCATAAATGAGTGAGGTGTGACTACATAGTAAAAAGCTGGTTGTTGAATTTAATAGTTATTGATTTAGCTCAAACATTTCTCTATATACAATTTTCGTATGAGCTTTAGAACAAGATTAAACAACAATACAAAACCACAAGTGGTCCATGTATCTTTCAATTGAAGAATGACATTAGCAACATAAGATAGAATAATCTAGCTGTGAGTGTCTATTATAATAAGTTGTGTCAATGGTGGGACGAACTACATGAATTACACCCATTTCCTAACTGTGAATGTAATTGAATGGTGTTCTATACATGTTCTTTTAAGGAACGAATAGTAGAATACAAGTCTCATGATAAACTTGTTCAATTTCTTACAGGGTTAAACAAGGCTTATGAAGGAGTGTGGAACCAAATTTTATCGATGTAGGCACTTCCATTGGTTAATAGAGCTTATTATTTAGTTCAGTAAGTAAAAAAAAAAGCGTCAAATCAAGGGCACTCTTGGTTCAAACACGGATGTGACGACCTTTTATGCTCATAAGCTAGAGAGGTCGACAAAAGGAAGAATAAGAAAAGCTTATTTTATAGACATTGTAGAGGGGAAGGACATACTGTTAATACATGCTTTCAGATGGTAGGTTATCTCGAGCTATATAAGGGAAAAAGAGCAGTTCATAAGGATAAGTCTAGTGCTTCTGCACTAGCTTCCTTTACTCAAGAAAATAAAATGTTGAGTCCTCCTTTTGATGAAGGAGCTCAGCAAAATTTTACCAATCCAGTTTCGAAACATGAACATAACTCTAGTTTTAACATAACTGATAAGGATTTCTTGCAAAATCTTTGTGCTGAAATAATGAAGCTAATGAAAGAAAAGGAAGGTATTGCTATGGCTTTAAATGCAACAACTTTAGTAGGTATGACTTCTTCTAATTTACTTTATCTTTCAACAATGAATAATTGTTTAACCACTTGGATAGTTGATACGGGTGCGACAGATTATATGTCACCCCATATCGAACAATTGTTTAATGTTCATCAATTTGATTCACCTATTTCTATTAGGCTACTAGATGGAACTAAGCTATCTTCAACAGCTTATGGTTCGTTCCGCATAAATCTACATATTATACTTCATCGTGTTTTGTATATTTCTCAGTTTAAACACAATTTATTGTCAGTCGCAGAGCTTGTTTCTAACAATTCACTTGGTGTAGTTATTGATTCTATTTCATGCCAATTGCAGGACCAGACTACTAGTTGAGTATTTGCCATTGCTCAAGCAAAAGATGGACTCTATATTCTTAGTTCTGTATTTGCCATAGCCTAAGCAAAAGGTGGACCATATGTTCTTAGTTCTAAGTCTTATAGTTTTCTATCTAGTCATGATAGTCCTTTGCCTTAGTGTAGAAATACTTATGTTTTTCTAAATGAAAGGAATAAAGATGTACATCTCAATCACAATCAATTGGGACACAGTTTAATTTCATAGTTGAGTCATTTAGATTTTTGTAAGCAATTGAGTTTTCAAAATTTCTTATGTAGTGCTTATCAAGAGGTAAAGTTTCATCGCCTCACCTTTTCTATTAGAAGTAGTTATGCTTCTTGTGCTTTTGAGCTTCTTCATATTAATGTATAAGGGTCATATTATGTGATGTCTTTAACTGGTGGAAGGTTTTTCTTAACCATTGTAGATGTATTTACACGATCTATGTGGACATATTTGATGCATCACGAGTCTCATAGTCTAACTGCGTCGAAGGAAATTTTCCTTTATATTTCCAATCACTTTTCTATTACACCTAAAAGCATTCAAAAGCATAATGAAGGGGAGTTTGTTTATCATGCTTACGCAACTTTGTTTAGTAATCTTGGTATTTTGCATCAATGAACAATATCTTGCACACCCCAACAAAATGGTAGAGTACAAAGAAAGCATAAGCATTTATTGGAAATATTTAAGGCACTTCGTTTTCATACTGGTTTGCCCAAAGAGTTTTGGGGTGAATTTATCATCCCTACAACTTAGTTAATTGATGCCAATAAAGATTTTGAATTGGAAGTTTCCTTTTGAAGCTTTGTTTCATAAGCTACCAGTTTATTCTAACCTTCGAGTCTTTGGATGTTTATGTTATATGGCTAATCTTTCACCAAGAAAAGATAAAATGGATGCTAGAGGAATTAAGTGCATATTCCTTGGATATGCTAATGGGTGTAAAGCTTATAAAATTTGTGATCTTGTAACTAAGAAGTTGTTTATAAGTCGGAATGTTCACTTTTTTAAGCAAGACTTTCCTTTTAAGCAGAGTGCAGTTGATAATCTAGATTCTACTTTTGCAGTGGAGTGGAAGTTTCCTTTAGTCACATTTCAAATAGAGCATGCTCCTCTTATTGTTCCTATAAAGCATTAACATACTTCTCATACACTATCTTCTAGTCAATTTGTTTCTACTAGTATTGTAAATAATGATGTCACATTACACTAGTCTTCTCGAGTTAAAACAAATCCCACTTAGCTTCATGATTTTGCACATTTAGCTCATACGTCTTCTATTTCTACTTCATGCTTATTTAACACTAGTGATTTAGATTCTTCTTCTTTACATACTTTTCTTTGCCTACTTGTTATCCTCTTCTGTTAAAGTCAACCTTTGTTCATTATCCTACTAAGTATATTGCCTCTTTAGTACTCATTTTATCTATCCAAGAGCCAAAATCTTATTCATAAGCTATTAAGTAAAGTGCATGGGTGGAGATAATGAATTAAGAATTGTTGGCCTTAGAGAAAAATGATACTTGGGAGTTGACTAAGTTACCTCCCAATAAAAAGGCCATAGGTTGCTGTTAGGTCTTTAAAATCAAATATTGACTTAATGGAAGTGTAGAGCGATACAAGGCTCACCTTGTAGCCAAAGGCTACACTCAGGTGGAAGGAGAAGATTATACTGAAACACTTTCACTAGTGGCTAAGTTGTCAACTGTTGGCATTCTAATTTCTATTGTTGTTGCTTATTCTTAGCCAATTTTTTTAAAATTGATGTTAATAATGTTTTTTTACATGGCCATTTGCATAAAGAGATTTACATGTTGCCACCTAATGGATATCGTAAGGCAAAGCCTAAACAAGTTTGTCATTTACAAAATCCTTATATAGGCTTAAACAAGCCCCTAAGAAATGGAACTTGGAGATATCTACTTTTTTTTGTTAACCATGGTTATTTACAATCTAAACTTGATACTTCTCTTTTTGTTTGAAAGTAAGGTGATAGTTGTGTTATGATTCTCCTCTATGTTGATAACATGCTAATTACGAGCTCTAACTAAAGTCTTTTTCAAGAGATTAAGGATTATCTGCATACAAATTTTCCCATCAAGGATCTAAGCTTAGCAAGATATTTCTTAGGCTTGGAGCTCTGTTGCAGTTCTTATGGTTGTTTACTCATTTATCAAAAATTCATTTTAGATGTTCTTATGGATACAGATTTACCTGCTACCAAGCCTACTTTTACACTACTACCATCTAATTTTCATGTTGATACAGCTACAAGAGCTCCTTTAGTAGATCCTACAAACTTTTATAAGCTTATTGGTAAACTTTCTTACATCAATCATATAAGACCTGATATTAGTTTTGCTATTCATAATCTGAGTCAAGCCATGTCTAAGCCTCATGATCAGTATTTGCAAGTAGCTTTCCATGTATTGAAATATTTGAAGGGGACCTTATTTTTGGATTTGTTTTATTTCGCTACCAATGCTCTTGACTTAACTTCCTTTTCTGATGCAGATTAGGTAGCACATGTCTCTAATAGGAAATCCATCTCTAGTTATTTAGTTTTCTTGGGTTCTTCCTTAATCCCATGAAAGACTGAAAAACAACCAACCATTTCTACTTCATCAATAGAGGCCAAGTATAAGAGCCTTCCGATAGCCACCAAATAAGTGTTGTAGGTCTTACATGTGATGAGAGATTTGTTTGTTTCATTGCAATTGCTAGTCACTATTTATCGTAATTATCGTTCTACTTTATCGATTGCTTTGAATCTATACTCACATGCTTGCATAAAGCACATTGACATTGATGTATACTTTGTGCGAGATCATATTGTTTTTAGTTTCTTGCGTATTGTTCACATTCCTTTCAAATTGCAGATATTTTTACTAAAACACTCAATCATCAACAGATCAGCTTCTTTCGATCTAAGTTTGCTTTACAGGACTCATTAACATGAGGGGGGATGAAGACCTATGCTGAAACATTTTAGCTCTGCTTTTATTTATTGCATGTGTAACAATTGTATTTTGCCAAGCAGTCATCTTAGTTAGTTTTAGAATTTGAATTAGTTTTAGAATTAGTTAAGCTACTACAATAAGTACAAATAATAGCTTTGTATTAGTTTTTCTCTGTTACATTACATTTCTTTTAGATCAAAAAGTCTCTTTCAATTTTCTTTGTTCGACAACAGATTTTGTGATGAAGATCGGATAACAAGTGATTGTTATGTTTACTCTTAAAATTCTAGAAAGAAAAAGAGTAAATTACAAAACACCCGTAGATGTTTCTTTTATATACCTTCCATTTATGTTTTCCTTTAAAACTTTTGAGTCTTTTCCTTATCCTTAATGTTCTTTTTCCACAATTTATTACATTTTTGTTTTTTTTAGAAGAAAATGGACTTGTAGGAGTGTAAAAATAATTTTAAAAAAAAATTCAAGAGCTAAGTGTGCAAATTTTAAAGGGGAAAAAAAAGCTAAGTGTAAATATAGCAAAAATAAGAGGTTTATTTACAATTTAACCAAAAAAAAAAACACTTACTAGCTATATCTTATTTATTTTTCATTTTTCTATTGATGTGCTTAAGATAAGACAAGAAGAACCAAAACCAAATAGACCAAAAAAAAAAAAACGGTAATTTACACTAAACCAGTGCAAACTATTAAATCGGAGCAATACTCCAAATTTTTTAAATAGTATTTTTAAAGCTCCTCAAAAATGTTGACATCACAATATTCTGCTCCATTGCTATAACTATACTAAGTCAATTTTTGCATCAGTAAACAATTATAATGGGGCAAAAGAGTTGAAATTTCAAACCACGAAGAACCTAATTTAAGAGATGGACCATTCTTAATAATAAATAATAATAATAATAATAATAATTACAAGTACATAATAATACAAAAGACTATATTTGGATAGGAAATTTTGTATTTGTCAAAATGGGAGTGTGACATTTGATGTGCCCAGTGATTCGAAAGTCTTCAGGGAGTCCAAAAATTCTACCAATCACTTTATTACAAGATATACAGAAGAGGTTACCTGATGCCTGGAAATCTTGTTTTGAAAGCATTCCTGGAAGCTAGTATTGCTAGCTGAGACAACATCTCGAAAATGTTTCTGCCTTCGACATAGCTGCTCCCAAATGCTGTCCTGGAAATCACTTCCGAAGTTAACATTTTGAATTCGCTGAATACCTCGATCTCTTCACCTTCATGCTGTTTCCATTTTTCCAGCATCAGGTGAACACTGTCCACCACAGCTGGAAGCATACCCTGCAGTTATTTCTTCTCAGTATCACTACCTCCTGTCCTTACCGAGTGTACAATCTTTTCCATATCATGAGCTTTCTACAGCATTATATATAAGTTTATTTATCTTTGTAGCTGCTTCTAAGACAAAAGAATAGTGCTAACTGTTACAAAATATTCAAAAACTAAATAATGGTAGTGTTCTCTCGTTGATGATTTTCCACCATTTTTAGTCATAGTAAGTACTCTGTTATCATTATGGTGAGTAAAATTGAAAATTGTCATTTAGGACTTCAAAAGTACAGTTTTGAAAATTTGAAAATCTAAATGCAATTTCAAAGATAAGGGAGTTGCTCGAATACAAGGCAAAAACTAGGGCTTACATTTTCAATTTACCTTTTGGTATTTTATTGGTCAAGTCGTAGGGTAAATTATAATAGTATTACCTAATTTATAGAAAAAACTTGAATTTCTAAAATACTACACTTATACTTATACCCCTTAAAACAATATTGACATTAGAATGTTTTCTCCTCTAATATTATACTATGTTAGTCTTTTACAAATATATACACTTATGATAACTTTTTTAGACCAATCATCTTTTGATTGATGGGTTTCCTTTTTTTTTTTTCGGTCAATTGTGTCAGATTGGATAGTAAACCAATTTAAAAAATAACTACGATTATATACTAATATAAAATAAGGATTTGTTAAGTTCAGATAATAAATAAGTTAAAAAACCGATTACAATTATATATTAATTCATAGAGGTATAACTACGGTGCTTAAATTCAAAATCTCTATAATTTCGATATTTTTCAAAATTAATAAGAACACATTTCGAGAGAGAATCTAATAAGATAGCGGATAATAGACAAATTCAATTCCAAGAAAAGTGTGTTAAATAAATGAAATTTCGTTTTCCAGTACAAGGGATAAGGCTTACTTTCAAGCTTTCTCCATGGAAAGCATTGTTGGCAAGTCTTCGCATCTTTGCCCATTTTTCCCCTTCAGATGTCACTAGTCCATCTCCTAATAGTAGCTTCACAAAGCCTCTGTGTTCCAACTTTACGAAATTCTTTTCTTTGTTGTTGAGTACTTCCTTGACCAGCTCTGGCTCTGTGATGACTAGCTGAGCCGTAGGACCAAACCAATTCAGATAATTTTCCCCTGCACCAAAATTTAATCATCATCCAAAGCACCAACATTCAAAGCACCAGACTCATTGCCGAGGCCATTAATCTAATCGTATGTACATTGATCCCCAAGCGGAATGAATCAAATTTAATCCCCCTTTCAGAAAGTTGTAACATAATAGTTGGTCAAAAAAGTACCAAACTCATTCTGTCACAAGAATAAGCTATTTTACTAAAGAAGATAAAATAATATGAAATTAAGAGCAAAATAGTTATGCTAGAGTTTTAAATGTAGCTCTTCCTTTTTTTTTTTTCCCCCTCCAAACGACATTTCAACATTACAACCCGGGTGAGAAGGAATTCGAATATGGATCAATCTCATTGGAAGATCAATCTTCGTGTCATTAGGTTACAATAACCTTAGTTTTGGCTACATGTTCAATTTTGGAAGTTAAATGGACATGACACAAACATAAATGGGTGTATTTTAATTAGGGTAACATAGTTATGTAAGCATTTGAAAAGCAGATTTCATAAATTTAAAGGCCTAGATAAAGAATTTAAAAAATTAGAGGAATAAGTGTGCATAGAAAAAACATAACTGCAATTGAACCAAAGAAAATCTAAGCCCAACATAGCATTGTAAATTACCATACTGTTTGATCCACTTGTGAACGTGAGGTAGGATCCTAGGGAACATGTCATGCGAAAGACCATTCATCGGTTTTTCCAAGGATTCATTCCTCATCCTGAATATGTCTTTGATGTTTCCTTGGGGAAATTCGTAAGGAGGCCCTTGAATTTCTTGGGCAGCCATCATCTGTTGTATGCGAATTGGGTTCCGCCATAGTTTCCCCAGGAACTTGATAAGAGTAAGAAGCAAAAACAGGCATAAACTGCTTGTTACAATGATGATCACATTGACTCCCGGAGAGACCATAATTTAGATTTCTCCAGGTCAACCAAAAGAAAGAAAGGCCTCTACGACTTATGAATGTATTTGTCAGCTGCTTCTTAATAGATAGTGAGGGTTGAGAGAATCTTTCCTTGGACTGTCCAAGACATACATAACGAAGATGCCAATTTGGAAGCTTGTTACTGAATATATTGGCAATCATGCGTGGGTGTGTGTGTGTGTATAAATATTACTTTATGACATCCGGAAGTCAATATTTTCCTTGACCGCTTCATTAGGGATTTGGATCTCCAAACTCTCACTCTTGATATCCCCTTAAATATTGTCATGCGTAATCAAATTTTAAGAATATAAGAAAAATGATAATGTTATATAATGATTTCATACTGTTTTTTTTTTTTTTAACCAGCTTTCGTACTGTATTTAGACAATTGAAATAACCTCAATTATTAATTTGTAATTTTACTTAATATAACTTTAGAGAATCCCATTCCATTCATTAGGTTCCGTGATATTTGAAATTAAACAATCAGACTCTTGTAGCAGGCAAGGCATTTAGAATTGAGATTTGCCATGAAGCAATTCCATTTGAGCTTAATTATTGGGTTTCGTACCGCTGCATTGTATAATATCAAATACAACCCCTTGAGGTTATATATAATGTCCATAAGTATTATAGGATTCTTGTTTAGAAGCCTAATAAAAATAATTTTTACTTTTTCATACACTTATTTTTCCTATAAAATGACTATTTATTTTGACACCAAAGAAAAGTTTTATCTACGCTTTCATTTCTACCTTAGTGGATCCCGACTCACGTTAGAAATATAATGATTTTTTCCCAATAACTGAAAACGTTTTTCTGTTCCCTAAGCTAAGAAAAAGTTTAATTACTAAAAATCATTAAAAAAAAAAAGAGTACTGTATTTTATATTTTAAAGAAAATAAAGGGAGAGAAAGTATGAAGTTTGAGATTCAATTTCTGTCTGCAACATTATATAATTGAGTTTCATATCATCCCATACATATTGACGTAGGGGAGTATAGGTTCTAAACAGGTGCTAAAATAGGGAAAAGTTCATACTGTAAATACTACTATGTGACTATATGCTCTAAACTTTGGAATTAAAACCTATTTTATGATATTAATATCTATTAAGAACTTGTTTAATCATGCATGATATAGGTGGGTCTATGATCACAAGGTTTCGTTACTTATTCTTTTATATATATATATATATATATATAAAAGAAAGAGATGTAAAGATTATTTTAGATAATATATTTCAATGAGAGAGAGATAGATATTGAATCATAGCTTCACTTCCATATACGAAATTTATTTGTCACGAAATGCAAGTTGACAAACGCATGTAAGAGAATGTATTCTCTCTTAAGACACGCCTTCCCTTGCATTTCCATGTAAAACGCATTTTCCAAGGTTGACTCCGGCCCAGATGAAAAAACATAATTTAAATGCGTTTTTTATTTTTATTTCTTTTGTTTTCATAATATATATAATTTCTTTTTACTGATTCCTTAAATGTGGTCCTTCATAATGTTACGTGCTGGAGAGAATTTGAAATTAGGGTAAAGTCCATTCTTTTTTTCTTTTTAATTTGGACTCCCGATGTTATAGGCTTCGTCATTTTCCAAAAGCTGTGTTGGTGACTTTCTAATTTACTATTAAGTAAAATAGTTTTTAAAAAAATTAAAATAAAGGAATGCATAAGATCAAGGCAAAAAGACCTATGAGAGCTAAATGTACATTTTCCTTTTTTCCTTTTTTTTTTTAAGATTTAATGTCTAAAAACACAATTTAAAATATAAATAGGCCGAGTGCAAATGAAAAGAGGTACTCGTTTTTGTGTACACTTGCTGTTCCTCTACCAGAATCAGTCGACAAGGCACATTTAGAGTGCCAAAAAGTTGTTAATAAGACGTTAGATATTCATATAGCCTGCTTTCTCATTTGACCAAGTTTCTTTGTTGACCAATCCATAACAATAGTGGTAATTAATGGAAAAGACACAAGGCAAACCTAGTTAACTGTTGAAGAACATTACTGAAGAGACTGCGGAGAATGTTCCTCCCTTTTTGTCTCTTAAAATATATAGTAGAAAGGAAAATACCAATGGGTATTCAAAGATATTTGTTAAGAAACAAGATAAAAAATATTTTCATCATTGTATAAACTTGTTTTCTTGTGAAATATATAATCTCGAAACATGTGATTTCTTTTTCCCCCTCCAAAGTTCTTAACGAGTATTGGGAAACACTTAAATTTTTCATAGATGACTCGTTTTACTGTTTAAGCAGTTTACTGAAAATTGAAACTTTGGCTTCACATTTCCTCTCTCTTCCACCAAAAATTTATTTGGGGACCATTCAAACAAATGTCCCCTTCCCCCACATACAAAGTAGCTATCAGGTTCTCAGTTCAAGAACGCATATCGAATATTGCTTTATTGATTTCTGTAACATATTTAACTGCAGATCCAGCCTCACAACTGTGGCAAAACTCAATTTTGTCCTTACCTACATATGATTTTAACATAAGACCTCACCACATTCCTGTCATGAGTTGCTCATGCATCCTCTTGATCCCCAACATCTGAACAAAACCTCTCGACAGCATATCATTCATTTTAAGTTTCCGAGTCATTCCCTTCTTAGAAGAACCATGAATAGGAGGGGCAGAACCAACAACCCAACTATTCCAAAAGCACGTTTCTTTCATCTCTGGCTAAAAATACAAATCGTAAACATCCTTGTTCATGCAGCAGAAAGTCCACCTTACGTGCCAACCATTTTTAACTTTGACTGCAGTTCTTCAAGAGAAGCTCGGCAGCCTTTCGATGTTACCTTTAGTCTCAACTATGGAGTTGACACCTCTTTCTCCGAAGATTATAGTCTTACAGACACTGGAGCATCACCCTGTATCTTTACAAAACAATTCATTCAACCCTTTCTTTGTTGCACCTGGTGGTAAGTTCCTTCGCCTGCATTTTATCCTGCCTCCCATCCAGGTTTTAACTTATTAGGAACTGGGAATTATACTCTCCTTCAGACCATTCAATTTTCATTCCTCCCCAATCCTCTAGCATTGGGGATGTTATTCAAGAGTTCATTGTGAATGTTGATTGCCAGGTGCTAAACATAACATTTACTCCATCTTTCAATAATCCTGACATTTATGCTTTTGTGAGCAAAACTGAAATTGTTCCAATGCTTTCAAGTCTTTATATTGGAGGTAATCCACTTCCTCTTATTGGGGGAACTTCTTAACTTTTACACTGGAGACAGTATACAGGATAAGTGTAGGTGGTACTGCTATTGCTCCAGAGCATGATACCGGTATGCTCCGGCAGTGGTTAGGTGATAAGGGATATATGATCCTGATACAGCTGCTACAACAGCAGTTGAGTCTGGAGTTGAAATTATCTATTCTTCCCAGGCACCAGCATTCACAGCACCAAAGATGGTCTATTCGACAGGAAGAGTTTTAGCTGCTCAGAGCGATGTTACTGAAGGAAATATCAGTTGGTCATTACCTGCTGATTCGGGCTTTCATTACCTAGTCAGGCTTCACTTCTGCGAGATTAGAAGGGATATTGAACATGCAGATAGTGTTGGAAGATTATTTAAAATCTATATCAATAAAAATATCGCCAAAGATCATGCAGATGTCATCGGTTGGAGTAGCACGGTTGGCACACCAGTTCATAAAGATTACATTGTGAATTGTCCAGCATGGGGAAAAGGCATAGAGCACCTACAAATGACAATATATGTTAAAGCTAGCTTAACTTGACGTTATACAAGTGGAATCTTGTATGGAATGGAAATCTTCAAGCTACCTGACTCGAGCAACAGTTTAGCTGGACTCCGTCTATTTGGGATTTACACCATCCATGATCCGGCTCACAAACATGAAAGGCTTGTTAAGATTGGTGCAAGGATCATAGTTGGATTTGCTATGTTATGCTTAATGTTTTATATTTCTTTCCCTGTTCCATCTAGTTTGTCTTGATGGAATCAAAACCTTCTTATTAAATAATATAAAACAAATAATATTTTATAATTTTAAACTCTATCAACAATTTCAACCTAATATTATTTATCATTTTCTTTTCTTTTCTTTTTTTACCATTTCTCATTTCACTCTCAACCTATATAATCCACCCCTTTTTCCTCACTGTCGTCTCTCATCTCTAAAAGACTTACATACCCTCACTATCATGTAGGATATAATATCACTGTAATATAGCGTTATGTGGTTATATTCTTACATAATTTTACTCAATTCGAATATTAATGTCAATTATTTATTTAATTATTTATTATTTACCAATCAACCCACTGAGAGACCAATATTGATGTCACTGGATTACAACGATCTTAACATGTCAATGCTAATTAAAACCTCCAATTATTATTAGTATTATAAAAAAGAATACGGTATTTTTAAAAAGTGGTTTAAACAAAAACAAATTGCATTTAAAGTGATTTGGTTTAAAGCAATTAAGTGTTTAATTGTTACAAATGCAATTTAATTTAGTTTAACCCCTCTGAATCATGAATACCCCTATCATCTAATATTTATTTGATTACGCTTTTATATTATTTAAAGTGTACAATTATACATATTCTTGAATTCACATATGTGAACAAGTTACATTCACTATTAACTAACAATTCATTGATTTGCAAGTAATTAAAAAATTAATATATTATAAACTACAATAATTTATCTTAATATTTAAAAACTATAATATTAATTAACTTAATATTATAGCAAAAATAATACATATCATGATATCATAATTTTGATTTAGTCACTAGTAAGAAATGAATACATTGCAATAATTTTCCTAAGATTTAATAACTACAATATTAATTAAAAACTAAATCAATATTACCAATATAACAATTAAGAATGTAAGAATATAATTAGCACATATTGAAAATCACTATATAATACATTTACGAAATATTTGTACACCACGTAATAACAAGATTGGCATTTAAACAAAATAGGCACACTAACGACACTTAATAGAGTCCAACATAAACGCCATGAACCAAAAACAAAAGTCCATCGTTAACTAAAAAAAAAACACATGTCAAAACTAGTACTAACTAACCAAATAATCCAAAGATCTTTTGAAATCAACTACTTAGAGGTTTAACAAATGCTAACCTCTTTGTTAAATATTAAATATTAGAGTAAATTAAATGTTAAATAAGTAATTTGATTAATAATAAGGAATAAAGGAGCCATGGAATCACTTATTTGCCTTTGAGAAGGCATAAACAAATTCCCTCTTAATTTTAGCTATAAATATACTTTCAAATATAAAAAAACGGAATAGAAATTAGAATCACGATTCCATTTCGATCTATTTTTACATATCAAACGTGACATAATTTAAGGTACTAAGTTTAATGCAAATAAATATAATTATTATTAAAATTAGTAATAACAATGATATTATAAATATAATAATATTGATAAATGTAAAAGATCTTAAATATCGGAATAATCATTTTTAGTGTAAAGGACGAATTAAGGTAGTTGACAAATTATAACCCAATGAAATAATATAAAAGGATGTACTCTAAAATTGTAAATAGTAAATAACATGAAATATTAATATTATAAAAAAAAAACTATTTGGACAAATAAAAAAGGGCACCGACCCCCCGCACCCCCTTCCCCTTCCCCCCCCCCCCCCCCCCCCCCAACACCCTTCTTGCACTTTAACATTGTGTGTGTATAAGATATAGATATATTCATAATAGAACAACTGAAATAAATAGGACTCCCTGATTGAAATGAAAATTTATTGGACAACTCTAAAAAGTAAATAAAAGTTTATGATTGAATTTTCATAAGATGGTTAATGGGAATTTTAATGACACGTAAAACTTACCATAATTTGGGACTATACTTTGAACTGGTCATACATACTATATATAGGATCTTAGGTTTCTACAATGGCTAAAAAGGAGCACCTTGAACTAGTCACACATACTATAAATGGGATCTTAGGTTGCCACAATAGCAAAAATGGAGCACCTAAGATCACGTCAAATTCCAAGGAAGTCTCTAAATTAAATTTCTAGTGATTTCGATTTTCATTTTAGTAGACAACAAAAATTTAAAGATCTTATTCGTGTAAAATAATAGATATATATGATCGCTGAAACAAATCAAATCCTAAATCGCAACCTTTGCCCAAACTTCGGAACCAAAAATGCTAGATTCGTAATTTAATCACAATATCTAGAACGGATTGTTGATTAAATAAACTCCTAAAAAATTCATAATTTTGACTAAAGATAATTTAGGAGCAAGTGTCTAACCTTATTGTATAAGATAGCCACTCGATTCCTGCTTGATAGAGTAGATTCCAAGTATGTATTTAAGGTCATAGTATAGGTTCCAAGTAATAATTTTTTAGAACTTATATTTAGAAGGTAAGGTATGGATACGAGGTTAGGATATCATATATCCACTGTAGATCTTGTATTGAGAAGTATATAAGGTAGGTCTCATGGTATTTTGTACCTATTTTATAATAATAATTAAATAAAATTAATAAATAAAAAAATATAATTTCATTTGTATGGATTTAAAAAAATAATAATAAAATACAATCCATGAGAAATGTTAAATTAAATCTGATGTCATCATATTAATCTTTTCCTCCTTAGTCTCTTCTTTAGTACATTTTGTTTCCACTTTATCTTCCTTATTTATTATGTTTAACTCGACTAAAGTTAAAAAAGAAAGAATTTGTGTAAAGTCACCTAAATTAAATATGTTATTGACTTATTTTCTTTTGATGTAATAATTTCTTTATATTAGATTTGGAAAATATCTCATAATAACTTTATATAACATTGTTGAAGTTAAGATTTATTTGAGATTAGTATTTTTACCTTTTTTTCCTTGTCCAATGTTAGGGTTTGTGGTTTGAAAAAGATTTAGTTGAAAGATTAGGATTTAATAATTATGATGTATAGAGTATCATTAAGGATATTGACTATAATTTGAGATATTGTAATTTGTAATCTAGGAATATTCTTACTGCCAAAATAAGTTATTTCCTGAAATGAGTCCAATTTATAATTATTTATTTAGTATTTACAGTTGAGACCAACATTTCATTAAATTTGATGTGTTTTTATAATAATGATTAGTGAAGAAAATGATCAAAAAATAAATAAATGAAAAAAATTGGAAGGAAAGGAAAATAAGTAAAAATTAAATATATTGAAATTTATTAAAAAAAAAAAAGATTCACAGGTTCTACAAGGTATTCTGTAGAATTTATAAGGTATAAAGTATATGGTGATTCCAAAGTACCATAGGATAGGGTATGGGTAATAAAGTATAGGAACGTATACTTATAGGGTAGGAAACGCGTTTAACGTCATACCCTACCCACCATGTACCAACTCATCCCTAAAAGATATAACATTAAACTAAATTAATTTTAGCCTCTAATCTAGTTAAACATGATTCTAAACTAATTAATGAAAAACAAACTACATAATAACGCATAGAACACACACTTAAAATATCTTAAAATCTTTTTTTTTTAGGGGGGTATGGGAAGAAGTTTGGGTAGCAAGCTCATAACATTTAGAACCTAAAGGCACCATAACTTACCACATAACCCTAGTATTCTAATGACACATTAAGACTATAAAATATTATTATAGTCTCTAAAGCACTTGTAAAACCTGTTAACAATACAATAAGAATGATTTTTCAAATATAACTATTAAAATAACTCATAAGTAAGCCATCCTAACCATAATCGTAACTAATAATAATAACTCTCACTTTATAACAACAAAATATGTCTATAATTCTAAACAACACCATACATCACATTTTCACTGATTATATCAACAATGCCCTTAAAACAATATTACTAATGCCTCTCTTCCCAATCTGATAATAGAAGTTTTGAACTTTATATAAGCATTAAACTTTATCTTAACAACTTGCAACTTATAAAAATAAAAGAATGAGCCAAATCTTAATACATAATGCACAAATACACATGGATACTAGACTAAGTCATACACATGTATATAATGCAAGTTACATCAAGTATAACAACAAACAACCAATTAATTATCTTGAATTTAGGCCAACAATCAATAAAAAAGTACTCATGATCCGCCATACCATGATCTTTATTCACATACATAAATAGATATAGAATACAAGTTTTCCTTTAAGTCTTCCATATTCAAAGTTAGAAGTCTAGAGTCCTTTAAATCTAGATTTTAAGTTGTGTCGTCCTATATAAGAGTCCATTAAGGAAATCCTTGCATATGGCAAAAAATTGTCCCCTAGAGATCTACCATTGTAAACCCATAGGATGAATGGGTTAAGTACAACTAGCAACCATCAAGTTAGGCCGAATATAAATTAGTCTAATTAGATCATTTCTATCCTAATAAGCATAGCCATATAAAAATGTATCGCGTACTTGGAAAGCTAAACCAAAACCAATTATAAGTCTCGAATTAAGTAGATTGGAGAACCCGGCAACAAGAGCCTATTAATAGAACAATAAGTTTATATTAGTTTACTTCTTAGTTTGATACAAAACAAGCTTCTAGGAAATACTAATCCTACTTGCCTTATACCTCTCAAACTATACCCAAAAGTCTTACTATATTAAGCATATAAAGATCTCAGGAAAACCTAAACAAAGCTTAGATCTTTAAGCAAGGAAAGTTAGGTAAAACTTTTGGGTAAAGGTCAGGAATTAAAGGAAACATTTTGAAATGAAGATTTTGGGTAAAGTAAAGTAAAGTCCCCAACTGGACTTGGCTTAACACAACCTAAAGACAACTTGGAGTCTCATGCAATCTAAGCTTTTAAGGAATGAAATACTAGAAAAGATTATAGTTTTTGGTAGGATTAGATGTATATAACATTTGGGTGGTGGTTTGGAGTGGGAAGAATCAAAGAAAAATAAGATAAGAGACCATACAAAGCATAGCATCTAGATGCTATCTATTAATGTCTAAATACTAAGCTTTTGGTCATGAAAAACAACCTAGCGTCTTGCTACTATCTAGTGTCCTTAACTAGCAACCTTACAAATAGCCTTTTTTCTTAAGCCAAAACTAGCGTTTAGACGCCATACATTAGTAAACATCCACTTAACTTTGATTTAAACCTAAACTCACCATCTTAATCCTAGTTCTTCCTTGCATGAATCACCCATCATCAACCTACTTCAAATCTTAGAAAACTCAACCCCAAATCTTAATCTTGTCTTAACTTCAACACATAATCCAACTTTAGGTAAAACTTACTAAGAACTTGAAAAAGAAGAGAAGAGGGATGAGAAACTTACTTAAGAATGAATGGAACTTCTTGTAATTCTATTAACAAGCAAAACGCATTAAGTTGCAAACTCACATACAAATTTGGATTATAAACAAATAGTCAAGAAACTTCATGAAAATAGAGGTCTTTCACAAAGGAGAACTTAAGAAGAAAGGTTAGAAGATTACTTTACCCTTAGAGGAGCCTAAAATTGAGTTTTTTCTTAGATATTTGAAGCTTTAATGGTGTGTTTTTTGTTGGGACAAAGGGGAATGACGAAAATAGAGAGGAAATAAATAAGTTAAGAAGGTTTTGGTATGGTTTTTAGCTTAAAAACAAGGTGTACTAAAATAAATGGCAGTTGAAAATAATATAAGAATAGGGTTTTAGAGGTCTTGAAATGACCTAATGCCCTTACCATTGATACATTTCTTTTTGAATTTTGCTAGGCATTACAAGACTAAAAGAAAAAAAAAATGGTAAATTGCAGATCCTTAACTCTTTAGGTACACTTAGACTCTTATGTTACCCTTAATTTTATATATTGTGTGATCTAAGTGTTTTCTTATTATTTTATCTAATGGTAAAATAGTAATATACCATTGTAAGGTTTTAGGGGTCGAATCATGCATTTGCATAGTGGAATTTTAAAACTTTATTATCCTTAAATATCTTAACATCCAAGCATTTCAATTAAATCAAAAAGACGACTATGGATTTTACCTTATATAATGGTTTTCGAAATTCTTAGTTAGCCAGATCAACAGGTGTTGCAAATCGTGAATACCCTCTACTAGTATTCACACACGAAAGAATGCACTGGAAATAGGTTATGGTATGTGCTACCACTTTATGGTGAATCTGTATTGGTAATGAATCAACTTACAATTTCTCATGTTTAACTCTCTCTATTTTGGTATGCAAAATTTCTCTATGGGTCTAATATTGACAACAAAGCATCAACATAACCTTAAAAGGGAGTTGTCTCTATATATATAGAGGAACGATCATATCTTCTTAAAAATATTGTTAGATATTATGAAATATTAACAATATTTAATAAAAATATGTAATATTATTTTTCTCCAAAAATAATAATATCATTATTTATTATTCTTAAACTATTAAGAATGATAAATATTTCAATAATTCCTGCTAAATTGATTTAAAATAAAGTCATAGCCCATTTAGTTTGTTTTTTGTATGCAACCCTATAAGTTCACTTAATATTAGTAGTAGGCTTAAAACTTATTTTTGGACCTACAAAATATAAGTGGACATCATGCTTACCCAAATTAAGTAAAGGTTAGTAATCCAACTCTACCCATTAAACATTCAGTTATTTAGTTCCTTTTTCACACGAAATCTCATGATTAAATATAAGGTGTTGATCAAGATGCTCTTACATTGTTTAATTACTCAATTTTTGAATCTAGCATTCGATTGATTTAAACAAATGACATTGATAACTCCTTATCAATTCATTTAAGTAAGGCCATACATTTTTCTCAATCTTACTCTTCAAAGGGCCCAAATGATATATCTCTTAAATTAATGAGAGGGAAAAATTCCATCATGAACACTCATCGCTCTCTACATAATTTATTCTATATCACAATCTTATAATCATTTAATTAAAAATGGTAAAGAATTAAATCAAAACATGGAACTTACTATGTAGGAATCTATAGTGTCATCGAGTCAAAGGATTAAAATAACACTATAATGAGTAATATTTATCATATTGATCCATGTAGTACTCTTATAATGGGTCGATCCAATACAATATACACTTACATGTATTTATATGTTGAATTAATATCTCACATCCATGATTAGTAAAATGTAATTATCATTTAGACAACATACTAGTCTCAATTCATTATTATTCCATATAATGAGTGACTAGGAATAATTTATAATAGTGTTCTTATCTCCTTATGGTTTTACTATTAAAATCACGCACTTTAATGACATAAAGAAGAACAAATTATTCAATAAATCATTTTATCGTATTAAAAGGCTAATAATAACATGATAAATAAAATGACTCGTATTATAAAGAAAAGTAAATATTCAAATGACATAAAACCCATATGACCTAGGTACATCACTAGTAACCATATAAGGTGTAAATGCACAATTTTGAAAAATGAGAGGTCTAAAAGCACATAAAATGAACATAAGGAAATATTTGTAGTTTACCCAAAGAAATTTAAAAGTGAATATGCAAGCCATAAAATCTGTAGAAAAGATCTTATAAGAACATCATAAAGAGTAGCTTAGGCAAAATCTTAGATTAATAATGGAAAATGAATGCAATCATTCCCAATTCACCTTGGTAGTCAATCATACTATCTATAAGGTTGACCACATTAGGTAAGAAGTCCATCATCCTAGCCTATGGTCATTCCTAAGTTGACCTAAGCTATGCTTTTTTCACCTAAAACCTACTATAAATGTCCTCTTAACCTAGTTTTTTTAACTTAAATCATAGTAAATAGATTCTAAATGTCAGTTTTACCCTATAACAAAAATCAAAGTAATTACATATAAGGTCTTCAAAATAAATTGATAAGGTTTTCAAAATTTGAAATTATAAGTATTGTGGGATGAAGTGCTACAAGAGATTAATTAAGTGCAGGCTTATGTTAAGACTTAAAAGAAACTACTTAATGGTATCTAACCTTAAAGTTGCTTAATGTATGTTGTTTATGTGTATGCTAAGACCAATTCATTTCGAATAGTTAGGTCATGGATTAATCACCTAATGGGGGACATGCTACTAGAACCCAGTAGCTTTTAGTTAGACATAGACGTCAACAACTATTCTAGATATACGAGTCACTGGTGTGATGAAATCATTGCTAATACAAGGTAGGAAATTTAGGATGAACCTCTAGACATATCACACAATAGTATATGACATTACGATAGATAAGTGTAATGGATTGAATATAAAGAGATCTTCTAAATTTTTTCTTTCTTAATTTCCCTTAATTTTCAAATCAATTATTGATATTATCTTGATTTGAAGTACCTTATAATGTCATCTTTTTCTTTTACTTTCAACTGCTACATGTATCATCATCTTAAATGGGTAGATTGAGAGAATCTAAACCCAAATTAAATTATTGTCGGCTAATATAAATAGTACTTTGAGAATGAGATGATTTTTTTTTTTTTTAGTATATGGACACTTGGGATAAATAGATCCAATTTATGACCTTTTAGCCCACAATATTAGTTTAGCTTATATTTACTACTCCTATCTTAGTTAACTATTAATGAATAGTGTGGTTTTTTTCTTTAGTTATTATTCCATTTTGTTAATAAATTTTACATGTGTTTTGACATTGATGTGTTTGTTGATAAAGTAATTATTTGCAAGGTTTTATAGTTTACCCACTTTCTTTGGGACTTTGTTTTAAGAATATTTTAGGTATTAAAAATTTTATGCAAAATAACATAAAGTATAAGTTTTGCATATTTTTACTAGTATTATTAAACCAAGGTTGACTTGCTTAATTCAACTTAACTTAATTTGACTCATCTATAAAACTAATTCAAGTCATCTCACTGACCGTTATTGATAGTGACTCCTATTCAGCCCAATTGACCTAACAGGTTCAACTTAGTTTATATAAGAATCTATTGGGTTTTTCCAAGCTAAAATATATTATTTTCTCTTATATGTTTTAGAAAAAAAATTGCTAAAAAAAATATAGATCAAAGAAAAACAAAAAATAAACTATAAAAAGTTATCAACATTCAATTTTTAAGTATGCAAATAATTTTTATTGCTTTAAACCTTGGCTTAATCTCAGTTCGAGCCTAGTTAACCTTCTTAACTCTTAACCCCTTCTCACTCTTGAGTTAATTTTTCAATCCGAGTTTGATAACATTAATTTTTACCATACAATTGTATGTTTCTACTAGATAATAAGGATACATGGTGGACTATTACATCCTTTGATTTTGGAGCATGGCATATGGTAGCTCTACCATAAGCATAGTTATCAAAATCATGAGTTAACTAGATTATACGATTCCATCATAAGTACATACTCTATTTGTACTTGTGGAAAATAGCTTAAGTAGATTAGTTCAAACTTTGTACATCTTGAAGCAATTATGCTATTGATGGAAAACATGTAATATATGTTGACTAGTACAAGCTTTTTGACTGCAATTACAATAAAAAGAAGATTGCATTCCTCAAATAACTCTACTTGGTTTTACAATCAAATATGTCTATATTTTAATACTTTACATGATTATTTCCATTTCATGAACATCATCTCATATACCTAGTGACATCAATATATATACGTGATAGAATATTGAATTTCATGTGTAATAAACTGACCCTTTCAAAAGTAGACTAGAAAGGAAATTGTAAGCCCTGTAACTATAGGATCAAATTTAGTATGTAAAATTTAGGGCGATCGGATAAAGGATCCAATCGAGCCTAAATTATAAAACAAAATTAGAAATATTAGTAAAAGTGATTTTGTAAGTTTGAAATTAGGAAACTAAATATAAAATAATAGAATAATATAATATCAAATTTTAAATATATTACTTGTTATTTATCGGAAATACGTAAAATGAATTTCAATGACTAACTAGTCGCTAAAGATAAATTTTATACATACTAAAATCATATAATAACATAAATAATATTTAAGAGTATTTACTTGTACTCTCTATATATTTACATATATGTGAAAATACGTGAAATTATCTAAAATGCTTGAAAAATGCCACATAATTAAAGAAAATTGTAAAAAAAATTCAAGGAAAAATAAGAGAAGTGGGGAATGATCCAGATCAAGGTCATGGTAGCTAAGGGAAGAAAGAAAAAAAATTAGCCAATTAAATTAGCATACTTAAAATGTTTATTTGGAAGAGGATAAAGCAAATATCAACGCCAATTATTATACCAAAATTTCTTACAAGCTCTATAAATAGCCAAACTTCACCAAAAGCTCATTTGAAATTAGAGAGAACTAAAAAAGGGAGAGAATTAAGGTTTTTCAAAATTTGCAAATAATCTATATAGTAGGAGCAATTGGACTAAACTCATGAACCACCACCAACTGGAACCAAACCACTGCTACCACCATACCCCACACCCATTACCTAGATCGGCCGACACCCCCTAGACTGCCACTGGTGGTTGGAAGTCCAATAGTCAGGTGAGTCCAAATTTTAGCCAATTTTGTATAAATTATTAAAATTATTAATTTTATCTAGAAAATTATGAATTTTATTATTTTGATATTTTATTTTATATAGATTTAGAGGAAAATATTGGTTATATTTAATTATATCTGGAAATATATAGTGCTTAAGAAACCGAGTATGTTTTAATTTAGAATTAAATAACATTAGGAGTGTAGTTGGAGCTCAATTTTTTTTGTATAGACTACTTAAGTAATATAAAATAGTGCCATAAAACTCTTTTTTAGAAATTAAATTTCAAAAATTTTAAGTAATTTTTGGGCCCTTAAAATATGTATATAATTAGGGATTTTTTGGGCTAATTAATGATTAATGAAATAATTACTAATTTAATATATAATTAAGGATTTTATGATGTTCATATCCATGTGGTATGATAGTTGTGGTACTTAGGGAGTTAGATGAGATTATTAGGGATATTATGTAATAAATATAGATAATTTTGATAATATGTGGAATAAGAATTATGGTAAATATAAAATAGGGTAATATAATAATAATATTAATACATATTAAATCTAGTACAAGACTTAAATTTAGGTAATTACAGCAAAAATATAAAATTTTCTCACATCAAGAGTAATTTCGATACACTAATAAGGTTTTAAGTGTACCGAATGGAATAAAATATTGATTTAGGACCAAACGTGATATTTAAGATACTCAAGCCTGATGTGATTAATTTCACATTAGGATTCGAAATGTATTTTTAGAAGTTAGGTATAATACCTGTAGATTAGAATTAATTTAGAACTTAAATTGAGATCGAATTCAAAAACTGAATCCTAAACTAACCTAGAATAAATTGATAATGAATAATATGTATAAATGAAAAGTTGAGTTAAATCATAACCTAGAGTATATATATCATCAAGATATAACTACTAAAAGAATATTTATATTATAGGACACACGGAGACGAGTTGACCTGCGACTAGTTAAGTATGCAACCAAGGATTCTAAGTAAGTTAGGTTTAATACTCCATCGTATGTTAAAGTACTTAGAGACTTAGGATGGTATTTAACTGTGTTTATAAGTAATTATGTACGCATGTGCTTCAGTATCTGATTTTGTGTTGAATTTTGTATTGTGTTTGGTGATTGATGTGAATGGAATGGTATGAAATTATTTGATGGCCTTAAATTATACTTAATCATAACTAACCTAAATACCCTAATTAGACATGCATTACAACCCTTTAAGAAATCATTAGAATTTTTCAATCAAACACCGATACCTTTAAAAAAGATAGCGCTAGATAACATAATGGTCTTCTCCTCATTCTTAGTCGAACTAAGTGATAGGAGGGAAGGTCGTGGTGAGGATGAGAGCATTGGTTCGAAGGATAGTTTTGGGGGGAGTGGTGTTTCCATTATATAAACTTGAGTTTGGTTGTGAGCTGTTGCATTAACAAAAACTCCTTAACATGGATTAGAGTCGGTGAAATTACTTTGATTTCACAGTAGACCAGACCACGTTGTATGATGGCATTTGTTTGTTGTATTGCATGTAATTAATTACTTCATAATCTTGTTTGTATTTGTTATACTTTCATAAGTCTCTAGCTTAACTTACTAAGTTGTGGTTGCTCATACCTATATAGATGCTCTTATAGGTGTTGACTTGTAATTACTATACCACAATACAATTATCCTAAAATCAATTCTGTTTTGAAGCTATGGGGAGTGAGGATTAAATGGCTATATGATTGAATTTTTTTTTTTATTGTCTTGATAGTATTTTTAGGTTTATGAACTGATGCGTGAGATGTAAGTTAGCCAACCACTGTAGTATATGTAATTTCTTGGGATTTTAAGACATGGATATAATTATTGTTGAACTTAAGGTTCATTATTTGATTGTGATGAAAACAAAACAAAAAGTATATATCTACATATATTATTTTTGAAGAGAACAAAACTAGTGGATGATTAAACTAAGTATTATTTGATTATATTGAGGTAATTGAATAAAATCAATTAATTTGCTTGATAATTAAATATATCAATTATCTCTACAAGAAATTTAATCTTTTGAGTGGTGATCAAATGATTTTGAAGTTAGATTACAAAGTGTATTTATTTGTTGGTGGTTAAAAGTATTTTCAGAAGATATTTGGCCTACCGAGTTGACAGTTATAAGGTATTACCAGCTTGACGGTGAAGTAGTCTAATAAGGAGATGAAAGTACTTCTGATCAAGGAACCAGCTTGTCGATTCACTTGTCGGTACTAATGTCAGTAAAGTATTTTGTTACTAGCTTATTGGTAGTACAAGGTATTGGCATGCCAATAAGTTTGATTTAACTAACCGTTAGAGCATTTAATGTATTGTAATGGGAAGAATTGAATGGGATGATATAAAGGCTCAGCAACCCAACCAAGGATATTAGAGAACCGATCTTTTGCTACAATATTCCAACGTTCTTTTGTATTCTTATTATCTATTATTCCCATTGTCTCTTGTACCATAATTTGCCAATATTTAGAGAGATTTGAAGTGTAGTACTTGTAAGTTATTAGTTGTAAGATATTGAGAGTTAAAAGTACTACACCAATAATCTTTGAGATTGATTATTGTGTTGTAAGTTGAGATTGTAATTTGTATTGAGAGTTGTGAGTGTGAAACTTGTATAATCAAGTTTGTGTTTGTGTAGCTCTTGAAGCTTAAATTGAGAAATCAATAAAGTAATGTGAAGTCCTCGGTTGAAGGCATTATGTATTTGTGGAGAATAGAAAGTGGTCCGAACTTCATGTTATATCCAGGCTTGATCTTCTCATCCCTTTCTCTTTTAATTTCCTCACTTATTATTGTTTTATCATTATCTTGATTATAATCATTATTACTTTTAGTGCTTAATTTAAAAAAGAATTGCAACTTGTCCTCCAAACTCAATTCCCCCACTCCCCCCCCCTCTCTTAAGTTTAACTTAGTGTTCTTCAAATATATATATATATATATATATATGAATGATGGTTCTAACTTTTTATGTAAATTCTATCTTTAATTGAATTGTTTACTTCAAAAAAATTCATAAACTCCTTGTGTAAATTAAATCTATGGTAGGGATTATAGGGTCAGTTACTATCATAGGTTAATTTATACGACGGGACTATTGCGACTCTACGGCTTTGTGGTGTAACTGTTATCAGTTAGTATCAAAGCATAGTTCTAGTAAACTCACTTTGAAGTGTTATAATTTAAAAAAAATATATGTCATAGGAACATTAAGAGTGGGTGGTATTAAGTGGGCAATAAAAGATTATATTAAGCATATTAAAACAAAAGTAAGTATAATGCTTAATGTAGTAAATGTTGATTGATTCTAACTCTATTATAGGGTCGAAGGGGGGAGTTATTACTTAGTTGGATACAGTTTAGTTGGAATGGAGAGGAGTCCCCTATTGACTATAGGGTTAAGTAGCAACAGTTACTTCAAAAGTTGGCCGATTATAATATATTTAAGACAGTCGATGAGATTATCAATAAATTTCATATTGAGATGTGTTATAGCTAGGAGGATCAATAGGCAAAGATGGAGTTGAGTTTAGGGCCCTAATATGATAGGTATACTGCTATAGTAGCTTTTGAGCAATGATGATTAGAGAGAGAGAGGATTATATCCTTGATGATGCCCTTAAGATATTTCCTTACTAGGTCAGAAGACGAAAGACCTTACCTAGCCAGTATCACTCATATCCCTACTGACATTCTATAAATTCTTAGATAGTACCCATTAGGAATCATCGATTAATTTCCTCGATTTCCAAAACCCATTGAAGCAGGCATAGAGATACCTTTGGACCCTAACCTTGAACAAAACTTAGAACTTGAAATGCAAGAACCACCATAAGGAAACCTCCCTCCTGTAGAACCCCAAGAAGTAGCCCATTCAAATGTACAAAGTAATCATCAAGAAGGTAAGGCTAATGTAGAGGAAGAAGATCCTAAGGAAGAGAATCCTGGGGAAGAGGATCCTAAAGAGCAGGAACCTGAAGAGGAATAAGGTATACAGAATGAGAACGAACCTGGTGTAAACATTCATGCTTTAGTTATGCAGGTGATAACAAATACTGGGATAGTTAGAGTAAGGAATGGAAATGTGGTTGAGTCTGATGATGATGAGATACAGGAAGTGATTGCGATTCTTAAGAGTCCAAAAGTAATACCCATAAGCTCTGAATCAAATGGAGAAGAGGAGAATCACTTGGTAATAGGTCATATGGATCATGATTCCCTTAATTAGGCAACTACCACAGACTATTCATATGAGGACTAGCTTTAGTTAGGTAACTGTCTTTGCTTAGTTAGATCTTTAGGTATGATCCAATAGCAATTTTGGTTGATGTATTTTGACTTTTGATATATTTTATAGTTTCTGGATCAAGTTAGATGTATGTTGTAAAAGAGTCTAATGCAATCAAGTTTGGTGTAACTAGGATAATGTAATCTTTTACATTGTACAGTTGCAAAGATTAAGTCTGTACCAAATTATGTAAGTAATGATGTAATCAAGTTGTAAATCTTATGTATGTATTCCCAAGCATATTGAGTTAGACTTTCTTTTTTCTGAAATTGAACCAACTACAATGATGTAAAGGATGAATCAAGTTAATAATAGAAGTTAAATCTAATATGTACTTTGATTAAAATAATATTGTTATTACTATTTTATATAAGCACAAATTACAAAAGCTTACTAAGTTTTGAAAAGTTTATAAAACTAAAGAATGGGATAGCTTATAAATAGATATGTATGCAGAGTCATAGGTTATTAATATTAAGTGAATATGGTGGAAGCTAGAAATGAGAGTCATAATGAAGGAACTGAAGGAAATCAAAACCCTCTACTACAAGCACCACCACCGCGAAGGGAACAAAATAGACAAGATATAACCCCCACCGCCTCCATAAGAGAATATACCTATTGGATAAATACTTGCTAGTATGCATATGATGATGAGACAATAAAGAATGTTGATTCAGCATCTCATGACTAGCAGTAATATGGGAAACATGAGACCCCAAAAGGTTGAACAAAGGATGGAGTGACCACAAGAAGTAAATAAACTTCCAGAATTTATAAAAGCCAACAATTATTTTGAGGAAGAAATGGGTAAGCGAGCATTGGCTGACGACTGGTTAGCCCAAATTGAATGGAGTTTTGAGGCTTTTAGAGTTCTTGAATCCCAAAAGTTATCTTATGGTACTTTCATATTAAAGTTAGTTGCTAGAGTATGGTGGAACTTTAAAGCAAGACAATTGGGGAATAATATTACTTGGAAATGGTTTAAAGAGGAATTCAAGAAATAGTATTTTTCCCATAGTATTCAGAATAGGATGGTGCGAGATTTATTTGAGCTAAAGAAGGGAGGTATGAGTGTAACTCAGTATGAAATTGAGTTTAATAAACTATTACAACATGTACCTGATTCGTATCGAGATAATATTGAATTAAAGAAGGATTTGCTCCTTGTTGGATTTTACCCCACAATGTGTTGCAAGCTATTAGATTATGGTTTTACCGTTTACAATGAAGTGGTAGATAAGGCGAGGCAACTGGAAGATAATCATGTAAGGATGCACGAAATGTGGTGTCAAAAGATCGATAAAGGTTATCGACTCGGTCCATCATTTAAGAGATCATATCCTGATACCACTAGTTGTTCTAGATAAAAGAGAAGGAAACCGATAACTTTAACTAGTAGCCCAGCACAGTCAGTACCCAGTTTGAGTTTTTATGATAAGGATGGTAATTTCAAATGCTAGAAGTATGGTGTAAATCATTTTTTTGAGAAATTGTGCTCAATTGAAAGGAAAATGTTTTATATGTAGAGATCAAAACCATATGTTGCGAGTATGTCCTAGAATAAAACTTGTGAAGTGTAACAAATGTGGTAAAAAGGTACATTTGTCCATATATTGTCTCTAGTTTGGACAAGGAACTAAGAGGATAGAAGGTTCTTATAACACAACCGCTACCACTTTATAGGGTTATGATGTAATAGTGGGAATAAATTGATTATCTAAGAATAAACCAATTGTGGAATGTAAAAGTAAAACTATTAATCTCAATGATGGAGAAATAGTATTTGAAGGGAAGGCTGATGAAAGCAAGTTAAATTTAGTTGTGATGGAGATATGTGATGAATTGTATGAGACAAAGGTAAAAGAGAATGATTGGAGATATTGTTAGGTGTTTGCCATGGAAGTAAAGGAAGATGCACCTAAGGTAGTAGACATACAAATAGTATGTGAGTTTTCGAATGTATTTCTAGAAGATTTACCAAGTTTAGCACCACAACGAGAGTTAGACTTCACTATTAAGCTAATTCCTAGAACTGAACCTATTTCTAAAGCTACCCATGGAACTTTAAGAATTAAAGAAGCAACTTCAAGCGCTATTAGATAAGAGATTTATTTGCCTAAGTATTTCACCATAGGAAGCACTGGTATTGTTTATGAAGAAGAAAGATGGTACCCTGAGATTGTGCATAGACTATTGAGAACTAAATAAGGTTACCATTAAGAATAGGTATTCATTACCCTACATTGATGATTTGTTTGATCAGTTATAAGGTACAACTGTATTTTCTAGAATTGATTTGAAATCAAGATATCATCAATTACAAGTTAAACTGGAAGATAGTGAATTGAGTTTTCAGGAGTTGAAGAAACGACTGCTTATAACACCAGTATTAACATTACTTGATCCAAATAAGCCTTATAGTGTGTCTAGTGATGCTTCTCAAAATGGATTGAGTTGTGTATTGATGCAGGATGGAAAAGTTGTTGCATATGCATCAAGACAATTGAGGCCATATAAAAGGAATTATCCAACTCATGATTTGGAATTAGTAACCATGGTGTTTACTTTAAAGATTTAGAGACATTATCTACATGGACAATGGTGTGAGATATATACTAATCACAAGAGTTTTAAGTGTTTCTTTACTCAAAATGAGTTAAACGTAAGACAAAGGAGATGGTTAGAGTTGATTAAGGATTATGTTCTGAATATAAATTGTCATCCTATAAAGGCTAATCTAGTAGTAGATGCTTTGAGTCAGAAAAATTATGAACATGTTGCATTACTATTAACTTCCTAATGTGAATTGGTGTATGAATTTGAAAAGTTGAAAATTGGGTGTAACTAGTGTGAACCTAATAGTTAGATAATGAATTTGGAACTGTAACCTAATTTATTGGAGAGAATTAAACAAAAGCAAGAGGAAGATAAAGATTTGATGGAGGTCCAAGAGAAATTGAACAAAGGAAATAATTTTGACTTCAAAGTGGAAGGATGAGGTATATTAAAGTTTAAAGGAGGATATGTATGCTATAAGATGCTAAAATGAGGAAGGAAATTATGGATGAAACACACATTACAAGTTATACTATACACCTGGGAGGAAATAAGATATATTAAGATTTAAAACTCATGTTTTAGTATAATGGAATGAAAAAAGATGTGGCATAATATGTGACAGAATGCATTATGTGCCAACAAGTTAAAGCGGAATATCAAAGACCGGGTAGACCATTACGACCTTTGGAAATACTGAGATGAAAGTGGGATCATATTACTATGGACTTTATAGTAGTACTACTAAGTACTCGAGTTGGTTATGATTCGATTTAGGTAGTTGTAGATAGATTAATAAAGAGCATATACTTCTTACCTTATCAAATGGGCGATTCAATGGAAAAGTTGGCTAAGTTATATATTCGAGAGATAGTACAATTACAAGGTATATTAGAAAGTATTGTTTCTAATCGGAATAGTCAGTTTGTATCCAAATTCTAGAAGAGTTTACATAGAGCTTTGGGTATAAAGTTGTAATTTGGTACAACTTATCTCCCCTAGACGAATGGACAATCCGAGTGAACAATTCAAACCCTAGAAGATATGTTACGAGATTGTATGTTAGATTTTGGAGGTGATTGGGATAGATATTTACCATTAATAGAGTTTACCTACAATAACAGTTATCATGCGACTATCTAGATGGCACCTTATAAAGCATTATATGGGAGAAAATGTAGATCACTACTATATTGGGATCATGAAGAGTATGTAATGATTGGACTTGACATGATTAATCAAACAAGTGAAAAGATTAAAATTGTTCGGCAATGAATGAAGGAAGCTCAGGACCGTTATAAGAGTTGGGCATATTTGAAAAGAAGGCCATTGGAGTTTGAAGTTGGTGATCATGTTTATGTTAAGATAAACTCATTCAAAGGACTTAGAAGGTTTGGCTCAAAGGGAAAGTTGAGCTCATGATATATTGGTCCGTTTGAAGTATTAGAGAAAGTCGGTAATATATCCTACAGAGTAACACTACCTCCAAGCTTGTCAAGTTACCATGATGTATTCCATGTTTTTATGCTAAGGAAATTTGTTAAGAACCCGAATACAATTGTGGAAATAAAGCTGTTGGAGTTAACAAAGAATTTTCAAGTGGTAAAGTAGCCCATAAAAATACTAAATAATCAAGTTAAGAAATTAAGGAATCAAGATATGGAGTGCATGAAGGTCCAATGAAATGTAGATTCGGACTTGAAGATTACTTGAGAGCCAAAAACAATAGTGATAAAGCAGTATCCACGACTTTTTTAACTTTTAAGTTAGTAAAAGTATGTGATTAATACTTTTGATTATTTAAGTACAATCTAGATATACAGAAGTTTTGAGGACAGAAGTGGAAATGTAAGCCCAGTAACCTTAGGATCGGATTTAGTATATAAAGTTTAGGACGATCAGTTAAAAGATTCAATTGAGCTTAAATTATAAAAAAATAGAAATATTAATAAAAATGATCCTGTAAGTTTGAATTTAGGAAAATAAGTAATAAAATAATAGAATATTATAATATCAAATTTTAAGTATATTATCTGTTATTTATTGGAAATGCATAAAATGAATTTCGATAACAATAAATCACTAGAGATAAATTATATACACAATAAAAATCATAAAATAATATAAATAATATTTAGGAGTATTTATTTATACTTCATATGTATTTATGTATAGGTAAAAATATGCGAAATTGCCTAAAATGCTTGAAAAATACTAGAAAAATGCCAAATAATTAAATAAAACTATGAAACATCAAGGAAAAATTAGAAAAAAAAAATCAGAGAAGTGGGGGATGAATCAGATCAACGTCGTGGCAATTGGGGGAAAAAAGAAAAAAATTATCCAATTAAATTAGCATACTTAAAAAGTTAATCTAAAAGAGGATAAAGCAAATGCCAACTCTAATTAATGCACTAAAATTCCCCAAGAGCTCTATAAATAGCCAAACTTCATTAAAAGCTCATTTGGTCAATTTACAATCTTAGAAAATTAGAGATAACCGAAAAAGGAAGAGAATTAAGGTTTTTAAAAAATTTACAAAAAAATCTATGTAGTAAAGGCAATTGAACCGAACCTACGAACCATTGTAAGCCCCATAACTAAGCAATCCGAGGTTTCGATCGGTTGAATGATCCGATCGAGCCTAAATTATAAAGTAAAGCTAGAAATATTAGTAAACCGATCCCATAAGTTTGAATTTAAGAAAATAAGTAATAAAATAGGAGACTACAAAATTTTCAAATTTTAAGTATATAACTCGTTATTTATCGAAAATACATAAAAGGTATTCCGGTACTTAACGAATCGCGAGAGATAAATTATATGTATACTAAAAATTATAAAATAACCTAAATAATATTTAGGAATATTTATTTTTACTATATGTGAATTTACATGTAAGTATAAATACGCGTAATTTCTTAAAATACGCGAAATGTGCTAAAATAATACAAAATACTTAAAGAAAATTCATAATTAAATAAGGAAAAATCATGAATGATCCAGAATTGGGTCGTGGCAGCTGGGAAAAATAAGAAAAAATTCGGCCAATTAGAATAAGCCAATATATAAGCCAAAAATCAAGGGATAAGGCAATTGTCTTGTCCCATTTAATGCACAATAAATCCTCTAAAGCCCTATAAATAGTAGGAAAAATTCAGGAACTCATTCGGATAGTTAGAAATCAGAAAAAATTAGGGAGAGACGAAAATTGAGAGAAAAATTCGGTTTAGAAAAAAAAAATTAGAAAAACTGTGCAATTAGGGCTTTCAAAGGGAACCCACACCAGACGAGGAGTTGGGAGTGGATGGCCACCACCACCACACGGTGGTGGCAGCGCCCAGGCCAGACAACAAGGCCACGGCGGCCGGCGGTGGCCGGAGCCACCCAAATCGGTGAGTCCGATTTCTAGCCCAATTTTGTGTAATTTTATAAAAATAGTAAATATTATTATAAAATTATGAATTTTGTTATTCTGAGATATTTTTTTATTTAGTTTGTAAGAAAAATATTATTTTGATGAAAACATGCCCCGTAATATATAGTCCTTAAGAAATCATGCAAAACCGAGCACATTTGGAGCTCAATTTTTTTCTGTAGGATGCTCATGTGATATAGAATAGTGCTATGAATCCATTTTTTTTAAATTAATTTTCTAAATTTTTAAGTTAATTTTTAGCCCTAAAATGATGGAAAAATTGGGTAATTTAGAGTTAATTAAGTAATTAAATTATTAATTACTAACTTAGTGAATAAGTAGATGTTTAGGGATGTTGAAATCTGATGGAGAATGATACTTGTAGCATTTAGGGTGTTAGATGTAATTATTAGGTTAATTATGTAGTAAATAAGTAATATGGAAAAATAGTACATTTTAAGTTAATTTTGTAAATTAGGGTAATTAGGAGTAAAATCTGATTTAGGATGAATTTAGACATTTTGAAATAATAATTGATGTTTAGAGATGATAATTAGAGTGATATAAATATTAGAAGTGTAATATATACATAAAAGGTAATAATACATAATAGGTAATTATTGGAAATATAATAAATAGGAAATATTATAATAAAAATTGATATTGTGATAATAATAAAAATGTACAATAAATCTGATAGGAAATTTGAATTTATGTAATTATATGAAAAATGTAAAAATTTCTCACATTAAGAGTGAATTCGGTACACTAATAAGGATATAAGTGTACCGGGTGAAATAAAATACTGACTAGGGGTAATGATGGTATTTAGGAGATCGGGAAATAATGTGATTAATTTCATATTATGCGTTGAAACGAATTTCTAAGGTTAGAGTATAAAACACTACTTAGAAATCGAACTAGAATCTAATTTAGAAATCGATGCGAAAACCGAACCTGAACCTAACCCCAAACCTAAATAATTGTAAAAGACGTAAGACCTAGATAATTAGGTATATTAAACCCTAAACAAAACGTAACAATAAGTGTTATAGGATAAAATGAACCTATAATAGTTATATGAAAAGATGAAACCGCGTTTGTGTTATAGGGATGATCGGCGATGGCCTGATCAAATCGGACCTCGAGTGAATGAGCGAGGAGTCGAGGTAAGTTGGGATTAATACGATGTTGTATTTTGGAGGCTTAAGATTATGTTTGGTTGTGCTTGTTAGATAGTTAAATGTGTGCATGTGCTTGATTATGGGTGATGTTATGATTCTGTTTGTTGTTTTGGCATATATTGTATGAAAGGATTGATCACCCTAAACTGGACTTAATCAAATATCCGACCAGTAATCATAATCAGACATGCATGGCAACCCGTTAGGGGAACTTAGGACTCTCCGGCCAAATACTGACCCCTTCGGAAGGGATAGCGCAGGATTATAAAATGATCCCTTCTTCATCCTCAGTCGAACTAAGTGACAGGAGAGGAGGTCGCGGCGAGGGTGAAGACAGTGGTTTGAAGGTAGTCGCGGGAGGAGCAAGGTCTCCATTACACAAGCCTGGGTTTGGTCGTGAGCTGTTGCATTAACGGCAACTCCTCAACCCAGATTAGAGCGGGCGCAATTTCTCTAATCTCACGACGGGCCGGACAACGTCATGCGATGGCATTTGCTTGCACATGCATTACATCTAATAAGTGATTGAAAACCTTATTGTGTTTCTGGTATAGTTTTAAGTCCTCCGTCCCTACTTACTGAGCTGTGGTTGCTCACATCCTTATAGACGTCATGCAGGTGCTGGCTAAGAAGTGGCAAACAACTACTCTGAAGCAAACAACTACTCTGAAGCTAGCAACTGCTGGATCTTGGAGAGTGAGGAAAAATATTGAAGAATAAACACATATTTTTAAGGTCTAAGTTTTTATTATTTTTCATTTCCGAATGATGTAATGATATAGAAAAATACTATAGAAAAATATTGTAAACTTTAACTGCAATAACTGAATTATAACATATATATATAATTCCTCACTTTTATAGGTAAATGATTTATTTAAATTACAAACTGTCTACTTCAAAGCGGGTTAGTTGTAGACGCCTTGTGTAGATCAGGTCTAAGATAGCGGTTGTAAGGCCAACTTCTATCTTAGGATGGTTTACACGGCGGGGCTATTACGACTCTGCCGCTTCGGGGTGTGACAACCATTACCAACTAGAACCAAACCGCCGTTACCACTAATGCTAACGCCACCACCCTTGCCACCACTATCACCACCACCCCCACCATACTTTACACCCACCCTTAGACCTGTTGACACCCATTGGATCGCCGTTGGTAGCTAGAAGTCCAATAATCAGGTGAGTCTAAATTCCAGCTAATTTTGTGTAAATTATTTAAATTATTAATTTTATCTAAAAAATTATGAATTTTATTATTCTGATGTTTTATTGTATATAGATTTAGGGAAAAATATTGGTTAGATTTGATTACATCTAAAAATATAGAGTGCTTAAAAAATCGAACATATTTTTATTTAGAATTAAATAGCCTTAAGGGTGTAGTTTTGAGGTTGATTTTATTGTATAAACTACTTAAGTGATATAGAACAATACTATGAAACCCTTTTTCAAAAATTAAATTTTGAAAATTTTAAGTGATTTTTAGGCTCTTAAAATATGTATATAATTAATGATTTTTGGGGTTAATTAATGATTAATGAAATAATTACTAATTTAGTATAAAATTAAGGATTTTAAAATGTTCATATCCAATGTGGTATGATAATTGTGGTATATAGAGAGTTAGATAAGATTACTAGGGGTATTATGTAATAAATATAGGTAATTTTGATGTAATGTGGAATTGGAAAATTTGGTAAATATAAAATATTAGGTTAAAATGGGTAATATAATAATACCATTAATACATATTAAATCTAGTACAAAACTTAAATTTAGATAATTATAAAATGTAAAATTTTCTTACATCGAGAATAAATTCTGTACACTAATAAGGATTTAAGTATATCGGATAGAATATAATATTAATTTAGAACCAACGTGATATTTAGGATACTCGAGCTTGATGTGATTAATTGTATATTAGGATTGAAAACTTATTTTTAGAAGTTAGGTATGATACTTATAGATTGGAATTGATTTAGAACTTGAATCAAGATTGGATTCGGAAACCGAATCTTAAACTAACCTATAATGAATTGATAATGAATAATATGTATAAATGAAAACTTGAGTTAAATCATAACTTAAAGTATATATATCATTAAGATATAACTACTAAAAGCGTATTTATATTATAGAACATACGAAGACAAGTCGACCTATGACTAGTTAAGTGAGTAACCAAAGATTCAAAGTAAGTTGGGTTTAATACTTTATCATATTTTAGAGTACCGTTTTAGAGTACTTAAAGACATAAGATGGTATTTGATTGTATTTATAAGTAGTTATGTACGCATGTGCTTGAGTGTCTGATTTCATGCTGAATTCTGTATTGTATTTGGTGATTGATATGAATAGAATAGTGTGAAATTGTTTTATCACCCTAAACCGTACTTAATCATAACCAGCCTAAATACCCTAATTAGACATGCATTGCAACCTTTTAAGGGAACATTAAGATTCTCCAATTAAATACTGATACTTTCGAAAAAGATAGTGTCAGATAGCATAATAATTTTTTCCTTATCCTTAATCGAACTAAGTATTAGAAAAGAAGGTCGCTATGAAGATAAGGTTGCAAGGAAGATGAGGCCATTGGTTTGAAAGATAGTCTTAGGGGGAGCGGTGTCTCTATTGCATAAACTTAAGTTTTGTTGTAAACTGTTACATTAATGAAAACTCTTTAACTTGGATTAAAGCAAGTAATATTACTCTGATTTCATAACGAATTGGATTACATTATGTGATGGTATTTACTTGTTGGATTGCATGTAATTAATTGCTTAATAACCCTATTTGTATTTGTTATATATGAATAACAATTCTAATTTTTTATATAAATTTTAACTTAAACTTCAATTGAACTGTTTACTTCAAAATAAGAAGTCGTGAACATCTTGTATAGATTAAATCTATAATAGGGACTATAATATCGATTACTATTATAGATTGATTTATTTGGTGAAACTGTTGTGACTCTATGATTTCGAGATGTAATAGAAATGACAAAAATCAAAAGAAAAGCCTTGCTAATCATTATGGTAACTTTTAGCCCCTTTAGAGGGAAAAAGGAAAGACTATGGCTTCTTAAGAAGAAAAATAAAAAAAATCACCGTGACATGCCACTTGAAATGATGAGCAGTAATTAGGAATTAGTAATGACATATCGGATTGATTTTGTTTTGAATAAGTACCATAAGCGATGAATAAAAACCAGCTTTTCAATAATAATCATGCCAAATGGCATTCAACTTTGAATTCTTGATAATCTCAAATCAGTAAAGAGAAAAATTGAATCAATTCTAGGGATTAGAAAGTCATGGGGTCACATCTTTTGAGTTTCATCCTTTAATCATTAGAAATAATAGAATCATTTATCCTGTAATCAAACTCAACATGGCTCAATGTATTGAAATTTGATCTAATCGGGGATATAAAACAACTTTCTGATCAAGAGATAAGGTAATAATTCATAAGCCTTTCAATTACAGCAAGCTTTGATGTACGGAATTATGCAATGTGACGTAGAGATATAAAGTCAAGGCCCTTACAGAAAATAAATTCGCCTCATAGAGCAGGTTAAATTCCCCCTTGGAACAAATGTAACAAGTATTAAATTACAAAAGAAAAAACACGGTATGCAAATTCACCATAAGGGTTGATCTACTTATCAAGTGAGGGTGCAACCTAGGCAATAAGTCATGTGAGAGATTTTTCACTGTGCTGTCACAGTTTCTTTCTCTGCCGTAGATTTTAACTATTATAGATGCGGGTGGACATTCAAAATTAACATTAATCATGGAGAAAATCTGGATATGCGTTGATATTATTTGCGTTAAAGCTTTTTTCAAATTTTGTTAACATATTTAATACGAAAAGTTAGCATTGCTACTACTGCAAATTTTAATCAAAATTTGAAAGACAAAGTTGAACAGGTTTTAATGAAACTTGGAAAAAGCATATTAAATTATAAACCGACCTGGTGAAAATTCTTTTATATCACATTTGGTACATAAGGATCGGCTAAAATGAAATGGAATAAAGAGTGAAATGATAAATATTTTTTATATTTGAAAATATCTATAAAACGGAATAAAATTAAATACGTATATAGTAGTAAACATCAAAAGTACCATTAATTATTAGATACCATAAATAAATTAAAAATTAAATAAATAATTCAATTAATAATAATAAATATGGTATGAATGGAATTACAATTCCTTTCTCTCAAAAATAGAATCAATTTTTTCTTTGAAATTAAAATCATTGATTCTAAAAGTTGTTTTGTAGTTTCTCAATGAACTCCCAAACATAGAAAAATAAAAAAGCAGCTACGATCACAATTCCATTTTAGTTTACTGCCGCGTACCAAACATAATATTAGCCTATACATTCTCTCGATAAGATGGAATGAGCTCAATTCTTCGTCCCAATCCCTAGAAAAATAAAATAAAATCGACAGGCGCACGATAAAGATGCAATCCAATCTAATCCAACATCTACTGGGTACACCGATATCATTGGATCTGGAATTTCCTCTAATAAGGTTTACGTGAACTAGATCGAAGTTAGAATTTATCCTTTCGAGGGGAGTGCTGCACACATCAGCAAACTCTGGAGCCTTTCTTTGGTAGGTGACTCTAAGAGGTGATTAAGGCATTCATGTACGTAATATTTCATTTAGGTACTAGGGTTCCTCAAAAACCTCTCCTACTGCCACCACTCAAACCCTTTCTTTCAATAATTCTAACCCCATAATTTATAAATCTCCTCATTGATTGTAATTTTTCTTAATAATTGAGAAAGTTCTCATAAATTCAAATGGCTATTGACGATATAATTCTTTTTTCGAGGGGAAAAGAATTCTCCTAAAATATTATAATTTTCCTTTATTTCCTTAATTTAAATACAGCCATCCGTAACCTTTGAATGATAGGTCTAAACCCAAAGAGAGTTTGGTGACTAAGTTTACGACGTGAGCCTTCAAAAAGGCTTTACTAATGTTATCAGTCATTAGAACTACAAGACAAGGTCACTTGACTTAGAAGACTTATTGACAATTCAAGTCCGATACTTAATGTATATAGTTCTTAATATTTTCTCATGTTCTCTTCCCTTTAATATTCTAAAGGATACGGATAGCAAAGTACATGGAAAGGCATAAAGTGAGAAATTTCTGTGGTTAGTTTAATTTTTGTATCTTGGAACAATCCATTGGAAATTAGAAAAGGTCCATTGGGGTTGGCAATTTGTGTTTGCCATATCCTATAGGATATTCTAATCATAAGAACTTGTTAATAGTTTTCTCAAGAAGAAAGGACTTTTTCCATGGTATTTTAAATCCCATCAACTACTCATGAATTGTCTAATTACAAACTATAATACAAGGTATCAAAATTATACAATAAGTTACTAAAACTTTATAAATAAACTTTGAGTTTTCAAACATAACTTCGTTTTTCATAGGTACATAAAACAAATAAACTACATTAGTAAAGTGAAAATTTAAACAAGGTCGCTATCTAATACTTCTCATGAGTTAAAATCATGAGACCAACGCAATGTTTAGGGTACTCACCATAGAGACTCTCTTAGTAGTGTTGCGGTAGAAAGAACCTCTAATATGGATAAATATATAAAATAGAGAGAAAAAATTACGGCTCAATATGGTGGGAGTATCTCTCATAATCTTTGCATTGGTCTACCAATTTTAGCCCGTAGCTTGAGTAAGTAAGTCCTGTAAGCTAGCATTGGTGCTTCAGTACCTCATAAACTATAAAAGACTACTCGATCTAAGTAATTCAAGTTCTCTAGTACTCCCTTTAAAGAAATGGTTAGACTTTATGAAGTTGAGCAACATGATCTCTTGATATTTTGGGCTTTGCCCAACATTCGCATCCTTGGCTTCCTTAGCTAGAGGTGGTTGAATTTGTGTTGGTAGTAAAGATAGCAAGACACTAAAGGCTATTATTACAGTTTAAGGCCAAACGTTGTAGCATTACAACTTCTTGTTACACCATGAGTTGTATGGTTTGCAACACTCGTTCCATTTTGTTTTTGTTCTTAAACTTACTTCAAGGCTATCTTAGCACATACCTAGGCGCCTTTCATGGAACATAGGGTTTTTGTATATTGTGCACTTGTTGCTCTAGTAGTGGATTGCTAGTAGCCCTCTAATGGGCTTTGATTCATGGTAACAATGAGCAGAGACCATTATCCTTCATCCTCTAATTTTGTTATGGCTTATTATTTAATAATAATATTTATTTTGTTAATTGAGTGTAAATGTAAGTAAAATTAAGCAATTCATGATAAAATATTTTCTTCATTTCTATCATTTCAAAGACCTTTTATTACAAGGTTCTTGTTACATACATGTTAATCAACTAAAAAGGGTGAAAAATTAATATAAATAGATAAGGTACATTTAGCTTAAGCATGTTTTGCTATTTGTTAGGGTTAAGGATGATTCAAGTTTCAAAAAGGTCATTAATTCTTCAAAGAGTTAAGGCTACGAACCACTAGACTTTCATTAATTCTCAAAATCCATCCTCTAGCACCACCACTTTCATCTTGTTTATGTATACTAAGTATCACCTTTTTATCTCTTTAAGCTTTATCCTTTCAAAAGCCATCAGGTGTTCATCCTACATAAAAGCACTACCAACAGTATGATCACTAGCACCAATGTATATCTCAAAAGATATGACAAAGATAGGGAACATTAAGATTGGCTCTATAATGACTACCAGCTTTAGCACTTCAAAAGCTTCCTACTAACCTCTATTCCAATCCTAAGGAAAATTCTTCTTCACTAAGTTTGTCAAAATTGTGACTATCGTCAAGTAAACCAAATGGATCTTCCATAACAATTCACTAACCCCTAAGCTCGACAAGCTTAATATGTTTTTTCTAATCACCTTTTCATTATTTTTGTGAATCATGCCTTGTCCTACTATGTACCTTAGAATGCTACTTCCTTTTTGCCGAAAGCATACTTCTTGTCTTCACATATGAATCATTTTCCCTTAGGACCAAGAACACCAAAAATGGTGTCTCACTTATTCCTTCATTGAATTGCTACAAAACATAATGTCATCTAGGTACCTTACTGTCAAGGGAAGGTAGTAGGGCTTTGTTCATAAGTGTACAAAAAGTTACAAGCACATTAGTGAGTCTAAAGGGTATAACTAGAAAGCAACATCCTTATGACATATGCCATCTTTTGGCTTATGTCCTTTTACTTATATGACCTATTAGTGACCTAATAGCTGATCATGTTTAGAGAAGTACAATTACCCTACCAAAGTAGTTAAAGAGGTTGGATACCAAGGGGAAGAGATATTCATTCTTTAAACAACTTTATTCAGTGCTAGGTAGTCTTTACATAGAGAGCCATCATGCTTTCTTTGGAACAATACCAAGGACCTAAAAGGGTACCTTAGCAGGTTAGATGAAACCCTTCTCTACCGGTTTCTTTAATTAGCACTTATGTTTCTCTAATTTCAAGGGAAACATTTAGTAAGGGATAGTAGTGGGAAGCTTAGCTCTTAGCTTTAGCTCACTTATATGCTCTAGTTCTTTTCTTGGGGAAAGCCTCTCGATAAGCTACAAGCATCATATTTTGAAATTCCTTTAACAACTCCTTGACTAAAAGTAGCATCATCACTCCTTCATCCCTAGATTCCTCTTCAACTCTTAAAGTTGTTATGTTACTTGTTCTTCTTGAGTCCTTTTGCTACATACATAGCAGAGAGGAACTTTATGGCATGACTTGCTTTTGAGTGATGGAAACTATGCATTGGGACTATCTAATACACATAAGGAATGTGCTTGAGGGACACTGAAAACAATGATTACGTCACTTTTCTACTAATATAGGAACCAATTTGGTGGTTTCCTTCCTTACTAACTTCCAATGTAGAGTTCTATTCCTTTATCTACCCTATTTACAGGGACTTCCTTTGAGTTAAATATTTTTAGAAAAGATTTTGGCTTCTCAACTCTTAACCCTAACTTTGATGTGTTGTCCTTGACACGAAGAGTTGAGATGTTGTAGTGTCTACCCTATTTATAGGGACTTCCTTTAAGTTAATTATTTTTAGAAAAGATTTTGTCTTCTCAACTCGTTACCCCAACTTTGATGCTGTTGTCCTTGACATAAAGAGGTAAGATATTGTAGTGTTGATTAGGCCATTAGCTTCCTACCACTAGCCATTACCTCTGTATACATAAATCCCTTACATTTCTCACAAACCTATGATTTCATGGCATTGAGATTATGCGATGAGTCAAGCAAAGGCCTCAATTACATCATCTAACCCATCATGAGTGACTAGAGTAACCACTTTTCCTTCTTTGGCACTTTTGAGCATAACAAAGCCCATTGCAAAAGTAATACTTCACCTTTTCCTTTTATGGAATTACTAGTCTTCTCTTTCTCTACTCCTCTCCTTACTTTGCTAACAAAGATTTTAGGTTTTGCTTTCTTGAATTCTGCCAAGTCTTGAGAAACTGTTATGGCTTAGAAACATCTTTAACCCTCCGCTCTCTAACTTCATCTTGTTTATGGCTTAAGCTTATCAAGGAATATGACATAGGCATCATTTGGGTTGAGATCGAAAATCTATAACATTAATTCCAAGAATTCTTGAACATATTGCTTAATTTCACCCGTATCAAATGGTGTAACTTAATCTTAGCTAATCTAGTGGCACTTATGGAAAGAATTAGCCCTTAAGCTCTTAGAAAAAGTTAGTCCAATTGTTGATATCATTGAGTCTCCTGCACCATCATACTATTGCAAATCCTTTAGATATAAAGCAATAGTACATGCCTTATGAGGGTCCTCCATGATACCCACTTCATTGAAGTACCGCTTTAGACCTTATAGATATTTGTTAATATCCAAAGCCAATCAAGTACCCTTGAAATATTTCGATTGGGTAAATGTACCCTCGGAGCCATTTAAATAGTCATCTTATTAGCAATGGTTACTCGGTATGTCGTTGACTGATTTCTAAGATCTTCAATCTTCTAGTGCTTAGCCATGATAGTAGCATCGATCCTAGCTTTATAATCCTTTTATTAGCTTCAAGTGCATTAACTTATGTCTTAAGGATCTCCCCTTCTCTTTGATAGCCCAATCGCATCATTGAACTCCTCTATGGCTTGGTTTAAAGCTCCTTATAGCTCATTCTAGAATCCCTCCTCAAACTCCATATAGGTCTAGGATTCATCTAATTGCTTCCTTGCCTTAACGATGCTTAGCTTCACCTTTTTTAACCCTAGCATTAAGAGAATTCAACATGTTTTGGACCTATCTTCATAGAGGGATATTAGGATCATCATCAAAAATTAGCTTTTGCTATTCCCCTTGAAATAGAACTATATAATCTATTTTAGGGTCTCAATATAGCCTGTGAACTAAAACTGTACAATATTGTCATTGAATCTTATTCTACCGAAGTTGTTCACCTATTGTAGTTTGAGGAAGTTAATCCTAATTTTCTTAACCCCCTAATATTTTTATGCACATTGAGAATCTTAGTTATAAAGTAGAGTTGCTAAAGCATAATTGTATGCAAATGCTGCTTAGCTATTGATCATCTAGTTGGTGTAGAAATAGATTGGGAGTAAGACTTGTATTTTCTTGATAATCCTTTAGCAAACTTGAAAGTTGTTTTGAACTTGGACTATGTTAGGTTGATTGTCAATGGGCTAGTCAGCCTTGTTTGATAGACTAATTTTGTTGCCATGGTAGGGCCTTAGTTGTTATTCTTGCTTTTGTTTTCCTTGCTAATATAATTTGTAGTGGAATGTTAGTACGATGGAAAGAAGCAACACAAAGTAGGTGTATATAGTTATTTGCTAATTGAATGGTTATACTCTGGTCCAATGAGCAACACTATCCAATCAATCATTTGGCCATTGAAAACTTTAATACATTAATTCATATAAGTTTTCAATACTTGATGATGGGTTACATGGTCCATTTGAAATTCCTCAAGAATTGAAGATTGCCTTAGAAACTCATATATCCATTGACAATATGGCTTTAGAAAAGGATAATAATTTCTATGTGTTTTTATAATTGTATCATATATCCTCTATAATATTAAAATGCAATCTCATTTGCATTTTGGTATCTTACACATTAAAACATATTATTCAAATAAAATAAAAAAATAAAGAATTAGTTATAGTAAGTAAGATGGTATATTAGCATGATCATACCCTGACATATACCAACTATTGTTTCATATATGCTTTATGTAAAAATCTATATTGTCCTTATTTTAAAGGATTATATATATTGTTTATATAATCCTTACATTTTTCTTTATGCATCTCCAACACTGATTTAATATATGTTAGTATTCGACAAAACTAAAGTGCAAGAGTGTTTTTGTGACTTCCATCACATAATCAACATATTAGTCAAACAAATTAAAAAATAAAAGAAAATGGTTATAGTTAGATATGTGCTATTTTTTATGGTTATATAGTATCCTTTACCACTCTCCTTGAAGGGTAACTATTAGACTGAGAAAATTTGATTTATTTTTTTTAAACAATCTCATATATAATTTATTTATTTATCATTTTTAAAGCATCCGTAATGCCAGTATAGTAGTGTCTACCAGTTTTCCTTTACTTCCCTAACTTATGCACTAATCTTTTAGATATTTCCTTAAAAATTTGTTATAAAAATCTAAAATTTTGCTTAACAAGTAGCAATGTCTCTTAACTAGGAGTTAGTAAATATGGTGTAGATAAGGTCTTAGACCTTACTAGTATCTTATCGAGTAATTAGTAAGTATATATTTCTAAATTTGGAATCGAAACCTACTCTCAAATGTGTAGGAATCACCATGGAAATGGCATCTTGAAAAACTTGTAAGGTGTAGGAGATTTTATGAAATTTATGAATTTTTTATTGCATTTTTGTAATATAAATTTTTGGAGGTAAGTTCTCCGGTAACTTGTTCATTTTTTTATATATTCATAACTAGTGCATTCGTTAATGTGATAATTGCCAACAATATAATGTTTTTCAATCATATATTTCTCAAGGGTATAAATCATAAATATGACAATATGACCCCAAAAAATATATTAGGAAATGCAATCACAAAATTACAATATACAATAAGGTTTAAATCCACTTGTTTAAAATAAATGATTGGGACAAATTCATTAAAGTATTTTTACTAGCATAAGAACATCCAATGAAAATATATATATATATATATATATATATAACAACAAAGACTAAGCTTCAAATAATTCCAACTCATCAGTTAATCTATTTATCTTATAATAGTATTTTAGAAAGAAAATAGGACGCAGCAAATGAACGAATGATATAATATGTTTCAAATTTTTTACTTTCGATGTAGGTAAGTTAGCTTGAAATTTGAGTATATATTGAGTTAGAAATATTATATTTTATTACGTTAATGGTACTGATAAAGAATTTTAGTGTATCCAAAAATTTGTACCTAGTATTTCTCAAGTTGCTGTAGGGTGAGTATAAGATCCTCAGAGTAGATTCTAGAAAAAAAATAGGAACGAGAACATCTAGCTGAATATCTTCGAACAACCAGAGCCGTCGAAAGTGGAAGACTTTGCTTATGTTATTAGACTTAAGGACTACAAGACAAGATTGCTTGACTTTGACCGATCCGATAGAAAGCAAGTGGCCCTACATCGTTTCCTTGATGTCTAGTTCTCAGTATTTTCTTAAATTGTCCTTCCCTACAAGAAAATTTTTGTTTTTCCCTTTCTTTTGTGTGGACTAGCTTCACCATGGATCAAATATAATATTCCGATGGATAAGGAATCCAAACCATGCACGGAAAACACCAAGGTTAGAAACGACTTATAGGAGTAACGCGCCACGAGAAAAAAATCAATAAACATATAATGATGGGCCTCATTATATTCATAATTCATGCTAGTTCTTGGAAACAACTTGTACCAGTCACATATTCATTAGCTCACACATGCTGTTGCAACCAATGTATGGTTCTTCCATGAGTCCATTTGATTAGATAAGGCCGGGTGTTTCTCTATGATCAGTTTGCCTTCATAAATTGACAAATCGAGGCTAGTCGAGTTTTCAGCGAGGAATGCATTATTAGAAGATAAGGAACTTTTAGGACAATGAAAGCCCGGCTATCTCTTTAATTCATGGTTTTCCTAAATTTCGTAAATTTCTGCTAAAATGGCATTTAAAACTTCATAAGACCCCATTATGGTGAATATATCTGAAAATATTGCTCTTATTATCCATTAAATTTCATAATTTTCTTCGTTTTGGTAGTTTTTCTAATCATATAATTTGTCTCAAATTTTTTCAACTCCTATAGATTTTGTAAAAATGCTATTAATAAAAGCGATTTTGTTATGGTATTTCTAGATTTATCCACACGTGTACGAACAAACAATCTTATCCCCCAAATAAAACCCAGCCTTTGGTTCCTCTGGCCCACTTGACGTTACACATTCTGTTTACAACTCCATGTGTATTGTCATCGATAATATAATTTGTATTGCTTTCTCCCAAGTTTGTGAAACCATGCAAGAGTAGGACTTTGAACAAAAACCTACTCTACGGTTAAGAATCATATAAATTGTATTACTGATCTCCTAAGTTTGAGTCTCATCCATGAAAAGGGATCGTGTGATTAGCAACTTGCCTAATCCGCAAAAACCCGATTGCCATCCCTTGATGAAGGCATGGTGCATTTTCCTCGTATTTGCATTAGTAGTAGTTTGGCCGTTGAAACTACCTTCGACTGCAACTACTTAGACGAAGTTCAAGCAGACGGAGTCCTCATAAAATGCCCTCCTAGAGGCAAAGAAATCAAAACCTATCCGGGAGAGACTAGCACCACAGATTATATTGGCACATGCACTTGCATCTTTCAAAGAAAATTTACTCAACAATTCCCTCTCTCTTCCGGTGCTAACTTTGTTCGTCTTTACTTCACTCGGCCTCCAGATTTCAAATCATCGGCAAGATTTACCATCAGGCTCGGAAATTACACTCTCCTTCAAACCTCTAACTATTCTTATGTGACCTACCCTTTAACTGAAGACTACATCATCCGGGAGTTCATTGTGAACATGGACGATCCCGTGTTAAATATTACATTTACACCCTCCCCGAATACTTCTGGTGCCTATGCTTTTGTGAACAAGATTGAGGTTGTTTCTATCCCCTTATATCTTTATATCCGCAATACTCAACTTCCTCTTGTCGGAAGGTGGCCTTTGCAATTCTATGCTGGCGACCGAATGGCACTACAGACTGTGTACAGGGTAAATGTTGGTGGTCCCTCTATTTCTCCAGAACATAACACCAGCATGTCTCGCTCTTGGATAGATGATAATGTGTATTTCAGTGATTAGGCAGGAATTGAAACAGTGATTGGATCTGAAGTTGAGATCAAGTACTCTTCTCAGTTACCTGCATATACAGCACCCGAAGAGGTGTATTCTACAGCTAGAGTGCTATCGGCTGTGCAGGTTTCGTCTGCTGGTGATGTTACTACACTGAGAAATATAAGCTGGTCATTCCTTGTAGAATCAGGATTCTATTATCTCATCAGGTTTCACTTCTGCGAGATTAGAGAAGATGCTATCCAGGTTGATGGAAGGTATTTTCGGATCTACATTAATAACAGAATGGCTGAAGATCGTGCGGATGTCATTAGCTGGATAAGTGGGACTGGCATACCTGTTTATAAAGACTATATTGTTGAGAGCTCCAGACATGATCAAACTACAGAGTCTCTGCTGATATCCCTGCATGTTGACGCTGAATCAGCCGCAAGTTATGCCCCTGCAATTTTAAATGGATTAGAAATTTTCAAATTACCTGACCCTAGGGGCAATCTTGCAGGGATCTTACCTTTCGGAACACCAACTTCCCGTGAAGTCACTGACCCTACCATGACATTTACGAAGATCGTCATGGGTTTTTCATATGGGGTGTTAGCATTCATGTTATTCAGCTGCCTTTTCTTATACAAACCCGTCAGCTGTTTTCAAATTTGGTTCCTTTACCTTAAAGTAGAGTTAAGGAGTCCGGGTCAAGAATCAGATGGTTGCCGGCGGTTCTCGCTCACAACCATGAAGTTGGCGACCAATAATTTTTCAGACTCTTCTCTCGTAGGGATAGGTTGATTTGGAAAGGTTTACAAGGGCTTCTTTGAGAAGGATGACGCTCCTGTTGCAATAAAGCGTGCAAATCCTAATTCACACCAAGGTTTACATGAGTTCCAGACAGAAATATCATTGCTCTCCAAGCTGCGTCATCGCCATCTTGTATCCCTGATTGGTTACTGCATGGAAGGCAAAGAAATGATACTTGTATACAATTTTATGCAGCATGGTACCTTACGCAGCCATCTCTACAAGTCCCAAAATCCTCCACTTCCTTGGTTTCAAAGGCTCAAAATCTGCATTGGTGCAGCGAGAGGATTGCATTACCTTCACACAGGATCAAAGCAAGCAATCATCCACCGCGATGTGAAAAGCACAAACATATTATTGGACAATGAGTGGGAAGCCAAGTTCTCTGATTTCGGTTTATCAAAATTTGGGCCTGACATGATCAACCAATCAAATACACATGTAAGCACCATGGTGAAAGGAAGCATTGGATATCTGGATCCTGAGTATTGCCGTCGCATGAAACTTACGGAAAAGTCCGATGTTTATTCCTTTGGGGTGGTTCTCTTTGAGGTGTTATGTGGGAAACCAGCTATATTACCAATAGAAGAACATGAAGATGAAGCAATCAGTTTAGCATTGGCTCTTAAATGTCATCAGGAAGGTACATGGGACCGAGTAATTGATCCTTTCCTTATAGGAAAGATAGATCCAGGATGCTTTAGGACTTTCACGAATGTGGCGAAGTGGTGTTTGGCTGATAAAGGGCCTTGAGAGACCATCAATGGGAGAGGTACTTAGCAACTTGGACTTAGCATTGCAACAACAGCGCTATGCTGATACACACCGTTGTTCGGCCAACAAAGTCTGTGCTCTAAATTTAGACACAAAATTAGATAACGATGTGATTGTTGGCATAGGCAATTCTGATCAGCACTTGGGGATATAGTTTTCTGAAATCCTTCATCCTTATACCCGGTGATTGGAAAGAGTCATTCTATGCATTCCAAACTTGATAGATGTTGAATATATATTTGGGATAAGACGGTTTCAAATTAGTAACAGTGTTAAGAGTAGAATTCACATGTCATATGAAATCTTGAAATTTAGAGTTATTGTGATATAGTTTTGCTTAAAATATTGTACTGCATTCTCAACATTAAAATTAGTTATACAAGGAAGAATCCATCTTTTTGCCCTAATTTGTATCTTCATTTAAGCTAATCTTCCAACTAAAGATTTGCTTCATTCAAAGTGCTTTCAGCTGCAGCATGCAGCTGCCAAAACTTTTAGCCTGCAGAAGCATAGATCGACAATTGGCATTCAATTCGCAGTTCCAAAACTGAAATATAGGACAAAGATCATAACCATTGAATCCCATCTACTATATAGGATATCTGTGGTGTTCACTTCAATACAGTCCCTAACCTTACAGCTTACTAGTATAGCATAATACTAGCATAAAATCTCAAGAACAGCATTCTGATGCAAAGACTATCGGCTCGTAAATATAAAAAAGGGTTTGTAAAATTTCTGTTTCACTCTTTAAAACATGATATACCTTGAAGCCATCTAGGCCAATCAATTCATAAGCAGAAGAAATAGTTCTAGGAAACCTGTAGACCTGAGAAGAGCAAAGTTAAAAGGCATTTCTCTTTTCAGGAGCATTCAGAGGAATGATATCTTTGATCATTCATCATAAGAGTTGTGCTAGCAACATAGTTTAAGGGAAAGTCAAGTCATATGGCTTCATCAGGAGAATATTTCTGGAAATGTCCGGCTACCTTGAGAGATGGAACTTGCATCATTTACTGGAAGATAAACCCCAAAGTCACCTTAACTGATGCACATGCTCCATGTTTCATGAAGAAGAATCTCTGCATATGGTATCTTTCCTCAAGATATTTCCATGTTATAGTTCAGCCAACTTATGCTGCTTCAATACTCTTTTAAGGCAATGGAAAGTTTAGCTAATGAAAATTGCAGTAGAAAGACTTGTGCTTCACCATCTCTTGTTGGCAGGTAGAAGATCAAGTCTGTTGTTGATTGGATCTTCGCTAGGTATCAATCTTGCCCTACCATTTACTTATTGAAGCATGGATTGTTATTGATATGTGAAAGTGATGGAAGAACTTTGTAGAGGAAGTTTAAAGTCCACGACTGAAGATGGAATAGCTTGTGTGAAAAATGATTTGTAATTAACTGACAAATAGAATGAGAAAGGTCTTTATATACAAGCAATATACGAGTGCAATATCACGTGTGAAAAATAAAATAAAGTTACAAAATTAATAAATAACAGTGTGTATTTTTACACCTAGCCAACCCAACCCAACCCCCTCCTCTCTCTCAAGTTGTCCATAGTAAAAGGCCATACTTGAACAAGAAAAAATCTAGGTGAGAATCAGCTACTATCTTGGTTAGAGGATCAACCAATTGTTGCTTGAAAGGTACAAAATCTATATGAAGGAAACTAGAGTTTATGTGATCTCGGATAATGTGTACATCAACCTCAACGTGCTTTTTTCGAGCATTAAAACATAGGTTTTATGCTATCTTCTACATCCGACAATATATCTAAAGAAAATTGTCTTTGACTTAAGATAAAACCTAAAGACAATTGGCATATCTCTATTCCAAGGAAAAACGAACTTCCTTAAGATCTTTAATGGTGAAAGCAACATGTATAGTAGCTTTAACATTTGTAATTCCATTCAAAGAGTCCCTGGTAATGAGCACATCATAAACATAAACTAGTAAAGCAATGAAACCATTAGCATTTTGCCAAGTGAACAAAGAATAATCCGACCTAGATTTGATAAAACCAAGCAATTCAATAAGCTTCAAACATTCTTTGTTCCATTATCTAGAAGCTCCATAAAGGGACTTAACAAGCTTGCATACTTAACCATTAGAACTTACTGTATATCCATCCAGTGGTTTCATGTAAATTTCTTCATCTATGAAGCCATGAAGAAAAGCACTATTCACATCCAACTGATGCTCATACCAACCTTTAACAGATAAGACAACAAGTAAAACATAAACTAATGTCAACTTAGCAACTAAAGAGAAAGTGTCTATATATCCAATGCCTTCTACTTGTGGGTAATCCTTAGCTGCTAGTCTAGCTTTCTATTATTTGATGGTTCCATCTTGTTTGTATTTAATTTTATATACCCATTTAGAACCAATAGGTTATTTACCAGGAGGTAAAGTTATAAGCTCCTACATATTGTTTGATTCTAAAGCAAAGAGTTATTGATTCATTACCTCTACCCACTTAGGATCAGCCTTTGCTTCTTGATAATTCCTAGGCTATTGAATTGTAAAAACGTAGGCTAAGTACATCGCATAATCATAAGGGAGATGGGAAAAAAGTATGATGATCAAATAGTGTGTAACAAGAAGATGATGTGGTGAATGTTGTTTTGGAAGCTTAGGAGTCAGTATGAACAATATGGATAAAATCTTGAAGCCATAGTGTTGGATGCCTCTCACGTATAGAGCAACGCAAGGTAAGAGAAGATTATGAAGCTATGTTTGGGATAGTGTTTAAGTTAATGTCCAAGTCGGTATTTGGATTAATAGATGAATCACCATGGAAAGTAGATTCTTCATGAGAATTAGTAGTTGTAGAAGAAGGAAACATCTTATCCAAAATCGGGAAAGAAGTATCAATAGAAAGTAAGGTGACTTATTATTGTTTTTGAAGGGAAAGACATCTTCAAGGAAGAAAACGTCACGACTAACAAATAGCTTCTAAGTATATAAGTCAAACAGCTTATAACCCTTTTGACCTGAAGGGTATCCTAAAAAGATACAATGTCTATTTTTGGTGTCAAATTTATTGGTTAGTTTAGGTAAAATGGTTACATGACATAAGCAACCAAACACTCAAAGATAATCATAAGATGGTGTCTAGTGAAAAAGTAATTCATAAGGTATTTTCCAAGTAAGAGAGTGTATGGGCATAAGATTAATGAGATGGGCTACAATAAGCAAAGACTCTCCCCAAAATTTCTTTAGAAGGTTAACATGAATACGCAATGATCTTGCTGTATCCAACAAATGTCTATATTTCCTCTCAACCATTCTGTTTTGTTGTAGTGTAAACACAACACTCCTTTAGTGTATGATCCCGTGTTTAGCAAGCAAGCTTTTGGTATTGTAGGTTAAAAACTCTCCTCCATTGTCTGATCTAATGTTTTTAGGTGTTGTGTGAAATTAAGTTTGAATATAGGCTATAAAATCTAATAGCAAAGAAGTAACTTGTGATTTTTGAAAGTCATCAAGTAAGTTTGTGTTGCTTTAGTTCTATCATCAAATATAGTAAGAAAAAATCTAGCACAAAAAATAGAACAAGTATTATAGAGTCCCTAACATGTAGTAGATTTGACTAATAAGAAAAGGCAAATGATGAAATTTTGCTTGCAAGCAAGTGTTACACAAAAATTTAGACAACCTAATGTGTTTAATGTTTGATAGATGTTAAAGCTTTGAAGCAGACAAATGGCCTATCCTCTAATGAAACAAATCAACTGAAACACTAGGACTAGAATTCTATACACAAGAAGATGCACCAGCAAAACAAGGAACGAATTAGAATCAATCAAAAATGGCTTTAAGTTTAACACATACAGTCCGCAAGAGCTAATTGTTGAAGCTACAATGGCTTTAGTCTTAGGGTCCTAAAATTCACAATGATGTGAATCAAATATAGTAGCAAGGTTAGTTTGTTTAAGTAACTTATTGACTAATATTAAGTTGTAACAAAAAACTGGAACAAGGAGAACACTTGTTAAAGTGATTTGCTTAGTAAGTCTAATGTTTCCAACAATTTGAATTGGAAAGGATTTTCCATTTGTCAACTTAATGAAAATAGGTGTAGATAATGTGTGTTTGTGTAATAAATGGTATAAATATGGTGTTATGTGATCTAAAGCTCCTGAATCAACAATCCAAGAGAGTTATTTAACATCACTAGAATTAAAAGAAGCAAAAATAAGGCTACTACCTACAACAATTATCATAGTAGCAAGTTGTGGTGATGTGTCACCCATATTATGATCCTTTAAGGCATGATGAACCTCTTGACAGACTTTAGAAACAAGTTGTGACTCTCTTAAAGCTACATTTTCATTATTCTGCATAACACCTCCATCACTATGTTTCTAAAGGAGTATCATCCATAGATGAAGCAGCTTGGAATACATGAGCTATAGCTCGATTTCCTCTTTTCTCTCTTTCCCCTTTAAACCACTCTAGATAACCAACAATTTCAAAATGATGTTCTATTGTGAGACCTGCTCTTTTATGGTGAACATAAGTAGCTTTATTATTTCTTTTACCTTTCTTGTCTTTTCTATCTTTAGTAACAAATTTCTTTTGTGTTTTTGTTATAAAGGCAGCTGAATCTTCAACCAAAACATTACTATCGGTTACTTGTTTCTACTTTTCAACTTGATATACCAAATAATATGCTTTATTAATAATGGGGAGCGAAGGGATCTATGGAAAGAATTTAGCTTCTAATATTTTTATAAACATTAGCTAGCCCCATGAAGAATAGAACTCATCTCATTTTATTATCCAAGTCTGCCAATCTTGTTATCAAATCATACTAACAATTAGACATAGCACCATAAGAACAGCTTAAAAACAATGCCATATTACTAACTTCATTGCACAACTTCTTAAGGTTGTTGTAATAGACAATAACACTAGAATTACCTTGCTTTAAATTCACACTTTCTAATTGAATTTGATATAATAATGGACCATTCAATAATCTTAATCTCTCACATATTTCATCTAATAGTTCTTTAGCTTATGAAGCATAGGTAAAACTTTCATATAATTCGTTACTCATAGAATTTATAATCTAACATCTAATCATGAAATCACGTCGAATCCATCTCCGCTCATTAGCAATATTGCCTTCTGGCTTTGAAATAGTTCCATCAATAAATCATGTTTTCACCTTTACACCTAGGCCTAGTTTGATAGATCTACTCTAACTATTAAAATTCACTCCATTAAACACTACATTCTTGATAATTGTTCCAGGACCATCAAATCTAGCCAAGAAAAGAGGATCATTATATGAATTTTCTTGATTTCCACTCATTTCAATTCAGTCATATGTAACAATGAGTAACCATGAAACTATATGATGAATCACAAATAAAATAGCAAGGAAGAATCGATTAACCTATGTAAATTCCTTCAAGAAATGGAGTACAATGGGAAGAAATCATCTACTTGTGCTCTGATACCATATTGAAGCATGGATTGTTATTAGTATGTGAAAGTGATGAAAGAACTTTATAGAGGAAGTGTAAGGTCCATGATTGAATACAGAATAGCTTGTATGGAAAATGATTCGTAACTAATTGACTAACAGAATGAGAAAGGTCTTTATATATAAGCAATACACATATGCAATATCACTTGTCAAAAATAAAATCAAGTTACAAAACTAATAAATAACAAAATGTGTGTTTCAACATTAGTGTCTTCTTGAACCTAAGTTTGCTCAACTTTGTTTGTGCACTACTTTATATCTAGGATTTAACACAATAATTACTAAAACTTTATAAAAAGAAGTTTTCAATATATAACTTTGTCTTTCATAGGTCTATAAAAGTAATTATCTTCTTAAGTTAAAGGAACATTCGAACATGGTGGCCATCTAACTCTCCTCAAGGGCTTAAATACCTAGCCCAACATAAAGATCAAAAGAACTAAGTGAAGAGATTCTCCTAGTAATGCTATGATTGAGGGGATCTATAATATAGATAAATGTGTAGAGGGATAAGCAAAAAACTGCAGCTTAGTGAGATAGGTTTGTCTCTCATAATCTCAAGAGCGTTCCGCCACTTTTAGGTCCTTAGCTTAAGTCCTATAGGCTAAGCACTGGTACTCGAGAGCCTCATAAACTATAAAAGACAGCTCAACCTTAGTGAGCTCTTCATTAGCTTCCTTAAGTTTCTTCACACTTCCTTTAAAGAAATGGTTAGACCATATGGAGTTGAGAAACACGATCCTCTAAGATTTTGGCCCTCCTTGCCTAACATCTACATCCTCAGCTTCCTAATAAAAGGTCGTTGAACTTGTGTTGGTAGTGGAAGTGGAGGCTTTATAAAGGTTATTGTTGCATTTCGAAGGTCAAGTAGTGTAGCATTAGGGCTTGTTGTTGTACCATGAGATACATAGATTGTAGAAACTTTTCCATTTGATTATTGTTGTTCAGTCTCCTTAAGGACTTTCATAAGTGCATACTGAGTTGCCTCCTACAATACAGGTGGTTCTAATTAATTATGCACTTGTTGCTTGGGTAGTGGAATGCTAGCAGTAGGCTTTGATTTGCTATGGTAATAAGAATGGACTGTTATCCTTCTACCTTTTCCTTTAATTCTGTTAAGGATTATTATTTACAATTAATATTCATTTTATTAGTTCACATGTGAGTGTAAGTAAAATTTGACCAATTCATAATAAAATTTCTCCTTTTCATTCATTACTAAATATTTCTCATTTTGAGATTCTTGGTACACATGTATTAGTTAAGAGAAAAGGTGAAAAACTAACATACATGGACTGGGTATATTCTGCTTAAGCATGTTTTCGTATCTACTTAGGTTAAGATTGATACATAACATCCTAAGTCCTTTAAATATATCTATTGTCATCTTAATTTCACCGGTAGAGATTTTGCCTTGGTCTTAAGAAATGGTCCTAAATCTGTAAGAGAAAACATAATCAGTAGATGCGAAGTGTTGTATGGTGTGACCACTTGAATGCTTAAGTTAGCAAATCTATAGGATAAGAAGAAAATAATAATAGGATGGTTTGTGTATGTGTACATAAAGTGCCTTACCTCTTGGGTTTACCCCTATTTATAGGCTTCATGGAGAGAATCTTAGATAGATATATATATCTTACCTAATTAGGTAAGTGTATCTTCCAAGTAGATACATTCCTAAATAGGCAAGTGATGAAGCCATGGTGTTCCTCGGTGCCCAAGGTCTAAGCCTCCCGGATGGATTATTGAGGTCTAAAGTACCTATGGCATAGACACCACTAATTTAGATATAGTACAAGGAATGAGGTCTCAACTCAACTAAGCTAAGGTTTGGGTTTAGCCAAGGTTGGCCTAACCATGACTAATCTTCTAAGGTCAAGATTTTGGTTACCTTAGACAAGTTATGGGTTGAGGTTAGTCGATTCATGGTTTTTAGAGGTCCAAATGGGCTTTGGGAGTCTACGATCCAAATTTACCCGTCAACAATAACATCTAAGTAATCCTCCTCCTCCTCTTCCTCCTTATTATCTTCATCAGTATCATCATCCATTGGATCATCATTAGATTGTATGTTCTCCTTTAGTATCATCACAACACTCCAGTACTTGGGATCCTCCTTCGAGTTACTCTTGGGCTATAACTCTAGACTAAAGCTCCCCATTAGTATGGTATTATCTAAGTTAGCGTCGAATAAGAATTCTATAGAACTACCTTCTACCCGATCATCACTATTATTGTTTGAGGACATCTTCATTACCTTAGAAGCAAGTGGTGCTGCCCCTATAACCTCATCCTAGGGTGCTTCATCATCACTAACCTCAATAATGTTTATCTCTTCGAGATCCTTAACGGGATAAAACTATTAAAAGTACCTAAACTTTTATATATTTTTTTTATTTTAATACATAAACTTTAAATTTATTTATTTTAATATCTTAACTTTTTAAATGATATAAATTAGTATTTTCATTATAATGATCATCATAAAGAATGTTTATTTGTTTTACTTTAAAAAATTGAAGTACCAAAATAAAAGAAAAAATAAAGTTTAAGCACTAAAATGGAAATAAAATGAAAACTGATATACTTATATTATTTATACTATTTTATAATAACGATCGTTATAATAAAGATACAAATTTGTCTTATTTTAAAAGTAACGAATTTAAAGTTTAGATATAAAAATGAAAAAATATGAAAATTTTGGTATTCGTACTATCTTTATCCCATCTTTAAGTGGATCATCTTCAACCTAAGGGTAATCAAACTTTATAATTGCTATAATTTCCTTAATGTTGGCCTTTACAGCTATACTTTCATCAATTTTGATCTGTCTTAAGAACTAAATCAAGAGCAAGATGAGGTTCAAAATTAAAACTTTTTGGTTAGTCTTGCTGTGTTAAGCCACATCTAGATCTCTATACATATACATCTCTAGAGGTCAAAATGTGCCACTAGCATAATCTCTGAGGCATCCATATTCCCTAAATTAACCTGGTAGCAATCTTTTTAAAAGCGACATGCAAGATATCGCTAGTCTCATTCTAAGTACTTATTGATCCTATCCTAAGTCATAACCCACTTATTTGACAAACCCATGCTCTATTACTGTACAACCTAATAAGTTATCTTAGACTTATAGATGTGGTCAAATTTCCTATGGAGGTTTTGGAGACAAATCCTATAAGATATTGGGTCCTTACTTTCTAGCATATTGAATGCCCACTATTCAAAGTCTATACTATCCTTATAATCTTAAAAAAATTATCAAAGTATTTTGTAAGGTTTATATTGTAAGAAGATTTTAATTTCCAAGTGAAGTCCTAAGTTCAAAGAAAATTAAAAAAAAACTTATGGTTTTGTAGTTTTGATAGCTAACTATTGTCTATCCATACTTAGTCGGGGTTGCCAACTAACTTTATGCATTATGTTGTAAATTTTCTTATAAGGTTCTTAATCATCAACTTAAGTCTAAGTAATAAAAAATCTCATACTAAAAAAAGTTGGTGTACTCCATAGGGTATGTTTATCAAAACAACCTACCATAAGTACTCTTAGGCAGGCGGATAAGAATTCGCCTATATGTCCAAAATCTAATCAACTACTTATTAATCATAACTACAAATCACAACAACATGGTATTAAACTTATAATGACAAATTAGTAAAACTTTGTAAATGAACTTCAAGTTTCCAACACATAACTTTGTCTTTCATAATTCTACAAAAGCAATAAACTGCATAAGTAAAAAGGAAAATCTAAGTAGGGTACCCATCTAACTCCACCCAAGAGCCAAAATTCAAAGCTTAGCTTAATGATTAGAGGAATTCATTGAAGAGACTCCTTCAATAATGTTGTAATATAAGGGATTTGCAATACGGATGAATGTATAGAAGGACAAGCAAATACTATAGCTTTATGGGATAGGAATGTCTCTTAATGTGACATACCTACGTAATCTCAAGGAACTTATCACCCATAAACTATGTATGGGCAAACATATACTATGTAATATTGCATAAGGACTTCTAATAACCAATACAAAGAATATAAATCCCTCCTTAATAGGTGTTGAAATTACACTTCACCACCAGTTCTCAAGTCATCCAAAAACATTACATGAACCCTTAGCATCAATCTTCTCCTAAAGCCATACAAACAAGACCATAACTAATAATGTAGATAGACCCTACATATACATAATAATCCTTATGACATTGTTTACATATAACATTGTATGAACCCTCTTAGACCTCGTTGTACTACCATATAGAAGTTATAATACCCATCAAATATAAGGTGATGAATTTTAATTATTGAGGTGCCTTTTGACATAATGGTCTAGAGTTCATTAGAACAAAAAATTAAGTATGCTTAATAGGGAATACTCATAGGATGGTGACCTCCTAGTAAGTAGTCACAAGGGAAAAACCATGTGACATATTATACTAAAGTGGATAATACCAAGTTATACAGAGTTATAATGGACTGTTATAAGTAGTATTAGAGTAGTTTACCAACCTGAAGTGGGAGAACTAAGTACCACATAGGGTAAAGTGCCATGGTATTATGACAATTCTTGATTCTATAAGAGAGCACCTTTAATGTCCTCTTTTCCTAATGTGGTCCTAAACCTATGTAACAAAATTGACAATGACGTAAGTTTTAAGGGGTGAGGTTAGAGTATATTATCCCTTAAATGTAAGGTAATGGAACTCTAATTACTAAGACATCTTTAGTGTAATGGCCTAGAGTTCATTAAAACTTAAGGTGTAAGTGTGCTCCTTCCTATGATGGGTAACTGGCTCACTAGGTTTTTAACCTCACATTTGACAATTACATTAAAGCAAGTGAAAACTAATAAGTATATTGGATTATGTAACCAGTATAGAAAGTAAGTCAAGGTCGTATTTCATAAGAAGTTAAGTTCTAAGTGCTAAGTATTAAACCAATTGAGATTTTCCCTAAGCTAAGCTATTGAGAATTGAACTAAAATAGAGTAAAAACTAATTAACAAAGTGAACACCAAATTGAATGTCCTAATGACACTATGAGGATCCCGGGTCTAAGAGATGTGAAAATTAATTTAGGATTTGCAAATCTATTCTCATTTGAATTATTGCAATATTCGAAATTGACTAAATGAAATTTAGCTAAACTCATTAGAACTTGCTCACCTCCTAAAGTAGTAGAGTTCCAATTATAACATAAATCGTCTCGTCAAGGTGACTTATTTATAATCATCGAGTAAATAGTAATGCTCTCATTCTAAAATTACTATTCTAATTAGAAATATGATTTGATCACGTTCTCATGACTTAAACCATATTTTAAATTGTATTAAGTACGTAAGTTCATGAGTATAATTAAAATCAACATATTCTTAAGACAAGGTTTTAAAAAATTCAAGTTATATTCATCATGAGTTATCGAAATCCTCTCGAGTATCTTCTAACTTTGTCTATCTAAATAGTGTTAGTAGGGCATTAATTAAATCAACGATGAACATAATAACAAAATACACAAATACTTAAAATCAATATCAAAACAATTCATAAAATACATCAGTTCATTAAACCTATCAATGCAAAACCCAATATATATTAAGCATAAATTCTCATGACAATACCTAAATGAATCAAGAAGTAGAACAATTGAAATAGTAAAGAAATGAAAACACCTTACTATGTATATTTTAATCCAATTTCTGATATAAAATTGGCACATCTTGATACATTTGAAACCTATAATATCCTCTAGTATGCTAGAATAAAGGGTTTTAGTGTCCGAAAATTAAAAATAACATACTATGAAATACAAAAGAAAAACTTCTATTCATAATTGATTTTATCCTAAGCTAACATTTCTATCCAACTAAGCTACTATGTATTCTAATTCCCTTATAAGCTACCTCTTCTATTCTAAACCTAACACCCTACCACGACCCTTTCCCCTACCCAGCCCACCCCCTCTCTTCTATCTAAAACTCCTCTCCTTTTAAACCTAATGGGCTCTTCCACTTGTCAAAGCTCCGTCCCTCTTGTAATTTGATTCTTCTTTCTCAATTTACGTAGCTTTAGTTGTAACCCAGTATATAAGCTAATGTAGGCTTATGGCATTGTGTTAGGAAATTCTAGTACCATGTTGATCTTAATAAACATTTACATCTCTTGAATATTCCCATTTGCTATTTTGGTTCCTTTTTTCTTTTCCCGTGTAGGCTCTTACATTGACATCAACCTATTAAAATTAGAGTCTAGCTATTTCTTACTTCCCAAAAAAAAAAAAATAGTTGACATGGGCAAGTAAATTAAATCAATTTCTTTGTCACATGTTTTGGCTCTTAATGCTCTTAGCTTCTCTTGACTTAATTGAAGTGTTAGAGTTGTTGTTAATTTAGTTTCAACTCAAGCAAAGGCTAAGGGCTATTATTTAAGAGTCAGTTGCTTGGTGATGCTCAGTAGGCTTAAGGACGTAACTAAGATGGGTTTTGTGAAACTTGAACCTACCTCTATATGATTTAGCATTTCCCAAAACCCTAACTCTATAGAAAACCCTAACCTTATAGAAATCGTACATGGTTTTACTCCATATTCCCAAAACCTAAGCTTATAGGGGCAAGTTCTTAACCTTATAAGGGCAAGTTCTTATAAAATTCAAAAAACCCTATGAGAACATTTTTTAAGGTTTATATAAGATTAAGGAAAGAATAGAAGATATAAAGTTAAGTAAGACCAAAATTATATTTATTGAATCACACAATACTAAAAACTAAGAATTAAATGTCTTGTACAATAAAACATGTATTAGATATGCATTTTGTGTGAGTCAAAGGTTAATATTTTTATTAATATGTATTTTTTTTTTATCGAATTAAGTTTTCCATTGGATTTTTTTGTAATCTCAAAACTCAACTCTAAACCTTATAGGACTTTAAATCATGTCATAAAACTCTACACTAAACCCTATAGAGTAATACCTTAGAGGGTTTTTATTTAATTTGGAGGGTCGGATACCCTTTAACGACCCACTTAGTTGCATCCCTAGGCTGGCTACTTGGTGGCTACTTAGTTGAATGCCGTGGCCTGCAAATTAATATGCTGTTCGGTCTCTATGCGTATAGTCGGATGCTCACAGTTGCAAGGAGAAGTGAGCTGCTGTGCTTTGAAGAGCTTCTCAGCCTGCTGCAGTTGTGTTGTGTACCACGACTGTAGCTGCACGAGCTGTTGCTACTCTCGGCTTGGTGAACTTTTGCTGCTGCAACTTACATTCCACGGCCTTCTGCATGTTGATGGCTCTCAGTTGAAGTTGTGCGTGTCGGACTTCGCTCGGTGGCTGCTGTGGCGTGCAGATTTTGATGCTCTGTTTCGGCCTGATGGAGTTGTACGAGTTGCTATTCGTATGGCCAGGAGCTCAAGTTGTTCGAGGGCTTAAGCTACTGTACGAGCGTGTAGTTGCTGCTCAGTTGGAAGCTCAACGCAAGTGGACAGTAACTTAGACAATACTCGACGAGCTGCTGCAATTTTGAGCATCGGATCTTGCTTGGTCTTGGCTCTGGAGTGTTGCAGTTGTTGTTACTTGAATGGAGCTGCTACATGGCATTGGAATTGCTCAGACTGTTGCCTGGTGAAATGGAGTTTAACTTAGGTTAAAGGGGCTGCTTGGATTTTGACTATTCAACATATTTACTTTGTCTCGTAATCATTGAAAAAGATAGTTGTCAAAATTACGATTCTACTATTTATTTGAGATCATAGAATCATATAAGACCGATAAAATCGTACATTAATAGAATTGTACATGAAAGTTCATAATTTTATGAAAAATCTGTTTATAAACGATTTTATGTCAATTTTAATTAAGAAAAACATTCTAAATTCATAAACTCAAAGAATCACAATTTTTAGTTGTGATTTTAACGATTATGGAAAGAGCAGCTGTTGGTGTCTGGTTTGTTGTTCAAAGCGATCTGTTGTCACTTGGAGTTCTTGGCCTGCTATATGCTTGGTTGGTTCGTGGAATTCTTTAGTTACTGTGCAAATCGAATGCTCTGTGGCAAATTGCAATACACGGCCTGCAAACAAAAATCTATGACGATGAAGTTAATGGGTACTATTCAAATGACCGAGGCTGCTATCGCAATCGACACCAAGCTGGTACTTGGATATTGCTTATAGCCGCTACTGCCAAAGCAATTGCATGGCCTGCAATAAAATATAATGACAATGAAAGTTCTACAAGTTCAGCTCAAGAATAATGAGATGCAAATGTTCTTCCCTGAGTTGAGTCTGGAATTATAATTGTAGGCGCCTAGTGTTATTGCATAACGTGAAAAAGGAGTCCTCTTCATCTTACAAGCCAAAAAAATGTGGATACTTCTCTTGAGGCTCAATCCAACCGACTGCTTGATTTAATTGGGCTGCTGTTTAGAAATTGTTGGCACTCCAAGGTGCTGTTAACAAGTGCTCTTGGTTTGGTTGCTCTGTTTGGTTAGAGCATGGCTTGCTACATGCTGGCACTCAAGTGGCTGTGTGGTTAGTTGTTTGGAATGCCATTTGCTGTTGTGGAGCTTGACTCAGGTGCTTGGTCGGTTTGAAATTGAATTGAATTTGCATATGCTGCACCCCTTAATTATCTAGTTGTTAAATTCTAAAAATTGCAGCTTAGAATGAACTACTCTACCAAGGCGTTAAAGTTGCTGCATGGATCATGCTTGTTTTCTTTTACAATTCTGTTCTGGTCCTTGAAGAGTAGCTTTGTGTTGCTGCAAAATGAAAGGAGCTTAGAATATTTAGCTGAAAAACTTTACAACTAAGCTTTCAAACCGTCGTACTTGTCTAGAAATGGTTTATCTGCAATAAGATTGCTTGCACTGAGGAGTTGCTTGTAATGGTATTAACATCATTTTGGCAAGAAAGACAGCAACTCACATCCCTTTGAATGCTGACAGTCTTAAATTTAGAAGAAAATAAAGGATAATTGAGTAGCATTCCAGCACTAACAAATTCAACACTTCCATGAAGATTTGGGTCAAAATTGCGCTCTTGATGCACTGACTTTTGATCCTTTATTCGTAGTTCTCATGCAATTAATCCAAGAATGCATATTTTTCTCCTTTTTATGCAAAATTCATCATAAAAGTGCAAATAACCTGTATAAATATGTGTTTTAAGTGGGAATAAATATGCAATTTTACACATTTATCAATAGCATCCTAGGAAGCAGTGCATTAAGGACAAAACCATGTAGCATATCATACAAAAGACAACAATAACTTAGTGTAAGGTGTTTAGGATATCTAAACTGAATTCTTTGTGGTTAAAGAATCTTTAAGAGGATTCTCTGGAAGAAATACATGATTTTGCTTCAGGCGACAATATGCTATGGAGTAATGGTTCCGGTTATGGGGTGAAATCACCATTATAGAAGTGGTTGTTTTGTTTTGAGTGCAATGTGATGAGGCTCAATCCCACAATAGGAGTAATGGTACGATCTTTTGTAATTTAGCAATGACTAAGATTGGAGCATTTGTCCATTTATTTGTATCTCTTGAGAATCATCTCATTCCTTATATATATCCAGTGTATTTATTGAGAATTATCCCCTTTCATATATAGTAATTTTTTTTTCATAGATAGCTTATATTTACATTTATATATCACCTAGGTATATCTTATGAGATCACTTCAATAAGATTATCTCTTATGATATTTCTTTATCTCTCTATTCTTTGGCTCTTTCTTGTAGGAAATTTCGTAATACATCATCATTACGAGATTTTAATCATTCAAGTCTCTAATCTCTCCACAAGTTGGAGTTGTCTAATCTTTTTTCATCCACTTAGTGTAGATTTTTTTTTCCTATAATTCTTTATTTGATTGTATCCCTTATGACTGAGTATGCTCTACACTTACCATTTTCATAAAACTTGTGAATAAAAAAAAAATTAATTTGCTTAACCTAATATTTGCTATAAAATTTTACTAATAGTAATTTTATACTTTTAGTTTTCACCGTAACAAACCGTGTAATAGTTGAGTTTATAGCTCTTGATATTACTAGAGAATTATCTATCATAAATATTAGATGCCTAGATCTATTAAGATGCTCTAAGTTTTGGAGAGAATCAAATAATCGAATAAAGCATTTACTCAAGAAAAGGCAAAAGCCATGATTTTTCTTCGCTACTATGTTCATGAAGAATTAAAAATTGAATTTCTTATAGTAAATGATCGTACTATTCTTTGGAAAAGTTTGACAAAAAGATATGACCATCAAAAGATACTGATCCTTCCAAAAGCTCGATATAATCGGATGCACCTATGACTCCATGATTTAAATCTATGAGTGATTATAATTTTGTTATGGTAAGAGTTAATTCTCAACTAAAATTATGTTGATAAAATATTACAGATGAAGATATGCTTGAAAAACATTCTCTACTTTTAAAGGTACGAAAAGGCCTCAACTGTGCTCCTATAGTAGCAATGTCGTGAAAAAGGGCTTTAAAAAAATTCTAAACTAATTTCATTTCTTTGGTAATTGAGCAAAGTAATGAGTTTTTGATGAAAAATAATGAATTTTTAACAGACAAGATCTACTCCATTCCTAGAAGTAAATGCAACATTATTTAAAAATCATGGTTATCATCTTACTCATAGGCGTAGAGGAGTCATCATTTTCATCACAATCATAGTGGTTATATTAATCATCATTCCAAGAACACATTGAACCACCAAAAGTGGATAAATGACAAAGAAATACAAAGGAAAAAAAAAAAGTGATACTATTAAAAGGAATGAAAAGAAATGTTTGTTAGTGATGTGCTATGAAAGGTCATTGGTGTTATACTTATCCTATGGCTAATATTTTGTTGTGATTGTTGAGCTTGGTTTTTTTTTTTTTTGGTTTTTTAAAATATTTCCTTAATCCGATTAATATTAAACTTTAACCCGTTTAATGCTAACCCTTGATTAGGAGCTAAGAAAAACTTGGTTTTTTAAACGTATTTTGAAAATACTTGGAGTTTTTCCCCAACTGCTTAGATTCCTTCTCTAGATACTACATATCCAGGAATGATAACTTCACTTTGGCAGAACATATACTTTTTTAGGTTCTCATATAACTTCTCTGCTCATAAAATGACAAAAATAGCTCGAGGGAGATGTTGAATACAGTTGTTTAGGTCGGTACTGTATACTAATATATCATCGAAGTGCATGACCACACATCTTCTGGTCAATAGATGTATCACATGATTCATAAGCTGCATAAATGTGCTCAGTGTATTTATAAGTCCAAATGGAAAAACTAACCATTTATAGAGACTATGCCTTGTCTTGAAAGTAATCTTTCATTCATCACCAAACCTCATGTGAATTTAGTGGTAACTACTTTACATATCAATCTTCGTGAATATTCGAGCACCGTGTAATGTATCTGACATGTCATCGAGCCTTGATATTAGATATTCATACTTGACCGTAATTTAGTAGATTGCTTAACCGTCGATGCACATGTACCATGAACCATCTTTCTTTGAAACGAGTAATGCTAATACAGTACAAGGACTCATCCTCTCCCTCACACAACCTCGCTCTATCAATTCATCCACTTGCCTTTTCAACTTGATAGTTTGCTTAAGATTCATTCTATAGGCAAGTCAGTTTGGTAGGGCTACGCCTGGCTATAAATCAATACAATGTTTTATGCCTCGAACTAAGAGTAGTCCCTTAGGTAACTCTTTAAAGAACAAATCAAAAAAATCATCAATTAATCTTTAGATCTTATTAGGAACCAGATCTCATTAGGAACATCTTCTAGATTTCTCATTTCCAACAATCTTCTAATTAGGAACATAGGCTCATTGGTCTTCTCAATAGCTTGAAGCTCTTTTCGGCTCATCATTAAGACTTTCTTCTTGTTAACTCAAGTTAGCTGGTTATAGGTCTCATTCACTTAGGCGGATGTCGTGGGTTACAGCATAATCTTCTTCTAATCCTTGACAAAGGCATAGGTGTTCTTATATCTATCGTGAATAACACATCATTCAAACAACCAAGGTTGTCCAAGTAATAAATATGAAGCTCCCATGGGGATGACATTACACACCACTTCATCCCTATATATATTCCCATCACTAAAAGGCATAGATACTTGTTCTATGTTGTGCAAAGCACTCTTATCATGAAGTTAGTGTAGCTTGTAAGGATAGGGGTGCTTAGAGGTCGGCAGTCCTAACCTTTGTACAAAGGACTATGTAACAACATTGGTATAGCTTCCTCCATTTACAATGATAGTGCACAATTGTCCTTTAATAATACACTTTGTATGGAATAAATTCTCTCTCTAATCTTTTTCAAAGCTTAGCAAGGAGCTCAACACTTGTCTCAATACTAAGGTCATTACTTCTCCTTAATCGGTATAGACATAGGTCTCTTCTCCCTCCTTGGCTTCAACTTTTCCAGCATTCTTCTCCTCCTCTAGCTTACTCTCCTCGATGCTATCAACTACATCTCTTCGGAGCACTATGTACATCAGTTCAGACACTCAGCAGCCATGTGTCCAAAACCTAAGCGTTCAAAGCACTTCACCTCGCTGGTCTTCCATCTGAATGTCTGTCCCTTCTCATATGTCCTTAGAATCAACCTATCCTCAACTCAGCTTTGTTGGCCTACTTAACCCTACTGGCCTGCTCAGCTATTATTAAGTTGGTCATATCTTTCCTCAACTCAGGAAGGTCTTCTCAACTTAACATGAGCAAGTTAGTATGGAGCAAGAGCTCGAGAAAATGTCAACTTGAAGCATTTCTTCTTTGCTTTTTAACCCTCTAAGCTACCTTAATGGGTGTCTTCTAACGTACAGAACCTATGTACTTCTATAACATTATGGATCTCATATTTAAGTTTAGAAATGAACCTCGACACCGTATGAGCTTTGAGTTCATCTATGTCGGCTCGAATCATTAGCATTTGAAATTCTCTCACATAGTCATCAATAGATCGGCTTCTATGGCAAAGTTTCTACAACTTTGCAAACATGTCCTGCAAGTAGGTCTTAGTCTTAGGTACAAATCTTCCTTTTAGCAATTTCTTCATCTTTTCCCAAGTCTATATACCTCATCTCTCATCTCTTGCTCTGGCCGCATTCAAATTCTTCTACTATATGGTAAGATATCTAAAAAATTCAAGTGCAATAAGTTACACTTTAATGGCATCAATGTATCCATAATAGTCAAACACTTTCCCTACTTTCTCTTCCTACTCTAAATATTGATTTGCATTTCCACTTCTACTAAAAGATGAGATCTAAACCTTGACATTGTCTAGTCTTTAAGGAGCTTGATGTCTTTACTTTTCTGCTCAGTAATATTCAACCTCTTCTTTCTCCTCTCCATACTCTTCTGCATCTACTTCTTCATTATCCTCTTCAATCTCTTCTAACTCCAATCGTTGTCGAGCAACTCGGTTTGTAGCTCTTCCAACTCGATGGGGTTAAATTGGGCAATCAGCTTAACCACCTTAGCCATATTGTCTCTCAAGAACATTCTTAGGTAAATTATGATGTGGTACACCCTATGATTGCTGTCTGTTGACTTGTATCACAGTAACCAGATTTTCAACAAGATTAATGAGTCTGTTAAGCTTATCATCGACTAACCCATGAATGTTACTACCATTTTAACCAAAACTAACATGAGCAATACTATTTTGGTCGCCAATAACACCTTGAACACTCAAATCCAACATAGTGTAATACTTCTCTAACATGTTAACACCACATTACATGACAAACACTTCGTCTTATAACTCAAAACCTTACTAACATACATTAACAACTTCAACAACCAATACTCACCCGAATACAACAAAAAGGAACTTGCTTTGTTTTCATAGTGAAAAATAGAGTAAAACAAAGTAACAATTGCAACGACACTTACCATCCCACAAATCTTCACTTCACAACTCATAATTTCAAAACTTACTTCATTTGAATACACTACAGCAGCTACAGAAGAAATACAACAACCACTAACAACAAACACGAACTAAAACTTTGCTACAACTTCACACACTCATTCTCGAAACTATGCTCTAATTTCAACGAAGTTGATGCATCTCTGAGTTCATTCACACAGAGAAGCACCATAACCTGTGGGAACTAAAAGAAAATAAAAGGGTTTTGCAAATTTGGGCAGCTACTAATAAGATATGAGCACTAATTGATCCTAATCGACTTATGATTCACCAGATGTGACTCATTGGTTTGAAATATAGGGTCACTCTCCACTACTCCTTATTAAAGAAAATAGATAAGAGTTAAGATAAAATCAAAACACTTAGGTTACTCAAGAAAAAAACTAGTAATATTCAATAATGCAATAATGTGTCTGCATACAAGTAAATAGGGTTTATATATTAGCCTTACTAGAGTTATAAGGCACACATGGAAAATACAAAAGGGTAATCTACAAATAGAATACATACAACATAGTAAAAAAGGTAACAAAAAAAACAAAGAATATTTTGTATGGAAAAAGTAAGGAATTATTCTAGATTAATGTGCTGAAAGACACGTATTAAGAAGCAATTAAAGGTTGGTTATGTAGTTGGTTAAGCTGAAATGAGTGTTGAGGTCGCTTGATAGTTGTAGGGTCCTGTTCGGAAAAGTCTAGAAGGAGGTCATTGGTTAGAGCTGACCTAGTTGGGTTTACATCAGAGCTCAAGCTTTGAGGAACACTCTGAGGCTTTCTTGGTTAAGTATCTCGGCAACTCGACTCAAACAAAGGCTTAATGCTGGTCGGCTTAGGAGCTATCTAAATCATAGTATGAGCTTAATAATAGATATGGCTGCTAGGTTGGTCGACATGCATACCAGATAGGTCAACATAATTGCCTGGTAGCTCAGAAACTATGCTAAAACTTACAAAAACTCGATGCTGAGCTCTACAGTAGTGTAAAAGATGGAGATCAGAATATGAATCATCGTCCTAAATGGGGTACCGAGCTAGTATTCTTTGTGCGAGTCCTCATATTCCTTTAGCTTGGGTACATGTGAGTGGTTCGAGAAGTTGATTTCTATTATGTTAACTTTATTAAAACTTGCTAAAGTATAAAACAAAGAATTTATAAACAAATTTTGTTCAAAATGATTTCAATAATGAGCAAATAAATTCTACACCTTTGGGTGTTGCTGATTTTCTTACCTACCCTAAAGGTAGAATCCATTACATGATTAGAAATGGGAATGTTTAAGGATGAATTTTCATATTTTTTTACTTATTTCTACCATAGTATAGTTTTGTTGCTTTATGTTCTTTTTTCTTATGTTATGTTTCTTTAATAAGTTATAGTAATAAATTTATATTTGATGTTTGTCTATTGTGAGCATCTTATTTATTTTATTTATATATTGTAGATACCTAATTTTTGCCCCTCTATAGTTCTAATTTTTATTTTTACAAAAAGAGTCCTGATTCAAAAAAATAAAAAAATAAAACAAAAAAAATTAATAAAAGATAATAAAAATTAACAAATGATGAAAATATAAAAAAAAATAAGAAAAGAAAAAATTATTATAAAGAGTTTTGTAGATTTTTAGGAAGTAACTTATATTAGGAATAATTGGTTTTAGTGTTAGTTTTAGTTTAGTTTAGTTAAAAAAATTTATTTTAGGAAATTGGATAGTTTAAATATAATTTAATTATACTAAATGTTAAGACATAGGTTAACGGCCTAATGGATAAGTAACAGAGTATTTGGGGTGGATTTAGTTGGAGGTAATGGATTCGAGTTTCAGCAGGCATTTATGTCTTTATTTTTTTAACTTCGCATAAACGAGATTTAAAATCGAATTCATATCTAATCAAATCATATGAATATTAGTTAGATCAGATTTGAATTAAATTTGAATATAATTTAATCAGCGAATCAAATATAATTAGATATGATATGATTTAGTTTAGACTCTATATAAACACACATACTCTAGGAAGAAAAAAAAAAATTAAAATCAAAATACAAAACACAGTGCATAAAAACTGATCTTCACGACAATCCGCATGCCCCCTCAATCACAACCTGAACAATTCTTATCGAAGGCTTGCAGCAATCCATAAAGACCCCCACAACCGTAAATCCTCGATCTTCACTACACCTTCCATGCCTGAAGCTCTATACTGCCGCAACGTACCCTCAGTCTCCAACGCAGCATAATACGAACAGTAGTAGCAAATCCACACCAAACTTAAGTCCACGCCACTGCACTTGTTGACTAACGCCACAAGCTGACCAAAGTTGCCCCACAACAGTCACCACGCTCCGATCTGCAGTCCTGCACACTCCATTGATCAGCACCAATTAAAGCACACTCCATCGGCCAACAACTAAACACCAACAATTCGTACGTCCAAGCATGACCACACACCACAGTCCGCACTTCGTTACACATGGCTCTTCTATCACTGCTTGCACTTGGTCGACAGACACACGAGCAACAGCGCCATCACTCTTCCTCTACTGTCAACAGTACGGCAGGTACCCCACCCATAGGCACTTCATCCACTCTCACAACCGATACGGTTCTTTGATCAGCAGCACTACCACCTACACTAAGCCGCTATCGACGATCGGAGATCACACTTTGCACGACCACACTGCTTTTATCTGATACAAAGCTTGCCATTGCCGATTAGCTACAGATAGATTCCCTGCCAATCATCCACACACTACAGTCCACACATCACACGCGCAAACAGCCCCTCCACGCTACCATACTAACATCCACAGCACACACACGAACTGCATTGTTCGTATGCCATTGCTCCTTTACTGAACCGCCCAAATCAGGTTTGAATACTAGTTTTTATTATTATTATTATTGTTTAGTTGTTATTATGTTTTAGTTACTTGGTTATTTAATAGTATATATATATATGTATATAGTTAGGAAACTTTTAATACTAGTTTACATATGTTGAGTATGTTACATAGTTTATTTAAATAAGTAGTTGTTGACAATAAAAATATAGTTGTAAATATATATATATATATGTATATATATTAGCTTAAAAAGTTTTTAATATTGTTTTAGAATTCTTCACTTAGGAAAATTTTCTTTTTAATAAAAATTAATAATGAAAAACCTTTTTTTAAAAAAATTTAGGACTTTTAGAGAGTGTTTATAAAATAGAAAAAAAGACTTAGTGAGTTAGGGCTCTTTTAGATTTTATTTGAATAAATTAAATTGGTGACAACGTAAACTCGGCTAGTTTTCAAAAATTAAAATCAATTAACACACTAAATTTTTCAGAAAGAACTACGATCGTCTAATCTCGGCTAGTGGGTATGCAGGCACCTTCAGGACAACAATAAAATATATAGAAACTTAAGTCCCTTTTTTTTCTCTCTCTCTTTTGATTTTATTTATTTATTTTTTTAAATATTATAATTAGAAAAATAATCCTAATTTCGATAAATAGATAGTGGTACCCGTTAAGGGTTTAATAAGTTAGCCTCCGAACTCGGAACCCTCTGGTTCTTCATTTGAAATTGAAATCAAAGACCGGTAGCCAAATCGTAATCAATCTACCCAATTGATTACAATTTCCTTCCTTTTTCCCGACTCCGATCGGGTGACGATTCCAAAAATTATTTTCAATAAAAACCGGAATTTCTCAATTTCTTTAGTCGAGGATTAATATTAAATGGGTTAGGGTTTAGTATTAATCAAGAAATGAGAAATCAATTTTAAACAAAAATAAAAAAATCAGGCTCAACATATATGAAGATTACATATCCATAAGATTAAATCTAAGATTGGTGAAGCAAGGATTTTGTCTAGAAATGATGTTACTATGCACTCCACATTGAAAGATTAGAAACATTTTTCTCAATTGATGACTGGAGAAACATTAATACTGTATTCAGTAATACAAAAAATAATTAAAGGCTTCAAAATAGCTAATATCTTATTACCTAAAAGAATAAGATTAATAACGGTCCTTAGAATCTCAAAGAAGTTTATTAAGATTTAAAGATATTTATTTGAATGGATATCATATTGAAACAGTAGATAAGAAAAATAATGACTACATTTGCCTTACATATTTTATTTTAGCTAAGAAATGTATATAAGAAAAACTACCCACTTTAACCTTAAGATTATACTATACAAATATTAGAATGATTGAATCCCATTTTATAGTAAACCAAAAGTTTATTAGTGATTTTACAGGTTTGTATGATTAGTTGGGTCATCTCAATTCATTAATGATACGAAAAATTATTGAGATTTCACATGGACATCCATTGAAAAACCAGAAGATTAAACATGGACATCCATTTAATGTAGTCATTATTGAGATTTGAAATGGACATCTATTGAAAAACCAAAAGATTTTACAGGGACACCCATTTAATGATATGGACATCTATTGAAAAACCAGAAGATTTCGCTTGGACATCAATTTAATGAATTCTCATGTGTTGAGGGAAATTAATTATAAAGCCATTACTAGAGAAAATTGGTTTTGAATCCTCTTCATTTTTAGAATGAATCCATGGTGATATGTGAACCGATACATCCACTGTATGGACCATTTAGATATTTTAAAGTTTTAATTGATGCATTAACTAAATAGTCACATAAGTGTGTATATATATATATATATATCTATGGACCATATATATTGGAATAAGTGTTGTACATCCTGTTGCTCATGATAATTTACAAAATGGTTTTACTGAACTCATTTATGGAACATTGATTTTACATGGACATCCATTGAAAAACCAGAAGATTTCACATGGACATCAATTTAATGATACGAAAAATTATTGAGATTTCACATGGACATCCATTGAATGAATTCTCATGTGTTGCTTGCTTCTAAGGGAAATAAATCATAAGGCCATCACTAGAGAAAATTGGAGTTGAATCATCTTCATTTTTAGAATGAATCCATGGTGATATGTGAACCTATACATCTACCATATGGACCATTTAGACATTTTACAGTTTAGTATGATTAGTTGGTTCATCTCAATTCAATAATGATACAAAAAATTATTGAGATTTCACATGGACATCAATTGAAATACCAAAAGATTAAACATGGACATCCATTTAATGTAATCATTATTGAGATTTTACATAAACATCCATTGAAGAAAAACTTGAAGATTTCACATGGACATCCATTTAATGATACGAAAAATTATTGAAATTTCACATGGACATCCATTGAAGAAAAACCAAAAGATTTCACATGGACATCTATTTAATGATATGAAAAATTATTGAGATCTTACATAGACATCCATTAAAAACCAAAAGATTTCACGTGGACATCCATTTAATGGATTCTCATATGTTGCTTGCTTCCAAGAGAAATCAATTATAAGTGAGAAAATTGGTTTTGAATCCTCTTCATTTGTAGAATAAATCCATGGTGATATGTGAACCTATACATCCACTGTATGGACCATTTAAATATTTTAAAGTTTTAACTGATGCATCAACTAGATAGTCACACACACACATATATATATTATATTTATTCTCAGCTTGTAATTTGGCATTTGCTATATTATTGGCATAAATGATTCATTCGTGAGCACATTTTACTAATCATCCATTTAAGCCAATTTTTATATATAATACTAAGTTTACATCTTAGGCTTTCAAGGATTGTTGCATATCTATTGGAACAAGTGTTGTACATCCTGTTGCTCATGATAATTTACAAAATGGTCTTACCAAACTCATTTATGAAACATTGATAAAAGACCATTACTTATAAGGTTTGAACTTCCTATTTTTTCTTAAGACATGCTATTTTACATATAGCAACACTTACACATATTAGTCCAACATATTATCATACATTTTCTCTATACAACTAACTTATGGTCAAGAGCCAAATATTTCCCATTTAAGAATATTTGGTTTTGCTATATATGTTCCAATTTCTCTACTACAACACACAAAGATAAGATCTCAAAGGAAATTGGGAATATATGTTAGCTCTAAATATCCATTTATAATTAAATATTCAGAACCATTGATAGAAGATTTATTTATAGTAAGGTTTACTAATCGCAAAAGATGAAGTTTATGGACCTCTAATCTAAACATCAAATGTTATAAGACTAATGGGATATAAATTGTCATTTTACAAAAGCAAGATGAGAAAAAATGAGATTATATAATATAAAGCAAGTCTTGTTACCCAAAGATTTATCCAAAAACCCAGTATTGATTTACCTATGGTGGATGCAATAATATTGTGATTTTTAATAAGTATGGAAATACGTAAAAGGCTTAAGGTGCATCTAATAGTCTTAGATATGGTTACGACTTATTTATATAGATCACTTGATAGTAATACATACATAAATACATATATATATAAATATAAATATATATGTGAAAATCCCTAAAGGATTTAAGTTGTCTAAGGCACATAAATTGGAGCCTAGGAAGATCTATTCAATAAGGTGAATAAAGCTTTATATGGATTAAAGCAATTTAGATGCATGTGATATAACCACCTTAGTACATAATTGTTGAAAGAAGGTTATAAAAATCATGCCCATAAGCTTTATATAAAGACAAGTATCTGAATTTGTTGTAATTGTTGTTTATATCAATGGCTTGAATATTATTGAAACTTCTGAAGAGTTGTCAAAAGCTATGGGTTACTTAAAGGATATGAAATAAAAGACCATGGAAAGATAAAGTTTTGTTTGGATTTTAAAATTGAGCACTTAAAAAATGGAATTCTTATTCATTAATCAAATTATATAGAAAAAGTACTGAAACATTTTTATATAAATAAAGCCCTTGCATTAAGTACACCAATGATTGTAAGGTCGCTCAATATAAATAAGGATATATTTCAACAGTGTAAAGATGATGAAGAAATTCTTGGTCCTGAAGTACCATATCTTAGTGCTATTGGAGCATTAATATATCTTATCATACATGTCCTGATATATCATTTGTTGTGAATCTGTTACCAAAATATAGTTCTTCACTAACTCAAAGACACTTGAATAGAATTAAACACACTCTTAGATATCTTTAAGGGATAATGGACATGGGATTATATTTTTCAAATTTATCAAAATCAAATTTACCTAATTATGCAAATATAAAATACTTATGTGATCGACACAAAGTCTAATCTTAAACTAAATACTGATTTACATGTGAAGGAATAGCTATTTCATTACATTCTACAAACAAATTATGGTTGCCACTTCTTCTAACCATATAGATATTTCGGCCATTTATGAATCAAGCCATAAACATATCTAATTAAGATCCATAACTCAGCATATTTGAGGATTATGTGTTCTTTTTACTTGGATCTAACTCATACATTTAAGAAAGTTAACAAAGGTTGAAAGAGCTAATTAAATAATATATGCAATCGATAGTATCTTCAATCAGTATTAGTAAAATAAGCCCTTTCCCTTTATTAGCCTTTAGCAAACTTTTCCTTGCATGAGGGAAATTTTTTCCTCAAATATCTTAAGAAGAAAATCCTAAGAACACCGTATAAGGATGATATTGCTTGTATAGCTTATCTAAAGAAACCTTATAGAAAAGGAGATAGAACAAATAATATTTCACCTCTATTCTTTTACACTCAGTGATTTTTAAGAAAATGGTGATGACATTAGCATGTAACAAATTAGGCTAAGTGAGAATGTAAGATATCTACCAAAGCCCTTCCCAATGCAACATTTGAAAAGTTCATATGAAAGACTGGGTCTTAAAGACCTCAAAGGAGACTATCATTAGGGGACTAAAGATATGCATTGTACTCCTGTGCTCTCTATCAATATTTTTCCCACCAAGTTTTTCTTATAAAGGTTTTTAATGATCTTAAAATATATATCCTTTTCCTTCACTGGGGTTTTTTCCCACTGTATTTTTCTCCAATAAGATTTTAATGGATCATAATCTCTATACAACGGACATCTAAGGGAAAGATATGAATCCATTAATTATTAGGGATGTCCACTTCTCTGTCTCCATTAAGAATTATTTCCTTCCTTATATGCGTATTTATTGGGAATTATCTCATCATCCATTTTCTCTCTTAATTAACATATATATATATATATATATCACCTCGAATTTATGAGATCACTTTCTTTTAATATTTCTTAGCTTTCCGCTCGTTTTAACTCTTTCCTGCAGGAAATTTCATTATAGATGCAACACAATTTCTTTTTTTTTTTTTATTTTGTTTTTAACAATTCAAGGCATACATTCATTGCCCAAAAAAATTCAAGGTATGCTTCAAAACAATTTACACGTATCGTTGGTCATTGTCCATGTAGACACAGTACTTGGGTAGGACTGACTTATTCGATCCTTAAGCCGTCTTTGACGAAAATCTACTGGACGGTAAGACTCCAGAAGATGAATGTGTTCCATTAGTTGGCATTTGATGGGACATTGTTGACTAGATAGACTTAGCCCCTTTTACTTGACAACTGAATTGTTTTTCTTTCGGTGATAGACAAGGGAATCGCTAGAAGAATCAGAAATAGCCCCAAAATCTTGCATTAAAAAAGAAAAAAAAAAAGAGAGAGAGAGAGAGAAAAAAGTAACCAATAGATAGGAACAGATAACATCACTATGTTGAGGATGTTTACCAACTTTTTTTTTTTTTTAACAAGAACGGTAATCATTTTGAAATTTAAAATTTTCAAAAAAAAGTTTTTTACGGTAGCATTAACAAAATAATATTATTGTAATGTTAATCAATTAAAATTATCTATTTATTAAAATTTAATCTATATAATCCATTTTATTAAAATAGCTTAACATATTATTTAAATAATAGATCAATAAGTTTTACGAATAAAAAACTAATTAACAAATAATATTCAACAATAAAAAAATAACCTTATATAACATATTATATTGGTTAATGTCACAGTAACTATATTACTCGCGTTATTATAGAAAAAAAAATTTAATAAGATTGCAATTTTATTAAAAACTTTGCAACTTGTCACAAAATTTAAAGTTTTTATGTGTTTACCGATCTATTTAGATAAATATTACATAAATATCAATTATATAAAAAAAAATCTATAAATACTAACACTATATCTCATGTAAATTTTTTATATTTATTACACTTATAAAATGCGACATAGATAGTATATAATTTTATGTTAGTATATATATGACATGTTATACATGTGATATTGATACTTCAATTACACTATTGATCGATAGATAGTTTTCTCATAGTAACTGATTAGTAAGTTTAAAGTAAACTCTTCTCTAATTAGCCTATCGATTGGTCTGTTGAAAAATTACTCATCAGCCAATAGGCTTAAATACCTTATATTTTATGCTCAAAAGTCGTATATTTAACATATAATATATTTTTTATATTATATAATTGCATCTTCGATATATAATATCTTTTGTAATTGTAAGATCATATTTTGAAAATACGATATAAAAATAATATTTATACAATTAAATTCATCTAATTTTTTTTTATGTAATTTCTTTTTCTACGTACGGTAGTCATGTTCTTCACCTCACAAAATTTCCTGAAACCTCTTTATCTTTTGGAAAGGCAATATCCTGGTCTTTTGGTGCTAAGATATTTCTATATTTACCTATACGTGTATGAAAAGCCAACCTTATACACTCGACCGTTCGTTTCTTTGCCCTGATGTTACATGTTCTCTCTACGACTCCATGTGAATTGTCATTGCCATTAGGGAGTAAACTGTCAATGCGAGGACGATATGACACGAAGATGGAAAAAATTATATAAATAAAATTTGACAAGATTAATAAGGGACTCAAATCTTTAGATCGTTTATAAGCGTTTCTGAATTTGAATCTATCATCTAAATCATGTAGAGACCCATTTGATAAACTACTTCCCGGAGCATGTTCGAGTCTGATCTGCGAGATCAATTTAAGGTTTCATTTTATCTATATTATCAAGTAAATATAAGGAGCTTTGGACTTCACTCACTTTTTCTCAAAGGATTTTATCTAATGTCCTTTATGGAATTTAACCAAAAAAATGTAGTTATAATAATTATTTTGAGTAAGCACTAATAACTCCATTATCATTTATTCTATATATCTTATATTATGTTAAGTTAAAACTCCTCTTTTATTTAAAGATTCTTCAAAAACATATTTTTATCCGAGTAATGTCACCTTATAAACCATAATTTTACCTTTATTTTTTTTTATATAATTATACATCTAAACTTTGAACTTGATAACTTATACACTTGATTTAAACTTTATTTATCCTCCCATGCGCATTCGTTATTCTACTCTAACTTCATCAGCTGAGTTAGTCTAAGCAACCAATAAATCTTTGACACATGACTTTTACGTTTTTCTAATTTCTTAATTAGCATTCAGTTTATCCATGTCAATGACTATGTATGATAGTTTTTCCATGTTAACAGTTGAAGGAGAAAATTTTTTTCCGTATTAAATTAAGAGTTCTATGCATATTATGGCCTTCAGTTCAAGGGATGTGTTTACTTCCATGTATTAATGAACCATGTTATAGTACATAGAAGAAACAAATTGGGACCTAAGCAATGTAAAACTTGCTTGTCAAGGGCCTTGAAGAACTGCAATTGTGCAATTTAGCATGCACACATTGCCCAACTTGACTCAACTTTTCCTTATTCGATTCAATATCTAAATTAAGAAAAAAAACACTTAATTCTTAATCTATCCTAAGAGTTCTTTTTAGTTATGAAAAAGTATTTCTAAAAATTATACTAAAAAATCAAAGCAACGTGTTTTTATTTGCTTTAGTTGGATGGGCCTACTTTGCTTTAATTTTTGAACAAGTGTAAATTAATTTTTAGAAAGATTTTTGCATGATTAAAAAGAACTCTAGGGGTAGATTGAGGATTGGTAATTTTTTTTTTCTTAATTTGGAGGTCCAATCGAATAAGGAAAAGTCAAATCAAGTTAACCAACGCGTGCATGCTAAATTACATAATTGTTGTTCTCTAAGACTCTTAATAAGCTAGTCCTACATTACTTGGGTCTCAATTTATTTCTTCTATATAATGTAATATGGCTTGATAGCATGTTGTAGTTAACATGTCCTTAAAGTTAAGATCGTAACTTAATTGATAAAGTTAAAGTGGGATAATGAAGGTGTATGCAAGGACAAGCAAAGTTTAAATTAAGTGTATAATTTAATAAATTCAAAGTTTGAGTTTATAAATGCAAAAATGCACAAAATTAGGGTGTACATGGTGACTCTAAATGATAAATTAGAAAATAGATGGGTGTATGAATGAGAAAATGCACAAAGTTAGGGTGTATATGGTGACTGTAAAAGATAAATTTGAAAATGGACTATCATAGGATGTTGTGTGAAGCGAATATATTCCTTAGCATAAAAAAAGACATTGTTGATATAGGATATTATTTAAACACATTAGCATTATTTAGACACACTAGCATTAGCATAAGGACTTAATGCTTTATCGTTACATAACAAGATAATAAGCAAAGAATTTATTTATATAGTTATAATTTATAAGAAATGATTTACCAAAAAAAAAAAAAAACCATTATACAAGGAATGACAAATATGGGAATGGAAAGCATTATTGCTTCTTCATGTTAAAGTAGTGATAATAAAAAAGTTGTGCATTTCAAGATCATAGGTATATGTGTTTAAGTTTTTTATATTTTTATTTTAAAGCATAAATCAAATGGATTGGCCATATGCCTGTACAAGGACCACAATAAAATAGAAAGAGGATATTATTTAAACACCCCAGCATTAGCAAAAGAACTTAATGCTTTATCGCTGTTATTAATAGGACCTTTTGGACATAAGCTCCTTAGACTTGTGCCAACCTAGTTGAGCTCATGGCTTAAGTTTTACTTCTCCGGATTTGGCCTCCCCACCTTCAATATTAAGCTCAACCCAAGCACATAACACAACTTGCCCAACTATACAATCACCTACTACCAAAAGACTATGGATAAGGCTAAAGGATCGAGTCAACAACCATCTCCTACATTTGCGAACTACATCAGACATTGTGGCCCCATTACCCATTACCCATTACTTGTGGATGAGGCTTCTACCTACTAACTCATCTTCAACTATCAACTCTACTTCTCTATAAATATAAGTTATCACCCAACGGTAAATCACTTAATATTTTGCATATTAAAGCTTACTCTTTACATTTAAGTACTTTTACTCTCCTTACATACCAATTTAACTTAAGCATTGAAATGGCTACATCAGACAACCCCTTGGTAACCTCACTATTCTTTGTTTTGTAGACTCACATAGTTACACAAAGCTCGATCTCAACTAAATCTCTACCAGTCAAAACCCAAAGACGACATTTGGTGCTATCTGTGTGAAACAAATCCAATTTCCTACCTAAATACACACTAAATACTCTCCCAAACACCACCTTCGATTATCAACATATCTCACATCAATAACCTTGAGAACAACCAGTCGGTGAATAACTAACCCATCGATGACCAGCTCTCAGCTAAGGAGACGCTTAAATAGCACATAGAGTGCTTGGAGTGCCTACTTGAGGAATTTGCTATCCAAAATAGGTTACTCTACTCTTGCCTTGAGGAAGTCGACAAGCAAAGTACACAAACCCATCCACTTGAAGCTTTTAATGCCTGCATTAAGCACAACAACTAAGAGCAATAGTAAGAAAATGTCAAGGATCAACTACTTGATTCCTTAATGTAAGAACGGCAAGTGCGTTTGCGGCCACTTGTAATAGTGCCCTTGTTGGCAATGAGCAAGTAGTCGACATCTATGGAGTACTAGTACACTTTACAGTGCGTCGAGCTCACCCGGCAGATAATGCCGACTTCAACGAACTTCACATGATGATAAGAAGGCTCTTCAAGCAATAGGGGAGCAAGGCAGCTGACGACATTAAGCTAGTCACCAGCAATAAAACCCCCTTCATTAGGGTTATCCAAGATGAAGTGTTGCCTTCAAGTAGCAAGCTTCTTACCTTAAACTTATACAATATCACTAATGATCTTGATGATCACCTTATCCACTTTCACACCCTCATGAACCTCCATGGCCATGGGGATGCCATCATGTATAAGGCTTTCCTAGGAACTCTGAGAAAAGTAGCTCGAATGTGGTTTAACCACTTACCCGAAAACTCCATCGACTCCTTCGATAAGCTGGCATGGAGATTTAGTCTCCATTTCAAGGCTAGCAAACTCCCATCAAAGGACACTTCATCTTTGTACATGATAAAGTAGAGTGAAGGGGAGACTCTACAGGAATATGTGACCTAGTTTAACAATGCCATAGTCAATTTCCCTCAATTAGATAAGGGAGTAGCAGTACATGCCACGTAGCTCAGCATAAGACCTATAGGAGACTTTTTCCACTCACTTACAAAGACTAAGTCGAAGACCTTGGCCGATGAAAGACCTGTATTGGTGCGACTAGGGTCAATAGTCAATTTAGGGCATTCATGAAAGTAATATGATTAGGTTAGAAACTCACAAAGGGCTTAGAAATATTAATTGAGGAATTCCTATAAGCTCGCAATTTAAAATATAATAAGATATTAAAAATATAACTAAAATGGTAGCAATTTCCTATATTATTATATTATTAGTAACACACGAAATTAGATCTTGAAAAATTAATGAATACTTAGAGATAAATTATAAAAATAATATAATTAATATTGTGCATAAAATAATATATAAAAGACATGTATACATATCGGATATAATTATTATATAAATACATGTACTTGTAATTGTAAAAAACACCCCCAAAATGCGACGATATTACCGAATAAATAAAGAAGAATATAGAAAAATTATTAAAAAAAATTAAGATATGTGGAAATATGTTAAGTGGTATGGCAATGAAAGTAGGAATGCATGGAGATAAGAATTCCAATTTTGATATCTAATCAGGTCCTTAACACTTGTGAATAAGATAAGGAAACAAAACAAAGCAACTCTTAGTTGAATTATAAAAACCCTAGTTGTTATTTGGAACAAAGTTTTGATAAATGCAAGTCTAGGAAAAATGTTAAAAGCAAGGAAATAGAGAGATAGGGTAAAGAACAAAAATAAAAAAATTTAGTGAGTAAATTGAGGGTTCTACATGATCCTAAAGAAGATAACCAATCGGCAGTGGTTCTGGCCGACTTACCTCCCCTCTCTATGGTGGTTAGAGCATCGAGTTCTAGTGAGTCGTGAATTATCTCCAATTTTCTCAAAAATTAGGAAAAAATAGCAAATATTTACTAAAATTTTTTAAATTTGGTTTCCTTACATATTTTTGCATGAGGAATTCAAATCTTTAATTAGATTTTTTTAATTTTGACTATATATATAAGGTTCTTAAGAAAAATGTACTGCACAATAATTTTGGATCAGATTTTTAAAAGACCAATGCATGTAGTTTCGACTAGAAATTTTATTAATATACTCCTAAGATGTTATATTTTGATGTTGTGTGGTCGGATTTTTAAAATTAAGTTGTCAAATTTTTGAAAAAAAATTGTTTTCATGTAAACAGTGCACTAAATAGGGAATTTTGCTAAAAGAGATTAATAAAATTTTCTAAAACTATGGTATACCCTAAATTTCTTCACATATAATAGCTAAAAGTGGTTTAATATGAGTTTATGAATGATGATTTTTGGTGAAAATGAATAATTGTTGGTTTAAGGTTAATTCTTCAAGTTTTTTTATGAAATTGTGGATTAGTGGATGATATAGGAGGAATGGGAATAAAAGATTATGGTACTTTATTGATATTTATTGTATCTGTAAGATAGGACTTTCTGAATTTTACGATAAGTGGAGATATATGTGAAGTGGTTGAATGTATTAGTAGTAGTAACGTCAAAGATTGTGTCAAAAAGTCAGTTAGAATGTAATGTAGTGTAAATATGGTGAACACTAGAAATTAGATCTGAATTAGAAAGTAGTCATCCTTAGACTCTACATTATCTCTAAAGAATAAACTATAAGTTATAAACTTCTTGTATAAGAATCCAATTTTGGACGATAGGTCAAAAACTTTATTAGAAACTAGGTTAGAATGTAGTTTGGTATTAAATATCCTCGATCACACCAAGAGTCTAATTAGTAGGTAAGCTAGTGATTTGTATATGAATTCTATACCTTTATCCAAGTCAAAATATGAGTTATAAGCCACTTAAACAATAGTCATATCATAAGGCTGGGTTAGAACCTAAGTCAGAAACTCAGTTAAAAAGTAGTTCAATGGAAGACGTTAAATGCAAGAGCAAGTGGAAATTTGAAAATGATTAGTACTAAATATTGGATCATTAGGGAGTAGATCAAAAAGTCACCTAATTATATCTTATAAGAATTTACTGAAGTTAGAACCTAGGTCAGAAACTATTGGGCAACAATCTGTACCAAGTTAGAATTTGGTCAAAATGTATCCCACTTAACTAAAATCAAATAAACACCTTAGAAAAACTCACCTCACATAGTTGAAAACGTACTTAAATGTCTATAATAAACACATATGTTATATATTGGATAGAAACTAAATGTGTTATGTTAAATTTTAAGAATAATAAAGGAAGACAAGAGCTATGTACAAGAGGAATGAGCATTGGTATCCAAGTAAGTGAGATAAATGTTTCACTATACTTTGAAGTATTATTTAAGAATATTTGGAGACCTTAGTAAATGTCTTGTTTGTAGTTATAAGTTAGTTACAAGTTAGTTACTAGTGTACATGCAGCGAGTGTGCTTGAATATTGTTGTGTTGTTTTGAGTGTTAGACTTATGTATTGATTACTTCATGATATTATATGCTTTAGACTATTTGAGATTGCTTGATCACCCAAAAGCAATTTAACACAAACTCAGCTGAACTACTAACTAGAATTGCATAGCAACCCACTAAGGAAAACAACTAAGATTCTTAAGCTAAACATTGATCCTTCAATGAGGATATCAACAATGTTCATCTCCCTACCCTTAGTCGAACTAAGTGACAAGAGAGAAAATTCCAATAATGTTAGGGTTTGTAGTTCGAAAGGTAGTCTCGAGCAAAGTTTGTTTTCCATTGCACAAGCCTTAGTTTGGTTTCAATTTGCAAGTATACAGCATCAAACTTCTAAAAAATCAGATTATAATGAGCATAATTTCTCTAATCTCATGATGACCGGTTAACGTCGTACGATAACATTTGCTTGTCTTGCATTACATCTAACTAAACTTCATTAATAACCCTGGTTGCTTTGTGTCAAATATGTGCTATTACCTCCATCCCATTTACTAGGCAAGTTATCGCTTATTCCCCTATAGTTGTTTTGCAAGTTTCCCAATAAATATACCAATACTACCTCAAGTTCCAAAAGAATAGAGAATGAGGTCGATGAGTGAGATTCAAGATTACCTGACTAGATTTCTACTTGGTTCATTGACTATACTAACTTTTAGGAAAACTAATAAGGTCTCCTCGAGTGAACTCTAGTTTTCAGCTAATGAGATTTATTTTATGTTCTGTAAGCTTATAGATTTTAGTAAAATTTTAGTACACTTTATCTTTTCATAACAACATAGTTCTTGAAATTTTTTAAAAATTCAAGGTTTCATCCTTCATATGATTTATAAAAGTTAATTTTTCTCAAACATTTAAGTTATAAAACTATTTTCAGTAGCTATTTTGAAAAGCTACAACATAGGGTAATTCTTACTAGGTACTGAATGGGAAACTTCTAAGTAATGGAGTAGTGAATGCTTTGTGTAGGCTACACCTATGTTAGCAACTAAGGCAGTTAGCTTCTTGTGTATGTTAATTTACAGGGCGAAGTTGTTAAGATTCCTTGGTTTGGGGTATGACAGTTGAATTTTAGAATAAGGCTTAGAAATATAAGGACTAAGAGGACAACATTTACACAGGCATGATGCCAATAGAGAGAGTTTAGGCGAAAATAAGGACAAGAAAAGATTGTTTAAAAAGGATTGCCTCGGTAGCAAGGTACTCCTCCTATCTATATACAACATACCCCTTTAAATCAATCAATCGCCCAAGTCTTTGCTAAGGTGTAGAATAGAGGTTTGCTGTAGAAACCCCTTAAGATGAAGGGGGACCCTTGTCGTTAAAACTCGGATAAGTATTACCAGTTCCACGACAACCACAACCATACCACGAAGGATTGCTTCCAGCTGAAGAACACAATTGAATATGCTATTTAGCAATGCTTCTTCAATGAATATGTAGCCTAGTGGAGGAATGACTACCATTTCGACAATGATGAAGATAGGGCTCTTTAGAGGCGATGAGCCAAGGGAGCTTTGTATAGTAGAATGAAGATTGTTGCAATGATCAAACCTTCAGCAGCGCGATTAACATAATCATTGGGGAGCCGCACCTAGGGAGCTAGCTAAGCACCAACAGCCTTGTTAATGTCCTGTTAGAGGTGTTGGCTCTCAAAGAAAAGAGGTAAAAGATTGATACTTTGATCTCTTTCTCAAACAAGGACTTGAGGTGGGGGGCAAGGCGGGAGTAAATGCCCTTGTTATTGGGGCAAGAATGGCGAATTTTAAGATCTTCAAGATTATGGTAGACATTGGCAGCTCTACTAAGATCCTCTTCATGAATACATATGAAAGGATGAGGAGCAAGTTGCCGTCAAAATGAAGCCCTACCACCATAATCTCATCAGCTTTAATGGGAGAACTGTTTGAGCCAAGGGAATCATCACTCTTGGTGTGGAGCTTGGTGATGATGATAACATTATGCAATGACCAGTGGAGTTAGTCGTAGTTAACTACCCATCCCCCTAAAATGCTCTTTTGGGATGACCAAGCTTAAATGCTTTTGGAGTCATTACCTTATCCCTCCATTTGATGGCCAAGTTCCCGACCTCTACCAAAGTGGGAATTTGCAGGTGTAACCAAAAGCTCTCCTAGGAGCTTTATGTTATGGCCGTTAAAGCAAATGGTATCTTTGCTCTGGAGATCGGTTTGCAAAATAAGTCAACTGAAAGAGGCAAGCTGAATGAAAAAATAGAAGAGGTGTAGATCAATGCCTTACCCAACCAGACCACTAAGGTCAGGATCGAGACCCCTTTCGAAGTGAAGGAGTAGATGGTTAACCTTCTGTGGGCTAATTTGGATAGGTTTGCTTAGTTAGAGTTACCATGCTTGGGATCTCCCTCGACTTAATAACCTACAACCTCAGCATCGATTCCAATGCGTAGCCTATCAAACAAAAGAAGAGGCATTTTGCACTAGAAAAGCAAGTCACAATAGAGGAAGAAGTATAGAAACTGCTTAAGGCCAGCTTCATCAAAGATGAGAAGTATTCGACCTAAGTAGCAAACATAATGCTGGTCATGAAGAAGTTTGGGAAGTGGTACATGTATATTGATTATACTGACCTCAACAAAGCTTGCCCAAAAGATTGTTTACCTTTTCCCTAGGATCGACCAGTTAGTTAACTCTACTTTAGGACATGCCCTGCTCAGCTTCATAGATACCTTCTTGAGCTACAATCAAATCAAGATGGACCTGCGGCACAAAGTCTATACCTCTTTTGTCACCAACTTCGGCGTATATTGCTATACGGTCATTCCTTTTGACCTAAAAAATGCTAGGGCAACATATTAGCGTATAATGACGAAGTTGTTCAAGCCACAACTCAGGTGGAACATGGAGGTATACATCAACAACATGATAGTCTATAGCAAGTAACTAAGCAATCATGTCAAGGAGTTGTAGGAAGCCTTCAACTAAATGAGAAAACACAACATGAAGCTAAACCCCCAAAAATGCATGTTTAGGGTCAACTCCAACAAATTCCTTGGCTTCCTAATCACTTAAAGAGGAATTGAAGCCAACCTAAAAAGATACAAGCTATCAGGTATATGAAGCCTCTTTTCTCGGTCCAAGATGTATAGAAGCTCACCAGCATGGTGGCCATATTAAGCAGATTTTTCTTCAAGAGCACAGATAGATGCACTAAGTTTTTCAAAATCCTCAAGAATCTTAAGGGTTTTAAATGGACTCCTCAATGTCTGGCAACCTTCAAGTAGCTAAAGGACTTCCTTACACACCCTTCAATCCTCTCTAAGCTTGTTCCAGGGGAAGACTTGTATTTGTACCTGGCCATTAGCAACTGAGCACTCTCCTTAGTACTAGTCAAAGTAGAACGGAGAGAGTGTATGCTCGTATACTACGTCAGCTACATATTATAGGGGCTTGAGGTCAAGTATACCAAAGTAGAAAAATTTGCCTTGGCCGTTGTCATCTTAGTATGTTGGTTCAAGCCTTACTTCTTAGCGCACCAGATTATTGTACTTACAAACCAATCATTGTGTACACTACTATAGAAGTTAGATGTGTCTAGACAGACGGTGAAGTACGTAATAGAGCTGAGTACGTGTGGAATCCAATATCAACCGCAGACGACCTATAAGGCATAATTACTAGCTAACTTCATAGTTAAATACACAAGAGAGGAGGAAGCACCACTAGGGGATGACCAGCTAATGTGGACTCTCCACCTTGATTGATCATCCACTTAAAGGGTATAAGTGTAAGTCTCATACTAACCAAACCACATAAGATCGCAATTTACTACGTCTTCGAGTTTGAGTTCAACACCAACAATAATGAATCCAAATACGAGGCGCTGATAGTCAGTCTTAAGCTAGCCAAGGAGATTAGAGCTAAGCATTTACAAGTTTTCTCCAACTCGATGCTTGTTTTCCAGTAAGTCCGAGGTGAATATGAGGTCAGGGAAAACACTATGGCAAGATACTTAGAGAAAGTGAGGAGTCTCTTAGCTGAGTTTCCTTCTTAGACCATCATAAAGATCCCCTAAATCGAAAACTCGGCTGCAAACTGTCTGTCTAAGCTTGCCTCCATAGGGATACAGATGCCTAAGGTAAAGGACAAGAAGATCTTTAGAAAGTAACTCCAGGCTCAATAGAGGTCTTAGAACTTACAGTAGCACCATCAAAGCCGAGCTGGATGGACCACATTTGGAGTAATTTAGAGCAGGGTACGCTTCTAGAAGATAGAAGAGAGGCAAAAAAGTTGAGATACCAAGCTGCCAACTACACGTTAATTGACAGTGTCCTGTATTGCAAGGGAGTTAGCCTTCCCCTATTCAAATGCCTTTGAGCAGACGAAGGCTTATACATCATGGAAGAGCTACCTACTAGAATGTGTAACAACCACATCCTATCCCAAACCCTTTAAATTCGGGCTTTGTTGCTCGGATACTACTAGCTTACCATAAGGTAGGATGACAAGGCCGTAACTCAGAAGTGCCCCCCAGTAGTAGAAGTACTCACCAATTAGTCATGCCTTCAGCAACAATCTCTAGCCCCTGACCAGTTCATAGCCATTTGCCCAGTGGGGTATCGACATCCTCTATGCCTTCCTTAAGGACTCGGAGGTCGATAGTACATTATTATGGCCGTCGACTACTTTACCAAATGGGTTGAAGCCAAAGCTATGGTGAAGATCACCAAGAAGAGAGTTGAGTGATTCGTTCAGAACAATATCCTCTTCAGGTTTAAGGTCCCTTATGCCTTCATTATGGATAATGGGCATTAGTTTGATAACCCTAAGTTTAGAGAATTTTACACTAAGCATCACATCACGCTACACTCCATGTTAGTTACCTACCCTTAATCGAATGGTCAAGTTGAAGTAACTAAGTAGGTCATTCTTAAGAGCTTAAAGAAGAGGGTGGACTAAGCTTAAGGGACCTAAGTAAACAAGCTACCCAATATCTTATGGTGATATTGAACCACCTACCATACCTCTATGGATGAAACCCCTTTTCACCTAACATTCGGGTCGGAGGCAATCTTCCCAATAGAGCTAGAGCTTCCCAACATATAGACTCAAAGCTTCAACACTATCCTCAATGGGTCTTTACTATAGGCCAGTGTCGACACTATAGAAGAGATCAGAGACCTCAACATAGCTTGAGTAATTGCTTATGAGCACCAAGCAACCGGATACTACAATCAGAAGGTCCATCATCAAGAGTTCAAGGTTAGCAACCTAATTTGCAGGAAGCTAGAAGCCACAAGCTTATGGAAAGGACAAGGCAAGTCGCCCCCTAATTGGGAAGACTCGATTAAAGTAAGAGAGAGCTTAGGGAATGGAGCATATAAATTAGAAAGATTAGATGGCGAGCTCATCCTACACAATTGGAGTACCCATAAACTTCAACCATATTTTGACTCATGTACAATTTTCTTATAAATCCTTTTTATGAATATCAGTAAAAGTTCTATTCTTCATGAGTATAGTCTACTTTTTTACTTTCTTCTACCCCTTACTCTCATAGTAAGTTTAAGCCCTTAAAGGGTAAACAGGCCCATTACCTAGGTAGGTCAAAACACCATTGACCTGATCCCCTCAAGTAACCTCAACAAGGAGAAATATCCCTTGCACAATTAAGGAACTTCAATTACCTAAGCAGGTCGGAATGCTATCAACCTAACCTCCTTGGGTAACCTCAATAAGGGGAAACACCCTTTGTATAATTGAGAAACTCCCACTACTTAGGTAGGTTGAAACACCACCGATTTGACCCCCTCAGTAACCTCAGTAAAGGGAAACACGCATTGCACAATTAAGGAACTTTCGCTATTTCGGAAAATCGGAACACCACTAACTTGATCCCCTTGAATAACCTTAGTAAAGAGAAATACCCCTTGGACAATTAAGGAACTCCTACTATCCAGGTAGGTTAGAATGCCACCAACTCTACGATTGAATAGCTAGGCACAAACCTACAAATGACTAAGTGTCAGGCTATGCTACCAAACATAAAAGCGAAAAGTATTGATAAGAGTTGAAGTACGGAAAGAGAAATGAGTACATTGAATGCAAAAATTCAAATTCCATTGATAAAAAGGGGATTTATAGAATGAAGGTTGATATCCCGACCTGTTGTACAAAAAGAAGGGAAGGAGGACAATTGCTTATTGTCTTAGATGAACAAACTCCAAAAGCTTTAAAAAATCTAATGCTTCAATCCATTTGGAGGGTTGATCTACTGATGGCCTTTGCTCTTGAGAAGACCGGCCTAAGGTTATAGAGGGAAGGGTTGGGACCTGCTGGCCTAGGTTAGTAGGAGGATCACCCAAACCTTGATTATCTTGGGAAGCACTCCCAAGAGTGACCTCCTACTAAGTTATCGGGGCAAAAGTGGATGGAGAAGTGTATTAACCAACCTCGACAGCAAGAGGGGTGCCTTAGACTGCTTAAGTTGCTTGAATAGCTTCTCTTTCTCTTGCTTAGGTTACCTTCTTCTCCCAATGATTTTGAGCACCTAGCCAGCTTAGGAAGCTAAGGTTGATCTCGGGATGATGGGAAAGCACCTCGTTTTGGATAATTCAGGCGTACTTAATAGACATGTTCTTTTACTCCTCCAACCACTGGTTCGTCTTATAGAAATCCTTGATGGCCAGTAGTGGCCTTAATGAACACTTCCCCGATCTCCAATTTAGAGATGATCTCCTTCATCTCTATGTTATCTTTTTGGAGTTCCTAGATCTTATGCTCCAACCCAACATTTTGATTGGCCAACTCTGGTAAAGTTGTTTTGGTGCTGTTACATTCAGACGCCTTCATCACCAACTCGATTTTTAGACTAGAGACCGACGTCTTCAACTTAGCATTTTCTTTTTTAAGCTCTTCCTTAGCCTTCTTCTCCTCACCAAGTTTTTGAGAGAGTTAAGCCTTGGTCTTCTACTTGTCCTCTAACTAAGTCATAAGTTCATCAACCCACTTGGCGGTCTTCTCTACATCGACCCAACCCAGCTCTATCTCTTACAACTTCGCCTTAAGCACAATCATTTACACATAAGAGTGGCATAAGCACCAATTAGCCTTGCTAATTTTTTCGTAGAATTTGCTAAAAGAGGGCTTTGCCTCTCTTAGGCCCTTTTATGGGCTAAACACCGTCCTACAAAGTCCCTTTATCTCATTCAGCAACATGTTGTAGTTACTAAGTTGGAGCAACACCTGAATATGGTATTGCAAAGAAACAGATGAACTGTAACCAAAGTAATGTCAACAAGGAAGGATATCAATTTAAAGAGATATAGACTTACTGATCGAATAAGTGAGCTTGAGTGACCTGCCATCTCCATAGGAGCATCCCTTTCCATCTTTGACAGGTCTTCGAGGATGGCCCAGTCGCCAGGGTTATATGATCCCATCAGGGCCTGGAGGCTGAGAACCCAATGACACAACATAATATCATTGTTATGAATCTACCACTTTGACCTCAGGAGCTTTCCCCTGGCTTTCCCGGTCTTTGATTCGCTCCCCCATAGATGTATCTCTTCATTTTGAGACTCATAGCATGTCCTTGAATGAGTCCACTGTTATCTTCAGACATTGGAACTTGTTTAAGACTTCATAAAAGACATCCTCGAGGTCATCAGCGCATCCATAGGGACAACTCGAAGGCTAGTTGTACACATTCGACCAACCGATAAGCCTCTTCCCCTTCTTCATTTTCTTTGCCTTAGGGACCTTATCCCTTATAAAATCTAGGGCCTTCCTCTTTTGCCTTGTTAACTCAGTTGAGGCACTAGCTTCAGCTACCCCCTCCTTACCCTTACCAAATGGGGGAAGCATCACTATGTTTGGCTCGTCGATGCCGGTAAAGTCATCTACTATTGTTATGGGCATAGAGGTAGGGTTTGAATTGATGAAGGGAAGGACCTATCTCATAAACTCAATAACCAGTAGCTTTGTAAGGGGACCAATAAGAGGAATCCATTAGGGAAAAGCAGTCAGTTCGATCCTACTCATCTCCCCTGCCCCTAACTTCAGCCCCTCAACTTTACCCTTGGGGATAGTAGTCTTGGTTAATGGTTGTGCTCTGCCAGGATGCCCCCTCAATAGCTTGGATGCTGAAAAATAGGGTATCTCCTCAACCAATTCCTTGCTTGCAAAGAAATAAACAAAAATTGTTAATATTAAGATAAATACAATACGATCATTTATCAATTATGTTGCAACTAGTACGAGTAAGGAAGATCCTTTCCTTCTCCTCAAAAGGACATCGGACAAAGTACAATTTTACTCTAGCACAATGGAAGAAGTTGTTTGTGAAAAACGAACTTGTATCTTCCATCTACTTCTTCACCATAGCCTTCTTCATGCTAGGGAAGTGCTCGTATATTGGATACCTAAAGTATCTCTCTACTATCTTCCTAGCGTTTATCTCTTGGTTGTGCCTCAAGGCCATGAAGGTCAATATTTCTCTTATGGCCTCGGCATTATTAGGTCCAAGTTCCTTCTAACCCCCATTTTGGACCAATATAGTTTACTATATCCAAAAGTTTACTTCTTTAAGCAACTCTATCAGCATGAACTCATCTTATCAACCCTTTATGAAATTTACCAGATCTATGAACAATATCCACCTCAAATGGTTTGGGGGGTATGTCTATCCATTTAAACTCTTCCACAAGTAAAAGTGGTTGAATAGTTCTAGAATGGCCCATATCACTAAGTACTCGTACAACCCCTAGAATGCCTTCAACACCCTTTACTCATTGGGAGGAACTTACATTAGACAACATTGGTGGTACTTGTAACACCCCTTACATATCAAGTGATGGAATTCTAATCATCGAAGCGCCTTTTAATGTAACAGCTCGAAGTACATTGAAACTTCAAAGTTAAGTGTACTTGGGTTAAAGCAATCCCAGGATGGGTGACCTCTTAAAAAGTTGTTGCACCATGGAATAAAACCGTACGACGTTCTACGCTAAAGTAGACAATACCTCGATGGGGGAAGTTTCGGTTAGGTCATTACAGTAGTTAAAGAGTTCCTTCTCGAACTCACTTAGGAGGAGGTGTTGCCCATACTTCGAATACTTTTCAAACACCATAAAGCGCCTCCCCAAAAGTAAAGGTACCTTCTTTTCCCTTGTCAGCGGCTATATTACCTAACCTGGAGTCAGTCCAATCATAAAGTTCACTAAGACTCACTTAATGGTAGAAGGCTTACTCTTACTAATTCAACCACTTGTACCTTTGTCTATTCTAAGCTTAGTGTACAGGTCCATGGCCTCAAGGTAAGGGATTGTCTAGATAAAAGTCCCTAGGGATGGCATTGATGAGTCTTGTTCTATCCAATGCCTCAACCGCCATTCTTAAACTGTCATCCAATTGTACTAGCAATGACACTTCATCCTCCCCTCCTTGGAGAGGGTTACTCCTTATGGCTTTGGAGTCGATGGTTAGATTGTACTTGGATGCATTGAAAGGCATCTCACCTGTGTTTGCTCCACTGTTAGTTAGCATCTTGATGTTGAAAAAGTAAAGAACCATACAAGACTTCGAAGAAAGTTAAGATTTGTTAGCAAAAAGAAGTTGCTTAGATTGCAGTAAGAAAGCAAGAGAAGTTGCAAAAGAGTGATCTATCCAAGAAATTATGGTATTTATAGGCCCATCACTTTAGAAAGCAAATCTGCAGTTATAGAGATTCATATAAGCACAAATCCCATAAAATGCTACGATGCAAACATGTGGAGACACTTTTGATCGGATGGCAACATTCAAAAGATAAAACGCATACAATTGCATGCAAGTCTATAAGATAAGACACCTGTTACGTCGCATTAACTACGCCATGAAAGTATAAGATAAAGTAAGAATTCAAAAAGTTACTTTCATAAGAAGTATTCCCGAGGCCCCTTCAACTTTTGCATCATCAAGAGAACTTCTTTAGCACTTCAACAAGACTATGCCTCAGCATGAATAGATAAGAGACTCTTGAATAGTAGTTAGCCTAGTTCTCCTCTTGTGTCACCTTTACCCTAACCAGATGAAGGACTAACAAATTGATACCCCTGAATAACCAAGGAGTTTAGACCTCCTATGTCCCACCTTAAGGTTAGACCATTTTTGGATGTCTTTGCTTTGGCCTTTCGCTAACTCGAACTCTTACCACCACTACATTAGCATGACAACATGATGACCATGACACTTAGCCAACGTAAGCATCTTAGGACCAAATTGACCATACACCTAAAGAACCTATTTGTCCCCTCTCCTTTCCTCCACAATGGTAATGAGATTATGGGGTAGGAAGGCACAAGTGTTAATAAGGCCTTTTTTGACATAGGTCCTTTAAGCTTGTACTAATTTGGTTAGGTTAATGGCCTATGCTATACTTCTCCGGATTCAGCCTCCTTACCTTCAATATTAGGCTCAACCCATCATAATATAGCCTTCCCAACTATAACAATTACTCATTGCCAAAAGACTGTAGATAAGATCAAAGGATCGAGTTAATAACCACCTCCACTACCCATTGCTTGTAGACAAGGCTTTTGGCCTACTAACTCCTCTTCAACTGCCTACTCCACTCCTCTATAAATATAAGGTTAATCACTTGATATTTCGCATACTAGAGCCTACTCTTTCCATTTGAGTACTTTCACTCTCCTTACGTACTGATCTAACTTAAGTATCGGAGTGGCCATGTTAAATAAGCTCCCAATGCCCCTTATTGTTCTTTGTCTTATAAACTCATATAGTTACGTGAAACCCAATCTCAATCGACTAAAACTCAAAGACGATAGCTACTTAACAAGACAATAAGCAAAGAATTTATTTATATAGTTATAATTTACAGGAAATGATTTAGCAAAAAAATAAAAATAAAAATAAAAATTATACAAGGAATGATAGATATGGGGATGGAAAGTAATATTGTTTCTTCATGTTAAGTGGTGATCATCATAAAGTTATGCATTTCAAGATCATAGGTGTGTGTTTTAGGTTTTTTTTTTTTTTTTTTATAGCAAGTTCGCGAGTCAACCTACCCTGTAGTGAGTTGACTTGCATTAACCCGTAGGTGAAGCAAGGCGGGTCAAAATTACCTACATTTAAGTAGGTTAAAACTCTTTTAGCACAACCTACTTTTTTTTTACGGGTTAAGGTGGCTGATTTGCACGACATGCCCAACTTGCACAACTCTAACAATTATGATGATGATATGCATAGAAAATATGATAAAACTTATAAAAGATGTTTAACGAATTATTTTGCAATCTTAACTTATTAATGAAAATTTGTATAATGTGTGTTCGTTCATTATTCTATCAATGTAAACTCTTTAATATTTTTTTTTTCATTTATTGTATAAATTGTTTCACAATATATTGCAAACAACAATATATTTTATTAGCAATGTCTAAACACTCTCAAGAAATTGTTAATTGTATGGTTTTACTTTTTTGGAATAAGTTCTCATTTATTTTTCACTACTTTTTACTTTTTCATATAAATATATTTTTATCATATATTACCATATTCCTTAAAAACTCAATTTGTCGCATGTTAATACTATAAGGAGATAAAACATGCGAGACTTGCTATATGTTAGTAGCAATTTGTATTGTGTCTAATTATCTATATTATTAAAGTGAAACTAACCATTTTTTGTTATCTTTTTCAATATAACTAAATTACCCTCTTAGTTAATTTTTAATTTTACCAAAAAATCCTCTAAATGTTTAATAGTTTCTAATGAAAGTTCAATTTGTCAAGGTTATTATGGTAGATAATTATACAAACTAAAATGGTATTTTGCTATAATTAATCCCCAAAACCTCAACCGAAAAAGTAATTTCCTTTTGTCATCCCAACTTAGATAATTCACAATCTTTTTATTATGGAATTATTTGCATCCCATTTCATTCTCTCTCTTATTTCAATAAACTTGACCTTGCCTTTCTTAATACTCTTGCTATAGTTTTAAGTTATAAATGATCAATATAAAAAGTACTTAAATATTATTTTTTTCATTATTAAAATGTTTTGATATATTTTAATTGTTTAAATAAAAAAAAGGTTAATTGGTTTATAGGGTCATTATGAAAAGTAATTGAGAATAAAAAAATTTTGTTCATTTTTGAATTTTTAGATAAATTTTTTATTGTTTTCATAAAAAATTTGGTTTATAGTTCTCGTTTATTAAAGCTAAAGCAACCATAATTTAATATCTTTTTCAATATGGCTGAATTATCCTCTTATTTGATTATTAGTTTGACCAAAAAGATTATAAATGCATAATATTTTTTCTTAAATCTTTAATATGTCAAGGTTATTATAGTAAAGAATTACACATACTAAAATGGTATTTTTTCCACAATTAATTCTCAAAATCTCCATGGAAAAAGTAATTTCTTTTTATATTTCCAACTTTCACAATTTACCATCTTTTGATTATAAAATGATTTGCTTCCCCTTCTACTCTCTCTCTCACTCTTATTTTGGTAAATATAACGTTTCTTTTCTCAATACTCTATATTATTAAAGCAAAACCAATCATCCTTTAGTGTCTTTTTAAATATGGCTGAGTTGCCCCCTTATTTCAAATTCTATATAATTAAACTAGTCAAGTACCAATTATGACCATAAATTAAATAATTGGCCACATATAAATTGATCATTGTGTAGTAATAATGATAATATATCAATAACGATCATTAATAATAATAAAAAGACATTTATAGCTTGATAAAATGATATTAATGACTTACAATGTAAAATAAAAAATGCTAATATCAAGAGACAAAATAAATTAAAAAATATTAATAAATTTATTACATTTTTTTTTTCAAATTGTTGTTATTGGTACACACATCATGAGTACACAATTTGCTAGTACTGAAGATAAAACTAAATGGACTATTATTTTCAATTAATTTACGTATTGTATTAGCTGGCTATATATAATATTCATTTCTTTTCTATGATTTCCATATGGGTAAGCCTAAATTATTGTTACATCTATATTGTATTTAAATTTCATCACTTTCTATGGAATTTGGAGTAAATTCCATGTGCTTTAACTCAAATATAAAGATGTCCAACTTCAATTTATTTGAATGAGAATAATTTAGAGTTACAACATTTAGAAGAAAAATTTCATATGAACATATATAAAGAAGATAAAAGTGCTTTCAAATCTTTCTTTTTCATCACTTTAAATGCTTGAACAGATTCTAGTTTTGGGATTTCTATTGCTACTTTTCTTTTATGTTTGACTAATAACATTATGTCCATTTTCATAGTATGAGGAAAACATTTTTATTTTTTAGCACAGTATGGATGTTATAATATTCTTAAGATTCATGAATAAGATGTTTGTATAACAATCAACTATGGTAAGTGATTTCCATTTTTAAGTTCAATGACTCTATATACCTAGTGTGCTTTCAAATTCGAAGTCCCTTTTGTTATTTTATTTCACCGAGAACTAAATTGAGATGATGGTATAAGATGCCAAAAAGTAAAGCTAGGTTAAAAGATAAAATATAAATTGCTTAGTCGAAATTCAAATTTTAAAATTTCTAAATTTTTATTTAGTATAATTTTTTTTTGGGTAAATTATGAAACTTACTGAAACAAAATCAAAAGAAAATTTCAAATGTGTTTTGGATTTTTGAAAAAAATTAATAACAAGTTTTATGCTCCTCTTCCATTTTTTGATTATCATATAAACATGTAATCAAATCATGTAAATGATGAAATATTTTAATTTTAATACTACTAAAATTATTTATTTTACAAATGCATTTGTCAATGCAAGAGTCACCTCCATTTCAGTCTCTATAAGTTAGATATATATATATATATATATATATATCTTTGTGGTTAAATTATCGTTTATGTATATAGTTTGATCCAGTAATTTTATTATGTTTTAAATTATATTGAATTTTTGCATATGCATCACAGGTGCATATTAGCTAGTACTTTATTTTTTTTTTCTTATTTTATTCTCTTTTATATTTTTTCTTTACAAGTATTAAATTGATTGAAGATAATACAAGAAACATATTTTTCAAATAGTGACTTGACAATTATACTAAGTTTATTTTAGAATTTTGAAATTGATAAACAAGTTTAACATGGACATGCATGAGTTAGGGTTTTCAAACACAATTAATAAATAAGTTGTATTACTAGTTGAGGTTTTAGGTACAAACATGTATAGATATGAATATAAAATACGATCCATTAACACAAATTTTCAACCCTAACACTATGTTTGAGAAGAGGAAGGAATTAGAAAAAAATGAAGTTAGTAATACAATAGTAAATTTCTAAAATACTCATAAAGATCATAAGATGAAGAAAAAAGTAAATAGAAAAAAGGGGTGGATTAGTAATTACAACTTTTTCTCCCTTTTCTTCTTCTTTCTCTCCACTTTGGAAGGGGAAAAAATTAATGGGCCTATGGAAACAATTTTCTAAGATAAATAATGGATTTGTACAATTTTCTCTTGATTTTTCTTCCCTCCCAGTTCATTGCTTGTCTTTTCCCTCCTTCCAAACATAGTATAGTTGTCATCAGTAATACATGAAACCATGCAAGATCAGGACTTTGGACAATACATACTCTACCATTAAGGATCATAACCTCTGTATTATTGATCTCCCAAGTCTGTTTCTCATCCATGAAGCGGAATTGTGAGATTAGCCACTTGTCTCATCCGCAAAAACTCTATTGTCATCCCTTGATGAAGATATACTGCATCTTTCTCATATGTGCATTAGTGGTAGTTAAGCCAGCATACATGGCAGTTGAAACTACCTTCAACTGCAATTCCATAGATGAGGATCAAGCAAACGGATTTCTCATAAAATGTCGCCCTGTCAAAGAAACCAAATCCTCCTCCAGAGAGCCTACCACCATGAGTAATACCGGCACATGCACTTGCATCTTTCATAGGAAATTTAATCTATCGTTTCCTATCTCTTCCGGTCCCAAGTTTGTGCGTCTTTACTTCACTCAGAATCCAGATTTCAATACATCAAAAGCGCGATTCACCATCAGGCTCGGAAAGTACACTCTCCTTCAGACCTGTAACTATTCTTATGCAACCAATCCTTCAGCTAAAGACCCTATCATCCGGGAGTTCATTGTGAACATGGATGATCCCATGCTAAATATGACATTTATACCCTCCCCGAGTCCTTCCGGTTCCTATGCTTTTGTTGATAAGATCGAGGTTGTCTCTATCCCCTTGGATCTTTATATCCGCAACACTCAACCTCCTCTTGTTGGAAGGTGGCCTTTGCAGTCCTATACCGGTGATCGAATGACACTACAGACTATGTACAGGGTAAATGTTGGTGGTCCAGCCATTTCTCCAGAAGACAGCACCAGCATGTCTCGCTCATGGATAGAAGATAGAAGCTACTTCAATGACTACGCAGGAATTGAAACAAGAATTAAATCAAAAGTTGAGATCAAGTATTCTCCACAGCTACCTGCATATACAGCACCCGGAAATGTGTATTCTACAGGTAGAGTGCTATCAGCTAAGCAGGTCTTCCCATCCCCCGATATATATGCTCTTACACAGGGAAACATAAACTGGTCATTCCCTGTGGAATCAGGCTTCTATTACCTCATCAGGTTTCACTTCTGTGAGATTAGGGAAAACGCTACTTGGTTTCATGGAAGATATTTCCAGATCTACATTAATAACAGAATGGCTGAAGATCGTGGGGATGTCATTAGCTGGAGTATTGAGACCGGCGTACCCGTCTTTAAAGACTATATTGTCAAGAGCTCCACCCGTGATCAGACTATAGAGTCTTTGCTGATATCCCTGCATGTTGACACTGAACAAGCAGCAGGTTATGGCCCTGCAATTTTGAACGGATTAGAAATTTTCAAATTACCTGACTCAGAGGGCAATCTTGCAGGGATCTTACCGTTCGGAAAGCAAACTCCATATATAGTACCTACCAGGACAATTAGAAAGATCGCCGGACCTCTTGCATGGGTGGCTGTATTCCTGATTTCCAGCTGCCTTTTCTTATGCATGTATGGAAGCCATTTCCAAATTTGGTACCTTTACCTTAAAGCAAGGTTAATGAGTCCTAGTCGAGGATCAGATGGTTGCCGACAATTCTCGCTGACAACCATCAAGTTGGCTACCAATAATTTTTCTAACTCTTCTCTCGTAGGTACAGGTGGATTTGGAAAAGTCTACAAGGGCTTCTTAGTGGATGATGATGCTCCTGTTGCAATAAAGCGTGCAAATCGTAATTCACACCAAGGTTTACATGAGTTTCAGACAGAAATATCAATGCTCTCCAAGCTGCGCCATCGCCACCTTGTCTCCCTCATTGGTTACTGCATGGAAGGCAAAGAAATGATACTTGTATACAATTTTATGGAGCATGGTACCTTGCGCGACCATCTCTACAAATCCCCGAATCCTCCACTTCCTTGGATTCAAAGGATCAAAATCTGCGTTGGTGCAGCTAGAGGGTTTCTTTACCTTCACACGGGATCAAAGCAAGCAATTATCCACCGCGATGTGAAAAGCACAAACATATTGTTGGACAATAAGTGGGAAGCCAAGGTTTCCGATTTCGGTTTATCAAAATTTGGGCCCGACATGATCAACCAATCCCATACACACGTAAGCACCATGGTGAAAGGAAGCATTGGTTATCTGGATCCCGAGTATTACCGTCGCATGAAACTAACCGAAAAGTCTGATGTATATTCCTTTGGAGTGGTTTTGTTTGAGGTGCTATGTGGGAAACCAGCCATATTACCAATGGAAGAACACGAAGACGAACCAATCGGTTTAGCTGCATTGGCTCTTAAATGTCATCGGGAAGGTACATGGGATCGAGTAATTGATCCTTTTCTTATAGGAAAGATTGATCCAGAATGCCTCAGGACTTTTACAAATGTCGCAAAGTGGTGTTTAGCTGATAAGGGGTGCGAGAGACCATCCATGGGAGAGGTGCTCATCAATTTGGAGTTGGCTTTGCAACAACAGCGCTATGCTGATAGGCGCCATCATTCACTCAACACGGTGTGTGCTCTAAATACAGGTACAATAATAGATCATAACGTGGTCATAGGCACGAGCAATTCTGATAAACATATGGGGATAGAGTTCTCTGAATTACTTTATCCTAATGCACGGTGATTGGAAAATTCTACTCTGTCTCTTAATCTTATTAGATATTGAATGTGTTGAGGACAAGACAACTTTCAACTTAGTAATAGAATTAAGAGGAGGATTCACATGCCGCGTGAACTCTCGAAATTTAGATATATTGTGATATGGTTATAGGTAAATTAGTATATGGCATCCTCAACATTATAATTAATTATTCTTGTCAAGTCCAATCATTATTATTATTATTATTTTTGTTTTTTTCTAATCGATGTAGTCATGGATGGATGAGAGCATATTGGAATCCAGCAATTTTTAGAAGGGAATTTCCATCGTACAAAAGAAAAATTTGTATTTATTTGTCTAATTTGTATCGTCATTTAAGCTAATCTTCCAACTAAAGACTTGCTTAGGTCAAAGTGCTTCAGCTCCAGCTTGGAGCTGCAGAAAACTCTGGCTTGCACCAAGCAAAGATTGACAACGAGAGTATCAAATAGAAATCAGCTCACATTTCAAACACTAAAATACAGGAGAAAAATCTTAGAATCCATCTACTATCCAGGAGATGTATGGTCTTAACATCAAGACTCTGTCCCTAGCCTTACAGCTTTCAAGCGGTGTGATCATGGAAAGATTAACTTCCAGCAACTCAGAAAAATGGTTGAAAATTTGCCATGTTTCACTCATTAGAATACAATATACCTCGAAGCCATCTAGGCTAATCGACAAATTAGCAAAAGAAATAGTTCTAGGACTATGCTGTAGACCGGAGATGGGCAAAGCTTCGAGGCATTTCCATTTCCAGAAACATTCAGAGGGCTGATATCTCTGATCATTCATATAAGGAGATTTAAGCTATCAATTTAGCATAGAGGAACATGATGCATTAAAAGGAGCAATACTGTGGATGTCTAGCTACTTTGGGAGATGGAAGTTGCATGTGTCACTGGAAGCTAAACCGTGGAGCCAAACTTAGCTTCATAATTCATGAAGAACTATGTATATTATATCTTGCCTTGAGATATTCATGTGTTTAGGTCAGCCAAGTTATGCCGCTTCTATTCTCTCTTAAACCAATGGAAAGCTTTAGCCAACAAAATATCACCATTATTTACCGAGCATGGATCATTGGCAGGCAGAATATTGAGTCCCTGATTAAATTGGAGCTTCCTAAGAACGCCATATCCACTGGTGTGGCTACGCATCAATATCCCCAGCCATTTACCGTCTTCCCAGCCGTAAAGTTGCCCAGTTTCATTTATACGCTTCCTGATGTCCAGGCTTGAACCTCCCGATTGCAACATTCGGGGTAACATAGTATTTTCTGCTTCATGCCTACCTCTTCTTATTCCAACTCTTCTTCAGCTATAATGAGTCTGTTAAGCAGTAGACTCAAAATTAGATTAGAAAAATAATAATTTATTTTTCTTTTAATATGTATAATTAGATATTAATTAATAGTCGTTTTGATCTTAATAATAATTAGTTAATCGGTTAGATATTAGCTTCATATTATGTATTAATTGAAAGTATAAATAGATTGTATAAGACTATAACAAGATTATTCAATTATTTTTAATAAAATTTAAGAGTTTTTTTTTTTAATTCTTCCGTGGATATCATCCTTATATCGAAAAGAGGAAATTAAGTAATTATCTCGTTTTGAATAGAGAGAATTTTATAATTTTACCAAAAGAAATAAGGTAGGTCGAGCCTTCCACATAAGTAAACTTAATAATGGTGCTCTCATTGAAACAAATAGAAATGGAAAAATTACTCACACAAATACAAGAATATATGGAGAAAATGATGAAGAAAATAGGAGAAGATACACAATCATTAAAGGAAAATTGTAAGGAATTACAAGAAGTAATGGTGGAAGACATGAAAGAAGAGCAAATAATAAACGAAAAAGAAAAAGATGCAATGGCAACTATAAAAGATATGGGTGAAGAAAAATTTTGAAAAACAAAACAACTTGTGACAAAAAATGACACTAAAGAAGTGGAAAAAATGGTGCAAAAAACTAATATGAATAATGATCGAGATCATATGGACATGAACATTACTAATTCTAAGATACTAAAGGAAATATATTTTTTCATAATTGGCTTTGTGCAAATGATGATGTCAAAGATAGAAGTTAGTATAAAAGATCTAATTGGAGAACAAAAAGTTATAACGATTATAATGCTCAACAACTCCAAATATAAATGAGAAATTCACACACAAAGAAATTTTATAAATCAAGTTTTAAACTTGACCATCTATGAAAATCTTAAACTAGAAGAACAAAAAAAATGCTCTAACGATTCTTCATAGGGATATTTAAAGTAACATTATCCTTATTATCTTAAAGAATGAAGAATATATTAAAGATCTTATTAATAATTTTTTTGTTATTATTAAATCATATTATTTAGTAATTCTTAGGTTGAATTTTTTTCCTTGAACCTTGAGGACAAGGTTCTTAAAAAAAAAAAGTTTGGGTAAATTGTTATGACCTAAAATTAGATTAAAAAATAATATTTTTATAGTTTTGTTTTGTTTTAATAGGTGTAGTTAGATATTAGTTAATAGTAGTTTTGATATTAATAATAATTAATTAATTGATTAGATATTAGCTTCATATTAAGCATTAGTTGAGGATATAAATAGCTTGCTTATATGATTGTAACAAATATCATTTAATCATTTTCAATAAAATTCAAGAGTTTTCTTTAAATTTTTTTATAGAAACCATCGAAAGGAAAAAATTAAAAAATTATGTTATCTCGAATAAAAAGAATTTCATATTTTTTACTAAAAGGAATAAAATAGATGGAGTTTTCTATATAAACGGACGTAACACCCGCTCATAGCGTACAATCCTTGATTTATCCTAACAGAGAATCACAATGTCTAAGAGTTTCGGTGAAGTGAGATCCATTGAGAATACCTCTGCCATGGCAAGTGATGAGCGCCAACTTAAAGTGAGGCTACAAGTTTCAATAAATCTATAGAGTTAGATACCGCTCTCAATATAACTCTAGCTAATTTTATTGATGATTTCGCTGTCTCTTCTTCCTTTGACTTGGCATATCACAAAATATCTTCGCAAACTGCTAGTTCCAAGAAGAAGGAGGGCAAAAACCGTAGGACTTAAAAAGAATTAGCTTGTGGTGTTCTCTAGTTGTTTCTTTGCTCTAGTGACTTCTAGCTTTGTTTTTAAATCATCCTAGTTATTAATTGCCTCATATGCCATCTATAATATTAAATCGAAATCTCATTTTGGTATCTTATATATTAAACAAATTGTTCAATAAAACAAATCAGTTATAGTAGTAGGATGATGAAATTATATTAGCATGATCATGTGCTGACATTTATAAACTGCTATTTGACATATGCTTTATAAAGAAATCTATATTCCTCTTTCTCGTAAAGGATCCTATGTATTGCTTATGCAATTTTTCCCTTTTTCTTTGTGTATATGTAACATGGATTTTTCTAGGGTTTTACGGACATATGTTAGTATTCGACAATACTAAAGTAAAAGAGGGTTTACGACTTTCATCATATAATGAACATATTAGTCAAATAAAGTAGAAATAAAGAAAATAGTTATGATTGGAGTTGTGCTCTTTTTGGTGGTTATTTAGAATTCCATGTCACTCTTCCTTGAATGTTAATTATCATAATAATCTCGTATATAATTTATTAACTTAGTTATTTACTATCATTTTTAAAACACCTTTAGGTAGGTGTGCTGGTGTCTACTAGTTTTCTTTTATCTCCAATTCTCCATAATCTAAATTTGTGTACTACTCTTTTGGATATTTCCTCGAATTTTGCTATGAAGATCTTAAATTTTCCATAAATAGTGAGGCTATCTCATAATTAGGGTGTGCACGTATTTGTGTGGAGAAAGTATGAAACCTTACCATTGTGCAATCTTTTAAGCATGGCTGTTAAAAGTATAATTTTACAAATTTATGATTTTTTAACTTTTTTCTTAATTAAAATGAAAATAAAATTATTTATGTATAGATTTTTAATAAAATTATAAATTTTTATATACGATTTTATAAGCTTACCATTCTACTGATTTTAGACAATTCTACTAATTCTATACTGTCGAATGAATAGTAGAATCTTAATTTTGACAATCATACTTTTAATTATAACCTATATTCTGTATATCGTTCTCCTAAAAAACACATAAAGTGAGAAATAATCTATGAAACCTAAGAATTTTTAATTGCATTTTCATAATATAAATTTTTGGAGGTAAGTAGTCAAGTAACTTGTTAATTTTTATTGCTAATGATTGAATGTTCCTCAATCACATATAACTCATAAGAGTATTTATCGTGAATCTGACGGTCCTAAATAATATATCACAGAATATTATCACAATATTATAATACATCGTAACATCCACGTCTATTTATCTAAAATAAATGACAACACCAAATTCATGAAAGTATTTTTAGTGATTTATAAAAATCCAATGAAAAGCAAAAATATAGCAACAAAGACCAAGCTTCAAATTATTTGAACTCGATCGAAGTCATTTTTCTTCAACCAATCTATTATATCTCGTGATAGTATCTTGGGAAGGCAATTATGAAACAAGGATGCTATTACTTTCTAAGGAGTCAAATTAGTTTAAAGTCCTGAGTATATATTGAGTTAAAAATATTATATTTTATTTTGTTAATATTTTTAATTAAGAACTTTTGTGTGAGAGGACATTGCATTCAAAAACTTACACGTAGCATGCTAAGATTCTAGGGTGAGTATAAGGTTATGGGAGTGGATAAAAACTGGAATCGGAAATCTAAGCATGATCATCAATACTCTCTCAAGATCTACCGATTAGAAGATTCCGGTTTCTCATAGGGTTACTTCTCACCGCTATCCCTTGATTTTTGGATGACCCGACAGGATCCGGAGCAGTCACAACGAGAGCCGTCGAACGTGGAAGATTTTGCTTATGTTACTAGTCTTTAGAACTACATGACGACATTACTTGACTTTGAGCGATCCTGGAGAAATCAAGTAGTCCTAAATCGTTTCCTTGATATCTTTTTCTCGGTATTTTCCTAACTTGTCTTTTCCCTTAGAAGAAAAATTTTGGTTTTCCCTTTCTTTTGTTTGTACTTACTTGACGACGGATCGGATACGGTGTTATGATGGATATGGAATCCAAATTATGCAGGGAAGACACGAAGGTTAGAAACTGACTTACTAGGAATGACGTGCCATTTCACGTGAATACTAATGAGAAAAAACCAATAAACATAGAATGCGTGGCAGTTTGTGTTTCATAATTCATGCTAGTTCTTGGAAACAATTTGCACCTGTCACATTTCATTGGGTCACGCATTCTGTCGCAACCAATTTATGGTTTTTCCATGAGTCCATTTGATTTGATGAGGCCGGGTCTCTCTCTATGATCAGTTTGCCTCCATAAATTGACAAATCGAGGCTAGTCGAGCTTTTGGCAAGGAATGCATTGTTAGAAGAATCAGAAATATTGCCAAGATCCTTACATTAATTAAAGAAATGTAGAACAAATATTAGAATAATACTACTGTGAAAATTATGAAAGAGGCCATTAAGGAACTTTTTAGACGAAGAGAGCCAGGATATCTCTTTAATTCATAAATTTTCCTAAAATCGCTGTTACAACTTCAGTAACACCACTTTATGGTGAATATATTGGAAGAAATTGCTTTATTATTATCCGTTAAATTTCATAATTTTCTTCATTTTAGTAGTTTTTCTAATGATGTAACTTGTTTCGAATTTCCTCAACTTCTATAAATTTTATAGAAAAGGTAACTGGTCTATTGGTGCTATGATATTTCTAGATTTACTACACATGTATGAACAAACAACCTTATCCCCCAAATTACACTCAGCCTTTCATTCCTCACCCCACGTTGACGTTACACATTCTGTTTACTAGTCCATGTGCATTGTCATCAATCATACAACTTGCACTACTGATATCCAAAGTCCGTGAAACCAAGCAAGATTATGACTTTGAACAAAAACCTACTCTAGTAAGAATCATATAACTTGTATTACTGTTCTCCCAAGTTTGCGTCTCGTCCATGAAGAGGGATCGCGAGATTAGCAACTTGTCTAATCCGCAGAAACTCAATTGTCATCCCTTAATGAAGATATACCGCATTTTTCTCATATTTGCATTAGTAGTAGTTAAGCCAGCATACATGGCAGTTGAAACCATCTTCAACTGCAACTCCTTGGATGAAGTTCAAGCAGATGGAGTCCTCATAAAATGCCCTCCTAGAGGCAAAGAAATCAAATCAGACCCCGGAGAGCCTAGCACCACAGATTACATTGGCACATGCACTTGCATCTTTCGTAGAAAATTTACTCAGCAATTCCTAATCTCTTCTGGTCCTAAGTTTGTTCGTCTTTACTTCACTCAGCATCCTGATTTTAACTCATTAAATGCACGATTTACAGTTACGCTTGGAAAGTATACTGTCCTTCAGACCTCTAACTATTCTTATGCAACCAATCCTTTAACCAAAGACTCTATCATACGGGAGTTTATTATGAACGTGGATAATCCCATGCTAAATATAACATTTATACCCACCCCGAATTCTTCCGGTTCCTATGCTTTTGTTAATAAGATAGAAGTTGTCCCTATCCCCTCGGATCTTTATATCCGCAATACTCAACTTCCTATTGCCGGAAGGCAGCCCTTGCAATCCTATACTGGTGACCGAATGGCATTAGAGACTATCTACAGGGTAGATGTTGGTGGTCCATCTATTACTCCAGAACACAACACTGCCATGTCTCGCTCATGGATAGACGACAATGGTTTCTTCATTGATTACACAGGAATTAAAAATTTAATTAAGTCTGAAGTTGACATCAAGTATTCTGCGCAAGTACCCACATATACAGCACCTGAAACTGTGTATTCTACAGCTAGGGTGCTATTAGATAAGCAGGTTTTCTTATCCCCTGGTAGTACTATTACACATGGAAATATTAGCTGGTCATTCCTTGTAGAATCAGGATTCAATTATCTCATCAGGTTTCACTTCTGCGAGATTAGAAAAAATGCAATCCAGGTTAACGGAAGATATTTCCAGATCTACATCAATGGCAGAATGGCTGAAGATCATGCGGATGTCATTAGCTGGAGTAGTGAGACTGGCATACCTGTCCATAAAGACTATATTGTTGAGAGTTCCACACATGATCAAACAACAGAGTCTCTGCTGATATCCCTGCATGTTAACACCAAATCTTCAGCAACTTATGCCCCTGCAATTTTGAATGGATTAGAAATTTTCAAATTACCTGATTCTAGGGGCAATCTTGCAGGGATGTTATCGTTCGGAGCACAAACTTCTTAGAACGTACCTTCACATATGACAAGATGGTCTCGCGTCTTGCATGCGGTGTGATTCTATTCCTGTTATCCGCTAGCCTCTTGTGCGTACCCCAAAAGCGTTATCGAATTTGGTTCCTTCACCTTAAAGTAAAGTTAACGAGTGCTAGTCGAGAATCAGATGGTTGCCGACGTTTCTCACTGACAACCATAAAGTTGGCAACCAATAATTTTTCAGACTCTTGCCTCATAGGGATAGGTGGATTTGGAAAAGTTTACAAAGGCTTCTTTGAGGAGGATAAAGATAATGTTTTTGTCGCTATAAAGCGTGCGAATCCTAATTCACACCAAGGTTTACATGAGTTTCAGACGGAAATATCAATGCTTTCCAAGCTGCGCCATCGCCATCTTGTCTCCCTGATTGGTTACTGCATGCAAGGCAAAGAAATGATACTAGTATACAATTTTATGGAGCATGGTACCTTACGTGACCATCTCTATAAGTCCCAAGATCCTCCACTTAATTGGATTCAAAGGCTCAAAATCTGCATTGGTGCAGCTAGAGGATTGCACTACCTTCACACAGGATCAAAGCAGGCAATCATCCACCGAGATGTGAAAAGCGCAAACATATTGTTGGACATAGAGTGGGAAGCCAAGGTCTTCGATTTTGGTTTATCGAAATTTGGGCCTGACATGATCAACCAATCCCAGACACATGTAAGTACCATGGTGAAAGGAAGCATTGGATATCTAGACCCTGAGTACTGCCGTCGCATGAAACTTACTGAAAAGTCCGATGTATATTCGTTTGGAGTGGTTCTCTTTGAGGTGCTATGTGGGAAACCAGCCATATTACCAATAGAAGAACATGAAGATGAAGCAATCAGTTTAGCTGCATTGGCTATTAAATGTCATCAGGAAGGTACATGGGATCGAGCAATTGATCCTTTCCTTAGAGGAAAGATAAATTCAGGATGCTTCAGGACGTTCACAAATGTAGCAAAGTGGTGTTTGGCTGATAAAGGGCCTGAGAGACCATCAATGGGGGAGGTACTTAGCAATTTGGAGTTGGCATTGCAACAACAGCGCTATGTTGATACACACCGTTGTTCAGCCAACAAGGTCTGTGCTCTAAATATAGACACAACAAAAGATAATGATAGGTTTGTTGGCACGGGCAATTCTGATCAACATTTGGGGATAGAGTTTTCAGAAATCCTTCATCCTTATGCCCGGTGATTGGAAAGAGTTATTCTCTGCATTTGAAACTTAACAGATGTTGAATATATATCTGGGATAAAACTGTTTCAAATTAGTAATGGTGTTAAGAGTAGAATTCACATGTTTGTATGAAATCTTGAAATTTAGAGTTATTGTCGTACAGTATTGCTTAAATCAGTATATTGCGTCCTCAATATTAAAATTAGTTACACGAGGAAGAATCCTTTTTCCTTTCCCTAATTTGTATCTTCATTTAAGCTAATCTTCCAACTAAAGACTTTGCTTCATTCAAAGTGTTTCAGCTGCAGCACGCAGCTGCCAAAACTTTTTAGCCTGCAGATGCAAAGATTGACAATATGCATTCAACTCACATTTCCAACACTGAAATATAGGAGAAAAATCATAGCCATCGAAATCCATCTACTGTATAGGATATCTATGGCTTCATGTCAACACTCTTACAGCTTACTAGTATAGCATAATACTAGCATGAAAATCTCAAGAACAGAATTCTGATGCAAATATTATCAGCTCCCAGATCAAAAAAATGGTTTGTAAATTTGCTATGTTTCACTCATTAAACATGATATCCTTTGAAGAGAACCTGTAGACCTGAGAAGAGCAGAGTTAAAAGGCATTTCTCTTTTTGGGAGCATTCAGAGGACTGATATCCTTGATCATTTATCAGAAGAAGAGTTGTGCTAGCAACTTAGTTTAAAGGAAAGTCATATGGCATCACCAGGAGAATATTTCTGGGAATTTCTAGCTACCATGTGAGGTGGAAGTTTCACCATTTACTGGAAGCTATATCCAAAAGTCACGTTTGCTTCTGCACATGCTCCATATTTCATGAAGAAGAACTCTGCATCTGATATATTGGCTAGAGATATTTCCATGTTGTAAGTCAGCCAAATTATTCTGCTTCTATTCCCTCTTAAAGCAATGAAAGTTTAGCTGACAAAAATTGCTGCAGAAAGACTTGTGCTTAACCATCCCTTGTTGGCAGGTAGAAGATCAAGTCTGTTGTTGATTTGGATCTTAGGCATCAATTTCTTCCTGAACCTAGGTTTGCTCAGCTCCATTTGTATTCTACTTTATATGCAGGCTTTAACACAATAATTGCAATATTCACCATAAGTCTTGTCGAGTTTACACCTTGAATTTACATGAAACTCGGGTTTGTGAGAGCATTTAGGCATGGCAAATTATTTCATGTTGTCTTGACATCTAAGTTCTTCAGCTTCCCTATCATGTGTATTAGGATTTGGGCTTCTTGTAATTCTATATATATAATGCAATGTGTATTTGGTAAAGTATGTAAGAGATAAAAAATAATAGGGACTCAGTCACAGGAGATAGTGTTCTGTGATTGTAAGAGAACTGTTGAGCCATTACAATTTACACCGCAGTGATTTTTATTGACCATAAGATCCAAGTTATTTAGTTTAAATAAACTTAATATCTCTTACATTCAACTTGGTCTTCTTGGAACGCCACTTCCAACTTGCTATTGGGGGCTCTACAACGCTTTGATAGAATTCTGAGTGGATTTACGGGGGCTTTTAGGCTTCTACTCAGCCCTCTGAGCATGTACTGCACTTGGACAGGAGATGATGCCTGTTATATTGATCATTATAGACCTACAATACAACCGCAATAATCTATTCTTCATGAACCTGTATAGACGGATTCAGAAGAGGGGGGGAATGTTTATTTAACTGCTAGAGTTCTATCCTAAACACTGCTTATGGCTCCAACAATCAACACAAATGATTAGAAAATGACTCAATGTACACTCTCACTTAGCACTACTGGCAACATGATTTCAATCCATTTGACTATTAATTCAAGACTCTACAACGATATCTAAAGATCCCTTATATCTAACGTAGACTCACTGTACAGCTACAACCTCAATTCTTGCACAAGTTGGAATAATCTATTTCTCGGATGTGCCTACATACACAGCTTCATATAAAGGAAAATTGAGGATATTTAACTGCTAGTTCTCCATCCGTGATACAACCGTCTTACAGGAAAACTGAAAGACTCTTGCAAAAGTTAATCTGGTTATTCTCTGTTGTATCAGGCTTCATCATTTCATTATTAGCAGGAGGAAGCGGAAGTTGAGCAGGTGGATGGATAATCATTTAATATTGACATTAATAAGATGACTGTGGAAGATCATGCAGATATTATTAGCTGCAGTAGTAAGGGGATGTTCATGTTTTAACACTTTCATTGAACTTGTAAATTTCATGGTAAAATTTGTTGTAAGTAACATTTCATAGACACACTCTTATTTAAGCTATAGTCCGGCTGTCTTGATGTTAACTAGTGCGTGTGTAGAAAGGGGAGGAAGGGCAAATATGTCTGCAGCCTGCCTCAAACGTGTTATCTACAGATCACCAGAGGAGCAACTTGACTGTTGCACCAAACCTAATCCTCAAGCTCACCATCAATAATATCCATTATTTAGTGGACACATTCTTTAATATGTTGAGTGGAGAACGTGTTTCGAGAAATAGCCTACACCTCTAACAGTGGAAATCCTCTCGATAAAAACATGAAATAGGCCAAAGACTATCTTATATGCCCCAATACCTATTCACTTTGCTATGTGCAACCTTCATGCTATCATATCCACCTCATTTCACAACTTCGTTTGCACCCAACATGATCAGGATGTATGCGTAGAAGGTTAGATTTTTGAGTCAATCCTAACTTTGAAAATCTTAGCTGTGTTATCAGTGAACTTTCAGTTCTTTTCTTCAGCACTTCATGAAGAAGAATTTAAAGAACACGGAGCCATCTCCTTTGGCAGTGCCCCCATTGCCATCGCTTGATGATTACATACTTCCTTTTCCTACCATACGCTGCAGTTAAGCCAGCGGAGATGGCAATGGAAGCCATCTTCAACTGTCATTCTTTAGATGAATATCAGCCAGTTGCATATCTTGTAAAATGCTTGAATGGCAGCGATGAAACGAGTGGAGAATCCTACATGGATCCTGATACCACCAAATATTACAAGAGCTTGTACTTGTATCTTTCAAAATACCTTGATTCAAACATTTTTTGTCTCGTCTGGTCCCAAGTTTGTTCGTCTTCATTTTTATCTTTTCTCGGTTCAGGATTTTAACATATCTAATGCATTATTCACCGTCAGTACCGGAAAGTATACCCTCCTTCAGACTATGCAATTCCTATCCAACACATCATTTAAGGCATTACAATGTTCTGCGCGAATACGGTATCAAGGTAGATGACCACATGCTAGACATAACATTTACACCGTCCTCAAATTCATCCCTCTCATATGCTTTTGTTAGCAAAATAGAAGTCATCCCTATCCCCCTGAGCCTTTACATCCAACATATTCGGCTTCCTCTTGTTGAAAGGCCTTTGCATCTTTACACTGGAGACCAAACAATAATGGAAACTATGTTCAGGGTAAATGTTGGGGATCCATCCATCTCACCGAACAAGATACTAGCATGCTCCATTGATGGGTCCGTGATAGTGATTACTTCATTGATCCTTCTATTGATACTAAAACAACAATCAGGTCTGAGGACCAGATCATCTACTCGTCTCAGGTACCTTCATATGCAGCACCAGAAAAGGTGTATTCTACAGCGAGAGTGTTATCAACCAAGCAGGTTTTCTCATCCAGAGATGATGTTTCCCAAGAAAAAATAAGTTGGTCATTCCCCATTGAGTTAGGCTTCAATTATCTTGTCAGGCTTCATTTCTGTGAAATCAGGAAAAATGCATGGCAAATAAAAGGAAGATTCTTCCAAATCTCCGTTAATGACGAAATAGCTGAAGAACATGCGGATGTCATAAGGTGGAGTGGAGGGAGTGGCAGACCTTTTTAAAAAGATTATGTAGTCAACTGTTCAACAATAGACAGTTTTGAAGAGGTCCAGATATCCCTCGGTGTTGATACCGAATTATCAGCAAGATATGCTTCAGCTATTTTGAATGGAGTCGAAATTTTCAAATTACCTGACTCAACTAGAAATCTTGCTGGAGTATATCCATTTGGAACCGAAATTTATGATAGAACACCTACCCCTAAGCTTTACATTGTTATAATGGGTATATTGTATAGTGTTCTGGTAATTCTGTTTCTCGACTGCCTTGTATTGTACATACTACCACGTCAATTTCAACTTTTCTTCCTCTACCTGAGAATCAAGTTGAGGGGTCGCAAGCACTGAACAGATGGCTGTCAACATTTCTCCTTAGCAACACTAAAGTTTGCTACCAACAATTTCTCAGATTCTTACCTCATTGGAATAGGAGGATTTGGAGAAGTCTATAGAGGCTTCTTTGAAGGAGACAACACTCCCGTGGCTATAAATCATCAAAGTAGTGTTTAGATGACAAAGGGTGTGAGAGGCCTTCAATGGGAGATGTGCTCAGCAAATTGGAGTTCGCATTCAAGCAACAGCAGTATGCTGACAAAAAACCGCACCATTTTTCCTCCAAGATGATCATTGGATGGACAAGCAGACGTTTCAATAAATCATCAAAGTGGCATAAGCAATTCAGATCAATATCTGGGTGTAGAGTTTTCCGAAATCCTTCATCCATGTGCACGCTGATTGAAAGCTTTGTTCTCTTCATGTTAATCTGACATCTTGATTACGAGAGCGAGACAATAATGTCCATCGTTAGCAACAGTACTTGAAAGAGTTCTTGTATCATGCACTCATCAACACACAGCTAGTAGATAATAGATGATGGTTTTGCCATATGGTCAATCAGTTAAGAACTCAAATTTGAACCATAAGTGTCTCTGTCCGCTTGTTTTCTAGTTTTTTCCTTTGTGACGAATCCACCAACTTCACTATCTTGATTCATCACATCATAATTGCTTCACATAAGCTCTCCATCGAGAACCAACTACACTTTCTCTCTCCAAAGGCAACCTCTATGTGCTTCATTCAGAATTTTTTGGTTGGAATCTGGTGACCATCATGGGAAATTAAACACTCTCAGCTAATAGATCGAACCAAAACCACAATGAATAAGGAAGCACTCAACAGAACACTGACTTTTAATTTGTTTCGAAAACTGCCCTCGATCCTGTTTCTTTTTTCCTTTTTCCGTGGCCAGAAATTTTTTTAGCTTGTGGAAATCTAGTTGTGTTATACTCCACTCAGGCATGAGCTAAGTAGTTTTGGGATTACCTATTTTTAGCAACTTGTGAGACTACCTAACTATAGCAATTCTCTTAACTGCCGTTGTGACTTATCACAAAAATGAGGCCTGCATACTCGAAAATTGTACCTTATGGGTCCAGTTTTCCTATAAGTCAAATATATAACGGAAGAGGATTGGAATGGGCCAGTCGTGGTGGTTGCGCTATTCCAAGTGTACTAGATGGATGTCATTAAGGTAGGTTGTACATGGCCAAGAACAAAGAAATCTTGTAATATTTCTTCATATGTATCAAATGAAATAAACAAGATCATGGAGTCATGTGAAGAGTCGCCGAGATGATGCAAGTGAAAAGCTGCATATCTCACCTTTTTCTTTTTCTTTTTTTCCTTTCCTATATACTAGAATTTAGTTTTGTCACCTAGGAACATTGATAAACGTTGTAAGACGTGAATATTATTAATTGATATGTATACATTAAATATTTATGCTATGTATAATACATCTGTATGTATGTAAATACACATACGTGTGCTGTTACTGCGCTTGCTAATATCACCTGTAAAAAATTCGAAGGATAATTAATGAGAAATCATGGATTCATAATTAAGATTTGAAAAGTGAATAAAATTTTGATGTTATAAATTATTGACATAAATACTAATTTCTCAATGAAACAAATTAGGTTCAAATCCCTTTTTTCTCCATTTGCAGTATAATTAACCCTAAAAAACAAAGAAAAGAAATGAAGATAAAATATTTTTCACGAATTATTTTAGTTTTAAACCTTTTTTTTTAAGATATATTTTATTCCTAAACCTTTTTAATATGCACTTAAATTAATTCAAATATTACAACAGTTATGTTTCTCAGTGGAAAAGTTTTTTTCTTTTTTTTTTTCTTCACACTGCATCACTGTTCATATAGGAAAAAAACGACACGTAGCAATTTTTCATTATTTTTGCACCATATCAACAAAACTCTTCTGCCCCTTCCTCTTCTTCTTCTTTCCTATTGACGATATTTTTTCTCCGTTAATCCTCATCTGGATGGTGTTTCGATATTATGATGTTCTTTTTTCCTTTTTTACCATAAAGAAAATATGTAATGGGACACAAGAAAATCTTGCAACATATTTAAGCAAGACTTTCAATCGATGAGTAAAGTAAAATTTACAATATGTATTCTTTATAACAAAAACTTACATAAAATAGTCACGAAAATAAAAATTTTCAATATATTCTTAATAATAATCATTTCTAGAGAAAAGGAAAAAAAAATTACAAAAGAAATAAAAATAAAAATTATATAAAAATACAGATAAAAAAATAATCCCAAAATTATAGGATTTCCACTTCCCCTGTCGAACCAATGTCGGACTTTCCCAAGACGAACGCCGGAAAGTTGTTTCTCCCCATAGGATCTCGACTTATGTGCAGCGGAGACGAGAGTTTGAATCTCAACTCACCGAATGAAGGATGAAGACCGGCGAAGAAATGGAGAGAATCCACGATGACGAGAAGTTCTCCCCAGAACTGCCCCACCGTCGACCATGCTCGGCCTACGGCCACCCAACGTTTGTTCTTTTCTGTAATAAGTAACGGAACGAGTAAAGGGGATTTTAACATGGCCTAAGTTGAATTAGAAATTACCTCTTCAAACGGAACATAAAAGGAAGGTTTTAATACGATCTGCATCGATAGATTTTAGTCATTCACTTTTCCTCGACTAACTGGCCTACAAATAGAGAGAAATGAAGGGATATTTTGAAATGATACACAATACTCGATCAATAGATACATAGGATTAACTTAGGGTCGAAAGATTCGTCCTTTTCCGCGTGAATATAATAAACATATGCTTTAGTGTATGTTTAATCTAAAAAGCATTCCACCTTTTCTTTTTTTCATTCAATGTTTGCAAAACATCCAGTATCCTCGTAGCGTTCACTTAGAGCTGATCTTCCATTTTTCCACTTTCAGTTCTTAAAAGTTTTGGGAAAATGCTATGATCAATTCACCAAAATCATCTTAAGATTACGAAACCCCAGCAACTACTGACCATACTGACGAAAATTAACAGCTCAATTCAAATTCGCCACAGCACCATAACAGAAAGGACTAAACAGTTTAGAATAGTAACGGCGCACCGCTTTTGGCAATAAAAACCATTTGGGCATCTTACCTAGCAAAGAATACAATACTTAGCGTGTGGACATTTGTTACAAAAGGCAGACAAGTGATGGTACATTTAGGTGCCCCAATGTAGTAAAAAGCACGCAACCATCAGGAGACAAAAAGGGGATTGGACTGTTTTTATTTACAGTAACAAAATTGCTGATTGCCACGCTTTTAGGCATGCAACCACCAGCCGACTATACTCCTCAACCCACATCGAATTGTGCCGATAGATTTCGCACATCAATATGTGATAATTGCCCTCAGATATTGATCAACAAACTTGAACCTAACCCGTCAAAATATCATCCTACACCAATCCGTCGACTTGCATAAACCATCTTCACCTTGGTTACTCCTTCACCAATTGCAGAGAGAATACATCTGTTTTCTTTCACCTCCTCCTTTTCCTGCCTTTTCCTAGTTGACCAGACTTGAAAGCATGCTCCTGCTCTTGAAGGAAAGCTCTTGCTTTACCATATTTCTCCGTTCTTTCTTCTTCCAGTTGAGCCTTGTCTTTCTCCTTCTGCTCCAATAAGAAATAATTGTCTTTACGTAGTTCACGAATGGCACCCTTGGCTTCACGTTTTAATAGCTTCTTCAACTTTCTCCTGTCAGCCCTTTCACGATCTGGATCATAATCTCTACCCTTGACAAAGCTGCAGAAGAATGACATGTTACAATACAGTGTACTCCAAATATGATTTTTATTACCTTGATTGAAAAAAAAAGGAAAAAAAAAAAAAAAAAAGGAAATATTTGTGGCCATGCATGCTTTCATTGCACCCAACATGTACCCTAGCCACTCATCCATACAAACAGGGAGTGCTCACACAAACACATGCATTGTGCAGAGAGAGAGAGAGAGAGAGAGAGAGAGAGAGAGGGAATTACTTCTCCTCAAATTTCGGGTTTAGTAGCTTAATTGGCATTGGCTTTTGTTTCCTCATTTGAAGGGGACATCGCATGTGTTCATCAGATTTTGTCTTTATCTGATGGGCAGTGTCATTAAGTTTGTTCTGCAGCTCATCTGGCACATTCTCCTGTTGTGCAACTTCAAGTAAAAGCAATGAAATAGGGTGGAAAATTTCTGGAAATGAGCTGAACCCCGTGTAGATATCCACAAACCCTTTTAGGGTTTCCACCGCAGTTGTTAGGACTGCCGCTCTGCACAACAAAATTTCAATTATCAAATCATATCCAATTAACAGTTAAGACAATGACTCCAAAAGCATCCAACGTCACTGACTAAATCTTGATATCTGTCCTCCACCAGTGGACCTTAAAAGTAATGATATTGTTTAACAATTAGGTTGACCAACTCATGAATGGATAAAAGTTTCAAGACTCACGCAGACACAGAGACACCACATGCCTTTCTTTTAGAAAAGTCACTGAAAGTAGCAAGGGTTAAAATAGTCATATGTGAACCCTAAAACGAGATTAGTACAATGGCATGACTCACTGCTAAGACCACATCATATTAGAATGCATCCACTTGTCAGGAGCAGAACAGGACTAGACAGAAGGGCATAAAAAAAATATGAAAGCCATACCTGAAATTATCAGAGTTGAAAAATGTAGAATTGTCAGGCATGTCCACTATTCCAAGGAAGTTTAGAGGACAAATGCCATCGGCCTTTTCTTGTAAACTTAGAATTGGCTTTGGTAATCTTAACTCCATTAGATGATACATCTGATACAAAGAGCATCACTTCAGTCATTCACCGTGAAATTAAAAGAGCTTGCTTTTCCCATAACTCAAAAACCATTGCCAAAATTCAAAACTAAAGACCACCATAAGAAAATACTGATCACCATAATGCAAACCCTGTAAATGCCAAAACACATACCTTAGTAGAATGAGTGGACATATTCTTCTTGTCCAGAACCGCTAGAAGAACAGTTTGAAGGAACATAATGGCTTCAGGACAATACTTCCGAGAATGTCTAGTAACCTTCAAATGAAGCAAGTCACATCAGTCAGCTGCGGCTGAAACTCTGACATAGAAGGCAAGTGCAATCCTCTCGATGAAAAAAGGTGAATCCATTCTCATGAAACCATCAAATATTGAAGAATTATTAATGGGGCCAAAATATTATTGTCTCCAAGGTGATGGGATTAACAGCATGGAAGCCATACTAAGCCAAGGTGAGACACATTCACTCAGCTGTCACACAAGTAAGCACTACTGCCTGAGCTCTACAGAAGAGGCATCGCCTTTCCTTTCTCATGAAGGTGCTACTGGTTGTGCTCCTTAGTAATTAAGAACCAACCGTGAACTTCCAAATATTTGGTCAAGAGGAACACCATATATTGACAAAACTTTGTGTATCTTAAGCCCTTCTATATAAAATGACAAGTAGTTCTATGAAGAACTAATTTTTTCTTTGAAGTCATAAGAGAAATAACTTGCTGAGTAAGAGCAGAAAGAAGTTGCAGAAGGACAAACCATTCTCCCTCAAATCTCTCCCTCTCTCCTTCCATTCTTGCAATTTAACTCTGTGGACATGTATCTCTAACTTTTTAGCTGTTTGCTAATTCTTTATGTTTTCATCAACTATGCACCCACTTCATCATGAATGGCATTCCATTTGAAAACCTTTTTTTTTTACTACTCTTAAGCAAAATATTGAACAAGCAAGCTGTGGTTTCAGTTTGCTAGAGACATAAGCACTTACCCACAAAAATTTACGATTCATATAGGAGTTGCAAAAATTTATTGCTAAAGCATCAAAAAAATAAGAAGCATTTTCGCTCAAGGTCTTGGATCTTCCCACTCATGTAACCCATGAGAGACATCATAGATTAAACGACAAAAGCTGCAAGTACTAACATGATTAGCATGCTTGAAAAATAATAGCCCCAAAATATAAGCCTGGACAGCAATATCTAAGACCTTCTAGGTATTAATGAAATGTGAACAAATTTAAGACGTTCCCTGATCTAACTAATGTCTTTCCATCCATATCTCTTGTCAGATAAAGCACCTTTGTAAATGGGCAGCAAAAGAAAAGACCAAGGGGAGGAGGAAAAGAAAAATAAAAAATAAGACTAAGACAACTCACTGATAGAATAATGGAACACAAGAATGAGCCAATAGCAATATCCCGGCCGGAAGAGATAGGACAGCGCATCAAGTATTCACACATTAACAAAATTGCTGGTGTCATCACAACGTGCCGAAAGTCCGAGCATGGAAATATGAGAGACCATAGTCTCAACAGAAACAGTGTCTTGAGAGAAGGCCAACTGTTAATATCTGCTCAATGAATGAGGAAAGAAGTCAATTGTTGCTCCTGTTAAAGAGCATACCTATATCCCCAAATTAAACAGGAAATGGAACGACAGTACGACAGTGTGTCTATAAAACTACCAGTGTTCTTTATAGCTTCACAGAATAATGATCGAGTATGCAAGATTCTTTGTCGAGCACATATTGCAGCAAAATACGGAATCTCTGAGCTCATCTCAATCAAAGGCTTCACCAACATATTCAACAACTTGTAGTTCGGTGGCTTCTGGCTTGCTAAGACAGCAAAGTACTGCAACAATATGCCATAAAATACCTGCAAATAACAGAATCTTTGCTCACAAAAAAGGGCAATAAAAATGCACCCAAATAGTATCACTTACCAATTTCCCAATCCTATACCCAGAAGTAGAACTTGTTATAACTATCCATGAGACACTTCTCTCTTCCTATAGAAACCCTCAACAAAATTGACTAAGTTACAAAACGCTTAACTATGTTCCCATCCTATCATTTCATGGAAACACAGCTGAAAAAATTAAGATAAAAATGCTAGTAGCAGTTCAAAATTACACTCATCAAGAGGGCAGTAAGTTGTGATGGCATCTGTCACTTGACTTTTGAAAATGGTAACAATAGTAAAGCACAACAATAGATGCCCATGCCCATTGTGAACAAATATTGCAGAGGAGACTGCAGACAATTAAAAAATATACATGCCTGCATCTTTTTTCGATTTTCTGCAGCAAGCGCAATTGCATTGCTCGACCGAATTCGATTAATTAATATTAAGATATCATTGTTGGAATGGTTCTTCAGTAAGCCATTTAGTTCTTCCAAAGTCTTTGGAGCATCAATCAAATAAGGGAGACTCTTTGCCTGTGCTTTACCCTGTGGGACATCTGAATTAGACTTTGATTCCTCAGATAGATTTGCTGCTTTCATTTTATTTTCATAAGCATTCCCATTCTTATCCTTCACCTTCTTCCTCTCTACTAATTGCGTTTCTCGTTCATCAGCACCAGAAACATCGTAATTACCATTTTCTTCTTCTCCTTCCTCGTCGTCCTCATCATCATCTTCTTCTTCTTCCTTTTCTGATTCTAGATCTGTGTCAAGCTTATCATCATCGCTTTGCTCCCAGTCCTTTAAAGAACTAATCTTTTTGTTTTCATCAGCCTCCTCTTCTGATCCATCTTCATCACCATCCTCTTCAGCACTTTCCAGCTCTTCAGAAGAATCCCCCTCTCCATCTTCTGAGCTATCTGCATCCCGTCTTTCAAGAATCTCATCAACCCAGCCCCTTTTAGTCTGCTTTTCTTCAACTGAGAAGGAATCACCAAGGTCATCTCCAGAAATAGATCTATATTGTTGCAATGGTGGCTTTTCATCATCATCACCATTATCATCATCACTTTGATCATCAGTAGCTTGCATCCTTTTCCGACGTTCTTCCTGGAATAATGGAGCATCTTACAAGTTAATTAAAAGAAAAGGTTTGACTAAACAAAATAGAACTAGAAGCCTGCATGCTACATAATAACTGTTGTAAAGAACAGTTAACAGTTGTTTTCATCTGCGTAGATATTTCTTCTCAGCATGACCAAATCACAGCCATGGAGGAATGATTCTTCACAGTAGATGAGAGCTAGTATCTTTGCATCACCAATTGAGAAAGAACTAGAAGTACAACCATACTATGTTAATTTGCATCCAAAAGATAGGGTCAAGGCCTAAAAACTTGGGCTAGTTATCATCACTGCCAATAACTTTCCTAATAGAGAATGGAAAGCATAAATGAATCTTGTCTTATGCTTCACTCTTGCAAATGACTAGACATATAACAATAATTTATACAAGGTACCTAAAAGCACCCTTGCCAAGCACATCGGTCTACCCACCAGTTCAAGGATCCGTAGTCCTAGAATGGGAAACAGCTTACCAGACCTTTGTAGCATTTATACTGAATAAGCAGGATGACATGAGTTTATATATCTAAAACCAAGGTAAATGGGTTGAATGGAATATAGGCACAAAAATATACCTCCAGTCGTTCCAAACGCTCTCTTTCCTCCTGAGCAATCTCTTCTGGAGTTTTTAGGCGATCTGATGGACGAGCACGCATATCTAATGACATTTCCTTAACAAGTTTGTCATAGGCATCAGGTTTTTCCTGCAAGAAGAATGATATTATACAATTTAGGTCATAACTAGAGCGAAACCAATGACCTAATCTAGTAGACACTTTCCACCTCCTCATCATTTTAGACCTAGAATCTTGTCGGCCAAGGGAATAGTATCAACTATCAAGTGTAATAAAAATACTATACATAGTTGTTAAAATTGCAAGTTAAATATACAATTTTACGCATTTATGATTTTATTACGTTTTTCGAAAATGCAAAATCATTTATGTATAAATTTTTCATAGAATAATAAATTTTAATATACGATTCTTTGAGTTAATGATTTCGCCAGTTTTGTATGATTCTATATAATTATACTACTTCTACGTGTTCAAAATAATAGCAGAATCACGATTTTAACAACCATCTACCATACCAAGACGATAATTTCAACAGAAAATACTAACTAAACATTCACCATTAATCTTAGAATTACATAATATGCCATTTACAACAATGGACCAAGCACTGTCATAAACAAACCTGGCTAAAAGTTTCTCTTTTTGGCAGAGCAGATAATTCAGTGTTCTTTGGATGCTCATTGGGAATATTTTTATGCACCAGTGATCGTAGCGCACTTATTTTCCCTGGTTCAGTCAGAGAACATAGAGCCTCAGACTGAACTAAGGATGTAAAATTCTTGTCCAGCTCCTCCATTAACTGCACATTCTCCTCCTTATCTTTTGCTTTTTGGGCCTGGTCAAAATGAAAGGAGTGAGAAGATATTGGAAGACATGAAATGCTAAAATAATAAATCATCAATGAAGAAAAAGCAGCACCTTAAATAGTTTACTCTTAAATATGATCTCCTCCATCACTTCTTTCTTTGTCTTGTGCTTCTGCACTCAGGATACCATTAGTAAAAGATACCATGCTTCAACAAAAATTTAAATGTAAGAGACACAAAAAGCTATTTGCCAGGTACACAATGTGGAATTGCCGTTCTCATCAAGCAACTCGACTCAGTAGGTTCTAACATCAATTGTCAATGTTTTATGGGAAATATTCTGGTGTATGAATAACAAGGTACTATAGCTAGAAAAGAGCTCACATTTTCCTCCTCTTCAGTTGCATCTGTTTCTACTGAGTTCAGTTTATTATCACCACCAAGCTGCTTTAATATAGTTGAATTGCCTGTGAAAAGGAAGAGAAATCCATTATATTACCTTAAAGATGATAGCAAACCAAGAATTAAAGGAAAAGCCTAAGTAAGAATTGCTAAAAATCTGCAAATCCATCTTCAATTGTAAAGCAGTTGAACTCAAATATCCATGAGAGACTACCATGTCAATCTGAATTTTGATAACCAATGGCAACGCTGTCAATGAATGGGGGAAATATCCAAGAAATTTCTACACAAACATGGAACTGGGACCAGCCTGTTTAAAATGAAAGCACATATTCCCCTGTTTCCAATCAGGGAAAAGAAGAAGAAGAAGATATGTGACCCCAATCTTTAAAGGATAAATCATAATGGCATTTTTAATTGGTTTTTCATTTCCAATATTCCCTTTTTCTTTCTAAACTTTATGCTACACTTCATAGGTGATGTTTGTCAGAATATACCCAAAGAAACTTAAAGACAGTTCAGACCCACATCATCCTCAATGAATCAGTTTTAAGATCACATGCAATCTTAGAAATACATGCATAGCAATGATGCTGATTCACCCACTGAAGAAAACTCTAAGTACACAAGATGCCACTTGAAACACTTCATATCTATCTCCAATTGACTACCAATTGTCACCATAAAAGTCATTAATGAAACCAAGCTCGTCCAGCTTTAGAGTTTAGACAGATTTTTGCATAATATCATGCTTGAGGTTCCTTGAACTCCTCTAATTTCATCATTCTGTCAACATGTGCATGACAGGTGAAGTTGAAGCTGATGTCTGAAAATTTTTATGGTACACAAAGAACCGTCACATGTACAAGAGTTTTCATCATTCTGTTAACACCTGCATGACAGGTGAAGCTGAAGCTGATGTCTGAAAATTCTTACGGTACACAAAGAACCATTACATGTATGAGTGTTGCACCCTCCTAGTTAAATGCAATCATTTAGGAAAAGACCAACAAGAAGGAAAGAAACACGACAACTCGACAACAATTGAATAATTATGTAAATAAAAGGCAAATAATAGCAAAAGATTGTGAATTCATAACGTACGCTGAGATTTATGAACTTCATCAGCATTAGCATAATCATCATCTGGCAACACTTCATCTTCAAAATCATCCCTTTCACCAAACAAACCTTCTCCTAGTTCAAAATCTTCTTCTTCTCCATCAGATAAGTTATATCTGCTTTTCTTATTCTGCTTCAACTGCAAAAACCATACAAATTCAGAAACAAGTGATGCAATCATATGCTGGTAATGAATAACCAAAAGAAAATAGGACGTGGGTGATGAAGGGGGATCCTATATTTTTCCTAATGGAAACAAGTATCTCAATTTATTGCACTGATGCAAAAGAAGTGTGCTCAAGGAAATACATAAATTGCTCTGCTCCATGGTCATTGGGAAGATAAAACATCTAAGTAGACAGGTAAATGGAAGAGATGATAAATTAAATAAGCTCCTTGCAATAAAGAACGGGAATTATGTTTTGTATTCATACAACCTAAAAGGTCAACCTACCACAACAACGCAATAATTCTATTGCATTTCTTACCAAGTTCATCTAAGCACTTACCCTATACTCACGCTGTGACCTCAAAATAGCTTTTTCGAATTCCTCCATCCCTTCATTGTTCTCCCCAATACGCTTATCCAGAAAAACTGAAGCCTTTCCGCTCTGCTCGTACTCCTTCAGTAGCGTTTTTTTCCTCTGCACAACCAAGGATAAATAAGGTTCATAATCCATCTACATATTCTCTCAACAGTCATATAATAGTTTATCAGATTGAAATATAAAAATTTGAGACTCATGCAGATTAACAGTATCGCCATTCCATCTGTCTAACTTTTCAAAATATAATTCAGTTGCTTTCCACGCGGATTGGCAAGCTAGACACAACACGCTCTAGTTCGTCCTTTCTTTTTGAGCTAAATCAATCACTATTCACTAAAATTACTCGAAGACACAAAAAAAAAAAAGAAAAAAAAAAGAAAGAAAGAAACGGTTGGATAACATGCATACTGAATTTAGCGTATTCAGCAATCAAAACTAATAATCTTCCAGAACACACGTAAATTTCTTACAATCATTCCAATCTTTTATCACTAATCGAATTAATCAATACTGAGAGAGAGAGAGAGAAGAGAATGAGCGAGACGGGGGGTATGACTAACCTTATCGATGGCGCGAGACCGAGCCAGACCAATTCGTCGCTCTTCGCCTTTCCGCTTTTTACCTAAGACGTCGAACTTGCGGCGAGACCATATGGATTCGAAAGCATTGGGCTTTGGAGCTTTGCCTTTCATGGCTACAGCGATCGGCTCCGTCTTTCTCTTACTATTCTTTTTCTTCTTCTTCGCATTGTTACTGCTAAGGAGGGATTTCTTCGCCATGGCAAAAGTCGGTGCAGCCAAAGTTAGGGTTTAGCGGAGGTTCTGCTTTCCCTTCCTTTCCAGTTAATAGCTAGAGGGAGTCGGGTCGAGAAGGGATGAAAAGTCGGATGATTTTGAAACTCGGGTCAAGTTTAATTAATGGGCCTGGGTTTGAGAATAAAAACGGGCTTATGATCCTTCGAGTTGATTTAAGATCTCACCCTTAGGAACCCTGCTCCATTATTTATAGTGTGCCCCTACAATCAAAATTGATAGATACTCAAATAAATAATATATATATATATAAGCACTAACATAGTCCCAGAAATCCAAACTAAATAAGTGCAAGTGGATAAAAAATAAGTATAACAATTACGGTGCTTTCAATATTATAGTAGATGTAAAATATAAAGTAACTGATCCATTATTTATATGTATTAAGGATTGATGAGAGAAACAAAATATAGAGCATTATTTTAGTAAATGTTTTGAATAATACAAGGAATATATTTTAATACTTATAAAATGAGAGATAAATTATAGGGAAATAACTTATAAAATAAGGAATATATATTTTTTAATACATATGCACCAAATCACCTGGGAGCCCTTAACATTAAAAATATATTAAAACAAGAGTATTATTACTCAATGCTTGTTTAAGATTCTCCGACGAAATTTAAACTCGAAACTATCACTAACTTTAGCAAATTCCACTTCAACATCAATATTGGATAAATTATATTTTAAACACCAATCTAAACTAATTTATGCTGTCTTCACTTTTACTAACTCAATAGATTCAAAATTGATGTGATATCCATTATAATCTCTAAGAATTTCATCAGCTATTGCTTTTTTCTTAACAAAATTTCCACCGACTTATCTATTTCATTCTTTTCAAATGAGGTACAACCTTGGAGAAAAAAAATATTTTATATTACTTTACCTAAAAATTATGCCACTTAAGTAGTTTGTGAGCCTTACAAATAGCGTTAATCTTATCCAAAACATTCTCCGATGTGAATGTCACATTCACAAGACTTCCATATCTCATTTTTAATTTAAATTTCTACAACCCCAAAATAATAGAGCTAAAAGGGCTTCCATGCACAACTAAGGACACAGATTAATTCCTTAACATCTTAAAGCCTCATTAAAAGGAAAAGCTATACGCAATAATTTCCACTAAAAACACAAATTGTATGTGGAATCTCCTTTTGCCATATTCAAGTGTAAGAAGAGTTTCCCGAATTATGTCGTTTCACTTGATTCCATGTTGTAGACATCACCATTACAGGAAAGCTTTAACATGAAATATCTTTTGTTGTTGGTGTTGGTGTTATATTGAAAGAGCATATTTTATCTGCTATTTGTCACCAGTAGCAAGTTTCTAGGTTGTGACTCATTCTAATGATAATTTATTTTCAATCCTCAAATGGAGCTCTATTAGAATGTCTCCATTACGTGATTGTCTAACAAAAATAGAGAGTGCCCTTGTTGTAAACCAATTGCAATGTGCTATTTCCTCAATTGTCTTGCTTAAACCAAACTTGTCAGGACTACAGGATCATTTTGCTTCAAATAACCTTGATGGGATTGTTAACATGTTTTATCCAAAAAAAAAAAACAGAAAAGAAGCAATTTATCTATTATAAGAATATATCACTGTTTAGCATTTTAAGCAATTAAAGCATCCTATAGCACCTAACCTCTCTTCATTTTTAACAAAATAAAAAATTCTTCCCCCCTTCACCCGTTAAAAATTAAATAAAAAATGAAAAATTCTTCCATTTGATATGATGTAAATTCTATTTTGCCTTTTTTTTTTCACCCAACAAAAAGTAAGCAAGAGATCTATCAATTTCAGTAATAATACTTTTTTGAACGTTGTAAAGCTCGTGTTATATAAAGAAATTGAAAACAATATGCTCTTGACTAGTGTAGAAATTTTAAAATATAAATACTGTGATAAAAAAAAAAAAACCCTATAATAGTGTTTCTTTAAAAATAATCAACGACAACTGAATTGGGATTTTCGATACTCAATTGCAATACAATTTGAAATGGGGTTCTTAAAACTCGATTGCAAAACCTAATTTGGACAATAGTTTGAAATTGGGTTTTAGACACTCAATTCTAGTACAACTTGAAATAAGGTTTCTAAAACCTGATTTTAATTGTAATATTTTTGAGATAATTTCTTAGTAGAGTTATTCTAAGGACATTTTCTAAAGAAATTTTTTTTTTTTCCTTTTCCCCTTAATTAACAACAAGTTTCCTCCTCCTAATAATCATTGATTTTCCAATATTCTAATTCTTCTCTTTTTGCTATGAAGAATTTATGAGAACAAGATTTTCTTTTTACAACCGATTAATAATGGTTATCCAAGACACTCAAAAGGAAGAGAACCTTTGTAAAACTTGTAATACTGCTAATTCATTAATCAGCAAGTCTTTACAATTTCCATCAATATAAAAAGCATTATTAGCATAATTAATTTTCTATCTAGACAAATTTTTCATAAGATTTGGGGATAAAAACCTTTATACTTTTAACTTTTGGTAATTTAGTGTTTAGAATTTTATTTTTTACGATTTAATGCTTTTTCTTTTAGTCTACGACAAACTTTATAGTTGTTAGAATTTTTTGTATTTTAGTATATATATTTTAGTTGTGACTACATTTTGATGTTTATAATTAAAATTTGATGCAATTTAGTATTTGTTTACTTGTTAATTTTTTTTAATCAATTTCGATTTCCTTACTTAATATATCATTTTCAAAATTAATACAATTTGTTTATATCTAATAATTTCGATTGTGCATGATTTTTACATGTGATATTTAATTTTAGCAAATCTTATAATGCTAAAGTTTCAATGTTGACACCTGATTTTTGCTTGGCCAAGGCAACAAGCAAGGCCCATCACAAAGACTTGTCATGTAAACAAGTTGCAATCTCATCAGTTACCTCGTAACCTCCTTGTGAGGTCATGTGCTTACTTAAGGAACATGCGAGCTATCAACCGGCCTGTCATTTATACCATGACTCGCTTGATGAGCCAAATAATACTCGTCCAAGCATGTCACCCCCCAATCATCAAGCCAGCGTGCATCAATTTTCTAGCATAGGTCCAAAGTTCAACTTACCCCTGATTAGTCATCTACCTATCCCTTCCTTAACATCTTAATCCAGTTTTTGTTTTCAACACCTACTCTCTACTATAGCTCATTAATGAGCATTTGACATCCATGATATGGCTAGCACAACTTACACCTTTGCTCCTATCAAATCATTAAGCTGCAGAGTTGGTGGTTTGGTTAACCACAACATACCGCCTATAGCAAAATTCGGTCTCTATCATGAAGCACATTATCTACTAACGGCCAATAAGAGTGAACTCTTGATCACCATGTATCAAGATAACTCACATAAAAGGTACCATGTGCTAGGAAGTAAAGGAAGACTCATACTTTACCTCTCAGTACCCCTCCTCCCTCCTCTCTCTCATAACTTAGGCTTGGCACATTACACACACACTAAGCGGGCACGGTTCTTTAAGTCATTAGTGCTCGTCCTTCCTTCTCTTAGTTATCCTTACTAACTTAAACGTCAAAAAGCCTTTTGTAGGTATGGCCACACCGGGCTTTTTGTAAGTATTGAGGAGTAAGAGTCGAAGCCCAAACTACTCGAGCTGAACTCTATGTGAACCTGCACATCCTAGTTGGTATAACCACGATCAATACTTAAGATTTACATTTATTTGAAAATAAGATTTGTTTTGTGTTAGGTACATAAATTAAGTAAAATTTGACCTTGTAACATAAATTTTCTAACTTACCAAATAACATACTTTTATATTATAATATTTTATTTTATATTTATTAGTATCTCGATACTAATTTTCATAACCTTACAATCTCATAATTTATGAATCAAACATCATACAACCATAATTATATAATAGTTGGATAGCTTTAATTTTGTGCTACCTAAAAATTATTATTTTTAACTCAAAATTATAATTGTATTTATCTAAATCTTACATTTTCCATACATTACAATTAACCTTACTTTTATGAATTTATTTATTTTTTATTTTAAATGATTCAAGATAGAAGGCAAGAAAGAAGATAATTATATCAATAATGATTGGAAGTTGTTAGACTTAAATGAAATAGTTATGAATATCTTACATTATACCATTAATGAAAATGACTTTAATAGAATTTGTACATGCAGGAGTGTTAAGGAAATTTGGGAAGAATTAAAAAGTACATATGAAAAAAATAGTAGAGTAAGGGATACAAAAATAAATTTATTATGTAGATAATTTGAAAGTTTTAAGATGGATCCAAATGAAATAATTGATGAGATGCATAATAGGTTTATCAATATCGTTAATCCCTTGAATGTTCTTGAAAATATATTTATTAACTTTAAAATAAATTCCAAAATTCTTAAGTCTTTACCAAAAGATTAAAAAGCTAAGAGAATTGTAATTGAGAAAGCTCATGATCTTAACACAATGCTAAAAAAGCAACTTCTTGAAACTCTTAAAACCCATGAGATGGCTAAAAGACAAAGAGAAGAATCTAAAAAGAAAATAATTGCTTTGAAGGCAACCAAAGAGAGCTCAAGTAATAATAAAAGAAAGAACGATGATGGTGTAGCAATAATTACGAGAAATTTTAATAAATTCATGAAGTTCAATAGGAAATTAGCAAAAGATAAGGATAAAAATATATCTCGATCAAATAAAGAGAAGAAGGAAGTAATCAAGTACTATAATTACCAAAAACCAGATCATATTCAACAATATTGCTTAGATCTTAAGAAGGTTGAGAAAGGAGGAAGGAAAAACGCTATGATAGCAACTTGGAGTGATAATAATTCAAGTGACTTGGAAGGAGAAATGTACTTTATGGCAATTGACAATGAGATATGTTCTATTTCTAGTAATTCTTCATTTAATGAGCCCAAAAATATATATGATGAATTACTTAAAGAATTTATTAAGGCTCAAAAGAAGAATAAGATGGTGAAACAAATGATAATTGAAATAGGAAGTGAATTTGATTTATTTAGAAATGAATATAATAAAGTGAATGATGTTAAAAAAAGTTAGAGAAAGATAATGAGCACTTAAGATTAGAAGTTAATAAATTAAATAAAAATAATGAAGTATTGAATCTTAGGAATAAGGTGTTGGCTAAGGAAAATAATTAATTGAAAGAAAAGTATAATTCTTTTGAAACAAAAGTTAATAGTTAAAAAAATGAGGATAATATGGTTCATAGGCTAGGAGAATTGCAAATTAAAAACGTTATCTTGAATTCTAGCCTAAATGATTCAAAATAAACTATAACCAAGTTTATAAATGAAGAAAAGAATTTAGATAAGCTCCTTGACTCTCAAAGGCAAGGATTGAACAAAATCGAAATTGGTTATAGTAGGGATTATATTTATAAGTCTTACAAAAGTCACTTTATAAAAGCAACATCTAAGACCTGTAACTATTGTGATAGATATGGCCATATTGCACATGAGTGTACAATACGTTGAAATACCAATTTGAATCATAAAAGTAAAATAACTTGAGTTCCAAAAGGATAAAGATATATTATTGCAACTAATGACAAAGGATCCACACTCATATGGATACCAAAGAAGTAATCACATATTTTTGTAGGAACTTCAAGTGAGAGCAACTTAAGAGACTCAAATAGAAAATACTCAAAGAAAATTCAAAGTGCCTCCAGCATGGTATTTGATTTAAGAAATTCATTCAAATAATCTCTACAAAATAACTAGCATATTTTGTGTATATTTGAAATTCTTTATGGTTATTAGGCTTTCATGTGTACACTTTTGTCATATCTTGATCTTCATGTCAAATATGTTTTCACGTATGTTTATTTGTGTCAATATTTTATGCTTAAATGGTTAGCTTAATTTGATTATGAAATTATGCATAATTGATATATCTTCAACCACATTTGAGCTCACATACTCACATAAGTATTAAGGGACTCAACTAGTGCTTTTGCAATTACTAACTTTGCAAGCCATGCTTAAACTCTCATCATGTCATAATGTGTCTATAAATCTTGCTTAGAATGGATAATTGCAAATATCATACTTTTTGCACACATTTGAAGTTTCTCATGTATATTTAGAATCATATGTGTACAATTTTGCCATGTTTCAATTTCCGTGTTCAAATCCAATTCCCCTATGTTTAATTTTGTCCATAGATTGGATTGAACGATTAATCTAACCTACTTTTATTTTTATGCAAATTTGACTCCTTTAGACTCAAATTAGGCTTTTATTGTTATTTGAAAACTCATGTGATCATTTTGTCCATTTGCATGCTATATGTTGTAATCATGTTACCCTTGTATCTATAGACACCATTGAAATTTGTTTAGAATGCTAGATTATCATAAACTTAATTTAGTATTTATGTGTGATATTAAGCTCAATTTGCATTCAATAGTTGATTTTGATTATTTCAAGTGGTGATTTTAGGACTTTTAAATCCTTTTTGTGATATTTTCCTTCCAACAAGCTTGAATATGATGATAAAACTTACTTGAAGTATTGTTTTTTGATAACTAAACCTCATTGCTTTAATTTAGTCATCAAGCATTTACATAGCTTAATAATGAACTTTCTAGCAACTAATGGCTTAATTTTATTAAATCTTGCTACTGTGGTTAAGATACAAACTTTTTACACTCAAGTAGACTTAAGAAATATACTCATATAGATTTCATGTATAAAACATAACGTTTAGCATGCTTTAGGTACACTTCAAGTCATTCATAAGCAACTAAGTTAATATATGCACAAATTAATTATGTATTGGTTTCTATGCCCAAAACCGAGCCATACATGTTTATTTTCATCGCTAAATCATGTTTAAGTAGTTAAACTAGTTTAATTTGAATTTCGTGTATATTTGACCTCTCTAGACCCTTTTTAGGTTCTAAGTGTATTGTGGCACATTTCATGACTATTTATGCCAATATGAATGTTGTTTGGTTTGATCGTGTATTTTTTATACTTCTTGATATCTTTTAAATATGCTTAAACCATAAAATTGTCTTGAATTTGAGAAAAAATTCACACTTCCTCAATAACTACATTTATGCTTAACATTTGATTTTAAGGAACTTAAGTAATGATTTTTCAATTTATAGTCTTAAAAATATATTTTATTTCTATCATGTTTAAACATATATTTGAAATTTGCTTAAACTATCGGTATGTAAAAAACTCAATGCTTATGCACATATTTTGCTCTTATATGCTCATTTTCACTTCATCATGAATTACATGATTAATTGAATTTAATTTGATTAAATCATTGGTATCTAGTTAAAATTTAAGTTTCTTAAGCCTTAACAAACTCAAATAAACTTGTTTAAAGTGTTAGAATGCTCATTAAATCACTCCAAATCATCTTGAGTAAGCAACTTAAACTAATGAAGTGAACTTAACTCATTTTCTATAGATTTGCAGACAACTAGCATACTGGTATCAACAACTACCAACTTGCTGGTATCAACAACTCTTCTTTATAAGTAAATTGTTTTAGTTCTATTCTAAGAATCGGCATGCCAGTACTCTTAACCACCAGCATGCCGGTATATTATTTTCTATAACAAATTTGCAACAATTCTATTCCCATAACCAGTATATTGGCTCCCCGTACTACTAGCTTGCCAGTACCTCTGTTTCCAGCTATAAATAACGCCATTCCTTTCTCTCTCTTTCCTTCTTCTTCCTAAAACACTTCTTTCTCTTCCCTCAAACCCTAGAATCTTTCTCTCTCTTCAATATTCCATCTCCAAACTCTCAAAATCAAAAATTTTCTTCATTAATCATCTCTAAATCCATACAATCTCTCATTAATCCCTTCACTTATTCAAATCACACTCTCCTCTTCTCCTTCACATGACTTTCTCTCTCTACCAAACCCTTATCCACCATTAAGACACCACCTTGATGAACTATAGCCACTTCTAAATGAACTATCACTACTCATCTTACCTCATTCCTTCTCTAACTTAAAAATGATGATCTACAAGTTACATGAATTGCTAACTTTCAATCTATTTTGTATATGCTCTTCATTGTGTTTTTCTTATGTTATGAATTTAGTCATTAACCACTACTATTGTTATTTTCTATTGTCTTACCTTCGCTATTATCTTAGCTTTTATTGCTTATGTTGTTTGTCTATATTGTTTACTACTTGTGGTTCATGTATCTCATGGAGTTATTATACTCTTCATAGTTGGCTCACATATTTGAACATTTGATGTAGCATGGGTTGATTTTGATGAATTCATCATGGAAATTTTATTTTGGCATGGTTTTTAGCTTCTTTAATTTCACTTTTGTAAAGAGTATATCCTAAGGCTTAATTCGAGATTATGCTAAAATTTTTACTTAAATCCTCTTCCCTCTTCATCGCCTAGATCTTCCTTTTTTTTATGAAGACAGAGGGGGAGAAATATTCAAGTTGTTAGAGCATCAAAACATATATTACATCAAATTAATAATAATTACTCAAAAGATATATCTTGATTCTTTGAAAATTTGATTGATTCTTTGTAAATTGAGACTTGGTTCCTTAGTATATCAATGCTCTCATTTTGTAAGCACTCACTTAATCTTATTCAAATTGTCAATATCTTGAAATTGAGTGCTAAATTGAAAGGGAGTATTAAATTAAGGGGAGAGTATTTAAAGTATAAGAGTTTTGTCCTCATAAAAAAAGGGAGAAATTGTTGAATCTAGGGTTCAATATTTTATTTTGATGAGAACAAAACAAAAAATATATAACTAAACATGTTTTTTAAGAAAACAAAACATGTTGTTTTTTAAGAAAACAAAATAAGTGGATGATTAAACTAAATATTTTTTTATTATATTGAGATAATTGAATAAAATCAATTAATTTGATTAATGATTAGATATATCAATTATCTCTTCAACAAATTTAATCTTTTAAGTGGTGATCAAATGATCTTAAAGTTAAAATGCAAAGAGTATTTGTTTATTGTGTATGAAAAGAATTTTCAGGTGATATTTAGGCTATCGGGTTGACGGCTCAAAGTAAAACCAAGTTGACGGTATAAAGACCTATAAAACACAAATAAAAACTTACTGACCTAAAGGAATTAGTAGTTAAGCATACCGACATGCCAGTAAGTTTGATAAAACTAATCGTTGGAGCATTTAATGCACCATAATGGGAAGAATCGAATGGGATGATATAAATGTTCAATAACCCGACTAAAGATAGTAAAGAACTTATCTTTTACTGCAACATTTCAATATTCTTTTGTATTCTTGTTGTCTATAATTCTCATTATCTCTTGTACCATAAATTGCTAATATTTAGAGAGATTTGAAATGTAGTACTTGTGAGCTATTAGTTGCAAAGTATTAAGAGCTAAAAGCACTATACCAATAATCCTTAAGATTGAGTTTTGTGTTATAAGTTGAGATTGAGTTTTGTGTTGTAAGTTGAGATTATAACTTGTGTTGAGAATTGTGAGTGAGAAACTTATGTAATCAAGTTTGTGTGTATGTAGCTATTGAAGTTTGGATTAAGAAATTAATAAAGTGGTGTAAAGTTTTTGATCAGAGGCATTGCGTGTCTATGAAAACTAAGGGACAATCCAAACTCCATGTTATATATGAGCTTGATTTTTTTTATCCCTATCTCTTTTAATTTCTACACATATTATTGTTTTATTGTTACTTTGATCACTCTTATTATAGCATTTAGTTATTTATATTAAAAAAAATTACAATTTATCCTTAAAACTCAATTTATCTCCTTTCTTAAGTTTAATTTAGTATTCTTCAATAAAGTTATAAAATCTAGTATCAAGACACTAATAAATATACAATAAAATATTATAATATAGAGGCATATTGTTTGGTAAGTTAGAACATTCATGTTATAAGTACAAGGCTTGATTTATAAGTTATGATTGTTTTAAATTATACTTAATCCATGTACTTAACACATACTCGATCTTATTTTCAAATAAAGTAGATCTTAAAACTTTAGCATTATAAGATTTGTTAAAATTAGACATTATATATATAAATCATGTACGGTTGAAATTATTAGATATAAATAAATTATTTTTATTTTGAAAATGATATGTTAACGAAGGAAAATAAAAAATTGATTTAAATAAATTAACTAGTGAACAAACATTAATATACATCAAATTTAAAGTACAGATACCAAATGGAATCCTAATTAAGTATAAATACTAAAATGTAAAAAAATTACAATAAAGAGTTTACTTTACAAAAGACACTAAAGTGAAACAAAACTAAGTACCAAGTTATAAAAAATAAAAGTCTACATATTAAATTGCGTAAAGTTAACCGAATAAGTACTTTGATTGCCTATAATCCTAAGATTTATGGAAATTCTTGGGAAACCTCAAAGATTTTAAGCTTCCATTAACAAGACAAAATAAAATCATTTGCAAAAGCTGAATGAGAGATAAGAGTTTTACTACCTAAAAGATATTGCATACATTTTTCCGCTTTATGATATTATATAGTCCTTTCGAACAAATGACAAAGGGTAATGGACATAAAAGGGATTTCATATCTCAATCCATCGTAACAATTACCAAAGAACTACTCATTTTAGCGTAAACGTTAAGTTTTCATCATAAAACTTAACTGCTCCTAATCGCTTTTCACCAAAAAAAATTCTCTTTAAACATGTACTTCAAATTGTAGAAACTGGCTTTCAAAGTTTACTCAAGTAATTGCACTACTGATGAGTACGTTCGGATCAAAAACCCTCTCTTCCTCCTAATCCTAATTTTTTCTTGTCTTAGGAGTGCTTTTGCTCTCGTCCACTTCCGGGTGCATATATCTTAGAAGTTGGTTTACCAAAAAGTCCTCGTTTACCATTTTTGCTAATGGGGATGCAGGTAATTTTCACAAGCTTGACAACTATTTTTTCTCTAGAGTCTTGTTAAGAAACTCGTCCTACTTTTTAATATTAATTACTTGTTTTATAAAAATATAAACATATTAAAGCATGAAAAGTTCTTTTATTTAACATTTTAGTAAGTGCATCTAAACACCTATTAATATTATTCTTTTTTTTTTTGCAGCACTTCCTTAATATATATTGTTTCTTATTTCATTTTATCATGAGTCTAAGCAGTTCACCTAACTATCCTATAATCATTTTTCATGGACTAATTATACAAAACCTATAAAATCTTCACTGAGCACCAAAGTTTTTAATTATTTTGCCTGATCACTTATTACAATTATAGATAATGATCATCTTGAATCGGTTATATATCTTAGATATCTTCGCAGTAGTCATTATAAAATTTTACAGAATCGCAATAATAATAAATTTTACAAAATTTTGTGTAATTTTCTCACTTGGTGAATAAATCAAGTCGGAAAAACAAATTTATGCCATCTACACTTTGTAGCGTATCCGTTATTAGCTATGTCTTGTCGGAATTTGGACTTTTCTTCTCTTGTAGGGACCCTACTATTAATTGCAAATAAATCCTTCAAAGTTTCATATATGTGCATATTTTTCTTTAAATAAGTACCCTATTTGACCATTTTGCCCCTTAAATGATAATTTTGGTTTTAGGTTTTTTTTTTTTTATGATTTTATCTAATGGCAAAGCAATAAAAGATAATACATTTTGGAAATTTATTTGGAGTTTTAAGGGTTCAAGTTTAAATATCAGTAACCTAAGTATATATTGCGTAGATATAATAGATGTATTTGTAACTTACTATTTTTTCTTATGTCAGGAAATATTTGATGGAGTCAATAATAATTTTTTAACGCTTTGCTTATGAGATTTTTTTTTAACAATATATTATAGAACTGATTGAAAAAAGAAGATTCAGCAATGTTCCATCTCTTCTAAACTATAATGAAACTTACATGACCCTCACACGTAGGTTTCATGCTTTATCTTCTAAAAGAGGAGAAAACTTCTTTAAGAATGCCTAAATCATCCAATTCAAAGATGAAACCATCATGGACCCTTGCGTGTTTTATCTTTTGTCACTCCTTAATTTGCTCTCATTTGTCGCCGTGCTATGAAGCTATCATGCAAAAGTTAAATGAAGCTACGAAGTACAGATTATATACACTATCCAATAAATAGTTGACACGTGATCAAGGGCAGAGGTAGGACTAAGTTCTTGGTCTGACATGTATCTTGCTCATCTCTACTATCTACCCTAAAAATATGGAAAACAGTCAATATTACGACGGGCCATGCAATGTTAAATTCCAGAGTTGCTATAATTATATGCCAAGGTCATTTTTAGATGTGAGTTGAATATTTCAATTTAATATATCATTTTTAAAGCTTTCAAGTATAAATATGAAAGTAAAAATGAAGAAATACCATAAAAAAAAAAAAGTAAACTCTGATTTCTTCTATTACTAGAAAGAAAAAAAAAGCAATATTATAAATTTTTAAGTATTAAAATTTTGAAATATATAAATCTTATCTACTCAACCAGATAATAAACATCTAGATTCGTCTACTCCAGCTCTTTCGACAGATCCATTGTTTTAAAACGCAAAAATATTTTTACCAGGTAATTTGTATAATAAAAAATATTTCAAAGTATAAATTATATAATAATCCTTTATTTTTCATTATCTTTTTATTTAAATAATTCACTTTTTAGCTCTCCTGTTCAAGATCTCCAATTTTTTTTTTATTATTGAGTATTTCACTTTTTTTTTTCATTTATTTAAGGCTTTTATATTTTGAAAACGATTAAAATAAATTCCTCTATCATGGCTACTAATGATGTCACTAAAATTTTCAAATATGGCTTTATTTATTAACCCAAGTGCACCACATATATATACTATAATTGGTCCATGGTTTTGCAAGAAATTAGTTACTACAAAAGAACATGACGAAGACATTTTTTTCTAATCATTTTGAAAAGATCCGAGATATGAAAAAAAAAAAATCATTTGAATTTGAAAAGTATAGGGATATGAAAAAAAAATTAATCATTCTATCAATGGGCTTGTACCTAATAACATGAATATTAATATTTCAAGTAGAATAGATTAAGTTTGAATATTTATTTCCTATTGTAATAAAAAAAAAAACAATGAATCATTTTGAAAAGAATGGGGCTATGAACAAAACAATTAAACTTTAAATAAATCTTATACATCATAAATTTTAGTAATTGATTTTGTATAAAAAGATACTTTTATTATAGCATTCACGTTGCATAACGTTACTTTTCAATATATACATGCTACAAATTATGGAGCAAATTAAAAATAATAACACTTTTATAAAAAATATTGTCAATTAAAATTGAATGTAATGGCAGATCTTTCTGCAGTGTAATAGAAGATTTACTGGAGATGTATATAACTCATCATCAATTTAAAAGGGCAAAACTTATAATATAAGTAAAGATGAAACCTATGTAATTTTAGATATATAAATACACCGTCATGTTCTGTGCATGCTGACATCTGTCTCTCTCTATCGCTCTCTCTATCTCTCAGGTTCACTGTATGTTGGTACATCACGCTGCTCGTACCGATGGATTTTACTTTTCTCCACTAAGCACTCGACACGTCGTAAAGGAAAAGCTGGGAATATTTAAAGTTGTGATGTCTGACAGGGGAATCATAGTCAATCTTCTAACTAAATCTGAAACAAATCCCCAAACAACAAACATAAAAAGAAACTTACTGGGAGATCCAATGATAATAATAAATAATATAATATAATATAATATGTTGCTGTACACACCACCCTAAAACTCATTAATATCGTACTAACAGATGTCATCAAGCCATTGGCCTTGAGCATAAAACTTTTTGTGCAGTATTTTCTTGAAATTTTGAGAAGGGTTCTTTATGTGAATGCCTCTCTAGAGCAGTAATTAAGGAATCCGGAAAGGAAACATTTTTGTACCTTCAATAAACAGTATACATTTTGTAAAATAGCAAATGCATTCTTTTGAACTTCAAGGAACATCTATTACGGATAAATAGGCTCGGTTCAATCGCAAAAGTAAATTTTAAAATATGATTCGATTTAAAGATTTTTTGAATATTAAAAACCGAGTTCCATTCATTTTTATTCAAAGTTTGAATTATAATAGCTCGTTTACTTCATTAAATAAAATAAATAAATAATCTAATTAGAATTTTTAAAAAATATAATAAGAATGTAATACTTATTATTTTATTTAATTGAATTAATAAATAACATAAGAACAAACATATAATAAAACTTTAATAACTAAAATAACTTTGATTCATTTTTTTTTAAATAATTCTAAAGTAATAGATGGTGGAAATCGACTACGAAAGCGAAGGTAGTGGTAATAGTCAACAGCGACAATGATGGTCGTAGTCGATGGCAGTGGCGATAGCAATGGCAATGGCAATGGCAATGGCTTGGCAATGGCAATGATTGATAGTGATGACAATAGTTGGGGTAGTGACTTGGAGGGGGGTCGGGATTGTTATGACAACGATGATAGCAATAGCGGTAACGATGGCAGTGGATGGTAATGACAACAACGACGATAGTGGCAACGGCAATGATAATGGGTGATGGTGGTGGCAATAGTGTGATGGTAATGATGTTGGTAGCAATAATGGTGATAGTTAGTGGTGACAATGGTAATGACAGTAAGTAGTGGTGGGCCGTGGTAAATAGTAGTGATGATGGTAGTAGCGACGGTGGCGACAGTGGTGGTGGCGGTAATGGTCAATAGTAGTGATACCAATGGTGGTAGTAGTCATCGTTAAATTAATATGAGATTATTTTTGGAAAAAATATAAAATTTTATGAAGAATCGTAATTATTTATTTAAATTAATGAATCTCTATTATTTGATTTCATGTGATAAGTATTCCTAAAAAATTACAATTTGGAGACAAAGAACCAAGTAAATACTGTAATAAGGAATAAGGAGAAAATTGAATTCTAATTCCCCTCATGTGAATGAAACATAAGTAATTAACAAAACCATTTTTTTTTTTACTGAAAAATGTTAAATAATCAATGGAAATATTATACCGTTAGAGAAGTTCTCATGAGATCTTAAATTCAAGAGAAGAATAAAAAGATCCATCAATTGAGCTAGTGTTTTCAGATATCTATATAAGGTAAGGAAGTATGTTAAAGGAAAAAAAATATTTATTAAAATCTACAATGTAAAGATGGTAAAAAAAATAAATAAATAAAGCACTGTATATAGCAAGAGCATGTGAGTTATATCAAATCTTCCTATTGAATTAAAATTACGAGATGAAAAAAATAACCGTAGAGAGTTGAAAATTGTTATATTAATTATTGAGATAAGCTCATTTTTTATTTAGGTTTAACTCTTTAGGTTAAATGATAGAGTCTAAAGAGTTCAGTCTATATAGTGATAATTAAGGGAGATTTAATTTAATGGGCTCAGAATAGGAATTGTTGGGTGGGTCCGTTCGCCTCCAACCTTTCTTAAGTAAGGTCATGCACTTATAAGGAAGGCTACTATCTTTGGGCTTAATAGCTAGCTCATTTTGAATAACTATGAATCGAATAAGCTCCATCTTATCCGTTAATCATCTAAATGATCCGATAAATACTATTATGCGAAAAGCCTGTAAATACTCAGTATTTTCTTATCAGTTAAAGGTCTGAAAGAGATCAGAGAAATGATATTTCATTCTAAAAGCTTTGTTCTCTAAGATCAAATGACGTTTGGGTAAATAATTGATCTCATTTACTTAAACTTTAAAGTAAACACCTAAGGTCTTTTAAGACTACCTTGTTTATCACATGTATATTTAAGACACTGAAATTGTCTATTCCTCCTTCTTACCTTACTTTTACCTAATTATCTCTTTAGGTAACAGTCTTATTTTACTTTTTTGAAGTTATGTGTAGCGTTATTTATGTAATATGCACGTGACCACTACAATTAGACTCCTACTTCAATAGTAACTAATTATAAAAAAATGATAATTTTTTTGTATTTATATTTTTAATGAAAGAATGAAGGAGTTTGTATATTAAAGCTAATGGCTATGTTATTAATATAATATTGGGATAAGCTTTTATATTCTAATATGTTATTCCATTAGTTCTTCATTTTTTAAATTCTATATATATATATATATATATATTACATAAATAGTTGGTTTAACATTTTTTTTATTTGGTTTGATTCGTCTCCCTATACTAGTGTGATTTAATTTGATTTGATTTACTGTTTGATTTGATTTTATAGATATCCCTAACATCTATTAATATTTTCTATATGATGAAGTGAAGTTGTGCAACAATGAGTGATGCCGTGCAGACCATTATGATTTGTATCACATCACTTATCTATTATAATTTACACAAGATTTATGTTTTATATTTTGCTTTACTAACTTTCATATGTGATATGAAGAAAAAAGAAAATCTATGTGATCTTATGGTTGACAAAAAAAATTATTTAATTTTAGTTCCAAATGTTCCTAGGACCATTTATTTTAATTTTATTCATGTAAGTAGGAAGTAAATTCACGGTGGATTCTAATTCTATTCTCTCTCCTCAAGTCTTATACCCATTTGGCAACCCAGTAGGCTAGCCGTAGGCAGGAAATATTTTAAGCACTGTTTGATAGGAAACGACAGCCAAACAAGCACATTCTTCAAAGATAAATAAATGAGTAAACTATAAAAATATTTGTAGGTATAGATGGACTTTCAAATTCTCGAACAATTATTTTACATTCCTATAACTTTTAAAAATATTCAAATAATCTTGATCGTTCTTTTTTTTTTTTTTCGACCAAGTCCCAAACTGTTGTTTTAAGATCTCCTAAACAATATTTTGAAGATTATTTTTATGTTTTAAATTTCATAATAAGGTGAAGTCATACTTATCAATAGTTTATAGGCCTATGTTAATAATTTAGAATGTGTATTTACAATCACCGCTAGATAAAAACATAACTATATGCCTAACCTTTTTGTTTTATCTACTATATATTTCAATCTTGAACTTAGATACCTTAAACATTTTCTACAATCACAACAAAAGGAAAATAATATAACAATTTAAATAGTTAGAAACAAATTAGAAAAAAAAACACTTAAAAGTTAAAAGGAAAAACATAACACACTTATAGATCAAGGTAATTGGATGGTCTGGCTATTGAGCGCAATGGCTTTAGCCTCGAGTCATGGCCATATCTATCTTTTATGTTTAGGAGCAATGCAACTCGACTCCTAAGGCATTATACAAGGGTATGTAAGTGCATTGGCATCTTTTTTTTTTTTTTTTGGCCAAATTATAATATGTCCTCTAAACTATCAATCAAGTATAAATAGGTCTCTTAAACTTCTAAAGTACGATTTTATTTTCCTATAACTTTTGAAAATGTAGACTAACACTTACTTCCTAAAATCTTAAAATCATTGCTAATTGCGTAATTTTAACAAAGATTTTAAGATTCCAACAATTATATAGAATGATTTGCATATTTTTAATTGTTATGGACATACTAAGGTACATTTTGAGAGTTTATGAACGTTTATTTAATCAATCTAATAATACAGAAGTGTATCATAAATGAGAAAAGCCAAATATAACAAAAGTATATCATGGATGAAATGCATATTATTATTATTGTTGTTGTTATTTAACCTTATCAAAAGGAGTATACAATTAGACTAGCCCTTACCTAATCGGTCGATGCTCAAGATAGATGATTCCCTTATCAATACTACTCTATCTATTCCATCCCAAAGTGTTCAAAAGAAATTATAGGTTATCATCATAAAAGACCAAAAGTAACATGCTAAGTAAAGATAACATCCATGGACACAACCTTATATCGTAGTAGTTATGAAAAAATATAATCATGTTGTATCTTTGTGATCTTATAAGAATAAAAGACAATATTTCTATGGTTATATAGAGTTATGGAACATATGATGAAAAGGATATGAACAATTATTAAATTAAAGGATATAATTCAATAACTAAAATTGGGGTTCTACTTTTGAAAGCCTACAACCGGTATTACACATAGCTATGAGAGTTAAAAGAACATAATTGAAATAATTCATACGACATACAATCAAGTTCTATTAAATTGGAAGGATTGCTACAATCAAAATAAGCTTGTTATGACAATAATAAGAAATAAAAGCTCATATAGTAGAAGTTGATAGCATAAGTTCTATCAATTATATAGGATGCTTAGCCCTAAGATATTCTAATGTAGTTATTTTGCAATTAATTTGTTTCCTTTTATTTACTTGTGCTTTCCTTTACTGATGACTTGTTCATATTTTGATTTAATCATAGCATAAGCTTATTATGACAAGAATCACAAATAAATGCTTAGACAATAGAAGTTGATTGCAAGAGTTCTATTAAGTAGAAGCAAGAATAGATTAGAAACAAAAACAACAATAGAAATAGGAAAAAAAAAAACTACATATGAGTCAAAGGTTAAGTTCAAGCTAGAAGCTTCTTTACTTTTACCTAGACTCATGTTTAGTTCCAATCCTCTAGCTTGGGCTCTTGTCGTAAGACCATCATGAACCGAAACTTGATTTCCCTATTTGAAAAGCTTATGATTTCCAATTAGGTAAGCATTCTTAGATTTTTAATTCTTAAAATTATTACACTTTTGAACAATCTTGGCTAATTACTTAAAACCTCAATTCCCATCATCTCCTTTGAGTTGGAGAAGATTCGTCCTCAAATCTTACTTCCGCTCTAGCTTATGATGAACATTTGGAATCTTCTAGGGAGAGAGACTTTCTAAGGTTGTTAGGGCTCTCCTCTTCAACTTCGTCTCTTTTAACTTAAGTTAAACTTAGTTATATCAATGCAATATATTTTCCATCCTTTTCAAAAGAGTAAATGTTCTCGAAACCATCATATAATATCCTCCTATCACATAACCATGGACCACATAACAAAATGTGAGCAAAATCTATGACCATTACATCACTTATTACATCATCTTCATATTTACCAACAATTAAAGAAACCTTGCCTATTGGTTAACATGTATCATACATTTTTCCTCCAAAGTACTATAATGTATAAGGTTGAGGATGTGGTACTGCCTTTAATCCCCATACATGAACAAAGGTCATAGATGTTAAGCTGTGCAACTATTAATATAAATGATTAGAGAATAAGTCATTTTATTCACCAAACATTTGCTTTTTGTTTGTTGTTTTTAAGTTGTCTCATTTAAAAACAAGTAACATTAATTATCTTACACCTTCTTTCCTTAAATATATACAAGAATCCTTACTAGCTTCATATTCTATCATCTATTTCTCGTCTCTAACTATAACTCTTTCCCTTTCATCTTCATACTCAACTTCAAACTTTGGTATTTCACCTTTAATGACCATAACATGTCTATTCATTCATTTTGAAGTTAAATGTCCAAACTTAAATGCTTTATCACACTTACCCGACTCATCTTCCCCTTAAGTTGCTATTGCTTCCTCTCCAATTCTACATCTTTAAGTTTTCATTTAACCTTAGGCATTTCTTTATTATGTTGAACCTTTAGTTTAGAAGAAAACCCACATAACTTGACTTTACCTCTTTGGTTGTGTCTTTTTAACACATTAGCAATCTCATAGTTTAAACTTATGATTAACCCAACGATAGTCAACTCAACTAGTTCACTCTCCTTAGACTTGATAAGTAGAGTTTCATAGTCTTGTACATGATCTTCAATACTTACCCCTTACCTTAATAGCTTTAATCTCATAAATAGCTCTTGTTTGCAATATCATGGTATAAACTTCTTCTGAAGCAACCTTTTCATCATTACCCTAGTGGTAACCTCAAGTTCTCCATTATTCTTAATCTAAATCTTCAAATTTCCCATAATAAGGCAATGTACCTTATAAACTATAAGGTAGCTAGTATAAGTTTAGTACAATCGATATAATCATAGCATTCAAATAACCTCTCTACTAAATATTCCCAATCTAAATATTCATCAAATATATGATCTAATTAGAATTCTTCCTATCGACATATAATCTACTTTTATGCATAACGATGTACGGTTTTATCCTTTAGTATAGCAACTTTCCAATAGTTAACTTATCATAAGATTGACTTAGCTTAAGCAAGCTTAATTTTGGAGTTTCGACATACTCGAAGCCACTATACTGAAAAGTACCTCGTTGATAAAAGTTTCATCTCCTAATATTTAGGGTTTTACAATCCCATCCCCTATAAAACTAATGTTATCGTTTGTTTCATTCTATAGGTTTAAGACCACCACTATGTAGAGACTCCATGCTTCTGACTAGTAGACTGCCTTGATAATATCTGTAACAATCCAACAAAAACTCATCTTATCAAGTATTGTTTGCTTTAGCATGCAATGCAGCACAATTTTGCCTCTTATTACAGTAGCTTCCTAGGAAGTTACTCATCTTATGATTGACTTAGTCTTAGCACACTTAATAGAACTCTAAGCCACTACATCAAAAGACGTCTCATTACTTAAAATTTCATTACTTAATGTTTAAGGGATATTACAATAATGCCAATCAAATTGAGTAATTTTTAGTTTAACTATTACAGTCCTCTATCTATTGATTCCTTTTACCCATATGCTCTACACCAAAATCACTCCTCTTCCTTCAATCCATTAGCCTCTCTAAGGTTACCATTACCATTATAGTATCTTCCACCAGCACCCTGTCTATCATTTCCATTCAATCATTGTCTAAGATTCTCATTCATTATAGTCATTTGAGCATTCATGTTTTTTACAGTTTGCATCATAACTGTTTATGTATTAAAGAATCCTTAGAACATTTTTGTGAGATAGACATTTACCATTTATGTGATGCCTTTGTTGCATTATGTCTCTTAACATTATTCTTACCATCTCCTTGACCACTTTTAGTATGACATTAACACACTTGTCATCCATATTTAAATTAACAAAAACACAAAAAACGACCTCTTATCGTATCAATATGGTTAACTCATTGCACAACTTGAACCTTATCTATCTAAGGCTTTGAATTTAAGAAAGTTATGAGATTTAAAACTTATGAAGGAAGCACATGAACCTTTAACTCTCATACCAAATTATGACATGTTTAGAATTTGAATTAAACTCTAAGCATAACCTTGAAATGCAACAATTATGATAGATATAATCTTTTTGTACTTTTGTAAGTTTATAAGGATAAAAGAAACCATTTTAATGACTACTCTTAGTTTTATGGAAAAATATAAAAAGGACACAAACAATTATCAAGTTGGAGAATTTAATTTAATTATTGAATTGGGTTTTGACTTTCAAATACTACAATTAATATTATGCATGGCTTGTGAGAATTAAAAGGATTTAATTGAAATAGTTGATATTACATCAATTGAATTTAATTAAAGTGGAAGAATCATGACGATGAAAATATTAGATTTTGATTGAAAGATCAATAATAAACTCTTTCAATATTAAAGAAATGACTTTTTCCTAAAGGGAATAGTGATGCTCATAAAACTAGTGAATTCTCCCTTATTAGGGTTTATAAGGAATATTTTACACGTAATATGGATAAATCATTAGTAAAGGAAAGGAAAGCACACTTAAAAATGGAAGCAAGATGACTATATCTAATTATCTTAAGCTTCGTTAAAGTAAAATCTCTAAAAGCACTGTATACTTAAGTAAAAACTCTACTGGAAGCATAAGCTAGTAGAGAAGCTTCACTATGATGAGAATTAAAAAGAAAAAATCAAAATAGTATAAGCTTACTAGTAAAAGTTTTACTAATTGGATTAGCTCCTTGAGTAAGAGTAGGAACAAAACTATAAACATAATTAACAACAAAAGTGCAAACCAAATTAGAAACTACATATAAGTTAGACGTTAGGATTGATGAGAAGCTTTTTTACTATAGCTTGAAACTCGAGACTAGTTTCTAATATCATAGCTTAGGCTTAGGTCATAGGATCATTGTAAACCAGAACCTAACTTCCCTATTCAAAAAGCTTAAGATGTCTAATTAGGTAGGTGTTCTTAGACATGTAATTCCTTAAATTATTACACTTTTGAACAATCCAATTTGTTCCATGAGCCTCAACAACTACTTAAAACCTCGATTCCCATGAAGGAGTGCTCAAAAGAAACTATAGCTTACCATAAAAGATTAAAAGTAATATGTTGAGTAAATATCAATCAAATTGTGAGATAAGATCTAAAGGCAATAATGTTAGCAGTAATCTATTGGTTAAAGATCGATGGTTTTTTAATGGTGATGCAAATTTAAAGGAAAGTTTATGATCTACAATTTTATTTGCTTTCACTATAAGCAGAAGGGCTACATGATAATGAAGTACCAAACATGATAGAACTAGGGTTGCAATTGTCATGGTAAGGAAAAATCAATTTATGATGCAACAATTATTAAGCCAAAGGTTGTTACGATGTTGTTGGACTACGACAAACGGAGAAGATCCTCAAATTAGATTTGTCTTCTATTTGTATGATGTATGTGTATTTTAAGAGGTTGGTTTTGAACTTATCGATTTTGATAACAATTCTACGCATAAGATTACCTTTTCAGGTATAGGTAGATTTCGAATCAGTTTACATGATCAAATTCGTAATGTATCAATATTTAGGATGTGCATTTGAGTTATCTTGTGATTCATTACTCTTAGAATACTATATGATTCATGTTACTAAAGTACAACAATATGTAAATATATGAAAATTCCTTACCATGATTGATAGACTTTTAGTTTTACTAATTTATTTATACAAATGTTTTATATATATATATATATATATATATGGTCTTAGGAAAGAGTTTTTTTTGTATGTATACCAAAGTATAGAAATCCACCTATATTGGACCTTAGCCATGCTTTTTAAATATTACTTTTATAATTTAAAACAAAAACAAGAAATTTTCTCTTTTTGCTCTACATCTCCATGTTCTAACTTTCTCTTTATTCTTCTTCACATTTCATCTATCTATAATGTGGATTTTTATTAAGTTTTTCCTTGATTTTATTACGTTGTCTCAGCAATAGATACTATTAGATTCATCTCTTTCATTATAGAGAATTTAATTTCATATTTAGAAGATGTGTCATCATTATATTATATCTATTATTCGGACTCTTGAAATTCAATTCCAATTGCTTTGGTTTTAATTGGATTGAATTACAATACTTAGACCTGATCATTTCTTTTGACATAATTGTTTTGAAAAAGTAGATCTTCTTAAAGGATAGATTGCTTCTTCATTGGAAAAAATAAATAAATAATAAAATATTGCTACTTCATTAACTTAATTACAATATTTTCACTTTGAGGTCTCAACTTCTTATTTTAAAGCCTTCTCTTAATTTAGATGAAGTTTATAATTTGGTTATTCAATATAATTTTAGAGGTTGGATAGATACAAGGAAATTACGACTATTAATAATGCTTTTACAATAGCAAGCTTTAATAATTCATAATAGAAAACAAAAATGTGAGATGTTGTAATTACATTTATATGGTCATTTACAACAACAAATACTACCATAAATATCTATAATAAATCAGGTTTCATTTGATTATGAAAGTGATGATATTGTTTAGATAATAAAGATAAATTTCATAAGTAGTTTAAACAATGTAGAACTCAATGCTTTAGAATTAAATTTGTTAAGATGTTAATGCTTCATCTCTTGAGTTTGCTTAATATTTTCAATAATTCTAACATGATTAGCATCTCTTTTAGCTTTGGTTTGTGATCTTCTGTTTTGCATAATAGTTCCTTAGCTCCTTAGCTCCTTCTTATATGAACAACATGGTTAATATTTCCCCTTATATTTAACTCCAATCGTTGTTTGTTGAAATACTATCATGTACTTTTACTTATTGAATACTCAATTCAAAAGCTACTTTACACATAGCAAGTTTCAAACTTTTTTGTTTTTATTTTCTTATCGATATTTTTTTTCATTTACCTAATAAGTAGCTTCTTCAAGCTATACATAAATGATTAATTTTCTTAAATTATAATATGGATCTTGGTGATATGTAGTACATCTTCTTAGTTTAGTTTTAATCTCGACTTGTTTTAAAACTTGTTTTTTATGATACACACTTGTTATTATTCATAAAAGTTTTAGTTATATTTATGACTACATATAAAGAGTGATGTGTCACAACAAGAATAGATTCATATTATACTTCTTAGAGTAATCATTTGATATATTGTTGTTCAACCATGTCATTCTTTATACAAATATATATATATATATATATATTCTTAATAAGCTACTAGTTTCAAGTGGTATCATCATTGTCATCTATCTTTTGATTGAATGAATCATATACATAAACTAGATGAGTTCATTACTTATAATAAGTTTGATTGTTTTTTTTTTTTTTTCCATTAGTCAAACAACGGCAGTGTTTGTTTCCTTTTCATGTAAAAGATGAGACTTATGCTTTTGAGTTAATTTATATTGATAATTGGGGAATTATTGAGAACCACATATATTTTCTTTACCATTCCCATATCTATTAAAATGGTTTTAGCCCAACTTATTAAAAAAAAAAAAAATTATGACAAATAATAATGGCCTAAAGTTTATTTGATTTCTACTATTCTCATGGCATCATATATCAATGCTTTTGTGTTGAGATACCATAATAAATTGGTATAGTGGAGCCAAAACATCAACATTTGCTTACCATGGTTAAATCACTTTTATTTCAATCATCTATGTATTGTTAGAGAGAGATTATCTTAGTAGCTAGATTTGATTAATTGAGTTTCATGCCCTGTAGGGTTCTTGACCCTGTTTTAAGATGTATCAAAACCTATCCATATAAGGTTGTGGTATCTCAACACAAAAGCATTGATATATGAACTCTATGAAAACCTATCTCTATAAGGTTCTTTAAACCTTATAAAAACTTGTGCTCTATAGGGTTCTTGACCCTATTAAGTGGGCTTTTGGAAAGAGGTAAAACTTTATAAGATTTTGGAAAATGTAAGACCATATAAGGATAGGTTTAAGTTTCATAAAACTGGTCCCTAACCTATCTTGGTTATATCCTTAGTTTATGTGTCATGTTGTGTTATTTATTTTTTTCTAAAAAAATAAAATGATTAATATAGATAAGTGCTATGCCATGTGATCAACTCATTGCTTAAATACCCTATAGATATTTAGATTAAGGCTAACGATTCGTGTTATCGTGTTATGTGTCATGTTTGTGTCTAAATGGATTTGTGTAAGGAAAACCTCAATCATTACATGACCTATTTATTAATCGTGTTTGAATACTTAAATTTGTAACCTAACTTGTCTAATAAACGTATCTTATGCCGAGATAGGACTTGTTTATCGATTAAAAATTATAAAAAGATCTATAAGATACTTGTGCATGTATAAAGTAAAGGAATAATAATAATATTAAAATTTTACAAATGTAAATGTCATAAGGTTTTAGCACTTAATATAAAAAATATAACCTAAATAAAAGTTTTAGTGAAATAAAGTCCAACCAAATTATAAGAAATCCCATTGCATAAAATGACTTTAATCACCTCATCTATTTTAAGATGTATAAAAATCCTGACTATTAAAATCTTATTATCACAGTTCTATTATTTCTCATAAAACTTTGTCTGTTGACAATAAAAAAAAAAACAATTAAATTCTTATATATAAAAATGATTTATCATCTTCATAATCAATTTTCTCCACGTTAAAAATTACTTCTATAGATAGTTGTGATATGATACTATTTTACTATCTATATTCTATTTTTCTTATAAGAAAAACATCTAATTGTATCGCATTATAAAAAACATAAAAATAACATGGTACACTGTTTTCTTATAAGAAATTCTAATGGTTTCTAAATGATGTTCAATATTTTAATATCTCACTATCTTGGTACAATGAAACAAAAAAAAAGAAAGCTATAAAGATAAAGAACAAGTACATACTATTTTGACATGATTAAAATAATAAAAATAAAAGGTACCTAACTATATAGAGAATACGACTCAAGACTTCATACTTGCTTTGATAGTTGAGAAAAGATTTAAACGTAAGAGCTTATAAATATCAGATTAGAACGTACTTAATTTGTGATTGGAAGTTATAAGGAAAGAGAAAGAAAAAGAAGCTAAAGATAAAAGAAACCCTAGCAATTAAAAAAAGTTTGTATTTAACTAATTTAACAATAGCAATTGTCATGTAGAGTGGGAACTGAATCAAACTATGTACATTTTTGCTTGCTCTTTGCTAGAAGTAAAAGGAATAAGAGAAAATATAAATTTATTTATAGTAAAAATGTTCATAGGTTAAACTCATAACTTGTTTACAGGATTTGTTTAATAAACAGGTTTGAGTTAAACAGGTTCGTAAATGGGTATAGAACCCTGATTTAAACTTGGACACAAATTTAAATATGTTTAAGGGGGTATAATCAATTTGGATCTTATGGAGATTTTTTCGTACCCAAATTCATTTAAATCATGTCAGTATCGAAAGTTATCTCTTAGAAAGTATTTAGTATACATTTCGATCAACTTTTTATTATCTTTTTTTGGTTGAGTGAGTATGTATTACCATTGTGCTAGTTTCCAATTATGAAGTATGATTAAGTGACTTTACTCACATGAGACCTAATGCCTAAGTGATTTGTGTTCGAATTGACGAATGGAGTCATAAATTACGTGCCCTAATTCAGATAAGTTGATTTTAACGGGTCTTCTCGTGCTCGCATTAGGTTAGCCACCGGGTGAACTTTTTTTTTTCCGAACAATTTTTTTTTGGCCAATAATGACATCTACGATAGGAGCCATACGACCCACAAAGGAGACACAGAAAGGCATCCCATCCTTTTCAATTTTTTTTCCCCCACAAACAGTCTCTCTCTCTCTCTCTCTCTCCTATCTGGTGCCGCACATGCCCATTACTACTATTCGAGATATTAACCTAAAACCTACCCAGAAAATATAAAAGATGAGTATTTGCCCTAGCAGGAAGAGGAAAAAAGAAACAAACCCCTTACCATCTATAGCATAGATATATAGTTTCATTAAACCACCCCCCAAGTGCAGCAGGTGGAGAAGGCATTAAAAGCCATATAGTATATATAAACCCAGATGGGTAGAGGTAAAGTTGAGCTCAAAAGGATCGAGAACAAGATAAATCGACAGGTAACCTTTGCCAAGAGAAGAAATGGACTCCTCAAGAAGGCTTACGAGCTCTCTGTTTTATGTGATGCCGAGGTTGCTCTTATCATCTTCTCCAGCCGTGGCAAACTTTACGAGTTCTCTAGCATCTCCAAGTACGTACTTGTACCATACCATGCTCTACTATGATTATCTTTCGTGTTAGGGTTTCTGAACATTTCTGTTACAGCAATCTTCTAAATTAAAAACAACAACTGTGGTCGAACAGCTCATGATCATGGATGATGGCAGGAGCTGTCCACAATCCGGGTTAACTGACACGGAAAATGTACATAAAAAATGGGAAAAAAAAAGATCTTGCTTCTTTTAAAAGCCTAAATCATTTTTTCTTTTAAACCTTGTTTCCTATTTTATCATTTTTTGATGTGGTCAACCGCTACCTTCACTTTCTACTACTACTTAGACAATAATAACAACTTATGGTATCCATTTCCATGTTAATTGAAGATCGCCGGTTACTGCATCAGCACGAAATTACCCCTTTTTTAATTTTTTAACGTATACTTTTGGAAAATCTTAAAAACGTTAAATTTTCGCCAAACAAACACATCCTCTGTAATATTTTTCAGTTCAGATCTACTTTATCCTTTATTTTTCTTGTTGTTTCGAGATGGATCTCCAAAAATTACGTTTATATATTTTTGCTACAAATTTTTTTGCATCTTTAAATAAAACCTGTCCCTTTTGTTTTTCGAGAGAGCATCATGTTACAGTCTTTAAAAACTGGAACAAGGTTCTTGTTTCCGTTCGATTAAAAATGCTTACTTATTAGAGCAAGTTCAAAAATTAAAGATCCACCAATCTGATTAATTAAGATTCCATAGATTATAACTACTTTATATTCTTCATGGTGTAAACTGTATTATATTTAACTAATATTTCCAGGTAATTTTCTTTTTATAAGGAATCGCGTGGCATAAATCCGGCCGTGTATGTGATATTATTACTAAAATTTTCTGAAAATCTTCTTCATCATACTTGGAGTTTTATATTTTCTGATCTTCTACTAAATGTGTCCCTTATTTTTATTCAAATTATTCCTTGAAAATTTCCTTTATCTAACCTCGTCCGTACGTATCATCTTGTGTCCTAGACAGCAAAAGAAGGGGAAAAAGAAAAAAAGGGTCTTCAACCAATCTTTACTGACAAATAGGCAATATCCTATTTTTTAAGCGACTTATTTTTGGCATGACAAATGATAATGGGTATTGTTATTTGTTCTTCGATCACTAAGAATTTCTTCTTCTCCACCATCATGCTCTTTCTTCTAATTTTTCCTCTTTTTTTGTTTTTTTTTTTTAATAAAATTATTTTGGAAGTCTATAAAACCTAAGTAGCTAGAAATATGTACTTTTACGTTCGATAGGTCTTATGAATGTTTTAGGTGTCTTTATTTTGTAGGAGTATAGCTGAACAGAACTATGAAAAGTTCTCCGGAAAAACAGCGAAGTATATACCTATACATCGATATATATGTATATATATGGTTGTTCAATCTTCTCAATCACGTTTTGAAATGAGTGAAAAGTGTAGCATTTTGAGGATGAAAGAATGGTATATATTTCACACCTTAAAATTAATTTACTACTTTTAGATCTGTATTTTCCTCTCTCACTTTTGAGAAAATTAATTGTATTCCAAAGGAATTTGATATACACTAAGTTCATGGAGGCTATTGTAAATATAATAACCAAAAACCAAAACAGTTTAAACAATTGTACCCTGTATCAGAGGCCAACTCTGTGTATAAGCTTTAATTCCACTACATATATATGTGTATGTATGTATATATAATATCATTACTAGGGCATCGCTGGACGCTATAGGCCAAGAAATTAGTATTATCATAAGTGGATGAAGAAATACATGATAAATTGTGTGATAAATCATTTTCCTTTAGCCGCTTTCTTATCATCAAATTTAGGTTTATAATAGTTGCCTTCATATACTTCGTTTTCTCCGACAATTTCAAAACACCGTATATTTGGTATGTGGAATTATTTAGACTGAAATTAAATAGCAGTTTTTTTCGATGAAATGAAATAACATTCTTTTTATTATGGTCCCAATAAATTACATGTATGCATACACATGCATAAGCAAACACTCATATGGCAAGCGTACTCACAGCACATGTATGTATATCGTTCATAATGACATTTCAAATATCCAATTTCCTCATTTGCATATCATAAAATCGTTTTTTTTTTTATTTATGTGATTTATTTTTAGGAGCAAAAAATTGAAATCAAGATACCTTATTGTGATACCATATAGTAATGCTGAAGTATATACTAGTTTATAACACAATGGAATTTGCCATATTCATAATTATACTAATAGCGAATAATTATGATAAATGTTAATTATCAGAGTGAATTCAAAACAGTAATTTTGATATATATTGTAAGCCATACTTTTTACAATTATCAAGTGCAGAATATATGATATATTCGTGATACTTTTAGAGTATCCTTCATTCGTATGTAACTGATACTTTATGATCCATATTAAATACATATGATATCATTGGAAAACTGGATGATGGTAATTGTATTTTATGATAAATATTCAGTTAGAAATTAAAGGTTTGTACATGTTATAGCTAATAATTCTATAGTATTATCTTAATTTCTAAAGAGATATACAATACACTAGTAATGTGCAAATGCAATTATTCGTTTGTTCATAAAAAAAATTCCTACTACTAATATTAAATAATGAATTTTAACCTAATGTTAAAATGTTTAAATAATGATTAATAAGGTATCATATTATGGGAGCTATAATTTGTCAGTTTATATACTATAAGTTGTAAAATGCATCTCTAATGCATAGTCCCCTTGAAAGCTATAAATTTTGTAGATTTTTCATTTGAATTCTTTACATTTCGCAAGTGTTGGTCGAGTATTGAGCTATTCCTTTCTAAACCTTCTGTGTCATTGATAACAAAATAAGCCATGACTTCTGATGTAATTAAGTGATTTTCTACACATAACTTACATATGATATATAATTTGCCGTCTATGTAGTCCCTCACAAGAAATAGGTCTCTTAGACTCAACGCTCACCAAATTATATAGCTTTCATTAACAATCGATTCTCAAACATCTGTTGAAAAGTTTTAAAAATAAATTTTTCACGTTTTGAAGATTGATTAAACATTTGTAAGCAATTAATTATATGAAATTTGAAGGTTTTCTTCCCATAATCTTCTAACAAAATGCTTCAAAGGCACTCATTATCAATTTTCTATCATGTATACTGGTTAGCGTTTGGTCAAGTTAAACACTTGATGACATGCACCAAGTGGAAGCAAATCATGCTAAGAAAGCGAAAATCATGCACAGATGAAGCCATTTAATTACCCTGTAATTGTAGAAGAGTGCATGGATCCTTTTAATTAAAACAATGTCACATTCATTTTCAATAACATCTAGAGGAGTCAAAGGGCCAGTATAAAAAGCATTATTTAAATTTCGGTTATCTTTGTTTATTATTTATTTTTTTTGATAGTTGAAGTGTAAGTTTGATAATCATACTAAATAAAAGTTCTGCTTGTCGTACTTCATAGTTGCTGATTTTCGTATTTAGTTGAACTTATATGTTAAATTTGGTACCTCTATCATTTTTACAATGATTGTTTAATAGACATTTATTATTCGAAGAATACAAGTGTAAACTATATGAAAAATAAGATAGTAATCGATAAGTTAAAGTATGATTGAATATGGCATTCACTAACTTCTATCAAAGTGAAAAAGAATACTCAAACTTCAGCTAATGATCTCGATGTCATCCCTGAACGAGTGTTATTCCTTAATCCTGGTATGTAACAAGTAGGCATTAGACATATCAGACATATATCTAACGGTGGAAGGTCATGGTAGTGTTAGGCAACAAATGGTGGTGGTGGTTGTTAACAATGATAAAAGAACTTTTACTGATGATGAAAAAAAATGACCATTTTTAAAAGAAGAAATTATTTTACTAATCATTAGTCTAATGGATTAACTATGGGCCCTTAGCTGCAATGTCTATATACTTGATTATTAGGGTAATTTAGAAATGCAAATTCTACTACTGAAAAAGGTCTGGAAACATTTGTTGCATAAAACAAATGCACCCTCATATGGTATTATTTTTACAACGAAACAAGAAATTTAAATGCACTGCACTTTTAAGCAAGACGATCAATAGATATGCATATAAAGGTATGATAAAATATCTAATAGTATATATATATATATATGTATGTATGTATGTATGTATGTATGTATGTGTTTTGGTGTGTGTGTTGTATGTGCATGAGCCCCGTTTAAAATGATGAAATCCATGCTTGAAAAGACTTCCTTTGTGTTACTGCATCGATTTTTCCCTTAAGATTTTCCCACAAATCAATTGTGATGTAGCATGACAAAAACGCTGGAGAGGTACCAAAGGTGCAGTTATAGTGTTGGAGAAGTTGGTTCATCTTCCAATGACATGCAGGTAACACTAGTTTCATATTTTAAAATTCTTCTTTCCTGAATTTTCAAGCTACATTTGCATGTTCAATGGTTCTGCGTCTCTTCCTAATAAAAAACCTCACTTCATTTTAATTACGTAGTAATTATGAAGATAATAAATCTGTAAGATTGCTTCGTTTTTCCCTCCAGAGCGCTACTAGTTTTGTTATTTGTTTTTCATTTTGGTTAACACGGTTCGATGTTCCTAGTTACCGATGGAGCCTGTTATGTGAATTTGACAACTTTCCAATTTTTTCCAAGCAGACCAGCTATCAGGAATACGTGAGGCTCAAAGCCAGAGTTGATACTTTGCAGCGTACACAAAGGTATTAATTACAAATGAATTACGGTCATAAGTTTTCGATCTCTTAAAAATGAAGAAACGTATTTGGATGATCCCCATTTACATTTTCTTTTTCTCAGTTTTCATTTCGTGTATATCATGGAAATGTAACCATAATGAGACAAAATGTGACAGAAAAGATTTAACAGATGTAACTTTGTGTTCTTACAGGAGTCTTTTGGGTGAAGATTTAGGGGAGCTGGGCACTAAAGAGCTCGAGCAGCTGGAGCGTCAGCTTGATTCGTCTTTGAGGAAAATTAGGTCTACTAGGGTACGTGCACCTTTCCTCTGTGGTTCATTAATCTACGTAGGAAGCGAGTGTGTTTGTTTCACAGAAACAGTTTTCCCGACCACGCTTGCTATAATCAACGTTTTAGATTCATAAAACATCATCCTATGGATCTTTGAGTGCTTGTGGTTATACGGTGATTTCTAGAAAACAAGTAATGTTGAGAGACGAGGTGATAGTTAATGACTGCCTAGGATGGATAGTAATTATGAAAATGTTAATTTAAAATGAGAAAATTGTCTTTAATTAACAATTTTCTTTCGACATTAACCACTAGTATTAGCGAGTAATTGTCACATAAGTATCTAGAATGTCTTAAGTGAAATAAACACGTTTCTTCTTGAATCTACTAGCTAAATCAACCATACATCTTGGAAAAGTTGACAAATGACTTATTTTATTTGAAAAACTATCAAGGGTGGTCACAATAGCTTCCATATATTCACCACCGTGTTATTCTATTAAGGTCATCCTGCATTCTAATAGCTATCTATAGCTAGTGAAAAGCTTCATTGGGTATTGCTTGCAATACATGGTAGTGATAACAAGTAGTTTATAATAAAATATAAAAGTAAATCCTCTTAATTTACATTTTTTTCAATTTCTTTTAATTTACAAATCAACACTTAAAATTAATAGAAATTTGAACAACTTAAAAACATTATTGCGATATTATTTATTTTCTTATAATATTAACAATTGATTATACGTTGGCATGATCTTGAAGGGATATTTTAAAGAAAAATTGAGAAATACAAATTTAGGTGATCCCAAATCCAAAAAATACTATATATTTATATAATCATGCGTCTCCATCCTATTCTTACTTTCCCACCACTTACATGTGTGTGTATATATTATATATATATAAGGTAGAAAAAACAAGAATGCAAAAGATTTTTCTTGCTTACAATTACACCGCCGAGACACAGTTCATAGGTTGGCTAGTTTGCTTATTATCTTGAGGCTAATCTTCAGTTCATGCTTTCAATCCCTGAGATTTTCCTTGCTTAATAGCGAGCAACCCTTATGGTCAAGTAAGTGCAATATGAGTCTCAAATGCTTTGGTAATTATCCAATCGAATCCTAAACGTTTTGGTTTACAAGATTATGATTTTATTTCTTATTTGTTTGTTCCTTTTCCATTTTGCTAATTTCGGTGTGCTTGTCGCAAGCCGTTTCTATAGATTGAATATTGAGAACTCAATTTAAATGATGAAAAAGTTAAAGAAATTTGTAGTATCAAGAGCTTGAAGATTTATAACTATTTCACTGATTCGTTTAAAGATGCCATGCAATCCAGGAGCTGGAATACTTCATTAATGGAAAAGCTAAATGAGGATCAAGTGAACTTATTGAACTTCACTTTAAGCGATGAAGACATTAAATTGACTTCTTTCTCCTAAGCAAATGGGGAATAGACAAGTTTTAGCTAAGGTTTTCAAAATGGTATAGCATATAACTGGGCTCAACTTGGTTCTTATTGTCAAGGAGCTTCCCACTCAGGGTTTTCTATCAGAAGAGGCAAATAACACTACTATATCTCTTGTTCCTGAGGTTGCTAATCACTCTAAATTAGTAGATTTCAAGCCCATCTGTTTGCTATAAGGTTTTATACAAAGCCATTTCTGAACTGCTCGCTTTTAGGCTTAAAGAAGCCCCCCCCCCCTCTCTTGTTAAGAAACAACGATACTCATTCGTTTTGGGTGGAAGAATTTCTGATAATTTCTTTGTTTCTCAAGAATTGGTCCTCGAATATCATTTGAACCAAGAATCTCCAAATGTGCTATCAAGATTGATATCATGAAGATATCGGAGTTTCTTGAACAACCTCCCTATCTTTAAATATAGTTTTCCATTACATTTTAGGCGTCTCATGTCCTAACGTATCTCAACAAGAAAACTCCCCCTTAATCTAAAATGTGATCTAATGTGTGTTTTTTTTTTTTTTTTTTTTTTTTTTTTTAAGACCTTCACCAAGGAAAATCCAATCTCCCGTTGTTTTTTTTCAGCAGTGGAGATATTTTCTGGAATTATGTGACACTTAGAAAGATCGCTACATTTCTGTATTGCATTGGAGATGCAAAGAGGAAAAACATACTCATCTTTGCTTCATCGATGATTTGATGATCTTATTATTATTATTATCATTATGATTATTATTATTATTAAGGAAACACCCAGTTTATTGTCCTCGTCCATCCTGCTCTATTGGCTTTCCTAAAGGTACGCTTGTTATGTGTATATGGGTGTGCCCCTTATCTTAATAAAGCTTAAGAGGGCAGATGATGATGCCCTTGTAACTAGAGTATCGGTACGCCTCAATTTATGCACGAGTAAGTTCCTTTTTTATGCTGGTAGACTCCAACTTATCAAATCTACTATTTTTTTCAATGTAACTTTATTGGGCTCTTGTCTTGGTAATACCTAAGAAGGTAGTAAAACAAATCGAGGGTTTGATGCAAAATTTCTTGTGGAGAGGACGACCACACATCTCAACCAAGGTGAAAGGGTGGAAATTATTTGTTCTTCTATAGGTCAAAGCAGTCTTGGAGTCCCCACACTTGATTTATGAAACAAGGAGGCCCAACTAAAACACATTTGAAACTTATAATGGAAGTCTTGGGGGATTATGCGTTGATTGGGTTCATAGTATATTCCTAGAGGGCAACAGCTTTCAGACTGTCAGATGCCCCTCATTGTGCTCTTGAACTTGGCATAAACTGCTTAAATTGAGTCAACTAGAGCATGTATGGTTCCATTAGGTGGTTGGTGATCTTATGGGCTAATCTCTGGCTCCCATTTAGCCCTCTTTAAGTTGCAAATTTAGGGCTCCCGTTGAATGCTCGGTTATGTTCTTCAATCAAGGATAACTCCTAGGTGTTTCCTCAAGGACATTTATTGCATTCCTTCATCAATTTAGCCCAATCATACCCAAATTGATGCGTTCAGCCTATTCTCCATAAGAGCACCTACGATGTCATATAAGCAATTGACAGAGGCTAAATTGGTACTTTCTTGTCCAGTGTAAGAAGTACTTGCCACCACATAGTTTCATATACTCTAGATGATTTGAAATAGAAGCTTAATAGATAAGCCTTATTAAAAAAAAGAAAATTTAGTAATACTATCACGTTATGTAAATCAATATCAAATAAAGGTATATACTTTTTAAAAAAATATCGATTATATTTTCACTTGTCAAAATAGCCATCAATACCATTAAATCTTTTCTCGTATTAAGGTTTTGAGACTCCTGAACACCTATTTTTTGAGTGTTCTCATTCGTCACTAGTTTAGCAACATGTCACTTCTTCCTTTGCGTTGCCTTGCTTCTTAATCTTCTTGGCGAGGCGTTCTGTTAGACCTAATTCATCGCATAACTCTGAACTTACCACGACATGGAAATCAGCTCTTATCACTGCCGTTTTTCTGTGTGTTTTGGACATTCGGAAATGCCATGTTGCTGAGGACACCCGTCCTTGCCCTTAGTTACCTAGCTTGGCAAATCATCATGAGCTTTAACCTTTTTCCCTTGCATCGTCATGAGTGGTTCTTAACCCAAGGGGTTACACCTTTGAAACGTATTCATAACAATTTCTATGAGATCTTAGCTCAAAACCCACTATCGACACTTTTTGGGCATAATTGTAGTACGAGCTGTTTTCACTTACAAGGTAATTTATGCGTCTAAAGATAACTAATCATAATATCACTATACTCTTCGTTATTAAGGGGGGAACAAAAATCTTGAGTGGCTTTTTCTAGTTTATATGTATATTTTGGAATTTTAGTAGTCTATTTCTTGCATAGAGTTGCTGTAATCTTTCTTCTGTTAATGAAAATTTTTCATTTATAGAAAAGCAAAAAATTCGTAGCTAAAACTAATGAAAATGCATGTTTCTGGCCTTAAACATTGAAAAGGTGATTTTACTTAATAAAAAATAGACGCATTTACCTTGATGCACTTTAACAGTGATTGTATCCCTGGTTACTGAAAATAGATTTCGTAATTTCTTTCCTTAAAAATCATCTATATTAGAGTCACATGTGATATTCCCATCGTTTATAGTTTACAATAATAAAAGTGAAAACTTCCATAGGAGTGCAAAGATGTAAAGATATATTTATTAATGCTTTTGAATATAAACAAAAATATCATTATCGATTTTTTTTTTTCAGTTATTAAAATTTTTCTTTACATATCATAATGTGACAAAGATGAGGAAAATTTACTCATATATCTATGTGTGTGTGCGTTAGAATTTACTATTTATTTTGAACAAGAGATTAAAAACAAAAAAATTATATACTCTAATTCATTCTATGTAATATGTTATTTGGGTACTTTATTTCTTTAATTGTCTATTCTTCATATTATTAGTGATAAAGTATTTTGACGTTATATTTCTTGTTTCTTTAATGTTCTCATTTCTCTTCTCAAGTTAGCTGAGACGAAATGGTGAGACGAAGTACCAATATGGGAAGATTTGAGACAAGTGATTCTTTAAACCTCTTTTTTAGCCATATATATGCGGTTCTTCTTTAAAAGTCAAGACATGTTTAATATTAAAATATAAATATATACAGCGCTGTCATAACAAAAGAGAAAAACAAAAACGTTATAGAATGCAGATTTGTTTAATATTTCGATTATTTTTATGGAGTAAGGAACAGTTGAATTTAGGGGTGGTGGTGGTGGAGAGGCGGAATGTTAAAATTCTTATTGAAAATTTTTGTTTATTATTTTAATTATAGTATACATATAACGATTTTGTTAACAAATGTACTTGCGGCATTTTCTAATATTTAATAGAAGGAAATTTTAAATTTAGTTATGAAATAATTAGAGGTGTTATTGTATTTCGAAAAAGATCTAAGGAAATAAAATTTCTACCTTTTCATGAGGTATATATATTGATTGAAATTTATTAATCATTTGAAAAATTAAATATATAAAATTGTGTAAATTTCATGATCCACAAAAATATATAACAAAAAGTTATATTTAATATACTTATAAATAGGATAAAAAGAATGATACAATAATAATATAAAAATTAATATTATATAATTTTTAAATGATTACTTTGTGAGATTGTTTAATTAGTAATTCTATGAGAAAAGGTTTCACTTTCAATGCAAGTATTTAGAGAATTGGTTATTAATTAAATCTATTAATCTTAGTAGTTCTAATTCTGAAAAAAAAAAAAAACTTGTAGTACATTAAATAATATCACCATTGGTATTTACAAATATTTTATGTAGTAGAATTGAAAAACTTATAGCATTGACTATATAATTATTTACTTATGGTATAGTTATACAAGGATAAATAACATTTAATGAGAATTTATTTAATTAGTCATTATTCTTTTGTGAGAGATTTAATTTTATTATTTATTATTAAAAAAAGGAAGAGAAAATGAAAAGCACTTATTAAGAGACATACAATAAATATAGCATAAAAAAGTAAAATCGCTCTATGGGGAATTGAACCAATGATTTAAAGTGTGGAAAACAAACACTTGACCACTTATGAATTTATATTATTATGATAATTTTTGCTATTTAAAATATATATTTAATATTGATTTCTTTTCTTTTTGGCAAATTGTATTAATTATTTTTACACTAGTTTGGAGGGGTTAGGGCCCCTTTCGGCCTCCCTCTAGATCCGTTTATGTAAACAAATTGGATAGAGTATAAAGTTTAAAAAAAAATTTAAAAGTACTAACACACCACGTATTTTAATAAATGGAAGGTAAGTACTAACAAAATTCTAATACATGAAAATAAAATACGTTTTCACTAATATGTATATGAATATTATTGTTACTTTGGCAAAAAAGAAGAAATACCATTAGTACTTACTTACCACTTACTAAAATATATAGTATTGAAGTACCATTGAATTATTTTTGATGAAGTTTTACTGTATCCTACCATGCGGCACTAACTGGGTACAAGTTATCTATGGAACTTATAAACATTTTTTCTATCTTCCCATAAATTTTAATTTTACATATTTGTTTATAGTAAATTCTTCTTATATTTTTTCTTTTTCATATTAAAAAATTGTTTTTTAGATACTATATGGAACCATAATGCGTAATGATACCTTTTATTAGTGAAACAATTAAATAACATACACATGAGAGTATATACACAAAGAAAAAGAAGACATAAGTTCTTTAAAACTAAAAATAAATATTATCTCTTAAAATTTAAGGTCATCATTTTTACGTTTGGATTATTAACTTTGGGTTTAGAGTTTGTATTAGGTTCGAATTGTATTTTCAATATCAATAAAATATTATTTTCATTCTTATAGTTTTGTTAGAAAATATAAGATCTTTTTCATTCATTAATCTATATTATATTATTTAATAAATTTTAAAAGATAAATACACGATACCTTAAAATTTGCATGTAAGGTGGGTATAGGATATGAAGTCCATTATCCTTATATTCTATCTTGTATAAGTAGGTTTTGAAAAGTTATTATTTAGAATCTATCCTCTAACTTTTAATATATACTTAAAACTTATTTGGGTACAAGCTCCTATGCTACACAATAGTGTTATCCCATCATTACTAGTTGATTCCATTTTAAAAGAGAAAAGTAATTCAAGTGATCAAGAAAAGACTTCGCAAGACTTCACTAAAAACAATATATTATGTAAATTATAAAGTGATAAGTAACAACAAATTAAAATTTAAAATAAGAGTATTTATGATCATCTACAATAGTTATCTATCATGATAAATAAAATGTTAATATTTTATTAAAACCTTCGTAATTTTGAGTTTAGTATAGATTACTTTAGTTTTTGTTTTTAAGCTTTTATGAATTAATAAATAACCCTCATAACTATTTTTAACTTTAATTTTAATATGTAAATATTTTTATTTATAAAAATTAAGAATTAAAAATTATATTTTAAAAGTTTAGAGAGAAAATTCATATTAAAGTAAAAAATTTAGAAGGATCCTATATAATTTTCTCCTTTTATATATTCTGTCTAGCAATAAACAACATATTTCGTACTAGAGTTTCAATCGGGCTGTTTTTCTATGCATTGATGCTGCTTTGCATGATTAGTCTTCTGATTTCACTGGAAGTGAACGCATGTGATCTTTTTTATTTTTGGCTAAGCCTATAACTGGAGTCTTTGATTACAACATGAGAATTAGTTGTTTCGCACATTTTACGATGTTGATTTCTTTTGTTTTTTTCTTGGCAAAATTTGTAGACACAGTGTATGCTGGATCAGTTGGCAGAACTCCATAAAAAGGTATAAAATCCGAATATCCTTTCACGTCACATTAAGCGTATCAAATCAACTTGAAGTTTTGATCCAAATTGATTTGCAGGAAGAAATGTTAATCGAAACAAATAGAGCTCTCAGGAGAAAGGTACGAAACACGTATCCATTGCCGAAATTTCCCAAGTAAAATGGCCATCAATTGTTAATACACGGTCAATTGAAAAATAGGCAAATTCCAAGTATAATCTTAAAATATTGGTCAAATGTGAAACATCTATAAACTTTTAAAATATAATTTTACTTTTCATAATTATTAAAAATATTTAAATACGTTATAAACTATCATTAAATCTTATAACTTTTGATATTTTAGTAACAAGTTAAAGGTTATTTGTATATTTTTGAAAGTAGTATGAAGGTGAGGTTACACTTCAAAAATTTGGTGGTTTATGTACACTTTCCAAATAGTTTAGGAGTTGATTTATAAATATCCCAAAAAAAAAAAATTTTCTATCTTTTTATATATTAATATTTTTAAGTGTGATTAGTCTTGAAAAATGTAATTTTTTTTCCTTTTTATTTTTTCTCTCTTTCTAACACCAACTAGTCCTTTTATTAAAATGTAAAAAGTAAAAATACAATAAAGAGCATGGACCTTAGCTTGTTATATATACTTTATCTGCATTTAGATTGATTTTTAATTAGAAAAAAAAATTTAGAAAAAGAAAAAGAAAAAGTCGAACATATATTCTGTCTCATAATTTATGGGAAACTTTAGAGGAAAGAAAGATAAGCATATATATTATAATTGAAGTTCATCTACAAATGCAAGTCCTCTCTTGCAATCTCTTGTTGAAATTATTACTGTATCAAACCTACGGACAATTGACAACTCAAGAGATTGGGAACCAAGTCATGATGGAACTTCTATATGTGCCTGCAAGTTCGTGTAAGTGACTGTACATGAACAGTAATATATGCATATATGCGTGTAGAAACTTACAGCTGCCGGGATACTACAAGCGTGTGTTTCAATGATTAAAACATCCGCCTGCATAATTTAAGAAATGCGTTTTTTTTTTTTTTTTAATTATAGAAAGTGAGATAAATAAAGTCTTTTTTTCTTCTAAATGGTCAAGTTTCGAACGTGTGTACGGCTTCTTCTTTTTTTTTTTTTTAATTACAGAAAGCGAGATAAAGAAATTCTTTTCTTCTTTTAAATGGTTAATTTCTGAATGAGTGTGGCCCTACCCTCGTTAAAAACTCACATTCGTCGGATAAAAATGCTTGGGTTTTGTAAAAGTTTCCTCTTTAGGGTTAGGTCCCGTGGATATGTGTAGAGTTATTGTATATTAATACTCACTTTGTGGTGTAATTTGCAGTTAGAAGAAAGCCATGCTGCACTTGGTGCACAATGGGGAGCTGAGGATAATAACATCCCATTCATTCCTCAGCATAACCCGCATTCACAAGGGATTTTCGAGCCGATGCATTGCGATAGTACCCTCCAAATTGGGTAACTTCCTCTTTCTTATCCATATCATTTATAAGTTATACGAGAGGCTGATTTCATGAAGAACGTGTATGTAATGTATAGGGAGTTTGGTTTTCTGTCCTTACCATAGACGTCGGATACCTTTAGATACCTCTAAGTCTTGACATATGAAAACAGTGGAAATTTTGGAAACGTTATATAATTTATTATTGTGTATGTAACCATTAGACATGACAACTTCATGGTTAGATGAAAATTGCAATCTCAATACACTCACCGATATTTGGTTTTTATAATATAAAAGATTTATAATTTAGTATAGTATGGTTTACAAAATGGACATGGTTCATAAAAAGGTCTCTCTATGGGAGAGAGAGAGAGAGAGGAAAAAACACAAACTTTTTTTTTTTTTTTGTATGTCAGGTGGTAGAAAAGTCTTGTCACTAAAAAATGCATGTCTTCTTAAAAACGGGTTGAAATAGGTCATGCTGTTTTATGCTGCTTATAACTAAACCCTACCTTTTATGTCCAATCAGTTCGCTAAAATAGATGGTTAGTGAACTAGAAAAGTGTATGAAGATGCCCTGAATTATATCTTCATTTTGCAGGTTTAACCCAATGACGACGGAGCGAGCAAACGTGCCAACCTCATCCCCAAGTGGGAATGGATTTATGCCGGGGTGGTTGCTTTGAGATGAGTTGGTTACTGCAAAACCCAGGAGGAATCGGTACTTATTTCCTTTTGATGGTCACCATCCCTTGACATTGCCTATCATGTGTCGCTGGTACTGCTACAAAGAAATTGAATAATTAAGCTAATAATTAAGCTGATTAAAACTTGGGCTTGTTGTTCTCTAATGTTGTAAGTATAATAATATTACCATCCACTGTACTCTTGACTTGCTGAATCAAATGTATTGTGTGTCTATTATTATAAGTCACGTCTAATGTTGAATACAATACTCTCATACGTGAAGTTGTTTTTTAATGTTGAGGGTTGTGCTGTGCCAATGTTGGGAACATGAACATAAATATATACGAGATGAGTCCATGTATGACTTTTTATTTCTAAAGTTTTTATTTCTCAAAATTCCCTTAATGACACGAGATATTTTAAAAATTTAGATTTACAACGTTAAGAAATATAGACTTTAGATGATTCATTTCTTAATAGTAGTAGTAACTCAAATAGATCGCATTTATGTTTTATTTTGTATTAAAATCGTATCGAGTATTAAAAGTGTATAAAATTGAATAATGATTATAAAACATTTGTTTATATAATGATAATGTAGATTGGTATTATAGTAATATTTATCGTATAGTACGTCATATTGATTCATATTTGGGCCGAAGCTGTTGGCCTATCTCTGCATCCATCTGTAATTCTAATAAATCGGACGGGGTCATGATATATCTCTGTCCATGCTACTAATTATGCCACTAACGACTTGTTTATCTCTTCTTTTCACTTTTGGCATCTAATACTGTCATTTTAACCTAGGTTTGTTTGATCTTTTGGGGTTCCTTATTATACCAATAAATAGATATGATTTGACCCGGTTAACCGCGGGGATAACATAATTTATTTTTAAACTTTTGATTCTTTAAATTCGTAACTTTTATGAGTCTGTGTATGTTGGTTTAAGGATTTATTTATTTATTTCTTCCTTTTCCATCGAGACAAGGTAACTTTATTGATTAAATGTTAAATGAAGAGTACATCAATGTCAATCTAACCCGAAGAAATTATTGGTGAAAAGGCTAATCTGGAACTTCTTGGTCCTCCTTACTAAATGAACTGCTGGTTTGTTATGCAACCAAAAAGTACCACACGTTTTAAGTTCACTGGATAGTGTAGAAGACATCCCAGCATGGTTTATAAACATTCAAGATCCATTTTTGAACGAGAAATAAGGCTACTACCACAGGCGCATCAATCTTGTAATTCTCTTATTTATTTTCCTGCACAAAGTCGAAGACTCTTCTCCAACGCCAAAAGCTTTACTGCTTCAATTTTTATGTAGCGGTAAACTAATTCCCATAAGCAAAAACAATCAAACTATTCGAGTCTCTGAAAACCCCATCCATGATGCGCGATCCCCGCCAAGCGAGACATCCATGCCCTTTAAAAATATCTTATAATATCATTATAATGTCATACCTATTAATATTTTGTGGGAATAACTTTAAAAAACTTAAAAGAAAATAACTTTAGAGATCCAAATTTGTCTTAGCTTTATAGCCTCTCTATGAAGACACTTAGCCCACCACCATGACACCAATTGAAGAAAATTGCTAAAACTTGTGAATGTAACTATTAAAATCATGAGTGGACTATACAATTCTATTAGTTTATAATTTTATGATATTTTTCCTAATTAAAATGGATACAAAATAATTTCTGTGTGAACTTTTAGTTAGATCATGAATTTTAATATACCATTCTATAAATTTATGATTTTACTAGTTTTATAAGATTTATATAATTCTACCGATTCTAAATACTCAAATAAATAGTAAAATCACGATTTTAATAACCATTCTCTAAAGCCTATGCATAGACACCAAAGCATAAACTATCTTCCAATGGTTACAAATGATTGAACACAGCATCTTAAACTAATTTGTATACCTCTCTTTTGAATCGTGTTGACCGTTAATATTGCTTTATTACATAATTTCCACATAAAATTGAGATTCTTGATGGAACATGTTTACTGTAAAAACATGAAAAACCCATAGCTTATTGCTTGATTCAAACATTTTTCCTAGTCTTGCTACTGCAATATGCTCCATCTAGGAAATCTTTGAGGATATATCATCAAAGGAGGGCCTTCAAATAGGAATTTCACATATATGAGACCTTAATTCATGATTTAAAGTTTGTAATAACTTACTATTCAAAAGATTATCAATCATGTAATCTAAAGCTTAGTCATTTTTCAAATAGGACAAGACATGAAGATACTGGATTTCCATTTTTGAACCGAGCCATAGTAAAAGCTATTGAAACCCTTCTTAATTTCAAATATAGTATGTTTCTTAGCTTTATCTTATCCTCTATGTAACCTCCTCTACATTGATACGTTTGAACATTTTGGTTGAATGATGGAAGCACATAATGTTTGAAATATTTTTCATGAAAAAAGAAGTCAAAGAATAAAGAGTTTCCATCTCTAGACATCCATCACAATTTAATTTCTTGAACTAAAGCTATGTCATCAAGTTTTCAGATGGCTATCCCTCCTTGCACAAAAGCGCGTATCTTTTTTTTGTTTAATTAATGTCGACCTAAACCTATGATTGTTCCTAAAAAGACAAAAAAAATGGAAATGCAAAGCATTTTTCAAGCTCTTTAATCACATACCTAGAAGGATTTTGGGTATGTAAAGTATACATTGAATGGAATATAGAACACTTCAATGAACCAATCTTAGCCACTACCCCCAAACCCAATTGATAATTTATCCTATATTTGAGCCTTTTCTTTACATTTTCTAACATATCATGGGAAAAAGCATTTCTTCTAGCTGCCCAACAATTAATGAATGACCTAGACAATTTTAAGGAAGTTTGTCTTGTTTACATTCTAAAATTTTTTAGCCTCAAAGTTCTAATGATTTCTGCTATCAACCACATAAAATGAACTCTTTACTGTATTAGTCTCTTGACTAGATATTCAATTAGAAAACACCAAAAGTTTCTCTAATTGCCTTCAAGACTATGTGTTTCTTGACAAACATAAACACAACGTAATGCCTCAAACCCTATGATATTATAGCCTACCATGTGTCAGTAGTAGGAATTAACATCTTAAGACTCATAACCTATCTAAATAACCACAATGAGTACTCAAACAACCAAATCACTCTTTCCATGTCTCCATATGTCTACAGAAGTGCAAATCAAAGAGTCTCACAAAGCACCAACATAAATATAAACCATAAAGTATCAATCTAATGGCTAGAGTCTGTAAGCTTCAATGGAAACATTTTCACTAGTAACAATAACTCATAACAACAATATAACCACACAACAAAAGAAACGAGTTAACACATAAACTAGTCGAGTCCCCAACCCATCTACTCCTTATGATAAACATACACTAAGTCATTACCTAAGTCATATACCAAATTATAGCTAGATCATCATAGTGGTAAAAGTCACCCAAGGCACTTGCATTTGAAAAACAAAACTTTTGAAGAGTGAGAAAAATTCCCATTACATGATATACCACTAAGACATACACGTGATCATTTGTCTTAAGCCGACAAATAGCACAATTTTGGCATTCCAAAACTTGGAATAACTCATAACCTTGATTCATATATGCACATCTATACATACGTATGCACATATACACATTAAAATATTTGTGTTGAGTACTCTCTAATACCCCGGAGTCTAATTTATTAACTTAGAATCAACCTAAATCCTTTCACTATACATCTCCACTCAAGACAACCCACATATGGATCATTGGGATGCTACTCCAAGATCACTAATTTAATCCAAATTATTCTTAACTTTAAAATCCTTCACACTACACCCTTGACAAAACGAGAAGTAACCTTTAAGATTGACTTCAAAATGATAGAACATACACAACTTACACTTACCCTTAGCGATACTCTTGCAAGCAAAGTGCTACTATACTTTTATAACAAGATTATCAAGATCCTTTGGTTTTTCATCCATAGATGTTGTGTTAGATGCCCAGATTTGCAATACTTAAAGAAGTTTAAACCTAAACTACAACTTACCTTCAGCTTTTTATGTTGATTTCACAAGAGTTGTGTTGGAGGAAAGGAGAAGAAAAGTGTGAGTGATAGAGAGGAAAGTGGCAAAAGAAGGAAATAAAATAACATTATTTCCCTATTATACAATTGCAGCTTCAAATTCAATGGAAATGATCATACTACCCTTGGCACTTCGAACTTATTTCCATCATGCCTCTCTTTGAATATTTATTTTGTTTTTCTCAAACCCCCCTCCTTAAAAAAACTTTCATCTTGGGTCTAAATCATGAAATAACTTCACATACTTCTTCCTCGTCTTTTCCTCTAGCTCCAAAGTGGCTCCTCATTTGTTTAGTTACTCTATGGCACTTCCACATACTTGATTATCCATCTATTCAAGTCTTATTCCTCGATATCCACAATCTACCAAGTTGCTCCACTGTAGTCAAGTTTGGTTATACCTCTAAAGGCTCTAAAGTGGTCACTTGATATGGATGCAATATGTTGAATCTATCTTGTTTTTCAAATAAAAGAAATAATATGTTTTTTAATTAAGTTCTTTAATAAATATGATTTGTAATATTTTTGGAGTTTAGTTATGATTTGGGAATATTCATGTTAAATCTTATAATTTTATTTGGTCATTTACCTAATTTAAACTAATTTTTAGCAAAATCGTACATAAAATTAATATCCTGGAAAATAATATATATTAAACTATCTTAGTACTTCTCATGATCAGAATATAACAATTATAATTTACTGAGTATAGTATATTTCTGTAGTTTTAATAGATCTTGGATACTGATTATTATATATTTACCTAGCATTTATGCATAATATGTAATAAATATGCTGGTAAAGGAGTATATTTAAGTTAAAATTTTAATTTAGGGTTAATTAGGTACAAATTCTGACTTAGGTTATAATTAAACATCTTGATAAGTTATTTAGTAATGAGTGATGATATTTGGGGTGTTGGGAATGTTAGATATGCATATTATATACATATTAGGTGATAATAACCAATATGTGAAAATGGAAAGGGTAAAGTGTATTAGATTCAATTAAAGAAATTATGGCGTTTACAATACAATATAATCTAAATTAGAATGTAAATTTAGGAATTTATATGAAAAATGTATGTTATCCTTATATCGAGAACAAATTCAATAGTTAAATTAAGAGCATAAGGTACCTTAGTGATCAAAATATTGATTATATGCTAATAGGAGATTTAAGATACTTAAATAAAGTTAGATGGATTTCATATATTAGTTTAGAAGGAATTCCTAGAGCTTACAAATAAAACAATAAACAATAGCTAAAATAGAACCTAATTCTGAAACAAATTTAGAAATTGAATCAAAAAGACTAGTTTAGGATTAACTTAGTTATAAGAAGTATAGAACTTGAATAGTTGAGAAAAATTATAGTTCTAAATTAAAACTAATGATTTTAAAACTTATATATATACATACATATGTATAAATGATTACGATCAAATGTGGACAATTTTAGATTAGAATCCGATTTAGAAGCAAAATCAAAATTAAGGCAAATAGAAGTAAATTAGAGTAAGTCAAAGACTAAAACCAAAGATTATACCCCTCAAATAAACCGTAAGAAAAAGGTTAAAAGACATTTAAAGGACTTCTAAACAAAGGGGTAATAAAAAAGGTAAACTAAAATCTGATTCAAAAGTTGAATCAAAATAATCAAAAGAAGCAAATTCAAAACCATGCTAAATAAGAGAAGTAGTTTTAAGAGACTTAGACCTAAATCACTAAATTTAAGAAGACCATAAGTGAAGATAATCATAATTTAAATTTCAAAATAAAACCTATCTATGATAGTTATATGGAAACTAAAATAACATTTATATTATAGGGATTATCGGTAATGGCATGTATGAGTCGAACCTTAAGTGAGCAAGTGGGTAGTCTAAGTAAGTTGGGATCGATACTTTACTGTGTTACACCCCGAAAAAGTAGAGTCATAATAGTCTTGTTGTACGAGCCATTCTAAGATAGAAACTAACTTTATAGTTACTATTTTGGACCTAATTTACACTAAGCGTACTTGACTCTATCCCTTTGAAGCGTCCAATTTGATTCCTGTTTAATATAAAGCTATGAATTTGTTGAGCCTTATTTCATTTTTCCTTAATTTAACCTATATTAAGCCTAGCTTGCTTAATATAAGTTACTCAATATAAAATTAAGGAAAAAGATGTTTTCTTACAAATTTTTTTTTTAAAAAATTGGAATTGTCAATCAATTAAACTGGTAAAAAAAATGAAATTAGGATTTTTTGGTAAGAAAATCCTAATTTAGTTACTAATTTGAAAATATTCTAAAAAATTTACTTTCTTAGAAAATTAAACAAAAATATCTAAGTTTAGAAGCTGACATATTAAGACTAAGTTACCATATAAAGATAAAAAAAAAATAATGGGCTTTTATTTTTCACAACTTTTCTAAAGATACTAAAATATTTATAAATATAAAAAAAATATAACTAAGATGAATTTTTTATTACCAATTTAAAAAAATTATATTTTTTATGGTTACCCTGAAGATACTTATGTACTTGTTAATCGAGATCAAATTAATGTAGTTCTTCTTTTAGGAAAGATTTAGTTAGTTAATTTTTTTTAAAAAAAATCGAGACAGATTTATGTTAGTTAACGATTTATTATTATTAAAAAAAAAACCTAAAAAGATCTAATTTCACGAATATTCTTTAAAAAAAACCACAACTAACTAGAACTTTTTAGAAAACTCCAATTAAGATTTTTATTTTTTTTAAAAAAACTACTACATGTTAAAAATGAATTTTTTCTAAATACTAAATGTAAGATATACTTAGATATGATCTAGATACATATCTTATCAAAAGACATGAACATCAGAGAAAAATATGTAACTATATCCAAAAAATACGATTTTGATAGAAAATGCAATTTAACTAAAAATATGAAATTTATCTAAAAATTACTAAACAACCTACATTAAAAAAAAAAAAACAAGTTAGTAAAATAAAATGATTAATTAAAGACAAACTAAATAAGTAACTAAAATAATTTATCAAATTATCTAAGCAAGTTAGATTGTGTACATGATTGTCGTGCGTAGTGAATTCAGTCCGAGCATAATTGTGTGTGCTAATGGACTATTGGTCGTGGCCTATGAATTGGATTGTGCACAGTGGGGTGGGTGTGCTGTCCATATAAGTGAGTTGTTATGTTGGACATGTGTTGTGAATCGTTGGACAGTAGATTGGGTGTGTATGTGTGCAGGGTGAACGTGGACAGTAGATTGGTGTGTATGTATATGAACAGTGGTGTAATGTAGTGTTGTGATCAAGTGTACATGATCTGTTATGTGAATTATAGATAGTGGATTAGCGGCTGATTGTAGAAGGGACTTGTGGACATGTGTTGAAATTGTGGCATGTTAGTCTATGTGGAGTGAATTGTTTGTGTGTAAGGTCTATTATGTGAGTGAGTGAATTGTATGTGTTAGTAACTTTATATGAGATGTAACCATGAGGACAGTGTGTGCAATTAGTGGTGTGAGTTGTAAGGGCTGGAGATTGTATGAGGATGTGAATAGTGTGTAGGAGAATGTGTGTGAGAGTAGTCTGTGCGTGATAGAATTTGCGTGTGTATTCAATTTATATAGACAATTTGGATGTATAGGTAATTGTGTTTTTGTGTAATTGTGAAAACGTGTCCTTTTAATAAGCTAATATCCACTATTTATAGGCTACACACTTGAATCTTTTAGATCTTTTTGAACATAGATCTAATTTTAACAAATCTAACATTGATAAAATACAATCATACCCGCTTTGGATTCATTGAAGATTTAATTTGGTTTCTAAAAACCCTACATTGATTTATGCTTTTTATCTTGGGTCCGATTTAGTCTCTCTTAATTTAGCCCAATGTAGACACTAATTCATTTAATAAATCTTAAATCTATTTAGTCTAAAATAAATTAGATAAAAATTTGCTTTATTTTGGACTTGACTAAAAATATTTCTAAATGAAGCCCGACTATTTAAGACTTTGAATTGATTAAATTTAATGTACATTTTAACCATTATCCGATACAACCTTAAACGACTCGATTTGACTCAATTCAACTTAACACTATATTTTTTATTTTCCTTTCAATTTTCTTTTTTTTTTCATTGTTTATTTATTTAATTTTATTTATTATTTATTTATTTATTATTATTTTAATTTAGCCTAATAAAGGAGAATTCTAAAGGTGGCAAAAATGAAGTATCTACAGTTGTCCTTCTTTGTAATGAAATTTGATTAAAACTTCACTACAAAAAAAAAAATGCTCATTTTTATTGAATCCTATCTTAGAATGATAAAGTGAGAATTATTGACTTGAACAATCAACTAAGTTGTATCTCATCTTGAATAAGGATATCAACTTGAAAGGTTGATGCAAAGAATAAACTGCCCATCTTAAAGGGTTGAGGTGAAGAAATAGGAGGTCTATCTTGAAAGAATGGGGCAAAGGAAGAAAAGCTCATCTTGAAGAAACATGGCAAAAGATTAATGTGCTTATCTTGAAAGGATAGGACGAAAGATTAGAGTACTTATCTTGAAAAGATATGACAAAAGATTAGGGGTTTATCTTGAAATAATAGAACAAAAGATTAAGGTGTCTATCTGAAAAAGATAGGGCAACAATTTAGGGTATCTATTTTGAAAGACTAAGGCAAAAGAATAGGATAAAAGATTAGGAGTTATCTTCAAAGGACAGAGCAAAAAATAAAAATAAAAAATAAAAAAATTAGGGTACCTATTTTAAAAGGATAGGGTAAAAGATTAAGAGTCTATCTTGAAAGGATATGGCCAAAAAAAAAAAAATCAGAGTCCCTATCTTGAAGGAAAAATTACAACAGAGGGGATCAACATTTAGGAAGTAAGTTCAAATAGAGAATCAACGTTTCAAAGTGGTTCAAATAAGGGAAAAATGTTTAGAAAGGTTCAAATAAAGAATCAATGTTTTACAATGTGATTCAAATGAGGAATTCATAATAGCTAATCTAGAAAATTATTTGAACCATCTTGTGAAACAATAATCTTTTATTTAAACTTTTCGATATATTCATTCCTTATTTGATCCACTTTATGAAACATTAATCTCTTATTTGAATTTTTTAAAATGTTGATTCCTTATTTGAATTTACCCTTAAGCGTAAATTTCCTCCATTGTAATTCTCTCCTATCTTAAAAGGATAGGGTAAAAGTTTAGAGAGCTCATTTTGAAAGTATAGGGCAAAAGATTAGAGGCTTGTCTTGAAAGGATAAGGTAAAAATATTAAGGAAGGCCTATCTTAAAAGGATATGGTAAAAAGATTAGTGACTTGTCTTAAATGGACAGAGAAAAAGGATAAGGGCTTGTCTTGAATGGATAAGGCAAAAGGATTAAGGGCCCATTGTAAAAGGATAGGGCAAAAAAAAATCAGGGTACCTATCTTGAAAGGATAGGGCAAAAGAATTAAAGAAGCCTGGCTTGAAAGAATAGGTCAAAAGATTAGGGAGCCAGTCTTGAAAGAACAGTACAAAAGGATAAGATTAGGCACTATGTCGAAAAATTGATGTTTTAAAAGAAAAATTGACTTCTTGAAAGGATAGATCTTTAAAAGAAGAAAACTTAACAAAAGTGTTTAAAGGCATGGCTAATTTTTTTTTATCCTTAGATAACTGACGTAGGATGACAAAAATTCTTATAGTGAAACTTTATGAATTCTAAACACAGGATAACTTAAATTCAAAAAATTCTTAGGATAGCTTATGCTCTTAATATGATGATAAAGGCTCCAAAATAATCTTTTCATAGGATGGCTGAAGGTCTTAAATTTTCCTCATATCAAAGGATGACTAAGATTTCAAAGTTTCTAAGAAAAGTGTAATAAAGGTTTCTATTAAGGTTACCAAAGTTCTAAAAGGATCACTAAGGTTCTTGAAATTTCCTCAAGGGGATTACTAAAGTTCTTAACTCGAGGATAACTAAAGTTCTCACTACAAATTCTCAAATCATTCACTTTTAGAACTTGAAGAAAAAAAAAATCGGTGCTTTTATTAAAAAAAAAAACTATTCATCATTTTTTTTTTTTGCTAACAAGTAATGAAATTATTCTGACTCTAAATGTTACAAATAAGCAGTATGCTCATTTTTAGCTCATTGGTTATTCATTCTTCATCTTTGATTACTTGTCCACTATGGTGATAGAATAGGAAAAAAACTTTAACTAACTACCTTATTCTTCTTGCCATAGGGAATTCTCATTCGATTTTGAGTAAAGGGCTTCTCGTACCCCCAGGGCATGCTTGACTCTTGCATCCAAAAGTTTCCTACTATGGAAAGTATCCCAATTATCAAATTGTTTAGTAAAAGAAGACTTCCTCATACTCTCAAATGGTTTGTTTTCACTTTCAATTACAATTTCAAAAATTACAGTCAATCTTGTAAGTGATACATTTTGATTGATTTGATAGGTCTTCAATGTGAGCTTTTGGTCATTAGCTTAAACAAAAGGGGATATTGATGTGTTGGCCAATTTTTTTTTTTTTTTTTTAAAAATTAACATCTTAACTTAGGTCTACAAGTTAAGACCCTTAAAGGGAAATGCTAAGATGGGCTTATCATAGTTTCACAAGCAATGATTGCTTAAGATAAGTAAATTTGTTTAGTCAAAAGAACTTTGTTAAGGGTAGTATAATGTGTAGGATCACATAATTAGAGTTTCATTCTTTTGGGCTTTGAATTTCTTGCTTAGGTTTATGCTTTAAAGGATATTTAGGGAAAACTTAGGTCTTTAATTTTGGAATTCATAGACTCAGCTTTTCTAAGATATTCAGGCCCTAGGCCCTTTAAGAGCTTTTAAACTATCCTTCAGGATGTGATCACTTTACTTTTATTTTTTTTTCTTTTTTATTTTTTCTCTTTTTCTTTTCTATTTTTCTTTTTTCTTTTTTTTTTTTGTCAAAAGTAATCTCCTTCTATGTGACCAAGTTTCTACTTAAAGAAATTAATGGCCCTAAAACCATAAGCTCAAAGGGTATAAGCCCAATGACATGGAGTATGGCTTTGGGGGAGTATTTGAGAAAGATCAATGGCTTTATAGTGTTTGAATGAGTTAATGGATTTGAGTGAAGTGAAGGGTTTGAAGCTTTTCTTCATTTTAAAGAAATAGGTTATTTGTGACAATTATTGTTCATGAATTGATACAATTGAAGAAAGCACAAGTTAATCTATCCCTTTTCTCCAAAATCAATACCCCTAATTTCCTAGTTGTCCTAATGTAGGGTGGTTCTTGATAGAGTTAATTTTAAAAATCTCTAAAAGCTCAAATGGGCTTGTAAGGGGTAATTGTGTTTAGAATAATGAAATGAATGCCTATTATTCTTTCAATCGACGTATCACATGCAAGATAACTTCTTTTAAGGAATGAGTCTTATCCTCACTTTCATGTCTTTTGGCTCTTGTAAGTGTTTTAGGGTTAGTGTTTAGGATTAAGGCTTACCTCTTATCATTCTAAACTTTTCAAACAATGAGATACTTTTCTATTAGAAAGACTTAAAGCATTTTATTTGTTTTCCCCTATTTACCCCAATCTTGATATTTTCTGATGCCCTAGTTAGTCGCATGCCCCTTTACCCTTAAAAAAATTGCCTTTTTAAAGTCAATTAAATGGGTCCTTTCATTGACCCCAGCCCAAGCTCATTCATAGTCAAGACAAATTTTGTATTTGGTTTTAGGGTTAGAGCGGGTAGGCTAGTTTTTGTGGAGTGAGTGTTTAGAACCTTTAAGGTTTGGAGAGGATCGATGTTGATGGACAAAGCTTTGGGTAAAGTTAGTAGGCCATGTGTTAAGGATTCTTTTCTAGCTTAAAGTGGATTAAAATAGATAGGAAGATTTGTTGTTTGTGTTTGGGCTTTTGAAAAGGTCTGATAGTGTGTTTCTCTTTGAGGATTGTGTTTGGCTTAGGCTTTTCTCGGGATAGGCTATGTCTTCACCATTTTCACTCATCAATTTTCAATGTGCATTCCCCTCTTGCCCCTCAGTATTAGGTTTAACTTATGGGCCACACAATGCTTTGGGCTCAAAATGAGTGACTGCTAGGATTAAGCTTGAGTTGAAGTCATTGTAGTCAGTTGTCTTAGCTTCAAAAATGAATGGGAATGGGTTTCGACAATGGGCTTAATCGCTCAAAAGTAATAACTCAAAGTTTGTAAAACTCTTGCTTATTAGTAGATTTTTTTCTTTGAAAAATTTATTCTAAAGAAAATACATTTGAAGACACTTATTTTACAAAAGTATGTTACAATGAAAAAGTCATAGAGTTGATTGGAATGAATTATTATTTTACAAAGTCAACAACCAATAATAATGACTTATTTACTTATAACAATTTTTTTTCTTTTCTGTGGAAAACTTTTGAAAAACCTTCTTATTAATGGAAACTAAAGAGAAGCGATGCTATAAATGATTAGTTTGTTAATAGTGCCCAAAGAATAGAAAAAAGACCAAATAATGAAGACAACAAAGCTATAAATGGACTTAAAAACCATACTTATCAATGAAAGCTAAAGATGATCGATGCCATACATGACTGGATTGCCTATATTACATGAAGAATATAAAACTCCAAATGAGGAAGACAACATGATGAAGGTGACAAAGCTTAAAAGGGAACAACCAGTAATTAGAGGGTGGTAATTTTATAAGAGGAGTGTGTAATATTACAAAAATATGAGTAAGGAACAATTTAGGGATAACAATTATTTACAGATCATGGGTAATGAATATTTACAAGTTGAAGGACATTTTTACCTTTTTTTTTTTTTGTACACATGAGTTACTGAACAAATTTTTAATATAAGTACAAAAAAAAGTAAATAAATGAATACACAAATAGCATACAAGTAAAGCACACCCAAGCATATGTAGGACTAGCAAATTGATAATAATGCAATAATTTATAAAAAAATTTCAGAGTTGTAGCTTTATTAAAACCCTATAGTAAAATTAATTGAGTACAAATGACTTAGACTCTTGTTAGGTTTATAATTTTTCTATATGTACAAATGTAGACAAAGCATAAAGAAAATTTTAATAGTTTACAAGGGAATTTTTTATTTTATTTTTACATGAAATGAAAATACATGGAAAATATTATCCGACCATTACGTCATATGGGAAAATAATAAAATTGCAACTCCTTACTTATAATATATATTTTTAAAAACATTACACTAATATTCATTTACTTGCCCACAAAAAAAAAAATTAATGCAATTTAGTAGGTTCAATTTTAAATCTTGTTGTACTACCTTTTATTTGTAAAATGATTAGAGAAAGAAAAGCAGTACATAATACCTATATTGCAAGATAATACATGGACAATTATATAATACAAAAGAAAAACATATCTAAAATCATAATATATATACAAAAAAGTACAGTACAAACTTGATGTAATTTACTACATACGCATGCGATGTAATATGATTAGTAATTAATAAATTATAGGAATTATTATGAGCCTGCAATTAAGAATGCACTTCTATATAAGTGGATCGAAATACAATCTAAAAAAATGAAACTTGTGAACACTTATATATGAGTACTGATTATTTAATTCCTTTTTTTTTTTATAAAAAAGAAAGTCCAGTTTACTGTGGATCAAATTCTTCCTATAATTTAAAAAATGACTACCTCTTTTTTCCAAAAAAAAAAAAATGATATAGGAGGATGGGATCTATAGGTCTTAAGCTTTGTAGTCTTAAGGATTTTTGGAGAAAAACTTAGTGAGTCACATCGAAACTTAGGTAGGCTAGCCTATCACTACTAGGTAGGGGTAAAGACCTCAAGAACTTGAGGTTACACAATTGCAACTCATCTTAAATTCTTAAGATGGTTTAGGTCTGACTACCTTTAAACATATAAAGGATAAAAAGAAATAATAATAATTCTCCTTAAATCCCTAATAACAGGCCTATTGGGCCAGGTTTTTTCTTAGAGGCTTGTATCACTAAAACCTAGTTAATACAACTATATTATAATATAAATATAAAAAGAAATTAAAAAAATGAAAGTACATTAACTAATTTTTATTTTTTATATGGTTAGCCTACTAGCGTCCCTAGTAGAGTTACTAATTCTATTGAGTCTTATTTTATTTTTCCTTAATTTAACTTATATTAAGCCTAATCTTCTTAATATAAGTTACTCGATATAAAACTAAAGAAAAATATTTTTTCTCATAAAAAAATTAAAAGAAATTAGAGTTGCCAACCAATTAAATAGATAAAAAGTAAAATTAAGATTTTTGCGTAGAAAAACCCTAATTTAGCAACTAGTCTATAAATATTCTAAAAGATTATCTTCTTATAAAATTAAACAAAAAAATAAAAGCTCAAGGGCTGATATATTAAGACTAAATCACTATGTAAAAATAAAATAAAATAATAAGATTTTATTTTTTTATACAATTTTTCTAAAAATGCTAAAATATTTACAAATATGCAAAAATATAACTAAGATGAATTTTTTATGATTTTTTATTACGAATTTTCACAAAAACAAAAAAAAAAAGTTTTATATTTTTTGTGGTTACCTCGAATGTGCCTATGTACCCGCTAGTTGGGATCAAATCAATGTAGTATTTTTTTTAGAAAAAAATTAGTAGGTTAATATATGTAATATACTATACTTAGGAAACAGCAACTCACAATCAAAATTATGATATTACATTTTTGTATTACTTTACATTTCAAATTCAATGATTAGGTATTAGCTCTTAATACATACATTAGATTATATCTATAATAATTTTCATAATTAATCTATATGCATTTTTAACTTTTTATAATTATGGAATATACTGACACAAATCTAGTTTATTAGTAAGAAATCCTTATTTTATTTACATGTATCCTATAGTCAAGTTGTAATTTTTATAAGATCACCTAGTTCTATATACATCATACTTACTTGGCATATATCCATCATTATACAGTTTAACTTTACAATCCTATATCACTAGTATTCATAGTGGATAAGAAGATACAAATTCCAAAAACTGGTTAAGGTAAAAACAAGGGTTTAATGTCATCGTTGAGTAAAAACACATCATTTCTTCTATCTATTAGAATAAGTCCATGGCCCTATATAGCACTCTGTCTATCATATTGTTGTCTTGAATTGTCATTTTGAGATTGACCATATCACCTTTTCTAATTTGATCTCTTAAGTTTATATTATAACCTTCTACTTCATCATATGAATTGGTAACTATAATACCTCTTTTGAATAGGTTTTGTCTGATTCACTTCTTTAAATTCTACTAACTATTCCAAACTAAGTTGTCATCCTATTTAATACTTCATTACACTCCAAATCGGTACTAAAGTTTTTCTTAGAGTCCCTCATCTTATTAACTATTCAACTTTTTAAAACTTCTAACTTATAATTTCTCCCAATCTATTATGTAATATCTTGAGTATGGTATGGGGTTTACTACTAAGTTCTAATTCATTAAATCTTAATAGTACATCTCAATACTTATAAGAAATAAGTGATATAGTAATTAGTTAATTGGTCTAAAGAACTCTTTCAGGAAATCTAAGAGATGGGCACGGAAAGTTTTGATTTCTAAGTTAGGTCTACCACAACTTTTTTATATTATTCCAATATTACATAGTTATTTATGTCTAGTAATAATCTTAAAGGATAATATTCTATATCTTATAAGCAATTCTTTACCACTCTACCTAAGGGTCAATCAAGAGATTAGGGGATACTTCTCGATAGTCGTCAGAACCAGTTACATAAAAGTTAATTAATTCAACGATTAGTATTATAAGCTTAACTTCACCATATGTATATTAATATTATGATTATATATTTACCTATAATTTAACTCCTCTTTACTACTCACTCTTAATGTTTCATAACATGTCTAATTCATTTTATTTATAACGTTTCAAAGCACATTCTTAAGAATTATATTTCAAAGTGAAATCTTAAGAATAATACTCTAATACCACTTTAGAACTGTTTCACATCTCAAAAAGGTGGATTCGTAACAGTTCTGCCATGTGAGCTATCATACAATAGAAACTAACCTTATAGTTACCATCTTAGACCTAGTTTACATCAGTGTACTTTACTCTACCCTTTTGAAGTGTCCAATTCAATTCTTGTTTAATATAAACCTGTAGAGTCATCCTTTAAAATAATTTGTTGGAAACAAATTTGTAATTTGACTTTATAAAAGAGTGATAGAAAATCCCACAGGTCTATCATTTCATATATAAACTAAAATATTAAAAATTACCAAGTCCCTTGAAGAATCCTGTATAGTTTTTCTTATTAGATAAGAAAGTTATTACTAAAGGAAATAACCAGCCATTTCTTGTTGTGTCTAACTCCCTATCTCAATTTACTAGTATTCTAGTTTTGGGTAGGTATTTGTAATCCATTTGAAATCTACAAAACAAATTATAGGGAAATAAGCGATAACTTGCTCGGTAAGTTGGTTAAAGATAAAAGTATGCATTCGGTACATCATAAGTAGGGTTTTCAATCAAATTAGTTAAATACAATGCATGTATAAGCAAATGTTATTACATGATGTTATTCAGTCCCTTGTAAGATTAGAGAAATTTTGTCTATTCTAATCTAGATTAAAAAGATTAACGTCTTGTACTAGTAAATAAAGAACAAACGGGGGTATGTGCAATTAGGATCACCCTCCTACTATGACTACCTTCAAATCACGACTCTTAACCTTGCTGCAACTTTCTCTCTTGTCACTTAGTTCAACTAAGAATAGGGAAAAAACCATTTCAGTCATCTTCATCGAAAACAGTCTGTGTTTGGCCCGAGAATCCTAATCGTTACCCCTAGTGGGTTGTGATGCATATCAAATTAGATGTTAAGTCGATTTTGAGTTAGTTTACTTTTAGGATGATCAACCAAATTTAAACAATTCAAGCATAATATTCATGAAACAGCCATAACATGAAGCTTAACTCTTACCATAGCAAATCAACATTCAACTACAAGCGCTGCATAAGCATAAACAACTAACTACAATCACAAGTCAATACATACCAAAGTCTCCAAATATTCTGAAATAATATCCTAAAATGTTATAAAGTATCGATCTCACTTACCTATAGAGTTTCGTATATATATATTTATATATATACACATTATATATATATATCTATGTATATTTTAAGTATTTTATTTTATCATATAAGTTATAGCATATAAATGATCTTAAAGTGAAATATTAAGCATATACGGTTATTTCATTTAAATTTTCTCCTAGTTATGAGAGTTTAACTTAATTCCATGAACATTATCATAAATCATAATTTCTATAGTGTCTCTCAAGTATTAAAATTTTCAATTAATTTTTTATTAATTTATACAATTATATATCTTTGTTTAGGTGTAATTCAAACATTCCTACACCTATGAATGCTTCTAATCAATCTAACGAAGAAAGGATATCTGATCAATTAGGTTTATACTAATTCAATTACTTTTACATATTATCTGGTGTCATTAGTAATATTATTATCCTTATTATTCTATTATCAAGATCCATATTCTAATTGTTACTACTAACATTAGTATAAACTATTTTACACCTATTGACCTAACTTATAAATATATTTTTCTATAAAAGATATAATCTATTCGAAAGCTAGCAGGTTGGAGTCAAGTGACATTATGTATTATATATTTTTAGACTTTTTAGTTAATTTATGAGTATAATTATTATTTATTCCGGATATACTCATAAAAATATGTTTATTCTCATATAGTAAATCATACTATATTATTTCATTTGATAGCTTAATTAACTTATTTTTAAGTTTTTGTCACATTCCAAGCTCAATTTTAGGAGTTTTGAGTAATTTTATACTATATTAAGTAATCATACTTCTAAGGGAAAAATTTGGATTTTGGATAATTATTTTCAAAATCTAATTCCACTGGATCATTACAACTAACTTTTTTATTTTAGTCGTAAAGTTTGAGCTCAATCAGATAACTTTTTCCTATGATTGCCCTAAATTCGATTTTACGATCTTATATAGAGTAAATTCTCACTATTTTGATTATAGTCTTAATATTCTTATTATATTATGAATTTCCAAACATACAGGTATTCATCGATTAGGGTTATCATGTTTCTCGCATATTTCTAGCCTAATCGGTTTACTTTCCTAAATACCCTAGATCAACTATTGACCCTAATCATACAAGGACAGGGTTTTGTCCTAATACTTAGATGTTTATGTCTTAATTATTGATTTATGGGATATTACATACTGTATTTTGGAGTACTGTTTCAGAATATCCGAAGGCTTAAGATTATACTCGTTTATCCTTGTAGATAGTTTGATTATGTGCATGCCTGTATGTACATATTCTTGACTATATAATGTACTATTAGCTTGTTGTGTTAGTTTGTAATTGTTATGTATCATGTAATGTGGATTAATCACCTTAACTGGACTTGATAATATATAGTTTATAAAATTAACTGGATAAGCATTTCTACCCACTAAGGAAAGTGTTTAGAATTCTCTGGCTAAATACCAACTCTTTCGAAAGAGATAGCACTAGATAGCATAATGGGTCCCTTTTTCATCCTTAATCGAACTAAGTGATAGAAGAGAAAGCCATGGAAAGGGTGAAGTCAATGGTTCAAAGATAGTTGTGGGAAGAGTGGTATCTCTATTATATAAGCTTGGGTTTGGTCCTGAGTTGTTGATATGTGCGCTAAACTGCTCAACTCAGATTAGAGCCGGTAAAATTTCTTTAACCTTAAGACGGACTAGATAACGTCGTACGATGACATTTCCTTTTACATATATTGCATCTAACTAATTTGGTTGACAATCCTATTTGTGTTTTATATATAGTTTGAGTCTCAGTCTTAACTTACTAAGCAATTGGTTACTCACATTTGTACAGATATTGTTGCAGGTGCTAGCCAAGAAGCGGACATATTATTATGATGAAACTACTGATTGCTAGATCCTAGGGAATAGGGATATAAAACTGAGGATCAATTACATTCTCCAATTTGGATTTTCTCTTTAAAGCTTTTAACATCAATTCATGTATTAGTTAAGTAGATTAAGATTAAGTTACTAAATCTTGTAAACATACTCGAGTTATTTAGTGTAAACATGTATTTTTTATAATTTCATAGGAAAATAACATGTTTAATTTACGAATTGTAAGGTCAATACTTAAGGCTATATGTGAGCCTCGTACTTAAGCGACTAAGTTAATGGCGGTTAATTTAGAGCGTTCGGAAAGATAACTCAATTAGGTTAAAAACTTACGAAGAGTATAATGATGTTAATTGATAAAACCCTAATTAAAAATATAATAAAATATTGAAGCTATAGCTAAAATATTGAAAATTTATTATTTATTTTATACGTACTGATAACGTATGGATTAAATACCGTTAATTAACAAACTCTTATAGATAAATAATAGGAGTAATAAAGTCTATAATGTATGTAAAATAATATATAATTTTTTTTTATATACATCAGGTATAGTTAATATATAAATATATATATCCGTAATTATTAAAAATACTCAAAAATGTGTAAAATTCACTAAATAAATAAATAAAATATAGGAAAAATTATTAAAAAATGTAAAACAACTAGGAAAAATCCTTACTACATGGCAAATTAAGGAAGTAGTTAGGATTTGCTTGGAAGTGTGGAGTGCCATGTGTGATAATCAAAATTAGGCTAATCAAAATTAAAGACCATTTTAGCTATCCTTATCGAAGAGGTCGGTTAGGAGTGCAATGGTAAAATCCATAATCATGTGCTCTTACTTTCATTCAGGTATCAATAGCGGCTACAACTCTCCAACTAACGGCTAATGTTTAGTTTGAACTTATTACCACATCAAGTATTGGGAAACATACTTAACGATCTCTTTTCTTTATACCGTTTCTCTAATAATACGCCTTAAGATCCTTATATCTCTTAATACTCCTTAGATGAATGGAATATCTAGAGCAATGAATTTCCTTCAATATCTCACTCTTTGGTTCATGCTTTTTCGAGTTACATAACCAAGTTACATGCCTCAAGATGCCTCCTTTGTTTAAACTGAACTATCGTGATTTGTCTTACACAAACATCTTCTTTATCTCCTGGATACCTTCATATTTAATCTAAATAACCTTAATTTTATCCCACAAGGTTAGATGGATGCTTAGGTTATCTAGTCGAACTCCCATCTCTTGTATAACTATATCCAAGTCTAACGTATGTTTGTCTTCTAACAAATGCCTTTGAGAAGTGATCATAATAGCTAAGTCTTCCCCTCTCTTTTATTGAGTGCGTTTACTACCACATAACATTACCCAAGTGATGCAACATCTCCACGTCATAATCCATAATCAACTCTAACCACTTCTCCTCCGGCTTATATTCATCTCCTTCAGCTTATATTAACTAAATATCTTTTACTCTTCTTTAATGTTGTTGTAACTCTTTTACAAATTAATATGTCCATAATTTTGAGTTTGAAGATATCAATTTAACCAAATCCGATAAACAAAAATGCTTTGCTTAAGCATTTGAAAAGAAAAATGAGCTTGGAGATTTAGATACTAACCTTATGCCAAGTGAAGGAAAAACTAGAAAAATTTACCTCTACCAATTGAGAACCTAAGATCATGAAACTAGAGTCATTTAGTGCTAAATAATTAGGATGGTTAACCCTTTCTTCTTTGGAGATAAGTGTATACAATTAAAATCCCTCAAAACCGACATAAGATCAACGATAAACCTAATTTGTTAATTACCATAAGAAATCTTGATTAGATGTAATTTGGTGTAATTTGACTCCAACTTCTTGTCTAATATTAGTCCTTTCATATGGATTTATGTCTGATTTTATCTAAGGAAACCCTCGATTCAAGAAAAATCAAAATGTTGTTTTTAAATATGTTTTCACTTTTTATCTGATTATTGCCCAACTTTAAGAAGATTTTATTTATTCATGATTCAATTAAAAGTTATAATCATAATGGGAAATTCGTGCCTATAATTAAGAAAAACATGTGAAAATTTAGATTGAAATGGGTAACAAAATCTCAATAGTTTCCTTTTCATTTTTGTGCTTGCATTGTTGTATTTGTGAGTTAAAGAAGGGTAGCAAGCAAAATACATGCATCTAGAGCATTAAGAGTGTAAATGGCATATGCATTATAGTAAAAGAAAAACAAGCTCGATAAGGTTCGATTATGTCCTTTCTCATTAACAAAATGCCTCTTACTATTGTGACATTTGCTTCCTTCTATCATCATAGCATTTCTTCATCACTTTAAATGAAACGAGTTGGATTAAATCTCAAAACACAAGTATAAAAGGAAGGAGTTCAAAACTAGAACCACCCATTTCCCTAAAGACTCCTAGTACACCAACTAGGCACCAATTATTATGGTGAACATGTGCAAAAGTTAATTTTTTGAAATTAAGTTCAATTGATATATATTTAGATCCCAATTGTTTTTAGTATATCTTATATCACAATTTACTTTCTTATGAAACAAAAATTAGGAGCCTATTAAAATGCTTTATAAGATCTAACTTTGCTTAAATAAAACAATTTTCCACTTGAACTGAGTGAAGATAAATTATTAATGAAAAACAAGTTATTTTTCATGAAGGCTCAAAGTCTACTAATTCACCTATACAGACTATGACTCATAGAATTCCTTATATTTTTTATGATTTTCTAATATTTATTGTTTTATTTATTTTTGGAGTTTCTATTTCTTGGATTTTTCTTGATTTTATTATTTTTCTACATGTTTTACCATTCAATTCTTTTGTCTTTTTTTTTTTTTAATTTCTTTGTGTATTGTCTAAAAAATAATCTTAGTCTACAATTCAAACTAAATGTACAAAAATGAGGGTATTTATAAGAAGGTAAGAGAAAACTTAAGCCCCAGATTCATAAAACTCCTTTCACATCAATCATCCACAAGGAGTTTGCCACATTCAAGAAGCTTTATAAATATTTCTCCATCTTTGTTTAGCAAACACCTTATCTAATTATTGCCTTATGGATCATCTATGTAAGAAAACCCAAAAAATTCTCTTCTAACGATTGAGTATTATTAATTGCTAGAAAATTAAGAGGGTTTCCTCATTTATTCCTTAAAGCTAAGTAAATACAATTAAACCCCCACACCAGCCACCTTATACCTCCCCCCAAAACTAACCTAGGATCAATGATAAGCTTAAGTCATTAAATCTTGCTAAACAATCATTGTTTACACCTAATGCAGTTTGAACTAGTTCTCATAAGAAAGCTTGATTTGGTGCGATTTGATTGATTTTTAGTCTAAATCAATTGAATTCCTTTCAAATGAATTCGCATTTATTTTCTTTCAAGGAAACTCTTAATTAAAAAAAAAAAGGAATCGAATCTTTGATTTTAGATAAATTCATTTTAATTTGATTCTTAGCCAACTTTAACACCATTTACTCATTCTTAATCCAATTAAAGGCTATATTAATGTTCTAGAGTCTTTTCTTGCCTTCTTTATGCCTTTCAATTAAGAAAAGCATGTGAAAATTTAGGTTAAAATGGGCAATGAAATCTTGGTAGCTTCCTTTTTCATTTTTTGGTTGTATTGATATATTCATGAGTTGAAGAAGGGTAGTATCATATCTTGAAAAGGTGAAGTCGTAATAGTCCCGTCGTGTGAACCATTCTAAGATAGAAACTGTCCTCATAACTACCATCTTAGATCTAGTTTACACAAGGCATACTCGACTCTACCCTTTTGAAGTATCTAATTTGATACCTGTTTGATATAAACTTGTAGAGTAATCATGTGAAATAATTTTTAATAATAAACTTATAAATCCCACAGATATCTATCATTTCATATATAGACTAAAATATTGAAAACTACTAAGCCCTTTAAGGAGTCTTGTGTAGTTTTTTTTTTTAAATAAAAAGTTAATACTAAGGGCAATAACCGGTCATTTATTGTTGTATCTCGCTCCCCATCCCAACTTACTAGGGTTTTGGTGTTAGATAGGCACTTATAAGTCATCTAGAGCTTACAAAACAAACAATAGGGGAATGACATCACAACTGTGGTTTTCAATCATATTTTTAGTACATCATAATTGTGGTTTTCAATCAAGTTGGTTAGAAGCAATATATGTATAGGAAAATACCATTGCATGACATTATCCAGTCAATCGTAAGATCAAAGAAATTTCACCCACTCTAATTCGAGTTGAGGAGATTGACATCACACACTCATAGATCAAAACCAAACCGGGGTTTATACAATAGAGAACACCATCTTCTCATGACCACTTTCGAATCATGGCCTCCAACATTTTTGTAAGCTCCACAACTAACCATTCGAGGTTTCGATAAGTTGAAAGACTTGATCGAACCTAAATTATAAAATAAAGTTAGAAATATTAGTAAAAATGACTCCATAAACTTAAATTTAAGAAAATAAGTAATAAAATGAGAGATTATAAAATTTTCAAATTTTAAGCATAATAAATACTAATTACCGAAAAGGCGAAAAGTGTAATCTAATAACTAATAAATTACTAAAGATAGATTATATGTATACTAAAAATTTTAGAATGACCAAAGTAATGATTAGGAATGTTTATATGTACCCCACATGTATTTACGTGTAGATAAAAATAAACGAAATTACCTAAATTGGCTAAAAACTAAGTAAATAATTAAAGAAAATTATAAATTAATCATGAAAAAATCAGAAAAAAATTAGAAGAGGATAGAATGATCCAAATCTGGTTGTGGCAGGTCAAGATCTACAAAATAAAAATTAACCAATTAGAATTAGACAATACAAAAGCCAAAAATCAAGGAAATTAGACAAAGTCATGTCTAATTAATGCATATTAATTACTAAAATTGTCTATAAATAGGGGAAAAATTTTCAGAACTCATTTGGGCAGTGAGGAATCAGATAAAAATCGAAAGACTCAAAAATTTAAGAGAAAATCTAGAAAATAAAAAAATAAAAGAAAATTGTTCAATTAGGGCCACAAAGGAAAACCTAGACCTGACGGACAGTTGGGAGTGAACGACGACCACCACCACATGGTGGTGGCAGCGCCCAGGATAGCTGACAAGGCCACGGCGGCCGAAGGTGGCTAGAGACACCCAGACCAGTAAGTCTCTCATTTGCCCTGATTTTGAATAATTTTGTAAAATTAGTTATTTTTCCCAAAAAATTATGAAACTTGTTATTCTGAGGTTTCATTATATGTAGATTTAGGAAAAAATAGTGATTTAGTTTAATTACGTCTAAAAATATAGGGTCCTTAACAAATTGATCAAAACTGAGCATGATTAAAACGAGAAATAAATAGGCTTAGGAGTGTAGTTTGGAGCTCAATTTTTTTTTCTATAGAATGTTTATGTGATATAGAATAGTGCTACGAAGCCATTTTTCTAAAATTAATTTTTAAAATTTTTAAGTTAATTTTTAGCCCTACAATGATGGGAAAATTAGGTAATTTTGGGTTAATTAGGTGATTAAGATACTAATTACTGATTTAGATAGTAATTAGATGTTTAGGGATGTTAATCTCTGATGTGAAAACCTAATCCTAGCCTTTGAAGTATTAAGTATAGTTAATTTAGAAAATTAGGTAGTTATTGTAAGAAATTAGTAATATGTGGAATTGAAAATTAATAAATCTAAAACATTAGAGTTATTTAAATAATATTAGAATAAAAATCAGAATAATACTAAATCTCAATTAAGATTTAATTTTAGGTAATTTTATAAAAATGTAAGATTTTCTCACATCGGGGATAAATCCGATATCCCAATTAGGAATACCGTGTACCGAATAATTTAGAATATTAAATTAAGACCTAATAGGATATTTAAATACTCGAGTTTAATATGATTAATTGCACATTAGGATTCGAGCATATTTAGGACTTAAAAATCGAACTAGAACCTAATTTGGAAATCGATGTAAAAACCGAACCCGAACCTAACCCCAAACTTAGAATAATTGTAAAAAACTTAAGACGTAGATAATTAGGCATATTGAACCTTAAACAAAACATAACAATAAGTAGTATTGAATAAAATGAACCTATAATAGTTATATGAAAAACTGAAACCACGTTTGTATTATAGGATTGATCGGCGATGGCCTAAGCAAGTTGGACCTCGAATAAGTGAGCGAGTAATTGAGGTGAGTTGGGATTAATACGATGCTATATTTTGGAGGCTTAAGATTATGCTTGGTTGTGCTTGTTCGATAGTTGGATGTATGCATGTGTTTGATTATGAGTGATGCTATGATTATGTCTATTGTCCTGGTATGTATTGTATGATTTGTATGAAATGATTGATCACCTTAAACTAGACTTAATCAAATATATAACCAGTAATCATAATCGGATGTGCATGGCAACCTGTTAGGGGAACTTAGGACTCTCTGGTCAAATACCGACCCCTTCAAAAGGGATAGCGCAGGATTGTAATTGGTCAATTTTTCATCCTTAACCGAACTAAGTGACAGGAGAGGAGGTCGCGGCGAGGGTGAAGTTAGTGGTTCGAAGGTAGTCGCGGGAGGAGCGAGGTCTTTATTGCACAAGCCTGGGTTTGGTCATGAGCTGTTGCATTAATGACAACTCCTTAACCCAGATTAGAGCGGGTACAATTTCTCTAATCTCACGACGAGCCGAAAAATGTTGTGCGATGGCATTTATTTGCACATACATTGCACTTACTAAGTTAATTGAAAACCTTGTTGTGTTTATGGTATAGTTTTAAGTCCTTCACCCTAATTTACTGAGCTGTGGTTGCTCACATCCTTATAGACATCGTATAGGTGCTGGTTAAGAAGCGTCAAACAACTACTTTGAAGCTAGCAATTGCTGGATTTTGGGGAGTGAGGAAAAACATTGAAGAATCAATACATATTTTATTACTTTTCATTTTTGAATAATGTATAACTAGGAAATATGTTACGGAGAATTATCGTAAACTTTAATTGCAATAATTGAATTATAATGTATATATATATTTCCTTACTTTCTTAGGTAAATGATTTATTTAAATTATAAACTGCTTACTTCAAAGCGGGTTACTTGTGGACGCCTTGTGTAGATCAAGTTTAAGATAGCGGTTGTAAGGCTAACTTCTATCTTAGGATGGTTTATACGGCGGAGCTGTTACGACTTTGCCGCTTCGGAACATGACAATTACCATGACCTCCTCTCATGTCACTTAGTTAGGCTAAGGGTAAGGAAGTGACCATTTCAGCTATCTTCATCAAAGGGATTCCGTATTTGGCCCAAGAATCTTACTCGTTATCCCTAATGGGTTATGATGCATATCAAATTAGATATTAAGTCAAGTTTGAGTTAATTTATTTTTTTAGGGTGATCAACCAAGTTTAAACAATTCAATAATAATATTCACAGAATAATCATATCATGGGGCTCAACTCCCATCTCAGCAAATCGAAACCCAACCATAAGCATTGCATACGTACCAATAGTTAACTATATTCACAAGCCAATACATACCAAAGTCCTTAGATATTTTGAAATAATATCTCAAAATACAATAAAGCATTGATCCCACTTACTTGTCCTAGTGCTTACTTTAAAAAACTCGTATCGTCAACGATCTGATCATTGGAAGGCCCTATATATACAAAACTTAAATTCAATTTTCATAATGGTTATGAAATCATTAGGGTCTTATCTAAAGCAATATATATATATATATATAAAGTATATTATTATTTTTATTATATAATAATATATAGTTTCACTATATCGATCAAGTTGAGTTATTAAGTATTAATAATATATTTAATTATACTATTGCGTATAATATATCATTTTGATTGTATTAAAACGTACTTTTAGTCGTTTAAATCATGTTTCGATTACAGTGGAGTTATAATAGTATGTAAATCAATAATATTATAGAGATATAAGTTATATTACTTAGGTTTATCCAATTTTAGTAAAAATAGTGTCATTAGATTCGTACAAACTTAACGATACGTATTACAAGTCTTAATTTCTAGAGATGACTTTTAACGGGTAATTCGAGTTTTTAACACAGCTATACGTATCTAATGAAATATTATCATACTATATGTAATTTATTTTATTAAACCATATTTTACCTAATTTGTCAATATAACCCATAATATAGGTATTATCTAACCTTAATACTTCTATAATGTATCCTGGTTATTAAAATATCATTTAATATATTAAAAATATAATTTTTATCCAATCTGACTAGTACATAAATAGATAGTTTTTATTCACCTATTTATTATATTTTAACCTATTATTACTAAAATTGAGTATTGGTTCGTTATTTAAGCTATTTTATTACATAAATTCATAATAAATAGCTTAAGTTACCAAATAATTCTCCAAAAATTTCTATAGACTCCTAAAAATATGTGGAATTCAGCTAATACATGGTTTCAAGTTTTCGATCTATCACTTATACATTCGTATTTATGATTTTACCTTTGAATTATCCTAAATTACCTAATTAATATCCTTTTTGCACCAAATTGATTTCAACCTATCCCAACATTATTATTATTCACTAAAAATCAGTACATGTTCATTTCATCATTTAATTTCATAATTTCCTATTTATTTCACTATTTTAGCCTATTTTCGAGTTATTTTTAAACCAAAATATACAAAAAATATTAAAAATATTCGAATAAAAAATTGGGATACATGGAAATTATCTATATATCATAAGCATCTTACACAAAAATTTTGAGCTAGAAACTACATCATTTAGTGTATTTATTTTAAATTTCAAATTTCGGATGAATAGTATATTTGTTAAGAAAGTATATTAAATATTCCTAATTTTGTTAAAATAAATTTATGAAATGAAATTACATCTAAAATAATGTAAAAATTAATTTTCCATATTTTTCCTAATTAATTTAATAATTTTTCAAAAATAAAGAAAAATAGGGTAAAAGCTCATAACTCAAGTTCATCGAAGCTCCGGCTATCGTTGGTCAAAGAGAGGTTGTTGGCTGACCTGGTCGGTGGTGGCTCTACTAGGTAGCGGCGGAGCTCAACGTCAAGTCATCGAAGGATTAAGGAACTAGCTAAGCTCGATTCTTACTCTGTTTTTTCCTATTTTGTTTTTATCAAATTTTCCTAATTTTTTTTAATTTTTCTTAGTTTTTTTTGTTACCAAAATGTTAAATCTGAGTCTTAGGCTCCTATTTATAGTAGTTTAGGTTGGTTAGATTTTTTTCTTAATTATTAAGTAATTTATTTTAATATTTTTCTTGAAAAACAAAAAGTATGAAGTGGCAAATTGTGGATGATTCACTTTTGAGTCATCATTTGCAGCTGTTGTTGAAGTGCTACATAGATTTCAACTGTTCCCACATCATTTAGATAAGTTTTGGTGAAATTTTAGTGAAATTTTAGTAATATTTGAATAATTTAAGTATATTTAATTATTATATTAATTTACGTGTATATATACACTATATATGTAACATACGTAATGAGTAATTATATACATGTAATCATGTTTCTAGCATATCTTTTATTTTTAAGATACTTTTCCCTATTTAATTTTGTAATTCTATCGCTTATTATGCATAATTATATTATTTTAGGTTAATTTATAAGTATATTTATTATATATACTAAGTATACTCATAAAAGTACGCATATACTCATATAATATATTATGCTATATTATTTTCTTTTATTACCTAATTATCTTATTTCTAAGTTCTCTTTGCATTCCGAGCTTAGTTTTAGAGATTTCGAGTAATTTTGGATTATATTAAGTAATCATACTTTTAGGGGAAAAATTGGGATTTCGGATAATTATTTTCAAAATTCAATTTCACTAAATTACTTCAATTAACTTTTCTATCTTAATCATAAAATTTGAGTTTAATCTAATAATTTTTCCCAAAAGCTCTAAATTTAGGTACGGTTGCGTTAAACTCAACTTTAGGGTCTTATATGGAGCAAATTCTCCCTATCTTGACTATATTCTTAATATTTTATTATATTTTTTACCTCCACTTGTACGAAGATTCCTCAATTAGGGTTATCATGTTTCTCGTAAACTTTTAGCCTATTCGATTTTCTTTCTTAAATACTCTAGATCAATTACCAATTCTCATCATATGAGGACAAGATTTTGTTATAATACTCAGATGTTCATATTTGAATTGTTGATTTATGAGATATTACAGTTAGCATGTAGAACACACTCATCTAAAGTGTTGAGATTGTAAATGGCATATGCATATGCATTATGATAAAAGAAAAATGAACCTACCAAAGTTCAACCTTGTGTCTCATCTCTTTAATAAAATGTCACTTACCATCATGCCACTTGCTTCCTTCTATCACTATAATGTCTCTTAATTAATTTAAAATAAAAAAGAACTATATTTAAAACAATTGTAAAACAAAAGGGGATTCAAACCTAAGGCTACCCATTTCATTCAACATTCTCCATTCTAACTATAGCACCAATTATTGCAATGTTCCTGTGTAAAACTTAACTTTTGAAATTAGCTTCATTTATTGAATATTTGGTTCTCAATTGTTCCTAGTCCGTCTATCATATATACTAAAATTAACTTTCTTATGAAAAAAAAGGAGCCCATTAATATGCTTTCATGGGCCTAAATTTGCGTAAGTAAAACTATTTTCTACTATTAACTATATTAAATTAAATTCGGCTAAGCTAAATTATTAGTAATAAAGAAGTATTTTTTCATGAAAACTCAAGATCTACTAAATTGCTTATGTGCACTACGGCACCTAGAATTTGTTTACCACTAAAAATTATTTCCCTTTTTTTCTTTGTACCCTAAGAAATTATATCTTTTTCCATTATTTTATGATTTCCTACTTTTGTCATTTTTATTTATATTTCAAAATCTCTCTCTCTCTCTCTCTCTCTCTCTCTCTCTCTCTCTCTCTCTCTCTCTCTCTCTCTCTCTCTCTCTCTCTCTCTCTCTCTCTCTCTCTCTCTCTCTCTCTCTCTCTCTCTCTCTCTCTCTCTCTCTCTCTCTCTCTCTCTCTCTCTGAGGTTTTCTTTATTTCTCATTTGCTAGTGCATATTACTTGCAATTCTTTTGTCTTTTTGTCTATTTTCATTTTTTTTTTATATTGTCAAGAAAAGCTATCATATTCTAAAATTTAAAATAAATTTGCAAAATGGGAGTACTTACAAGAAGGTAAGAAAAGGAGAGAAAAGGGTCTTAGATTCATAAAAGTTTCTCCTAATAAGTTAACCATCTTTATTAGTTTTATTGGCCGTAATTGCACAAAGTTTACTATCTTTCGAAAAGTTTACAAATGTTTCTTCATCTTCATTCAAGCTTGACTCTATTTCTCAAAACTGTCTAAATTCCACTAATGATGTGTCTCCACTTGGTCTCTCAGTCTCTAAGAGTCTATTAATCAACTACACAACACCCTCATGCCAAAATTACTCTTAACACTAAGGAAGCAGGGAAATTCTGTTTTGCACAATGGTCCTTTTCTTCTATTTATAGAGGATCTTGGCCTTGATAAAAAGATCATCAGCAATGTGAAAATAAATATGCCTCTAACCAAGCATGATTTTCTCATTAAATCTTCAAAGCATTTGATGTTGTTGAAGTAATGGCCATTAGAGCTCCTTGAAAGCAAAGCACGAGGGAATTTTCAAATACATAATAAAACCTTCCTCTTCTTTAAAGTTCACTAACCATTTTAATTTGATAGCGCAAATGACTAATTTATCTACTTAAATTAAGATTCCATATTAAAAATATGTAGAAATAAGTTCCAACTAGGCTTAATAGATTTATTTTGGATTAATAGGGTCAACTCTTCATATTAAGCCTATAGGGGTAACAATTCATTTGACATCATAGTCATATATTTCATAACTCGCATCCTTTTAGCTTTATATTTTATCTCTATAATAATTATATTTCTAATTGCGTCAAGTTCGTTTATTTTTTTTTTTTCGATGAATATTTATATATACTTCATTGAATAAAACTAGATACAAAAGCACGTAGTTCGCTGTGGAACCGAGCAAAAAAGTTCTTGAGCTTAAAGCTCTATGATCCCTGTACATTGAAGGCATAAAAACGTGTTCAATAGAAGTATTAGAAAGAAGAGTCTTTTACTGTTGTACAAACCAAAGGAACAACTATCAGTCTTGAGATAGGGTAAACAAAAAACTAGAGCTAAAAAAAACTTAGCATAGCTCCAATCCTCCTCCTACATGTGTCTAGCCAGTGCGTCAGCAACAGTATTCAACTCCTTAGGATCGAACCTCACTTCAAGGCTCCATTTCCACAGGTTGGATAGTTTTCCCCTATAAGCACATATAACATTAAGATATGATAAATTGTAATTTGATGAGTCCTGCAATAAACAATAAGTGGCAGCAAGATCTAAGCTAATCTCTACATCCACAGGTCGCTGAGTTTTGCAGTAACACAAACCCCAGTAAAACCCCCAAGGTTCATTAACATGAACATCTAGGGAGCCTACTTTCCTTGCAAAACCAAATATCTAATTTCCCTTATTATCTCTCATGACTCCACCTATTGTGGCTTCAGTAGTGGAGAATAGAACCGGTTAATTTCACATTCAACAAATTTAATTCTTCATAAACATATTAAGAACAATATAAATTTTGAAAATAAACAGGAAAAAAAAAAAAAACCCGTATCACCAAAACTCCTCGCATCAACTTTTGATTAGTTGGAAACGCATTTCATGGAATTGAAATTTGATAACATATGGAATATGTGGCTTCTCGAACTCCGCTTATTCCTTGCTAATTTTAGTAAACTAGATTGTTGCGAAGAAGAAAAAGCTTAACAAAGCCGAAAGACTTCTTGAAAGTAACAAATCGTAGTGGACTTACTCTTGAGTCCAGTTAGAACGTAATCGCGAATGCATGACCTTTTCACGACATGGAGATATTTCATGCTGGACATCACCACTTGCAAGCCAATCAATCTGTCTAACTCGGCCCAAACTTCCAGAGAATTCATGTCGATGAAAGTTAGGTTAATAATTCATATGTCAATAAATCAATAACCACAATTGGTGTCCTATCCACATTGGAGATTTCTTGCTCGAGGATCACGACATGTTATAGGGACTTGCAAGGTTTTTGCAATAATATTAACTGTAAAGGGGATTCGTCTTTTCCAATAAGAGATGAAAAGAATATATTATTATTCACCAATAGCGCTATATGCGTGTGTAGTATGGCCACGTTCACTTCCCTGACACAAACAAATGGATTTCGATTTCCTGAATTGTTGAAAACGAGGGTATTGAATATTAGTCAATAATTTTAAAATAGAGATTTTTTTTTTTTGTTCTTTTAAATCTTAAATTTGATTACGCATTGAATGGAAAAGCAAGTATACAAACTTTTCGCACTTTCAGTACATGGTAAGATTTTCCAACTTAGATATGTTCTCTTTTCTAGGCTGAGCAATATAATAATTCATTCAATTCCGATCACAAAGCACAACCAACTCTTATCTTGTCTCGTCATTCTTATCTTATTAGTTAAATGTATGTGATGTAAAGAAAAAAAGGCATCGTCCCACACATTGAGTTCAGGACCCCCCTATTAATTTGAGGAATATGTCAATTGGGATATGTATTATGAGAGCTGATAAGTGTTACGAAGAAAAGTACGAAATTGGACACGAAAATAAAAACAGAGACACAAACCACGTTATTCAACCCACCCACACACAAATCAAGGTCTTATTTTGACACTTGGGTGATAGTTGTTAATTTTTACATAATTCTCAACAAATGTTTAGTATGGTTTATCATTTTTCTATATACTATTGCTTTCCAGTGATCAGACTTATGAAGAATTTGAGTTCAGATATCGGGACAACTTTGGAACGTGTCCCTCTTTGTCGTAGGGTTTGAGTCAGGTGGGGTCTTTTGCTCCCCTAATTTAGACTTTCTCTGCGTTATCTGTTTCAAGTTGATCAGTTTGTCCATCCTGACAATAATTTAGAAACAATAAATATAAGTCGAGTATAATAGCAGAGCCACACAATGCATGTCCATGAATGAGAATAAGAAAATAATGAAATAGCGTACAAGGAAACCGGTACTTGCACGAGGATTACGTCTGTTTCATTTGATATTTGGGCAATAAGTGTTCTGTTTAAAGAAAAGTTAGGAGATAGAAGAAAATTAGACCCTTGTATGGTCAATGTCTTGCTCAAAAAGAAGAGTTAGCCATTGAATTAGAGACAAATAAATAAGCATAATATCTAGATAATCCCACTTGTCTTTTCCTGTGTTTAATACTTTCGATTTCATATTTTTGAAATGCATCATTTATATGTATACATTTTACCAATATTCACTTACCAAAGTGATCAATGGAAGTTGACAATATTAACATACTATAGGTTACCGAGTAGCCAAGTGGGAGATACAAACGTTGAAATTGGAAGTTGCATTGGGTTATTGTTGAAACTGGAGGTTGCATACAGTTTAAAAAGGGTTGTGTTTCCGAATGATAGGCCGGATAATAATGTAAAATTACTTTTTTATTAAAGACAACACAATAATCTAGGACCACAAAAAGAGAAAGAAAAAATCGGCCACTTTAATATCATCGTATATTTCACGTATAAATATAATCATTTTTATACTTATAAAATTTTTAAACGAGATGATTGTAGTAATAAAAAATCTTACATGTATGGGCTAGCATGTACTGAAATATAACTGTCAAAATGTGATTCTAACCATGTGGTCCCTACATCAAGATGAGAAATAGTTAAATCGTTTCATGTGTTGTGTATTTTCAATGATGAATGATGTGCAATATAAAGTCACCATTGGATCCATGCTTCAAGATATTTGATTAGTACTTCATGTCGATTTTTAACATAAAGTTTTTTCTGGTCAGTGAAATAATTCAATCTACTGCAACGTTTCCACCTTGCGAATTTCACTTGGTTTAGACAAAACGAGGGGCGGTTTCCAAAGTATGAATCGACCAACATATATATACACCTATGATTTGTTCGTTTTCATATGTCATTTTATCATGTTGTGGCTGGTGGAAAGAACACCCATAATTCCAAAACACGGCCGACAAAACACATATATCTTTGAGATGGGACTTTCGGGCGAATCATGGCCATGAAATCCAACTTTTGCAACGCATGGTGCACAACTAAAGACAGCAACAAAACATTATCGCCAACATTAGGAATTGACTAGAGAGGATGGAGAAGAAGAAGAACAAAAATACACGCAGCAGTCCAGCACTCTGATCCTCACAGAAGGGAACTCAGTCGGATTGGCCAATCGGGTTATCGCCTTTTAGCACCATGGACCCAGAACGAGGTTCTGATATGGAGCACATTGCATTTGGGTTACTCATGGTTAAGCGAAAACGTTCTTGCATTTCGATCGTGCAAGTTATCGCATCGTGACCTCTTAGCTTTCTTTCAAACAAGCATTGGGACTGAAAGTCATGCAACTTATCTAGATTATTATATTACAGATGAAAGTGAGCCTCGTTCTACATAGTTTTAGAACAACAAAAGATAATTTGATGTCGGGAGCTGTCCTTTACATGCACACGGGCATGATACAGCTAGTTCAATGGACACACGATCTGATCTTTCCATAGAAAGATTCAGTTGTGCTGTCCATCTGCAAGTTTCGGGAAAAATCGAACTTTCAGCTCCAATTGGAATATGATTGCTAATGGCAATTCACCTTTCATGCCCATGTTATGTCGGCCCGTCAATATTATGATTAATAGCCATGTTGAATGAGAATATCAAGCTCGAACTTGTGTTAAAGAATTTGGTTAGCGTGGCATTACTAGATGAATCATTAATTAAGGGGTTCGCATTTTGGGAGCTCTTCAATAAATTATATGATAATAATTAAATAGCAATAGGCGAACCAATTATCCATAGGATGCCTATTGGTCCCCGCGATATCACATCAATTTGAAACCAGCCAATCGTTCTCTAAATTACAGTGAGCCGATGAAGGCACAAAGGCCATGTATTGCCGATGATAAAGTGGTCAATGCATTCGCAGTTGCTAGCCGCTTGGTTTAGCAGTTGACCATGTTTCTCTCTTTCAAATCCACCATCATGACCTATTTCGTTAAATTCTGTAAATCAATTATTTTTTGTTGTTCCAGTTACGTCCTATTGATGATTGATTAGGAATCTATTCATTTCATGTCGTCCTTTTAACAGCATTGAGTTAAAAAAGATTTCATATTGATTATGCCCATAACATTGGCATTTAAGTGGAAACAATAATCTATAACTATTTATATCATAATTACACCAAGATCTTCCATTTTTATTGTTTTCTTTTCCTCTCACTATTTTACACATCTCGTTGTTTGTGCTTGGATAATTGGCGTTGTTTTGAGCAAATTGGTATCTGTTTTGTTGTATTGCTCTGAAATTGTGATTATTCGAGTTGGTTTGTGTTGGTATGAGCCCGATGTAACAAGCTTTATCTGCTATTTTTATACATATTTGATGATTAATTGTGTATTCAAATTGAACTTTCAACATAGTTTTTTGAACCAATCAGATAATTGTCTTAAGTGGTTGTGATCCGTTGGGTTAAAGAATTAAATCTTGGATTATGAGATTCTTCTTCTTCTTCTTCTTCTGTTTTTTAACCCTAGATTATGAGTTATTAACTTAAAAGTGGACGACATGCTCAAATGAGTGGGCCAGGTGGCCCACAAATTGGGCTTCAACCCAGGACAGCAAAGAGGCCTTGGTGAGGTCCTTCTACGATCATTTAGCCTAAACCGAGACGACACTACACTCATATTACTAGTGAAATCATAACACAAACAGACAAAGTAGAGAATAATTATAACATTATGAAATATTAGTAGTGCATGATTTGGATAGAGTGGGAACTATTTAAAACAATGGGTGATTAGTTCAACAAATATTTTCCTAAGATATTTTTTTGTTTGGGAATAGTTACTTATTGTGCTGCAGGAACTACTATGTGCTGGCGTCGAAATGTCCATGTTATCTCCACTCTACTTCCACTCACTCTCACAAGTCATTAACCCATTTGACTTCCTTAATTTTAAGGGCACATGTGCAACTTCTTAGTGATCGATTCAATATCACTATTAAATTATCATTAAAAAAAAAAAAAGAGAGAGAGAGAGAGAGAAAGCGCATTTGCCTTCCCATGCCAACTCATCTTCAAAATTCAGTTGTACCATTGATGGATTGCAAGACTCTTCAAAAACAAACCATGAGGGGATCGGTAGCAAAATATAACAACTTAGACCAAAGACGTGTTTGGTTACTCTGATAGGATATTGATCTCGTCAAGTTTATTTTTTATTCCTGTTTTTAATAAGTTTATGAATAAGATTATTCAATGGTAAAGATTAAAACGATCCTTCCTTCCATTAGCAGACCTTTTATCGGTGCATCATCTTTTTGTTGTCTCGACACCGTTTTCAAACCGTGTCAGTGAAAAATACAACTCTTGATAACCTTATCTATAATCGATAAATAATCTTTTAAGTCGTCTTATATATACGCTTCCTCAAATGCCGGATTTTTGATAAATGCGTGAAACCGTGAAGAAATATACAATTTATCTGGCAATTAAGTAGTATTATACTGGTTAAATTACGACGATGCAATTTCCACGAAGCAAAATAACGCACACAATCCTCTATAACTATTAATAACCAAAAGACCTCATTATTCTACTTTGTTGGGATCTATCTCCATCTTAATTATATTATTCTCGCCGAAAAAATATTACATAAAAGATAAATGCACGGCCAAAATTGCATGACATTGTGAAAATGTTAATTAATGATGTCACAAGCTACTCTCACTTTCACATCACAAAACCACAAAAACAATCATATGAAAGATACCAAGTTTTATATCTTAAAGGGAAAAAAAAAAATAGATAGACTATTAGTCTACAAACTGCTCTTCATTAAAAATATAATACATAAGATAAGTAAGACCATACAATCTTTTATACTATCCCACTTATCCTATATGTTATATGTTCAATAGAAAGTTTTGTTAAGGTAGATATATTTGGTCTACCTATCTATTACTCCTTAGAGAGCAATGCAATGATGTTTTTGATCATTTATCTGTCCATAAATAAGATTTTTACATATATGTAATAAAGTAATTAAAGAAATAGATTTATTTATATTATTTTTTAAATATATAAGTTGAATAAACATAAAGTTTCAATTTCAAATAAAATAAAAATTCAAGGACTAAAATTATCATATAAAATATAAATTCGGTTAAATCAACATCATAAGAGATAACGGCATTTTGAATCGAGCCAATCAAGAACTCTAGCGTGATGTTTTAAATAAGGACGATGTTTCTTCATCAATCATATGCTATTACATACAACATTTATATACAAGATTTACTATGAATATTACTTTTTATTTCTTATTTAATTCATGATTTCATGTGATTGATAGAGATATTAAGGATTAACAATAAATCATGCTTGATTAATATTTTATAGATATATGCATAGGGGTGGGGGGGTCCCTCGCTAGACTCATTATCACCGCCGTAGTAAGTGGCGGGAGGCAGGAGGATTTTACTGGGCCAGTGCTTGTTATGTGTTTTATGACATGGTCAAAGAATATGTTTATCGTCAGGGGCAGTAAAACTTTCAATATAATTCTCTCCATTTCCTCAAAGGGTGTGTTTCAAGGGGCAGAAAAAAAAGAGTGTGTGTGGGGTTGTTGCAAATAATTCCTCATCGCTATCATTATCTTCACGTAAAGGCAAGCATATTAGTACACACATACATACCTTATAGATTACCACAACCACCGCTTTTAAAGTCAATTCTAGTTAAAATAAGAGCAAGTATACCCCCTAGAATCCAAGGTGAGAGAAAACCTCCATTCCATTTGCCCCGCTTATAATAAGGGATTTCTTTTATAAAACACGTTTGGTGTGTGGTTGAATAAATTAGTAAGCATATGTTATGAGAAGATTAAGCTCCTCGATAAATGGTTTATATCCGAAAATCCAACAATTTATGACTCACTTATAAAAAGATGGATAGATCCGGGTACATCTGATTTTAAAAACTTCTTTCATTAAACTTTATTTAAGATAATAGTATGAAAATTGGGGTAAATTTTTCAAAAACCCAAGATATCATAAACTAAATAGAAGGTATTTGTAAAAGAGATATACCCAGAGCCTACTTATCTATTCGTTCCACCTATGTCCTCTAATTGTAGGTTGCAAAGTTAAGAAAAAATTCCAACAGATCCAGAAATGATTAACTTCATTAATCACTTTAAGATTCCTCGCGTTTCATATATCTTTTTTCTTTTAATATTATTTATAAAACTCCGCCCAAAAGGTGCAGTTTTTCTTTCTCTATCTATGATTTGAAGGTGCGATTCATCTCATTATTTTTGTTCCATATATGTACATACACTCCATCTCGAAAATTGAGCATGACCGGTTTTTACCTTAATCATCCTTACTTTTCTCTTATGGTAGGGTTTAAGGAAAGTGTCCTAGTTTGCTGCATAAGGATGGTGGATTAGGCCTTATTTGATAAAAATTAGGGTTTTAGTAAATGGAGGCAGGTTAAAGGGTTTTAAAAAGTTTTGAAATGCTTAAAATACTCTTAGTTATGTAAAACATTTATCATATCATTTTGATATGCAGCGATAATGCTTGCTTTTTGTATTCTACTTAAATTGCTATGCAAATATGTGTATTTTTACTTATGTTTATGATATTGTGATCTCTTGGTCTAATGAATGATATTAGTTATATAACGTGTTGGTTTAGATATCTATGTTCTTTCTAAATATTTATTTATCTAAGGACAATTTTTAGATAATATGATGTCATGGAATCCTATTGATAATACACATTTATCTCAATTCCGTTCATACTCTAATTATTAATGGAACTTTATTGTAAAATATATATGAGCTATAAATACAATGAATGGTGTTTGGTTCTTTTCTTAGTGTTTGGCTTAAGGTTATGTGTAAATTATGTCAATTTTTTATCAAATTTTCTCTAAGGTAGTAGGTAGTAGCCTAATACTTATATCTTTAAAATGCATTTTTATGCATTAATGTTACTATTTTTCTCTTGGCAAAAATAATGAAAAAAAAACATAGCATAAATTAATGTCATAGGATAACAATATATTTAAAAACTTAAAAAGAAAAGAGAGAGAGAGAGCGAGTTTTCTTATATGTTTCTTTTTTTTTTTTCTATTTTGAATATATATAACTTTTTTTTTTCAACTTTGGGAAATTGTTTTATTATTTTTTTATCAATCGTATAAAGATTATGAAGAGATTTGAAAACATGCAACTAAATATTCAAATGATTAAATATCATATTTCAATAATAAACTGATTAGCACATGTAAAACAAACATAAAGTCTATATTTATAATTTACCATATCAGATAGGAAATTTTATGATACAATCACTTGAAGGTGACTAAATGATATGATCACTTTTAATTACAATAAATTATGACATTATAATAAATAAGGTATATTAACAGCAAATAATTATTGACAACTTTTGTGAAAGTTGTTAGTCTCCATTAAAAAAAAATTATTAATAAATTTACTTTTGTTATTCGCGAATTTTATTTACTGTAATTTAAAAATAATTATATCATTTAATCACTTTTTAAATTACTGTATAGAATTAATCAAATATATAGCTGTAATAAGTAGTTATAAATATTCACACAACATAAGTGTCTCCTCGTGTCGCACGAAGTCATAAGTAATAAAGCAAAATATTCATCACGTGGGTCTCCACCAAAAACCTCCATAATTTAAAGTAGGCTTCATCAAATTATAACATTTTAAAAAACAGTGGAATTAATAATTATAAAGTCACCCTTATTGCCACTTACTCTCAATCATTCCAAACCCCATTAAATTTCTCTTCACCTACATATTACTCTCATTTTGTTTTCCATCCCCTCCTTGGCTTTAAGCTTTACAACAAATAAGTAGCAATATTATACTCAATACTCCATATCGTCCACTACTTAGTGAAGTTACTCCAGTGCCATTTGCCATGTCTTTCGCCGGATACTTGGAGCCAGACCGCATCCACCGGAAGTCGCTCCACCGCCGAAATGACTCGGGAGAGCTCGATGTCTTCGAGGCTTCCCGGTATTTCTCCGGTTACAGCGATGTCGTATCGGACTATAATGTAACAATGAACCATGTCGCGTCACAGAAATTTATAAAAGAAGTGCCAAGTAATAACAAACACGTACAGCTTCCTCAGCAGTCTCGTGGTCTAGAAAAACAAACGATGATAAAGGAAAAGAAACACAGACAACCTAGTTCGCCGGGAGGCAAGATCGCTAGCTTCTTGAACTCCTTATTCAACCAATCAGCTACCAAGAAGAAGAAGAAATCATCAAAGTCATCCTCTTCCACCACACAATCAACGAAAGATGAAGAAGAAAGTCCAGCTGGGTGGAGAAGAAGAAGAAGAAGCAGCATTAGCCATTTCAGAACTTCGAGTGCAGTCGACTCATCATCCAAATCGTTGTATTACTCATCCAAAAGTTCCGGGTTTAGAACCCCACCTCCTTATGTCAACACTCCAACTAAATCTTACAAGGAATTCGCAAGCTATTCGGATCATCACAAGCATCCATCCTTCTCTCTGCCCAGGAACAACATTTTCCGAGCCAAATCGAGTGTTGTTAACACCAACACCGATCAGGTTTTATCTGGGATTACCAATAGAGGAAGCAGTGTTGAGGTCAAAGCAGGCGACAAGTACAAGGTTGTCGAGAGCAGAAGCATAGACAAGTTCACAAGCGTGCAAAGAGAACTTTTCGTTAGGAAGTCATTCAATCAAGTGGATTTTGATGCTGATGTTGATGTTGATGATGGAGCGGAAAGTGACTCAAGCTCTGATCTGTTCGAGCTGCCCAACTATGATTTAGGGTATTGTTCAAGCGATCTGCCTGTGTATGAGACTACTCGTATTGACAACATTAAGAGAGGAGCACCTATATCCAATGCTGCTTATTAGTTCTGGAATCCTATGTTTTAAATCTCGTACTGATGAGAATATAATAGCTGTGTATGTCCCCTTATCTGTTTGTAATCCAGAAGATTGTGATTAACCGAGCGATTAAGCGCGGTGATTATGTTGCAAAAGAGCAGAGGAGTAATATTTGCTAGATTTTACCTTCTTTTTTTTTTCCCTTGATAATCTTTTCTTGTTTATCTTGAGTGCTTTCCCTGTACATGTACAGTCCAGAATGTTTATTTGTCTTGTTTTACAAGCTTTTGTTTGCCTGTGCTTTCTCGTTGGAAAAGAAAAAGGACCTGAACCAGATAGTTCTAACGATAGATATGGCATTTGAACTATATAACTGATAATAGAATTCCAATGAGCCTGTCCTAAATCTTTATTTTATTGATTATTATTTATATTTCAATTGAACCATTTAAAAATCAGTCTCTCTATGTCTTGAAATTCAATCGAATTCTTTAAATAATTTTAAGTGAATTAAATGACTGCTAAAAAGTGTAAAAGGACTAATGAAGTTTTGATTTTATTGAAGACAAAAATTACCAAAGATTTTGATTGATTTTTTATGCAAAATAGAGGATCCCTATATATTCATTCCAACTATACCTATAGGTATTTTTGGATAAGTTTTACCTAAATACCATGTATGGCTCAATATAATCTAACTTTTGGGGTACATGATGATGAAGAAGGCATCTTTAGGTAAAGCCATGTCAAATTTTTTTTATCAAACAATATCGAGCATGCTTATATAAAAAATAATCGGAACCTTATTAATTTTAATGATCCAGTTGTGATTTGGTGCTATATAAAAGAATATATATTCTAATTAAAGCAATGCCGCTTGGCAAAAGTCTTAAGTGATCTACTTTTCAATTCATTCACATGTAACCATGAGAGACAAGTGATCTATTTTAATTATTGGATGAAAACACTAGTGTGTTTATCGACAGTTGGTATCATTAAATTAAGTCACATAGGAACAAGTTTGAACTTTCATGATTGACGGAGATCTTAATTTTATTTTGGTCTTTTTAATTTAGAAGAATGTGTTAGTCATGGTATTAGTATATGATAGCCTTATATTTCAATATATATATATATATATATATATATGTTGCATAATTCTCACCTGTTATTTTATAAGAAGTACGATTATAAAATATTACTTAAAACTAATATAACTTTTTCTAATTTAGTGGTATAATGTATAACCATTGATTTCTTAATGGGAAGGATTAGATACAAATTATTCTCTCTCCTTTTATGATCATTAAAAAAACAAAGGAAAAATCTTAAAACTTTTGTTTAATCAGTGTTTAGAACTTGTTTAAAAGCTAATTATTCACCCGATTATATTGGATGGCGATTAGACTAACAAAAAGAAAAGGAAAATGGGGATTTGAGGATATGTTACGCATAACGAGAACATAGAAAAGTTAAACCACCGGGATGGCCTCCAATAGATTTTGTCATCATTATCAAAGACGGTGGTACTTTAATTTTTTGTTTTATTAAATGAAAAGAATACATATTACTTTCTTAACGACAGTCATATGATGCTGCCCATGGCCTAATCTCTAAAGCGATATATAACTTTCTTAACTATGCCTTAACAGTTTGGCCCATGCACGTGTGAAATGGACAACATGTAATAACCGGAGGAGAGAGAAATATGCACCTATTATTAGAATATTTAAATTTAGAGGGAAAATGATATATAAATAGAAAAAACATTGAGATAATAATTATGTATTTAATAAAAACATGACCATTTATCCTTGTGTTGTAAGAATATAAAATCTAAAAAATATTATTTATTCATTGAAAAAGTTATATTGAAAAAGATCAACTTTGAGAGATAGTTTAAATAGGGAATAAAACTTTTAAATTGTTAAAATAAATGTCAATTTATTGCAAAATAGTGCCAATGAGGGATTCGTTAATGCATTATTATAATATCATTAAATTGAGATGACATGGTAAGTTATTTGGTATGTACTATTGACATTACACTGAAAGGATGATGAAGGGGATATTTTATTATAAAAAAATAGAAAAATATCAGAAAAATGTAAATAGAATTATAAGAAAATAAAGAAAAACATGGAAAATAAAAAAGAAGAAAATCAATGGATAAATAAAGAAAATTAGAATAGGTAAAAAATATTTAAAAAAATTAAATAATAAATAAAAATAAGAAAAACAAGAGGGTTCCAACCCACTTTTGAAAATCCGCCTTTAAGTAATGGGTTGTAACCCACTTGTCAATGTGAAACGTGTGAGTTATCACCTAAATTTTCAAAAACAAGGAAAAAAAAAACAAGTAAACCTAATCCAATTTTAATTAGTCATATGACCTAAATGAAACCTAATAGGTTTCACTCCAATTTTTTTTTAAATTTCACTAATGAGCCATGGCCGACTACTTGAAGGTAGCTTTCTCGCCAAGGGTGGCTAGAAAGCCCTTTTCTATTTTTTCTTTTTCTTTTTAATTCTTAATTATTTTATTATTTATTATATTTAATTTATTTTACTTTTTAAGAATTTTTGTACTTTTCCTTATTTTTCTTTTATTTTTATTAATTTTATATTCTAATTTTTCTTTTTAAAAAGATTATTTACTTTTTAATAATTTATTGATATTTTTTGGTATTATTCTTTTTTTTTTTAAATTAAAAAAATGAGCTCCATAACACCCGAACAGCACTGCATTAGTCTTGCATGTCAAATAACGTATCACATTAACTCAATTTGACAACTTTAAAGTGGAGTGTTGATTACATTTTTTGGTATCATTCTTTTATATATATATATATATATAATATAAAAGTAATCCCTATAGTGTCATGAGAAGGATAGTTCACTTCCTCCACAAGTGCCTGTATGGCCCTCAACCTCCTTTATCTCATGTATTTTCTTTTATTACAAAAGACAAGCCAACCCAACCCTTTCCTTCCTGTCTTCTCAAGACTATTCCAAACCCCTATTACTTTAGGAATGTCATCTGACATTGTTACCATCTTTTTATAAACATCTACTTTCTAACTAGTTTCGATTTACCATGGCCATTATCAAGAGAGCGACATAAGCTCCCGACCAATTTGCTCACGAGAGGCTAACCCCACCTTTAGAGGCTACCTATCCCCACAAACAAATTCTTTAGCTAACATCACTCACTTCATATTAAGCCTCAAGTTGAATATCTAAACTTCATTTCAAAGCGCCCCATTAGCCCCACATTAATCCCACATGTCAAATAATGTATCAAATTAGCTCAATTTAATAGTTTCATAGTAAAGCATTAATTGAATTTCTCATTTGAATTACTTTGTAAAGCGTTGATCATTTGTTTTAATTAATCGAAAATTGAATCTTTATTTAATTTACCTCCTAACATCAATCCTTTTTTGTTTAACTTTCCCTTTATTTATTTCAAATTTTTCATGGACCTTCTCAATATATTTCTCATTGTTTATCATTACCTTGTGATACCAGCATAAAATAAGAGCGAAATCTCCAACCAAATTAACCATCTACTAGCAAACTTTAAATATAAATGAAACTTTGTTTTCTCAAATTTGTTGTCTTAAGAACGTATCAATTAATAATATTCAAATATTTGGACAATAAATTAATATATTATGAAAATTTGTCCCATAAATTCAAAGCTATATATATGAATATTGGAGTGAATATGTATAAAAAGGGTTGTTCAAGACGATAAATATCTATCCTTTGCAAATAAGTTCATATAATTATGTGTAAGGAATTTGGATTTGAATTAGAACAGATGATTATGGCTTAATATATAGACATTTTTCTAAACTTAAGATATTTATGTGTATATATATATGTATGTATGTATATATGTATTGGTCTACGTGGGCCATTTGATTGTTTTTATTTATTTGATTAATTCTCTCTAATCATACTATTATAGATAAACAGATGATTAATATCTACTTTTTATGACAATAATTTTTTAATCTAACTATTAGATGAAAAATAACATGACAAATTAATATTTCATTTTAACTATATTCTTAAATACTAAACATGTACTATATGTTTATTAAATATTAATTTGATTACCAGTTTAATTTATCATAACTAAATTTATTATTCGTCCATTTGCTATATGTAATAGCAATAATTACAGTGATGAAGGTCTACGTTACCATGTACTTTTACTCTCAAGGTCAAATAGAAAAATATACATTTTGAACAATACAAATTGACTATAAACGGTATAGCATGACCTATACATGGAGAACACATGTTTACCCTATGTTCAACTAACGGATAAATATTACCACATGTAGTTGATATATACAAAGGGTTTATTTTGCATACAAGTATAAATAGAGGATGTATTTATAAAGAGTTAACACAATTATAACATGAGATTAGTAACATGCTTAATATGCACTATGTAAGTGAAATTTGCACCGCTAAATAGATCTTCTAGTTGCACTTGGAAACAAATATACATCACCACTATACCGTAATTATCCAATATGTACTAAGATGGAAAATCTTAATAACTATTTTGAAAGACCAATATATTGTGAAAAAAGAAATAATAAATAAATAAATAAATAACCTTCTAATTCATTATTTTCTTGCTAAGTATGTTACTAATGTTATAATGTATCAAAAATTTTATGTTACTTGTACTCTCAAAAGGTATTTTAGAGACACCAGTTAAAATTCATATAAAATTTATTAAAGAAAAAGAAAAAGAAAAAAGATTTTCAAACTTCATACTTTTACTGTTAAGGCTATTGTAAGGTAATAGTACAAAAACTAAGTTTCTAACTATATTAATTAGTTTTAGTTTTTTCTTTCAAAATTGTAATATTAAAGAAAAAAAAAAAGAAAAAGAAAAAAGAAGAAGCTTCACACTTTGCTATATGAAAAATCTATCCCACAACGGAATTACACCTGGAATTCACCATTATTTTGGTAGGGTACATAAAGATTGATGACTGAACGTTTACTTTTTGGTCAATGAAAAGGAGCTGGAAGTTTCGTACGGGGTGGCATCTAATCATTTTATTAAGTTGTTCTTACACTGCAAGAATATCATGATTAACTATAAAATCTATTCATTACAATTAATAGCCATGTTAATAAATGTAACTTTAGTGCCAATCCTATCATTATTTGGGAAGTTAGAGTTAGAAGATAGACTGCCTATAGCCAACTACTCCAACGACCCTAGTTTTACACATAAATTGCAGATCTCGAAGAATAATGGACGGATTGGATTGTTTCCAGTTGGAAGCTGGAGATCATTTTGAAATTCATCATATTATGATGCGGTTTCGATATTGCAGCTACAGCTGGAATTCTGGTCCAATCATGAATTTCTGTCTAATCAGTTTGAAATCACCCCTAAGTTAGTTCTACTTCTATTTCCAGGCTGGTTTTCCAACAGGCCCAGATAATAGCATACCTTTACAACTTAAAATGATTCATTAGTACCCCTTTGAAGTTCAAAATGGCAGCGATTCTAGATTCCTAAATTAACATCTTCATACCATTCGCAATATATTATCATATTGTAAAGTTTTTTCCTCGAATGCAATACTCAATCAGTCGTTTGTATTAATATGTATACTTATAATTATTTTTTTCAAGTCCACCGATCACTTAATTTGAATTCGTCTTGATTGATTTGATATTTCAACGGTTGATAAAGAGCAAATATGCAATAAATTATCATAAAAAATAATTACAAGTATATATATTTTGACTCAAAAGATTGATTTAGAATTATACAATATCAAAGATAAAATTTTTGCTATTACTATTTTTTTTTAATTCTATAATTGCACTATTTTAAAATTTTGAAAGGAAGGGGATCATTATAATGATTATGATTGTTTCTAGAGGTATTATTAAAAATTCATTCAAAAAATTTATAATTTTATAACTTTTTAATATATAAAACAATATCCTATCATTTAAAACCTGAATAACAGCTTCTAATTAGAAGAAAATAGAGCTGTAATTTTCCATCAAAACAATAATAGGCCACATTATAACATTTGCTTCAATCGTATACTATCAATCTTAGGCAACTATTGAGGTTTAAAGGGGGAGTCACTACATGCTATGCGTTGATGATTCTCTACTCCATTGTCATTTCATGTAGAGTAATGTTTTGTTTCCATTACATCACCCTTCATATACCTCCAGTCTCTTAACTTTGACAAAGCAACCCTTAAAAGTTTCAAAACATCGACGAGAAAGCTTTATAACCAAAAATCCTGTGATCAAAATTGGTTAGGTACACTAATAATGAATTGATGAGTTTTCTATGGCAAGTTGAGTTTCAAAATAAGGTTAACTATTTTCCGAAAGCTCCTGTGTAGACAATGAGCTAGTAAAGAAAAGGATATTATAAAAAGAGAAGAACAATCTAAGTCTATGATATGAATAACAAGTTATGGACCATTTGGATTGATAAAAGAAGGGAAAGAAGAAGTCAGAAATTGGTTAGCCTTATCCAAAAGTAAGTCCAAAAATGATGATAAGTATAGTTAGTTAGAAGCCAAAGACATCCAAAGTTGGTCAAAAGTCATAAGTTTAAAAGTTTAGTTCTAATTTTTATAATTTATATCAGTTAACTTTAGATTCTCATAACTTTTCATGTATAAAGAATTTTGGAGCCCGCAATTTATCAATAAAAACTAATTTGAGTTTACTTTAGCATAGATCAAACAGTTTCGTCGTTTGGGTTATGTAAGAAGTTAAATTTTGCTAGAGAAGATTATCTTACTAGTTTAAAAAAGCCTTTGTTGTTTTATTTTCTTTACCGATTACATAGGATACAAATTTTATTCACTTCCCTTGTTAATTATAAGGTTATTAGGTTACTAATACTTGTGATAAGTTAAATTTTCAGATCTTCTGACATAGTAAAATTTTACTCTCGATAATATTTGTATCTGTCATATTTTATGCTACATCAAACTTAAGATGATATATAGCCAAAAGTACATTCGAAATAGTAATCTAGAAACAAAACATGACATGTTGACACTCACCAATTAAGTACTACATACTAGCAGTCAACTTATTGATAGGCCCAATTGGCTAGCTTACTCATTGCTCTAATGTCTCCATCTTTGGTAAATCTGGACTTGTCTCTTATCAACCACAATTAGTCAAACTTCTTAGCTTAAGCTATACTTTAACCATCTCTACTTAAGCAAATAACTTTTCTATAGGATATTTTAGAGATTAATTGTACCTCTTCTTGATGCTAATGGGACGAGATGTCTCCTGTCTAGCATTTGATGACATTAACTAAATCCAAGAAATGCTTATAACAACTAGCTTAGTCATCATGTTAACTACAACTTCCTTTAAACCAACTTTCTCAAGTAATATCTTATTTGAAGAAATCAACATATTGAATCTATAAATCCTCACATCAATGTGCTTCGCACTTACATGACACACTTAATTATTGACTAGATAAAAACACTTTTTATTATTACAACATAGCTAAACACCACCTTATGGACTACCTAATGCTCTTAGGTAGTTTCTAGCATCACCACATACTAGACCTCAACCATGGATAGAGTCAAGAGCAACAAAAGGCTATACTATGAAGCTTTAGCAAATTGGTCCCAAGATACTCTAACTTCCACCTATGATAAGAGATAAATAAATGGAAGGAAAGATAAAACTGACACATGGGATTTTAACCTAAAGAACCTTAAAACCATGGTTATCAACCATGAGAAAGACTACAGATTGATTTATTAGTGTAAGAGCATCAGTAAAGGATTTTCTTCCTCAATCATACTAGACATTATGTCTAAAACACAATCATTAGGATTTATTGGGCTCTCTTCTATGCACCAATCTATTATTATTTATTATATATACATAGTTATAAAAGCGTTAACTTAAGAAAAAAAAAAATTAACTTAGGCAACTAGGAAAATGACATATATGCTATAACATTCTTGGTTGACTAATTACCCACTTTAGCAGGCTAAAGTATATAAGCAAACAAAACTCCTTCTATTGATTTATTTGACTTGTGTCCCTTACATAATATTGTAAAACTTTACGACTGTAAAGAGTAAAAATGGAGTGTGTACACCTTCTCTTCATTTTCTATCTCACATCACACAATACCTAAAGGTGTAGATCACAAACTCTCAATATCCTACATCTCTCAACACATTCAAATACCAATTTTTAGGACTAAATTTAAGTTTTTATTACAAGTAATATAACACACAAAGAGAACTAACAAGTAAAGAATATCATATGATATGTATGCTTTTACTGGAAAACCCAAAAGAATATGATGCAAAAGACTGTGTAAGATTAAACGAACTACCATAGTTGAATAATAGCAATACAATAGATTCTCTCTTAATCACAAAGCACTATTGATCATAATCAGACTTTGACACACGGCGGCATGACTCGATCCAGAGTAAGGGGTTTACATAATTTGATTTAGAGAATTCCAACCCGTTCTATGTTAGACGAAGAACAAATGTTTCTAGAAGAATTCCTATTTCTTAATATCATTTTAGGGAAAAGCTTATTCATATTAACTTTACCATCAGATTCGAGTACTCCTAACGTAAAGATTAATTCTATTTCATAGCTTATTACAGCAAAGGGATGTGGTTTTAGACCTACGAAGGGTTCTGCTTTATAAGAATAAATGGGCAAGGACTCAATTTAAATAGATAATATTCCTTTTGCATATCGCAATTAATTATATCAAACTTAATAAATTCGATAGTTATTAGCGTATAATCTTTCCTTTGTTTTTTATGCACTTTCCTTTATCATGGTTATTCAATATTGGTAACTGTTCTAATATAATCATTGTATGTAACCTTGTGGGAAGAATTACTCTAATGAATATTGTTCTAACTTTCATTAATTGAGAATTTCTCTATTTCAATACTCGAATCTATCAATATCCATACGATTGTGACAACTAAACTGTTTGATCTATTTGCATGTTGTATTAGATAGGTTAAGTATAGTTCGATCTCTCTTGGTGTGTCATATCTAACAAAGGATTCATCCATATTTAATCTTTTAATTTGAGAAAATTACATTGGATGGGGATCAATGTGGGTAAATTTAAATAAATGATTAAACTTGACTTAAATAAAAGATAAATATTATGATAAATGATTTAAATAGGAGATTCCATTAGTTAACCCTTATAAGGCTATTCAAAGTGTCTGGTGTTGCCATTAAGCATCCCATAGCATTTACGTGGTGCTTACATGTCATTTTTTCAAATAAAAAATGAAAAAAGTAAAAATAATATAACAATTAATTAAAATTTTTTAAAAAAAGTATATAGAAAACAAAAGATTTAGAAAAAATAAAAAATGTGCAGAATCATAAATTAACTAAATATGATTATTTATAATCAATTTAACTAATAAAGATTTCAAAAATTAGAAAATTAAAAGAATAAACAATGAAAAATTTAGGATCGCTAGTTTAACTATAATAAAGTATGTAGGTTGTGACATAATTATAAAAGTGAGTTATTTAATCCACCCGCGACTTTAGAGTTGTAGGTGGTCACCCTAAACCACTACTAAAAAAAAGAAGAAAAAGTAGAAAAAATCATTAATTTTTCTTAATGGATTGATTAGGGTGGTCACCCAACACCCCATGACCTTCCTAGGTCAATTGATGGCCACTTCAAGTTATTAGTAGGTCGATCTTCTTACTTTTGTAGGTGGGTCACAATAAGTCGGTTGTGACCCACCTACTTAATTGTGGCTAAATTGAACACCTTTAGGTTGAAAGTGGCCAATAGTTACCTGTAGGGGTTACATTACTTCTCTTGCCCTCAATTAGGTGACCATTGACCATCCTTCAGCATTTGCATGGCACTTTTTTTCTTTTAATTTTCATATTTTGAATTTTTATTAATAAAATTAATCACATATATAATTATATAGAGTCAATTTATTATTTCTCCACTTTTTTTGATTTTTTCCAAACTTTTTGAATATATTCTTTTTTTTAATAACTTTTATACTATTTTTATATTTTTTTCTTTCTTAATTTGCACCCAAAAAAAAAATTGATACATAAGTGCTAGTAAGTGCTACATGGCTTATTAACTACGACATCATACACTTTTAACAGCGTTATAATAGTAAATTAATGTAATCTCATATTTAAACCACTTAGAGTAACATTTATCAATTTTTTATTTTAATCACATGAAAATTAAATCTCATATTTGAACTCATCTTCAAATATTAATCCCCTTTTATAATTTTTCCCTATTAATCATATCTTTACATCATAAACTCATGTAAATAGTTGTTCGTTCACTGAGATACGTGGCTATGTCCCTAGACTCGTTGGTTGATTACTCTGTGTTCAGCACCGGCTTAGTGATCCCTTCTCCTAAGCCCATCGTATCAGAGTATCTCTTTATTCTAGCTATGCACCTGTGCCCGTAGATTGTATTTGGAATTTGATCTCAGATTTTATCACATCAACTATTTTCTTTAGTTGTATTTTTAGGATTTTCTACTCTCTTATATAATTAGTATATATATATATATATATATATATATATATACACAAGAAGTCCAACCATATTCTAAACTATGATTTATTTTATCATCCGAATTCTAAACTTTCTTAAAGATAGTCGACACACTTAAATTCCTAATATTTTTAACAGGGAAAAGTACACCTTGAGTCATAAATTTTACCACATTTTCTAATTGAATCCTTAAGTTTTATTTTTTTTCCATTTCAATACTCAATGTTAGCAAATAAGTCTGTCATTGGTTTTCCAATTAAGCATGTGACATCATCTTCTTAATTCATGCATCTCTATTAAATAAATAATAAAATAAAATATTTAATAATTAATAGAGCAATAAAAAACTAAATATTCATAAAAATAAACAAAGAAGAAAAAAATATAAAAAATTTCAAAATTAAATAAAAATTAAGATAATAATATATATTATTAAAATAGATTAATAAACAAAATGTTAAAAATAAAGCAAGAAATTAGAAAAAAAAGGCTTTTTTCAATAACCCCAAATTTTACAATAGCCTGAAAGGCTACCATGTAACAACTAATAAGTAAGTCACGACTCACCTACAAAAATGAATCATGCAACATAGGAATGGTTGGGGGTGTTAATCACCAACATTAAAAAATAAATAAATAAATCAAGTAATGAAACTTAAGAGAGTTTCATTGACTTTTTTTCTTTTAAACTTTTCACCTTTAAGTTGCCACCAATGGGCCAAATGGCTGAGTGTAACATGGTGATCATTTTGTCTAATACTTCAGTCTTAGGTTAGTTAGAAATTTTCTTTTTAATCTTTTGATTTATCTCTTTTTCTTTTTTCTTTTTTTTTGTTTATTAATCTACTTTAATAATATATATCATTATCTGTTTTAGATTTTTCTTCATTTTCTTTTCTTTTGAATTTTTTAAAAATTTATTAATTTATTTATATTTTAAAATATCCAATTATATTATTAACTTCATTCCCAATGGAAAAACTAATGGGACTTGTTTGCAAATGTTTATAAATATTGAAGACTAAAATTCAAAAAAGAAAAAGTTGAGATTCCATTAGATTAAAATGCTAGTAAAGGTTGTTGACTAAGTTTTTTTTTTTCCCCCCTTTTTTTTCACATATGGAGAGTATATCATTTCTTGATAAATTTTCAATTTGGCTTGTTGGCATGATTATTCTTATTTTTTTTTTCCACATTAACCAACTGCTTCACCTAACAAAATTTGGGAAAAGTTAATGAGACATTTTATCTAGTGTTGTATGTTCAACCCCATTGGACTTGACTCATTTATAAAACTAGCCTGAATTATCCATTTTACTCTTATTGAATGTAACTGTAATTTAATACAGTTGACTCAGTTAGTTCAAGTCAGTTCTCATAGGATATAGTTGGATTTTTTTAGTTGGAATGTAATCTTTTCTTTTATTTTTTTTTAGGGAATACACTAGTTTACTAAAAAAAAAAAAAAAAAAATCTAAGAAAAACAAAAAGTAAAATATACACTTTTCAACTTTCAAATTTTAAGAATGTAAATCATTTTATTAGTTTATACGTAAATATAAACATTCTAATATTTTTTTAATCTGAATTTAATTACTGTTAAACCCCAGTTCAATACTCTTTACCCTTGACTTCCTCTTATTCTGGAATCAACCTACCGATGCATTGGTGATATTGATCTTATCAATGAAACATTTTATGTTTTGAATTCATACAGTTTTCTCCGTGGTGAAATATTGCTATTACTATTACTAAAGAGCCTACCCAAACGCTATGACGAACTTAATATATACCCTAATATTTGTGAAGAGCAGAGCAGGAGATAATGTTCGACCTACGAGTAGCCTTTGGAAGGATTAACATCCAGCATGATGAAAAAAGCCAAAGAGAAGGGTACATCATGCACACAAATGATGATGACATCTACAAGGGCGCCCTATAAAGCACACCTAGAGACAAGACCTTAAGATGAGGCCAATAAGCTTACTAAAGATAAGCGGTGAAATGACAGAGGATTCGATGTTGGATTTTTTCTCATGTTCCCTTTTCTACGAGATTAGTTCAATATTTTATTTATATATTTTAAAATTTTAATCATTAAACTAATTATAATTCAATGATTAGAGTCAATTACAAAATAATAATAAAATTAATGAACTAAATAGATCCCATCAAAATATGTAATAAAAAGAATACTTGGGATCACCATTCTTAAGTGGTATTTATGATGCTATAGTTTACCCTACTAAAAAAGACATAATTGTGCAACACATTTTCAATGTAAATTTATCATGAGCCCCTTCAACCTTTCATATTCTTGTACTTCTTATTTGATTATTAAGATATAAAATAAGGAGAAAAAATTTTCCATTTTCATGTGTAGGAATTCACTAGCAAAGGTATGCCTTTTGTCTTGAGTCTCATCTCCTTCTCACCTTCACCCTAATATCTTCTTCTTTAGCTCTTTAATAATTGCTTGAAGCATGTATTAATGTGATCAATTCAAAATAATAATAATAATAATAATAATAAAGACAATCATAACATACTCTAATACTCTATCTTTGCAAGCTTCTAAATGATTTGCCTCTTTAACTCTCTTTTTTTAAATATATCCTATTTATGACCATTTATTGTCTTAGCATTATTATTTACTTTAAATATAATGTTTGCAAAACTATCAAATCGCTATATGAAATATTTTGATATCGACATGAATTTAAATAAATGGCCTTATCTAAATCTTATTATAACTATGATAGAGAGTGTTATAAGAGGTTGAAAGTAGATGGGAAGTGAAATATTAAGACATTTTCAAGCTAGAATTTTAAACTAAATATGTTCAATTGTAAAGAAGTTTGTTAGGAATTTTCATTTTGTGCCGAATATTGATGTAAATAGGTTGATTCGTAATGATGCAACATTAAATTTGAGCTTAATTGAAAAAAATTAAGAGGGTCCACTGATGGGCTTTCAATATTCAACTCATGTTTAAGTCAATGTATTACTTGACAAGCTTAAGCTCATATAAAAGAATATTGATGTAAACTTAAATGGAACTTTGCTTATACTTGAGGTTTACTTCAGTTTTATTAAGCTCGTAAGTTAATTTGGCCAAATGTAATGAATCTTAGGTTTCACTTGGTAAAGTACTTTAATAGTTTAAGTTTACGCTTAACTCAATTATTGTAAAAACTTGCATAAATATCAAGGTAAATACAAGTAGTGTACAAGTAGCTTAAATTGATAGAATGGTTGAATTTTAGGAAGTGTGGATGCTATATATCTTGATTTATGATGATTGTATGAATGGATACGTTGTAGTATCTATTTGAATGAAATAATTATAAATGATGTGTATAATATGGAAATTGTGATAGGTTTTCCATAAAAATTATGAATCAAAGAAAAAATCGTTGTAACATCTAAACTAAAATGATTTGCAACTCATATTATCAATAAGTAGAATTTTAATTGCAAGGATAATTAAATTAGAGACATATTTGTGAGAGAAATAATTAATAAAAATTAATATCAATCAACCTTGAAATAGCAATAGCGTATAATCAAATTTGACAATCATTAATTGTAATTATAGTCAAATTATTGAATAACTTTATTTGATGAAAAATAAAAATTATGGATTCCTTGAAGACATTCATTTAGGGTTGAACCATTAATGAAAACCTTTTACCATATCTATCACACCTTAGTTCTCTTAAAGATATGTCAACTAGCCATGTATCCTCATGAACAAAGTTGGGCTAGGATGTGTAAGGTAATTAGTATTGGTGCAGTTTAGGTCTAAAGTTCAATTTGGACCATCAAGACACTTTTTGATATTAGACATGTTCTAACATTATCAAGAATCTCATTTGTGTTAGTATGTTGATATACATAGTTATAAGTGTATTACTAAGGTTGTTATAAGAATTTCTCATAGTTCTTAACATAGATGAAGGGCATCAAGGCTGGTAATCTATACATTCTTTAAGTCTTTACAACTACAAGAGTAGTTACTATATCTTCCTAGAAATGGATCCTCTTAATTTAATTTTCCTTAATTTCTCTCAATTCATCTACTGAGATGCTAACATGAGTAATTAATAGTTGAGATAAAAAAAAAAGATGATGACATTATAATAACATCATAGAGTATTCTGAAAATTTAGATAATTTCAATCATTAATCCATAAATTGAAGGAAAGTAAATTAAGATCCAAATCCTATCTTCCTCATATCATGTTGCTAAGAAGGCTAAGTTGTAAATACATATTTAGGCCATAAGAGAGAGAGAGAGAGAGAGAGAGAGAGAGAGAGAGAGAGAGAGAGAGAGAGAGAGAGAGAGAGAGAGAGAGAGAGAGAGAGAGAGAGAGAGAGAGAGAGAGAGAGAGAGAGAGAGAGAGAGAGAGAGAGGTATGCACGACCTATACAAAACAAGTTTTTTACTAAATAAGCTAAGCAATCTATAGTAGTATGGGCATTGGATTATCAATAAGTAAAAGTAAGACACTTTTAGTAAAGCAACATGTAGAATAAAATGTTTTCTAAACTATATTTGTTTTAATCTTTAGGGGCTTGCTTTGGAGACCTGTTTTGATATTATTGAGTGTCAAAGTGTTTACATTTTCCTTTTCCCCCTTAATTCGACTTATATGAAAGTCTTTCCATTCAATATTATGTTCGCTAACAAAATTAAGGGAAATTCTCATTTAATATTTATAGAAGTTTGTGCTAGCAGTCACACCTTAACAATATTTTCTACCCTCATCAACCTCTTCTCTAAATCAAGTCAAAACAAGCCTATTGTCTTCTACTTTTGTTCATCCTTGAAACATCTGCTTATTGCATAGCATGGGGTGACTAATGATATCTTTTGTAATGTTCTAACCTAAAAGCAATTGTTGGTTAAGCTAATACGTAACTAATGGATCTTTTCAATAACTAGATTTGAAATATTCTTAAAAATTTTGATATGGTATTCACTACCTTAATCTTATAAACTACAACTAATATTTTATCATAATTAATGTGACACTTTACTCACATGGGATATCATGATATCATTGAAAAATCCATTTATTTTCAATTGAAAAAACACCATGATTTCTTCCTTATTATAATACCATTCTTCTATGACTTGTCTTAAAGAGATTAATTAATAACGTTTTACAGCATAAGGCCTGATGAGGTCTTTCAAATTTTAAAAAATTATCTACATAATACTTAATTTAACATTTTTTTCATATAAGTATCATGACTGTTTAAATTACAACATAGGATTTCCATTAACTTGGACTGTGACAAACGTTAGTTTGCACTTATTAGGACAAAAGAAGACCACATGATAACACATATGGATTGCAGATATGTGCACTTGTATAGTGTAATACTTTGGAAAATTTTATAAAAGGACATTAAAATTATATTTTAAAATAGAAGACAATTTTGTCTTTTCTAAGGGATATTAAAAAGCCTCTTAACTCAAACTCTAATTAGCTGTTCTTCATATCATCTAGCCTCTGATAAAGTAATCTTGTTGACCTCTCTCTCTCTCTCTCTCTCATGTAGAATAGTGAAATTCCAGCAATCAATGTAAGTTTTCATTGCATTAGAATTGATCATTAGTTTCATAAGTTGCTAAAGTTTTCTTTTGCAAAACTCAGATCTTAGCAATACTAGTGAACAAGATTAAAGTGCAATGCAAAAGGGTTAATGGAATGTAGTAAGTAGTGATTTTTAATGGTTTCAAGAGGATTCTCATCATTTTCTAATGCATGTGTAATGACATTTGAAGGTTGTACGATCGATGAAGGAATAATGTGTAGGTTTCTCTCTAAATATATCCAATTCATATAAGTGCTTTGATTTATGATAAAAGTTTTATATTTGATTAAGAATTTTCTTTAGCTCTTATCCATTTCCTTTGGTATTCTACAAAATTTTCTACCCTTTTTATTAACATTTCCACCGTCTTCCTAGTTAAGTTAGGTCTCTGAGGATAGGATTCAAATATTAAAGGTATAGAATCATATTTTGATGTTTAGGGAAAGAGTATATTCTAAGTTAGAAATTGATAGAAATAACCTTGGTTTCTAAAGCAAGATTTAGAGAAACTCCTAATTTCATTGACCGGGGTGATTACGTATTTGATACATTTTTGTTGCTTATAATTGCTAATTTAGAAACATGAAAATTGGACTAGCTATACATTTGGCTATGACTTGATTATTGCTTATGTTTGGTTTAGCCATGGGGTTAGAGGTAGCAAATCTTTGAGGGACACATCAATGATCCTTGGGTAATGTCGTTTCTAGTAGAATTATCATTAGAAACGATGTAAGGTAAATTTAAGGGTATTCGAATCGAAGGTCATAGTTCCAGAGACCATTTAAATGGGCCCTACAATGGCAATTCCTTACTAAAAATGTTTATACAATATATCTTATACAATTTGGTGAGGTCATGATCACCTCTCTATTGCATAATGGATTAAACAAAATATGACTAAATTAGCTATTGTGTATTCATGGTTGCATTAATATATGTGATTTGGTTATTTTGTGTGGCATGCTCATGTGTTTGTAGTGTCACGTACTGGATTTAGACTTACCCCTTTTATCTTTTTCAATTGTAGATAATTATGATGAAATGGTAGCTATGACAATGGTCATACGTTCTGTTACCATCAGGATGGAGAGAGTGGAAATTATTTTTATTATTACAATGATGATCAACCATAGAAGAATTAGAAAATTCTCTTTGTCTATTAGAGGATTAAAGACTTTATCTAGTATTTCAGATATTTTTATAATTACTTTTAGCTCATGTTAAAAAGATTTGAAGTGGTTCATAGGTTAAATACATTTAATGTTATGGGTAGTAAACATAGCTAGCCTATGATTCATCAAATAATAGTTCTTTGTGGAGATTGCCTATTTATTGCAAAAATTTAGATAATTTGGAGACAATAAAAATGTAGATGTTAGAGTCTTAGTGTGTCATTAATTAGTAGTAGCAAGTGATGGGTTACGGTATCTTAAGTTTGGGACATTACATAAACTTAACTTTCCTCAATTCAAATTAGTCAACCTTAGTTCTTGAAATCAAATAAAGCTCCACAAATTCTAACCTTGAGCCTTTATTTGAGGTTAATGTTTCATAGCCACGACTAGGATATCCTAACCCCTGTTTAGCAATGGCAAGAAGGAAATCACAACAAGCTTCATCATCACCATCTTGATACGCTTAAGTTTGAAGGTTGGTCGGAAAATGATGCATAGCCAGCACAAACCTACAAATTGGTATTCAAGTACGAATGGAATTAAGGAGATATTGTGTAAATTGGGGCTTGAATGTGAATGTAAATGTGAATAGATATCAAACAACAAACATAAACATAGACAAAGGTTATGGTTGAAAATGGATTTCGATGCAACTCATGCAAACCCAAATCAAGCTCATAAGGGTTCTAATGTGGGTAGATGCAATATACTACCAAACCAAAAGAAGGTTCACCACAATCTCAGACAAATATTGATAAAAACTTAATAGCTTAAAGAGTAATAACACATTAAATAATTGCATAAGAAGAGTATAAGCTCGATATGTTGTTGCACGAGAACTTAAGCGAGGGAAAATGTATTCTCTGTTTCTTCTATTTAATATTCTAAGCCTGGCTATTGTTTAGAAATAATACTATTTATAGTCAATCCTTAAACCTTAGTGGTAAAATTATAAACAATTACAACACTTTAAACCCCAAAATTAGGCTTGCAGACTAAAACAAAGAATATAATAATATATTATACAAAACTGTGCATTTTCAATAGGAAGATCGACATGCAGGTTATTTGAATTGTCTTAAGACAAGATAGGTTTGATATAAATTAGATTGTCAGTTAGGTGTTGAGGTGAAACTAAAGTTGTTGCGACCCTACTATGCTTAGCTAAGCTTCCAGTGAGGTCAGTCCATGGTTGCCAAACTCAAGGGTTGGTTGGTAAGACATACTAAGTCACTTATTAAGCTAGTCCCCTTCCTTAGAACCTCGGTTGGTTAGACCCAGGTTCCCTAGAGGTAGGCAACACCTTTACTTCTCTCATCCTTACTTTACTAATTTCTTCCATTCTATTAGCTTTTTCCTATTAGCTTAGCCTTAGGAAAAACAGGTCAACCGTAACCTAAAGGAGGTCAAAGGTCAGTTCCTATCATCACCATTGGGTCAAAATGAAGTTATCCTTAAATTTAGACGATAAGCTTGGGCTTAGGTCCCAAACAAACTTCTTTTCCCCTTCTTCTTCACCATAGGCTCCTTTATATATCCTCAACATTTATGGGGGTTAGGCAATAGCTCTTCTCGTCCTTCTGAACAATATAAGTGTTGAGGAAGCCACCAAGGATGATACGGATCAACTTCAACAGATCTTAAAAACTCATAATGGGTCGAATGGATATGACATACAGGAAGTGAAATGATTGGTTTGAGCTCGAAATAGAGTTCGATACAACTCATGAACACTAAATGTTGCTTAGGACTCAAATGAATGTTAGATGCAACTCATTAACCGACTCAAATAAAGGGGTTCGCTACAATCTTGAGGACAAGATCGATAAGAAAACAAGAAAAATTAAAGAGTTTGATCTATACTCGATAATCTGGCAATGCTAACTCAAGCATAACCTTGCTCAAAAAGGGAAAGATTCCAAAACGTAGGAATATACTTTTCTGTCTAATTTCGTTTATGTCTCTGATGTTTACAGATGTTATTATCCAAACTCTAGTGGTAAAATTGTAAATAATGTACAATGCCTTAAACCCTAAAGAATTGGGCCTATAAATAAAATAAAGGAAAACATGTAAAAGAAAACAAAACTGTACATTTTACAGGGGAAGTCAGCATGCAGTCACTCGGCTTGTCCTAGAAAAAAGTAGTATTCGAACTAGACGAAGTTGGCAGTTGGATGTATAAGTTTGAGAAGGAGTCCTTGAAGTCTCGCATGACTTAGCCAAGACACCAAGGAGGTCGACCCATAATTACCGAATTTTAAAGTTAATCAGCAATAGTCTTTTCGTACCATACCGTGCCTAGTAAATCCCACTCTAAGCAACGTAGTCTCTCGATTAACAATAAACTTGTTGTCAAGTAGTTATTTTTCTTCCTCTCATCCTTTTGGCTTTAGCTTAGCCTCGGTTAGCATTGATCGACCTTGACTTTGGACAAGTCTGCTTTGACTTAGATGTAATCGGAGGCTAATTCCTATCATTGCCACATGTTTAAAAGAAAGTTGTCCTTGACGTTAAGCGTTGAGCACGGGCCGAGATGCCAAATAAGCTCCTTTTCCCTTTTTGATTTATCATAGGTGTCGAATGTCTCTAGATTTCCTCAACACTCATAAGGGTTAAGTAATAGCTCTTCCTATCCTTTCGAATACTGTAAGTGTTAAGGAAGCCATCATGGATCACTTTCTAATCATACTCCTGTGGTCAACCAAGAAGTAAATTTGTAGCATTCATTGGGACTACATCGAAGTCAATCTTGTCCTCATATTATCCTACCTTGAATGCAATCCGAGCTTAGTTATGCACATGGACTATATCCTTATCGTTAAACTACTTTTATCCATAAGGTTAAGAGTACAGATATGTTGGCAATTTCATCTTTTCTACTAACTCGGTAGAGACGATATTGGCGTAGCTACCTCTATTAACAACTAGGGAACAGGTCTTCCCATTCATTAGGCACTGCATGTGAAATAAAATTTCCCTTTATCCGGGATCTATCTTCAAGTTAGCTCATGTCACCACAGCTAAGAGTTTATCCAGCTCTTCAACATAGATATCTTCTTCTATCAACCGGTCTTCCAAACTCTTGTCACTCTGAGTTTTGATTTGAGCCTCAAGCCCTTCTACCTTCAAGACTATGACCCTCTTATTCGAGCATTGGGACGTAATGTGTCTGTAGCCTAAGAATTTAGAGCATTTCACATCTCGAACCATATTGCTAGGTTCTTTTTCTTTCTTGGCCCTCTTTTCCTTAACTTGGTTAAGTTGACTAGGTTCTCCCTTCTCCATCTTCCTTTCTAGCCCTTTTCTCTTGGCATACCTCTCAGGTTTAAGGTTGCCTTGTTGAGGTCTGCAGGTCGGCTAGTCGACCTCTAATGTCATTTTCTCCTCTGTCTCTCCATTCTTAATGCTAAATTGATCAGTTCATCCAATGAGTTGAATAGTTGCAATTCAACTGTGTTGGCAATATTATCTCGGAGCCTATTCAGGAATCTAGCAATCATGCGATCTTATGACTCGGCAATCTCACATCTTGTCATTAGAGTTTTAAACTCTTGCAAGTATTCTTCAACAATATTTCAACCTTGCCTCAAGTGCTGAAAAGTATGGAGCATCTCTTGCTTGTAAGTTGACATAAATCATTGGTTCATCAAATGTTTCATAAGCCTCCAAGTTTTGATCTATTGTTCTCCTTCAACATCTTGCTTCGCACTCAGCTTATCCCACCAAAGACTTACATACTCAACAAGGGATAATGAAGCTAGCTTAACCTTTGTTCGGTTATCATACTCATAGCACTTGAACAACTTCTCGACTCGAGAAACCCAGTCAAGGAATTCTTCAGGTCGACTACTACTTCTGAAGGTCGGCAATTTAAGCTTAATATTATTAAGTCCTCGACCAGGTGTTCGGGGTTCATCCATTGCATTCCTAGTAGGTTGGTTCACCTCAAATCGACCACTTCTATTGAAGCTCTTCTCAGCCACATCTTTTCTTCAGGCTCTTTAGTTCAACTCAAAGTCAACACTCTTGCCATTGCTTCTTCTCGATATTGGATGGTGTTCTCTTCTTCTCGACTCAACGACTCTTCTTGGCTGTCGTTCAATATCATGATCAAGTTCATTAGAGTTACTCCTACTAGTAGGCATCCGTTCCCTTCTTTCTTCTCAGCTATTACGTCTGCAACCCTTAACTAAACCAGTGAGTTCTTCGATAGAGTCAGTGAAATTTTGAATCTGATACTTTAAGTTATCAATACATCTTCTCAAGCTTCTACAAAGATTATCACTAATGTTGTTGACACTATCTTCCAACATTCTTGTATGTACAGTAACTTCTATAAAATTAAACAAATACAATTTACAACAAAAACACTACAACAATTAGAATCAACTGCTATAATTACTATTACTCGACTTAATCATCACAATACTACAACTACTAAAACACGAATATAATACACTATATAATGACAACTAACAAAAATGTCTAAACCACGAATCAAACTTTGAAGAATCACTAGCACGTATGTTTCCCTAAAGCTCTGATACCAAAGATGATACGGATCAACGGCAATGGATCTCGAAAACCCAGAATAGGTTGAATGGGTATGATAAATAAGAAGTGAAACAATTGGTTTGAGCTAGAAATAGGGTTCGATACAACTCATAAACATTAAATATCACTCGGGACTCAAATGAAGGTTAGATGTGACTCACTAACTAACTCAAACGAAAAGGTTCACCATAATCTACAATCTTGAGGACAAGATCAACAAGAACATGGGAACGATTAAAAAGTTGATCTACACTCAATAATCAGGCAATGCTAGCTCAAGAGCAGCCTTGCTAAAAAAGGGAAAGATTCCAAAACGCAAAAATATACTTTAGTATCTAATTTTGTATATGTCTTCAATGTTTACAGATGTTATTATTTATAGCAAGTTTTAAACCCTAGGGGTAAAACTGTAAATAATGTACAAGGCCTTAAACCTTAAAGAATTGGGCCCATAAATAAAATAAAGGAAAACATGTATAAGAATACAAAATTGTGCGTTCTACAAAGAAATTCAGCATACAGCCACTCGGCATGTCCTAAAAGGAGTAGTATCCAAACCGGACAGGGTTGACAATTAGATGTACGGGTTCAAGAAGGCTTATATGGCTTGGCCAAGATACTAGAAAGGTCTATCCGCAATTGCCAAGTTCTAAAATTAGTTGACAATAGTCTCTCCGTATCGTGCTGAGTGGATCCTACTCTTAGCAACGTAGTCTCTCAGCTACTCAGTATTGTTGCTAAGTGGTTATTTTTCTTCCTCTCGTCCTTCTGGCTTCAGCTCGGCCTTGACTTCAAACAAGTCTGCTTTGGCTTGGATGTAGTTAGAGGTTGATTCCCATCAAGGGATCACTTTCTTGTCGTACTTCAAAGGTTGGCCTGGTATGAGATGAGCAATATTCATTAGCATTACATTAAGCCCATCTCATCCTTATCCTGACTTGCTTTGAAGGATATCTAAGTTTTTTAGTGCATGTGGACCATTCCCTTATCATTAAACTATTTCAATCCATAAGTTTGGGGATGAAGGAAGGTCAGCAATTTCGTTCTTATGACTAGCTCAAGAGAAATGATGCTGGTGTAACTTTGTCCATCAACTACTAGAGAACAGGTCTTCTCATTTACCAAATATTAAATCTAGAATAAGTTCTCCTTCTTACTTGAGTCTTCTTTCAAGTCGATTTGGTTGCTCATCATGGCTAAGAACTCACTTACCATGCTTATTTCTTCTTCATTTTTTGAGCTCTTGTCACTTTGGCTCTCTACTTAATCATCCGGTCCTTCACCTTTCAAGATCATGACCCTCTTGCTTGGGCACTAGGAGACAATGTGTCCATATCCTAAACATTTGAAGCACTTGACTTCCCGAGCTTTAGTGTTAGGTACCTTCTTCTTCTCTATCTTCTTTGTTTCAACCAATTCATGTTAGCTGGACTCTCCTTTCTCTATCTTCTTATCTAGCTTCATCATTTCTTCATACCTCTTAAGCTCAGGGCTGCCTTATTAAGGTCAGCTAGTTGACTTTTGGTGTCTCCTCCTCCTTTGCCTCTTAACCCTTAGGGTGAGGTTGATTAGCTTATCTAGAGAGTTAAATGGTTGAAGCTTGACCACGTCAACAATGTCATCTCTTAGACCACTCAAGAACCAAGCAATAATTCGATCTTAAGGCTCATTAATCTCCCATTTTATTTTCAAGGTCTCGAACTCTTACAGGTACTCCTTAACGGTGTTTCCACCTTATCTCAAGTGTTAGAAGGTATGAAGCATTTCCTACTTAAAGTAAGTCGGCATAAAGCATTAATTTATCAACCTCTTCATAAGTCTTTAAGTTCTGATCGACTCTTCTATTTCAGCCTCTTGCTTAGTCTTCAACTTGTCTTACCACAGGTTAGCATGCTCAATAAGGGACAATGAGGCCAATTTAATCTTAGCTCGATCATCACATTCCTAGCATTTGAATAGTTTCTTAACTCAAGGGACCCATTCAAGGAACTCTTTTAGTCAACTACTACCACTAAAAGTCGGCAGTTTTGAGCTTGATGTTCTCTAAACCTCAGTTAGGAGCTTAGGGCTCATCCTTTGTATTATAAGCTTGGTGGATTCATCCTGTGCTTTTCTCTTCTCTTGTTCTCTTTTATGCTTCTCAACAACTTATCTAAGCTATTGCTTATCATTGTCAAGTTCATTGGAATCACTTCCACTAGTTAGAACTTAGTTTCGTCTTCCATCTTAGCCAACACGGTGGCAACTTCTCACTAATCAAGTAAGCTATTGGATAGAGTCTATGAGATTTTGAATATGATATTCCAAATTATCAACACATCGCCTCAAACTTTCACGAGGATTATCTCCATTAATGTTCACACTATCCTCTGACATGGCTTTTCTATATAATAATTTTACTAAGGAATTTTATCAAACATATGGTACACTCAACTTAAGCTCTACTTAAAATCACTACAAGTTTGAATCTACAACTACCTATGACTAACAAACACCACTATAGTCACTACAAATGCTACAAAGAATAGAATAACACCCAAAACAATAGCTAATATCACTACTATACAACCCACAAATCACTACAAACACCACTACCACAACCATAAATAGCAACTACACTTTAGAACAATAATCAAACAAAAAATAAAAGACTACGAATTAAACCTTGACAAGCACTATTACGCTTGTCTCACTAAACGCTCTAATACCATCCCCAAGTCTAAAGGCTAGTTAGAGCAAGATGCATAGCTAACATAAACCTACGAACAGGTATTCAAATACAGATGGATTTAAGGAGATAATGTGTAAACTAGGGTCTAAATGTGAATATGAATGTGAATAGATATTACATACCAAACAAAAACACAGACAAAGGTTGTGGTTAAAAATAGATTTTGATGTAACTTACAAAAACCCAAATCAAGCTCATAAGGGTTTTAGTGGGGTAGGTGCAATATACTACCAATGGATTAAAGAGTAATAACATACTCAATAATCACAAAAGGAAAGTGTAAGCTCAGTAGGCTTTTACACGAGAACTTAAGCAAGGAAAATGTATTCTCTCTTTCTTCCATTCAATATTCTAAGTCTGCTTGTTGTTTACAAATAATACTATTTATAGTAAATCCTAAAAACCTAGTGGTAAAATTGTAAACCCTTAGGCACATAAACTAAAATAAAGAAGATAATAATATATTGTACAAAATTATGCATTTTTAGTAAGA